>OY757237.1:98227147-100774707 GCA_963583995.1 Xylota segnis | reverse complement strand
AATTGAACAAAAAACTTAAACCAAAAAATGTAAAGAGGATGATTTAGACTTTGGCGTACTCAGTAGGCCGCTATTTTGCGTTTGGGGAGAAGTTGGGTGTACAGAGGTCCAGAGTGGAAAAAATGCCTTGACGATATTGAACTTCATATGCAATATCGCCCTCATATCTCCTCTTCCTTAGCGTTTTGCGTCAAATGGACGAAATTGAACAAAAAACCTTAACCAAAAAATGTAAAGAGGATGATTTAGACTTTGGCGTACTCAGTTGGCAGCTATTTTGCGTTTGGGGAGAAGTTGGGTATACAGAGGTCCAGAGTGGAAAAAAAGCCTTGACGATATTGAACATCATATGCAATATCGCCTCATATCTCCTCTTCCTTAGCGTTTTGCGTATCAAATGGACGAAATTGAACAAAAAACTTAACAAAAAATGTAAAGAGGATGATTTAGACTTTGGCGTACTCAGTTGGCCGCTATTTTGCGTTTGCGGAGAAGTTGGGTGTACAGAGGTCCAGAGTGGAAAAAATGCTTTGACGATATTGAACTTTCATATGCATATCGCCTCATATCTCCTCCCTTCCTTAGCGTTTTTCGTCAAATGGACGAAATTGGAACAAAAAACTTAACCCAAAAATGTAAAGAGGATGATTTAGACTTTGGCGTACTCAGTAGGCCGCTATTTTGCGTTTGGGAGAAGTTGGGTGTACAGAGGTCCAGAGTGGAAAAAATGCCTTGACGATATTGAACTTCATATGCAATATCGCCTCATATCTCCTCTTCCTTAGCGTTTTGCGTCAAATGGACGAAATTGAACAAAAAACTTAACCAAAAAATGTAAAGAGGATGATTTAGACTTTGGCGTACTCAGTTGGCAGCTATTTTGCGTTTGGGGAGAGTTGGGTATACAGAGGTCCAGAGTGGAAAAAATGCCTTGACGATATTGAACATCATATGCAATATCGCCTCATATCTCCTCTTCCTTAGCGTTTTTCGTCAAATGGACGAAATTGAACAAAAAACTTAACCAAAGAATGAAAAGAGGATGATTTAGACTTTGGCGTACTCAGTTGTCGCCTCTATTTTGCGTTTGGGGAGAAGTTGGGTGTACAGAGGTCCAGAGTGGAGAAAAATGCCTTGACGATATTGAACTTCATATGCAATATCGCCTCATATCTCCTCTTCCTTAGCGTTTTTCGTCAAATGGACGAAATTGAACAAAAAACTAAACCTAAAAATGTAAAGAGGATGATTTAGACTTTGGCGTACTCAGTTGGCCGCTATTTTGCGTTTGGGGAGAAGTTGGGCTATACAGAGGGGGTATATCGCCTCATATCTCCTCTTCTCCTTAGCGTTTTGCGTCAAATGGACGAAATTGAACAAAAAACTTAACCAAAAAATGTAAAGAGGATGATTTAGACTTTGGCGTACTCAGTGGCCGCTATTTGCGTTTGGGGAGAAGTTGGGTGTACAGAGGTCCAGAGTGGAAAAAATGCCTTGACGATATTGAACTTCATATGCAATATCGCCTCATATCTCCTCTTCCTTAGCGTTTTTCGTCAAATAGACGAAATTGAACAAAAAACTTAACTAAAAAATGTAAAGAGGATGATTTAGACTTTGGCGTACTCAGTTGGCGCTATTTTGCGTTTGGGGGAGAAGTTGGGTATACAGAGGGGGTATATCGCCTCATATCTCCTCTTCCTTTAGCGTTTTGCGTCAAATGGACGAAATTGAACAAAAAACTTAACCAAAAAATGTAAAGAGGATTGATTTAGACTTTGGCGTACTCAGTTGGCCGCTATTTTGCGTTTGGGGAGAAGTTGGGTGTACAGAGGTCCAGAGTGGAAAAAAATGCCTTGACGATATTGAACTTCATATGCAATATCGCCTCATATCTCCTCTTCCTTAGCGTTTTTCGTCAAATGGACGAAATTGAACAAAAAACTTAAAGAAAAAATGTAAAGAGGATGAGTTAGACTTTGGCGTACTCAGTTGGCCGCTATTTTGCGTTTGGGGAGAAGTTGGGTATACAGAGGGGGTATATCGCCTCATATCTCCTCTTCCTTAGCGTTTTGCGTCAAATGGACGAAATTGAACAAAAAACTTAACCAAAAAATGTAAAGAGGATGATTTAGACTTTGGCGTACTCAGTTGGCCGCTATTTTGCGTTTGGGGAGAAGTTGGGTATACAGAGGGGGTATATCGCCTCATATCTCCTCTTCCTTAGCGTTTTGCGTCAAATGGACGAAAATGAACAAAAAACTTAACTCAAAAATGTAAAGAGGATGATTTAGACTTTGGCGTACTCAGTAGGCCGCTATTTTGCGTTTGGGGAGAAGTTGGGTGTACAGAGGTCCAGAGTGGAAAAAATGCCTTGACGATATTGAACTTCATATGCAATATCGCCTCATATCTCCTCTTCCTTAGCGTTTTGCGTCAAATGGACGAAATTGAACAAAAAACTTAACCAAAAAATGTAAAGAGGATGATTTAGACTTTGGCGTACTCAGTTGGCCGCTATTTTGCGTTTGCGGAGAAGTTGGGTGTACAGAGGTCCAGAGTGGAAAAAATGCCTTGACGATATTGAACTTCATATGCAATATCGCCTCATATCTCCTCCTCCTTAGCGTTTTTCGTCAAATGGACGAAATTGAACAAAAAACTTAACCAAAAATGTAAAGAGGATGATTTAGACTTTGGCGTACTCAGTTGGCCGCCATTTTGCGTTTGGGGAGAAGTTGGGTATACAGAGGGGGTATATCGCCTCATATCTCCTCTTCCTTAGCGTTTTGCGTCAAATGGACGAAATTGAACAAAAAACTTAACCAAAAAATGTAAAGAGGATGATTTAGACTTTGGCGTACTCAGTTGGCCGCTATTTTGCGTTTGGGGAGAAGTTGGGTATACAGAGGGGGTATATCGCCTCATATCTCCTCTTCCTTAGCGTTTTGCGTCAAATGGACGAAAATGAACAAAAAACTTAACCCAAAAATGTAAAGAGGATGATTTAGACTTTGGCGTACTCAGTAGGCCGCTATTTTACGTTTGGGGAGAAGTTGGGTGTACAGAGGTCCAGAGTGGAAAAAATGCCTTGACGATATTGAACTTCATATGCAATATCGCCTCATATCTCCTCTTCCTTAGCGTTTTGCGTCAAATGGACGAAAATGAACAAAAAACTTAACCAAAAAATGTAAAGAGGATGATTTAGACTTTGGCGTACTCAGTTGGCAGCTATTTTGCGTTTGGGGAGAAGTTGGGTATACAGAGGTCCAGAGTGGAAAAAATGCCTTGACGATATTGAACTTCATATGCAATATCGCCTCATATCTCCTCTTCCTTAGCGTTTTTCGTCAAATGGACGAAAATGAACAAAAAACTTAACCAAAAAATGTAAAGAGGATGATTTAGACTTTGGCGTACTCAGTTGGCCGCTATTTTGCGTTTGGGGAGAAGTTGGGTATACAGAGGGGGTATATCGCCTCATATCTCCTCTTCCTTAGCGTTTTGCGTCAAATGGACGAAATTGAACAAAAAACTTAACCAAAAAATGTAAAGAGGATGATTTAGACTTTGGCGTACTCAGTAGGCCGCTATTTTGCGTTTGGGGAGAAGTTGGGTGTACAGAGGTCCAGAGTGGAAAAAATGCCTTGACGATATTGAACTTCATATGCAATATCGCCTCATATCTCCTCCTCCTTAGCGTTTTTCGTCAAATGGACGAAATTGAACAAAAAACTTAACCAAAGAATGTAAAGAGGATGATTTAGACTTTGGCGTACTCAGTTGGCCGCTATTTTGCGTTTGGGGAGAAGTTGGGTATACAGAGGTCCAGAGTGGAAAAAATGACTTGACGATATTGAACTTCATATGCAATATCGCCTCATATCTCCTCCTCCTTAGCGTTTTTCGTCAAATGGACGAAATTGAACAAAAAACTTAACCAAAAAATGTAAAGAGGATGATTTAGACTTTGGCGTACTCAGTAGGCCGCTATTTTGCGTTTGGGGAGAAGTTGGGTGTACAGAGGTCCAGAGTGGAAAAAATGCCTTGACGATATTGAACTTCATATGCAATATCGCCTCATATCTCCTCTTCCTTAGCGTTTTGCGTCAAATGGACGAAATTGAACAAAAAACTTAACCAAAAAATGTAAAGAGGATGATTTAGACTTTGGCGTACTCAGTTGGCCGCTATTTTGCGTTTGCGGAGAAGTTGGGTGTACAGAGGTCCAGAGTGGAAAAAATGCCTTGACGATATTGAACTTCATATGCAATATCGCCTCATATCTCCTCCTCCTTAGCGTTTTTCGTCAAATGGACGAAATTGAACAAAAAACTTAACCCAAAAATGTAAAGAGGATGATTTAGACTTTGGCGTACTCAGTTGGCCGCCATTTTGCGTTTGGGGAGAAGTTGGGTATACAGAGGGGGTATATCGCCTCATATCTCCTCTTCCTTAGCGTTTTGCGTCAAATGGACGAAATTGAACAAAAAACTTAACCCAAAAATGTAAAGAGGATGATTTAGACTTTGGCGTACTCAGTAGGCCGCTATTTTACGTTTGGGGAGAAGTTGGGTGTACAGAGGTCCAGAGTGGAAAAAATGCCTTGACGATATTGAACTTCATATGCAATATCGCCTCATATCTCCTCTTCCTTAGCGTTTTGCGTCAAATGGACGAAAATGAACAAAAAACTTAACCAAAAAATGTAAAGAGGATGATTTAGACTTTGGCGTACTCAGTTGGCAGCTATTTTGCGTTTGGGGAGAAGTTGGGTATACAGAGGTCCAGAGTGGAAAAAATGCCTTGACGATATTGAACTTCATATGCAATATCGCCTCATATCTCCTCTTCCTTAGCGTTTTTCGTCAAATGGACGAAAATGAACAAAAAACTTAACCAAAAAATGTAAAGAGGATGATTTAGACTTTGGCGTACTCAGTTGGCCGCTATTTTGCGTTTGGGGAGAAGTTGGGTATACAGAGGGGGTATATCGCCTCATATCTCCTCTTCCTTAGCGTTTTGCGTCAAATGGACGAAATTGAACAAAAAACTTAACCAAAAAATGTAAAGAGGATGATTTAGACTTTGGCGTACTCAGTTGGCCGCTATTTTGCGTTTGGGGAGAAGTTGGGTATACAGAGGGGGTATATCGCCTCATATCTCCTCTTCCTTAGCGTTTTGCGTCAAATGGACGAAATTGAACAAAAAACTTAACCAAAAAATGTAAAGAGGATGATTTAGACTTTGGCGTACTCAGTAGGCCGCTATTTTGCGTTTGGGGAGAAGTTGGGTGTACAGAGGTCCAGCGTGGAAAAAATGCCTTGACGATATTGAACTTCATATGCAATATCGCCTCATATCTCCTCTTCCTTAGCGTTTTTCGTCAAATGGACGAAATTGAACAAAAAACTTAAAGAAAAAATGTAAAGAGGATGAGTTAGACTTTGGCGTACTCAGTTGGCCGCTATTTTGCGTTTGGGGAGAAGTTGGGTATACAGAGGGGGTATATCGCCTCATATCTCCTCTTCCTTAGCGTTTTGCGTCAAATGGACGAAATTGAACAAAAAACTTAACCAAAAAATGTAAAGAGGATGATTTAGACTTTGGCGTACTCAGTTGGCCGCTATTTTGCGTTTGGGGAGAAGTTGGGTATACAGAGGGGGTATATCGCCTCATATCTCCTCTTCCTTAGCGTTTTGCGTCAAATGGACGAAATTGAACAAAAAACTTAACCAAAAAATGTAAAGAGGATGATTTAGACTTTGGCGTACTCAGTTGGCAGCTATTTTGCGTTTGGGGAGAAGTTGGGTGTACAGAGGTCCAGAGTGGAAAAAATGCCTTGACGATATTGAACTTCATATGCAATATCGCCTCATATCTCCTCTTCCTTAGCGTTTTTCGTCAAATGGACGAAATTGAACAAAAAACTAAACCAAAAAATGTAAAGAGGATGATTTAGACTTTGGCGTACTCAGTTGGCCGCTATTTTGCGTTTGGGGAGAAGTTGGGTGTACAGAGGTCCAGAGTGGAAAAAATGCCTTGACGATATTGAACTTCATATGCAATATCGCCTCATATCTCCTCCTCCTTAGCGTTTTTCGTCAAATGGATGAAATTGAACAAAAAACTTAACCAAAAAATGTAAAGAGGATGATTTATACTTTGGCGTACTTAGTTGGCCGCTATTGTGCGTTTGGGGAGAAGTTGGGTATACAGAGGTCCAGAGTGGAAAAAATGCCTTGACGATATTGAACTTCATATGCAATATCGCCTCATATCTCCTCTTCCTTAGCGTTTTGCGTCAAATGGACGAAATTGAACAAAAAACTTAAAAAAAAAATGTAAAGAGGATGATTTAGACTTTGGCGTACTCAGTTGGCCGCTATTTTGCATTTGGGGAGAAGTTGGGTGTACAGAGGTCCAGAGTGGAAAAAATGCCTTGACGATATTGAACTTCATATGCAATATCGCCTCATATCTCCTCTTCCTTAGCGTTTTTCGTCAAATAGACGAAATTGAACAAAAAACTTAACTAAAAAATGTAAAGAGGATGATTTAGACTTTGGCGTACTCAGTTGGCCGCTATTGTGCGTTTGGGGAGAAGTTGGGTATACAGAGGTCCAGAGTGGAAAAAATGCCTTGACGATATTGAACTTCATAAGCAATATCGTCTCATATCTCCTCTTCCTTTGCGTTTTTCGGCAAATGGACGAAATTGAACAAAAAACTTAACCAAAAAATGTAAAGAGGATGATTTAGACTTTGGCGTACTCAGTTGGCCGCTATTTTGCGTTTGGGGAGAAGTTGGGTATACAGAGGTCCAGAGTGGAAAAAATGCCTTGACGATATTGAACTTCATATGCAATATCGCCTCATATCTGCTCCTCCTTAGCGTTTTTCGTCAAATGGACGAAATTGAACAAAAAACTTAACCAAAAATAGTAAAGTGGATGATTTAGACTTTGGCGTACTCAGTTGGCCGCTATTTTGCGTTTGGGGAGAAGTTGGGTATACAGAGGTCCAGAGTGGAAAAAATGCCTTGACGATATTGAACTTCATATGCAATATCGCCTCATATCTCCTCCTCCTTAGCGTTTTTCGTCAAATGGACGAAATTGAACAAAAAACTTAACCAAAAAATTTAAGAGGATGATTTAGACTTTGGCGTACTCAGTTGGCCGCTATTTTGCGTTTGGGGAGAAGTTGGGTGTACAGAGGTCCAGAGTGGAAAAAATGCCTTGACGATATTGAACTTCATATGCAATATCGCCTCATATCTCCTCTTCCTTAGCGTTTTGCGTCAAATGGACGAAATTGAACAAAAAACTTAACCAAAAAATGTAAAGAGGATGATTTAGACTTTGGCGTACTCAGTTGGCCGCTATTTTGCGTTTGGGGAGAAGTTGGGTGTACAGAGGTCCAGAGTGGAAAAAATGCCTTGACGATATTGAACTTCATATGCAATATCGCCTCATATCTCCTCTTCCTTAGCGTTTTGCGTCAAATGGACGAAAATGAACAAAAAACTTAACCAAAAAATGTAAAGAGGATGATTTAGACTTTGGCGTACTCAGTTGGCAGCTATTTTGCGTTTGGGGAGAAGTTGGGTATACAGAGGTCCAGAGTGGAAAAAATGCCTTGACGATATTGAACTTCATATGCAATATCGCCTCATATCTCCTCTTCCTTAGCGTTTTTCGTCAAATGGACGAAAATGAACAAAAAACTTAACCAAAAAATGTAAAGAGGATGATTTAGACTTTGGCGTACTCAGTTGGCCGCTATTTTGCGTTTGGGGAGAAGTTGGGTATACAGAGGGGGTATATCGCCTCATATCTCCTCTTCCTTAGCGTTTTGCGTCAAATGGACGAAATTGAACAAAAAACTTAACCAAAAAATGTAAAGAGGATGATTTAGACTTTGGCGTACTCAGTAGGCCGCTATTTTGCGTTTGGGGAGAAGTTGGGTGTACAGAGGTCCAGAGTGGAAAAAATGCCTTGACGATATTGAACTTCATATGCAATATCGCCTCATATCTCCTCCTCCTTAGCGTTTTTCGTCAAATGGACGAAATTGAACAAAAAACTTAACCAAAGAATGTAAAGAGGATGATTTAGACTTTGGCGTACTCAGTTGGCCGCTATTTTGCGTTTGGGGAGAAGTTGGGTATACAGAGGTCCAGAGTGGAAAAAATGACTTGACGATATTGAACTTCATATGCAATATCGCCTCATATCTCCTCCTCCTTAGCGTTTTTCGTCAAATGGACGAAATTGAACAAAAAACTTAACCAAAAAATGTAAAGAGGATGATTTAGACTTTGGCGTACTCAGTAGGCCGCTATTTTGCGTTTGGGGAGAAGTTGGGTGTACAGAGGTCCAGAGTGGAAAAAATGCCTTGACGATATTGAACTTCATATGCAATATCGCCTCATATCTCCTCTTCCTTAGCGTTTTGCGTCAAATGGACGAAATTGAACAAAAAACTTAACCAAAAAATGTAAAGAGGATGATTTAGACTTTGGCGTACTCAGTTGGCCGCTATTTTGCGTTTGCGGAGAAGTTGGGTGTACAGAGGTCCAGAGTGGAAAAAATGCCTTGACGATATTGAACTTCATATGCAATATCGCCTCATATCTCCTCCTCCTTAGCGTTTTTCGTCAAATGGACGAAATTGAACAAAAAACTTAACCCAAAAATGTAAAGAGGATGATTTAGACTTTGGCGTACTCAGTTGGCCGCCATTTTGCGTTTGGGGAGAAGTTGGGTATACAGAGGGGGTATATCGCCTCATATCTCCTCTTCCTTAGCGTTTTGCGTCAAATGGACGAAATTGAACAAAAAACTTAACCCAAAAATGTAAAGAGGATGATTTAGACTTTGGCGTACTCAGTAGGCCGCTATTTTACGTTTGGGGAGAAGTTGGGTGTACAGAGGTCCAGAGTGGAAAAAATGCCTTGACGATATTGAACTTCATATGCAATATCGCCTCATATCTCCTCTTCCTTAGCGTTTTGCGTCAAATGGACGAAAATGAACAAAAAACTTAACCAAAAAATGTAAAGAGGATGATTTAGACTTTGGCGTACTCAGTTGGCAGCTATTTTGCGTTTGGGGAGAAGTTGGGTATACAGAGGTCCAGAGTGGAAAAAATGCCTTGACGATATTGAACTTCATATGCAATATCGCCTCATATCTCCTCTTCCTTAGCGTTTTTCGTCAAATGGACGAAAATGAACAAAAAACTTAACCAAAAAATGTAAAGAGGATGATTTAGACTTTGGCGTACTCAGTTGGCCGCTATTTTGCGTTTGGGGAGAAGTTGGGTATACAGAGGGGGTATATCGCCTCATATCTCCTCTTCCTTAGCGTTTTGCGTCAAATGGACGAAATTGAACAAAAAACTTAACCAAAAAATGTAAAGAGGATGATTTAGACTTTGGCGTACTCAGTTGGCCGCTATTTTGCGTTTGGGGAGAAGTTGGGTATACAGAGGGGGTATATCGCCTCATATCTCCTCTTCCTTAGCGTTTTGCGTCAAATGGACGAAATTGAACAAAAAACTTAACCAAAAAATGTAAAGAGGATGATTTAGACTTTGGCGTACTCAGTAGGCCGCTATTTTGCGTTTGGGGAGAAGTTGGGTGTACAGAGGTCCAGCGTGGAAAAAATGCCTTGACGATATTGAACTTCATATGCAATATCGCCTCATATCTCCTCTTCCTTAGCGTTTTTCGTCAAATGGACGAAATTGAACAAAAAACTTAAAGAAAAAATGTAAAGAGGATGAGTTAGACTTTGGCGTACTCAGTTGGCCGCTATTTTGCGTTTGGGGAGAAGTTGGGTATACAGAGGGGGTATATCGCCTCATATCTCCTCTTCCTTAGCGTTTTGCGTCAAATGGACGAAATTGAACAAAAAACTTAACCAAAAAATGTAAAGAGGATGATTTAGACTTTGGCGTACTCAGTTGGCCGCTATTTTGCGTTTGGGGAGAAGTTGGGTATACAGAGGGGGTATATCGCCTCATATCTCCTCTTCCTTAGCGTTTTGCGTCAAATGGACGAAATTGAACAAAAAACTTAACCAAAAAATGTAAAGAGGATGATTTAGACTTTGGCGTACTCAGTTGGCAGCTATTTTGCGTTTGGGGAGAAGTTGGGTGTACAGAGGTCCAGAGTGGAAAAAATGCCTTGACGATATTGAACTTCATATGCAATATCGCCTCATATCTCCTCTTCCTTAGCGTTTTTCGTCAAATGGACGAAATTGAACAAAAAACTAAACCAAAAAATGTAAAGAGGATGATTTAGACTTTGGCGTACTCAGTTGGCCGCTATTTTGCGTTTGGGGAGAAGTTGGGTGTACAGAGGTCCAGAGTGGAAAAAATGCCTTGACGATATTGAACTTCATATGCAATATCGCCTCATATCTCCTCCTCCTTAGCGTTTTTCGTCAAATGGATGAAATTGAACAAAAAACTTAACCAAAAAATGTAAAGAGGATGATTTATACTTTGGCGTACTTAGTTGGCCGCTATTGTGCGTTTGGGGAGAAGTTGGGTATACAGAGGTCCAGAGTGGAAAAAATGCCTTGACGATATTGAACTTCATATGCAATATCGCCTCATATCTCCTCTTCCTTAGCGTTTTGCGTCAAATGGACGAAATTGAACAAAAAACTTAAAAAAAAAATGTAAAGAGGATGATTTAGACTTTGGCGTACTCAGTTGGCCGCTATTTTGCATTTGGGGAGAAGTTGGGTGTACAGAGGTCCAGAGTGGAAAAAATGCCTTGACGATATTGAACTTCATATGCAATATCGCCTCATATCTCCTCTTCCTTAGCGTTTTTCGTCAAATAGACGAAATTGAACAAAAAACTTAACTAAAAAATGTAAAGAGGATGATTTAGACTTTGGCGTACTCAGTTGGCCGCTATTGTGCGTTTGGGGAGAAGTTGGGTATACAGAGGTCCAGAGTGGAAAAAATGCCTTGACGATATTGAACTTCATAAGCAATATCGTCTCATATCTCCTCTTCCTTTGCGTTTTTCGGCAAATGGACGAAATTGAACAAAAAACTTAACCAAAAAATGTAAAGAGGATGATTTAGACTTTGGCGTACTCAGTTGGCCGCTATTTTGCGTTTGGGGAGAAGTTGGGTATACAGAGGTCCAGAGTGGAAAAAATGCCTTGACGATATTGAACTTCATATGCAATATCGCCTCATATCTGCTCCTCCTTAGCGTTTTTCGTCAAATGGACGAAATTGAACAAAAAACTTAACCAAAAATAGTAAAGTGGATGATTTAGACTTTGGCGTACTCAGTTGGCCGCTATTTTGCGTTTGGGGAGAAGTTGGGTATACAGAGGTCCAGAGTGGAAAAAATGCCTTGACGATATTGAACTTCATATGCAATATCGCCTCATATCTCCTCCTCCTTAGCGTTTTTCGTCAAATGGACGAAATTGAACAAAAAACTTAACCAAAAAATTTAAGAGGATGATTTAGACTTTGGCGTACTCAGTTGGCCGCTATTTTGCGTTTGGGGAGAAGTTGGGTGTACAGAGGTCCAGAGTGGAAAAAATGCCTTGACGATATTGAACTTCATATGCAATATCGCCTCATATCTCCTCTTCCTTAGCGTTTTGCGTCAAATGGACGAAATTGAACAAAAAACTTAACCAAAAAATGTAAAGAGGATGATTTAGACTTTGGCGTACTCAGTTGGCCGCTATTTTGCATTTGGGGAGAAGTTGGGTGTACAGAGGTCCAGAGTGGAAAAAATGCCTTGACGATATTGAACTTCATATGCAATATCGCCTCATATCTCCTCCTCCTTAGCGTTTTTCGTCAAATGGATGAAATTGAACAAAAAACTTAACCAAAAAATGTAAAGAGGATGATTTATACTTTGGCGTACTTAGTTGGCCGCTATTGTGCGTTTGGGGAGAAGTTGGGTATACAGAGGTCCAGAGTGGAAAAAATGCTTTGACGATATTGAACTTCATAAGCAATATCGCCTCATATCTCCTCTTCCTTAGCGTTTTTCGTCAAATGGACGAAATTGAACAAAAAACTTAACCAAAAAATGTAAAGAGGATGATTTAGACTTTGGCGTACTCAGTTGGCCGCTATTTTGCGTTTGGGGAGAAGTTGGGTATACAGAGGTCCAGAGTGGAAAAAATGCCTTGACGATATTGAACTTCATATGCAATATCGCCTCATATCTCCTCTTCCTTAGCGTTTTTCGGCAAATGGACGAAATTGAACAAAAAACTTAACCAAAAAATGTAAAGAGGACTTTAGACTTTGGCGTACTCAGTTGGCCGCTATTGTGCGTTTGGGGAGAAGTTGGGTATACAGAGGTCCAGAGTGGAAAAAATGCTTTGACGATATTGAACTTCATAAGCAATATCGCCTCATATCTCCTCTTCCTTAGCGTTTTTCGTCAAATGGACGAAATTGAACAAAAAACTTAACCAAAAAATGTAAAGAGGATGATTTAGACTTTGGCGTACTCAGTTGGCCGCTATTTTGCGTTTGGGGAGAAGTTGGGTATACAGAGGTCCAGAGTGGAAAAAATGCTTTGACGATATTGAACTTCATATGCAATATCGCCTCATATCTCCTTTTCCTAAACGTTTTTCGTCAAATGGATAAAATTGAACAAAAAACTTAACCAAAAAATGTAAAGAGGATGATTTAGACTTTGGCGTACTCAGTTGGCCGCTATTGTGCGTTTGGGGAGAAGTTGGGTATACAGAGGTCCAGAGTGGAAAAAATGCCTTGACGATATTGAACTTCATATGCAATATCGCCTCATACCTCCTCCTCCTTAGCGTTTTTCGTGAAATGGACGAAATTGAACAAAAAACTTAACCAAAAAATGTAAAGAGGATGATTTAGACTTTGGCGTACTCAGTTGGCCGCTATTTTGCGTTTGGGGAGAAGTTGGGTATACAGAGGTCCAGAGTGGAAAAAATGCCTTGACGATATTGAACTTCATATGCAATATCGCCTCATATCTCCTCCTCCTTAGCGTTTTTCGTCAAATGGACGAAATTGAACAAAAAACTTAACTAAAAAATGTAAAGAGGATGATTTAGACTTTGGCGTACTCAGTTGGCAGCTATTTTGCGTTTGGGAAGAAGTTGGGTATACAGAGGTCCAGAGTGGAAAAAATGCCTTGACGATATTGAACTTCATATGCAATATCGCCTCATATCTCCTCCTCCTTAGCGTTTTTCGTCAAATGGACGAAATTGAACAAAAAACTAAACCGAAAAATGTAAAGAGGATGATTTAGACTTTGGCGTACTCAGTTGGCCGCTATTTTGCGTTTGGGGAGAAGTTGGGTATACAGAGGGGGTATATCGCCTCATATCTCCTCTTCCTTAGCGTTTTGCGTCAAATGGACGAAATTGAACAAAAAACTTAACCAAAAAATGTAAAGAGGATGATTTAGACTTTGGCGTACTCAGTTGGCCGCTATTGTGCGTTTGGGGAGAAGTTGGGTATACAGAGGTCCAGAGTGGTAAAAATGCCTTGACGATATTGAACTTCATATGCAATATCGCCTCATACCTCCTCCTCCTTAGCGTTTTTCGTGAAATGGACGAAATTGAACAAAAAACTTAACCAAAAAATGTAAAGAGGATGATTTAGACTTTGGCGTACTCAGTTGGCCGCTATTGTGCGTTTGGGGAGAAGTTGGGTATACAGAGGTCCAGAGTGAAAAAAATGCCTTGACGATATTGAACTTCATATGCAATATCGCCTCATACCTCCTCCTCCTTAGCGTTTTTCGTGAAATGGACGAAATTGAACAAAAAACTTAACCAAAAAATGTAAAGAGGATGATTTAGACTTTGGCGTACTCAGTTGGCCGCTATTTTGCGTTTGGGGAGAAGTTGGGTATACAGAGGTCCAGAGTGGAAAAAATGCCTTGACGATATTGAACTTCATATGCAATATCGCCTCATATCTCCTCTTCCTTAGCGTTTTGCGTCAAATGGACGAAATTGAACAAAAAACTTAACCCAAGAATGTAAAGAGGATGATTTAGACTTTGGCGTACTCAGTAGGCCGCTATTTTGCGTTTGGGGAGAAGTTGGGTGTACAGAGGTCCAGAGTGGAAAAAATGCCTTGACGATATTGAACTTCATATGCAATATCGCCTCATATCTCCTCCTCCTTAGCGTTTTTCGTCAAATGGACGAAATTGAACAAAAAACTTAACCAAAAAATGTAAAGAGGATGATTTAGACTTTGGCGTACTCAGTTGGCAGCTATTTTGCGTTTGGGGAGAAGTTGGGTATACAGAGGTCCAGAGTGGAAAAAATGCCTTGTCGATATTGAACTTCATATGCAATATCGCCTCATATCTCCTCTTCCTTAGCGTTTTTCGTCAAATGGACGAAATTGAACAAAAAACTTAACTAAAGTTAAAGAGGATGATTTAGACTTTGGCGTACTCAGTTGGCAGCTATTTTGCGTTTGGGAAGAAGTTGGGTATACAGAGGTCCAGAGTGGAAAAAATGCCTTGACGATATTGAACTTCATATGCAATATCGCCTCATATCTCCTCTTCCTTAGCGTTTTTCGTCAAATGGACGAAATTGAACAAAAAACTAAACCGAAAAATGTAAAGAGGATGATTTAGACTTTGGCGTACTCAGTTGGCCGCTATTTTGCGTTTGGGGAGAAGTTGGGTATACAGAGGGGGTATATCGCCTCATATCTCCTCTTCCTTAGCGTTTTGCGTCAAATGGACGAAATTGAACAAAAATCTTAACCAAAAAATGTAAAGAGGATGATTTAGACTTTGGCGTACTCAGTTGGCCGCTATTGTGCGTTTGGGGAGAAGTTGGGTATACAGAGGTCCAGAGTGGTAAAAATGCCTTGACGATATTGAACTTCATATGCAATATCGCCTCATACCTCCTCCTCCTTAGCGTTTTTCGTGAAATGGACGAAATTGAACAAAAAACTTAACCAAAAAATGTAAAGAGGATGATTTAGACTTTGGCGTACTCAGTTGGCCGCTATTGTGCGTTTGGGGAGAAGTTGGGTATACAGAGGTCCAGAGTGAAAAAAATGCCTTGACGATATTGAACTTCATATGCAATATCGCCTCATACCTCCTCCTCCTTAGCGTTTTTCGTGAAATGGACGAAATTGAACAAAAAACTTAACCAAAAAATGTAAAGAGGATGATTTAGACTTTGGCGTACTCAGTTGGCCGCTATTTTGCGTTTGGGGAGAAGTTGGGTATACAGAGGTCCAGAGTGGAAAAAATGCCTTGACGATATTGAACTTCATATGCAATATCGCCTCATATCTCCTCTTCCTTAGCGTTTTGCGTCAAATGGACGAAATTGAACAAAAAACTTAACCAAAAAATGTAAAGAGGATGATTTAGACTTTAGCGTACTCAGTTGGCCGCTATTTTGCGTTTGCGGAGAAGTTGGGTGTACAGAGGTCCAGAGTGGAAAAAATGCCTTGACGATATTGAACTTCATATGCAATATCGCCTCATATCTCCTCTTCCTTAGCGTTTTGCGTCAAATGGACGAAATTGAACAAAAAACTTAACCCAAAAATGTAAAGAGGATGATTTAGACTTTGGCGTACTCAGTAGGCCGCTATTTTGCGTTTGGGGAGAAGTTGGGTGTACAGAGGTCCAGAGTGGAAAAAATGCCTTGACGATATTGAACTTCATATGCAATATCGCCTCATATCTCCTCTTCCTTAGCGTTTTTCGTCAAATGGACGAAATTGAACAAAAAACTTAACCAAAAAATGTAAAGAGGATGATTTAGACTTTGGCGTACTCAGTTGGCCGCTATTTTGCGTTTGGGGAGAAGTTGGGTATACAGAGGTCCAGAGTGGAAAAAATGCCTTGACGATATTGAACTTCATATGCAATATCGCCTCATATCTCCTCTTCCTTAGCGTTTTTCGTCAAATGGACGAAATTGAACAAAAAACTTAACTAAAAAATGTAAAGAGGATGATTTAGACTTTGGCGTACTCAGTTGGCAGCTATTTTGCGTTTGGGAAGAAGTTGGGTATACAGAGGTCCAGAGTGGAAAAAATGCCTTGACGATATTGAACTTCATATGCAATATCGCCTCATATCTCCTCTTCCTTAGCGTTTTTCGTCAAATGGACGAAATTGAACAAAAAACTAAACCGAAAAATGTAAAGAGGATGATTTAGACTTTGGCGTACTCAGTTGGCCGCTATTTTGCGTTTGGGGAGAAGTTGGGTATACAGAGGGGGTATATCGCCTCATATCTCCTCTTCCTTAGCGTTTTGCGTCAAATGGACGAAATTGAACAAAAAACTTAACCAAAAAATGTAAAGAGGATGATTTAGACTTTGGCGTACTCAGTTGGCCGCTATTGTGCGTTTGGGGAGAAGTTGGGTATACAGAGGTCCAGAGTGGTAAAAATGCCTTGACGATATTGAACTTCATATGCAATATCGCCTCATACCTCCTCCTCCTTAGCGTTTTTCGTGAAATGGACGAAATTGAACAAAAAACTTAACCAAAAAATGTAAAGAGGATGATTTAGACTTTGGCGTACTCAGTTGGCCGCTATTTTGCGGTTGGGGGAGAAGTTGGGTATACAGAGGTCCAGAGTGGAAAAAATGCCTTGACGATATTGAACTTCATATGCAATATCGCCTCATATCTCCTCCTCCTTAGCGTTTTTCGTCAAATGGATGAAATTGAACAAAAAACTTAACCAAAAAATGTAAAGAGGATGATTTAGACTTTGGCGTACTCAGTTGGCCGCTATTGTGCGTTTGGGGAGAAGTTGGGTATACAGAGGTCCAGAGTGGAAAAAATGCCTTGACGATATTGAACTTCATATGCAATATCGCCTCATATCTCCTCTTCCTTAGCGTTTTTCGGCAAATGGACGAAATTGAACAAAAAACTTAACCAAAAAATGTAAAGAGGATGATTTAGACTTTGGCGTACTCAGTTGGCCGCTATTGTGCGTTTGGGGAGAAGTTGGGTATACAGAGGTCCAGAGTGGAAAAAATGCCTTGACGATATTGAACTTCATATGCAATATCGCCTCATACCTCCTCCTCCTTAGCGTTTTTCGTGAAATGGACGAAATTGAACAAAAAACTTAACCAAAAAATGTAAAGAGGATGATTTAGACTTTGGCGTACTCAGTTGGCCGCTATTTTGCGTTTGGGGAGAAGTTGGGTATACAGAGGTCCAGAGTGGAAAAAATGCCTTGACGATATTGAACTTCATATGCAATATCGCCTCATATCTCCTCTTCCTTAGCGTTTTTCGTCAAATGGACGAAATTGAACAAAAAACTTAACCAAAAAATGTAAAGAGGATGATTTAGACTTTGGCGTACTCAGTTGGCCGCTATTGTGCGTTTGGGGAGAAGTTGGGTATACAGAGGTCCAGAGTGGAAAAAATGCCTTGACGATATTGAACTTCATATGCAATATCGCCTCATACCTCCTCCTCCTTAGCGTTTTTCGTGAAATGGACGAAATTGAACAAAAAACTTAACCAAAAAATGTAAAGAGGATGATTTAGACTTTGGCGTACTCAGTTGGCCGCTATTTTGCGTTTGGGGAGAAGTTGGGTATACAGAGGGGGTATATCGCCTCATATCTCCTCTTCCTTAGCGTTTTGCGTCAAATGGACGAAATTGAACAAAAAACTTAACCAAAAAATGTAAAGAGGATGATTTAGACTTTGGCGTACTCAGTTGGCCGCTATTGTGCGTTTGGGGAGAAGTTGGGTATACAGAGGTCCAGAGTGAAAAAAATGCCTTGACGATATTGAACTTCATATGCAATATCGCCTCATACCTCCTCCTCCTTAGCGTTTTTCGTGAAATGGACGAAATTGAACAAAAAACTTAACCAAAAAATGTAAAGAGGATGATTTAGACTTTGGCGTACTCAGTTGGCCGCTATTGTGCGTTTGGGGAGAAGTTGGGTATACAGAGGTCCAGAGTGAAAAAAATGCCTTGACGATATTGAACTTCATATGCAATATCGCCTCATACCTCCTCCTCCTTAGCGTTTTTCGTGAAATGGACGAAATTGAACAAAAAACTTAACCAAAAAATGTAAAGAGGATGATTTAGACTTTGGCGTACTCAGTTGACCGCTATTTTGCGGTTGGGGGAGAAGTTGGGTATACAGAGGTCCAGAGTGGAAAAAATGCCTTGACGATATTGAACTTCATATGCAATATCGCCTCATATCTCCTCCTCCTTAGCGTTTTTCGTCAAATGGATGAAATTGAACAAAAAACTTAACCAAAAAATGTAAAGAGGATGATTTAGACTTTGGCGTACTCAGTTGGCCGCTATTGTGCGTTTGGGGAGAAGTTGGGTATACAGAGGTCCAGAGTGGAAAAAATGCCTTGACGATATTGAACTTCATATGCAATATCGCCTCATATCTCCTCTTCCTTAGCGTTTTTCGGCAAATGGACGAAATTGAACAAAAAACTTAACCAAAAAATGTAAAGAGGATGATTTAGACTTTGGCGTACTCAGTTGGCCGCTATTGTGCGTTTGGGGAGAAGTTGGGTATACAGAGGTCCAGAGTGGAAAAAATGCCTTGACGATATTGAACTTCATATGCAATATCGCCTCATACCTCCTCCTCCTTAGCGTTTTTCGTGAAATGGACGAAATTGAACAAAAAACTTAACCAAAATATGTAAAGAGGATGATTTAGACTTTGGCGTACTCAGTTGGCCGCTATTTTGCGTTTGGGGAGAAGTTGGGTATACAGAGGTCCAGAGTGGAAAAAATGCCTTGACGATATTGAACTTCATATGCAATATCGCCTCATATCTCCTCTTCCTTAGCGTTTTTCGTCAAATGGACGAAATTGAACAAAAAACTTAACCAAAAAATGTAAAGAGGATGATTTAGACTTTGGCGTACTCAGTTGGCCGCTATTGTGCGTTTGGGGAGAAGTTGGGTATACAGAGGTCCAGAGTGGAAAAAATGCCTTGACGATATTGAACTTCATATGCAATATCGCCTCATACCTCCTCCTCCTTAGCGTTTTTCGTGAAATGGACGAAATTGAACAAAAAACTTAACCAAAAAATGTAAAGAGGATGATTTAGACTTTGGCGTACTCAGTTGGCCGCTATTGTGCGTTTGGGGAGAAGTTGGGTATACAGAGGTCCAGAGTGGAAAAAATGCCTTGACGATATTGAACTTCATATGCAATATCGCCTCATACCTCCTCCTCCTTAGCGTTTTTCGTGAAATGGACGAAATTGAACAAAAAACTTAACCAAAAAATGTAAAGAGGATGATTTAGACTTTGGCGTACTCAGTTGGCCGCTATTGTGCGTTTGGGGAGAAGTTGGGTATACAGAGGTCCAGAGTGGAAAAAATGCCTTGACGATATTGAACTTCATATGCAATATCGCCTCATATCTCCTCCTCCTTAGCGTTTTTCGTCAAATGGATGAAATTGAACAAAAAACTTAACCAAAAAATGTAAAGAGGATGATTTATACTTTGGCGTACTTAGTTGGCCGCTATTGTGCGTTTGGGGAGAAGTTGGGTATACAGAGGGGGTATATCGCCTCATATCTCCTCTTCCTTAGCGTTTTGCGTCAAATGGACGAAATTGAAAAACAACTTAACCAAAAAATGTAAAGAGGATGATTTAGACTTTGGCGTACTCAGTTGGCCGCTATTTTGCGTTTGGGGAGAAGTTGGGTATACAGAGGTCCAGAGTGGAAAAAATGCCTTGACGCCTCATATCTCCTCCTCCTTAGCGTTTTTCGTCAAATGGACGAAATTGAACAAAAAACTTAACCAAAAAATGTAAAGAGGATGATTTAGACTTTGGCGTACTCAGTTGGCCGCTATTTTGCGTTTGGGGAGAAGTTGGGTATACAGAGGTCCAGAGTGGAAAAAATGCCTTGACGCCTCATATCTCCTCCTCCTTAGCGTTTTTCGTCAAATGGACGAAATTGAACAAAAAACTTAACCAAAAAATGTAAAGAGGATGATTTAGACTTTGGCGTACTCAGTTGGCCGCTATTTTGCGTTTGGGGAGAAGTTGGGTATACAGAGGTCCAGAGTGGAAGAAATGCCTTGACGATATTGAACTTCATATGCAATATCGCCTCATATCTCCTCCTCCTTAGCGTTTTTCGTCAAATGGACGAAATTGAACAAAAAACATAACCAAAAAATGTAAAGAGGATGATTTAGACTTTGGCGTACTCAGTTGGCCGCTATTTTTCGTTTGCGGAGAAGTTGGGTATACAGAGGTCCAGAGTGGAAAAAATGCCTTGACGATATTGAACTTCATATGCAATATCGCCTCATATCTCCTCTTCCTTAGCGTTTTGCGTCAAATGGACGAAATTGAACAAAAAACTTAACCAAAGAATGAAAAGAGGATGATTTAGACTTTGGCGTACTCAGTTGGCCGCTATTTTGCGTTTGGGGAGAAGTTGGGTATACAAAGGTCCAGAGTGGAAAAAATGCCTTGACGATATTGAACTTCATATGCAATATCGCCTCATATCTCCTCCTCCTTAGCGTTTTTCGTCAAATGGACGAAATTGAACAAAAAACTTAACCAAAAAATGTAAAGAGGATGATTTAGACTTTGGCGTACTCAGTTGGCCGCTATTGTGCGTTTGGGGAGAAGTTGGGTATACAGAGGTCCAGAGTGGAAAAAATGCCTTGACGATATTGAACTTCATATGCAATATCGCCTCATACCTCCTCCTCCTTAGCGTTTTTCGTGAAATGGACGAAATTGAACAAAAAACTTAACCAAAAAATGTAAAGAGGATGATTTAGACTTTGGCGTACTCAGTTGGCCGCTATTGTGCGTTTGGGGAGAAGTTGGGTATACAGAGGTCCAGAGTGGAAAAAATGCCTTGACGATATTGAACTTCATATGCAATATCGCCTCATACCTCCTCCTCCTTAGCGTTTTTCGTGAAATGGACGAAATTGAACAAAAAACTTAACCAAAAAATGTAAAGAGGATGATTTAGACTTTGGCGTACTCAGTTGGCCGCTATTTTGCGTTTGGGGAGAAGTTGGGTATACAGAGGTCCAGAGTGGAAAAAATGCCTTGACGCCTCATATCTCCTCCTCCTTAGTGTTTTTCGTCAAATGGACGAAATTGAACAAAAAACTTAACCAAAAAATGTAAAGAGGATGATTTAGACTTTGGCGTACTCAGTTGGCCGCTATTTTGCGTTTGGGGAGAAGTTGGGTATACAGAGGTCCAGAGTGGAAGAAATGCCTTGACGATATTGAACTTCATATGCAATATCGCCTCATATCTCCTCCTCCTTAGCGTTTTGCGTCAAATGGACGAAATTGAACAAAAAACTTAACCAATAAATGTAAAGAGGATGATTTAGACTTTGGCGTACTCAGTTGGCCGCTATTTTGCGTTTGGGGAGAAGTTGGGTGTACAGAGGTCCAGAGTGGAAAAAATGCCTTGACGATATTGAACTTCATATGCAATATCGCCTCATATCTCCTCTTCCTTAGCGTTTTGCGTCAAATGGACGAAATTGAACAAAAAACTTAACCAAAAAATGTAAAGAGGATGATTTAGACTTTGGCGTACTCAGTTGGCCGCTATTTTGCGTTTGGGGAGAAGTTGGGTATACAGAGGGGGTATATCGCCTCATATCTCCTCTTCCTTAGCGTTTTGCGTCAAATGGACGAAATTGAACAAAAAACTTAACCAAAAAATGTAAAGAGGATGATTTAGACTTTGGCGTACTCAGTTGGCCGCTATTTTGCGTTTGGGGAGAAGTTGGGTATACAAAGGTCCAGAGTGGAAAAAATGCCTTGACGATATTGAACTTCATATGCAATATCGCCTCATATCTCCTCCTCCTTAGCGTTTTTCGTCAAATGGATGAAATTGAACAAAAAACTTAACCAAAAAATGTAAAGAGGATGATTTATACTTTGGCGTACTTAGTTGGCCGCTATTGTGCGTTTGGGGAGAAGTTGGGTATACAGAGGGGGTATATCGCCTCATATCTCCTCTTCCTTAGCGTTTTGCGTCAAATGGACGAAATTGAAAAACAACTTAACCAAAAAATGTAAAGAGGATGATTTAGACTTTGGCGTACTCAGTTGGCCGCTATTTTGCGTTTGGGGAGAAGTTGGGTATACAGAGGTCCAGAGTGGAAAAAATGCCTTGACGCCTCATATCTCCTCCTCCTTAGCGTTTTTCGTCAAATGGACGAAATTGAACAAAAAACTTAACCAAAAAATGTAAAGAGGATGATTTAGACTTTGGCGTACTCAGTTGGCCGCTATTTTGCGTTTGGGGAGAAGTTGGGTATACAGAGGTCCAGAGTGGAAAAAATGCCTTGACGCCTCATATCTCCTCCTCCTTAGCGTTTTTCGTCAAATGGACGAAATTGAACAAAAAACTTAACCAAAAAATGTAAAGAGGATGATTTAGACTTTGGCGTACTCAGTTGGCCGCTATTTTGCGTTTGGGGAGAAGTTGGGTATACAGAGGTCCAGAGTGGAAGAAATGCCTTGACGATATTGAACTTCATATGCAATATCGCCTCATATCTCCTCCTCCTTAGCGTTTTTCGTCAAATGGACGAAATTGAACAAAAAACATAACCAAAAAATGTAAAGAGGATGATTTAGACTTTGGCGTACTCAGTTGGCCGCTATTTTTCGTTTGCGGAGAAGTTGGGTATACAGAGGTCCAGAGTGGAAAAAATACCTTGACGATATTGAACTTCATATGCAATATCGCCTCATATCTCCTCTTCCTTAGCGTTTTTCGTCAAATAGACGAAATTGAACAAAAAACTTAACTAAAAAATGTAAAGAGGATGATTTAGACTTTGGCGTACTCGGTTGGCCGCTATTTTGCGTTTGGGGAGAAGTTGGGTATACAGAGGTCCAGAGTGGAAAAAATGCCTTGACGATATTGAACTTCATATGCAATATCGCCTCATATCTCCTCCTCCTTAGCGTTTTTCGTCAAATGGACGAAATTGAACAAAAAACTTAACCAAAAAACGTAAAGAGGATGATTTAGACTTTGGCGTACTCAGTTGGCCGCTATTTTGCGTTTGGGGAGAAGTTGGGTATACAGAGGGGGTATATCGCCTCATATCTCCTCTTCCTTAGCGTTTTGCGTCAAATGGACGAAATTGAACAAAAAACTTAACCAAAAAATGTAAAGAGGATGATTTAGACTTTGGCGTACTCAGTTGGCCGCTATTTTGCGTTTGGGGAGAAGTTGGGTGTACAGAGGTCCAGAGTGGAAAAAATGCCTTGACGATATTGAACTTCATATGCAATATCGCCTCATATCTCCTCTTCCTTAGCGTTTTGCGTCAAATGGACGAAATTGAACAAAAAACTTAACCAAAGAATGAAAAGAGGATGATTTAGACTTTGGCGTACTCAGTTGGCCGCTATTTTGCGTTTGGGGAGAAGTTGGGTATACAAAGGTCCAGAGTGGAAAAAATGCCTTGACGATATTGAACTTCATATGCAATATCGCCTCATATCTCCTCCTCCTTAGCGTTTTTCGTCAAATGGACGAAATTGAACAAAAAACTTAACCAAAGAATGAAAAGAGGATGATTTAGACTTTGGCGTACTCAGTTGGCCGCTATTTTGCGTTTGGGGAGAAGTTGGGTGTACAGAGGTCCAGAGTGGAAAAAATGCCTTGACGATATTGAACTTCATATGCAATATCGCCTCATATCTCCTCTTCCTTAGCGTTTTGCGTCAAATGGACGAAATTGAACAAAAAACTTAACCAAAAAATGTAAAGAGGATGATTTAGACTTTGGCGTACTCAGTTGGCCGCTATTTTGCGTTTGGGGAGAAGTTGGGTGTACAGAGGTCCAGAGTGGAAAAAATGCCTTGACGATATTGAACTTCATATGCAATATCGCCTCATATCTCCTCCTCCTTAGCGTTTTTCGTCAAATGGACGAAATTGAACAAAAAACTTAACCAAAAAAATGTAAAGAGGATGATTTAGACTTTGGCGTACTCAGTTCGCCGCTATTTTGCGTTTGGGGAGAAGTTGGGTATACAGAGGGGGTATATCGCCTCATATCTCCTCTTCCTTAGCGTTTTGCGTCAAATGGACGAAATTGAACAAAAAACTTAACCAAAAAAAGTAAAGAGGATGATTTAGACTTTGGCGTACTCAGTTGGCCGCTATTTTGCGTTTGGGGAGAAGTTGGGTATACAGAGGTCCAGAGTGGAAGAAATGCCTTGACGATATTGAACTTCATATGCAATATCGCCTCATATCTCCTCCTCCTTAGCGTTTTTCGTCAAATGGACGAAATTGAACAAAAAACTTAACCAAAAAATTTAAGAGGATGATTTAGACTTTGGCGTACTCAGTTGGACGCTATTTTTCGTTTGCGGAGAAGTTGGGTATACAGAGGTCCAGAGTGGAAAAAATGCCTTGACGATATTGAACTTCATATGCAATATCGCCTCATATCTCCTCCTCCTTAGCGTTTTTCGTCAAATGGACGAAATTGAACAAAAAACTTAACCAAAAAAATGTAAAGAGGATGATTTAGACTTTGGCGTACTCAGTTGGCCGCTATTTTGCGTTTGGGGAGAAGTTGGGTATACAGAGGGGGTATATCGCCTCATATCTCCTCTTCCTTAGCGTTTTGCGTCAAATGGACGAAATTGAACAAAAAACTTAACCAAAAAAAGTAAAGAGGATGATTTAGACTTTGGCGTACTCAGTTGGCCGCTATTTTGCGTTTGGGGAGAAGTTGGGTATACAGAGGTCCAGAGTGGAAGAAATGCCTTGACGATATTGAACTTCATATGCAATATCGCCTCATATCTCCTCCTCCTTAGCGTTTTTCGTCAAATGGACGAAATTGAACAAAAAACTTAACCAAAAAATTTAAGAGGATGATTTAGACTTTGGCGTACTCAGTTGGACGCTATTTTTCGTTTGCGGAGAAGTTGGGTATACAGAGGTCCAGAGTGGAAAAAATGCCTTGACGATATTGAACTTCATATGCAATATCGCCTCATATCTCCTCTTCCTTTGCGTTTTGCGTCAAATGGACGAAATTGAACAAAAAACTTAACCAAAAATAGTAAAGTGGATGATTTAGACTTTGGCGTACTCAGTTGGCCGCTATTTTGCGTTTGGGGAGAAGTTGGGTATACAGAGGTCCAGAGTGGAAAAAATGCCTTGACGATATTGAACTTCATATGCAATATCGCCTCATATCTCCTCTTCCTTAGCGTTTTGCGTCAAATGGACGAAATTGAACAAAAAACTTAACCAAAAAATGTAAAGAGGATGATTTAGACTTTGGCGTACTCAGTTGGCCGCTATTTTGCGTTTGGGGAGAAGTTGGGTATACAGAGGTCCAGAGTGGAAAAAATGCCTTGACGATATTGAACTTCATATGCAATATCGCCTCATATCTCCTCTTCCTTTGCGTTTTGCGTCAAATGGACGAAATTGAACAAAAAACTTAACCAAAAATAGTAAAGTGGATGATTTAGACTTTGGCGTACTCAGTTGGCCGCTATTTTGCGTTTGGGGAGAAGTTGGGTATACAGAGGTCCAGAGTGGAAAAAATGCCTTGACGATATTGAACTTCATATGCAATATCGCCTCATATCTCCTCTTCCTTTGCGTTTTGCGTCAAATGGACGAAATTGAACAAAAAACTTAACCAAAAATAGTAAAGTGGATGATTTAGACTTTGGCGTACTCAGTTGGCCGCTATTTTGCGTTTGGGGAGAAGTTGGGTATACAGAGGTCCAGAGTGGAAAAAATGCCTTGACGATATTGAACTTCATATGCAATATCGCCTCATATCTCCTCTTCCTTAGCGTTTTGCGTCAAATGGACGAAATTGAACAAAAAACTTAACAAAAAAATGTAAAGAGGATGATTTAGACTGTGGCGTACTCAGTTGGCCGCTATTTTGCGTTTGGGGAGAACTTGGGTGTACAGAGGTCCAGAGTGGAAAAAATGCCTTGACGATATTGAACTTCATATGCAATATCGCCTCATATCTCCTCTTCCTTAGCGTTTTGCGTCAAATGGACGAAATTGAATAAAAAACTTAACCAAAGAATGAAAAGAGGATGATTTAGACTGTGGCGTACTCAGTTGGCCGCTGATTTGCGTTTGGGGAGAAGTTGGGTATACAGAGGTCCAGAGTGGAAAAAATGCCTTCACGATATTGAACTTCATATGCAATATCGCCTCATATCTCCTCCTCCTTAGCGTTTTTCGTCAAATGGACGAAATTGAACAAAAAACTTAACCAAAAAATGTAAAGAGGATGATTTAGACTGTGGCGTACTCAGTTGGCCGCTATTTTGCGTTTGGGGAGAAGTTGGGTATACAGAGGTCCAGAGTGGAAAAAATGCCTTGACGATATTGAACTTCATATGCAATATCGCCTCATATCTCCTGTTCCTTAGCGTTTTGCGTCAAATGGACGAAATTGAACAAAAAACTTAAGCAAAAAATGTAAAGAGGATGATTTAGACTGTGGCGTACTCAGTTGGCCGCTATTTTGCGTTTAGGGAGAAGTTGGGTGTACAGAGGTCCAGAGTGGAAAAAATGCCTTCACGATATTGAACTTCATATGCAATATCGCCTCATATCTCCTCCTCCTTAGCGTTTTTCGTCAAATGGACGAAATTGAACAAAAAACTTAACCAAAAAATGTAAAGAGGATGATTTAGACTGTGGCGTACTCAGTTGGACGCTATTTTGCGTTTGGGGAGAAGTTGGGTATACAGAGGTCCAGAGTGGAAAAAATGCCTTGACGATATTGAACTTCATATGCAATATCGCCTCATATCTCCTGTTCCTTAGCGTTTTTCGGCAAATGGACGAAAGTGAACAAAAAACTTAACCAAAAAATGAAAAGAGGATGATTTAGACCTTGGCGTACTCAGTTGGCCGCTATTGTGCGTTTGGGGAGAAGTTGGGTATACAGAGGTCCAGAGTGGAAAAAATGCTTTGACGATATTGAACTTCATATGCAATATCGCCTCATATCTATTCTTCCTTAGCGTTTTTCGTCAAATCGACGAAATTGAACAAAAAACTTAACCAAAAAATGTAAAGAGGATGATTTAGACTTTGGCGTACTCAGTTGGCCGCTATTTCGTGTTTGGGGAGAAGTTGGGTATACTCCTTTATCGGACTTTTAATCCGCAAAATTTATCATCCTCGCCAAAACAATGAGTAAACAGCATCTCAAATGGTGGCCTATGATGATACTCTCGGTCTCACAAGCCAACGTTTTTAGCCATAATTAGGTATCCTTCAAGGTTTATCGTAGTTAGTACTGAACCTTTTATTCGCTTACGTACTGCATTCAGAAACAAATGAAGACAACAGAAGCTATTGGTCCGCCCTAAGGCATATCACTGGCATTAAAATTTTTGGTAAGAACTAGAACTTCTACGAGTTCTAGAAGTGGTGTAGTTGATTTATAAAAACCGATTTTCCATTAGAGTTCCTTTAACTTCAAAGGTTTTCCGCTAATAAAGTACAGGATGTGTAGTTTTTTGGATGTTTCACCTACGAATTCCAAAAGGACTTACCTTCTCCATTTTACTAAGATGCAGGGCATATTTATCATGCGCCCGGAATTGCATGAATCTCATGTTGGAGCTTTGCGACAGCTCTGTTATACTTTTTATACTCGGAAAAAATCTGTTGATGAAAATGTTGAAATAAAAAACAAAAGGTTATGTTACACACATGTATATCAAATTTCCAAGGAAAAAAAAAACTCACTTGAACATTGTTTGCACAGCAACGATTGTATTACAATCAGCTAATGAATCCTCCTCCGCCGAATTCGATAGTTCCTTGTTAACAACTACAACGCTTTCAGCTAACGTAATGCCGGCACGTAGTAGATCATCTAAACAGTCAATGGATCCTAACATCCAGTACACCTTTAATTACATAACAAACCGTAGAACGTGATGAAATCAAAGATGCCCCACAGTCTTGGTCCTTTGACGAGGGTTATTAGATTTACTTACCAAAGGGAAATACGATAACGCGTCGAGGAATGCTACATCGGGTCTACGTTCGAGGAGTAAAATAATCGGATTCAGTGAGGTTTTCGATCGGAAATGGGCACGCAATGGAATTATGAAATTATAAATGCCATTCGATGCGTAATCAGCGGCTAAAATTATAGTCTTGTTCTGCCATTGATACTCTTTGGCATTTCGATAACTACAATGTTCACAGACCTATTTCAAGGAAAAAAACAAAGAAAAAATGAGTTAATACCTTCAAAAAGGATTGCAATTTCGGCAACCATTCCCACATCCCATTCACTCGGACACATGCGGTTCATATATTAATCATGTGTATCAAAGTTTCTGCTGGATGTCAGTGATTCAAGGAGGACGTGACTTACATGGATTAATCAAGATATTAATCCAGAGGCAATAAAGATCTCCCGAACGTGACTGGTCAAGTACGACAGATATGCGAAAAATAAAGAAAAAAACAATGCGTTCACTATGAGCTTGTACAGCGGAAGGAGTTCAACATCATGTTGGGAAATAGCATTTATAAAACCACATCAGTCTGATGGTGTCCTTAATAGCAGAATATTGGAGATATCATACGAATTTAAAGGACTCCCCTGGGTAGTACGTACGTTCCACCTTTGCGCTTAAGGCTAATAAATTACACAGGATGAAAGGATTCGATTAAAAGAACGTAAATCGGATGACTTGGACTCTGGGAAACTCAGTTGCCCGCTATCTAGCATTTGGAAGGCAGTAAGGTACATCTCGATCAAGAGTGGATAAAAGTTCTGGATCTAACGAACATGCAATGTCGCCATATATCTCCTCTCCCTCAGTCTTTTGGGTCAAATGGGCGAAGCTGAGCAAAAGATTAGAAGCTAAAGAACGCATATCGGATGGTCTAGACTTTAGTAAACTCAGTAGCCTGCTATTTAGCATTTGGAAAGGAGTGGGGTGCATCCCCATCAAGAGTGGATAAAAGTTCTGGATCTAACGAACATGCAATGTCGCCACATATCTCCTCTCCCTCAGTCTTTTGGGTCAAATGGGCGAAGCTGAGCAAAAGTTTAGAAACTAAAGAACGTAAATCGGATGACTTGGACTCTGGGAAACTCAGTTGCCCGCTATCTAGCATTTGGAAGGCAGTAAGGTACATCTCGATCAGGAGTGAATAAAATTTCTGGATCCAACGAACATGCAATGTCGCCACATATCTCCTCTCCCTCAGTCTTTTGGGTCAAATGGGCGAAACTGAGTAAAAGATTAGAAGCAGAAGAACGCAAATGGGATGATCTAGACTTTGGGAAACTCAGTTGCCCGCTATTTAGCATTTGGAAGGCAGTAGGGTACATCTCGATCAGGAGTGAATAAAATTTCTGGATCCAACGAACATGCAATGTCGCCACATATCTCCTCTCCCTCAGTCTTTTGGGTCAAATGGGCGAAACTGAGTAAAAGATTAGAAGCAAAAGAAGACTTAGACTTTAGGAAACTCAGTTGCCCGTTATAAAGCATTTGAAAGGACGTATTTGTTTACTCTTATTACTTTGTTGTGGCGTCAGTTCAATAGATCTTGAGAATCCTTGGATTCAATTACTATACCGTAACCAATCACTCAATAGATACTTAATTACGGAATGCAATGAAACTCAATGGTCTATTAATTAGAAGGATTAGCTGCTGAAGAGGAAACACGAAACGAGAAAGCAATAAAAACAAACTTAAGTTCTGTGGAGGATAATGTACCAACATACTCCTTGTATGAATGTAGTGCTGGATTCATGGAATCTAAATTGCCTAGATATTTATAGTTCCACAGTATACAAACACAGAACGAGTTTATTCATAATCCCTTTTCAATAAAAACCGCATCCTTTCCAACGATTTACAATAATCGGCTTTCAACTTAAAATAAACTGAATTGTATGTATTACATCCCTTTCTCGTTAATTTTTTTTATGATTGCTCATCTAATCAGAAAAAAGTTTATTTTCATCCTAACCACAAAATCTCATACACATCCATACTTACATTTCATATTATTCATCCACGGCTTTGTGCAAATATTTACCTGAGCTAATTGTAAACAACAAAGTGGTTTCTTCTCCTTCAGCAAATAGCACAATGTCGGACTGACTCCGATAAACGGTGAAACCGGCGGAAATCCTTTCACAATCCTGAAAATAAATACAAAAAAAAAAACGAGAAAAGAGAGAAAAAAGGACGAGTACGCACCGTCTTAATTAAATGAGTTAAAACTTTCACTGAAAGAAAATATTTTTAGACAAAATCCCGACAAAGGACGAAACCAAAACAACAGGGTAAGAAGAACAAGGAAGTGAACAAGAAAATAAAAGACAATAAGGAAAAGATACATACTATACATAGGTAAAATTAAATCCAAGAAACCCAACAAAATGCATAAACTTCGAAACAAAATAATAAATTCTTGGAACACTACTTAAAAAGTTCTTTTGTTTTTCTATAATTTTTTCTCAATATCACCAACAAAGCAGTAAACTAATTTTCTAATTAAAAAAAAAAAAAAGGAATTAATCAAATGCTCAAGTGTATTATCTGCTCATCCAAGTGTAGGTAGATATATGTATAGATACAGATACGGCACATGCATCAGCCCCAGTCGTCCCACGTTGATCCACAACAACAGGTAGTTAATCGTGTTTATGGTTCGTTTTAGTTTGTTATTTACCTTGTTTTTCTATTTTCTAAATTCCTAGTCCAATAAAAGAAAAAGTTTTGAAAAAAAAAAACAAAATGGAAAACAAATGAGTAACAATGCAGAATGAAAATGTTAACGAGAACCCGGCGACGGGTTAAGCCACTAGAAGCCGTTTGAATTGTAATTTTTAAGTTTTAGCAATAAAATTGGAAGCGTTGCAGAAGCGACTTTATTTTTCAATAAATTTTAAACCATTAAACTTAGAACAGAAAATAGTTATGAATTTTTGCTTTTTTTTTTTTTAAATGCTAGCATGTCTAACAGAAAGAGCGTCAAAGTTAGAGTGGGTAGATGGAAGCATACGTACTACGTTTTGAGAAGTCGTTCGCTTTATTTCAAAAAAATATTCAAAAAATTAGAGATTTAAAGATAAACAAGTAAAAGTTTGAGGAAAATTTAATAAAAAAAAATGCGTAACTGGGCGTATACGTAATTTTCTCACCTTAAGGTTGACACATTTTAGTTAAGCCTGCTGAGAGAACCAGTGGGACCTAAAACCAACTCGAAATAGTGAAGATTTAGCACAGAGTCAACATTTTTCTGGATTAGGGTCAAAAACACTAAACACAGGTTCGCTAGGGAAAAGTGTTGCCAATGAAGTACATATCTGTCATACATTGGCCATACATTCTTTCAAAAAAATAAGGACTATGTCATTCCATTGACTGGCGTTAATGGTTTCTTGAAAATGTTATTTTCTCTGTTGGTACATCTGTCATCTATTTTGACGTTAAGTTTGACAGTGATCTGTCAACTAATTTGTTGACAGCAGCCAAAAGCTTTACTTAACTTCAAGTGCTTTCGTCGATTTTTACCATGAAAGCAAATATTGACCAGTTTGTCTGAAATTTTGTGTTCCGAGAGGAATTTCTTGTTAGGATTCATTGAAAATGCCGGAGAGAGCCTACAGGGACTCAGTAATATGGAAAATAGAAATATTAGAATAGTATAAAGCGTCCAAAGAAGGCCGTGAAGTAGCTTGCTTCATTCGAAATGGAAAACTATGCATTTCTCATTTAAGGTAATGTTTGGAGCATGAGATGCATGGCAGAATGGTTTGTTCCAAAAGAGCTGAATTATCTTCAACTGTAGCATCACAAAAGAGCTGTTTTAGACATAAATCAATTCGGTTTCCAAAGTCGCACGGAAGTCAAGGTGTTGCTCACTGTTTTCTTCGATATTCGTGGTGCTGCTCACTCAAAATTTGTATCGGTGGGTCAAAGAGTGAATTAACAACCTTATTTGAGGGTTTGAAGCGTGTGAAGAAGAGTATTTCGGTATTGTGGTAGAGCAACTTCTGAACTTGCATCTTACCCATCCGTCCTTATGAGCAATTTTTTAACCAAAAACGCAACCTACATGACGGAGCACGAACTGTATTTTTCTGAATCGATTGAAAAGATAAAAGAAATTTTGCTGTGAGAAATGAAGACGATCCCAGAATATGTCTAGACAAAATGTATGGGTGACTAGATTGTTCGTTGGAAAAAATGTATCGCTTCAAATGGGGCGTATAGTATAGGAGGAGACAAAATAAATTTTGTTGTTTAATTGATTTTTGTTGCTTCTATTGACTCAGTCCCCCTCATATGTTAAGTGACAATATCTCGAAGCATAGAAAAATGTTTGCCAATAGCTTTAACTACCAAAAGGCAATCAGGAAGTAGGTCTTTAGCTATATTTTGATATATATTTACAAGTACATACTTATAGAAAAATGCGTCATTCGGTAAGAGTTTCAAAAGGCTCTTAATGTCGGAAGACATGGGAAATATTTAGGGCTTTCCAAAAGAATAAATGGTACCAAAATGGATAGTTGATCTGAGCTTGGAATGTTGGACGTGTCATTGATTACAAATCTAAAAAAAGGATTTGCTTCTAATTGCAACTATTAATGTTCTCGAACCGATAAGCTTCTTTAAAGGACCTGTATCACCAATGATATAGAAAATGGGCATCTTGTGAGGGTGATAACTCCACATTCCAATTGTGACCCTGTAATCCACTCGACACATGATTAGACTTTTTCTATGGTTTCCGCGAAGAGTTGTTGTTGTTTATCTTTTTATATAAGTCAACCATAAACTACAAAGCTTCTGGTCGCTTTCCTTAGAAAATAGGATCGCGTATGTAGATTATCTTGCTCTGCTCTAGACAATTTTCTGAACAATTTTCTATATTCATTGCATCATGATTGATCAATAATTTTAAAGCAATAGAGTATAGAAATACTTTAAACTTTTCAAGAGGAGATATGAGAACCTTAACTCCTTTCGAGTTTGAAAACGGCCTCGGATGGAGCTCACATGGGCAGTTGTGTTTTGAATCAGTCGTTCTAAATGCAGCATCTTACAAGAGGTGTCATATTAAATCAATAGAAAAATGCAACATTTATATGCAATGTGGTAATATTTTTATCTAACCTTAAACAAAGAACTCTGGGATTAGTAATGAAATATTAAATCAGCCAAATGTCCATCTCGGCTCTGCCTACAAATAGTGCGTTTTTTAATGAAATTTTTCATCCCATTTTCACATAAATGCGGCTAAATTTCGTCAATATCAGCTCTGATATTTTCTTTTAGTGCATAAATGGTTCATTGCGCAAGTAAGCTATGATTTGTATGCAAAATGCGGTGTGAAGTGATTGCAAATAGACACACCAAGGCTCTCACTCACACTCTCAACTACAGGGGCTACATATTCAGCTAACCTTGACGAAAAAACACGTATTGGAGTCATGATATCACTAACCTGTCCATGAGGTTCAAATTTATCGACAAGATTCTGTATAGCTTTACGAGAAAGCGTTTGATGACGTTTTCATCGTTTTTGAAGGGAATTCGCACTATTTGAACAACGTGTGTAAGTATGTAACGATCAATATTCAGAATCCTCCTAAGTTAATGTGACGATAATTGAATGTTAATAGTACAATAATGGAGCGAAATTTAAAATGACACATCTTGTTGGAGTATCCTTTACAATCATGTAAATGGTGTGAATTATAATGAATGCAAAAATTTGCAACAACTTCTAACTTAGTCCGGACAGCACCCATTGAGCAAGTACAGAAACCTAACTGAATCCGAGTTTCCAAACAACTATACCATAAAACACTATTCTATCTTCGTAAGTTTGACATTTCCCCCCACGGTGTGTCAACACTTTAAAGGTAATCGTAGCTCGTTGAGCGGAAATAAATCTTCAAAGAAAATCTTCGAAGGCATAACTCTTTGCATGTAGACTGGCTTCCCGTCGATCAGTTGGAGATGTCACCTATACGTGTTACTTCTTCCATTTTATGTGTCTGAACCTTAAAATCTAAAATTGATACATTCCACCAATTTATGGAACTTAAGGACAATTTTAACAGAATTTTTATGTCAATGTCCATACATGTCCATATGTTTATGTCTGTCAATGTCGGCAATGACCATACATATGTATTCATTCGATGTCAAAAAGGTATTCGAGTCTGTCTGTCAAAAGTCGATTTAGGTTGTAAATACGTCAGATGACATTAACATTGTGGTTAACTCACTTTCGAAGAAAATGGTATTAGTAGCAAGCGAGGTGAATAGGTGAGTAGTTATAGAGATAGACTCCGGATACCAATGCCTTTTTAAAGTTTCAAAGAAGACGACAAACTTCATCGACACAATTGCTGATAGGATCATATTTGTTTTTAAATATGCACGAGTATGTTCCTAAGTAACAACGAAGTGTTCAGCTACATATGTACATACAATGGTGTTATTTACTAAACCCTTACAACACATGCATTGTGTTATTTTTTAAGCGAAATACTCTTTCTTGTTAGACACACTGTTGCATAATGAATTTTTGTTAATAATGAATACTGATGACCGTTGCGCGTTCATTCACCAAAAGCTTCTTTAAAAGAAAAAAAATGTTTTTTTTTATTGTAACACCTTGAGGATAGTTTTACTGTTTTTTTTTTTTGTTATACAACGAACCTGTTACAACTTACCGATAGTAATCAGCGTGCCACACCGGACGTGACACTCTTTTCGATGAACTACTACTTGTCATCGTGGTTGTTGTTGTGGTCGTAAGGGTTGTAGCTGTCGACGAGGGTGCCATTGTTGTTGTCGACGAATCACTAGTTGTCATTTTCTTACAACTGTCACAGCTATAACTCTTAATCATTCGAAATCTATTCTCAGGCAAAGGATTGTTGCAACACAATCGATTCGAGTCCTCGGAGGAACTCATTATCAGGGAATAGGTGCGCGATTGGGGGAAATGACCACCCAGACAGCTTTTAGGGGTTTAATACATATATTTCACAAGAAAAGAAAAATTTTACATATAAATGAATTGGTTTACAAATAAAACATTCGCTAGACTACAACAAATGAGAAGAAAAACAAAATTAAAAAAAAAATACTTCAGGACATGGCGGGGGAAACCAGTCCCGATGACATTCAGGAAAAAGTTTCTTACCGCAGCAGGAGGAACTAGAAATTGTTTGCTGCATTTGCAAAGTTGTTAGCTGGTAAAAGGATATGCGCTCTCAAATGAAATGCATACACGAGCATACATAGTTCTGGTTGTTTACCAGGTGCTTTTGAAAAGTTTACACCGCTACTGTGGGGCTGCTGGTGGTGGTGGTGATGAGCAAAGTTGAGTTACTATACAATGTAATCGTCGCAAGGCATTGTGTAAACGCACAAAGTTTTCTACCAAAGAAAGTCCTTGCAGTGACACTTTGATGGGAACATAAATAAATGTCTTCGAGTAGAGGGGGAGGGTATGGTCGAGTCGTGCATAGGAGCTGGGGTGATTAGTAGCCTCGGTAGGGGACCTGGTTGTAATTAAACTGGGAATATCCGACAGGATGTGAGGTAATTGTTTAGGTTGGTTTCCGTCCGGAAGGGAAGGAGCAAATATTTGTAAAAACCCATTGGTGATGTTTGTGGTACTGCGCTGGAAGTTCTTGAAAATTAAGGAAGTAAGCTCTTGTGAACTTTTGAACGACGTACCCCTAGATATCTAAAAATTACCTACGTTCTTCCTGAGAAGAAGGTCTAGAGTGTTTAAGGCTTCCCCGGAATTACAGGATTTTGAAACTCAAAAAGGGTAAGACAGTGGACACTTTCGAAAACGTTATCTACATCAAGTTGCTATTGCAGCTTTGTCGAAAAGGCAGGTTGCTTAATTCATGTATGTATTCGAAATCGTCATCACAATAAAACTGCATTACCACAATGTTCGATAACGCAGTTTTCGTGAGTCAGACGTTCATAAACGTCATCTGCGTGTCGTTTGCCGTGACAGCTGAGATAAGTCAGCTGCAAAAAATGACAGATGCAAACATAATGGCATTCATTGACTTGTGTCATGCATCGATCGTCATTTGCAAAAGCATATGACTTATTTCTGACGTTTCCGAAAATGGCCAATACTGCCCCATTCCTAGTCGTTACTTGAGGGATTCTTCGTAAAATATTTAGACATAGTGCAAAGGACATCATGAAAGAAGGAGGTTAGCCTGTCAAACTCAAATTTAGACGGTTTAGACGGCACATATGTATTTCAAACAAACTACATACAGGTTTAACGCAATGAACATGTTAAGTGTGTCTCGTGAGGGTGTTATAAACTTAATCAGTGTCTTTAGAAGAAATCTTGTGGTAAATTGAGACTACTATGCACTGGTCTTCAGAAAAATCGATAAGCATACCCTCACGAAAATTACTATGGCCCACAAGTTCATGGCGTCCTACCGTAAACAAGTGCGATTATGGAACTGCCAATACTTGGACGATACGAACGTAGAAGAGAGCACATCTCACTTTCTATGCAAATGCCCAAGCCTATGCCGAACTAGCACCTCTTTGAAGACCTGGGCGATCTGTCAGGAAAGCCATCATTAACCATCCTGAATTTTATAACAACCTCGGGGTAGTTCAAGGATGTCCGAATCCGAAATTTAAGATTTCGATCATATTTTGATTTCAATGTACTGTTTGGATCTTGACATTAAGAACAGAGAATAACGTAATTCAAATGTCCTCTACAGGAGTTATTTAAGGACTTGATTGTGACGAGGTACATCATTTTCGATAATTTTGTCAACACATATCATGCTTATAGCACGATATAGTCAACCATAACTTGACAAATCTTCGTTCCCAAAGCGTCAAGAGCTTGCAGATTGTGTGCATAAACACAATCTATTGCATAGCCTACACACACACGATCTTAATCGCCAGTTTACGTCACCACAATGCAAAATAACTCGTCCAGGAAATGGGTCTTGTTGTGTGAGATGTGGCACCGTCATGTTGAAACTACATGTCTTCCACCCTCGGTTTCAGGTTAAAAAAAATTGGTTAACTTCTAGTTATAGCAATGAGAATTGATGGTGACTGCTACAATTTTCTCATTTTCGAAGAACTATAGACCAATGACACCAGCACACCAAATTGAAATTTCGTGGATGCAATGATTTTTCGACAAATTGTCTGTCCTACGCATTCTGAAGTCAGCTGGCTCCAATTCTTGAGTGAGTTGAACTTTATAAAGGTGTAATACAAAAAACGCCATAATGTGCCGTAAGACAAGTCCAAATCCTGTGCAATCGATAGATTTGGATCTTCTTCGACACTTTCATTTACGACAGCCATATTTTCTGTAGACCGTCCATTTTGATGATGGATATATCTTGAGACATCTGTAACAGATTTGTTTGCCTAAATGAAGTCTAGTATGACAGTTCGGTTTGACGTATGTGATTGAAACAGGGATGTCAAGTCCAAACCACGAACTGGATGACCCTAACTGAATGAGCTTACGACGATTCAAAAAGACAACAAAGACTACGTTAAACCATCATATAAAGGAAGTATCCATGTTTTATTTGTTCAGATAACATGTTTTTCAGGACCAGGGCTAAACATATCGCAATGAAGGTAGCAGAGATCCTTGAAGGGACTTAGGGGTCCAAAATAAACCGTTGGAACTATAAATGAACAGTGATCAACTAGTCTTCACGGAGACCTTTAGTGTCGAAAAGGATATGTACAAATCGATCTTAGACTGGTGTAGACAGTCCTTAACTACCTCTTCCGTTGTATAACGATATTCAAAATAATGATTCTTTATTATGACCCTTTATCATCATTTTGGATATGTGTTGTCATTTTGGCTATCGTCAAGATGTGGTGAAGGATTCTCTCTACATCAGCTTGCGATCAAACGAATGTGAACTATTGCCAATTGCTGTTCCTTAGGCTACGAAAGCAGTAAAGTAGAAAAGCCCTCTCTAGAACAACTAAAATGACAGAGTTTAAGACCCTGATTTTGTCAGAGCACAGAGGAACATATGAACAATGTCAATTCGTTGTTTGGTCTTGTAATAGACAGTTGGGTCATGACGATCAGGTTCTGGAAATCTGTATTAAGCCAGAGATGTTGGTATAGCCAGTAATCGTATCTTTTCCGTATCAGTTCGTCATTACAGTTTCTCGTAAAAGGATCTCATAACAGCAGCTATTCGCTGAAAACTTAAACAACCTCATCACAATTCAAAATTTCCAACTGAATTTAAATAGCTTCATCAAAGAAGCCCCTTTCCAATTACAAGAACATAATACGAACCCTCAGACTGGTACTTAAATTTCAGGAAGTCTACTAACTCCAGTCCAATTAAATGTTTGTATAAATTTACTTATTCACATGAACTATTCAACCCACATCTGCTACCATCGGCTATCCCCCAAAAGCACTATACACAAGCGCAGTGCCATACAAAACAAAAAAAAAAAAACAAAAAAACTAAAATATCCTCAACCAGACTCTCCTATTGTTAAACAAATCGAAACGGATAACTCTTTCTCAGTGCACCACTCCCACTATATCCGAGTATACACCACTTATACATGAATGCGTCGCAGAAGGACGACGACGACGACGATGGACGCCGCTTTTGTTTGTTTCCAACTTTCGTATGGAAATTATCCCTATGGCCATTCCTAGTTACCCAACCAAACGGACACACCTACTGCATCCGTTGTTTGAATACATTTGGAGTCCTTCTTCCTCCTTCTTCTCTTGGCGTAGCATTAGCCTGACTGCGTGATTTGAATTCGAAACGAAGCTGAATAATTCAAATGTTCAACTCACTCGATCCTTTCTGTTTTTTTTTGTTAACAAATTCGCACGTTTGGCGAACACAGCCAACGCAATTTATCCACATTTCACCACTAACCCTCGACAGGATATCAATTTGAATGAGAATGGCATAGTAACCCTAACCGACTCGAGCTCGAGACAACTTCAAGACGAATTAATTCAATTAAACAAATTGCATTCGAATGTGAGAGCAGGATTCACACGACCTCAAAAAGGATATTTGCGGTTCGTAGGGGATATTGTATTTGTCTAAGCCTTCGACATCCAGGTAGTGACGAATTTATTATTCCCCTCGAACTCGGTGATTCTACAACAATTTCTACGATAATATCAAAAGGATAAACACACAGGATGGCAAGGACAAATATCATTTTGAAAATAGAAAGTGTACGGTAAGAGAGAACTAAAATTTAAGAAAAAATAAATACATAAGGACAAAACTCATCTACAGTGGTACATATACATAAGTAAGTGATTGGGGTGAGTGGTGTCTCCCTCGGGGGTACTTACGCAATTTTCTCGGATGGCGATCTCCAGGGGACATCGTCGTCAATTTCATCCTCACTTTCGTCACCTTCATCGCCGTCGTCATTTCCCGATATACTAAACGATGATGAGGTAAACATGTCGGGAACTGGAAGAATCGATGGTCGGCGACTACCTGTAGGAGAGCAGGATAAAATACATTTGTGTGTGTAAGTAAATTGATGGGAACTTTGAGTTTAAGCAATTTATCTGACGGGACTGACAAACTTGGACGTACATACAGACTTACATAAAAAAATGAAGTCATCGTTTGGAATGAGTACATTTAGAGGAGAAAGGACTTGTTGCTAGAGGGATATGTTGGTGTAAAAAGAGAGAGAATTCCAAGAATAGGGATATAGCCCCACATATCTCCTCTCCCTTAGCATTTTGGGTCAAATGGGCAAAGCTGAGTTAAAGATTAGAAACAAAAGAACGCAAATCGGATGATTTAGACTTTGGGAAACTTAGTTGCCCGCTTTTAAGGATTTGCTAGGGAGTGGGTCAAGAGTGAATAAGAGTTCCAACGACCGCAGACAGGTCAACTCTATACTGAAGAGCTCCCATTTATATATCTGACTAGGTGCATCCCACATTCATTACATGCGCACTCCAACTGAAATTATTTTCTACCTTCTGACAGGTTACCTTTATAATTGACTCCTTGCAGCTCCTTCGATAGGATTGAAACATTGTACGGATATTAATAAATTGTTCGTATAATAACGACAACAATGTTGTTAACCAATTGTCCGTTCTGTCCCATCATTATCTGCACAATTGTCAGCACCATTCTAGTTCTAGTTAGGTTGACAAATCGAACAGGCGATGCCAGGATGAACGAGGAAAACTCGTTAAATCCTTATCGATAGGAAATCACCACATTTCAGGAGCACATTTGCTGCCGTTGTCGTTGTTGTTATAGTAATTCTAGTCGTCAGTTGCGAAGTAATTGTCTCAGATACTTTTCATGGGTTGCTTGGCTTTTTCATTGAATTTATCGATTTAACTTCCTACTCCGAGTGTCCTTCGTCCTTCCGTCGAAAAACCTACATATCCTGTTGTGTACGAGTATGTGTGCGATGTCAAGTGTAGGTACAAAGTGTCCGAAATTGTGCAATTATCCAATTTTATTGCACTGTTTCTACCATGGTTCCTACGTGTATCCCATACTGAAGCAGAGTCCTTGATGTTTTTTGTTTGTTTTTTTTTTTTTTTAACAAAATTAATTCAGTTTGATCTGGCAGGGCAGTCATTTGAACGTATTGCCTGTGCAGTTATGTTACTCGTGATGGCATTTACGTAAGTATATAGGTAAGGACGGGAGGCAGTGAAGGAACTTGGAAACTTTAGCTGGCAGTCAACGGATTATGAGATTAACTTTGTAGTTTTGAGTTGAAGTGAATTTTTGTGTACCCGGGATAAACTGGTAGTCGAATGAAGTGGCCACTTGAGAGTGTAATGGCAATTGAAACCAGTCACTTGAAGAAGATACTCGAGGCATATGAATGTGTCTTGTGACGCTGCCAACAAGCATGACATTCAAAAGTACTTAGCTATTGGATGACAGATGCAGTTGCACTTATACTGTAGTTGGTTATGCAAATGTTGACTAAAGGTACAGCAATTGGTGCTGCATAACTGCCCTTAGTATGGCTGACTTTTGATATTGAATAAACGTAAATGATGTGATCACACTAGTCTACCGGAGTCTTACGCTGATTATTTTGAAGATAAGTGTTTCAAGTAGTTAGTGCTTTGGACTACGTATCAAGCAGTTCCCGATTCAATCCCTAAACACACCCAACATTTTACTTTCCACCTCTAACGAGCATCTGACAAACATCCGAGGGTACAATTGTCATGAAAAAGTTTCTCAGGTAACAAATTGCATCGCAAACAGTGGTACCTCTTTCCTGTAAATCTGATCGCCAACAGACAGCTGACAGAGGCCAAAAGACCAGAGAAGAGCAAGCACAGGTTCTGAGAAACCATTCTCTGACTTTCATGAATTGGAGATTTCAGTTTCCCCAATTCCAGAGTGACCTGAAGTTCCAGCAAAGTCTTCTAGATGCAGTCACTTCAAAAGCATTGCTTGCTATATTGAGAGTGTATAGTGAAGTCTATAGACGGTCTTCACGAAGATACCAGTGTCGGACCTTTGATTAGTTTTAGAGCAAACCCCTCAAAATTCAACTACAACACAATTCAAGCTCAGATTCTGTCCTAAGTTAGGCTTGTACGAAAGGGTTCCGAACTTTAAATTAGGACTGTCATTGGATACGTGTCACGGGTACCAAAAGCATAATAAATATATTAAATAAATATTTATATAGTTCAGAACCGGCGTATACGAAAAACCTCCCCTGAAGATGGGGCAGAGGGTTCTTTGATGTTTAGTGAAGCATATAAGTTTGATATTATATATCGTGATATGCCATTGTGGACCAATAAGCTCGAAAACTTAAAAAGAAAGGGTAGGAAGCTATTCAATAAAGCTAAACGCACTACTTCCTGTAGTGAATAAAAGATATCTTTTACGACGTATAACTCTGCTGCAAGCATATCAAAAAGACTCACTTTCTGCGAAAGCATTCTAAATGGTGTACAACTCCATTTCTCAAAACAACTCTAGGCCACAAATTTTATTGGAGACTCTATCTGGAACCAATGAAAAGGCGATTAAAACTGTTCTAGACCTGTTCTAGGCTTTTCGCGAAAAATGAGGATCAAAACCAAAAGTAATTCACTGAATTTACATCATCATTGTCACCACAAAAATAACTTAAGCATGGCTCGAATGGTGGGAAATGGCCATTCCAAGACTGACCTGTGCAGGTATTACGACTGCTGTACTTCTAGACCTTCCACCTTTAAATATAAGCATTATGACGACTGCTGCGTCAAGCTTCACCACCTAGCTAGACATATGAAAATCATTGAAAGAATTTTGCTGCTATCGTCACCAGTATGCCTTTCGGGCCTTATTCCGAAAAGGATCAATCTCTATCGCCCCTGAAGGTTGGCATTCGAAACCGCAATCTTTGGGATAATCCTGATATCCCTCAACTGATTCCTCATATTAAATGGTACACTGACGGTTCTTTGATGGCATATAGGGTGGGACTTGAAATTTTCAGTGCTACTTAGCTGAAAAACTGTCTGCTTCATTAGGGCACTTTACCTCTTTCTTCCAAGTAGAGCTTTTCACTATCGAGCTCTATGCCAGAGAGTGTATCAGAAGGAACGTCGGAAGAGGAGACATAAATATTTTATCGGACAACCAAGGAGCTCTAAAATCCCTCATGTCCTTTGAGTTTGAGTTTAAACTGGTTTGGAACTCTTTTTGAACTCTTCTACAGCTAGCTGTACATAATAGACAAACTTACCAGATCCGGTGCCAAAGGTTCATATATTGGCCCTAAACCCTTCTCAAGTCCACCTATTAACCAGATAAAGGAACCAGGAACAGAACGAACAGCTGTCGTACTGAAACTACCTAACTGACTTCAGACATCCGAGAAATACATTAATTTCTCAAAAAAGAACAACGAAAAAAAATTCTACCAACCACCAAATATAAGGCTAAAATCCTGACGGACTTGCTAATTGGTCATTGCTCTCTGAACTGTCACCTCAAGAAAATTGGTTTTCGCCAAACGGATACGTGTCTACCATGTATGCCACGAGGACATTGAAACCGCAGAATGTCCCATGTCGGACTAGGCTCAAATAGATCACCTTCTGATATCCTACCCAGCTTAAACAATCCTTAGTTCTATTAATGAGCTTGATTTCAGGTAGTAGGCAAATCCACTGAGCATTTCTAGCGCAAGGATCTCTATGAACTCTTCTTGAGTGTACCTCAAAGCCCTCAAATCCATCGATCATCACCAAAGGAGCTCTTCTTTTGGTCTTCTTGTGGAAAGAGGAAAGTTGTTCTGGGCACTGCATAATCGCAGTACCTTCATTTTGTGTACTAACCCGATCTTTCTTTAGTATGACCTCATTCGTAGGACCCTAGTTATTGTCTAGACTCCGTAGATCGCTCCCGATTCCGAAGTTGTTGTTCGAAGCAGTTTTACTTTGGTATGACTATAGCTGACAGTGTGATTCCAAGGCTTTCCTTGATACGTACGTTGACGAGTTCATCGATGGCGTCAATCGTGGAATAGACTTGCTAGCCTAGATTTCCTTATTTTTGAAGATGGGCTGCATAGTAGTAACAGAGGTTTGACTGAATCTGTCAGCTCTATTACTTTTGCGGACTCCACTATATAAAAGGTACACCTAGCCACTTCAGGCACAGCAAACCTCACAACCCACTTTAGATAGGTACAGGCTTTCCGGGTACCCGGTGTTTCTTCCGGTCTATGGACCTTTTCTTGTGTCTAAGTCTAAGTGCTTGACCAAATCGCGTCTCTGTCTATGAAAATAGGTTTAACTAGTAGGAATACAGCGTACATTCTAGTTTCCTAGCGTGTTCCATCTTCAGCTTACATTGTCATCCAGCAAAGTATTGGGTTTTCAATTGGAACGCCCCATTTTTCCAACAGGGTTTCTTGGCCATATGATTCGTTTTAGCTCGTCCCTACTTGTTATTTAATAACAAAAAAATTAATGCTTTTATAAAGCGTAGGTCAAGTCAGAGATTACCGACCATTGCAGGATCTACATTGCCTTAAATCTGGCTTATGCCTTACTTAGTTAGCTCAACATTCTTGTTCGATATTCAGTGTAAACACATCCAACAAGATGTTCCCTTTGCCTTAACTCCCCCAGTCTTGAGGCTGGAAGCCTAATCGACAACCAATATAATCAGACGTGATTATAACTTCCACTTGTAGGAGTTTATTGATTTTTGCCAACGCCGTTTGTCGCAGGAGTGCGAGTATGTTTAAATGTCCTTGAGGATTGCTGCAGTGCTGAAATTCCATCGTTAAATTTAATGAACTCGTTTGAAAAGTAACCTTGTTAAATCGATGTCCTTTCTGACGACCTTGACAGTTTATGATGTTTTGATTCATTAAAATCGCTTGTTAGTACCCATAAACTCGTCAACCTAAAATCCACCCAAGTTGCGAGGCACAGATATATATAGGAAGCCCCATGTGGGACAATCGTTAAAGGTTTAACCTCATCGGGGTGGTAGTAAAATTGCGGTCGTTGTTATGTCTAACTAGTCGCGGATGACGTGACCAGCGAGTTATGAGTTCCCAAAACGCCATAAACCATAGTTTGGAAATACATAATGCATAAGGGCTTTGAATTAGGCCTACTTTGTTTGAGTGCCGCAATAATACTAGTATGATGCAGTGGTGGAGTGTGAGTACCTATATCGAATCAAGAAGGGGCTCCTGGAGCTAATAACTCCGGGGAGTTGGTTGAGGTCACCCTCTACCTGCACACGTCAATCTGAGTCTTTTTCTGGGTGGACTTGGAGATTCGTCGGCCTGGACCATTGGTATGTGACCTATTGAACAAGTCTGCTTACTTGTATAGCTAGTGCAGTTCGTAGTTAAATCTTCTCCTTGATGATTCAACGAAAGTGGGACCTTCCATGTTTCCTTTCATCCGTCTTAGACAAAGTCAACGTTTCTGCACCAAGCAGCAGTATTAGGATGGGGAGGGTCTTACGTATAAAGCGCCCTTGTCAGATTCTTGTGAGTGTTATTCCACATAGAATATCTGCGTTGATGTCCTTGGCAGGTACAGATAGTAGACACAATCCTTCATTACCTAGAAGTAATAGTTGTCAATCGTAAGGCTCTGGTTGAGACTTTAGTGTCTTGCATCGATGTTCGAAGCGACAATATATATGTATATCGGTGTTTCCCAAGGCGTGCATATCTCCACCCAACTTCAGAACTCAACTTCAGAGATAAAGCAAAATAATTAGGACCTGAAGGTTACCTACATTCTATCTCTAAACAAAAGGAACCAAAACCTCACAGCTGGAACAATTACAGGACACTGCCTGATAGGAGGGCATGTAATCAAATTAGTTCAGCTGACACTACAACTTAGACTTCTTCCACCCTTTTTACATTGTTTGTCAGACTAAAGTGACTATAATAGTCACAACAGACAAGGTTAACAGGTGACCCTCCCACAATATGATATGTAGGTTAGGAGTAAGTAACTAAACAGCCTTTACTACTGCTCAACAGTACCAGAGTCAGTATAACTCTTACGCACTCCACTTCCTACACCCTACTTAGGCAATGTCATATGCGTGACAGTACCAAGGGTTCGCTTGAATCAGTCACTCCCATGTACTTGTCCGCACTTTCTACCTTCCCGGTTCACCCGATAGCTAGGGTCACCCTACTCAGCCACATCAGGCACAACAGATCTCAAAACCCTTGAGATAGATCTAGGTTTCCCGGGTATCCGGTCATTCTTCAGGTCTACCAAATATGCGGTATCAAAATGGACCTTCCCTGGGTCTAAGGGTCAGTATAGCCACCTTACCCAACCTAACCTAAAGGCTATCACTAGCGTAACCATATAGTTGCACTGATTTGGGAAAAAGAGAGGCCCTCTTGGTCGGTGCGTGCCTCCTTCCAAATCATCGCCTGCAGCCTTAAATAGCTTCTGAATACGTCTCTCATGAAGCAAAGCTACATACTATCATCTTTTGCCCCGCGAGCAAGTTTGAATCCGTTAGCATAGATCGTGTCGTGGAGACCATGTCTACCAATCGTCCCACCAAAGGACGGTGATTATATCTCTGGTTATATCTCGGTCATTGGTCCTAAGTGGCATCGTCTTTCTACTCTGAGGGACCATAAGGACATACACATAGATATGTACTATGAGACTGATGCTGTGAAATCGAACTATGATGCGAAGCTTCATCACCTATTGCCATGTAAGGAAGCTGCCTAAATCTACCTCTGACTGAAAAGTCGCGACCAAACAGGCACTGGCTCTGGACGTGGTAGCCATAGGTACTGAAGAGCGATTACCTTTCGAGGGTCTCTGATAATTCGTTAGATGCATACATGATCTTTAGATGGATCCTTGATGATGATGATTCACTGAGCCAGTCAATGTGAGACTCGATTTGCTCCCACCACTAGAGACCCTTGGTCGACAAGAGACCTCTGGGCACGACATGATTTGGATCGTTAGCCGGTTCTTCGTGGGTGCTCTTTCCATAGTGCCCCACTCTCTGAGAGGACGATACTATTATTGGGCCATATGCGGGCGGCGCTGTTGACCTTTCGGTTCTACCATGGCCACTACTTTCCCTCTAATAATCGCCTCTCCATACCCATTTCAATTTAATCACTTTAATTTCACATAATTCGAGAAAAAAATGTTTGCTAGCCGGCAAATGTTGTGGCTAACTTGTATCCTTTGTCACAATCATTACTCTTTCGATTGCCATCAGTAAATGTTATAAAAACCAAAGTTTTGATGTATCTACATACAAAAAATTGTTTTCCCACCTCCATAGCCCGTAGGTATCTATGATTACTATTTTTCCGATTCCTATAGCATAGAGCCCTGTCATCGTAATTATACAACATTTGCTATTTCTTTGTCATGGTCGTATCTAGGTCGAAAAAATATTTGTTCGAAGCCAAGCTATTTAAATGGATAATTACGCATGTCGTTACGGAGAACAAACGAACTCCCTACAGAGAAAACAACAGAAAAACAAAAAAATAAAAAATCATTACATATATCTGAGGCGGTCTGAGCTGCCCAGACTACCTATAATTACGTCAATTACATTTCACTTTCACTCGAAAAGGTTTAAGTTTTTCTATATATAATGTAATAAGACAAAGAAATATGGTTTTACATGTTGCATTAGCAACATCTACAAGTTGTAATGCCAACTTTCGGTTTCCACTTTTAAAAAAGCATGCACTTGGCTTACATGCATGCAGTCTGTGGTATCATGAGCCACTGGATTAGGCTTCTTCCTCCCTTCTAGTGAATGGGCTCTACAATGAGGCCATACGGTTCCCGTATCTATCCAGCTTTATAAAGAGCTTAAGTGCATCTATAACACACTGGCCTTGAGGTTTCTCCCAACGCTCTAGTAATACCAATCTGTGTGAGTTTCTGTGGTAAGTCAGTTTGTGTAGATACACAGATACATATGTGAGTGAAGAATTTTTCAATAAGGACATAACAATTTTGTATTTGAATAAAACACGGAATAATTGAGATATCGGGCTAAATTTTTTTAGATATAGTACACGGTGCGCCATCGGTAAGTGAGTATTAAATAACTTTAAAGAAATAATCGATTTCCATATCTATATGAGGTGTTTTTATTTAACTTTTTCCTTTTGCAATTTATTTGGACTAGTTTTTGAATAAAACATCGATCAAGTGGCCGCCTCTATAGACCAAAGCAAAATGTGTTCTTTTTGCTTCGATTTCCATTACAATTGATGGTCGAAAACAGGCGGTATAGCCATTATTTCGGCAAGAATGTTTGCCTTAAGCTCGTCAATAGTCTGTGGCTTGCTGTTGAACTCTTTGATTTTCAGACATATAATCTCACAAAAATAAGTCCGTGAGAGTCAAATCTCCAGATCTGGTTGGCCAGTCAATGTCGCCATTTTTTGACAGCACACGTCCAGGGAATTTTCGTTGCATAAAGTGCATTCTTTGAATTGCAGTGTAGCAAGGCACACCGTCTTTTTGAAACCAGTACTTATTTGTGGGCAGACATAAAGAGCCAATATTCACCGACATCGATTCGCATTGACTGTTTTGCCTTATCTGAAAAAATGGGTCAATGATGGTTTTGGCGGAACCACCTGGATTCTACATTTTCCAAATGCATGTTAACGGCGCCAAAGAGTGCAAAATGGGCGTCGAGCGACTGTTTGGCCGTATTCCAAGCGACGTGGACAATATTCTTTGACATAATCGCACTTTGTACGGAAAGAAATAAGCAAAACTCTATCCTATCGCTTTAACCAGTTCGTTAGTGAACGACATGTCGACGATCTCCCACTATCCCGTGATCCACAAACGACGAATAATATTGTCAGACGTTATGTACGTTGAGGTTAAACAACTGAACAACTGTTTTTAATGCACAATGTCACCATTTTTGTGCGTTATAAGAAATGGTTAAACTTGTACTGAATAAACGTTTCAAAAACATGTCTACTCAAATCAATCGGTTAATAAATGTTAAAGTTATTCAATATCTACATTCCGACATAAAAGATGGCGCACCCTGTTCACATGCTGAAGCCAGTGTATTCGATCTTATTCGTATGACAACCCCGAGCACGTTTACAGCGATCGATTCTTGGTAATGTTGGCCTGTAACGTTGATAGCTTATTGGCATGAACCAACGACTTAACGTAACCACCTAAAAAGAAATCCAGCGGGCCATTTCTCGAACTGACCTTCCCCTTCAACAGATCAATTGGTTGACCAGCTGTGTAACATGCGGCTCCACCACATCTCACTAATGTCAAGTTCATCCAATTTTGGCCAAAATTAGTCTCTTGAAAGACATGGGGGTCTGTTGCTGACCCATACTTTGCTTATTGTCAAAGTCATTGAGTCAAAATGATTTTTCGATGAAATTTAGGATTTTCTTCACACTTTTCCGAACTTTGTGGCTTGAAATGATCAAGAGCTTTCAGTTCTTGAATTAGTTGGATCTCATATGGACTCATATGGACATTCCCACAATATGGACTGAAAGATTCCTTTTTTCTGCCAACGACTTGGAATCGACTGATTTGGCTCATTTTGAATTGAAGGCCTTACGCCTGTGATATTTTCGGTCCTTCGATCAGTGCGTTGTCTCACTGGAAGAGGGACACTCAATACTAAATATGTTGATTCGAATGTATCCATTGTAGCTCGCACAGGCTGTCTGGTTGGACGATTATTACGACCAAAAAGTGGAGTAAGCGCTCTTAAAGTTCCGTTCACATACTTAGAAATTCAGTAATAATTTTAAATAATTTTGAATCACTGTTCGTTCGTAAAATTCACCATTAAAAAAAATGCAAGCTTTGACTGATTTTTTGACTTTGACAGATCATAAAAGAAGTTTAAGGGTGCGTATGCATTACCATACAAAATTGTTATGTCCCTACTGAAAAACCCTTTGTATATGCAGTGAAAAATTGAGATCAATTTCGGACCAGGGTCTTCCTATATGAATTAAGAGCAACACTGACTATCTGTCGTGATCTTAAATATTCAGCATCTGATGTAGACCACAAAAGTCAACTCAAACCCTTTAAGTCTTGGGGAAGTGTACAATACTAATTCGGTTTTAGTATCATTTGAATTTACAAGTTCATCAAGGAGAGAGTATTGACTCAAATGGTTAGTACTTTGAACTAGGAAGCAAGGGGTTCCAGGTTTGGCCCCACCTCTGGTGAACGTCCGACAAACATCTGAGAGTGCAATTGTCATGAGAAAGCTTCTTAAAGAACAAATTGTCATTTGGATGCGGCTTTAAATAGTTTGTAAGTTTGTTCTTAGTTTTTAGTTCAGTTTTTAGATTAGATTGTTTGAGTACGGTATGAATTAAGCTAAATAAAGTACCGGTATTGCCGGCACAAAAAAATCAAAACCAAATAAGCCCTTCCACGAATGGTTGTGAGTTGTGAGTTAGACCCTGGTCCCAGAGACATGTCGAGACTTCTTCAGGTCTTTTATTGTGGGTTAGGCCAGGAGTATCTCTCTCTCACCCCGTTCTACTCAAAGGATCATACTTGATATAGAATCCACTTGCATGGATACGTGTAAACTATTAGTAGATACTTTTAAGGTTCGACAATATTATTTATACTTAATCTGTATTCCTAACATCCAAGTTTTTCAATTCCAAATATTGAAGGAAACAACTTCTCTATCCACAAATAGAAAACATGTATCTATTTATAAAAATAAACTTTCTAGATACAGTCTTTATATTTAGAACTTACCCCGCCGTTGATTTAGTACATCCGGACTAAGAAGATTGGGGTTGCCTTGTTGTGGGACATCTAAATGATTTCCTGTTGTTAACGTTGATCCACCTCCTACACTACTTCCACTTCCACCACCACCACAGCCGCCGCCGCCGCCTGGTCCTCCTCCACCCACCGACAGTGGAATATTTGTGGCAGTTACAGCTGTTGTGGTCGCTGTCGGTGTTAACGATACATTGGTCGATGTAACCGTGGTGTCTTTGAGATTTTGTTTCGAGTCTGATATTATCACAGCAGTTGGATTATCTGATGCTGTTCAAAACCAAAGAAAGGTAACACATTTGAGTTTCATTTCATCAAAAAAAAAAAAAAACAATTTACTTAAATGTTTGCTTTCAAAAATCAAAAAAAAAAACCAAAAAAGTAGAATCTTTAGCATTCAAAACTAAGCTACGGGGGGGTCTCATTTACTTAGTATTAGTATCTATTGAAAATTGTCGTTTTTTTTGGTTTAATTTGAAATGAAAAACTAAAATTTTACAAAATTAAATGCAAAGGACAAAATGCGGGACGGGGTTTAGTCAATTTTATAACGCAAAAAAGAAAGTAGATGTAAGTATGTTCTAAATCTTTGTGCAGGGAGTAGACAGCAAGGGTTTAGGTGTTTCATGTGCATGTGGTATTTGTTTGCTTGGATACTTAGACAACACGGGTACTTCTATGGCACGTACATAGCTGAGGAATCATCGTGGATTGGTTTTTTTTTTTTTTTAAATGCATGGATAGACAAAGATGGTAAATGAAATAATTTTACAAAATTAAATATTTAATCTGCATCTACGACATAAATCTAGTATCTATATGATGTACAAGTATGAAGCATGAAAAGAACAATAGTTTTGTGCATTTATTGAATGAAAACATTTAATATTTAACCAAGTGAAACAATATATTCCAGTTAACATTTACACAATGCAGGTGTTGCGGCTTTAAAATACACGTAGTGGTGGGCGCTGCGTTTGCAGATACAGAGTACTTAACATGTTGTTTTTTAAGTTATAATATAGAAATTCTATGGAATCGCTGTGACTAACAAAATAAATCAGTAAGCTTAGAACCATAGCAATTATTCGCTTTATTTTCTTTAACATGTACTTCGAGGTACTTTATAGAATGATACCTATACTACATTTCACAGTATTCAATATACCCAACCCGTTTATCTGTTTTGGTATTGATATACATTCAAGGAATGTCATCCAGGGACGTTTGTTCTCAAAAGAGGAAATCGGAGCAGAAAATGTCATGCAAGACCTTCTGATCCGTCCATAAGGTGTCGATTTGACTTACTTTCCTGTCCAGAATTCGATGAAGTTAGTTTGGGAAGTAAAAGTTGCGATCAATATGAGAGACATCAACTCAAAACTAGGTTACTGCCAAGTAAATGCACTGGCCTCTAGAGGCACCCCCCAAGGTGAGGTCCTATCCCATGTACTATGGATACTGGTCGGGAACAGGATCTTAAAGGATGATATTGTCATAATTGTGACAGGTAAGTTCGTACAAACCATCCCCGAATTACTCCAATCCGCTCTTATCACCCTACACAAGTGGGCGGTAGAATGTGGATTAAACCTTAACCCTCTAAATACACTGGAGGTCATCTTCACCAATAAGAGAACAATCTTACAGATCGGGCCCTTGCGACTCGACGGAACATCACTCTAAATTTCAGATAAAGCGAGAAACTTGGTCTGTATAGTCGACCGTAAGTTGACTTGGAAAGAGAACACGACAGACACGATAAATAAGGTATCCATAGGCTTCTATGCACGCAGCAAAATGTGGTGACTCAAGCCCGCCGTCATCAAATGTACGTATGCAGCCATCGTCAGACCCATTCCATCGTATGGGTGCCTAGTCTCATGGGTCACCTCAGAGAACTGACCGTGGTACGAAGATTAGCTTGTATAAGGACTACCAACGGAATAAGAACCACACCGACAGCAGCCCTTGAAACCATACTTCCACAAAGCCTCTTAGACCTACACCTGCCTAAGAGTGCTCTACGTTTGAGGCAATCCAGACTATGGAAAGAGTAAAACAATACGAGATGAGCACACTTGGGCACAAAGACAGATTATATATCATCATCCCACGACTTCAGTGTAATCGTTAAAACAAACTTCCACCAACAGAGGGCTAGCTTAATGGCAGGCCCATCAACCCAAATAAAATCTCCATTTTCACAAATGGGTCAAAAACTAACGAACGAGTAGGCTCTGGGATATATTCATTTGTAACCGAAATGGGTCGGCCTCTGAGACTTCCAAACAAAGGCAGTACAGAGGAACTATTACCAATCGCAGAAACGGAACCACAAAACTGCACTCTAGAAAGATAATCGACATCTATATCGAAGACCTGGGTGACCATCTGTAAGGGAGGTTGTGTAGCTATGCTAAAGCTAAAAACCAATTTTGGTCTTTCTTTTCAGGTAAACCCATGACATGAACTCCCACTGGATCCACTAGTAGTCCAAGTTTTAGCTGAAAAATTAGTTCTATACATATAAAACAATTTGAGATGCAATGTTGCTATTTCTTCTGAAATAATGGGAGCCTCTTGTTATTTGTCTTCAGTTGTTGTTATGTAAGTAAGTATGTTGTCCAGTAATAACTATTAAAAAGGCTTTATTTTGTGTTTAAGTGGCAATGGTGTACTGTTTGCTTATGACCCGAAGTGTGCAGTCAACAAACCATGTCGAAGAAACGGATAACATTAAAGTTTCTTGAACTTCTGCAGCAAAAAAGGAAATCTGCTTGAAGTCTGAGTGCTTCTGGGACATGGATTTCCTTTTATCTAAAAAGAAAAAACTTTAAATGAACCAAATCAACGAGAGAAATAGTAATATCGAGACCGAAGTACCAAAAAATATTGACCCTACATACCTCTTACTTTGGCATTTTTGACGACTCTTACTTAATTTAATTTTTTTTTCTTTCCCCTACCAATGAAATTCTACCCTGCAACGTTGGTTCGTTAGATTGGGTTGAGTTGGGTGAGTGTCTCTGCTGAACAGGGATACACTTACGGTTTTAACATTTTTGAACCCAGTTTTCCATTTTCAGCACACTTTTAATGTAGGAGGTAGACCACAATTGCTGCTGGAATACAGTGGGGAAAGTTGGACGACTTTTGGATTAAGTACGTTGCCCTTTTGACCATTGATTGTATTCTACTCAAACTCAAACGAGCTCTTTTGGACAGCTAGCTGTTTCCATCTTAGTATTACAACTAGTTACGAACTAGGGTCTGCAAAACCTTTCAGGAGAATATAAGGTACTTTTCCAGCACCATGTATCCAAAGTCTTTCTTTTTACGGACAATTTGTCTCTAAGACAAGGTTGAAGTTCAAAACATGCAAGGAGTCTTTTGCTTTTGTTTATGAAGTCGAAGTCTCTGCTTCAGAAAACGGACTTCTATTACAAACACATTATACATACAAAAGTTCAACAGGAGTTCTTTTTCATTGAACAATTTAAGAAACAAATGATATGGTTATTCCAAACAGAACCTACATTCCGTACCTCAAACTGTTGTGCATTCAAGAACTTTCGGCCACCAAACGATGACCTCGTACGTGGTAATGGATCCCATCATTATTGTAAACTTCTGCCGTTAAAGAGTCTACTGGCCCACAGGGCCCTAGTGGCTTGGTCAAATGCGGACTTGATATGAAAGCATCCAACGAACCCGTTTGTCGAGCACTACGTATGATGAAATATAGAAATTTCCCCTTTGGTTATTATCTACGAACGTGCATTGCTAACTGCTTTTATCACAGCCATTTTAAAGCTTAGATTAGGGAAGAGAGAGGGTCCTCTTTAGCCAGTTTTATTGCTTACCTGATGATTTGAACAAGGAAGTCAATGAGAATCTTCTTTTTGCGTTATATCAATGAGTGCGGAAACAATGTGAAAAGAAAAGAAATTTCGGTCGAAACAATTCCCAACAGTTGATTTATTAAGAACTAGGTACAATAATCGTGTAACCCAGATGTTTTGGTCAAATTCGAGGAATTTGACACCATTGAACACCATGGAACTCAAAAGATTGGCGTTAAGCTTACAATTCAAACCTAAACACATAGAGCTTAAAATTGGTACTGCCAAGCCAGCGTGACAGCCATTTAAAGGAAACTATTTTCCGTAAATAATGAAGAAGTGTATGTTCCTTAATAAAGCAAAAACCTTTGAAAATATTGAATAGTTTTTTTTAGCCCCCCCTTTAAAAATGCAACTTTAATACATCCTATACGGCGACGAATGCATACATCTAGGCGTGAAAATGAATTTTCTATAAAATTTCTTTCAGAATAAGTGCATACTTTCGGATGTTAGGAAAGTGTTTAAGTGGCTTGGTTGGAGGGCTTAAAGGATTTCACCCTATCCTCCGTCGGTTATGGCCTTTGAGTTAAAATTCAAGTTCTACGAATAGCACCTCCATCCACCGCTCGAGCTTGACGAGCAGTGCGAGGATTTATGAGTGTTTTCTGCCTAGATGTAGGCATTCCGTGGAAAACGTGTTGAAGTACATAGAACAGTGCACAAGATTGTCGATGGCTAATCCCTTACAGAATTAAATTTTAACCGAGTCCCCAATATACATATGTAAGTGGAATGCCATTAGCACGAAGAAATGTGTTCAAGAACAGTCGGTAATCCTCTTTAGGTCAAAGGTCTCCTACAAAGTTCAAGGACGTGTTTATTGCCGGCCAAAAATTTTAAACCCATTAGTACCGATTATTCATTTTAGGTTGGATTTTTTAATTAGACATCATTTTCGTTTTTATCTGCCCGAACTGATTGAATATTCTATCCTTTCGACGGAATGTTTTATATTTTTCAACTCAAAAATACGTCTTTCCTATGATAACGTCCTTTGTTGTTAAAATATTATTCAAAAAAAATTTATGTATCTGTATGTATCGTCTCTTTTCTTTTATCTTAGATAAAAGGTTTAACCGTAGACCCGAATGCCATTTGAAATTAATTCAATGACAAAGTTAGTTTCATTTTGGTTCTCTCATAAATATGCATTGTGTCCCCCGTTTTAGCGGCCAAAGAGTATCCTTCTTCTTTCACAGAAAAAAAATGATTCATACACTCGGTACTGGGTACAAAGGTTTAATCCCACTCCTTGCCAGAGGGGTAAAAAGAAATCAAATATCCTTTTATGAACCATTTGCAATGGCAGAACTTTACTTTTCAACGTCGGCGATATAACCAATAGACAATTACATTCCATCATTCCTGGTCCCGCAGCAGCGAGATGATTGTTCGGAGAAAGTATTTAAAATTCAATAAAAAATATATTTTTCACGAAAATGCAAGCGTGTCTGTCGGAGAATTGTGAAAATTATTCGCGACGTTAGTCTCTTCATTATATGGCAAAGGTACACGCCAGACAAACTGGATGGAAGTGTCATTTTTAGGTGTCAGCTTGGCTGGAAAAGTTGAAAAGTTATTATGGTTTTCTACCTCAATTTATTTATAGCATCGGCTGCAATTATTTCCAGGATACATTAATTTTGCATAAAGTTATAGGTACGTAGATACATAGATAGTGTAGATACCATGGCCTATTCGCAGTCATTGGATGAGATGGCTGCCAAATGTTGGTTCTGAATATGATAAGTTCAAGTAAACAAACCAAAAGTATAAACGAATGAAATAGGTACTGAGTATGGAGGCCCACTTCCTTAGATACTTTGAACTTAGAAAAGATATTATGAACGATACGAGTTGAAACCGCACCTCATTCTCTTGTTGGTGGCATTTAAAAAATTGTTGGTCAACAAAAAATACACGATGGTAGGCTCCTTGGATATAGAAGGGAAGAACCAGATGCTCTCAGGAAATTGGGGATCAATGCTAAGATGTCACTGCATCAACCAGATGCTAGTCAATAGGACAATCTACTCAGAACTTGTCATCCCAAATTTAGAAGATCAATTCAGCGCGGCACCAAAGCATCGAATAAGACCGTTTCCAGGGTCCTCCGTACAACTTCTAGGGCTACGCTAGAAACGATGTTTCATATCCTTTCTCTGTATATTCATGGGAAAGAAAAATTGGTGGTAGAACTGTGTAGCCCCAGGAAGACAGGGCACGCTATAGACTACGTTATGCAGTTGCCGAACTTCAGCAATACCACACACGTATTTCCCAACCTACAGAATTAGGCAGAAACCATGACAATCAGTATTCCTATACTAGAAATCTACATTAATGGGTCTAAGACAGGCGAGGGGTAAACGGTTTTGAGGGTCTTCAGACTTTTGCAATGTATTCCAAGCGGAGGCTATGCGTGAGGCCGCTGACTGAATGTCGATGAGCAGCTATCAAAGCATTCGAATCACCAATAGCAAGATCTAAATGGGTAAAGGAATGTCGCCCATCTTTAAAAGAGATATCTCACTCCGTGCTGGATTCCTGCCCACACGGACTTCCAAGAAAACTGTACGGCAGGAGAACTAACCAAAGTAACATTAGAAAGCAGCTATCGATTTCCAAAGCGGGGCTTCATCTGCTCATTAAATCTTTAAGTTACAATACGAGTCAGCTAGTTATCAGCAGACCACTGACTCTAGTCGGATTACAGACGATCACTGCCTGCAGTTTTGGTCAACAACGTCTGTCATGACTGTATGGATGAATCACCATTTCACCTACTCTGTAGCTGCCCTCCATTATCCTTAAAAAGAAAGCGGAATAAGAAGAATTCTTCGAGGGTTCCAGGAGTAGTAGAAGCAGTTGGCTCGTGTGGATCTTCTCTGGACCTAGTGAATTCTACCGTAAGGTGATATCCTAATACCCAATAACTTTGTAATATGTGGAATCTATCCTAATGACGTTTTGAATCATATCCAGGAAAGCGAAACAAAAAATCTCACGGCTTTCCAAAAGGTACCCATTTCTTGGAGAATCCACCTTCTGTATCGCATATAGTAAACTGCATAGCACCGCATCACCGTCAACTTCGTCAGTATAACGAATGGAGCTTGTGGCTACCCGAAATGTACGAAAATCGAAATATTGTCTGTTCACGTTGATGAGAAGGGATTCGTTTAACTAAATCGTGAAACAAACCGCCTTCAGATAAAGATCCTGGGCATAAGCGAAACTGAGCCGAAGGATGAGCTGATTATAGCAGATCAAAGAAGCCAACGAATATGTTCCTCCAGTTTCATTTCCCAGATTCCAATTCCAACTTCCTATGAGATAGCCTTGGTAGAAACAGTTGAAATATCCGGTTTGAGGCCGCCCGGGGATGAAAGAAATATGATAACGATGACAAATATCTTCCTAACAATGACAGCAGCAAGGATGCTTTCCAAATAAATCCCACGTTAAGTCATAAATCCCTCAAATCAACTTCCAGAATTATTCAGCCTATTCTATTAGGAAAGGACAACATGTCAACAACCTTCACAATTAAGTAAATCGACATTTTTCTAAATGCCCTGTCCCCGTCTGCGAATAGTCCTCGAAACGACTAAATCGCGAATTGAATTTGAATTTCAAATCAAGTCCCTATCGTCATAGATCCTTACCCACGCCCCTTATTCCATATATTTCAGTACAACAACGACCATTCGAAGATCTAAAAAAAAAAAAAATTTTTAAATAAAAATAAAATTACGAAACAACTGCTCAAAAATTTATTCATGCTCTTGTGTGTGTTGCGCGCTCCTTTTGTTTGCTTGATCCTTTCATCTTTATGCTTCGCTAATATTTAATGCCATGCAATGTGAATATGCAAATGTTTAAAGCTATGCAAATTAATGAGAATACGTTTATTAAAATAGAACAACCATGTACGAGTGTTAATCAAATATTTAAAAAAAAATATATACATACAGTTCATGCTTTAAAAAAAGGACGAATAAAATGCTAAAGCGAAAATGACAGCGATGACAGGTGACTGGAAGGCAAGCCATTAAAATAGGTTACACATAAGTAGTTATTAGTTATAGTAGAAAGTTAGTAGCATATATGCATAGTTAATGCGATGGCATAACGAGCAGCACACTCACGCACAAATAGTGTTGTAAAGTCACTGTCTGATGGATGCCTTTTGATTGGCGTACCAGCACCAGATTCTAAACTGGGACTATGGGGCACACGTACACAAACGGACGGCACTGGTGCCATATGTGATGTTAAGTTCACAGTGGTCATGGTGGTGGTGTTGTTGTTTATTGTTGTTGTTCTAACTAAATTTAATTTATATTAATAATTTTGTTTTGTTTTTTTTTTTTATTTTTTAATAATTGTTTTTGTTTTCTTTTTTGTTTAAAGATGCTGTGGTTGTTTTTTTTTACTATCGGTTTATTAAGTAGATAGACATGCAGTTGTGGATGGTGCTTAGTACGATGGATAAGACATTCGTTTTGGTCAAGTCGGAGCCTACTACGATCCCCTTCTGTGGTAGGACGAGAGTGGATTTTACAAAATGCCTTTGAAGGAACAACACTTCTACAGGCTCTCATATAAGCATTAGTATTTTCAAGGACTCGGTCACACATTGCCCCATTCAGGTCATCAATTTAGGTCTGAATGTTGGTTTTCACATAGACTGTGCTTTTCAAAAAACTCCAAGGAAAATAATCTAATTGGCAGTTTATGCCACCATTACGTGAAATTAATCGACTTAAATTCCAATAGTTCTATGCTTTCGCATGTTATGTGATTCGCTTCATTCTGTTGCAAATATAGATCATTTGTCTACATTTATTCAAGAGACCACATAAAATCTTCAAGCATTTGTCGAGACCCCTCTCCATTGACAGTAACAGCTGTTTCATTTGCATCTTCGAAGAAAATCGTACCAATGATTCCACCAGCCCACAAACCACACCAAACAGGACATTTTTGTAAAAGTAGGTAATTTTTTTTTTCTGAAATTATTCGAAGATTTTCTTCTTCCCAAATGCGATAATTATGTTATTGACGAATTCGTCCAATGTGAAACGAGCTTCATCACTAAAGATGGGTTAAATTGTACATCAGTCTACACAGATGTCACACATGTCAAAGATGACATTAACAGAAAGGGAGCGCCCAGAAATTAATTGACTACTGACATCTAGGTGCGAGTTATGAAAGGCCCTCTATGCAACTTTGATCATTAAGGAGAAGATGGACTTATTCATGATTAACTTCGGCTATTAGTGTACGATGTAGACTTATTCCGAACATATGCATTTTTGTGTCTGAGTGGGTTGAGTAGATTGCATCTTTCATTCTGTCTTTAGACTGTCTCACGTATAAGGCCAAATTTGGCTCTAGTCATCTACAATACATCTTTGCCCATATCTTTGTTAGATCAATAGATGTAGTCACATATTTTCATTCCGAGTATACTCTTTTAGGATAAATAAAATACAAATATATAAAAGCAAGGTTTAGCTTCTTGCAACCATTCATACTTTCGGATGTTTCCCAGACACTCGCAAGAGATGGGACCGTGAAAAAAAATGTTAGGTATTGTCTGGGGCTTGAACCTCGAACTCCACGGTACTTAGTGCACCAAACGCTCACGATTTTAGGAAACAGGGATATCAAAATATATGCTTTGATTTTTTTTCACAAAGAAAGCTTCAAATTGGTAAGTACTCGTAGTGATATAGAAAAATCAAAATGTTCGTTCTTTAGACCCTCTTAGGTTTTGAGGACATTGTAGTCCTCATCTTTCTTGCATCAGAAGAAAAATCTCACTTCCTCGACTGCACTCTTAAAACCAATTCAAAGTGATGAAAAGGATTAGCTGAAGGCGATAGTGTCCAAAATTTAGGGCCTGAAAGATGTTTGGATACATGAGGCAGAAGTTACATGTTCACAGATCTTCGTTAAGTATTGGTAAAGAACTAAAAGAGCAAATGACGGCGGAGTTTTAAAAAAAATTTTTTATTTAGTTTCTCATGGAAAAACCATCTTTTCTGAAAAGACCAAAATCTATTTTGATAATCTTAATGTAGAGCTTGACGCTGATTACGGCTGTATCTAATGATTAATTGATTATCCCTTTTGAGTTCAAATTATTTGCCTTACTTTTCGAACCTTCCAATTGACCCTGTGCCAACTTCCAATTGTGTTATCTTACAATAGGGTCTGCTAGATTATATTTCAAAACGAGGTTCACATACTCAATGTAAATAGTTCCCTTGAAACATTTATGTCATAAATTCAGACTATACTCTAGTAACAGTCCAAATCGATACCCACCAACTCTTCACCAATTTCAAGGCGGCATATGACAGTATCTATAGAGACGAGCTGTACAGAAACATGTCTAATCAGTTGTCCAAGATGGCTAGGACATGTAGATATACAAATGCTCCGGCTCTTAGGGTCTTCGAATCCAACCCGAAGGAGGAGCCCAATAGAGGAAGACCTCGCCTTATGTGGAGCGCTCAAGTAGAAGGGGACGTCAGTGGACTCGGTGAGTGACATGTGTCATGGGTCATACTTTATATGGTTTAATACGGACTAATGAACAATCTTAGAGAATCCTTCCTTTCAGACCCGCTTTGCAGTTTCGATATAAGAACAACTCTAATATTCTTCCAACTGCTTAGGAATCTGTAATTCTGGTTCCTGTCAACGTACAGTTGAGTATTACGTAATCCAAAAATAGAGAGGACGATTGAACCACGAACTATACAATGATGTTTCGTGTATAGGAAAAAGGTCATACGAAGTCACGTTGATTGTGTAAATTGGAGTACCTACTCTTAACCGAAAGGTCCTTGAGACCAGCACAGAAGGCGACCATATCTTCGATAATATACCCAATAGGCGGTATCTTTTAGTCACAGCTGTGTATAGTTAATGACTGGAGGGCGGGTTGACATTCAGAATCATTTTGGACTAAAAAAGCAATCAGAGTAATGTATGCTTAGGTTGGAATGTGCACGGAAAAGGTCTGTTTATCTCAGGTGTATGAAAGCACCATATAAGATATTTAAAACACAACATGATTGGCATGTCCTTACTGCAACATACATATGTATGTTCAAAACGAACCCATCCATTCCGAATCCAGACAAAACCATTATACATCTGTGCATGTGTCTGGGAGGTTAATAGACCCAAAACAATAGATGCGTGAACACCAGTCATCCTGACGCAGTAATACATTGCTGTGTGTAACGTTTGCTTCGCACCTTTTTAACAAACGCACCTCCATCTCTATCACTCCCTTTGGTTAACCATTACTAATGGCCCTAGATTGTGGTTAAGTGGAAATATATTTCATGGTCCTGCAATGTCCAATTGCGACTACAAAAGGGCTACTTACTGGAGTTTCTTCAAACCAAAAAGTAATTATCCTTAAAGTTTGCCCAAACAGAGCTGCCAATTCAAAGAGGGGTTACTCCTTGAATGGAAATGTGTTTCCATTTCGCTTTAAAGTGAAATACTTTGTCTGTCTGATAGACTGGAGTTCTATCAATTCCAATTAAGAAGTTTTTATTATCTAATAAATCAGATTGAATGAGGGTTTGAAAATTATTAGCATTAAGTGGCCGGCAAAATGTGTTTGGAATTTTATTAGGAAGGTTGAAGGGTCAATTCGTTAAACAAGTTGAGATTGAAAAGAGTGTTTTTTTTCTGTCATAGACTTACTCTTGGCATGTCACAGTGTCTTCGGTTGTAGAAGTCTATCCACTGTATAAGGATAGATTGTATCCTTATCAAATCAACCAAACTTCATACATCTGTACAAGAGGCCCAGAGTGCAAATGATGGAAGTGACCAATTTAACGCTCGACTAAATACTCCTAGAAGTCAAAAGCCTTGACAAAATTACAAAGCAATCTGGGGGACCCTGTTGCCGAAAGCCGTCGAAATACAGATGGCTGCCAGCAAAATGTACATTGGATGGGTAGTTTGCTACAAATGGATAGAATTACAGCAAGAGTATACAAAACAATGGACGGTGGACAGTGGGTCAAATATCCACTGTGTGTGACAAAAAGGACATTCTGTAAACAGGTCATAAGGAACGCCAAATGCTCAGCATTCAAAGAACCTTTAAAAGTGCTGAAAAGGCAATTATGAAGATATGGCAATTGAATCGACTTCCTCATACAGTTGTGCGCGAATATGAAGTGGATGTGGTCGGGAACTCAAAAGGACACTTCAGTTGATTTACAAATCTGCTGGAAAAGCGTGATTAATAAAGAATACCAATGCCTTGGCCTAGTAATTCGTGAGCTTTTTAGGCCTCTTTCCTTTGTGTGAATAATATTGCATGAATCACACGAATTATTCTAACAAGTTGGAGCAAGGGTCTCGTGCATATCGTTAACAGTTGGAAAAACTGGTGAAATTTTGATGTCTGCTACACTTTCTGGTCGACTAGTGAGTCAGATGAAAATGTTCATTAATTTAAGTTATTTAAAGAACATGGCGTGGCCGCTGATTAAGTACATGGAGTGTAACATGTATGAATGTATTTACATGAATACAATGTAGAAACTAAGGGCTCCCATGCGACTCCTAATAGTGTGATAGAAAGCTTCACGTTTCCAAGAGTTAGAATCACACAGCAACCTGGCGCTCTCTAGATGGTTGAACCTTTGGATAGTGCTAACAGGTCCACGTTTCAGCATTCTGAATGCAATTTAGAGGAGCAAATGTCGACTCTAACCAACTTCCTGTCGCAATCAAACTCAGAGTTCGAGCAGAAAAAGAAATCCAAGGGCGGCTTAGCATGATTGGAGTAGCCAGAGTTTACCACTGTCGAACCAGTATCTAAATCACCACAGACTACCATCTCCACCTACGAAGAGGCTTTGGATATGAAGACAAATGCGTACGTCGGAAAAATGTGACAAGAAAAAACAATAAAAGCAAAGAAAGAGTATTGGGTCGGAAAAGGGGTGTAAAAAAAAAAAGATCCAACGCAATCTTCCAGGTCAAGGAGATCGAGGTTCTTTAGAAACGCTAACAAACATTCAGCAAGCCCGGATCGTAGGCGCTTCCAAGGAGCTAGGACAATCAAGTCCCTGAAGCCCAGGGTATAGTAGAATGGACATCAGGTAGAGCGAGTCCTAGGATAAGAAGAGAACCCGAAGTCATCCCCCTACCAGTTTTGAGGAGGTTGGCTCAGCTATCAAAAAGCTGAAAAACAGCAGCGACACTGGTGCTTTTAAAACATGGTGTTGGTGTTTTCAATTTTTTAAGCAACCAGGTATGGGTGGATGAATTCGTGCCCGGTGCCTACCTAGACTACTAGTCCTATATGCTCCATATTGTCTACGTCTTATAAGAACTTCAGATAATATGTATACCTTAAAACTAGACGGTCTCTTAAAGGCCCTAATTTACTCCGGGTAAGATTAAATTTCCGAGGAACTCACTACCTTAACCTAAAGTTTTGTAGCTCAATGTTAGCGTAGACGGTATACAATAAGTAACCTTTAGAGGACACTCTTTCAAAATGTAACTACGCACCATCCACAACTGTCAGTCATTGTCCATTGAAATGTATATTAGTGATTATTTTTTTTTTAAACTTTTGTTGTTAATTAAAACCAAAATGTAAATGCACTCTAAAACAATATAAATCAAAATTTTAACAATAAAACACAAAATGTGATTACGTGTGAATCTTTGTTTGGCATTTTCTATATTTTATATATATATTTTTTTTCTTTATTTACGGAAGAAAAAGAAAAGACAGAGTGTTGGGAGAATAGGACAGATATAAGATTCCATTTCCATTGGCTTTCATTACAATATACCAAAAGCCCAAAATGAAACAATTCAAGGACTAAGTGTAATCAATGCTTTAGAAAAGAAAAACCAAAAACATCAGGGATAAAGGTTATATATGTAAAAATAAATCAATTCAAAATAAAAGTATAAGAACTCAACACGCTTAACACATGGTGTGGCACACACGTAAATATATAACTCAAAACTCAAAACCAAAAGAAAAACTATAAATGGCTAAGGAACGAAAAACATCAAATGATACATGAGCCACAAACAGCGGCTCCAAAAAATTAGTGAACTTCTGAATACTGTCCTAGACTATGGAGAACTTATTTTTTTTTTTTTACGTTTAAACAATATTTGCGGTGTTAAAGAAGTTAATGAGAGTTTTACAAACCATCTTTCACAGCTTCCGAGTTTTGATTTTGATTTTGATTCACAACAAAAGCTGAATTCTCCTCTTTTGTTATGCTCATGTAGTAACAGGTGTCATCCTTTTTCATGATGTGACGCGGACCGGGATTCAGCAGTATTGTGTCTTCATAGAATTCAGGCAATTCCGCTGGTCGAACACCAACTAAGGCTACTCCGTACCTGGTAATAGATTTTGTAAAAGAAAATGTATTTAGTAGTAAGTTATAGTAAGTAACAAAAAAGTTTAGGCTTTTTTAGGTCTCTGGCAGAATATTCTTGTGTTTTTCTAGTCTACAACTGAAAAAAAGCATTCTAGGCTGTACGTCCGACTTTCAAAACTAGATAACGTTTCTGTCCACAAATTCGTAAAATATTTGAATTTTTAAACTCATGCCCACACCGATCTAGAGATCACTGACTCCTACGAGAGAGCTAATCTGATAATAACTACTTTCACTAGAAGTTCCACTACCATTAGATGGGATTCCAACAATTTCTGAACAGGCTCCTTTTTACTCCGGCTGAACTTCTACGTAAGATCTTTCACCTGTCATACACAACAGGCATTTGCCTTGAAAAGTAAAAACGTGCACCTGTCCAGTCGATACCAAAAAAGGGCTATAAAATCCCCCTCCAAACTACCCATTGGGCTAACATTAGTGCCAGATCTCATTATGGAAGCCTCCTTTTTAAGTAATCGATCAACACAAGTTGTACTGATATACCGCAGGGCTCAGTCTTCTCTCCGACCCTGTCTCTAATATTAAATAACGAACTTCTCTCTCTAATTTGCAATTAAATCCAATCCCTTACCGTCAACAATACCCTTGACTTCACATTTTCCTTAAACAATCCTCGCCACAGCAATTGTGGCACACAATTGTTAGTGAGAAAACAACGTCTTACTTTTTGATTCTCAGGCGAAAATATACCACTGGTTGGGATGCTTGCAGAGAAGTCGACGATGTCTTGGATCATTATATCCTCCCTTAAGGGTATATTAAGTTTGGAAATAATAAGATATTTGACATAAATACATATTGGATCTCAAGGAAAATCAAATTTCATGTCTTCTTTAAAAAAAAAAACCGATTTTGCTTATTTTTTGCACGTAAAACCCTCAAACCGCTGTAGAGACATCAGTTTATGCCATCTATTTCAATAGTTGTATTGATTAACTAATCTTCATTAGTCATTTAAACCAGGAAGTGATACGATTTTATGCAAAGTTCTATGATTATCCTTTATACCAAGTTGCAGGTGGCCCGGGTTGCAGAATTGTATCACATCACGGCAATTGTGATCCAACTACTACCGGCTCAGACTCACACAGACTTTGCAACGATAAAGATGATAAGTACGGTCTACTGGCCCGCTGTAGTTCCTGCAATAGTGAGACCGAGGAAGAATATGTGTCGTATACTAGCCAAAGCCTTTTCTGACAACCTTAACAAAATTTTGGGAAAACCCATCAGCGAATTAGTCAGTTTCTTAAATGCCCTGGGTTTCTACTTTCTTTTATATTACTTTTACAACATCATTGACAGTCAGGTCACGCGAGTTGTAGTGTTAAAACCGCACTAAACCTCATCGTTAATCTACCACTTCCACCCACCTACCCTACCTATACGATAACCTGCCAGACATACTGTGCAAGGACATCACATATACCAGGGAAAACAAACACACACGCCTTGTGTCCTTATCAATTATTTAGTAATGGAAAAATTCTGTCTACTTACTTTCGATGCGAATGAAAACTGGCATACGTAAAGCTCTTCCCTTCGTATTCTCCGAAAAAGCGGCTATCTCCGAGGACTATGTGATAAATTTCATTTCCAGAACACTTGCCATATAAACGATGCCATTCCTCCGGGGACTGCTGTCCTTCCCTGTGAAATTAAATGAAACAAAATGAAAAGAATGAAATTAATTTCACCATTTTTCCCGCATTAAAGCACACAGACACACTCTCCAAAACCGGATGTATGCACGTGGGAGATCCCTTCTACCAAGCAGCTCCGGGGCAGGACAGAGACCAGATGACACGAGGGCGGTTGGTAGTGAGCAAATACTGTATATTGACCTAATGGCTTAACCGCAGAATGGTCAGTTAATTAGCAGCTAAATATTTGCACAATGGTCGAAATATTTCATTCAAATATTTATCCTAGAGTCACAGGACACGAACTCGTGTGCATGTTCGGCGAAGAGGGTGTGGAAATTCGCACATCTATCCGACTATGGGTTTCCCTAGATTGTGTCATCAAAGTATGTGCTTGGTGGTGGTCGTACGTAAGTGGTAAGAGATTCAGTGTCGATGGTTTGGGGACACGTTAATTTATAACATCCATCAAGAAGTCAACCTTCGCTGTTTTCTGACGGCTGGAGTGGTGAAATATTTATGTCCTCTGGTCCACTGTTTCGAGGGCGAGGAGTTGTGATGAATGTGCGCTTTCGAGTAGTTTTAAATTACACGCAATGGAGTGAAGTGAGCTTTAACAGCCAGTGACGTGGTTATGGATTTGTTGTCAGTTTAATGGAAAATGGCAGGATCCAACACTTGGAGCAGTGACGTTGATCATCAATTTGTAGCATTTTTCTTGACTTGAAGGTGCAACTATCCGAACTATCAATCACTAAAATACTTTTTATTATACAAGGAGTAAAGTGTGCACAATTCCTTCTAAGGATTTGCTTTTAGTTTTTATCAAAAATAGAAGAGTCTTTTGAGAGATTATAAGATCTTGGAACAAAACAACCTCGAATGGAAGAACATCAGTTCAACAGGAGAAAATGCAAATGTTGAGGTGTAAGCAACGAGGAAGGAACAACGAATTATTTGTGCCCAACATGCAATGCTTGATACTATAATTTAGAATGGAGTTCATCAAGGAATTTCTCGATCAAAGCCATGCCCAGGGTGGAGTCAGGTGTCCCTTGTTATGGAAGCAGATGTTTTGAGAAACTACCGCCGTCGTCATTTCCTGCACAGAAATTGTGGCTCGGGAATACTTCTAGTTGTTTTAGGTGGAATCATAAGTCACTCTACCAAACATCCGAGTTTGTGTAGACCTAAAGCTAACTCAGTACAAATGAGACTGGTTGCCAACTGCACAAACTAAAGGGGATAACATTGTCAATCTCGAATTGCCCGAAATGTCTATGTTTGAATAATTTAGCCATACAGTGAAACAGTGAATGACAAAGCTCTGTTGTGTATGGATACGCAAGCGGCTTATACAAAATTAATACTCACGAACTACGCTCGAACAAGGAAGAACATAAGGTACTTCAGCCTCGTTAGATTTGGTGCAGTTAGGAATAGTTATTTAAATATTTCAAAGGCCAGATGCCATGACATGCAAGGCATACACATAAAGGAAGAAGGCGATGTACACGACCAATGAGAAGAAGAACATTTAGAATTCTCTAACAAAGGCAAATGGTCATACATATAGCAAAGCTAAGTCAGATGTTAACAGGAACCTGATGTCATGTAAAAACATTAAGGCCGAGGCATGAGGAAACCAATAACATAAGACTGGAGCCACTCTTGCTATGAAATAATTGACTGAAAAGCCATGAGCAGGAAGGTTGATGAGTTTAGTGGTTTGGTTTGGTTGAAATCCTATGGCATTCTGGCCTATAGGACAGTGTCCGGTTATGACACCCATTGTAATTCATATGTGCAATTTACTGAGAGAGATCAAATTCTTAGAACGTTTTCAATCCAAATTTGTTTCGTCGCTAGACAAGTTGATTCACCTATCCACCAAAGATTTGTACTCTCTAGAATGTCACTGTATAAAAGTGCATCACCTAATTTAGTCATCTGTAGGAGATGGTGACAGGAAAATTTTCACCAAAGTTGGGAAATGGGGTACTGGGGGTGAGTCCGAAGTTTCTGAAGGGGAACTGAGTTTGTTCAAAAAGGAGACGTGGCCAAAATCTTTGCTTGACCACTGTAGGGTAGACGAACGACTGACCTATATACTCAGAGGAAAGCAGAGCCTTTCATTTAGCCGTAGGCACAGTTCCTAACAATTTTTTTGGGTAGTACGTATCATAGAATAATTTACTAAGGCAATACATAACGATGGACTAGTATATCTCGGATGCCTTAAGCCAAAATACTCAAGATATGGTAATTTCCGTACTTATGGATAAAAGTTCAGGTTTAACCACCTAACTAACACAAAACGTTGGGTGTTTACTGTATGACGTAAGTCAAAAATATCCCAATACTCTTCCAGAGAAGTTGCGTGATGTCTAGTCAATGAGACTGCAGTCTTTCTATCGTCCTTCCATCATGATACCGACTAAGTCAATAAAGACAATACAGTGTTGTACATCCTTTTCTATATAAAGTAAAATAGTAAGCAACTACTTCTAATTGTCTATTCGTACCGACTTAACAACTCACAGGACTAAGCCATCGAACGCTAAATGTCTTCATATATAGGCTCCACGATTCCTTAAAACCCGTTCTGTACTGAACCGATTTGTACCACATTATTCATACATTTACCACCAAACTGCCTCCATCAATATCTGCATTCACACACATTTATGAATAATAATTTGTTATTTGTGGTTAGCAAACAACATAGAAAGGATTTAAAGCTTTAAGAGTGCTCCCTCTCCGCAATCGATGACCAGAATGATTTTTAAGTAATTAAAAACCATTTACCAATCTAAACACACTATCCATCATGCAGGCAGCCACTCATCAAAAGAACTCCTCACTTACTCCTGATTTAAAATTAATTGAACACACAAGCACCTCCCACCGCCCTCTCTATCACATCCATCTCCAACATCATCCCCCCAAAGCTAGCACGTTTCTAAAACAATTTTAAAAATTATTTTCCAACTCACTGTCCTCTGGATGTGTGCAGCAATAGAGTTACCAGTGTGCTGGCACCCGGACATGTGCAATTATTTGCTAATAACGCGTATTTGAACTCATCCTCGCAGACCACATGTTCGGCAAACTTCACATGTAGCTTATGTTCGGGTCTGGAAAATAAACAAAAAAAAAATTAAAAATATTTTCAAAACGTACACAGGGTCTTCATGGGTAGGTTACTCACCGAAATATTTGCACATACTGCGGCACATTTGGGGCAAAATCTTTTACCGCCCAAGACCGTAGTATCGTATGCTCGTCGGCAGCAGTCTTATCCGCATAATTCCTAGCAGCCAGGATGAAACAAGCCTCCGCTTCGTTCATTCTCGCTCGTGCTAGGTCACCGTCTTTTAGGCACGATCCCTGCAATATTTATAGTTGTTAGGGTCAAACCAACAAATTTGGACAGTCAGACAGCAGAAAGAACCAGGAGATAGGCATAAGGATTACAGTGTGCCGTGGAACAGTTGAAAAAGTTCTGGAATATGACTTACACGTGTATCCTTAACTGAAAAATCGTATATGTACAGGGTGATCAGATAAAAAGGATAGGAAGATAATTTTAAATAAAAGAACAACGGTGTGGGATATAAAATGAATTCTGGACTTATTTTGAAGCTACATTTATGCCATTATACGCCCAATAACACATCGCTTGTGTTCGCTCCAATAATGGCAATTCTGCTTGTTGACATAGTAGCTGAGACAAAAATGGGCCTCGTCCGAGGAGATGATTTTTGGCCAACATTCGGATCTCCGCCAACACTTTCAGCGTCCATTTAATGAACTCACAGCGTTGTCTATGGTGCTCCGGCTTCAATTCTTGCGTCAACACAATCTTATACGAATCCCGGACGGCGTTGACTCTCTGGCAATGCCCAAGTCAGGCAAATCCCCGAAACGGCTTATCTGGGTCTGCTTCGATACTGGCTGATACGTAGGCTTTGTTTTCTTCATTTCGCACCAATGTCTGTCTGGTTGGTGGCTTATGGTCTAAGTGTACTCACTCACGCTTAAACTTTTCCACGGTGCGACGAATTGCCTGCACACTGAAGCCAACTGAGCTGGAATTTCGATAATATTTTTAAATAATTTGCGCACGTTTTGCAAGCCAGATTCGATGCATGATAAAATGGCAAACCTTACTGAATGCTTTGACAGCTGGATGTCAGTGGTAACTTTGACAGCAGCTGAAACACAACAATTGGAAAAAGTATCTTTGATATCTGGTCACCCTTTACATAGCCTGTTTACGTTTTTAGGTGATTATTGGGCTAAATACTCTGTCGTATACCCACTTAATGACAAGAATTAGGACATTGCATATACCTAGATGATTGGTCTTCTGTACTATGAATCGATGAGAACGTCCTCGTAAAATAGGTACGTAATCACAACATTTCATTCTTAGGATCCTTAGAATTTAAGAATAACTACATGCGATACATGTAACAAACTGTTTGGATATACTTGACCCAGATGTACCATTACTTATCTCATCAATCAATCTTTCATGTCACACTGTATAATACTTACGTCCATGTGTAGCATAAGTAATCGAGAGGATTTAATTGGTTTTCACTTACCTGAATATAGATGACTCTCTGCGCCCATATGGGCACCTGCAGAATCATTCGCATCGTTGTATCCAACTCCATTGGACTTAGCAGTACAACATAATAGTCCTGCAGCAGTGGATGGGCATAGAACTCATTAAGGAAATCCATAATCGTGTCCGCGTGCAGTGTGGTCGAACAGACAACCACGTGCTTTTCGCTTTGTGCACGATGTGATGAATAGCTTCCACCTAATTTCTGTCTTTCCATCCATGTGAAGGCCAATTGTTCGAACTATTAGGAGAAATACAAAAAGAAAAACACGTCAATAAAAAACAAACATTTGCATAACTTCTTACGAGTTGGTATTGTAAAAACCGATAAAACCGAACCAGAAAAGGATGCATACGACTGTGGGAGCAACAGGATGGCATGCAATCGGAATTTCATTTGTTTTGCTGTGTTTCTGTTTTTTGTTTTTTTGGGTTTCTTGTTGTTTCTTGTGATGGCGATTTGTCCAAACGCACAGGGAAATTGATTGCTACCATTTGGATTGGAGTTTACCCAATCCACAAATGCCAGGACACTGGAACATTTGATGGCCAGGTGGCATGTGCAAAATGGATTAGGGAAACTTTTGATGAAGCCTTGGAGTGAGGTGTGTTTGTTTTGATGGACAAGAGTAATAGAGGCTAGTACCACTTTGAGGTACGAGTTGAGGGACAGTTTAATAAACAAGAATATTACACAACGTCCCTGGAAAAAGAAGAATCTAAAACCAGGGTTTTCTGTGCCCTGCACAAAGAACCAAAATGATGGATTTGCGACAGTCAGTAAACAGGTTCAGTTTTGTGCAAGTTTCAAGGAGAAGTTATTGGCCCATACTCCTTCAATGATGCTGGCAATACATGGAGGATCCTACATGTCGCCCAACTGGCTAAATACTCAAGTTATTGAAGGCTGCACAATGGACCAGTCGAACCATTTGACATCTCTGGACTTTTGACTTAAAAACTAACTTACGAGTCCGGGTAAGGAGAAGGGTGAAGGTCGTTAGAACCATAAAAGTCGAGGGAATCGTATATTACGAGAGTTAGTGTAGAAGAAAATAGAATTGTAAAGGTGTGGGCAATCGATGGAACCTAAGAATGGCCAAAGGAAGAAGAGAATATCACCAAAGTTTCTGCGATTCTCAAGGATCGGATTAAGTGAATAAGATTAAGGCGTTCTTGATAGGTAGGCATGATACGAGGATCGTTCCAGGGCAGTTAAATATTCTCAAATCTGAACTCATTAACTCCCTGAAAAGGGGACCAGGGTTGGCTAATGAAGGCAGTGTGGAGTCACGTAAGGGTTGGAGACATTTTCGACAAAATCAAGGGATGAGTTGGCTTTAAGAATTATCTCATCGATGTGCGAATAAAAATTGAGCTCCCCGTCCCACAAAAAGGTGAAGGGAATAAACTATGGGTTCTGTTGAAGAAGGCTATAGTCTTGGGAAGAAGAAATGGATTCGAAAAAATTGGTGGCATCAGAGTAAAAGGAGACGTGTGAGTGGTTAATAACTCCATCAAAATCGTTAATAGTTAAAACGAACAGAAGGGGACCTAGGTGACAGCCTGTAGGGACACCGTAGGTTGCCTCAAAGGGTGCCAAGAGGACAGACAGAAGACGATATTCATTTTAATAATATGGGTTCAAAGCCGAGGACGCATAGTTTAAGAAGGATTAAGTGATGAATTATCTTATGGAAAGCTTTAAAATAAATTGCCGTCTTCAGACAAGGAAAGAGAACGAGGTATGTGGAGTTGGACCTTCCGTGAAGTCATGTTAAGTGCGGAAAAGATAAGACTTTTGGAATACGATCAAAGAGTTTGGGTATATGAGAAAGCTAGGAGAGTTGTGGAAAAATGAGAGACGGAGGAGGAAGCTGGCAGTTTCTTTCTTATGAGATATCCATTGTAAAAGGTGGGCTATGTGCTGGATTCTTTTTAAAAAGGCTGTTGCTTCGGTAAAAAGAGTAAGCCTTCCGTTTAATTATGGAACATTATTTCACTCAAATGGCTGCCTCGACTACCCCTGAAAATTCTTGACTTCATCCCAAAAAGGGACAAGAAAGAAATATTAAGTCATGCAGACTGATCTTATGGTGTTCTGGCACTGAATCCCAGAAGTCTGGTCTAGTTCACTGACGTATCAAAATTGGACTCAGGAGTTGGTTCAGGTGTCTTTGGATCCACCACCAAAGTCTCGATATCTATGGGAATGTGTCCACCGTTTTCTAGGCTGACCTCCATTCCATTGAGATTTGTACTAAGCAAGCACTTTGAGTTTTGTCATCCAATTTAGTGGACTCTATAGAATGATGCTCGGATGGGTTCTAGATCATTCAAGAATAGTAGGCAATGAATCTGCAGATGAACTAGCTAGGGTTGGTTCGGTCACTCGGGCACTTTCTTCGATTTGAGAGATGGTACGACTCTTAAAATAAATATATCGCAGTGTCAGTCTTATGTACTAGTTTCGAGGTTTGAAACAAAGACCATTTTGTCAATACCAATTGTAAATATCTACGTTTTCGATGATTTCGGCACCTATTTGCCTGACAAGTCTCAGAATTGTTTACTACATGGCATCGCTCTTTGATGGTAATTCACAAAAAAGTCCAACTGAGTCAAACCTTAGCTCAAAATAGCATATGAAGAAAGCAATAGATGGCCCTTTACTAACTAAAGTTCTTCCTTTACTATGGCGACCATCCATTATGGATTCAAATACTCTTTAAGAGTTCCTGTCCATTCTATGATATGTATGTATGTTCCAACTACCTTCCTTAATGAATTTGTATAAAGCATTTTTGTTTCAAAAATATATTCCATGTCCATCCCTATGAGTGTACCATAGTCCTCTCTAAAGGTGACAGTTTGGAAATTTTGTTGAAAATGAGTTTTTCTGACCTAAAACTACTTTACTAGTAACACTCTTCAAAGATACAGGTTTCAACTTGCAAGGGTCCTACTTTAGGTGAATGAGTTACACTATACCCGTTCTATTTAGAAACTCAGACCCTTGAACAGACTCAGACGAGTACATGTTCACAGGCTAATATCTAGTTGAAGAATTTCAGGTCAAGGACTTGGATAACCTATTAACAAAGCCACTAAAATTCTTACAGGACCGAGGAGAGTTCAATGAACCGATTTAATGGAAAGAAAACTATTCACTCGTAGCCCATTTTTTTCTTCTTCTTTCAGGACTGACATCCCACCACTGGAAAACACAAAGGATCCAAAGATTGAAGTGCAGCACTTTGTATAGCTATAGCCACGTCAATAACCCAACCAAAGAGATTTGGAGCTGTCGACAAGATACATATAACTGAGACTAATCGACACACGTCACCATCCAAGGACTACAAAATGAAAATATTGTGCACATACAACGAAACAAATATTTGCAAGGACCACAATGTTGTCCATACACACACCTAGCAGGACACACGTGGGAAAATGATCTTCTATAAAAATTAAATTAAATTAAATGACCCCTCCTGCTCCCCCCATGCATCTGCAAATACTCAATGAAACCATAAATTTAATTTAAAACTCCAGGTCTATAAATAGATTCATTCATTCCTCTCCAACCATAAGGATAACCTAACCACAAGTTATTAATTATAAAATGACTGACCACCCACAGAATACACGAAACAGCGGTAACTTTTCAATACAAAATACCGTTCCATTACCTATTCAAACCTATTCATGCTACAGGCACATTCTACCTGTCATCGAATACACTTTCTCTTCATTATCCCAAAGGACAACGATTTTGAACGAGGGTATAACAGGGATATTCCGATAAATTCCGTAGATATAAAATATTTAGACATTCGTAAGTGTGTTCGGGTTGGTTTTGTATGTATGTATATTAGACTTACCTGGGTGGGAAGGACAATCAAGGCAACACATATCATTATAACCATATAAAGTTGAGAAGGCCAGATATCGGGAACAAAGTCGCCGTAACCAACTGTTGAGAATGTCACCACAACGTAGTAGGTACTTTGAAATAAATTCAAATGACGATGTCCTGCTCGTTGGAAGTGCTGGATCCCGCAAACACTATACAAAAGAAAGACGAAAATATCTAGATTATAGAGGGACAATAAATGTGATTATTAATAGACAGAAAAAGGTAAAAAATATTTACAATTAGAATAGGTATGAAGGGCTTTTCAATAGCGACATAACAATTTTGTTATTTAATACAAATGCACTTTTATACTTTTTTTAAGATCCGTTAAAATGAAAACTTAAGCCAAGGTTTATATTTTTTTTCATGGTGAAATTCATGAACGAGGTACGTTTGAGAATTACTTAAACTTACTACCGAAATTCTATGCCTCGGGTCGCAACTTTAAGAGCGCTTACACTAACTTTTGGTCGTAATAATCGTCCCAGCAAACAGGCTATGCGTGCTATAGTTGGATAAATTCTAGTCAATATATTCACTATTGAATGCATCTGTGGCAAAGAGACAACGCACCGGTCGAAAGACCAAAAATATCACAGTCGTAAGCGCTTTAGTTCAAAATGAGCCAGAAACTATAAATGTGAAAGAGTAGTGGAAAAATGGCTTCAAAGAGTCGATGCCTGCAAACGTGCTCAGGGTGTTTATATGAATTAGATCGACTTTTGTACTTAGATTTAATATATAATAATAAATTTCAGTCCGATATTTTAATTATACTGTGTTTTATTTATATTCAAAATTGTTATGTCCTTATTGAAAAACCCGGCATCTAGATGATTGTTTGGGTTTAGGGTAGGATATGATCGGTTTCGTAGTTCTGTCCTCGATTGTGTGCTTTTCGGCACTGTCTCCTTAAAGGTCGGTCACCAAGTTATCCAATTGATATATCGAATAACACGGGCCATTAAGTGGGCCAACACATCATGAAACCGTTCATTGGGGTCTGAAGCATTACTACTCTGCGGATGGCTGCATCAAATGTTACGAAAAGCTTTTCTAATTTTCACTGTCGACTGGTTCTTTAGTTTGAAGTTGCCTTCGAAGGTTTTATAATTAGATCAAGAGTAGATTCACTGTCTTGCTTTGTGAAGGGATGTTTGAAATGTTGATCTTTACCTCTTTGATATACTTTAGATTGTTGTGTAATGGTTTCCTTTTCCTGAAGCTTTTCCAATGCTTAGCTTAGGCACATCTGTCTGAGAGGTGGAAGTGATTTAACACTCTAGACTCAGGTCACCACAGAGCCCTCATGGAAAAAGATGTCCTTTGCCTTTTAGTTATCGTTGTTCAGGAGATGAACTTGAAAACCATAAAATTGATTTAATGCAGTTCAAACCGTTTTTCACTGCTTTAGCTGGATATTTAGTTTTGGGTTTGTAAAGAAGTATAACACAGGATGAAACCCGGACAGTGATAGAGGAATTGTATTGTATCCTCGTTAACTTCCACAGTTCCATATCTACATATCTACGACATATGCAGGTCTATTCCTGTTAGTATTATTAGAGTATCTTTGGGCTAAGTATTAGCGGTCGTTCTTTATCGAAAGAGAACTATATTATTCTTGTGGTCAGTTGTGAAAACACTTAGCTCTTTGCCTCCCTTAGGGCTTTAATCACTACTTCGAGCCTCAGTGCGCAAGGTGTCTGTTTAGTCTGATGTATATTCCGATTCCTTGGTATATCTTTCTTATCCGGAGAATCAGCAGCTCGAATGTCCTGTCCAAGTTTTAGCAATATTCTCAGAAGCTTGTCAGATGTGAATCGACCCATTGCATTTACAATTGAGTCACTCCAAAGTGTATCCAATAAGTCCAGATTAGGATTTTCTGTTTTTTTACCTTGTCACCAAGAGGTAATAGGGGCTAAAGCACAGTGTCTACTTAATGAGTTCCTTTCATTCTTCTCATTTCCTGGTATGTAGGCCTTTATGTACATAACTTTCGCTGCTTCTCATAAATACATTTGTATAAGTTCAGCAAAAGGCAGAAGATACATATGTATGTAGACCTTTTATGCGAGTTAAAGCTTGGAAGGAGGTTTTCAAAAAGTCGGATACATTGCTTAGTAGAAATAACATTATTTAGATATATTTCATCTGTGCCATTGTAGCATCATTGAGTTTTACTAATAACATGCTTCGATTGGTATACGAGAAAGTCCCGGAGGAGACAGGTTCATAATGGGCTTGGACACTTCTGCTGTTGTGATTTTTTTTGCACTGATGGTTCCAATATGTAGGCTATTCTAATTTCCTAATTCAGTTTGTATATCGCAGCCAACAAAGTCATCAGCTTTTTGAACGAAGAGTATGCCACCATCTAACCACCATTACAGGTTTACTTGTGAAAGGGTTTCCTATGCTCTTCGGTTTCTGTTTAATGTGCAACTTGTGTCACCAACTAAGTAGATGTCACAGATATTCTAGTATTTCGCAGGATCAGTCTTCATTGGGTCTTGCTTAGTTCATGTGACATTTGTAGACTGGGTAGGAACTTGGAAAGTAGAAGCTGGTAATAGTGGTATTTTGTCCTTGACGGTCGGTGTAGAGGTACTCTTTTGTAATAGGTCCTATCTGTCTAGTTTTACATCGAAAACGTCTCACTTAATTGGGATACTATTTCCCCATGGATACAGCTGACTAGAATAACGTAGCCATCAGGGCTGCAGTGCTATGTACTTAAAAAAAACAGTGCATCAGGACCTACCAACTATTCCTTGTACTATCAACCCTTGAAGAATGAATATTTCGAAAACTTACCTCGTAAAAACTAGGCACAGCAACGTCGCTGATAATATTGTCAGTTGCTGTGATAAGGCTGACTGAGATTTTTGCATCGCTCGATGGAGGTCGTTCTGTGAAACAAAACAACAGAACACAACTTTAAATGTTTTCTCTTAATTTTTTCACCCTCGGCTAAGGAACCATTGTATACTTACGAACATATTCTCCAATGACCTCTTGGCGAGCCAACAATTGAGAAATATTGGTATGAAAAGGTTTCTCAAGGGAGGCCATAATATCTAGAAGAAAAAACACTCTTATAGATACTTAAAAGAAACTCGTATCTATCGCTTACCGTAAGTGCAAAAGGTATTGTCGTAATTAATTCTAAGATAAAATGAAACGAGAGAATCTGCTGCCATATGTTTCCCTAAAATAAGAAAAACGATACCAAATGTGCAATTAGATATCTCAATACATACACACAGATGGACACCAATACAATATGAAATCAAATCACTTACATAGATACTCACCTTATATCCTAGATATGTGAGTAAAACTGCCTCCGTTAACGACACTAACGCTAAAATTAATTGTACGGCCCATAAAACTGTCGGCCGATTCACCCACAGAATCGCTTCCCAATTTATAATTGGATTTTCTTGGAATTCCTCTTCGGTTAACTGAGCCGATGCTAGAAATTCCGTTTTATTACTAGGTAAACAGCCATAACTACAAAAAAAAAAAACACAAAAACTCTTAAGGTATACTCTGTGCAGAAGGTGTGTTATAGACAGCTAGCTTACCATGTTGCAAATGTTGGATTTGTATCCGTTATCACACGTAATATATACAGAACACATGCTAGTAATTTAAAAAACAAGTCAGCTATTCGTATTCGTAAACCTGTCGAGAAGAGAAACATAAAGATACAAGTCAGTGGAATGTCCTTAAAATGGTTTTCTTAAAAGCGAAGATGTTCTTAAACTTGGTGGTATCCATTATTGTAATCTCCAGTTACTGGCCAAAAAGAAGTGACATCGGCCATTAACTCTGTTTCCATTTCCGGTACGATTTGGTCATCGCTAATGGGCTTAAATGTATCAATACAAGGGGATGTATCAACCAACGCACACTACGAACTAATCGAAAAGGTAAGGTTTATCTTCGTCGGTTATCTAGGCGTATTTCGGTGTCACCCGGAATCCCAAGGGTGGAATTTCCTATTCATTGGAAATTGTTATTTATAGAGGAAGTTGAATAGTTTAGTGTGCTTGTGTGAGCTTAAGATGGAGAAGGGATGAAAAGAATTCATTTGGTAGGGGACCATATTGCCTTGGTACTGATTTATTAGGGGTGGGGAGTTATAAATGGAAAAGTTCCCAAAGAAAAGGTTAAGTCTTCTCTCGAATGAGTCTCTTTTGGATAACATTCGATCAAGTGTTGGGATACTTTAAAGTTTATGGATGTTTGAGGAGCAGACCGTTGGGATATTAATCTTTGCCTTATGTTTTCGTTTTCACGGAGTTAAGTGATTAAGAGTCCTTAGAGTCAACCCTAGTGGAAGAAATGCCCAAATGTTTGTATGTACATCAGACATTCGTATACTCATATATTTCGATATTTGGTATCTTTATATGATTTTCCATTTATGTGTTCTCTATTCTAACATTTTCGATGAAGGCCTACGGTTTCCTGGTCTTACATTTTTGGATATTCCTGAGACACAATACATGTGTTGCCTTAGTTCTGATGCGTTTGCTAACTTATTGCCACAGATAGAGGGTACACAGGAACCCATTTCTTGGTAGATAGACTAGTGCAAGCATGGTGGGTTTAAAACTGATGATGTACTTGCCTAGGATCTGTCCCACGTTTATTGTAGATTTTCGTAATAGTAGAGCTCAGAGATAAAATCAAATTAGCCCCACATACAGGAAAAGAATCGACATCTATTACTAGTTTGCAACTAAGACACTAAGTAATACACTACTTAGAACTAAGGTCTTGAAAAGTCTTAAAAAGTAAGTAAATGTAGTCTGTTCCCAGATCGTCAATTAGGGTTAAAGTTATCTTTATATTTATGATATGCATATGGGACCTAAGAATCTCTGAAAGGCTTTGTCAACTATGATCTCTGTATCCCAACATTCATATTGCAATGTTTAAACAGTAGATGCAGCTTTAAATTCGGTTGATTTCCTCGATATTGAGGAAACTTTGAGAAAAAAGCAATCATGGATACAGTTGGAAGGCTGAAAGTGGAAACATCACTAGAAGTGTTCATCATTTATTTGCTTATAGTCGAGATTATTAACACACAGTTCTCAAGGTCTTCAAGCAGAAGTCTGACGATAAACAAGAAAGGACTACGGTATACCAAGAAAGGACACTGCCGACGTTGATGAAATTGGTACTGCAGCGAATACTTTCAGATAAATTCCTCACAAGTAGAGTAGACCCTCACAAAACAAAACATGCTAGCCTCATGAGGAAATACTTGAGAACTCTGTACTCCTATGGTTCTGGATATATTCGGCAAATGAATTCGTTTCCACGCAGGGATCCAGTTGTCATTATACCCATGTAACAACTCCTGAAGTAAAAAGGACATCGTATCGCTATAGATCAAGGAACTCTTCTCCTTGTTAAAATGCTCTCTCTCCGAGGTGATGGAGTAGCTCAGTATTCACCTTTGTTGATTGACAAGCCATGGAGACATTTTAAGAACCTGAAAGGGTAGCTACTAGAACAATCTGATAACAGGTCGGGACACTCTCTGATAGCACTACGTGCTACAAGCCTGGGGCTCTTTTCAGGAACAAGGATTAGAAAGAAAACATAATTTACCTCCTATGTACTTCCCGGTTTCTTAACAAAGATGACTGTTTCTTCTTAGATGGATTCAGCGTTGTCATCAGTATCCTTTGGTTAATGAGTCACTGAGTAGTCAAATTCGGAAGATAACTACGCATTAAGCGGATCGAAATGATCAACTAAACTTTCGGAAGTAGGTAGGCCACATCTTTAGATTTCATCCCAACAGTGGTGGTGAAAAAATTGGTGCAGGAGTCTGGGATTCCACTTTTTCTTCAACATCGATCGCAATTGTTCTTAGTCTGACAGTTTTGGGTGCTTGGTTGGGAGACATCAATGAGTAAGCAATGACAAGAATTCAAGAGTAAGTGTCAAGAGTTGTGATCATCACCCCAGCGCCACTATCACGAGGAAGCTGCAAATGTCTACAATATATTTATCTTATTTTTTGACCAAACCGTATCTCTAACGAACAACTTTATCAGAGAACGGGCCATGAACCCATAGACGACGAAAGTGTCAGTGGATTAAACACACTCTCCGAAAGGGTGACAAGTCCATAGCTAACCTCGCGATGCAGTAGAACCCGCTTTCTTAGGATGACAGGATACGCGGCGGTCATAGGACTACGTGGCGCAGAACACTTGAGAAGGAAGCACGCCAACTGGGAAAGAGTTGAGGAGAGCTGAGGCACATTTCCAGAAATCGCACACGATGGCGCGCAGGCATTGTCGAGGTCCTAGGACCCACAAGGGGATATAGGACATAAGTAAGTAAGTACAAAGCAGGACTGAAGACTTAGCCCTGGGGTGCACCACCATTCGTAAAAATCCTGAAGTATTTACATGTATAATAATTCCGATCGTAGCGTTCTGGCTAAGAGCTGGAATGATGGATATGTAAAGCCTTTAGTTCTTTCAATGAATACCTATAAGATACTTCACATCGTTGCAGTCTCTTATAAGTAGAACGTGTGAGCAAGTTAGAAGCTTGAGTATTGCTTAAATCTACTCGATACCATCTAGAAACAAGCGCGATTAAACTGATAGAAGATTTACATATGAACTGCTTCCATCCAACCTTCAAACAATGGGAATTATGCATTTACTGAAGGATGATCGCGAGTTTCGGGGAAGTTCCACAAAAATAACTTTTATTGTAGTACACACAATCTTTGAACTTAGGCCTTTTGATCACTTGAAGCGCCGAAACTTCTCCGATTGGACTCTGAAAAAGTTTTGAAAAAATCCTTAATTTCATCAAAAATCATCAGTGGCTCAATAAATTTTGATATTGTGCCATTTTCGAAGACTAGTTTTGACCAAAATTAAGGTGGACTTGCCATCAGTGCTATGTGGTTCCAACAAGACTGTGCTACATGTCATACAAATGGTCAAACAATTGACATATTGAAAAGAAAATTTTGTAATCAATTGGCTTTAACGCTTTTGGATTTCTTTCCATGTGATTACGTTAAATCGTTAGTTTATGCCAACAAGCCAACAAAGCTCAGGAACAATATCGAACGAGAAATTGCCAACTTTCCGGCTGATATGTTTGGAAGGGTGGTGGTAAATTAGTCCCAAGGAATTGATCGTTTCACACGTGCTCTAGGTGGTCATATTTATATATGTATATTAATAATATGTGTATTACACATAGAATAAAGTTTCAGCCCCATATCTTACTTATTCTGTTTTTTATTTAAGTACAAAATTGTTATGTCCTTATTGAAAAACCCTTCATTACTTGCCAACAAGGTGCATTTACTTTCGAGCTTAAATCTGATGCAGAGTTGGTTATATTTTGTCCCACTTGACGTGATACTATCAAATGGAAGATTTCCCTGCCTTGTATGACTCTTGTTAGTTGGCTTGGAATTGGCTAATCATATCATTCATACGGTCTGCAAGGACACTTGATCAATAGAAAGATTTATATGAAAGATTTATACGAAAGCTTGTGGAATGGGTACAGTTCATCAAACTTTGAAAATAGTGTAAACGAAGCAATATGTAGGTAATAGCTTTCCCATTTTAGGAAGGTAAATTACATTCTCTTAGCTATGTATGTGTATCTCTCCTTTCAACATCAAAACTGGGTGCAATAACCCAACAATCTAGGAACATCTATACACTTCAACAGTAGGCAATCGGTTTCAGTTGATTACATTTTATTGCTGTTGATTAGGAGTCAATGTCCCTAAGTCCCCGGGGCTATGATTCGTCTGCATGTCAGTAAGTATCACAATCACAAAGAATTAAACCAATCTTATCGAATTAGGCTTCTGATTCTGACATTGGCACGTGTCCAAACCGGGTTAATGTTTTTCTAATTGTTTTACACCTTCTCCTTAGGACATTCAACTCCGGTCGGTATCTCTACTTACAATACACAACCCAGACAATTTATCAACCTCAAAAGGGTTCCCAACAATCGAATAATTTGAATAATTGCCCCACAAAAGGGATAATGAGAAATGGTATCCAGTAAGGAATTTATCCTTGCCCCAGGCTATGTTACTTTAAATTCTTGTCATCATCATTCTCTGCTCTCAATATTTGCCAGGCTTTGTACGAAGGCTCTGCTTGAAATAATGTTTTCTTCTCAAATTAATTACCGTTAAACAAGAAAGGTACATATAATGATAGAAAAAATCCTTTATACTCACTTGATCTTTGATTCTTAATGAAGTAAAGTTGCAGTCTTTCTTTGAATGTGTTTTCATTAACGTAGTATTCAACTCGGACTCTGCAATGAAAACAAACAAATAAAACAATGTTTAGCGATTAAAGTTTAAAATAAAAGTCAGTTACATCTTCAAGGAAATTGTATATGGTATCTGCAGGATGAAAGAGAATAGCTTTTGTACTCAATTTTTTGGCCAAAATTACATTAAGGCACGTAAGCTACTGAATCCCTTAGTCATGTGCACTTTTATCGACATACCCCGGATCGTATTTGTACAGAACAAGTATTCCCTTTTTATGTATATCTGTTCAAAGGACTCGAAATGTGAATTTCAAAGAAAATGACTGCAGGATATACAAGGAGAGGTTTTTATTGCATCTGAAAAGGCTAAAAAAAAGGAAGAAAAAGAAAAGTGCAGCAGCAAGGACGAGTAATCGTGACTAAGATTTCAACTAAGTTTACTTTATGGTGCAAGAGCAAGGATATACTCGTATGTAGGTGGGTATGTCAGATTTTGTTTGAATCCTTGGAAACCGCATTACCAATACGGGTTTTATTGCATTACAACTTGTCTGTGTGTGGGGGGGGTGTGATTATCTCGAATGTAACTCCTTCAAAGAATGTCAAATATGCTTTGAGTAATTTGAATTCTGTGGAAGTCATCAATTGGTGTGGGAATTCGTCCTCAAGAACTTTAAATTAGGTTCTTCATCCGTGTAAGGTGGGATTATATACATATGTGTGGGTATTTTCTATTTACTTTTGGGTTACAGTTTCTTTTTGCCATAGTGGAGACTCTGGGCCAAACACTCAGTCCTATTAACTTATGTACGTTCTTGGTTAGTTTGGTAAACATGTTTTTCTAGCACGATGGCTTGATCCTAAAAAAGGAAGTTAGGTCTTTTTAGTCGTCTCGTATGTGGGGTTTGTGATTCGAAGATCCTTTTCAGTTACTTAGTTAAGTCTTTTAACCACTCTGGTGGCATAGAGTGCGCGCTGTCTCCAACTCATTCTCAGCGAGTACGATTCCTCCTCGACATCCTAGAGCATTCCGCTTTTCTGCCTGCTTGAGCGAGCGGATTTCGCAATGGAACTGTTTTCGTACCGTAGACTGTGCCCGATCCACTGTCACTTCCTCCTCCGTATAGTCATGTCTACAGGTTCTTGGGTCGTTCTACGATAAAGTTGGTCATTCGCGGTACGATTTGGGTGAAAAAGTTCCTCTTTGATGGAGCATTATTGTCCATTCACTCGATGTGGTAGACGCAGTGTAATCGACGTATTTCTGGACTACATTCACGTCTTGGTACAGCTCATAGAGTTCGCGGTTGTTTCTTCTAGACCATTAGCACTCCTAGCATAAGGGACCGAAAGTGCTCAAAATCTGTTCTGCCTTCCAGCTTATCGCGGAGCACTCGACTCCATATAGTAGAACTGTTTCGGCTGTTCTTCAATTACCATAGAACCTTCTATGACGGCGACGATGGGAGCGACTTGTCATGTCGATATCTCATCTGCGTATCCCAGCACCTGGCCTGCGCGCTGTCTGTTCAAGCAGAGTACTGACAAAATCACGTGGTAGCCCATCTCTTTGGCGAAATCTGGTGCATGTTCCGATTTCCACATTGCACCGCCTGTTTTCCAGCGTTACCCGGCACAGTTGGATCAATTTTGCCGGTATCCGGATGTAGGTCGTCGCCTTGTAGAGCCTAAGGAATACTCATTGAATGCTATCATATGCGGCTGTGAAGTCACTGAGGAGATGATGAGTTTCGACTTGAAATTCGTTCGTCTTTCGCAGGATTTAGTATGAAAATTTGGTCAATCGTCGTTCTACCGGTCCGAAAGTGCTTCAAATGTTTACAGAGTATGTTGAATAGGTTCCTACAAGACATAGGATTGCCTTTCTGGAAGATGCAGCATAAAGAGCTGATTGTCCAGTCATCAAGCATGGCTTAATCCTCGTCTTGTTTTTTGTTCCACCAGAGAACTAATGCCCTTCAAATGATACTTTCTGTTGATAAAATGATTTTATTCTGAGTTTAGGACGAGTTTCGACAACACTTTGCAATAATACGTACCTTAAGTCTCTGAAGCTGAAATTTAAAACTCTGAAAGCGCAACTCAAGAATGTTCAAGAATTTACTACAGACCCTATCTCTAGACGGCACCTACTACACCCCGCCCACCGTATTATTTGACCGAAACTTCTGCAGGAGCATTCCTGACGATAGTAAATGGGTCATTGCTCCCTTTCGTGAGGATAGTTCAGTCTACTTCTACATGAACGGCTCCAAGAATGATGAAGTCATATGTGACAAGCTCTATCTGAGTATCTTCTTTCGCCTTCCAGAGGATTGTAGCGTTTTTTAGGCGCATATCTCTCAGTTCGAGGAACTCTTTTCCTGGCTGAAATGTAATGAAACAACTATCAGGGATATTACCATTTTCACTGACAGTTCAACGCCAATCAAATCCCTGAAATCGTCCTTTTTAAAGCGCACTTTGAACTGCTGGTTGTCTCTCCTGGAGATTCCTGAGCAGTTCATCATTCACCAGTACTGAGTGCCGGGTCACAGAGTTATTGCGGGAAGTTGAAAGGCTGACGAGCTCACCAGACTAAGTATGATCACAGACTTCTGCCGAAATGGTGGAACCTATTTATGTCCCTCGATACACGCAAACTTTTGCAAAGACTGTATCCTTTAAGACGCGACAGATCTGGTTTAGGCTTGATCTGATCTTGATCTCGATGATAGATTGAAGCGATCACAGATCAGCCACGTTATCAGTGTTCTCACTGGACACTATTTGGTATGCAATATACTAAAAGACTAGACCTCTTTTCAAACGACCTCTGCAAAAGCTGTAGGGATGAATAGAAGGAAGAAACAGTTCTCCATCTCCTATGTACATACTTGCCTAGCTTTGCCGACCCATAAAAGACTCCTTCATCTAGGAGTTCCTTTCTTTAACAACCTAGACGCCTAGCGACGCGTCACGAACCTCTTCGCTTCATTAACAGTCCTGAGTGGCCAAATGGTGTGATTCACGGCATCGCTATCTGTCTTTATTGGTCTAAGTCAGCTACTATAGTAATCCTAACCTAAACCTAACCCAGAAAGAGAAGTAGGCATAAACTCCAAAGGGAGTTACCCCCTTGATCATATGACCATACCTGCTCTAGGACATGGCCCACATTCCCATGACAAAGTTCTCTGTCAGAGAGATAGAGAAGAATCCGGAAAAAATGCGCAATAAAATTAGTTCAATATTGGTTCTCTGAAAGGACTCCACTAAGGTCCTTCTTCCCCTACAAATTCGAGGATACAAAATATGTAACTACTAGTCTTAAGCAAGCACAAATAACCCTTGTCACAATATTTGTTGTGTCATCCTTATAACTTCGTACTTGCCATTAGCGCAGTACCACAAACACTTTAATGCGTACACTCCCATTAACCGGCGTCTTTAAGACGCAAAAAGCGAGCTACTACGCTTCCAGCAGTTACAAATTGCAATACAAAAAAAATTCGAGATGAAGAAGACTGGGATTTAGATACAAAATTCTTTACAAATCCCTTCCTCTCAAGGTCGACGGCATACAAAACGCCCCGTAAACGTAAATCTCATTTCATTAAGGTATTACGACAGTTCAAAGGGCGCTAGTCACATTTTCAAGTATGGTAACGATGGCAAGGACCAAGGATACATGTGTGACATTGTGTATGTGAATCTCTTCAAGAGGATTCAAGGGCCGACGAAGAAAGATTTTTTTTTCTTTCTTAAGATCCTTTAAATTCAATGGAAATCTCAGAGTTTTGACAAATTAATTATCTGAGTGGATTTTTAGGGCTTATGGCTGAGCATCCTTGCTCCCTTTAAGGGAAAAGGTGTAATTTGATTAAAGCGATCGTGAAAGCGGGACACATTCGTCAGGAGTCTTTGTCAAACTCTTTAATTGGATGACCTTTGAGTGCGGTCAATCGGTCCAAAGAAGCCTTACACTATCGAATCCTGAGTAAGTATTCTTTGAAACCAAATACGTGACAGATGTGCCTGTATGTGGGTGACTTTTTGAAATTCTTTGAAACAAAATTTGTGTTTTCTTTGGTTTTGTTCCATGTCGGGATAATTGTTCATCGAAGAATAAAATTTCTAGGAAATTAGCACATTGTCCGTATGTAGGTATGTATGTCGTTGAAAATATAATTTTAGTTTGCCTTCATCCCAGGACTAGATGCTTTATTCTTATCTACTTTGGCATGTTACGCACAAATTTCCTTGAAGTGTCACATGTCTCATGGAGCATGTAATTCGATGATTTTTTTTTGTTCACGTGTAACATACATACATATGTATGTATTAAAAGTTTCTTCACACTGCCCAATTGTGTAATATAAAACTTAATTAAGAAAAACCCTTCACGCCTCATTTAACCACGTTACATGAATAAGCAAGGATAAAGGACTATACATGGGACTGCTCTCTATTTAACCTTCTCACAGTAAGAACGTAATCACTGACTTTTCTGTACATTGACAGTTAAAAATACAGAGACTTTCCCATGGCTTACTGTAAGATCTATGACAGGATGTGCTTTCTTTCCTATTTGAAATGCATATCCTGGGACATTTGAAAGGTAGAAGGAACGTTAGTATTGAATCCTTGCCGGTTACATTTTCTTCTCTTTAGAACTTTTGGATTCCTAGATACAGATTCTTTAAAAAAATGCTACGTATGATGGCATCCAACAATTATTAGAAAAAGTTGCGGTGAGAATACAGAGCCCTGGGGTACACCAATTTATACAGAATGCAACAAATTTGGAGAGCAACTTGGCAGTACAATGAGCTTGAAACTTGTGTACGAGGACAATAAGCCATAATCTGTGGAATGCTTTGGAGGTGAGTACATTGGTTTCTATTTTCTGAAGTTCTTGTGGATCGATGTTGCCAAGTTGGTTGGATTGTACATGTCTCACAAGGTTGGAGTGCTAGAATTAGATAATAAGAAGTGTTGGCTTTAAGGCTTTTTTTTTTACGACATCACACTTACTTCATAGCATAGGTAGATGCTTGTGGATCTATTGTTTTACTCAGTACTGAGATTCATCCTTATATCATCGTGATGCCCTCCGAAACATGAACAGATTGTGCAGTGAAGTTTATTTTATGTAAGTCCTTGGCCCCCATCACGTAACACAATCATCGTCTACATGATTGGAACGAATGCTGTCGTCTGTTCCCAGTGTTCTGTTCTTTAAGTTTCACAGGCTTGGACAGGTATTGAGTGCATCTACCAACATTGACATTTTTTTTGGGAGTTTGTTGGTTCTAGCTTTGTCTTCATCGTAGCCAGAGACGTCTTTATATGGCGCAGGTAGTAAGGAGTATAAGGATGTATTTCATTAGGATCGGACGTTCGACTCGTTCCTGAATATAGTGAAGGCTTAATCCAATTGAGTAGTTAATTTTGGCCCATTCCCTTTAAGTTTTGGTTATATCCTTCTGACCAGGGACCTGAAACAAGTAATATTGTGAGACAAAATATTCAGAGGCCCCCTGACTGGCAATAAATATTATCTCGCGATGTTGCCATCATTGATAGCATACAGCAGGAAGTCTGATTGAGCTTTGTAAGTTAAAATTTTTGAAGGATATACTCGGTCCTTTGCAGATGTCCCTTGGATTTCAATTGTTCTTGAAAAATTACAGGAGAATGGTTTTTCAAAATCGATGCATAGTAGTGTGTAATTGCACAAGACGTTGCCATCTCTTGCAAGCTTCTGACAAACATCCGAGAGTATAATCATCATGAAAAAGCTTCTCAAATCTCAACGCACACGGTTATGTTTGTATTTTGCATTCCGAGTTTAGGTTCAGCCTCTTTGATAGGCTTCTCTTGCCCAGCATACCTCTGCATGTACAGGGCTATTGCTAGGATACTGAAAATACTGTCTCCGTTCCTGGTTGCATTCCCTGCTCTCTACCAGAGAACGTTGTCCTATTTAAGGACTAGTTTTCGAGTGCTAAAGATCTAATCCCACGCATAGGGATCAAGACTCTGATACAACATAGAATCGAGTCTCTCATTCTTCACTCCATCAGAGTCGTATACCATTTCGTACACACTCTGTTCCTCGTCTATACTTTTGACAACACTGGGTTTTGCCACTTAGCATCAGGATGACACATTTTTTACCAAGCTCGGTCAAAACCCGATGCCCATAAATACTTGCAAATGTCGTCCATTGCACTGGACCAACTCCTAAGCGACAGAACAGGAACGATTCTCGGTTCGAATGTTCATAAATTCTAATGAACCTCATCTGGCTTAAGTGTGTCACATCGATTAACCCAATTTATCCTGTCTTTCTGTCCCTTGCTCGTGTATATTAGCCTTTATCCTTTGCAGGATATTTTTTTCCCGACATGTTTTACTTTATGGTAAATTTATTATGAGACTTTGACAAATGGCAGCTTGCAGTACTGCCCCCTTCCCCCATCTGTTCCATTTGTGCTGCAAATTCTGAAAATTGACTCAATTGCTGGAATTTAGTTCAGACAGTTTGCCAGAAGCTGGAAACAGGAATTCGGTTTAATTTATTCTGTGCATCTCCTTGAGAAGTATTCATTTCCCTATCCGAATCGGCACTCCCCCTAAGTCTAACCGCGGGTTAATCATGAAAACATAATCAAACTCAATCTCAGTCCCTCAGAGCAATAACACAACAAATGTTCCGATCCATTAATATTCCATGCTGAACATTTATCTTCATCTAGTTGATGTGATTAATTCACCCTACTTCAACCCCCTTGTAGTGGCTGTTGATTGTTGCCCTAATAAAGTTGATTTTTTTCCCCGCTTTCTTCAATCCCTCACTTCCATCTTATGACTTGGCTTTGACCCCTCGTGTTGGTCTTGTTGAGCGTGTTGTAATCTGCGCCAGACACTCTGTAACTTGTTAGGATGGTGTTTCTTTTTTTTTTTTTGTTGCTTCCTTTGGATGTCTCTTGCAATCGATGTCCCTAATCCTGCGAATACATTTCTCCATTTTTCTTGGTATTCTCGAATTTATCCCGGTTTTACGGCCAATGACGATGAATCATTAAGTATCGTGAGACTGAACGACGACGCTGAGTGTGCCATCGGAATTTATGTAGACAACGTCGTAAAGGTCATACGGGTAACTCCAAAAATTTATGTGATAGCATTTTAGATTAAATAATGGTTTGGATGAGGTGCACACATTTCCGGAAATCATTTAGAGATTAACCAGGAGAGGTACAAACGAAATGCGATTTTATGGAAAGCGGATCAATTCGAAACTCATAAATGGTGCTGACTCCCTCAGTTGGGAGAGGAAATCGGATGGAATCAATTTCAGATTTTGTTCTTTAGTACCAAACGACTTGGAGTGGGATACGTAATCCTCGTCCTGATATATATTATAATATTATCGTGTACCCGTTTTCTAATTGGCTTTTTACTTAAAGGAGTCTTTACCGGAATCTACGTCGTAATTGACTCACTATGATGGCATAAAAAGGATGATTAAATAGAATATTTGCGTCAGGATAATTACGAACATATCTTATTGCAGAGCTAAAATAGTGAAACTATTAGGTCACATCAGGAGACTAACGTGAACACTGATGATGACGCTTAGCGGGACACACTTAGACCAGAGACAGGACATGCCACTCATGCCATGAACTAGTTTGGCTAGATCGTTGAAATCTGTGAAGAGGTACTCGTCTAGGGTTTTCCTTCTCAGAATCGATAGGGCAGGACAGATGGACAGGAGATGTGTCATGACTTCGTCTTCTTTCTCGTCTCTACAACTTCTACTGAATTCGTTGAAGGGGGCACCAACTCTTCTGGGTTCTCTGCCTACCATACAGCGTCCCGTGAGGGCGCCAATTACCCGGGCGTCAGCTGGTGGATTTCACTTAGTACTTACAGGTGACTTGACGGCTTCAAAATATTCTCTGAAAGAGTTTTTACATGATTTAGGATTCATTTTATATAAAACTGCGAAGAAAAGTACACAAAAACCTTCATTTTTCAAAATAAACTCAATTCTCCGAAACTGGAATGCATTACAAGTACATGTCGCAAGTGGCGGCATCTCGGAGTGCTATAATCTTTCCACCTGTCCCACACGCTTTGTGTATTGTGTATCCTTTTAACGCAAATTCTCGAAGCTTGAATGCTGCCTTTACCGGCATCAGCCTTCGAAAGATGTCAACGAGAAGCAGGTTGAGTTTTTAGTGCAATTATATGTGAATGCATCTTAGTCAGTTAGCACAGCGTAAGATTCCAAGCGAGTCTTGTTTCCACTTTGAAGAAAGAAAGGTTTGTCGTCTGGATAGGGAGCGTAGGGTTATGAGATAATAAAGACTTAGGCCCCCAGTGGGCCGCTCTTCAATGGATCGGATATTTCTGCAAAACTTTACCATCTCATTGATTTGGGTCCCAGAGCCAACTATCTCTAGGTTGTGAAAGAAACACTTTCCCGGGTATCTAAGTGTACTCCCAACTATGCCCTGCATATTCACAAAGTAGAGACGTGAAGACGCGACCTACTAAGTTTCGAATTGTCTCTAGATTTCCTACGATCTCACATAATTAGGTCATAGCCCTCGACACCCTCAAGTTGGAACATTATATCATTATGTCAGCCATGTTGATGGGCGTCTCTAGAATAATCCGGTAGCTTTAAGCCTCTACCTATGTTGCTTCGTGGAAGCTCTGATCCCTTTTTGGGCAGATCCGCAGCCCTATTGTTCCTCTTAATTTCGCAGTGTCGAGGTATTGTCCTGAGCATTGTTCTGCAATCCCTTACTAGTTCAAATATTGATCCCATCCCTAGTGATTTCACATTTTTTGAGCACAGTTGGAATACACTGCAAGTGTACAGGAGTCTCAGAACTATTTGGAAGCCTATGTCTCTAGAGTACGTAGTTGAGAGGTTTTGGACGCATCCCTGTATATTAGAATCTCGTTTTGTAAACAGCTTTCCTCTGCCAATCCTCGCTTTCCGGGTAAACTACTTCGAACGGTGCATTGAAATTCAGGGTACCGAGGATATCATCGAGTTTATCAAAGATGTCAGAAATCGATTCTCTTAGAATGGTCCAATGCTCGACGCTGTTAGATTTAAAGAGCCCTACGTTAGTAAGCAGCAGTCAGTTGGTAAAAAAATACAAAAACATTCCAAGTGCAGCCTTGGGCGTAGTCCGCAAAAGGACCGGCAGTGACAATGCAGGCTGTTTTTTGCACCTGGCCAACACATCCCGTGTATTCCTCCTTACAGTGGCCTTCCACCTTACAGAAATCTCCTACATATGTAACGATGGGTCTGGCTATCATAATACTCTATATAACCAGGCCCCTTGTTTTCCCCGTCGTTCTCTTTGAGATGAACAGAGCTTCATTAGCCTTTTGTCCAATATACTCTGTGTGATCCGAAATGGTCAGCACCATCAAAATCGGCATTTTCAAAGGAGGTATCTTGTATTTTCTGGTACTGAAGAGTACTAGATCTGTTTTGTCTGGTTTGATCTGAAATCCACAATCTCTATCTCATTTCCCAAGACTGTTAGGACCTGATTCCACCAACTTACTTAACGTGTTCAGGAATTTTCCCTGGAATTAAAACTTTTGCCTCATTTGCATATGCACTGATGGTTACTCCCATATTTATGACTAAAGCCCAGAAGAGACAGGATAGAAAGCCTCCTTGAAGGGTACTTCTAGTGAAGAATTTCCTTATAAAACCATTCCACCAGAGTGGAATTAATGTTTCTTAAGAGGAATGGTAATACTTTCTTCGACATTTCAACTTTTCAGAGCCTCCTATGTCTATTTCTTAAATCCTAAACTTTGTTCAAACGAGAAATGAAGGTTGGTTGGTACTATCCACAAGCAGACAACGCTAGAGGACCAATATTCATACTTCGAAGAAATTTAGAACTCGTTATAATGGTTCCATGTGGGAACTGATATCAGTGCCATACTGCCTCTAAATTTGACCTTTAGCCTCTCTACCCTTTCTATAGTCCGAAAAGGGCGGCAGTTTAACCGATACTGGCATTATGTTCCCCATTTCTTAGCGGATACATCCATTTTCTCGTCTGCTTCCGAGTCTGGACATTCAACTTTCAAATGTCGTCTTGATGCAATGGAACCCAGGGGCCTTCCAGGCTGTATGCATATATCAATTAATAGTTCATGTAGAACGAATCATGAGCTACAATCATTTCTTAATCAGGAAGCACACAGACCATTGTCTACCAAAATGCTTTGTAATTAATCACAAGATTCATGACCTAAGGATTGTCGACTTGACCAGCTTAGGGCAGCCTAGTCTGAGCACTGAATAACGAATGAGATTTAAATATGAGAAAACTGCAATAGAACCAACTGAACCACCAACTCTCGTCCTGTCGTAACTTTCATAAATGGACTCTCGGATATGTCCTTTTCTTTACACAACTAACTCCTAAGATAAATATTTGACTACTCCTCGAAACCATCCGACAACATGTACTCCAATAGCAAAGCAACAATCATTTTAAATTCATTCGAAAGGATGTCCTCCTTCGACTAATATTGATTTCTTAGAATTCCCAGTCAACTGGAACACCAAACTAGAATTAAACCATAACAATGTGCAAACAGAGCAAATTACAACAAATTACACATTGTGCACTTTCCAATCAATATTATTTGCCTATTATACGATCCTGGTTAGCAGGCACTACACCCAGTATTCCTTTCTTTCAGATCCTGTGCAAGAAGAACATAAACCAACTCTCACACATACACACAGGAGTCCTTGCAAACGGTATTCGATTAACATAATTCACCCCAAAGGAGGGATATGAAATTGATTACACAGGCAAATCTTGGAACAAAAAAAAAGGATGTTCATTGTACTGGCAGCTATAGGGACACACATCGTTATCGTATCGAGATTTCTACATACATAAGAAGATTACATGGTCCTTTGGAAAGGATTTGTTTCTCTACGAATGTAGGGTGTAATTTGTCAGTAAGTCTGATAGAAAAATTAGGCTCATTCGAGAGCTGAAGACGTGTAAACGTTATCCTCGTGACGTAGTAATTTTATGGCATTAAAGTGTTAGATGTTAATTAGGACTTATACAAATGTGTATAGTGGCTTGGGGTGTTGAAACCCTAGTTGGGTGCTGATGTAGAGCTGTGCATGTCGATTTGTCTCATGCTAATTTGGGATGACTCATGTGGTAGTCATTGGAGGTCATTGACTTTATTTTACCTAGAAGTCTTCGGAAACCTGAACTCTTCAGACAGTAGCCTGGAATTACATTCGTTTCGTGGAAACATCTGCACTTTCCTTTATACTCGTACCATACTTGGTTTAACCAGGTTGTACAGTTTGATTAAGGGCAGAGGTTGCTTTATGTGATAGGTACGTAGGAAGGAAGAGGTGGTTATATCAGCAAGCTGTGTGCGATGGACTAGTGGGCAGTACCAATTGCCAGAACTCTAGTAATATCTGTCCGGTTTCTATTCAATATTTCTTGTGTTCTATTCCAGTAACAATTAGGCCACAACTGCCTGGATATGACACAGTTTCGCACTCGCCCGCCATCTACTATCAGCTTTTAATAGATTATTCGCAAAGATAGGCTAGCATCTAGCAAGCAAGAGACCCCAGCGTGATTTTTACTGCCTCAGCAAGGATGCCATTAGAGGGAGATCCCCGCTTTGCTAGTTTATTTGATTCATCATTTCCCTTGATATTACTGTGACCCGGCACCCAAACGAGACTGATTCTCCATCAATGACCGACTTTCGGGGATATAGTGACTGACAGTTGGCTGGGTGTCTATGAGGATATGGCTGATGATGGTTCGCTTAAGTATATGGGAGGCTTCCCGCACAGCGAGAACCTCCTCCTGAAGGACGTTGCGTACCTATACAAGATACGGAAATATTGTGGGAATACTCTATAATCCATTTTTTAACCCTCTGGTACAGGATGCTGTTGTAACAATTATGTTTGGTACACTAGCACCATGTTTCTCCTAACCTGACCGCACGACATGATGATCTGAACATAATATGAAGGTCAAGGCAGTACAACTTCTAAAGCCTCTGTAGGGCAAGTTCTCAAGTACTCGTTGCGCCTAAAGCCGCAGTTCCTTGGACTCTGTTGATGTTCTAATCTTTTCCTAATGTAGGCTACCAAACTAGTGATCCTTAGTAAGGGATGCTTCACCGCGGTGTTTATCCTTCGATTGAAGACCCAACTTTTTATCGAAGGTTTTGCTGCAAGCATAGAAAGTCACAAAGGTTTTCTTTAGTCGCTGTTCAATTTTGAGTTTTCAGCTAAGTTTTGGTCTTTGAACCAAAATCGTTGTCACTGGAGGATAAGGGGACTAACTGATTAGCCTTGGAGGCGTGAAAGTCTCAGTCCACATCCAATGGTCCAAAGCACCTTCTCTAACCTCAGTGATTATTGAAGGAAACATCCCTGACACCAGTTGTAACACAATATCTGCGTACACAACAACCTCGACTCCATCTCTGTCAAGTCTGCAGAGGAGGTATGACCCTGCCTGATGGAACTCCTTTTATGACAGATATGGTGAAACTGCAGTTAACCAGGGTCTATTGAATGATTCTAGTAGCATAGTAGCATAGTCACTATCCATTTCCTAATAAACCCTTCCACACCCAGTTAGATCATAGCTTCATGAATCGGTTGGGTGCTGACTGTATTGAAAGGGTCCTCAATATATAAGAAGGTAGCTAGGTAGGTAGGTAGCAATTATTCAAGCAACTTCGTCGAGCGCTTTATATGATATATTCGTAAAATGAAAAAGTTGTTTTGCATTCCTGATAGAGAACGCTCACTACTCAGTCAAGGTCTACCATCTACGAACACTGAGGTGCAATACTAGTGTCTCGGTCAGAGCGTTACGATTGACAACTATAACTTCGACATAGTAAAGGCATTCGTCTACCTAGGCCTTGGCAGTCAACTTTCCCAATGGTATTAGCACAAAGTCCGAATGTAGAATAACACTCGCCATGCGCGTTGCCTCGGCCCCATCGAAAAGAACCAGGAGACGCTACACAAGACCTTCATCATTCGTGTACAGCTACATCTACGGTGCTAAGCCATAAACTTAGTCAAAGGCAGATAAAAGCGTACGTGGAATTTTTAAGAGTCCCACTTACGTTTGGGGATCATTGAGGAGAAGATTTAACCATGAACTACGGGATGTAAAATGACACCAAATTGATGAAAAAGATCCATCTACAATGATTTTGATAGCTATGTCCCTACTAATACCAATACCTTAAGAGTTTTGTCGGAATCGATGACGGAACTGAACTGGATATAGCCAGTCGAATCAGCTAAACAAAAATACGACTACAAATCAAACTTCTCGAACTGTTAAGTCCATACTGCTACATGTATGGATGCAGTACTTTCCACTTCGAAATATCACGACAAAGCTGCAAACGTGATTTAATAGTTGCCTTCGTTGTATCTTTAAAGATTTTTTGTCGAAACCAGAACGAACAGTTTTATCAAGAAATAGCTAATGAACTAATAAGCACAACCATAGAGAATTCGACTCACTTTCCGAAAAGGTAACAAATCCCTAGCTAACCACGCGATGGAATGGAACTCAGGATACCAGTATACAGAGTTATCCCAGAAACCAATGACACAGAGCACTGAAAAACGAAGGAAGAATTGTATACTGGACAACTGAATCTATTTTTCCGCAAAGTAGTATGTCTCAGTGACTAGATTCACTGTAGCGCCACCTTAGTAAGTAAGTAAGTATGTCTCGATCTTAGCGAAATATTGTCGTTGGCCTATTGATGCTGATGGCTTCTATACCTGATAGTCCTGATTGAGTTGCGCTGATGTTCGAGTCATATACATATATAGGTAGCAGAGTGCGAACCTCTTTTGTGTAGACCATAGAATACTTTAAAAATCCTATTTGCATGGCTCCTTAGTCCTTAGTTTTAGTCACTTAATTATGAGACCATAAGTCTGACTACTTGATCCTCTTAACCACGTAAAGCTACAGCCATAACATTAAGGTTTGTGCACACACCTCTTAGTAATAGAATTTGATTAGTAATAATGTTATATCTGTTTTAATTGATAGTCTACAGACGAACTTAGCATCTCAATCCGACTCGAAATAAAACTAACAAAGTCAACATCACGTATCAACCATAAAGACGAATCCACATCCAATTACGTGCAAATTCCATTCACCAGGATTCTCTAATGGATTTTAAAATGCCGGATTCAATGAACCTACGTTCTCAATGTAAACAAAGAACACCAAAGGCAATCGAAAGCAAATACCACAGTAGAACATTGATTTGTCTGACATCGCTAAAACAAAGGACTTTATTTGATTGTGGTCCTGGTTGCCGCCCTTCCATGTCTATTGTGTTAGCACTTTATCAAGGCGTACATGACACCCACTCTAGCTCTAAAAATATCCCAACACAATCATGGGAATGTCACATTAGTTCGTTCCTCTCCAAGTGCCAATGTAGGTATACTAGGTACGTCGTCCTCATCGTCGTCGTAGTTGTCGTGTCCTTACCAAGATTTTTTTTTTAATGCTTCCATCTCATCGCCTAATTTTGTAAACGATTCTGTGTGACGTGGGTTTGAGATAGCCACTATTTCTCGTAGATGGTGCTTTATCTTTGGAGTGGAACTAATCGACGTCGTGGCTATATTATACTTTGGTGCGCATCTAAGAAACACACAGACAAGGACTCATTTAAGTTCAGATATCGAATGGAGTCCTTTTTTCGATTTTGAAAAGGAAAACACTAACCAAGAGAAGTTTGCCATGGTGAAGTGGGTAGGGGTTTTAATTCAATTGTAACGATGAAAACGATTTTCTCTTTCAGTAATTGCACTCAACCAGTCTGGGTGTAATCCATTTTTGGAATTCCTTAGTTTTGATTTTGTTTTACTCTGTGTTGTGTACGTGTGAGGCAAAGAGTTTAAACAGTGATTGACGTGATATCGATTGCGATATCCTTTGACATTTGTTGTTCGTTGTACGTTTGCCGATAGATTGCAGTTTGTGAACTATCCTGATGGAGAAGGATAACTGTGACGGTTTGCTTAGCTCAGATAACATGGCGGTGGGGAATGATTGACCTTTGATTGGTGGAGAAAGTTTTAAATGTCAAATGTGTCGTCAAAATGTCGACGACAGAGAAAGATTTAGTACGTAAGTGGTTGGAAATAGTAAAACACCGATGTACTGGAGGAACATTTGCATTACCAGGATGAAAGTAGATTCAAAATGTAAATCCCCCAGGAATTTTCTAGGAATATCAGTGTCGTTCTTGGAAGCATAATAATAGACACTGTGGCCACAACACCACCTCCCCATAGCTGTGGATGGACGGGGTTCTAATTTTCGTACTAAAGAAAGCCATTAAAACTTAACAAATTGTACAAGGTACCTGGTAGAAGGAAAGTTCCTGCTACAATGGGAATGGAAGAACAATAGCCATCACACAGACCAATGTTTATCCTAGACAAACGACGGACTTTAAACCGACAATGCATCTTAAATAAAAAACGAAGCACCACTGGTACTAGATAGAGAGGAACTAAATCTTCATTAGAGAACCGCTAAGACGCCAAACCAGCCCAGTGTAGCATTATGGCCGATGAAATACTACATATACATTTGTATATGTATCTGGAGATCAAAACGAAGAGTGAATACCGTGTCTTGCCAAATATGCCACAGAATAAGAAACATGCAATCCAGTCTAAGGACTATCTACTATCAACCCGGGAAGTATGAGAAGTCAGGAACATCATAGACCGTGTAAACTCCAGTGATATGATAGCTTTGCAGTGAAAGACTGTCGTGTATCTCTCCACGATATAGTTGGACAGTTCAACCTCACCATTTGCTAGGTACTATATCACTGTAACATACTAGAGAATTGTGAGGCTGACATACAGGCTATAAGAGTCTTCTCTGCTGATTTATTTAGTAAAAAAACAAAATCATCGATGGCACCAACTTGACCAACGCCACACCGCCAGGCTGCGTTTATGAAAAGCTGGGCAAGTTTGCAGGTCTAGATTGCAGACCACAAACAACGCGCACCGACTAAAAGCCCGACCAGTTGAATCTTTAACCAGAAATTGTCCTCAAATATTCATATATTCCTGGATACAGTGGAAGGTACAATTCCTGGTTCTGCCCAAAAAAAGAAAAACACAAACAGATCTCAAGATCCTCCATCACACCGCTTTGCATGCTCTATCGAAATACAGGATGAAAGAATATAAGGTTGTAGGTAGTATTGGCCAAGGGTTCGTATTAGGTCCTCCACTGTGTACTACAAGGTATGACGTGATGACGTATTAAAACTGAGGTCTTATACCGAAGTTTCTCCTAAATGGTTGGTTGCGTTCATGGATGGTAAAACCCTTGGAGCTACTAGTACAACAGCAATAAGGCCATCAGGATTCTGGTAGAATAACCGATAAATATGGAATTGCCCTAGTGGTTCCAGTAAGGGAAGTTTCAGACTACAGGCTCACAAGGTTTCTGAGTACAGTCTCCTTCTTTGACTATCATTGATACATACAGACCTTGCAGTCTTTTTCCAAAAAAACCTACTTCTAGCCGTAACAAATGCTTCTAATCAAGGTTATGTTAGGTAAGCTGGTTTGGAGAATAATAGAAAGACTCATTTTCCCCACACTCAAGTCATTATAAAGTATTGTTGCTTGAATGTATCTACAAATTTTATTTACCTAACTTTCCACAAGATTTTCAATGTTTTGAAAGATGTGTCTTCCAAGGAATTTGTAGATTCACGACTCTTAATGAATTTTATAAGATATCTAGGATTCTATGCCTTTCAATTTATAAGAGGTTCTGACTGACTGACAAAGCTATAACTTTGAATCCTTCATTTTCTAAGGTGAGAAGTAGTGTAGTCATGGTGATGACCCACAATTCTGGTGACATTATCCCTACTTGTGGTGTTCCATGCTGAACTGATCTTCTGACTTTGCTTTGGTCGAGTTCTTACTTTGGTTGATCTAGTTAAGGAACCTAACATTGATCCTCAGTTTCCTGAACGCATTTACGATGAGCTGTGGTTCTATGTTATTCAATATCCCTTCTATAACCAGGACGGTTACATCTAGTATGTAAGGTGGGATTTCTATAAGGTATTTGACTTCAGAGCGTTAAAGGTTTCGGGCAAGATACTGGATTTGGTATTAATGAGTTTCTGAAGGTATGTTTCCTTTGAGAGACAGATCTTCGAAGGATTTGCACAGCACTTACCTTCACTTTTAATGAAAGGTTTTTTGACATAGTTTTTTAATTCCTTCCAGGGATGCTATTATTTATTTGGTCAATGATGGGCTTAGCTATATGTATCGAAGTCTTCCACATATGTACCTTGTATGAGCTTGTACTCAACAAGAGACAGTTGTATGCTATATGAACTCGCAAGTGAACATAGAATAATCGAAAACCCAAAAGCCAGTCAACATGAGGTATTCTATACTAAAACCATACTAATTACATAATGTTTTCGAAATGATATTCCCAGGCCCAAATTGTCTACACAAAGTGTTTCCAATTGTGTATGCCTTGTAATTAACAAACTTCCCAATCGTTTACAATAGAATCCGAAATCACAAGAAGGTATCTCGATTAGAGCCCTATTCTCTCAATTTCCCCTTTTTTTTTGGTAACTCCCCCTTATTGCTTCCAACAAATTTAATAAATAACAACTTTATCCCTGGGAGACGTTGGAAAAGGATATTTACCCGCAAAACAATACAAATGATTCACATGCAATCGAACAAAGGACTGTGGAAGGGTCGACATTCTAATTCTAGTTCTAATGCTTTCGGCCATCATCATAAGGACATCAAATGATGTCCACAGCTTTGTAATCCACTTAACAATAACAACTCATTTTCAGCAATTTGTGGTCACACAATTTAGGCATTACCAGGAAGATTTTATCAAAAAAATAAGAAACAGGTCGAACGAAAAAAAGGAGCAAATAATTTCAAACAATACAAATCGTTATCCTTGTTTTCAAAAGGCCACGGAAGTGGGCGTATGGCTATTTAATTGCTTTTGAGTAATTAAATGCATTCTTCTTTTTTTTCTTTCTTTTTGTGAGAAAATTTAATCCTGCAAATGGAAGGTAATCAATTGTTGTCGGCAGTGTTTATTGTTGAATCGGTTGAAGTAAATTTGTTTTAATGAAAAATGAAAATCAGCCAACACTATGTGAGGTGTAATCGTTGGGTAATTGCTGTTCGAAAAGGCAAACAGTTTAGGGGAAAAATTTGGTAGGACCTTTGCAAAGCATACAAATTCCAACAGAAATCCTTGCAAATTATACAAGATACGTTTAAAATTTTCCTTCTATGTGATTTCCATCGAAATCCATTAATTTTGCCGTCGCTTGCAATTTCCTTTTTTAAAAAAAATCCTTTAAACAGTCAATGGCATAAATACCTGCAATTGATTGAACAAGAATATCAATAATTGGAAGAAGGATGGAAAATATGATGAATTTGGAACATTCATAAACTGAATCAAGGAATTTATCAACCCGTCGTGTGCGGTTCTTTCAGAAGTATCTATGAACATGGGGTATGGGCCACATATGCTTTAAGCCTGCAGTAGAACATTTAGAGGACAAGTAGGAAATTCGATTTGGAGGTCGAGGTTCCGATATGATGGCGCATAAAGTTGTCAAAAATTGTTTTTCTATAATTAAAGACGAAGTAGCTGTTGCCCCAAAACTTTACATCACCTTAGGACATCAGTTTAGGACAAAGGATAAGTACATACATATATGTACATAAGTTGAAAAAATATTTGCGAATACAATACATACAACTCATCGATCAGTTAGAACACACCAAGAAGGTGATCATGTACATAAAACATATAAAAGTTGGTGTACCTCAAGGTAGTGTATTAGGACCCGTTTTGTTCCTTTCATACCTAAACGACGTAGTGCTTTGAGGACGTAGTGTATGATCGACATTGAACATGACTCTTGACACTAAAGTGCATGGCTACTTTGGCTATTAGGAAAAATATTCCTCAAGCAGATATGAAGTACGATTTTTCAAGTCAAGTCAAGTCGACTTAGAACTGAACTTAGCTGAACTGTTTAACTATAACAATTAAGCCAAAAGACTCAGAGGGTTGAAACCCTTTAAACTAGTTAATTCGGGATAACATCATAACAAAACAACATCACACGAAATACGTAATTTCTCCATTTGTTCAAAAGTAGTCCAAAAAAAGTGTGACTGACAAAATGTTTTGAACTAGTTTCGAGACTAGGTGCGACAATTGGAAGGATGACATGATTTTTAGTGGATTAAAGTCCCACACCATGCGATGTCTTTCAGGCACTTTATACACGCATACAAAATATGAAACAAACCACACCTAACTTCAACAATAACCGAGAAACCCAATTGCAAAAGTAGAGCATCAGAATTGAAAAACTGTTCACCTCTCGACTTCCTTATTTTGTCCTTATCATCATGTAGTGCGGTAAGGAACTTTCACTACACTTTCTATGCAAAATGTACGGCTTTAGATAGGGCCACACAGAGCACACAAGGTAAATCTTTTTTCGATGAACTCACTGAATAAAACGCGATCAGAATTGCAAGGGAACTTGAATAGATATCATTTATCAAATATCAGTCAAGACCATTCTATATTAGAGAGGTCGCATGAGTTTCAGCATGTTTTTACTGATACAACCTACCTACCTAAGGTCACGAGATCATGGCTTTTAAGCTACGTACAACGTATTTTGTTAAATTCTTCATAATTAGAAAAAGAAAAAGTAGATTCAGGATGAGCGTATATGATTCGGTGGCGTATGCGTAACCTATTTTTTCTTACATTTTGAGTTAAAAAATTTTCTATTTCCAATACACTAAGGGAAGGGATGCCTGGGATCCACATATGTATCTTAATATTTGACATTTATTGCGCCATGGGCAAATACATACGGGATCTGCGTATTTCTTCGGTGGCGTATGGGTAACCCATTTTTTCATACAAACTATCCTCAAACGTTAAGACTGTTCTACAGTCTTCAATAAACCCAATACTCATTAATATTAAATCATATTCAATATTCGCAGTAAAACTGTAATCGAAAGACTTGCTTAGTGGCTTCAGTCAAGTGAATTTCTTTCAGTGATCCAACAAGAGGAGCACTTTTTTGGTGCTTTGGGTCTGTAGACGCTGACCATTCGACATCTGGACAATCTGGACAATCATTGAATCTAAACAAGAAAAACTGTCCCTGAAATGTTTGACTACAAATCATCCAACTTAACAGCTGAACTCCATATAAGAATGTAGGTAATGACCTTTATTCAAAAAGAGGTGCCAGGTGGCTGTTATTAGGATACAAGTTGCTGGGAGATATGTTAAACGGCTTCAGTGGACGAACGTGAGTTGGAGTCTTCACAACACTAACCTGTCTTTGATTTTTAAATTGATCGGCTTAGTTCTGTATAGCTCTGCGAGAAGGCGTTTAATGATGACCGAAAGCAGTTTTAACTTTACGAAACGTTTCTGGGATATTTTCACAGTTTTTGTAGTGAATTTTCACTATTTCAACACGTTATGCGAATATGAATCGACACATATGTATGCAACAACCTTATAGTTTTTGTTTATCAAAAGTCATTGTAATGGGAATAGATTGGTGGCACTACAATAGCGAAAGATTTAAAATGACAACTCTTGTTGGGTAACCCTTAATGTATCGCCACTTGGAGCTCTACTCCAGTTTTTGAAGAAGAGTAGACCCTCAGTAGCCCATCGTACAGTATGCCATTTAAAAATCCTTGGTTTGGCTCTCAAAATAACTGTTTCGTTTTAGACTTCAATGTCACAGACGTCATAAAGAATAATGAAGATGCAGTTGTTCCATAAGGGCCTATACTGGTACTCCTACTGTTAAATTCAAAGTGCAATGGTAAACTTGTGGTTCGTGGATACTTCGAAGACATTTCCAATAAAATAATAGGGAAGCAGTTAGAAAAGGTATTTGAAAATGCTTTTATTTCCAGACATTTAATTCTAACTAAGCTGTCAGATGGGCGGTGCTCTAAAGACATACATGAGATTCTTCATGAATGGAAATTTGAGTTTCAGTGAAGACTTAACCCTTCAGGTGGAATTACTTGCAATTGGTAGTATCAGCAAGCTGTTCAGTGGTTAATGGATCGACGTACTGAGCGAGAAATTAAGCCTTAAGGCTCAAAGGACATATATTTATTTTTCTACAGTTTATATGGACCTATAAGCTCTTTCCTTTAGTATGGTAATCATGTTACCCAGGGAGTCCAGCGAAAGTATTGATATCTTCTCATCGAATCGAACACAATGAGGTCTTTCGACATCTCTGCTGTGCTGTGCCAGTCTCTTCGTGCTAAACGACTTAGTGTTTAACCAGTTGGGGTAGGAAATCTGCGCCGAAATTCAGGTTCCGTCAAAATCACTGATAAATTATCAAGTAGTCAGATAGAGTATTTCCCGATCTTGAGGATATAGCGGTTCATGGCTTGTATTCAGCATCTAATTTATATCAAAACATCACTGACAGTTGCCATAAAACACAAAGCTTGAATTGTTATGACAAACTAAGCCTTATGTCGTACTGTACATGTCTCCTAATTTTTATTTAGTCGGAAAGATTAGGGATTTCCAAAAAAGCCCCAGAAGTATCTCTCTGCCTGTCAGCTTTGGAGCCACGAGAAGCCTTTCTTACCATCATGTCCTTTAAAGCTTAAAGGACAAATTTTTAAGGAACAAAGATTAAATGTAGAGTCAGCCGCCAGTGAGGAAAAACGCAGTTGTGTTTTCGTCAATAATGAAATTTCATTCCCCATGATTCGATTACATTGAATTTTTCATGGCGATGAAAGCTTTTAGTGTCTTCAGCCAATTCCCCCCCTTATCGACGCACACTGGGGAGTTTAGCGTTTTCACACCCACTTTACGTTTTGTACACTCCTTCGAGGGAGCGTTAGACATTTTATTTTATTTTGTTTTTATATCCTTTCTCTACTCTTTTATTTAATAAGTGTGCAATGTGATTTTTTTTTCGTTAGCGAAAGCTGTGAAACACCGCTTAGCATTATTATGCAATTTCTTGGTAGCTAAATTGGAGTTAATGGATTGCTTGCACTTTGTTTTTGCTGACGAATACCGTCCATCAAAATAGAAGCGAAAAAGAATGGAAGCAAATTTTTCATCTCTGAGATGGAAAAGCAAATGGAAAAGAGAAAAAAAAAATCCTTTTTGTTTCGAAATCCCTTTTGTGGGACTCGTGTCCCATGAGAAATTCTCCAAAATCCATGTGACAAGGACACTTATGGCAAACTCATGTTGTTGGATGTCTTCAATCTTTTTTTTTTTTTGTCTGTATAAAGGGATATGATGCGGGTGAAGTTTGCAAGTGAAATAGAAAGGAAGATGTTCTTTGTGTGTTAAGGGCATTGCATCGGTTCTACTGCTTATTCAAAAAAAAAGGATGAACGAGGAGTTCTAATAGGGTTTATTGGTTTAAGGTCGTATGAAGTTGTGGTTCCATCATACTAAAAAATTATGGTTTGATAGTCGTGCCAGATTGAAATACTAATAACAACTTGACAGTGTATAGGGAAAGTTGTGGTTTCTGTCTCTTCATGTAATCAGTTTGACCATTAGTGGGTGCAGTGGCACAGGTAGGTAGTTCATCTAAGTACAAGACCTGAAGCTCCTGGAAAAAGTCTAGATAGGACAACGAAATGATGAAAATCGTATAGAAAAGATTCCATTTTCCGCAGTGAACTACTTAGCAGTTCATAGATAGTACTATGGAGAGGAGAAAGGTGGCTATCAGATCATCCTCTGCCTTTAAATTAGCGGGATTTGTACTTAAAGGACTCTTTATTAGTACTCTTATTAGGAGACACCTACATAATATGTGAAGAGCGGTTCAAGTTGTTTTCATACAAAAGACTGGTAAGACAGAATGGAATTCTGCTAAAGTCCTCTTTTGTTCTAAAAACTTTGGTACAGTTTACAGACATTCATAGCAAAATTCGCCCTGAAGACTTATTTCCAGTACAGCATATCTGTACGACGGATAAAACCATGGACATAGCTTTGCACAGCGTTGTTGGCGCTTTCCGAGTTATTTAAGAAATCTTCAATGATTAATGAATATGTACCAAATACGCCACGCAGTCCGACTCTTAATAGTTAAACTGAAAAAAGCTCTAAAGGACTTCGGCACCTGGTCCCAGAAATGCAATCTGTCGGTCAGTTCCCACAAATCAGAATTGGTACTGATCACAAACTGGAATTCAAAACTCCTGCTGCAGGATTTTTCCTCATAATATCTGGCAACTCTAAATATACACAGCTACAGCTCGATAGAAAACTAATATAAAAGTTAAGAACGCCACTGAAGTTACTTGTGCTGTAGAATATTCAGTAAAACCTAGAATTCAAGTCCCAGAGTCATCCAGACTCATCTATGGGAGGGAGCCGTCTAAGGTGTCAAGCTACCAACAAGACCACCAGAAAGTACAAAGTTACCACTGTGTAATGAAAACAACACTAACAAACGACAGGATTCAAGACCATCCACAGCATACTTTCGCTAGACCTTTACATACAAAAACCGGGCAGCTATGAGCAGTAGAAAGAAGCAGCAGGGCGTACTGCGATCTCACAGAAAAATTAAGGCAATATAGCTACAGCTACAGATTATACATTGTCATGCTTGGATCCTACATGACCTTTTACGAGACTCTTTCCGAGAAGAAAAGAATGAAAAGTCTGATGGCACCGATGAGACTGCAATAAAGGAATGCCACGTGAAAATATCAGCTTTTTCACCGAGAGCCAGGTAGCAATAAAAGCGATTTCGAAGCTTGATCCCTAGTCATGAAGGTATGCAAGGGAATGCATGGGCTGATAAACCGGCCAGGAGAGATTTGACACTTGACCTAGAGCAAACCGACTACATGATGCATATTCAGGGGTACACGTGATATAGGGCTGCCCATGGCACTTATGTAAGTCTTACATTATTGCTGGGCATGAAGTCATCGTCATCCTATAACGTTTCTGTTTCATTGATTTTGCTTTTGACATTGCCCTTCAAGTAGCTCTCGTAAACTATTTTTTTCAGACATCGACTCTAGTTGCCATTTTGCGTCGTGAGCGCCGTACGATCTTTTCAGTAAGATTTTCCATAATTTGGAGCAGGAAAATGGTTCAAATGGATGTTTGCAATGCAATATCTGATCATCAATACCCAATGCATAGAAATTGTAAAAATTCATTACAATGGCTAGAATCCCGAGGACCTTCACTCCGCACTAGACTTCCTTCCATGTGCGACAACCGTATGCAAAATATCCTCAAACGCCGACCATTAACAACACCAGCCAAGGTGGTGGACATTTATCAGATTTCATTTTTCACATGCTACTCGTATAGTCGACTAAATATGTCTCCGTTGTCCTTATTTAATATGAAAGCTCTTAATGGAAGGCTCTATATTTGAAACAGTAAATGCAACACACCTTTGTTCATGTAAATTGACAACAGGATATGCAGTTCCCTTCCTTCCAGTTATGATACCTGTCAAAGCATCTGCCATTGTATTTTGTTTTTTTTTGTAAATGGTGTCATGCAAGTGAAATACCATACACCTCAACCCATACAGCTCCGTACTCCGTTCCTTAAGAAAATAATAGGCTCATCAATAATTAAGGATCTGATTTTCGCTGCAGCTATTGGTAAGACTTTGACAAGTAGACCGTTTCGTGATAGAGGTTTAGACTGTGTGTCACGTTGGTTGTTAGAGTGTTTGTTGATTAAATTTTAATGAGGGCAAATCAATACACAGATACGCACACATATAGTTGAGATTTGGTTTGAGGAAAATATATTTTTTTTCTTTTCTAGGAAAAATTTCCGCATCTAGGTCGTCGCCCTCGAATGTATTATTAAATCCCAATAAAGTGAGAATCGAAAAGAAAGGCAAATGATTGTGAATCCAACTGGGGTTCATCTTCTCTCATTTGACACTTGTGTGTATACAAGTGTGCAGTTTTAAAGAATTCTTATTAGTTAAAAGGGGATGGTAGTGGAAGTGACGGGTCAAAAATAGATCACTAGTAGGTAACGTATGTAATGGTTAAGCTATTAGCCCCTGTGGTTGAAGGAGGGAAGACCCAAAGTCAACAAAAACACAGAACCTTTGAAAAAAACCGATCCAAAAATTGAGGAGGAATATAAGTAGAGCGGAGAACGTGGTCGATTATATAAAACCAAAAAAAAAATACTGACTGTGAATGCAGTCAATCGAGTATACTATAAGACCCTAAACTACAGAGAGACACAAAATAACAAAAGAAAGGGCAACAGTAAGGGACTCTGCCTACCTCGACCTTTTTGGCCAGATTTGACCAGGAAGCAAAAGATTTTCAAAACCTTTTCCCATCCCTAACTGACAGTACTACGACAAAACAATGCTACAAGACCCGTTCCTCTTCCGAACTAAACCTTAAGTGGAATATACTAGATCTTTTACCTCTAGAGCTTGAGGCCGAAGTAGTACTTGATAGAAGAGCAATGGAAGTTAAAGTGGTAGTCGATTGAGTTCCAGATCGTCAAACGTCAAACTAAAGTTAACTGCAATTGTATCTCGATATGAACTATAGTTAGCAAGATATAGTCCGCTGTCGACAGAATGACTTATATATTCAACTATTCTTAGATAGTTGACATTCTAGGAAATCGAACCTACTTTCTTATGTGACGTTATAGTCCAAGGTGGACCTGGACTTTTAACCTAGACCTGAACCTTTCAAGCAAGTTTCCTCCAGTTTCAGGGTCAATACTTCAAGGTTACTTTCGTTGTAATGTATAGTTCACAGATCGAAAACAGATTAAGGAGTCATGGACAAGTGTAAGTCTATATTTCAAGAGGAAATCTTTGATCTAAAACTATATTTCAGGAGAAATATGAAAAGACAGCATAAATAATCCCTCTGCCACTAAGGTCTATCAAAAGTAGTATGGGACACCTCTCAACTACTGTCAACACAAACAGAGCTTATCTCTTTTGGAGGCCAGTACATCACAGATTTATACGCAATAAAAGTGGCAGACGTACCTCATGCCACCTCTATGTTGATGTCCGGGATTTGATCTTCTGCATTGCTCCGTATGGTCAAAAGTTGATAGATTGTAGTTCAAACACTAGTGACGGAGAGAAAGGAAACGTAACACACCTAAGTTTCAAACCACTTCTTCATATTTCCATGTCGTACAAAAAGTTGCATACTTTTATGCGTAGATTATAATAAGCCATTGTCCATTGGGACAAGCAAGCAAATCAAAATCTTTCACGAAATAGTGCAAGATTCATGCTGACGGAGTTATAGAGTAATATGTCCTGTTAAATGATGCTGCGCGGTCTTGGTTAATAAAGATCGCTACCACGCCAATGTGCCTGGAAGATGATAACTTGAAGTGTATGCGGTTTCAACAAGATGGCGCTATTGAAGTCGAAACTCGATGGACTTATTATCTCTAGAAACGAACCTGCAAATGGCCGTCTTATTCCTGGCATTTGACACCAGGAAAGTCTATGGATTATGGCCATGAACCAGCCATGCTTTAGACGACCTCAGCATCAATATCGATCCTTGCCAACATATCGCTTCATTTATCGGTAATGCAAAATTGTGTTCAGTGCGCTCATTATTACAGTCCTTCCCGTCGAGGACATTTTAATGGAAAGAAATATACTTTTTCTTGTTTTACTCTGATTTCCTTAACGACCTTGAGAGTGATATCAATGTGACTGATCCTTTTGTACTTGCTTCGTGTGCCATGCAAATGAAAAAATTCGTCTGACTTTCCTTGGAAATGTTTTGCAAATATTAAAGTTATTTCGAATTGCCTGAACATTTTAACAGAAAAGTCACTTCACATGGACCAGAAATCGTCCTTGTTATGCTCCCTACAGTATTTGAGTAGTACAACCTGTTCCACCTATCCCCAGGCTTTTTTCATTAAGTAAGCCAATGTCCATCGAATCTAACAACATCAACTAAAATCGATTGACTTGGCTTCGAGACTCACTTGGGGGTAGTAAACTTCTTCAATATCTAATTAAATTTAAACAATTACAACAAAAACACAAGTAATTCAATCAGTGGCGCTCTTGTTCCTTTCGTCTTTATTTCGTGTTTTTTTTTCATTTTTCGTATTTCTCAGTTCGTTTTTCATGTTCTTATTCATCTTCTCGTGTTTCAATTTCTCCCTCCAGTGAGCATTTCATTTAATTTTTCGCTCACTGCTGGGTTCCAGTTTAATTTCGAATAAATGGAGCAATTAGGCGGTCCTTAAATTCTTAATTATGTTTTAGAGAGACTTCGCTAAAGGACTGTAGGCGCGGAAGCAGGACTCCTAACCCCATCATATTTCGAAAGAGAAATTCCTCCCAGTTGAGCTTGTAACTTAGGTAATCAATACGCGATTCATAAACTTACAGATACTTTCATCTTTCCTAAACTGCTCCCGCCCATCGTGCGTCTTATGCTTATGCGTGTGACGTTAAGGACCCAAAAACAAGGAAACTTTCGGGTAAATTTTTTTGTCATATATTTGCAGTATGAAAGTATCTATCACCTTTCGTCAGAGCGCATAGTTCCTCGGTTTGCGAAAATTTAATTAAACGAACCGAGCACCGAACGATGGCAACAAAATTATCAATCAAATAAGTTGAAAGCATTTTGGTGTAAAATTTGTGGCATGACAGCGCCATTTTGTCGCGTGCAATGAGAAAATAATTACTCGAATGAAAATAATTAAATAGGGATACAAAAATAGTGCAGATATTCGTAGAAAACCCATGTACGCAAAGTATCGCTTAAAATAATGAAATTCTTAACGCAGATACGAAAATGTATCGCGCATGGGAAAATGTTTCAGGTGGAACTTTGCGCTATCGATTGCACACAACAATTAAATTTTTTTTCCAACATGAAACGGCATGGGTTATGGATTTCAATAAAAAGTTTTATGCACAACTGTGGGTGGTTAATTTTCATAAAACTGCAAAAGCAATAAAGAACGGCGAACTAGATTTATTTTACGATGCGAAACAGGGGTAATTACGAGACATTGTGATGTTTTGTGCAAGATTTTGTGCCAGACAGTCCATACTTAGTTACATGCCATGCCGCTGGGAAGTTTAGAATCTCTGATTGTGGTAAAGAAAATTAGTCAGGATTAGCATATTGCATTGTAATCGAAAGGAAGAAGATACTAGGTGACGCGCCTAAGAAATTGCGGTTTTGCTGTAAAAGGGTGACCAGACAGCAGTGATACGTTTTCTAGTTGTAATGTTTCGATAGCTGTGAAAGCTACCAATGACATTCGGCTGCCATAATATTAAGTGAAGATTGCCATTCTATCATGCATCATTCCATATTTGCCGAACGTGCGGAACTTGTTAAAAAATATCATCGAAATTCCGGCTCAGTTGGAAATACGCAACGTGAATTTCATCGCGAGATCGGTCGTCATCGTTCGAAATGAGGATGGAGACTGCGTTACTGGCAATGGTCTCAGGGGTATAGAGAGACATTAACCGACTTTCTGTGGGCAGACCTTGGCAACATCAATATATCCGAGCTGTGGTTCCAAAAAGACGGCGCTACATGGCATACAGGCAACACAACCCTCAAAGTTGTGAAGAAGAAATTTGGCGATTGGATCATCTCACGGCAAGCGTTCATCAATCAATCGTCGCGATCATGCGACTTGACACCAGTCAATTATTTTCTCTGGGGCTACGTCAAGTTCCTTGTCTACTCTAACAAACCAACTACTGTGGATGAGCCCCAGGCCAACATTCGAGACGCAATTGGCGAAATAACGCCGCATTCATTGGATCCAGTCATCAAAAATTGGACAGACCGCTCGAAGCACTGCCAGTAAACCCGAGGCTGCCATTTAAATGACGTACTATTCCACACATAATGGCATGAATGTAGCTTCAAAACTAAGCCAGAATCAATTTGATATCTCACACAATTGTTGGTTTATTTAAATTTTTTTTCCTAACGTTATTATCTGGTCAACTGCGAGATCGGGCCATTGCAATTGCAAGTCCGGCCATCAACCAAAAGAACGAAATCAGATGATCTAGACTAGCCGGCTATTTAGCATTCGGAAGGAAGTGGGGTACATCTCAACCAAGAGTGGATACAAGTTCTGGATCCAATGGAAGTGCAATGTCGCCACATATCTCCTCTCCCTGAGTATTTTGGGTCAAATGGGTGAAACTTATTCAAACAAACTTATCCCAAGCCTAAGCAGGCTACCAGAGGCTTCTGTAGAAGGTGGATTATATCTCCAGAAACAGCATTGGGATACGTACCTCCTGCTTACTTCCTTATACGTAAGTATTGTATAGGTATCCACTACATCATGAAACGAACAAAACAGAAAAGAAAATGAAAAACTCTACGTACTTACCTGGGAATTTTATCGTAAGAATCCCACGACGTTAAGCAATTGTAAGACGAGTATCTACTGTTACTCGCCATGTTGCAAAGTAGATTATCCATCGGTGCTTGGATTGGCGAAGGAGAAGGATTCAACTATATATACACGCACACAAGTATGAGTCTAGTACACGGCAGAGAATTCAATTGATCACTCGCGGATTAAGGATTGTCTTCCCTTCGTTATCGCTACCAATTCAAACACCTTCAGTAGCATTTCTAGTGACACTACCTGATTGCTTAGTCACACTTTGTCATGATACGTACATAGAAGTATATGTATATATGTATATAAAAAATATTACCTACTCACGGCTTACACTATGATTGACATAATAATTCACTATTCGTTGTTACCACTCACTCACTGAAATCATTTCTCGGCGTTTATAGTCGTTGTTGGCGGCACGGAAGGACCAAACCACTTTCAATATGAAATTTTCCTTTCAATGGCAGGATGAGGACAGTGTGGTGGGGAAATTGATTGTTACTTTGGTTTTGCAGGCAGAAGGCATTCGTTATATTGCTTTTGTGTTATCGGATAGGAAAACTGATTAAGTCGCTCCTGGCCGTACGGATGTGATAGAAGCCAACTACAAAATGCTAGTTTGTTGTTAATCGGATACTGTTATACGCTTAGAGTGTTCCCACAAAGTTGCCCACTGAAACGTGTACTTGAAATTCGAAAAAAAAATACACACTTTGAGTGAGCGATGTAAGGATAGTTTGTCGCATGAATAATTTACCAGGCACTATGTGTGTATGTAGTAATTGGAAGCAGGAGCAATTTTCTTAATTTGTTCGCCATGTCTGACGACCTATTTTTTTCTCCTGCTGGCTAATAAGAGTTATTAGTGGCATAGCAAAGTGTGGGGCCAGTGTTTGCGTTAACCGGATTCAGTTGTGCAGGTAGTGGGCGGAAATGTGTTTGCAGAGGCATACCTCCTGTATGCCGGGGCTATAACTAAGGTCCGATTAAACTAAGCCCCGTCCATTTGCATTCCCCCACTGATACGTGACATAATAAGGGCGTGAGTGCTTAAATTCACAGAATTAAAGTGAATATTTAATTAGACAGGGCTACTGCAACGAATTACGAAATACTGCGTCAACGTTCATTTGGTAATAGGGTCAATTATTGCACTCACCACCTGGCATTATTTTTGAATATAACCTAGAAATTCTGGGAATACTGTTTCGAATTATTTCGAGAGTAATGTGCTTCGAAAAATTCTGAATTCTGTGAATAAATAATATTTTGATAGGTAATGTCCTGCAGTACTGATGAAGCACAGATAGAGGAACAGTCAATAATAAATGTGTTGATTGAAATGTATGCACAGTCTGTCTGTTGGAACGATTGTCACGACACAAAATAGGAGTAATTGGTCTTGAAGTTGCGACCACAGACTCAGAAATTCGGTAGTTATTTTTCTTAATTTCTAAACATTCTGCGTTTATAAACTTCACCATAATAAAAATGTGAACCTTGACTGACGTTTTCGTATTAACAGATTACAAAAAAACTATCAGAGTGCGTTTGTATCAAAATACATAATTGTTATGTCCCTATTGAAAAATTCTTTAGATACATGTTGAAAATTGCCTTGGCTACAGTTTTTGAGTTAACCGATATAAGATTGAAAGTTTGCGAGCAGACGGTACCAAAGATCCAACCATTAGTTTTGAAGGTTGATAGCGCTCCCTACAAACCTCGGAATAAGACTAATTTTGTTTCAGCCACAATCAGTATTCTACCGACTTATCTTGGAAACCTACTAGTGAAAGGATAACCTTAGACAGTTGTCGATAGCCAACTAGGTCCCACCAACAGCTTCGCACAAGAAAACCTCGTGAAATGAACCGATGAAGGGCAACGGTCTATGGAGTTCGGTACGGACAGTATGGAGGTTACAGAGGTCCTTTGTAGCGTAGAACTAAATAAAGCATATGGTATCAGTGGTTCTTTTAATTGAAATTCGCACCACTGTCGAATCCAAATCAAGAATTTCCTGAGACAATATGTCACTGAGAGGACCGACGTAAGGAGATCGGGGGGTAAAAAAAGGCTCATTTGCTTGCCTTATATGACAGAAGACAGTGGAAACCTTATTCATAATCTGGTGATCTTGATGGATGACTTGATGACTGCCATGACCTTCATGGTTGTCATAAGCGAATAATATATAAAATAACAAACGACGAACTGAGGTTTTTACGCCAGAGCGACGGAACAGATGATGTCGATGACACCAACTAATTCTTAGAGGGGATGACGATCACATGCTTACTGAACTTGATGCGAAAGTTCAGTCAAGTAAAAACGTATAGAAAAAGGAAATTGTTCCTCTGCGGGCTTGTCGCCTTCCGGGATTCGTACCAGCCGCTGTTGCTTCCATTGCAGCGGGGACTTTCCTCCACTCAGATATTTTAATAGCTTCCTTAAGAATAAAATTTGGGATCCGATCCATTCCTGGGGCCTTATTGCGCCTGGTTTCAGGACTTCCGCATTTGTGGCGACTTCTATTTGATTCCCATCCTCTGTGACTATGGGCGAAAGGTACACACTGGTGTTCCGTTGAATGTAGTATTCATCATCGGGCATTTCGGAGCAGTTGTAGGTCACTTTCAAATTTTTCCTTGGCTATCCTATAGGCGCTTTTCCACGAGTTAAGTTGGAATTCTTCTCTTTGTGATTGGCTTCCAAATGTCCTTTCTTTTCCTCAAGAATTAGTACTCGAAGATCATCGGAATCTCTCTCTCTTTGTCTTGCTCGCTGCTGGCGTCTTCGTATTTCGAGGCAGTCTGCTCTCAGCTAAACGAAGCAATGTTCCACCAGGACACCGGGCTTCTACCATTGCCAATACTTTTGCATGGGATGGATGCATCGTATCCTCGGGTGAAAAAGATTGTCATATAGTTAGCCATCTTTTCAGTGACTTTTTGGTTCTGAAAAATTCTTGGCTCCCTTATTTCACATATGATGGCCATATGGTCACTATTTTCTGCATGTTCTTGAATTTATTTGTAAGTGGGTTTAAAGTATTAACCAAGACCTAATTTTGTCTGTCTTTTTTTTTCTAAAGAGTCATCCAACAAGTGGTGTCATTTCAAGCTCTGTCCCACTGTTGTACTATCAAGACTCCGACACGTGTTCATATGGCAAGATCAACTAAAAATATAGCCGCTCCATCACAGGAATTGGGGCGATCCGCAACTACTTCGCACCTGTTTTTGTATAAAGATCTAGGCATGCTTACTTGCTTATATATTAGCACAAGCATCGAACCCAGCAGACCATGCATAAGGCAGTAATTTTTCTATGAGATCTGTTAGTGATGATCACGATCCTCCTTTACTTTAAAAAGGCGTTTATAACCCATTGACCAAAAGTTAAGCGATAAGTGCTTCAAATATAGTTTTAGCTTAGCTTGTCATATCGAAGCTTTGCAGAAGACTGATAGGCACTCTGTGCACTATACTCCAAATGATTGAAGTCGTCTCTCTATTCACTCTTTTCGCAGATAGGTTTAGGGCTACTAGGTAAAATCCATGATCCATTGCTCATTCATGGAGTTTGGAATCCATCTACTTGGTGAAACTACGAACGAATATTGTTCTCATTTAAGATGAGCTCATTTGGCTTAATCTTCAATATGTATAACAGTTTCTAAGACGACACAGTTGGCTTTAATTATGGTCTAAAGAGGGTACCTAAAGACATTGCTTACATCTTTCTTATATCCTCGCGAAAATGTGGAATGGTTCAGCTGACCTATTTCCAAACAGCAATGAACTCTAAAACTCGCCCGATTACTGTGACTGGATTGAAGGACTGCTTCCCACTTCAAAGCCTACTACGATTATGCCTCTATATTCATAGCTGGTACACTCTTGGTATACTCAAATAACTCCACTACATAGACTGACCTTTTACCTACAACTACGCACGTCCTCAGCCAGCGGGGTAAAGCTACAGATACATATGTACATATATACTAATTCCTGTTGCTGCTAGACACATTTAATTGTTCCTGCTGTTGTGTTGGTTTCTACTTAAATCATCGCTTCTTAATCCAACTCTTATGTCAATTCCACAGTCGGCCTCTTAAGATATTACCAGATACACGGTCAGGACAATTCCTCTTCGTCCATTTAAGTTAACAACATAATCGTCTAATCCAATCAATGGTCCTACACACACGTAGCTACCAATCCAAAGCTAATAATCATCATTCTTCTTCCCAATCCACTTGAGAAGTAAATCAAATCGAATCAATCAAAATCAATTAAGTCCTTGCCAAGGAAAGGAAGGAAAAAACCAACTCAATTCAAAGCACGCACAAGAAAAGTCGCCCCCGTTTCGGTTACGTATCCATTTCAGTCGTATCTATGAGATGCAGAAATGTTTATACCATCTTGGATCTTCATATACAATAGAATTTAGTTATTCCACCAACTAAACCGGGACGCAGATACTCCTGACACAACGAAAAGATATCCATCAATCATGATGGATTGGCGTCACCATCTGACACAACGCTGAGATCTGACATCAGGTTAAATGCTCGAATTAACTATCAAGTGCGTGATGGTTTTCAGCAAACGCGGTGATTCGCACCGAACGCGGATCCATTTTTCAAGTGGTTAACTATGGTTAATCGATCAATCGATTCGAATCATCATCTATTTCGCTTCACGCAGCGTCCTGGCCTGTCACCTACTAAGGGCGGAGTAAAATGGAAATTCAAGAACATTGTTGGGCATATTAAAGATGTCCACGAGAGCTGGGTCGAGAGCGTATGATTTATTACTTCCTTCGAAGGTAGAATAACAAATCCAAAGCCGTTGCTGTCATGTCTGAGATAACGTATCCGGTTCGAGGATGTGAGGTGTTGGGAGCAGAAAACTTTACCAAGGGATTGAGAGTGGTTTTTTTTTTGTCCTTTTTGTCTATCGATTAGCTGGAAGTTTTACCTGTTGTTTAGCTTGAGGAATGACAAGGATATTTCTGGCCTAGTTTATGTCGTCTGTCCTGAAGGTTGATACGACTGCTGCAGCAGTAGTGGTGTGAATTATTAACAAATCCAATAATTGATAGTTTGAGGGTGAAATGTCGGCCCCTAATGGAATACTTGCACTACGTGTTGGTGCTATGATATCGTAAATCTTTTTCTAAGCTGTCATGTAATGGCTGCAATCAGTTAAATGGATTTCGTATATCTAGGACAGTTTGGTCTACAATTGCTTCTGCTGAGGGGTGTTGTTTTTTTTTTCAAAAGTTGTCCACTGATTTTGAATAATTTGCAGAAGATAGCTGGATAAGCAGACACTTAGAAGTCTGATCGATAGTACATGTTGGCTTAACCCAGCCATTTAAAGAATGGTAATTCCTGGTGAGTTATGGTGTCACGAACAAGGACTTTATTACTTTTAGAGCTATGTAGCTATGTATGTAGGCGAAAGTTTCATAAACATGGTTTTCGATTAAAAAGGAAAATCGAGTTGCAGATCTTGAAAATGTTGCCACCACTAATTAATCAAAGTATAACCGCCCATGGGGCCTTATATTTCGCAGAACCCCCAAAACGAAAAAAAAGAGATATCAAAACATGGTTGGTAAGTAGATAGGTGGGTTGACTAAGAGGAGAGAATCTCCACTTCACCGCACTCAGGTCAGTATAACCCCTTGGTGTGCCAAGTTACACTGGCGATAGATATAGAATACATGCTGGAAGTCTTCCTAGATGGAGGATGGGCCTCCAACAATGTGCAAGCTGACTTTATAAGATGAGTAACAGAGCGTACGTCCAGTAATCTAAGACTGGGTTGAGTGAATCCTTAAGACGAGACAGCTCAGAAAAGGGACACATCGAAGTGTGTATAGCAGCCTCATCTACCATGAATGGTTATCTGCCCTGCTGGCAACATACTGCATGTCCGGTGTGTTTCTGTTTACCATCACTGTCTGAACAAATGAGTGGAAAGGTTGAGGAATACGAAACAAGAGAACAAACCACTGATTCGGGCTTTCCTACTGAATGTTGCGTCACTTCAAATTTCGGAAAAGGCGAGATACTTGTGTTGTATGTACACTCGATCGAAAGGAGACCTGGCAAGAGAACATACTAGAAAGTCACTCCTAGCGCCACGGCAATACCAGCCCTTCATGCTGATTCCAAACGTTCGTGGAAAGCAAACAGCTGTGAAAAGAATCTTACGATTGAAATAAATCAAGTTTTGAAAAGACGGCTGCACACTATGGCTAGATGGGTACACATGGTCACTGGCTCCGCATATTTGGCACATGATTTCAGCCTAATAGTGAATACAATCTTATCTTTAAGAAAGAGATACGGTAGGACAAACAAATAGAACTGAATCTCGGTGAACAGGAACGGGTCACAAACCGATGTAAGAGTGGACTCTGGAATCCCTGCGCCTGAATCCGGAGACTCCAAAACCATGACAGTGTGTGCAAGTAAAAATCTTAACAGCCATAGAAGAGTGGAATTCAGAACACACTGGTATCCAAGGGACGGAAATTTGAAGAAGATCTGGGAGTCATTGTTAATTTTGTATTACTTTCCCCAGCACCTGTTAAATCCAGCAAAGCACAAGAGTTCATGAGTCTACCTAAGGGAAGATCAAGCAATAAGTAACCTTCACAGAGATTTTTACCTTTTAGAGGCCTTTTCAATAGGGACATAACATTTTTGTACTTTAATACGAAGGCATCAATGAACATATTTTATGATCAGTTAATACCAAAACGTAGGCCAAGTTTTACATTTTTAGCATGGTGAGGTTCACGAACGTGCAACGTTTGAACAATATGAAAAATTACTTCCGAAATTATTGGTCGGTGTCTGCAACTTTAAGAGCACTTACACCAATTTTGTTGCTGTAATAATCCAACTAGACAGGCCTACAGACAATTCCACGCTATTTATAGCTATTAGGAATCTCTGAGTGCACATTGTGGCGAATTTTTTCATATAAATCTTCGGCTACACCCAAACAAGATTAGATTACCTCAAGAACTGAAGCCTCTTAACCATTTGAAGCACCGAAACTTGTCTGATTGACCTCTCTCTCTCTCTCGAAAAATCATCTTCTGCGTTGAAACTCATTTTTGGCTTGATAGGCAAAATATCAAAAAAAAAAAAACCTACATTTGGTCCAAAAAAACTTCATGGATTTCATGAGGTGTGACTTCGACGGAAATGATCGCAATGTTACGTTAAAAAGGGTTCCCCTTCGTGCGATGTTGGGAAACTATTTTTGGCCATTATTGGATCTATTGAAGGGAAATTTCAGTAATAGTGTAATCTCGAGAAATGGTCTGATCGAATGGTCACCTCGCTCGCACAATTTAACCCTGTCGGGGCTATAAATTACGTCAAGGCGTTGGTTTGTGTCAACAAGGCAGCAACGTTGAAGGAGCTGAGGAACAATATACAACTCGGTGTTGCCAAGGTTCGTGCTTAACATTAAAAATGAATTCACGACAAAATTTGTAAAAGTAGCACAAGATTCCGGGTTTCGAACTTCTCAGAAAAAAATTTCACCCTAATTCTAGGATCTATGGCGCAGAAAGCACTCCTCACTTATCATACGAATGCCTGGGGCTAGGAAGACCGAGGAGGATGGGTGTTCAGAGATCTAGGATATCTGTCAGGAAACCCACCACTAACTACAAAAAATCTCAAGATAGCTCAGTCATGATCAATTTGTCTGTGCGAGATGGAGTGAAATGAAATGGATGGAACCAAACTATTGTTCTGTCCAGATACTTTGCTGTTGTAAACACACCCACTACGAAGGTCAACCATCAACTCTATTGTCTGTGTATACATTATACCAGACTCTTGAGGACTTGAAAAATCTACAGGTCTACCACATCTACTCTAAAGCTATGTCAGATATTTTATAAATTTGTTTCATTTCCTTTCAAAGTTGATTGCCACACATTTGTTTGGCGAAAACACAAATTGTCTCTCCGACATTTTATTGCCTGGAAATTCACTTCCTAATTTAATTTGTAAACTTTTTTTACATACAATTCTTCTCTCTGAAATTGCGCGTGGGAAATTCGTGGAAACGTGCAAATTCAACACACGGCTTATAACTCATGTAAAACGTCAGAGAGCTCCGCAATCATATTCACTTCAACTTGCCTCCATGCGAGTCCTGATATCCTTGTCTTTTCATCTCGCTCTCTAGGCAGACAATTAATGTCTAATTCAAATATTAGAACGGAGTTCACGCCAAAAACCTTCCCTAATACCCGCTCACGTGGGAACAAATCAGTATTTTCCCTAAATGTGCGTAAGCAGCTTTAAGTGGCTTACTACCACAGATACTAATCACAATAAGCACTCCTCGCATCCTTCCGTGGCATCCGTATGCCAGGTGAAAATCCCGTAAAATCTCTTAGTCGAGGTAATTAGGTTGCGGCTTGATAATGAAATAAAAACACACTTCACACCGTATTCGACAACACTGGGGTCCAGGCCATACCGCATTTGCAGCAAATGTTGCCTAAACACACGCACAGCGCCGAGGAGCCTTGTATGAAGTTCATTACGCGATTAATTTGGAAATTCATAGTTCGGGAGGTGGGTACGAGTACCAATGTGAGTGAACGCTTGAATTTATTTATTTTCATCATGTCAATCAAAATCAGCAGCCATTAGGAACGTTTTACCGTCAGCTAAACTCCCTAATTAAATTTTCCATCATATCGCAGCAGCAGCGGCGGGCTGGAAAAATACTCGCATATCTCAACGCAGGTTGTGAACACTTCAATCAGTACCTTCGTTCTGTGTCACCCTAAGTGTGGTCCCGTCTAAGCGAATCCTTTGAATTTAATTTCGATTCAATTTCCCGTTAAATTTGTTCTCGTCCTGTAAAAGTAATCAATAATTTTTTTTTTCTTTTTCCTCTTTTTGTAGTTTCATTACGGCCGGGGTGGGGATTATTATACGAGTATGGGGGTATGCCACCCAAAAAGTCCTATTATTCCCTATAAAGTGTTTCGCAACCCTTTTAGACGGAACAAATGGGAACATAATTTTATAGTATCCTTTCAGTAGCAACAGCAGAAACAGGAGAAAAAAAAAAAGGAACAATGACACTCTCAGCGAATGAGGCTGTGTGTCTGGCAATTTTGAAAAAGGATACTTCGACACATTCTCGTAAATGTAACCGACCGACGTAAAAGGAGCAACAAATTGCCCATTCCGTGGGCAATTGATCCTTCCGGTCTTATTGGCAAGGTACTCCCGGGGTGGCGGCGAAGTGTTTGGTGTATATGATGACAGATGGCAGGGAAGACAAAAAAAAAAAAATGAATAGATTTTCAGAGATTTTCATCGTGAATTGTAAGCCGTGAGAGCAAGCAACAGGGTTCAAGGACACCTCAAAATGTTGAATTGAATTATGCATGGATATTGTGAATTGAATTATGCATGGATGGTGTTTTCTATTTAACTGGCTTAGATGTAGATTGATGGATTTGGAGAAAGATAAAGGAACTTCTTATGAAAGGTAGATTTAGGAGGGAGTTCCAGACACACATTGAGACAGAGTTTTGTGAACCGCTTCGTAAATGAATAAGTTTATCCCTGCGACATTCGATTTTCGGATTTGTATTTCTTTCAACCTAAGCTGTGGCGCCGTGGTAAACAGGAGGATTAGGGTTGGAAGATTCCAAGAAAGGGATGTTTTTGGTTCCACTCAGGACACTGAGGACAGGGTACAATAGTGCCATTGTAAATGAAGAGGATGTCAGAAACTCCCATTGGAATAGGCTAAGCTATTTGAACATGGGCTATTCCCAACGGGCTTTTATAGGTAGGTAGGTTTCCATTGAATAGACGCATACATCAACCAATATTGATTTCTTGTCCAAACTACCATTCATGACATTAATCATGGAGGACAACATCATCCAAAGGGCATCCACGGAAACGACTGTACTGTTCAATTTTCCATGACATTTTTGGATAAACTAGGCAACGTTCGATGTAAGTCCTGAGGGCCAATAAAGTCCCTGCCTTTTCGACATAATTAATGGATTTGACATAGTTCCGAGGAAAAAAGTCCAGATGTGTGGCTGGTACATTTCTGAAAATAACACGGATTTTGACGATTATTTAGCTCCAAGCCACCTCTACCAAAAATTGGCCATCAAGATCTTCCGGGAATGCTCTCCATTGACTGCGACTGTATTGCCAGCATCATTGAAGAAGAAGTATTGGCCTATAAGCCGTGAAAATGATTTTATGAAAAGCGTTCGTCTAGACGAGTATAAAACGTCAAACGAACCGCAACTTACTTCACATATGCCAGAGAAACCAAATTTCAAAATATCTCTTGGATTGTAGAACTGAGTTTTGATTAATAAGATACCCAGTCAAATCCTTAGATTTAAGGGTCACCCAAGCAATTAATTGTCTTGAGCTTGACCTTAGACATGAACCTTTCTGTTGTTCCAAAGTATCCTTTTAACAGTAGCATTGAGATAGAATGCCATAAGGACCAAGCACCATTTAATATGCAGAGTCATCCAATTCGTGATTCAGATTTGACATCCCTGTTGAAATCACTTACGTCAAACCGAACTGTCATCTGAGATGGTTTATGTATAAGGACCAGGCACCATTTAATATGTAGGGTCATCCAATTCGTCATTCGGCTTTAACATCCCTGTTGAAATCACATATGTCAAACCGAACTGTCATCTGAGATGGTTTATGTATAAGGACCAGGCACCATTTAATATGTAGGGTCATCCAATTCGTCATTCGGCTTTAACATCCCTGTTGAAATCACATATGTCAAACCGAACTGTCATCTGAGATGGTTTATGTATAAGGACCAGGCACCATTTAATATGTAGGGTCATCCAATTCGTGATTCGGTTTTGACATCCCTGTTGAAATCACATACGTCAAACCGAACTGTCATCTGAGATGGTATGTTTCGCTTAAGGTTTACTATTTTACAGTCGTTTGACAACCGCTGAATGTGTTGAAATTGTCAAAATTGTTGAAATTAGTACAAAAGTAGTGATTTTGTCGAAGGTACGTTTCGTGCATTACAAGCAGATAATGGTCGACATAATCGTTCATCTGGCCGTACTATATGCAAGACTAAAAAAAAAGTTTAAAGAAACTGGCTCTGTTACAGACGTTTTAAGGCCTATCCAGCATTGAAAATATGGCTGCAGTTAGATTTTCACTTCAAGCCATATTGAAGAAGATCCAAATCTGCCGATTTCATGGCGAGGACAGAACTTGGGTTTATTTTGCATTTAGACCCTACACCTGGACCCTGCTGAACAGGGAATGCGTAGAACATACGCCGATTGGATGACCAATTTTCACAAAACAGTTTCTTCAGCGATGAGGCTTATTTTTCAGACAAAAAGTCACTCCATGGTATGCAAAATCTGGTCATTTAGTCATTGGTTCATACTTCTTCAAAATTTAGGAAGATATAACCGTCACTGTCAATGCTCATCGCCATAGTCTAATGTTAACCGAATTTTCGTGTCTTTAAATGGAAGATATGGATGTGGAAGACATGTGGTTTCATCGCTATGCAATGTGCAATTTCAAGAAAAATTTGGACGAGTTATATCGCATTTCGGTGATGTGAACTGGCGGGTCTATGAAAAACTCTCGATGGTTTGAAAATTAATATTCGTCAAGATATGGCTGAGTTATTGCCCAATATGGGTCGAAAAGTCATCAAAAATGACCTCGTCCGAATCAAGTCCTCCAAAAACTCCTGCGGAGGAGCTACAGAATGAATGACTCTATACTCCCTAAAAAGGGAAATTTCGGCATCTCTGAGGGTCGGGCAATAAGAAAGATCAGCCAGGGTAGAAAGTGCGATCAAATACCTTTTCTTCTTAAAAAGGATAGACATTAATCAGATTGTCACATAATTGCTATGTACCTTTTCGAAATAGTGTGTAGGAGGTACAGGGATACGGTATAGGAGAAGTCAATGTTATGCTTGTCTGGCCTTGTCCGCCTGAAGGATAAGCTGTGCATACTAATCGTCAGGAACCTCTATAGCTCCATTATAAGGTTAATGTTTCAAAAACAGTAGGAGTAGCTACATTGGATCAATGCTAATAATGTCTGTGCATAAGGAGCTTCGCTAATCTGATGTTGGCTAGGCGTTTATCCTAGTATTTTAGACGCGATATGGAGAAACTAAATGTGTCAAATTTCATGTGAAGGTATTAAAACTTAGCCTTGCACAGAAGCCTTCACTTTCTGTGAAGATTAGTTAAGAAACCTTGACTAGTCGTAATTATTAGTTAAAGCAATGTACATAAGCACACATAAATCTAATAGCAGTGTTCTGCACTTGACACCCTCACTGTTAGTGAAAGATTTATCCTGTCTATTTGCGCACTTCTCCAATTCATCATAAAACACAAACACCCATCAGAAATTCAGCGTTAAATGCACACGAGACACATTTCTATTCAAATGTCGGGTACTTATTTATCCTTCTCATACCGTTCCTTGCCAAGGTGTTTTAAGGACCCCGCCAGACTCCAACCTCCCACATAAAATGATGTGCTACACGATTGAAATCGTCATAAAAGGATTCAGCCGCCTCAGTGGCATCATAAAATCCAAACCATAATGACGTAATAAAATTCTTCATCACTTGTATGGGAATACACACAACCAAAAAAAAAAAAAGGAAGCACACACAAAAGACTACAACGACGATGACACAGAGACAAAATAACACACAATGACAACAAAATAACAATAACCGTTGGCTTAGGGTTGGATTAAGTTGCCCGTGACAAACAGAAATCTAAGGCTGCAAGAGCACACACACCCAAAGCAGCCTGGGGAAGGAGTAAGCGTGCAAGACTCTAAAATATGCCTACGGAAGGTGTCCTTGTGTACATGATGAAGTTGTGTCAGGAGCGCTCAAAGGGTGAAAGGGTGAAAGTAATTAGGGACAACTTTTTTTTTTTTTTTGCTTTTTTGTTCGTGCCTTATGGATGTACAAACACAGCCGAATGGGCTTCCGGCCTGTTGCTCCTGCTTAATTTAGCGAAAAATAATTTTATTTCAGCTTTGTCGACAGTGGTGTAGGTGGTGGCACAACAAGAACAAGAGTTTTTATGGGACTTGTAGCATTTCGGGACACAAGAACTCGACAACGGAATATGTTCTCTGAACAAAAAAAAAAAACGATTCTGTTGGTAATTATGGCTGTAAATGATTTTTTGGCCCAGCCGAGGGAAATAAGTGAATTTAACAGGTGTTTCGGATTAAAAACTGTTTAAGGTAAACAGGGAATCGGAAGAGTGTGGAATAATGAATGTTATTACTGCGATCAAGCGATTATAAGACTTGGAACAGAAATTTCGAATAAATTTCTAGCTGTACGCTGATGTATGCAAGGACATCTAGGGATTTAGGCGGGCGTTGTTCCCCCACATTTCATTAGTAAATACGACAAATAACTAACCTTGGAAAAGAGGGATAGAGTTGGTGTACCTTTTTTATAGTCTCTGTTTGTCCCGATGGAATCTTAGAGGTAGGTTCAGGATCAAAGGATGCCTGTGATATATGTAAATCTTTCTAGCTCGCTTTCTGGGTTGGAAGGCGACAGTATACAGTATAAGTGATGCGTGACATCAAATTCCCTCTTCAGACGTTTTGGAATCACTGTCCTGGCATCCCGGAAGGAGAGGTATTTCCATACGGAACCTGTTTGAAGCTTAGGTTTAGTTTAGACTAAAATATTTGGCGCGACAGGTCGTTGGAACTCAGGGCCTATCTTCTCACAGCCATTCGTGTTGCGCGTATTCTAATACACGAATGGCGGAGGCCTACTGTTCAATGCAGTATTCGAAAGCCAATTTTTTTATTTGAAAACCTTTTTGATGACAGTTGTACTCTCGAATGTTTGTAAGACGCTCGCGAGATGTAGGCCTGTGAAAGAAGTTAGGGGTGTTGTCTAGGAATTGAACCTGGAACCCCTTGCTTGGTTCAATGCACTGACCACTTAAGTTAGTCCATAACTTACGCTAGTTTAGGCTACCCCTTGTTCACAGTATACGTTTGGACATAAAGTTAATTCGCTCTTCTAGAAGCCGTTTTGATGTTAAGACTCGTTTCCAGATATTTATATCTACAAGCTCTTGGAAACTAGTTTCTTGTTGGAGATAGCCCTGCAGAGTAAGTCGAATAGCGATTTCTCTTCGTTAAGGTAAGGAAAAATAAAGTGCTAGTCTAGGTCGTACGTACTTGCACCCTAATGCTATACGTATACATACAATCTTATGAGGATTGATATTGAAGTCTTCCTCTTCTGATGGAATCATAATGATAACATTTTATTGATGCGAGAACATTTTTGTTTGTATAAAACGCCTTCAAAAGTGGGCGTGGCAATATATAGCGCTCAAGTAAAACAAATAGAATTTTTAGGCCTAGAGATCTTGCTTTAATAAATTTTTTTGATGTCAAGTAGAGTTCCGCCCTTGTTTTACAATGTCAAGCTCTTAATTCTGAAACCAAATTCTGTACCGTAATACGTATTTTTACACAAAAACGTGGTACGACATCTGCTAGCGTATATCCAAAAAATTCTAAACATGAATTGTAGCCCACAGACTCCAGATATGAAGATCGAAGCAAATCCGATCAGTTGCTTAGGCTGGAGTCGAGCGTACAGGCAGACAGAGCGTTAGAATTGGTGGACCCATTTTTTTGATTTCGAAAATTTTCAGGAAACCAATACTTTAAACTGAAGAAGTAAAGGGTCCCAAGCCAAGTACATCTTTTTCATTTTCTTTACAGATTTCCAATCAAATAGTCCTTAAACAGTATCTAACCTCATTGTCCTTGCAGAGCACCAAGACTACGGTTTCAGTAGAACGTTGATTGAACTTTCCTTTCTATTTTTAATATGCAGACGTATTCAATTTCTGGGTACTCCCAGGTACTGGTCCTACCAGTCTGATAAAGCGGCATCGGCAACTGGTACCATTACCAGTTCCAGTGCCTAAAAGAAGCCTTGACCTTGATTTATAATTGTTGTGATCAGATGATCTTCTACAATTTGTCTTGGTGCCACCAAAACGTTGGCTCTAATCTTCCCTGAAGGAACATTTAGCAAACCCCTTTTTCGCCTCTCCTTGCTTGTAACATAAAAGTTTCCAGTTTGGGTTAACTCATACATTTGTCTACTACTATGGATGTCCTCAAGTCCTGAAGTTTGTTGAGTTTTGTTTCTATGTTTACAAACCCAAAAATGTTGTCTGAAAACCAAACCAAAAGCTTGTCACGAATGTAATTTGACATCATGATCCAAAGATGCGGCCCTAGCACAGAACCTTGTAGAACTCCATTGCATGTCCCTGCACTCCTTCGCTTGTTTCTCATTTAATAATGTCATTGCCGCGCATTTGCCTTTCATATTCTGATTTCGATAGGTTTGTGCATTATGACTGTGGCCATCATACTTGTCAGTAGCCGTACTGACGCTTCATTGACTGCTTTTTGCGTCTTTTACATTTCTTTCTAAACTATTACATATGATCCCTAGGATTTTGGCTCTCCTATCTTACTGTTGTTTGCTTTTTAAGGTAAACCCCTTCTCTTAGTAGTCAATATACAGCTCATTCCTTATTTTAATTATCAGTTTCAGTGCTCGCTATGTCGTCTACCCCTAATGACATTTAAGCCATAAGTTTGGTTTAAGCACGGTTTTTTCACAAGCTATGTAGCCAGTTAATCAAGTAGATAGGTCCTTGCTAAGTTTTTTAAGAACCATAGCATGATCTTCTTAAGCTTTAAGGTATGAAATTTCTATTCCTAGATACGCCTTTTGGTAAAGAGATGCAACATACTCCTTTGGACATAAAGAACAGTCTGCATGCTCTTACAGAGAAACTCAAAGAAAAATATGACTTAGCGGCCAACTCACGCGGTTTCAATTAAAAAACTTGAGAAAGTAAAGTTGACATGTTAGACAAATATTTGTCAAATGTTGAAAAGACTTTTCCACATCACAGCGTATTCCCATTTAAACAGAAACGCCAAAGGACCTCACATTCCCAAAAAAAAAAGTACCCACATCCTATGGGATGATTATATGTTTCGTGTTTCATGTTTATGTTAATACGCTTAACGCCTTTTTGCGTATCGTAACAAAGTTCCCAGTTACAACACCGACAAGCGTGTTAAACCGAATCAAGAATGAAAGATGAGCTATATAATACGGTGTACGCTGGTAGGTAAAACATCCCTTGGGGGTGATGAATGTCTACCGCAAAGGTTGCGATGTTGATCACGCAAAAACCAACACACGTCAAAGATTTGACCTATAGCTGTTAGGTTGGTTTTAGTCCATAAATCGTTTAAAAGATTTCACTTGAAGTTATCTCCTTTCAAGGATTTCTCTTACCCCCACACATACATACATATGTACGTCTGTGTTGCCTACACCACTCTCGCTCTTATTCCAACGAATAGAGGAGATTTTTCACAAATAACATTTTCCCAGGATAATCATATGCAAATCGAATCAGTTCTACGCGAATATACACGAATGAATTTGGGCTATGGATGATAATAACATTTCTAGCTAGCGATGATGGATAAAGTTCATGTTCATGGCGTTAGCATCAAGCATCAAACACCAAGCATCAAGCCGAAATGTAGAAAGGAAAATGTTTTGCTAGGCTTTAATTCGATTTGAATGTACAAGTTGATCAGTTTCCTTAAAGCCGGTGGAAGTTTAAGAATTTAATTCCAAAACTCGATTGGAAGAGTTTACAGCGGAGAATTTCAAAGATTAACACAAAGGATTTGTTGAAATGAATTTGAGTAGGATTTCTTTTTTTTTCGCCGGAAAAGGGGATATCTGTTCGAACAGGAGAAAGTCCTTGAATTGCCTGCTGTGATTAGGAGATTCTACCAGGCGGTGTAGCATGTACTTATGTACCTAGATACTCATTGGTTTAAGGTGGAATTTATAAATGTTCTTTGCAGGGAAGTCGATTGACACCTTGACTACATACTTTGGCTTGTACCAAGGTGTTCAAAATGCCATTCATACTCTGAACAAGTTGATAATATATCCTGAGACTGTCATTATTTTCATGGCATCCCCTTACACTATGTCTAAAAACCTTGTAGGGTCAAGGAAGAGGAGAAAAAAATGACATATCTTCTGTGTACCTCTCCTTCCCTAGGCCAATACTTCCTTTAAGATCTCTACGATCTGAATGGACCAGACTCAAGCAAAAGCTTCGTTACGGGGTCAAACTGTTTTGTTTTCTAAGCCGTGCACCATACTCCTGTGCCATGGGTTCACAACCAAACTATTTGCGTTGCCTCTGTCCCATTTGCGAAGTTTCTATGAAGGGTGATCTAACCTAACCAACCCTTTATTCTCAGAACCTCATTCGATATTTTATTATTTGGACTCTACGAGATCTTCCTATGTATATCCTGGCCAGCTCAAGTTTGGATTGCATGCTGCATGGGACGCCATAACTTTCAAATAAGTTTTCTTGGCTGTTTGCGTCTTAAAATTCCAAGAATTTTTTGTCCGTGATTTTCCGAACTTCATTGCTCAATCATTCTCAGTGATTAAGGCCATTTCTGGCTCGATGGACAAGCCATTCGCGAATGTCATTACATCCACAAATATTGAATGTTTGATCCGGCTATCATGGTGGAAGGATCATTGGTCTATATTTACTTAGCCCGGTCTTTAGCTACCTGCCTCCAGTTGGGCACTCCAAGTCGATTAACGTTCCCTCTACTTGTTTGCACTACCTAAGACGAGGTCTTCGTCTACTGTTGGAGCATTTTCATCCATCCGCTCTACATGTCCTTGAAATCGTACACAGCTGAGGCGCAATTTTTTGACTAGGTCGAGGTCGCTATATAGCTTGTATAGGTCGGCGTTTAATCTCCTTCTACAAAGCTCGTCAATGCAGACGAGTTCGAAAATTTTACGAAGGATATCGTCATCAGCTTTAGATTGAGCTCGACGTTCAGCGCCATAAAGTAGGACTGGAAGGATCAGGGTTTTGTACAGAATCCTTAGCCTTAGTTGTTCGGGATATGGCTTTACTACTTTGCCTTCTCGACCCAAAGATACAACGAGTGGCAAGAGGTATTCTTCTTAATATCTGCTAGGATATGATTGCCACCATTAGAGGGTCCTCTGTCCAATTCGCAGATATTGTGTGACCCATTCCGTTGAGAGGTTTTGCCCTCATCTATCACTAGACCCATTTTTGTAGCTTCTGTTTCAATACCAGCTAATGCACCAGTACTAGCCCGTTGTGTTTGTTCTGCCAATAATGTCAACACAGTCGGCAAACGCTAGTAGTTTCATAGAATTTTGAAAGATTATGCCTCCAGTGTTGACGCGTGAGGTTGATGCAGAAAACATCATATAACAGAGGTCACCCTGACCTTAATGGAGCAGCGAGCATTCTCCACCATCCTACATAAACAAACGAGTTTGGCAGAGACATCGAAACATAGCTCTGTATGTCTGCATAGCTCTATAGATGCAGTCATATGCTGGCTTGAAATAGTGACAGTTTGATGGATTGTGAACTTTTCTGGCCTAAAACAATACTTTAGGTGATTTTAGGCGCTAACACAGTATGACAGGTACTATCTTATATGTCATGTTCAAGAGACTAATAACTTTGCGATTGGCGCAATTCAGATCCTGGAAACAGAATCACAGTCAATCGATATTACAGGCCTTGGAATAAACTGAAAGACCTCAGGACCAATACCAAACGAAAAAGTCATAGAAAGTTGGGTTCAACGTATGAAAATGTTTACGTGGAGGGCATTTGAATGATGGGAGGCACTCTTATTCCCCAGCCTAACGAAAAATTATTAAATTCTCAACCAAATGTACACACAGAATGCTCCACAAGTTAACGGCCCAGCAATAAATAACCCAAACCACACCTGGATTCATCTGCGTTAGTAAATCCCGTAAATAAACCAATCCATCAATTTTATTGGCACCTATAAGCACCTGCACACCAACTACTTCATTCCAAACAACCACATTTATGCAATCGATAAGTTTTGCATGACTAAATCTCATAACAAACAAAACAAAAACCACATAAAGAACACCTACATGCGTAGTAATAGCTACACAGCTTTCGTGAAACGTCAAAGATGAACGTGCCATCGCGTGAGCCTCAGATATTCATCTCAAAACGGCCGCCCACGCGTCATATCTAAAGTAGATATACCTGTATTTACATTAAAGTATCTGCAAACAATCTTAAAGATTTCTGTCTCGAAGACACCATGGAAATCACATGCCTTCAAGTCTATCACAATAACACCGAGTAAATTTTTTACTTTGATGTTGGCACATCCCATTAAATTAACGTGCTCCCCACCGAGAACAGGGACACATTTTGGATTCCGCCAGGAAATAGCATGACACTCACAGATTTCTATGCCCATCCTGGATGTACACAGTATTTGTGGTCTCGATTCAGACGTCTCCATTAGGATTATTAAATGGAAATTGAAATCGCTTACCCTCGCCTTCACTCGGAACTATCCTTCCCTGGTCAAACGAAACACTATAAATAGATTCAATCTGATGTCTCAAAACTGTTCTCACTAAAATCAAAACTGGGCCATGCGACGTGTGTGTGTGTGTTGGCCATCAAATCCTATACCAACCAATAAAGGACCTACGAATCCTTTGTGCATTCAAATGTGCAGTGGCATTTTGAATAGACAAAGATACTCGGGGATATGGGGCAAGCGCATTCGATGAACTGGTTATGGATTCTTGAGCAATTAACGACTCTGTCTTTGAAATGCATAATTTGATTTCGAGTTCGAATATAAATTGATTTGACATTTTAAAAATTTAGAGTGGACGAATACATCTGCATTAATGTTGGATGAATTTTGAAGGACTGCTTCCAGCAGTAAGTATGAATATAAAAGGGAAGTTGAGTGCTTGCAAGGACCATTAGACCCAAACTAACATGCACTTAAGGTTCACTGGAAAAATTAAGAGGAAGTTAGATATATGTATGTACCTGCATTTTGGGAATTTTCAGACGAATCCTTGCATTTATTTATAGAACAAATGACTTCCCAGTAACAAGGACGAAACTTATGAGTACTTAACCAACTAAATGGTGAAATGCGTCTTAAATTTGTGCATCCAGCGGTAGTTACAAGAATCTAATGGACTCTAGCCTATTAAATTATTAACAAAATACAAGTTTTTCTGAATATAACTGATCAGAAGACGAACTCATAATAGTCGAGAGTACTTTCGTATCCTTGAATTTATAGTGCCATTGCATCCTTCAATAAAATATTTCTGGACATTCGTAGAACTCAAGTTTAACTTCTCTTGAAACATAATGGTTTTACGATTATGGAGGAAATAGGTTTTGAATTTAATGTATTTTTTTGTGTTCAAAGCCATTTGCTTAGCCAAACCAAAAGAGTAGTTCTTGCCAGGATCTAAACTATGGTGTCATACGAGGAGTTTACGTTTACTTGAAGCTGGATCTGGCTATCATGATATGGTCGTATCCCCTGCACTGTTTTTTATGCTGTCTTCTTGGAAATAAAGAGACTTTTGTAAGCCTTAGCTAGATCCGAAAGGAAGAACTCTAGCTAACTCAGTTTCGGTAATTTAAATGATGGTATATTCAATTTTTGTGTATGTCTTGATCTGGTTGACCTCATGTCCAAAATCTCTGACCAATTTCCCGACACTATTAAGAGTTGATTCCATAATTTTCATAAAGTCACCATGAAGTGTAGTCACTTTTATATTGAAGTGAGTTCAAAGAAGTTGTACGGGAGTGCAGCTCCTTGGACAAACTCCCAAAGGAAGCGTTCAAACTATACCCGTGCTCTTCAAATTCAATCATCGCTTTATACAGCTTAAACCAATAAATGCCATGACACCCTGCTCTGAAGGAGATGAAAGGACGTTGATTTGAAAAGCCATACTAGCACCCTTCGATTAGTAGGTGAGAAAAGGAGCATTATTCCCAACTTATCCTTGATAATATAAAATTTGTATTCCAGCTCACAAAGCTGTATTAGTACTTAATTGGTCGGGTTGTCATGTTCGATTCTTTACCATGTTCTTCAACTCCATCTAGTTCTTTGCCAGTTTCTGAAACTCAAGTTTGACAGCACCACCTTCAAAGCAATCACGACAGATCACGTCAATTCGATACCTCTGTCAAGACGATATGAGTTCTGTATTTCTTTTAAAGTTTTCAATGAGTTGAAAAAAAGAAGAAGGATTTTGGTTTTGTCGGAGTTGAGAATTCAGTCCTACCAATTTTGTGTCTCCCACTAAAGCAGTGGTAAGATGGTAAGCGCTTTGCAGAACATCACTAATCATCATCACAAAGGCTAGTGGTGATAGTATGTAATCCTTGGACAACCTCTCCAGTTTTCCCACTCTGTAAGGTAGCCTTTATTTCGAAGCTTGGCATGTATTTCTTCAAGAAAAGTTTCACTGTACCAACCCTTCTCTATTAAAGGGAGTAGTAGGTCACCAGTTACTGCAAGTGAAAAATTATATAGTTCTAGGGAAAGGCCGTCAAATCTTGTCAGTTTTTAATATCACTGGCATAAAGAGAATCACCTAATCATGACAGAATGAGTACAATCGAGGAATCACACTTCTGATGGATTAAGCTATAAAAGAAGAGACCATCTACCATAGACAGATTAACTTTCATTTGAACCAGACTAGAGGAGTGATCTTAGTTTAAGTTAATAATGGAGTTTCTCAAATCACTAGAAGGCACCCAGCTTTCTACAATACAGACCAGATTTACTGATTCCTTCTCTACGTATATATTTAGATCTAGCATAGAACTAACATACCAAAGCGGTATAGAATCTTCATGAGACTCTATAATAATTTGCCTATCAACCTGAGTCTATCGACGTGCAAGGAGCCTTGAACAATACTAACAGGCTATCAAGGAAGACCCTTATCATGCTGCGAAACAGAGATTTGAACTGTTAGGAGATGCTAAATGTACAAGGTTCTGGCTGGTATAAGACCATTATTTTCGCTGGCACCAAGGAGTGTAGTGAAGTCATTATCGCTCTTGATGGTGACGCAAGGATTTTTCTATCGTCATTCAGTACAGATGGGCTAAAAGACATAGTGTTAGCTCGAGAATTTATTTGAACTTTTTTATGTGTGGCCAGTATATGGCAGCGCAATACAATCTGTTCCACATTGGAGTAAAACCGAACTCATAGAGGTTAATCAGGTTCCTGGGGAAGGTTTTCCAATGCAAAGAAAACTCAGTGAAATGTTGAAGAAACTCCAGCTATCTTTACCACAGAAAGCCCTTCGAAAAATTGGGTTCCCATAACTTTTTTCATATCGATAAAAAAAGGAAATAAAGAATCAAACATACCATTATGCATGCTAAGCAAACTAAAAATATTTAATATTTGTTCTGGACGTCTCCTCACTCTTCTGTTTTGTTAAAAATAAACGTGAATCGAATATCTATTTCAAGAAATTTGCATCGTGTATCTATAAATTGCAAAATTCGACCACAATTTTCTAACTTAAAATCTTTTCTGCTTTCTTATTTCTCAACTTACCAATTACCGAATTTTGATTTTTCATTTTAATGACTAAAATGAATATAAACTATGTGTAGGCAAGCGTGTTCATATTGAATCAATGTTTATAAGATATTTATTTTCTAATTGGAATAATATTTGCAATATAGAATTAATTTCTCCTAATGAGAAGAAAAAGGATAACAGTTATCCTGAATGAATTTATGGTGGTTTCTTTAAAGTATGTAATTGCAATTATAAATGAAATATCACAGGAGAAGGGACATACATAAATGAAAACGTTGAGTCCTTGGTATGGGGTCAGAAGTTTTCTACGAGAAACAGCCAAGAGTAGAGACCATTCTTTGGTGAAACTAGACTGTTACAATTCTTTGAACTGTTTCACCTTCGCCTTTAAACCTCAGGCCATAGCTCCTAACTTTAAACGACTATTTTGAGATTGACTGTGAAAGCCCTAGTATAGCTCTCTATCTAGTTTATCAAGATTCCACCATGTAGAGAAGGCTAAAAGGAACCCAGAGTCGTGAATTGAGTTTTTGAACTCATCCAAAAATCTTAAGTTTTTCAAAAAAGAATCAAAAAAAAAAATTATTTTAAAAGAGCTTCTTGGAGTATAATTTGCAGAGAGATAACATCGCACTCAGACTCCGAAAGATTCTATCAAAGTGCCCACAGTCCTAGGGTTTATCAAAAAGTTGACGGATGGTGGCCGGAATCGAGGAACGAGACCCTGGAAAACTCTTTTGTTACACATTTTAGAGAAAACAACATTTTTGAACCTAGAGCTATAAGTTTGAACCATAAGCAGAAAAGCAGAGCAGATTTTGAGCACTTTTGAGAGTCCAATTTTCGGTTTCGTATGCCAGGAGGGCGAAGTGTATGAGGTGTACCAAGATGTACCAAAAACCCAAAATACGTCGACTACACTGGCTCGGCCAAATTGAGAGAAAGGCCAATAAAGGTCCAGCAACGAGGCTCTTCGAATCACACTACCCAGGTTCGAGACGACAAGGAAGACCGAACCAGTGTGCAGCGTGCCCGGGATCGAAGAGAGTGGGAGGCTGTCGTGTCTCGGGCAAATACCAGTTAAGTTAGTAAGTAAGTAACGCTGTACTGGAGAACCAGATAGTGGACGAAAATGGGAATAATTACATTGATAAGTTGCAGTTTATGAGTTATACTTTTTCAAAATTGGTATTTAAAATGCAGGATCTACTGAACTATTATGGTCCTAAACATTCGATTTGGACCTCCATGATATAATGGCTTCCGTAGCACGTCCTTTTGGTCGTTTCGTGAATCTGTGATTAATTATTGAACCACAAACAATTTTCAAGTTTAAGGACGATATATAGGTACAATATGGTAATCGTTTTTGGAAAATCCATATGAAGTATATTCATACAAACGTCATCGAACATCTCACAGGTGTGTGAAATTGACATTGCAAAGCTAACTCAAAAAAAGATGTACATACATAGTATTATATTGTAAACTTCACATAGTAAGTTCTGCCGAATCGAAACGGAGCAACCCAAAGGAAATCAGTCATTTTATTTTAAAACACAGTTTGCCACAAAGATTAGCAATAGGGCCACTACTATGTTTAACTCGATAAAAAAAAACCTTTTTATGAGTAAGTAACAACATCACTTCTTTTGTGAATAAGAATACAGGACATAAAAATTAAGGTACGTCTGTAAGTAGCATGTAATCAGGACTTACTAAAACCTTAGTGAAGCAAGCATCGTAATATAATAAATTTTCAAATCACCGATTCAACCAAATCTTGAAAGAATCCAAATCTGTCTCAAAATACGAAAATCTTGTGGGAAGTGGTTCATATTCGGAACTTGTTTATCTGCAGATATACTTGCAGAGATGTGGGAGTTATGAAACTTAAATCCACCTTGACCAACGATAGATATTTCCAGAAACCATACTTCAAGGCCAAAAGGATAAGATACTATTTTTTGAAGCCCATTTCATGATCGACATATTTGTAATTTTATCAAAATCTGAACCCTGGGTATTTGAAGTCTGATAACGCAAAATAGCTCTTCAAAAATGTAGCAACTACTGATTTTATTGCCCTTCCTTAGGCAGGTCTATTACATATACATATGTACAGAGAAGCATTAGAAACTCTGTTCAACGACAGTACAAAAAAGACACATTTTTGAAGCAACTGAGTTTCTGTAAGTTCCAAAATGGATCCAAAAATGGATTAGCATCGTTTCTAATAAGATTCATTTAGCCAAAACTTGGCCTTCTACAAGGTTCAAACTGGCTACAATACATCGGATTAGCTGAGGAAAATTAGCTAAAGACAATCTTAGATAGATCGACTTGCTGATTGTCACCTTGGCTCAATAGGAACTGTAGGGTCTAAAGTAATGCTCATGGTCTAAAATGCATTATAAAATTTATATTTTGTTTGATATTGAATTCCGTTTCTGATATTCTCGAAATAAGCCGTATTTTCCTTCACCATAGACTGCACTGAGAGCAATAATGTGCGTAGATGTACTGGAAGAAATGGAGTGACTTTTAAGGTCTGGAAAGTATGATTTCCATTCCAAAATCACGACCAAAACTCGGACAAGTTCTGATATGTACTTTGATGAAAGCAATGATTTTCTTGTTGGAGATCCCTTCATTTAAATACCCGGTCCTTAAAAGTGACATTAATGCTTTTGACAATGCCTATAAATGAAAGGTACACATAGTATGACTGAATTTTTGAAGCCCCAATGTACGTTTCATAAGTCAGAGTTTTAAAAAAACCTACTGAAGTCTACCATCTTCATATTAAAATAAACGCTGACCAAGCTTACATAAATTGAACGCTTAAATTACTCCAATGTCGGGTCTTATTTCAGAGTCCTTTCAGTATAATGATGCGTATCTAGGTATCTTGTGTCAAAATTAACATTTTCCCTACTTATAACGACTGAACTACAGTGATAAATGGAAAGATATTCCGGCCACATAACATACGAAGCGCCGTGTTGGGCGCCAATTTTTCACCAACTTTATTTTTGTCAAATGTTGAACATCATTTTTGGCAGATTTCACATACATACGTATATAAATAAGTTGGTATACATGGCGAAGTATCAAATTATTTAAAAGAAATTAAGGAACAACTGTTCGTAAGTCCAAATAGAAACTTTTTCTGGGTCAAACAAGTTCAAAAGTTGTTAATTGCTTAGGGCTCCACTAAGAGTACAATTTTTCGTTCCCATTCTTTTTAATGCACAACAACACAATTAGGAATCACATAAGTACTTCCACTTCGGTTTCGATGTCGTTACCCAAAAATGAAAAGAGAATTACTACAATAGCTCTCCATCATACTTTAAGGCCGTGCAACCTCCATTTGTCAACATCAAAGATACCAGATCCCCATAATTACGTGCACCAGGAGAAAAAAACTTAAAGTATCTTCCTACAATGAAACAAAATCGATTTATACCTAAACACAAAACAAACAAAAAAAAACAAATTAAAACTCTGAAATAAAAATCATAACGATCGCGTTGGTAACATGAACTCCGATACAAAGGTACGACGTACCATAAAAATTAGAAAAAAAAATCCAAATTTGTTTCAAGCGTAAATGAATCCCTCACACACAGGCTGTAGGTACCGAAAAGATGTTTAGGATTATCCTTGACGTGGCTACAAAGGCCCGTGTATTTTTTCGGGCGTCTAGCTTAATTGATATTAAACTTTTTTTTTTCGGCGGCTATCCTTCTGGAAACACTCTAGAACGTGGAATTTTCCAATGAATTAGGATTAAATAGGAAAAGGATATTTGGGTTTATGAACGAGTATTATCCACCTTCGGCTTAGTATTGGCTTTTCAGAATTTTAAGACACTTTCACTTTCTATTCCGCGTAAGGACATTATTTCAAAATATTTTTGTATCACTATTCACTTTTGTATATAGCATTTCTTTGGTACCCGTAGTCGCGAATACGTTGGAAAATTTTTGAAAATAAATTCGCACGAACGCAGAGGAAATGTGAACTCAGACGGTTGCGAACGGTTTTTGACGTACCTTACCGTCGGCATTTAAGTAACGACTAACGACCACGAGGACGAAATCCGCTGGCTGAACTGTTATACGTACAGGGATACGTACTAGTAGAAATTGTAAAACGAAACAAAACTCTCAGTTTATTTACATTTTAGCGGCGGTCTTGCGTTGGACGGTTTCTGAAACCACTTTGACGAGAGCACATGTTCTACAGAACAATATCCACGAGGATGTATGTTTTGTTTTGATGGGGAATATCCTTTTTTTGGCTTTTGCGCATTTCGCGTGTTTATAGTTCTCTTTTGATTGTGGAACTGTCATACGGATTGTTTATGTTTATCGTATCGAGATAAGGGACTCTCTTCTGTTGGGGATGGTTGCTAGGATCAAATCGGTTCGTCGAGAGAGATTCTAAGGAGAAACTTGAATTGGGGAAGTTAACGGTTTACTCTTAAATTGATGAACATCATGTTGAAAAGCTTTCTGAAAGCTTACACAATTATACCAAATAGAAATGGTTATCGTTTCGTCCGATAGATGGTATAAGCCTTTTTTGAAATCCTACGGCGCGGATAGCACTTACGAAACGGTTGAGTAGGAGCTTATGGTCCTTCGGTTGATTATTCAAAGGATAAGCTGTCTAATGTTTGAGCAAATAGCCTGTCAAATGGGAGGGTATTCTATGCCCTATTGGTCACAGACCTAATTCGCTGGTCTTTGTATCTGGGGTTAAGTAGCCGTAAAAAGCAATTGAGATACATTCTTTGACCATTTAAGAGGCCAATTTCTATTTGTTTAAAGGACTTTTCGTGGGAAATTAAGTTTTCATCGGACGGTTTATTTACAAATTTGTATGACTGGGGGGAAACTTTAAACAAAAGAAGGTTTGCTTTGTTTTTTTTTTTTTTAATTTATTGGGTTTTGTTAGGAAGCACAAAGCGTTGGCTATTTGTTAGTTATTTTAAGAAGAAAGATGGCAGACATACATGCAATGAAGTAAGGAAGCTTTAGTAAAAGAAATAAGGTTCAGGTAGGTGCTTAGCAGAGGTTATGTGTGCCAGAAATCTAAAAGGACCTTGCTGTGGTCTCTCCGGGTAGAAAGTTAAATATTAAACAGGTGCGCAGAAACAAACTCAAAGTACTATTCACAAACACAATGACAAAAAGTTTAATGACGCCCGGGGTTGCTTTGTTTACTTATTCAAGAATATTTGTATGCATTTTCAACTAATTTTAGTACTTTGATGGGTTGCTAGTTTTGGATATTTTAAGTGATTGGTCGCTCTTTAGAATTTAAGTTTCAGTCAAACTTGCGTCTTGTGGAAGAAATATTTGCGTCGATGGACAGTATTTCTCGGTTTTAAGCAAATGCAATATTTTTATGGAACTGTGATGTCAAGGAGATGGACAGAGGACTTGTGTGCACTTGTAGTAGTAGGATGGTAGAGGTGGTTTGCTCACACTGCAACATTTTATGTCGATTTTGAGGTAAGAACTGTATGTGTACCTACCTCAAAGTAGTACGTAGTTGACAGGATGTTTCTACCGCAAACTATGGTCTCTACTTTGTTTTTTTTTCCAAATTTTTTGTCTTTATGAAATGTCCAAGAAAGACATAATCCTCGCCATCTCGCGAGGTCAAGTGGTTCCAACAAGATGAAGCCACATGCCACACAGTCGATCATTCAATTGAGCTAATGAAGGGGAAACTCGTTCATACCGTTCCTTTTTATAGGGTTATAGTAGGACGTTGGATTATGCCAACTAGCTAACAAGCCAACAAATGCGAAATCGCCAACATTCCGACCTATATATAGCTATGTGTGATATGTGTGGATGAGTGGTAGAAAATTGGGTCCAAAGAATCGATAGCTGCAAAAGTGCTTCAAACGAGATTGAATTCCTACCTTAAATTTTACATGTGTATTATGTCTGAAATAAATTTTAGCCCGATATCTGAATTATTATGTTATTTTGTTTGAATACAAAATTGTTATGTCCTTATTGGAAACAGTTTGTAAACTTTTAGGACGTACGACTCAGTCTATCCTGCGCTCTAGATGTACCTCTGCTAGAGTGAAAGTATATTTTCATTTTCGAAGATTAGATGTCCTTTTGCAACAATCTATTCCACTATATCAATGATAATCCCTGATACATAGAAATACACTGTAATTCCGCCCGTAAGTTCACCTTTATTGCGTTGAAACTTGATATTGTCAGTCGACACCCACACTAGTCACATATCCATATCCCCTAGGAAATCCGCACGACCCTCTTAAAAGGAGCAAAACAACAACAACAACAAAATCAATTTGAGCAAAAAAAAAACTTCCTTGTCGACGAACAAAAATAATTACAAGTAATCTTACCATACCAGCAGCTCAATGAGCATTTTCCCCACGTAATAGGTGTTACGGATATAATTCGATTAAACGCCCCATCGTAATAATTCGCTATAATTGGCGAAATAATTGTCCCATGTAGCGCGCCCAAATGTGCGGAAGAAAACTACGTTCTCTCGGTTAATTGCTGCTACTGGGGACCGACCGAACGACAAAAATTCTGTACTTGATTGGATTAAGTTTCATTGTCAACAATTTTTTTTTTGTTGGTGTCATCGCAGTGAGAAAATTGGCAAGGACTTTAGTGGATGGTGTCATCATGATTTAGCCATCAATGAGGATAATTTAATAAAAATCCTTAATGAATGCCATCATCATTTGAATGCTTTAATTCGCCACCGGATACGGTCGGTGCTTCGCTCTTCATTGGGTCTGATTAAATATAAATGACCTGGTCAAAATCGATTCGATTTCCTTCGTCCTTTTTCCATTTATAAGGAGTTTTAGTACAAAACCAGAGTCTTGTTTATGTTGGAGTTCCTATAAACATTTGGCAAGGACTGTGAAACGACAGAAATTTCCACAGGATTCAAACAAACCAAAGTTGTAACTGATAGTCAAGTTTGGTTGGCACAGCATCCAATCAATTTGAAAAGTTTTTCATCTCATGTGTATACTATAAGTGTTCTACTCTTAGTAAACATTCACCTCATGTCGTTGAGTTTTCGTGGTAACATGTTGTTTTGGATAAACACAATCAATCACGACCAGTCAATTTCTGTCTATTTAATGTGGTACTTCGACTGGAAGTCTAAGAGAATTTCTCGACAAATGATGTATTTGTTCCATGCCTACGTAATGAAGGCACATCCTAGAGAGGAAAGGAACTGCATAAGTAAACCAATATAACCAAGCGGTGTGAACCACATCTAGACAAACGCGAGGAGTTGACTTTTTGTGTAGTTGTTCTGATGCTAACAACTTGGGAGCAGATGACCTGCCCTTAAGTCTGTGCTCTTCCCATTGTATGGAATACTAAAGTGGTTTTTAAAAAGGACATACGATGAATTGAAATAAAATATAGAATAAGTGAGATACCGGATGAGGATGCAGTATACATGTTTAGTTTAACATTGGAATCCGATCTCGTTCATACGACCACTACGAGCACGTTGGCAGTGATCGATTCTTTGGAGCTAGTTTTCCGCCGCTCCTCCACACATATCAGCCGGTATGTAGGCGTTGGAGATTTTTCCTGACCTCCTCTTATGTTTTTGGCTTGTTGACATAAACCAACTACTTAACGTTACCGCTTAAAAAAAACCAGCAGCATTAAATCGACTGACCGAGGTGGCCTTACGACCGGACTCGAGAATAATCGAACTTCCGTTTCCATCGATAAATTTTTTGATCAATTGTATGGCATGTGGAACTATCTTGTTGGAACCACATTTCATTGAGGTCAAGTCTATCCAATTCTGACCAAAACTAGTCTTTCAACTAGCGAACACGAACTTGAGTTAAGTTGATCTTGTAAACCTGGAAGCCAAGACTTGTTGGTGTCTGAAAACCTTTTATTTTCATTGAAAATCAATTTTCAGCATTAAGTATGGTTTCGACTATTATTCTACAGTTCACAAAATTTCGAAATCTCGGAAGTTAGGAAAAGAAACCCAGTAGATGGAATCAATACTGACTTAAAGAAAGCATTTGGTCAGGATTTCAAGATTTCCGCTCCGTATTATCCTGTGATTTCGTCGCATCAGTTATTACTGAAGATTCTCCAGATTTGTATTACGTGATCTTTTATGTTCCGACATTTCTAACCTATTATCCCATTAACCAGGACTAAAGTTGGCTTGAAAATAAAAGAATGATTGCTTAAATTGCTTTTCTACACAGAGAGTCCACTAACGATATTGAATTCCCAGATTGACTTAATATAAATGTCCCATCTGTCTGGCTAGATTCTATACCATTACTCATTCAGCCATAAACTACGGAGAAGTACCCATCCCCTGCGCATGAAGTTATAATGGTAACGCGGATCCGATAGACTCCAACCTTTGACATCTTTTAAAAAATGATTCCACAGTAATAAAGAGTAATGATTGGTTGCTCTATGCTTCATAATGTTAATGGACAAATAATTGATATGATTTGCTTTGTATACAGTAAAGAAGAAAAGAAAATAAAAAAAATTAAAAAAAGGATGTAAGGAATGAGGACAATGAAAAGAAGCCAAAAGGATAAAATACATCCCAGCTTATGAGGAAATATGAGCAGGGAATATGGATAATGAGAGAATTAAGTGGGCAATTAGATCATTCTCCCTTTAGGGCTGGACGGGATCCTTCCGATCATGCTATAGAGAATTGTAAGGAGGATTATTCGGGGACCAAAGGGAACTATTTACCACCAGCTTCATAAGATGACATAGTCCAAGAACATAGAGAGATGTCAAGGTGGTATTTATACCCAAGACTGGAAAGGTACCTCCTTTATACTAAAGACTTTTAAGAGGTTAGCCAGCATACAGATTTGCAGTAAACTTCGCTCCGAGGATATGTCTACGGGTTAACATGCCCACATCAAGGGAAAAAATGTAAAAACAACGTTGTACTGTGGGGTAAGCTTAATTTATAAGGAATACACTCTAGCTGCAGTTCCAAACATTCATTAAAGGTGATTTTAGAAGGTAGAATACTCTCGAGCCTTATACATATACCATGCGGACTATCATGCAAGATCAGCAGGATCACGAGGAAACAGAGACTGGCCTGCATCAGTACCACAAGTGACAGCAATACTCACTGCAATATTGGAGGCCATCCTTAATCTGCTACAGCTGAACATCTTTGTTCAAGCTTAGGCAAAAATTAGGACCCTAAGATTAGTCAGTCGAAGAACTTGGAAAAAAATACCTTACTCCGTACCTAGACTTCAAGTGACTTTTTATATCCTCGTTCCCAAGCAGAGAAGAATGGCAAAGCGTTCAGTCTACAAGTAAAAGTACCATCTTTGTCTTCACAGATCAGTCGAAAATGGATGTAGGCGTAGACAGGGCATATCCAAATCAGTCCGCCTTCCGACCCATGGCAGTGTTTTCCAAGCGAGAAGACTGCGTTAAAGGCATCACCTTTTTCATCGACACCCAGGTGGCAATAAAAGCGATTACGGCTACTGAAATGCTGTCATGAAGAGCTTAAGGTTCTTGGAAGGTTACCCTCTGCTCGGTCCCTGAACAGGAAAATACACCAGGTAATGAGAAGGCCGACGAATTTCCAAGAAGAGGTTCGGAATCTATATTAAAACAGGTAGATACCTCGGTGTTCACTCCGCCTTGCATACTAAAGCTAAAAGCAGGGATCGTAGAGAGGCTCACAGTAAATGGTCCCCCGAGACACCTATGTGATTACAAAAAGTTTATGGCTTTGCTTTATGGCTTTTCTAACCAGACATGAGGGCATAACACTCTTCGGCACCACATGAAAAACTATGATAATGGTTAGATCTAGTGAAGTGCGGATGATGACTTCTATAAAAACACATTCACAGTCATTGTTTGATAGCAGATATGTAAAGGGATTAAATGATTTAAGAATTTAACTCATTTGATTGATCTCCAAAAATGTAAAACTAATAATTCACTTAGAGACTTCAACTTCAAAATCTGAAGTCATTTTGAAGTCACTGATTGGGAATTTCGCTGAAGTCATTCAAGAGAATGCAATCTTTTATTTCAATAAATTAAATGCTCAATCAGTGACTTCAAAATAAACGATTATTTCAGAACTTAAAGTTGAAGTCTGATATTGAATTCATATCATTGAAAACAATACGAAGAAGATTTCCTTTCCTTTCCGAAATGATTGCATTCTTTTACAACTCTGGTTGATTGGGTCTATATCCTCAGTCCAGTAGTAACGAGATAAGGACATGCATATCCACACTATCTTTCATTACTGACAGTAACTACCTATCACACAATAGGCAACTTCCAACGCAATGGATTTAAGTAGGTACTCAACTAAACGGTTACAACCTCATCCGGTCTAAATAAACCATAAAAAGTGATAGAAAGTTCAAGTTATATCCTGTCGCTATCAGTGAATTGCAAGGGTTTGCGTCCTGTGGATATGTACAAAGTACAAACCACAATAAAACGTTCATTCCTCCTCTAAATTTATTGGACGCTTTGTAGGTATATTCATTCTCGTAAAATCGATCTTAACAAAACTGAAATCTTAAGACAGTTTGGGTTGATGTGACGTCGTTCAACATCTCCTTGCCAATCTTATAGTGTGTCGTCCTTTCCATGGAAAAATCCCTGAGAACCCCATTTCCATTCACTATGTGCGGACATAACGTGTTTAAAGTATCGAGTCCCCAAATCATACACTACCCCCTCACCAAAAATTCACAGCATGCATCCCTAGGACTTCTGAACAAGACGGCACTTTAAACAAATGTATCATTGTACACATTAATCCTTAAATTGGGAATATATTTACCCCAAACATCTGCCATCCCCTTCTTTTTTATTATTGTTGCGCTAATCAAGATAATCCCAAAGGGACCCCATAAAAGCATTTTACTGGTATACATATCCAAATTTAATTTAATAGCCTTACAAGGTATTGTGTCCTTCACCAAATGGCAAATCGTTTCCTCCACCAAAGACACATAAAATACTTATCCTTCGTTTCCTTTGTTGGCTCAAGGAGAGAAGTGGCCGACGTAGGAGGACGTCCAGGGCGAAGCAACTTTAGTCCTTTCAATATCGGCATATCGGAGTTCCGTTCAGTTTCCCTATTTTTAGGTCGAGTCGAAACGACGCAACAAACTGTTCCTTATGTTATGTTTCCATTAATTTGTTAATCGCACCAAAGGATTTGTCAACACGGCTCACAGGAGTAGGTGTTTGGGTTAACCCTGATCTCAGTTAAAAAAATTAGGGGAGTGTAGCACGTGCAACGTGTCGTCTTAATCAATTTAGGTGTTTCGGACTAATTCTGTTCTAGCCAACACCTATTTCGGTTTGATTGCATAAATTAGAATGCCTAACGAGTGACCCAATTCTGGTGTCAATACCTCTGGAGAGGGTTTCGCCTGTGCGGTAGACTAGTAAATCTCTTAAATCAGTGAAGGGTGACCTATTCCTATGGACATATTGAAAGCTTGTCTGGTTTTACCAGACAAATGCAAGAAAAATTGGGAAAAAGTTACGTATACGCCGTAGTATCTGTCATGTGTCATGGTGAGCACAGCAGTGTGGTGGCTTATCTCTGTTAATTACTGAGTCTGTAGTGCAGATAAGGACTCTGTTCCAGGAATTAATATGTGTTTCGAACTTTGCAACATTTACGTAATGAAAATATTTCATCAGATAGTGACCTCATCGGGTTAAAAGCAATGATATACTTAGTCCTGGTTCAACAGTGTAAAGGTTTCAGTGGTACCGTGAGGTTGGGTAGTAAAAATAATTTACAGAAGAACTCTTTTTTATTTTGGTAGTAGCAGTAGAAAAACATGTTTTGGTCTACAATGGGTTGATGATCAGACTGACATTTATACGACAAAAAGTGTGGACAATGGGCGCTCTGTGATCCATCTTGGATGGGTTTATCCTTAGGACATTGTACTTGACTTACTAAAGTTTTTCGTTTCATACATGTATCTAGACTCGATAGGATAGCGTCTTGCCAAGGGATTGCCATTATAAAACGGATAAGTCTACCGAAGATGAACAGCTTTTAATATCGTTGGCATCTCAAATATTTTTTAGAAACTATGGTATCTCAATTAGAGATTTTTGGAGGAATTGCCATAAAGAAGGTGACATACGGTGAAATGTTCTTTTTTGGGCTTAGCTACAGTAAAAGACTCTCAAGACTGGTCCCTAGAAAATTATAGGATGAACGACTTCTCAAATGAGAGAAGTAGATCGCAAAATATCATTTACAATCGAAGGTTTTAGATAGCGTGTCAGACCAAGAACAGTACATCAATGTTGGTTTCGGAGTTAATCCGTTCAAGACTGAACTAGTACTGTTCACAAGAAGGTATAAAGTACCATATATAACTCCCCCAGGGCTCTGAAATTGGCAAATCACGCCAGATAAGTTCATGGTTATTTTCGACAAGAAAGTCAGTTGGAAACTGAATATTGAAGACTACCCTAGGAAGGTATAGCTGCACTAGAAACTATGTTCTATCTTTTCCCGTTGATATTTTTGGGAGGCTGATGTCGACTTAAGGAGCATTACGGCTTAGGGAATCCTTGTAACTGGCTCATGGAAACATGGTCCACGCAGATATCCTAAACGGTCATAAGACTATTCCTAGTCATTCGGATTATCTCTCGCCCCTTAGGTCAAGTATAAAACCAGGATTCCTAGCGCAAGTGCTTGGGAATTAAAAGTCATTATAGTTTACATAGAGCTGGCTGCCAGGTGCCAGGTGGCTGTGGGCTCCAGAGATATTCCAGGCAATTACACAGTGAACGAGCTAGCTAGGGAACGTCCAAATAGAGGGCACAGATGCGAGAGGCCTTGGTGATCCCTTCAACAATTTCTGTAGAAGCTGTACAGATGAGGAAGAGCAGGAAACCATGACACATCATCTGTCCAGCTATCCTGCCCTATCGGTTCTGGGAGGGAAAACCCCATCCGATTATTCATTCACAGACCTCGACGATCTAGTCAAACTAGACTTAAGGAGAATAAAAGCACCAGCAACAGGTCAAACTGGTTTAATACCTAAAAGGCGAACTATATATGTTTATGGCATGGGTTCACACCAAAGCCGGTTGCTCTGTCTCCTATTCCACGTGGATAGTTTTCATGTAGGCCTCCAGTGGTGCTAATCTAGTACTTTTTCCATACGGGTATCGCAATGGACCTTCTTTTGGTCTAAGTGCAGTGTCGGGACAACCTCCCATCTAATTTGAAGAAACTAATTCTGTCATTAAAGGGGTGGTAGACCAAAAAGTGGACGCTATTACGGTCTAAGTTTCCAGATTGATTAATTTCACGTAAAGTAGAATAGACTGATTTCAATACCCAGTTTCCCAATTTCAATACCAAATTCGGTGTTTCCACATCCAAATTGGTTGCGAAACTGGGAAATTCGACAAATTTTTTATGGTTAATTGGCATTTAGTCCAAAAATAGTGCTTAATGGTGATATAAACTGGCCTTAGATCATTTTTTTTGTGGTTTTTTGAAAAGCAAAGTCTATGTGGATAAACCAACAACAACCGTAGAGCTGAAAACCAAAATGCGGACCAAAATTAATGGACTCAATGCGGTAATGTGTGAGCGAGTCCTTGAAGAAGTTTGATCTTCGCATGAGAACCTGTAGACGTGATGTTAAAAGCCATGTTTATATAAAAATAAAAAACCAACAAAAATTTAAGTATTCTTAGCTATTCGCGGGACTTTAGTTTCGATTAAAAAGGGCTTCTGTCCCCTGAATGTCTACTTGGAGTAGATTACCCTTCTCCACGCCATATGAGCAATTTAAAACTCGAAATAAACTAAAAACTATTATCTATTGGCAACCAAAGTGTTTGCTACCGTTTATCCCATCGTCATTTCTACTTTTTTTTATAAAAATAAACTAAGTTTCCTGTCAATTAATGAGTGGAACGTTTTTTTTTGTATTTTTTTTTTTAAAGCAAACACTCCAATTTCCATTCGTTTTCTCTGCTCTCCCAGTTTAATTGACACGAAAAAGTCCTCTCTACCACGCGTACAACATGCTGGTATACATATAATAATACTGTATAGCCAGGATATGGAAGAACGCCTTCTTCTGTTATTTTTCCACTAACAAGGCTCCATGCTAAACTGGAAACCTCTGTGTATACACATCCTTTGTTATTCACTTGTGCAATAGTTTTCCTTATTTTTTTTTTTTTGCTTTTTTGTTTGTTTTTGTTTTGGAAAACATTTTTCCCTGCAACTTATTTGTGTGGAAAACTGATACTCGTACAGTAGCAGAGGGTATCTTTTCAGAAACAGAGATTAAAAAAACAAATGAATGTTAACTCCTTGCGTGATACTACATAGATTCGAATTAGTGAGGTTTATAACAGCTGTAGATACATATACTTGCTGATACAATGCACAAGAAACATTAAGTAAACCTAGATAGCCAACAGGAATGCCTTCATATCAGTGGTAAGAATGGACGGAAGTTTCGAGTTTTTTTTTTCGAAGTACACACATGCATATAGGAAGCAGATGGTATTTTCCCTTTACTGTTCTTCAAAAAGGTCAGAAAGGAATCCTGCCACATGTTATTGGAATAATCAAACTTGGTTACACATCATAACCTTTGAGAAGGTTCATTCTAGAACTGAATAATAAAACATCGTATTACTTATTTCCATTAAATTAATTAGACTTGAAGACAAGGGTGAGGTGAAAGACTCCAAAGAAAGGACTATCAGAGATATCTGCGATATTGCGATACCCTTCACCAGCAACTCTCACGAGGAAGTTAGGAGAGCACTTGGAAATCAGGGCTTAAACTTATTACTAATCTGAAACATACATGGTTGTAGCAGATATCCTACAAAAGCCCATGAAAATATGAGTCCAACCGGATTCATCATCCCCTCATCGTTCGATCACTATTAGATAGTTATTCAGCAGGCAGCCAGAGATGGTACCCGGAGAGTCTAGAATATAGAAAAGAGGAACAATGCAGTAGTGGAAGACCTAGATCGGTAGGTAGATAAGTTAGTACTAAGTGGGTACTTTGAACAAAACCAGGATTATTATAAGTTTCAGGATAGTTAGTGGTAGCTTTCCCAGGTCTAGGTCCAAGTTCTGCACAGGCAAGGGCATTGGCATAGGAAATGAGGTTCAAGAGCGCTCAGTTGAAGACAGAATAAACTTGGATGTGGTATGTCGTTCTGAATTTTCTGGAGACATGGGTAGATGAAAGTGTACTCTCATTAGTTAGTTCCTCGAAAGCTTGTTATCTCAGGTCCTCTACGGATGGGTTGCACTCCCGCGTTTTGCGGTGAGCTCTTCACAGAATTGTCTTTTGAGTTTGAATTTAAAGACTGAGGATGAGATGGCTTTCATGCCGCCTTGACTATCGATATATGTACGCATGTTTGTAGTATGTGGACAGTTCTTTTGTGCTTTGCTCGATGGCTGATACTTTCGCCAGAAAGTAATGATACCGATGAAGGAGTATCAGTTTTTTACCCAGCCGTAAAAATCGAGATGTTGGTCGGATTTATCGTTTTCCCCATTCTCCCTAGATGTCCTGGTGTTCAACTGTCGCCCTCTTTCCAAAGTTTGGATCAAATAAAATGGCGCTCTTTTCAGACGTTTCCTCTAAGCGAATCAGTGCCAGATTCGTTTCAAGAGTTGCTAATACAAGATTTAGGTCCCCATACCCCTCAGAAGGCTATGAATGCCATTCTTATCCTTTCTGATGTGTTCTGCTTCTAGGTCAGTTTACGGTCCAGGATACATCGTAAGTATCTCGTCTTATCTCAGATTTGGAGAGGTGTACTATTAGATCTGAATATCCTGTTCTGCAAGAATGTTCTCTTGTTAGAAACGAGGATTACCTCTGCTTTCGAGGAGTTAATATTTAAATTACATCCTTCCACTCATTTGAGAGGGGTATAGAGGGTGGATTGAAGTATGTCATTGATACCTTGCCTGTCACCATTACTGGTAGGCTCCAAGTTCTGAGATGATGTGTTTCGGTTTAAGAATGCATTCAACTCAGTATGATAATAATACTTGGGTACCCGCCTATGTATGTGGCACATACAGTTGGCTAAGTACCCGACTAAATAGAGAGGAATGTTGGCTGAGACCCAGGTACATCCTGAACTGTGAAGTGAGCTAAGTAAGTGAGTCAATGGAACTGGTACTCTCATGCGGTTGAGGATATTTCGAGTGGAAATTGAAGTGGAAGAGAACTTTTGTGTAAGCAACAAACAACCTTCGATTTATGTTATGGATTTGGTGGCTTTCAGTACAAGTATACAAAAGTTTTTAGACCAAAAGATATCCTTTGCGATAAAACACGAATTTATGGATATTTCCATTGCCAACTGCCTGTTGTAAATCAATCAACTTGAAGATGATCACCACGTCTACAGACTCTACATTTCAATAGTATACTCTTGTTTCCAACACGGCCAGGCGGGATCATTTTCTCTCCCTTCACCCCTGCAACGATCATTTGAGGAGAGACCCAACCTATCGATATGTTGGCCACTCGGGCAATTTCCAATAAGGATATCGACTGTGTAGCTATGACTCTGAATCGAGATATGACCCTTCAAAACATTTTTCTATCCACGTTGTTGAGAGACATATACGGGGATCGCCATTTGATTGGAAACCTGACCTATCTGTCATGTATTTCAGTCTTCTTAGGATGTTTGTGGGGTGCCCCTTATAACAGATGAATATAAAATTGATTGGTTATGTGCCATGAAAGACAAACGGCTTCTTTGGTAGTTGAGTATCAATGACAATACTTTACCATTGGAAACATTTTAATGCAAGATACAAGGCTTCTAAAAGACAGAGACCCGGAATCGTAGACCAATTATATCTCTTTGTCCTGAGAGACCTAAAAATCGACGATTTTAGTTTTCTTTGTTGATTTCATCTTTGAATCAGACCCTTACCCTTAAAATGTAGCCTATTCTTGAAACATAACCACTTCAGATGTTTCCGAATAGAATAGAACTGGAATCACCCCTATTGTTGTAGACGGTGTCTGTAAAGCTGATACTTCAGTCGCTTGACATGGTTTCGTTCCTCTTAACTAGATTGAGAATGAAGTGTATAAGGAGGTAAAAAACTGCGGCATGAAATGGCTTAAAAAATGGCAAGGTGTAGGAAAAGTCCTGACTTTTAGAATCAATCGCAGATATACAGAACAGATATCTCAACACATTCATCAACTGAATTTTAAGACGTGCTATACCTCGGGCATTTCAGTGCGTATATTCTTCCAACTCATTCAGTTTTTTTTAATTCTTCAGAGAAGTCAAGTCATGTAAACGTATTCCACCTGGTGATACCATCTACACCTGGTGATACCTGATACCAAAGTAAACCATGCCACCTGTTCTGTATTTATCTTGATGCAAAAAAATAATATAGATTACTCCCACAACCTACACCTATAATTTACCTATCCACCAATTCTAGGTCACAAAGGATTCCTTAGAAAAACTCCGCGCTGTGTAATTATATATTCACCCACCCATTACAACCATTATTAAGCCCATTTATCCACCCATTCGAATGTGACAAGAAAATCCATTTACCGGCCAAGGTTAAGACCCCAAACAGCAAGGACAATAACAATAACTATTATCCCAGGATTATTAAATGTCAAATGTCTTGTCCAAGCATCAAGGGCGAATAAATACAACAAAAAAAAAACACCCTCCAAAGAATATATTGCTGATAATACGAGTACAACAGGCACACCCTCACACTTCTTCTTTTATGACTTACGTAGACCTACACACTTCGCCCCTCTATATATCCTTAAATTATGTTCCATCATCCCTTTGTTAAGTGTACGTGATTACAGGGCATGCAGTATGATATAAGAAAATTATATAAAACTTTACAAAAGGGCTTGTGGAGATTTGAAATACTCAAGCTCAAGCACTTCCTGATTGGTACAATCTGAATAGAGTGGATTGGCAATCAAAAAAGAAAAGATGTATCTCTTAGATACAAGACTCAATTATTATCTCATTATATCATAGCACACACACACGCGCAGATAGAATATGTAGATTGACTTGAGAAGCAGGTGTCCCAGGCTCCCACTCCCCACAGAGAAAACTCGATCAATATGATTCGTTCAAATATTAAAAGGATATCACGTCGGCTAATGATACTGAATTACTTTCGATTTTTTACTTTGTGTGAGTGACATACCCACATATATGTACATCCTTTACAATTGGGGCCTATTCTATACCACACATGTAATAACAAGTCATACTTTGATATGTGGTTAATAGAGTGAACAGACGACCTACATACCACATCATCGTCTGAGTGGTTTTGACCGAGGTTTATGATTAAATAATAATAATAAAAAAAAAGTTATAAAAGGTATTTCACATAAAAAAAAAGACTGTAATAAAATAAGGCCTTGAATAAATTGCTTTTATTGTCATACCGCCATATAGAAGCCTCATTATAATCCGAACACAAAGAGGGTGATATTTACCTGAAAATATATAAAAGAATATTCATAAGTTTATTTAAAATTTAAATTTGTTTGATTTCGAAAATAAGCCAGAGATACGTGTCGTTGGCAAAAGGTTCTATTAATTTAATTATTTATTCATTAATATATGTAAAATAAATATTTGTAAAGTAAAATGTTTTTATTTGAAATTTGCATTTGTTTATTTAATTTAAAAATTCATTTAAACACCCGTAGAGTCCTCATAAAGTGGGCGTGGTCGTATTGCAGTTTTTATTGAATTATATCAACAGCTTCCACAAGAAAAGAGATCCTTTAAACTGTGTCAACTATAGACACATCAGTCTTCGTAATCTTGTACACAAGATCCTTTTGGCCACATTATGTGAACGGCTTAAAAGATGTTAACAAGATGATTGGTGGGAGGATCAGAACTGACCATATAGTCAGACACCATCAGAATCAGGCCAAGAAGTCCGGATAGATTCATTTTATCGATTTTAAGGACGTATTTGAAAGCATTTATAGAGACGAGCTATACAGAGCCATGTCTAGTTTTAGTATTCCTGACAGACTCGTCAGATTGTGGAGGATGACGATGGAGACTGATGGTGGACTATTTCATAAAGGTCGGAAACAATCTTACCCAGACTGTTGGTTACAAAAAAGGATGCAGACTGTAACTTTTTTAAAATCATATCTAAGAAACATGTACTAACTCATAAGCCAGGATCAGGGGTACAATTTTCCACAAGTCCGTGCAAATACTTGCATACGCTGATGAGATTGGCAGGACACAGCGAGCTGTTACAGGTGAGTTTGCAAATGTTGCAGCAGAAGTGGCGAAAATACATAGGTTAACTGTGAATGAGGGGAAAGCCAAGTATATGCTCTTAACAAGAAGGACCACACAACATCGACACATTGGACAGAGCATCAAAATAGACGGGTAAAACTTTGAGGTAGTTAGAGACTTCGCCTACCTCGAGTTCGCTATAAGCTCTCACAACAATATAGCTTCTGAGTGAAGAATTACTCTAGAAAATCACTGATTCTTTGGCCTAAGAACCCAATTGAGTAATAAGGTCTTGTCAAGAAACACAAAGAAGACTCTATATAAGACCCAATTATCTCACTTCTGCTCTAAGGCGCAGAAGCTTAGACATTAGCCAAGCCGAATGACGATGTCCTTGCTTGTTCGCATGATTTTCGAACCCATTTGCATTGACAGGCTTTGGAGAAGGAGATTGAACAGAAATTTCTACGAGTTGTACAGCAACATCCATCAGGTCAGATGAGCACACATCAGTTGTCTAATATGCCTGAGACATGTAGAGCGAATGAGCATCAACGTTTTGACCGGAAAAGTCTTCGATTCTTACTCGCAGAGTCACAGCCGTAGAAGAATACCACACCTTGTGTAGCGTGCACAAGTGGAAGAGAATCTCAACCAACTTGGAGTACTCAACTGGAAGCAGTTAGCCATACCCCGCGCTAATTACCAAAGCTTGTTTGTTGAGACCCAGATCTACACCGCACTGCAGAACCACCTAAGTAAGTATGTATGTTAGTAACGATAACTTCGAGCCTTAGGCCATTTTACAAGCAAAAGTTCATTAAAATTGGTTTAAATGAAAACGTAGCCAAAAAGTGAGCATGGTCACATATGATAATAGATGAAATGTAGATAGTGTGGTCTTAATAATTTCTTTCGGTTTCATGTAAAAAAGTAGGCGGATTCCAAAAAAGTTTACCCTTGTACTACTTCCCTTTCTGAAATTTGGATGAAATTTCGTCCTTCTAACTCTGGTTAAGGGCCAGAAATGGTAAAATCCTTTCTTACATATATTTGGCTCAATAGTTTAGTGGCAAACTTTTTAAAGGAAATGCAAAATTACAAGGACACAAGGACATACGTATAATGCGAATGATTCGGAACTAAAATTACACTCAGATACAACAATAATGGTCTGATGGGCTTTAAACATTGCGGTCACGCGGTACTTGGCATCTAGTGTGCGTCTCGGGATACAAAGCACTTCTTCAGTCTAAGGGCGGGCTGTACCCCCTTTCAATTGGAAGCTAAAAAAAATAAATAAATACTTGGCGCTACAGGTCGATGGGACCCAGCGCCTAGCTTCTCACAATCATTCGTGTTGTGCGTGTTATATTCTTTACACGAATGGAAGGGGCCTACTGTTTAATGCCGTATCCGAAGGGAAGTTTAGTATTTGAGAAGCTTTCTCAGGACAACTGTACTCTCGGATGTTTGTCAGACGATCGCGTGAGTTGGGGCCGTGAAAAACTTTTTAGGTGTTCCCCGACTGGGATTCGATCTCGAACCCCTTGCTCCATAATCCAACGCACTAACCACCGAGCCATGGCGCCCACTTCAAGTGGAAGCTACTGATTTTAAGCAAGCTGTGATTATTATATTGACAACCAAACAGCCATTAAGACGTTGCAATCTACATCGATAAGACCCAAGGTCGTAGGACTATGAACAAGATAAGAACAGTCAACAAGGTTATCGTTTCTTTGTAAATGTCTTCGGAACCTACCTAGGAAAGGCTCGGATATAGACCCCTCCCTGGCTCTACCTGGAGCAAACTTCTATCTTAAGCTCATAAATTCAAATCTAGGCAGTCGGTTCTTTTCAGAGGTTCTCCGACTACACATCTTAGGATATGACAAGCCATGACTTGGCTGCAATTAGAGCCAGATTCTACAACATTAGCCTAATATATGCAAATGACTCTACCAAAGAGGAATTCTATGACTTTTTGGATAAAGCCTTTCCTAATTGAGATTATGATGCTAAAATTGTTTTTAAGGATTTCATTGGCAAATCAATGCCAAATTAATGGTTTAATGGTTTAGTTGGTATATCTAAATCTAAATCTTTGTATATGTATCTAAAAGATTCTATCTACGAATCCCAACTGTAACAGTTGGTCGAACGAGAAAAAGCATGACAGGATTACCCAGAGAGACTACAGTGCGAAAGAAATGATCTCGCGATCACTGAACGCATACAGTGTATGGTTCATTACAACTGGTTTACAGTCGTAAATAGATTAAGACGACATAGCAAGGCCATTCCATTTTAGATATCCACCTTCTCGCAGTTTCTCAAGGGAAGTACTGATTTCAAAGTTCGAGGAAGAATCAGGTACCACATGCCATTGCTTCAAGTATATAAGCGCAAGTTTGGATCGTTAATGGACGATAATTCTTCCTTCATTTGCAAGGTTATGGTCAAGAGGTATTCGTAATTCTAATTGAGAAGAACCAGTTACTTGGAAATGAATCTATTCCCAGTATATCTACATACATGTATGTATTTCCTTTTCGTACTTTATCCCGACAGAGACAAATAATTATAATCATGAGAGCTTGCCTTTCAAAACCGTATCTGCATCTTTTATATTAAAAATTAATTCAACACTTTTCAAATGAAATTAAAACATTTTAATTTTCATTCATAATGCATACACATAAACTATAAGGACTAAATTACGTTGAAACTTTACAATTTTATGAAAACATAAAACTCCATAAAACCGACAAAAGCTCGTCCAAACACCCGTAAATTCCAACTAAACTCTGTTCTCAGCTTTAATGTCAAAGGATGGTCTAAATGTCAGCGAATCTCAGTGCGCCAACACAGCTATGTAACTGAAAAAAAAAAACCAAAATTGAAAAACCCCCCTCCTCCGAATCTCTACGGTTTCCTTCATATTTTGAATTTTTTATTGGATTTGTTTTTCTCTTCTTTTTTTTTTTAATTGGTTTTATTATGTTGAACGAAATTTTGATGTCAACAATAACCGCTTAGTACGCAACGGTGGTGTTTGACGTCAAAAACGTTTTCGAAATCACCTTGGTGTCTAAAAAACGAGGAAAAAAATAACAATTTTTATTTTTGTTGGGATATTTAGCTTTTACAATAATTTTGATTTTATCTATGTATCTCAATACGGTGGAGCTAAGTATTTGTACTGAAAAAAAAGGAAATGAATGGTATTATCTGCCTAAGCGACCGGAGGGGGTGGGGATAAATCAATACAGACGAGGGGGGATTTATTTCCTTGGTAATAATGAAATATAAAATGTTATCGTTATTATTCACGGTTTTGAGGAATTGTTAGGGCTTATAGATTATTTGAATTTTATGTATTTCATTGCGATACATAAACTCAGATATTTATAGATGTTTTGGAATCGTTTGAGGCATGGAAAATTGAATGGAATGGTACTGGCTTTGGTACGAGAATGTATAGAATTGACATAGCGTTGCAGTAGTTCTTCCGGATGGTAAAACAGACGGGTATTTACTGATATATGAACATGGAAACACGAGCAATAAGGCATTTTCTTGTTTTGACAATCTTTTTATGAAAGTTCTACTCTTGGATGTTTGTTAGACGTTCGCGAGTGTTTGGGTCATATAGCACTTTTTTGTGTTGTATGGGACTCAAATTTTGAACAATACATCGCAGTTATCTAACACACTAACTATTCAGGCCTAAACTTGTCACACATCTCATCAAAGATACTGACACTCTCAGATCAGGCATTGGTGCTGGGCTTTCATACGTGCAACCACCAAGTTGAATTAACTTATACCCTGCTCTAATCCGAAGACGGCGAATAGACATTCAGATAGTCAAACATCACTGCAAGGGAATGTCTTGATGGCAGAGAAGTATATACAAAATAAACTGAACGACTGGGTTAAAGGGGTTTTCAGTAAGGACATAACAATTTTGTACTAAAAGAAGTACAGAATAATTAAGATATTGGTCTGAAATTTCTAGGTATGTACATATGTACACATTTTAAATTTAAATATAGAATTCGATCTCTTTCATGTGAACGAACACGTTTGCAGAGATCAATTCTTGGCAGCTAATTTCCACTGCTGTTCTACACATATCGGCAGGAACGTCGATAATTTCACGTTCGATATTGGTACAAATCTCCTCTAACGTTGTTCACTTGTGAGCATAACACAACGACTTAACATAACACAATAAAAAAACATCCAACGACGTTAAATCGCATGAGCCAGGTTGCCATTCGACCGGGCCTATTGAGATTACACAGATACTGAACTTGCCCTTCAATAAATTAATTTTATGACCAGCTGTGTGGTACATACAGTTATGGCACTATCTTGTTGGAACCACAAATGTCAAGTCCATCTAATTTTTGGCAAACAAAATTCTTCCCACTGGTACGATAGCGAACTCTATTGGCCATAACATGCCAATCATCCAACCATTACTCCGGCATGAAATCCACAACACAGGGTTGCGTTTTCTGTATCCAATAGAGTCTCTTGAAGAGTTGTTATCCAATAACCAATGTTAGCTCATGTACAAAGCCACTGAGTGGGCGCCGTGGCTCAGTGGTTAGTGCGTTGGACTATGGAGCAAGCTCTTCGAGATCGAATCCCAGTCGGGGAACACCTTAAAAGTTTTTCACGGCCCTACCTCTCGCGAGCGTCTGACAAACATCCGAGAGTACAACTATCCTGAGAAAGCTTCTCAAATAACAAATTGCCCTTCGGACACGGCATTAAACAGTAGGCCCCTTCCATTCGTGTAAAGAATATAACACGCACAACACGAATGGTTGTGAGAAGCTAGGCCCTGGGTCCCATCGACCTGTACCGCCAAGTATTTATTTATTTTTTTACAAAGCCACTGAGCCAAAAATTACCTACATGAAGATGATTTTTCAGTGAAATTCAGGATTTTTTCAAACTTTTGCACAACACCATCTGAGAAGGTACCGTACTTCAAATAATCAAGAGGCCTCAGTTCTAAGTTTAATCTTGTAAAGGTGTAGAGTCTTCGAATCAAACCCGGAGGGACAACTCAGTAGAGAAAGACCTCTCCTTACGTGACACGCACAAGTAAAAGGGGACCTCAACCGACTTGGAATGCGCAGCTGGAGGCAGTTAGCTAAGGACCGGGCTAACTGGAGAGGTTTGTTGGTTGAGGCCCAGGTTCACCCCGAACTGTAGCGGCACCTAAGCGAGCAAGCAAAGAGAGGAAAGAGAGATTCCGAATTGGCTCATTTTGAAATGCAGCATTTACCGCTGCGATGCTATCAGTACTTTGTCTCACCAGCACAGGAATATTCAGTAGTATCCTTAGCCTGTCTGCTGGGTTCCATATTAGGAGCACGAATATAAAAAAAATTGCGACCACAGGGCTCAAAACTTAGTTAGTAATTTTTACCAATTTCTGAAAGTTGTTCCTCATGAGCTTCACCACAATAGAAATGTAAACCTTGGCTGATGTTTTCATATTAACAAGATATAAAACAAAGTTAAGGGTGCTCCTACATAAAATTACAAAATTGTTACGTTCTTACTGAAAAAATATTGGTGGACGGCGTTGCTCAAGCGTATAGTGCGTTGGACTACAGAGCAAGAAGTTCCAAGTTCAAGTCCTAAACAACGCCAAACCTCTCGTGAGCGTTTGATAAACATCCGAGAGTACAAGCATCATGAAAAAGTTTCTCAAATAATTAACTCATGAATGTGCTTCAGAAGTAAAAAAGTTGGGAGTATTAGTTTTCAAAATATTGATGGGTAAGGGATTCATCTGGATACAGTCACATTTAAACCATAGAAATTTTTGGGATTTACTGAACTAACACAGGACTTTTAGAGAATCAGAAGGCTGCCAAGATCATAGGAAATATCTTCACTGGGATTTAGTTTGGCTTTTTCCTTGCTATATGTGAATTCGTCCCTCGTTAGGAATGAGGTCAAGCAATTGCACGTATATTTGATTTAATATAGTCAGCCAAACATTTTTTAAAAGTCTTTGTGGCTCAGTACTTAGCAGTGGCAAGCGGCAATCTAGAGAGGAACAACCTACACTTCAGTATTCAATAAGGATAAGTGTTTTCTAACCATGACATACTCGTAAATGGCATGAATTCTGCTTTCATTTAAACCATCAAGGTTAAGTGCTAGACACGGAGACTCTTAACTACTGATTACTTTCACTTTACCCCCATGTATCTACATCAAAGGTAGCGAGATTAATGTAGAGGGTGGAGTTTATGACAGAGTATACATTTTAGTCTAATGGTACAAATATGCCTTGGGACACAGCCTCGTCTGCAAAAATTTGTCATTCCCTCTAAGTCTATCTTATAGCTCCATACGAATGCCATGAATTGGAAGTGCCTAGGGACTTATTTGAAAAGAGGTCCAATCATTAAGGTAGCACTAGTCTATAGTGTATGGCATGGCATTTATGACTACTCCATTACACTGGGAAAAAGCTCAAAGAAACTCTTCATTTTTGAACTGAAAACTAATGAAAAAGCTACGGTTTTATGGTTCTCCAATTTGAGGAGGGAGTAGTAGTACTCTGTTACCTATACTTTCTTAGAATTTTCATGTATCTATAGCTATATACGTACACATGCCTGCTTATTTTCCAATTTGATAATTCACTTCTCTACCTCACTCCCTCCACGAGCAGCATACTTTCATCATCATCATCATCTCATTGCTGAATGCAATCACCGAGCATCAAGCAAATCACTTTAGCAACTTCATTAGACGACCTCTTTCGTGCAAACATCCACCTTTTCAAATGCAAATATTATCGTTACGGCACTTCGTCTCATTTCGCAAAGACCAGCCATCAGGCAAAGTAACAAGAATGCGCGCACTACCCTTCACCCATACACACAACTCCTAGGACCACCCTCCTGTCGAAAATGGCATAGGAGTGGAATTCTTCACGTGCTGTGCGTTGTTTTGTCGTATAGATGTCGAGTACATGTCACCTTAAAGATACGATTAAATTCAAAAGTAAAATGTAGGATTTTCCGTTTCCGAACCGACTCGCAGCTGCTGTGCTCGGTCCTATCTTGTAGTCTTTTTCCAGTCTCGGCAAAGGCTGCGATAGGGAGAGAGCCTTTAAATTGAGTTTTGAGTTTTCCTCTTTTACCCGCCGACGCCGCCGCCGGTACTTCAAATTTTAAACGAAGACCGAGAAAGTATGTTGCGAAAAGTAATGAAATTCGCTTTACCACCGGATTTCCGGGGAGAGCGGATGGCGTTAAATGTGTGCCATGTACCTGTGTGGCGCTGAAAATTGGGGACAAAGTTTCCGGTAATAGCTTACTCCGTAGGAGGGTGCAAGTGGATATATGTATGTATGTATAAGAGAGATCCTGTGCGGACATATTGTGCAGTAAATGTGTCACTGCTATCTGTTGGAGAATCTTCGGTATGTTGGCAACGAAAAAGTCTGCTGCCAATCCACTGATGATGAGGAAAGTCAAAATGTCCCTTTGGAAGGAAAAGTTTGAGATCCTGGATGGGGAGCTCACGATATTTATATGTAAGTAGGTATATGCATGTGTGTACGTGGCAGTGTGTTGGCTTTCATTTCGTGTTGACCATTCTCCACGGCGGAGTTCATTTAATGATTCCTGCTGCAACATTTAACGTTGTTTTGAAGTTTCCTTTTCTCTTTCTGAGATTTTTTGGTTTTTCCTTTTTATGATGAAACTCATAACGTGGCACAACCATCAGGATAGCTGGTGTAGATGTCCCGGGGTATAGTGATACACAACTTTCAACTTGAAGGGAATTAATGTTTGATGACGCAGATAACTCAAAATGTGAATCAAGGACACTCGTATAGTAGGAAATTGGTTTGCTAATGTGAAATTGTGGATATGTCCACAAAGCCGCAAACATTTATTTCGAAAACTTTTCCAAGGACTGTATATCATGTCTGTCTTATGGAAGAATTTAATTAGTTTAGAGTGATCCTTGTACCTTTCCATGGATTTGTAAAATATTAAACCTTTAAAGAAAACCATCGAAAATAGGGAATGATCACAAAAAATTAACTTAGATGGATGGATCTGAGCCTGCTTAAGTCAGTGAATGTTATGTATATTCTAGCAGGACCAGGAATATTAGGGCCAACACTAACCCATCGTCTATTTGTTATAAGTACTAGATCCGTCCTATAAAACACGTATTATGTTTAGCGGTAACAGCTTGGTAATAAGTCTAAACAGGATCGCTGGTAATGTTGCCTCATTTATACAAACTGACTACAGGATTATCGATGGCAAAACGTTGTAGATTCAGATCTTATATAATTCATCTCTTCATACACTTATTGAGGTTAAATAGGTGCCTGACTTTTCTATAGAATTTTATACTGATTTCGGTTAATACTGATACGTTGCTTGGTTAAAAGGTTTCAACAAGAAAAAGCTGCTGGTACTCGTACATAATGTTCCAAGAGCTGGACCTAGAACTGAACCCTGGGGGACTCTTTCTGTAATTGTAAATTTTTTCGACCCTCTATCCATATTATAGGATTCTATCTTCGATATAAGTGCTTTTAGTTAGCTAAGTTGAAGGCATTTTTGATGCCGAGCATAGGTATAATCTTGTCCCCGATATGGCTTTGAATGCAATATTGCAAACAGAGTATATTCCGCGGAATGTGCATAGTTTTTTTTGCTGCATAGGTACTATAGACACTGGTACTATAGACAACTATTCCAAACCAGTCTTTTAGGTAAAATTGGAAACATTTCCTTGCATCTGATGGTCGCAGAAGTGTCAAAATCAAGAATAGGAATAGTTACCAGTCACTATACGTGGGCAACTGGTAGAACAGTTGCTCAAGTTAAAAAAAAGCAAAGGTTGATATGCCAAAGAATTGGGCATTAGTCCTGTCTTATGCATATGAGACAAATCACGAAGTTTTGAAGGTCGAACTTTATCAACATTAACATCTGAATGGGATGGCTCAGACCATGTGCCCTTTTATATAATATGTACATATGAATGTATGTGTTCAAGGGATTCAAATGGATGACTTGCAAGGCATAAAGGACTCCTCTAGCATAAATAGCGCGACATTATACATTCAGAACTAAGGCAACTTAAAGAATCAATTTGGTCCTTCCAAAAAACTAATATCACAACCATTAGGTAGGTAGTTAGGTAAGTAAGTATCATAGCGTATACCATAGTGGGTCTATCGGAATATCTAAAGAAACATTGCAGCAACAACTCTAAGCCTACACCATCTCTTCTCTGCAAAACATTACTATCACCTTGATTTGGTTTGTAAACCCAATTGTCAAAGAAATACTTTCCTAGGTATTTAAGTCTAATCCAAACTATGTCTTGGCTTTCACAGAGTACATGTATAATCTCCTCCAGAACATGGAGGTCACTGTAGTATCTGTATGTATCCGTATGTGATATTGCTAGTCTCAACATATGCCTCCCCAGAAGGCAATGGTCAGAGAGAATACCTACCATTATTCTTAACCCAGACCTACTGACTTTTAAAATTTCCCCAGATTAAGTACGATTTAGCATAGCTCACATGGAATTGGACACCATATGTCCTTCTAAATTACCCCACTTTAGGTCACCCAAGTTGGAAAACCACTCTTACCACACGTATCTGTGGTTTACACCTCTCACTATATTGCTTGGTGGAAATTTTGGTCCTTTTTTAGCCAAGTTCGTCGGACCTTTCGGTCTTCTTAATATCGCAGTGTAATCTGACACGGTTCGGAATATTTCGGATTTCATGATGTTGGATTCTAGCTCCTTAGGCACAGCTTGATTATCAACGTAGGTATCTCCAGTGATGCCGCCACTTTGAGTGTTAAACCTCAGCTTGGAGTACACTTCTTGCGTCTGGAAGTCTCAGGGATATTTGCAGTTATGTATATGTCATCGAATTTATCAAGGATGTTCGAAAGTGATTCTCTTAGAATGAACCAATGGCCCACAATATTCGAGTGGAAACATTCCAATTTATGTCGAGGACGTAGTGCGCGAAGCACTGGTAATGGCAATGTAGGCTGTTCTTTATACCTTGGTCAACATATCCCATGTATTCTTCTTTACAGTGGCTTTTCACTATCATAATTTTTAGACAGATTTTAGGCCCCACTTTTCTGCAGTGTTCTCTTGCATCCTTCCGGGCTCTTTCCTGTATGTTAAGCTGTCGAAAACATTACCCAGATACTTTCCAAAAGGGTCAGGTCCACCTCACCCAGTTAGCTTGTATATTCTGCTGAAGAATACCAGATCTGTTTTGTCTAGGTTTACGTGAAGTCCATAGTCTCTAGGCTATTTCCCAAGGGAATCAGATAAGGACGGACCAGCTAAGAGCTAATTCCAACAATACACCTAGTATCCAAGAACTTTCCCTGAACTGTAATTACTAAGTCAACTCATAGTGTTACTTAGTTTCTTCAGTATCCCATCAATGACTAGAGCCCCGAAGTGGGGGATATAATGCCTTTTTGAAGGATACATTTAGTGATGGATTTCCTAACCCTATCCGAGAGTGGAATTAATGTTTCCTGATGGGAGCATTTACCAAATCCAGTTGGTAATGCTATGCTTGACATTGAAATTTTCCAGGCGCTTTTAATGACATCTCTCTTCTCGTTATTGAAGGCATCTTCTATGTCTACGAAAGCAGCTAAGGCAAATTTCTTGTAGTGAAGGCTGATGCCAATTTTCCCTACCACCTCGTGTAATGCAGTTTCCACCGACTTACCCTTAAGATATTCATGTTGACCCTTGGATACGCCACCGAAGTGTCACATGTAGAAGGATCTCTAGTACCTTAACAAGGAACGACTAGAGACTAATGGGTTTGTAGTCTTTCGCTTGGATGTGACTTTATTTGCGACTACTTTAAGTATGAAAATGACCGTCACTTCCCTCGTCGCTTCTGGTAAGTACAGTGATCCGAAGCATTGCTTTAATATCTATGTCGACAAGTCTGTTATTGACTATTGCTCGGAAAACTGCAAAAAGTGTAGTACATTTCGTCGACCTTTTGGCACAGTATAGTTCAGTGGTCGGAGTTTTTCTCCACCAAAACTTAAGAACAAAAAAAAGTTCATTCATTGTTGTTCCCGCATATCATTAAGAAAGGTGTGCTGCGCATCGCACAAGTTTCGACGGTTCTTCATACTACTGAGGTGTAAGCCCTAATCAACTCACCCAATCTGTTCTAATCTCTTTCATCAGAACTCAACATCAAGCCAACCCAATACCCGTTTTTTACAACTCTCAAAGCGGATAATACTTTGCATTCGTCTCGACCTAATTAGAAACCCGACCTGTTGCCTTGCATATCCTTAATCTTTATCCCCTTGAACCGAAAATACCTAGAAGCAACTACGAATCGGATTTTTAAAATCTTCCTCGTTTCACAACTTCCGTAATTAAATCAACAAGAGGACTTCAATATCCTTCGGGCAAAAATAACTTATGACCTCCCTCCATGGCTCGCCCATCATCACTGCCTCCAAACCCAATTTCCATAAAAGGAAAAAAAATTAAAAAAAACACCTCAATGAAAAAACAAATAACAACTGCGTGTATATGCAAATAAAAAACAACAAAAAAAAAAAAAACCTTTCACACCCCACAAAGCGAATAAAATCGCCGTGAAAACACAAATTGGAGACGACTGGGGCTGGAGAGATGTGTAACCGCCACAGCGGCAATTTAATAAATCCCCGTGTTCCACAAAGTTTAGTACCCAACCAAACAACCGCCATTTCGGTAATTCTGTTCCCTGGTGGCATCCCTCTGCATTAAAATAAAGAAAAAAAAAGATTCTTAATAAAATAAAAACCGTTCCAGGCCATTTAAGTGTACTCCTGGAGGGCGTTAGTATTTCCTTTTCGTTTTTTTTTTGTTTCTGGTTAAAGCTAGCAGTCCTTCGATGTATCACGTTCCTTGGAAGGCACGCGTCAGGACCCACTGGTAGGCTGATGATGGTTTACCCACCTCCTTGAGAGGGAAGTAAGTGAAAGTGTACGACATGAAATGTCACTCTCAATATCCTTTCGCCTTGACACCATCAACTAATGATTGTGTGCGTAAGCATCTATGTGAGGCCGGTCACTAGGAAATGTCCCATTTCAGTCTCTTTGTAGTTTTTTTTTTTTTTTTCGTCCTGCTTTTGCACGCCTGCCATTAAAATCGTGTTAATGATGACTGAACAACTCTACGGAACGAATTGTATCATAACTCATTGTCATGGCATTGGTTTTCTGCCGACACCACCCACCCGCCTACACTTGGCCAAAAGGAAATTCACAGAAACTTCATTTGTCATGTACTTGTAAAGCCTACAAATGCCCTTCCAGTCAGGTTATTTATTCAGAGGGGCTGCTGCCGGATATCTGTGAGAACGGCACCAGAATTTAAGGTCCCGGCAAATTAGAGACTTAAGGTGTATGTTTTACTGCTCTGTGTGTGTTATTAGCACATAACTCATTGTTGATGAGAGTACCAAGGATTCGGGGGCAGAATTAATGTGCACGTATTGCCGAACATGCTCCTCGAGAGAGGCAGATAGACCGAGAGAATGGTGTGTGGGCTCATGGGTCTATAAAAGTCTCAAGGAATATGAAGGAACTCTGCCAAGGCATTCGGTGTCCTTAATTATGTTCTTGGTTCTTCACAAAGTAATAAAAACGCGCGCTTATGTTGGCAGAAAGGATTTTGTATAAAATTTGTAGCTTTGCGATTGAAGGGTTACACTAAGGATAAAGTGTAAGGACACAAGTTGAGGGAGTCGTAAATTTTTCGAAGAATTCATAATTTGACAGAAAGACGGGTTGCGTTTTTCAGGTTTCTTTTCGTGCAAGTGAGAGCAAGGATTATGAAGAATTGGGTGAAAATTTATTATTCGAATTATTCCGGATTACCTGGGTCTTGGAGGACGATTAGAACTTTGTCTTGTTAATAAATTCTGGGCAAAGTTCTTTGCGAGTTTGGATTGTTTTAAATGTAGTCGAAGCGGAAAGAGGATAATCCAAATTCAAGTGAGGTGGCTGTAAAAATCATAAAACTTTTGATAAACGTACAGGAAGTCTTCTGCGATTAAGTGTAGGTAATTGCGAGGGGAAACGTTTTTAAGGAAAAGCAAAAGTTCTGATGAACTATGTCGGTTGACTACTTTTTGTAACCTTGAACGCTTCATTGTAAAAGATAGATGAGGTCCCTTAAATTTGCTGGAAAATACCAATTTTTCTTAACGAATTTGTATTGTGACTCAAACATTGAACAAAAGGATGAGTCCCCAAGACCAGGTAATTGGAAATACATTCCTAGGCCAAAATCTTTGGGAACAGCAAAAGTGACCCATTCGTAACATATCTGTTTCTACTACTAGAACCTTTTCAGACTACACCGTTTCAATACCATGACCGAAAGGTAGCTATAACACTTTGGGAACGAACATGAGAAGCTGATAGTACTGTCGTCAGCCAAGGAATGTATTGTATTCATACTGTAAGATCATTTTTGAAAATAAGAAAGAAATTCGGAGAGAAAACGGAACCCTGCGGGACACCAGGCTCAATTGTAAACGTGGATTTCGGGGTGAAGTCGGTCGTCGCATTGGCTTCAGTGTACAGGAAAAGTTTGCGGGTTACTACACTACACCCTTTAAGCCCCCAACCAGACAGAGACTCGTGCAAAATGAAAAAAAACATAGCCGCCGTAGCGGGCAGAATCGAAGAAAACCCAGAAATGTCTATTCAGCTGTGTTGGGCAATGCCAAATGCGCTTGGATTTGGGAATACATCCTTCTAAGATTGTGCTGACGGAAGAATTGAACCTGCAAGCAATGCAGTGAGTTCGCTAAATGCTGGAAATGTTAGCAGGAAATCCGGATTATGACCAAAAAATTGTTTTCTCGAATGAGGCTCAATTTTGGCTCAGCAGCTATGTCAACAAGCAGAAATGCTTTTATTGCAGCGAACTCACTCCACATGCGGTTTATGGCATCATCGGACGATATGTCTCTCGAAATGACGAAGGAGACAACGTTACCATGGGTAGAGGCAATGTTAATCGATACATCCGAGCTGTGGTTCCACTAAGACGGCTCTACGTTCCTTACAAGCGATGCAATACTCGAAGTTGTGACGAAGAATGGGTGATCTCACGGGGAGAGTTCATCCATTGGCTCCCGGGATTACGCGACTTGAGACCACTCGATTATTTTCGCTAGGGGTACGTCAAGTCTTAGCCTTCGCTAAGAAGCCTACCACTTTAGAACAGCAGCCAACTATTTAATGCCGTGCCCGAAGCGCAATTTGTTTTTTGAGAAGCTTTCTCAGGACAGTTATACTCTCGGATGTTTGTCAGACGCTCGCAAGAGATGGGGCCGTGAAAAACTGTTAGCTGTTCCATAGTCCAACGCACTAACCACATGTATAATACAGACCATTTATATTCTCTCCATTAAAGCCTATAGAATCTGCTACCTCACTTAAAGATTTACTTGGATTCATCACGAACTCGGGTATCATGAGAGAACTCTAGGTTTGTAGGAAATCACAATACACATCCATAGTCTAATCTAATCTAGCACGGACAACCTGTTCAAAGATTGTGATGACGAGAAGGTTCATGAGGATACTATCCAATACTATGTCATACTAAAAAAAACAAGGTCGACAAGTCTTCCGAAGATTTGCATAAATTCGTAAACTGCTCGGGATGCCTTGAAGATCCATTTTCAAAGATTTTATTCTAAGGGAAGTATAACCCCTAGGACATCACAATGGACTTAATTTGATCTAAGTGTCTCTTGTCCCATCAACCCATTAACCTAGCCTAACCTAAGGGGAGGACAAGCTGAGAGTTCGCAGAGAGTAGATCTCCAAGCAGCTTTAAAAACCTGACAACTGGAAATGATAATGACATGAAGGTTGACGGTTGACATGAAGGGCATAATTTTTTGCTGTTATTGACGAATAACCAAACATTTCTACTACTTTTGGAACAATGTACGATTTTCTCGCAACAATTCCTGCTCAAAGGAGAACTTTACATGACCAATAAGACCATTGCAGAGTCGATCGTCTTTCAACTCAATCAACCTGCTCGAGTCTAGACTGCAGCACCACGCATGTAAGCACAGGGTATGCCATCGGTATGAAAATATTGAATAATTTTAACATTTACATACAAAGGACCAAATTAATTAAAAAGGTAGGCCATCTAGTGGTTTCTTTTTAAATCATAGGTTATTTTGACACTGACAGCTGTTTCCCGCTCAAAATCTTGACAGAAAGTCAGTATCGTACCTCCGCGGAACGAAATGAGTCGCTTTACGCTTAATCAACGTTGGAAAATATTGAAAACTCATTTCCAAAGCTAGTGCTGTGCAGCCCAAATAGTGCGTTACTTGAAAATACGTTTTGGCTGAAACACCGCGCCTGCTGTACGCAAGTTTGTGCAAACAGTTCGTGAGACTGATATGCTAGTGGACAACACTCATGGTCCCCGTCGTCGCACAGATGAGAATGTGCCTGCTGTAGCCGAGAGCGTGAGACTCAACAGCTGAAGAAGGCGCACGACAGTCCGCTACGTTATCGCTTCATCGAGTCAAGCACTTAAGGCCAATATCATCTAACCAATCCTTCAGCTACAGCCCGAAGCCATCAACAAGGCCTTGGAAAATTGGAATTACAGAGTGCGCTACTCCGTCTGTTGTAAGACAAAGGCGAAACAATGGCGTACCAAATTTTGGAATTGCCAAGTCCACTTTTATAAAAATATTTTTTTTTAAAGTTTACCAGAAATTGAGAAAAAATTATTTAAGCAAAGTAATAGACCTTCAAATTTTCCATAATTCACTCACTTTTTAAGGGTGGTTTTATAAAAACAAAACTTGAGTAAACTCCTACAATGTTATGACCATTATTCCATCGAAATGCGGAATGCCACGCCTACTTTACTGGGAAGAGTAAGACTTAGACCTCAATTCTGATAAAATTTTACACTTATAGCCACTATATAGTGCCAGTATGTACGTACGTGCACTTTATTTTTTAAAGTTATTCACAAACCGACAGTCCTGTATTTAAATACATTTTTAAACTCTAAAAGCATTCATTCCTGCAAATAAAAAAGTGACCAACATACTCATTAAATTCCTGGCAATCCTTTAATTAAAACAATTACACAATACTGCAATTAGTTCAGGCGCCAATCATCAACGGAAACATTGACAAATCCCATTAATATTACACAACCCCCTACCCTTACATAATAGCACTTCCGCAAAAAAATAAATATTTCATTCTGAAAGGTTATTAAGCATTTTACGCAGATTAAATCAGCTGCGCCAATTGATTAGAATACATTTTAGTTTGATAGTAAATTTCACCGGAAACATTTGTTATTAATTTTTCAAGGAATTCATTTTATACGATTTAATTGGATTTGGGCCCCACTAATGGACATTATTCATGCCAATCTGTTTAATATGCATTCAAAATCAAAACAGAAATCAAAAAAAAATACCATTTTATGGAAATGCACTTTGCCTATGACGTCCAGTCCAACGGCGGCGGACGACGGCCGAAAGGGCCCACCTCCCAAATTGTTGCTAATGCAATTCCGTTGTCCCTTGTTTTAACGCAAATTTGTACAATAATTTGATTTCACAATGAAAATGATGTAAATTGGAGTTAATGTGAACGAGAATATGAGATACACAGGAATGTCCGGTAGTCAAAGTATGCACCTATGTACAGTGGAAGTGGGCTTAGAAGGATATGCGGGATTTACTCGTACCAGTCACAGTGTTGAAAACAATTTATTGGGAATTTTGACATTTTTTTTGGTAAAAAATCGATGATGATGATGACACAACCTTTCAGCGTGTCGTCATCATCACTCTCTCACAGAATTGAACTCTGACTTTAGAGTGCACACGATGACAGCATCTCGAATCAATCACAACTGATGGTAGATGGATAAATGTATCTTTAATTTGAACTGTCATATCGAGGTTGCTCCTAATTAAGTTCACAGAAATTTACGTATTATCAATCATTGCCGGCGGATTATGGTAGGTTCTATTGATTTTCGAAATCACTGTGTTAATGGACTTTTCAATCAAGTGGGATTTGCAGTATTCAAAAAGGATGAGATAGTGTTATACGGATAATCCTAGTACAGGGTACCTAACGAAATACGATTTGTTTTGTAAAAAATATTATTATGTAAATAATCTTGCACACTAGTCAATTTAGAAAGAAAAAAGTATCTATAATTATTTTTTATGAATTAAATTTATTGTTTTCTGTATATAAATTTTTGCTATAGCATAAATACAATTTTCATTCTCTTACCTTGGTATTTGTAAGGCAATCTCATCCAAGCTATCCGATGGACTCATCGGAGTCCTTTCGAAGAGGCGTGACGGTGCCAATGTCAGATGTCCGGTTGAATCACTGACGCATCGAAAAACTTTAGCGCCACGACGTTGACGCTGTTGTTGGCGTTGTCGTTCGACGCGTTTTTTACGTTTATTCTCCTCAGCACGCTGAAGATTATGTAATCGGAAGAAGAACATTGACATTCTTCGGTTTTCATAAAATTTATTTGTTTTTTTTTGAATTGGTTATGGTTTGAGGTGCATTGGAATACACAGATATAATTACCCATAATTGAAATTTTATTTATTTAATGGTTTTAATGATGTTAGAACCACACGAAGAAGCGATTTGATGAAAGGAAAAAAAAACATAATTTGTTTAAATTAGTTACATATTTAACTTTGTATATGTTTTCAGTGTGTTGTGTTGGGTACTGTGTGCATTTTAAGTGAAAGAAACATAATAGGTGCTTATGGAGAAGGAATAGCTAGACAACATGCATGCTAGAACTGACATAAAATTCATTAAACAATGTACACACATTTTACGGTATAAAGTTGAATAAAAGGATGCATCTCAAAATGTCAGGACATGTTTCAATACAGACGTGCAACGAAAGAGTGGAAGATGAAGAGTGATTCATTTAGAGGCATTTTTTTGTCGATGGAATTTTTGACAGATGACGCGCAACTTTTCAACAAATTAGTCAACTGTATTCCGAAAATCAGCGTTCAACGAGGAATGTGTCTACATTATCGGTCTACCGAACGCATGCCTCACTTTACCAGCAAAATGTTTGAAACCCAATTTTCAAAACTAAGTAGATAGTATGCGACACAAATAGACCACATCCAGTACATGGTAAAGAAAATATTGGAGCAGTAGCTGAGTTCTCAACAGTTTGGCTTGTCGTATGTATCAACTTGTCGTATTCGACGTAAGGATTTTGGTATAAAAGAACACAGAAATCAACACGTGCAAGAATTGAAGCAGGTTGACCCTCCGAATTAGCCTTTAAGCTCTGGAAAAGCTTGAAGAACATCCACTGTTTTCGACAAAAATGTTTTTCAGCGATGGGGAATAAGCCAGATTGCCGTATTCGGGCTGAAGAATAACCCGCAGAGATTGAAAATCTGCCATCAGGTCTACACAAAACAACAGTTTGGTTTGGTTAATGGGATGGTGTCATCATCAGTTCATATTTCTTCCAACAAGACTGCCTTACTTTTGACACAACGGTGAATTGTTAAGCAGCTAATTTTGCGGTTTGACCTAGATCTTATGATATCCTAGAATTTTCTTTTGTTAAAAGTTCAAAGTCTACATGGAAAAGCCGAATACTATTGAGAAATTGGAAGCATTACTCACGTTATTAGGCAAAGACCACTCGAAATACTTGGACGCATCATTGAAAACTTAAACTTCAGAATGGACCATGTTAACCGCAGTTACGGAACAAATGAAAAAGAAATAATCTTTTAAAAACAAATGTTAAGAATGTTTCATTTGTTTCGTAACAAAAATGACTCTGAAAAAAAAACCTTTAAATGAATCACCCCTTTAGATTCCTAAGAGGCTAACGAAACAAGTTTTGACCAAATACTATGCAATTTACAGAAAGAGTTTTTTTTTCAATTTGGATATTTCATATTTCTATGAGAGTTTTTTGACTATGCATGAGGATACCTACGGTCGGTTTTTATATTTGTATTCCACTATGGGGCAAATGGGGTAAAAAATTACTGAAGAATCTTTTTTCCTAGAATTATTTTAGCATTGATTTCTCCGGCTTTTGTCATGTTTAACATTTTTAAGCAGAGTGACACTTGACAGGACTTTGATCTTCAATTATTAAAAGTGACTGAAAGATCTGGAACTACTATGTTTTCGAAGAAAAACTTAATTATGGCTAATACTCATACTAATGCACCTGTTTAATTGCTCCTTTTAAATAGAAAAGAAAAATAAAAACAAACAAAAGAAGTTTCAAATACAGAATACATACTCAAACGTCTTGATCCATTGTTCGACATAATAAGTTCTGTTTTTTTTATATTTTTGGAAGTGCTTCTACTGTACACTATTCTCGATCAAAATACCGACAGAGATTGTCTCTCATTACTTTTATTAAATATTTTAAGTGGCCATACTTTTGTCTTCCAACACTGCAACCATTTTCTTCTAAAAAATTGGATGAGAAATGAGATTAAGCAACACTTCAAGGTATATTCAACGAGTTCTTTCAGCTTCCTTTCTTTGAATCTTTTTTTTTTTAGTTTTTGTTAGCCAAGAAAGTAGTTGCATAAGTCTACCGCGTATATTCTGTAAGCAGTCTAATTTTATTCCAGAACACCCCACCCAGTGTTATCCTATGTCTCCACCATTAGACCCAAGACTGTCTTCACCGTCATTTAGGATTGACATTTCCTGTCAAAGAAATTGTCATAGCTGGTAATATTTCTATAATTTCCAGAAGTAGATAAAATTTGGATTGGTGTCTATAGTTAATTCAAAGTTAGAATTAGGAAAATAATTATCAAAAATTAAATGAAATTGAGTTGCCCAATGTATTTTGAATTCATTGTATGTTTTCGTTTTTGTTTTAATTGTCAGCGCATGAAAGTGACGTTTACTGACAATAAAAAGGATTGTTCGATTTGTGCCGCCTGGGGATTTAAGTGGGATTTACTCGTATTATAAATCACGGGTTTTGATGGGATTTACAGATGTCAAATTGTAAGGGAAATCCTCGGGATTTAGTGAAGATTTAGGGGGATTTAGTTAAATCCCGGATTTAGTTTTGGCAAAGACATAGCATTGTAGGGTTTTATTTTTTTTTACTGTTCAGTCTGTCTATTGATATGCAACTTAGAGTTTGACGTTTGAGATATCTACTTTTGTGCGACCTGATAGTCTACTTTTAAGTCTCAAGATTCTTGCACAAATTGGATAAAACTTTGACAAGTTCATAGGTTGCTTCTTTCAGAAATTACGACTATTTGTAAAAATAGTTTGAGATTAAAAATATCAATAATTATATTCTTGAAATGACTGAGCATATCTGCATCTGCTATTAAGAAGGTTCATAAAGAATTTATAAAAAATCTACATTGTTATCTATGGAGATCTTAATACTCCTTTTGATTTCGGCTGAACTGTAGTTGTCAGAATTGACAGCATACGGTAACATTCGATCGAATTCGTCGATGTAGAGTGTACCTTCTTGTTGACAGTATATAATTAGTCTTGCCGTCATTTACGGCATTCATTCTGACAACTAAAATCATTTTGACAGTTTCTAAACTTCAAATGCCTATGGGTTCATGAGGATGTATTTTGGCAGCAAGTCGAACTGACAGCTAATACGAAACGAATACCTATTGTTTCATTCCTTATCGGTTGAAATTTTTTGACATGGTTTCAATAAAATTTTATTCTGAAATGTTTGCGTCATAACGACAGTGAAAATACAAAAACGTTGATCCATGAGTTACTAAATCAAAACGGATGCTACTTTTACGAATTTCATCTAATTAGGTTCATTGCACATAGCTTCCATAAACTTTGACTTCAAAGTGCAATTTAATTTAAATTAAAAAAGATCTGTTTTAAAAATGCTTACAAATTTTTGGGAAACTTTATGGAGATGGGAACATCAACGTGGAGTCTGATGCTATAAGACAAACAGAGCCTATCCTCAATCATTTTAGACTGAGTTGAATGAATGGTCAAGACCAGCCACAACATATCTAAGGAGACCGCCGCAAGATCGAGTTCTACTCTCTCTACTAAGGATACTGATTGCAAATGAAACTGTAACTTTTGTCATATTTTCGACAAGTTCTTGCACGCAATCCTTGAACTACTGCAATCCACCTAAATGCTCTGACAGGTGTGGATTACATTTTAATCTTTTGAAATCGGAGGCAATCCTTTAGGGCCTTTAAAACTCAATGCTACGTCACTCAGAATCTCAGATAAAGAGCGAAAGCTAACTTGGAATGAGAACACGTCAGAAAGGATGAAGAATGCAACTATTGCCTATCTTGCATGCAGTGGATGTATACATCTGTCGTGTAACTTATTCTGACCTGTAGATCACGAAAGTCTAGTTCTATTAGTACTACGCTCAGAGTCCTTAAAACAATATTCTATTAGACTTTTGACAAGATAGTGACTTGGGCTACCCCGTTACAGACATAAGATGTTTTATTAAAAAAAAAAAAAAACAATTGAATAGTCGTATTGAAAACCTTCTATCTCCTAAATCCGTTAATATGAGAGATACCACATTAAAGGAGTAGTGACTCAATTTTGTTCATGGCCCTACCTCTTGCAAAAATCTCACAAACATTCAAAAATAAAAGTGTTACTTTGTGGTACTTTTCCAAAACGAAAATTGGTCCTTCGATCACTGCACTAAACAGTCCTTTTCTTGATATATGTATACGTCTTGAGATGCGTTTTGTTGATACATTACTGTTTCAAAATACTTCAAAACATTTTAGACAAATCTAAACCGCAAATTGAATATCATTTAATAAACCCCCTTACCAAAATGACTTGCCGATGCGACACAATGACAAAATGACAGAATGAACCAAAAACGTTTACTTTAAAATCCAATTACTTTTCGGCTAACTAAAACCAAATTAACTTAAATGCAGTCTCTATTGTCATCCTTAGAAAGCGTCATTGTCCTCAAAAACCATCAAATGAGCAATTTCAAAACCGAAAATCTAGACAAAATATATATAAAAAAAAAAAAAAAAAACACGAATGTACCTACGTTAGGAAAAGCAAAGGATAGAAAACTGTCTCATGGAACAAGGAGCGACATTTCTAAGGATACACTTTTATCTCTCAGCCAATTCAATTTTATTTAAGTAACTGCATTCACTTGAGTTCTTGGTCCTCTATTCTGTGATAGATATGTACATAGGATGGTAGTAGGAGTATGCCAGATAGTGGGGCTGGGGAAACTTGGAACATCAATGTAATGTTGGAACAGTGCATGTAAATGATGAGGAAGGGTAGTATTTTTTACGACGATTTACATTGTAACGAACGGCAGTGCAGTGTTCTTTTCCTTTTGTTTGATAAGACTGCAAGTCGATTAAGACTGCAAGTCCTATTATAGTCAATCGACGGGGAAAATAACGTCAATTTGTCAAGGAATTAGCTTGGGATCCTTTTTTTTCCTGATATTGAGTACCAATTATGGAACAAAAAGAAAGGAAGTGAGAGATTTTCTTCGAAAAGGACTTTAAATTTGGCTGCATAAATACAACACAGTTCCAGCGACAGGAACACAGGGTCCATCATCTCACAACCATTCGTGTTGCGCGTGTTATATTCTTAACACGAATGACAATTTGTTATTTGAAAAGTTGTACTCTCGAATGTTTGTCGGACGCTCGCGAGAGGTGGGGGCCATTAAAGAAATTTTAAGTGCTGTCTATGGATTAAACCTGGAACCACTTGCTGCATAGTTCAACGCATTAACCACTTGAGCCACGACGCCCATCAGAATTTCAAGGACATCGTGGCTACGACTACGATAAAAAAAATCGGCCCCCTCTCGTGTACATATACGTTCTCAACTAACACACTTCGGATAATTGCTCGCAGAAAAAAAAACATCTAATTTCCTTTGAAAGATGAAGCACGTACCGGCAAATACACGAACTCAAGTCCACCAAGAGAGCCAATCACATTAAAAACTCATTGCAGTTGTCATAGAGCACTACAGTCAACATCGCCATTGCCATTGACAGGCGCTCTAATGCTCTCTAATACCCTCATGGTCCACTAGAAGCTCTGACATCCTCCTAATCTTCCACTTTACTACCGAAGCATGTTCCAATATGTACCTAAAGTGCTCTTACCGAACACAAAATCACAAACAGAGAATTGTTTTCAATTGACCAGGCGGACTAAAGACTTAAAGGAAAAAATTTAAAAGACAATTCCGGCTACAAAATCGAATATCATGAGCCCCTCACCACAGCTGGACACCATCATTTAATCAGAAAGAGTTAACACTTTCCTGCCTGTTACCAATGAGTTATGCCATCAATTAATCCACGAAAAAGTCCGCCTTCAAGCTTGTACCGGGAATGTCCTTTAAATCCCTGAATTATAAATTCGATGGATCTTCATTGCTCTTGTTGTTGTCATTTGCTCATTACATTTAGTATAATTGAACCAAAGACGTACATACATAAGTATATACGAGGCGATTTCTCAAACCATTAGACTTAGGGGGAAAGTATCCTTCAATCGCCCACATCCACTCGTACATACATATAAAAGTTGTCCAACGAAATAAATCTGCGGGACAATTTGTGGAAGACTTAGTAACACGGTATAGCACTGACAGCAGGTCATGCAACAGTGCGTAAATAACCATCTTTGCCCCCAAAAAACAAAAAAAAGGGTTGGAGCCATACACAAACAAGGACTTTAGCTTTCGTCTACCCGTGTCGCACCCAACTGTTGCGGTTAATGAGGCGCATTTGTAATTGATGTTCGCAGGGATTTTCGGCGAAATTGAGAAAAACAAGGGCAAACATTGTGACACATTGAAAAGAGAAATGGGCCCACAGGATCAAATTGGCACTTTATTGCGTCATTTGTTGCCAAAAGTAGAGAATAAAATCCTCGATAATAATTTGTGCTTCCTTCCTTTCTTCCTTTCTTCCTTTTTTTTTTTTTTGCTGTGCATTGCGTTGTTTGTAATTATGTTTTGTTGAATCTAGCAGGGAAGTAAATGAGATTTATTCTTTCTTGGAAATGTGGACGGTTTAGGACTTTAGTTTCAGTCCTTGTTACCTTGTTCTGGTTAATCGGATCAGGTCTGGTTTTAAGAGAAAATACGTGTTAAATTCTAGGAACTCCATTTTAAGTGCATACAAACACAAACGAGAATGCGGTGGAGATACACAATTTTTCAAATCCAAAAAGGATATTACGAAAATAGAAAATATAAGAGCAGACTTTAATGGATTGTCATATATGTATTTATATCCTTTTCGCCATAAGCATGCATTAACATTGATTGAACGTGAGATACGGTGCCCTTCAGAGTCTGCGGTTGAGATCCGAAAATAAATTAAAAATAGGTTTAGTCCTCTCGCCGTCTGAAAAGGTGCAAATAGAAACAAATTTGACCAATTTATCCGTCAAAATATTGATTTTAGAGTCTGGAATGCAGTGAATATACCTTCGGCTGAGTCGTTCATATATCCTGGCTCTCAGCGCCAGTTGCGAATTAGTCTTCGTGGGGCGAAAAGTTAAAAGTTACCAGTTATTGCGCGATGTTGCTTAGGACTCTTACCAGAGTTTGTATCCATGTAACTATCCTTGTAGAGTGGATGTCAAACAAAAAACAGTGTTTCATGGGGGGCGAACCACTGAGTCAGAGCAAGTCCCCAACATGAGAATATCTAGCCTTGCAGTGCCACAGCAGAAATATTTACAATTAGTTGTTGTACAAGCTTTTCGATTGACATGAACCTCATCTTTGAAAGAAGGTAGGAAGATAGGTGGGTACAGTACCGGTCCTTTGCAAAAAAAACCCAATTAGTGGTAAGGTGCGCCTTTTTGCTACCACAAAACTCGAATACAACCTAAAAGATGTAAATCAGACTCAACGCATGGAGTCCAAATGAAGAATTAGTTTTCCAATCCTTTTTTAGGCATCTCGCCAGGATCCACGAAGAAGGGTTGTCTTAAGGTATGTTGGCTGGTCCTTGCTAGGGTCGGATATCTGCAAAGAAAGTGAGGTAGAGATTCTTTCTCATTGGTATCCTTAAAGCTTTCTGTGATACCAAACTGTGATAATGGCTACAATTCTGGCAATATCTCATCTTCATTTACAGTAGCTACAGCTGACATAACTAGGCAGGAGGTTCCACCAGTTATTGGTACGCTAGAGGAGGTGAAGATTTATATTGTCTTTAGCGGCAACTAGCGAATTATCTGCTAGTGAGCCTTTAAGAAGTAGCTCGTCAGTACGCTTATTACCTTCATAATCACTGTGCCCAGGGAGTTACTGAACCGTCCGTTTGTATACCTATATCATAGTTGCTGATAACGTTTCCATTGTTCCATTATTATGTACTTAGTAGAAGACGAAATCAACTCTCATGGAATCGTTTCCGACATCATACAGTGCCCATTCGACTTAGCAGCCAAGTACTCAGATTCTCTGGGCCGGACAGGACTACACGTGGCTGAGTTTTGTATATGCAGTTCGAGGGAGATCAGGTGCAGGATGACATTTGGAGCATTTGTTGGACAGGATCTCCAAGTTCCTGTGATGCCTACCACTTTGATCTCAGTACTTTTCTAAGTATAGCAATATTGAATCTTCTTGCTCAAGGCAGGCCACCATACGATGGCGCCATGGGTAAGAAAGGAGGCAGACAAGGAGAAAGAAAACTATGAAACATTATCATCACTATGTACAGAGCTATATGTAGAAGGTATCTTTGAAACAAGACAAGATGTCAAACGAGTAGGTGATGTTCCCAAGGCTTCGTACTCACTTTACTACTGTGCCATCTACTATAGAGGTGACACTAACTCTTAGACAGTATGATAGCCTATCCTGTCACCAGCCTTTTGACCCTATATTTTGAGCTAGGAGAGTTATTGAAAAACTTCCTTTACAAAATCAGACTTCAGAAAATTTTGCGAAACTCATAAGCCAACATCAGAGATACAATGTCTGTCCAATTACTTGTATACGCTGACGGCATTGATACCCTCGGTAGGACACACTGAGCTGTGAATAGTGGATATTAGAGAGTGAATGAGAGCAAAACCAAGTATATACTGTCAACAGGAAGGGACACACAAAATCGATGAATTTGACAGAACTTCACAATCGACAACTATAACTTTGAGGTTATCTCGGCTCTGCTATCACATCTGAAAATAGCAACACAGCAGAAACAAAACGAAGAATAGCTCTTGCCAATCGATGTTTCTTTGGGCTGAGAAGGCAATTGAGTACCAGTTCCCTACCACAAAGAACTCAGGAGACCCTGCTCATCCCAGTCCTGTTTTATGATGCTTAAGCATGAATTCTATCTAAAATGATTGAAGACATCCTCAGTCGCTTCGACAGAAAGATTCTTCTACAATTTTCGATCCTGTTTGGGTTGAAGGGACTTTGGAGTAGAAGTGACAACGACGAACTACATATACGAGCTGTACAATGACATCGACTTAGTCAAAAACTGTGCATCAGTAGTTTAGGATGGTTAGGACAGGTAGAGAGAGTGGACACCAACGCTCTGGCGCGAAGAGTCTTCGATTACAACCTGAAGGGACAACGCAATAGAGGAAGACTTCGCCTAAGGTGGCGCGCACAAGTGGAAAAGGACGTCAACCAACTTGAAATGCGCAACTGGAGGCAGTTAACCAACGATAATGAGAAATGATGAATCGACAGATATGTCCAGCACTTTGACTCACTAGTATACCCAGTCCGTCGTGGACGTTATGGAGACCTCGAGCATACAGTGAGTACTCAGGAGAAAAAGTGAAACGAAACAAGGTTGTCCTTGGATACAAAAAAACCACAAAAATCTTCACCGTTCACTATCATGTTAACTTTTCCTGGTATCCACATCGAGAAATGCTGCCCTCTAGTTTTTCAGTCTATTTCATCGCTTCAAGCAGTACTACGGTCCAGCTTCAGTTTAAACTTGTATAAGTCTAAGTCTCCCTGAAGCGTTTCAAGGAATAAAATAATTCTTCATAGGTAAGAAAATAAACTTGCTTCAAGCACTTTCCCAGATTGTTTTCAAAACTACCCTACCTTGCCGAAAGTTTATGTTCAGAAAAAAAAACGAATAAATGAAGATATGTACATAAAATATTTTCTCTTAGGACATTGAGTGCCCAAGTAAAGCACCATATACCTGGAATACTATATCCATCGCAATCTATTTTTCCAAGAATGTTAGTATTTATTTTTCCCAACATCAGTGGAGTGTCCTTATTCAATTTTGATTGATGCCCTTCAGTACGACTGAAGCTTATTTACTCACACACGTTCTGAACTGAACAGACTTGACATTACGTCAATCCGATTAAATTGACCCAAATGTCGTTCTGACATAATTCTTCTATCCCATGTCACACGTAAGTTTGATGTATAAAACCGTCGAAACGATATCCGGAAATCTGCGCGCAAAAACATAGAAAAACGTCCTTACTCGGAATTTCCAATGGTTGACTGAAAATCTCCCCAAGGAGAATGTGCAACCCCGACAGCAAAAGTCAACGTACACAGCGAAATGGCAGTGCCTGTCTGTTTGCATAACTATCCCACAATGGGTTTTGTTCCCTTTTCTGCAAGGACGACGGAGAAGCAACCGCATCGGGGCAGTGGCGCACGTTCGCCAGCATAAATTACAAAAGTTTTTCCACTTTTTGCCTGATATTAAAATGAATTTTGTGTGCAGCAAAAAATAAATGTTAACCTTAAAAAACAAAAAGTAATGTTTTCGCATGGGAAGTGTTGGAGCGCTAATTAATGTAAAACATTTCGCGGACTCATACTTTTTCAACCAACGAACGCCGCAAAATGAAGGTAAAGGCTGTGCAAATATTAATATCCGGTAATTATTATCCACCGGAAATTAATAAATGTCCGCGAAGGACTGAACAAAAAAAAGTTTTTTTATGTTTCTATCTGCTATAAGTGGTTTAGGGCGTCCGGCTATTCGTGGGTTGAGAGCAGCATTCCAAAAGGACTTTGGCAGGAATTACGTTACAACAGATTAGAGTTTTAACACTCTACGCTAGTTTGATACCAGGAAACTCGGCGTTCCATAGCGAGGGGTGTTCCTACATACATAGGTAGGTAGGTGTAGAACGGGGTGGCCACATGTGCAGCCAACAAAATCACTAGTGGATCCATTGTTTGCTTATGCCGTGGGTTGACTTAAAAAACAAATACAAAGGTTGGGATAGGTTAGGTTAGGTTAGGTATGTGGGTCGGCGACTAGAACACGTCGCCAAACTCAGGTCAATACAGACCCATTGTGATACCCAAAGGGGAAAAAAGTCCCTTGCCCATTGGTAAACCCTAGTACTGATTTGTATCTTGTGGATCACCAAACCATCCTGTTGATTTGATGAACCTAAAAATTTCATTTATTGGTCTGTTTGCTAATTCTTCGAGGTCACGGAAAAAGTGTCGCCCTAGAAATTTGAGTCTAGGGTGGATAAGCCCAGGGCAGTGACAGAGAAACTGGGTTGTATCCTCATTAGCTTCTTCGTCTCCACATCCCCGACATAGATCTTCATCCGTGAGTCATAACTTTCTCATATGGTACCGAAGAGAGTTATGCCCCGTAATAATTCCTATAAGGACAGAAAGGGACTTCCTATCCTTTAGCATAATTCGGTCGATCCTACTCTTGTCAAAGCAAGGCCATAGACTTCTGGTGATCACACAGGTGTCCGGAGAGGTCCACCTACTATTGGCCTCACTTCTGGCCAAGATGCATGCCTTTTGCTTCAATGTGCAAGGCGGGATGAACACCGAGATGTCTACCTGTTGCGATGTAGATTCAGAGCCTCTTCTTGCCAGTTCGTCTGCCTTCTCATTGCCTGGAATACCTTCGTGTCCAGGGACCCAGCAGAGTGTAACCTTGTGCTGTGTTCCAAGAACCCTGAGTTCTTCGCGACAGCACTTCACAAGCTTGGATTTCATTTCGTTTACAGTAATCGCTTTTATTGCCGCCTGGCTGTCGATGAAAAGGGTGATACCTTCCGGTGGTATTGCCTTCATCGCAGTCTCACGGGCAGCTATTGTCACTGCCAGGACCTCCGCTTGGAAAACACTGCTATGGTTCAGGAGGCGGACTGATCTAGATATCCCCAGCGCTTCAGAAAAAATGCCAGACCCCACGCCTACATCCATCTTAGATCCATCTGTATAAATAGAGATGGAACGTGTGTTGGCAGGCTGGCCATCCTTCCATTCTTTCCTGCTTGCGAACGAGCTAGTAAACGGTCTATGAACATCTAGGAACGGAGTGAGGTAATCCGTAGTATAGACTTTTCCTAGATATTTTTTCAGGATCATGGAATGTCCTGTTGCATTATGATTCCAGCTATCAGACTGACTTATTCTTAGGGCACTTATAGCTGCCGAGGTTTTAACGAAAATGTCCAGAGGTATAAGATTGAGGATAACAAGGTTGGGCTATACGACCTCCATGAACCACCCCGAGGTTGCTATACATTTAAGGATGGTTGATGGTGGCTTTCCTGACAGGCCGCCCAGGTCTTCAAATTGGTATTCACCGAGGGCTACTTTTCTAGTTCTGCATATGCTTGAACATTCGCAAAGAAAGTGAAAAGAGGTCATCAGTTTCGACCACGGTGCGCCGCCATGTGATCCCCATGAAGAGTGCTAAGTTGGATCTCTTAAGCGCAAGGATTTGTTTGGTTTTAACGATATCATACTTTGCCTAGACTTTTTTGGGACATAACAAAACAAGAGTTAGGGGCAGTAGGTACAACACAGGCGAATACCATTGTCAGGTCGTATTCGGACCTCTTTCTTACTCATTTGTCCGCCAGTTCGTTCCCTTGAATGCCGCTGTGTCGTGGAATCCGTAGAAGTGTGACGATATGGTTTGCCGTGAGTGCTGTGAACTGTTCACGGCATTTAGTCAATTTTGATGATTGTAGATGAGATGGCCTTCATGGCGACTTGATTGTCAATATAGATGTCGATTATCTTTCTGGACTGTAGTTTCGAGCTGAGTTCTCGTGCGGCTTCTGCAATTACTAGTACTTTCGCTACGGAACACACTGCCGTAAGATGAAAGTCTCAGAGACTTTTGACTCGTGCCGCCCTCTTTCCACAGGTTAGATTGCTTTAAGCGTAGGGCATTCTTCGTAGTTACTTCCTTTAGATATACATAGGTCCAGCAGACATGTCTTCAAGGGCTGCGGTCGCTCTTATAACGCTGGTATTCCTTATACATATGTATATGCTAGTCGTTGTATCATGGTTAGTGCTCAGTGCACCCAAACTCCTTCAACTTAAGCTCAATGCCAGGCCTTCCAGACAAACTTGTCGGAAATGATGCTTAAAAAGTCAATCTTAAAGGTCCAAAGCAATTCTTATAGTTTTTTTGTGGAAAAATAAAAGAGGTTTCTGAGGCATCACGGTTCAGCTCCGTTCCTGGACCACTCCTTGCATCGAATCCCTATGCAATGTATTTTCATTTCTATAGCATCCTTTAGAAGTCCCTGCGGAATGATGAATCTCATGACTAAGAGCAAAAGTCTTTGGGTAATATGCCACTTATGCCACTCTTCTCCCAAGAAACTGAAAGACTTTTATATTCGCTGCAGTATCGTACCATACCAGCTGTCAGCGTCCCAGAATGCGTATGGAATTTGTCTTCGTACAATTTTTCGACATTGAAAGATGTTTTACCAACACAGGCATTTGCCAATCATAATAATAAACAGGATTATGAACTGAAAACTGGATGACAGACGTCATTGCCCAAAGCTTTGTACGCTGCACTCCACAGTAGCAGAAGATAGGGACTGTTGAGGGCGGCTAAACACTGCAAGATACTTAGAGATATTTTGCAAATTACTCTCGCTTAGCTTTCTCAATGGACTAAAGGATATGATAGTGTCGACCCTCACAAAACAGAATTTGTCTTCTTTACTAAGAAATTCAAAACTCGGCAGTTTGACCCTTCAAAAGCCTGACACTTTATAAGAAACTTAGCCAGGAACTCAATATCCTTGAACGTGTTAAGAAAACCACTACAGTCCTGTACTCCTGTAAATGGGGTCTACAGTCACCTATTACATATTGGTTCTATTTATCTAGGTATCACTAGACCTATGTAGGTATACTAAACCTATGACGTGATGTTCTGATGGACGGCTTTGAAGAAACCCTAATTCAATATATTTGGGTACAAAGGTCGCTCCTTTTGCATTGGAACCTTAGGCTTTGTTGGACTTAAATTTGGATACAAACACCTCCTTAAGGATAAAAGTAGACTGTCCGTAACAACTATGTAACTCTTCGCCATATTTTCACTAACTGGTTCGAGACGAGCTCGACTTCGTCCTTAAGGACAAACTAGATTCAAACTCTTGTCACATAGACCTATAACATTCAATTGGCATATGTAAGTATATTTTTGGCGAAAGTATCTTATAAAAATGTTTTGCAGCTGTACCCTAGGGTTTATGCCTAATGCATAATACCTTCCCGAACGGTTAAACGAAACCACCCGCAGATTCGACCAAACTAACATCTCGTCCATTAAATAAATGTAATTTGACACGTCTGTCCGAAAACCATCTGAAATAAAACGGTTCTATGATTTTACTGTCAGTTTCATGGGTCACTGTGTACAATCCATGAAGGTTACATCAAACGAATTTTTCGTTTTTTATTTTTCAAAAAGGATTACGTGTGCTATATAAAACATTATTGGTGTCATTGGAACATAAAACAAAAGACAAAAAAAAAGGAGAAAAACTCGCCAACAAAATATATATCCCAAAGGACAAAAGTTTTAAGGCTCCTCTTAACCCCCTGCGCTGGCCACCGCTGACTGATTCGGATTGCGGATAGATTTCTAAGGGTCTACAGGGACCAATGCTAAACCGACCTTTTAAAATGCGCACATCCTATAGCCATATCCTCATCATATCCGTTTTGGATTGTGGGCAAAATAAAAAAACAAAAAAAAAAACCAAAAATTCCACCGAAATACATACATATTTTCAGCACTTCTTCCTTTTTTTACGGTCCTCTCGTATGCTACTTCGTTTTTTATTGTACCATAAGGACAATTGGTTCCGTTCATTTGTATGGCTGTGTGTAGTCCCTACGGAATAGCTTTCGCACAGCACACATGAGTTATAAACAGCAAAATCCTGTAAAGCGATATATGCGGGGCATGAAAGCCTCTTAGGTTGTAAAAACCCATGGTAAAGGTACTTCGGGCGGCGCATTTACCATGGAAAGTGTTGTATAGGTATAAAGCAAATATTTGTTAGGTCCTTAAAGAATATCTACGTATTTTTTTTTTTTCTCTTTCCTTGCTCCAGGAGACGAAGTCAAAAGAAGTAAAAAAAAAAAAACTTCATCTCGATTCTTGATTGACATCATTGTGCTTGTGATTTATTTATTGGGTAAAGTTGTAAATGCGAATGATTTCGAATGCAAATTTACACGGGCTTAACAAATTGACTGAAAATGTTTACCAAAAAAGGACAAAAAAAAAAAAAAAAAAAATGCGAATTAATCTTTCAAGTCCAGGAAATAAGATATGGTAGGATTCGGGCGGTCGTGCAGAAGTAATGCGCCCATTCCCAACGGTGGAAACCGATGTTTTGAACATTTTGTCATTTGATTTTCGAGCACACTATGGCATAAAATATGAACAACTTGTATGTAGATGAATGGATGTCTCGAGGGAGGACGAATGAACAGATGGAATTTAGGGCAGCGATGGGTGATTGAAGATTAAAATCTTTATTTTGAGGATAATAGATACATTTACAAAAAATTGATTTTTGTATCAAATTTGAAAGCTTATTTCGTGTTTTTTTTTTCCGCCCATGACTGAACATTAATCTTATGCCATAGTTTAGCTTGTCGTTTGCTACTTTCTAAGGGAGAGGAGGTCTTAACCTTGTATCTGTCGATACACCAAGAGTCTTTGGTAGTTAGTCAAGTATCAAAATAAAGTAAAAACTACAAGAGGTTTAAGGTTTAAGGTTTAAACCCAAGCAAAAAGACCTAAAAGTTGTATCGCGAAAAGTCTGACAAACATCTGAGAATATAACAAAGATTGTGGACTGTAACGCATATGATGTTCACTGCGTGTTTTGTTACTAACGAGATTCACTTCACTTTGTTTGCTCTGCTAATTTCAGTCTCATAAGGGTTAGCAGTTCTCGTAAGCTTCTATTAGCTCCTATTATATGTTATCAACATATACTTGCGCCTTCTTCAAGTTCATATACAATATGAAGTCATCATCATTACTCTTAACTCAAAGACTGTATTCTAAAGAAGGTTCAATAGCGAAGGACCCATGATGGAACCCTGAGGCATAGCACTTCCCGTTTGAAAATAGCTTGCTATTTATATTCTGCCACCATTTTAGCACTATTTGACCTGCGTCTTGGCGGTTATGACTTACCCTGTGAATCAATTTTAAATGTCAAATAGTAGCATGTCTTGGAATAAGGTGTTTTGCTCTTCAATGTACAAGAAGGATCGACAGTTGGCGAATAGATTTTGCACTCTTTCGCTCTCCCCGACAAGACCAAAATATATTACTAGCCACGACTGCCGGCGATTGATCAGAAGAGCTTGTGCTGCTCATACGAGGGACAAAAAGAAGGAACACCATCCTCAAGAGTATGAAATATAACGCCCTTAAAATCAAGCAAATTATCCAAGGTTACCACTAGATTGTAAACTTTTGCGAAAGGCAACTAGAACTACTCAAGGTGGAGATCACAGATTAGACCTAAGAATCCAGCCTTGAAAGGGACACATTTATGTACATAAATTGTCGTGGGTCAGCAGTTTCTGGAGTGGAATAAAAACAAAGGGCAATGGAATTGTCCCCAAATGGTATGCTGAACTTGATCAGGACCTGTTTCAGTCTAAAGAAATCCTCAGAAGCATTTTTCAACAGAGATTTCAACAGTTTAAAGTTTGGTCATAACACGTGGTAGACATCGTGATGCAAACATCAAACTTTCAAAAAAATAGCTTATTTCGATATACATATGTACATACATATATTGCAAAAATTGCAAAAAAGGAGTCTACCTTAACTCGGGAGATCTACACCACGCATGGAACTAAAGGGTTTCTCAATAGGGACATAACAATTTTGTACTTTAATATAGAAGTACCATTCAATTTTTTTTTAATAACATGTTATGTCAAGAAGTCAGTCAAAGTTTACATTTCTGTCATGGTAAAACTCACGAGCGAGCAACGTTTCGAAATTATTAAAAATTGCTTCAAAAAATTTCAGCTGGTTACAGTAACTATACGAGCTCTTACTCCAATTTTCGTCTCACCACACAGCCTGTGGTCTATTGGACAATAATAAAGTCCCATGTCTTTTAAGAGACTTTCATTGCCTATCATTGCAAGAATTTGACATAAATGATATGTGATTCCAAAGAGACGGTGCCACATGCCACATGACTCGTCAAACAATTGATCTATTGAAGAGGAAGTTCAGTAATCGTTTAATATCTAGAAACGGTCCGATGGAATGGTCAACTCATTCATGCGATTTGACGCCATTGGATATCCTTTTATGGGGTTATGTTAAGTCATTGGTTTTTGCGCACAATCCAAGAGGTGTGTGTGGTGGAAAATCTCATCCGAAGAATCGATACCTCCAAACATGCTCGCTGTGGTTATATGAATAAGATTAAATACCGCTCTTAAATGTAGAATATGTGCTACACTTCTAATATCAGAATTAGCCCCATATCTTAAGTATTCTGTATTTTATTTAAGTACAAAAATGTTATGTCCTTATTGAAAAAACTTGATAGCTACACAACTATCGTTCAATTTTGGAACGTTTTTGATAATATCTAGCCATGAATTGCTAGACAATATAAAGAACTAAATCTCCACTTAGTATAATTTTCTACAGATCAATTATCCTTGCTTGGAAGCTCAAATTTGATCATGGTCGGGTTAACACAGAAATGCGCACTATTTACATACATGCTGACTGAACATTCCAAAACAGAAGAAACAATTTCTTGAAATACACTTCAATAAGCTTAGAAACAATACACATCTCTCTGTTTCAGAGTACTGGTTTGATTTTTCTGAACGAAGCATATGGTACAGTATGTGGGAGCTGCATGTACATATATTATATACTCAGGATCTACTCAGTACTTTGGTGTAGGTATGAAGGTTTGAGGAGACGCGTATCTTTCAGTTGAATCTCAGTCTGCAGAGTAATCTACTCCCCAGTCTGTACTAGTCCTTAAAAGCGACAATTAAATTTAATTGCTTTAATGCGAAGTCTGTATGCGAATACAATTCTCAGACTGTTATGTCTGAGTACAAGATTAAAACAAACAAAAAAACAGACACAGATTAGATCTCGTTAACCCTAGCACCCGCTAATAACCCCCCAATTTTAAATTCTTCCCAACTACTGAACGTTCTCGGCAATAAAAGACATACCTACTTCCATCCCTCCCATCGAGGATATCCACTCTACAAACTCCAACTGAAATAAACCCGCACAAGGTAATTGTGCAGAAAATTTCTTAATCGGAATTTGAAGCTAAAAGACATATTATCATATCCATTTGCGGTCTACACCCCAAACTCAAAAGAAGCACACACTTATCCCAAGTTTACCCACTGAAAGTGGACTCATAAAACCGGATTAGCTTTGAAACAAATGCATTCAAACGGAAAAGAAGGGAAATCCATAGAAATAGACTGCCAAGAGAAGACCAAAAAAAAACACCAACAAAACAAAGTGGTGATAAGGATAAGAAAGGAATCGTTTTTTTTTTTTTCGTTTTCGCATTCAGGACACAATGATGGATTCCCCCTCTCCACTGAACTGAACTCACACCTTACACATATTCATTCCGGTGGTGGCAGCAGCATTCCAGGCGTACGCACGATCCGAATACAGATGTCCTTCTTTGTTTTGGCTTCATGTCTCAATGCGGCCCCAAAAGATGAAACATTGAACAACAAATTGGCATCTCTCCATTCAGCATTCAGGTGCGGAAATGGTTGGAATGAATGTTTGGCTGCTTGGATGGATAAATACCAAAAAAAAAAAAAAATCCCGAACACACAATTGAATTGTTCTACGCATTCTTCTAGGGATGCTGGGTGGACAAGGTTCGGAAGGCCAACAAGGAATGTCTGCTGCGCCAAGGAGGGCGGCAAAACTTGAAATTGAAAACCCTCAAGTGGCTATATCAAGGATATTTTACTGTTTTTTTGTTTTTTTTTTGTTGATAATAATGGAGCAGTCGTTTTGTAGGTTTTCGTTAAAATCCCAATTCCGTCGTCGTTTTAAGGATGAAGGGTCAAAATCACAAAGGAAAACGATTTGAAGGATTTACCCCCAAAGTTTTTCTTTTGGGTCTGGAAAATTGGATTTCTTTTTTATTTTTTTCGGTGAGAGGATGGAATCAAATTTCCGAGGTGTGAAACAAACCTTTCGCTGATCAAATTGTTTTTATTCAGTTAAGTGCGTGAAGGAGTGTGAATGAATCAAATGAAGTTGAAACGGAGAATGTGGCTAATTGAGTTGGGTACGGCGATTGTCTGTTTAATTAAGAACTTCTGGGGAATTTCCCTTTTTCTTGGGTTAACGAGTTGCTGGAAGTATTATTAAATGAAAATCATTTCCATCTGAAGCTGGAACTTAATTAAAAGTCGATATTTTTTGTATCTAAATGCCGCCATCATCGATACGATTAAGAATTTTTTTTAGTCACAGCGTATTAAACTCTAGATGTCCTTGATAAACTGCTATTACTTTGACAACGTTGCAAATTTTTTATTACTTCATAGAGCAGCTGTAACTTTTTTTTATAGCTTTGCTAAACGAATTTGCTGTTGGGGTTTTCAGGGTTCCATGAAATGAGTCCTTAAGTAAGCGGGTTTTAGTTCATTGGCTTTAGATTATAGATTTTGTTTAATAACTTTGTGCGATGCCCTCGGATAGGGTAACCACTTAATCATCAAGGTTGTAAAAGACATATTGAGGAAGATGACACTGTGGTTTAACGGTTAACAGTCCAACAAAATTTATGTTTTTTGATGAAAATCATTTATTCCTTAGTATAACCCCTCCACGACTAAATCTCCCTCAGACTGGACTTCACACTCTTTAAACAGAGGAGCGGTGGCGTTAGCGATGAGAGTTCAGTCTTCCTTGTCGTCTCGTTTGGCGCAGTAGTTGGAAGATAGACAGTGTAATCCGTACCTTGGTACAGTTTATAGAGTTCGTGGTTGTATCATCTCCTATTCAACTTCTTCTCCCTTGGGCCCTAAAATGCGACGAAGATTTTTTCTCTCGAAAGAGTTAACTATCTGTTGTGCTTTCCCGCTTATTGTCTGCGGAATCCTTTTGCTCCAAAGTAGAACTCTCCTCAACCACTTCGAAATTATTGTTGCTAATACTGAGGTTTTGTTCTAGGCCGTGGACAAACGGTGGTTTTGTCCTCGTTTTCTTCAAGACCAACTCGTTTCGCCTGTTCTTCAATTGCCTTTTAGGCCTGCCTCTATGACTGATCTTCTCTGTGATTTAAGCAGTTGTTGAAGATTCTGTGTAAGCACCTGCTCCACCACGAGATTGAGAAGTCAAAAAATAATGCATCTGGTTGACGAAATGCGCTACACTTTTGGAATAGTTTGGAGGAACAGTTTTCGAATTGGGCATTGTGCTCTGTGTTTTCCAGCTTCACGCGGCACAGTTGGATCAGTATTGCCGGTATCTCGAATGCAACCAATACTTTGTAGATTTTAAGACGATGAAAGCGGTAAGTTCGATGAGATGATGGTGAGTCTGGACTTGAAATCGAATAATCTTTTCTAGAGTTCGGCTCAGTGTGTAAATTTAGTCGTCGTCCGAGGATATGGTATGTACCATACTTACGTTGACACAGTACGCTGGGGATATAGCTCGATAGTTTGTACAAGGCATAGGATCGACTTTCTTAAAAATGGGACATGTCGAGCTGATAGTGCAGTCACCGGGCATGGTTCCATCCACGGATACTTAGGTTAGGTTAGGTACGTGCGTAGGCGATTAGAAACATTTCACATCGCCAGGCTCAGCTCAGTAGAGTAGAGACAAACATCAGCTCCATGTTTAAAAAGCTTTTCTGATAAACCATCTGAGACGACCGAGCCAGCCTCTTCAATAATGGAAGAAAGATCACTTCTGCAACTGCGATGCTGTTGGTATCGCGAAATCTTCTTCTTTTCCACCGTTCTTCTGGTGCGATACTCAATACTAAGCCGTATATGACAAAAATGTAAATACGAGATCTGAAATTTCTGCCGATGAAAAATATCATATCGCAGAACACACTCACAGACTTCAGCAGAAAAGTAGACTGATAGAAATAAGTTTTTGGGACAATAAGAACGCATTGCAGATCACAACGACACGCCGGCATTGCTGACACCTTACGCTCCACAGTAGCAAGGATAAGAATAGTTCAAATCTTCACCAAACGCACTTCACCACCAAGTATGGTAATCTTCCAGTATACCTTTAGAAATGACAAACTTTATGTTGATGTGAACGTTGATTTACCATTTTTTTTTTTCAAAACCCTTTTCAAGTAGTGGGCGTGGTCTTATATGGTACATACGTGAATTACAGAGAATTTAAAAACTTAAGTTTTAGATTAACAAATGTTTGAATTTCTTGTCAAAATTTTGCAAAAGTTTATTCCACATTACTTTGCCTTTGTAATTTAATCCACAGATTATAACTTTAAAGCCGTTTTGGAAAAAATCGACTCTCGAATTGGAATTTATTCAGGACTCCAATACTTGCCCTATATTCTGCTACGGAGTATATACAGGAGAGAATCATCAGATCATCTTATAGATGATTTATAAAGAAATATTTGAAAGATTTTACTCAAGGAACAATGTTTGGAAGGAGGAAACCATACACTGTAGAGATGACGAACAGATCACTGTCAAACTCGTCCGTCTGTGGAGAATGATTATTAAGAAAACCCTTCAATGACCTCAATGACGTTTCATTACAAAGTTTTCACATTATACTTGAACGGATTGTTCGAAACTCATAAGAATAGTCCCATAAATGTTGGATACACCGTCGATATTGACATACTTGGCCTATCTCAGGTGGCTGGTTTCGAGAAGTCAGACAGATGGTCCCAAATAGGGTTTGCCAAGAATGAGGAAACGTTAATCAAGAAGAATGTATTTCTAATGTCTAATAATAATGTAACGTTTCCAACGTAGTAATAGGCTTTAAAATAAGTAACGTACTGGAAATCGTAGCGCTTCGTATCTTAGACCTAAGTTGAGAAACCACCGAAGCATGAAGTTTATCGAAATCCTTTGTAAGATGTCGCATGAGCATTGACGATGTTTGGAAAAGGACGTTAAACGAATAGTAAAAACCAAAAGTTGCCCGTCAATAGTCAGAGATGCCTAGAATATGAAGAATGTCTACATATAAATCTATCTCAAAAGTAAGCAACCAACTTTTATAACACTTATAGGCATGAAAGGACTAGGCTAACTGAGACGTTAAGGACTAAAAAAACACATAAACAAATAATTACTAAGCCAGTACTTCCACATATCATGACTAGAAAGAAAATAAGAGTGCGTTGTATAGAATAAAGTCAAAAGGACAGCAAATATCGGATATAAGATGATTGTTCCAAAAATACAGCAATATGTAGATATGTGGCTTGAGTCAGCTATATGAGTTTGAACCTCTCCAAGCTATAAACTTGTCTGATTATATAAAAAAAGAACGTGAATACATCTACAAAGTATATCTCCCTTTCGGAAGATGTTATAACTTTCGCAAATGACGGCAACGACAAGCTATGGAACGCTATTTTCCTCAAGACCGCGGAATACTCTACCTGACTATGGATTGGTATTTGTCAGTGTTTTGGCCCAACGTGTCCTACGTCGACTGGCCTATGACGGAAGAGGTACCGGAAATTTTATGCATTACATGGTTACTATGATTTGTGAGCGATACAGAACCATGATCATGTGGTTCCAACAGAACGATGTAACCGCACACATAACTCACGGGGTAATGGACATTTTGAAGGATGTATTTCCTGGTAAGCTTTGATGATTTGCACTGGCCAACTTGATCCCACGATTTGACCGTTTCAAACTTTCAGGTTTTTGAAGTCGCTGATACATATATGAAAAGAAGCCATAAAATCTAGAAGGTCTCCCACAAAGTCCTCGCCGAAAAGATTACAAGTGCAATGAAAAGGGTCAAAATGCTCATCAACAATAACAGCGCATGAACATTTAAAAAAACAACATCGGGTGAATGTTTTTAGGTCACCCTGTACAGCAGATAGTAAATGTACGGCACTTTATTAAAAAAACAAAATATTAAAATATAAAAATATCCATGGGAGAAACACCAAACTATTCACATAAAATATTACAACAAAAAAAACAACATTTAAACTTGACTACCTTGTCTACTTCTTGAAAAATAAAATTTTAGCAAAAGCACAGGTAAAAACGTGTAAACTGGTGCACATGCAAAATCAAAATTAATACAAATTGTGTGAGATTTGAAAATAAGTTTTAAATAAATAGAAAGAAACAAAACTTACAAATAAAAACCAATCAGCTACAGCAGAGGTGCGTGTCCTTCCAGGAATATTGCTGCTGATTACATAGATGGGCATTCGTACACCCATTTAAGCGTTTATATACACATAAATATTTGTGCTCTTATATAAAACATAAATATTATATTTATTTTAGTTTTTTTTTTTTTTCGTTTTTCTTTAACACGATACTATAGTAAGGCAATGTGACAGATACATTTATATGACTACAGGAAGTAGGAAGAAGTGCGTCCCAATATGGTGTAGATTGCAGTATAACTATTATCCCTTTTTGTCTATTCCACGAAAATATATATAAAAAAAACATTTAACAATGCAATTAACAAAAAAAAAACCGAAAAATATTTGACGTCACAGTGAGAGAGTTTACGTGAAATTTAATACAAAAAAAAATAAACTAGAAAAACATTTATCCACACACGTAACACAGATATAACAGGAAGAAATTGTTTTGTAGTGTTTGTCTTTGTATTTTGTTTATAATAGTTCGTCGAATATTTACCTGTTTTTCGGTTTTTTTTTTTTCTTTTGTATAAATGCGTTAAATTAAATTTTATTAAGGTTTGAAATTATTTTTTTGTTTTTTTACACTCTTAGGTATTAGAATTAATTTTTACACTCAACATATCACACGAAAATTATTATTTCTATACACTTTTGTTATATAAATTTTTATTTATCACTTATTTTAACTAGAGATATATTTGACTAATTTATTTTGTATTTGTTAGTATACAACTTATTAATTGACATACGTTTTTAAAGCTTTACCAATTATTTTTCCCATTTTATGTACACATTTTATATTCTATGTATATAATAAATATTTTATTTATTTTATTTTTTGTTTAGTAAAAATATTTTGTAATTTATTTGCAAAATAATCAAAAAATTATGTTTATTCTCCGGAAAGGCTCCGTTTGGTCCGCAATTCAATTGTTGGTTCATTCCGTGATGTTAAATAAATATTCATTTTGGTTTAAAATTTTAAAAAATCTTTCGTAGAAAATAATTATTTCTTTTTTTAAAAGGTATAATCTCATGTGGATGTTTTAGTTTTTTTTGTAAATATTGTAGAAAATTTCATAAGACTGTTTGTTGGTTTTTTTTTGTTGTTCAAGTGGTCCTGGAAAAGAGTTAAATAGGAAAAGTTCATAAATTGGTTGGCGATTTCAGCTTTACCGTCGAATCGAATCCAGATGTGTATAGAAGTCGTAAGAACTTTTCAAAACTAGGTTCTTAATATCATCTTTGTATGTATTACTGCGGACACTTTAACTGAGGGACGACGTTCACAATCTTTGCATTTACTTTCAAAATACACGATGTACAAGAGAAGTGGTACAGAAATTTTTGAATAGTACTAATAACCATTAAGCAAGACTAATCGAATAAAACATTATCATTTTGAAAATTTTCAAAACAAAAATCGAAGATGCATATTATATTCGCCACATATTCAAAAATATCAGAAGCTAAGTGAGTCCAAAAAATAAATGTTTGCCGCGACAAATTGATGGGGCCCAAGGCCTAGCTTCTCATAACCGTGTTATATTCTTTAGACGAATGGAAGGGGCCTATTGCTTAATGTCGTATCCCAAGTGCAATTTGTTATTGGAGAAGCATTCACATGACGGTTATACTCTCAGATGTTTGCTAGAGGTGGGCTCGTGAAATAACTTTTAGGTGTAGTCTAGGACTTGAAGCTGGGAACCCCTTTCCCCGTAGTTAGGAAATTAGGACCACACAGAACAAATTCATACGCCTCGTCAAGTGGACCAAACAGCCAAGTGAATACATAGTGCCCTTCAAAGCTTTAAAATCTATCTTTAAGACATACGTAAACATTGAAACATGGAAACATGTAGTATCAGCGGCATAAAACTCAATCCATTTATGACAGAGCAAAATACTTTGTACGCCATGCAACTTCAAACTTATTTAAGATTGAACCGAATGATATGTGGTCTTATCCTTCCCTTGGTAACTCTGAATTCACAACCTAGATATGGTTCAGATGCCCCAATCTTGAACCAAAGTGAATGTAAATTCTAAACCCAATGTGTATCCCAAGTGTCATAGACTTTAAAGTATATCTTAGCAAAATCTATCTAATCTACCTAATCTTGGAACTTCAGACCAGGGTTCCTCGCAAATAACTTTTATATGTATGTACTGCATAGATACAGAAAAAAAAGAAAACAATCTCTTCGCTCAAATTACATTTTGGCATTTACTTCTTTGACAACTTTAGCGAATCGGACCTCCAACTACTTCTGGTTGGAAAGTTTGGCTTTCAATAGGGTTATGATGATTTTGCTGAGAAAGAGTTTAGAAGTGCGTCGAAAGAGGTGATGACCATCGTTTTTTCATAGACAACCGACTGCCGGCATAGACCGATAGCATAAACTACGAAATTGGCATGTTGTGCCTTTATATTAAAGCCACAGTCTTTTCGTTCCATGTCACGCAAAATTAGGAACAGTACCATAGATTCAGTTTGCTTGGGAGTGGCTGCCAGCACACTTAGCCCAATGACAGATCCGTTGTGCGTTGTCCGTTCCATAACTATATTAGTGAAACCAATAGTAAAATAGCTACAGTAGTTCCATGTTTGGTAAGTTCATTGATACTACAATTCCCTGGAATATTCCTATGTCCCGGCACCCAACACAGATCTACTCTGCCACCTCTAAGAGAAATGAAGGGAACTCTAGAACTTTCAAATTAAAAGAGAAGGATTCCAGGTATTTGATAGCTGCCTGGCTATCTAAAAAGATGCGGATATCTGTAGTGGATATCGTATTTCACATGAACCAAAATAGGACTTCTTCAATCGCCAATTATTCCACTTGGAACATGAAACAATGAATAGGAAGACGAAAGGAGAGACTAAATCTATCTCTTCTACCCCGTTGTTAGTTTTTAAGATCCGGTGGCGCCGGTATGCAAGTGAATCCACCTCCTCCTTCCAGAATGTCTTGAAGCGATGGTTATCTGATATTGTTTGTCGGAGTCTAACTTCGGAATAGTGTGGTCAATGTTTTCAAAAGATATTTTAAATTGTTCAGAATCTTCACTGACCCACAGAGATATTGCTTTGAGACGAACAGTTGGATCATCAACCATTTCCTTACTTCTTGATGGCATCAGGTGAAACAGAATGTGGAGTGCTACAGAGAGTGTTGTACGAGACGCACCACTTATGGCCAAACAAGCTGATGTTTGGACTTTACTTAGATGATTTCGGACTAAGCAGAAGCATAGTCCGTTCAATTTTTACATAACACAGCTACTAAACATGTCTATTTTGGAGAGTATCTTGATACACCTAATCGGAACTTTATTCCGCTCAAATCAGGACAATTTGAATATGTGTATAGAAACCAATGCGCATAGAAGCAAGGTTGACGAAGTATCGGAAATATAGTATCTACAATATATAGTTCAATCGTTGGAGAACTCAAATGCTCGGAATAATTGTACAAAACGAATTAACACAGGAAGGACAACACAAATGTTCACATGATCATATCCTAAGCCGGCGATACTGTCCTAAAGACAGTGACACCAAAGAAATAATAACATCAGAGCCCTTCTGAATTTCAGTAGATATTACATCACCCTTCCTGTCAAGCTGAAGCCGACTTAAAAATATTAATTTAAAGCAATGTCCTTCCCAAAGGAATTTTGTCTCGGAACTGAGTATGTTCGAGTTATTATATTGAATAACTGAAGTACCAATCTCAAGCTACCTAAACGTATTCAAAGAATCTTACACAGATATATCAGAAGTTGTTTGGTGTACACTGATGACAGCTAGATATCTCAGAAGATTTTAGCAAAAGAAGTCATATCGGGTTAGATTCCACGATTTGATACCTCTTATGTGCAGCTTCGAGCCCTTCGTTTCTAATCTAATGCACTGACCCCATCTCCTCTGCAGACATTATATCTTAAGATTTTCAAAAAGGAATATTTGAAGCAGTTTGAGTTCAATATGGTTGAGGGAACTCCTTTGAAGTTTTTAATAAAAAGGCATCCCTTTTCTCTTCTTAGGACGAAGAACAGATTGCTACATAAGCAAACATCACTCAACCCACTTGACATGTCAAGTAGAAAACAAATTCACTGTCCAGAATCGAATTAGAATTCTAATTCAATTTATATGTTTTAAATTCCAAAATCTACGCCCTTGGCAATATTTTCACTGGAGTACTGGACCATTAGTTACATTTCTTTGAACTCGACATCACACAACCCGTTCCATTACCATGCGACCAGCACCAAACACATTCCGATCCATAAGTGTGGGACTAAATACAGAAATAAAAACATGGAGACAACTCAGGTGAAACAAATTCTCCGACCGGATGACACGTGTACCCCATGATCCGCAAGTAATTGTCATTCGACCAAACTACAGGCATCCTCCATCGATTTGTTTTGAAAGTCAAAATAGTTAAGTTTCATGTCCCAACTAAAATAGAACCACTTACCGAGTATAAGCCCCCATTCTGTCAAACAAAAACAAGGATAATTGAGAAGATGAACCCATTGTGGGCTACATCTTGATGCTGCTGTTATCCACTTACTGCCTGTTTACCAATTATGGAGGTTATTCAGAGAGAACTTCGTCCTACTAGCCACAACTACTCGTAGAAATCTGATCGAACAATTTCCTAATTAATAACGACTTCCGCAGGACTTCGAGGCACTCGAAGTGAACCACCATAAGACCACAATCCATTGCCAGCTACCGAAAAGAATTATCCTTGCATTCATCCTACGCCACACTAATCGATGAAGTACAAGTACAAGCAATGCGAATGCGAACTGAAACGTTAGTAATTGATGTGAGTTTAGTCGACTGAAAACTTTTCAGTCACTCGACCATCCTTTCACCGGCCATCAGCAACATCATTATATCCATCTCCATCGTCCTGATTATCATGAGGCAGCATCTTGGTACTGGGAAACTTCATCACTAATTGAGCCGTTTCGGATTGAATTCATGAGTCAATTAGGTCGACGCAGGGAGTATGGGTAGGCGCCGCCGCCGCCGCCGCCGCCAACAACACCACATGGTGTGAATTTTGTATCTTTATGTTTCGGATAAATTGAATTTTTGTCAGAATGTCAAATTGGATTAAAGCTCAGTCAGGTTGTTGACTACTGAAATTGCGATGATGCTTGGTCCTGGGCGGGGGCGACGACGAGACGAAGGATTTTTCATTTGTATCCTTGTTGTTGTTCTATTCGTAGCTGATTTGTTGTTCGAAGCGCTAATGGCTGGAGGGTGGGCTGGGCGTTGGGTTGTTTAAACTTTTGATTGATTTATTGTGAATTTCATTTTGACAGTTTTAACGCTCATGGAGATTGTTTTTTTTTTTTGTCGCTTTCTATCACAGTCTTATCAGACACCACACAAAGGAAACAATGTGGAAAAGTAGATACTTTTGTGATGGGAAAGATAAAAGAGAATCATGTAAGATTTTTATTTTTATTTTTCCTGCTTCGGGGGATTTGCGCATCAAACTTTTGCCGGGCCTTCAATTGGGATTGGAATTTTTAAGGCGATTTTTCAATTAGTTTCGGCTACTTGGCCCACGCTTGTGTTGGCTCTTAATTTTAGACACCTTCCATCAACGCTAATGAAAGAAAGGAAACGAATCTGTCTCGGAGAGAGAAATAATTAGGATTTAATTAGAAAATCGAAAAATTTTTGAAATCAACTTTTTGCTGATGTGGGTTCGAAGAAATTGAAAATTAAACAAGAAGCAATCAGAAAGAGGAAAGCTGGATTGTTCAGAGGAAGGTTTTCCTCATCATATTGGTAATGTTCACGCCAATTTCGAGAGTCAATGTGTTAGTGTAGTACTGTGCCCTGAAACAAGAAACAGGGATCAAGGCCCGTAGAGCGGCCAACAATAGATGTACCACATGAAATAACAAAGGCTTACGGAGGAATACATGTGTATGTCGGGGAGGAAGTCGGTATAGATACCTGGCGACTGGTATTGACTTCGGCTTGAAAAAATGCCGCAATAGTGTGGGTGGGAGGTTAAAGTAAAGGTAGATGTCCAGGTGTTCTGGGAAAACTCCTGCACCAAATATGTACGTCCTCGGTTTTGGACCCATCCATGCAAATTGACAGCGATTCGTAGTGCAGAACGTGAGTCAATAGTGTACTCGCGTGTCCAGTGAGTTGCTCCTTCTATTATTTGGCGTTGTTCAGCCTGAATGCTGACAGCTTTTTCCGACGATGTCAATTGGGAGTAAGTGGAATTTGGTTTGCATACTCGCTTCAGCGGGAGAGGTTCTCAGAGGTCCGGTATCAACAAATTAATTCCTCAATCGTTAAATTGGTATCTATCGCTGAGAAAGATATTCCGGGTATCAGATTTCATGATAACTATGTTCACGCAATACACCTGAACTACTTCTGGAGTTCCACAGAGCTCGGTCTTCTGACCGTCCTTATGCAACTTCATGTACGATGAGATTTTAAGCCCGCAAATCTATCTCTGATGGAGATCATATAATAGGTTTCGCCGTCGGGATAGCGATATTTGAAACCTAAATGAAACAGCGCATCTGCATTGTTGAAGGCATTATTTTATATCGAATATACATAAGTAGATGTCCCCCCATCCTTAGCTTTCGACTAGTTTACTTTTCCATGTGAATGACGGATGACGGATACGTTCCCAGACAAGAAGGAAGGGTTTGACAGTCTATGATTCTCTGGAATGAGACGACAGCTGGAAGGAGAAATAAAAAGTTTCCTTATTCCCAAACAAAGTCGAAGAATTTAACATAAAGCGTACCCAAGTGGACCTCAATTGGGCAGGAAAGTTCTTACATTACACAGGACTGGCTTGCTAATATGGACTGCTTTAGGCTGTTTTGTGCTTTTCTCAAGTTTGATATTAAAAAAGTCCTATGACAACGCTTTATTTTACCTGCATCTGTTTGGACATACAAGGTCTTGAAAAGATTGATTTCTTCCACACAAACTTATCATGACGCTGTATAGGTCGTCTCTATAAATACTGTCATATGCAGCCTTAAGGTCGATGAAAAGATGGTGAGTATCGACTTAAACTCCTTTTCCAGGATCTGCTGTAATGTATGCGGCACCAATATGGGCAAAGGCAGTGAACATTAAGTCTCACTCAAGAAGAGTTAATTCCGTCAACAGACTGTGCGCGCTGAAAGTGTGTTGCGCTTTTCGGACGGTATCCGATGATGCTATATGGGTTATTGCGGGAATGCTACCAGCGGATATCTTGGCTATTGAGCTACAGAGGATCTACGATGTCAGAAAGACAGCGAAGCATGAGGACATGGCAGGCAAGATGGAATCAGTCAACGAAGGGAAGATGGACCCATCGACTTATACCGGATTTACATAAATGGATGGACCCCCATCACAGAGAAGTGGTTTTTTATCTCACCCAGTTCTTATCGGGACACGGCTGCTTCAGAGCTTATCTAAACAGGTTTGGGCTTGATGAATCTCCAAATTGCTCAAACTGTGGATAGGCCAGAGAAGATGCAGAGCATGTGCTCTTTCAGTGCCCACATTTTCGCTTGGAACGCAGAGGTCTTGAGGAAATAATTGGAGAAATACCAACTCCGGAGAACATTGTAAACCATATGCTGACATCGAACGCAGTATGGAATACAGCAGCGGTGATCATAAAGTTGATCATCGGCGGCTGGAAAGCCTCAGGGAGAGCAACCAAACCCAAACGGAAGCCTCCTCAGAGCAAGAAACGTCGAGCAGGGTAAGAAGAGCATAAAGTGCTAACCAGCCCCGTGAAGTAATACTTAACGGTAGTTCCACGGGGAGAGTGGTTGAAGTGTGTAGGGTGTGGGGTGTGGGTTAGTACGTAGGCGTATTCCTGGCATCGTATTCAGGTTTGCGAATCGTGCATGCCAGTAGCCCGGGCTACTGGTATCTTTAGAAGATTACACATCCGTTGGAGCAATCAAAAAAATAAAAAAAAGGATCTACTGTGAATACTTTGCGCGATTTTGGACTGACACCATCTAAAACTGCACTGAAAGAGGTCAATCAGTTCGTTAACAAATGGTTCAAGGCGTTAATTCAATACGATCGACAGGATCTTGTATGGAATGCTAAGGAGACTACCTCTATAGTTGGCACAGTTTAGAAGGACTTCAGTCTTGTACATCAAATGAATGATCAACACTGCATTAGGCATACTTTCCTTCAACCAGATCTTGGAAATAAGTTGGTGTCTACCCTCGACCAGGTCACCCCCGGTGCCTTAAATAGTTGAGCTCGCAGGCCATCCGGCCGGATATTGCTATCTTCACTTCATTCTGGTCGGGTGGAAGGAAATATGGATTGTCACCGGTCTGTCTGACAGCGGAATTTGGATGAAGTGAATTCTATACATCATCACTGCGTTTAATAGAACTGACAGCTCAACAGTCAGAAACATAAAAGGAGGAGAGAAATAGTCTTCAAACCACGTTCTTCGTCGACCACGTTCTTCGTCGACCACTTGGTGTCTACAAAGTCAACCAGTTTCAATGCCAAGCACTTTGTGTTCGCTCAAAACTTTATTTGATACAACTTCCAAATCCAATACTTTCTACCACCTCCCTGGGTGTTGAATAAAGAACATCCTGCAGCTTTTCCAGATGGCTAATTTCCTTTTTTTGAAGTCGTATCTATGTGCCTCCTTTCAGGTATTTCTAGATACCTTTTCCTCAAAAACTAAAGACGTGACTCATATAGACTATAAGCACCATTTCGATATTGCATTTTAATTTAACTGTTTAAGTCCCTAAGGTCTAAACCCATGGGTTGTCCTTAAATTTCCACGAAAATGAAACCCAACAACTCGCGCTCGCTATCCACTTTTCAATTTACGAGTAATAACCCTCGAAAACCCAAACAACTCTCGAATACATCATCAAGACCAAACGGTACACACCCTCATCACGCTAAATCCGGAAATATTCATCCCGAATGTAAGGCACAGGATATTTATTTCTATACATTTCTATCCTTTCAACTCAAAACTGATTCCGTTTCTGGTTTCATTCGAGAGCGAGATTGCCAAGATGAATAATTAAGTCTCCGTTAATTACTTGAGAGTATTTTTGAGTATTCTCGGTTCCTTATCGATTTTCGAAAGGCGCGCATTTAATTAATGCCTCGCAGTTATGAGATTTTAAAGTATTCTCTCCTACATACATCTAAATGTATCAAACTCGAAAATAATTGCGCCTATTTTTTTGGGCTAAAAGTTGAATTTAATTTGCAAGAGTTGCTCCTGCACATGTGGTTAGCCAGGATACTCGGATACGTATGCTTTCCGTGGCACAATTATAAAAGTTTTATTTTCGTTCTAAGTTGGAGCTGAAGGCGTCGGTCGTTTTCGTTGAGAAGCACTCCAAGGACACTTGACACTGTTTACATTGCCAGAATATTTCTTAGGATTATTTAATGCCTTTGCTTTTGTGTGTTGTTTACTTACATTTATCTATGTATACACATACTTTCTCGACAAGATAATCATAGTTGGCGGGTGCTGCTGGTAATCCTTCTCTGTGCGATGATGATAATGACGATGGGGGGAGGCAGCACATTCTTCCCAAGGAACTTTGTTTTACCGTTTCAAGTGGTTGAGAATAAAAGGATGCTTAACCCTATTTTCCACTTTATTGTAGCGCGCAAGAATAAGCATAAATGGCAGGAGAAAACTGAATTTACAAAAAAAAAAAAAATAACAAGAGATGAATTCAAATAGCAGAGAGGATATTTTGTACTGCAGTCCTACAAGGATGCCGTTGTTGAAATTTAAATGGAGGTGATGCAATGTGGAATGTACATAGTTACAGGAGTTTTGCTTTTTCTGTTTGTTTCTCCCACAGTTGTAGGGGTGTCAATCTGAAGAATTGAAAACGAGCTAACAATAGTTTTTGTTTTCCCTTCAATTTGGACAGATACACAAAATAAAATAAAGGAAAGTCATACATCATTGGGTCCTATGTTCATACCTACATATATATATCTAACCCTGTTGATAGTTTGGACTCCAAAAATACTCTTGTATACCTGGAAGAGTCAAATTCTTTAGATTCATGTAGCCTAGGGCATCACTCAAACCTAAGACACAACAAAGACTGCGTCGGATACCTAGGGGATCAAAACGGAAAATTATACTATACGTGTCCTGACCTTTGGTTGTCTTGTATGATGGCAGTTCACCAGCAACCTTCCAGCTCCAATGAAGACGCAGATATTGGCTGGTATTGGCACCACACGTACTGCGGGACTAGAGGCTATCCTCAATCTGCTCTCTCTGGATATCTTGGTTCATGTCTCGACAGCTGCTAGTGCGCTACGAGTTAATCAGTCAAATAGTTGGAGACTAATTACAACCTGTCAACCTCAAGAGACTCTTCAGTTCTTAACGGAACAAAGAGAAATGAAAAAGGAGTCAACTAACCAATACTGGCTCCGTCTGCACAAACGTATCAAAGATAGATGTACATAAGCGAAGACTCAGTCATCTCAGAATCGTTTGGTATATTTAAATCAGTTGGCCTTCCGAACCATATCAATGTTTCAAGACTATCACTTTAGAGTCCAACTTTACGATGGGAAGCTTCTCGGAACACAGCACAAGATTACACTTTTAAGAGTCCCTGGACAGAAAGTTAAACCAGTTAATGAGAAAGTCAACAAATTGTCCAGATATGATATGTATGACAAGATACCTCGGTACACAAGATTGTCCTTTTTGTGTGATCCGCAAGTAGCTTATGCAAAAAATACCTATCCTGATAGGAATCATCACGGTATCACATGAAAAGCTAAAACTAACAGAAGAAGACTTAGGCAGTGGACGTGGTAATGAGGAAGTTAATGACGATACAAATTTCTCTGTCAGTGTTCAGGTTTTATCCATAGACCTAGTCTGGATGGTTTGCTATTGCATAAAAGTAGAAAACATTTCTGAAGAACTATGATTAACCAATGGGCAAGGACTCCTCAGAGTATCACTATGATACATACAATAGCCATATTATACCGACAAAATAGTGTTGAAATACTTTGTCATAGGGAACTACCACATAGTAAAGTAGTAGGATGGGTACAGTGAAACATGTTGTATCTATGTATAGATAGCAGCGAATCTTCTACGAAATATAAGCAGGAAAAGGTCAATTGAAGCTAATGCAAATACGAACTACTGACGTATGTCTATACAGGCACAAATGTGCTTCTTAGTAGGGCTAAAAGGACTTTGAAACTGGAAAGTAATATCATACCAATCATCGATAGTATCAGCTTAACCAATGTGATATCGTTAAACTGCTCTGGCCAACCTTAAACGAAAACAGGACTATCGGACTCCTAACACACATGAGAGGAACCCTCTCCAAGATAATCAACACCCTAACCGGTCACTGTGCTATAGAGATACATGCTCAAAAACTGGGGATCCCCTACAACTTCTACTTTCGTAAGGCTGAAAAGGAAGAGGAGACCATCAGTCACCTCCTATGTACATGCCCATCACTTTTTTCAATATCAGGAAGGCTTTACTAGCGCTTTACTAGCTGAATGCCTTTTCAACGATCTCAACAATCTGAGCACTGCCTGCACTGCTAAGATTAACTTCTTCATAGGAGCGGATGGTTCCCAGAGTAAAAGGGTGATCCGCCCACCTTAACAATGGACCTTCTCTTGTCTAAGTGTATTCTTATATTGGGCTGGTCTAAGCCAACCAAGCAACCAACCATACACGATTTCAAGATTTCAAGATTTCGATAGCAGCTAAGGACCATCGACTCTTTTCTCTAATTTCCCTCATTGAATATTTTCGTAGTCTCTTTAGTGTGCCCCTGAAGGTTTTGATATACCACGAGTTCATAAGCTTTATACTTTGTTTGTTCGGTATGAGGTACCTACCTTGGTGGCTAAAACAAAAGACACCGGCCCATGGTGGCTACCTTGTGGCACTCTAGAATTTCTTCTAATTGGGTTCAATGACGAACTATTAATATGAATTTTGACGGCCTTCTACGTATGATTCTATACACAAATTCAAGGACAATGACTTGGAAAGAGAGACCCAGGTTCACAGGAACTATACTGCCGCCTAGGTGGTTAGTAAGATTTGGAAATGATTCTAAAAAAAGTTTGTATAGTACAAGTCACTTTGAACAAGCTTAGCCTATGAATGTTTTCCGAAAATGTTAAGTTTGGAGATGCCACCCAGATGCAGTTCGATGAAGATAAATGCATTTCGGATTTTTCAAAGCCGTGATAATAGTTTAAAAATCCCTACCACCCACCATGATGTAGGCCATCACATGAGTGTGGAGCAACCTGACTGTTAAGCGTAGATGCTTGTTGTTTGGTCTACAGAAGCCCATATCTTAACAGTACATCTGTGGGCTCTTCGTCAGCTCAAATATTTTCAGTCTATAGTTATCTAGTCAACCTTAATGGCCTCTAATGACGGTTTCCAATGGCAGTAACAACCACAGGCTTTGATACTTCCATCTAGCTGGCCGGTAGGTCTATTGTTAGGAAATAAAAGCTACGTGCTTCTTCATTTTCAAACGCCTTATATCACTGCACTCTTTTGCATTAGATATTTAAAACTAAAAGGAAGATCCATGCAACTGTGTAAATATTCCAAATCCTCCACGAATCCCTGTAACTGGAACAGCATCGATTTGCCATTCAAAATCCACACACCCACATGATATATTTCCTTAAATAATAAATCACACGGGACTTCGAAAAGGGTTACAAATATATAATATCATTATACATACTATAGGCATGTGCTATTCTCTGGAGAGGCTCCACATCCACATGCGTATCCTTTCAAAAATAGAATTATACACTTAACCCCAACAGTGAAATTTCACTTTGTAGATGAATTTTTATGGAAAGGCTTCAAGTACCCAAGAAGCACACCCCAGTCTTAAAGAGCTACTGCTACATACATTATTTTTTTAACGTCAAAATATTTGGAATTTTTGATGAATAAATACACGCAAATGTCTATGACTTACTCGGCGACAGAGTGGGAAAGTCAAAAGGAACATAAATAATGTATCCTATGCAAATGACTGTCGTTAAAAATAATTTGATGGAAAGGAGATGGCGTACTTAAATACATTCCAGCAGATTAAAACAGCATATTGCCTAAATACACATTAGATACACACACAACTGGGCAAAGGACAAGTCAGGCATCAACTGACGTGACCAACAGAAGCCACAAATCAAATCAAAGCAACGAACGTCCCGATTTCCAAAAAAGTCCTTTCTTTGCTCAAACGTATGTGGTACTATAGTTTCAAGGACAAATGCTGCTACGTGTAACTATAACTACACTTTTCTTACTCCATTTTCACAAATCGAACATCATTTGGTATCAACAACTCTAACCAATCATTGAAATTGCCCACTTTGGTCAGCCATAACCGGATTTCGAGATTCAATTCTGACCATACCGACCGGCATGAAAGTAATTGTATTACCTACCAACTAAACGTTTTACAACAAAAAAAAAAAAAAAAAGTCGAACAAGATTAAAATGAACAAACACCCGAAGCCATTCGCCTCCGCCAACTGTAGAGGGAATATCATTGAGCCAGAAGAACGTGTCTCAATCGCAAAATAACAAATCAATTCGATAAGCCCACCTAATATGGTGCCACTCACGGAACTGGGTGTATGTATCCTGCCTTTTAACATAATCAAATTGTGTCTCGCCCCGAATACAAAGGGAAAAAAGAGGAGGCTTTCCAGTTTTCGGTTCGTATTTTGATTCCATTCGAATGGATCCAGTGTCGGGATTACAGTCTGAACGGCAAGAAAGGTTTCATTTATGAAGTTGGGTTCGTTTAAAGTGGAGTACACACTATCAGTTCTGGTTTAAAGGCCAATGAACTCCAAAAGTTAAGAGAAGCCATAAAACCATAAAATATTTAGATTTCCCAGTTTCAATACACAAATTCAAACCAGAATTGATAGTATGTACTCTACCTAAGAGTTATGATTCCTTTCCACGTGTCTGGTCATTTAGCTCCTATTGTCCGGATCCTATTGTAACATCGAGGGTAATGAGCGAGCGGATGAGCTAAGATGGTTAATGCCTCTCTGAGGGTCCTTAAGGCGAGTCTATCTATAACAAGCTGGCAGTAGATGCCAGGGGATGCGAAACTATGTTATATTTAGGCAGTCATAGCCAGAATACTGCAGGAGTAGAAAACGGACGAACATTGCCAGAGTAGTGGCAATTAGTACTGCCTACTGGCCCATCGGGACTCATGCAGATAGAATAGGCATTTCATTGCGGCAGCTTCAATATCTCAAACACAAGAGAAACACTTCTACACCTTCTTTGCAAATGTCCAGCTGCAGGTACGGCCAGGCAGCACACACCACCCAAACCCACGAACACCAGACAAACTCGGTGAACTTACAGAATTAAAGGCGACATCATCAGTTTAGAACCATTGGTTAGGTTAACTAAACTAAGAAACTTAGTAATGCTTTCTCGCTTTGGCATTGCATGTCTAAATGTAAGTAAGTTTCAGCAATCTAGTCGTACAGAAACTTCAGGTCAAAAACTGTCATAAACAGATAAGACAGGTCTTTCAAACTTCGCTTAATAATTGAGCATACTCAGCAAACTAGAGAAACTCCCTTCTTGGAGAGACCTATACAAGAGACCCATGTTGGATGTTTTATAAGGTTTTCAGATCATAATAGAGTAGCCTTACTTTCGGGAAACTTAGGCAAAACTAGAAGAGGGTAGGTTAGTAGGTAGGCGACTAGATAATATCACGTCGCCACACTCAGGTCAATACAGACCCATTGTGATACCCAAAGGGGAAAAAGTCCCTTGCCCATTGGTAAACCCTAGTACTGATTTGTATCTTGTGGATCACCAAACCATCCTGTTGATTTGATGAACCTAAAAATTTAATTTATTGGTCTGTTTGCTGATTCTTCAAGGTAACCGAAAAAGGGTCGCCCTAGAAATTGGAATCTAAGGTGGATAAGCCCAGGGCAGTGACAGAGAAAGTGGATTGTATTCTCATTAGCTTCCTCGTCTCCACAACTTTCTCATGTGGTACCGAAGAGAGTTATGCCCCGTAATAATTCCTATAAGGACAGAAGGAGACTTCCTATCCTTTAGCATAATTCGGTCGGTCCTACTCTTGTCAAAGCAAGGCCATAGGCTTCTGGTGATCACACAGGTGTCCAGGGAGGTCCACCTACTATTGGCCTCACTTCTGGCCAAGATCCATACCTTTTGCTTCAATGTGCAAGGCGAGATGAACACCGAGGTGTCTACCTGTTGCGATGTAGATTCAGAGCCTCTTCTTGCCAGTTCGTCTGCCTTCTCATTGCCTGGAATACCTTCGTGTCCAGGGACCCAGCAGAGTGCAACCTTGTACTGTGTTCCAAGAACCCTGAGTTCTTCGCGACAGAAGGGGGTATGTCAAGCTCTGATATTCAAGGTCCGTGTCCATTTGAGAGTACTTTTGCTGGTAAACTCTTGAGAGTTACTTTCGTGTGGCTGCCTATTTTTTGAAATTTTAACATCGCGAGTTCTCTGGTAGAGTTTTGAGAATTTGTTTCCTGAGAATACTTTCATAACCGTGTTCAGTTGATATACACATTTTTTTTTTTCCTAATTACCAGTTGGAATTGGAAGTGGTGAAAGTTACATTCTTAGAAGTGGAAGGTTGCCTGCTTTTATTATTGCCACTGTTCTTGGCTGGCTTAAACCATGAATAGATTCGGTGCAGGGTCTACTCTTACAAGATATCTACCGTAAAATACGAACTTTGTGGGAGCTATTGATCAAAGCATGTAACTATTTGTGAGTGACTCTCAAAAAGTTCCAATGTCGAGATTAAGAAGTCAACTCTCTGCGAGTTGCTCTTAAGACTGCTCCACTTATGAGTGTGCTCTCGACAGCTGCTTGAGAGCTCCTCACAGCCTTTTTATTCTCAAATAGACACGTATTTTTAGGTATACAGGGCAACACAATTGATAATTTTTTGATAGTTCGTCATGAGTAGTATATCAAGGATTCCCTCTCTAAATAGTAACCACCTACCATTATGTTTTGGCCAATTCAGTTATAAGCATCGGGAACCATAACACCACCATGAACGTGAACTTGCTAAATATGAAACGATATGCATGACCAGACAGATGCAGCGCTTAAGAGCAATCTTAAGTAACACGAAAACTAAATGAAGAACCCAGTTATCAAGCAGATATAACCGCCAGTAGATCGATTGTATATTCACAGTAGGAACAATTCTGGAAAAGACCAACGTTTTTCAAGTCAAAACTCACTACCTTCTCATTAAACTCATCATCTGGAAGTCTGCAATGTGATTTCTGAACTCGAAATACAGGCAAAACTGAAGTATGATGGAAGACCAGCTGCTGGATATCCAAAAGATATGGATATTGGTCGGTGCCAGCATACTGATGAGATAAAATATTGCACAAGCCTCTTCTAGACACTCTTGGAAATCGTTCAAACTCGGGCTTCCGAGACAGCAAGTACCACGATGAACGGACCATAATCCCGCCAGTTCTGCTACATAGAGAACAGGACGATAACCATGAAACCAGACCAGAAACATGTTTCGTCGAATGAGGAAAAGGCGAAAGCTACGAACTACACCAAGATACGGATGTATAGTCTTAAAAAAACTGAGATGACTACATTGACCCGGTCATATCGAGCAAATGGACACCAATACTGCACCCAAGCGGATCTATCCTTCAAGTTAAAAACGAAAATAAGAACTTTTGGTTCAAAGACTATACGATTTGGTATAATATACATACGTTGGGGATAGAAAACTGAAAGCAACGTGCCCGAGACCGACTGAGGATGGAAGCCTGCCCTGTTGCAGTCAGAGGGTCTAGAAGACTCCAGGGCCCGTTAGATGAGTTAAGTTATGATCGAAACAGTGGGAGGAAATTTGAACTCCATGCACGAGTCGCTAGATCTCTGGGCTTACTATACACCCAAAGCTGATAAAAAGTTCGAGGCACGCGATGTGAATTCAGATAAAAGGGGTTCAAGATTCGAACCAGTTACTATTACCTCAAAGGTTTGCCAACCTTTCTGAATAAAATTCTCCTCACCACTATCGTAGAAAACCAGCATCTGTTCCCTTTCTTTTCCAGCATACTTCAGTGCACTTCACGTTCACCTCGTCTATGACTTATGGTTGAATAACTCTGACCGTTGAATATTTCCATATCGTCCTGAATCCAGGCAGTGTTGCCAGAGATATATATGCAAATTATCTAGAATTGATCCGCAAAGTTCGCAACGAATGTGCCTCGTTGTCCGGTGTCCAGCGCACATGCCAACGTTGGCTTTTGAGTCTCACTTTTCTACTCCCATCATTCCAAATCGGACACTGGGTCCATTTTGGTTACTGTATTGAGAAATTGAATTGATTGAATCTGCTTAAGGGTTCGTTGTTTTGTTACATACACCATCCCCAACCAGCCTCCAACCGAATTGGTATTCATGTTAGCCCGAAGCAATTTACTTCTTTGCATGACAATGAACTTTCTGTCGGAACACCTCATCCAGCCCACCGACACGACGACGGGTATATCATTCTTTAATTGAATGGGTACCACGTGAGACCTAAATAAACGCACGATTTATGCAGCATTAATTTTTAATTTTCATTAAAATTTCTGCGTCGCTATAACATCGTCAAACCGTTAATTATTCATCAATTCGCGCAGACTTTTCGCATTTTCGTAAGGTAATTCAACAGCCAGGACGGTGTTTTCAGTCGTGGCCGAGGCCACCGTTTGTGGTTAGTGTGGGGTGAACGAATGAGTGGTTTCGAATTGGCTTGGCTTTAATCCGTTTGGTTATGCTAACCAAAATGATCCGACTGTGCGTAGCAGGAGGCAATCAAACTGCAACCGGATGGGAAGATGATTTGAGGGATAAAGTTTGTCCGGAATCTGTTGATATTTGTTCGTTAAGTCTACGGAAATCGAATGCGTATGGTTCGTTCATTGTTCATTTGATGAATAGGAAGGCGGATGCTTATTAAAATTTCATGAAGCGCAGGCATAGCCTGAGGCAGTCGGATAGTACATTCTATGAAATTAATTGAGTTTTCGAAAAAAAAACCTTCATTCTGATGTAGAGGCATTTTGTGGATGACTTCGGAAACGCCTCGCTTTGTGGTTTTCCTGATGAAGAATCCTTCTTTATCCTGCCCGCAGGATGCAGTATAGATAAGTTACAGTTTTGCTATGCCTCTCCTTTCTAACATGCTGCTGCCTCGATGGCGTGATACCAGCGAATTTGAGGCATGCCCTGTACCACACTCATATTCATTTTAAATATTCGACTGCTGATAATGTTTCCACTATGCCTCATGGCCCTGCTAGGGGGCGAAAAAATTAAAAAGAAAAAGGTGCTGAAGGTAGGAAGCAAGGCCGTCAGCAAAGCATCTTTGCAAAGGGTGTTTCAGTAAGGACATAACAATTTTGGACTTAAATAAAACACGGACCAATTGGGATATAGAGCTAGAATTCATTCCAGATACAGTAGATACATGCATATATTACAAATTTAAGTGTAGAATTCGATCTTGATCAGGTGACCATCGCAAATACGTTTGTAGTGATCGATTCTTTGGAGCCGATTTCCCGTCAGTCTTCCATACATATCGGCCGGAACATTGGAAATTTCGAGTTGGATATTGTTCCTGAGCTCCTCTTAAGTCGTTGTCTTGTTGGTATAAACCATCGACTCACCGTTACCCCATAAAAAACAATTATCGAACTTTCAGTACAATAGATCAATTCTTTGACAAACTGTGTGGCATATGGCACCGTCTTGTTGGAACCACATAAGACTGAAGTCAAGTCTGGCCCAAATAGACTTCAAACAAAGGCAGGACAATAAAAAACACGCAAGTCTACCTGCATCCTGAATAGAAGAAGTGGCCCACACAATTCTGTTCATAAGAAACCTGTATCAATGGAGACCTTGCCCGAAGACGTCGAAAGGCCTAACCTATATAGGTTCAGGTCCACACAATTCATCCTCTGAGCCTTGTTTATTAACACCATAGTCAGCAGCCATTAGAATAGCATAGATCTCCTCCTAGAAAACAGACGCATGCCTACCTAACGAGTAGTAAACTTTTGTTTTAGCCGATCTCTACTAGTACCCTTGACTAGATTTGGAGCCATCCGTGAACTCCACGCTCAGATTCTGGACAAATTCAGTCCAAAAGGGAATGAAAGTCAACTCTAAGTTTGAATAGCAGCCGAAGTTTGGGCGTCATTCCATCAGACTGCATGTACATGTAACATGGAATCAAAATTGTAGCACAAGCGTCGCATAAGTTCTTCGAAATTCCAGTATCACTCTAGTCTAAGACGGTTAATGTTTCTATAGTACAGTCCATGACATATGTATCAAGGTGATGGAAGTCAAGCACAGCATGTATACAAGAGCCCAGCCATTCAGCACAACTCCACAGGAAGCTCGATGACCTTTCTTGGTGAAAAGCCTCATGTCTAGCCGAAAGCACCTACTTCGTTAGAAAACTGGAGATCTGGATAGAAACGTCTCTTAGCACTAAGTGAGCCACACTATTACCAATTTTTAAACGACTGAAGCTATCTGCGCCTTAGCATGGATATTCTCTGTAGACATGATCCAACAGAAAACTCATCCGCGTATGCATGAACACATTATGATTTTCCAACGCCAACCAAGGACTAATCAAAACCTGCGTGACGCATGCATGTGCCATCAAGCATGAAGTACTATCTCCCCATGAGGAAACCATCAAATTTAGTGCAGTACTAAAAGTTAATCAAAGATTAGTGGATGTAGCGCGTACTAACAAAACCAAAATAACAATCTATGGCACATTCCATCAATAACCAGCTTCAAACTTATTACAACTCACTTTTATTTATTCATTTTCCTTCCATCTACTTGAGTTGTAGACGACAAGCCATTAACATTTCATAGGGTAAACACACTTAATTAACCTCAGACTTTCCAGTCACAAATGTAATTAAATGCAAAAAGTAATGCCCCCAAGCCGAATACAAAAACAAAACACACATACCCATAACGCTTATAATATTGATCTACATTAATTTAAGATGCTTGTTGTGCCATTAATTAAGTGTCGCGCATGGAGATTCGCCACCAGGACCGCCTCCTCTATTCCGAATCACGAGTACAGAGTGTCATTTAATAAAGATCAGCAAACGATTTTATCGTCGCCGATAATTAAACATTATTAAAACATTGCGAATAAACAAAGAGCGGCAGAATAAACACGGAATCTCAATTCAATCTAGAACTCATTAAAGCGTTCCTTTCCTTCTATCCATGTACCCCATGTCCTCGTAAGTGGATGGGTGTGTGTATCTTTGGTGCGACGAATCCGAAGGCGATAGCAATCAAAACTATTGAAATTGAATTTCGTATTTTAATAGAATTTCATGTTAACACTGGGAGTAATAGTCCCGTACATAGATATCCTTGACATACGGCTGAGCGTTATACGAGTACCACTTCGGAATGGCTTACAGCGAGTTTCCGGTCTTTTGTTCGACATTCAGACGACAGACAACCCGATAAAGTTCTGTTTCAATTAAATTTTATTATCGTCCTGGGAGAGGATCTGTAAAATTATTACCAAACACACAATTAAATTTTACTTCGAGCTCAAAGATAGTGTGACACCACCCCCACCGGGCGGGCGGGCGATACAATAGGGAAGTTTTCAATTGAAACGGAGCTGTAGAAAATTCAATCAGTGTCCTTGTGTATATGTTTCTTGAAACCGTTTTTCAAGTTTCAATTTCTTTTTTCTGGTTTGGTTTGGAACCCTCCCAGGTGGTTGGGAAGTCGAAGACTAACCCCTAACAACGCATTGCATGATATGGTGCGCATAATGTAAGTCCCTAATGAGATTCACCTGGCGTGCTCCGGCAATAATGTTGGCAATGTCCTTGATTTATTCCTGTAATTTGTACTCAAAGGCCGTAAATTGATTGTAATTTGTTTGTCTTGTGTTTTTGTGTTTGTTTCCTTGGCCTGGAATGGGGGTTCAGTTTTGCTTGGAAAGGCAGAATTTTGTGGTCAGGGATACTTGCGGTTAAGTGCTTAGCTTTTAATCAGTAAGGGATCTCGTGATTGTATGTGGCTCGGTGAATGGTTTTATGCGAATATACCGAAGGTGTTGATGTTAATATTTGATTGTTTTAATCAGAGGAACTCGTAAACCGTTTGTATGGAGGTGAAATTGGTCTCGAGTGTGGTTGGTTAAAGGCCAGCGATTTGTTTTCACATTTGTCCTCAGAAAATCGTCTAAAATGTCCTATGTCCCAAAATCCTTCACTTGTATGATGTTGGTCTAAAAACACATCAGAACCGTTTAGATGTTTTCTGTCCTGTTGCTAGCCTCAGAGTCTCTCAGAAACCAACCGAGATTTTATATGAAACCTTTGGGGAAACGTCTCAGTCATGGAACTTCTGTACTACCCCGCAGTTTCTGGAATAAGTACTCAATAGGACAAACGATTTTTATCGAATCAAGATCTATGATTTTGAAACGAAATTCAATTTTTCAAACATGGACGCCCATGGATTGCATCGCTTGACAAGATCAGTGGATATCACTGTAATCTCTCACAGAATACTGTTGTGTCGATCTAGCAGGCTCTAGATATCAGAAGCTATTAGGAATCTCCTTCTTTTCAGTGTTTATTGCAGTAATACCTCCATTGCATACCCTTGTTGGTCTTAAAACTCCTTTGCTGTCAGGAAATATGAAAATCCAGTTCTAGTATAGACAAAGTGTCAAATATTTTCTTGTTCTCTTTTGTAACGTAGGCTATGGAGTTTTTCTCACTTTTCCAAGTTCCGCAAACGTCTGACAAACGTCTGCATGAATAACCGTCCAAAAAAGCTACTGTGCCTTGGATCAGAGGTGTAAAGAGATTGGAATGTTGACAAACCAGCATATGAAACTCAGTTAGAACCATAAACAGAATTTTTGGGAAGAGTCCTCAGATACAGCTAGTACATAGACCGAGAAATATCCAGGGTTTTCATTTAGCTTTGTTGATAGTTCAATTAAACTGTGGATTCAACGAAATTTTCTATACACAATGGAACGATGAGGATCAATCAGGATATTTTGATTTATTTATCTTTTTAAAGAGTGCTGTACTGTGCTGTACTGTCAAGCCTTTAGAGTTTTGCAAAACAAAGCTTATTACAAATTCTTAAACCATATCCAACCTCTCTTATAAAATCAACCAATTTAAGACCTTCTTTGCATTGAAAGTTCATCTCCTTTGCAGTTTTCAATAAGGACATAACAATTTTGTGTTTTGATACTATGGCATCCTAAAACATTTTTCATGTTCTGTTAATGTCAAAACATCAGTCAAGGCTTACATTTTTACAATGCTGAAGTTAACGATTGAAAAATATTTGGAAGTCATTTACAATTTACTACCAAATTTCTGACTCCTTGGGTCGCTTACTCCAGTATTCGGTCGTAAAAACAGTCCCACCAAACGAACTGTGTGTGTATTAATGCGCAAATTCGAGCCAACATATTCACTACTGAATCTTTCTGTCCTATTGAGACATCGAACCGGTTGAAATACCGAAAATATCGCAGCCGTACGTACTTCTGTTCAAAATGAGCCAAAACAGTCCATTCCACGCTGTTTACAGGGATTGGCAATCTCTCAGTCCACAAATGACTAAATTTGGGTAAATTTGCTAAACGCCCTTACAAGATGAAAGTAACTCAAGAACTGAAGCCAAGAGGCTTCAGGCTTCATGTGAAGCCCCGAAACTTCTCCTATTGAGTTCTGCAAAAGTTCGAAGAAAATCCTGAATATCATCGAAAAATCATCTTCAGCGATGAAGCCATGTTGGAAGACTACTTTTAACCAAGATAAGGTAGACTTGACATCTGTGCTATGTGGTTCCAACAAGATGTTGCCACATGCCACACAGCTCCTCAAACAACTGAGCTTTAGAAGGGGAAGTTATGCAATCGTGCAATCTCGCGAAATAGCCCGGTCAAATGGTCATCTCCGTCATGCGATTTAACGTGGTTGGATTACTTTTTATGTCTGCCATACGTTGTTTTAAGTCGTTGATTTATGCCAACAAGCCAAGAATATTCAAGGAGCTCAGACACAATATTGAACGCCAAATAGTCAATATTTCGGTCAATATGTGTGGAGGAGTGTTTGCTCCAAGGAATCGCTCAGTGCAAACGTGATCCTGGTGGTCATATGAACAGGATCGAATTTTGTGCTTAATTTTAACACGTATACGCCACCTGAAATGAATTTCAGTCTCAACCATTCTGTGTCTTACTTAAGTGCAAAATTGTTATGCCCTTATTGAAAAATCCTTTAGTAGTAATAGTAGTCACATACGTGACTCAAACTGTGACTTTCTCTTTTAAGGAGCTTGCGTGTAGAGTTGTTGAAAACCATTTGTTATTTATGTCAGTATCGTCTACAATAGTGTAACTTAGCCCTGGCTTCCATAGATCTCCCCCGACAAATACTTAAATACCAAATACAGGTCCTTTCGACTTAGGTACGAAATGAATACTTTTGTTCAAAGGACATTCTTAAATATGAAATATTCCCACGTATTAACATTAGTAACATGTAAATGGTTAGCGAGCTCAACCAGTGTAAGGAGGCCTAGATGTTATGTTGTCAGGTTAAATAATAACAAAAAACGTCTACGTTTGTAAAGCAAGGAACAGTATAACGAAGCCATTTGTACAATTATAACGAGTTCTTAGAATAAAATGTAATGCCTCAGGTAATTGAATGATTATAATGCCATCATAATTTGCTCATAGTGCCTACTATGTACATTCCATCATCTGTCTATCATTTGGGCTAATTTTATGGGGCATGCTGTGAGGAAAAAAAAATCCATAAATCTACGTGATTATTCATTTAGATACACAAAATTTAATAATTTTTTTTTTCCAGGCAATTATACACAACAAGCGATTGCTTTTATCTCCGACATTGGCGAAACTAATTTATCAACTTCCTTGTGCTTTTCATCTAACTTCGTTTGTTGTCTTCTCCCTCATTAACATCGTCAGCCATGGCAATTCGCTCAACCCACAGGGTAGGACATAAGCTAAACTGGTAACAACAAATCTCTCCTTGCACAGTATGCTGCTACAACAATCAATTTATAAGCACAATGGAAAATCATTTTAAATGTACACCCCCCCCCCCCCCCATCATCCTGGGTGTCCTGAGAATAACTGCTCTCCGTCTTGAAACTTTTATTTAACAATTTCATTGGGAAATACCCAAACTACTGTTGCTGTTTCATTTCAGCAAGTGCTCATGAAAATCATCGATTTTATCGAACAAAGAAATTGTAAAATTTTATTAAATAAACGAATCCCTCTGCTAAAGTGTCCTTTGACATCTTGAATCACTTTTCATCGTCAGGACATGGAAACTTTTTCATTTGCAGCCTAGGGGGGAAGTAGTGCCCATCAGACGATGATTGCTAATTGTTTTAGATGACAATGGATCTTTGATAAGGAAAGTCACTTACAGGGATGTGAATGCGTACTCCTTTGATACATCGCTTTGAGGCTCAAAAGTGAGCAACTTGCACCAGTACTGGTGCTGGGCAATCTTTTAAGATCAGTAACTTATTTTGTGGGCCATAAACTTTGTCTACCTCCTCAGTTGTTATAGTAATAGGCTTTTAGTGGTACCTGTAGGACAGCCCATTAAGTTTGGCATTGAAAGGATGCCATAAATGCCTTAAAAGTACCCAGACTTGGACGAAATAATCGAAGAAACTTTGGCACTTAAATCATTGTTGAAGTGAATAGTTTTACACTGTAATGGAGGGTGCTCCCTTGTAGAAACGAAGGCTTAATATGTACTGAGTGTCTTAAACGGTCTTAAACCCTTTGAACTGAAACTATGTTCTTCCTCACTAAGTCAAGGCACAGATTGCACGGATAGGCCATAGTTGGCCAAGAGTTCCAATATCTACAGTTAGACAGTAGCGGCACCATCTATTAGATCATGGCTACCGATTGTCATAGCAAACGACTTTGTAACTCTAAATATGATCCATATTCGCTGAAATGGAGAAGGGCTTTCCAAATACAGCGATTTCCAGCACATGCAATTCATCCGACCAAACTAGTCCCATGAAGAGTCCAATAAAAGTCAACAGTTGTACATGGGGAAGAAGGATGGTCTCAAGCCGTTCATGGTACCTTACAGATATCTACAGGATCCCACGTTCGTCCAAAGTGGAAAAGGAAGAAGCCATTGCCAGAATATCTTTATCTCTGCAATGAAAAAGTCAGGGAAAGTTGTAACAGCCGATGTATTTCGGGAAGCGTAATTAGAAAAATCACCAGAAACGAGATAATCCCTCACCAGGATGAATTGAATCATAAGACCGCTTAACCGCTTAAAACACCAGTGTATACTCGAAGCCAGCGTATACTCGAAGAGATGTCCCCCTATTCAAGTTCTTGGGTAACGAAATTCAAAGACTCTTACTGCCGAAAGACTAAGGTTTTTTGGTTAAGTTTTTTGTTCAATTTCGTCCATTTGACCCAAATCGCTAAGGGAGAGGAGATATGAGAGGATATTGCATTTGAAGTGCACCAAGAGGTTTTTTTCATTCCTGTCCCTGTATACCCAACTTCTTCAGAAATGTGTCATAGCGACCAACCGAGTGCACCAACGTCTAGATCATACGCTTAACGTTTTTTGGTTAAGTTTTTTGTTCAATTTCGTCCATTTGACCCAAAGCGCTAAGGGAGAGGAGATATGAGACAATATTGTATTTAAGGTGCACCAAGAGGTTTTTTTCATTCCTGTCCCTGTATACCCAACTTCTTCCGAAATGCGTCATAGCGAGCAACCGAGGGTACCAACGTCTAGATCATACGCTTAACGTTTTTTGGTTAAGTTTTTTTGTTCAATTTCGTCCACTTGACCCAAATCGCTAAGGGAGAGGAGATATGAGACGATATTGTATTTAAGGTGCACCAAGAGGTTTTTTACTTGCACCTATACCTATAGGGCAAGTATTGCAATCGTGAAAAAAATCGAACTCGAGATTTTAATCAAACTTGACATTACTATGATGGAGAAGTCCAAAAAAGTAGGTCCGGCAATTCCGTCTGTCTGTCTGTCTGTCTGTCTGTCTGTCAGTCTGTCTGTCTGTCTGTCTGTCTGTCTGTCTGTCTGTCTGTCTGTCTGTATATTCGACTACAGCCTAAACGGCTGGGCGGATTTACTTCAAACTTCATATATAGGGTCTGTGGGATATTCCCTAGAGGCGAAATTTGAATTTTCATTCTAACCTCAAAATTAAGGGTAGTTTACTTAAGGCCGATTTCAGTTAAAATGGATTTTCTCGAAAACGGCTCTAACGATTTCGATAAAATTTGATGTGTGGGTTAGTTTGGGTATATGCTATGAGGTGGCATACCACGTTTTTCACGAAAAATTCGAATAACGGTAATATTGAAAATCAGCTGTTTCTCGGGTATTTGTGCAGCGATTGGCCTAAAAATTATTATTTGTAGGTTATAAGACAAGTGCAAAATAATGGCATACCAAATTTTGGAATGCCACGCCTACTTTTATAAAACTAATTTTTTTTCAAAATTTTTACTAGAAATTGAGAAAAAATTATTTAAGCAAAGTAATAGGCCTTAAAATTCTCTATAATTCACTCAAACACCCTATCTGGCCACGCCCACTTTTTATGGGTGTTTTTATAAAAACAAAACATTGAATAAACTCCTACAATGTTATGACTATTATTCCATCGAAACGCGGAATGCCACGCCTACTTTACTGGGAAGAGCAAGACTTGGACTTTAATCCTGATAAAATTATACACTTATAGCATTACGGTGCAAGTACGTACGACCCAGTCGTGCACTTTATTTTCATTCTTGTCCCTGTATACCCAACTTCTTCCGAAATGCGCCATAGCGAGCAACCGAGGGCACCAACGTCTAGATCATAAGCTAACGTTTTTTGGTTAAGTTTTTTGTTCAATTTCGTCCATTTGACCCAAGTCGCTAAGGGAGAGGAGATATGAGACGATATTGCATTTGAAGTGCACCAAGAGGTTTTTGTCATTCCTGTCCCTGTATACCCAACTTCTTCCGAAGTGCGTCATAGCGAGCAACCGAGGGCACCAACGTCTAGATCATACGCTTAACGTTTTTTGGTTAAGTTTTTTTGTTCAATTTCGTCCACTTGACCCAAATCGCTAAGGGAGAGGAGATATGAGACGATATTGTATTTAAGGTGCACCAAGAGGTTTTTTTTCATTCTTGTCCCTGTATACCCAACTTCTTCCGAAATGCGTCATAGCGAGCAACCGAGGGCACCAACGTCTAGATCATACGCTTAACGTTTTTTGGTTAAGTTTTTTTGTTCAATTTCGTCCACTTGACCCAAATCGCTAAGGGAGAGGAGATATGAGACGATATTGTATTTAAGGTGCACCAAGAGGTTTTTTTTCATTCTTGTCCCTGTATACCCAACTTCTTCCGAAATGCGCCATAGCGAGCAACCGAGGGCACCAACGTCTAGATCATAAGCTAACGTTTTTTGGTTAAGTTTTTTGTTCAATTTCGTCCATTTGACCCAAGTCGCTAAGGGAGAGGAGATATGAGACGATATTGCATTTGAAGTGCACCAAGAGGTTTTTGTCATTCCTGTCCCTGTATACCCAACTTCTTCCGAAGTGCGTCATAGCGACCAACCAAGTGCACCAACGTCTAGATCATACGCTAAACGTTTTTTGGTTAAGTTCTTTGTTCAATTTCGTCCATTTGACCCAAATCGCTAAGGGAGAGGAGATATGAGACGATATTGCATTTGAAGTGCACCAAGAGGTATTTTTCATTCTTGTCCCTGTATACCCAACTTCTTCCGAGGTGCGTCATAGCGACCAACCAAGTGCACCAACGTCTAGATCATACGCTAAACGTTTTTTGGTTAAGTTCTTTGTTCAATTTCGTCCATTTGACCCAAATCGCTAAGGGAGAGGAGATATGAGACGATATTGCATTTGAAGTGCACCAAGAGGTTTTTTTCATTCTTGTCCCTGTATACCCAACTTCTTCCGAAGTGCGTCATAGCGACCAACCAAGTGCACCAACGTCTAGATCATACGCTTAACGTTTTTTGGTTAAGTTTTTTGTTCAATTTCGTCCATTTGACCCAAATCGCTAAGGGAGAGGAGATATGAGACGATATTGCATTTGAAGTGCACCAAGAGGTTTTTTTCATTCTTGTCCCTGTATACCCAACTTCTTCCGAGGTGCGTCATAGCGACCAACCAAGTGCACCAACGTCTAGATCATACGCTTAACGTTTTTTGGTTAAGTTTTTTGTTCAATTTCGTCCATTTGACCCAAATCGCTAAGGGAGAGGAGATATGAGACGATATTGCATTTGAAGTGCACCAAGAGGTTTTTGTCATTCCTGTCCCTGTATACCCAACTTCTTCCGAAGTGCGTCATAGCGACCAACCAAGTGCACCAACGTCTAGATCATACGCTAAACATTTTTTGGTTAAGTTCTTTGTTCAATTTCGTCCATTTGACCCAAATCGCTAAGGGAGAGGAGATATGAGACGATATTGCATTTGAAGTGCACCAAGAGGTATTTTTCATTCTTGTCCCTGTATACCCAACTTCATCCGAAATGCGTCATAGCGAGCAACCGAGGTCGCCAACGTCTAGATCATACGCTTAACGTTTTTTGGTTAAGTTTTTTGTTCAATTTCGTCCATTTGACCCAAATCGCTAAGGGAGAGGAGATATGAGACGATATTGCGGGCAACTGAGTGCACCGATGTCTCTCTCATTGGAGTCTCAAACCTCTTTGTAGAACAACTTCAAGTGAACACCTCTGGCCTGCAGTTTGTTAACTTGAAGACATCAAAGGTTCCTCAAACCCCAGAGGTTCATTATTAATTTGGTGTGAATGTAATCGCAGCTCTTCCCGATCGTATATTGTAAAATTTGAGAATCTAGCACTACCTCCAGTTCCCCGGTTGGACTACAATTTCAGTATTTCTCTAGGCAGAGGCGAAATTAAATCTTTCGGCCACAACAACCTACAAGAGATCCTACTATGTACATACATACATATAAGATGTTAGACCTTGACTTTTTTGTTAAGGATAATTTTGTTAAGATAATTGGGGTGATAGGCTTTCAGATATCCTCAAGGAACAACCCGATCTCCGAGAGATCGCTTGTGCTATCCCCTTATGGTGAGTGAATTTGGCTCCTACCTGTCTTATGAAACTTCACTAGGACTTAGTACACTCAACTCAGCCTCGTCATTAAATCTGTGACCATGAAGGAAACAAGGAAACAAAGACACTCCCTATTTAGGATCTGTCACTCGATTTTCTTCTCTAGCTCAATAGAAAAAGTGTAAGGTATGGCTTTATGAACCTTTTCGTCCAGTCCAGAAGGAACATACCATACATAGGGTCCTTCCTATCACGGTCTCATAAATTTCTACGAAAATCAAAGGCCACTGGAAAGACATTAATATTTGAAGAGAGTTCTGAGAAATATCTGAGTTCTTGTGGTGAACATTCTGGTTTGTTTGGACTATGAGTAGACTCGTACGAAATCATTTTCAAAATAAAGAGCTCTTCTACCAAAAATTTTGAACTTAAACTTTATACTAATCTCGCACGCGACCGTGCATGTTTTATGAAGTAGTTCCACTGGCACTTCTTGTATTCCAAACTATGAAGTTGGAAGACACGACTCATTTTTCATTTGATTTTCAAAACTTTTGTTTTTAAGACATTTTCGACTGACAGTCTCTAAGCTATTAAAACTACTCTATCACGGATACGCTAGGATGAAATAAAAGATTTATTACCCAACAGATATGGATACCACCCAATTAATGCCAACCAATCAATAACAATTCGCCATCCAATATCATAATAGATAACAATTTAATAGAACACAATGTCAAGTGCCGGAACAGCATGCCACAAATGCAGCACATACGTATGTATGTATCTATGGGTAGTATTATTAATTACTAGAGGGGATTATGACATCCTTTGAGGTAAACGGATTACAATCTCGATTAGTCATTATTGAGGAATTGGGTTGTTCAACAGGTTGCTGCTACGAAGGCATGCACAGTACAACTCTTGCGTGCCAGAGGTAATTTTGATTTTGCAATTCGATAAACTTTCTTTTTTTTTTCAATTTCTTTGGCACGATTTGCTGGAGTTTCAGGCTCGGTTGGGTTCCTTTAAGAGCTCCACCAGTTGGCTGATTAATTTTCTATTGAAGTTGAGCCGCGTTAATGTGTTAAAACAACACTTTGGGTATCGTGAGAGGAGGCACTTTGCACAACTCAATTTGGAATGAATTTACCTAATGGAAAGGAAACCGGAAGGAAATATTTTTGGTATTTATAGATGGAAATGATTAACACGTTGCGTGGAGCAACTGCTTTGGTTTTCTTTGGCAGAAAACTTCTCGAAAAAAACAAGTTGTGATACTTAAGCCAGTTCTGGTGATGTTTCAAATCGACTTTCAGCTTAGGAATCAAACATTGAAGAGAGAGAGTGACTTTTCCTGAAAATACGGACAGGTAATATATCACAAACGCACCCTTAAACATTTTCTATGACTTGTTAATGTCAAAACGTCAGCTGGGGCTTTACCCTTTAGTTATAGTGAAGTTTACAAATGAACAACGCTTCGAAATTACTACAAATTACTACTAAAATTCTGAGCCGGTTGTCGCAGCTGAGTCTGAGTCAAAATGAACCAACTCAGTTCATACAAATTCCAACTGTGCGTAAAAATCCCGACTTAAGGATCTTACAGGATCAAATTAATTCAGGAACTGAAGCACCTTAATCGTACGAAGCCTCGAAACTTCTCCAACTGGGTTCTGCAAATGTTTGAAGAAAATCCTTAATTGACCATGTTACGGCCATTTGGAGGTGATATGTGGCTCCAACAAGATGGATCCACATGTTACATAGCTGCTTAAACAATTGATCTATTGAGGAGAATATCGGAAATGGTGTAATCTCCAGAAATGGTGCGATCGAAGGAGTACCTCGCTCAAACGATTTAAAGTCATTGGATTTCTTTTCATGGGACAACGTTAAATCTTTGCTTGAAGCCAACAACGTTGGAGAAGTTCAGAAACAACAAACAAATGGCCCGCCTGATTTGTATGGAAGAGTGGTGAAAAATTAGCTCCAAAGAATAATAAAATTCGTAAATATTGGTTTCAAACACTTAAAAATAAACGAGTTCGAATAAGTAACTCAAAAGATGCATGGAAACTTACGGGTTCAATCAAGAACCATTCTTGTATTAAAATCTACTTCAACGCATTTCCCTTCCGTCCAAAACTCACTTAAGGCCAACTCCTGAATATATTTTTAAATAAACTCGCACCACACATACACCCAGGGCCCACAAATACATTTTCCACAACTTGAAGCATTTATTCACTCCTCCATGCATGATGTGTTTTAGAATAACAACATATTCACATACGTCAATGTATGGCTTTGGTAACCCCTTAAAAATCCTTTTTGCACGACATGGGGACAAGGATCGCAAAATCTGCAGAAAAATTTCCCAACTCGGGCAAAGCCTGGGTGTAGGGAAAAACAAACTAATCCTGTGGTTTCCATCTCATGTCATAATTTCAATCAAAGTTTTCTCCCCCCCCCATTTGGCTTCAAGTGTTTTCGAAAGAATAAAAATGGCTCTTGTGGTTTTCTTGTTAAAACTTCCTTTTTGTTTATGAAGACGACTTATCCCAACCACCACAAGGAAAGCGTTTTAAGTCTGAGAATATAAAAACAAAAATACACTTGAGAATGCAACCACAGTCATTATTTTCAACAGCTCTGGAGGGTGTCTCCAATAAGGATGACATTTTTCTTTTAAACTGGCAGAATATAAAAAAAACATACATATGTATATGAAAGTACATAAATCAAACTTCGAGGTCAAAGTGAGGACATGCATTTGAAATTCTATTGATTCCAGGAAATCAATTCACAAATCATGTTACATCCCACTAAAAGTATCACCATCACTTCCCCGGCAACAAGGATCAGCCCGAGGGCACTACAATCGATATCTATTCGATTTTATTAACCTACCCGGGTCGGGTGTATTTCACACTCGCCTTGCATATCGAATGGTATACATACATACTCATTATCAGTACTAGTAATTGAAAAAAAAAAAAAGATAACCTAGAACAAGCAATTCCCCAAATCCCTCATGTGTGTCCGAGACCGACCCTCCTCTGTTTACGCACGCAAGGATGTGTCTCCACCTCAAAACCAACGCCACCAGCGAGCGAGCAAGCGACCGTGCTTAGGGCGAAACATTACAACAACTTTTTAAGAAGGACAACTCAGGAAACCTTTTTAGTTAAATAAAAGATAATCTCATGGTCATGGAGGACACACTTACTACCCGCATCCCATGCATACATGTGGATACGCGTGTATATACGGTGTGTGCGTGTTGCTAAGTTTTGTCCTTTGGACGTTACCTAATTAAAATAAATGAACGGAAGCTTTAACTACAGTAGTGTCCACGAATGACATTCCATCCGCACCACAATGGCTGGCTAATTGCTAACAAAACATACGTTACGTACGTATATTTGTATTATTGTGGCGTATCGTCAATCTCAGAAATGGTATCCTGTGCCTTTTCAGATAAAAATAAATTTCCCAAGAGCGGGGTGGTTCTTATTTAATCTGACCTTCATGGTCGTCATCGCTATGCGGAGGATGAGTTTCGTCTCGTGTAGCATGACGTGTGTGATTAGAAGGGGGGGGGGGGGCGTTTCCATTATGGTATCGATTGGTGTAGCCATTGAGGTATGTTATCTGGTTTTATTTTTAAAATATACCATAAAAGAACTGTGCCAAAGGATTGACATTCCAAGGAAAATTCTTTGAAGACAATCGATATGCTCATGCTTGGGGAGGGGTGGCAGATAGAAGAAGGAGTTGCTTTGGTTTTCGTATTGAATGCGCTTTCAGGGATTTCAAAGATTCGAAAGCATTTCTGAGACTGATACTACTCGTATTGTGAGCACACAAGGATGTGGTTTTTAAGCCACTGCTTCATATTGATGAATAAAACTCCAGGGTCTGATGTCCTAGGCGTGGCATACCCTACTCGGATTCATCGGAACCTCAACTGTCCCTGGACAGATCAAATATTCCTGGAATGTAAGTAAAGCCAAACTGGACCCTAAGCCATTTGCTTTCTGAATAAATAACAAAAGCCTTACAAACCTAGCTGAAAAGCTGACTGATTCTCGCACTGTTCAGCTCAAGCTCAATACACACTGCCTTTTTATTATGTACTTGGCAGATCCGGTGTCCAGTTGACATTTGTTGGCCCTGAACCCTTCAATTATTTAGTTGGTAGCCAAGGTAAAGGAAAAATATGTAAATGACCCACCATTTTTCGGATTAGGCTCAAATGCTTCCATAAAGGGTCTAGCCCGACTTCTGATGGTTCCTCCTCCTGAATTTGATTTCAAGTAATAGGCAAAACCAACGCCTTCGAAAGGATGTCCGACGTTCCAATATATCACTCCAATCAACACATCCCAACCAATTGGAACCTATAAACCTCCAATAGTCTCTGTTCATATTATGCCCGATACCATGTGGTGTCAGTTCATTCTATTCAATGTTTGCTGTGACAAAAGGAAGTCCTACTAACCAAGGACACACCATATTTGGTGTGCTACAAGGGACCCATTTTGGGTCGCTAGTTTTTATTCTCAAATTATTGCCTCAGTTAATGCCTTTAGAATGTAAATTTTGGAACTTTCAGGTCGCAGACCTAGGCAAAAGATTTCGTCCTCGATATGGAACCTGATTTACTTATTTTCTAATTTTCCTCGTCTGAGCGAAGCTTCTGAATCCAAGTTGAAGATTCTTTTGACTCAACTATCATTGTCCATATACATCAGCCAATAGCCTTAGACATGGTCGATCACATGGTTAAGCACTCGGAATAGGCATTTCAAAGATTCGGGCTTTCTGACAACTGAAGATTCATTACGAGATGAAAGATTGTGAGTGGCCTGACTTAATCAATGGTAAAGGGCATCACTATCCAGATCTGCAGCGAAACGGCTTGAAGAGTGATCCCAGATAAGAAACTTCTTTGGACAAAGCATGCCAAATCCTCAATTATCTGGCAGTGTAAGGGTGTTTTTGGCAAGACACGGGTCTTTTCAGCAAAAAAGGTCCTTTCGATCTCTATAGCTATGATAAGACCTTTCTAGCTTATGCGTTGGTGGTTTAGTGGTTCTATACTTAACACCAAAGAACGGCCAGTTTCGGTTCTCCTAGATACATTTATCTATCTACCGTCCTAGATGGTGTAGACAACCAGACTCAGACACTGGATTAATCTGTAGTCGAATCTTCACGGATGGTTCCAAAACTAGTCAAGAGTTCGGTACTGGTGTCTTCGTAGAGACCGAAAACACGGGACTTCCCTACTTGTTAGGCAAGCATGATTCTGTTTTCCAAGCAGAGATCTGTAGTATGCCATCCTAATGGCTACCGACTTCATTGTAAAGAATAGGTGAAGAGCTCGGAGTATGTATGTATGTAGCAACAGTCACACGGTTAAACCCTTCCTCAATCCTGCAAACCCGTTCCAAAAAAAAATCGAGAGTGTAAAAACTTGTTGAGTTAGGTTGCAAGACTGAACTCTTTGGCTCTTGTGCAGGTCTCAGGTCACGCAAGGATTGCAGGGTATGAGATTTCCGATGAGATTGCTTAGCAAGACTCAAAGAATAGGTTGGGTCTTCCCCCGTCCTCGGTCAAGGCCTGCATTGACTCTTATGAACATAATTGTGTGTGGCATGGTTTTCCAAGATATAGACGGATAATGGCGGAGTTCTTGAAGTCTCTCAGCTGAAATGACTGTTGACAACTTATTGGGGTTCTCAAGGGACACTTTCCTTTCGTTTGAGTGTTCTACTGATGCAATTCGATACACAAATGATGGACAATATTAAAAAACTGGGAGAGTATTTTATTGGTTCGAACCGTGACCCCTCTTTCGTGAAGATCAACGTAATAGCCACATAGTTTTGGCTTTTTAATGTTTTGGATTTAATGTAAGGATGGTAGTGAATGAACTATATTAGGTTAGCTTATTGTTGTTTTATAAGATGAAGACAATAACTGTTTAGACATGTAGATGTCAATATCTTGGGCTACTGGGTTTAGGAGTCTATATCCTCGTTTGTGAATATGGGCTCTACGATCTCTACATCCGTCCAATTATATCTTAGGAGGAGTTTTCCTTAGAGGTAAATGCAAATTGAGTGTAAGAACACTATGTGGGACTATGATGACTAACTAAAGCAGAAGCCAAAGTCTACTCCTCCTGATTTAGTGCACTTTAAGCATTTTCTCTACATTTTTGTTGGACGAATAAAATGATCCCGTATATCTCGCCTTGAATCGATTAGTTGTACGACTGGGGTACCTCGTAGAAAGGAGAAATTTATTGTTCGCTGTTCAAGCGGTCAGTACATTGTAACCATCTGACCACAACAGCTTTGATTGATGAGCGACATTTAATTCCCAATTCTCAAATTTCAATTAACGCAATTAACCCTCCTAAACGACCATATATCTGCCCGCCCAGGATACACATCAAACATGGACTCTGCGGGAAAATTACGCATACTCCCTATGGCGCCGCCATAAAGCCAATGGAACACGCTCATGGTCCCTTGTCTTCATAAATTATATCGAAACTCAACTAACTGGCTACCACGCGTGTCGTACACCACTCCCTCTAATTGCTGGCCAAACGAACATCATCACTATTTGCTCTCGATTATCCTTTAAACGTAACGCAACACTCGAACGTCATAGTTGGCGTCATCACTATGACATGAGTGAAAACGGAAAACGAAACTTTTGAAAGGTTATTCTGACTTTGATCAATGGCATTGATATGTCCATCTGGTGCCCATCCTTATGGCTATATCCATGTTTTTTTTTTTTTTTTTGTTTGTTTATGTACTCTTGTCGTTCTGCATATCCTTGTAGAGCAATTTATTTCATTGAAAGCTGTCGTTATGAAAGGAGAAACTCATCTGGAATATACATGCAACGGATGGGTGCACCCCAAACCACCCCCATCACCACCCTTTTACTGAAGGAATTCGAACTGAAATGTGTTGTGGCATTCAATAAATCTGTCACAGTTCTTCGAGTGTCGGTACAGATAAATATCTTTGTCCATTATTTTTGCGTATTCATGTGCTCCAGTTAACCCTCTGTGGGTTTATTTATCACAGATTTCAGTTGAAATGTCATGTGGTTATGTCTGGGAAAAATAAAATCAATCCACAAGGAACTGCAGATAGAAAATCAACAAACCATTCTGTACGAAATCGGAGTGAAGAGTTGAAGGTCTTTGACATTTCACTGGTTTCGGATGTTGTGCTGACTGCATGCGGTTTACCAAATGAAAATGTCAGTTCACAGATTTTGAGGGAAAACTATTTAATCAGCTTTGAAAGTATGATGAGTTATGTATACAAGGACTTTTGCTTGGTTAACCTGAAAGATTGCAAGATGACATTTGAAACTATCTAGTTTAGTTCAAATTTGTTTGCTGAAGTAGTTCATTTTTCAGTTCATTTAGTTCAGTTAAGTTCACTGTTCAGGAAATCCGGTATTGTGCCATGCAGGCATTTATAGGATTTCCTTTACCTTAACAAATTGTTTTCTGTTAAACAAATATAACTCTTAGCAAATCTGCACAATACCCATTGCCCAAATCAAAAAAAAGAACAGTTGTTCATTCTGAAAAACAGTTGTTCGTACTGAACTACATGCTTGAAACTACTGCACCTACTGAGCTTAATGAACTGTTGAACTACTGATCTGAGTAAACTAAAAGGAAAAGACCTTGGGAACTAGTTCATTTAGTTTACTTGATAGAGTTCTTATTCAACTAGTTCGTTCGTGAACTACATTTTACCACATAAGTTCTGACATACGTCAAAGTTGCGCAACTTCATTCCTAAAATGTCCTGGGAACGAGAATACCAGTATATTTGGTTTTTAGGAGGGATGGCGACTTTGAAGGGACAACCGTACTATTAAGTAGTACTTAGTAACATTCTACCCAACCTATGTATGTTGAATTCAGTTGACAATCTAGGAGGTACTGGTATAATACGGTTATGGATCACAAATGGACGAAGTCTGGAATGTAAGTAGGTAGGTAGAGGATAGACTGCGACCAACAGGGGTTCAGTCTCACTCGGATCTCGACGATCCAGTTTGTTCGCAGGTGTGGGTTACCCTAAAATATAAAAAAGGATATATTCTAACTGGTCAAACCATGGCGCGTGGAGCTCTCCTAATGCAACCTGTTTTCGTTATGAATTTCAATGTGGTTCTAGGGGGCGCCTTAGCTAATTCGACTTAGGCATTCGCAGATGAAGTTCCTTGTGTCTTCCTCCACTTCAGTGTAGTCGCCACCTTTGCATAGGTTGATTCCCATTTTTGTGAGGTGGGCCGCCATCGGATTATAGCCTGTGAGGAAACCGATAGAAGTTCTTTGGTCCTTTTTTCGTTGTATTAGACCAAAGTACTCTCTAAATACAGTACGAGGAGAGTACACTCAACCATGTTGCGGATTTTGGAAGAGATGGGGATAATGGGCGGCTGTGCCGAGTGGTCATTTGGAATGTCGTTTGATTCCGAGACCTGGAAGCACATATGTCCCGGGATACAGTATAGCATGAGGCTATCTCTTGAGCTCAGGGATTTGCGTTCCTCTTTACATTTCTTGACTAGTTTCGAGATGGTTGTGATGGAAATGGTAGCTTTGATGACTGCCTGGCTGGCGTTGTAGATGTCCATATGCTTGTTACTTTCCAAAGTAGATACGCCCCTGCAGGTCTCAGTGATATCATATATTTCAGCTTGGAATACACTCGTATGGTAGGGTAGTTGTACGAACCGGACGATTTGTGGTTCCTCTGAGAAGAACCCTGAGCCTGTGCCTTCTGAAGTCTGGAATATAAGTCACCTGGTCATTTAATAGTTCATGGATATACTTATGTATGTATTTACCAAACCCTCCTCTTATACATCGGCTTGGCCACATTGATCGAATGGACGACAACACTCCACCCAACGGAGTCTTGTAATCTTAGCCCTCAGGTTCGAGATGCCAAGGAAGACTAAGCCTCATTTGTAAGAACTAAGCAATCGCGGATGAGAGGATGCTTAGCCATACGAACTAGCAACGACTGACTCACCATTTTTAAAAAAAAAACTGTTGCAAACAAGGAAGGTAGTGTCAGACTATCCTTCCACTTGGGGAAAACATTGCATGACTTTTAAAATGCATAAGCATCCGCGATGCTAAAGTTCTTACAGTTGGCTCTTGAAACTATGCCAAGTCGAAACGGTCAAGCAGTGCAATAGTATTCATATCAAAGGGAATACCTTTGGTCTTTGATACACTTGCCATTTAAAAACATTTCAAGCCTAGAATTGACCAGGCATATATAGGATTCTACCTAATGTGTGACGGATAATGCCTTCCCGGACAGACTATACTCAGCTTTGTAATAAATTAAGGAGTTTGACCTGAAATCGACCACATATTTGATATTCCTTACATATGCTCTTAGGGATAAGATTTAGTTCACTTAAATTTGTTCAATGACCTTTGGTATTGAGGTAGATTCTAACTTGGACTGTTAGCTCAAACAATACCATCCTTGTGGAGTAGACTAAACAATATCTGTGCTTCCACTTTTTATTCAGCAGAAGTTGGGATAAACTGTTATTTCGAATCCTTTAGGAATAAAAATTGGCTTAACTCTGCTTCAGATGAAAGAAATACAGATTTGTACTATAATCCTTGTCAGGAGTACACATGACACCCTCCTCGACGAGTAACCTCGTTACAAGCAGAGTTGTGAATTCATACCCACTAGCCAAAGGGGTTACACATTCCGTTTTATTTGTACAAATTATCAAAATATACAAATTGCCTGCACTAACAAGTGACAGAAATACAACAACCGACAAAAAACGGTCTGAGAGCAATATGTAACCGCTGTTGCAATTATTCATTGCTGATCTGTGCACAAAAAATCACAAAAATTTATATAAAAACTGAATCAAATAATCAAAACTACTTGTCTCGGATATCACGGATTCAATATTGTAAAATGCAAAGAAAAAAAACCTTGTTCCAACCAAAAATAAATGGAAAATCACACAAGCGTTACATTGAAAACAAATTTGATGGTAGCAGATACAAATACGAATAATTTGGATTCGATTTAAATGCATGCCCCAGCGACCATATGGTTATATGGGAGTTTAATGTGAAAAAGATTTTCGATTATTTTTTTCATTTGGATTTTAAGATTTACGATTTTTTTGTTATTAAAACTGATCCTTGATTGTTGAAAAATTATCGAATAGGATACTGTTAATATTGAAATGGAAAATTTAAAATAGTAAACAGGCACTTAAACGTTTACATGTCCTTCAAACAGACTTTCAAAATTATTTAAGTTCCTCTTTTGAATACCTGAATACCAGGTTTGTTATAGAGATAACTTTGTGTTCTAAGCGAGCACTTGAAAGGTAATTTCTGGTTTAAAAACAAACCCAAAACATAAGTTTTTGTGGAGAAACATATTGTACTGTAATCTATTGTGTCCCTACTAACGCCTTGCAGAAGTCCGTATTTTTATATATTTTTCGGAATTATTTTAAGGATCATACACTCCTACTATGTGGGCCCTGTGGCTCACTGCTTAGTGCGTTGGACTATGGAGATTAGCGGTTCGAATCCCAGCCAAAGGCCGCACGGCCCCACCTCTCCCGAGCGTCTGACAAACATCCGAGAGTACAACTGTCCTGAGAAAGCTTCTCAAATAACAAATTCAAAATAGGACACGCCATAAACAGGAGTCCGCTTACATTCATTTGTGTAAAGAATATAACTTGCACAACACGAATGGTTGTGAGAAGCCTCCCCAAATAGTTCAGTCTTTGTGAGTCAGTGCACCACAAGATCAAGCATATCTTCTGGAATTTCGTTGGACTCATCGCACAATCTGCAAAGACAATATTCAGAGATATCTACTTTCGTAAGGTGCTCATTGAGTTTACAATGCCCCCTTAGGATACGAAGGTTACTCTTATTAATTGTGATATACATATGCCTCGAAGTCAAGGAACTTCCCCTGTTTTGCTTCTCTAATTTTCTGAATTTTTATTTGAGGGTATAACTCCCTATTCCGCATAGTTGTTCAGGACCTATGAAAGTTTCAGATGCTCCGTTTATTACTAGGGAGTCAGCCATTTCATTACCCTTTATTCTCACATTGTCAGGTATCTAACAGAGTACCTCAGCCCCAATTGTTCATAGAAGGTACCATTTGTGAATATGTAGATAAAGAGCCACTCATTGCACATTAACTGAGAGTTTGAAGGATTTGATAGGGGAGAGGTTGTTGGCATTAGTCTTGTATTAAGGCATTCTATGTTTAAAGAAAGAAGGCTACGAGCTAGAAAGTTAGGTAAGCTTACCTTGTCTCTGCCTCTAAACACAGATTAAATTTGTGAAGATGATACCTCAACCAAAATGTCTGTCCTAAACCACACAAATGATTTCGTTGTACGCCTTGATTAATAGATGGATTAAAGAAAGAATAACTTCTTGTTTTCTCAGTCAATAGTCAGCGTTCCAGGGGCAGCCCAGCTTATGTCTGGTTCTATGAAGGCACCTTCCGATTCAGCCCTACCTAGTTCATCTGAATTGCCCTCGTTGACTTAAATTTCCTGATGACCAAAGGCAAAGACCTAATCAAGTCTTACGAGATTCAAAGGCAACAAAGCGGAGTTGATTTTGCTAAGTTGGACAATAGTTGAACTATCTGAGAAGGCATGTAGCGCACAAAATACATTTTCTAAGGTTTAACCCAAGATTTCAATATCATGAAGTCTAACCTGTATCCGAGAGAGAGATACGTTTTCATATGTACCTAGACTTTGATATTGGGTCCACAGACACCTGCTTAAACTTCTAATTCCAACTCCGACCGGTCGGTGAACCAGAAACTGGACCGCCATTTATCAGTTTACTATTTCTGACTCATGGAACCTTCTAAAGTAGTATTCGCTGACTATAGTGTCTATAATAGTGCTTTTTTAGAAATTAAGTCCTACAGTTCATAGGTAGTATCCCTCTTGATGAAGACTAGTAGGGGTGATAGCCCAACAACACCGTCTAGCTGTCGAAGGCCAGGTGAGCATGGCAGCTGTAGTATTAAGGCAGGCAATTCTTTAGGGATTGAGATAGGTGGTCTCACCATAGTGTACAAACCTCCTACCAGACCGGGGCTATATGAATTTCCTAATCAAGATGAAAACTCAGGTTCGGTTGAAAATATTTTCAGCAATTGGAAGCCAGAAACACCAACATGGTTCTTGAATGAGACTTAGAAATGCTTTCTTGGATAGCGTAAACAGTAGACTGCTTCCTGTTGCATATACCTTCGATAATAGAGGAACACCCCTTAAAAAACCCCTCTAACTTTGTCCTTTTTTTTCTACCCCATCTAAATATATTCCTTTAAGCAATCCATATCAAAGTTTTATTCCTTTTGAAAGGAATCCACGACAGAATTAATATTCATATCGCAATTGAATAAGTTGATCCTTTGTATCCTTTTCAAATGTTTTCCTAAAATATACAAAATTTATTTCCCGCCTATGTTGCAAACGAAATCCTCACCAAATTTATTACCTTTTCTGTTACCTTTTTTTTCGTGTTTAAACAGCCTCGACAAATTCCTCTGTTAACACACACACACACATACGCCCATGGGTAAAAAAAAAATAAACATCCTTAGGAAAACGAATCCCAGTGAATTTATATACTCTACTGACACATAAATCAATTCCAACTCCATTCCCATTGAACCGCAGCACATGACTCGTAGCCACCAACCCGCCAGGATAAATTTTGAAATTTTCTCTCCCCCCCCCCCACCTGTGTTGGTGTAAAATAAAATTTAAAAGCTGTGAATTGTCACATTCTTCATGCTGGTGGTAGAGAGTATAATAAAAGGCACTGTCAGCGCGTTATCCTTGCTTAGTGTGAGAGCGGACGCCAGACCTCGTAATCGATAAACACCGGCACTAATGCTGGTTTTGAAATATGCGGTACTGGTTTACTCGTATCTATCAATTATGGAGCTTCGCCTCGCGTTAGGCTTAACATTTTCCATATGTGTATTCGTACATAGTATCGCAACTGATTGATGAGATACGCGGTTTTGGAATTTTGTTGAGTGGAGTTTTTTTTTTTTATTTTCGGGTGGTGAGCAGGGCAAATTGAGCGAAAGGCCGGAAATTACACTAATCGAAGCGCAAATCCGTTGATTAGTTGTGCGGTTGATTGGCGGATGCATTAAATATTGATTTTATTTTAATTTTTAATAGTTGGATACAGTTTTCAAGCTGAATGGTTGGTTATCTGTCTTTGTATGTCGGAGCAATGGATTGATTCGGAAATGCGCATTAACTTGCATCGGTTGAATTATTTTGTGAACCCTGACCTGGAAAGGGGGAGATAGTAATATTAATAAATAACAGAGAGTCAAAAATGCATTCAAATGAATGGAATGAAAGTACTTCTACAATATTAACTCAAATGGAAAATTAAAGTCAATGAACGTAAAGTACAAGTTGTTCTTTTTTTCGCTTCAAACAATCAGATTACACAAACAGCATTAAGCCGAACTGGGAATCCTCTGTTAAATGTTTGGGAATGGATCTGACATTTAATGAACTCATTACCAACGTTCTCAAAAATGTGAACATCACTACTTGAATGTTATATGTATCTCTTTATACAAGTCTACTACTACTACTAAAAAATCTTTCAAAAGTTGGGCCTAAGTGACAGTAGTGAATAGTTTTGAAAAACTACCTTTCTTAAATGCCATCTTTGACAATTATAAAGTAGACACATGTACAATTTTGACACCATGGATAGTTTATCGTTTAAATAAGTCACTAAAGTTTTTCAAACATATTATGATGGTCGACAATGATTCAAAAGTTAAAAAAAACTACAATCCAAGTGAAACAGATCGTATGATGAACTATCCTCTTTACTATGTAGCTCTTATGAAGTGGGCGTGGCGATATTACATTCGAATGGTTGTGGATGTTTTATGCAAAATTTCATTAAAATCGGTTTGTTGATGCAAACTCCCCCAAAAAGTGGGCGTGACTTCAGTTGATGTGCGGACGAATTGTAGAGAATTCTATTATCTAAATATTTTGTCTCAATAAAATTTTTCAGTTTCATACAAAATAGTGAACAAAAGTGGGCGTAGCTGTAAGCAGATTTCAAAAAAAACTTTACAATTGTACTGCTTTTCCTTCTGAAAATCTCAGATATCATTTCACTTTATTATGCTAGCTTAACATTTTAGGGCCCAAAAACTGGTGCCATAAGGACTGATGGTCTAGTAGACCAAAAATATAGACACTCCACTGAGAAAATTGCTACTGTAGCACAAAGTGTCTGTAAAGAACATCGATATGATGACATTCTCAGTCATTAGATATTCATCCATCGTCTGTTTCAAATAAGGATTTGCATTTGCATCCGTACGAAATCCAATTAACATTAGAATTGAAGCCACCACATCGTAATGAACACAGAGCTTGTGTCAATTGGTTTTTGATGAACATTATGCTCGTTTGGCAAATATAATCATCTTTGGTGGCGAACCTCATCTCATATTGGATGCATTCGTCAATAAACAAAATTGTGGCCTCTGGCTGGAAGAAAATCCTTGAATAATTTCAGCAAAACCATTACATCCACAAACTTGTACAAAAAAAGTACAGAGCGACTTTGAAAAGACCCTTTATGAATAATCGCACCGATTATATAGGGTGACCAGCTAAGAACGATAGGAAAAATTTTTTTTAATAAAACAACAACGGTATGAGATATAAAATTGGTTTTGACTTTATTTTGAAACAACATTCCTGCCATTATGTGTATAATACCACATCATTCAAGTAGCCTTCGCTGGCAGTGCTTTAAGCGGTCGTTCTAATTTTTAATGACTCGGTCCAATATGTGCTGCGTTATTCCACTAATAGCGTCTCGAATGTTGTCCCTCAGTTCGTCCAAGGTGGTGGGATTGTTGGCGTAGATTAAGGACTTGACGTAGCTCCAGAGAAAATAATCGAACGATGTCAAGTCGCATGATCGCGGCGGCTAATTAATGAACGCTCGCCGTGACAAATTTCTCTTTCACAACTTCGAGCGTTGCGTCGCTTGTATTGCATGTAGCGCCGTCTTGTTGGAACCAAAACTAGGATATTTCGATGTTGTCAACATTTGGTTACAGAAAGTCGATTAACATCACTCTATACCTGAGAATTGGCCATGATGACGACCGAACTCACGGCGAAATTCTCATTGCGTATTTACAACTGAGCCGGAATTTCGATAAAATTTTTAACAACTTCCGCACGTCCAGCAAGTGTGCAGCGGTGCGTGATGGAATGGCAAACCCTACTGAATATTGTGACAGCTGGATGTCATTGGTAACTTTGACAGCTGCTGAACCATAACAATTGGAAAAAGCATCATTGCTATCTGGTCACCCTTTACTTTGATTCGAAATTTATTTTGGTATCTGAAACACTAGGTATTTTACTTAAAAATAGTAAAAGATGTGTTCTTAATGAAAACAGCTTACTCCAGTGCCATGGATGAGATTGTTCCCTTGCCAAAGGGAAACCAATTTCACAGACTGACTGATATTTATTTAATTGAAAAAGTCCCTGCTAGTGAATATTTATTTATACAAAACCTACCTTGTATGTATATAACCACCGACTTTCTGTGTATGTACTTGAAGCCCTCGACTATGTACATAAATATCTGCATTACAAACTTAATTCTTGTAATTAACTCAACCGTAATTTACGTAGGTTGTAGTTATGTATATTTCAAAAGATAATGAGTACGTAATATTGGCAGACATTTTGTTTGTTTGCTTCGGTTATCGTATGTCAGTTTCATTGTCATTAAGTTTGACACTCATTGACATTTCAGGGAGTGAAATCAATATATGTATGTATGTATGTATGTACAGTTATTTTCAGGGATGTGGTAAGTATACCCCCTCCCCATCCACTTAATGAACATATGCGTGTGTGTTTCACAAGACCCTGATTACTGTTTGCATGTGCACATTATGTTCATTTAAACATAAGTACTATATCAGATATAAATTTATCGATAAAATTATTATTGTTAGCTGTAGGCAGACGTCACCGTTGACTGATATTTTAATAAGATATAACCAGGCAAAACCGAATACCCCATTTTTGGTTTGGTTTTCAATTAATGTCGCCATCAATTGTAAACATTTATCTACATACTTATGGATTTCCTATAAATTTTGGTAAATTACGTTCTATAGGGTGAACGTATAGATATCATAAATCGTTTCGAAGAGGGCCACGGAAATAGCACTAAAATTAGGATAATTTATGTACTCAGCTGGGTGGAGGGGAAACAGAATAAATATGTGAACTACATTATAAGTAAGCACTTGTGAGCCGCAGTCCCCGAAGTTGCCGAAATCAATTAAGTCGATACGATTATTAATAGATAACGAACTAATAGGCAAAATGAAATATAACACAAGGATACTGAACATATCTCAGTGATGAATGGATCCACTGAAGACCAGTCTCTGCCTACTGGACACCTCCAATGACACACTGATAATAAATTATGATAGTTATTTCTAATATTATACATAGAGACCTGAATAGCTAAGATCTCTTGACCCTACAACGACCTACAACGAGAATGAAGCGTAAGAAACCTAACTTAGAGTCATAGTCACTATGCAAACGTCAGCAATAGAAACTGTCATCGAGCTTTCGTCGCTAGATATGTTCTTTGGAAAGATGACACAAGGCAGTCAGTCTCCCGTCAAACCTGGAAATATTTAGTTCATATTGAAAAATACGTCTTTTGTAGGATAAAGTCAACGACTGTAGTTTCCAAAAGTTTTCTCACGCAGGGATATTCAAACTACATATCTTGGGTACAAGAAATTAGGTCTGGTTCACCGAAGAAATTTGATCTAGTGTTTTGGAACTCAGAAGACACCAAAGTCCTAGTACCTAGATGCTATATTGATGAGAGATACCCTGTAAGATACATACCCTTCCAGACAGCGGCCTAGTCCTTTAACATCCAACGGAGTGGAATCTAAGTGAGTTAAGCACTTCTCCGTTGACAGAAGGATGGGAATGGTATAGTGGTCATGTTTTCGGTTATTGAGTAACAGGTTGTTGGTTCAAGTCGCAACCATACTGGAGTAAAACAACATCTCCTACAAATCCCTACAAATGCTCCCTGATTAGTTCAGACACCACCCACCTAAACAACACCTGAGTTTCAAACCACTGTACCAGAAAATCTATCCCATCTTCTTTTTCTTTCGACTTTACTCCGTGCCATGCAAATAAAAAAGTGCATACTCTCAGGCGTTAGTCACTCGGCCTATCTCCTTCATTATAAGGGAATGACATTTATGACACTCGCTCCCAAGTTATTAAGGCTTGAAAATTAAGCAAAATAATAAAAATGGGATCCGTGCCTCAAGTGGTAAGTGCTTTGGACTACAGAGCCATGGGTTCAATATTCGAATCCCAGCTAAAGCATCACGGTCCTATGTTTCGTAAGCGTCCAACAAACATCCGGAAGTATAACTGTCATGAAAAATCTTGTCAAATAACAAATAGGCCCTTCGGACACAAATATAACACTCACAACACAAATGTTTGTGAGAAGCTAGGCCTTTGTTTTCATAGACCTTGTGCGTCAAAAATTTTGTAATTTTTAAAAAATATTTATAACCAGGACGGTGGACATGAGCCCATCGGACATTTATGCCTTCAAAGCAACCTTGGATCCTTCCATACACCACTAACCCAAGTCCTTACATTCAAGTCGTGCCACTGATTGGGGAAAATAGGTGCCACAAATATGAAGTATCCTTAGTTGCTCATAGGGTGCCTTAATTGTTTTCTTAGTTCAAAGAAACAATGAGTGATAAAATTTTGTGCTCCACTTGATATCTCGGGGTGGGGTTCTCAGAGTTATGTTCCAAATTTTTATTAAGTTCACAGCTCGTTCCCTATCCGCAGCCTGTTTCGTTGGAAGTAGGTACTTCCGATTGGATCATACACGACCTGCCGTGTTCTTTCAATATGATGAATATCATCAGTGTATGTACATATATGAAGGAGTAAGGGTACACCTGCTTTTGGCATATGAATTTTGGATACCTGCTCGTTCCAAGTATAATTCGGCAAATACCCTTTGACAGCTTATCAACATGGTTAAAACCTTATTGACATCAAAGGTATGGTCTTTTTGTTTTTTTAGGAACATTTTCTCATCCGGAAAGGTATCCGTGAAAGCAAAAGCATTGTGTCGACATACTAAAGGACATTCTTTGGCTTGAAAAATCCATTTAAAATCGTTAGCAAGAACATTGATACCATAAAGCCTGTGTCATATGTTAACAATATTGACATCAACAATCGATACTGCAGAGCTGTTGCAAGAGCTGTTTGGCTGCAGGCACAGTTTTCGTAGTTGCAATATTGGTTACACATTTTAATCTTCTTTAAATGAAACTTTTTGTTCAGCGCCGCTCTAAAAGTACCTATGTGTGACTGCACCACAAGTATCTTATTTGAAATAAAGCAAACAGACTTCCAAAATCTTCCAAAAAGACAAAAAAAAAAAGGTTCTGCAATTGGTTTACGTTGTAACTTAAAACTTGGTTTTGGTAATATTACGTCCTTAACACGAACATAGTTTGTGCAGGAGACTTTGACACGAATGTTTTTAACAAGCAACTTGAATGACCTAAATTTTGAAACTTTAAAAACTTGTTCACTTATTTCTTTGGTCCTTATTGTCACTGTGCGATTCGAAACACCAAATTCATATTAACTTAAAAAATCTTAAATGACCGTCTTTGGTTAACCCTAAGGCAAGTACTTCCAACTTGTTGACTTCTAACAAGTAGGCTACCATCAGTCAGAATTCCTCAAATTTCCAAAAAGTGTTAAATACAGAAACGAAGATTTTTCACTTCTTCAAAGATTCCAAAAGAATTGGTGAAGAAACCACAGACTTGTAGTTACGTCTGACATAAATTTTTAACAGCTGTTGAATTTCACATGTTTAACAAGTACTTGTTGTACTATGCAAGAGGCCTCCTGGGGGTATCTTTATGAATTTTTTTGTACTCAATACACTTATTCTATCTCACTTTTCATTATGTAAAAAAGATTCAACTCCGCACATTCTAATTTCTATGAATAACGACTCCATTCTACGTACATACGTGTTCAACTTGCGAAATGGAAAACATATGAAACGATTCCATATCCATAGATTTCCCGGTGTCACCACACATGCAATTTCCATCCAATTACTGAACTGTTTTTGTATGCTGCAAGGTACTTTGGTGTAGTATTCGTCCCACACATGCCGTACGTCTGTTGCTGACTAACAAATCGATGTAAACCCTTTTGAAATGTTTGTTCGTTCGTTCCATTTTACCTTTCTCTCTCTTCTTACCAAGTTCGAATGTCCCATGGTATTCCATGGGACAACAAGCGACTACAAACTCCACCGGTTAAGAAACAATTAGGGGTTCATTTAAGGTTAAGTCCATCTCTTAACAACACGAATCCGCCTTTCCCTTCTAACAACACTAACAGACAGCAAGGACATTGCAGAAGCCCTTCAGATGAAAACAGTATTAAAAATTTAGAAACTTTACACATCAATACAGAGGTGAGAGCTCTAAGCCATCTCAGCTGTGACTCTGTCATCACAAAGTGTCAAACCCATTTCAGAAGCACTTCATTCTCTACTAAACCCCTCTTAGATGAATTATCTCCTATCCTTGTTTACAGTAAAGGAACAAATAAAAATACCATCCCCTTCTCCCAGCCAGAGTATTAGTACCGAAATTTTTGTGGATTTAAGGCGGTCGAAATAAATAAAACGCCAAAGGAATTTAAAACCGAAGCTTTGAAATATAAGCGCCCAGGGGAGGGATGTAGTGTGTTTTTGTCTGAACAAAAAAATTGATTTGATTCGTTCCTGGAATATAGGTGAGAAAAGCAAAGCAATTAATCAAATTGAAACGAACATAAAATACACAAAATAACGATGGCATTAGAGAGCAAAACAAAATCATTTGAGGATACGGAAAGACAAAATGCCAACTGGCATCCAAGTGATTGATCTTTTCGAACGAACGCTTGGAGTGGTGCAATGGGATATCGACTAATAGTCTTTGATATATGGCTGTTGTGGAGTGTAGACCTATAGGTGATTCCGAATCCCTGGTTTGTTGACTTATAATTTTACTCACATGAGTATTGGCACAGCAGAATGTATTACGCTTAAGTGGATGCGATAATGGGTCTGGCACTGACAGGGTGATTTTTTAAAGCTAAAACAAAACTTTTTTTTAGGAGGCTGATAAATCGGAATTCTATTGAACGCTTTCGGCATTATCCTTACGTCCTTATACATACATTTTTGTTTGTTCTTTAAATAAAGTGCGCATATGAAGTGGCATTTATCACACGCTAGGATAATGAACAATGCATTTGAATCATTGCTGGAAGGATTTTTGTTATCTGAGCAATGACTTGTGACCTCATCTGATTCGACAGAATAAAATTGTAAGGTTTGGCCTGTGTAAGGCTTATGTGGAGATATAAATGGCCTCGAAACTGAAGGGTTTCCTTGTTTGTAGATAAGAGTGCTTGGCATTCTTATCCCAAGGCACAAGACTTCCTTGAAGGATCAGATATTTTCGTTAACTGGAAATGCGTATTCTGGCAAAGGGTGGGCCATCTAGTGATTTCTTTTTAAATCATAGCTTATTTTGACACTGGCAGCTGTTTCCCGCTCGAAATCTTGACAGAAAATCAGTATCATACCTCCGCGGAACGAAATGTTGAAAACTTATTTCCAAAGTGAATGCTATGTAGCCCAAACAGTGGGTTATTTGAAAATAAATTTTGGCCGATATGAAGCACCCACGTGCTTGTGCAAACATTTCGTGAGACTGGTATGCTAGTGGCCACCACTCATGGTCCCCGTCGTCGTAGCAGAGAGTGTGAGACTCAATTCACGAGCACCAACTCGCTATCTATCTTAACAGCTCAACATTTCATGCACTAGCCTGAGGAGAATTCTGCACAAAGAACTCGGATTATTCGCTTACAAGGTCCAATCGACTCAGAAATTGAAGGCGCACGACCATCCGCTTCGTTATCGCGTATCATCATGCCACAAAGTGAAACCAACTCACTGATATTTCTGAATTAGGATGACACAGCTCAATCAATTATTGTGACGTTCCCACATAAAGCTTGAGATTGTTGGGTTAAATGGCTCAGGTAGCGAAACACTTAGAATCGAATTAACTTATATGGTAATCTGCCGTTCAGACATGAGGCCATCTTGACAAATAGACACAAATATTTATCTAGGTCCAGGCCGGTTTTATGTAGACTACTAAGCCATTCGACGAAAAGCATTCCTTTCCAAAGTCGGTTTTCTATCAGGCAATGCCTCATGAGGGCTTCCACTGAGTATCTATCACTTCAGAACTGGTCAGATGATATCGCACCTACATTTTGCTCAAAACCCTAAGGGAGAGGAGATAAGTGCCGACATAGCAATTGCATTGCATTCGAGTTTTTCTACATTCTCCAGTGAGGCATATCCCACTGTATCCCACACGCTATACTATGGACAACTGAGTTGCCCAACGCGTATATCATCCAATTTACGTTTTTCGGTTAAGTTTTTTTCAATTTCGCCTATTTGACCCAAAAAGGAAGAGGAGATGTGTAACGACATAGCATTTGCATTGGATCGCGAGTTCCTTTTTCATTCTCAGGTGAGTCATACACCACTCGTTCCCACAAGTTACCCAACGGGGGGTTCAATATCGTGGGTATTCAAAATACATACTGTAGAATGTAAACAAAAATATGAATTTACGGATCCTTATCGCTCCCCGTTTTGAACTTCAAAATTACTAGACGGTGTACACTGTGTTACAACTCTCGGTATACACTATCGGATCGGTTTACCAGGTCGATAAAAAGCAATCGAAGAGGATCTACACATTATACTCAATGAATTCCTCTGTATTGAATCGTTAGATGCTTACGTTCCCAGTGCAGGAGGATCCCGAACGGAAGCCGGCTTCTTCAACACCGATATTGAGTTCAATATTGGTCGATCCTGTATCACTGTGGCTATTATTTTGGAAAATGTTGGACGATTTCCGAATTCTGTTAGGTTCGTCACGAATATATGTACGTAGTACGAAGGCGATTTCACAACTCCTTGACCACATTTTTCCATCAAATCTGTGAGCCGTTTATGAACAAATTTGGTATTCGGGATCTGATTTTTAAACAGCGGCGTCTAGTCTAATCTATTCTAGTCCTTACCCAAGGCTACCAGCAAACTCCCTGAAGATCACATGAATACACATTTGCGTTGCACCTTATTCACATTGACATGTGTTTGTATAATTTTCAAAAAAAATAAATTAATCTGTAATAAGCCCCCAGATGTTTGTGTTTTATTTCTGTTTTTCGATTTTACTGCTCACATGAATAGCACACAATAAGAAATGATTTATCACATTTACCTAGACGTACATGTATCTACACACAATTTAGCATCGATTCACCCATACGGAAGTAAAACGTATCTATTGCCATACATAATTTCTAACCAAATCTCGTACCAACCTGGGGGGTAAGACATGAACGCTCAACTGCCACTGAAATGTATTCTCCACGTGTTACTTATAAATTAACCAGAAAAACACAACCACATCCTGCCAAAAAAAAAAAAAAAAAAAAAAAACTTCCCAATCAGATACAGCCACAGATACAAGTGATTTTCGTTTTACTTACCCCGCAAAGGACAAGTATTGGTTTCGCGAAACTCATTACACTGTTGGCTGGTTTGCAATTGTCTTTCACTTGTAAACTCTGCATAAAGTAAATAAGTAAAGAGCAAGTACAAGCGAGTAGATACGGCTTGTTCGCGTACTTTACTCTGCTCGTACCTTTTTTCCACCTCGAAGGTTCGCCATCAGCCCCGTAGGCATCTTTCTGTCGATGAACCAAAAGAATCGGCAAAAAAAAAATATCCTGAACAACATAATTTAATATGACTCCCCTGGGGGGTGGATAGTACATACATATATCAGGGAGGAAAGGTATCCCTTCCACAAGATACCTACTCGTATTGATTGGCACATAAAACCATGTTCAAGTTATTTTCGTGCCATTGCAAAAACAAAAACAAAAAACTATACAACACGTATGGGAAGCAAGTGAAGGAGGCTTCAGTTCAGTAGAGCAACAGTTCACCCACAGTATGTGGAGAAGATACAAATTATTCTTCTACAGAACCCAATTAAAGCGCGAAATCCACTCAAAAAGGACTTTCATTGCGCGGCAGGAAGGTCATTACGCAAAAAAAATGCGTAAACTTTTCAAATCGTTTCCACAAACTGCGACTGGATAGATACTCGTAAAATTGTAAATCCCAACTCCTCTCTTCGAGTTCACTAAGCTATTTTTAAGCTGTAATGGCCAATTGTTTACATCCCCTGTTGTGTGGCCAAATTTAAATTTAATAGACGGATGTTTTTTCCCCGCTTGTACTTCTCGAAAAACTCAAAAAAAAAAAGTTGTTGCTTGGCAAAGTGTAACTAAATGCTTTTGGGGATACTTAAGCGATGCAAAAGTTTTGCAATAAAATTTTAGAAACCGGAATTTATTACCCTTTACCCGCGGACGACAGTAGACTCATCACTCGGGGGTTTCGCTTCGTGTATCTTGTGGCTATTTCCGTACAAGTGCCAACGTCCATTGGTCTTCGTGTGGTCATGCAAGGATGTTGCTTGTAATACACATACTTCACAGCATATGGAGTAGAAATTTACTACAAGTGCTTACCTTCCGATGTATTTTAAATGCTTGCCACTGATGCATGGAATAGAAGCACCGCAAGACGGGACCATGAATAGTTAAATGAATAATAAAATGTGATGTGAAATTTCCAGTTACAGCAGAGATGAGGATGAGTTTGTGAATTAAAATAGAAAATCATATTATTTTGCATCTTTTTACACAAAAGATACACTACATTACTTATCACTTATCACTTAGCAATTGCAAATATTACACAAAAACATTACATATCCATATATCTATTAGAATATGGAAAGGGACATGTGCTTAGTCCTTTTTAAAAAAGCTAAACAAAGGCTTTGAATACTTAAATTTTTCTCAAAATGCTAAGCTGCTAAGCAAATTATTGAAAAGTAACTTATTTGCAATTCGTGACATGGTGTGTCCTTTGCAAAACTGTCACAAGTCAGCTGCAATTGTCATTATTTTATTACGGACCCTGCTGGTTATAAATCTCTCCTTTGATACATGACTTCGTAAGTTTCAATATCAAAATATTTACATATCGCGTCTCGGAAAAGGAAAGACAAAGATTGGTTTCAGAAATCTGAAGATTTTTACACAGTGAAAGGCCTATGAACTATAGATTCCTTGAACTGAAGCATGCATTCATGCGAAAGAAGCTAAATGTATTATATTGCGAGATAGTATGGTTACACGTAGATAAGTACCAATGTACTGCTCTGCTACAGAAGCCTTCATGGGTGTGAAATCGCACTGCTGCTCATATCCACACCAAAAGAGTCCCGATTTCATGTCAGCCACACGACGATAGGATTTAAACGAACATATTCCGGAGTAAAGTATGTCACGTCACACTCCAACGAATGTTTCTTAAAATAACAGACCTTCTAAGAACTAAGGGACAGTCTGCAACATGGTATGGAAACAATCAGCCAAAACTATGAAAACAGTTCTCACAGCAGTTCTTAAAAAGATTGACGGTCGATCGCATACATATGACGAGGCTTTCCGTGGTGAGATCGTTTAAAGGATCAACGAACGACCAACAGTTTAGAACTCATATCCAGCGACTCTACCGGCACGAAGGAAAGAGCTAAGGTCCTTATATTGTATGAAAATGAGAGAAGCGCAATCACATCCACTGGCTACTGAAACAGAAGAAGTACCAGTGGTCGGGATAGCAGAACTGTTTGCAAATTAACCAAAGAGCTGATGCAGCTGATCCAGCTCTATGTATGCAACTTCTATTGAAAAGCTAAGAGATGATTCTTTGCTTATGTCGGATAGGGACTAAAAATGAAAAGATCAAACCAAACTCAGGTGTCCTAGAAAAAAAAAGGCAGAATTCGCACTACAATCTTTAGTAGGGATGAAATCATTACACCGATCAAAACAATCGAAAGCAGTCATTGTGGCCACTTGGTGTTGGGTGTTGGTTCTGGGAGGCCAAGAATGTCGGGGAAGGGAATGATCAAGGAATAAGTTTCCTAAAAAGGCAACCAAATACAATGCGTTGGTGATAACTGAATAGCCTTCCAAAAAATGTCCCAATGTTAGTCAATAGTATCTTTCTCATGACATTTTTACCCTCGGGTGTTTGTCAGATGCTCGCGAGAGGTGCGGCAGTAAATGAAATGTTTAGTCGTTTTCCAGGGATTGAACCTGGAATGGCATATCTAGTATCTGGAATTTTCTCAAGTTTTTTGACACAAGTTCAGATGTAGCAACATGATCGACAAGTAACCCTTTTCTTTCCAAATGAATTTCTCGACTACGTATGAAGTTAGCTATGGTTCGTTTGACATTTCAACTCCTATTCTCAAAGCAGAAGACGCCCCTTAGCTCGATAACTTAAAGAATCAGTAAAGTTGTAGCATTTCGACAAGTTAGCAATCGAAAGCATCTACGAAATGCCACTACATCTGCAAGAAACTACTGTCATTGCAACATAGTTGGAGTAAATAGACGTCACTACCAGATCATGTTAACTAAGTATTTTTGTTCAATTGGAAGAGTATGATGCGGAGCATTGTCGTGTTTCAACTAGACCAGAGGTCTTAACGAAGAACTCTTTATTTTCACCAGCAATGGGCTTACACTTAATCTGCCACGTCAAGTAAACCACATACATGTCTTTGCTGAGACTAGGACATCGCTTAGCAACTTGAACAAACAAATTGATACTAACGAGGAAGCTAACAGGCAAATCGTTATGACCAGTCTACGACCACGAGAGATCTTCAGACCTCATGAACTCAATCGTAGAGCTGTATCATGCAATCTGTCTGGGACTACCCAATAACGACTTCTGCAGGAAGTGCAATGACGAATAGGAAATAAAATCCATTCGTCACTTGCTATGTGATTGACATTGACAAAAGGAATGACATTCTTGGGAACTATTACTTTGCAAAACTCAACGAGCTCAGAAACTTTGAGTTGAACAAACTCCTCCTGAGATTCATACACTTAGGTATCTGGACGGCTTAGTTCACCTATCGAAGACTAAAATTAGGTTTTCAGAGTCTTAATGCTGGGCATAATGTACTCATTGATAGTTTGAGTCGCTGACAAATGTTTCTTCTCTGTTTTGTCAACAAGGGCTCCCTTTCACTCCACAGAAGTTCCGATTTTATCGTTCCCGGGTACTCATACCCTTCCGCACCGAGTGTAGCACACATGTTACCATATTGAATAGAGGTTCAATAAATTTCCATACAAACGACTAAAAGCTAAAAATACTGTTTGTCAAGGACGAGCATCGCCTTTCACCTACACTTTGGTATAACTATTTCAGGAGAAAATGATGTCAATCTAGGAGGCATTGTCGTGGCTAAACTATTATGATAGATGTTGGCATCAGATTCTTTCACTTTATGGGATACTTGTCTCTTGAGGAGATATTCAGTATCTACTTGTGACAGGTACCAGACCATAGAACTATGTATTTCACGAATATGTGAAACTGCCAAATCTGAAAGGACACTAGTTTGCAGATTCTAGCAAAAGGATGATATTTGTGCATGTTTTTTGTAGGTTGTAAATGTTAACTTAAGCTCCCCCATAGACAAGTATGTAAAGGATGTGTTATTTCTGATATATTGGTGTTCCTATGTATGTCTTCATTTACTATAAATAGACGGCGTCAGTTTGCACTCCTACAAAACACGTCACGTCCATCCTTGGGACAAGAAAAAGACTACTTTATGCAATCCCTCGATCAAGTTCTGCACACTTCCGCATGGTACACATTGTTGCAATAAAAAAAAAAGTCCCTTCAGATGAACCTTACTACTTACTTACATCATAGGCAAGGAACTTTCAAACAAAGTTCAAATTTCCACCCCACCTCCAAGCCATCCCCAATTCACACAAACCATCCACTTATATTCTGATTTAATTAATATTTAAAAGGTCCTTAATTCGCCAAATTAGACTCACTTCAGTCCCCGCTCAAAAAAGTTTAATTAATTTTCACTTTCCAATCTTGAACAAAAAAATACAAAAAAAAATGTCCAATTAGTACGTCGTAAGGACGGGAAAAATAAGCTCACTTGTTCCCCGTGATGACCCCATTATCTTGGCTGTCAAGCAATGTATTGCTTATAGACAAGTTTAACCAGCCGTCCATGAAGCCATGGATAACGAAGGCCGGCAGCAGGCACATCCAATCTGATTAAATAAGCACAACCTGCATTTTCATAGCTACAAACATATGAATGTGTATCCAGGCCAGGTTATTCAACTGTCCCATTAACGGCCAAATAAAAGTTTGAATAGAACTTTAATTTGCTCATTGACGGCAGCAGATACTCGTACTCTACCCCATCCGGGCCGTAGCCCCTATCCTCCGAGGACACATTACCACTGTCTGTGCCAAACGATTGCTTCCTCCGCCACGCAGCAACAAAGTGACAATTCAATTCTCAGACCATTAATACCCGAGGAAATTTAGTGAGTTTCCCTTTACTTGCATTTATAACAAAACAAGGAAAATAAAACACACAGGAGGAGAGATATTTCCATTCCTCCGTCGGGGAATTGACTCATCTACAGATGCAACCATCCGCACACAAAAAGGAACACAATCTGCAACAAAATGTGCTGAAGCAACCCAAGCGGTGATATATTCTCTCGCATTTACGTAGAGCGCAAGGATAACTACTGCCGAGGGAGATTCAGGGTCTTGAAGGAAATGTGTATGTGTTTGTTGTGGAGGTCGTCGTCGTAGCGTGGCCCAGAAGGATTTCTGTGGAACAACGCATGAATTTACAGGGCGGCTTTAAAATCACCAAAATAAATTTGATTTTCAAGAAGAGGATTCTGAATCTAAGGATTCTACTAAGTGCTCAAGTACTAAAATCCATAGCACAGACACATTTCAGTGTATTCAGACGTTGAAATGATGTGAAAAGCATAAAGACGATCTTGTGGATACCACTTAAGTCAATGATCATCTTCTGAACATTATCATGACCCTCGACGGACGGAACAAGCCCCAAGGGATTTAAGGACGAATTTTATGATATGCTGTAACCAAAACATGACTTCGTACGACCACCACGAGATGATATAATCATACTTGGTGACATTGATACAAGTTATCGGGGAACCACCAAGTACAAGCTCTCAAAACCGGGTTCAACAAGAAGGACTCTAATAAAAAATTACATGCTCGCGTCAGTAACAATAGGATATCTCTCGAAAATAATGTTAGTTGGATGCTAATATACGAACTAACAAACATGTGGACGATTTAGCAAGAAAGTTGTCCGGACAGAGGCTGGAAATGGTCGTCACCCCTACAAGTTAATGAGGAATGGAGTGCATTCTTATATTTCCATGTCACCAGAAAACTCTGAGAATGCCAAGATGACCCGACCAAACCAAACGCTCCTGATAAGAGTATTTACCGACCACAATCTCTTGGCGGCTCACCGAAGAAATATGTGACTAGACATAGATGACTGCGACCTAAGCTGTGACGACATGGATGCAGAAGAGCACAACTAGAAATATGGCCCTCGGCGAATACAACTTCGATGATCTGGACGACCTGTCAAGAAAGCCAACATTAGCCATGACATTCATAACAATATCGGGTTCAGGCAGGCCGCTTAGCTATCCCAAAGCTACAAACTGATTGCTATCTTGGTTTCAAAATTACTCACGAAAGGAATTCACAATGGATTCGTTGACGAACCGAGAGGTGAATTTGAGGCCAAATATTCACTATTGAATGTTCTAGGGCCAGTTAGACAACGCACCGGTTGAAAACCCTAAACTTTAAGGTCTTCAGTTCAATATGACACAAATCAGTCAATTCCACGCCGGATTCTCTCGTCCACATTGCGGAAAATGTCAAATTTCGCGTACCGATCTTGGGCCACACTCCAAGGTCAAGGTCACATTAACACAAGAGCACAGATACTTCTCCGCTTGCGCTCTGCAATAGTTTGAAAGAAATCCTGAATTTCATTGAAAAATCATCTTCAGCGATTAAGCTGAACTTCTAACTTAATGGTGTCAGACAGCAACAAACACACATGTGCTTCAAGAGACTCCATAGTCGGAAGCGTGAGAATTGGATGGACTCAACACTGGTGCTGTGTGGTTTCAACAAGTTGATTCCACATGCCACACAGCAAGTCAAACAATTGATTTATTGAAGGTGGTAGTTCGGTAATCTTGTAATCTTCGTTGATTTACACCCAGAAGCCAACAAGCCAACAACATTAGACGAGCTCAGGAACAACATTGAACGCGAAATCTGTGCTGTTTTGGCACAAATATTGTAAGTCAAATCAGCATTGCTGTGGCTGTCTAGAACATACATATATGATAAAAAAAATGGTGAAGAGGACTCCACTGCTATAAAGCCAAAGAGAGTCACCTTGTTGGTGATAATGCAATTCATTTTCATCAAAAAATATTTTGACATTCTGACGCATGAACACTATCATAATGTGAAGATCACGAACCTAAGAATAGGCACTATTTCTGATGAAATGTTTACCAAATAGATGGCGCAAGAGGGACATGTAGTGCAATGGTTTGAAACTTTGGTTATTAAGTTTCAACCCTCCATGAATGGTGTCTGATTTAGTGAGGGAAATTTTATAGGAAATTTATGACGTTATTTCGTTTTACTACCAAAAAATGACAGTAGACCTATTGCACTAGACCAACCGCTGTATACGAGATTTGTAAACTTTCTGTCTTAACTTCTGCCACCTCCTTGGATTGAATTGTTGGCCAAAATCAGCCTGAGAAACACTTGAACCAAAAAGAAAGTCCACTGCAACATCACAGACGAAAAAAACGGATTACCGTGAGGAAAAGACATGTATACTTTCCATGTTGAATGAAAAGAACTATTCTGTCTACTGTCGGTGTCAAACCATGTGACAGGATAAAACACACACGTGTTTCTCAATCCCAAACCCTTCAAGCAAATCCCTCGTCCATCAAACAACGAACATCCCAGTTGGGCTCTTTCTCCTTTTTCAGAGAAGATATCGCAATAGAGCATCAGTGGCTAAGGTTAAAGCCTCAGAACACAAGTTGCCACCGAATCAGTCTCTACAGCTGTCTCTCCACCGTTTTCATGACTCGCCTATTCGTCATCGGTCCAATTCTCAAATTCGCTGCCTTCTTCGATGTCTCGATGTAAGGGCTGAAATATTGTCGTTTTTGACTAATTGGTTGTACGTTTTGTTAGCACCAGTAAGCCGATTGGATCCACCAGTAAGTTGGATTGGTCACACCTGGAGGTATGAAGAGAATTCCATTACGAAGTACGCCATGCAATGGACCCTGCTCACTAAATTAGGAAAAAGAGTTGGTGGCCCAAGAAAAACAGGACGCAGAACAGTGGAGGAGGAGTCGAGAATACTTGGGAAAAATTTTAGAAATATCTCAAGCACGTTGCAGAAAATCGAGCAAGTTTGCGCCCCGGAGAAGAGTTCACAGGAACTATCTAACGAACTAACTACCTAGTAAGCCGATACGAAGCACAAAACCACCAGTTTTTCTGAGTTAACACATTAATATGAAAAGTCATGCAAGAGAACTTGGAACAGCGGGTTAGAAGAGAACCCTCATCCTTGCATCATTGGGTACGACTTACGACTATGCGCTCATACCATCACTGGTGTCAAGTTAGACCCTACTTTCAAGACCTACTTTAAAGCGTACGTAGTCCTACTTTAATGAACCTCTGGCATCATTAGTTTGTACTGATCGACCATCTATCATACCATGACAAGGTAGTAGCATTAGTCGGTAAGATGGTAACCTCAGTCATTTTCCACATCTCCTTGATGGGCATCAGTGTGGCCACCTTGCCCCAACAGAGCAATTGGAAAAATACAACCAAAGCATTCATTATAAGGGCCAATACCGACCAATTGTGTATGAAGAAACATTGGCATCAACTCCAAAGGAACGAATTTTGAGCTTGGGCTGGGTTAGACGAGGCTTTTGTCGAGGTTTCATGATCCCTTCTGGAAGGAGCAAGACTGAGTCATTTATGTGTCCACGCACATCTCATACATTTTCATCTGCACAACTAAAAAATATTATCATTATCGAGTTTTGAGAGTCACAGTAACACTGGCTCTGAAATAGTATCAAAAAGATACAATACATATGTAGTATCCCTACCGCCAGAGCTGCACTGAGAAACAAATTATTTTGACTGACCTGATTGGAATGTTGTTCTTCCGCTTGCGTCAACATATTTAATTGAGTATAGGGAACACTTTGTGGAACAAACCTTTTATTGAAAAGTATTTTATCAAAGTATTTGTTTTTTGTCAATGTTACCCAACCCAAAAAGGATTGGAAGGACTGATGACTAAGGAGAGGCAAAGGATGATATGATCCACAATACCTTGTTTTTCTTTTTAGAACCACATTTTGGGATATTGTTTTAAATTTTCCAAAAGTATTGCTGCATTTGAACGCCTTTACGAATCCTTACTCGTGCTACACAGTTGAAATATTCGGATACACGTTAGTTGGAAATTTCAAAAATTTCCTGCGATATATACATACTTCTTCACAAAGTAGACATTCATTCATGTGGAAACGAAAATATTTGTATAATAAATAAACGTAAACCCCAACAGTGACTACATAATTCAGACTAAAAAAGCTGAGTATGAGAATTTCGCCAACAACCGAAATAACCACAACTTTGCGTTTTAATTAACAAAGAATGTCTAAAAATAGTTTTATTTGCAAAACACAAATTTATTCCACCCTTTGAATACCTTATTCAAACAATTTAAAACAAAACAAAAAGCCTTGAGAGTAGGTACAGATACTATCCAGAGAAATGGTACAAGTACTATCCAAATTTAGCTTTCGTGCGACAAAAACATTCCGTTAATATGGTTAGTGGTTTTTTGAATTCTAATGAACCAAAATTTCAAAAAAATCACATCATACTAACCTCTAGGAAATTCATACAAAAAACAAGAAGCCTAGACCATACGGTCTGCACATGATTCTGAGACTAGTTTTAGGAGAGATTATGTTCGGAGAAAGACCACCTTCACTAGAGTCGATGATTGAGAACACAGAAGTCCCAGAATCTTTTGAGGCTTCTAGGTTCTTCACAGACCTGCGCCCTATGTTGAAAGATTGGTTAAACAATTTATATTAAAGCAGTGAAAGATGCATATACTTCCACAATTTCTGTAGTAATTCGTAATACATTTCATAGCGTTCAGGTTAGCATAAGTTTCCATCCACTTGAATGAAGTTCTACAAAGGAGAAGGCGAATTTTGTCTTCCCGAAGAATTCCTATCGATTAATGGTCCCATCCCACGCCATAAGGATCATGTATAGGACCTACTTTGTTACTGGTAACAGATATGAAACCAGTTCATCTAGAGAGGTGAATTATTCTAGGCATTCAAACTCCATTATGTGCAAAATGTGAGACAGCTTTGGAGTTCCACGGATGAAGAAAAGGAGGAAACCATTCCGCAACCTCTTTGTTCCGTTCCAGCTATCTCCTGCATTAGAAAGCTTCACCTAAGAGCATTCCTCCTTAATGAACTTAGTGATCTGACGAATAAAGACTTCAATAGTCTCCTACTCTCCATTAGAATTTCGAATTGCTTTTAACGAAAGGTACTTATACTTTCGATCCGCTTGGTATCACAATGATCTAAGTTTACTAGTGTTGCTTACTGGCAGCCACTTCAACCAAACCAAACCGACTGGTTGAGCTCCTGAAGTTGTAGTCCCGGACCAAATATCTGTGGTAATCCAATTCGACAGTACCTCCGAGAAAAGGTGCAGAGAAATACCTTCGTAAAAATCTTCCCTACATTTAGTCCTTAAATGAGCCATAGTTCCACTGGTATATAAGAGATAGCTACATACATCAAGAAAGGCATTCTTCATATACATACCTAATGCAGACAGTATATTGTTTCTAGTAAAGAACCGCAGTGGGAAAGTATATCATCAGGTGAAAGAAATTCCCTTCACCCTAAAAAAAAGTATTTCCCTACACATCACTGTTGGGCCACCAATTAGTATCCATTCATGCATGCACTTAACCCACATAAAATTGGTTCTAAAAACCATTAGAAAAAAGCCCACATTTTTTTCTACCTAACTGTTGTATACATATTCTTTTGGTCGACTGTTTGCAGGGCTGCTACAACTTATATACTAAGTACGTTGGCTATAAATAATTATACCCTGCGACAAGTACCAGCATTGTGCTCAAATTGGTACCTGTTCAAAAATAAAGAATAAAATGCTCCCAAGTGCCACCTACAGGTCTCCCAAGGTCCACTCATTATATCCACCGGATACTCTTCAAATGATTCCATTCTTCCGCCAATCAAATACCGCCCTTTCCTGTGTCCATTCGTAAGGAGATGTGTCCCCATTTTCAATGGCACAACTGAAGAAGCACTCAGTTTAAATAAAAAAAAAAGGGAAGAAACAATTCCGGAACTTTCCATCACTCAGATACTGCATGCATATTGATTTTCACTTGTACCCCGTACCTGTCCCGCCAGAGACCCTATTGGCCGTCACCCCCATGTGTACTTTGGTAGTAAGTGTGATTGAGAAAGGACTCTGGAGTTTCCTTCGGTTATATTTAATCTTTGACCCCTGTGAGTGGGTTTCCTTTTTCCCTTCTTTTTCTGTGAATTTTGTTTAGGTGCCAGGATTGTTGACCAATGCAGGTCTGTAAGAGTTAATTTAAAATGGCTGCCCAGAGCTTTCGAGGAACTTGAGTCCTCGAGAAAAACAAAATAAAACTCCTCGTTTACCATGCAAAGCTGTGTGGGCTACTTTACAGGTGAAAATCTATTTTGGAGTTCCGCTTTTCTTTATTCCTTCGTCTCCTTGCGTCTGAAGGTGTAATTAAATAACAATTGCCCTGACAGACATGGCTGTTGTGCGTAGTAATTTGGAGGTGATTACAAATCAATACGAAAGGAAGTTGGAGGCGGTAGGTGGGTATAGATTGTCCTGTAGGGTGACGGAAAGTGCTATAAATAAAGAATTCGGTGTATGGGAAAATTGACTTGACAAGACAGGATGGTGAGACTTTTATTTTGTCAAACGATTAGCCTTAATTTTTATGGAAAAAAGGAAATTTATGAGTACCTACACAAGGCCATGTGGCTGTAAGTAACGAAGTGGCACGAATGACACGGCCAATGTCAAATTGATTTATGTGTGCATACATATATTCCGTAAAGTGTTTCGTTGCCACCTAATGAAGTTTTCAAGGAGAGTGTTCTCTGGCTTGGTGGACGTGGAACACGCTGGCACATAATGAGGCGAAACGTGATTAGTGGCAGTTGGAACCTGCCTTGGCAATTATACAAAGGGTTCTCTGGGCTGAGGATTGTCAGTTAGAAATTAAATGAAAGTACGGCCTGAAACACTAAGTAATTTCAGACTTTGGGAACTATTCTTACAAAGACCAAGGAAATACCCTGATACGGTAGTTGCAGAAGGTTACAGTTGTGAGGAAGGGTATTTACCCTGAAAAATGAATGGGAGCCATTGGCTTTAATATGAGTCAGGAAGGTGTTCTATGAAATCAGTTGTATACCCTCCTACTCCATTAGGAAGGAACTCTTGGACTTTTTCTTATGCACTAGGTGAACTTGATAAACACCTCCAAGTGGTCGGATTCCCAACCCGAATTGACTAGAATCTAGTCGACATAATACCGTATTCTGGAACTGGACAAACTTAGATGTTAATACTTTGAAGCACCTACGTTCAAGGCTGGTTTGATCATGGAGAAGAAACGACAAGGCCTAAGCCGTCAGGCTAGAATACTACCATCATAAGCGTCATCTACTTCCGTGGCATCCATCTGCGTTGGTAGAGTTCTGGATCTCGTGGGAGTATGCTACCAGTGCTAATATTTGAACCGCTTGACTACCATGTCACCTTAGGCTTGCCAATTTGATGAAGATGATCTCCAAGCCTTCGAACATAAAAATATTTCATCAGCAGTTGGAAATATTTTCTTTTGCTTGACAATAGCTCTTCAAGATAAACTTCAGCTTTCTAAGATAGTAGACTACGATACGTTGCCAGTCTGGTATATAGGTTAGAAAAGATGCTCTTTTTGGTCGTTATCTCCATTAATTTCCTTTTTCTGACAAAGGGCTCGGTTTTTGGGGCGACAAATGTCTTCTGTTGTAAGAAACTAAGCTACAGGTACCAAACAAACGTCCTTTAGCAAGACCAACCAAAAATGAAAACATGGATTGACTAACTCCAGACCAGACTCGCCTAAATTAGGTTCTGTCTAGCCAAGTCCTAAGGAAGACTGCTCAGAAGGTAGCTTGGATTTGCAATTTAGTTGTTTAACTGGTGCTATTCACAGTAGGAGGGTCTTTAAGGGGGACTTTGTATTTTCTTGTGAAGAGAACCAATTAAGTTTTGTGAGGATCAGCGCCAATTCAGATTTTAGGTATGGTGATCATGATTATTTGCCAAAGCCACAACTTTGTATTTCAGAGAGATTGGTCTAGATACCGTGCTACGTTGTATCATAACTGCCATCTTTGCGAGACTATGCTCCGCTCAGACCTTTGGGATGCAAAGACATATTTGGGATAATACTGGATACCAGTCAGTAGAAAGCGAGTTATTTTTCCGGAAGATAACTTTATCAGGTCCTTGAAAGGTTTAAAGTTCGGCATGGGACCAATGAGCTTCTGTCGCTGCTATGTTTAGGGAGATACTAAACAAAGAAATGGAGCTGTCAAGACGTGAGTATTGAATAAAGCCCCAATAAACAAAACAGCTGTAAATTCTATGATATTTTATAGAATTTGGTAACTAAGCCTAGAAAGCGAATAAGTCTAATGATTTGGACTCATATTTCGTTACAAGACTGTTTAAAACATTAACAAATACTGTGTGAAGAGTATTTTCTTAAAAGACTTACTTGCTAACGTAACTCCTCCATAATTGGGAGCACAGTATGATCATGTCCATCTATGACTTGCAGATTCCATCTCTAAGTACTGGCACATCAATCTCTAAGTACAGTAAGTCGGATAGACATACTATATTCGAAATAGTAAGGGGTTCCAGATTCAATCCTCAGACAACACATAAAGCACTTTCACATGCCAATCTCTCGTGAGCATCCGACAAGCATCCGACAAGCGTCTTACCATACATTTTGCAAAAAGAATGCATACTCTTAGGCTTGGATTAAAATCTTTGTTTCGTGGTATATCCAATGTTATAAGCGATATATGAGAGCCAAAAAATACTGTTCTGAGTGACGACGGAGAATTCAAGAAATCCTAACCCCAGACGTACTTAGACTCCGATTAGGTTCAGTGTGCTTCCAAGCAGATTCCTTTCTTTTTTAATGCTGTGATTCGAGGTTTGGCTTATAAACGAGCACGCTCTCCTCTACACCATTGCTAACACTCTGAGACTCGATTAATCAGCCTTCGAACCCATGTACCTAGAAAAGATATTTCATTACATACCCATGCTGACTTAACTCATTATTCACTCTCATCGTCAACTACGGCTTTTTAGAACTCCGTCTCTAAGCCAAAGAGTTCACGAATCAATGTGCACACGAACTCCAAGAGTTAAAACCGGCAAGGTGCCACCAATTCTCTCATGACAGTGTTACAAATGTTCTGGGAAGCGAGATCGTTTAACAGAGTGATGCTAATATTTTACCAAGACCGCTGACGCACATGATCATGATCTTAGGTATGTGGATGGCCTAAAGTATTGTATATACCTGAGGCAACATTACGTAAATGAGTTTAGTCGGACAGACGATAACATTTTTTTTTCACTTAATTATCATAAAAGTCAAATGAACATAACAAGGGATGGAATATAACATGTGATTCCCGAATACCATGGAGGAAATGCGAATCATGCTTATGGGCATCGGCAGATGTCGTAATTCATTTTACGTTAAACGAATTATTCATGTTTCGATCGAAATGTGGATGCTTTGGGTAGACAGTATCATAAATGCGATACGTACCTGGGTGGACTGCCCTAAAGGACTCGGTAGACCACGAAAATTAAATGTTTCAATTGGTCGCCATGAAGGACATCAGAAGAGTATTACATTTGTAAATTGTCCTTCATTCAAAAGTTACTCTAAAGTTTAATTGAAAATCTCTCCGTTATTCGTTGGCCCAGTACTCACTTTGATATTCATCATCCAAGTGCCCGGACACCCCTTAAATTATTTATTTACCAAAATGCACTTTAATTTACCCTTTCCTTGGAAATAAATCATCAACGCTCAGGACATTGTGGACATCAAGTGATGCCTCAATCTGAACGAATCCGAGTTCATACTTCCCAAAAAGGATGCACACAAGTACATACATATGTCCGTTTCGGTGCTTAATGGAAAATCAAAATGAATATTCATCATTGCTCTCCTGAGCTCTTCATACAGTTTGCATACATTTGGCGCCGAAAAAAAAGGGAAAAAATTGAGTCCAAATCTCTCATAAAGAGAGCTATAGTGATAAATTTTTAAGCAACCTCTGCAATAGTTCACACACACACATACAGATAACACACAATGGTTTTGCCTTTAATTTCGAAAACATCCTCCCAGGTACCTGTAGGTACATGCGGATACATGATGATGATGAGTCCCACACTACTGCTATGCAAAGTGAAATGTAAATAATTTAATCAACTAAAGTCAACACATTTGATTGAATATGCATTCATCCAGTCCAGGCCTACCTGCATATCCAGCATCTGATAAGGGGGTGCGAGGAGAATTAATTAAAAAACTCGACTTTACTACTTTTTGCACTTTAGGCGTAGCAAAAACGCCCCCGGATGAGGTAGTTTTACCTAGTCATTTGCATTGGCCTTATACTCATCCTGGTTTGACAGTAAGGTACAAAAGTGCATGCCGCAGAAAGGACATGCCTGAAAAGTGTATTTTTGATTAGATGGGTAGATGCCATAAGGCAATGAGATTGCAGACATACTAGGATTTGCGTCAACCTCCATGATGCCAAGACTGGAATACTGAAGGTAAAAGATACGTTAAAGTGTTCATTCCAAACATCTCCCTTGCAAGAACGAAACAACTTTTAAGTCTAACTAGTCATAGGATTTTCTGACTGGACATTGTCAAGTCGAAAAACACCTCACGACCATATGAATAGCTTTAGATACAATCTGCAGAGTGTGTAACAAGGGCGAGGATCTGCTAGCTCACTCAAAGATCTACTTGGATTTATCACGAACTCGGGTATCATGAGAGAGCTCTACTTTTCACTGAATCAGCTTACATTCCTCACAGCCGAGAACCCAATTATGACCCACCTCGGAAGAATGAGAATCAGCACTACAACCCTATACAGAGGCTGTGGCGATACAGACGTAAAAGAGGACACAACATACTTCTAACTGACAGCGCCCAAGCCTCAAAAGAACTAGATACTTAACCCTTGGAACTCGCTATCGAAAACCATCCTAAGATTGATTAAAAAGGGGCTGGGGAACATAGTGGGGAACACAATGGATCCGATGAGATCTGAGTGAGACTTTGGCTGTAGTCATCATGACCCAACCTACTTACATACGTACCATGTAGCACAGGAGGAATGTTAGTGTACAGGTAACTGGTATAAGTCCCCGGACAGATTCGGTATCCAGTCTCCATGTATTGGCCCAGTACGCTTCTGTGGTCTAGCCCTTTGCCAGCTTCATATAGAGCTGAGAATAAAAAAAACCATCATATTGGAACTCATAAACTGCGTCAAGACATGCCAAGAAATTCCTCAATTTGTCAAAAAAAAGGACGAAAGAGATCCTTATCAACGTTCTAACTGGTCAATGCTCTCTCAAATACAACCTCAACAAACTTAAAGTTCATTTATTAACTTGATTTCTGTAGTAGGCCAGACCGCACTAACAAAATGTTCAAAGGGATATTAGAAAGAATCTCCAACTTTGAGGTAGTAAGGGACTTCATCTACCTCGGCTCTGCTATAACCTCCGAAAACAACACCTCAGCAGACAACACCTAAGACGAAGAATAACTCCTGCCAATCGCAGTTTCTTTACGCTAAGAAGGCAATTGAGCAGCAGAGCCCTATCCCCAAGAACTAAGGAGACTATTTATAAGAACCTGATCATCCAAGTCCTGCTTTATGGAGCTGAAGCATGGACTCTGTCTAAAGCGGATGAAGAGATCCTCAGTCGCTTCGAGAAAAAGATTCTTCGTCTAATTGACTAACTATACGAGCTATACAGCGACATCTACCTGATCAGAGAAATGCGCATCAGTCGTTTAAGATGGCTAGGACATGTAGACACCGTAGAGTCTTCGAATCAAACCCGGAGGGACAACGCAGTAGAGGAAGACCTCGCCTTAGGTGGCGCGCACAAGTACAAAGGATTCTCAACCGACTTGGAGTGCGCAGCTGGAGACAGTTAGCTAAGGACCGGGCTTACTGGAGAAGCTTGTTGGTTGAGGCTCAACTTTACCCCGAACTGTAGCGCCACCTAAGTAAGTAAGAAACAATATCTATGAGGTCGTAGTGCTTCGACAGGCAATTGTACTGCCCATTGCATCAAGACATATCGAAATTTCCTGTGTTTCTACATCAATATATCGATTCAGGACTTATGGTCGGAGGCTAACATAATATCATTTAATTCCTTCTTCAGCACAGTCTCACTAACGAGACAGTCCTTGCTATATTCTGTCTTGGACCCATCAGAATAGATGGCTCTAGGATAATTGCTATCAATTTAGTTGAGTCGTCACTAAGGACACGAAAGAGGAAGTAGTTTCTCAAGATTCATGATAAGACCCAATCTTGTGGAATATAATCCATTCTGAGGAAACCAAGGCCAAGCGGAGTGGACGTCATCATAGAATCTGATAGTTAGACTTGACGTAAGGCTTAAGGTTGGAACAATAGACTTGAAACTGATAGACCACGATCAGTTTTAAAAATATGAACTAGGTCACACGTCAAATGCTTGGTAATAGTCCAACCTGAAAGAGTATCTGACACAGCAGATTAGTACCTCCTCGACCTCTATAGTGGAAGTGAAAGACTAGCCACCTTCGAAATATAATGGCGGTTTTATTTAGCCAGGAAATCTCCATTGGAGGAACACTTCCCACCGATAGTGTACACCCTTTGTAGCGCACTTTCATTTCACTCCTCACCGACTTAACACTATGCGATGCGAAAATAAATTAAAGCCACAGTTTGTATCGCAGCAACCCACTTAATTGCATTCCCATGCTTCAGATAATAATTAGCAGAGCTGTTGCACTGTCCTTTTCGCCTACACGCTTTCCGTGCCCCGGACAATACGGACTACCTACATACATATACCGTGAGGGAAGCGACTCGAATGAGTTGTTCAACGCGATTCACTTGTTCAGTGATTATCACAACAATGAGGCGTTAATTGTGTATCAACCTTAGCAAGAAGCCGGTAAAAGGGCTTCAACGTTGCCGCTTCATCTTTACGACCTGATGCGACAATCGCTGTTCGTATCTTGCACCTCCTGGCATCCTTTGTTAATTGAGTTCATGATAACATGATAAACGAGATGCGAAACAATTAGTCGACGCCGTTGATAATGATAAAGTCCTTTGTGAGTGCGAAAGGATGAAGGGCATGTGACGGCTGATGGAGGTTGATACCTTTGTACATTTTAAATCAGAACCCTTTACGTAAGTGCATCAAGCAGCGCATATGAGTGGCATAGATGAAGCTGCTTTGAATTTCACATGGAATTTGATTTGATTTGCTGTGCGAGAGTGTGTATGCAAAGTTAATGGTACTCGCGATGTGTGCATTGAGCCAAAGGAATGAAGGACGGCATGAAGGACTCCAGCATTACTATGTCGTTAACAATGACTTAGCTTGTTGCAGTTCCATGGATTGGGAGTAAGAAACCCGATGAAGCATGTAATTAGAATTTCAGATGAGTGGCGGTTGGAATGTAGTCAGGATTACTTTTCACCTAAGCCAAGTTCTTATTCAGAATTGTGAATGTATGTACATAGGCGGATGGTCAAAAATTTTGGCGTAGACTATATCCAGGTAAATAGAAATACCACTGAGAGCAATTTCAAGTTAGAAATGCTACAATGTTATCCTCAGAGTTCTTAAAATGTCCTCCAGCCACTACAGGAAATCCAGTAAGCCGATGGCAACGCTTCCAACTTCCAAAATTTCTGCAAAAGACCTAATGACTGTTTTTGAAAAAATATGCATCTCTCTATACTATGAAAAGAACTGTACCGCAATCTAGGTAAGAAGGTAGCGATTAGTCCTCATTCTAAAGAGCAACAGATCATGAGAATAACCATTGCCTTACAGCTCGACACATTGGGTAGTTTGGTCTAACAAAATCGTACCTTCAGGACTAAAACCATGTACTAAAGGAGATTCAGGACTCTTTAGTTTACTATTTACAATAGACCTTAAGAAATAAGCAAAGAACTGTACAGGCGGCAGAAGCACTTTCAATTGTCGTAACACTCATGGTCACTCGACTCAAGAATGCATAATAGGCAGCTACTTCAAGGACACAAACCCTTCACTATGATACAGAAGAAGGACCAAAGAAGTACGTAGCCTCGAGTTTCTGCATAGCTAGTACTTCTTCCAGTCTTATGAAACATAATATACGATGGGATCTTGAGAAAGGAGTAAACATCATCGGCTCTGCTGACGATTTTCCATAAGCCGTTGGGTAAAAGTGTCTAGAAAATGGATTTATAAGACGGGAGCCTTATGATGCCTAGGAATGCCAGGTCGCCTAGGTTGTCAAAAAAGAATGCTCTAGATGGAGTAGTCTTTTATGGGACAGAGCTGGGTAAGACAATAGTCTCCACCTCCTACAGTTCATCTTTATTCCTACAGTTTCTGCAGAAGTCATGTAAAAAAAGACTTAAGCTTTCGGCACATTGGCCTGTAGGATAGTGCTTAGTGGGAACACGAATAAGGTGGCAGACATGTGATCGCTTCCAAATAAAACACGATTACAGGGATTTCATTGCCATTAGGTACCAGAAATAGACTTGAAAACTTGCAAAGATGTAACCTTTGCGGATGGGACGAGTAGTCGAAAGAACTCTGTATTTGGCATGCTTATCTGTAAGTATTTGTTCATTTGAGATAAATAAGTCTTAAATAAAATATACATACATATATGACTTAGAAGGATTCAAGCGAAAAAATCTATCAGGGACAGACAAACAAAAGCGGTAAAGTGTTTTTCAATAGGGGCATAACAATTTTGTATGTTAATACAAACGCACCCTTACGCTTGTTTTATTATCCCTTAATTTCAAAACGTCCAGTCAAGTATTACGTTTTTATTTTGGTGAAATGAACAAAGGACTAATGTTTAGAAATTATTAAGAATTTCTGAGTCTTAAAACGCTTTATGTTACACAGCTAAACACCTGAAAATATTCCATCAAATCCAATGAATTCAAAGTTCGTTGCATAGTTATTGGTGTTATTCTTTTTCATAATTTTGAACAGTCCTTACAATATGGGTTAAAATTGTGTACATTAAGGGCATAATCCTCGATGCCCAGGCTATCTTAAACTCTACCCGCTCATAAGAGTCCTGATAAGTATAACTACCTTGATTCTGAGGATTCCTGCTTAGGTTTTTAAATTGATTGCTTTAACTTTTCGGAAAGATAACTAAACGGACAAAACAACAAAGGAGGTGAATATTCCATGTTTTCATTCATTCGGTTCATTCCATTATTCTGTGGGGTATCTGTGTGTATCTGTGTCTACCTACTTAGAAGATATGCTCATTTGAAGAAAAGCACTTTGCATAAAGCTTGTTTCAGCAGTAAATGTTTCCTTATTCATAAAGGACAAACCTCCACGGATGTCAGCGGTATAGTTAATTTCGCAGTATCTGTCACTCACACAGTTGAAAATTTACTTCCTCCAGCCCTTTATATGGGGACACAATAGTTTTCCTCTCGAATACACATGCTCTACCCACATTCAATGCAACTAGATTTTCCACTTAATGGATATATTTTGTTTTTTTAATGAAAATCCTTTCATGTACCGCAAAGAAGTCAATCAAATCTTACCGCGAAGCTCTCTTTTGGACTGTATAGCCCCATAGTTATCGCCGAAGAAACCACACACAGTAAACAAAGTCCATGGACTGTCACAGGATGTGGATCATCAAACCATAACACTCTTTGTTGGCACTCATATGTATATATTGAAATACGAGAGGGAACAACATATTCTATGAATGGTTCAGCTCATACAATAACTGGCACTTCCTGGACAGAATTAGGGAAAATTGAAAAGTTTTCCTTTCACCAGCATACGGAATACTGATTGTTTTATTAGAAGTTAGAGGGTGTGTGTTCCGAGAAGGATATGTGAATTTAATGCCATTGTGTCGGATCAGAGCCTGTCAACGGTTTCCCAATTTAATTAAATCCAAGAATAGTGACATCTTGCGTTCAAGATGATTGCTATATGCCTTCGCTTTGTGGATCCAAATGCGGCCATTGTTTCCAGTCGCTACCGCGTGAAATTGGAAATTTGTCATTATAATGCCAGTCGTCGCGGGAATATTCGAATTTTGATTTATTGACAGAATCAATCAGTCAGAGTAAATAGTGTCATTCTTGCGGCTTCGGGGTATACTCGTGTCTGGAGGGATTTCATTCAGGCGGCAGCGGTGGAATTATTGGAATAAATGACAGAAGCCATTAAATTACGTAGCTCGAGGTAAAGGTAATTTGCTTTTGATAGCCGTATGCCTTTGGAAGCGATTAGGCTGCTTAGTGAATTAGGTATTTGGAATTCAATCCAAGAACCAGAGAAATCATGCATCCATGGGCATGCATTGGTTTAGCTTTGCTATTGTTTCCAAGGAATCTTATAATGGATTTCACAGGGAAACCATCATCAGTTCTCATCAGCGAAATCCTACAAAGCGCACTGTTCGAACCCATGGGCAGCTTCTAGGTAAATGCAGCAAAGGAAATAGAAGGTCCTTCAATGTAAAAAAATGTAATCCTGCAAAGTCAAATAAGTTAAGTTCAGTTAAAAGGCAAAATCACCATAATCAACGAAGCCAGTAATTGTTGCCTAAGCCTATAGGAAATCCCAAAAGCAATACGAAATGAAAACACATCCCCATAACTAGACTTCAATAGAGACTACTCAATACAAATCCCCCTTAGAGAAGAGTGATACTTCGACATCTTGATTCCAAACTCAGGGATTTCAGCTCATTCTGAAGCATGAGCCTACTTAGAATAAACGTTCCCGAATTCATTCGACCAAATCGACGTGTAGTCCTTGCAAATTCGCAGATTCTCAGAATGTAAGTCCCACATATGCCTAAAAGCAATAAGGAACTTATTTACCTTTGCAAAACCAACAAACACTAAGGCTTACAAAAAACAAAAGCTTCCCACTGCTTTAGCTTTATCTTTATCTGGCTGAAAGGTAGATCTGAGAAGGGTTCAGAACCAATACCGGATTATGGCAAGTTCATCAGTGACCTCACAGGGATATCTCTATGTCGTGGGACCCTACAGTCATCTGTACGGGGGCTTAAAGGCAGTTCCAAACCAGCTTAGACCCAGAGTCGAAGAACGTGGGGCTTTTAGAGCTGTTTGACTGGCCGATATATTTATATACATATGTGTCCTTCGAAAATTTGTTCTGATAAACTCTTTGGTTCCATAGCGAAAACCTCCGCTTGAAAGATAGAGGTCCAAACGACGCAGCAAATTTGTTGCTGGGACCGACATTTCCGTTTCCTACCCTATTCGACATTTTTCAACCATCAGTGTACCAATTAGCATGAGGAATCAGTTGAAGGATATTAGGATTATCTCAATAAGTACAGTTCGGAATGACAACTTTAAAGGCATGAAGTCCGAACGTCATACTGCTGGAGAGAAAAGCAGCGAAATTCTATCACAGGTTTTCATTTGTCCAACTAGGTTGGTGGTGCTGATGTTGTCTAGTAGGTGAAACTGCAGCACTTTTCATAACACGTATATGAAAGGTCTAGAAGGGCTTCCAGTACAGCAGTCTGCATTTCACCCGTAATACCAATACAGGCCAATAGGCTTGAGCAGGTTTTTCCCATCATACCAGCTTAAAATATGCTAGCTCGTAGTAGACACTGAACTTTCGTGAGAAGGGAAGTATGTAAACCTTACCGCAGACTAAATGTCACCTAATTCTATTCAAAAGCATATCTCTTGACAAAATTTTAAGTCATTCAAAGGCACTAGCTCCAAGCTCTTAAACATCATAAGAACTCTATGTTACTAATATGGCATCTGCTTGATTTAGGCCAACTCAGTGCTACAGATTTGCTGGTGAACTATCAACGAAAACCTCTTCTTATGATCTCCTTTCATGGAAGATAGGTGACTTCGTTGGGAAATCAGAATATATGGTGAGCCAAGGGCGCTCGACTTGATGCCTGCAGGTATCTATACACTTTCAGGTCGCAGGTTGCCAGTTTTGGGCAATTATTTCGCGACTGTCAGTTTTACAGTGCATTAGTCCAGACACATATTATTCCAAATACCTCAGGTTTCTTCGAATTCTCTTAATATTGCAATCCCTTTCACTCTTGAGGGTGATCGGGTGCTTGAATATCAGTGTTTGGATGACCAATTTTCATCACAGATTTCGAAAGACCATCGCACCCACAAAATTACTAGTTGATCTAGTGGTGTCATTGATATATATTTCTTCGAAAATGAGGAAGAAATTCTCTTCCCCATAGTCAAGTATTAACCGAATGTTTTTATCCTCAAACTGAAGACATGGATGTTAGAGACGTGTGGTTTCAATAAGACGGTGCCACATGTCATACATCACCAAATGTTTTGACTTTATTGTACGACGAGTTATTTCGGGTTTTGGGTGGTCAAAATTGGACAACAAAATGCTGTGATTTATCGCCGTTGCATTCCTTTTTGTGGGGCTGTGGACAAGATTATTCTTATGGACACAATCCGAAATCTGTTGACTCTTTGAAAACGAATATTCGTCAAGTTAAGGCCTAGTTATTGCCTAGTCAGCATCAAGTTGAATTTTTTAACTTTTGTTTTTTCTAAATTTTTATAGTCCTGCTTACATTTACATTGGTAGTCAAAGGGTAGTGATGCGGAATATATGGAGCACAAGCGCTCTCACGCCAGCCTCTCACTATCAACTCCTACTCTACACCTCCACGTTGGTGGCTGCTGGGTGCCTAGTACCTCGGCTGGAGATTGGGTAACCAACCCCCTTTGGAAGGTCGTTGGTGGCAGCAAACGAGAGAGGGGGGAGGAGTGTCTTCTCACTAAGGCACTTCCTCTTGATCCAGGCGGTAGCGGACGAATTTCCCCCAGATGGAATCAACGATGGCGCCTACGGTTCCAGTCAGGTTGAACTACTAGTGGTATCCCTATATGAGCTGCTTCAACGAATGTGAATCCCAGGTCTATAGGGATCTCCAACACTAAGCCAGGGTGTTGGATAAGAGTTGGTGGCGGATGAACCCCTAGTGGGTCAACGGCAGCGCTCATATCCCCGAAGTGGGTTACTGGCTCCGGAGAATTTCGGCCCCTCGTCCTAGGGGTAAAAAAATGGAACTGGCCCTCCAGGTTGGGGGTTGTGCGTCGGGGTAACTTCCCTACCACATAAAAAAAAACTCAGCAGTTCAGAAACGACCGCAAGCCTCGGAAAAGGACGGATTTACTGTTGACGACCCTGCAAAACGGAAAAAGGACAACGATTTTCGAGTCTGCACGTGGAATGTTCGCACCATGAATAGGCCACGTGCAGCCGAACAATTAGCGGAGGCCCTCGACTGCTACAAAGCAGATATAACCGCCATCCAGGAAGTGCGATGGGATGGGCCGGGCAAAAGAAGGATGAAAAACTGCGACATCTACTACGGTGACTGCTATAGAGAACAGAAGCAGCGTCTATTTGGGTGCGGATTCGTTGTAAGCGGCAGACTTCGGCATGAAGTCTTGAGCTTTAGACACGTTAGTGAACGCCTTATAACAATCCGCATCAAGGCAAAATTCGCTAACATCAGCCTGATATGCGCTCACGCCCCCACAGAGGAAAAAGATGATGTTACCAAAGATTGTTTCTACGAGCTCCTAGACAAAACATATGAGCAGTGTCCTAAGTATGACGTTAAAATCGTCCTAGGTGATTTTAACGCCAAAATAGGAAAGGAGGACGTCTTTGGTAGCACCATCGGAAAGCACAGCCTACACGACACCACGTCTGAAAACGGACTTAGGCTAATTGACTTTGCTGCGGGGCGTAATGTTACTATAGCTAGCACGCGGTTTCCTCACCTCGACATTCACAAGGGAACATGGCGGTCGCCAGATCATCAAACCGTCAACCAAATTGATCATGTTGCGATTGACGTAAGGCACTCCTCCAGTATTCTGGACGTCCGCACATTCCGGGCGGCCAACGTAGACTCGGACCACTATCTAGTTGTAGCTAAGGTACGTCTACGGATATCCCAAACGCCACAACATCGGGAAAATACTGTGAGGAAATTTAACGTTGAACGGCTGCAATCGCAACAGACCGCCAGAGCCTTTGCCGATCGCGTATCCCTCAACCTCTCGAGAAGTCCTATGCAGCCAACATCAAGTACTGAAGACCAGTGGCATCGGTGCCAAGAAGCCATCAGAAACGCCGCAACTGATGTGCTGGGTTTCACCCGACCACCCCCACGAAACCCCTGGTTTGATGAAGAGTGCCGGCAAGCACATGCAGCAAAACAACTCGCCTACAAAGCGGCGCTGCACAGAAGGACGAGAGCGGCTCGTGAGCTCTACGAGCAAAAGAGGAGGGAAGAACATCGGCTTCTCCGAAGGAAAAAGAGAGAGCATGAGAAGCGCGCGATCGAAGACATTGAGAGGTGCTACTCCAGGAACAATGTTCGGAAGTTTTACTAGAAGGTAAAAAGAACGTGTCAAAGCAATAAAACCCGAACAGAGGCCTGTAGAGATGAACAAGGAAACCTCGTAGTTGAGTCGCAGTCGGTGTTGAGGACATGGAAAAACCACTTCTGCAGACTGTTAAACGGCGACGACGACCCAAATTCCGCCGTCAGGCAGAACGAACCAATCAACTTGGACGATGAAAGTCAAGACTCCCGTCCACCCGACCAGAGTGAAGTGAGGATAGCAATATCCAAACTCAAGTCCAACAAGGCTGCTGGACCGGACGGCCTACCGGCCGAGCTATTTAAGGCAGCGGGAAATGACTTGGTAGAGAGCATACACCAACTCATTTCTAAGATCTGGTTGGAGGAAAGTATGCCTAATGAATGGAACCTCAGCATCGTTTGCCCGATCCACAAAAAAGGAGACCCCCTCAATTGCGCCAACTATAGAGGCATTAGTCTCCTTAACATCGCGTTCAAGATCCTGTCGGCCGTTTTGTGTGAACGTCTGAAACCATTTGTCAACGAGTTTTGGACCCGGTAAGTCCACAATCGATCAAGTATTCACACTACGGCAGATCCTGGAGAAAACACAAGAAGTCCAAATCGATACTCACCATCTTTTTATCGATTTCAAGGCCGCATATGACAGCATTTATATAGACGAGCTATACAGAGCCATGTCTAGCTTTTGCATCCCTGCCAAACTCGTTCGCTTGTGCAGGATGACGATGGAGAATGCTCGCTGCTCCGTCAAGGTCGGTAACGATCTCACCGAGACCTTTGATGTCAAAAAAGGATCTAGACAAGGTGACGCGCTGTCATGTGACTTCTTTAATATCATACTTGAAAGAATTGTGCGAAACTCACAAGCCGACACCGGAGGCACAATCTTTCAAAAGTCCGTGCAACTACTAGCGTACGCCGACGATATTGACATAATTGGCAGAACCCAGCGGGCTGTCACTGGTGCGTTCGCTGGTATTGCAACGGAAGCGGCAAAAATGGGTTTAACTGTGAATGAGGGCAAAACCAAGTACATGCTGTCAACAAGAAGGGACACACAACACCGTCGAATTGGACAGAACGTCACAATAGACAGCTATAACTTTGAGGTAGTTAAGGACTTTGTATACCTCGGGTCCGCTATAAACTCTGACAACAATATCACCTCAGAGATCAAACGAAGATTCACTCTTGCCAATCGCTGTTTCTTTGGCCTAAGAAGGCAATTGAGTAGTAAGGCCTTGTCAAGAAGCACCAGTCCTGCTCTATGGCGCAGAAGCATGGACGTTAACCAAGATGGATGAAGATATCCTTGGTCGTTTCGAACGCAAAATCCTTCGGATGATTTTCGGTCCCGTTTGCGTTGACGGGCTATGGAGAAGGAGATTTAACAGCGAACTCTACGAGCTGTACAGCGACATCGACCTAGTCAGAAAAGTACGCATTAGCCGTCTAAGATGGCTAGGACATGTAGAGCGGATGGACATCAACGCTCCGGCCCGAAGAGTCTTCGAATCCATCCCGGAGGGACAACGCAGTAGAGGAAGACCTCGCCTTAGGTGGCGTGCACAAGTGGAAGAGAACCTCAACCAACTTGGAGTGCGTAACTGGAGGCAGTTAGCCAAAGACCGCGCTAACTGGAGAGGCTTGTTGGTTGAGGCCCAGGTCCACCCCGGACTGTAGCGCCACCTAAGAAGAAGAAGCTTACATTTAGACCCTTAACAGTTCATAGTCAGCGTTACCAGGATAGAAGTTATAGAATAAATAAAATAGGCCTCACTACACAACCTTGCCACCAAATCACGAGACCTACTTGTATCTTTTCCAATGACATCGAATGCATCCTAGAGGCACACAAAGAATATCTATTCTTCCTTTCGCACTTCAGTATGTACCCTTTTTTTCTTTCATCCTTACACACTGGTGGGTATTAGACTACGAGTATACCAAATGCATGCAAACACACACATGACACATGACAGCTCAACGTCAACGTCATCCTCTGATATCTTCCTCTCATGCTTGGAAATTTAATCCTACCCCTCATGGGCAAGTATACGACTACGTACTCCTTGTTGATGTGCAATGTGCATTGTAAGAGATTCCTTGAAAATGATTTTCTGTATGCCCTCCCATGGGACATTTTCTGATTTTTCACACCAAACTAACTGCTTACTTTCTTCACATCGAACAAGGTATGTACATTTACTTCCACTTATACGACTACCACTGCGTCCTCGTTCTATTCAATTTGCTATGAATATTCTATGCCAACAGCACAGAGAGCGATAACATTGAATGTGTGGTCTTTAAATCGGTTCTTTGTCGAACAGCGTTACCATTTAATCTATCCGGGAGTAGCAAAACGGATCCGGAAATGGAATAACACTCCGGAATGGCGTTAAAAAGTTGAGCCATTTTCCGGATTTACTAAATATTGTTTAATGCTTCGACTCTGCCTATCAAGATGACACTGTCAGTGTCACATCACATCTATTCTGCACTATATTGCTACAATCAAAGTGCAATGGCAACACTTGGGTTAAATACCAATTGCATACGTTTGTAGTAACTCCCCTGTATGACTTTTAATAGAGCTGAGTGGTAGTTTAATAATGCAATTACTGTATTAAACGACTGGATATTGTGCACACACACTAGGGCTTGAGTTGTCGAGAAATTATCTAGTAAGTGCACTTCGGTAACGTTGTATCTGCAATGGATAGATACATACCAACGTAGGCGGTTGTAGAGATAGTTTGTAGAGGATTGCTAGCGACGTGTTTGAGATCGATTTTTGTGATAAATTTTTAATCACATCACATTTGCAGAGGAAATTGTTGATGGCATGCGGATGCTTGTGGTGGGGAATACATTTCACTTGGAAGGAGTTTAGTTGTGAAATGAAGTGACAACGATCGACAAGTTTGACATTTTCTTCTCGACATCCCGTTGGGTATACATAGTAAATAGTAGTAATGTTTCAAGCTTTTGTAATGCAGAGAAATGCTTCTTCGACTCCTGGAGTGTGATGGGAATTTTGTAGAACTATTCGCAGTGGATGGTAGCAGTAAAGTTCCCCAAAAAACTTTATAGTTGAGATTGGAAGATGGGAAGTCAACTTATCTGAATGTTAATTAGAAAACAGTAGCAGAAAAGTCGGGTATTACTGAAAGTAAATGTAAGGAATTCAATATTTGAATACAATCGTATGTGCACATGTGTGGGATGTATTTCAAATCTTCTTGTGTTTATGAGATTCGGTATCTTTTCAGTTTAAAGTTATTAAAAAGAAGGGTGTGTTGCATGAGCACTATAAAACAATAGATGTGAGGCAGAGGTCAAAAAAAGTGTGCAAAAACTAATCACACTAAAGACATCTGAGAGATATGAGGTTAACCTATTGCAGAGTACAAAGCTTACATAGCGAACTACCTAATATCCTTTTTCAGGGAGATCCACAGAGATTGCTTGGTACGGACTGACAGAAATTCTTCAATGCTTTACTTTCTTGGACATCAAAGGAGCATTCGATAGCACATTGAATGAAGCAATTGTAAGAGCCCTAGAAGGAGAACACAAAGAGGAGTACTATCTCCTTTAAGATGGAACCTTGTTAAACTGCTTGACACATTGACAAACCGTGGCATCAACTATCAACTATGTGAGGATGACATAGTTGTAGTTGTAGGAAGTTAATTTGAGGAGATCCTATGGTGTTATACAGCTAAAGAAACCTTAATTCGAAAAAAAAACTTTATAATATCCTTTACGAGACAAAGAAACTTGGACGACTGAAGTCGATAAGACTGTCGTGTATAATACTGACACCAGTTAAGGAAGATGTATAAAAACTAGCTATAGAGGTAGTACTGAAACTGACTCTTCCTCATCATGTGGTTGATGCACGTCCAAGTAAAATGGTTCTTAGAATGGCCAAATTGATGCAATTCGATGCACTACTGAAGCAACTACCACACCTGGCCATTCCTAGAGACGATATTAGTAGAAATTCCTATTTCTAAATGAATTTCACTACCAAGCTAAGAAATAAAAAAAAATTGAAGCAATGGATCCATAATCTACAGACTGAGCAAACACAACAAAGTGGACAGTGGACAGATGGTTCAAGATCGGACAAAGGAAGTGAAGTCTAGGACCAAATACTATGAGTCCATGGGGAGAAGCACTAGCATCTTTCAGCATAAAATCCATGCCATAGACAAATGCTTCCAAAACAATCCAACTGATACATATGGACCTGTAGTGTTAGACAGACAAGTTGAGGAGAAACTTAATGCATTGTAGAGGACAAACAAAGTGAGCTTCTATTGGATGCCGACTCCCTCGCAAAATGGTGAACATTAGAATCCTGAATGATTCTGTGAACTAGGGAATATTGATTTCAAAGACAATTCAGACAGTTCGTTCAGGTTCAATTCTTCAAGTCCTTGCATTTATCCTGCACCACCGATGATCGAAAATAGAAGCTAGCCCACGTAAAGAAACTCCGACTTTCACATGATTAAATGGAAAGAATAGACGAGTTAAGGTCCGAAACAAGCCACAGCTAACTTCACATTCAATCGAGAAATTATTCAATTGCCAGAATGGGGGGGGACCTTTATAATTGCGTTAGTTTGACTTAGTAACACGTTGAACGGACAGAGAAAGCTTAGCCCGAAGAGATAATTGTGGCTGGGTTACACGATGTTGGAAGGGTATTTGTGGTCGAAATATTGAACTGTAAGAGTGCATCTTTTGGAATACCACCACTTGGTCTGTAGTTCTGTGTAGTTCTACCCTATCTTCTCTCCCGCTGTGTTTTGATCTAAAGCAGTCTATGATATTGGTTAAGCATATGAAAAGGTATCATAAGCGTTAGAACGCCTATTTTTTCAGATAGTCAGCACTCAAAGCAGCGCCATCGTTCAACACAGAGGACTCTATGTCTGTCAAGTGTTGCTGTGATATCTTGCTTCACATAGCAAGAACTTGGAGGGATCACTAATCGTCAGGAAATTGGAAATGAACTCGGCTCAGAACTTGTGTTCATAGATGCTGCTATAGAGCTTGTTAATGACTCGGAGAGCAGTCTAGAAGAGGTCATTATTCTAAGCTTATGTTTGACACTACATTGGTTAAGGTAGATACATATGTATCCTCCAAAAAGATTTACTTTTGTCAACATCAGGTTTCATAAGAGGGCTAGTTAGTCCATAAGGATAACTTCAGCCTTGATACAGGAGTCTTTTAGGTCACAGTGTCATCCACAGGAGCTAAAACTAATTAGTTTTGTTGTACTCTAGGATCAGTGGTTAGTGTGTCGGACTATTGAGCTTGAGGCTATACGAAAAGAGATTGCAAGGTCCTACTTCTCGCGAGCGTGTCGAAAACAAAAATTGCCCATCGAACATGCAATTGAAAAGCAAACCTCTTCCACTCGTGATTATGAAAACTAAGGCCTTGAGTCCCATCGACCGTTAGGCCGAAAATTGATATTTTTCTTCTGAAGGATCTATGTGTATGCAGTTCTCCTTTCTAGGTTTGGTTTGTATGTGTATTTGAGATGACTATTCAGTATCAAACGAAAATATGTTTTTAAGGACATCTTTGCCTCAAGTATGCTCATGAGTTGGTAGTTTTTGAATTCTCTTTAAGCCCTAATAATACGCACAATACCCCACAACACAGTGCAAGTAATCACTTAAAAAATGACAAAAAAAAACCGACCCCATTATCCTTTTTTAAATAAACCCTCTTTTCTAAGTATTCCATTGCACGATTTCCGTTTGACCTTTCCTCTATCATCTGCGTTGGTTAATTTCATTTTTCCATGTCATATAGGATTTCAAAAAAGGATCAACTCGTCGTTGTATAGAGGTACACACACATTTCACTCCAAACTTGAAACTAATTTTCCTTCATCAAATTTGGATTAGTATACATCCTGTTGTGAGAGCGCACACTAAGAAGGGAGATAATTTCTCATAAATGTCATAATTATCCTTGCACTGAACTTGACGGGATAACTTTTCACAATTATTATGCCCCCTCAGCACCCCTTACGTAAAGTACATCCGCCACAGGAAGACAATTCGCTGAATTTACATAAATGCAGTGTAGCCTTGTGGTAAAGCACTCAACAATAATAATTCCTTCTCCTGTAAGCCAATGAATTAGGCTCTAGGAAGCGTATGAGCTTTCGCTGTGTTGGTAAACATTTAATTAAATAAACTCACAGTATTTGTGCAAGTTTGTGGAAAAACGAACAAAAAAAATAAAGGAAACCCCCATCCCCAGCAACAGGAGGACACAGAATCGTCTGTCAAATTGAATTAAATTTCCACAGGATCTCGGTTGGCTTCAATGTTTATTCAGTCAGAATTCAAGGATTATTTGTTGTGTATCACACGCGAAGGTCTTATATTGTCGTTCAAAAAATTTACATCTAGATTGCTTGTGGCCGGGGCGAATGTGTGTTTTGTTGTTGTTTATTTCCTTATTCGGTTTCATTTGAAATTTATAAGAAAAAAAAAAACAAACGTGTAGGTTGCATACGAATATTCGTGAGAAAATTAGAAGGAGGAAATGATTTCGCGTGGTATGCGCAATGCGCCTTCCTGACTTATTGTCGTGGCGGGTAGATCTCGAAGGAGTACCACCATTGTGTATGAGCGTTTGGAGCCTTAATTGGAAATACTGTTTGGTAAATTAATAAGAATTAGGCGCACGCTGGATTCTTATTGATGTTCTTGTGTTGTTTCGATGACAACCCCCTGCCTAAAGATACATTCCTATGAAATTAAGGTTAAACTCAAGGATGAAAGCATATCACTACTAATTTTCTATTTTTCCCCCAGCCCATCAGCCACCAAATGTAATCTGATATAATTAATGAAGTCGACGCTCGAGTGTATCGGGCTCGATGAAGAGAAACTCTTTCATAAACCACTAAGGATATAATATAAAACTCCCATTATGAGCAACTCACTCGTGCCTAGTATCTGCGACACGATTCATTAATGATGGAAACATTAGTTTGTTCTGCCTCCGGATCTTATCGCACTCGTACTTAGTTCGGAATGTTAAAGTTAGGCCCATTAATCATGTTCCCAATAAAGCTGGTTTAATGTTTAATTCAGTTTTGGCCAAACAGCCACAAAAAAAGGAATGATTTTTCTTTCAAGGATATTACATACACTCTTCGCAGATTTAATACATTGAGTGGAAAAAAATGTATATTTTCGGGTTGCCTGGGTAAATCATTTTGCGTACATTCAGACTTTTGTGGCACAAAATTTGAATAAAGCAAAGATTAATGGCAATTTCAAATGCATGCACGTTTGACATACATACCTTCTCGGGGATGTCCTTTAACATCATTAGGATAAAATATGCAACCGAATCTGAATTTTAAAACACTACGAACAAGTTCCACAGCGTTTCTCTCAAAAATCTGAACTGGAGTTAGAATAAGACAGAGGAACTGAAGGACTTATTCTGACCTATTTTCTAGTGGACGGGCTCTAGGAACTGGTCTCTGATGTTCTGGCCTCAACACAGCCAAACTGTAGGTCAGAGCTCCATCAGTGGACCACCAGATCTTTTGGTAAAAGTGGAAACCATTCAACTTATTGTAAAGCAGGCAGGCATATAACATGACTTGCTGAAGTCATCTAGACATAGACCAATACAAGAAAATGCAAAAAATCTCCAGCAGTAGGGAGCTGAAGCCTATAAGACGCTGTCCACAGATAAAGAACATATTTCTGGTGAATTAGTACCTACTTACATCGGACTCTGAAGTTGTGTACCAGTTTGAGATACCACAGCCTGCAGCACGAAAACGCCATTTTCACCTTTGAACCCAAACGCTTTCAAATGGTTTTTTTAGCGAAAGTCATCTGAATCTGAAAGCTTGAGCCAATATAACCGACGTACTTTCTTATTAAGTCCACATGTTGGTACAGTTCATAGGGTTTCCTTCCATTACCTCTCCTCGCACACTGAATACAAGGTTTTTCAATAGGGACATAACAATTTTGTACTTAAATGCAAATAGATGCTTAAAGTTTTTTTTATGACCTGTTTATGTCAAAAAGTCGGACAAGATGTACTTTTTTTTATGGTGCAATTTACTAACCAGCAACGTTCAGAAATTATTGAAAATAGTGGTTGCTACTCTAAGATCCCTTACTCCATTTCTCGCTCGTAATAATCGTTCCACCAGACAGGAGTCCCAAATGAGTCAAGTTTGTCGATTCTACGCCGTACACAGGAATTGGTAATCTTTCAGTCCAAATTGTGGCGAGTTGTGGGTAGAGATCTTGGGACATCCTTGCCAAGTCAAACTAACTCAAGTCTTTTGATCATTTGAAGTGCAGAAACTTCTCCTATTGGGCTCTGCAAAACTTTGAAGAATTTAATCGAAAAGTCATTTTCAGCGCTGAAGTTAATTTTTGGCTTAATGGCTTCACAATGATCGCCATGTTACGGTCAATTGAGTTTGGTATCGCCCCATGTTGAAAGACTATTTTTAGCCAGAATTGAATGGATTTGACATGAGTTGTATGTGGTTCCAAGAAGATCGTGCCACATGCCACACAGCTGATCAAACAATTGTTCTATTGAAAGGGGAAGTTCAGTAATAGTGTTATCTAGAGAAAAGACCACCTCGCTGATACGATTTCTTTTTATGAAGTCAAGTTAACTCATTGGTTTAAGCCAAGAAGTCAATGACGTTACAGGGACTCAGGATATCAAACGTGGAATTGCCAATGTTCCGGCCGATATGTGTGGAAAAACGTTGAAAAATTCGCTCCAACATATCGATTGCTGCAAACTTACTCTCGATTGAAGAATTTTATACATATGTACTACATTTGGAATAAATTTTAGTCCGATATTTTAATTATTCTATGTTTTATTTAAATACAAAATTGTTATGTTCTTATTGAAAAACCCTTCAGTATGTATCTATCCCATGGAAGGGATCATTAAGTTCTATTTTCATGTGCTTGCTGTGTAGAGCGTACATTTTTTCAAAGAACTCATCAGTTTATGTTACTGGATAACCAGTAGAGGCCAACGAAGAACTGCGGAAGAAGTTTGCATTCCGAGTGCGTCAAGTTCCTACTATCAACAAACAGCTACTCTGTACAATAGAACCGAAAAACTTAATATGGCCAACTCATACATGCATATGTATCCACTCCTCCTATTGACGAGGTGATGTTCCTAAAGATTATTCACGATCACACTTAGCCATGTTAGAGAATGTAGAAGCAAATAAACCAAGGAACTATGGAGTTATGTCCATCACAAGAACCAGTCAATTGAACGCCTACTTTATGTGATGGATTTTTTTTGCCAATAAGCCAGAGATTTCAGAGGACATTAGGGCCAACATTGAACCCCAAATTGGTAGCATATTTCTCGACTTATCACAGGGAATTGAAATCAAGGCACGCACTCATGGAGACGTATCTGTTGAGAACATTTAAATGACGTAATGGGATCAATGGCACTGTAACCGTTCAATGTAAAGAAACAAAATGGGAAGATCTCTCAACTCGAAAAGGATACTCTAATGAGGGAACAAATCGGTGATAGCAAAGTTCCCAGAGGATCCTTAACAATACATTTTTACAATCGTACTGCTATTATTACGAAATCCATTAACTCAGGAAGAATTGAAAGGATTTCACAGATCAAGACCTAGATGCTAGGGCTTTTACTAGAAGATGAAATGAAAACAACGTCTATGTAACCTAACAAGATACTTTTTTGAAATCAGTGAATAGATACGCATGCAACAACTATGGATCAATGAAACCAGGTTTACTGTCTCACAGCTATTTGTGTTTATTCCAATCGAACGCCTAACGTAAATAAACAAGGCCGTCACTATGGAGTCCCTTTGTCCATGCGGAAAATATTATTTTGTGGCGAAATGTCTCGCCCTTAGCCAATTCTTTTCCTCTACCAATTGACAACTATGGACATATTTGTCTTCCTCCATACATACATATATCGTCGCTAAACACGCACACCCTAAAAAACCATTAAACTAATTTTGTTGGACAAATCAATAGCCCGGCTGAGTATTTCCAATTTGATTGATGGCCCATAAGTGAAAGTGCAAATCGATTACGTAATATTCTATTTAAAAAAAAACCAAAGTAGAAATGGCGCTACGATACAGATACAATATTCGTACCTTTAAAGCCGAAATTTGTATGAAAATATGTTCCCTTAATTATCCTGGCGATTTAATTTATGCAATGAATAAGGGACTTGTGGGTTCGGGACCCCAATTGTCAACCAACCCCAATTGGCAATTATTGACCTCATGATCAATTTATAATTAACTAATTCAATGCGGTTAGCACCAAACAAACGGATTGCTTTTACCAAGATAACGCAAACACTAACATTAATATGTTAATAGTTTGGACCAAGTACATACAAACATACGTACACTCATGTACTCCTGAACTGAGAACAGCAACATATCCTGATGCAAGATAGATTTATGTGTGCATGGTAAATGGGGGGAAAGGATCACATCATGAATTCACCAGGCTGTGGCAACCCATAACCTGTAAGTATACGATTACTGGTTGATAGTGGCCATCAACATAAACTATGCCATCAATCAGTGTACCTCCTTAACAAGGCAGGTAACAAAAATCCTGGGGCGGGGCTTTTATCTTTCATGTCCATTTAACATCCCCCCCCCCTCCAGCCACGTGAACTAAAATCAATTGCTATGAAAGCTGGAATTGTTCCTAGGACACATCGACTCTATTAAAATATGAAAAGAATCTAAAAACAAACAAATTTTTACTGCAGACCAACACAGTCGTAAAGTATCTACATGGGATTACATCCAAGACTAGGGTCGCAGGTCCTGGAAAATACACCCTGGTGCGACGCAAATAAAATTGTTATGGTAATTTTTATTCGCGCAGTTGAATGAGAGGCCCCCAGAAGACAGACACAGGAAAATTGGCGAATAATTATCTCATTACGCTCTGTTGAACTTAAGGGGATTTTTCGGTTACCACCCTCGAGGATACTGGATGTCAACGGAACACCTGCGGCAGGAACGTGAATCTGGTTTTAGAGTTATGAACCGGAAGGAATTCACCAGTGCGGTGATGTTTGCCAACAGGAATAAGTTATGGTTGTTGACGAAGGATTGAATTTTTGGGCATTCAAAGGACATTCGCAAAACTCATGGGAGGAGCGCTATTCTATGCTGGCAGTTGCTATTGTAGCGACTAACGAATTTAAAGCTGAGAAATGTATGTATGTAAGCGTAGGTAGGTAGAAGTGAAGACCTAATTATCCTGTTGAGGTTGTTGTTATAAACCAAAAAGAAGAGAGCGGAAGTCCTTAGGTGATTGTTGTTTTTTTGTGACATTTTGTTACGCTTGTCTAAGAAGGCAAGCTGTGGTCACCCATAGAGACGACTATTTTTTCTTGATCCATTAATTGGAATCCCTAGTCGAGACGCACGTGGACCAATTGAAGCTGGTCCACATCTGACATGATATGACACACTTCCATAACGCATGCCACCTGAAGTTGTCATCCAAAAGAAAGTTTGAGACGAGTTTCACTTTTGAAAACTCCCGACACACTTCATTAGGTATACCAAGGACTGAACCACATCTCGCCAGTTTACCAGATCGATCTTCCTCCTCTATGTCGCTCTGTCTCAGTGCCCAGTGATGAGATCTAATGAAGTGAGTTCCATTTAGCACTTTTCGAACAAGTTAGACGATGGCAAGTTCAATACTTGGGACATGTTGCCAGCATGACTTCAGTATGCCGTCGACAACCATTGAGATCCTTGGTTTACCCTCATCACAGAGGAGACGGAGACCACCCTAGAACCCGTGGTATGATACTGGATGCACACAGCTAAAGAATGGGAAAGAGTCTGAAAAGAGCAACCAGTGATTTAAATCGAACTAGGAAAGGAGTAGAAGACTCAGTCTATTCAGCTTAAGAAGAAGGTGGCGGAACCAACGTCCTGAAGATTAACGAAAAGCCACACAAGCTGAAGCTAAATTCAAATTCGATCCACAGGCACTTTTAAGTTAAACTTCCAGCACCGGATTATGATGACATGTTCAAGGTATAATTGCTAGATAAAAGCGAGATTTGTTTACAATTTGTTCGATGTCCGATTTGCTAACCCCGCGAACATCTGACAAACGGTCGAGGGTATAACTTTCAAATCAAAACAGATATGTATTTCTTTTAGGAAGAACTTATGAATAAGTGTTAACAATAGAAGAGGTCAAGGTAACAATGCAAAAGTTTAAGACCAACAACTTACAATAGAATTTTAAGTTTTCCAGAGTTTTACGGTGTTCAGTCCAACAATTGAAACTGTCCTACACTATGCTTTTCGAGTCTTTTGAATCTGACTTCAAACGATATTGCCAATTCGTGGCGACTCATGATTACTTCCTAGGATTATTCACACATTTATCATACAAAACACAAATATATAGCGGAACAAGTCCATGAGATGCAGGGCTCACCTTCGGATACACTAGATAAAATAAGATACTCTGATAGGGAGGGTTGGCAAAGAAAGGTACATAGAAGCAGAGGTTCTAGCCGAGGAACACTCTTTGACCATTGGCTTCTGATGAATGTTTGTAGGTACTATAATAATCTATGTACATTTCTCAGAACTAGCTATAGAACTACTCAAATTCAATTAAAAAAAACTAAATACTTGGGTGAATTTATATCTACGTTTGTTACCGTGACGATAGTGTCTTAAGATAACCTCATAACCCTAACCTAACCCAATCTTAGAAGTCCTTTGAATATAATATAATGCAAACCGCAAATTTTTAATATATAAAAGATCTAAGATAGTCCGTTCTGTGTTGTATAAATGAAAATAAGTGTCTGCTCACTGAATTTATAAAATAAATGCTACTGCAATCAAATAAAAAAAAACCCATAAAAACAGACATTTACAGTCATTTGTTTTATTTATTACAAGGGATGAGCAAAATTTACAACTTGTAGAAAAAATTACCCACAGAGATGTGAGAGGTAAAACCGAGTAAACCCTACTTAACTTATCTCTCTTATGCAATCTAATTTACATAATTTTACGACCAAATGGTGTAATAAACTGCTGTGGTTACTTTAAGTTAAAAAAAAAATATTATAGTTAACGATTTAACATTACACACGTAAGTGTGTAACTCCATCAAGCTGGCGAATCTATGTAAATTAAAGTTTCCACAATCGCATACATTTGAACGGGTCGTACTCCGGAAGTATCTGCAATCAGATTTGACACTAAACGTGGTCATGGTGATTTTTTCAATATTACGCGGTCATTGGCTCTAAGGCGTCTTGCTTTTGTTGGCCAACCAGTCTAATCGTCAGTATAATAGTGAAGGACATTTGTGCATTTATGTCCATACTTTGAGAGGATATGCGTTCTTTAGATTGAAACAGTTTGCAAAGACAACCCTTTAAGTATCTGCTAGCAAAGAATAGTTGATCCAACTTCGTAGTACAAGCCAATTAAAGCTACCAAGTTCATATGATTTGAACTGTATGGTTACATGGCAACCATTTAACAGCCTAAGAAATAGAGAACCCAAATTTATACATAAATGCATCTGTATGGCTATCAGAAAGGTACTAGTGAACAAATTGGGCCTCTTTGTCCTTTATGTATCTTTGCAGGCGTATCTACAAGACATGATCTGGTATATGGATATAAATACACATCTCCCTAGATACACAACGAAAGTTTTGACTGGACATAGAAAAATTAAGGAAACCATTACTGTTAGATGCAACGTTGCCTGGTACATTGCTATGCAATTACAAATCCTTCAAATGGCCCTGAATTCAATTTTCCATATTGTCTTCGCATGTCTTCTAGATATGTGGTTTTTTAGCATTAGATCTTGCCCCTTAGGGTCCTCTTACATATCTGCATTGTTGGCCTGTTGATTGACCAATTGATTGGTCCATTTCTGGAGATACAAAGAACAAATCGATTATTTGGCCAGCATGTGGGACCACCTTGTTCAAACCACATGTACTCCAAGTCATTCTCTTCCAATTGATCTCAAAAGTGGTCAGTCGTCATGGTCCGGTAGCCATCTCTATTGAATGTGATTGTGTTGCCAGCAACTTTGAAGAAGAAGGATGACCTCTTTAACATGAAACTCGCACCAAAGTCAATTTTTGTTAACGAAGCGATTAAGCCAGAAACAGGCTTTATCTTTGAAAGCAATTTTGCACTGAAAATCGGAAAATCCTCTACGAAAGGTTATCGAAATTGGATACTTCGCAGACCCTGTTGAAGGCTTTACTTTTCCATGAATAAGTAGCAAGTGACGACAAGTTGAAACGTCAAAACAAACCGCAGTTAACTTCACGCTTAACTGAGAAACTTGAAACTGCACTGAAAAATACGGCGAAACTGTATTGAAAAACAGTTTATTGGGTTGATGGCGATTTTCATCTGTAAACTGCCTGCGAGAAGGAAACTCGAGTTAAAGTTACTTTAATCGAAATATTTTCTGAAAAAGAAGGCCTTAAGCAAACCCGGAAGGTATAACTGGTAAGAAGCATCAAATCAAACATCTCGTACTTGGTGACAATACTTCAGATACTATGAGTTGTAGGTTGGCATTATCGCATGAAAAACTCAACAGAAGGAGACGTGTCTTCGACCATAGACAGTACAAAGATACAAAACTTCATGGAATAGAAAAAAATCGTAAAGTTTGTCACAGGATTGAATACAGCAAACAAAATTATTAAAAAGTGAGTTTAATGAGTGGAAATTGAACAAATTTACTAAACACCCAGTTTTGTTCCTACGTTTCTAGTTTTTAGTTGAAAAGCACTTTCGAGTACAAACTCCAAGCATAGCCAAATAATATATATTTAAGTTGTATATATATTGTTGGTAACTTTAATGATTCCTTCGATGAAAAAGTAGGTCACAACAGGACACATTTCAACACAAGTTGTGAACGACTTCACTGGGACACACGATGTCTTCTTGTTTCGATATCGTACTGGTGGATGTTATACACAGGAGGTTGTACACGATTTTGGTCGAATTTTACGTTCCACAATACTTCAAGGACGAACCATACGAACCAAAGCATTAAAAAGATTCCTAAAAATATGCAATGAAAAAATTTAGTTGAAATTAAAGAACGATTTTCAGTTTTAAGCTGCTCAAGCCTATCCGCATCTTCACGGGTATACATGTAAGCGGTACGTAAGGAGATCTGGGTTATGGCTTTGGGACTGGCCAAAATTTATAATTTAATCTAACTTCCGGGTTAGACCGTTTCTACAGAATTTCTCAGCGGCAGTAAAGATGCAGACATATTATTTGATGCTATGTAAGGAACCTTGCTTATCCGATGGAGCTTCAGAGAGTTTATTATTAGAATCTGTTCTGTAAGCATGATGAAGGCTTGACGACGCCCATGATATTGCTTTTATTATAGCGATATACGACAATGTTGACCCAGCAAACAGGAAAAAGGAGAGTATTGCTAACGAGTTCCACAAAGTAAGGATGGATAAGTGGACCAACATATCTAGAGACAAAACAAACTTGGCCAAATCTGAATTTACATCGCCAATTACATTGATGTCATCATGATACTCGGTGTTATAGGCAAGCATGCCACAAAGCTAGGCCTTTTAACAAATAATTTTTGGAGGAGCTGTCCGAATGAAGAAGCGAAAGAAACAATCATCCCTTGTCTTTGTTTTTGCCCAGCACTCCCCCGCAGTAGAAAGCCTAATTTAGAAGCCTTCGTTTCATAACTTTACTATTTTGCATGAAATTTCGATTCGTCCATACATCAGTTTTGAATACTCCCACTTTAAAGGGGCGTTTTCTTTTTTTACTAAAAACTGATTTTGAAAAAAATTGGACCAAAAAAAAATGTCATGCGGTTACGCCTAGCTTATAAGGGCTACGTAACAGAGACGATAGGGTATCAAACGATCCATTCCAGGCGGATTGTAGCTTTTCTATATATATAATAAATATTAGACTTATTTTGAGACAGGTATTTACTATGTCACTTTTTGCTACAACAAGATACATGTAGTACTGTTACCTCTACTGCACTAAATTGTAGACAATGATCTCCTAGGACTGCAGCAACATAGGATACGTGTACGGCATAGTTGACTGATGCTGTGGAATCAAAAATTAGAATCGTTCTCAGTCACCAGCTAAATATAGAGTCAAAGAATGCCTGTAGTCCTCATACAATGAGGTCCAAATCCATGGCTACTCTAACGAGAACGATACCTAATATCCATTGAAATTCCAATCAAAAATATTTATGGGAGCAGTTCTCTAAAATACATAATGCAACCTAAAATCTGTAACCCAGTCCTGAAGACCAAACCACACTTTATGGTGCAGGGTGATGCAATATGTTATGCAGCGTTCATATTGAGGTAGTGGCTTCCGAAAGGTAGAACCGTAATTTATTTTTTATCATCTACACAGAAATAAATTTGCATTGTTATTGCTCTTCAGATTTTAATGTCAACTCCAACCTGTATCAATTTCAAACGACTATCCAACAAACCTTTTTGAAGCTAGTCCTCAACGAAAGACATACATTTGACCAACGTAAGGGTTTATGTTATTGAAAAGCCCAGGTAGGTGATGAACTAAGCTCAAACGCTCATGAACATAAAATCTTTCAAAACATAGCAACAAATGATGAAATTTGTTTCTAAAAGTGCCATACGGAAACTTCACACGAGTTCCAAGGTCCTAATCATCCATTTAAGATACAACAAGCAACAAAAGTAATATTAAGTCCATTTATCTCACCAGTTGCTACTGTTCTATCAGAAACTGGTCAGACATAACCTGCCTATTGGTAAACTGAAACTTTTTTATCAAAAGTTTTTTTTAAAAATCCAGAAGAATGGGAAAATGTCACTTCTTCCGACTCCAGTACTCTCAGAAATCAATGAAATTCGATCAGGTTCGGATATACCGGACTATGAGCCTAGTATTTTGTGATTATATTCGAACCAGTTAACGTCAAAATTAAAAGTTTTCAAAAAAGACAAGACTCTACCAATTCAAAAAATACACAGATATTAGTAAAAAGAAAATCTAAAAAAAAAAAGAATTGAAGACTGTTTCAGTTTGACTGATATACCTATCTTATAGTACTCTGCTCCCGATTTGCAACCGAATATGACAAGTTTCCGCACAAAAAGTAAACTGTCAACAAAAGCAGCATACACCATAACCCTTAAGGTATCTTCTCAAGAGCAGTGAGTGGGACGCAGCCGCAAATATGACAGCAAGGGTTATTGCGCCAAATAAGAAAATTTCTTCAAGACAAACAGCAAATGAAAAATCTTCAAAAGTCAATGTTCTCTTGGAAAAAGGATACACAATAACGCGAGTATCAAATCAATGACATTAAGCTTAAGAATCGATAAAATTCCCTCTCCACATTCGACGAGAGTTCCTAAACGTAGTGGTGCTACGCGCATTGTGTTCATTGGACCTTAAATGCTCCTAAAAGGTTCCACAGATACATACATAGATTCCACAAAATTATGAACTGATCAAGTGACATGTAAAAGATACAATATTTCTTAGAAAGAAATAACACAAAGCGAGCCTTTTCTTCGATCATGAGAAATTTTTGGTTTTCGACAAATTTCAGAAATTAAACAAGAATTGTACACCCTGTATCTGAATTTCATTTAACTACCCACATAATTAGAAATAAAATAAAAAACCACATAATGAGACTTAATTTCCTTAATAAATCTGGATTCGATTCGGTTGCACGGTAAACAAATATTTAAATTTAATATATTCACAGTCAGGTACTTACCGGTGTTTTGTATATCAAATCAGATATGTGTAGCTGTAATAATTCAGGAATCAATATTTTTTATAGTAGTTTTCCAAGCCAAAATAAATCCACAACATTTTTGGTTATTTCTTCTGCTCTGCCACTCAGTGAAAAAAAGCGTTATTTTTTATTTTTTTTATACACATATGTATCCACTTAATCTATGCATTAATCCACACATAATATATTACAAAATTTACACGGTGTATATTCAAAAACGCTCAAAAAATATATACATATACAACGCCCTTTGAATTTAATTTTAAAAAATACTATTTTTCTTTTTATTTTTTTTGGAATAATAAATAAAAAAAAATTAATTTTATTTTCAGGACACTGGTTATAAGAAAAGGATCCCACACACTATACACACGACTTGCCGCAATTATCCCGCAAAAAAGAAAAACCAAAAGAAGGAAAATCTCTCCAAAAACCGTAAATTATATTGAAACAGGACGACAAAACGCAACGCACGGTGTAAAACTAAAAAAAAAAAAACTGATGTGTGTGCGTCGAAAAGCCAGTAAGTTCGCCAACGATCAGGTAAACAACCGAACTTTCTTTCGTATCCTTAAATATATTTATTTTTATTTTTTTTAATTTTTGTTTTGAATGTATGTATGTATGTAATTATGTATCGGAAAAAAGACAATTTTTAAACCCCAAAAAGAAAAACCGTTCTAACGTATCATGTTAAAAGCGCAACGAATAAAAACAAACTGAATTACATAAAATTTCGAGATTCGATGAAAACCCCGTCAGTCGACGGATGAAGTCGACACAGCGGGCCAAGTGCGTGGAGGGCAAAATAAAACGGGAATAAGGAAAAGTTTTTTTTTTTTTGTTACGATTTTCTAACGGAAAACACGCAGAGAGCCGGAAAACCACCCCCAGAAGAAGAACCCTACTCTTCTAAACGAAGCGATGTTACTCGCTAACTGGTGATAATAACGGTTAGGATAGGTTTATACCGTTTTGTAAAAGGTTTTCCTTACATTGTATCTCACCATAAGAGGGGTAGTGGACTTTTCTCTTTAGAGCTTTTCCGTTTTTCCGCTTCAGATACGACCTAAACTTACAAAGAGTGCGAAAGCACACTGAAAGAGAGAAAATTTCGGTTTTTTTTTTTTTTTTTTTGGAGAATAAACCGGACGGAAGGCGGCTTCAGTATACGGAGGGGTAGATATGTAGATAAATTGTGGGAAATGTATCTTCCACTGAATATGGGAAAATAAATTCATAAGAGATTCGCAGAGAGTTTCTGCCCCGCCGCTAAGCCGGTGTGCAATGGCTCTGGCACCCACTTGAAGGCGGGGGAAATCGAGAAGATTACTGAGATACAAAGTCTTGAAACGATGTGGAGGACATGTTTATGTTTGTGAAAATCGACAGGAGATTTGCGATTGATAAAGTAATGCCGGCGGTTTTTTTCTGTGTTTTTTTGTTTTTTTTTGTTTTTCTGTTTAACGAATCGCGGGTGTTGTTATTCGCGCGAGCGGCGTGGAACTTGAGGGGCTTTAGTTCCCACGACAGTTTGTTGTTCTGTTTTTTTGTTTTTTTTTTTATAGAATGTACTCGCACTCCTTTTCGTTTCTTTCTTATTTTTCGCTATTCATCTGGGTGTACTCGCAATGACATCATTTTGCAATGATATCAACAGGTAGTTGCGGTGTGCTTACACCCATCAAGCGGTGGGTGTCTGGTTTGGAATCTCGAGAAGATTGAGACGATTAACACAAATATCGAATGTAGTGCAGTGACAGTTTGCTTTTGCACTCGAACAGAGCAAATGTTTGGCGGAATGCAACGACGAAAACTTTTCATCATTAGCGTCAAGGTGACAATGGATAGATACACAAACCGATCTGAGTGTGCGGTTGGAATGAAGAAGTAAACCGTAAACAATGGTTGATATGTGCTAATTGATGAACGGTCGACGGTAGAGTGTGTCAGTTGTTGACGTTTTCTGGGTCAATTCGACTTGATTAGTGTTTAACTAGAGAAATTATTGGTTAATAGTTTAATTATCGCTCCAACGAGATGCGGGGGGTTATATAAGAAGAATTACAGTGCTACTGTTGAATAGTATGTCACTTCCGAATGAACTTTAGTTGCACTGAAGCAACCAGATGCTACTTGACAGGGTGATTAATTCAGAACTTGGCCTATGTAGTTCTAGAAGATCATTTCAAGGCGGCACCTTAGGAGGTGTACTGTTTATCATTGTGTGTCCTCACTGTAAACTAAGTACTCCTCACCTTAGAACAGGGAGGTTTCAAAGATAGAGCTTAAGAGAATGACATTGCCAGTGAAAAGGGACCCAGCATCACTACGGAGCCTTATTGAAACTGCATTGGAGAGGTTGGTCAAGTGGACAGATAGCTGCTAACTTAACCATATGTGACAAAAACGAAGTTAACAAAAGTTTAGTAAAAAAAACATAGAGTCCAACAAAAATAAGGTCTTTCATCCAACTTTCTCCGAACATGTTAAATAATTGGGTCTAATACTTAACAGGAAACTGGCATGGAAACTGAACACACATGAACGTATTAGGAAGGCCACTTCAGTACTATACGCTTTCAGGTGAGTCATAAACGTCATGTATGGAACCCTTTTGTTTTGAACAGCACTGAATACAACTAGCTACCAGTGCCCTCCTTATGGTCCATATCCTTCCTCTGGATATTTATGCGAAAGAGATTGCATTGGAATAGATGTTGCTACTGAGGGAATCATCGTTATGGTGCCCTAGCAAGACAGACTACATCACCACCGTGCACAGGGTTGAGAATGGTGGCGTGGGCTGTCTTATGTAAATCATGGTGACCACATGTGCAGCCAACACTCGGGTCAATAGTGGATCCATTGTGAGCTAATAGTCCGAGTGTTGGCTGCACATCCGAACACCCCGTTCAATGTATCTAAGGCAGGCCACACCACCATCCACAACACTGTGAACATACATATGTATATAAAAATAGAAACCAGGGACCACGTTACCCTGTTTCTGGATTTCAATGGGTCTAATACAGGCGACGGCGTAAGAGCTGAATTGTTCTCAATCCCTCCTAGTGTAAGCATTTCTTTCGAACTAACAGACTTTTGCAGTGTATTCCAACCCGAGGTTAAGGCTATTCGTGAAGCGCCTGACTGCAGATGAAATATCGAGTTCGGATTTCTTCATTTACGGCTAAAATAAAGCAGCTAAGATCAATGTTGCGCATCTCCAAATGAGATATCGCCCCTTATATCATATATCCAAGGAAATTCTAAAGCCGACGAATTATCCAGAAGTGGCAAAAAAAAGAAGCTTTAGACTACCAAAGGCAGACATTGTCTACCCATTGGAATGGCAGGACACAATTTCTCCACACTTGCACTGAATCAGCCAAATGTCAGACAGCAAACCCTGGTCTTGTATGTTAGGCAGGGCGCCTTCAAGGTTAAACTCACCGACTTTTGTCGTGCTATATGGATGAAGAAGAGGAAGAATGACCTTCTCTGAAGCTACCCTGCATTAAGCTAATCAAGAAAGTAGATTCTGGCGGAATACTTCTTCAAGAAGCTTCAAAATATTGCCGATTCGCAAATGGTTCCACGAATAACGAGTGTGTCTTACTCATATTGTAGGATGTGGAGGATATCTTTATGAACGGAATAGGGTCGATGAACTCACCAGACACGGAGCTAAGTTACCATCGTACCAGGTACAAATACCTTAAGTATTCCCATCCCTACATGCAAACTGGAATTTAAGCTGGATATCCTCGAGAGATCAAATCTGAAGTATGGCATAAAATGCCTAACAACGAAACAGATTTAGGCTAAGCTGGACCTAAAACGCTCTTACAGTTTAATCTCTTTTGGCAGACTGCATATCAGAACTACAATAGGTGTTATCATTGGACATTTTCTAATAGACTTGGTGTGCATTCAAAGTTTTGCACAAGTTGCAGAGATGAAAAGGAAGAGGAATCTATTTTCCACTTTCTATGGACCAGCCCTAACCTAAAACTTTATACCCGCCTTAGTTATAAAACCTTGAGTTTTTAATGCGAACTAAATAAGCCTTAAATGGCTTTAAGTCAAAAATAGGTCGATGATACCCAGGCCTAGCTTCTCACAACCATTCGTGTTGTGCGTGTTATATATTTTGTACACGAATGACAGGGGCGTACTGTTTTTAATGCCATGTCCGAAGGGCAATTGGTACTCTCAGATGTTTGTCAGACGCTCGCAAGAGGTGGGGCTGTGGGATTCGAACCTCAAACCCCTTGCTCCATAGTCCAACGCACTAACCACTGAACCACAATGCCAACATGGCTTTAAGTCATTGCTAAAGCAATAACACTACAGGTAAGAATTTGATTAGTGAAAATCTGGTAATAAATCCAGGGATACGGGACTGAAGGTCAGCTATTTATCTATTCTTTTAAAATAGCTAAGGCTGGAAGGATATTTTTGCCTCTGGATGGCCAGGGATCTCTATCTTTCCACAGAAGATAGAAGGGAGAATGTCAATTTTATACGACTTGAGCGATTCTTTATGCGACATTCAGTCGATTGAAGATCTACTTTTTCGTTTTTTTTTAAAAATGTGTCAAATTCCAAATTTAACGGACAACCATTGTGCATGGTATCCAACAGCTTAAGTAATTTCTCGAGCAATTTTGGAATATAAACAGAACAGTATAAGATAGTACATACGATGTATCGATACTAATGTACAGATACTACATAGTATGTACATCTCTCACCGAAACAAAATGGAAACATTATCACACGTAATGTCAAAATATCATCTGTCTGTCGTATCTGTTACATCAAGTTCTATGGATATAGCCTGAATTGGAAATACAAAGTTCAACATTCTGTGATTGAATCGTCAAGTTCTTTACGTGGGCTACCCGTGCCTCATATTTCGTCACCTACCCGTAATCCCAGTATCACGACCGATCAAGTGTTAATTTGTTTCACAAACAGCTAGTGCCGTTTGTTCTAAATATCGAATCTAGTTCATCAGATACATTCATCACTCATATTCTGTCGATCAAACATCAGTTCACGCACAAAGTTATTGACGATACGCACGGCGCTCCTCTCTCTGTCTCGGGCGCGTAAAATGTGAATTTCTGTTCACAAAATAAATAAATACATACATTTCAGTGATAAAATTATATACAAGAACATATTTCAGCACGAAAGACGGTTAAAAATTATTTTTGAATAAAATGTCGGTTAAGTGTGGCTCAGCGTGCTTCCTTTTTGGGCTCGTGTGTTTGATTGGATACTCGCATTCGTACTTAATTTTCCCAAAAACCTCTGTACTTCAGGTGGGTACATTGACTCAATCAGTGTTTCGACTTCACATCTCACATCCTTTAGGTTACCATGTCCATGTCAACGCCTATATATGCGCCGAATCATAGGATGTACTTCGATTGGGGCTACCAAATGAACTACGATTTACCATCGAATCTGACCTATTTCTATGTCATTCCACAATGGCCGAATATCTATAATAAAAGGGAGGCCAAGGAGATTGACTATTCGAAGTATCAAACCAACGAGGGAGTCCATCCGTCTGATTTTACTGCTGGTGAATTATACACTGCATTGGAAGATCATCTAGTAAGGTAGGGAACAACATAGATTAGCAGAGAATCACAGAAAGATACATTATTTTCTGTTCATAGCTATGGATTTGATCAGACGTGTTTGCTGAAAAGTGTTTGTGAACTAGCGAAGCATCCTTTCCATGATGAGGAGCAGAATTTGATCACAGAAATACTGACATTTATTTTGAGGTAAGTTGTGGGAGAAACTTATTCACTACCTAGATGGGGCATGTATCTTGTAAGAATACTTTTATTTTGAGACTTACATTTGAACATTTAAAACTTTGTCTAGTGTAACACTGGACTCATACAAACTGGTCAATGTAGGGGTAGTGTGATGATTTCTATCAAAACTAAAAAAAGATAGAAAACATCAGGAGTTCCGTAGGGTAACCGTGTAGGGCCTGCTATTTACATTTTCTCAACCATCGCATATCGTTTAAAGCTCGAAGAGCTCGGAACGAAAAAGCTTTCAAAACTAATTAAATTCCGAGGTTTTCAAACTACTAAGAGAAGACTGTATTTGAAGAACATATCCCAACATTATGGCATAATAGCCAAATGTAAGTGAAAACCAGGTCGGTTTCGTAAGGGACAAGTCTGCGATAGATATAATCGTTGAAAATAGAGAGAAGGGGTCTAGGAGTCGGTTAGAGCCAAACCCGAAAGACTTATATGCCTAGCGATTCTGACTAGGCAAACTAAGTGCATACATGTGTCGGGGTTCATCAAGAACGTCCCTGATTTGATGAAGTCGTGTACACAGGATTAATATCACGTGGCACGGTCATACTAGCTGGAGTCCTAGAATATGGCGAGCACAAAATTATGCGAACGAAACCGAATACATCAAATTCGAGCTCGGACTCTATAAAGACAGGGTCGTGATGTAAACTGTTAAGGATACAGTCAATGAAAATAAATATTTCCTAGAATGAGGATCAAGTATGGCTGAGTTCTCTGTGACATCAAAAAATTGTTCAAGTCTTATTACACTGATCAGAAATGTGCATGCTTAGATGCCTCACCGAAAAGGTATGCTATACCAAAAGACATACAAAACATATATCGATACATAAATAACTCAGAGTACAAAACTCTGGGACGTAAGTACCAGAAAGGTCAAGCTTACTTAAGGCAAAGCTGAAATCCCTTTTCGCCTTTTGCCTACAAAATATTGAATGCCTCACTGTAATAGAGTTTACGCAAGGTGCTATCATCCCTAAACATAACCTTCTTAGCTAGGTAATGGGTAATAATTTTGGGTCCCTTGGTTGAATGGTTGTTGCGAAGAACTACTGCGCGGAAGGTTTAAGGTTCGTTCTGGCAAACCTCGTTTTTTAAGAACTATGGACCGACGATTCTGGACCGACTCTTCAATTCTTGCATTGGTGTTCAGCCCAAATAAGGCAATTTTGGTTACTGAAGTACCTATTAGGGTAAAAATGTGCCTCATCGTTGAATAAGTTTTTTGTCGAAATCAGTTACTTTTCTTAAAGCTTTTCCAAAGCCCAAAGACTGTAAGGGTGCCAATTCGGTAGGTCAGCCTGCTTCAATTATTGTCCGAGTTGATTTCTGTATTCTTTTAAAACAAGATCCTTACATAGGTCATCCAGGTTGTTTCATTTGCTTCACAGCGTGCTAAATGTGGTCTATTTGGTTTAGGGAATCATGCGTTCGGTAGACCCATTAAAGAAACACATTCCTCGTAGCACGCTATGCAGAGCTAAGCCTAAGGCTAGGTAGGTAACTCTAAATGAACCACCCTTGTTATGGCAAAAATCAGAGAGCTAGTGCTAGTTATTTGAAGAAGGAGGCTTTCGCACAAGGAAAGGACTTTCCAATTGAAACGAAAAAAGGCTCTCATGACACTAATATCCATTTTATGAGGTTGTCTTTAGTAAGAGAGTTTGAGGAGACATCACTTTTTCTAATCCTGCTGGTGTGTACCTACACTAGTTCCACAAGTAACCCAAATCGCTTGATTTAGACATTGGTGAACTCTGTTGCCCGCTATCTAGCATTTGGAACGAAATTGGGTGGATAGAGATCAGGAATGAGAAAAATCTCTTGGTCCACTTCAAATGCAATATCGTTACCTACCTCCTCTCTCTTAACGTTTTGGTCAAATAGGCGCCTATTCAACTTGGCATTCTGATCTTTTAGACAACTGTACGCTGATTTGCTTTTCGAATATCATTTTGACAGTGATTTTGTCTGCTAGAGTCTATTCGAGTTCTCTGGGTAGGGGGCATCCCGAATGTTTCTATGACCGCAGAGTTACTAGGAACCCAACTTCCTTAAGGAGACTTCAGGAGACCATTTGGCTCTCTGTATCACAATTTAAATTCATTTATTTAAATTACTAAGCTAATTATAAAATCTCTTCTATTTTTCATTGCAGCCCTTCAATGCACGAAGGCTTTTCCAAAAATGAGACAATCTACAAGGAGACATACGACGAAGCCGAGAATCAGGGTTTCTTAGGGGGTGACTGTGATAAATTGTATCCCCTTTGTGAGAGTGATTTCGTAAACGTAATTTCTAAAGTAATGACAAGTAAACCGAGTTCCGACTAACAACCACAATTTGTTTTTTTTTCCTAAATACATATCCCCTCCTCAGTATCAAGACTTCCAAATCAAGTATCCCAATAATTATACCATAACCAAACCATTTAACGACATAAATTACAATAAGCCTATGCAGTCAGTCTTCAAATTACGCGCACTGTCCAAGGACTGTCAATATTTTCAATCGCAAGCCCCTCGCAAACTGAATAAACACCTAAGTGGGGCAGAGCCAGTAAACGACTGTTACCCTCTGTCATTTAAATTATAGCCCTCAATACGGTGGCCTTACCGATACCACTAAAGCGATATCTCAAGCTCCATAACTTCCCCTCCATTTATTTTAAGCGAAAGCAAAACAAACACGACAAGCCTTCATTCGTATGTAATAACACTCCAGAACACTTTGATTAAATCGGCCCGAATAACGACACTTAATAACCCGTCCCCATCGCTTTCGCCGAAACACCCGCCACAATAAATACCATCGATTCATTACAACCCTCTAGCAGGGCTCGCCCGCACCCCTCCATAATTACGACGACGACGACGACGATGATGATGATACCAACAGCCGAAAACATCCAATTTATAGACTCACTTACCAACGCCTGTAGCGTACAACCAGTGTTAACTAATATATCATTCCAGGGCCAACCCCCCAATAGTTGGCATAACCATCAAAACCATCAAAACCACCATTTCCGGCGTCGCCGTCGCAGCCGCCATGCGCCTAAGCCAATGACAGTTAAGAGGGTTCCAGAGTAATAACAATTTAACCCAGATCCCGGAGACCATTATTGCAGGAACATCGAATGGCATCATAATCGATTTCATCAGTATGTCTGAGGTTGGGAATCAAATCAATCGAAGGGTGGTTGGGCATCCCCCCAACCGTTCGTATCCTTAAGTCTTTAGCACACAGGATAGGAAGTGTTATTTAAGGAAAATACCGTTTGAGGCGAAAACATTGCGGTTACAAGAAATATTTGCCTCAGGAATATTTCAAGTGAGTTTGCCTCTGCATATCCCAAATGGCTGACTGTACATACATACGACTGTGGGAGGACTCAAAGGAATTCGACTCGGATTAGGTTATCACATCTCCTTCGCTTTGGAATGAAGTTGGCAGCCTCAGCCTCGGGGAGTGAACAGGGATAAAAAGGAAAACTTTGTGCGCCTCAATAATTTGATTTTGTCACGTTCTTCAAAAAAACAATTAATCCTTGGGAAAATCTTTATACATATGTATAAGTAGGTTGGTTACAGGGTGGGTAGGAGAAATACCGAACTTTGCTTGGAATTGGCCAAAACTCTGGTTGCAGACATATGTATGTTAGCCGTGGTCTATCATGGGATGATAGAGGTCGACGCAGGATGGCTTTGAATAATTGTTAACAGATGTGGACTGGACGATGGTAAGGAGCAGAGTACTCAATTTGGCCTCCTTGTGAGGTCTTTAGATTCATCAACAAAGACTAACTGTCAGGCATACCTCTTCGAGGATCACCCTACCGTAGTTACAACGGTCGTAGTACAGAGAGAACAGAGTTGAAGATCTTCTTGTGCACTGAAATGGCAGATGGAGAAGGCAGAGCAACGCACATACAGGCAGTGTAGAGGTAGGTAATGGGCCTTACCAGTACCTTGGTGCAAATATCCTAGTCCTAGTCCATGCAGAACCAGGAAAGGGAATACCTCAGCGAGACCTTGGTAATCAGGAAAGGCATCACTGACTGTCCAATCTCTAATCTGTGGGGACCGTGGGATTAGGGAGCTAAAAGTTTGAATTTCCAATCCCAAACAAAAAAAAAATAGTCTTTTCAAAGCCATAGCTCTCATGAACGTCTGACAAACACGCGAGAGTAAGAGTTAGTGGAGCCTTTCCACTCGTGTAAGGAATAAAATACATAGAACTAGAATGCTTTTGAGAGCTTGGCCCTAGGCTATTCTTGAGAAAGAACTCATAGATGTTTGGCACATCTGTTAGTCTGATTTTCAGAAACTTCAAACATTGTATGTCATTCCGTGAGTTACCTTTGACCAAAAGTTCCCTTCAAATCAAAACTCTGTTACACTTAACCAAACTAGGTACTGCATCCGAGGCAAAAACTTACATAAATTCCAGAGCCCCGACAGAGTTTGAAGGACAAAAAAAAACAGCCCAACGTACGAGTACCAATTCATTCTTAGAATTCATCCACACGGTTGAGCGCAACTGTTGATGTCAACATCGTTTCCTATAGGACAACATAAATCCATCTCGATTGCCATCAGCTTTTGTCGTCGTCCTTATTTGAGTCTCTCTCGTCTCATGATTGTCCGAGAACAGTGTTTGGTGGCTTTGTACTTTTGCTTATCGTTGGCAAGGATACTATGCGTTCGAACAGCTTCTCCAATCGAGGCTCTCTGAAGAATCTAAGAAGGAGGAAGGAGGTCTATGCTTAGCACATCTTTCTATGATATTTGGTACTTGCCCAGACAGTCATTCCTTTGTCAGTCAATCTCCCACAATGTTTATTACTATTCGTAGTCTGTTTTTATTGATGTTGATGCATACTTTGTTTTTCGTCCTTATTCTACTAAAATGGTTGGGACTCTCGCAGACCTTTGTCTTTCTAGTTCAACTAGTTGTCGAGTTGGAAGCGTAGGTAGGATGGTATTGCCTAAAGGTCACACTTAGGGTTACTCGTGACAGCTTCCCTGTGGTTATTTGGGAAGCAAACCTTTTGACAAAGACGCGGGATTCACCGAATAACAATGCCAGCGTCAATACGTTGAATACGATGATCAAAAACGTTAAAAGTGGTTTCGATTCAGGAGGACTCTTTTCCAAGAGCACCTACATATATGTATCTAGCAACATTAATCTAGGCTAGTCGCTGACTACTAAGATTGTAGTCTACTATGTTCTATGATATCCAGCGTGGACCTCAGAACTATGAAACTCAAAAACGATTACCACAGGGTTCAGATTTAGGACTTCTACTATTATATGTGACTGTGTTGCTATGCTAGAGATTCCAGAAAAGATACTGAAGTAAGAAAATATTTCGTTAATTCAAAGAAAATGTTTATAAGGCTGGAGCTAGTAAATGTTGACCTAAGCCTAGTTGAATACGAAACCAAGGCTTCAAAGGTTCTCTTTAGATTCCGAAAAAGTCATAGAATGACAAGGTGATCTATCAGCACGTCTGGCGAGGATTAGGACTTCACAACTAGCTAAGGAATCGCGTTCTATTAGATCGCATCGCTAATTAGAATCGACTCTGAAATATGTTCACTTGTAAACTGAAAAACCTCAAGGGTCAGACTCTTCAACTTGCAAGCTTCTGTTATGGGGACAAATAAAGTAAGAAGAGGCTTGGAATCAATAACTTAGTTGTAAACCTGCACAGTAAGTCGAAAGCCTAAGAGGTACTGTAGAACAGGTGGTAGCACTAGCGCCTGTTGTTAGCAACCATCAGATAGTTGTCACTTTGAACCCAATGCTGAACTTTTAAAAAAAATTTCAAGCTATAAAGTATCAAAGTACCTGTTACCCGAAAGCAACCCCTGGATATTTGGAATAGACAAGGAGTAGAAATGGTTCGTGATCATCATCGAGATTAACAGACTGTGTTAGGTGTTGTCTAGGGATTCAATCTGGAACCTCTTGCTCCATAGTCCAACCCACTATCACTTGACCCACAGCGTTTGTATGAATGGGTGTCTTATTACAATTGCACTATCTATGTGATTCAAGATCATACTCTTTATAGAATAGTCCATGCACTGACATCCTAGGGAATGGATGTTTTGCATTGATTACCCTGTATGTGACCATAGACCCTATCTTCACAGACCTTCACAGATCCTTATAGAGAACATTTAGAAAGCAGGTTTATTTGTTGTTTGAAAATCCTTTATATGAAACTTACAAAACCTGCATTTTCAGGACACACTAACACAGACAGTCTCTTATGTCATTACACAATCGACTTGAAAAACGTGTTTCTAAATATCATTGCCCTCGAGCATCATATGTTTATAGTTAAAAAATAAATAAACACAACTTCGTTAAGCTGTAAGAATATTAGTCCAACAGATGGCTAAGTATAGTCCTTGAGAAGGGTGAAGATTTTCTATTAAACTTTCCAAGCAAGTGCCACAAATCCTTTCCTTTTATTGAATGCCATATGTATGAAGAGCATATGTGTTGATTTGCAGGTGCGAGATTATGAAATGTACCAACGAGTATTTCATGGTACCATGAAAATACCATAACAGGATATTATTTGTGTGGTAATGGAGGAAGGATCCTGGAGATAACCAAATTCAATTAAATGGAGTAAATGTGTGCATAAATAATAGGACCAGGAATTAAATTACAGTAAAATATGGTAATACGTACTTTTGAATTCCGTATAAGGTACACTACCTGAAGGATTCAAAGAGTCTTGTAAAGAAATGTACATGAAATGCTTGCAGTAGGGACAAACAAATTCCCTTCTTAACACCAACAATGGTACCAGCTATAGCTAAACTTCATCACCCTGAAAAACACCTGAACACCCCCCACAAATGCTAGGGATACCTGTGTTGCCTCGACGCCGAACAAGCAGGTTTCTGCTCTGGATCCTCCTGTGTCGACCACATCAACACCCTGCGGATCATTATCGAGCAATGTGTTGAATATCGATCGCCACTTCATCTGCTGTTCATCGATTTTGAAAAGGCGTTTGATAGTGTCAATCGAAAATTTATTTGGCCTTGAGCAGGAGAGGCATTCCTGATAAATTAATAGCAATTATCAAGGCTTCATATGATGGGTCCACATGTCACGTATTGCACAGAGGAAGGCTGTCAGCGGAATTCGAAGTCCAAAGTGGGGTTCGGCAAGGCTGCACACTTTCACCAATGCTATTTTTATTGGTGATTAGCGACGTGCTAAAGGCGGCCTTATCAACAGGAAACGGAGGAATTCGATGGACTCTGACATCTGAACTCAAACGCCTCGACGTATGCCTGCTGTCACATAGAATTATGGACCTTCACATGTCACGTAATGCACAGAGGAAGGCTGTCAGCGGAATTCGAAGTCCAAAGTGGGATTCGGCAAGGCTGCACACTTTCACCAATGCTATTTTTATTGGTGATTAGCGACGTGCTAAAGGCGGCCTTATCAACAGGAAACGGAGGAATTCGATGGACTCTGACATCTGAACTCAAACGCCTCGACGTATGCCTGCTGTCACATAGAATTATGGACCTTCACATGTCACGTAATGCACAGAGGAAGGCTGTCAGCGGAATTCGAAGTCCAAAGTGGGGTTCGGCAAGGCTGCCTACTTTCACCAATGCTATTTTTATTGGTGATTAGCGACGTGCTAAAGGCGGCCTTATCAACAGGAAACGGAGGAATTCGATGGACTCTGACATCTGAACTCAAACGCCTCGACGTATGCCTGCTGTCACATAGAATTATGGACCTTCACATGTCACGTAATGCACAGAGGAAGGCTGTCAGCGGAATTCGAAGTCCAAAGTGGGATTCGGCAAGGCTGCACACTTTCACCAATGCTATTTTTATTGGTGATTAGCGACGTGCTAAAGGCGGCCTTATCAACAGGAAACGGAGGAATTCGATGGACTCTGACATCTGAACTCAAACGCCTCGACGTATGCCTGCTGTCACATAGAATTATGGACCTTCACATGTAACGTAATGCACAGAGGAAGGCTGTCAGCGGAATTCGAAGTCCAAAGTGGGGTTCGGCAAGGCTGCCTACTTTCACCAATGCTATTTTTATTGGTGATTAGCGACGTGCTAAAGGCGGCCTTATCAACAGGAAACGGAGGGATTCGATGGACTCTGACATCTGAACTCAAACGCCTCGACGTATGCCTGCTGTCACATAGAATTGTGCACCTTCTCCAAATGACAACATACGTAGAGAGAGAGGCAGCCGTCGTTGGGCTGAAAATTAACTCGGCAAAAACAAAAATGATCAGCCTAGGACCGAGCTCATCAGCTCATGTATGCATTGCTGGACAAACGGTTGAGAGAGTTGAGAGTTTTCAATACCTTGGGAGTATTGTCTCAAGCGATGGCGGAACCGAACTGGCAAAGCAAAATCTGCGTTTGGGATGCTATCTACAAGCTACGACTGTTCCGTTCCTGTGGTACCTGGAGGGTGACCGCCACTATCACGAGAAAGCTGCAAAAGTTCGTCAATAGATGCTAACGTTATATCTTTAGGATTTTCTGGCCAAACCGTATCTCTTAACGAACAACTCCATCAGAGAACGGGCTATGAACCTATAGGTACAACAATACGACGACGAAAGTGGCAGTGGATTGGACATACTCTCCGAAAGAGTGACAGGTCCATAGCTAACCACGCGAAGCAATGGAACCCGCTTACTCAGGATGGCAGGATACGCGGCGCTCCTAGAGGCGCAGAACAGTTGAGAAGGAAGCACGGCAACTGGGAAAGAGTTGGGGAGAACTGAAACACATTTCCACACACGATGGCGCGTAGGCATTGTCGAGGCCCTAGGTCCCACAAGGGGATACAGGACTTAAGTAAGTAAGTAAGAACAAGTTTCTAAACGAGGGAATGCGATGACCTTATTCTAATGCCCAGTTTTGTATAACCAAATGGAATCTTGCTACATCGAGCTTCATTGAAGGTGATGAATTGGTAGTTTGCGACAAAGTATACATATCTCGGTGTCGTCAACTCTTTTAATGACATCATGTCCGAGAAGTTTAAGGAATTCAGTAGAAATCCTTAGATTCAGCAAAAGTGCAAACAATCCTATTAACTCCTCAGACCTCATACAAGATCCAAGGCTGAATCGCTCACAGTACCTTATTTGGCAGGACTTCTGTCAAGAAAGAACAAAGTGAGACTAATAACAGTACTGAAACGAGTTCAAAAATATATACATATGTAAGTATGCAGCCTTTTATAGGAGCGAATCATAGCACAATTATGTCTCTAAATGGGCCTATGACCAAGGATCAGGTTTGAGATCTCTAAAGGCATTTTTTTTTCTTACTTTATGAAACAAAAATTGGACATACCCGCTACACCGTGGAACCGCACACTTCCTTCCTCGGAAATGAAGGACAATGGAGTACGATTTAAAGGGCATGTGGTCTACTTAAGTAAAACGGCGTCAATGCTGTAAGCAGCACCCAATCACTGTCAAATATTAAAAGATCTGGATATGCTAGAATGATTTTGATATCCTCAGTAGTCAGTGTTGAATAGGTAACTCAATCCTATTATACGTAGCCCCAGTCAAGACTAAGTCTATAGAGATGAAGCAAACGAGAGTGACGCTATAAAAAATTTGTGCAATAAGGACTATCAGTGATTCCCAGTTAATATTTTCACGAACATCACGTTTTAAAGAAGGACCAAGCAACTGCTGAATGGATCTCGTTAGATATTCAATCCGGCAAGAATCGGAGTAAAAATTTCACATAATGGCTCGAAAGGCACTTAAAAGTCTAGTCCTAGTGAAGAAGACTGCAGAAAGAACGCGATGGCCTAAAATGTATGTTCTTACTGGACATTTGATCTACGAGGAATCACGGGCAAAAGTAAATGGAATATTGATAACTACAATACAGTATATGGAACAAGACAACGCAACATTGAAGATGGCGTTCCTCAAGACTTCATGCTGGACCCCTTGTTGTGGAAGGTGGCCCAAATTGTATCACCCTACCATGCTGTAAATGTAGCAAACTTACAGTATGCAGTAAATAAGTGCAGAATACATGTCTACAAGCCATGGAACTGCGTACTCCTTAAGATCGCGAAATACTCTATCTTATGCCAACTGGTCAGATTCTAAGGCATTTATCCACTCGCCAAAAAGAGACTGAAGCCTCAAAGTCCTCTTTCCGACGAGAATATCGCCGTTGTGGCTGAACGTCGTGCATAATACGGTTAACGATACAAAACCGTGATGAATAAGTTTTTATTGCCACAAATTGATGAATTGGAATTGGAGAACACGTAATTTCATTCGCACATTCGTTTTGGCCATTTTTCCTAGCCGCAGAATCACTCGATTTCCCCGTTTTAGATTTCGTTCTGCGGATTTTCTCGAGGTCACGGGTTTATGAGAACAAGCCACAAACTCAAGAACCTCTAAAAGATAATATTCGACAAGAATGCGAGAACTTAAAGCCCGAAGTTCTCCAGTGACTATATCAATAATCAGACGGCGGAAGAGGATGAAGATAGTAGGCAGGACCAGCAGGCTGACACTAATAAGTGAGTTTCGAAGAACGTAGACCAATATGGTTTATTACTAAGTCTAAGCTTAGTTTCTTCATTACATGAAATCCACCTTTCAATGGAAGAAAAGCTAAGGTGAGGGTGCTCTGGACGTAGCTATGAACATCTCTCAGGAAAAAGGATAGTAAACAAAAAAGGTGGATTGTAATGAAGCTAGGTGGGTTTTAGGGACAATACTAGAAGTTAATGTAAGAATTTATAACTCCTACGTTCAGTTCCTTTTCTTCTCCTGCTCTAGGTGAGCAGCCTAATCAACATAAGTTCTGCATGCAAAAATAGAATTTATCGCTAAATAAGACGATGTTCCCTTATCCTACGGTAAACACGGATACCTTGTTGAGTTATCCCTTTTCAAATCTCAACATTCAAATACATATTCCCAGTGAAAAACCATCAGAGTGGCACTTTAACCACCTCAGCACCATCTGTTGTATTTCATTAAAACTAATGAAATATTTTAACCACTTCAAGCTTTCCTATTGGAACTTTGTCAAAGCTCAGTCCAGCTGTTACCCCTTAACTTACAAACGCATCATCAAGGGGTAGTACTTTAATTGGGGATAAAAGCTCTCTGCAAAGCACGCACACTCACTCAACACTCAACCACCCTCACTTAAATGCCATTTGTCCATCACCTCACTGTCAAGTGTTAAAACCAAAAAAAAAAAAAAAACAAATAAGAAAAAAGCAAAGAAAGAAAATATAAATCAAAACACTTTCTGTGTCCTTGAGAGGACTGACTATGAATAATTTGCTCGACAAAACGCTTAGCAGTCACGGAAAGCCATAATCGATCCTATAGTACAGACGCACCCCAAAGGACATTGCTTGCCATCCGCAACAATAAATTTTGCTCATTTTAAGCCAACCCCATGGGGTTTTTATTTTTCTGTCTTTACTTGTAGTAGTCAGCTCCGAAGCACGTGGTCGAGGCTCCTGCAAAAGGGATGAGCGAATGAGATGACAGAACAGAAGGAAGTAAATATTTGGTAACATCATTCTAGGGGAAATGTCAGATGGCCATGTGTGTGCGCGAAAAGCTGATAAAACAGAGAAACAGCAATAAAAGAGGGTCAACTGCAGAGTTGTAAACTCATCCTCAAGGTCAAATCAGCATCATCTGGGTCGAATGTCATAAGAAGGGTGGCTCCGGGAGGTGGTGTGTAATAAAGAGGGCGACGATGACGCCAGGTTGGGGTAATTTCAAATTTCTTTTAATAATATTTGTACTCGTCCTTTAGCCTGCTGGTAGTACCGAATGTTTTTACCAAATTAAATTTAAAGTTCAACAAGGAGGGCACTTCGGAAAGTTTAAAGCGAAGATCAGTGTTTTCTAGTGCTTCGTTGTTTTAGCAATTACATGTTGTTGTTATGGTTTAACTAGAAATAATAAAACTTCATCTTAACAACAGTTTAATGCAGAGTCATCAACTCGGACAGTTTGAGATAGATTGCCGCTGGTGTTTTGCTGTCAAGTTTTATGTACCTGTGTTCACAGAGATTATGCAAATGATGACTAATGGGTTGGAAGGAATCTATTCGTTTTAAGGTGAAGCTGACACAAAAATGGGAGAAAGAGCTAGATACCAGGATTATTGCTCCTTCGAAAAAGAAAGATATAAAGAATTTCATGTATTAATGTCAATCCACGTAAGGATTATTCCTTGACACATACTGTGAAATACACACTGAAAGTCCATATATTGTGGACAGTGATTGAATTCTGTAATGAAGCTCAGTTAAATCCTTGAGTTAGCATTCAAGGCAGGAATCAAACCAAGCCGAAATGTGGACATATGTTCAATGGCATCGCCTAAGGAGCAAAGTTTTCCCGGACTAGCAGTAGAAGGAAGAAATCATTACACTTCTTCCCAAAAGACTCAAGTCACCAGATCAATCGCAATATGGCGGACATGGCTAGTGAACTCAGTGGGTCTTCCAGGACATCACTATGGATTTTGGAAAGCACCCTCTACTGACGCAACTCAAGTGGTTAGGGGTTTTTCAATAAAGACATAACAATTTTAAATTTTAACACAAATGCATCCTTAAACATTTTTTATAAACTGTTGATGTCAAAGCATCAGGCAAGAACTGCATTTTTGTTATCGCGAAGTTGACGAATGAGCAAATTATGAAAATTATTAAAAAAATTACTACAAACATTCTGAGACAGTGATCGCAACTTTAAGACCACTTAGTCCAATTTTAGGTCGTAATAATCGTCCCACCAAACAAGCTCCGCGTGGTAAAGTGGATATATTTACGTCAACATATTCACTGTTGAATCTGTGCTAGTGAGACAACGTACAAGTTGAAGTAAAATGGACCAAATCAGTTCATTTCACGCAGCTCAGAGGAATTGAGAATCTCTCAGTCCACGTTGTGTCGAATTTTGCGTAAAAATCTTGGCCTACACTAACAAACTTAAGAACTGAAGCCTCTTAATCCTTTAAACCGACAAAACTTCTCCGATTGCGCTCTGCAAAAGTTTGAAGAAAATCCTGAATTTCATCGAAATATCATCTTCAGTGATGGTTTTTGATTTTTGATTCAATGAGCTGGATAGACTTGACATCGGTGATATGTGGTTCCAACAAGATGGTTCCACATGCCATACAGCTGGTAAAACAATTGATTTATTGAATGGGAAGTTCAATTAGCACCAAATAACCAACATTCCGGTCGATATTAATGAAAGGTTGGTGGAAAATTGACTCCAAAAAATGGATCGCTGTAAACCTCATCTCAGTAGTCATATGAACGAGATCATATTCCATACATGTACTCGTAACAAGTCTCATATTTTTCTGTGTTTTTATTAAACAACTATTTGTACATACTTTTATATATAATATATGTACACATGATTCGCAATTACGAAGTATATGCTGTCAACAAGACGGCCCACACAACATCGACAAATTTGACAGAACGTCACAATCGACAGCTACAACTTTGAGGTAGTAAGGGACATCTACCTCGGCTCTGCTATAACTTGGAAAACAACACCCCAGCAGAAATAAGACAAAGAATAACTCTTGCTAATCGGTATCCTATCCCGAAGAATTGAGGAGACTCTGTATAAGACCCCGATCATCCCAGTTCTGCTTTATGGCGCTGAAGCTCAGTCGCTTAGAGAGAAAGATTCTTCGCACTTTGGAGGAGGAGATTCAACGACGAACTATACGAACTGTACAGCGACATCAAACTAGTCAGAAAAATGCGCATCAGTCGTTTGAGATGGCTAGGACATGTAGAGACAATGCTCCGGCCAGTAGAGTCTTCGAATCAAACCCGGAGGGACAACGCCGTAGAGGAAGAAATCGCCTTACGTGGCGCGCACAAATAGAAGGGAACCTCAACCGACTTAGAGTGCGCAGCTGGAGGCAGTTAGCTAAGGACCGGGCTAGCTTGAGAGGCTTGTTGGTTGGAGCACAGGTTCACTCCGAACTGCAGCGCCATCTATGTAAGAATGTAATTCGTAAATGTTTATGTGTTACAATGCCACTGAATATGACGGATAAGCAGGATAAGAAGAAGTAATTAAACCTTTGAATATGTAGGTAAGGCTTTGATTCCCTATGGTGTAGCACGTATTTTCTAAGCCTTTTCGTACTTTTTTCAATATCTTTTTTTATCTAGATTTATTTGTACACGCCTATAGACAGAGATACTAATTTATTCCAATCAATATATTTTTAAACTGTGGCTTCGTGAAGAGTGTGTTTGACAGTGTCTTGTCTCTTGTGTAGCAGATCTACATATTTCTGAACCCAAATGTCAACCATTCAGTGTTGAAAACTTATTCATCATGGTATGGTAAAACATAGTATTCGTGCGACGTACGAATCAATTCGTCTTTCCAAAGAACTCCATAGAATGTGACTCGTTAAGGTTGCATTGTTCTCTTACGAATCACGAAGTTTCGAAGTTTCTGTATGGAGATTGCTGTTCAGTACTGCAATCTAGAAATTAGCTGCCTTGTGTTCTAGCATCAATAGGTTTTTTTTTGAAAACGTATTGTAGAGGGAGCCTCACTGTATGTTTTATTGCTATGAAGGACGCCAACTCTCGGTGGTCCTGCTAGTGATTATAAAATAAAACGCCTAATTTTTTCAATATGATTTGTCGGCAATGTGTGAAGTTAGCTGCGATTTTCTTGACGTCTTGTTGTTTAACGTTTCGCACAGGGATCGTCAACGATGACAACTCGGAACTGTTCAAGAATTTGTGACTGCTTGGTGTAGGTTTGGTAGATTTTGAAAAAAGCTCTTAGTTTAAAGGTTTTTTGGACTCGGTTTCAAATCCTTTTCTTTTCTATATATTCCTTGAGAAACTTGCTGACATTATGGGTTTCTCTAACCTTTAGAGTGTCGATTTACACTTACTGTGCCGGGTGCTCAAACTCCATTTCATTGAGTCATACATGTAGTGTGTTGCGATACCGCTCTAAAACTACGTACACGTGAAGTGCGAGGCATAAGTTTAACAAGATTTTGTTGGGGCAGGTTAGGAAGACAATGGTGCTGGCCACAGGCAAGAAGCTAGTTATCATTCGTATCGGTATATTGAATTTCGGTTGCCGGGCTCTGAGCCCACTTTCAGCAATAATGCTTCTGAAGTGCTGGCGGCCTTGGCCATCAAATCTGGACTTAGCTGGTAAAAGATGACGCTAGCGATCAAGGACTCCCTATCGTAGTTAAGGTACAATGTGATGCATTAGGGATATGACCATTTTTATCGACAGTTAAACTGTGATTAAATCTCCAAATACTGTCATCTGTAATTCCAAGCCTGACCCTAATTGCTGTTTATCTCTCAATGACACCAGAACATAGGGACATCCTGGGAACTGTATAGACGACGAAATCGCCGGATGTGACAGAGCGTCGTCGATTGTAGCTATCCCACTCTCCTAGTGTAAGCTCTTAATCAAGCAAAATACAAAACGCTACCAATCACAGATGGTCAAATGCACTACGCGCTCTAAAATGAAACTGATCTGATCCAAGCTGGATCTCGAACGCACCAAAATTCTAATAAGACTTCACAGTAGTAGGTGTTATAATACTGGGCACTGTATCATTAGGAGATATGGCCTCAAGCTTGGTGGTCTAGTAACTAATTTGTTCCATATGATGAAAAGGAAGCGACTATTCTTCACTTCCTATACATCTGCCAAGTTCGCTCAAATCAAAAACACCCTGGTCTGGGAGAACTATCTAACAGAAGCATTGCCCGCTTAAAGGGTTCTATAATAAGCTCCTCCTGATTAAAACGGCAGATTGAGTTGACTGGACCCTATGGTATCATCATAGGCATTTTCTGCCCTAAGTTTGGCTTCGTTTGCTGCCTGATACTTGAATGTTGTCACATGGTGTTGCCTTGAGGAATGGCATTGCCTTGTAATTGTACTATACAACATCAGTGTCACTCATATGGACCACTTTTCATAACTTCATACACAATGCCCATGCAGTTGGCCAAACTAGCTAGAAGTTCGCTGACCTTGTAATCTCCAGCAATAGACCAGTCAATGTATAGCCTTGTTCTTCTGGTTTGACTCCTCCGAACTAGTTACTTCGAGACTATGACAGGTCCATATCTATGATATCAGGATATCAGGAATAATGGTAACTTGTCGCCATATTATATGTATCACTCGTGACTTTAAACTTAAATTTCCTTCCTATTTTCCTTACAAAAAAAATATCAAGGTTTAGTAAGGCTTGATTGAAATTTACACCCGATTGGTAACCTGTAGGAACATCTTCAAATCTTCAATCAAATTTCGCGTGAAAGCTGTCTGTTTATCAGTATACTGCATGAGGCGTGATCTGGTTGATGATTGAGGTTTCTCTTGGACCTTTGCAGCCATAGCAGTGCTATATCCGAGACGGAGAGCCTGATCGGGATCTGCTATCATCCCGTTTTCAAGGCGACTGGCTAATAGCCTCAGTATTTGATCACTTGGTGGAACACGAAAAGGGGGACCGGAGGCTTTTGAAGAGTATAGCAATCCAAAATTTGGTGCTTAAACTCAACGCCGTAGATTCAACCGATCTCCAGACAGATCTGACCCAAGCTGGATCAAAAACCGACAAACTATCAGAAAAGGACTATCATAGCAACTGTAATAGGAGTCATTACAGGACACAGCCTTATCGATAGGCTAGGCATCCTACTAGGATGGACTGCCTCGCAAATGACTTCTGTAGAAGCTGTATGAACGAAAAACTCAGACTCTCTTCACTCAAAGACTTGCTATAGTCAACATGCATAGCTTCCAGCATTTTACCTTAGAGTCTCCTTGGTTCCAATGGTAGATTCATGTGGTAACGCAATCAACCTTAAATGGTCCTTAAAGTGAGGGCACTGGTGCGGCCTACATAACCTACCTCAAAACGAAAGTTGGTCCCACAAGTACGGGCAAATTGAATGATAAATAAAATATTAAAACCTATTAAGCCAACTAGATAGTGAGGACCCCCTGGATGATGTAATGGTAACAATAGGCAAATAAATCCTTGAAACAACATATAGAAGGAAAAGCGAATTGAAAATACGTATGTAGATCTCCCAAAAAGGACAGACAGACACACATGATAAGGCACATAAATAACCGAAGTTTAAAATTTATCCATAAATCCAATCCCTGAACGATTCGACCTATCCAACTGCAATGGAGCGGAAATGCTGAAATCGATAGATTCGCTTACAAAGCAAATATTTTTTTTTCAATTTTGATTTTCTGCGTGCCGTAGGTACACGTCTGCGCCTCCTGTGTCGGGGATACTTAAGAGGATTGCCTACTCTCTAGATTGCACGTAAACACCCCGAAAATAGAGTCAAAATCCACATGAAAGAGAATAAAGGATAAAAGGAAATGTCTAGCGTACGTTTGATTGATGGCTTAGGAAGCAATTTCATCTTTGACATTTTACATATCTATTTCGAAATGTCAGTGACGTACTGACGCAGGCACTGCCTCTACACGGAGTAATTCATGAGAAACGATGAAGCATCCTTGCTGTCAATTAACATTATCCTCCGGTGGAGAACGGGAACCGGATATTAGTACATCACTTTGTATTAAGAAAATTCACTTGAGTGTGCAGGGCATTATGTGCTTTACACATTCACACTCTGATATCCTTAATGGAGCGACTGCAGTGATTTCTAAAAGGATACGAGTGTTTGTATCCCCACAGCTGGTTGTTGGTAGTCTTTAAGTTTATTTATAGTCCCCAACAAACGTGTGGGGAGTGGGAAGTAATTATAACCGTACGGAGTGCCCTTTTAAAGGCAAACAAACGGGTACATGCCTCGTGGCTTGTTTTCCGCCCTCCACACATCCACTTATAATTCATGTGTGAGTTGAGGATTCAGAAGGTACACAGGGAGCCTGGTCTACCTCATGGAGATACCACGACAAACAATAGAGAATGTAAGTATAATTAATTTTCATGTGGATTCTCATATTGACTCGTTCTTTTCGTTTCATTCCTGTCAGGCATGCTCCTAGTGGGAACCAATGCAGAAGGACGCCAGCGACATGGGTATCATCGTTAGTCTGGCTGCGGCGGCGGGTCCTCGTAAAGTAATTAAAATTCATATTCATCGGAACTAAATCGCGGAAAATTAAACGTTCCCCACGGCTCCGCGCGGGGATGTGGTTTTTATTGCCCGACAAAATGGTTTTTTTCTTCCTCTTCCTTTTTACACATACATTCACATGTACTTGTGTCCCAATAGAGGCAGAATTGCTCATAAAATTTAGCATATAGCCGTTTTGCGATAATGATTAAGGACACATGGCAGGGATTTTAATACACAAATATGAGTAGTTGGTATATGCATGTCCTTGGAGACAGTAATGACTGGTGAAACGAATAAGGCGATCGTAAAGTGGCAACAATTTGACAGAGCTTGTAGCACAACGTCGGTTATATGTTTTTATTGAACATAATGAGGTTTATTGTGAGGAGTGTCAGCTCATGAGACGAACAGTGTGCGTGGCGTTATTACATTGATTTGGCGCTTAATAATTTAATAGGCACATTTATGGGAAGATATTTACAGGAAAGGGGGCTATTCCGAAGGTCGCTTAGAAGGACAAATACAAGATCCCTTAAATGACTTCGACATTAGGTGACTGCACTATAGAAACAGGTTGAAACATTGCCACTCCTATTCTGGCTCTTGAAAGTAAGTAGGTAGCACTATTGATGGAAAGGGTTTTTCAATAAGGACATAACAATTATGAATACAAATAGCAAACAGGATAATTGAGATATAGGGCTGAAATTAGTATTCCAGGTGTCCTACGCATGCTAGATTTAAGTACAGAGTTTGATTTTGTGCATATGATCACCGCGATCACCACCATTGCCCGAAATGTTTGAAATTTTACGTTCGATATTGTGACGGATTTCCTTTTACGTTGTTGATCTCTTACCATAAGCCAACCACTTCACAGGTAACCCCCTTAAGAAAAAGTCCACCGGCATTAGATCACATAGGCAAGGTGCCCTTTCGATTGAACCATTTCTCGAGATTGGACGATTGCTGAACTTCGCGTTCAATAGATCCATTGTTTCACCAATAGTGTGGTATCCGGCACCACCTAGTTGGAACCACATACCACTGATGTCAATTCAATCCAATTCTGAACAAAAAGAGTCTGCCGACATGGAATGAACACGACCTGCATTGTTCGTAACAATGAGATCATTTTGAAGGCATTAAGCCAAAAAGGATTTTTTTCCAACTTTTGCAGACTTCAATCTGAAAATGTTTGACGCACCAAACGATCAAGAGTCTTCCGTTCTTGAGTTAGTCTGATGTTGTAGGGTGTAGGGCACGATCTGTATGCACAATTTGATACAATTTGGACTGAGAGGCTCCCAATTCCTGTGAACACCGTGAAATCGACTGATTTGGCTAATTTTGAAATGAACCAATTTTGGCTCGAATATCACGGCCAATGCGTTGCCTCACTGGCACAGAAATGTTCAGCAGGGAAAATTTTGACCTGAATTTATCCTATATAGCTCTCACAGCCTGTCTAGTAAGACCATTATTACGACCGAAGGCTGGAGTAAGTGCTCTTAAAATTGCGACCACAGACTCATAGAATTTCGATAGTAATTTTGAATAACTTTTAAGCGTCACTCGTTCATGAACTTCACCATGATAAAAATATACACTTTAACTGATGTTTTGGTATAGACGAATGATAAAACAAATTTAAAGTTGCGTTTGCATTAAAATACAAAATTGTTATGTTCTTATTGAAAAATCCGTCAAATCCCACTTTGGATCAGGGAGGACAGGGACAGATCTGATAACAAGAAACAGCTGGCAAACAAGGCTTATAAAGCAAAGGGTTTTGCTTTCTTTGCCCCATTTTTTCGAGTAAGGTTTCTGGGTACTGCGTAAAGTTAGCTACAGTTCTATACTTGTCCACACTCGCCATTAAATCATCCTGTCATCCGTTTCCAACTCTATATTTATGTGCGTGAGTTTCATCTGAAAATCGTATGCATTTCTGACTCAATTGCTGCGTTAATAACCAAAATTGTCGTATTTTGGCCAAATCACCATCCCGAAGCTATCCGCAAAATGCCATCACTCCATTCAATTTGACTGTTTTGGAGGAGGGATTATTATCCCACCCAGCAATGGTTAATGAAGAACACTACTAGACTGTGTCGACTGATTCAACAACATGTTGCCACTTGCCACACCGAGTTAATGAAATCGCAATTTAGCCACCGTGTTATCCCCAAAAATAGACAAGTCAACTGGGTACCTCATTCGGCCAACTTAACGCCTCTAGACTCTTTTGCTTTATGCCGATATCCTGACCATGGTCTACCATCAAATAAGAGGTTTTAGTACCATCGAATATCAAATGTCCATCAATTTGTCAGTTCTATACAAAAGAATCTTGCATTCACCTGTCCAGATGCTTCCAACTTATAAGAATATATGGTGGCGTATACGTAACCTTTTTCAAACAATTTTTGGTTTCGAAAGTTTGGTTTTATATTGTAGCTGCCAATGGTTTGGTTTGGTTGAAGTGACTGCCAGTAAGTTACACCAGCGCACTTGAACCAGTAGAAGGTTTGTTCCTCGAAGGTACAAGTTCCTCTCCAGCTATTCGTTTAAACCAGTTCGAACTTCTAATGAAGTGCAGGAGACCAGCGATGTCTATATTTGTCAGATCACTGAGATCATAAAAAAAGATTGCTCCTAGGTGAAGCTTGCTGATGCGAGGCAGGAGCTGGGCAGGAAAAAATAATGGTGTGCTCCTCTTTTTCATCCATGACTCGGTTCCATGATTATGGTCGCCGCAAGGACTTAAAATAATAAATTTCTCTTAAGACATTGCCCTTGAAACAGAGGCTAAGTTTACGATATAGAACCACAACATAACACACTTAAGACAAGGACTATTGGCTGTTCTAATAGAGATTAGGAAAACAGCCACCTGTTGAGCAAAGAGGTGAAGTCCTTCCTCGTACAGTGCCACACATCAATGGACCTGGATATGGTCCAATCGATAAACTATTAGCTTCGCTCTTTAGTGATTTAGCACCATAGCTTCGAGCCACTAAATCAAACAAATCCTCCGCAATGTTATACCCTCCGGACATGTTCCGTGATTTGTGAGGATTTATTATTTTTAGTAGCAAAAGGAATCCCTTGCGACAGCCGCCTTCGAAGTCGAATTCAAGAAACAGTTGCTTCTAAAATTGTATCCAAAAATATACAATCAAGGACATGACGCAGCAACGCACTAGGATGTACGAAAAACCTTCCCCTCCGGACGGTACCCACGCAAATATAATAAACATTGTCATTCCTATCATAGCGCTTTACTATTCGAATATTGAAAAATAAATTCTCACGCAAATGCCATCAGCAACACTCCTACATAACATATTGTCGTGACTTGTGTGAATAACACCCGCCAATGCGTCATTAAGTAAAATTCGATTTTCCAGTCACTCTGTTCCAGCTGACATCATGCAAATGCTCATAATCGATTGCCATTGCCATTGAATCAAAGCCAAGATCCCATGCCACGTACACGCATTCAGTGTGCATCCTTGTGGCGCCATAAGGAGATAAACCTAACATCTGTCAATGGTACGAGAGATTGAAATAACTATGCTCAGTGCAAGATACGAGTATGTGTACGTGTGTACGTGCTCTTTAAAGGATCATAAGAACTTTGAATTATTGATATTTCACACTCAAGGACATTCCGCCAATATGTAAGGACATATGACTCTATCATCAAGCAGAGAATTTGTGAATTCGATTTCATTATCATTTCATTCGACCAAGAACTCATGGTTTATTAAATTTTATCTCACAGCATAACGGCTGGTGATGTCCTGGAACATTATTCAAAGCATAAAAGCCACTAAACCGGAACTGGCTGCTTCTTGAAGCGGTGAAGGTTTTGCTATGTCAACCGCTCCAGGAGTACAAATAAATTCGTATTCAAAACTCTTGTCTCATCCTGCAATACCATGGAATATTTATGAAAACACAAGTCCGAATCAAGGACAAACCGGAAACAAAGAGCCATTCAACAATTTGCCCCCCCATAAGGACTAAAGACATATGTGATCGATAAAGGTTCAATGGGGAACGATGCATAAAGGATAATATTTACAGTATTGAAATGTATTGTGATTATTTACGGGAAGGATATTCGGTTTGGGTTAAGCGATAGAGGACAACATTGCATGCAATAATTTATGGTGGCACTTTAAGATACTCGTTATTACCAGGCGATTTCCTGAATGATTTATACTTACCCAAGTGTTGTAGCTTCCCGAAGGTTGCCGAATAGATGAGAAGTATCTGGAGGAACTGGAGGGTGTGCGTAGGTGGCTTGCGGAGTGTAATAATATTTGGATTGGATTTAGTGTTGTAACAGTGTTACAATGACCTGAAGTTGAAGACTTTTTCTGCCGCATGGTGAAGATGTATGGAATCAGAACTCTTAAAAATCGATACAAAATACTGGAATGCCATTTGACGATTTGTATGTCCATGCGATTGACAAACGGGCAAATCGAAGGATACTACCGATTTCCGACTGTTTTTAGTGGACATCAACGACGGAAAGTGGTATTACTCAGCGGGCTCGGACTTGGCTACTTTCCTATCGGACAAGTGTACGCAATCTTAGATTGCAAGTAACTAATTTAGTATTTGACCACTTGTCACTAAAATACAAGCAGATGAGGGGTGGTACCTATACCACATCCGTTCAACGGACAAAGAAATAGAGTCATTCTTCATACATAAAGGAGTTTTCAATAAGGACATAACAATTTTGCATTTTAATGCAAATGCAACCTTAACCTTTTTTTATGATCCGTCTATACCAAAACGTCACCCAAGGTGTACATTTTTATCATAAAAAAGCTCATAAACAAGTAACGCTGAACAATTATTGAAAATTTCTACCGAAATTCTGAGCCAGTGATCGCACCTTTAGGAGCGGTTACGCCAATTTCCGGTCGTACTAATGGTCTTAACAGGCAAGCTGTACGTACTATAGTGGATAAATTCGGGTTCAAATATTCCCTATTCAATGTGTCTGTGGCAGTGAGACAACGCATCGGTTGAAGTAACAAAAATATCGGAGCCCTATAGCTTCAGATCAAGATTAGCCAAGTCAGTCGATTTTACGGTGTTGGAAATCTCTTAATCCGCCTTATGGCGAATTTTGCATAAAATTCTTGGGTACACCAGAACCAGATCAAGGCAACTCAAGAACTGAACCCTCTCGATCATTTGGTGCCCCGAATCTTTTTAGATTGAGCTCTGCAAAAGTTTGAAGAAAATCCTAAATTTCATCGAAAAATCATGTTCCGCGGATTGAGCTCATTTTTGACTTAAGGGGTTTTTGAAGGGGCACCTCGCTTATGCGATTTTAGATTATTGGTCTTATTTTTATGAGGTTAATTGGATTATGCCACGAAGCATACAGAGGCTTAGAGGAGCTCAAGAACAATCTCGAAAGCTGAATTCGAAACGATCCGTCCGATATGTGTGGGAAAATGATGAAAAATTTCCTCCCAAGGATCGATAGCTGTAAACGTGCACACGATGCTCATACACTTAATTTTAAGTACAGACGTACTACATCTGGAATAAATTTCAGTTCGATGTCTCAATAATTCTGTATTTTGTTCAAGTTCACAATTGTTATGTCCTTATTGAAAAACCTGTTAAAAGCAATGGAAATTATAATATCACCTGCGACGTTCCACAAGGTTCGGTGGTTAGTCCATTGCTATTGAGGATTATGTGTAAAAAATTTTAAGGCAATTCCGATTTTGGGGATATTGCCATTTTTATGAACTCCAAGCTGGTGGGAAAGATAGAACAGATATGTTGCAATAGGACTTGTTTGGCACTGGTCATGTGTCATGAGAAGTAGACTTGTAGTAGTAGGGGTTCCTCTAACCAGCAAAACGTTCGATCTCTGCTTTTGCTACTTCATGGAGAGTGATAAGTAGCCAATACAATGATGTTCCTAAGGATTGTATGGAAGCACCAAGTCTTCTTTTTGTAAAACCATCTCTCTATCTATGAGGAAGGAGTTTTCTAAAATCATTTAATGAATGACTTGAAGCAAAACATAAACCTCAATTGGGTCTAGAAAATAACTCTTTCTAATCCCGTGATTCCCAATACTTTTTAAAGCATAATTTTATCCTGTTTAACGCCCACATTTTAGCCATGGTATGAGCACCCATAGACCTACTGAGTGCTGCTTCCTTTTGAAAGAAAAAGGGTAATCAACCTGCAAAAGATACTCTAGTCAATCCTTTAGAACTAAACTAAATGAGGGTTGGGTGTTATTAAGTAAAGGGTAGTCATCCCAAAAAGAATGGCTTTTCTGAGTCAGCTCACTTCAAGAACTTTCTATGATCACGCAGGGGACTAAGTCATGATCAGTATACAGAGAACTGGATATGTTTTTGGGTACTTTGAACTCTGTAAACGCCGCCGTGAAAGCAAGAAGCTTCTTAGTCAGTGAAATCGTTTCAGAGACCAATCTAATGGAGATACCTGCAGGATAACACCCAGGGGAATACATTGATTCTAAAGGACTTCGTGAACTTTTTGTGAAAAAAAAACGATCGCTTCTTCTGAGTCTTGTTCGAAGTTGCATAGCAGACGAAAAGAGAAGCATGACCAGTAAGGAACCAACAGCTTTTCATGGAAACAGGTAAGGGGCTTCTCACTTCTTCACTAGTAATAGTCGCCATACATTATCCTTTATACGAACTTGAACGTAGAGCTTCGGAATGAGTCTGTAGTAAAGCTATAAACTGGACGATTTAAGACTCAAGATTAGCAGTGGTATTGCAGCCATGCTTAGAGCACTGAACTTCAGTATTATCACACAGTCGATGGACCACTTTAGTCAGTTTCAGGCAGAGATTGATGCAGTCTATATCGTGTCTCGTCTGAATAGGTCTGAGGAAACCTTTATTGAAAATAGTAGGATTGAACCTGGCTCCAATAATCCCTGGAGAAGCTGTAAAGATGACGAAGAGAAAGGAACAAATCTCCCTCTTTCGTCATTGGAAAGTACTTTTGACTGGCACAGTAAGGTTCGATAGAATACAAAACACTTGCCTCTAAAGGATCAATAGCTTTTCTCCCAAGGAGGAAACTTCATCTTAGTCAAATCTATAGAGCGCCTGAAGATGTTCTATATACAATAAAGGCAAGACTCGAAGACAGATGAGGGACTGGTGCTAAGGACCAAATATTTGTTTACATTGGAAGGGAAATCAGGGAAAACAATTGGTTTTCTAACTACCCTAGGTGTCCTTGGTGATAGAGTCTAGCTCCTGCCATCTCTATCAACAGTGTCATTGCCCTTCAAACCTCCAATCAATCGTTTTCCCGAAAAACCATTTTCAATTTAATTACATCGAGAGAATCCGAAACCCAATTAAAACTGAATTACTCCAGAGCCATCTACGCCAACCTCCCCCTCCGAAAACATCTCATCTTACCAATGCTGGTTCCCATTTTTATAGTCACTTCCATTTACATCGCACTAATCACATCACTCATTTACGATTCCTGCTACCTTCACAGTACCACGACTCCCTGCTGACTTCTCCCATCAGCATGACTTCCGTAATTTACGACTCTGGTGCTGCCACGATATGCACATCCGGCTCACGTACACAAGTACGACACAAGAGCAGGATATTTAAGCTCCTGCCATAAATGTGCATAGAATAATTACTCACTCACCTGCAAAGAGAAAAAAAAAGAGGAAACGTAAGAACCTGGTACACGTAAATAAAGTCATTAACTTCTTAATTTAAACATTAAAATATTTTTATGCCTCTCCAAAATAAGGCTCTTTACGTCAACACTTCGACATAAGAAGGCGCTTCGAGCCACGTCCACGACAAATGGACTCATAAATTGACCGTACTTAGGGTATCTCTGAGGCCCAACCCGTCTATCGTCTGCCGAGAGAACTTGATCCAGGTGAACTTCTGTGTGTGGCCATAATTTATCAGCTCGAAAGGGGGCCAACATTAGGGTATACATCAGCTACAACTTAATAAGCCGGGCAAGTTCATAAATTTCCACGAAAGCCACGTGAACAGTGAACACGGTCTCGTGTCGTTATCACGATTGTGTTGCAAACTTCATGAAATGGCCAAAGGAAATCAATGTAAAGGCTTTCTGCACTCCATGTGCTGCACTATTGGCAGTATTAAGTGAAACCATTGCCTGCAGCGGAAGAACAACGGAAATGGCCACTTTGGGATAATTTTTCATCAGAGCGCCGGCCGTCACCCTTCGACAAATAATACGAGGAGTGTATGTGGCCGTGGCCGTGGCCGTGGCCGGTGTTTTATGCAACTTGGACCGCACTTCTCCGGCTAGTGTTTGTTTTTGTTTTCCTTTCGGATTAATGGTTGTGGTGATGGCCAAATGGCCATATCCGTCGTCGGTGGAGAGCGGAAAACAAAATGACCGCACATGCATAAGTGCTGTACCTACTTGGGATGCACGGTAGCTGTTGCGAATGCACTACAAGTGGGGTCAGATTGTCTGATGTGTTGAGAGATTAATTGGTTTCCATTAAGAGGTATGAATTAAATTTAAATTTGCATAATTGCTGCATTAATTGGCAGACAAACAATCAGTTATTACTTAAAGCAATGAAGTTGAGCTCTACCAACCAAAACAAAGGATATAGCGTGCTCTGAAAGCTTGCGAACATGAGTGTTGATGGTTATCGAATTAAGGAACAAATTTGTTAATTTCTGGAACTAAATCTTGACGAACTGTGATATCCTTGTCGAATGGGGAACATTTCGAGAAATGGAGACTCCTTCCAGGCCTCGATTTTAAATCCCAGCTATTAGAATTCCCAAATACCGAAACCAGATACAGATTCCATTCCCAACAATTCTTCTATTACCAAAAACAGCCGGTTGTAGTTCAATCGGTGACACTCATTTGAATCTTCATACTTTGCGGTCCTTTGGAAACAGACTTCATATCTTCTGACAGTGAGATCTGTAAGCAACAGCTTAGCAACAGCAAAGATATCTTATTCAACATTACTTCATTGTCAAAGTCATTTCTTATGCAAAAGTAGCTGATTGGTCGCCTTTATTGCCTCCTTCCATGCCAAGTCAGGATCAGGAAGACAAGTAATTCACAAAGAAAAACTTTAGAGATATCCTCGCGATCTGTACAAACCTCGCAGATAGCACTGTCTCTGAAGGCTATCATATTAAAGTGGCTAACAGAACGGTAGTGGTCTGCTGAGAGACCTTGACTGAAGGCGTAACATAAGTGTAGTTACTCATAGAATCGTTCCCTGAGCTTTGTCCAACATTTAAGTGCACTTTAGGACTATTTATGATAGGCTTAGCTTAGCTAGTCACTTAGGGAAGGACCCAGGAACTGATGATGAGGAGGTCGTAGATCGCACCATTTGACTAATCGGGATTGATTGAATTGAACCAATCGGAACCTATATTAGATCAAGCCTATCTGTCTTTGCATGCAGTAAGTGACATTCCCAAGCATTGCCATTTCGGCCAGATCCTATGAGTCGAGTCGAACCCAGTTTGACAAGCAATCTCTGTGGGGCAGCAATCAGTACTTGTAGGTTAGTCCGGGCAAACGTCCTCATGTCTTAGATTTATTTTAAGACTTCAGTGAAGAGTAAGAATTAGGAGTAAGCTGGTGGGTTGAATGTTTGACAATAGTGAACCTTTCAAGTGAGAGTAAAAGATTGGTGCAGATTACTGTTTCACAAAGGTAGGTAACTCGGCCCTCTTCAAACTTACAGACACACATCACATTACCAACGAAGATCTGGCACCTGATCTGAGCAAAGACAATCAAGTCATCCAGAGAATCGTTGTCCTCTTCACAAATGTTGCAGAAAGAGCTATATCTCAAGCCTAGAACACTGGTTAGAGAAGGGAAAGTGTCCCCTAAGAACGCCAATAAGTTTTCTTTTCTGCTGAGAGACAACAAGAATGCCTGGAACGCTATCCGACACAGAATTGTGTTCATAAGAGACACAATCGTCAATAGAGGCCCTGACCCAGGACGCGGGAAGCCTCAACGCAGATTCAGGTCTTCAGAAGCTATCCCCTGAGCCTTGCTTGGCAACCTCATCGGAAATCTCATTTCCTCATCTCATTTCATTAGTTAAAGAGCTTCACCTTGCAATCAAATTCTTCAAAAGTTCTTGCATTCTCGAACTATTTCAGAATGGTGACTATAGACCCTGCTTCTCCAAACTCTCCTCCTGTCCTCCTATTCTTAACAATATAATCAGTAGCAACTAGGATAGCTTAGATGTGTAGATAGGCATGATTGCCTAGTGATGTATAGTGCTGTCGGTCTCCAAGAAGACACTAGCACCGGCCCTTTATCGTGTTGGCTAGGCTGAGAGTCTGGCTAAAGTCAGTCCTGAATGCAGGGAAAGGCTACTGTAAATTTACCGAAGTTCTGGTCGTAGGATTAATGTTGCGGAAGGTCTCCCCAACTCCAGTGCCATCACGTTTAACACGGTCACGATACATGTCTCAAGAGGAGGATATATCAATCAAGCAGGAGAATAATGGATACTCGTTGTCTAGTTCGATTCCACGAAACGTCCTCTAAAGAGTTAAAACAAAATACCCAAACCCTCTACCAGGAGGAGGAGTTGTAGTCATCTCTACCATTTGAATACTAACCAGCACACTTTTTGGAATTTTCTCGAATATCACCTGCACACATGTTTAACATATAAATGAACATTAATATCGTAGTAGGTTGTGCGTTTGTCACATAACCCTGCAATGCGGTAGCTTTTTGAATACCAAGTGGATAAAGGACACCATTTGAAAATGAACGTTTCAATTGAGTCTCAGGTCGGAACGTCTTAAAAATATAAAAAGAATCGTTTAACCGTCATCCATAAATGATGAATGTACAAGGCATCATCAAGCACAAAACAAAAAACCCCTTCCCAGCCGCAAATAATTTCACGCTTCGAAAACTCAAAGCCGGCTACCACCAACCCTTCCTCAAATTTCTCCAAATCCCGGCGGATTTCAAGTTCCTTATCATAAGACAAACACCTAGATCCTATGCCCCATTGAGATTCCACCTACAGTTCAGAGACCATTAAATTTTCACGAGGATTACATTAGTAGTTCATCCTTGCGAAGGAACAGTCCTACCGATTCACAATAGCTAACGCAATTCAACGAAGCATCAAACTACCGAAAATGTCGTTTGACTAAGTTTCCTGCATTAAGTCGAAAGTAGCCAATTGGCGAACTTAGAAAACGACAGGAAGAATTACCTTCGCAAGTACAGGAGCAAGCACTTCAAAAGGAGCAATCTGGGACATTCCAGATGAAATATTCACACAAATGGGAGAGAACCTCCACCCACCAGGTGGTTGACGGTAGGTAAAACATAAAATTTAGGGAATAAGTTCATTTTGTTCCAAATTCTGACGTGGCTCATGTCGGCCATTAATAAGGAAGCACTTGTTTGGGCCTCAGTTGATTGTGATAAATGTGTTTGCGTTAAAGCAGGACGTGCTTTAAAATTAGGTGCGTTTTTTACACGAAACACAAATTGGTGAATTCAATTTGAAAATTTAGAAAAAATTGTAGTACGGAACTGGGGATGGCTGGGAAATTAAATTGATTTAAGGGAGCTTTTTTCTATGTAAAGGGTGGGCCATCTGGTGGTTTCTTTTTAAATTATAAGTTATTTTGACACTGACAGCTGTTTCCCGCTCGAAATCTTGACAGAATGTCAGTATCATATCATCATCTCGGCGGCTACGTTAACAAATAAAATTGCGGCATCCGGAGCTCGGAAAACCCGCACGTTATTATCAAGAAGCCGATGCATCCACAGAGAGTGACAGTTTGTGGAGTGGTGGCATCATTGGACTGTTTTTCTTCGAAAATGAAGCTGGGAACAACGTCTCGGTCAAAGGTGGGCGTTACAGAGCCATGTTAACCGACTTTTTTTTTTACTGAAATTGAATACATGAATTCGGTTGTCCTCTGGTTCATGCAGGATGGCTCGCCATGCAACACAGCCCATGCCACCATCGATCTTTTGCGCACCTAATTCCCAAATCGTGTAATCAGCCGTCTTGGCGATGTCAAGTGGCCGCCCCGGAGCTGCGATTTGACCCCTTTGGATTTTTTTTTTGTGGAGAACCGTGAAGGACCGATGTTATGCCAACAATCCGGAAGCGATTCAAGCACTTAAGGCTATTTCATCCAAGCAATCCGGTCCCGGCTAAAACCTGTCTGCGACACTTTACATATCGCACTCTGTGCCAGAGAGTGCATTAGAAGAAACCTCCAAGCAACACATATATGTAAGTATCGTATCGGAAAGGCAAGCCAAGCAACTCTCAAAGCTCTCATGTCCTTTGACTTTGAGTTTGGAACTGTCGTTAAACCCTTTTAGCTGCACATGACAATAGTAGTCTAATATGGTATTCCTGGCAATGAGGCTGCTGACGAACTTGGGCGATCTGGTGCCCAATCAGACCTGAAGCCAACCTGTCAGCCAGATACATATAGAACGAATTCAGTGGGACAAAACAAAAAGCTCTCTTTGTGGCTTGAGGCATGACAAGAAATTCACTAATTTCTTAAAAAAAAAAAACAAAGAAAGATATTCTAGCAATGACTACATATAACACTAAGATCATGACGGACGTCGGATCTGGTCATTCCTCTCTCAACTATCACCTCAAGGCTGTGCCTCGAGGATAGTGAAATCACCAAACATATGTGAAAGTCCCGCCATTGCTCGGACTAGGATCAAACACTTCCACAAAGGCATTATCACCTCCTTCTCCGCTCAAAAAGCCAAATCCAATCAGCATCTGCAAGGGGATATCACAAAAGGGACTATCTAAAGCCAAGAATACCAACTAATCTTTAAAAAAAATGTGGTGATGATGACACCATCCTGCTGCAACCAAATGCTCTACAGCTTCTGGTTTTCGGTCCCGTATGCATGGAGGGCGAATGGAAGACACGATACAACTCCGATCTCTATGAGCTGCACCAGGATGTAGATGTTCGTAGTCCAAAAAGCCAAACACGTCGACTACAGCGACGGACCTTCAAATCACAGTCCCCAGGTTCGAGACCAGAGCGCTTGGTCTGTAGAACTGGAAACAGCGTCCTCGGGTTCAAAGCGAGTGAAAGACTGCCTTGTCTCAGAGAGAGACTCTTTACGGATCGAAAACTTAAGTTTCTGGTTTAAGGCTTTACTGTGTGAGCTGTCAAATTAACTATCACATGTCTAAGAGTTTTGGATTTTTATTGGACTTCTTTAGGATTTTACAAAATTATTTTGGGCTCAATTATTCGGCTCTTAAATTCGGGGATGGCACATGTAGAAGGAAAGAATGGTGAACGTTTCGATTGATCTTTGGGTGATTCTTGTGGTCTATACCGGATCTTAAATTCATGTTTCAAGGAGGTTTTACTTTAAGTCTTGCTTCGACATGTTTAGGTTTCAATCATTGTCTATAATCGCAAAGGATCCATGCTTCGTGGACATTTTGCGGACAGTCGATGCTTTTAAGATCGATTCTAGAAAATCTGATTAATCTGTGGTTAGTCATCTTCGGATTGAATCTAAGTTTCATCGAATTGCCGAAGACAGAAGGCTTCCGAAGAACGGATGTCTCATTGAAACGCGGGGATAACTTCGATACTCAATTATTTCAATGTTGTAACTGTTGCCTGTTCAAGCTACCAATGACGATGTTTCAAACTGTGTAGTGGGTACTATCCAATACACTTATATGAGTGGTTTATCACACTGTTTCGACAGCAGTGCGGAGAATGTAGGGGATAGCTTCTAGACCAACTTAAGGGCTGAACGAACAGCCTCATCATTGAGATGGGAGACCTGAATACCCAAGTAGACAACTGGTATCAAACGATTAGACAGGATATGTGCAGACAACCAACGCCAAACGCTTTGTTATTGGGTCGTGTTGTGGACGCCCAAAACAGACATGAAAGCGACGTGGAAAGGGCTCTTATAATGGACACTTTCGAACTATGCTTTGCATCCATAAGAACACTCTAAAATATAATTAGGATGTACAACATCCTAGACTAAGGGACACCTCACTGCCCCAACTATTAGAAGAACATTTTTCGTGAAAATTCTAGAACCGAATCCTGTCAAAGAAGCTACATATCTTTCAAAATTACAATGGGGTGCGACAAAGATATGTCCTTATACCTGTATTATTCTTATTAGGGATAAGTGATGTGCCCCTATCTATCTATGTGAACTTACCAAAAACCTTGACAACGTCTGCCTATTCTTGAAAAGTACAATCAATGGATCTCAATAAAATGACAATTGCCATAAAGTTGGAAGCAAGCATCACCAGACTGAGGATATACATCATTAAAACTCACAAGTCGTATTGGAGAACAACCAAGGGTAGAGTATTCCCAGGGTAGAGCGGAACCGAGCAGGATACAATTAACCGATTAAGTAACTACATTTGGAATACCGTCTAAATGGTCTTAGCTTAGAGACAAAATACGACATTTGCGATCTAATGTCAATAGTTGAATCAATTCCACCAGTAGTACCAGCAAAATGAAATCATTCTCGAATTGATGTTAAGGAAAAGTTTCCCGCATCTTCTACGGGGACGGGGAATCGGAACTCATATCCTCTTTAATGGATGGGAAACACCTGGATGATATGGGCACATATCCGATTTATTTTGTGAAGACGTAGGTACATTGCATACATAGGTCCTAAGAACTCTAAAGGATTCTGTGACCTAAGTAAGTAACTTGAGTCTCACAGTCAGTGAAGCAGTCCTTATTGGCGACCTTAGTGCAGTATACATAGTATAGCAGACCAGTATTTACTATATAAGGTCCTCGTTTCTCTTGGCTGTCGGTGTGGTAGGAAATTCTACAACATTCCTCAAGACTTCACCTGTCGCAATCGTCTAACTCAACCCTTTAAAGTTCACCAATCTGATGCTAAGAAAAAGTCCCTTCCATCCGTTTTTTTAATTTCAAACATTCAGCACGGAATTTCCTCAAGGGTGAGAAGCTTCAAACCAAAAAATGCCAAACCATTCCATTTAATTTCCAGGTCCACCCGGCACATTAAATCATCCTTCCACCTATGTACCTCACGTAAAGGACTTCTAAATAATACGAATTCGAATTGTCCTTTCTTATAGTTTCTTCCTCTATTCGTTAAGCGATTTGTTTGTTCCTCACAGGAGCAATAGTTTCTCCAAAAGTAACGACTGTAATCTTCTCCTTTTTTTTTTTTGTATTTCTTGTTGAGCACATGTAGCGGAAGTACTTACAAAGTAAAGGATACTTTATCTGCGACCGTTTCTAGTGCTTTCTAAAGAAACGAAAGTCATGTCATGCTGAAGCCCTAAGGAAATATTCCAAATAGATACACACGTATCTACAAATGTGTCCCCAAGGAGTATCCTCACTATGCTGCTACAGCGAAATGATGTCAAAATAAGCGAACAAATGTAATTGAAGTGTGGTGTTTATATTTCGAACAAGTGACATAAAATGATTCGGGAAAAGTGTCCTCCCCGGAGACTTTTTGTCACAAATTTCTCCGATCAGGATCTCTATAAATGGATTGCATGGACAGTTCTGTCACATAAGCAATTAAAGTCACGCATTAGGTATCCCTTCAGCAATTCAATCGATAAAGCAATTTCGCATCACGTATTGACTGAAAAACATTGCTTCAAAGAGTAATCCCCAGGCACATCACAACGAATGATTTAAGTCCAGACTTAGCAAAAAAAAGGATTCCAGTATTCCATGAACATACAGTCCAACTTGGTGTGAGTACAAGTACCTCCACTGTCAGCTGATGGTGATTTATAGCCGTTCCGCAGTTAACCTCCTTTGAAAGAAGGATAAACCTTCCTTTAAAGGAAACAACAAGACATAAAAAAAATATTACGGAACAAACAGAATTCTTGCCCGTGTCGTTGACTCCAACAGAACTCCAACAAAAAGAGAGGAAAAAAAATTCGCTTCCTGACAAATCCTGCGATTAAGGATGTGGTTCATTGGTGGCAATCCGTCCGTTCAAGGTTGAACATTAAGATGAATGAACGAGACCGATGATTCGCTTGAATTTGTTTACAGAGTAAGCAATAATCCCTGCCAGACTTAATGGACCAAATGGATTTTTTCCGAACTCGACTTAACTTAATTTAAATCAGCGAGCCTGAGATAGGCAAGGCCCATCAGTTTGGATTAAATTTTGTACATTCGAATCATTAATAAGACGAAATGAATGAGAAATGGAAAGGAATCACTTTGATTTGGACATTTGTGCTTTATTTTTGGGAAGTGAATCAGCAGCGCAATTAAAAATAAGCCAAATCTAATAAACGGAAATGATTAAGTGCCGTTTAGGACTGAGTAATTGGGCTGTCTAGACATCAAGGGTTCATCTTTTAAAAATTAATGGAGGACCGTCCAAAGAAAAGGGGGAGACGCATGATTTGAACGTAAGCAGCTTCGAAGGTCTATGGAAAAAGAGCTGAAGACGACAGTGCAGGATAATACCACTCGAAGCGTCCAATAAATGCCACAACCCCAGAAGAAAGCGAAGAACAAGACAGTGGGGGCTCGAAGCAAAGATTTCGATCCTAGTGGAAAATTTTCTGACAGGTACTTCATCTCAAAACACTGGTTGCAGTTCATCTTTCCTGACCCAGGGCTACCTTGAAGGGTTGACTTCAGTCGAGGATTCTGCGAAGAATAATTAACCGAAAGTAGTAGACTGAAGCCTACTTAACTCAAGCAGCGATGGTATAGCGGTGAGGACCAATCTATGGTGGAGATAGTCATAACGAGTGAATTGAATGAACTAAAGTGAACCCAGCCAGGCACTATGAAGGACATCGCTTTGGTCAAAATCACTGCAAATCTAAGGACACTGCAAAAAAAGCAAGCAATGTTCAGCTGGTTAAGATGACCAAAAGGAAGGTCATTCTGGCGAAAAATAAGGTACGAGAGCAGCTCATATAGAACGTATCCAGAATTTGGACTGGTATGACGAAATGATGGTCTAAGTTCTGTTTCTATTAACACCTTTTACCGAAAGATGCCTTACTTAGTTTCGATATTACCAGCCCCGCACTACTTCTCGACGGCACTGGTAGGTAAAGATGAGTGGACACAACAAGGATGGCAATTACAGATTCTCCAGAGTTTTCAGTTCGAATGGGCATTACTTCCCAGTTCCAGGTTGTTTCCCGTAATTACATGAAATCAAAATTTAGAAACCAAAAAAATGTTACGTATACGCCACCGCATATTCTTTTTGGTTCCAACCTGCGAATGTTGTTGAAGCGTTTCCTTTTTCATGACAAGTATGGAATAGTATAGAACCGTAGCTACCTTTACGCAGTGCCGAGAGAACCTTCTCGAAAAATGGAGCGAAGGGTTCCAAAAGCCTTTACTTTATGAGCCCCGTTTACCAGCAATCCCAATCAGGTTACAGACATGTCCCTGTCCTTCCTACTAAAAAGTGGCATTTGAAGGATTTTTCAATAAGGACATAACAATTTTGTGTATTAATACAGAGACACCGTTAAACTTTTTTTATGATCTGTCAATATCAAAACATCACTCCTGGTTTACGTTTTTATTGTGAAGAACTTCAGGAACGAGCAGCGTTTGGAAATTTTTAAAAAATACTACCGCAATTCTGAGTCGTTGGTCGCAACTCTAAGAGCGAAGTAAGCGCTTTTTGGTCGCAATAATGGTCTTCCCAGACAGACTGTGCGAGATATATTTGATAAATTTGGCTCAAAATATTCACTATTTTGTCAAAGAATCGAAAATATCGTAGCCAGAACTGCTTCAGTTCAAAATGAGCCAAATCAGTCGATTCCACGGCATTCACAGGAGTTGGGAATCTCTTAGTCCACATCATGGCGCAGTTAACGTAAGGATCTTGACCCACACCCATACACATGAAATAAGCTCAAGAACTGTAGCCCCTTTGACCATTTGCAGTGGCGAAAATTTTCCGATTGTGTTGTGCAAAAGTTTGAAAAAAATCCTGAATTTCACGAACATTTTTAGGCTTAAAGGCTTCAAAATAATCTCATTGTTACGGTCAATGCAGTTCGCTATGATGCCATGTTTGCAAAATATGTTTGGACAGAATCGGATAGACTTGATATCGGGGATATGTGGTTTCAACAAGATGGTGCCACATGCCATACAGCTGGACCAATAGTTGACAAATATCAGTAATTCTGTAATCTCCAGAAATGGTCCGATCAAACGTCAGTGGATTTCTTTCAATGAGGTTACGTTGTCGCGGGTTTATGTCAACAAGCCAACAAAGGTAAAGAAGTTCAGAAACAAAATCGAACACAAAATTACCAACGTTCTAGCCGATATCTTGGAAGAGTGGAAGAAAATTGGATCCGAAGATTCGATCGCTCTAAACGTGGTCACAGCAGTCATATGAACGAGATTGAATTTCATATTTAAAATGAAGATGTGTTCCATAAGTAGAATAAATTTCATCCCGATATCTCAAGTAGTCTGTGTTTTATTTAAGAACAAAATTGTTATGCCCTTGCTGAAAAAAAACACGTTAGTTTAGATCTTAGTCTATTTGGAGAGGCTACAAAGCATTATGTGTTTCTAACACAACTATAGCAACATCTTCCCCACAGTCATCTCCTTACAGGATTGGAAGCAGTTCGTTTAGTACTAGGTTTGCAAGAAAACGGTGAACCTTCACAGAAAATCGGTCCTGAGGTGGTCTTAAATGACTGCCGTCATTAACGGCTGACACTGGCACATGAACGATGTGGCCAATAGACTGGTCCATTTGTCGGACCGGGCGGCCTACCGGCCGAGCTATTTAAGGCAGCGGGAAATGACTCGGTGGAGAGCATACACCAACTCATTTCCAAGATCTGGTTGGAGGAAAGTATGCCTAATGAATGGAACCTCAGCATCGTTTGCCCGATCCACAAAAAAGGAGACCCCCTCAATTGCGCCAACTATAGAGGCATTAGTCTCCTTAACATCGCGTTCAAGATCCTGTCGGCCGTTTTGTGTGAACGTCTGAAACCATTTGTCAACGAGTTTTGGACCCGGTAAGTCCACAATCGATCAAGTATTCACACTACGGCAGATCCTGGAGAAAACACAAGAAGTCCAAATCGATACTCACCATCTTTTTATCGATTTCAAGGCCGCATATGACAGCATTTATATAGACGAGCTATACAGAGCCATGTCTAGCTTTTGCATCCCTGCCAAACTCGTTCGCTTGTGCAGGATGACGATGGAGAATGCTCGCTGCTCCGTCAAGGTCGGTAACGATCTCACCGAGACCTTTGATGTCAAAAAAGGATCTAGACAAGGTGACGCGCTGTCATGTGACTTCTTTAATATCATACTTGAAAGAATTGTGCGAAACTCACAAGCCGACACCGGAGGCACAATCTTTCAAAAGTCCGTGCAACTACTAGCGTACGCCGACGATATTGACATAATTGGCAGAACCCAGCGGGCTGTCACTGGTGCGTTCGCTGGTATTGCAACGGAAGCGGCAAAAATGGGTTTAACTGTGAATGAGGGCAAAACCAAGTACATGCTGTCAACAAGAAGGGACACACAACACCGTCGAATTGGACAGAACGTCACAATAGACAGCTATAACTTTGAGGTAGTTAAGGACTTTGTATACCTCGGGTCCGCTATAAACTCTGACAACAATATCACCTCAGAGATCAAACGAAGATTCACTCTTGCCAATCGCTGTTTCTTTGGCCTAAGAAGGCAATTGAGTAGTAAGGCCTTGTCAAGAAGCACCAGTCCTGCTCTATGGCGCAGAAGCATGGACGTTAACCAAGATGGATGAAGATATCCTTGGTCGTTTCGAACGCAAAATCCTTCGGATGATTTTCGGTCCCGTTTGCGTTGACGGGCTATGGAGAAGGAGATTTAACAGCGAACTCTACGAGCTGTACAGCGACATCGACCTAGTCAGAAAAGTACGATGGACATCAACGCTCCGGCCCGAAGAGTATTCGAATCCATCCCGGAGGGACAACGCAGTAGAGGAAGACCTCGCCTTAGGTGGCGTGCACAAGTGGAAGTGAATATCAACCAACTTGAAGTGCGCAACTGGAGGCAGTTAGCCAAAGTCCGCGCTAACTGGAGAGGCTTGTTGGTTGAGGCCCAGGTCCACCCCGGACTGTAGCGCCACCTAAGTAAGTCAGTAAGTATTTGTCGAGATAACATGGTGACTTTAATAACTCGATTGTTTGACGTTGCGTGACATGTGGCGCCGTCTAACTCAGGCTATATGCTCCACCAACTCCTCGACCATGAAACCCGCCACAAACAGCTAATTTTTTATGCGTTTAATACAATTTCATAAATGAGTTCCTGAACTGAATTTATCTACACATGAACATCACCGCATTGTTCAAAATATGACACTATAAGCCTCTGGGAATATTAAATAAATTAAAAATAACACTTTCGTATAAAAACAAAGCACAAAACAAATTATTATTTTATTACGTGCTTTTCTATTTAAATTATTTAAATTAAAATTTCATTATAAAAACATTTCCAATATCCGAAATGCACGCAAATTGAAAAATTAATTTATTGTAAATATTCCCCAGTTCCACGAGTACGCTTCAATAACATTCCACTTTATGTTCGTAATAAAAACTATCCGACTGTTTCCAGTACGCTAATGGTCTAGGATCTAATAAAATATATATTACGAAGGACTTCCTGGTCTGTTCCTTTTCCTCGAATAATGCTTTATTGATTTAATTTTTGTTTACCCATTGAATGTTGTCCTCGAACCATGTTATGACTGCGTTGTGGATTTTTGTCTTTTGGCATAGAATCCTTTTTGAGTCTTTTTTCTTCTATTTTCCTATTATTGACCTCATCATGCCAAAGAATACGAATGTAGGTGGTGTTGTGGTGAAAAGGATACACCAGGTTACATTGTGGGAGGCCTAAAACACTATCGCCTAAAACGAGAAAGATAAAGTTCTGGCCAAAGAAATTCTCTTGGCAACAGACGCCTAGCACATCATAGAGACTTGTTGAGCCTTAATTGAGATTTATTCGTCCTTTGACAGGGGCTTACAGGGAATGATTTACTTCGCTTGGCTGAGGCTGACAAATATTGATTTCACACTATTTGACGCTTACGGGGCGGAAGGACGTTAATAAGAATATTGCTTTGACAGAACTAGATTGAATAAGTTATGACGAATACAGAACCCAGGATGAGGACATAAAAAAAAATTTTAAAAAACATGAGCATGTGGGATTTTATAATCCTCCCAAGCAGGTGGTATTTGATTTAGAAAAAAACAAAGCCAACACACAAAGGGGAATAAAAAAATCCTTCAATCGAATGGAATCAGGCAGACACACTCGTATTCAAAGCGAAAGCTGTAGTGGAGATAAAATTTCCAATTGGATCCCAATGGGATACTGGCGGACCATTTTTTGTTTACAAGGAGTAAACCGGTCTGATTGGGGCGGTACTAGGGAGTGTTTGATTAAACTTATTGATTTGCTTTCATATTTAAATTCAATCAATTTTTATAACACACAATGGTTTCAATTGAAAACAAACAGTTCATTATCATGCAAATGATATGATAGTGTTAGTCAAAACAAGGACATGATTTAATTTTTTGTTTTAATGGACAAAATGTAGAGCGGTATCCTCTTAGGTCAACATGGGCTTAGAGAATGGCCAGTATTCAGTCCAGGAATATTGTTATATTCCTGCGAATACATATACTCTTCCTGTATCCTACACAAACAAGTCATATGGAACTTTTGGAGGATGTACGACTTTTGGACATGGAGGTTCGAATCCCGGTTTTTTACGGGAATTGCATTAAGCATCCCTTATTGCAAAGTGATTATAATGTAATCATCGATTCAAGCATTCCGTTCCTTAAATCTACATAGTTACTGTGGTTCTCATTCCTAGAGTTGGCTGGAGATGGCTTGCGGACCTAAAGCCCTTTAGACTAATCAATCTTACGACAGTCCTTAAGAAATTGCAAAGTCACTCTGTAAAACTGAGACATAATCTTCTGCCCAAAGCTCATCTCAAGAAACATCAAATCCAGTCTCGGACAATCCTTCAACCATTAGAAAATCCGTTACTAGAGGTACCCCACAAGGAAACACTTTACCTCCCCTCCCCTCGACTGGGTTGTAGTCACTGACTGCATATTGAAGGAACTAACAACGCCGGAGTAAGAAGGATGGATTTCTTGATTGTTGGAGTAAGCTCGTAAGAGCTTTGGGAAATGGGCTGGAGTCTGTGGACCCGGACATCCGGCATGCTTCAAAATGCCGAAACTGGATGGGATGGAGCTAATCCTTTCGAATTGCGCCAAATATCTTGGCAAGAAGCATTACATACAGGAAGGAGTCCTCAAGTCTTATAATGCTTTTGTTATTGGCAGGAAAATGACGGGGAAAAACCGTGGGACTCTTTTATAGTGGAAGGCTACTATTAAGAACGTCATACGTTGGCCAAGGTACAAAGAACAGCTTGCGTTGCTATTACCAATAGTTTGCACACTTAGCCTATCTTATACCTGACCTACAAGAAAAACTCCACTGAACTTGGTGCCACTAATGAAGGACTCATCAAGTCTAACACCGCGAGACGTTGTCCCGTTCTAGGGAAGTTACTTCTCGACAACTTTGATGAATCGAATGATGAGTAATACATATGTATATCCCGAAGGGCAATATTGGCAGGGATTATGGTATATACTTTAGAGACATAAACCTGCAGTGAAAATCCACTTCCAGCGAATTCCAAAAAGAAGTTCTAGCTGTGGAATTACTTAATATGGGATCCATATTTAACGATAGTATCGCTATTTACAATAATAGTCACGGTGCGCTTAATGCGTCATGAAATGCTCAGAACATTACATAGGTAGAACCATATGAGATTATACTGGGTATCTGGGCAGTGAAGCGATGGCAGAAAGGGAAATAATGGGTCCAGCGAACTGGCCAAAAAAAGATCAGAATTTGCCTAATGACAGCGCTTTATTACAATCTCATAACACCACCTATCAAACTACCTAAGCACCACGATTATATCTGGCAAACTGGGTCAGTCTTGTCGTCTTAATATACACTACATACCGGATCCCTACAATAAGGTATTTTCCATAATTCTGTAGGTGATATATGTAATTCCTCGATTTTGATATCCTGCAAATCCCTTAATAAAATCCACCCCTCAGACAATTAACATCTTCAAGTGTAGCAAACGGTGAAGTAATTTCCTATCGCTTTCAGATGGGAAATTTTATCACAGGGAATTATGGAATTAGGGGAAATGGGATTTTTGAAAAAGAGATTCGGTCCCCTTTGGTCTACTGTGGTAGATCAGCTCGAAAGCAACCAGGAGAAGGTTATACAATACGAGTGACTTACTTTATTTATTTTAATCCAAACAACGAACGATTGGCTTTTTAAAATGCATTGCATATGCGGATGACATAGTATTGCTGGCCACAGGTAGATTTTTACCTACCCTTACCGAAATATTGGAGAACGCGCTTAAGATCCTAGTCACCTGGGCTGAGAAATGTGGACTAGCGGTCAATCCCCATAAGACCGAGCTGGTATTATTCACCAACAGAAGGAAAACTCCTGAGTTCACATTACCGTCCATTGAGGGTAGTTCCATTGAAATCTCGGATAGCGCTAGATACCTAGGACTCGTTCTTGATAAAAAAAAATGAACTAGAGACCTAATATCAATGAAAGAATTAAGAAAGCAACTATAGCCTACTATACTTGTAGTAGAATATTTGGAAAGAACTGGGGTCCAAATCCTAAAATTATTCTATGGACGTATGGTTGTCTTGTATGGTGGCCGTCCGCCAGCAAGACCACCAACTTAGCGGCCCTCACGAGGATCCAGTGATTGGCCTGCATTGGCACCACAAGTGCCATGAGAACAACACCTACTGCACGACTAGAGGCTATCCTCAATCTTCTACCGCTGGACATTTTTGTTAAAACCTCGGCAGCTATAAGTGCCCTAAGAATAAGTCAGTCAGATAGCTGGAATCATAATGCAACAGGACATTCCATGATCCTGGAGAAATATCTAGGAAAAGTCTATACTACGGATTACCTCACTCCGTTCCTAGATTTTCATAGACCGTTTACTAGCTCGTTCCCAAGCAGAAAAGAATGGAAGGATGGTCAGCCTGCCAACACACGTTCCATCTCTATCTATACAGATGGATCTAAGATGGATGTAGGCGTAGGGTCTGGCATTTTTCTGCACCGCTGGGGATATCTAGATCAGTCCGCCTCCCGAACCATAGCAGTGTTTTCCAAGCGGAGGTCCTGGCAGTGACAATAGCTGCCCGTGAGACTGCGATGAAGGCAATACCACCGGAAGGTATCACCTTTTTCATAGACAGCCAGGCGGCAATAAAAGCGATTACTGCTACTGAAATAAAATCAAAGCTTGTGAAGTGCTGTCGCGAAGAACTCAGGGTTCTTGGAACACAGCACAAGGTTGCACTTTGCTGGGTCTCTGGACACGAAGGTATTCCAGGCAATGAGAAGGCAGGCGGACTGGCAAGAAGAGGCTCTGAATCTACATCGCGACAGGTAGACACCTCGGTGTTCATCCCGCCTTGCACATTGAAGCAAAAGGCATGGATCTTGGCCAGAAGTGAGGCCAATAGTAGATGGACCTCTCTGGACACCTGTGTGATCACCAGAAGTCTATGGCCTTGCTTTGACAAGAGTAGGACCGACCGAATTATGCTAAAGGATAGGAAGTCCCTTTCTGTCCTTATAGGAATTATTATGGGGCATAACTCTCTTCGGTACCACATGAGAAAGTTATGACTCACGGATGAAGATCTATGTCGGGGATGTGGAGACGAGGAAGCTAATGAGGATACAACCCACTTTCTCTGTCACTGCCCTGGGCTTATCCACCTTAGATTCCAATTTCTAGGGCGACCCTTTTTCGGTGACCTTGAAGAATTAGCGAACAGACCAATAAATGAAATTTTTAAGTTCATCAAATCAACAGGATGGTTTGGTGATCCACAAGATACAAATCAGTACTAGGGTTTACCAATTGGCAAGGGACTTTTTCCCCTTTGGGTATCACAATGGGTCTGTATTGACCTGAGTGTGGCGACGTGATATTATCTAGTCGTCTACCCACATACCTAACCTAACCTAACCTAATAAAATGCAATGCCTGGTGCCAGTTTCAGATCATCTTAATTGCAATTACTACAAGAAAGTCTGTACATCATAGCTCCGAAATGAGTCTACGTCAGCCTTTCCAAGAAAGTTACTACCTATCTTGGGATATCCTTAAGCCAAAACCTTACATGAAAACGACTTCTGTTGAGAATTACAGAAAATAAAAAAATAAAATAAATATTTGGCACGACAGGTCTATGGAACGCAGGGCCTAACTTCTCTCACAGCCATCCTTACGTCGTGTGCAAAGGGCAATTTGTTATTCGAGAAGCTTTCTCATTATAGTTTTACTCTCGGGTGTTTGTCAGATGCTCGCGACAACGAATTAACCAATTGAGCCACGGCGCCACTAAAGCCTAAAATACTAAGTACTATTGTGCGACTCGCACATATTCGAATAAGCACTGAAAGGCCTTCTAGATCTCCCAAAAATCATAGCTTTACATGAGCACACTAGCAAAACCGTAAAAACCGAATCTAAAGATCCCCCTTTATAGCGAATGGCACCCAAGTCATTTTGGTTGAGAACCGGGCTATACTGTACTGGGCTTGCAGTTGACAACACTACCATCTTTCAACTCTCGAACTGTATCCTAGAGAGTTCCTCCGAAGAAATCTTCAACAATAACATCAACTCCTAAGGCTCCAAAATCTTACAGCCTGCCTTGAATCTAAACTAGTTTACAATTGTCTGTAAACACTCTTGGAGCTCAGTGCAGTACATGCTCAGCACGGTATCGAAGCTTGCAGATCCCGACCCCTTCTATGGGTGACCCTCTAGTCAACTAAAGCTAGAGCTAAGAGAAAATGATGAAATGATTTCATACTGGGACTCTCAAAAAGACACTAAGACACTCCATAATCTTTGCAGCCCGTTCCACTCTTAAGTACCACCTCAAGAAAAAAGGCAATCTACCACTTGCGGACTATGTTTCGAGCAATATTCTGGCATTGCTCTCAGCAGGTACAAGTGCCAATAACACTCTCCTCACGTGATGTGTACTTGTAACTCCCTCAAGACCAACACTGACCTACCGCAATACCCATTGAATGACCAAGTATCCATTAAAATTCATGTTTTTCAGAAAAAAACTTTTTCAAAACAAACAGATACACAGAATATAAAACTTTTCATAATGCCAACAACTGATTTTCAACTTTCTAAATGCATTTCTATTCCGTTCTGCTGTTCTGGAATGCTCAACAGCCGGAAAGTTTTTCTCATCCCGGCAAGAACTTGTTCAACTTGAACACTCTATTTGAAATTTCACTGTTCCTCGTCATCAATGTGACACATCCCCTAAGATGTTCCCATTTCCTCCAGCAGCGTAGTATCTTGTACACCCCTCTTGGCCTAGAAACACACTCGCACTCGTATGTCTGTATCTTCGCCCAAAATGAAAATTCTTCTCTCTTGACCTATCTCAAGGACTTTTGGCATAAGCCCAGAACTAAAAATTACTTGCATCATTGTTGTTGCCGGTTGTGGTTGTTTGTCGTTTGCCAGAAACGCTCAGGCATCTCATGAAAATGTTTGTATTTCAACGAACCAGAACTCATTTGTTATCCTGACGGCTACAATGCCCCAGAAATGGATACACAGTGAGGGGAGAAGAAAAAAAGATAATTTCCTTTCCTCCTTTCGGTATAAGTACGAGTATAATTATTTCTTCGCGTTTTTTCATTTCGCTACAAAAAGATACAAAAACAAAACAAACAGAGTAGGTACTCATCCCGTGGGCAAGGAAATAATGATTTTTTTTTTTTTTGTAAATTAATTCCTACCGTTCATCCAGACGCATACTACTCCTGCTGATGTCACTCCATGCGGACATAGACCGCGGCCGTTGGAAAAATCTCGATCCTCGTCTCGATGAAGTGATGACCGGATACTCTGCTTGAAAGTTAACATTGCGGCCCGCCCGACTGGAGGACGGTGCCGTTGATGATGTATCGTCTGACATACCAAGCGCACTGTAGCTAACCTGAAACTTGTTACTCATCGCGCTGCGTTATGTGCAGATACATTACCACGGCGTCTACCGGATTGTTTTCGTATTGCACTTTGTTTTCGCACGCACACAGTCGCCACCACGTCCTGGGTGACGTATTCTCTTGTGCACCTCCAGATGAAGTTACGACATTTTTCAAAAAAACAAAAACACTTAATTTTTTCACTAACGGCAATTCACACGAATTTCGAAAGCGATAGACACATCCGCTTTAGATACTTTGTCTATATGGCTCGTCCTGTGACAGGTGCTCCAGACATGCAGTGATTCTCATGACTGCCGATACGGTTTGGTGCGAATAAAACCCCCTAGATACATGGAAATAGAAGAAATATTAGATACAGTAGTCAAATGTGTAACGACAAGTCAGCGAACACAAACACAATACTTTCTCAAAGGAGTGGAACCGTGTGCGTCGAATTCTCGAGATATTTTTACTTTTTCTCTCGTTTATTGAAAGCGAAACGTTTGACGACGACGACGACGACGGAGACGACGACGATGGAGACGACGTATCAGTGGCGTAGGTGTAGATTGTTGATGCTAACGAGAATTTCATAAGTTTCGTGTGTTGTTCTTTGTTTAGCAGAAAGTAATTTATAAATATCGACGACGAGGAATTCCCATACCTCGGCGAAGATAAATACAATTTTATACGCTTTTCCCTCTGCCAACATTCTTATCACATTTCACACGCCAATAGGAGAGAAATTAAAAAGTTAGATGGAATCATGGGTAAACATGATTCGGGGAAATTGTGGATTGTATAAGCATCCATCCCACTTCTGTGTGAATTCGTATGAAATAACTCGAGGAACATTTATTACTCGTAAAAGTCAGATTCATTAGGAAAGTATCTCAGTGTGTAGCTGGTAGAGACTTCTTGTTAATTTGATTTCTAATAACTTAAAGAAAATAGTACACAATACAATATTTATTACAAAGACTTTTTCAGTAAGGACATAACATTTTTGAGCTTAAATAAAACACAGGATAATTGAGATATCAGGCTGAAAGTCATTCCCAGTGTCGCAGACATATTAAGTTTTAGTATAGAATTTAATGTCGACCATATGTACATTTTCGGCATGTTTGCAGCAATAGATAGTTTGGAGACAAATTCCTACCACTCTTCACACATATATCAGCTAGAACGTTGGCAATTTCGGGTCCAAAATTGTTCCTGATATGGGAGCACAAGCGTAGCCTCTCACTATCAACTCCTTTTTTATACCTCCACTTGGTGACTGCTGGATACCTGGCACCTCTATTGGAGATTGGACTGGTCGTAGGAGAGGAGTGTTCTTTCACTAGAGATACAGGTGGCAGAACCTGAATTCCCTAGATAGAATCAACTGGAATCAACGCTGGCGTCTACCAGTTCCAGTAGAGCTGCTTCAACTCATTCGAATCCCTGATCTATAGGGATCTCCAATACTGAGCCAGGGTATTGGAAAAGAGTTGGTGGTGGATGAACCCTTAACGGGTGAACGGCAGCCCTCGCATCCTCGAAGTAGGATACTGGCTCCGTAATATCCATCCCCTTGTTCTAGGAGTAGGCATACAAAGAGAACTAGCTCGGGGTAACTTCTCAACCACGAAAAAATAACTAGTTACGAAGTAACAAGCCTCGGATAAGGATGACCGTACTGCTGACGATCTCAGCAAATGAAACAGAGATGACGAAACCGTGTTTTACGAACAACTAGCAGAGGCTCTGGACTGCTTCAATGCAGATATCACCGCCACCCAAGAAGCCCGATGGGAGAGGCCAGGAAAAAGGAGGATGAAAAACTGTGAAGCAGCGTATATTCTGGTGTGGATTTGTCATACGACGCAGACTTAGGAAAGAAGTCTTGAGCTCTCGACACGTTAGTGAGCGTCTTATAACAAGACGCATCAAGGCTAAAGTCGCCTAATATGCGCTCATGCGTCCACAGAGGATAAGGACGACACCATCAAAGAATGTTTCTACGAGCTACTCGACAAGACCTAAAATCGTCCTAAGCACTATAGCAAGCACAAGGTTTCCTCATCTCAATATTCACAAGGGGATATGGCGGTCTGCTGATCTTGGAACGGTCAAGGCATGCCTCCAGTATTCTGTATGTACGAACATTTCGAGCTAACATCGACTCGGACCTAATGGATTTGACAGCTTGGAAATGACTTGGGAGAGAGCATACACTAACTCATTTCTAAGATTTGGACAGATCCGTTTGCCCGAACGGAGAAATAATAACAGAGGTATGAGCTTCCTAACATCCTATCTGCCTATCTGCCTGAATGTCTAAGACCCTTCGTCAACAACTTGACTGGCCCCTACAAGTGTGGTTTCAGACCAAGAAAGTCCATAGTCGCGAAAGCCAGAAGCTCGCTTTAAGGCACCGGCTAAGTGCTAAGAGGCTTGTTGGTTGGGGCCCAAGCTCACCCCAAACTGTAGCGCCACCTAAGCAAGTAAGTAAGTATGTTCTTGAGCTTCTCCTATCCTAGCAAGTCCAACGGTTTTAAATCCCATGAAGGAGGTGACCATTCGATCGGACCATCGAACTTCCCCTTCAATAGATCAATTCTTTGAGCAGCTGTGTAGCATGTGGAACCATCTAGTTCGAACCACACATCCCTGATGTCAAATTCATTCAATTCTGGCCAAAAATACTCTTCCAACATGGAAATTCCAATAGCAAACTGCATTGATTGACATGGCAATCACTTTTAAGCCATTAAACCAAATATTTTTTTATTAAATTCAGGATTTTTTTTAAACTTTTGCAGAGCACAATCCGAGAAGTTTCAGTTTGATGTTGCGGCCAAGATCTTCACGAAAATTTCGCCACAATCTGGACTGAGAGCCCTAATATCTGTGAAATGGTTGGAATCGACCCATTTGACTCATTTTTAACTGAAGCACTTAAGGCTGCGATATTTTCGGTACTACGACCGGTGCGTTGTCTCACTTGCTCAAGAACATTCATTGGCGAATATTTTGGCTTAGATTTATCCACTATAGCTCGCACAGTCTATCTAAAAACGTGTACCTTGCCTAACGTTTTGACATTGACAGATCATAAAAAATATTTAAGGGTGCATTAGTATTAAAATACAAAATTGTTATGTCACTATTGAAAAACCCGTCAGAAGTACTATAATCCTTCTGACTATAATCCTTCACAAGATCAATTGAATATTAAATACCAGTTTCATCATATTTTTCGCTCAAAAATGTTATTTAAAATACCACTGCAACCACTCCTTTGACCTTTTCAAATGGGCTTAGTGTTGTACCGAAGTAAACTACGTGGGGGATTCGTGGTGTTAATCCTTTCATGTTTTTGTTGAACTAGGTACGTTTTTAGTGAGTCACTTTCATCGACAAAAAAACTACATATGCAACGGCATGCATTTACAATGCCAGTAATCAATAAATTAATTGGATGTTGCAGATAGTGTAAGCCGTCACCACACTGGATTAATCCCTCAGGCACTAAAATCCTAACACACACACATATATAAAAGCTTCATAAAGAAAAAAATGGTTTTCTGATTCCACTATCCTTACCTCCATGCCACCATACGTTAAAATCTAAGTGCGTACATTCAAGGATTAAATGAGCTTGATGGCGATTAACAACACAGCACGAGAACATAAAACGTTTTAACTTCCATTCGCACATCCACCCTTCCATAGATTGAAATAAAAAAAAAAGAATACATAAAACCTTTGTCTTTGGATTAAGTGAATTTGTCAAGGGTTTTGTATCCTTTTTACTGTGTATCTGTCTTGCTTCTATAGGGATTTGTGAGGATTTTTTAAGATTGACATACGAAAACATATGAGTGCACACGCAAGGATATGGATATGGATAAGGATTGAGATTTTCTATTAACTGAATAGCATCTGAATTCGAAGGTATGGTTACGGGTATCTAAAACACCACAACAACGTCTCTATATAGAGATATAAGAGCCACTCGTGAGTTCCACGAACAAAATAAGAAGAATCAACATCGGTTTCTTGAAAGAAAGGTGAATCGAAGAAATAGAGAGGTGTGACTCCAGGAACAATGTTTGGAAATTTTACTAAAAGGTTAAAAGAACATGTCAAGGCAACAAGACTTCCGTCCACCCGACCAGAATACAGTGAGGACAGCAATATTCAAATTTCAGTCCAACAAGACTGTCTCTCGCGACATGTCGGCCTGGCTGGAGAAAGTATGCCTAATGAATGGAATCCCAGCATCGTTTGCCCGATCCACAAGAGTCATTAGCGTCCTTAATTTTCCTTATAATATCCTGTCGGCCGTATTGTGTTACGAGCTGACTCCTATCAAGGCAATTTCAGACTCAATCGATACCCATCATCTTTTTATCGATTTTAAGCCCGTTTATGACAGCATTTATATAGGCGAGCTGTACCGAACCATGTTCACTTCTGACATCCTTGCCAAAGTCATCAGATTTTGCTGTATGACGAGACAGGTGACTTTTCAATATCATACTAGAGAAAATGTGGCGAGATTCATAAGCCACATTGACATCATCAGCAAAACACAGCGAGCTGTTACTCGCGTGTTTGCAAGTATTGAAACAGATGCGGTTAAAATGTGTTTAACTGTGAACGAAGGCAAATCCAAGAAGGGACATACAACATCGACTAATCTTCGTCTACTTCCCCTCTGTTATAAGCTCTGACAGCAAGGAGACTCTATGTAAGATCATCATTCTCCCTATCCTCTTCTATGGCACAGAAGCATGAACGTTAACCAAGTCGGATGAGGATATTCTCTTTGTTTGCAGGACAACATCCAACGGAAGATCTTCGATTTCATTTGCATTGGCGGATCTTGGAGAAAGGCATTCAACAGGGAACTCTGCGAACTGTACAGTGACATCGACCTGTGAAGATAAGTATCCATAAGAATGCCCATCAACTCTCCGTCCCGAAAAATCTTCGATTCCAACCCAGATTCTAAAACAGTAAAGGAAGACGCTTAAGGTGGAACGCACAAGTCTAAAGATCTCAACCAACTTGCTTTGTCCAATTAGCCAAAGTCTCTCTCTAGCCGGAGAGACCTGTTGGTTGAGGCAACCATGGAATTCATGAAATGACCAAAGTGGGTAAACCCGACAAAGGATACCGGTTTAGGTCCGATCGAATGGCCACCTTGCCTAAGCGATTTAATGCCTTTGGATTTCTATTAATGGGATTACTTAAAGTTTTTGCCTTCTGCCAATAAGCCAACACCGTTAAACGGGCTCAGGTGTAGTAACGAACGCGAAATTGCTAACATTCCAGCCGATATGTGTGAAAGAATGGTGGAAAATTGGCTCTAAAGAATCGATCGCTACAAACGCTTTCGCGGCAGTCAAAAGAAAAAGATTGAATTTCATACTTGGCATAAATTTCAGTCCAATATCTCGATTACTTTGTGTTTAATTTAAGTTCGAAATGGTTATGTCCTTATTGAAAAAACCCTTTAAAACCCTCTAGCAGTTCTCGCAACTGCAACTTCGTGTGACACCATTAGAAACTTGTGCACACAAACCTCATCTAAAACACATAGCTATGCTCTTGCAGCAAGTCTCACAAAGAATTCTGCTAACAAAATGTTTCCATTTTCATGGAAAGTATTCGCAACCACACTCCCCTTCCACGTTGATAGCGCCAGCATTTAAAATCTCCCCTCTTGCTGCATTGGGGTGAAGCCAAAACCTCAACAAAGGAAAGAATCCCCCATTCAACGCGCCGCCAATGGCATTTACGTCAATCATTAGCTCGGTGAGAGTGTAACCCACCGCTGACCTAGAAATGCACAATGCATCTCCTGCCCACTGCGCTTCCTCGGTTAACTTTTCTTCTTCTTGTTTTGCAGTTCTCTGCGCCAGAACACTCCTCGTGATCACAGTGATGATATTTAACCTCAATCGAAATGCAATGACCTCTAATGGACAAGATAATGAATTAAGTTCTATTGATGCTTGCGCGCCTGATATATCGGCTACCATGACGGCCCTGACGGGGGCACTATTCTCACACGTCATGTGAGAGGGTCTCCGGCGTCAATCGGTACTTACTCATCGACGGAACTAAGCACAAAAGGCCTATCGATAGGTGGAGGATAGTCTTTGGAAATGTTTATTGGCCTCGTAAACCGTATTTATGGGCCGTAAAGTGGCACCGTTTTATTGCATATTCACAACTGTGTCGACGACGGCGACTAATGACAGATAGTAGGTGGCTGCGTGCGATATAAATAAACAAATTAAGTTCTGCTGATGGAGATACGCTTCTCGGAACGTTTTCTCATTGTTTAATTGTTTTGAAACATATTTGGATCATCCTGACCATGGAGAGATCAACAAACTAATCTTCCAATATCTAGTGGGGGCAAGGTCGGTTACTGTAGCTGGGTTTAAAGAGCCAGGTCAAGAGAAAGTGGTGGGTCCCTCCAAAAAAAAAACCCATTAAACGCACACCAAGCCTATTTGTATACTTTTCTATTTGACAAAGTCCAGTGATGACACCTGGACTGATATGATCCTGTTTAGGTCACATCTGTTCGATCACACGCTATGCCAAATATCCACCTAAGGTTTGATCTTTGAGGTACCTTTACCTAGTAAGATAGGTAAAGTAGTTCCATGCCTGGCTAGTTCATCGAACCGGCACCGGAAGGGTGCTGAAAACATAGACACCTCGACGGTTACAACTATAGGAATTGTCTTAAAGGTTGCTAAAACCACATATAGCAACTTATTTGCAAGACAGGACGAAACTGCCAAAGTGAAGTGGACAGACGGTCGGTCTGTATACCGAACACAGTGACATCAATCATCTGTCCGGTATGCGAAGAAGAGAAGAAAACTCTCGATCACTTCTTCTGCAAATGCAATGCATTAGAGGCACTAAGATACAAATACCTGGGAAGAGAGTTCCTGCCCGGGATGAGATATTCTTGAGTTCGTTAGAAATACAGGACTTTTCTTGTAGTAGTGAGCCGCACCCAACTCTCCATTCCCAAGCCAAACTACCCTTCACGTACATACATCCCACTCTTCTCCAGATGGAAGCACAATAGGGTTGATCATCGCCTTACGTGACGAAGTTATCCTCCCGCTTCCAAACCAACCACGTCCCGACATCCAACAAAGGTGAATATGAAACTACTCAGCCGTCTCCAAAAGAGAGCAGTCTAGATCAACTTTCGAACTATAAGTGAAGGACAACAAAAATTTGATGACTGCTTGGCTATATGAAAAGATCTAGACGTCTGTAGTGGATATCACGTTTTCCTTGAACCAAGATACAACTTCCTTAATCGCCGCTAATTCCCCCTGAAACATGCTGCAATGATTAGATTAGGAAGACAAAAGGAGACACTGAGGTTAAGTCTATCAGAGAAAATACCTCCATCTACCCCGTCCTTTGGTTTTCGAAACAGAGGCGACGGTATAATAGTGAACCGACTTGTCTCCTAGGAACACCTCTTCCTTTCAGATTGTCCCAGAAGCTATGGTTACCCAGATGTTGTAGTGTAGACCAACGCCTTATTTAAACAACTGTTGACAAATACACATTATCAGTTCAAAGTTAGGAGGCACCTTATATCAAAGAATAAAAAGTCAGGGTACTTCGTAAGACGAGATGCTCTTCCCCTTCTTTGGAACTGCTTCTAGTCTTATAACCTCATCAGGGTCTCTCTTAGATTCTTAATGGACTCAGTTATCCTTCCATCCGAAAAGCATGGAACTTATCCTTTTGTTCAATCTTGCAAGTGTCCAAGGTGTACTCCCTAATGCTCCGAGATTTTTCGATGATGTGAACGAGCTCCACAATATTGTGGCACTAGTTTGACATGGGTTGCTGATAACAAGTCCTGTAGTCAATAAGAAACTTAGATGGAGGGTCAATATCCTAGAACGCGTAAAGTAAGCAACCAGGTTTTACACACAAGCTCTATGAATCCCTCATTATGCCTTCACTTACGTATTGTCTGGTGAAATGATTTCAAGAAAGCCTGTCATTTGACTTATTGGAACCAGGCAAAGGTCGCCTTACTTAAGCATCAGTGAAATACTAATAACTACCCCAGCTGGAGCTCTTCGCTCCAGTTGCCACCTTTAAGTATCTAAAGGACACAAGTGGCAGCTTGGGCATTCACATTAGCTCATAGGTATACCATACTAGACATTCCTCAATTCGTACTTCAATTTGACAAGAACTTGGTGTGCTCTTAAGAGTGGGAGGAGGATCTATCGCCACGTGTTTCTTTTTACAGACAGATCTGTCTTCTGCAATGTTCTAAGCATAAGCATCTCTTGCCTTCCCAGCGTCTCACAGACAGGGATCATTGCTATCAAGGAAGCCTTGTCGTGGATGAAGTATAGTGTAAGCAGGATATCATCATTTTTACGGATAGTCAAGCGGCGATCCAATCTTTGAAATCCTTCCTCAAGGTTTCTGGCTAGTATATACCACTTGACGGTTTCCTATTCATCTACTACCACAATGGACCTATTCATTGCTTAAAAAGTCGCAAATAAAACGGGGCGTTCTGAATATTTTAAGCAACATTCCGCAAAATTCAAACATCCTTACTCGAACGATTTCATTTTCCTGAAACTACCACCATATCGTTTCAGCTTTTGTTATGTCTTGGGCGGCAACAAATCCAAAGAACTCCCACAGATTTAAGTGGAAAATCCCATCGAAAACGAAGGAAAAAATATGTACATCCGGGAAACTAGTGGGCTAAATCTTTCTCCTGTTCGTCGTTCTCGACAAGTCCATCGTAACGCTCTACGTTGCAACTAAACGTGAGTTTGGGAATTTCCATTACCTCCAAAACCGCTTGACACTCCTTTGGTTCTGGGTAAGATAAAAAAAAATATCTCCTCACAGAAAGGCTGATGTTTTCTTACACTCCTTCCCTTATACCTTACTTTCACTTCCTTTTTCTTCGCAAGAGGTACACCTAAGCAATCAAAGGAGAGATAAAAACCTTAAGTGAGAGGCAGAGGATCCCATCCAACGTCAAGCTATGAATATGTAACCAGCTAGGATGCCTTAAAATTCAAGTGGATGACAGGAGTTGAAATGGGGACAAATTTATCAGTCCCGTGGAGGAAGCGCATAGTTGGGAAAACTATTTGAGTCATCAACTTGATGTACCAAGATTTAATGGTGATCTCCTAGGGATTCAATTATTTTACATTCTGGCAGAAGACGACAAAGACGAATGGTTTGAAAGATGGCACGCATACGTATCTCTAAAAATAACTCATCGAACTTTGAGGAACTCAACAATGGATGGAGACTTTAAAGTCAAACTCTGGCAGGTTGTGGTTTTAAAAAGAGCACATTGCTTCTCTGTAAAGTGGAAACCCTTCAGTAAGCTAGATGTCATAATTGTTGATCAAGGAGAACTTTTGTAAGTCACCTTGTAGTTCCCAAATCACTTATCATCATAAAGTCTGAACAGAATGCAAAAGTGGACAAGCTGGCCCAACTGACCATTACTAAAGGACAACTCTTTCTACTCAAACGATAATGCTAAACACCGTGCAGGACCAACTTTATAGCAAACGGTTCCCAGTTGCTTGTCACCTTGTTTTTCCGTAGATGATCCTTGAACAGTAATACTTTAGACACTTTCACCTATAAAAGAGGGAAGTGGAGTTACATATTCGAGTAAGGACCTGGATTTCTATATTCTCTTTGCTTTGGATCTCAACTTGGAATTAGAATTCTGACTGACATGGAGAACATGGAATCAGAGAAAACTCTTGTATGTATAAAATTCAGATACAGTGCTGTATAGTCAGCTATCAGTACTTTAGTTAGATACCTTTTCAGGAGTTACTCCACTGACTGATTCTTCAAGGGTTACTATCCGGTGTTAGTATGTAGCCGCATTTATCCAGCGAAGTCCCAAGCTGTTTCTATTCTGGCAAGTTCATCGGCCTTACAATTCCCTGGAACATCACTAAGATCAACAAAGGTCAATGTACTGTGATTTGGGAAACGACTCGGCAATAAAAAGTCACCTGGATTGAATGGCATACCAAACAAGACTCTCAAGTTAGCCATCAAAACAAGCACAGAACTACTTTGTGGAGCTGTGTAACAAGTGTCTAGCTGAAGGAGTTTTTCAAGACCAATGGAAAAAGCTATCTAGTGCTGCTGCCCAAAGGGGAAAAACTACCAGATGAGCTCTCGTCATATCGTCCCATATGTCTGCCAGACACAATGGGTAAAATACTGAAGCGAATCATATGCAACCGACTGGAGGCGGCAATTGATGAAGTCGGAGCCAACAGTATGGACTAAGAAAGGGTCGACCTATAGTAGATGCAAAAGTTGACTTCAACGGTCTCTAAGGGCAGGAAATAGAGAGACGGTGCAAAGAAATATGGTGCCGTAGTAACATTCGACGTTCAACTCTGCAAACTGGGGTCCTAGAGTGAACTCACTAACATGGTCCTTAACAAAGAAAATGCTAAGTTACTTAGAGAAACGGTTTCTATTATACGATACCGATGGTAATGAGGTAAGGCAATACCACATATCAGGTGGAGTTCCACAAGGATCGGTATTAGGACCCCCCTTATGGAACATCATGTACGATAAGGTTTTACAACTTGGAATTCCTAAAGTCAAGGCAAAAATGATAGGCTTTGCCGATGATGTAGCAATTGCCTAGGGTAGGTTTGAGATGAACAGCTGCACTTGCTTCCATTTGCTTGCTAAATATGTTTAGGAGTATCAGGTGCAGTACAATGTCCAGGGCCGCAGAGAGACCTGGGTGCAGAATCCGGCCTGTGCACAGACACGCCTGTCTGTTAGAAAATCGAACTTTGTATAGCTTTTTCTAAGACTGTCATCGTTCTTATGACCGAGATTCGAGGTTGTAGACCCCTTTTATTTGCATTAGACATGTTAGTTATCCAGCTATCCAGGATAAGACCCAACAAATGTTGCTTTATCAGAGAAGATTAATCTGACACCATTGAGATGAAGGATCGACTATTGGTGTTTTACATTTCCGGGACAAAAAGTTCTATGGAGGTATACACCAAAACCACGGCGAACCATTCATAACCTCGTAAAGGTTCTTTCAAAGTATTTGCGTGCCTTCCGAAGGCAATATCGCTCGCACAATTGATCGCTCTACATGCCTCGACTTCCAGGATCATCAACAGTTCATCAAATGCTGAATTCCAAAGAAAAGAAGATAGGACACCGCCTTGCGGAATGCCTCTCCTTGTCTGTGGTAAGGTTATTCATGATAATCTACAAAAGGAAAGAAATCTAGGGTCGTCGTTTGGGTCTCAGGAAACCGTGTATACTTCCCAATGACCTGAACGGAGGCTCTGATTTTATTGAATTATCCTTGCAAGGGCAGGTTGTAGACGTTTACGCCGTACAGTGTACATGCGCAGTATTTTAAAATCGCTGAAGTTATCAGTTATCCTTGTACAACCTTCGGGAGTTCTAATGACCCCTTCTTCGGCAAAATATGTCATATTTCTAAAATATACAAAGTAAGGGCATGGACTACAAATGTATACGAAGTGCCTTTAGTTCCGATTGGAGTCTTGAGAATTGGCTTCACTTAGGATCTGCACAATCCCTCACTGGTAATCCCGTATCCACTCAACGTACTCGCGGATTTCCTTATTTACAGAAAACGTCCTCATTACCAAATACCATGGCGCTACAGGTTGAGTGGAACACACTTTCCATGTTTTCACGTACATGTCTCCCTCAAACTTAAGTTTTCCAAATAATGCTGAAGAATTTGATAGACAAACAGAAATAGACATTCATATCACGCAACAACAAGAGTAATCCACTTCGAAACTCCTTAGAAGCCCTTCCCCTTCCCCACTCGACACACGACGCATTCTGATGATAATTCAAAAATGGAAATTCCCAGCGACAGCCCAATTACGCGAAGCCTTACAACATCCTTCTGCGTTCGGCTCATCACAATGTTCCCACTTCGTTAGCAATCCGCCAATAAATTGTTTTTTTTTTTCCTTTTTCTAAGCCTCAGACAGAAATTACAACACAAATCCTCCCCCACAGCCTTCATCCCACACCAGCGCCCATTTGTTATCCTGTGACACTGATGGCACAGGAAACAAAAAAAGGAGGAATAAAGCCAGAGAAGAACAAAAATTGTAAAACTTTGCACCGGAAATACTCGTACTCGTGAGCCGTTTCATTTTGAAGCGTTTATCACCTTCCACCGGATGTTTGTCTTTCGTTCCTCCTGCGGCAGGTACTAGATTCTTATTTCTAAATTCCAATATACCTGGCGTGTGTGTGGGAATATGGGAAATAAATGAGGTAAATAAATATGTCTGCTTAGCTTAGGAGAAGCGAGCCTCAAACGGCAAATGACTTGAGAAAAGGAAACCAACAACAAGGATAGGAATTTTTTTGTTCCTTCAGGATGATAAAGAGCAATTGAAACGGGCTTGACTGGAACTACATCACAGCGGCAGCCTACCCTTGCAGTGACAACCGAAATTGATGCCCCCGCGCCCTGTGAATCGTGTGAATATGCCAAGTGCTGCGTAGCGCCTTGTCCTCGGAAGTGGTTTTGTTTTCCGGTGTTTGGCTGTACAATTTGAATATTTTTTTTTTGGGGTATCCTTGCTGTGGCTTTGTGGTGAAGTTTTCTATTTAATTTGTGAAAATTGTGTCATAATTCCTTTGGAATTTGTTGCTGGAACTCGTGGTGGTTCCATAAATAAAGAGAACTTTTCAAACAGCCCTCAGACAATAATGGATTCGGGATGGAAGTAATGGAGAGTTATTGCCCAAAGTTTTATTAGCTGGGGTGGGATTATGGCACTTTATGAGACAAGGCGTTTCTGGTTCTCTAGGAAATGTACTCAGGGTTAACTAATTTGGGGTGTAAATCGAAATCGGTTACTTTTTACTCAGGAAAGCATTAAGTTGACCTGATCCAACTTGAGAACTTTACTCAACTCGTGGCTTTGTGGTTGTTGTGAAACAGATTAGACAGCCTAGGGGATGAATCCCTAGGAAGAAAGGAGGCACTCTTAGCTGCGCCAACTATGGAGGAATAAGTCTTCTTAACGACGTGTACGGTGGATCTTAGAAAAAACCACGGAATTTCACATCGATACTCAGCACCTTTTTACTGCTTTTAGGCCGCCTGTGGCAGCATCTATAGAAACGAGCTATAGAGAACTATATCTGCTTTTGGCATTCCTACCAAGCATGTCCAGTTGTGCAGAATGACGATGCACGATGACGGAAGTGGGAAAAGACCTCCCCTTTGAGACCATTGAAGTCAAAAGGACCATTGAAGACAAGGCGTCCTTGATGTAATTGTCCAGAACACACACACGGCAACATCAGAGGACAGTCAAAACTGAAGCAGCTTAAACAGGTTTAACGATTAACGAAGACAAAACAAAGTACATGGTGCCAACAAAAGAGACCCGTGACACGCAAGGATGGGACAGAACGTCATTCTCGACGTAGGTAGCTAAGGACTTTGTCTACCTAGGAACTGCTTCAAATTGAGACAATAATACCAGCCCTGAGATCAGACGAATATTAGCGCTTGTCAGTCTATATTTCTATGGGATATGAAGGCAATTTAGTAGCAAAGCCCTCTCTCGAAGAAATAAAGGAACCCTAAACAAACCCCAGACCAGTCCTACTCTACGATCCAGAGGCATGGAATAGGTCAAATACTTCGGGAGGTTTGTTGTCCTGCCTGCATAGTTGAAAGAGGAACTAACAGTTGTACGAACATAGTGGCATGAACCTAGTTAGAAGGCTGTGAAGGGTACGAACATAGTGAAGGGTTGATATATAATGAATTAGATAGCTGAGTCATGTAGAGCGGATAGACAACAATTCTCCGGCGAAGTGAGTCTTCGAATGCACCGCAGAGGGATTGCACAGTAGAGGAAGACCTCGCCTAAGTTGGAGCGCTTAAGTGGAAAGAGATATCAACCAACTTAGTGTGTGAAACTAGATGCAGCTGGTTGAAGATCGAGCTGGCTGAAGAGGCTGTAACCCTACCTAAAAACAGGCTTGAATATTTCATAAACTTCAACCCCACCTTATGAAGTAATCACACTGCAGTTGGTTGCTAGATGGTTGCAAGTCGACTGGTTTAGATAGAGCACTAGATCGACCCTTTAAAAATGCCTTACATACTTAATGAAAGGTACATGTTAATCCTTTATGGTCAAGGGAACAACGTGTCCCTACTGAAATTGAAAGATACTCCGTGATTTCGGTAAGTTTTACTAGTCTAAGGCAACAAACAGGTTGCCCTACAGAGTCCTCTACCAAAAATGTCTTTCTTGTGTTAAAAAAAAGATTTCTAAATAAGAAGCCTTGCATGGTTAGTGCTTGCCAAAAGAGGTCTTCTCAAGGGACGTCTTCGTTGATAGGCATTAACTAAGGAACTTTCCGAATAGTCGTCGAAAGACTGGACTTGTAGGCCAAAAACCGATACACACGGACCAATAACAGCTCCTAGAGGATCGTCCTCGCATAAACCTAGATCAGATACCTATGACTGGTTGGCAATCATTGAAGACAGAACTCTCGCAATAGTCGTGGTAAAATCTTAACTCTTACTTTCTCATCAAGGCTTATTCGTTGCTTCTATACAGGACAGAACCAACAACTTTGGGAATATGTTCCTTTAAAAAAAATTAACTGGAATCATCTCCAAAGCGATCACATTTCGAAACTGAAAGACTAGAAACAGGCATCCTTGCGTTCCTTAAATATGATAACGAAGTCTGGCCCCAAAACAAATCACAAGACCGATCAGGGATCTGTGCTGTTGTGGAACTTATTTTCATTGACAAACTACATTAGGCAGGACATTGAAACAGATATAGTGAGGATAGATAATAAAGTACGATTTGTTCCTTCGACAAGCAGCGCCAGTGAGTCAGTCTCAGAGGGTCCAGAAACAAAGTTAACTTTACATCACCTCCAACCAACACAGATTTCAGGCTGGAAAAGTAAAGCCTACAATAGCTCCTGCTCATGCAAACTTAAGAATATGCAAGTGGCCCACTTCGAGCATCAATCACTCTACTCTTGGCCCAAACTCACTACAGATAAGTCTGCAGGTCTCAACCGTCCTGCCAAGAAGATATACGGAAACTCCTCACAGGTAACTTCAGTTAAAGCCTGTCCTAGTTTTTTCGACAAAGAAGGAGTTTCCAAGTTCGCCATTAAACCAGACACTGGATTCTTATAGGTCAGTAAGGTTTCAGTCCCAAATGACACATTACTTGTAGATTATGATGGTTAGGCCCAGTGTAAGATCTATGGCCAAATTCTCTTCAATGGACAATGGCAACGAAGTTTGAAAAGCTAAAGAGGATTGCCAATCTTGGTGTTATAAGTACCGGACATCCTGAAACTTTCATCGAACTTTCATTGTGAAGACGGTCAAAAAACCAACCAATCTTGTGGAACACCTCGAATAACTCGACTTAATTCTAGGAAAGGGCATGTTTTGTGCTAGTTCCGTGATTTTGAGAATGAGATATTGGTCCGTGTACATCGGCGTTATAGAAAACCAGTACTAGACCCTATCAACCTGATCCAGTTGAGTGATGAATTGAAAATAAAATCTGAGATGCCTTATTTGACTTCACGGAAATATCATTGGCTATGTTCGAGGCTTAGATCTGCTTGATGCTACCAATAGCATTAGAATGCATATCATCTCAATTATTCAGACAGTGAACGATATGTTACCTTACAATCGCCGGAAAACTGCAGGCAACGACACGGTCTAAGGACCAAAACGATCCAATCGTCGCACTCATTCAACGAAAAGCCATATCAAAGCATTCCACTTCACCCGCAATCCGATTCGAAATCCTGCAAATTTTCCCACAACAGTCATCCATCAAACAAAACATAGCACATCATCCAGAATACCATCCCGAATCTGCATTCCACGTAAGAATCTCAATTCACTGCTAATCCGCAGGACAATGGAATGATAATTAGATCATAATGTTGAACACAGCACGAGTCACCGCACATTTCAACGCTGGCATTTGCTCTTCCATTAGTCCTGCTGCAGGATAATTCCACCCACAACATGACGGTTAAGCTTCTCTTTGTCTATGTATGCCGCATGATTAGTTTCGTGTAGTCAACCAATTTGTCAAAGGCGAGCCCTGATTTAAAAGTCACCCTTCGGCTCATTTTTGTATCTACAAACAGGTAGAGTCGTATACCTCGTATCTGGTGTATCTATTGTGTGTGTTTGGCATGTGTATGAAGAGAAAAAGTTATTTTTGGAATTCTGCGACTTCCAGACAGGTTTTGTTTTTATTTTTTAAGGGCGTGGTACATGGGCGTGTACTATCACACAGAGGCCCAGAACAGAATGGGTTATGTAGGTCACAGAAAATTGGATGTCAGCCTTTGAGGGATTAATTTGCCTTACCAAGCTCCAAGTTGGTGGGAGAAAGAAGTTCAAATGAAACATCCCGACAGGATTAGAATTAGCCATATTCTACGTTGAATTTGATACATTAAAGCAAAAAAGCGAAAGTAATACTTCCATTATATATAGAAAGCATTTCTGAGAACTGTATCCTTTTCTAAAGAACACAGAATGAAATATGTGGCAGCCTCAACCAGACACGTAAAGTTTTTTGGGTGCTAGGCTGTGAGGGAACCTTAACAAGGTTGAAAGTAGTTGAAAAGACTACAACACCACTTGGTAGTGACAATTTTTCCACAAGAAAATAAGGCCAATTCCTATCGGTATACCAACATCCATATCACCCTGTACTAAGAATCATAGAGATTCAGGAAAAAGGATTTTAATATCGTTCCCATCTTTGGTACTGAAGAAGCCTAACATAGCTTCATATTTGCCGCATTTCTTAACCTAAAGATTGACAACTATCTTTACTACTGAATCGTTCAGATACTTACAAAAGAACCTATCTATGCCGAGTGATGTCTAACGTATTAGTTCGATGAAGCCATTGCGGACTTATTTTAGCAAAGCCTTCGCTGGTGTTCTCTCATTTGGACGGGTTTAATAACAGGTATTCTATGTGTCTTTTCAAGACAAGCCTATTGTCTATACTTTTATAGGGATCGGTACAAGTTAGCATCACTTACCTTTCTCAAAATAAATCTTGAACACTGATCAAAGGTCTTAAAAGATTTGCAGATACTGATTAATATTTGCAACTAATCAACAGCAATCAACTGCCACCTTCTGGACCTCTTAAAAGCCTTAAACTAAGCTCTGGGCAGAGTCGACTTGTCTAGTCGAGTTTCTCTTTAATTCTTTAAAAACTATTCAAGGCTATATGATGACCTGATCATGGTACCTTGATACAATTCTGTCCAAAGTAAGTTTAAGAATACCAAGGGGTAACCCTCGATGGAAAGTTGACAGGGAATGGCTACTATTGCATAGTAAAACACCAAAAAACTACCACGGCAACACAGGCAGCAACAGCATTGACGGGGGAAATTCCCATCATCGTGCATAGCGCACACACACTCACCAACGGTCGAGTGCTGGGCAATGGGAAAGTGCAAGAGCAGCTGGCAAAGATATACACAGCTGCGCAACAGCACAATAGAGTCACTCTTTGTGCAGACTCCAGAGCGTGCGGTTGTGCAAAAATATACAGTCCACAAAGCAAGAGCAAAAATAAATCAATAATTATTATCTAAATAATTATTATTACGAGCTATTGAACCCCAGCCCTTGAGACATGCTCAAGATTAATCGTCAAGAATTAGGAGCCTGATATCCTTGAGTAATTTACAAACCCTAACCAACTAGAGGAGACCTGAAAACTACTTAATCTTCGTCTTGACTTAATAGGTATTTCCTCGAATGTAATGATTTCTTTATATTTCTTCTGGAGCAACATTCATATTAAGACCTATACCAACATAATATAGCCATCATATGTAAAGTTCAAGGTATAGTTGATTAAAAATCTGGATAGATGGGCCCTAAACTTCGTTTTACAACAGACGCATATTTCGCCCAAATTCTGTTTCATTGTGAATGCTTCGCAAGAGTAGAAAGGCACTAAAGCTCATACTTTTGGATCTTGGCGAGACATTTATATGAGATGGGACCAAAGATTTTTAACCTTTTTAGCGTAAAGCAGACATTTTCAGAGACTCTAGGTGAGTTAGAACCATTTCGATGTCGACCTTATACGATAAAGTTTTCAATAAATTTTCACTTCCTTAAGATTCCTTAAGTAGATCAACTTGCAAGACGAACCTCACTAATGCCCTCCTTTAGTCATTGACTTCGAAAAAAGTGACTGCTTCGGTGACGTATACGTAATATTTTGTTCGAGAATTTTCAGTATTTTCCATTTTCCTACACCTAGCGAGGCAGATGAATCTATGTATTAAAATCAGAGCGATTGGTCTCCCGCCTTGACTGATCTGAATCCCCTCAGCAGAAGGCAGAATTTCGGAAACTAAAACTAGGTCGGTGGCGCATGCGTAACAGTGTAACATTTCTTTCATCGAACCTATACCCAATGAAGCCAACCGAATCTCTGGATAAAATACACAGCAAAGAGGATGCTTGCCGTATCAACCCTAATAATACGGGGCACCATCAGACCCTGTTAAGTGGAGAAAGTTTCAATTAGATGTTAAAGCCATTAGAAATGGAAAACAACATCAGTGTATGTCTCTCTCTCTCATCCAAATTTGGCCAAAACTAGAGATTACAAGAAAACTAGAAAAGTTATCACCTTTAGTAGAAAAAAAAAAACATAGTTAGACCTCTCAGGTTTGGTAGGCCGATATGCCAACAGGTTGGGTGGTTCCTTTTAACGACTACGATGCTCTTTACTGCACTTTTTCTGCCCTCCCGGGTTTAAGAAAGAAAACCTCTCCAATATATGTATATAAATGACGAATACCTCTCCAAAGATTTAGTGATCTAGTCAGCCTCAATTGAAGCAAGAAGAAAAGTCAATTTGGGTTAATGTCTGAGTGGCAAAGTGGTTACTCCTCCTTTTCTGTGATTCCAGTGTAATCCAGTGTAATATGATTCCCCCTTTGGTCTGGTACAGCACTAGCCGAACTATCCAGAGAGGCGTTATACATCCCATTTTTTTGGGGTTCTACACATTGGTGGCTACTTACAATTAACCAGATCATAAACACGAACAGCGGTAGGGATCATTGCCTTCATCGAAAGGACCCCATGAAATTAGTACCATCGAGTGCCGCCCCATAACTCTTTTCAACCGAAGCTAACTTAGTCAAACTCTTGAAAGATTTATGGTACCACTGCAATGGAGTTATCAGTATAGTCCCCACTTGGACGACAAAAAAACCCTACAACCATTGTATTAGAACGAAATAGATACAGCCTGCACCTAGCAGCCTAGCTGTTTAAGGCTGCAGGCGCTCATTTAGAGGGAAGGAAGCACCAACTCTTCTGTAAAATATGGTCCGATCAAAGCAGGCTCAATCCATAAGAAAGAAAACCGCCTTAAAACGTTCGTTGGTGTGACGCTAAGGCATCTGAAATCATATATTGCATTGACGAGTCATAGCAGAGGGGTTTTATCCTTGGCTAGGTCATACGGATCGCACAAACAGCAACCCATCAGTGAAGAACCAACCAGAGTACACTTCATCAACCACTTCAGCGTATGTTACTAGAGGAAGCTGCCCAAGGATCGTGCTGACTGGAGGGGCTTGCTGATTGAAACTCGGTACCATAAGTAAGTAAGTAAGTAGGTTGTACAAAGCTAAGTACATTCTCCAGTTCGTTCGAGACAATTGAGTCTCTAGTGCGCAAGTATCCTTTACCATATCATACAAGTCTTTGACCTGAAACTTTGATTGTATCCTCGAATACCCTCTGGACCATCCTACGTACATTTCAATGTTTACTTACGTCACCTAAGGATTTGGAAGGAAAAATCAATAAACACCTCCCTGCCACTAGACACACAACACAAACAAGTTTATTACGTCAGACAAACTAACTCAAGCAGTAGTTGGCGTTGGAGTTGGTACTCATGCCTGGGTACGAGGGAACCCTTTGCCCACAGGCACACTGTGTGCGCACTGTCTGCGAAAGAGATTTCCATCAACACTTCCTTACTCTCGTTAGGCCTATCAAAGCAGCCATCTTCGGAAATAAATTAGGATTGCAATCAAATTTACTCCTAATCACATGATTCCCTAATTTCCTGACGAATGTGAACGTTCTATGCCTGTGTGTGCGTGTGTGTGTGATGTGAACCCTCAGGATACGACTCGTGCCCGCATGCACTGATTTGGAAGTCTCCTGGCCTGCTGCGCCCTTGTGATTTCTGTTTGTGTGTACTTTGCCCTCTGTACTGGCCGTGACTGGAATCCGTGAATGGGCCATAAAGTTATATGGCCCACAAAAAGGTACAAATATAACGGAGTTGTTTGGTGTTCTTTTGGTTAGTTCGCCCGGAGGCACCCAGTTTTGCACAAAAAGTTAATAGGCTTTCGGAAATGTCGGGGCGTATACGTAACCTTTTTTTGCTCTCTTTGTTGTTGATGGCACAATAGAGTAGCTATACCAGTCAAATGGGATTGTGGAGTGGCAGTGGAGTGGGTCGGAGTGGTGGTCTGTTTATCCTGGATGCCATCTGTATTTGTGCTATTATAGAGATATTGATCACTTCATTGGTGTGCTCGAGGAAGAAGAATGATATCCTTGAAACATTATTGTGTGGCATCACTTGAACTTACCGGCAGGAGAGGTAGGATGCAGGATGGGTGGGCCGAAGAAAATTAGCAACATATTGATCCATTGACACTGATATATGGTCGGCCTTCCCCAGAGGTTTGCTTTTTCTTTTTGGGAAAATGTAAATAGGGACAAATTAGATGTCTATTACACACTTGCCGAGAGCTCTGGAGTCATTAATCAGTGGGGTGTCAATTCAATAAGGCCAGGAATAGGCACACGTGACGGCCTGTTTAAACGAATATTCAAAGTGATTTTCATGGTGATTTTCATAGGAAACTGGAAGCAGGATATGCCACTTTGAGGATTTTTTTTAAGTCATCATAAGGGATAGTCCTTACCGTCTGAAATCACATGCCATCTTCCCTAAAACCTCTTCCTGTCTCAAGCTGTTGTTATTTGGCTTTTCATGGACATGTGTATGGATATTGGCCACAACTTTGCTCTGAGCATCATTGAGTCACAGGGATATACTAAAGTTCCAGAGGACACCAACAACTTTGCAAATCATTACACAAATTTTTTAAAGACTGGATGAAGGTATTGCAGGATTAAGGCAGGACATACGATGTCCACAAGTCACGATCAACGAAAGATGGAATCTAAAAAGCCCTCAGCATAGCAAGATGGACTCTGGATGTCCGAAACATTTTCATATCTCCAAAATGAAAGTATGTACATCTTGAAAATCCTTCAAAATATGTACTCTATACATCATGAGGAGAGTGATCAATTACTAAAGACTAGAAGATAGACTCTGGGTTTAGATTTAGGGTAAGATACTCAGTGAAGCTATCACAAAGGTTCTAGAACTAAAAATACAGAAGTAAAGCCTATAAGCAGAAGGCAAGTCATGGAGCCCATAAGACTAACAGTAGGCTATCATGTTATTTAGTTTTCAAAGCTTAGTTGCAGAATTTGGCATTACTATAGAAGCGGGGCTAACTTTTAAGCAAGGCCTGTAGCATGAAGTTAAAAAGAAAAGACTCTCGTTGGAAGGAGGCACAAGGAGAGATAACTTTTACCAAGAGTTGGTGTATCAAAAGTACTCTACGGCTCCCAAATACAGGTTGATGTGCCAATGGACTTTCTTGCTAAAGCAGTGCAGCAGAAATACTATGCCACCAGGACAGCGATGAATCGAAATGATATTCGGGTACCAAAAAGGACAAGTCTGAAAGAATGTCTAATAAATGCATGTGAACCCAGGAACTGGTTGGCATTGTAGACCTTCTAATGGGAAGCATGGCGAAATGCATTTCTACCTGACTCTGATGCTCAATACTTCAGAACCTACTTTCACAGGGTTAGACATGATGGCAACGCCTATTGCCCAACGAAGAAGGCAACATTCAGTAAACAAACTGGATGAGGACCTAACCTAAGACAAAATCACAGGACAGAATATAAGCAGGGAAGAGCCTTGAGAAGCTTAGCCACAATATATCGTATCTACCGTCCAGAAGCGAGATGAGGATACTTGATCACCAAAACAGATTATAAATAACCAACTGATGACCTCAGTCAATACGTTAAAACAATCCTCTCCTCAAGAGGCACAGCGGCAATCAGGAAAACAAATGGGTGGGCGATTTAGCAAGAAAGGGCTCGGGACAGTTCATTACTTCTATTCTACCACCTCTAGCTCTTGTTTAACCCAATGTAGAGCAAGCCTTCGCGAAACTAGCTAATAAGAGATGCACCACACTCTCATCTTGTCGTGTTTCGAAAAAAACTCAAAACATGACAAACATACATACACTCCTCACGAGGATTATTACCTCCTTCGGGCCCACCGAGGAACAATACGACTAGACACTGAATATCATTTTGAAGCTTTGAGTGACCTGTCAAGGAAAGCCACCATTCATAGCAATATCAGGATGGTTCAGGATCTCCGCCTGGCTATTCCAAAGCTACAAGTTATTTTATCCACGATAGGAGATCACAATGGATCCATTGGCGATCCGAATACTGACTGATAACTACCTACCTGCCCGTACTGTAGCTAACATTTTAAATGAGCAATTAAGACAGGATTGGGACTGGGACTGGGACGGGAAGCATTACAACGCAGGAAAAAAAGATATTGTTTGAAGGTGGCTATGGTTCTAAGGATAACAAAACACAACAAAGCTAATCAGAAGCATGAAGAAGAGGGGAATCCTTTGAACATTTAGCTGTCATGATTGAAACAGAGACCTCTTTGACTGAACATCTAGGTTGCTGGGTTCTTCAAACTCAATGGGATACTTGGGTTTTATACTCGACAGAGGCTGTGTTGCCAAGAAAATACGTCAAAAAGGATTAAAAAGGTCTAAGTCTGCCATAAGCTATCATCAGATCCCTAATCTAGTTACCTACAAGATAAAAGGTTGCATACTTCAGTGAACCGACCGATAATCAAAGAGTAGCTTCTTTTACTATAACCATGCCAACAGTAGCTCTTGAAACTATACCTTCATTCCTCATTCCTCTCAGGCTTCCATCTAAAGGAATAAATTTTTGGAAAAATCCAATAACAATCACAGCACTATTGCGAGATGATGACTTCCTGGACTGAAACAGACATTCAAAAATGTTCGATTCACTCTGGCCTGTTCCAGGACAGACCAACGTGCAAGGAACGTGAACTGGACGACGAATAAGCAAGGAAGAGGTCTAAAGAGGACCTGATACTTGTACAAAGCTTAAGTCCAGCAGTACACAAGATTTCTTGAGACTAACTAATGATGAGAAGTGAAGCGCAGCCTCTTTCGAGTTTATTACTGGTCACATCCTCTATAAATAGACAAAGGCCTGACATAAACAGGATCAGGAAGACGAAGCAATCTATTAGGAAAGGCAACACTGACTGTCCTAAACTGTATAACAATCTTTAAATAGTTAGGTTTGTCCACGATTGTGGTACATCTCCCACATGTTTCATCTGCTTCTTCCAAGGCAATCCTGCACCGCAAATGAAGGATAATTTTGCCAATTTCCCTTGTTAAGTGTAAGTGTATACTTTTACACTCAAAAATTACCAGCGCCGCTCGAAATGTCAATTCCCATCTTTCTCATCGAATTAAGTTCTATTCCGTCGAACCACTTTGTTAAAGGACTCGTTATGCAAATTCAATTTAAAGCCAAAATGGAGATTTTCTTGTTTTTTTTTTTTGTATCCCGGAAGACACGCAGGATAATGATCTCAATTATCTACGAAAATAAAAACCAAAAAAAAAATAAAAATCGAAAGCAAATCACTAAATGGGCAACAACAGCACGCGCCATCCTACCTCAACCGAAGGATTATACACCTGCGCCATATAAACAGTCGACGGTCCGCCAGGAGGCATTATGAGCTTTTCCATCACCTTTACCTTTCACTTGCCACCATAAACCGCCCAACACCCACCAACCACAAGGTTGTGCAAAAGTTTATTGTGGTAAACCGTTTTTTTTTCCCCGGAACATCCTTTCTGGTGGTGTGGGGCACGTGGTTTTGTGTTTTCGGGCGGTTTTCACATTCTGCGTCCTTTTCGCACATGTGTATGTGTATCCTGAATAAAAAGGAATTTAAGTCACATATGTATACACAAGCGAGCCTGGTGGTACGGTTCCACCTAAGGCCGGGAGACAGATACATTTTATGTGACAACCATACGACGACAGACCATAAAAGCATTCCTTTGACGGAAATTTCATTTTCCTGGTTTGAATGTGTGCCCTCTTAATGCACGACACGGTGCGCTGTTGTGGCGGGGGCTGTAATCTAGAAGAGTGAAATGGTTCCGATGCGATGCATCGTTATGCATGTAGTGTATCTCGAAAGATATCCTCCAGATGATCAGCGGAGTGAGGTATGCTGGGTAAATCAAGATTTGGCCGTTAAGTACTTATGTTTCCTGCCAACGAAATGTGGAAAGTAATTTGAGAGATACGAGCTCGGATACACCGGTGAAATCCGGAGTAAAATGTAGAATTTGATACTCGTTTTGTCGTAATCAGTCAAATATAGACTGCTTCCATTGGGTATGGGTATTCCACAAGGTGGTGATGGTCCAAGAGTCCTCAGTGATACCAAGAAATAGATGCCAGCTAGAGGAATACAGCTTTCCAGAGTAATGCATGGTTTATACCAATCGATCTACTACATGTAGATACCATATCATGCGAATCAGGATACAATACCAACAATATGAGCTTTGACAAGAGCTTTTCATTAGTAAATACCTTCAAAGGGAAACGAAAATAGTGGAGGACCTGATCCAAGAACGAACCAATGAGGAACAGAAAAGAGTCACTTAGATCAATTGAAGTGCCATGCTGGGTACACAAACCAAATTATGAAATGTCCGGCATTCCAGCTTGCCTTGATAGCAGCAGCATAAGAATTATGCAAGGAATTTCAGCAAAAGTTCGTGAGCTTAGGCAAATCGCATGTTCAGGAGAGAACTTTGACGTACCTGGATGAAGGCGAGAAATCGGCTGACACCAACAGGGTCCTCAATATAGCACTTACACCACCTTTCCTTCATCCATGCCTGCAAGAAGGACTTTTCCAAACCAGAGGAAAGTACGCAAATGGTTTCGCTCCCAAAAATGTTCCTCAAGATTATTAATTGGAAGAGTAAGCATTGTTAGTAACTAGATCCTGGTAGTAGAGCAGAAAACAGAATCTCCACCTAATACACTTGAGTTTCAAGGCATTACACTACCCTATCTTCTCCTCAGAAATACCAGATTTCATGACACCTAGTCTGAATGGAGCCCCCATACTCATGGGTGGCTGGTCGCAAAGTCAAAAACCTGAGCATACTTACAAGGGCTCAACGTCTAACATGTATAGGGACTATCAGTTCAATCAGGACGATACACACTGCCGCCCATGAAGCCATTCTCGGACTCTGCCCACTAGATCTGTCACAAAAGAAATAGCAGCAAATAGCTTCCTTCGCCTATGACAAATCAGGACATGGAAAAGCTATCATCAACCGCCAATATGATCCGACTACCTCACCTCTTACACAGGCTTTAACCTCAATTTTGATTCAAGATTTTCATCTAGAGGTTAGAAACCACGCCTCTATATCCACCTACACGGACAAGTCAAAAACAGAGAGGATCCTGTCTTAGGAATATTCTCAGAGGAACTACCAATTGCTGGGCAAGACGAGCTCAAATGCCTCAACTTAAAGCACAGTATCACACTCAACTGGATTCCGGGACATAAGGGCTTCCAAGAGAAAGAAACGGCCGATGAGCTAGCTAGAATAGGCTCGGATTCAAATGACCTACCAACAGATGACTCAGTCCTAATACTCATCAGTCTCCTCACATCCGAAATCACTTTAGACTTTCAAAACATGGCGAGCTGACCCTCCTTAAGTCATGGTCTCAGAAGTACATAGGCCTGCGGTTACCACTGATGCTGATGTTCAAGAAATGAACAAAAAGCCATTCAAGTGGGATAAACTTTGCAAATACATCTCCTTCCCTGCAACGAGTACCCAACTCTCTGCAGTCCATTGATCCATCTTCACCTGTCCAACTTAGTATATATAACTTACAGAAAAATCGGTAAATGAGGAGTATAGAACACAATAGCGGAGCACAGCGGAGCAAAGCGGTGCAATAGTCATACGAATATCTTAAGGTGTGCGTAACCCTATATATTTTTCATTTTCAACAATTTTCCCGCTCTTAGCTTCAAGTCCTTACAGGCTATCCATCCTTATAATTAGATAGACGCCTTCTAAGAAAAATCTGACTAATGTTTGTCGAAAAAGTAAAATGAAACAGTAGTCAGTCTCAATAGCTTTCAAAGTACTGAACAACAAGGACGAATCTAATCACAGTTAAAAAAGCAATTCTAATCATGAATTTCCCCTTCTCCCCAACTAGACTTCTCATCCAAAGGATAGTTGCTTTCGAAAATCCTTTCAATTCCTAACAACACCCTGGAGTAACATTACCCCATTCTACTAAACACGATGTGGCTGTCCCTCTGGATGTTGGAACACATCTTCTCCCATTCACCAAACCAATAACACATCACTCATCCTGGACATCAAAACGTGTTCATAAGAGTAGTTTCGAGGTGATACATCTGCTCCATGCAATCGTATCATCCCAGGACAGTCATATAACCTTTGGCGAGATATGATAATAGAAACTTGTCATCCATAAGTGCCAGGATTAAGCGACTTGACAATGTGTTACTATTTGTTTGAGATATCACTCTGAGGACCAACGAAATGAATGAAAATATATTTTAAGGACATGCTTTGGCCTTGAGAGTATCAATCTTTTCCTTGGATGGAAGGGACTTCTTTCTTACAAAAGTTTGAAACAAATTTGGTAAAAGATTTTGTAAGCTAAGAGCAAGCATTCAAACTTGATAGTTTGACCAACTGTGGGCCAGTTTCCAAAATAGTCAGTCAACATGGTCCGGTAGGGATGGCCATTTGAACTAGCTTTGTCTTGAGAATCATTGAAGAAGAAGTATGGGCCACATATCCAGCATAAACCCCGCAACAAACAGTAGGCACTAGCGACCACACTTAGACTAATTACGGTCTAAGTCTAGATCTAGAAAGCTTAATATAAAGCGGTGGAGGGTATTGATGTTGGCATTAGCCAGTTCCGCTAAATCATCATAAAGCAGCACCTAAGTGCAATATTCTTTGACCGAAGAGAGCTTAGCCTGTACATACAAAGGAGGTGAAGAATGTTGTCCATGTACCTTCTACAGAAGTCATTCGCGAGGAGGTCCAGCCTAGTGGCATGCATACGGATGAAGCAGTGTCCTGTCATGAGACCTATTACGATTACTGTGCGCGTCCTTCTTTGTCTAGGCATTTCTAAACCAGTTTGGACCAGATCTGTCTGGAAATGAGACACGTAGTGCCATTTGTCCATCAAAGATAGATTGAATCCACGCCCGTGAGATTAAGCAGAATATGTACTATAAGGAGACCCATGGCGAGCTCGTCGGTCTTACAATCCATGGAATGTCATAGAGTTCCGACACCCAGGTGACGTGGATGTTGATTTATTCAGACGCTATAGTGATTGGGAAGGTAGAAGGAGATATTTATGTTTAGATTGTTGGAAAAGACTCCTACTCCTACTCCTGACCCGATTGTTGATCCATCCGTTAGAAGAACCAAGTGATTTGAAACCACAAGTCATCCCCCAATCAACTCTTGAGTTGAAAAAGTTAATAGTCGGTGTCTTACGGGAGGAACTCAAGATTGGTACGAATAGAGGAGTGTCCTGTCGTAGGGCTAGAGCACTAAATTGTTGAGCAGCTGCACAGGCTGCCACTTATGTGCTCTAGACTTACAGCTGTCGGGTAAGACCACCTTGTACCCAGCTTAGTTGAGTTAGGTAAGAGGGTTTATGTTACAATAGAAGAGTTCAAGGATATTGGGTTTTTGGCTGAAAATATGAAACCCAAACACTTAGATTTATCGGAGAGTGTCAGGCTAAGTTTCACTAATTTCGAGGAACTGAGTTAACACTAATCCCACATCCCTTAGTCCGTTTACAAAGCTTAAGCAAGAGATCTCTGAACATTTAGAAGCGATTCGATTCAAAAAGTGTCCAAGAACCATTCGTTCTTTTCAGATGACTAAGGGACTTGAGGAAGGATGCTAAATAGGTCATTCCAATTAACTATGTACAAATAAACAAACTATCACTATCCTTCGTGTGCCTTTGGAATAATAAAACAAATATTCCACTTAATTGTAAGTAAACATAACCTCTCTTCCTCCGCGTCATTGGCATGTTCTTCCCACCCAATCCATATAATCTGCTCCTCCAATTCTGATTAATAAGCAAACACAGCCATACACGTATACTGACTCACTAATTTTATGTCCTGATTGATTTCTTAATCCACTTCTAGCTTCTCATAATGGCTCATTCACATACACACAACGTGCGTAGGTATTTCTATTCATTAACCCAAGGAGTCTACCGCCAGGAATAGTTATACAAAAACATTCGTTTGTCTACATACCAAAGCCAAATCTGGGAACGAGAATGGTTTGGAAAACTATTTGCCAGTATCCTGACAGAAATACTATATCTAGATGGAGGAGATTTTCGGAATCTTTGTTTGAATGTGAAGTCCTTGACAAATTGCACACACTGTAGTCGTTCGATTGAAAGGATTCAGTGGCGATGCCAAGGACTCGTTGCATTAAACATACAGCTACATTGCGGCTATAAGCAAATTGACCTTAAAAATGTATTAACTGTTTCATGGGTTTTTATTGAACTCGTGTGTACGTTTAAGCCAGCACTCCAGCCATTCTGTGCGCAAACATAATTTACTACCCGACGGTTTTTTTTTTATCAGAGCCATAAAAGTAAATGCCCTGCGTGTGGTCTAAAAATACCATCTATAGCACTGGTAATAGTACGTTTATGACGTTGACAGAAACTCTCGACCCACATTCACGTCCCAGCGTTGTCCTGACCCAAATCCAACTGTCGACCTCGAGAGCATTTTAAAAAGTCCTTGATTCTCATCTTTTCATTAAAAGCAAACACAAAAAGGAAAACATTTTCATTGTCCTTACATTTTTGTCATTTTATGTATTTCTGCTGCTTACTTGATCGTATCCATCCATTCACCATTTTTTCTTTTTTTGTAAAAAGGACTGACACTGTTTTGTGTTAAAACATTCCTTACCTACCGGGCCTCGCTAATCTTATGCCTGAATTCCTCGCTGAGTTGGAATAACTTGATTGTGGTTTACCCTGAAGAGGCTTTCCTTTATGCCGTTGGGGTTTATTATTATTTTTTTATTTTTATTCTTTTTTCTTACCCCCTCGTGCCATCATCCCCATGCAACACCTTTAATTTGTTTTTGAGGTTTTTCAGGTTGTCGTCGATAGAATCCCCTCGGCGTTATGCGAGGATTACATTGAATTTCCAAACACCATGGAGGAATGAGTGAAGGATACAAGGAAGAAGACGAAGGACAGATATTTTCACAAAGTGGGTTGACTGCCTTTTTTTTTTATTTTTTTGTGTGTTTTGTTCCATTGTGGCTGCGTGAAGTTCCTGCGGGACTTCTTGGTTGAAAGTTTTTGCTGTCAGTCTTCCCGCTGTGGCAAGGATATTTTATGCTGGGGACGCCACTTAAGCTGTGAGTGTTCTAATTAACATGGTAATTTTGCGTTTCCAAAAAAAAAAAACAAATAGAATGCACTAAGTTGGAGGCCAATTAATAATTTGAAACAAGAGACTTAATTCGGTTAGGACGGGTCATTGGGTCTAGAATGATGTACACCGACGTATAGGAAGCTAATTACTGTGGTTTTCGGAGGAAATAGCATGCAGACATGTTCGTGGGCCTGAGGAGCTTAATGATAATTGACATGAGGAATTAGCGATGCCACCACTTTGGGGAAGCAATGTGGTAGATTGATTGATGAGGGTGGTACTGACTTGGCTGTAGGTACGCCACTGGCACTGTTAATACACTGCGGTTTCTATGATGTCAGCAAGATTTCTGGATGGGCGAGATAGATGTGTAGATTTGGATCTTAAACAGTTTGGGTCACCAAATAAGTAGATTAAGCATTTCACCAGGAATCTAAGCTTTAAGAATCCCGACAGTCATTAGGATCTGGGTAAAGACAGACGCACAAAACACAGATTATAGTCCAATAAACTATTTGGACCATCTTTTGCTAAAATTGGTAGATGTTTGCTCGGTTAATCATAAGAAAGAGTCACTACAGCCGATGACCTTAAGACTCATGAATACATCGGCTACACATCCTTTGAAACTAAGATTTGACTGTAATCTCCTCTACTTCAGTACCTTTCTAGTAAAAATATTAGCAACTGACAGTCAAGGGGAATTGAAGTTCCTAGAATCGTGGACTTTTACTGCCATATGTCTCGAAAGAAGATGATGGAGTAGTTCAAGATTTATCAACACAGAGTGCCAGACTATAGAGCCATTTTAAGTGAACTGTATGACTCTGAGGATTCTATCAAAATGGCGATGCCCTGGGTAGGTATGTAGACATCTACTAAAAGAAAACTCGACATATCACATAGAATTACAGATCCTGCCTTAGCTTGACTAGAAATCTAGTTGCGCGTTAGTTACGCTAAGGTGCCTGTGTTCACTAAAAGATTGACCCTCTTCTCAAAAGATTTCTACAGAGACTGATAGAAGAGAGGAAGATACATTTATCACTCCCTATCCTTAGATAGGTGTAGTTAGATTCATAGATATTAGAAGATATTCTAATGTACTTTCGTACACACCAATCTATACCGAAACCATCTGCCACCTCTTCGTAGTGCTACCTGGTAATTTCTTCGGAAACACCGTCCTGCGTCATATAACATAAGTTTCGATTTGACCATGGCCTAGCAACTCTCACCTGAAACAAATCTACATATAGATAGTTTCGAGAGAAGGAACAATGACTTGGAAATGGAAATATACTTCGTTAACAGATTCCTTCAATCAGAGCGCAGATTCACACGGTATGTAATCGACAAAATGTCATTCACTATAGTCAGTCCTCTTCTCGAAAATCCTTCTGAAAGTAAGCAGAAAAATGGCATCTGACTACTGCTTACCAAGTGGAGAAGGATAATATCTACTGACCCAACTGACCCAACGGTGAGCAGTTTGTAGTACCAAGACCTGTAGTATAAGACCTGCTATAAGATTAGTTGGTTACGGTTTATGACTTTTCTATCAGCCTTTTAGACTAGTACAACAGAAATAAGGTGCGATATTGGATGGCTAGGGATCCTCGCAAATGACTTCTCTAGAACGTGCATGAAGAGGAAGAGATACGAGCTAAGCTGTTTATTTTGTAGAAAATTGCACATCAGTGGCCTTCAACATTGAAGGTAGATTTTAGAGATCTCGACTATTGTGATCATGCAATGGACCTATTTTAATCTAAGAACGACTCCCCTAACTCATTATAAGGTCCTCGTTCTCGCACTATGCAACATTTCATAGGATAGAGCATCGAACATTGAGACACCTGTTGTACCTCATGTCGTGTTGACTTCACGACCCATAGGTAATATGATTTGTCAACCAACAGACAACTGTCTCCATTTCATTGCTCTTCTCTTGGACTGAGGGCACATTTCATTTCCCAAGGCCTTCAGCGAACCGAGATATGTTTCATGACTTCTCCTATATATGCAGAATGAAGGCATGCAATCCTAAGGTATCGACAAATAAAAGATGAACATTACAGACCCTTGGGAGCATACGTTTGATCGGCCTGCATCTTGGAGTGCAATGCCACACACAATTGTCTTCGCAAGACACCCAATAATCAATAAGGGGCCTGACCGAGGACGCGAGAATGCCCAAGGCAAGTTCAGGTACTGCGAAATCATTCGCTGGGGCTTGGTTTTTATTCTCATTTCCCTTAAATCCAGTGTGACTTGGGGCCCAGTAAAGACTCAAAGAGTTCAACTTTATGACTGAATTCAAGGCATAACAAGGGGCAGTAATAGTTGTCCTAAATACTATGAATCCTCCACATATTCTTATCAATACAGTCGGTAGTCGTTGGGACAATTTAGACCACTGCTTGAAAAAAAGAGGAAAGCTTGCCTAAAGTGTAGTGAAGTCTAGTGTTGTTGGTCTTCACGAAGACATCGGCACCAGACCTTTAACTAGTTTTGTTTAAAGCAAAGATTAGAGCTTTAAAAAGGAGAAGACATACCTAGAATCACATACCTAGGCGAAAGCCCTCTCCACGAAATAACAGACGCATAAGCTAGAAAAGGTCTTATCATAACCAAAGTACAGTACTCGGTGATAAGCCCTAGGTCTTGCCGAAAGGATACTGCAATGTTTGGATGTTTTTGATTTGACAAGCTTTGTTCAAGGAAGTTTCTGAACCAGGATCTCTCGCAGATATTTTGGTAACAATCCTCTGTCTTGTAAAGGGAACAACCTCAGTTTTCAGAGGATTAGCCGAAAGCTCATTCCTACATTCCGCATTCCATGCCTGATCGTAAAAGGTTGAACTATTGACAACAGAGTATCAATAAATGGAGACAGAACGCCACCCTCAACACCTGCCATAACATGGCGGCTACAGTTCGCATCTACACTCAAAGTTCTATTCATCAGCAATGTCCTGATCTAGCAGAGTCTAGCAGAGTCGCACCTAATCAATTGTCGAAGGTGCTCTCTATGTCAATGAACACACAGGATTTTCGACGCTGGTATCAATGTTGTATCTCAGATAGAGGGTGCATCCTCAGTTCATATTTCCACACGTAAACTTCGACTAGTCCTTCCAAGCTTTTCGTCAAGAAGGAAGACAGACCCATAGGTCTAAAACTCTTAGCGAAAGAATCGTCAGCTCTTGAAATAAATCCACTCTAACCATACGCCAAGGTCTTGAAATATGTAATTTCCAGATTCTCTTCAGAGTTGGCTTATCCCCTGTTACAACAGAGTTGGGTACACTCCATCGATACCAGGCTGAAGCTGATAGCCTTATCTCTTACCACACCGAATGCAGTATACCACCTACGTCGAGTGTTAAGGCTTACATCAAACTCAACCTACACAGACGGACTAAGCTGTGATCCAATCCTTATCTGATTACCCAGCAGAGGACTCAAAGATTAGCCTTTCGCCTGAGTGTACTTATAATCAGACCTTCAACACCAGTGTGATTGTCGTGCCTCTTCTCAGAACTTCATTATATCGTATATCATACGATAAAGGACGAATGGATACATATACATATGTGTGTACATACGCCGAAAAGATGAATTTCACCACTACTGGCAGCATGATATCTACTTTCCTATTTTATGCTGGACTCCCACAGTCTCCATCGCCACTGTATAGTAATAACATATACAGATACCTCAGCACTTGTCTAAATGGCTTGCCACCCCCCAGCGGAAACCAGCATCAGCACGTGAAGGGTTGTAATACATCCTGCCACCGTACCCACATGGATCTTTCACCAGGAAGTAGTACACGCGTGGGCATTTCCCTATGCTACAACCATCATTATGTATTCCAGAAACTGCTACGTGTCCTGGTAAAGGGTAGAGGAACCTTAAAGTTCTGTTTGCCATTGTAAGTTAAGCAAAATTACCATAACATTACTTGTAATGGTGTTGTGAGTTTGTGTTTATCTGGCATAAAGCAAATTAAACGTTCCCATCAAGAGATGATAAACATCTCAACTCATATTCAACTCCGTTGAACTTTAGCCTCCTTCAGATGTGCCTGTCAAAATGTCCTCAAAACAGAGCCATTCCGCAGGAGCATGTTCGTAATCATCTTTCAGGAAATTTTATTAAATTGCTTTCGCGCACTCGGATACAATGTGATGGTGTCAGTTCTAATTAAAATCTAATTAATCCCCGAATTAGCGCCCTTAAGAGCATCTATTCGAAAAAAGGGATTTCGGGAAAAATTTTCCAAACAGAAAGGCTCAGCTGCTGTTTTAATTAAGCTACTCTGGGACTGCTTGCCTCCGTTCTCGTGAGGGTGTCCTTAAATTTTCAATTTCCGTGCAAAGTTTTCCACTGTGATGATGCTCATTAAAGGTTACCTTGACATGGATTGTTCTGTGTCAAGGTGGTTTCTAGGTGAAGAGTTTCGAGAACTCCACACCGATGACTGAAGAGGGCGTACCGTCGCACAAGGTTTAAGTATCCTGCAAGGAGCATTAAGTGTGTTTTTTCCTGCGGAATTCGATTGTGGTTCGACGAGTTGAGTGTCCACTTCAATTGGACGTGCAATATCGAGAACAGTAATTGATTTCTTTTTTTTTTTACGTTACTTTCAGGGAGAAATTCAAGGATCATAAATTTTATGGCTTCGTCCATTTAAGGAGGCAACATAAAAAAAAAAAACACAAATACCCGCTAAGAGTATGATGATGATTATTCTCGTATCAGGGATTTTATTCTTTTTTCCGCCAGGATCGTTCGTAATGTGAATTTTATGGGACATACCATAATAATAGCTTTATGGAATCGGGATAGTGCAATTTCATTATCTGGAGCTGGGCTGGTTATCCTTCTTTTAGAGGAAGTACTAGAGTGGTTTTATATGGTTGTACTACGGTACAGACGTTGGAGTAACATTCTAGGTTATTAGCGTTTATTGTTTCATTCGAGGAAGTGGGATGTTTGGTGTGAACATTGGTCTGTGTGAAAGGATCTGGAGAAAACTGGAGAGCACTCCACTTTTCGATTAGTTAGCTCCTTTAGGACATCTTCAGTTGCACTTATTTTTCGAGCCATAGGTAGTTGTGTGGTTTCTAGTTTGAAGACAGAGATTCTGTGTCCTTGAACGAACTTTTTTACTCTCTAATTGCAGCCAAAACGTAGTGGTTACCAACCGAGTGTCAGCCTACTTCAGTGGACTTAAGCCTGGAGATATACACATACGTACATGGGCTACACTCCCAATGCTAATCACACAATGTGTATCCTTCGTAACCGATTCTGTTGCTGATCATAGTTTTAATATGTGCAAAGGACTGAAGAGTCCCCGAGGAGCACTGATCCTCAGATCATTGAGTTATCAATTCAATTAAGACGACATTGCCGATCCTAGGACGTATTCATCGATATCATGTAAGAATCCATAGAAGCTACCGGATCCCAATACCCCAAAACCCTTTCAACGTCCAGCAACCTGATGCACCCAGATAGCCACTAGACGCCTCTAGTAACGTGTCTATTGATATGGTCCTGGTAATGCCTGTATTGGAATACTTTAAAGTGGAAACCCTTTCATTCCATAGTACAAGAACTCTCTGACTGTAGTAACTTCCGGGCTCACATTTGGAACCAAAAGATCTCTGGCCTACCAATCTTTTTTCCTTTCTGCTGAAAACACTGGAAAGCCAGATTAATATCCATCTGCACCAGGACATGAATCTAGCTATGTGGTCCTACATACCTACTGCTAAAGCAATTCAGTCCTTTATTGAAAGGAGTCTGAGCTTTAAGGATAGCATTTTAACAATGTCTCAACAGAAGCAATAACCACCGCGCATGGAGATCTGAAAGTGCACACACCGCTTGGAATATTGATCATTCAGTGGCTTACAGTTCGGTTTACTAATACACAATTGGGCACTACATCGACTAGAGAGCTAACCAGTCCCGATGGACCCCAATGTGTTATATGTTCACCCCTTCTCTAGAAACTGACAGTTAGTCAATGGAATACTAGTACCTAAGCAGATAAGATTGCTAATGCAGTCACAGGCAAAAAACCGAACAGTGCCAGGGAAATCCTGCATCATTCCATCCATCTATTCATCAGAGATGGGCCTCCAGATTGGACTGAACGTAAACCTTGTATAAATCTTAAAGGAACCATTCTCTCATTTAATGAGGTTGGAGCTCAAGTAACCATTTCACAGTCAAGCGACAATCAAATCCATTGAAGCATGATCTTTTATGTCAAAGGCCAGTTTAGGCCAGTTTAAGCCATTTGACACTTTCGGAAATGACTCTCGCCAGCGGTGATAGAGTTGTATCTCCCTAGGTATGTAAAGGGATTGCTTTCTGACTAAAGCTGGAATTCCTGATACCGCTGAAGTAAGCCTATCTTACTGCGACAGAAATCCTTACTGCCTCGTAGCATCGAATGTTACAAGTGGATTCTGATGAAGGATCTGGCCCCCCAGATGCACCTTCTAAAAACTAAGTTTTTTCTCTTCACTAGGAAAAGGGTTCTGAAGGCTCAATGGCTTCACTAAACAGGTCCCTGATAAAGTCAAATACCTGGGAGTGGTCCTAACGTAAAACAAAAACTGTTTACCAAAGCATGTCAAGTCGAATTCATCTCAGCACTGTAAGGATCTTTTTGGCAAGCCACAGAGATTCTCATTGAAAACAGCATGTCTCGGAATCCTTTCGTAATACAGCTGACAATGCTCGAGAGGCTCTACTTAATATCCCTTCCATGACACCTACATCAAGGACTATGTATATACAAGAAAGAAATCTAATATGTTAGACGGAGTGGGTTTTGGTATCATCCACACTGGGGTGTTGATGATCTTGCATAATGTTTATCCCACAATCTTGATTCCATGATGATTCCTTCTGATGTTTGTAACACTGTAACCTACTACCGGCTTCAGTCAAACTCTAAGACTGGCTTAGGTAGCACAATTTTCAGCAATGGTTCCAAAAACAAGTCAAGCGTCTACTTGTTGTCTTGTTAGGTTTTCCAAAAGTCATCCTTTGTAAGGAATAGGTCGAGAGGTGACCATAGCCTCAAGGCTGAGTTCAAAGTGTTACTTATTTTAGAAATCAGTGCAAATACTGGACATATTGACTATCTGATCACACTGGGATCAGGAAGAATGAGATTTCCTATTAGTTTGCTAGACAGGGCAAGCATTTCAGTATGTTAGCCTTAAAAGGCTCTCCTGGAACACTTGTATGGAGGGACACTATGCTTTGAATGTCAAATCTTTGATGGTGATGTCATGAGTCCTGATACTGGGTCTTGGTGTCTGGTAGTACAACGAACCACTTTCAACCTTATCTTTCCCCTAAACTTTTCCCAAATACACTTTATTTGAAATCCAGCCCCACTGACATGACAAAGGACATTTCTTTCATAGTAATTCAACTTTCCCTTAATCGAGTGGCATGGTGTCCTCATGGCCTCACATTCTTCCAACATTTTCTTCGGTCCAGCATGTCCATATCCATTTCAAAGAACACAGTCCCACGAACAGATCTGGGGGTTCCTTCTCACTGCTACGTTAGGAACGACTCACACCCTTCGAAACTTTACTCAAGTGATTGGTGGTACCACCTCCCATTCGCTCCAACCTCATACAACAAACTCGATTTTTCCCGAAACCAATTTAGCAGAAACTCCTGAAAACACCTGCTCTTCCAGACTGCTACACAAACATTTGTCTCCCTGCCTCCTAGTTGCTTGGAGTGTACGCAACGTCCTTGTCAAACAAGAAGCGAATCCTCGTACACATATTATTGTAGCAACCCGCTGAAACACAGTTCATTTATTTATAGCAATATTCACCGCAATTGCATGTGCCCTAACCAGGACGAAATTCATGGAAACAACGATCCATATCAAATGGAACCGGCGCAGCAGTTTATGGCACTCTTCATGCCTCTTTATGTTCGCTGTCACATCTAATTAGTTACCGAAAGCTTTAAAAGAAATACCTAAGATATGTGCTCCTGTTCGAGCACATGGTTGACCCATATTTCAGGACGAAAACTGCCAGGACACACGCTATCATAAAGATTATTAAAGTGACAGTTGTAGTTTTGTGTAGGAATTTCGTACACGATTAGGTTGAGTTTAGGGTGTGTGAAGTTCGTTCTGTCGTCCTTTTGGATCAATATGTGAACTTCTGAAAAAATGTTCACTTTCTGTTGGAGTATGCGGAGTGGTCCTCATCGAATTCCAGAGCTGTCGTGTGAGGAACCAAGTAGATGGTGATGAGGTTCCTAATTCATTAGAATACTTTGGCATCCGTTCATTGTCTGGAAAGTTCATGTAGTCAGCTGAAAATAAACTCATTTAACTTTCGAACGCATGTCTGGCAGTGAAATTTATTACCACATTCACTGACTGAAGACTTTTGTCAAATTGTCAAATTAGAAAAGTGCTTTCGACGGAATTCCAAAAGGAGATGGGAATTCCTGACATAAGGAAGAGTTGAAATTAATCCAAAGGTTGGTAGGTAGAAGTGATTGTATCTGTAAACTGTGCTGAGACATAATTATCGCGAAAACAGCGTTTTAATGGCACGAATCTTGAGACCTATGTGGTGTCTTCAAAGCTAACCATCTTTACCTATGTTTGGGTTTACCTAGTGTGCGCTCTCTGAATCTGCCTAAAGCTGGACGTTTGCATAGGAACTGTAGAAATGTTACTTTTTAAACGGAATGCCAATTCTGGCCACATGGACTCCGATGGGCCAGTCCGGTATCTCTTGTGTTTTATTTCAGTTCCATATGGACCACAGTACTGCACCCTGTGCCACCTTCTATCAACTTTGAATAGATTATACGGAAAGATTCTACTCTTTCGGGTCACCAGTATGAAGTTCAGTGCCTCAGCAAGGACGCCATCAGAAGCAGGTCCCTGTTCGCTCATACTGTTCGATGTTAATGCCGCACGGCACCCAAAGAAGACTGAATCTAGACCGGTCACCCAGTAAGAAAAGATCTTCCATGCACTATTCTACTAACTTCGTGGTGATAGTGACCGACGCAAAAGCCTTGGGACCTGTCTGCCTGGAAATGGGACTTGTGAATGTGACAGCCTTCCCATACAGCGAGAAACTCTGCCTGGAAGACGGTGCATAAAGAACGAAGGCGGTAAGACTTTGAAAAGAGGCATAACTCCCAAACGTTTCTTCGTTCTACTCCATCGGAAATCGAATAGGGATATTATCCGTTCCTCACTCCGCCCTGTTTTGGGAATCTGACTGAAATTTCAGTCTTGGAGTTAAGTAGTCTTTAGATTGACTACCAGATCCTCTGGCCATAGACACAGGATGCTGTTACGACCATAAGGTTTGGTACACCAGTATCTTGTTTCTCTTAGCCTGATCGCACTAATGGTGAAGTATAACGTCTTATGGCCCCCTCTACGCCTAGAGCTGAGGTTCCTTAACGCAGGCCACAAACTAGCGATTCATAGGAAAGTGTAGGTTGCGCAACCACGGTGTACATCCATGAGACCATCTTCGAGCGTTGTAACCACTTCTTAACGAAGGTTAAGCTGCAAGCATAGAAGGACACACAGGCTTTCTTTACCCGCTGCTCAATATTGAGTTTCCAGCTTAGATTTGGATCAAGTATCACACCAAGGTTGTTTAGCCATGGAGTCGTAAATGACGGTATTTTGGTTTTAGTGGTAAGAAGCATCAGTACAGTTTTGTTCCAGCGGCCCATTTGCTAATCTCGTCCAAAACTTCTTTCATAATCCCAAGGATTACTAAAAAAAAACATTCCTGATTCCACCTCTATCAAGTCTGAACAGGTTTTTGTTGATTGGCGTAAGCCAAAGAAGAGAAGAAGAAGTGCCTTATTGACAATATTTGGCGTCGATGAAAATGAAGAAATCTGTTTTGTTGTGAATCCTTTTGAAAGGACAGTAAGATATAGACCGCCAAGTGCATTGCTAAATCACTTGGGGGAGTCCCAGCATCCTATGGGCTGTACAGCAGAAAGAAGGATCTCCAAGTACAAGGTCTTCTTTGCATCAAATGCATATTTCTCATCGAAAAAAAATCCAGAATCAGTCCAATAACTTGGAGTACATTGGTAGAAACCCAAGAAATCTAAGTCTCTTCATCGACTGGACCTAACTATGAATTCATGAAGAAGAAAAAAAATAGTATTCTGGAGCATGTTCCAAGACAAGTTTGACGGAGTAGGTCTCTTCTATCTTAAAGTTGGAAGCTTCAATAAGAACTTTCGCTCTGAGACGATCTAGTGACGCTGGAGGAATGAGAATCAATACGATCCTATAATAAAGGGTGACCAGATAGCAATTGCCATGTTTCAGCAGCTGTCAAAGTTACTAATGACATCCAGCTGTCAACATATTCAGGAGGATTTGACATTCCATCATGCATCGTATTGTGCTTGTCGAACTTGCGGAACTTCTACTATAGAAAGTCCGACTTAGTTGTAAATACGCATCGTGAGGTCGATCGTCATCATGGCATCAGTGTGCAGGTAATTCGTTTTACCGTGTAAAAGTTTGAGCGTGAATACACTCTTTTGAACCTTAAGCCACCAACCAGATAGAGGTTGATGCGAAATGAAGAAAACATAGCCGCCGCAGCTAAATTTGGCATCGTCAGCTCATTAGTGGTTATATTTGGGCCTGTATCCGTTTAAACTTGTGCTGATGCAAGACTTGAAGGTGGGCGACCTTAATCAATGGGGTGAGTTCGCTAATAGGCCGCTGGAAATGTTTGCAGGATCCGGACCTTGGATCACATATTGAACCGAGTCATCAAAACTTGGACCGATCACCACACATAATGGCATGAAAGTAGCTTCAAAATAAAGCCAAAATCAATGTTATACCTCACACCTTTGTCATTTTATTTAAATTTTTTTTTCCTATCGTTCTTATCTGGACACCCTATATCCCAAAGGATCCACTTTGCCCAGAGTGTGTCTACGCTTGAGCCACCGTCAGCTACCGAAACTGAACTTAACCTACATACACATATGTATTTACTCGTTTGTTAGTAAATAAATAAGTTCCCCAAGAGCCTTAAAATGAGTGACTTTTGAGAGCAGCAATAAAACGCTCATCACTTGCTGAACTTTTTTCAATTCACGTTTCTCGAGAAAGCAATCGTTGTCGCTTTACGATGCGATATTCACTCGAAACTCTTTTTAAACGTTAAAAAGCAAAACAAGGACCAAGTTCACTATAATCTCGGCTTTTAGTGTGCAACCAAAAAACCAGTAAAATGCGTCGTATCACAGCTCGGCAATAAAGACAGCCATAAAAGGATTCATCGTATCGTTGGTGCTGGGAGTGAAAAATTATAGTCTCGACGGATGGCTGGACCAATACTCCCGATTTACTATAAAAAATAAATCCAATCATTTCGAGGCGATACTTAGCCCGATACGAACTTAAGTTAAATGAGGATGCATTAAGGCGAATTGAGTAATGACGTCCTGCCCATCAAGGACCCCTGATTAGATTTGAAAAACTCTGTGACATGTATTTCTTTCGCGCAATCAGCTAATGGAAGTAATCGATAGTCGGTCCTTATGCAAAGGACGAAGGATACTAAAGTGAACTTTATACTCAGATAATTGTATTTAAAATAATGAGATTTAATTACTGGTGGCAGAGGGTAAGTCGACTACAGCTTGGCGCTGAATTAATGAGTACTAATTGACAGCGGGTGCTACGATTAATTATATGCCTCGGTGTTTTGAGGTGGACTCAGTTGGGACTCGGGGGAGATATACATAATGATGAGCGAATCGATATGTAGATTAGCTGGTGTGGGGGCAAATGATATACATATTCAAATTTCTGGAATCACCTACAGGCAGATTCCTGTATGCTGACGACTAGCCATATGCCCCTTGATGGACTTCGAACACTTCTTGCCAGGGGCCACTGACTGTTCGTACGATCAATACATAAATCATTGTACGAGTATCTCAGGACATGGAGCACTGGAACAGGATAATCGTAATATATTGAAATTGATATGTTGAAGGCGAGCGGAGACTCCAGAGGTGGTACTAAAGGCATAATAGAAGAGTCCCACGCTTTCCTCTCACTATCAACTCCTACTCTACACCTCCACATTAGTGGCTTCTGGGTGCCTAGAACTTCGACTTAAGATAGGGTAACCAACCCCCTTGGAAGATAGTTGAGCTGGTTCTGCATATTGGAACTTCAGCTCCATAGGGATCTCCAAAACTGAGTCAGGGAGTTGGACAAGATTTGGTGGCGGAGAACCTCTCAATGGGCCAAGCGCAGCACTCACGTCCCCGAAGTGGTTTACTGACCATGAAACTGGTCCTCCAGGTTGGGGGTAGTGCTTCGGGGTAACTTCCCCAACACGTAAAAAACAGATAAAAGTTCAGCATAAAGCCTCGGATAAGAAGGGATCTACTATTGACGAGCCAGGAAAACGGCAAAACGAACAACGATATCTGATCTACACATGGAATGTTCGAATCATGAACAGATCGCGTGCAGCCAAACACTAGCGGAGGGTCTAGACAGCTATAATGGAGATATCACCGCCATCCAGGAACTGCGGTGGGATGGGCTGGGTACAAGAAGGATGAAAAACTGTGACATATACTACGGTGATTGCTACAAAGAAGAGAAACAGCGCTTATTCGGATACGGATTTGTTGTAAGCGGCAGATTTCGGCATGAGGTCTTGAGGTTTAGACTTGTTATTGAACGCCTTATGATAATCCCCATCAAGCCTAAATTCGCTAGCATCAGCCATGCGCTCACGACCCCGCAGAGGAAAAGATGTTGCTACCAAGGAGTGTTTCTATGACCTCTTCCACAAGACATAAAAGCAATGTCCTAAGTAGGACGTTAAAATCAACGTAGGTGCACAGTAAGCGGCGCTGCACAAGGCAACAAGACCCGAACAAAGACCTGTAGACCATGACCCAAACTTCGCTTTCAGGCAGAATGAACCATTCACCCGGACGATGGAATCTCAGACTTCCGTCCACCTGACCAGAATAAAGCGAGGATAGCAATATCCAAACTTAAGTCCAAGAAGGCTGCTGGACCGGATGCTCTACAGGCTAAATTTTTTAAAGCATTGGGCTAGCTGTTCGTTGTGATGTGTTCTGGAAGACTTGAAACTTTCTAAGCCATCAAATTTGCAGCAGCAATTTGGTAGAAAATGGGACCACAAACCTGCCACTATCCACTGAATACTGCAATCGGACAAAGGCACAGGCTCAGGAATATTTTCAGAGCAACCACAATCCACCCGGTACCATGAAACTCCCCAACTACGCGACTGCATTCCAAGCAGAAATATATGGTATCACCGAGGCCGGCATGAGCCTATCCAATCTGAACATCAATTCCATCACAACTTTCACAAAACTGATCAAGAGATGTAAAGAGGAACTCAAATCCCATCACGCTATTCTGGATTCCAGAGGCACTCTCCTTGTGCCATAAAACGATCAGAAAACTTCTATCATTCTTCCTATCGGTGTCATCACAGGCCACAACCCAATGGCAGCTCACCTTAGAAGAATAGGAATCAGAAACACAGACCTTTCCAGACGCTTCGGCGACACAGAGGTAGAGGAATGTACAACACACTTTCTAGTAGATACCAAACTTTTGGTTCAAGAGGGCCCCACCTGTCATGGATTCTTCAGTTGCAATAATGCTTGTTTTATATTTTTCAGGTATCCCACACCGGGGAACACAATGGATTCATCGAGTTCCGAGTCAGACTGTACCCCCTCTTGGTTGCAGTCATTTCTTTAACCCATCAGTACCGATAAAGGCCTAAGATCGTGTCCTTTTCCTATTCCTCTCCATTCGATAGTTGAGTTGAAAATGCTCTTTTGAAATCTAAGTGACACGTTTATAGTCATTGACTTGATTATTTCCTGATAGTCTTCGACCAGATATACCATTCTGGGATGTCTCACATAACTCCCAGCTATTGTCAGCGTTCGCCTGAACTAATTTCGTAAACTCAAACCTGAATATTGGAGCAATGAAACCTGAATAGCACCACTCTATAGGGCAACTCTTTGAGATCAAATGGCATAGTAACTACCTACACCTGTAATGTGAACATCCCAGCAAACTAGTCCCCGGCGTCCATTTATTGGAACAATGCTACATCAACTCGTTGTCCATACGTTCCACTCTGTATTCAGTGTAATTGCTTCTGTCATTGAAATTCTATCCCTCACAAGTGTCCATAATGTATCCGAAAAGTTCATTCATTAGCCAGATCCTTACCCCTGTTATTTCATTGATAATGGCCACTTTTGTTTCACTTATTCTACCAGCACTTTGCATTCTATCTGTCTATGTATCTGCTTTATTCTATTGCCAAAGATAGACTTCCAGGAAGCCATATTTAAAGTTTTCACTCCGGACACATGGATCATAAAACATTTCCCATGCCCAACCTCCTCCAGCGTTGGACTATCATGGCACGAATGCAACACAAGTTTGGGTCAACAAGATTGCCAATGCTATTCCAGGTCTGGCAAAGACATAAGTGACGTTTTATATTGTCTCTGGGGAAGTCCTGTTCCGTTGGACAAAGTTGTCTGTGTTTGGCTTTCGAAATCCGAAAAAGCAGGATTATCAAATGGCAAAGGGAGGCAGAGACTTAATGCATGTGACACGCATTTAGGATTTGAATATTTGCATTGAGATTGGCACTGCAGATATGCATGTCCTTTCTTGGAAAACCTCAATTTCAAAAGCCATTCGAGTCTCATTGATTGGATCTAGGTAATCCACGTTCTATATCCTTGCTTTAAACTGAATTTGCAATGTGGCATGGAATGTTAAATGCAACGGAATCAAGAGGATACCTACCTACAGAGTGTTTACTCTTAAAAGTTTTAAATTAAACCAACAACAGGTTTCCGGTTAAATGCAGTCCAAATCTCGATGTCAGAATGCAGAGGCATTTCTCAGGGTAATGGTCAACAAAGTCTACAGTTTGGAATCAGAGTGATTGCATATGCAAATAGGCCAAGAACTTTGAAGAACTTGTGGTTGGTCCAGAGAAGGCAGAACTGCTCCTTTTCAGTAACAAAAGAACGATGCCTGGCACCGCTAAAAATTGATTACTGCGTCAAGTTCCAATCCTAAATTGGAACCTCTACAATGATAGCATATCATGCCTGCAATAGTACCTATGTATATATTCGCCAAAGCCTGGGTCCCTATTCCTAGAATCAGCATATGGCTTTACATGGCGATAGTAGGACCGATACTGGCTTATAGAAACTTGATCAGGCTGCAACCGAAGACTATAACCTGCATTTGTACCACTGGGGCATATAATGGAGCCGAACACAATATTCAACCTAAGACCTCTTGACTTCTTCGTACAAGAATCCGCCGCAAGTTGGTCTCTTCGACTAAGTCAAGTAGAAAGCTAGGAACCCATTCTGACGGCACACGGGTGGATTCTCCAAAAATATTTACATATATGGCCAGTACTGTATACACAGGCCACAAAACCTCCATCTAGCCTTTACAGGACCATCTGTCACTCCCTCATTAGAGTAGGATTTGGCAAATATTTGGTCCTGGCAGTGACAATCCCATTGAAATGAAATCGAAGCTTGTAAGTCGCTATCGAGGAAAGCTACGGGTTCTTGGCGGGCAGCACAATGTAAAACTTTACTGGATTCTCTAACGCAAGGGTGTCCTAGAACATGGAAGAGCTAATGAACTGGCAAAACGAGGATCATCACTTGAACTAAACGAGGCAGACACTACAGTAACCATTCCACCGTGTAATCTTAGATAAGCGAACAACACGCTAGTAGCAGCAAATAAGAGCCTCCTCCTGCTAGGGAATTGTTGCCACTCTACAACAATCAAACAAAAAACCTTGTCCTCTCACACAGAGCACAGAGCATAAGGAACTTAAAACGGACGCCATGCGGACGATCTCCACACTTCCTCTGTCAGTGCCCAGCATTCTGTCACATAAGAAACAGTATGCTGGAAGGACATTTATTTGAAGACTTGGAAGAATCAAGTCTTTAACAGTTTTAACAGGTCTTAGATCCGTAGGGGCTCTTTACAATTTTGCTGGACATAGTCCTGAAACAGTCCAAAACCATCAGAGTCAACAAGCTCAACTAAACCTTCAACTTCTTGGGGAAGAATGGAACAAGTGATTGATACCAGTGTGGTTAATGCGGTCCATATTGCAGTTCAAGTCATGTTAAGGTGCTCATTGTATATCAAACTTGGTGGAAAGTGCGGTACTCATCATTTTGCATTAGTAAGGGACTCAGACCGTGAATTCTATGAGCTTTACCAAAGTGTAAATGCAGTCCAAAAATCTACACATTGGTCACATCGAGTGAATGGATAAAGAGCCCTTAAATTGGAGACAACAAGGAAGACCGAACTTCTGTTTTAAGGAGTAAGCTAGCGCGGATTCCATGCCGCTTGGTCTAGACAACTTGAAACAGCGTGCCCAGGATCGAAGGAAGTGCAAGACTGTCATTTCTCAAAAAGAACCTTATCAGGGGTCGGGAGCCCATTAAGTAAGTAAGTGAGGTGCTTATTGTTTATAAAGGTTGGTGTTGGTGTATTGTTGAGGTCCTTTTGAGGTTACCATTTCATGTAAGCCTTTGATGGGATAGAAGTAGAATCAAAAGCAGGATTATGGTTATTACAGCAGAGATTCAGCTTGGCACAAAGTTTGTCATTTTCTAACATCAGCCTAACATACGCTGATACCCTATCAGAAATCAGGACAGAAAATGTTAAAACTTTTAATTGTTAGTCCACTCAGGTACTTTGGGTTCTCGAGGATTCCCACTGTATCCGCACATAGAATTCTAGAGTTTCACACGTTATTTACTCCAGAGGCAGTCAGGAACTTCAATAGCTTCCCAATAAAACGCATTCGGACAAGTTCCCTTTCAAGGAAGGTCTCCTCATTTTCTGCAGCTTTTTCGACTTAAAGCACCAGCCAGGATTTCTATGTTATTCCTCCTCAGAAGTACTCAAATCCCTACCTGTGATATACCTACACAGAGAAACCTAACAACATCTGAGTTCCAAACTAATTCAACTCAAAATTGTGCCTACCTATCTTTTCAGGTTTAACTTACGTTTCGAGTTGGATGTCTTGAAAGACTTAAGGGTCTCTTGAGAGTCTATAGAAAATTATGTCGCAAAATTCCTAAGAGCAGAAAGATATCTGCTATCCGGATACATACGATGTATGTCGGCTTTTGGCACTAGAACTCGTAATGAAAACGCACTGCTTTCGGCTGTAAAGATGTGTCTAATACTTATCGTCTTCCTGCGGAAAATATTCCCTACATGTTGACACCTACATAAATGAAATCCGCACATATTTGTCCATCTTAAGGAGACTTCAAATTCCTACCGAATTTCGTTACATAAACTTCTCTAGCACGAACCAACGGACGGAATTAAAATACATTTTCAAGTCGAAAAAAGTTCTGAAGGAACGAGTAACAAGTACATTTTTTAAGGATTGGGTGAGATTCAGTGGCATACCACAAGGAGGAGTTGTTTGTCCACTACTCTAGGTTCTTGACGTAAAGGAATCAGTGTACATTTTAGTCGAAAAGAGAGCAAGATGCTATTTTGATTCAACATCCCCATACTAACGAAAGTATTTTTAGGATACCGGTAAGGAAGTATCAATTGACACTTCACACACTTCACATACCCATCCATAACCTAACTCAACCAAAGATCTGAAAGAAGTGGTTGGTTCTGCAGGTTCTTTGAGACCACAAGTCATTTGTATCCAGACGTTTGGTTTCTAATCCTTTTCCACCAGCCTCCTCACGATATCCAAAGTGGTCGTGCCCATACGTCAAAACACTTTAAAAGCCTTCAATAAATCAAACCGAAACTTGCCAAAACTCTCTGCCACAATAAAATACCTCTCAAGTTGAAATTATTTAGTCCTTTTCGATAACTTAAACGGGATTTCCCGCTGAGTTACAAACAAAATAAATCAAAAAGTTAACAAGTTTCTACAGCGCATTATTACGCCCATTGATTTGTGGCACTTTTTAGCTTACCCCCAGCCCCCACCGCTGCGAATTAACACTCCAGCACATGAGCAAAGGCAAAAGGACACAGATCGAGGAGTAAAAAAGGATGCGGTCAGCATTAAATCCAAAAGCCACTAAGTTTTAAAAAGGTCCACACTGCCGAAAACCAGGCAATCTACATTGAGGTTAAACTCATGCCAACTCTACTATTGCCACTTCGTCCTTTGAGAACCCACAAGCCAGGCACAAGCAAGTTCCTTTCGATTTCAATTAGATAGTAGCAACAGCAACACAAAAAAAATAAAACTTTTGGAATTTTCAATAAATCCAATAGAATACCATGACATGGTCAAATGAAAAGTTATTGTAACTCCAAGACACCCGCTGCCCGAGTGGTCAGTTGGGGGGATACGGTGTCGTCCTTCGTGCAGAGATTGAGAGTTCTAGGAAAATATCTATCCATCGAAGTTTTTTTTTTTTTTTGTCTGGATTCAGGGTGGGTCGCTATGAATTATTAATGGATGATGTCCGAGGGAAGATTTTCAATTTACAAAGCCTAGCTGTTTGGGTGTACACTTTCCAGGAAACTGGAAACTTTACAGGTCAGTAATAATGTAGGGGCCAATATGTCAAGGAGGGTTGTACATATGTATGCCTTCCCTGAGGGGATGTTGATCCCAGTACGTAGATATTTCTTAAGGGAGCAGAGAAAAAATACAAAACACCCATCAATTTTAATGCTGCAGATGTGGGACATGTGTAAGACCTACCACGAGGGAACAAATCGATCGATCAGAAGCAAAAAAGGACATAAAGCATCCTTGTAATACAGCGCTCAAAGTTATGTAAGCCAAATTGATATCAGGTCAAACGGAATGAAGCAAAAAGTCCTTAAAGGTGGGCAGCTATCTCCGGTAGCATAGTTGACAATTGTATTTAGGATATGCAGACCTTTATTTGTCAAAAGACCCAAGGCGTGGGGTTTTTCTATTTGGAATCGAGGTCACCTACAAAACGATACTGCGGACATGAAAGGATATGTGTATGCGCCAGTGGCTATGGATCAAAGGTTGGCATCGAATTTGGAGGATTTTAAAAGCTAAACGAAAGGGCATTGTGTTGGGCGTTCCCCACGACGAAATACATGGAGATAAAGGTTTAAAAGCTGCTTACAGGTTTTGCAGTACGAATAGACTAGTAATAGCGAGATTAGTCCTTCATCCCAAAGCCCGATATCCATCCTAATGGTGGCATAGTTTCCGAATGCACTAGTTTCGTCCACCGAAAGAAAAGGACTACCAACATGCTGTAGTGACCAATACAAATGGGTCACAGATTTGGTTTAGGTAATGAAACGATTTCGACCGATGCATGAGAGTGATCAATTGAGCAAATGTCCTGAGCCTTATGGGCCTCTAGTCTAATACGAAAAGAAAGGACAGTTCCAGCTTTAGCTGTCTAGAAACGGTTCCCAAAAGGAAGTACAAGAGAGAGAAGTACAAGCTTCGAAATACAAGAATAAGGTCAACAATGTAACAACTGTAGTCAGTGGAAATCAGGCACAAAGTGAATTTAAAAAAATTCCTGACTACTTCTGCGACGAAAATAACGAGGTACAGGAGTGTACGGTCATAGGAGGAGTTCCTGAAGGATCAATTCAAGGCTATTTGCTATTTAATGTAATGTAAGTATGTTTATGCAATGGTATTCCAAGACCACATATTCTAAGATACTACCCTCGATGGATCTCAACTTGGTCAAATATAAACGCATATCTGCTCTGAAAATAGATCCAAGTAGATGCAAGGACAGTGGTTGGGATTAAAAGGTGAAATACTCAAGCTAGGCTCTTGCTGCATTAGCGCAAATGAAGTCGAACCTATGCCGAAAGACTTAAGCTCAATAAACTCTTAGTTAGAACCTCCTAAGGTATAAATCTTGTCGTGGTTCCATTCCGAGCCATGACAAGAGCTTGAAGCTAATAGCTTCAGGGCGGAACGAAAACAAATCTCATATGGCTTGGAGGAAGAGTATTATAGGAATGGACTATGCCAAGAATTTAAGTCGGTCATCGAGCGTGCCATTAAGGTCTTTGGCCAGTAGACGATTTAACGCAGCACTTGGGGTCTAAGTCCCAAAGTTGTACAAACTGCTGTTACGGCACTCAACTCCTATGTCATTAAGTCTAAAGTCGTCTGCGAACGATTTGGGAATGTTGGATACTTGGCCGTTTGAGAGCAGAGGACAATAAAAAAGGCTCCTCAAATTTTTTGCGAAATAATAGATCCTACCTTCAAAGAAAAGTCCAAGAAACTATAGAGAGAGAACATGGCAAAAACCTTAAACAACGCTTAGGGCATGAGACAAGCCAAGAAACTTAAGTATGCATATATCACAATAAGCAAGAACGGGCTTCCTAAGGAAACTAGGTATATCTAAGTATATCTGAAAAGACCTAGACTTATAGCACTGTCGTCCAATTTAACGGAACCTACATTGGTTAAATAGTGCTACGATCCACTACAATCTCTTCCCAGACATAACAGAGTGATACTCAGATGGGTCTCTGGTCATCAAGAAATTGCAGGACATGAATCTGCAATTGCTTTCGTAGGACCTGAACCCTACTGCGGTCTCAACTGGGCTGCTGACAAAGGGCTGATTTTTGATTAGGAACTCAAGCTTCATCTGGCACACTGGGAAAGTTTTGCGGAATTAAGAAAATTTAAACGATTAATCGAACCTTATTCCTGCAAGGTGTATGTGTGTATATAAGGAAACTGGTGAGCTTTCTAACAACAGGTCACTATGGCCTGAGGTACCAATTTAACAAACTTAACACTTCAGGGAAATAAGTTCACGGGCAATTACTTCGCATGGGAAATAACTTCACCTCAAGTGGGGAAATAATTTCCCTTTTTTTGTGAAGTTACTTCCATTGAAGGTGGCCCTGAAATATCGCCTCTTCTCTGAAGAGGACGAACCAGCTGAGCACATTCTCTGTGAATTCTTAGCTTTACATTGGTTGTCCATTACGAGGCATGCTCATCAGCAGAAAAACGCTGCGGGTAAAGACGTACTCTCCTTCATTAGAAAGGTGGTATGACTCTTCAAATAAAGTTAGATACAATATATAGAGAATTATGTCGGAACTAAAAGGATCTTTGAATTGCAGGCTACAAGACCAAATCTGCAAATTGATTCTATTTGCAAAATCCCACGCACATCTACAGATACGTTTTGCACACAAACTAAGACTTCTCGGAAATCCCTTTGTTTACGTTGGCTGCACCTTCTTCTCAAAATTACCAACGACATGCTACGCACTCCACTTAAACCATAATTGCCTGAGTGTACTCCCAGGATCATTGTGTATTTTCGATTCCTCCTTGTGATGTCCCAACTTATATTGAGTGGATGGCTTCTATCGTATTATACTACCACCTGGAGAGTGATAAAATGCATCCTTGCATCCATTTAATATTCTCAACATACAACATCCTTTTGAGGACTCAATACTCCTTTCAAAAATGCTTATGAGTGTGATAAAAAAATTCTAAAAATTCCATTCAAATTTAAATTGAAAAAAAACGTCCTTTTTTCCTGTCGATGGGGGCACTTCCTCGACCTTGTTTATTTGTACCAACATTACATGCTTCCATTAACTAGGTCATTTGAGAATGCAGCTACTGGCAGCAGACAAGGGTTGAAAAATTTTAAATCGTTCAACTCGAAGGATGCAATATCTGCAGGACATTGTAGAACTCTACCAGAAGAGGGGGTTACCATGGAAAAAAGGAAATATGAGTATTTTCATTATATGTACCAATAGGGACTTTGTGCGGCTGGTTAGTGAAATTTGGTGAAGATACATACATATACTCCCTGAGGAGGGGGTTTCGAGGAAATTTACTGATCCGAGCTATGAATTTATTGTCTGAATTCTGGATTGGATATCCCTCAACCGAGAACTGTTTGGATTTTGTCTCAGATGTACAGGTTCCCAGAGGGAAATAGGTTTGGATTAATCCATTCTATACAAGCCGGAGCGAGGCACACATTTTGAATAACAATTTGGTTGGCAGTTTGAATGGAAAGCGAAAAAATCTACAAAATACAAAATAGATTGTCAGGCTGCAATATTTTTCCATTCTCTACGGATGATGATTGTGCTGCTGGGTATTGTCCTTTTTTTATATGAACCGCATGAACAAGATGAAACAAAAGTTGTTTCGTCCTACCTGCAGAACAACATGCCAACATGCCTACCGTGGTTGGGTAGAGGATTCGTGCTATGCATCAATCTATTTTTGGGGAATGCATCTGGAGAGGTTGGTTGAAGTGGAATGTTATTGTCAAGCTCGTTACGGACGATGTGCACTTAACGAGTTTGAAAAGTGGAAACAAAAGCTTTCGCTTTAGTTAGAAGTAGAGTATTGTTAGATCTTGTTGTCTTTGGTAGATTTGTCCATTTTTTAATGAATCTTCTACAAACACAAGAGATCTGAACAGACTTACAAAATTTAAATGAATCCAGTTTGTGAGAAATTGGCGCCCAATGCCAAGACCACCATTGTCATACATAACAGCTGAACAACCATCAAAGTTGACCGAGATGGAAGTTGGCCATAGTCATGAGAGGGTATATGGTTCTTGGAAATAGTAGAACAGCACAATAAGTCAGAGAGCTCTTCCAGATTAACAGCACTATGGACCCAGTTATCGTTCTGGCGAGGACATATTAACTTTGAATGGTCAGTTTTGAAAGTAATCACTATCACGTTCATTGTAATGGCCTTGGGAGTGGGAATTGCGTTTCATATCCCAAAACCAAGATCAGGAGGAACTGATAGGTAACTGGTGCATAGTCGGTATGATGCACTATAGGGATCCAGTAGTACTAGTTCAGTTAGAAAGGAAGACTCTCTTGGGCACAGTTTGTGAACCATTCTCTGCACACACATCTCTATGCAGTGCTTCCTTAATAAATACTACCTCGAACCCTTTTCGATAGTGGTTGACGGCGGCAAACGGAAGAACTGAAACAGAGGTACTAAGACATTGCTTCTAAGACTCAGATGCTAGTGTCAGAAGGTTGAAATTCTTTGTTAAGTATTCGAGCTTAACTAAAATCCTTTGACATATTAAGAGCTCAGGCCAATAAAGACGTTAGAACTATATCGGGTTTTTCAAGGAAGGAACCCCTTTGTTAGCGGCTTAGATCGAGTTCATCGACCTCCACGTCGAAACCATTAGTAAGCGTAGCCAACAAAGTAAGGGCACTGACCAACAGATCCATAGCTCCAGACTGTTGCATATCATACACAATCACCACGAAGACAATGCTTGCACATCATTCACATGACTTTTGGTCAAGTTCGATGTAGAACATCGGTGAGTGGTTTGGTCATTTGATCCAAAGCTCGTTTGATTGCTTCGCAAAATAATCGATAAGCAATCGTCGCATGGATACGCCTCTAGTAGTCTAATAGCTTAACCTTCTAGTTCCACCCAAGGTACAAGTGCTACAACAATGTAGAATTTAAACCCAAGAGACTGTACCGTAAATTTTCCCTAAAACTCCCTTGCCATCAACATCAAGTCAACATCCCTTTAGAAGCAAGTAACCCCTGGTTTGAACACGCAGCTGAACAAGATGCAAAGTTCTAGAGAGATTTATCCGCGACAGACTGGACCAGTCAAAGGAGACAACGGGCCTTCCAACCGACTATACGGTTTCAGGAAAGAACGAACCACCACCCAATTGCCTTCAACTTGGCCAGCTGGAACTACATTATAAGAGCGCTAAGGAATATTCGAGTGCCGACCTATCTGCTATACAGATGAAGTGGCAAAAATATATATAAAATTATAGGAGATCCCACAGGGATCAGTTGTAGGTCCTGCCCTGTGCAACATTATGTATGACCAAGTGCTACATATCCAGAGGCCGGGAGGAGTAGAATAATCGGATGTCACCGATGACATCGCGGTCTGGAATAAGCGGACCACAAAACGAAAACTGTCCTCACAAGTAGACGCAAAATAATTGAGCGTCTGGTAAACCACTCCATTGTGTCAAAGCTCTGCATAAAGTACAGGAGGAAAGCTTACTGGGAGGTGGGCGTAATATCCAGATTTATGTCAAATGTTGCAGGTCCCAGGGCTGAGCCTGTGTGCAGTCATAACTAAACTAATTGTCACATATCCACCACCAGTATGGTGACAAAAACGAAGCAAAAGTCTACCCAAGACAAGTCCTCCTACTGCAGCCCTAGAAGTTATCCTTAACTTTCCACTTTTACATCTTCAGATACAGAATGAAGCCATACGTGACGCCTAGACCCATTAAAGACTATAGAATTACATCAAAACTAGTATGGGACCGCCTTCTAGTGCTCATGCCATTAGTCAGCATAAACAGAGTTCATCTCATTTAGGTGCCAGGACATATAGGAAATGACATACTACATCTGCCTTCATGATGTCAAGACCATTCTGTGGCCTACTCATCAGTACTGCGAAATGCTGTATTAAAAATTGGCTGAAAAACCAAAGCTCACCATTACTGGGCGAATACTGAAGCATCTCCCTCACAAGACTGAAACAACTTTTAAGTTTAACTAGAAGTCAGATTCATATAGTCACAGGATTCCTCACTGGACACTGTCAACTCAAAAGTAGCTCAAAGTAGCGCCTGCAGAATGTGCTGTGATGCTATGTGCAGAACATATTTTTTGCCTAATCCAAACAGGTCATCGTCCTTTTGGTAAATTCTAAAGGATCTACACTTGGATTCATCAAGATCTTGGGTATTATGAGCGCTCCTGAAGAAAATCACAATACGCCCATCTGTGGCCGCAGTGATATAGTGACAAGCACTAAGGTGGTCTAATGGAATACGAAGTACCACAGGGCTCAGATCTTAGACAGATGCTATTAAACACGATGATGTTGAACGAATTGCTACTCCAAACGAGGGTAACCTAAGAAAATCTGTGCATTTACGTTCAATGGAACAACTAGGAGGCTCACATCTGTTAACGTTGCAGTAGCTGGGTATAACATGGAGGCAAAAGTAAGGAGAGAGTAAATAACTCTCACAGTAGATCCGCACGTTATTGCACTCAAAATTGTATCTTTTCATCAAATACGATTCCAATTAGATTTCATAAAAGGTTATCCTTGAACATGTAGGCAAGGATGTACAACTCTACTTCAATGTATTCGAGCTAACTTTTCGTTGTCCTTTTTGTTTTTAGAACAAAAACGCAAATAACCATGAATGGCTAAATTTCTTCCCTAAAAGCACTCCGAAATTAAATGGATTTTTGCAACGAATTAAATCCCTACAAAGTCATTAATTACAAACTTTTGCGAGCGTTGCCCTAGAGAGTGCCTTGTGCGTCACTACTGTACAAGTATTCTCTCTATACTCTGAAGGAAGAATTATTAAAAGCGATTACATATAGAAAAGAATACAAATCACTGGCGGATGCCTTAAGCGCTAATCGAACATTAGAATAGCATCCAGATGTATCTTTTGCATAAATTAACAATAATGGAAATGAATTAATGACCTCCTGCCACCCGAACAGTGGCAATAAAACAGATTCATAGGTTCTCAGATGCAAATTACCTGCTTAGCACTTAAACACCCGATTACATCGAACGTGTGCCTGTAAAATTAAATTGCCGCAAAATTGAATTAACCTTAAGCTCCTTACAGGATCTGAACACAACACACTGTCTCTCTGACAGAGCAGGCAGAATGGCTTACACTTCATTTACCATTTAACCAATTGTTTCGCTTACACTTCAAGTGTGTGTAAGCGGATTTACCACACGAGCATGTATCTTGTATCTTTTGCTGGAATAGATGCCATGAGTGCGGTATTGGTTGAATTTAAAATCGAGATTTGTACCTCGAACGACTACTGACCACCTGTCCTCGGATCTGATGCCTGTATGAAATTCTGCTGCAGGAGGATGGGTTAATGGACAACTTCCGCTGAATCCCGAAATAAACATCAGTTTCTCAACTTTCCGATTTACATAGATAAAGGATTCCAGGATTGGCTTCCTGTTTTGTGCGATAATTCCCATTAAATCCGATATCCCTTTGGATCCTTTACGAAAAGTGATAAAACCTAGGGAAGGAGGAATACATTACTGTTATAGACTGTGTATCTGTGCGGACGCAAGCAGAAATTCTAATGACTTCAACGGGAACATAGTACTTTCTGGGGTACGATCCTAATGATGGGCATGAGTTACCATGTATACAAAGGATATTTCGGTTGTAATGGCTCGGCGAGGCGATATGTTGAATGTCAATTCGAAGTTTGTGTTACAAATTAAACAGAATGGCCGATGCCATTTGGATACATCATACGAACACGTTAATGTCGGCTCTAGGATAATGGATGCAGTAATGGGGTTGGAGTTTATGTCTTGTCATCAAATGGGAAAATTTTCATCCAACAAACTGGCTTAATGTGCAATGTCTGTATAGTAAAGTGCAGCTCGATAAATTCGACTCAGGACAATGAGGGGAAGTGGGAGTAAACTCTGTTACAAGGAAAAGGGATTTGATCCTATGCAAGGGAGGGTGCGGACGAGTATGATGCAATAATGAGAGAGTTATCCTGGTATGGTGTTATGGCACTATGGCTGCGTCTCTGCGATCCACAAGGGTTGCTAACTTAACGAGATTTAGGCGACCTTTTAAAGGACGCATAATGAGAGGCTCAGTCCAGGGCAGACCTCTTAAATGTTCTCATCACATTAATTAGCTGAAAGGGCGGCCAGGCTTGACTAGCGTACTGAAGAAGTGGGCGAACGAAGGAGAATTCTTTGGACGATCATTTGACGAAACTGAGGGATGTGTTGGCTTTAAGAATTATTCCATCAAAGTGCAGGCTGACCGTGAAGATAAAGTCAAGACTGGGTGGAATTCTGCGATAAAGTGACAGATTAGCATTTGGCGATATTGAACTCCAAGCTATTTTAAAGTCCCCAGACTGAAAAGCTATTGATCTCTTGCTGAAGGAGGCTACTAGAGGTTGGAGAGAAGAAATCTATTTACAAAATTTGGTGTCATCAGCGTAAATGGAGACGTAGGAGTGTATCGCGACTTTATCAAGTTCGTTGATGGCTAGAATGAAAAGAAGGGGACCTAGTCGGCTGCCTTGAGGGACACCAGAAATAATTACACCAGAAATACGCACCTACAACGGGCGCTAAAAGAATGGTTTTCCAATAAGAAAGCATTGCATTTATTACAATAAGGAGGTTCCAGGCCGAGGGCAGAAGGGAATAGTTGATGAAGTATGTTTTCGAAAACTTAACTGAAATCGATTAGAATAACGTCGCCTTCGTTGTGAGGTTTGTGGTGGTGGACTTATCTTTTGGGAAGCCCAGTTTGGAGTTTTGTATAAGTAGAATCCGTTCAAAGACCTTGGGTATATGAGAAAGGTTAGCAGTGAGACGGTAGTTAGTGACATGATTCTTCGATCCCTTCTTGTATGTAAGTGTTACGAAAAAGGATTCACAAGAAAGGCGATCTCGAAAGGATTGTGCGAAAGTCACAAGTCAACACCAAAGGCACAATCTTTCAGTCTGTGCAACTACTAGTGTATGCCGACGATATTGCCATTGTTAGCAGAACACGTGGGCTATCACTGGTGCGTTCACTAGTATTGAAATAGGAGCTGCAAAAATGGTTTTAGTGAAGGCAAGAAGAAGGGATACACAAAATCGGCGACTTTTTCTTTAGATTGAGAAGGCAATGGAGTAGTAAAGCCCTCTCTTGAACAACTAAGGAGATTCTAAGAGAGAAATCCTTTCTAAATGTTTGATCCACGTTTGCATTGATAGGTTTGATAGGAGCTGTACAGTAGCTTCGACCTATTGTCCACAAATTGCAAATCAGGCGTTTAAGGTGCCTAGATGCAAATGCTCTGGCACGTACAGTCTTCGAATCCAAGCCGGAAAGACAATGCAGTAGAGACATCAATCGACTTGGATTGCGCAAGTAGAGACAGTTTGCTAAGGACCTGGTGAACTGCAGGAGATTGTAAATGGAGACCCAGGTTCACTTTGAACTGTAGCGCCACCTTATTAAGTTATGAAAGATGTTCTTAAAACGGATAAGCTTAGGGAGGTGCAAGGAGCTTAGTGACGTGCAAGGAGCGATTGGAGGCACAATTTTTGAGGAATCGGTTCCTAAGGGATCGTTAAAGAGTTCTTTATCATAGTATGGCCTTGGTCAGAACCTAAAATGCAAACTCCTGTTTAATGTGTCAGAAGCCGCTAATACTAGCGGAAGGCGAACAGGTAACAGGGGAGCGATAATGAGTAGCGGCGACTTTAAAGTATTGGAAAACGATTTGTGGCTGAAATGGCCTTGTGCTGAAAATATTTCAAATCTCAAGGCGTACTCATGCAAATATTTCAGTTTGAGATGCAGCCTAGTTGTACCTATGTAGGTAGTACCTAGGCCAAGTAAATGGATCTGGAATGTATGTTGTATGTGCCCATTCAATGATAAAATACCAAATCAGAGTGACGATCTAAACGTTAAATCATGGAATGATCTAAAAGAAAGAACCTGACAGGTTTGAGTCTCTGAGCCGATCGGAAGTCATATGACACACCTCCAAGCTATAAGTTTGAGAAAGTCAAAGTGTCGAGACTGGAAAAATCGAGGAAAAATGTTGGTAAAACGATCCCATTAAGCGCAACCTCTCAGCGGACAGAACGTAGAGTGGAACCGGAAAGCAAAGGTTATCAGCCCCGTTTGGATTTTTCAAAATACTACTTGATGCCTTCTCAGATATCACTGGAATTAGATGGAGTATACTGCATCACCACCATATGGAAAAAATTGTAGACAATTACCTTCACCGCCATCGGTATGACGGAGATTGTTCAAAGTTCGAAAAAAATCTCAAAAAATCTTTCCAATAATAATACAGCAATAATATCAGATAGTCCGACTGCCATCAAGGCACTTGATTCTGTAGAAACCTAAAAGACTAAGTAGAAGCACCAAGGTGTACGAATGGCGGATGATAAAACAGAGAGATTCTCTAGCAACAAAAGGAGCATCTGAAGGTTCTGAACCCTTTTGCAATCGAACCAGCAGGAGCAATCGCATAGTGAAAGACAAACCCTATATGTTAACACCTAAATGAACAAAATCCATCACCAACAGTCCTTCATACGAAGACTACAAATCCCTACCAAATTTCGTTACATCGACTATTCTACCCTGTAACGTGTCAAAGAATTGTTCAAAATTCGGTCGACAATGGCCTAACTTCCGCAAATTACTTGCAAAATAGGAAACGAATCAACGTACACCAAAGCAATTGGGGAATAAAATTAATTTTCATGAAATTAGTTTTTGTGGCGTGCGAACAATGACACTATTGTGGTCCTTCGAACCGAAATTAATTTAATTTGCGGCCTAGCTTGAAAACTAATCAACCTTCAAATGGTTTATGCATTGAAAGCAAACACACATACGTAGGAATAAACACGACAAACAAATTTATACAGCCGAGTGCCTTTAAAGTAGAAGCATCCCGTTCGTATCCTTATTTCCACAAGTAATTGCTTCCAGGAATAAAAGGAAAACAAAAATCAAGCTACAAGGTTTATTAAACTGGGATCTTCCACCAGTCCCAAGGTAATGATAATCAACTGCATATGGGATTGCCAACTACCATCCCATAACTCCATATCAAATCCTTTTCCGACAAAATTCATCCCACGCTCAGCCGCCACCCCCCTCCACCACCAGGCAACAACAAAAAAACAAACTTGTAACAAAAGAACGAAAAGAAAAACACATTCAAAAGAGTAGAATAGATGTCAGGACGAAAGGAAAAATATATGTGTGTTCCGACGTGACTGGCAGGATACAATTTTACCAGAATTGAACGCGCTAACAGGAAGCAAAAGAGTCAGTTATCGTATCCTACGCCGCCGTCTTGCTTTTACGGCTTTCAGCCCAATTTTATTATCTTGAAACACAACTCTATTACATAACAGTGGACATGGATGATTCGCATGCAAGTCGAGTCCTTTTGGACATTTCTATACGCCCCGGCATGTATTACCTGCACTTTGTGTGACAGAATGTCCTTTTATTTGACATAAAACACAGAAAACCATTTTTCTTTTTTCTATTTCTTCATACTACTACTGCTCTTCGACTTCTCAAGGACGATTTAACAATTTAGAAGAATACTAGGTCACTGATAGTCGACGGTTTCGCATTATTCGACACGTCCTTTGAGAAATACTGTGTTCCTAGGGATGACAAGCAGAAAACTTACCAACTTCTAAAATCCATTGATATTCCAAAAGTTTTCCATTGTTTTTCGTTATCCTTAAATAATCCTACATCATTGTCACCAGTGTTTGCACAAAAACAAAGAACTCTTACTCTACTTTATCAAGGACACGGGCACGTCTTAAGCTACGGGGTAAGGAGCAAATAAATTTCTACTGCAACTGAGAATTTTCTTGTATTTTTCTTCTACATCTTCACCACTTTAAAGGACACACAAGGAAAGAGGGAGAATATGTTTTCCCAATTTTTTTTTTTTACCAAGGACGATGCACTTAAAATGCACTTTGCCAAACCGCGATTATTTCGACGCAAAACGCCCGATTCATTTGCGATTTTTCTAGTTTACGAGGGTCAAACGCAAAAGGATTTATTTTTCCTTTGCCACATAACACACACACGGCACTGCGTTCACATTTTGCGAACCAACAAAACCAAACGTAACACGACGAAGACAGAAGGATATGCGAATAGCGCGTTTTCTAACCATCAACTGTGTGCCATGAGGACCGTAGCAGTTTTTTCGACCACCAAGGATATAAGACAGAAAAAGAATGGAGTTTGCAGATGAAGCTTTTGGCTTCCTCCCATAACCTACGAGTCGAGTGTATCCTTTTTGTGAAAAGTTATTTTTTCTCCTACGGCTCTCCTATATTCGTACACACTACATTCGTATATGATCCTGTTTCGCCCAACACCCATACATTGTACAGTCATTCATGTCGTCCTTTTGATGTTGTGCAAATGTTTACACACAAATTATGGCATTTCATCTCTCGTGCTACTTGGTGCTCCTTGGCGCTCCTTGAGGAAAGCCCATTCTTTTGCGGGGATGTGTTGTAGAGTCTCTTAATAAAGAAGAAGATATCAAAGAAGTCACAACACCAATACACACCCAAGCGGAATTCACTTCCATTCACATCCTTTCTCGAAGCGGATACTGAGTCAGATTTTTGTTTAAAGCTCTCCCACCTGCTGGCAGAAGGAAGTTATCTCATCTGCAAACACAAATCCGTTTTCCATTGAAATTTCACTTTTATTTCTGTTTGTAGAGAGTACACAGAGTACGTATCCTTTTTTTGAGATTACGTAATGGGGACAACGAAGAGCGAGAAAGTGAGAGAACCAAGGAGCACATGGTGTACAGAGATGCTTTGAACTAGTAACCTAGAAACATTGAATGCGTGAACATTTTTGGCGCGAACTTCGTGCGAAAGAGCTTTTCCGCCCCATTTCACTTTTGACATTTCGAATGAGGGAAAACAGTTGCCTTCTTTGTGGTGTTTCGTGACAGTTGACAGATGATTTGACAGCAAAAAGGAGATGTCGTCACAGAGGGTGTGTGGAAGGAATTTGTGTTGAAAAGGATTTTGCGATTTGTTTGTTTTCCTTGGGATTAAAGCTTTCCGCCTCGAGGGTGTTAACACAGAAGTTGAATATTTTATGAAAAGGAGAGAGTTTCCTTCTATCTTTTTGTGCTGACATCTGTGAGAATGAGACTATTCTTTAGCCAAGACATTCTTGCATGGTTTTCCAAATGAACAACCTGTTAACCGTCAACGGTTAAGAAAAGGATTTTTAAGGGGATATATGGGATAAAGGCTATTTGAAAGAATTCCCTGTACCTTTAGTGCAGGTATAACGTGTGGGCAAGCAGACACTAGACTAGGTAATGGAAGACCTAATCAGAAAGACGCAATGCCCCTGCATGAAGTACTTCATAAAGTCAAAGATCTAGCCGAATAAAGAACAAGGTATGACACTTGCCAAGCTTGTCAAGAATTGATTGCCAAAAGTCTCTGGGAAACCAGGATGCTTGACGATACGGTACGACCGTAATAAGAGGTAAGTTTGGAGAAACAAAGTCAGATCCTCCTTAGAGGCTTGAGTGCCTTTGTTCTCACGAAATATCAAATCGCCACTTAGAACTTTCCTCAGGATCTCCTTATCTATGATCAGCACATTAGTGAGTAGCTTATTCCCAAAGAATATACATAGGTCACAAGGCTAGAAGTCCTGGAAGTACCGGGGTCCATGAAAAGCAATAAGGCTCTCCAAATAGATGGGATCACATATTTTTTTTACTAAAGGATGTCATTGAAACTCAAACCCATGTGTTTGCGAATCTTAATCTAAGGTCCTTGGCAGAAGGAACTTTCCATCGGGAAGCAACAACTTTCTAGAGCAACCTTTGCCAGACACATCGCTGTGAATGCTAGACACAGTAGAGAATGGAATTAATCGCGAGAGGAAGCTTTTTAGAATTATGTCACTCTAAGGAGACTGATGTCATCAATGGTGTCAACGTGCTCTATGCAGGACCTATACCCTGAAAATCAGACACCGGAAACCCAATGAACATAAAACCCTGCATCATAAGGTGAACACGGTAATAGATCAAAACCTGTCCCTACAAACTTACCCTCTTACTGTTGGTGACGTAAGGGGCAATAGGACAGAGTTGGTAAGGGTTAGGGTAAGGCTTTAAACATCCAGTTGCATGAGTATCAATAAAGAACAGAACTTAATGACCCACCAAGTCAGAAGTGCATAGAGACCAGTGGCCGATAGTAGAGTGCAGATCATAAAGATTCGACGAAACAATAGTATCACACATTTATAGATAATTTTTTTTTTTGTAACATAGAACCTACAACATGAATAGTCATAAATTCCACGGTGATGTATCGTAAATGCGAATAACCAATTTACAAGAAATTAATTGCAACAGAAACATGCCAATAAAAGTTCCCCAATTTTATGTGCAATTCTCATGACATCATACACATTTGAGTGCAGATAAAACTGTTTTACACGTAACCTATAAAATGAACCTAAATCTCGTAGTTATGCATTTGATTTTAGTGCATATGTGGTTCACTATTGGTCGTAAAAAAATAGAATCTAATAAAAACTGATGCATGTACCTATACGTACCAGATTAGGTTGATATAATATCCAGTGTTGTCACTATGAAAAGATGTACATACCTGAAAGGAGAAAACATAAATTCAATACAAACATATATTGATATTTTGAATTTCACTCATAAAAGTATATAAAAATATATAAAAACCTTTGGACCACGTTTAATTGGAAAGAGAATTGCAGGGCCATCTATTGGTTTATTTTTGAATCATACGTCATTTTGACACTGACAGCTCTTATGTGCTCAAATAATTGACAGAATACTGAGTTTATGTTTTCGCAGTACGAAATGGATCGATTTACGCTTCAAATATGTTGGGAAATATACCAAAGCTCCTTCCAAAGTGAATGACGAAGCGATGGGACTTTTGAAACGAAATTTAGGTCGAAATAATGCACCAACTGCACCCGGTGTACGCATTTCTGTGAAGAAAGTTTTTGAGACTAAATTGACACTGATGAACTATTTTTTGTGGCGAGTCAGTAAAGGTCGATCTGATGAAAACAATCCAGAGACGATTCAAGCACAAAAAAACAATATTGGTCAACCAATTCGTGAAATAGGACCCGAAACCATCGAATATGTATTGAATTATGTAGTCGTTTGGCAAGATGGCCTACTGCCAAGTCAACTAAGGCAATCTTTTGAATCAAATAATTAATTGTAAGGAAATATATTGAACAGTTTTTTAGTGTTATAGATTCTTTAAAGAGAAACCAACAGATGGTCCTACCTTTACTTTTCAGCAAACAACTCCACTCTCTTCTAAAGGCTGACGCAGAAAATTACTCGGGACTGGTATTGGTAATTTGTAGAGCAGAATTAGAAAATTGATTTTCTGGAAACCAACTATGATACATCAACATTTCAAATCAACTTATTTCTCACCAACAGTTGGAAACAATTCCACATTGGAAAAGTGAATTTGTTTTCCCCTAGATGTGGAATAAATTCCCACGTGAAGTAAATTTCCGTGCGATAATTTCTCAGTCCTTTTTCACCAGTCATGGAGTGATATTATTTTTTTTTTAATTGATCGTCAAACAGTGACGTTAATACACAATCTATCGGATCTCTGTAAAATCCTTCCATAAACCGGCTTTATTAGTGGGATTTTTTTTCACGAAAGCAATACTTGACTTATAGGTATAGGTGCAAGTAAAAAATATTCAAATCTCACTAAAACTATACCTCACGCCAGAATCACAACCGTCAACCTGGTTCCATTTTTCATACGGCGAAACGAGTTGATCGTGAAGTGAATGAGGATAAAGCCAAGTACCTGTTGTCAACAAACAAAGAAGCATCGGTCCACCGTCCAGGACAAAACGTCACTGTTGGGAGCAGTAACTTTGAGGTAGTTAGGGAGTTTACCTACCTCGGAGTAAATATCAACTCCACGAACGACACCCTAGTGGAGATTCGATGAAGACTTACCCTTGGAAACCGCTGCTACTTCGGTTTGGCCAAACAAATGGGTTCGAAACTCCTATCTTGGCAGACGAAATGTAGGCTCTACAAAGCACTGATCCTGCCAGTTCTGCTATATGGAGCCGAGTGCTGGACGATAAGCAGGAAAGCAGAGCACATGTTGGGCACTTTCGAGAAGAAAATTCTTCGTCGAATTTTCGGTCCCATATGCGAGGAGGGCGAATGGAGGAGAGGATACAACCGCGAACTCTATGAGTTGTACCAAGATGTGGATGTAGTCCAAAAATTCAAAACACGTCGACTACACTGGCTCGGCCACATCGAGCGAATGGACAATAATGCTCCAGCAAAGAGGATCTTCGACTCACAGCCCCCCAGGTTCGAGACGAACCTCTGTTTTAAGGATAAAGGTATCGCGGATCCCACAGCGCTTGGTCTGGACAACTGGAAGCAGCATGTCCGAGATCTAAGGGAATGGAAGACTGCCGTGTCTTAGGCAGGGACTCTTCACGGGTCGGGAGCCCGTTCCAAAGAATCATTTAACGATACCATGTCAACAAGACTTTCTTAAAGGAAGTTCCTTAATCATAAACCTAAGCAAATTCGTTTCGACTACTCTGTGTGCATTGGAAGACGGTAATAGCCAGAAAAAGACGTAATATATATACTTATATACTCCTTTTCAAAGCTTTTGACTTCCAATCATTGTTTACTATGTGGCTCAAATCCTACCTCGAAGCACAACACTACAAGATGCTCCGTATATATTCCGTACTCCGTATCTGACCCCATTTAAGCTATCTTCAGAGTTCCTCAAGGTAGTCACCTAGGTCCGCTGATTTTTGTATTGACAATGAACAACGTTGATGATATGAAAATCTTTAGGAAAATGTCACTTTAAAGCAACTCTCACTCTCTCGCAGTTGACCTGAATAATTTTTCAGCATGGTGCCAAAAAGAACTTCTTTAGATGTCAGACTATCACTTATTTTCGCAAGCTTCTTCCCCTCCTCAGTCTTCTTATCACGCGATTTGGATGTCATCTGTAACAGGAAACTCAATTTTCGATACCATGTTGACCACATTATTAGCAGCCCAAATTCGTTTCACTTTCGTACAACGCCTGTCAAACGAGCTGTATCTTACTAAATTTCTTTGCCTATTCTAGAATATGCTTTCCAAGTATGGTCTCCCTACAATGCCATCCAAACTCTCCTGATTAAATCTGTTTAATGCAGGTTCATCCTGTTTCCTCTACGGATGACAGATGGAATGACAGATATAATAAACATATATGACAGAGTCTAACCAAGCCTAACGGGTTTGGAATTCGCTCATCCAAATGAGCCAGGGGAGCAGAAAAACAAACAAGATTGAACGCAGTCTTGATGGTTGGTATTAACACGAAAAAGGTAAAAGCCATGTGCTTTGCGTAAAGGTGCATTAGACATACCACTGTCCTTAGGCTCTGTTCCAATGCAGTATAAAGTTTGAGTCAATTTTCTATGGGCAAGTGTGTGTCTTTCTTTCTATCTACATTTAGATTTCCAACCAAATGAAAGTGTTTTACCAAGCCCTTGGCTTAGACAAGTCTTACCCCCTCATATGGATTAAACTAAGAAAGTTGGAATTACTTGGTTTCAAGGACTTATGTCGTTCACCACCATTTCCTTGTGTAATGGAATTAGACCACTTTTATTCGGTTTTTCAAAAGCTACTCTCATTAGGAAATTGCAATCTAATGCGAGGTAATCCAGTTTTCCATTGAATCCTTGATAGTTGGCACAGATGTACTTCAAATCAAAACCACGATTTGTTTGTAATAAGCAAACTTCGAAGTAACACCAAGTATCCACTGTGATGACTGAAACCAATTCTTTGATTAAGTGGTCTGGTCTTCCACTGTTCATCAACAATTTTCAGAAAATGTTACCACTATCTCTATTTTCAACTTAATTAATCAGATTTTCACTTTCTCTGTACATACATATGTAGTATACCCCCATGGTGTTGTATTATACTTTCTGTTTTCACAGTTCGTTCGAGTTTCATTAGAAAATTTTGATCTCTCGTCAAAAATTCTAATTAAATCTGGCTTTCGAGTGAATGGAACCATTCACAACATTCGGCGCAAATTAGAGGTGAATTTTGGAAGGGGAAATCCAATTTCATTCTATGAAGTGATAGGAATCCTGGCTTCTGCAGAATCACCTGTAATTTTAAGCCCTTTGTAGCCAACGGATCGATGCTATCAATCACATTGTTGACACTAAACCGAACCAGGAGGTGAATTTCCTAGTTCAGTGATTTATTAAACAAAATCTCGGAATTGATTGATGTTTGCTGAATTCGGCGTTCGAATGTTAATGAGCCGAATTGAGTTCAGGCGGAATGTGATGTTCCCTCTTTAGTCTGCGTGTGTTTCAGCGGGACAATGGAAACGTCCCCACGACAAGGAAAGGAGCAATGATTGGTGTCAGAAGGAATCTATGGCAATTGCTTTGAAGCTCCCTCAGATTTTAGACCTTGAAGCCGGTACATCTCAAAATACTCGATACAATGATACAGAAATTTGAAGTCACCGGCGTAGAGCATATGTGTACCAGTTCCCAACGTCCTGCAATGGGTTTAAACAAGACTCCTAGAAGTCTAATGAAAGACTGTGTGAGGAAGTATCTGACTGACACTAATAAATTGTTTATATTGGACGTATCGCACCTTCAATGGAATTCATAGACAAATCTTATAACTTTTGCAGCTGAGAAGGAATCTAAACGAAAGTGTTTGACTTAGTCCCAGTCTAAGTCCCAGGGCGACGAATTAACATACTTTACCGGTCAATGTCCGAAAGACATATTCTGTCAGGACCTTAGGCATACATTTATTATTTTGTTATATATATATATTTTTGGCTAGGACATGTAGAGCGAATGGACACCAATGCTCCGGCCCTTAGAGTCTTCGAATCAAACCCGGAGGCACAACTCAGTAGAGGAAGACCTCGCCTTAGGTGGCGCGAACAAGTAGAAGGGGACCTCAACCGACTTGGAGTGCGCAACTGGAGGCAGTTAGCTAAAGACCGTGCTAACTGGAGAGTCTTGGTGGTTGAGCCCCAGGTTCACCCCGAACTGCAGCGCCAGCCAATGAATGAATGAATAAATAAAGATAGCTTTATCATCTTCTAGCTAAATGATAAAGCCCAGGACCTGGCAATGGTAGATATGCGTTTAAGACTGGTGATCCATGTTAATGGGCACAATTTGGCCACTGTAGCATTACGTTTGATTCATCTCCCAGGCCCAGTTCTCCTTACCAAAAGTGGCCAACTGGGTACATACCCAGCATTTAAAGAAAATCTCAAACCAGCTTACATCTAAAGCCACAGGACATGGAAACTATTTAGGTCTGCTTGAGTATCTAACAAAACATTGAGTTGCGCGGTCTTCGAAGGTACTGGCTGCAGCACCCTTCATAATACTTAAAAAGGTACGCATTGCATCCAACATTGATGTTGAACTACTGACCAACATGCAAGAGTAAAACTGCACAATAAAAAGGATTTTCAAAACAAATATATTCTTCGGACTTAGCCTTTGAATTTTAAGCCCCTTCCATTCGTGTGAAGAATATAATACCCCCAATCCGAACCGTTGTGAGATCCATGGAGCTGGCACACCTCGCACATAGCGAAATTCTTTAGAGTTGACTCAAACGTGTCCACTTTTAGAAGCAGCCCAGTCTCAGTAAGTCTATGTGCATATCTACTTGATGACTTGATATCAAGGTTGCTACCCAATATATAGAAAAAGGCACATTCTATCACTGTTAAGCCCCTAACTATCGTATACAGGGTTCAACTTATCACACAGAGACTTTGTTGGACGGATCATTCAATAGAGCACTTGGCAGAGGCTTCTATAAACCTATCACCTTACATCTGAATATATAGTTTGAACTATGAACTGGCTCCTGTAACCATTGCCTGTCCGCAATGATAGTTATTCCTCTGTAATAGCACCAAGAGCAATGGCTTAGACTTTTCCAGTCTGGTAACTAACAATCCTTTAAAGTTGTGCAGCGATGATGTACCTGTCATCAACATATCCTTCATACGTCATGTTATAAGTTTAACAAGGGTTTAATAAAACCCACGTATTCCACCGGAACACACTAGCCAACTTCAAAGGCTAAACCATTGTCTGACGACCCGTGCAACTCCCCAACGCGAAGCCCTAATCTCTGCCTATTCGGTTAAAATTAAAAGGATTCACATCGCACGCAACACAACCGATTATTTTAGCAATCAAGTACGTAAGCATTACCCACTGGTTCATCAAATTTCTAACATTAATTAGACTCTGATTTAATTCGCACCTTCGGAGGTAATTGAAATCTTTAAATGTCTCGGGGTGCCATCGTCCCTTTTTCTCATCTCAAAGGGTTCCTTTTGTGCGTAACGATTCCCACCCCGCCATCCAGCATTCTCAATTGACGTAATCGTGACGCTTCATAATTAGAAATCACCTTAAACCAATTGCCCGTCTGTTTTCCGTCGAAAATAAACTTCCAGGTATTATTAATGAGGTCCTTTTGTTGTCGACTAAAAGCTATATTGAGGCTTCTGCGGAGTATGAAAGAATTCACGAATCTAACCCGATTAATAATGAATACGTCCACCCTTTGATGCAATGGCCAATGTAATCGGTTAGACTCAATGAATCTACATCTACGAGGGGCCTAGATGCTTTGGCAATGGTGTAAATTAATCAACAAACGAGTGCCTAATGGATTCACAGTATTTGATCCTTAGTTCCTTGAAATATGTTTCTTTCGTCTACTAACCGAGGAGGGGGCGACTATTTACATAGACTTGGTGTGGGTATATTGATGGTCTAGTGAGCGCAACAATTAGAGTGATACCCCGCCATGAGGATGGCCGGTTGTTCAATATTCAAGAGTCTGTTAAATATTTAAAAAGGTTCCAAATTTATGTGGGTAAGGATATCACTGGTAAGGAAGGAAAGATATATTCACTGCGAGAACAAATCAGGCGTGAGTCCGAGGCCAAGTGAATACATCTGACGGTAATTGAGTGATTGAATATCTTTGTTTTTATTTACGACTTGTATTGGTGGGATGCTTTCTAGGGAATCTGTGCAAGTAATCCTGATGTTCCATGTTTTGAATTTAGGAAAATTGAGTCAAACTTCAATCAGAAGGACATCAGTTCTTGTAGTCTAATGAAAATATCGAAGCTTGGTGGAAAAGATACTCGTTTATTGATGCTACCAACAAGAGGCGATACTTTTGCAGACTAAATCAGCAAAAAAAAACTAAGAACGGTCCCCCAAATGTTAGACTTTGTTCAGCATCATCAAGAATATATCTAAACCCTCTTTAGGTTTCGGCTAGACCTACTTACATAAAGTTAAAGTCAGTTGAGCCACTTTCTCACTTAGGTTAGGTTAGGTACTAGAAAAATTTCACATCGCCACACTCAGGTCAGTAGAGACCCATTGTGATACCCATAGGGGAAAAGTCCCTTGCCCATTGGTAAAACCTATAACCTCAAGAAGAAGAAGAAGTGTCGCCCTAGAAATTTAAATCTAAGGTGGATAAGCCCAGGGCAGTGACAGAGAAAGTGTGTTGTATCCTCATTGGCTTCCTCGTCTCCACATCCCTGACATATGTAAATCTTCATCAGTGAGTCTTAGTTTTGTCATGTGGTACCGAAGAGACTTATGCCTCGTGATAATTCCTATCAGGACAGAAAGGGATTTCCTGTCCTTTTGCATAATTCGGTCGGTCCTAATCTTGTCAAAGCAAGGTCTAGGGAGGTGGCTGGCCCTAATCCATGCCTCTTGCGCAAGGCAGGATGAACACCGAGGTGTCCACCTGTTGTGATGTGGATTCAGAGCCCTTTCTTGCCAAATCGTCTGCCTTTTCATTTCCTGGTATTCCTCCGTGTCCATGGACTCAGCAGAGGGCAACCTTGAGTGCTTCACGACAGCACTTCACAAGCCTGGATTTTACTTCAATAGCAGTAATCGCTTTTATTGCCGCCTGACTGTCGATGAAAAAGGTGATACTTTCCTGTGGTATTGCTTTTATAGCAGTGTCACGGGCAGCTATGCTAAGACCTCCGCTTGGAAAACATTGCTATGGTTCGGAAGACAGACTGATCTTATCCATCTTAGATCCATCTATGAAGATAGAGATGGCACGTGTCTACGTCCCTACTTTAGAACGAGCTTGTAAATTGAAATCTAGGTACGGAGTGAGGTAGTCCGTGATATGAACCCTTCCTAGATATTTGTCCAGGATCATGGAAAGACCTGTTACATTGTGTCTCCAACTATCTGACTGACTTATTCTTAGGGCACTTATTGCTGCCGAGGTTTGAACGAAAATGTCCAGCGGTAGCAGATTGAGGATAGCCTCTAGTCCTCCAGTAGGTGTTGTTCTAATGGCAGGCCAATCTCTGAATCCTCATAAGAGCCGCTAAGTTGGTGGTCTTGTTGACGGACTACCACCATACACGACAACCATAAGTCAGAATATAGCCGTACACATCCATAGAATAATTTTTGGTTTCTCACTTTCTCACTTTTGTAAGCAAAGCTATTTGCGAAGTACCACAATGCAGCCATCTTGGACCTATGCTTTTCCCACCGACGGCATCAATGAATAAAATTTATTTTTGTGAGAGGGAGTTCCCCCTTCGTAATTTTTGTGATTAAATAAATCACACGTGTACGATAACAATTGAATAAATTTCAAACTGAAATTAGTGACAAATTCCGTTGGTCACTTTAAAGGGAATAAAAAAAGTTTGTCGTTCGGCGCAACATTAGAGCCAGAATACTCCGACGATAACAAAACTCATTACGAAGTTGTTAAATCTAATTACAAGTATGGTTTGGGGTTTTCTATTCAGTGTTCCATTGCTAGTCTAATCTTTCCATTTTTAAGGGGAGACGTACCAGATGTGAACAATTGGATTTAAATTAGCTTGGCCCATTGATATTTAAGTCGGCACTGAAGAAAGTCGCGAAGGCAACGGAGAATATTCCCAAATTGATTGAATTATGTGAGTAACGAAGATTCAATGGTGTTGCAGGAGACGTCCTTTGAATTTCATTTGTTTTTTTTTTTTTCAATTAGCATTTCGAATTAGAGCACAGTGTTGAGAAGGATTTTTTGAGAATATACAGCAGAGCTTTATGTTTTCATGAAATTTAATGGGTTTTTCCTTTTATTCTGTTCAATAGGGACATGGATCCTAATTGTACGAGAATGGAGGGGCCAGTTATTTGGGCCTTTGTAGTCTAGCCATCAACCTGTCTGATGGTGTTTATTGGTACACATATGTCAGCGTAATCCAGGTCTTAAGGGTAAAAAGTCCATCCATAGTACATTGTGGAAGGACCTCATCGTTACTAAGGTGACAGTATACACCCCGGAGTACTCAACTTTGAACGTCAAAGTCCATCGACAAAATATTGAAAAGTTGAGCCATAAAAATTATAAATCATCTTTTATCCCACCGAAGCAGCCTACTTAGCGTCTAACTCAGAACTCCTTTTAAAGAAAATCTTTCCCATAACTCCTGGCACAGAGAAACCGTACAAAGCTTCTGGTGGTGACATAGTTTAACCTGCCCTCATACAACATAATGCCTATCTCTGGATCCAACTATAAACTGAGATGCACTCAATGAGTTTGGCCTAAAGTAAGGGTAGTATTGTAGACTTTGGTGGGAAAAGATTAATCAAACCGACTACCACTTTGTCCTACAAAAAGTGCAAAGACTGTTCTGTATTACAAGGGCAAAGCGTACCTGTCAGACTGTTGCGTTGAAAGTCCTGTCAGACCTTCCATCACAAATACAAATTTTAAGAAGATTCCAACGGCAAGCTCCCTTAGGCTAGTTGAACATATGAATGGTGTAGGACTAGGAATTTCCACCTCTATGCCAATTTGAGGATCTACTTGTATTGGCATTCAAGCAGAGGTTCGTGTACTCGAGTTCTGTCCCATCGAGTGGACCGGAAGAAATCTCGCATATAGTTTCTGTATCAGATAGCTAAGCAGTTCTAAAGGCTCTCATGTCCCTTGACTTTAAACCTAAGGTAGTTTGGAAGTGTTTTCCAACCATCTAGTTGGATACAACGAATCACATTGACATGGATTTCTAGACATATAGGGACTTACTAGTGTCCAGTCCCCATTTATTGGTCCGGAAGCCTTCTGTGTCTATATGTCAGCCTGTCAAAGATAGAGCTCAATAAATTTGACCTCTGCCGAGGCTGTGGCGATACGGACGAAGAAGAGAGCAAGAGAGCCTATTACAGAACTAGAAAAACGTCCCTCGGTGACTACCACTTCAAAGACCTGGGAAAGCCACCATTAACTATTCTTAAATTTATGACAACCTCGGGTAGTTCAAGGAGGACGTGTAGCTAACTATAAACCAACTTCTGGCTTTGTTTTCAGGTTAAACCACGACAGGGACTCAGAATAAATTCACTGATGTCCCGAGTGCTGGCTGCACATGTGGCTCCGTTCTACTAACCTTCCTATCTAGGGTTCAATCACTGGAAACTGAGACCACTGAAACTGCCTTATTTAGTATTTGAATTATTTAAGAGAATAGTAATAAGTATTCCTATAACGGCTTGGGCCTGAACGGAATACTACTCATCTTTCTGCAAAAAGGGATAGGACTATACGCCCTAAAGGAAACCCTAGTTAGCATTTAGAGGCAAGAAATAAGAGTAATATTCCTGCCAAAACTTTGAAAAGACTTATCACTAGGAGACGATAAGTGTCCGCACAAGTACCCCACAAGCAGGGATTTTATCTCTTCGCATGTGGGTGCTCATAATGGACGAACTAGAGAGAACCTGCGCCAGAGCCATTCATAACGATGTTCAAGCCAGAGGTCTTTGCAATGCTGAAGGCAATCGAAACACTGGCCTAAAATCCCAGATAGACAAGTCGACATCTCCTCGGATAGCAAACTAGCAATAAACGCTATTATATGCCGAAATCACGACTATTAAGGGAGTGCGAAACGTAAAAAAATCCATCTCTGGTAGGTACCAGGGCATGTAGGTGATCAGGCAGTTTTTTTTTTTTTTTTTGGTTGCGCCAACGGATGTGTAATCTTCTAAAGATACCAGTAACCCGGGCTACTGGCATGCACGATTCGCAAACCTGAATACTCGATGCCAGGAATACGCCTACGTACTAACCCACACCCTACACACTTCAACCACTCTCCCCGCGGAACTACCGTTAAGTATTACTTCGCGGGGCTGGTTAGCACTTTATGCTCTTCTTGACCTGTTCGGCGTTTCTTGTTCTGAGGGGGCTTCCATTTGGGTTTGGTTGCTCTCCCTGAGCCTTTCCAGCCGCCGAAGTTCCTTTATGATCACCGCTGCTGTTTGTTTCACAGTATTCCATACTGCGTTCGATGTCAGCATATGTTTTACGATGTTCTCCGGAGTTGGTATTTCTCCAATTATTTCCTCAAGACCTCTGCGTTCCAAGCGAAAATGTGGGCACTGAAAGAGCACATGCTCTGCATCCTCTCTGGCCTCTCCACAGTTTGAGCAATTTGGAGATTCATCAAGCCCAAACCTGTTTAGATAAGCTCTGAAGCAGCCGTGTCCGGTTAAGAACTGGGTGAGATAAAAGTCCACTTCTCCGTGATGCCGGTCCATCCATTTATCTATATCCGGTATAAGTCTATGGGTCCATCTTCCCTTCGTTGACTGATTCCATCTTTCCTGCCATGTTCTCATGCTTCGCTGTCTTTCTGCCAGCTTAATATCTTTGACTGGAGCAAGGGGTTCCTGGATTTTGGCGTCATAGGTCCTCTGTAGCTCAATAGCCAAGATATCCGCTGGTAGCATTCCCGCAATAACACATATAGCATCATCGGATACCGTCCGAAAAGCGCAACATACTCTCAGCGCGCACAGTCTGTTGACGGAATTAACTCTTCTTGAGTGGGACTTAATTTTCACTGCCTTTGCCCATATTGGTGACGCATACATTATTATTGACTGCGCCACTCTTGACAAAATTAGTCTCCTTGGTTGTCTGGGTCCTCCAATGTTTGTCATTATTCTGGATAAGGCAGTACACACCCGAGCAGCTTTGTCGCACGTTATTTCAAGGTGTTCCTTGTAAGCTAGCCTAGCGTCAATCATCACACCTAGGTATCTGATCACCGGTTTTGACGTTATATTTTGGTTGCCTACCCTGATGGTGATTGCTTCTCTTTTCTTGCGGCTGCTTACTAGTACTGCTTCCGTTTTATGTTCAGCGAGTTCTAAACCGACTGCTGCCATCCACCGTCTCACTTTTCGGATACATTCGTTTCCAATGTCCTCTATTTCTTCCAGGTGTTTTGCTGTCACTACGATTGCGATGTCATCGGCAAAGCCTATGATTTTTGCCTCGTTGGGGATTTCAAGCCTCAGCACCTTATCATACATAAGGTTCCACAAGATAGGACCTAGTACCGATCCTTGTGGTACTCCGCCAGATATGTGGTACTGTTTTACCCCATCGTCGGTATCGTAAAACAGGTACCGTTTCTCGAAATAATTGATTATTATTTTGATTAGGAATTCTGGTACCATCATTTCTCTAAGTGAGTACAAAATATGTCCCCAGTTTGCAGAATTGAACGCATTTTTGACGTCCAGTGTTATTACAGCACCGTATTTCTTTGCGCCTCCTCTCCATCTTCTGCCCTGGATAGCATCTTCCAGGATTGTGGTTACCCTCCGTATAGCATCGATTGTAGAACGGGCTTGTCTAAATCCATACTGTTCGTTTGAGAGTCCCCCGGCTTCATATATTGCCACCTCCAGCCGTTTGCATATAATTTTCTCCAATATTTTACCCATTGTGTCTAACAGGCATATGGGACGGTATGACGAGGGCTCATCTGGCGGTTTTTTCCCTTTGGGCAGCAGCACCAGACGTTGTTTCTTCCACTGGTCTGGAAAGACCCCTTCGGTTAGACACTTATTATACATTTCTAGAAATGGTTCCGTGTTTGTTTTTATGGCTAACTTAAGGGCCTTGTTGGGTATCCCATCCAATCCAGGTGACTTATTGTCATCGAACCGTTTGCACACTTCCAAAAGTTCCGTTTGCGTGACGGTTGTGATTTCATGTAAATCCTGAGGTGCTGTTATACGCTCTGCCGTTCTCTGCGGTGGAAATAAGCCCGACACTATTTTTTGCATTAGCAAAGGGCATGAGGGCGAGGGTGCCCTAGTGGTGCCTTTGAGTTTTGCCATGACTGCCTTATAGGCTGTACCCCAGGGATTTACATCTGCTTGCTGACAGAGTTCTTTAAAGTTGTCACTTTTGCTTCTCCGGATTGCTAATTTCAGGTCTCTACGCCTATCTTTGTATTGCACCTGCAGGTTCTGGTGAGAGGGCAAACCTCTGGATCGCTGGAACAGTCTTCTAGCTTTATGGCACTTGCTGCGTAGCTCTGCTATCTCTTGGCTCCACCAATATACTGGTGGCCGGCGATTTGTTGACGTTTTCCGGACCATAGATGCATCGCATGCTCTCATTACATGTTTCGTAATCTCGGCAGCCATAGCATTTGCTGTTCCTGGCCTTATTGTAGATTCTCTAAAGGTGAAAGTAAAAGAATCCTCGTCTAATGTGCCTATTTTCCACCCCATTCGTTGTGCCTTCTTTGGTGGGAGTTCCTGGTTGGATCTTTTCTGGTTTATTTCAAACAGGATAGCCAGGTGGTCGCTGTGAGTGTACTTTTTACTTACTTTCCACTTGGCGCCTCTCGCTAGGGAACTGGTTACGAAGGTGATGTCAACTACGGAACCTACGTCGTTTCTGCTAAAGGTATTCTCGCTTCCCGTATTGAGCAGCATGACATCTAGTGACGATACCGCTTCGAGTAGTGCCTCGCCTCTTCTATTGGTTCGAGTGCTGCCCCAATCAGTGGCCCATGCGTTGAAATCCCCAGCCATGATGATTGGGCTACGGCCTCTAGCATCATCCACGAGCCTATCCAACATACGCTGGAATTCTTCCAGAGTGCTGTTTGGGGATGCGTAGCAACTATAGATGTGTACACCCTTGACCTTGGCTCGAACGAACCCAGATTGGGGTGTCATCATTTTTTCTTCGAAGGCGTAGTCTCCACAGGTCCAAATAGCAGCTCTTTTTGAGTAATCAGCTGCCCAGACTTTTTCGTCGAGATTCTTGTACTGTTCCGATAATATGGCAACATCTATTTTTGACTCACGAATGGCTTGTGTTAGGAGGTCCTGTGCCGCTTCACAGTGATTTAAATTTAATTGCAGCACTTTCATATTCTTTTTGCGGTTTTTTTAGCTTCCTGGTATACAGGACATATGATCAGGCAGTGAAAAGGCAAGACAAGGAGCATGCAATAGAGAACTGAATCATGCCAATGAATGTCCCCCTGACAACTATTAAAACTATAATCAACTCATACGTAGATACAAAAGGAGCTCAACAACTACTCGGCGAATCTAAATACGTGCAAAGTCTCCAGATCTTCCATAAAGGAACCGAGTAACAACACAACATAAGCTCTAATCTCAAAGAGAACACAGATAAGACTGTTGGTAAGACTCATAACAGGTTACATCAACAAACATTCGTTCAGACGCGGATTATCTGAAAGAACAGTCTGAGTCAACTGTGAGGGACTCTGCCACTCCTCGACACAGAAAGATTAGGACTAAAGATACTGGGGTCCTCAGCGATACCAAATCTGACTCGCCTCAGAAAGATTGGAATCGGTGACATACTAGAATTTGCCAGGCGATCAAGACGCCTTCCCGATCAGTACACGACATATTGCACAGAACACTCGCATGATTCCTGCATCTCCTCCCAACACAATCACCCCATCGAAATAACTAATTCTTAACGTTAAATAAACGAAGGCAACACAACTGACCAAATCGAGGTCTAAGTGAAGATGCCAAGCTCATCCCTTTAAGCCAACCAACCATCTCTATGAGCTCGCAGGGCTTCTTAAGTCCCATTCTACATGATGTACTCACTATACCCCACCAATCCAGCTTTATTGATGGAATTGGAATTTGTGTGGCATTTACTTAAAGTCAAGCCCAACAACTAAGCCAGGCTTAAAGCATATCTATAAGGTATCTCCTGAAAGTACGGTATCGTCGACAATATGAAATAAATCCTTGCAAATTACTGAGGCTGTGGTAAAGCCTTTATAAAGCTCCTGGCATTGTCTTAATTTGGAGTAGTAATCGATGAGAAGTAACCTTAGCCCTCATTGTTAGCCCTATTCAAACAATTCTTTCTTTTGAAAAACATTTGAAACTGATTAACATGAATGGCTTATGCAGGTCTTCAGAAGGAGAAAGAAATCGAACTCGTTTATAGACAAATATTTCAACAAGACTTGAATAATAGACGATAAAGTTGGTACCATCTGAACAAACATCACGCACCCGCCGGTGATCCGAGGATGTGTACCCCAAAAACGTCTAAGACCATCACAAAGACACTTTCATCTGTTCGTCAGCAGATAGAACCACAAAGGCGCCCAAGCACTTTACATGCCACATGTTGTAATAACTTTGAACTTGTCTGGATGACAAAGTGCGCACATTCTAAGAAACCATGCCAAATTCAAGGCCAAGACAATCTGGTTACCAGTCCAACACCACTTCACTCTAAGCGCCGCCGCTTAACCACCCTCTTTGACTATGCAGAATGCATATTTATATCCTTTCACCTGGAATAACAGCATGGTTGTCATAGCTCATAGCATCCGCCATGCACGTATTCAATTCAGTTTCGAATAAAAATATTCTGTTCAGGATGCCATGGAGCACATGGCCAGGTCGTCCTTTGCACTCTGTCTACACATAGCACTTACTATGCACCTATCTATCCAAAGTATCTTTCCTAGGAATCCAAATAGATTTATGGATTTTTATCTCCTCGCTTTGGGGGACTTTGGAGATTTTTTCTATTTTTGCCACAAAGGGGGAGACATACAGAGGAAAAAATTTCTAAAAACGCTGATTCAACCGAAAATAATATATTGCTCTGTCTGGGCAAATAGCTCGTGGCCACATTCAGTTTGTTTTCTTTTTCCCCCAAAGTAGCAGATAAAATTATAATCCTTGCAAAGTGCTTTACGAATACCTAGACTTTCCTTTGACCTTTTTTTAGGGAAAAAAATGAAAGAATTAAATATCTTTATACATAAAGTTGAGAAGAATATCCATGAAGTGGTTTCCTGGAAGTGCTTCTACATATTATGAGTGACGTTGTTCAGGCAAAGGAGTAATGGAGGTCATGACGAAACTTACGAATTCTCAGAAACTCTGTAACTCACTCTCTGTCTCTCTGTTGTGAATGAGTTGTGTATTGTGTTTGTTATTTTGCCAGAGGATAATTGTATCTCAAGGATAAGATACAATACCCGGTGTTGTAGTGTGAAGTTCATCATATTTTGTTTGATTTATCTTTGCAACTGCAAAAAGGTACAGGTGTGGGGGGATGGATTAACTCCCGGAGGGTATTTGTTGACAAAGTTCGTGACAATGGGTGTTTCATGATTCATGAACAACTAATTAAATCTCTTCTAACTGTCAAAATGGGAAAACTTGTGTGCGCTGGAAGCATCTTCATTTCAGGGAAAATGAAAAGGGGTTAACGACGAGACCAATATTGGAATAGTTTGCTGTGAAGTTTTGCTAGCAACCATAAGCCGTCTGGTCGTTCTCACCTCGAAAGGTAAAAAGGGAGGAAGTTTCACACCGCGATAACTTTTTATAACATTTCGACTAAAGGGCTACTCTTTAACAAGGCAAGGATTTTTGCTTTAAATATGTTCGGCAAGTAGAACGTACCTTAAGTGAATGAATACATTCAGACTACAAACCCCCAGATTATATCCCAGGAGTCGCACGCCTACAAATCTCGGTTTAAGACTCCATTTCACAGAAATTCTGAGTGAAGTTCCACAGGGATGTATACTTTCACCACTCCTATGCCTGTAATGCTACCCAAGCAAATGAGCCCATTGACATATAAAGAATCTGAATACACTGGTTACACACTAAATAGCAAATAGGGAAGCCTGGCACTGAGTGAAAGGCTAAAGCTCAAGCGAAGAGCAAATAGATTGTTGGCACCGGAATGAGGAAAGTAGAGTTGCAATCACAATATATCTATCCCCCTCCTTTGCCGAATAGGCAAAGCAAAATCTACGTTTGGGATGCTAACCACAGTTTGGCGTAGTAACGCCATTACCTTAACCACCAAGCTACGACTGTCCCGTTCCATGTTCCGTGCTGCTATATGGATGTGGTACCTGAAGGGTGACCACCACTTTCACGACGAAGCTGCAATATCCTTAGAATTTCCTGACCAAACCGTATCTCTATAGAACAACTTTATCAAAGAACGGGCTATGAACCTATGTATAGGCACAACGAAACGACGAGGAAAGTGGTAGTTGATTGGACATACTCTCCGAAAGGGTGACAGGTCCATAGCTAACCACCCGATGCAATGGAACCCCCTTACTCAGGATGGCAGAATAGGCGGCGGTCCTAGGAGTACGTGGGGCAGAATAGTTCAGAAGGAAGCGTGGCAACTGGGGAAGAGTTTGAGAGAGCTGACGCACACTATGGCGCGTAGGCATTGTCGAAGCCCTAGGACCCACAAGGGGATACAGGACATATGTATGTAAGTAAGTATCCTCCCCAAAAAAAAAGCTGATCATGAACCAATAGGCAATACATTATGGAGTAGCTCGAAACTGTAAAATTACCATGCAAAGGAATCTACTTATCTTATTCAGCAAAGGAGTGAGTCGCCCTTAGTAAATGTGGTGCTCCATAGTTCAAGAGAAGACCTTTGGGATTATACGGACCTGAAACCAAGGTTTACTCAAGCCACCCAAGCACGGTAATTCAGAGACATTATAGCCCGTCATAAGAAAAAAATTAATATCATCATCATAACTTATCTTAGGCGGAGAAAAATGCACATGCAGAAGTAGGGGTCAAGGACCTGAGCAGTGATCTGGATAAAGTCTTACAAAAACCAGATATACGAAGGAATCTCTATTTAAATTTATGAAAAGGAAAGAAGAGGACCAAGTTCTTCTAGAGAAATAGCTTCTAGAAAACAATCAAAATTATGAAGGCATGGATGGGTACCCACCTTGATTGAGACAGGAGATGAGATGTATGTTTCCTCAGCTTGGGAGTACATACCATAATCCTTTCAAAAAATTAAAGCACCTGAATATATCAAAAATGTAATGACACACTATACGATAGCAATGATAGAATAGAGGAATACCAGGTGTGGAGTTCCGCAAGTGAGGGTGTTAGGTTCGGTACTATAGAACATAAATATGTTAGCAATGAAGTGAAACGAAGTAAGACCCTGGTCACGCACGCTTTCACTCTGGTCTGGTATCAAAAATCGACCATCAAGGAAATGTCTTCGTTATTTTTCATTACGATGCTGAAATTGGAAAACTTATGACAATTCTGAGTTCAGGGGAATGAAAACGAGGATTTCAACATAAGCAAGACTTAGTTCATAATACCGGGAAATTAATTAAATTTAAGGAGAATAGGGCAAAAGCCATCCTTATATTATTTAGGGGACATCAATGCTGGGGATCTGGTATGCAGACCAAAGCGTATCACCAGGAATAATAGACAACAATAGCGAGAACAAGAGAAAAATCAACAGCATTTGACTAAAACCTCATGATAAAGTAGCTAGCAGGGGATGGACACATGACAAAAGACCACTGCTTTAGCTAGGACGCAAGTAAGAAAAAAGCCACACCAAACAGGGGACAAAAGATACCCGGCGCTCCATAGGGCGAAAATAATCACTACAGAGCAGCACATGGTAGAAATCAAACAATAACAATGCCATTCCACCCAAACAAAGGAAGTATTATACACAACTGTAATGTCTCATCCCAATATCTGGTACAATTGGATAAGATATCCATATACAAGGCTCATGACGACTGTAATACGTCGTGGGGTTCCGGCGAAAAGAGTCTACCGCAGGTATTCATATGAACAACCTCAACTATGTACATATTTCGTGGAAATTCGAAAACCCATAGACAACGACTTATCTGATTCCCAAATGAGTAAATAAAACCATAATTAAAGGAAAAGTGGTAAGAATCAAAATTCATTTAAAAAGGATTATGCTGGAATGATTCTATGTGCAAAAGAGTATCACAGTACCATCAAAAAGTGATGTTAAGTACTTCAACATAAACCCCGAAAAGTCGGGGTTCCACAAGGTTAAGTATTGGGTCCTCTGCTTTTAAACAAAGTCTTAGAGCAGAAGTTTGGCATTCTTAAAGAGTCAGTTAGAAACTTCAGTATGAACGTCTAGTATAGGTATTGATAAAGAAATTAAACACAAATATTATAGGAGTATGTGTGATATCGAAAACAATTATTAAAATACTGTAGCTAACTTCACTCATAGTCAAAAATCTAATTTTAACAAAAATGTGGCTTCACTTTTGAAATACCCCCCAGCTTAAGATCTGCCTCTACTGATAGGTAAGTCTTTTGAACTCCATAGTTGGTATTTTTATTTCGAAACTTAGGCTTAAATTACGACAACTACTTGAAAGGCTATTTGGAAGTTGTTAAGACTGTAGATAATGGAAAGCCGCTGGCTCTGATGGTCTACCAGCAGAGCTTTTCAAATTTCATGGTGGTGATGTTTTGGTAGGGTGCATGCACCAAATCATCAACCAAGTATGGGTGGATGAAGCCATGCCCGATGACTGGACTATCAGCTCCATATGTTCAAGAAAGGCGATCCTATGTCCTGCAAGGCATATCCCTGCTAAATGTCGCGTATAAGATCCTATCCAATGTACTGTGTGAACATCTGAAACCTTTCTGCAGCACACTAATCGGCACGTACCAGTGTGGCTTCCGGGACGGCAGATCGACGGTCGACCAAGTTTTCACGCTAAGGCAAATCTTGGAAAATACCAACGAATTTCAAGTCGAGACCCACAACCTCTTCATCGACTTTAAAGCCGCATACGACAGCATTCATCGTCTTGAGCTCTACAAGGCGATGGCCGAATTCGGGATCCCGACAAAATTAATCCAGTTGTACCGCGTGACGCTGGAAAACACGCGGTGCAATGTTCAATTTGAGAACAGCTCCTCTGAACTATTCCGAACTTGCACCGGACTTCGGCGCTGTCATGTGACTTCTTCAATCTAGTGCTGGAACAGATAGGCGCAGGGCAGGTGTCAACACGGAAGGCACTATCTTCAATAAATCTGTCCAGCTACTAGGATATGCAGACGACATCGACATCATCGATCGCTCCCAGCGTGCCGTTATAGAAGCTTTCACGGCAATTGAAGAAGAGGCGGAACGAGTTGGCCTTGAAGTAAATGAGGACAAGACCAAGTACCTGTTGTCAACAAACAAAGAAGCATCGGTCCACCGCCTAGGACAAAACGTCACTGTTGGCAACAGTAACTTTGAGGTAGTTAGGGAGTTTACCTACCTCGGAGTAAATATCAACTCCACGAACGACACCCTAGTGGAGATTCGACGAAGACTTACCCTAGGAAACCGCTGCTACTTCGGTTTGGCAAAACAAATGGGTTCGAAACTCCTATCTTGGCAGACGAAATGTAGGCTCTACAAAGCACTGATCCTGCCAGTTCTGCTATATGGAGCCGAGTGCTGGACGATAAGCAGGAAAGCAGAGCACATGTTGGGCACTTTCGAGAGAAAAATTCTTCGTCGAATTTTCGGTCCCATATGCGAGGAGGGCGAATGGAGGAGAAGATGTAACCGCTAACTCCATGAGCTGTACCAAGATGTGGATGTAGTCCAAAAAGCCAAAATACGTCGACTACACTGGCTTGGCCACATCGAGCGAATGGACAATAATGATCCAGCAAAGAGGATCTTCGACTCCCTCGACAGCCTCCAGGTTCGAGACGACAAGGGAGACCGAACCTCCGTTTTAAAGACCAAGCTATCGCGGATGCCAGAGCGCTTGGTCTGGAGAACTGGAAGCAGCGTGCCCGGAGTCGAAGAGAATGGAAGGCTACCGTGTCTCAGGCAGGGACTCTTCCCGGGTCGGGAGCCCGTTAAGTAAGTAAGTAGAAAATGGAAATGTTTTACTGAAGAATTATTCATTAAGGGCTTTCCGTTATATAAAGATGGAGTCCAATAAAACAGAAGCGAGAACCAGCAATTAGTTAGACTATTCTGATATGAGTCACGGAATCTGAACAGACAAAGTCGCTTCCGATGTTGGCTGTGAGGTAATTTTATTACAACAGGGTTTATCTTCACATCCTGGTGGAAATCTTGAACATCAACATGAATGTACACACTGCCTGACAAAAGCATACGGCTTTGTAAATATGCCAAGGATCCCACACCTTGTCAACTAAACTTGACATTACTAGAGTAGAGAAGTAGAGAAGTTAAAAAAAAAGGATTCACCAAGTCTATCTGTTGTCTGTGAGTAAGACTGAAGTCTAAACAGATGAACGGATATGGTTCCATCTTCATAACAAGTCCAAAAGTTAGAATTTTCTTTTTATTTTTCATTAAGGGTATGCTTTACTTGGGACGAATTGGGGTATACCTTGGTCAAGAATGGAGAAAAACTCTGAACTCAATGCAAATGGAATGTCGACACATATCTCCTCTCTCCTTTAGCGTTTTGGCTCAAATGACTGAAATTGAACAATTCAGTAAAAATGGATTTTTTCAAAAACAAACGATTTTCATAATATTTTGTATTTGGGTTAGTTTGGATATGTACTGACAGATGGCGTTCCACGTTTTTTCGTAAAACATACATTTTGCGATGCTTTTGATAATTAAATGTTTCTTCTGCGATTGGGCTTAAAATTAATATCCAAAAATTATCTAAAGTTAACAAGATCCCAAGAATAAATATCCCAGCCCAGGAACTGGAAACTCCATTTTATAAAAATTCTACTTTTTCAAAATTTTTAATAAAAATCAAAACAAATTGTCAGAGCAAAACTTGTGTTTTCTGTTACCATTATCACCATACATGGTTGTGTCTACTTTAAAGAGCGTTTAAAGGGTTTTAAAGCTCTTAGTTATAATTCCATCACATATGCAGAGTGTCATTCCCACTTTTGAAGGACTCTTGTGTAAGATGACCAAGATTTGAATTTCAATCCTCATTAGATAGTAAACTTGTAGCATAGAGGTGTACAACCCTGTCATGCACTTTATTTATTTTTGTTTTTAAAATAAGTACAACTTCAAGCGAATTCTTTTTACAAGATTTACAAGATTTTTTGACAGTTTTTACAAGTCTGATCAACCTTAAACTTACAATAATCTTCGAGACCTCTCCGGACTTACATTGTCTGCTGCTGAACAATTGCTAGACATTGTCTATAGCATAGCGAATGGCTTAAATGTCGCAGGTCTGAAAATAAGATCACGTTTAAGGCAAAGATCCAGATGATATCGTTTTCTTCAGACATTTATGTAGATACGTTTTCATGGGGCTGAGTATTCAGCTTGAGTGCTTTTGCGTCAACAGTTCCTGTTTTAAAAACGCAAGCATTCTTGAAAATGTCATCATAAGTATGTACATACATTATTACGATGCCTAGAGATCCATGACAAATATTTACAAGGTTCTTCCAGAGGTGCGATGAAGAGCTTCAAATCCTCAAAAGTCTGTCTGCAAGAAACCGAAAACCCTTTCGTCAAACATCCTAGCAAATAGTATTCTATTGCTCGTTTACATTGCAAGGACCTTCGACTTCGAACCTAAACTAATAGCTAAAGTGAGGGCACTTGTGTGGTGTTGTGTGTATGGGTCACTAAAGTCGGTAGATAGAATTGAATAAAATATTTTCCTTTCTCGAGATGTTTCTCCAAAAACTAATAACAAACTGTGGTTGATGGTTTCTTTTTGGGGAATTTCCTTCACTGATATTGTCACTTTAGTACCTAAAAGCCCAGTATGTCTACTTTACACGATGAGCCCAGAATATACGATGCATTCCAAATGCATTGTACCCTTCCTATGTGTTTCCTTATCAAATTACATAGTCTCATCAAACTTTTAATTAAGAAGTATGGCCTTTTCAAACGCAAATATTTCATCTTCATTCCACGTAACACCACTTGGCTGGTTGGTATATGAACAACACAAACTTTACTCACAAAGTTCCACGTAAGACGACAAAGTTTTATTTGCATATGCATCCTGCACCGTTTGCCTACATACGCTGTGCCACCCTGTCAACAGACACAATCACTTAATAAGGACGAGTAGTACAAATATGATAATAATTTCTGCAAGGCACGTGCCATTTATCAACATTACATGATAACGTAATTAGGTGAGTGTTTCCCCGTATACTCTCATACATAATTGGAATCCAATATTGTAGCCTCACCCTAAGTAGAGAAGCAGACTGCTAAAAAAACAAAAATAAATGAACATACATGCTATTGATAGCTAACAAATTAACCCATTTAATCGGTGCAATCGTGATTTATATTAAATCTATAGGTACACGCACTACAAGGTAATTTGTTTAATTAAATAGTTATTCAACGGGAAAACAATTAATTTATTTCGAAATCCTATAAATTTGTTTAAACAGTGCAATCCGCAAAGTACTCGAAATTGCAGCCAGCATTTGGTCTGTGTTCTCATAATTTAGTATTATCAATCCCTTCTTGTTGATTCTCATATTTTCAAATATGTTTCGTCAATGGGTTACAATTACTTGATCGAACCCCCAATCCCCAATCGAATACGTTGAATTCGTTGGTATTTAATGAAATAAATTTACTTACAATCAGATAATAATAAAATGCCATAAAGGCATACCTGAAACCGAAATAGATTGCCTGAATTCATAGCCCTCATTCCAGTCGATATCACTGTTGGTGTTTGGCATTCAGGACAAAATTGTCTTCAGACCAAATGAACCACTTACGAACTTCATCTACCCCTATTCTCCCGTAAAACATCATGTTTGCTATAGAACCGGATGATGTTGTGGCAATTCGAAAAAAAAAATGTATCGACTTTATAGAACTATTCGATTATTCGAACGACAGTGTGACGTACAAGAATCGGTTCTGTTCAACTCCTGCTTCCAGGGTACTCAATTCTTTCTATTTCTTAGAACTTGAACCAGTGCCATCTAGAGAGTTAAACAACTCAAGGCTCAAGATTACTAAACTATTCATCAGAGCATAAATCATTGCAAACAGTACAACAGTATCTGTACGTAAGGATTGTAGAAAAAGAAAAAAATTAAACGAAAAGCGGTGCTCTCGCAAGGTACCATCTCAGAACCCTTACGTTCCCTTTTATACAAATAAATCTAACTACTTGTCATTTTAAGGAGAGAACCCTAGATCCACTTAGACCGTAGACAATAGAATTGTTAGTCGATCGATAGTGGAAACACTGACTAGTAATGGCAATGATATCAGCGATCATTAGTGATGTTAAAGCACCATGGCCAGTAATTCTTCAAATCTATCGGAACCAATCGGATCCGATTACGCCGAGACGTAGCTTTATTTTACATCTATGCTCCATGTATCCTAACTATTCAATGGCAACCACAAAGCTAAACCCGTACTCTATATCAAATCAGAACCTAGCCTTAATCGTTGACCGAAATGCCCCAAAAAAAAATCCAACGAATTTCAAGTCGATACCAATGCCTCATTGCCTGGAAATCCATGAGCCGATGATTGCATTCAAAATCTCGAAAAAAAACTCGTCAACCATTTGCTCCAACAATCATCTTTCAGTCTCAACCTCTGACGACAAATGATCCTAATCTCCAGTATAAGGATCGTTGATGCCAGAGCTTGAGATCTAGAAAACTGAAAGAAACATAGGTACTGATTGGTAGCTCTGACAAATAAGACGTCACCGTCAAAGATCGTCCAATATGTAGGATATAACACACCTACCAGAGCACAGTAAAAGTTCTCCACTTAAACTGGTACGAGTCATTGGAACAAAGGGAATAAACCGTGGCTATCTGCTCATACCTGGGAAAGGGATAAGTCATTCTTTTATATGTCAGAAGAAAAATCAAGTCCCAGAACCGAATAAAGGTGAAAGAAGTGAAAAAGCACTGCCTGTGATGGAAACCTTGTACAGGATGACTGTAGAGCTGCTATATGTATCTAAGTACATATATAGTCAAGATGAACACTTTTTCACTGTTTAAGCATGATCCACGAAGATGTGGTACAAAATTAAGACGAGTTCAGCAGCGGCAGGATTCGTATCATGCCTCATATTATGTGACAGGACTTGACGCCCCACCCTCAGTCTTAGACCTATATCCTCAGCCCTACATGCTTCAAAAAATCCCAATCAGCTGAAAAGCAGAAGTAGCAGTGAACACATCAGTCTATGACGAGAAATTCGCATAAGCGAGCATCCTTGAGATTGACAAACCCCTCAACAAGGAAGATGCATCACTATCCACTGGATGTACCTAGCCTTCATTAGCCCTATCCTAGCCTATGGATGTCTACTCTGGAGGCCAAATTCAGCCCTTAAAACTATACTCAGAATCTGCGGCGAAGAGTTCCCTGCACTTTAATCAATCTTACTTGTGTTTGCAAGTACATCTCCCAGGGTAGGGCCATTAAACGATATAGAATTTTGATCTAGAAGTGAGCTCGGGAATTCACTTGACTTAATTGGAAATTAAACGGTCTTCAAGACTTCCAAACTTCCACTTAGTTAAACTCGGAAGATAATCAGAATATACTTCGACAATTACGTCGCCATAAAAGTCATTTCGACCAATCACATTCCAGAGACTAGCTCAAAACACTCACAACAAGTTACGACGTTAAATTTTGGTGAGTTACAGGACACATCGGTATCCAAGGGAATGAATTGGTGAACTTCCAAAAGTTCAAAGCAAAAAAGTCTGCAAAAAGTACGACGAAACTAAATCTTTCCGCTGAAAAGGCCGTAATGTCCTGGTGGCAGCCCTAAGAAGAATGCGGCTAGAGGCAGATCACATCTACCGGGTCTGTAATGAAACTCCAGTAAAAATCACAATCCCTTCTGAGTCTGAGTGGCTGGTCAAGGCACATATAGGATGATGGTGCTAGCTATCCTTAAATGTATAGCAATCGCAATGTTAAGGCTTCTCCACGACACTTGCAGTTACCCCTTACATGCGTTTACCTAGTCCTTATCCGAGACAAGGAACCTGTCAGATACCACCATACTGCAGCACCTCATTTGAAAGCCCCACTCTTCTCAAAATCCCTGATGGCACTTCCCTTTCAAACACACTGTGCCCATTACCCATACTCGAGAATTACCAACCCAGACACCCCAAGGATGTTCCCAATAAAAGCTCCCAGCCTCCCAGAGATACCAATAAAATCATTTCGCATGTACATCACGTTCGTCAGTGTATGCCTTACAATTTGTGTTGATTTGCTAATTTTATTTTTATTTCCCTCTTATGGCAGTCCCCCATCCGACTACAATCCTAGGCAAGCACGAGTCCTGTTAGCAACAAAAAAAAAAAAAAACCATTCGACAATCTCTATGCCAGCATCAAACGACGCCTTCGTATCAAATTCCCATTGCCGACGATTATTGCAATAAGCTTTGCCAAATTACAAACAAGTTGGTAGCTGTTGGTCAAGAGAGCTCATGAAACGCACGAACAGGAGTCACAGGACACCCGCACTTCTGTTTTGCTTCCTGCCATCGTCAGACGCTAGCTCTCTCTCCAACCACTGCTAATCAAACATGAACTGAATGAACAATGATTGTGAGCATGTACATCTGGAGAGCCCCTAGAACCACCGTGATGGGAGGTGTAGCAGAGATTACGTGTTGGCCAAGCCAATAATTTCGATTGCGCCAGGATATGTGTGTGTAATCGTGTTGATGGTGTTACTGATGAAGATGACACAGCGCTGGTGTTGGAAGCGATATCAAACATGCTATCACCAGTGTTTGCTGTTCTATTTCCAGAAGGATAACAACTGCGAACTGAGTCAGTTCCAAGAGGGAAGAGTCCTTTTTTTTTTTTTTCTTTTTTGCAGCCCTCAGTGTTTCCTATGTAAGTGGTGATATACGGATGTAATAGTGAATGTCCTTTCCCTCCCCCAGTCGCACACAGTCGCTGGTGGTAGCAAACTTAATCCGGGAAAGGACATGTAATTGCAATTGACCAATAGCTTTATTTGGTGGAAGTGACGTGGTCTTTACTCGTTTCTGTGTCCTTTGACGTCTGCTTGTGAGTTTGCTCAACGCGTTATAAACCCGTAGGATGTGTACTTAACTCTAATTGCATTGGTATTCATCGGACGAGTAGTTGCGGAACGCCCTCTTCATTGAAACTAGTTTGTAGTTGTAGGCAAATGACAACTTGGTAGTTATAGTTAACTACTAGCTGTCAATTGGAAATACCTACCTACATACGATGCCAAGTCAAAGAATTAGGTAATGATGCTTCAATTTGTGACCGTCAGGGCTGTCAGATTTGATCAAGTCTCGAACAAATTGTTAAGAAAACTAAACTTTTTTTCTGATTTGAAAGGAGTGAGACAAACGCTTGGAATGTATAAACGTATAGGTTAGCCAGCAGAGTCTGTCCACAAACTTTTGTGCACAGAATTGACATTCATTATTCAGGTTGAACTTTGAACTTGAGCCAAGTTGTAGCTATTTATGCATAGAGTGGGAGAACTAATGTGGGGGCCAATAAAGGTTAGTTTAACGTCATCCCTAGTTGGCTAGCACAAGGACTTCTGTTTTTTTTATCAAGCCCTCCTCCTATTGTATGTTTTAGGCTGAAGAACCTTACGAAATTCATTGGCACATTTATTCAACCAGTGTCACAACTCAGCTCTTCCTTAGGGGTGTTTGAGTCTGATGCTATTCATAGATTCCAATGACGACGAGTATCCAAATAGACCGCGTGTTCATCATTAAACACCATTAACCAGGCGACGGGATATGATGTCATCTTTCATTGTTACTCGATACGGGTCGGTGAAGTTTTATATACTCGTAGGACCATCAGTGTACTGATGATAAGCCACAACTGCGGTGTCCTTTTAATAAAGCCGTTTGGCAATTTTTATTGTTTTACGCGCATTAACCACGAGACACGGGAAACGCTGGGGAGCTATCGTTAAATGTGTGTGTGTGTTGTGTCCTTTGATGGCGCGCTTTATTTGCGAAAACAACCATAATTTGATAATAACATGCTAGGACATCGGTGGCAATGTAATAAACTGAGAGAGGTATGCATGCGGGAGCGGGGGGTAAATCATTGTTTGTGGATGGAATCAGCGATTGTTGAATAAATTGCCGTCAATTGGTTTTACTGTTTGTTTTTTTGTTTTTCCTGACTGGTAATGGCTTCGAATAATAATCGATGGATAATGGATTCCTAATGAGATGACATGGTCGGTCAGGAACGGAAAGGAATGACATCAAATCATGGAAGTAGGTGGCACTGTTTTTACGGTCTGTTGGATTGTATGGTTATGTCTGTCTAGAGAGAGACACACTTTTACATTGAAGGTCCACGAAGGATCGCATATCGCACATCGAAAGATATAGCCAGACAAAGCTTTTGATCTTCCTTATGTTGAGACTGACTACGTGACTTAGATCTTCGACGAAGAATTCGCCTTCACAAAGCCTTTCGAATAAGTGTACAGAAGTCGCTCCTCTACATCCATAGAGAGCTACAACTAGAAACTTAGATAGATAGGACTTGGTTCTCGATAAGATAAACCTAGAACGATATAATCCCATTGCGTTTTAACTGTAAGGGAGGCCTATCTTCTGCTGGAACCATCAACTTTTTCATATGAATCCATTTATTTTGGCGATGGAAGTAATAGCGATAATCTTCCCTTTATTCTCTTCCCTGTACCCATGGCTACTTCAAGTCATTAGAGTATGTCTACGCATGACGCACTATGCACTGAAATTTAGGATGTCACTACGGTGTCGAAACAGGACAAGAGTGAGGTCTTAGGTTGATCAAAGAGCCCTAGCTTAGCCTAGCCTTTAGATGTGTCCACATATTCCGATCAGCACGAGGTAGGGTCTTCAAAAATTATATTGTTGACATCGACTGCATTTTGCTTCAAGTTTGATGGAGCCCAGAAGCGCACTTTCATCCTCGTATTAGGAACATAGGCGAATTGGCCGGGAGAGTCACATAAGATGCTTAACACCCAGAACGGGCTCTCATATCTCACTCACAAACCCCCGAGAACAGGCTAGGTCACATACTTATTGATGCCCTTAGCAAAAACTGCTTAATACGAGGAAAAAAATGGAGCCCTGAGAAGGGCCAAACAAAACTGAGACACTCCTAGACTCATTACTAAGGATGTCTCCCACTGGACACCACTGTTGGATTAAGCCACATTGAAGTTAAGGTACAAAAGCAAAGATATTAAGTCGAAGATTTAAGGTGTCCTAGACCTTACCCTAAGAACTCTTTTATTAACTGTAAGAAACTGAACGAGGCACATAAAAATAAAAACAATTGAAACATTCGTTTGCACAAGACAGACTTTTGTCGAAAATGTGTGGATTTAGTGTGAATTCATCTCTACTTCAATGGATTAGGGATTACCTTTTGAAAAGTTCAATACAAGTTGTCTTGGACAGTTTCAAGTATGCCATCAACCATATAAATGCTGGCTTCTCCCAAGGCTCCATTTCGCCTCCGACTCTTTTTCTTATTTTTATAAATAATCTCTTGTCTGCTACTACTGATCCATTACATGCTTTTGCTGATGACAGCACCCCCAATTTCGGATACTCGTTCCAGACTGACGTCCCGGCTCTTCAGCTGTAGAACGAGAGCGCCCACGTATGTCAAGTTCAATAAATTCCGACTTTGACAGAACAACCTTCGTTGAAATGACAAAGCAAGAAATACATTAACACCTCTGATCTGGATAGAATAAAGAAGGCATGCAATAGTCCCAAGCTCGGGTACAATGCCCATGTCTGGTCTGGTGCAATCGGAACCACTTTACATCTGCTTGATAGAATCCAAAATTTCAAGCGATTAAACTACTAGGAGACAGAAGCATAAAAGTCTGTCTAATCTTGTTTTATTGCATTTCTAGCAAACAGTGTTCCAGTGAAATATCTAGATGCATTCCGCCCATTCAACATTTTTCTCCCAATACCCTTGACTATTCAAATGCTCGTTAGTTTACCCTCAAGCCTATCTTCGGGGATTTTTTCCTAAACCATACAATATAAATGTGGAATGACCTACCAAGCTCTATATATATACTTGCCTTACATTTAAAACCAACGTCCATGGATATTTCCTATCTGCTCTCCCTAATTTCCCTAATGACCATGCCATGCATACATTTAGGCCGCAACGAGAATGACCATATCATCTTCAAATAGAGGAAGATGCTATCGTCCTGCTCATCGTTGTAGTAAGTCCTGGAATTGACTTGAAATGACAATATCTCTACCACACCCACTCACTCAGTGTCGAGAGTGTCAAAAATATAAATTTCTGAAACAACAGGTCTGTACACGACCTAAGGCCTAAATATGTACAACACTACATATTGTGGGAAATGTAACTATTCTTCACAGGAAAGGGACTTACTACTTGATGCTGTGTCCAAAGGCCAGTTCTTATATCTCATTTAACCAGAAAAGCTGTTACAGCGAATGTCTTTTTCAAATTCTCGACTCAAAAGAAACATTGTCCAAACAAAAGCAAGAAGAGAAGTAGTTCCTACTTGAAAGCCACCTTAGTCCAACAGTTAAGCTTCCAGGTCGGTCCTGCTTCCAAAAATTAAAATACCTTTCACAATACAATTGAAAATAATTCCTGGAGGCAGAGACTTTGCAGCTGAAGCTGGCATACTTTTGTTTACAAAAAGGTCCTTGAGACATACTATAACAGACTTCTCCAGAATTATACATTCTCAAACTTCTTGAGCTGCTTACAACGTCTCAGGACTCAACTAAAGTACAAATTTGAATATCTGAAATTCCACTAAAAAAAAACACTGTACTGGCAAAATCTTTGACTTCAAGAAGATGCATCGGACTACTGAGAAGAAGATTCGATTTTCAAACAACACAATTCCTGCGAACATCTAACAAACATCCGAGAGTATAACTATAGTGACATCCATTTTGTGGTTCCGAAAGTAAATTTAAATAAAACCCATTTATGATTTAGACTTCAATTCAATTCTATTTCAATAAATTGTTTGAATCTTGCCATTCGGAATGGAATATAAGATGATTCAAATGTCCACAGGAGCTTTTGCAGGACCTTGAATGTGACAATGTAACATTCGATTACTTCTCGATACATATCGGGCAATAACTCGGCCATAACTTGACGAATATTCGTTTTCAAAGAGTCAAGAGTTTCCAAATTGTGTCCATATACAAGATCTTGGAATGAACCCGCAAAAGGAAATCCAACGGAGACAAATCACACGATCTTAGTAGCCAGGTTATACCACCAAAATACGAAATAACTCGTCCATGAATTATGTCTTCCAATTAACTTAAAACGCGGGCGCCGTGGCTGTGGTTAGTGCGTTGGACTATGGAGCAAGGGGTTCGAGATCGAATCCCAGTCGGGGAACACCTAAAAGTTTTTCACGGCCCCACCTCTCGCGAGCGTCTGATAAACATCCGAGAGTACAACTGTCCTGAGAAAGCTTCTCAAATTACAAATTGCCCTTCGGACACGGCATTAAACAGTAGGCTCCTTCCATTCGTGTAAAGAATATAACACGCACAACACGAATGGTTGTGAGAAGCTAGGCCCTGGGTCCCATCGACCTGTAGCGCCAAGTATTTATTTATTTATTTAATTAAATTGAAACGGGTCATGTTGTGTAAGATGTGGCACTGTTGTGTTGAAACCACATGCCTTCCGCATTCATAACTTCGATTTAAAGTCAACAAAATTCGGTTAACATTTGGAAATAGCGATGAGAATTGAAAATTTTCGAAGAAGAAGGACCAATGACATCTAATTTGGTCACAACATACAGGGAATGAAAAAGGAGCCATGGTCAGCTGGCTTCAATTGTTGAGTGAACTGATCGTTATATCTCTATAGATCCAAGCCTAAATACAAAATATGTCATAAAATACTGTAAGCCAAGCTCATACACTAGAGCGTGCATTTCGATGATGCAGAGCCCTTAAAACATCTGTAACAGAGCCTGTCTCTTAGATTTTGTTTACAGATTTGTTTGGAGTACTTTCTGACGTTTAGCGGTCGTTGAATGACAGTTCGGTTTGACGTATATGATTGGAACAGTGATGCCAAATCCGGACCACGAATGCAATGACCCCTGTACCTTGTTCTAAAATAAAAAATTGCTCTTCTGCAACACGGGTTTTAACAGTAGCCTCCTTCCTTTCATGTAAAGAATGTAACACGCACAACACGAATAGGTGTGAGAAGCTAGACTGAGACATGTCCCACCTGTTACACAAAGGGGTTTACAATGACTTTTCTTTTAAAATAAAATTCTCAAATGATTCGCTGACACACTGTAATTTCATTGTTTTTTTTTTTAAATATTAGACATTCCCTAAATAAATACTTGGTGACCCGAAATAGTATAACTGTCACAGCAACTTTGCCTGACAGACGTCACTTCAAATGAATAAGGCATGTACCCACCTTGACCCAGAGACAATGCCATAAATAACCAAATCAAAGTCACAACTGCCGCACATTGTGGGTGTGTCGTATGTAAACCTATCTGTCCATCTTCCAAACAGAAAAAAACAACGCAACTTCATACTTAATTTAATATAAAATAATTTGACAGCACATACTCGTAAACTAAAAATACTCCAGCGTACAGAAAATCAATAAGACGTATGGAATTCCATCGGCTGCCAGCGCGCCAGGACTTGTGTGCCAACTCCTTATACATTATTCAACAGGCACACGATGTGCTTGCACTTTGAGACAGTTAATAGAAAATTACACTTTGAAATCCATTACGTGTCGGAATTGGTTATCATCCATTTGTCAATTGACATTTTGCTGGCCACCCTAGGTCTCTGTCTCTCTCCCCATCGCGTCGATATCGAATCGAAAAGAGTTCCCCATTGGGTTCAACGCCCATTCCATTTCGTTCCACTTCAATCAGAACACAATTCACCGGAACTCTATATCCTCCCGCAAAAAAAAAGAAAAAAAAAATCAGAAAACCTTTCTCGAAATGGATACCTTCACATGGCGGGAGTAGTTTGCTTCCATTTTGATAAGAGGATACTCTCCGATGCCAAACAATTCGCAGGTTGTTAACAGAAAGCAAAAAAAAAGGAAAGAAAAAATTGCAATTAACTGCGAGACCATTGTGTCTGGAGGAACTCCATGTGATGGGAGCCACTTTGGTTGAAAATATGGATTACAGAGTATCCTTGAAAATGAACTTTACCTTTGTTGCAATTAAAAAAGTACTTCCCCCCACGGTTGAAGGTTATTCGAGGAGGAAATCAGAGACAGTTGTCCTTGACGAGAAGTGCGGGTTGTAACTGAAGAGGAACAGAATGTTTGTGTTTCCTTGAAATGTTATATAATTATCAGAGAAACCACAGATGTTACAATAGCGTCGGGACAAGGAACTGTTAACAAACGAACAAATAACAAATAAGAGGATGACGATGACACAGTAACGTACAAGCTTCTGCAACTCCTTTAGAGGAATGGCACCTAAAAAGTATTGACTACGTCCAGGAATTTGTAGACGCAAACGATACCACTGCGTGGAATGTCAAAGGCTATACTATGGGCTATGCGCTTTGAGCTTCGACTGCCAAACAACACCAAACGCTCTTTCTCACGTCTTGCGAGCATCTGACGAACATCAGGGAGTATGAGTGTCCTGTGGCTCTATGGACACAGCATCAACCAATAGCCCGCATTCGTGTGACTATGCACAGCACCCTTGTGAGACACCATGGAAGAAAATTACTCTACGGGCACTTACTCCAGTTTTAATGCGCTTCCTCGACCTCTAGTGACCACTTTTAGTCCACTTTTTGAATAGGAGTCGTTTCCCATACGAAGCTGTCAAATATTTGTATACAAGTTTCCTTGATGACCAACTCGTAAGGAAATTGGATACAGCACCTCAAACTGCTAAGATGACAGTAAAAAGGAATCAAAAGATTAGAGCTACTGACGAGGCACTTTATTCTCTTGTTGGTGGCACTACAGAATAGTAGCGTTCCTGGATGTAGGAGGGAGCATTCAATGAAATAGAACCAGACATGCTGGAATATGTCACTGGGTCAACCAGATCCTAGTCGAAGGGTTAGCATTTTAGAGCTTAGCCATTGCAAATCCAGAAGATCTGTTCAGAGAGGCCACAAGGAGGTGTACTTTCACCAAAATTGTGGCTCCTTATCGTGAACGAACAACACACTCCTGACCTTAGAATAGGAAGGATTCAAAGATGTAGCTTATCTGGATGACATTCCAATAGCAGTCAGTATGAAGCACCCAAGCACACTACCTCATGGAAACCGACCTGGAGAGACTAGTCAAATGGACAAATAGCTACGGACATGGACATAGAATGGACTGAGGGGAACTCACTAGAGTTTCTCCGAGCATGCCAAAAAGCTGGCATGGAAGCCCGCTACGATACTATGCGGCGGCAAGAGAGCCATAATGTGTCCGAAAATAAAGCACTGGATCTACATGGCGGTAGTAAGACCAATCCATCATACACGGAATCCTAGTCTGATGGACAACACTGAGTTCATAGGAGCTGGACGGTTCATAGTCTCTCCTGCTGTAAGATAAGAGCTTTTCAAATTTATGCTGATGTTTACTGGAGAAGGCTTTCCCGTAAGTATGTGACTGAAAAGAACGCCCTGTCTCGGACAGAACTCCTGTACAGGAGTTTTATCGAGTACGCCGACCTCTGCTCTAGATGCTCTGCATGATTTACATCTCCTTGACAACATTTATCATGGACTGCATTATCAAAGCAGTCTACCGTCTTAGATAATGTGGCTTTTGACATCATCCCATGGAGTTACGATGGCCTGCCACCACTCTAGTTCCACCACTCTACTTCCATAGACATTCCGTCTGACATTCACTGACACCAGGACTCCGGCTGCTGTGCAGATTAAGAGTCGACTTTCCTGCGTTCCAGAATGATTTCCGTCAGACTCTGAGCCTAGAATGGACTGTAGTTGAATCTTCACAGATGGCTCACTAGTCAAGGGTCCCGTGCTAATGGCTTCATGGAGACGACCGAACTTCATGACTCGTCAAACAACCTTTCCTTTGATTCTCGAGCGGAGATCTATACTTTCCTAATGGCTATCGACTATAATGTTAAGAATGGGTGTAAGGATCGGAGTATGAACCAGTAGTGATAGTCAGGCTGGGCTTTAGGTCTTGCTCAACCCTGCAATTCGTTCCAAAATAGTTCGAGACACTAAGAGCTCCTTGAATTTGGGAGCATGGCTGAACTCTTTAAATTTTGTCTCGGTGGAATTTCGGGAAACGAGATCTCAAATGAGGATTGCTAACCAAGACTCAGAGCATAATTTCTCAGGTCCTCAACCTGGTGAGTAGGGGGATGCGGCTTATGACCTATGAGCCTCGAAATTTAATTTTAAAATGCAACGACAACAATATCCACGAAATTACTTCATTTGTCAGTTACATCTTTTTTCAATTACCGTCCTCGATTAATACAAACAAGTTGTTGGCTAGGACGACCAAATGTCTGTGTGCGGTCACACAAACAATAACCACCAGTCCTGCATAGTAATGCTGTTGATTAAGCAAACAACACCTCTTAACGTTAAATCCCCAGCACACTTGATTCTGAATTTTAAAAGGAAAACAGCACGTAGTTCCACTCCCACCCTACCAAGGACCAACGCGGAACGTTAAAGTACTCCTGATACCGGTAAGTGGTATTAGGAATGCTGCAAAAATTCTACCTTCCTCGTAAAAATGGATAAAAGAGGGAATCCTCCTCAAAGCTAAGTGATCTCAACGACTTAATTGGGTTTACCGTTGAGTAGAAGAAGTAGCACACAGAAAGATGGGGAAGATAAATGGAAACACAAGGTATTTATCAGATAAGTCCTTTTTACATAGGAGAAAAAGAAAAAGGCAACAGGCGCCCGATGAATGGCAAGGAGCAGCAAAGTCTATTATGAAAGCATTTGGTTTGAATAAATACAAAAGATTGCTCATCACTGAGGATTTTACTCTCATTGTTGGTTGGATGTCAAATGTCAAAGGCACAGGATATGAAAAAAGATGTAAAGCTCTTTGTATTTGAAGAAAGGAGCCTTGCACACTGTCTACAACATTCAAGTGATGGCATTTATCTGTCCAGCGAAATCGAATGGTTTGCTTCGTCTTAGTTATCGATAAATCCATCAACTGTCTGAGCTCTCTTCGGCTAGTTCGCTTGGGATGAAAAGGCTGCATTTGCTCTAAAGTTTCAATATTCTTTACCCCCATCTGCTTCGACTTGTATATTACGAACGAAAAAATACTTGCCAGTAGCGGTTTTAGTGTACATCCTTGAGGCACCCCACATTTGAATAGATTATATGAAAGAGGAGGCTAGAACAACTTGCAATCCTTCCTAATTAAAGTGAAAACGGCACTGCAAAATGAAGATCCTTTAACTCTATTTTTAAAAATAATTTATTAACTGATTCAGGAGCTGTTATAGAACACTCAGAAGAGCAGAAATGTCCTCAGTGGATCAATTTGACTTAGCATTTCAAGAAAAAAGTACTATCTGCTCCGAGGTGAACCTCGATCAGCACATCCTTGCAGTGGTTTCTACCTTTACTTCTTTTTTAGGTTTCCTTGCCACTTGCTACAACTTGCCATGGAAGTAACAGTCTTGATCCTGTGAAATTTACAAAATGTAGCGCAAATACAAGAAGCATTTTGAATTTTTCCAATGTTGGGTAATACTTAGGTCGGATGAAGTAAGGAGTGGCATCTCTTCTCTCCAAAATAAACCCAAGCTTCTCCTTCAAATCAACTATCAATGTAGCTGCCTACGTGGTCTGCCTTTTCCCTGTTCCACTCAATTGCTAAATTGACTTGCAACTCAGTACCAGTATGAGGACCACGTCAGGCACTCTTAAAAAAACTTCAGTCAACTGAGTTCCCATGCTTTGTAGCATTCCTCGATCAGTTCTCGACCCTCCTCCAAGCATTCCAGAAAGTTCAAGGAAAGGAGGATATTCCAAGCAAGCTCTGATCTAGACACCCTTCTTGTTGAACAACGAATAGTACAAAGCCTGGTCATAGACCGAATCTCCAGTAGATATCCGAACAAGTACTTGTTTGGTTGTTGGTCTGGCTTGTAGGATCTTGGTCATCATTACAGGTTAGTTCTGATGGACAGAGCCAAATCCATTAATGAAAACAGACAACTTCAGGTTGACTCACCGACAAAAACCTCATATAATCTCAAATCGTACACAATCGTGCGTAAGGTCTAACCTCCAACCCATTCTGGCCATGTAATCCCTTCATCCAAAGAACAGAAACAACAGACTCAACAACGTTTTCTATTGTCCTATGGCACTTTTTATGTTAAGGGTCTCCTTGTGAACCCGTATTCTGTATCCATATTATTCGAGAGATTCGGAGCCAGACCATAGTGTTGGGTCCCTTCTCATCCCTCTTCCGCGATCCATTTTAGACTAAGATACTCTCTAGACTTCTTCACAGTTCCTCTCTGGATTTGATTCTTCGCATCAAAGTTAGCTTCCGTTTAACAGAAATCTGGTTCAACCCCTGGATTTCCACCCAGTGCCTCTCCTAGATCTCCCTCGTTTTTTCCTAGCTACTGCCAGACATTCAATACATGTACTATCGTTTCGAATTCCTCGAAACTTAGCTCACAGGTGTCATCCTCCATTTCAGTGTTCTCCACTCCAAGCTTAGAACTTCACTATGAATGATGCCCATCACCCTTTTAACAGACATTTTGCCGGGCCCTTTCCTCGTTTGACTACCTTCTCTGGTGTTCCGCTGCAGGGGTACCAATTGCAGCAAATGGTACTGCACCGGAGAACTCCAAGGTGATCTCTTAATCTCGGTCTTTTCATTGCCTTCAGACTCTACGTGCCCTTTTATCCAAAGAAGCGTCATCTCATTTCGTTATGAGCACTTATCGAGTTTATCCCAATAGTTTTACTCGCAACCTGACCGTCTCTCAGACCCTTATTCGACTGTGCTCCTATTCGATATTAATGCTGCTGTCCAGTTGTGGAAGAATTATAGAACATTCCTTGTAAGATGCTACCCTGACTGGGGTGAAAATACCCCTTTCAGCCTACGATTCGAATGATTATTGGAAGGAGCTTGAGAAGAAATATCACCTTGAAAGCGTAACTAGGATTCAACAGGCAACCTGGGATTGATGAGATCTATAAGATCAACAGAACTGGACACAATACTGAATCTTCTTGCACTTGACATCTACTGTGGGAGGTCGGCAGCTAAAACGGCGCCAAGACTAAGGGAACCCAGTCATGTCTCAATTCTGAACACGTGGAACATATCGACACTTCGAACGGAAATGGACTACATCGTCCCACTTCATTATAAGAACTCCTAGCAGAGAGGAGTGGGGTGATGTTATAATCTAGGTATACAAAGAATGAGCTAACTATCTACAACAATGGATCCTAGATAGATGTAGGTACTAGTATTCCCGTCTTCTGTGAGTCTTAGTACTGATCAGACTAAAGGACGATTGCAGTATTTTTCAAGCCAAAGTCACTGCAAACAGAAAGCTGAGGACATGATTGTCGAGGAAAATATCTCCGATAAGAGAGTCAGGACCTATGTTGACATTCAAGCAGCCATTAAAGCGCTACAGTTAGCATCAGTAAGATCCAAGCACCTAAGACTGCAGCTGACCTTCTGTTGGGTACTGTGCCATATGGATATCCTTGGCAACAAAAAAGCAGATGAACTAGCCAGGGTAGGTACACATTTAAACACTGCGTAGGACCTTCCTGGAGCTAGTAAAAAAAAAAAAAAAATACTTGGCGCAACAGGTCGATGGGACCCAAGGCCTAGCTTCTCACAACTATTCGTGTTGTGCGTGTTATATTCTTTACACGAATGGAAGGGGCCTACTGTTTAATGCCGTATCCGAAGGGCAGATTGTTATTTGAGAAGCTTTCTCAGGACAGTTGTACTCTCGGATGTTTGTCAGACGCTCGCGAGAGGTGGGGCCGTGAAAAACTTTTAGGTGTTCCCCGACTGGGATTCCACGGCGCCCACCACCTGGAGCTAGTACATCGCTTAAGATCCTAAACAGGAAAATTGACACTGAACTGTATCCTAACAGGCAATGGTGTCTAATACATACATGTGTACCTATGTACGCTACAGCCAATTCATTATAACCAGTCTCAGTGGCAGAGTTATTCGGACCGTTGTTGACATCGTAAATGGATACTCTGTGGTGGGCAATCATGGACCATGGCTGGGACTACCCCATAATGAGTTCTGTAGAAGCTGTGAAGAGGAAATAGAATCCATTCGTCACTTGCTATGCGATTACCCAGCACGAGCCACTTCTGTTGGGAACTACTTCCATGAGCTAAGCAAACTCCTGAGATTCATTCACTTAACTGGGTGATTGAGTTCAGACATTGAAGAGTGAAAGTAGGTGAATCGTCGACAAATCTTTTTCTTTCGTCCAAAATAGCACCCATTTACCTGACCTAACCTAAGATGCTATCTTTTTTCTGTAATTATTCGTCCTTGTGGTATGTGTACACACAATGTATCCACATACTGGACTCGTACATCATAAATGTCGCAAAAACGGGCCAAGACCGATGGCCTGGTACACTCTGGTCCGACTTGATGGTTGGAAGCTAACCGTTTCTATGATGGTTTTCTCCTAGTGTCCTCCAGATGTAGGTAGTAGTCCTCACGGAAGATTTCCTCTTTGACCAGACTTTGTAAAAACGGGCCAAGACCGATGGCCTGCTACACTCTGGTCCGACTTGATGGTTGGAAGCTAACCGTTTCTATGATGGTTTTCTCCCAGTGATGAGGAAGTGATGAGGAAGACTTTGACTTTGTACTATTCTTGGTCCAACACGAAACATTGTCAAGCATTCCGCAAACGGAAACAGAATCGACCACATTTTCTAAACAAAACTCAAGGCTTACACTCAGCTCCCAAGACTACAATCTACGGAAGCAATAAATCCCCCAGATTACTCGTGTTTTACAAAGCACAGCATGCCACTGCCTGTCTATTCATCAACGTAAAACGTAAATTAAAGTCCGCCCCGCTTGTCATACATGTCACTGTTAAAGGGTATCGCATCCTTTATTAAGGAAAACAATTTACCATAAAATTTCTCCCCCTCCTCCCATACCGAAGCACACCAAGTACTACTGTTAAACTTTTCATTTAAATTTTAATTCCACCAGGACCCATGTGTTGAGCGACATACCCATAAATTGTTCCCTCACCAGGATAGACTTCTGTTGTTGTTTTTCTTACACCGTACACCTATACACACATACATATAGGGTACAGAAAAGTTACCATCAAATTAAGTTCCAAAGGATAGCATTCAGAGAGCCTCGTTAAAGACAAGGACACCGCCAGTCGAGTCTATTGAAAATAAGAAGCTAAGCGAAGCAAACCTAACACAAACCAACCAGAACAGAGCCTTAGAACAAAGCAGCCTTTGTGCGATTACCTCCAACAACAATAAAGGACTTCTTATTTGCCAAATCTACTTTACATATCTAAATATGCGAGTTGGAGAAATCTAATTTCTCTCAATAGGTACACTCAGCCGTGCCATGCAGCGAAGGATAATACCTAATTTCCATCCATCAAAAATACTTAGAAGGAGGAGAGAAACAAACAACAGAGCAGCGGAAAGAAACAAGTGAATAAGGAATCTCCCGCTATCTCTGGAATTGATTTTCGATAACATCGCACATTGTGGAGACGAACGGAATGCTCCCTCATAAGGTTTACCCACCAGCGCCACCACTCAATGTTCTTTCTCCTCCCCCGGGCCGCAGATCGGATATTACATTTTCACTGAATAAGGATATTTCCTGCAAATAAATCCCGAGCACACGTGCATAGCTTGTATGGTTGCTTGCGTCCTTTTTTTTTTTTTTTTTGGTTTGATGAAATTAATATTTCAATGTTGCTAATTTTTAAGGAGCCACTCGGTATGAGTGGTTGCCAGTGGAACAGGGCTTGAGGTAGGTCGTAAAGTGTTGTGTAGGGCTTCGGAATATTTTCACCGAAAACCAGGGAAAATAAAATAAGTTTTGACTTCCCTATGGGGTTGGGTTCGAAGACCCAACGTACGTGAATTCCTTGGTACCGGTAGTAGGTGCAAACTTTTCTGTTTGAGGCTTGGATTCTCAGGAATGTAATTAGTGTAAGACTTCTCATTGCATGGATGCCGTCCATTGACTGTAGTTTTCAAAAGCATCGAACCTCTTCCACTGCCGGGCTGCAAAGCATCCTCTACTTACTGCCAATTGACATCGTCCACAAAGAACTGCCTGCCTACTCAGCAATTAGGCTGAGAAACTCCAAACAATGGAAGGAGCAAAATCACTGGACACGCCAGTGTACTATTGATGGATACATTGTCATCTGCCATAGGTCACCTGGTCACCGAACGCAACTTCAAAATGGGCTACAAACTCTTGATACCAATCAGAACTGAATGGACCCAACATGATATCCTGCGCCACAAATCGCTGTCAATTTCGAAGATGGAGTCTTTCAAAAGCTCTGGACATCCACCTCTACTTGAACCTGCGAGGCTATTGCAGCGTTTTTCAGCCCGAAGTCAATGCCATTCGCCAAGCAGCTGATTGACTGGTGGGTAGTGGAGTATCACCATCGTCAGGAAGCCATCAAATCTTTCGCATCCACCACTCTGAGATCTAAGGCAGTGTAAGACTATCTCTGAACGAAATAGTTGGACAGTACAACATCATCCTTTGTTGGATACCAAGTCACTGTAACACACCAAGGAATTGAAAGGCTGGCGTCCTGGCTTGAAGAGGATCCTCTGGACTAGATAGTATAAATGTCATCGACATCGAGACGCCAACGTCTTATGCTAAATATCTTATCAACCCCAGCGAGGTAAAAAAAGCCCAATCATGGACGACATTAACTCGAAACCAGGTTCATCAGAATCCTAAAACACAATAGGGGGACCCTCTCCAAGATAGGTAGTGCTCTAATCGGTCAGTGTGCCATAGAAAGATATGCTTAAAGATTGGACATTCCCTACAATGACTTCTGCAGAAGCTGTAGGAACAAAGAGGAAGAAGAGACTATTAGTCTCCTCCAATGCACATTCCCTGCACTCATCAACATCAGGAAGGCTACACTAGGTGAATACGTACTCCATGATCTGAATGATCTCAGCTCTGCCAGGACGGATAAGATTAGCTAAAGGAGTACAGAGTAAGAGGGTGCTCCACCCACCTTACACATCGGCTGTACAATAGACCTTCCTCTAGTCTAAGTGCATCCTCACCGTGGGACGGTCTAAACCAACCAACGGTCACTGAAATCATTCGTCCTTATCAGGTGGATATTAGTGTCCTCTCTCGTTTGCCTCGATAAGGCCGGGAGCCCAAGGAAGACTGATTTAAGGCCCATGACCTAGGAGGAACGTTTTTTTTATTGCACTCTTCTAGTAGTTTCAAGGATGTAGTTAGCGACAGAGCGGCCTTGATAACTGCCTGGCTGTACCTGAGGATGGCTGTTGTGTTAAAGGGTGTCCTGTATAGCTCGAACCTCCTCCTAGAAGGTGCTGCATGAGTCAGAAAGTCGGTAAGACCTAGAAATTTTGAGAGAATCGGTAAAGACCCCGACCCAACCCCACAGTCCATTCTAGAACCTCCAGTGAATATAGCTTTTTCAACCTCATTTGTCACACTGCCTGTTTCCTAGACCGCCCTGGTTCACTCTGAGAGTTAAATAGTCGGTTGGATTGTCTACCAGATGTCGTGGTAACAGATACAGGATACAGTTGTGTTTGGAACACTTTTTGTCTCTGCAATGCGGTCTTACATGATGATTAGAACATAATAAGAAGGTCGAGAGATAAAAGGTGCAACATAACGTTTAGAGATTCACGTGGCCCCTATTGGCCCTAGAGCCGCGATTCCTGGTGTTTTATTGGCAAGTGTGATGTTGTAATCCCTCCTTAATGCAAGCTACCAGACAGACTACCATAGATGGACGCACCACCGCGGTTGACAAAATAGAAAATAGAAAGTACTTGGAACTTGGATTTAAGAGACCGACAAACCCCAAATGTGCAAAGAATTCTTTGACGAAGAGCTTTCGTGCAAGATCCCAAGTGGCAGAGCCAGTCGTAGAATCCACTAAGGTGATAGTCCATAGTCGCACTTTTTATAGTCAAAAGTGGTGATCATCACTGTTTTAGCTCTCCGTGAACTGATCGCGTTGTCACACAAAAACGACCTTAAAGAGAGTAAAAGTGGTTCAGATCTAGCTTTGGCCAACTCATCCGTATAGAAGTGTATCGAATGATGATCTGTTAAGGTGAACAAGGAAACCTCCTAGTTGAGTCACAGTCACTTCTGCAAACTGCCAAACAGAGACAATGACCCAAACTCCGCAGTCAACCAAGACAAACCATTCTTCCGTCCAAGCGACCAGGCAATGTTCACACTTAAGTCCAATACGGCTTCTGTGCCGGATGCTCTAGAGGCCGAACTGTTTAACGCAGCTGGGGATGATGACTTGGTGGGGAGCTTACAATAACTCATTTTCAAGATTTGATTGAAGGAAATTAGGCCAAATAAATGGAGCCTTAGCATTGTTTATCCGATTTACAAGGAAGGATACTTTCTGCTCCGCACAAACTATAGGCCATTAGTCTACTTAACATTGCATACAAGTCATTTATAAACGAGCTGTTTGGCCCCTATGAGTGCACTTTTAAACCGGAATTTAGGTTCCACAATCGACCAAATGTTCACACCAGAGTAGATCTTTGAAAAAGACCCAATTGTCCAGATTGATATTCATCATCTAGATTCTTTTTAGAGATTCTTAGGGCGCAAATGACAACATTTATGGAGACGACCTGTACAGAGTCATGTCTAGTTTTGGCACCCTTGCCAAACGCGTCAGATTGTGCAGGGGAACAATGGAGAACGCATCAACGCCGAATACAATCCTATGGAAACCTATCACAATGTGATGCACTGTCCTACTAGAAAGGAGGCAGCTGGCTAAATATCGAGAGGCTTGTTGATTGAGGCCTAGGTCCATGCCGGATTGTAGCGCCGCTTAAAGAAAGTAAGTAAAAGTAAAGCACTTGGAAGGATTGAACAAAACTCATAAGCCAAACCCAGAGGTAAAATTGTCCAAAAGTCTCTGCAATTACTGCATACACTGATGACATTGATATTATCGGCAGGACTCCGCGAGCTGTCACTGCTGCGTTTGCAAATATTGAAACAGAAGTGGTAAAAATGAGTTCAGCTCTGAATGAGGGCAAAACCAAGGATATGCTGTCAAAAAATTTAACATATAGCATCGACGAATCAGACAGATGGACAACTATAACTCCACTATAAACGCTGACTACCACATAACGTCAGAAATCTAACGAAGAGTTAACGATGTTTCTTAGGGCTAAGAGTGCAATTGTATAGCACCAAGGAGACTCTATATGAGGCCCTGATCATCCCAGTTCTGCTCCGTGACGCTGAAGCATGAACATTGATTTTCGGTCCCGTTTGTTTTGACAGGATTGAAGGAGGAGATTACAAGCACACTCTACGAGCTGTACAGCAACATTGACCGCATCAGTTTTCTAAGATGGCTATGACATGTAGAGTAAATGGACACCAGCGCTCCCGGCCAGGGAGCACGCTGTAAATGAAGATCTGGCCTTGGGTGCCGCGCATAAGTGGAACAAGTCCTCAACCAACTTATAGTGAGCAACTGGAGGGAGTTAGCCAAATGCCATGATAACTCCGGAGCTCACACGGATGTATAGCGCCACCTATGTAAGTAAGTAAGTAACGTACTATCACGCGATTTCTTCAACATCTTACATGGACGGATTAAACGAAACTCAAAAGCCAACAGAAAGGGCTAGAGGCGGATCTTCCCTATTCATCAAATACTGTATTGGCAACCTATAAGTACAATTATTGAGAATCATGCGATGCAAGTAAGTGCAGTCCGTGTTAAAAAAAAAAAGCACTCATACCACAATATCGCGTCCATTTATGGCCCTCCGCGATGCAAACTAGAAAAGAACGATTACATAAATCTTTTCAACTCACTTGGACCGAATTTTATTGTTGGTGGTGATTTTAATTCAAAACACACTTTTTGGGGTTCAAGATGCAACTCAACGAAAGGCAGACTACTCTACGAAGCCGGCATGCAATTTAATGTTGACTTCTTTTCGACAGGGAAACCAACATATTGGACTTCCGACAGAGCAAAAACGCCTAATCTCGTAGACTTCTTCATCGCAAAAGGAGTACCTAAAAACTTTACAAACGTCGAGGAAAGTTTTGATCTCTCCTCAGATCACTCACCAGTCATTTTGTCAATAAGCGAGCGCCTATTGAAAAAAGAACAACAAAACTGACTGGGACGGCTTTAAGAAATATTGTTCTGAACGTGTCACTTAAAACAGCGTACGAATTAGAAGACGAAGTCGACAGATTTATTGGAAGTCATACATAACGCAGGAACGACACTTCCTTTAGGAGGAAAGAAGTCGTACACAGCGAAGTTAAATACCCACCGGAAATAAAAGAACTGATACGTCAAAAGAGGAGAGCACGCAAAAGATGGCAACAATCCCGAGCTTCCCAGCATAAAACTATTTTAAACCATCTATGTAATGAAATTAAGAACGTAATAAGAGATTACAAAAATCGCGAGGTTTCTACATTTCTTGAAGGTTTGACTGCCGAAAAAAATTCAAACTATTAACTCTAGAAAGCCATGAAAGGTATTAAAAAGCCCCAAATCCAATCGTTACCAATAGAACCAAGAAAAGGCGGATTTATTCGCGCAGCATCTAGAAGAGACGTTTAAGTCATTTGACGGACAGCCTCTTATAGAAGACCTTAGTAGTACGAGTACGACACCTGACAACTTTAAAATAAAGAGTGTGTCGCTGGTCGAACTTTGCCAGGCAATACAAAATCTTAAAAATAACAAGGCTCCTGGATTTGATTTAATAACCGGACAGATCCTCAAGGAATTGCCAAAAAAAGGCCTGCTGAAGTTTCTGCATATTATAAATGCCGCGCCAAGACTATTATACGTTCCAGGACTATGAAAAGTCGCCGAGGTTATAATGGTTCCAAAACCGGGGAAGTCTCCAAACGACAATAAATAGTACCGACCGATATCACTTCTAAAGTATTTGAAAAGCTTTTGTTAAAACGCTTGCAACTGGTCATTGAGCAGAGACAACTGATTCCAGACCATCAATTCGGCTTCAGAACCAGGTTTATAGAAAAACCAACGAAATAGAGAAATCCCTCGAGGAGAGTAAGATATGTTCTAGCGCCTTCCTTGACGTGTCTCAAGCATTCGACAATGTATGGCATGATGGCTTGAATTTTAAGCTAAGACGGGGTCTTCCGAAAGAATTATACAAGATTTTAGAATCCTACCTTGCTAACAGACTTTTCCGTGTAAAGCACGGAGCTGAATACTCTGAATTTAAGGACATCGCTGCCGGAGTACCGCAAGGAAGTGTTCTTGGTCCGGTTTTGTTCTTACTTTACACTCGAGATTTACCGCAAGAAGAAGGTACTGTACTCGGTACAAATGCCATATGAAAATGAGGCTAAGAGTCTAGGTATCACACTAGACGCGAAACTCAAGTGGAAAACGCACGAGCTAAGCGTCTATAAGCGAAGCAATAGAGATTTTTTACAATCTTTTCAAAACAAAGCGCTAAGAGTAATCGTAAACGCCCCGTGGTATATCAGGAACAATGATATCCACAGAGACTTAGGTGTAGCTACCGTTGTTGACGAAATAACGAACTTTGCTCGCAAACTTCGTATTCGTCTACATGGACACTGTAATAACGCCGTAATCCAAATCTTGGACGAGACAAACCCTGTGCGCCGACAGCAAAGAACGAAACCGTTCGATTTAGCGCAAATAGGGGTAGCCGTATGTAATGACGGAATCAGCGGGTGCTTTCACTGGAAAACTACCTGCCAAACGCGAATTCAAACTACTTTTAGTCAATATACATAGAAGGGAGGTGTTGTTTAGTGAGTAAGGATCTCACACTACTATGACTATCGGGCTCATAGTGTCTTTTGAAGATTTTTCACCTACCCACGAAAAAAAAAAAAAAAAAAAAATAAGCCAACAGAGGAGGCATGGTCTTTCGCCATGAGTGTACGAGCACACGTTGATGGTTTTGACATTATTGACAGAACTCGACGGAATGTCAGAAGTGGTGAAATGACATCTGGTAAATGACGGTAAACTTAACGAAAAGGAAAAGTGAAACCAGGGACAATAATCGGTCAAGAACACACCCCACGAAGGCACTCGTCAGATACTAAAAGACCAAAAGTGTACCAATTCATCAATAGGTGCTCTTCAGGGGTCTAAGAAAAACCTTGACCGGTTTCTTACTCTATGGGAATAGAATTCAGCACGACCGCTGTGCAGACTCATTATTCAAATGGACTGCCACTGTGGGGACCAAAGCATCTCTAGCTGCACCCTTTCCATACTTTCGAACTCCACGAACATCTTACACTGCGAATCTAATTCAGATTCTGTAGAATTTTGCAAGTGTTCATTGCATATACATTCATGACGAGAGTACACAGGAGATATAGTTCCCACTATGGACACATATTTACCCTTCGACTATGTATCTATAGAACACAGTTTCTGATCAAATGAACCATTTGCCACACGTGTTATCTTTTTATCATCACTTCAAACAGAATACCTCTTACAATCGAAAACATTCCCACACCTGTTCAAGGTGTACCCAATCGTCTATGTATCTGTCTTAAAATAGAACAACATCCTTTCACTCTCAAGAATGCCATCAGACCCTTTGTCTTCCTATTACATTCCTCACCTGTGTTAAAGCGAAGATGACATACGCCTTTAAGAGAGTACTTTACTTTCATCCTTAAATTGACTAATTTATCATTTACCCCCAACGCGTTCCAATTATAAAATTACCCAGGCGAGAAGTCCTTTTCCTCAGTCTGGGACCACCACCACCACCAATAGTATTCAATTGACCAATATCTCGAATCAATGGCTTTATCTTCTTCATGATTTGTTGAGCGTTTTGTTGCTGCCTATTACACAGCAGTTAATATCCTGGCCACTGTAATGCAAAGTAAAGCAAATTAATTCAAAGCAGAAAGGACTCGTTAAGGACACAAGTGATTGGGCATACAATACCATCCGAGAGAGAGGGGTGAGTGAGTTTCCACACTTCCACCACAAGGACCTTCGCAGAAGAGATGAATAAGAAATTATCTGTGACATGTTTTGCTTCCTTTTTTTTTGCCCAAATTTATATTTGTCTTGGTTTTCCTTTGCTTTTATGTCCCTGCCCCCTTCCCACGTCTACGGAAGCATGAAAATATAATTGAAAAGCGCAAATCACATTTTTCAATTCGGTTTTTTTTTTTTTGCTTTTATTACTACGAATGGGTATTCGGGGAAAACAAATGGAAAACGGATGGGAAGCTGGTAGGGAGGGGAATAACCGGGTCTGTAAAACCGATTTAGTCCTTTTTTGTTGTTGTTGTTGTTTGTGCAGTTCATGGGGTGAAAGCGAAAGCGAAAGCGAAAGCGAGAACATTTCACCGATTTGTCTTCTGGGAAGGGTCACGTAATGGGAAATATTTTTTCCGCGTTATGCTCCTTGTTTTCGAATCTTTCACTTTGGGAATCTTTCACATTGCATGAGTGCTTTGTTTTTTTTTTTTTATCGTTTTAGGGAAAGGAAACTTTAAGGATCTGTTTATTGAGTTGCTTGTAGGACACAATGGTGGCACATAAGTACACGCGATTGCTCGACATACCTTAACAACGAATCGCTGTGGCATGTACCTGTTTGAATAAATTTATCATGGTCACACGCCGATGTCATGTCTGACTATGTCCTGGTAAGGGTTTTGCAACTATTTTGCTTCAAAAAATTACTTAACCTCTACTTCTTGGCTTGACTTTGCAGCCATTTAAGGTGGGAACTCCTCCACATCGACAAGGCAACTTGAAAGCCTTACCACGTTGCGAATCGTCCGAAAGACACTGCTCCAGTGTACTGGATGTTCAAACGTTTCGAGGTGCAAACATCGGAACGGACCATCTTCCAGCGAAGGTTTAGATGGGCCATCACTGTGAGAAAGTCCTGCGTTGGAAGCGAGGGCAAATGCCTTTGATGATTGAGTGGCCCTTGAGCTTTCACTAGAAGCACTACCAGGAAGCCAATTCCTGGTTTGAAAGCAAACGTAAATAAGGTTTACAAAGCAAGGATCATTACCTCTACAAACCGACACGATGATCCAAAGAAGCAATGGCAAAGGAGAAATCCGAAATTTCTACAAAAAGTTTAAGAAGGCAAGGTTTGGCTATCCAAACAGGCTCCTTCAAAGACAAAGACCGAAATATTGTGCTGAAAATGCAAACAGGGCCTGAAAGTCTGTAAAAACTGCTGCTGATACCCGCTGTCAGGCAGTTGTTACAATTCGTAAGAAAACTACCCGCGGACTGGGATGAAAAAGGTCAGGAAGGATGCCGATAGAAGGATGCCTGCTGCGATTTTCAGTCCGAATTTACGTTGTAAAATTGGTCAAACCTTCCCATTACTTCAAGTACTAAAAACTACCCATCTTGAGGATCATTTAGGAGGCCTGTCTTACTTGCAATCACTAAAATCAAAAGGACAATGTCAGACAGCAAATACTATCGATCATCCAAGACCTTCCAGATCCCAATCGAATTCCACCACAACAGCTAAGGAGAGAACGCTACGGAAAGGATAACGAAAGCATCCATAGCCGTCTATACATGCAGCAAAATCTTTGGAAAAAAATGCTCCTAGCCCGCCATCATCCATTGATCCATTCTATCTTATGAGTGCTTAGAGTGCTTAGAGTGCTGTCCCGCATTAGATAAGACCACAAACCTCTAAGCATTGAACCAAGATTTACCCCCCTCAAGAGAAGATTGGGTCGTCAACACGAATAATGTCTCGGGCGAGTCTAAATCTATCAACGGAAGTACTAGCAATCGTAGAAGTGGCACGAGAACTATCCATGAAACTCTAGAAAGAAAATCGACATAAAGTCACACTCCTTTGGATTCCAGGACACAGCGGCATTCAAGGGAACGAACTGGCGGACAAATTAGCAAAATAGGGTCCGAACAAGACGTGAGACAAAGATCGTTGCTAGTGTTCTACCGCCCCAAGTTCTTATAAAGTACACTATAGAGCAAACCTTCGTTTGTCTCCATGTCTCCAGAAAAATAGGATAGCACCAAAACTAAACAGATCCTGATGCTTAACAGACCCATCTGTGTAATTACAGGCCACAATCAAATGGCGGCCCACCTCAGTGGAATGGGTTTGAACGGATCAGACCTATGCAGAGGCTGCTGGTGACACTGATATGGAGGAAGACACGGCACACTTCCTCTGCGAAGGCCCAAGTCTCGGCAGAATCACTCCCTCAACCTAACCTAACCTGGCACTCTTTACAGGGATTATTACCGGCCATAACTTCATGGCGATCCACTGTAGATGAATGAGCCTAGAAACTGATTACCTCTGCCGAAGCTGTGACTGTGGCGATACAGACCCAGAAATGAGCCCATCTCACTTCCTATTCGAATGCCCAAGCCTATGCGGAACTAAGAAAACTAAGAATACCACTTCGAAAAGCTCTCAGGAAAGCCACCATTAATCATCCTGAAATGCATAACAACCTTGGATTCAGGGAGGCCGTTTAGCTATCCTAAAACTAAAAACCAACTTTTGTCTTTGTTTTCGGTAAATCCACGACAGGGGCTTACAATGGATCCACTAGTGATCTGATTGTTGTGTACCTACCTAAACCCACGAGCCAAATCGAAACCGATCAAGGAAAGCAAGGAAAGCTCTAAATCTGCACAACCTCTTCCTTTTGCGACATAGTATTGTCTGGAACACATGACGAAAATATGTAGAAAGGACTGCGAAAGTGCAAAGTTTTCAAAACCATGACGGAGTCACCTTGCATCCGTCAGGCGCTGGGGTTTTCTTCCGAAACGTTTCCCAAATGTTTTTTGTTGTTAAATCTGAATGTACACCGGACACATCAACCTGATCAAAGACCCTTACACACGCCAGGAAGAGGAAGCAATTTTCGACTACTTTCTCTGGGAATGTCCTTCAACACGAGGCTGGTGGGACACAGCACGCTTTGGTTGAGTTATCTTAGTTGCTATAGTGTCGCAAACGTACTACAGTTCAGTAGAAATATATGACATTTCTCGAAACTGTAAACCCCATCGGAGGAAACATTACCCCTTAAGCACGTTCCAAGCATACTGAAAAGTTGTCAAGCCACGGAAAGCGGAACACACCAAGAAACTGGGCAAATCTTCGATATCTGATGTGTTCTAGGTTAGGTTCGGTAAATGGGTGGCCTTGTTGAAGGACTTCATCAACAGCATACTTAAACCAACAAAGAATCCGTCCCTCAACTAAAGCAACTTACGCATGCTACCAGGCTGAGAAAACTGGACAAATCTTGCGAATCATTGATCCTCAAGAAAAGAAAAAACCAGCATATTCTCAAAACCTTGAGAGGAAGTTACTTGAAGAAAATGCTCCTGACAGTGGATAAGCAAAAGCCTCGAACTCATTTCGTGGAGAGTTGTAGAACGAGAGTGCATTAGCAGGGAGCACAAGACACTTTCAAAGAGTACAGTAGATTCACAGGATTTTGGTACAAAAAGGACATCGAATGATTTATGATGATTGACCGATGCATCCTCAACGAGGAAGTACTTATATAGTTGCTGACAGTTCATTACTCGAGCAGCACTCCTTCGTTGATGAAACTGGAAATAGAGAAACCACATCGACTTTTTGTGGCGTCAGCTATTCGTCGTGGACCTTAACACGTGATTCCGGCAGGATTTACACCACTGCGACATATACAGATGCCGATATCGATCAAACTAAAAGGCTTATGATGAACTCACCCTACAGGGAATATCCCCAATCAGCAAGAAACGATATAAATAAATTGACTGTCTGGATGAGAAAGCCTGGCGCCAAAAAACCCATTCGCCACGAATTGCCAACTTGGGATGTGTCCTCCAGATACGCAATCCGACCTCTCTGCGAATGAGATACAAATCGATTCCACGCACTCAACCTTAAATCGTCTCACTATAACCTCTGCACAAGTTAAGGACATGATACCCATCTCTTAACCCATAACTGCCTGGCTAATTAGCTAATGGCCATATTCGACTGCATTTGTGAGATAATAAAACTCAGATAATCTGTTACTGTGGGAGTGTGTGTGGAAAGTCCTTTAAAATTCCTGCAAATCCTCTTTGATTTAATGGAAGGGAGTGTGTATTGTGAGAGGAACAGATGCAAATTAGAGGAGGTTAAGCTGTAAGGCTTTGTCTTTCTCAAGCCACTTAAACGGTAAGAGACGCTCGTTGTGATTGTGAATAAAGGACACTGCATCTTGTGTAAATTTTCTGAGAGGCATGTCCTCATTGTGTTCCTGAGAATTCCTTTGTAGAGGAGCAATGGGTTGTTTTCTGTTGATAGAGAAGGACCACCATCGGAGCTAACTCACCTACTTGCACAGCATGCTACACATCTTACGGGTAAATCTATCGAAAATGCATGGAACTTGCAGTAGATGATTGCTTAGACATAGAAGGCGCCTTTAATAATGTTAAGGAGGATGCCATCAACAGCCCTCTAGCATTACCAACAGGATCTGAGAAAAGCTCACCTCAAGAAGCATTCCACTCTCGGATATGGTTCCTTTAGGAAATTCGGCACTAGAGTACCGCTCCTTGGGACTTCCCAAGGGCTAGAGACAACAGATCTGGTACTCTTCATTAGAAAATATAAGCTAGCATCCTCTAAAATGCCGAAACTGGATGGGGTGGAACTAATCCTTCCGATTCGCGTAAATATTGGCGAATGGCATTGTACTGAACATTGAAGCCGTAACATACAGGAAAGGGGCCCCAAGGCTTATAGTGCTCTCTCTTTATCTACAAGAGAATTACGGGAAAAGAAAGGGCCTAAAACGTTCAATGATAGGCTGGCTACATATGTATTATGATAGTCAGACCCATCCTTACATATCCATCCATAGATACGTTGGGCAAAGTACAAACAACAGCCAATGCTTTACGCAGTAAGCCCTGCATGTTCTGTACTCGAAGGCGTGTAATGGTCCGCTTTGAGTCACTTCGCTTGCGACTCTTCAAGTCTAACAGTGTGGGGCACTGCTCCGTTCTTGCACTTCCCCACATCATTGATGAATCGAATGACATCATTCCTACCCTGGGCTTGTGAAAGGGAGGATTGCCAGAGGAAAGCTGTGTCTCTATAAAACAAGATACGTCTAGAGACGTAGACACTTCCAATATATTCCAAGCAGAGATAGGAATATCACTATCGTCTGCGCCTAAGGCACTAGAATCCAACATCAAAATTTCCAGGCATTCCCGGACAGTGCTCAACACATTATGTACGCAGGAGGGCATAGGGTATCTGAGGGCTTGTGGGCTATGTTAGATCGGAGAAAATCTGGGGAAATTTTGAAACTTAGCATGTCATGGTAGGGACTCTCTATGCCCATTGATTTCTGAGGAGACACACCAAGAGACCTGCGATTATCAAATAGGGATACTGCAGTGAACTTGACATCTCGAAGGACATCACACATCTACTCTGTACATGCTAGGGCATGGTTTGGAGTAGACTTAAACATCCGGGAAAGTATTTCTTTGTAAGGTTTTGCAGAGATATCAAATGCATGGAAGAGATAGCATAGTTTTGGGTTTGATACCGTAATGGTTCTGGAGGGATCGGGATGGGCCCACTATGGTGGCTAGTATTGCATGATAATCTCATAATCCTACACTACCTTCATACACGAGTATACACGAGAAGAATGGAATGTAAAGGGTCCTCCAACAAGAGGTGTCATTTGTCAACTTTGACTCATTGTTGGACTATCAGGATTCAGCTACAATTCCGATGTATTTGGATGAGAAAACACTTACAGAACTTCGTACTGCTTTAAGTCATCACGCGCTTTCCTGCAAAGCTATTTGAAGATTTCGGACAGGACAGTGATATGAAAACTCCAACTGGTGCTTTTCCGACAAGGTCAACTAAAAACATTGCCGCTGTAGCTGAGAGTGTGACTAAAAGCCCAGCTGTGTCCATTTCGAGATGATCACAGGGATTGGCCCCCAGAACCACTATGCATCGCACTTTGCCTGATGATCTTGGTGGACATTTAGCAGATCTTTTATTAACTTAAGAGTTCTTTAGATTTAAATAAAAATATGACCAGAAATCCAATGGCGTTAAATCGCATGAGCCAGGCAGCCATTCGACTGAACCATTCCTCGAGATTACACTATCATTTGACCAGCTATGTGGCATGTGACACCATCTTGTTGCAATCATATATCACTGATGTCAGGTCCATCCAATTCTGAGTAAAAATAATCTTCCAACATACCACGACAGCGAACTCCATTGACCACCGTAACATGGCGATCCAATCACACCTCAGGCATGAGCCCCACACTATACGGTCACTCATTGTGGATACAATGGAGTCTTTTGAGTTTTTTGCTGTCCAAAATTCCAATAAGATGATTTCAAGATTTTCTTCAAACTCTTCCAGAGCGGAACCGAAGTAATTTCGGCGGTTTAACTGAGCAAGGGTTTCAGTTCTTGAGTTACTTTACTAAAAATTTGCCACAATCCGGACCTAGAGATTGCCAATTCCTGTGAATACGATTTCTTTTGTGGAATTTAGAAGAAAAAGACATGCGAGAAGGTGTCCCACAGGGATGTGAACTTGGGACCATGCTGTTTAACATTTTCAGCATCCGATCAACTACTAAAAAAGTGAAGTATGTACCTTCTGGTAGAATTCACTGAGTTGTTGCGATTCACCATCCTCACTCTAAAGAGAGTCAAGTTCGCATTGCACCTTGTGTACCCACTGATGCAGGGGAGATAGAATAGACTAAGCCAGATCGGATAGCTAGAACTATAAGTCATCAACAACAGATGGACATGGCATTACTTACCTCAAGCCAGCACCAAATAAAATGAACAGCATCGACACCTGAATTCTAATCCTAGTTGGAACACCCTGTTTAAACTACACATAACCATACCTCTGACCCTCAGGGATGGAGAAAATCTTATTAACTTTGCGAAACAATTGTTCCCCACGTCCGGTGATTAAAGATCCTTTCCCAGCACACAACACTAATTCGTTCCTAATTAAAGCGCAAAATGTTTCCCAAAACACCTACTTTATGCCTCCCAACAGGAGCCCTGACGTAGCTACAACTTAATTCAGGAAACTCCTATAAACTTAAACACTTTAATACTTTTCCTCTTTTTTTTTTTTTTTTTTGCCTGCTGTTAGCAAGTCATTCGTGGAATTATGACGCCCTAGGATGTAAAGCTGATGTGGGAGAGCTCATCATTCGTTGATGAATTATGAATATCCTGCATGAAATATAAGATGTTACACAAATGAACATCTCATCCCTCCTTCAAAGCCCCGACACACACATTTGTCCCGCTCCCGACCACCAGCTCCGGCAGCGCGATGAATACCAAGCCACAATGAGCGGAGAAAGATGAAAATAAATCTTAAACGATACGAATGAAGATAAAGATACTTAGTTCAGGCTTCAAATTACATTTATTTACGATATTTGTGCAGCTCTCCAAAACACCCGTCTCCGTCGTCGTCGGTTGTAATCTGTGGCAACATCCTCACACTCGCACGGTCGTGTCGCCGTTACAAGGACACGTTCTTCCACATAATTTTTGTCATACGGCCAAAAGGAAAAAAGCAACAAACAAAAAACCTTGAAATTAAATCGACGATGTAAAGAGAAAACGCCTTGAGGCTTGAAACGATTCGCTTCGTGTTTTATTCCTTACGGGGGATGGTGCGCCTCGCATGACAGGATCATGGGATATCAGGTAAAGTAAACTTCCTGCTACCCACCGTCACCATCAGCGCACAAAGGATGTTTGGGGAGAACTCAAACAAGAAAGGTAGGGATCCTTGTTTGGACCTATGACAACTTCATTTTCCTGCTTTCGATTCCTTGATTTGATTTAGTCCTTTTCTGTGGCTGTGTAAATACTTATTTATCCTAAATACCTACGCGGTCCATAAATATACATATTTTGTGCAAACTCTACATGAAGCGAAATAAATTAGGTTACGTGCTGGTTTGGCAGAAAGAATATCTACGAAGGATACGACTTTCAGTTTCCTTTGTGGGATGACAACTATTGCACTCAGACTCCGACTAAGCCGACATAGACTGAAATAAATTGCCATTCGAAGAATCGCTTATGCAGATGATGTAGTTCATGGTAGGTTCAAGGACTTTACTGCAGACATCATAGGACGGGCACTGGGTGTAGGTAAGCACTAGTGTCTGAAAGAAAGTGGAATGAAAGTAGGGACATTTAAATTTATGGGGATCTACGTCTGACAAACGAAAAGAGCAGCTTCAAGAGCTTAAAGATTGTTTTTTTAATTGAGGAACCAGCGGCATTCACTTCACTTTCATTGCAGCCAACTGGGCGAAATAGGAATTTCAACAAAAAATGTTCTCTTAAGCATAGTAGAGTGTGGGACATTCAAATGGTTGTCAAGGATAGTTGCATCGTAGCTTAAGGTCTTATCTGGGATAAGTTGATCGTCTGGAAAGTAGAGATATTCCAACTGCCAACGTCCAACATTAGCTGGCATACAAGAGGGACACTCAGCTCTGATGTCCAAACAGCTAATCTCCATGACAAACTTACTTAGACAGGATATCTTTCCCTGTGAAAGAAGGACTCAGTCTCGGTCACAACAAACGAAGAAGAGGGCTCCTCAATAGCAAAAAGAATAAAAATTCATCAAGATTTGATGAGGTCCTGAATGTCGATCTAAAGAAAGCAATCAAATCAAGACCAGAGATTTCCACAATCCCATACACGGCATGCCTACTACACAAAAACACTACAAAGGAAGATGGACGCATAGACCGTTCCAACCCAAGTGTACTGAGGGAACGATATCATCGCTAAGCGGAGGACGCAAGCATCGAGAAAGACAAAGAAAGATTGAAGACTTCGATAAGGTACGAGACAAATTCTTAAGGAAAAGAGAGGAGGTTCAGCAACTGATTAAAAAAAATAAAACCGAATCCTTCCAAACGCTAAGAGAATAGCTCTAACATAACCCTTGGGAAAGCGCCTATAAGACAGATAGGGACAAGTTCAAAATGGCACTGCAATCGACATGGACATGATCGACCATAATGAATATTATAGTCAAGGGGTTCCCCCCATAGATGCATATGATATGGAACAAATAGAACCCGCCACAACTGCGGAAGTCCTGAAAGCATTAGGCTCAATGAAAAGTAATGGATGGGATTCCAATTGTCGTCCTTAAGGAAGCAATTAAAACGGAACAAGACGTGTTTGTGAACATCTATACAGGATGCCTGACAAAAGGAAAGTTCCCTCTGCAATGGAAGCGACAAAGCCGAAAAGCGACAAGCTCCAGAGGAACCATCGTCATGCAAACCGCTGTTCATGTTAGACACCGTAGGAAAGGTGCTGGAAAGAATTATCCGCGACAGACTGCACCAAACGGTTTCAGGAAAAAAGGAAAGCAGGAGCAGTTTGCGAAAGTACCAACTACTTGTTACAAATGATCACAAATCATTTTGAAGACACTACCCTCGACTACGATACGGATGAAGAGACGAAAAGATATAAAATCACAAGAGTGGTTCGGCAGGGATCAGTTCTAGGTCCTGCCGCATCCAGACATCAAGAGGAGTGAAGATAATTGGATACGCCGACGACATCGCGGTGGTGGTAGGAGCTAAAACTCTAATGTCAAAACCTGCCCCTTCAAAGGAATGTCTTGACCGACGGTACCGTAAGAAAAAACAGGTCAAACTTGGAGGGGTGTTTTAGCCACGTAAACTTGCAGAAGCATGGAGTCTGGCTTAACTCATAGCACGGTCCACTAAGTATCCATACAGGATCTTACCCCTCCACCACACCAACAAAAAACAAAAACAAAAAAGATGATGAATACCGCCCACACTGAGAAGGCAACTTCTAGAACGTTGGACATGCTCCTATGGAATACACGACAGAAAGGAAGAAGGTACACCAAGACACGAAAAATCCCCTGCAAACCTCGGTTGAACGTGCCTCTACGAGAATGACTCATAAGATGGGCTACAGGATATCCAAAAAGGAGGCTTATGACTCCTAGTGACGCCAGTTCGCCTAGGTTATGAAAAAAGGCTACTAGATGGGGTAATCTTTTATAGGACAGAGCTGGGCAAGTACATACATATACCTTTCGCTGAGGTCATGTGAAAAAGGGCCGGGCATGTTGACCTATCAGACTGCATTTCATATCAAGCCTAGGGCAGATATATCTGGAAATACTGCAAGAAGAGAGATCTTCCCATCAACAGTTAATACCACTAAAAGCATACAGCCTTCGATTCCCAAGATTCCGCTTGAACTCTCCGTATAGAAGTGAACTGAATTGTCCTTAGAAAAGGAGGAGTGACCCATTAATTACGAACAGGGATGCTCGGTCAATAAAGGAATTGGAGGATTGTACTCGGTATCTTCTAGAGTTAAATTTGAGACTCCTCTAGTGAGCCCAAGAAGAGCACGTTGACTCCCTAAAGAGCGCCAGGGTCTTTTCTGGAGACAGCTATAGCAATGCCATCTAATAAGGCAACCAATCCCTTCCATGTCCAAAAGCAGCCCGTGAACCGCTAGATGCAACAAAAGAGTTACGAAATAACAAGTCTTCCGGTCGATGATCCGGCCACCTGTAACCTGCATCTGAGGAATTGAATGAGCAGTAACCCCAAGCAAAGAATCGACTTTCAGGCCTGCCCCAAATGTGACAGTGTCCCAAAGCCCCTTCAATGTCTAGGAACGCGACCATAGTACATACCTTGATGCTTAGAAAATTTCCAGTGAAGTGCACTAAAGAGAGTAGGACTGTCTCAACTGTTAAGCAGATCAATAGTCTTCAGGTATCCCTCTTTTGCCATAACAGGATCTAGAAATGAATTTATTCTTCAATTTCTTTCCAGATGTACAAACCTCTCAAGGATCAGACCCTTCATCAATGAACTGAAATAAGTTTTCTGACAACAGAACTGGATTTATAAGTGATAAACTCAAGACACCAGTCGAGGCTGAAAGTGGTCTCTTCATGGACCAATATATGAACAAAACTCAATCAACGATTGACGCCCATGGAAGGCCTGCCAGAATAGGTCAGAAACATAGTATTGCTTTACGATACAGAAGATGGAATAAAGCAAAACATTAGTGGAAGCGGCATTCCTCAAGACTCCATACTTGGTCCCCTACTGTAGAGTGCAACGCCATGAGAATGTTCAATTGCTGACAGATTCCCAATTGTTGGTATGTGAGGGGTTACACATCTATCTGTCGGTCAGAAAAGTACTACAGACCCTGAATGTAAGAAGTAAGAGTTGGCAAGCAAGTCTAGGAAGTGAGTCTCGTATATATCCTTTGAATCAACCTTCTCAGTATCTTTCGAAGATTCGCACCCACCAAACGAGAGAAAACATTCGAGGCCGTCTGTCTACAAATGGCAACGGAGCCCCTGTTATCTCAGGTAATTACCAATGTCCCTCTTATTTATATTCGATGCAACACATCCTCTCCACCTTCCACCGCTTTTGCAAAAGTCCTTGTAAATAACACACTCCTGCGTTTTGAAAAACAGATTTTTTGTTTTTATTGTCCAATCGAAAACTTGACAGAAAGTGGGCAGAATAATCGATGCCATAATTACATCTCTTCAAAGGAAGAGACAAAACAAGAAAAGAAATCCGTCAGGCCCAAATTAATTTCCAGACAAACTTCTCAACGATTCCTGCAAACTAAGTTCTTTGAAGTACTTTTGTCCTGGAGACGCTAGTTAGTATTTCTCATATTTACAACAATGATAATTAAAAAGAATCAAAACCAGTATCACAGGACAATGAAAACTTTTGAAATTTACGTCAACAAATTCCGCAGCGCTCCGCCTCACTCCGCACAGTGACTGGACCAGTTAAATTTGTCATTAACGAAGTTAAGCAAAACAACAGAAATTTTCAATTTCCTTTCCTTATTGATTTTCGTTGGTGTTTCACGTAAATAAACGAAAAATGTAAACACCACCTTCAGTAATTGAAAGAGCAAACTTTGTTGCCAAAAAAAAACATTACGCCTCAATCCTTGGTAAAAACAAAAAAATGAATGTATATGTGTGGGGATCCTGAATTTTTAATTTTATTTCCTTCACCCTCGTCGTAGTGTTTGTCAATAAACTGCCGGATGAAGGCAAGGACTAATGATGACGCTCAAGAGCCCTCGACGGAACCGTGCCAGTGCGGGGAGTAAATGGGAGTTCGGGGTTTAGTGTTTATCTGTTAGCTGATTTTATTTGTCCTCTTGTATCACGGTCCAGTGAAAGTTAGACAAAATCAATCAGAGAAAGTGGAGATGCTTCCCCCACAAATGTATGGCCATACACTTTGATTTCCTCGTAAATAATTCCTGTGGTTGGAAGAAGTTCGGTGACAAAAGTTTTTGATATTGAAGTTGGTTTCGGTTTTAGTTCTTTTGTAATGACGGCCATATTTTTGTTGGTCTTATTGAGATTAAGGTACCTACTGCCTTTCCTTATACTGATACTTCAAAGAATAACATTTGATCCTTCTCTGGGAGGCGGTAAAGAAAATGTGTAGAACTACACAAAAACAGGAAATACATTGGAATTGGAATGGCCAAGGAACTTAGCAGCATAAACCCCTACTCTAATCCTCTCCACTAAGGAAGGACGAGGAAAAGTAAAATGGAGATGAATGGACACACCATCAAATAAGATTCAGAAGTAGGCTCTGCACTCACAAACTCACAAGTAGCAGCAATCTGAACTTTAAGGCTAGATTAAGCTGATTCCACGTCTAGTGGAACACCTTTCGATCGGATTACCTAGTATGTACGACCAGTGTGTATGAAAGTACGAGGTGAGAAGACCCTTCTAGAGTGCCCTTGGAAAGAAATATCCGAATTGCCAATAAAGATGAGATCATTACCGCGATCGAAGCGCTGAAAACCAATGGGGCAGGTAGGACTTGATGGAATATGGAGGTTTTTCGAAGAGCGCCACCGGCTGATCAACTGCTCCTCCTTTTTGTGAGACCCTAGGGAGCAGAGAGTGGAAAAATGAATGATTGTCAAGCTTCGCGAAAAAAAACAGACTAATGCACTGCAAATACTGGAGAGGTATCCAAAGGGTGGGCCATCTAGTGGTTTCTTTTTAAATCATAGGTTATTTTGACACTGACAGCTGTTTCGCACTCGAAATCTTGACAGAAAGTCAGTATCATACCTCCGCAGAACGAAATGAGTCGCTTTACGCTTGAATAACGTTGGGAAATATTAAAAACTTATTTCCAAAGTGAGTGCTGTGTAGCCCAAGCGAAAAATCACCTTTTCTGACGAGGCGCATCTCGGCGGCTACGTTAACAAACAAATTTGCCGCATCTGGGGCTCGGAAAACTCGCACGTTATTGTCGAGAAGCCGAGGCATCAACAGAGAGTGACAGTTTGGTGCGGATTGTGGAGTGGTGGCATCATTGAACCATTTTTCTCAACGGTCAACGGTGGGCGTTACAGAGCCATGTTAACGGACTTTTTTTTTACTTAAATTGAAGACACGAATTTGGACGACCTCCGGTTCATGCAGGATGGCGCGCCGTACCACACAGCCCATGCCACAAGCGATCTTTTGCGTACCAAATTCCCAATTGGCCGCCTCGGAGCTGCGATTTAACCCCTTTAGACTTTTTTTTTTTTTGGGGAAGGACCGAGTGTTATGCCAACAATCCCAAAATGATTCAAGCACTTAAGGCCAATATTATCCACGCAATCCGTGAGCTACAGCCTGAAACCATCAACAAGGTCTTGGAACATTGGAGTGACAGAATGCGCTACCGCGAAGCCACCCAAGCCAGACACTTGAACGACGTTGTGTTCCGTAATTAATGAGATGCTTCCTGGTGTGCTTAAGATCATATCTAGACCTGGAGCGAATCAAACTTCTATCGAAGATACTCTCAACGACGAACCAGCAGGTTTCTGATCTGAATCCTTCTGCGTCGATAGTGTATTTATTTGACGTACCTTGTGCAGGAGAAGTCTATGTACAATGGAAGGTTGCCTGGGGAATTCGAAGGACTCTTGCATCCGAACTCAAAGCCTTTGACTATGCGGACGATGTATGGCTACTATCTCACAGAACAATGCACCTTAACCAAGCGAAAGCAAATGTGGATAGGGAAGCAGACGTTGTTGGGCTGAAAATTAACTCGGCAAAAACAAAAACCGACCTTATTAGTTCACATTGGCAAACTGGACAGACTCTTGAGAGAATAAAGAGATTCCAATGCCTTGAGAGTATTGTCTCAACCGATGGAGGTACCGAACTGGATATTGCCAGCCGAATAGACAACACAAAATGTGCATTCAAGATGCTATCCATGCAATTATGTAGCTTAGGCACCGCGCTGAGCCTGTTCCGCTCCGTGCTGCTTAATGGATTTAGTACTTCAAGAGTGACACCCACATTGTGTGTAGGACAAGTAAGTAAAGACTTTTCAAAAGACTGTGCGACCACTAACATAGCAGGCTGTCACATATTCGTTGGTTAGAACTGAAAAAGAAATTGCCAGAATCGGTTTAAAGTGTATTCTCTCAACAAATGAATGTCAGTGTCAACAGCTCTAACTTTGACGTCTTAAACGACTTTGTCTACCTTGGCTGTTCTATACGTTTCGACGAAGAATAACTCTTGCCACTTCATGTTTCTTTGAGCTAATAAGCCAATTAATGGGCTGAGGCCGATCTTCAACAACAAAGCAGATCCCATATAAGATCTTGATCTTCCAGCCCTCTTTTATGACCATGAGACATAGGATCCCTGGAAAGTGGTTTCAGGAAACAAATCTTCCGTAGAACAGTCGATTCAGTTGGCATTAATGGTATTGAGAAGAGAAAACTCAACGACGAGTTTCACATGCTGTACAGCTCCATCAGTCATTTGAGATGCCTAGCGCCCCGAACTACCGAGAGGAAAGAAGGTTTAGTACTTGGCGCCAAATGAAAAAGGTTAGCCGTTTGACAACAAACTGTTTTTACAACAAAACTAATACTTTTCAAAGCAATTCAATTGGTTTACGTTTGTATTTTTATGGCTTATTACACCCTTTTGTCGAGTGCCACTAAACGTCAAAGGAAAACCCAGTCGCCGAACAATCTGGTGTTTAGCGCCATCTATCGGAAATACATTGTACCAAATATGTAGGTTTCAGCTAAAAGGACTGTTTGTTCAGTAACAAGCTTCACTTCTGTCTGACTTTGTTAATAAAACACAATTTTCGAAGGAAGTTGGAGCGAGGCATATCCAAAGGTGATCTATCGGTTCCGATGGACCCCGGGAAATGGTCAGCGGCTATTGTTTCTAAAAGTGGATGAGCATGGAACATTCAGAGCACCATTCATAGAACAGGGTCCTTCACGCTTACTCGCAAAGTGGTCGAAAATTGGACCCCCAGGGCATTGGCCTTAAAGAATTTATCTTCATAAATGCCAACTGGAGACTAACTTCAGTCCCTCAAACAATTCCCAAGGATACCACACCTAACTGGTCACCTTGAGTGTCGCATTCAATTGTTTGCCTTTCCTCATACTTGTACGACTGCGATTAAGGCAATAATGAATTCCTTTCACAGCCCAGTAGAATGCAACCTCAAACAGCAGCCTTTACATAAATTCATTCGTCCTTGGCATTGTCAATGACTTAAAGCTCCCGGCAGCTTAGAACTAAAACACTGCCTCTCCCCCTGTCTTACCATAAATTTCTCATTTAGATTCTGCTTTCTTTCCAGTTTTACAAAGACCCTCGACGAGTATTCAATTAGTAAATACCATATCCTTGGGCATATCCTTTCAGCACCCACTATCGTTCCAAGTAAATTAAAATAAAAATAAAAAAAGAAATCAACCCAATCCCAAACAATGTAATCGAGACACAACAATTTGCATACAAATCCTTTTATAACTCACCTCAATGGGGAAAGGCCCTCTCACAGGATTTTAAAAAGTAATTTACAAATAGAATTTCGGGGCTGTGCAGCAGCACGTCGGTGAAGGCGTCACTCGTCACGCGTCGCTCCTCGTCGTCGTCAGTGCTACCAACCCCCGAGGAGGATTGTGTTAATTGTGCGCTTCTCATTGACATTCACTTCATGGGCTCTGCGCTCTGGTCTGAACTTTCAAATGCAAAATCCTTCTCCTCAAATGTCATGCTTCTTGAGGGCGCCACCTAACTTTCAAGGATCCACAAACATGTGTGTGTGTGTGTGTGCAGCAATTGCATATTCAAATATAGTTTTCCGTTTCTATTATTATTTTTTTGGAAACTCATATGAATTTCATGAGAAGGAAAAGCAATTTGCCTTTCAAATCAGCTGTTGTGAATGTCATCAATTAGGAATTGTTTTGCGTCAGCAGGACACTTCTCCTGGCGGACGGCTAAAGGCCAAGTAAATTGGTGCAATTTCAACGAAAAAAAAAATGATAAGGTTTAGCCGAAGGGAAGTTCCAAGTTCCAAGCAAAGGAGGCACACCATCGACCGAGGAGGAATATGAAACGTGCAAGGAGTACTCGTAGAAGTGACCCCTGATTGGATAGTCGGTGACTTCGTAATACGTACCAAGCTTCGTTTCAATATACATATATGTGTGTACGTAGTATGCTGTTAAAGTGTGAAAATTTAATGCAACGTAATTAGATTTTGCGATCGGAACTGGCAGTAGCACATGGCAGGGCAATTAATGTTTAATGACTCTGTAAGCGGCGGACACAGGTTATGGCCCTTGCGTGCGAAAATGCTTTACAATTATTTGCACCAGGAAAAGATGATGGGTTCCGGCGGCGGGCACACGTTTCTTTTTTTTTCTTAATTTCTTATCCGACAGGCAACGGACAGGAACGTAAAAGTAATTTTCTCTTGACGTGGGAATCTCACTTTCTTTGTAATAACCCAAATGATTTAAGCTGTCCTTATGGCAAAGAAGTCCTGCAATGCGGAGGCTTGATAAATACAAAATATGTGGTGGCCTGGCTTTAATAATATGAATTACTTTGCGACCTTTGCTTATTGGGCGGGGGGGGGGAATTGCGCAATTTATGCTTGCCATTAAAAATTTTAATTCACTGGGGCTCCGCCCCCGTGTTAGGGGCGAAAAGACATTTGTGTCCATTTAGCCTTGAGATAAGCTGAAATAAATGGAATCACTTTGAATCCGGAAGAAGTGATATATTTGTGGGGATAATCAAATAAAAATGCAAATTTTAAATTAAAATTCATTCTTTGCCTAGCAGTGAAATTGATACTAGATATGAGGGGATAGATAAATATTAATGGGGATAGTGGTAGATCCCTGGGGAAATGGACACGTAGCACTAATTGGGTCGTCGGATTCTCTCTGCTTTACATGCGATGGCCATCGGTCCTTTTTAGGGACGTCTTGGGCACGTCACCTTCACCTATTTTTGAGCAAGGACTTCGCTTAGGGTGCACCCTTCTAAACTGTATTCAACTAGCTTCGTTTCATTGATAAAGCAATATACCTTTAGAACGACAAGTAAGCTGGAACCCTGATTCCGAAACCTCCATAGTGGGCTATTGGAAAAGGTAATCTTGATTACTTCATTGATCCATATCAGTGCGACTCATCAACCAAACGTACACACTACGGTAGATCTTGATTAGAACCCAGGAATTTCCAGTCGACATCCACAACCATTATATCCACTTGAAGGCTGCTTATGACAACATAAATCATCCGTTTATGCAGAATGGCGAAGAAGATGGCATATTGCTTCACTCAGGTCGGAAAAACCTGAGCGAGATGTTTGATGTCAAAAGAGGATTCAAACAAGGCTGTATAAGAAAGCTGAGTGCAAGACCTAGAACTGTTCCATCCATTTAAAAGTCGCTTAACACTTTTATCACCTTTCGTCCCTTTGCTGAGGTAACACAAGGCCATACCTCGACATATGGCGTTAACTCTTTTGCAAGCGACATAAAGCCATTACTAAGATCGTAACTAAAGACATGTCTCAGACGATTGCCAGACCTGCAATTGCTGACAATGACACATTAATTTGCAGAATTAAATTGTCAGTTCCCACGATTGGCAGTGACTTTGGCGGCGCAACGTTAATTTCGGTTCAGATTTACAGGCTGTCCTACCCCAAATGTTCAAATACTAAGGCGTTTAGCAGGTCGCCTTAAAGAGGCTAGAACGTGACGAGAATATCACCCCTTCAAGATTTTCCGGATAAGTCGTCAAAGACTGAAGAGCGATACAGAACCATGATCAATGAGCTTGAGTTCTACTGCCGCAAATTTATGAATTGAGTCTGACGAACATATACATAATTCCAACAAGACGGTGTAAGTCAACACACAGCTCGCGTGATAGTAGACATTTTGAAGTATGCGTTCCCGGATCCCCTAATACCTCCTTTTTGGCGATTAGCACTGACTGGGAAGATTGCCCGATTTGACCGCCCCAGACTTCTTTCTCTGGGGAGCCTGGGCTCTATGAGAACAAATAACAGCCTCTGGCTCAAGCCCATAAAATGGACAAAAAAAAACAAGGTTTTCTTATTTCCAACTTATGACGCTGCAGGGAAATAAATTCACGGGAATTTACCTCACATGGGAAATAATTTCATCCCAAGTGGGATATATGCAAATGTACTATTCCCATGTTGAGGTGAAGTATATTTTCATGAAGTTATTTCCCTGCACAATTTATAAAACATAGCCGAGCAATAAATGAAATCCTAACCTATCAACTCTCTCTACCAATCAGAAACGTTTGCCTACCTAGCGCCTAGAATATGGAACGTGCCCATTAATTATATGAATATGCCTTAAAAGCTAAATTCAAGATATGATGAGTACGTGGACATGTTTGAACCTACCCGGATACGGAATAGCCCAACCAAGGTACAAACTCGACACCAAATGAATAAGAATCGTTCTATACCTTTGAGCAGCTATACCTGTGGGCAAGTGATCGCCTATCATTCTGGCTAAGGTCAAGTCGAACTTTAGTTAAACAAAACAAAAATAAAACATAAAAGTCTTCCCTCTCTCGACATGACCCCGTGTAACAGCCTGCAGTTGCGCTGAGCTGCACCGAATTACCGTTCATTCCTCGCCTGTTTCGGTTTCGGTATCCAAGTTCATGTGTGGAAAATAAAAATATCGACTCACCGTTACATTTTCTTCAATACCCGTTACATGCTGCAAATCTGGAACCATCTCCTTAGGCTTGTAACACTAAAAGCACTCCCGATGGCGAACGCGCACCGCCATATCGCGACCCAAGACCTCATGAAAGACAAAGAAACCAAAACAAAATGGCTGCATATTCTTGAGAAACAAGCAAAAATACGGAAAAACGGATTTTTTCACACACACACTGACCAACATGACTATTCCGAACAAAGCACGAACTTGAACTGACTGGAGTCACAAATCACTTATTATGTAGAATAGATAGTGAAGTAAGCTTAGAGGGAGTCTCTCATTCGACCTCCAAGCTTTGCACACCTGAGAGCAAGAATGTGTTGGTGATTTTGCAGGAAAATTACACACACATTCACATTTACTGGCGATCGCTTATCATGTCGTATAGACGCAGCGGACTTGGGCAAAATAGTGTCAAAAATTGAAAAATTGTGGAGAAAATGTAAAAAAGAAAAGAAAATAGACTTATTTTTCCCAGTGGGTGGAATGTAAGTGGATTGAGGTATAGGTTTATTGGGACTGTAACTAGACAAACTAGAATTGGGAGGCTTTTCTCGAAAAAATGCTGTTCGGCCTCTACATGAGCGGCTGATAGAGACATTCGATTGAAGTAATAGAAGAAGACTAAGGCATGCATTCGTGAGTAAATTTTACTGAACTGCACTTATTAGAAATAAGTAAGCCGAACGCAATAACTTACCGAACTGTATCCACAATATTTGGGACATGTGTCCAAAGTACGGTGAAATAGTGCGGAGAAAAAAGAGGCAAAAAGTACTGCACTGACCGGCTAGGGTTCAGTAGGGATCGTTGGTATTAAAACAGGGGAACAAACTGTGCTGGACGAGTATGTAAATTAGCAGTGTCTTGATCAGCCTAATGAGTCTTAAGCGATTTTTGTGTGGAGACAACTTATTACTATCAGCCCAAAAGATATGTACATATGGACAAACGAAACAATTATCAGGGAAGAGCTATAGGGAGGGAACAATAGTCCTTTGCTTTGGTCACTTGGCACACAACTTCTTGAGGCTATCAAATGAGAGATGAAAGGCACTCTCCTTTTATCATGTGTCCATAAAACTCCTGATTCCAGAAAGAAAATACGACAATAGTAGAAACCAACCAAATCTTAAAGCAAAAAGGAATACACTAAGCATTCTTCAAAAGCTGTGACTGAAGAGCCTCTACAGATACTGATGAAAGCATAGTTCCCTTCCTGTAAGAAAAGCCTAGCCAGGCAGAACTAGGAAAATCTCTTGTTTTCATATTTCACTACAGGGGAACACAGCTGACCACATGCAGCTAACCTACCTACCTAGCTACTCCCAGTCTACAAGAAGCACTAGTGCATCGCTTTTATTCTTTTGGGAGGGTTACTCCTTAAATCTTATTACAGGTAAAGTGAGCGCCGTCATTATTGATGGCCATTCGGGGTCTTTTTAAAGCGTTTTCAATCATTTTGTCTAGAACTTCTCGCGCTCTTGATATCTTTCTAGTGTTCCAAAGCCTGTAGCTTGTTCTCATAGACCCTTAGGTGGCGCTACAGTTCGGGGTGAACCTGGGCCTCATAGACCCGTGACTTAAAAAAAACCCAGAGAAAGAAGCCTGGAGCAGTTAAATCTGGCGAAAATGCGGACCAGTACAAATCACGACCCTGAAACGCATCCTACAAAATGTGCATTGTCGCGCGAGATAAGTTTGCGGCAATAAAAACTCATTGATCATGGTTCTGTATGGGCCTATTCACACAGGGCTGACGGGCTGGATTTTTTGACTATGGACATTATATACATGGACTGCCAGTGGCCAACTTAGCATCAGTTCCAACATTAGCAAAAATTAGAAAGCTCACACTTCGCTTTGAAAATAAAACAATTAAAGACATTTTCCGACAGACCTTATGTACATATATGAAACTGACACTTCACTAGCAGTTCATGTCAATGTTTTTGACATAATCTGAATGTGGTTCTGGTTCCGTTTGAACACTTCCCTGGATTTCTTCTTACGTATTAGTAGTTGGCGCCAAATCAAATTGGTTAGCTTTTCAACATTAAATTCTTTTTACAACAAAGCTAATGCTTTCGCAGCAATTTAACTGGTTCACTGTTGTATTTATTTATTTTATTTACATCGTGAATTTCTCAGATTTTATTTTTATGTCCAGCCTTTTGTCGAGTGACAGTGATTGGCTTTTCCAAATGTCAAAGCTTTCCAAAGAAGCTGCTTTCCGCTTCTCCCATGCAAGTAAATGTCAAGAAATCCAGTCCGATAATCCTATGTGAACAGGGTCTATCGCTTACCAGTCATTGTCAGTTCATTCGTGACATTTTTAGGCGATATTCCCGTCTGAACGAGCAGTTCGAGGCCTTCCGGTACCTCTTCTGTCAGGTGTTAATGTTTGACCAGTTGCCGTAGAATATCAGAAATCGTATTATTCAGTAAAAATAATAGTCAAGTCTAAGAAAGTATTCCGTGTTCCCTAGCTGTTCCACGTGTATTCTGTATCTCTTTACTTCACAAATATCAGAACGAAAATGACAGTTGTCGCCATTTGCAAAAGGTATAGCATCTTCCGATAGGGTCTAGCAAAGATAAAGAGTCGCACTTTGTTTGGTCTTTTAAGGAGAAACGGTTTTTGATTAGTTGCTCAAGTTGGCTTATTGGGAATGGTCGCTACAAACTGCTGATAGCCTCCTTTCCCAAAATATCTCACTTTGTATTTAATTAAGGTTGCCCACTCCATATATGTATAGGACCTTAGTGCTCTCTAAATGGCATTTTCTTGAAACAAGAAGGGTGCAATGTAATGTAAGCCACGTTGTGTTATATAAATAAAAAGGGACTTTGTCTTAAATTACGTACGTTTACTTCAAAAGACACGAAAGCCACCTTATGTTCCAGGCCAATGACTTGCAAAGGTGGGAATGAACCTTTGGCAATTTTCCTTCCGGTATTTACCTCTTTTAAATAAATTATTAACGAAAATGGGTAGCTAAATGCTTTTATTTCACTTCGAACGAACTCACCTTACCTAATACCCACCTAAGTGGAAAATAATTTGATATCTATGTACATATGTACGTACTCGCATTTGGCTTGTATTCCCCAAGCACCACTTACACCTCACACCAGAATTTGTAGCCCGTTCAATTAAAACTCCAATCAACAGACTGTAATTTGCTACATACGGGGTTGTGTATCCCTCGTAGGAGTACCCTTTGGGGTCTTACTCTGTCAACCTTTGTCACAATTATTTCCATATTTCTTCCCCTGATTTTTACCTTAGGGGAAGGATTCAAATTGTTTACAAAAGAAAGGATTTTTTTTCATTAAATGCTATTTACTCAAAAAAAAATACATGAAACACGCTTCACATGGTAGGGACTTCTCCCCGAAACGTAGGCTTTCCTTTGACTCACAACTCAAAGAAGGAATATCGTAAATGGCAGAACAAAATTATTTTCTGCTTCATATCCTAAGGTAAATCGAACGGATTATGGGATTGAAAATCGAACATTTGCCTTTATTTGAAAATTCCACAATAAATGGATTTTGTGGTTCATAAATATCTCGGGATACGCTTACGATAAATCGAAAACTGGCCACATCCCTACCGGAAGAGTACTTTGTTTGGAAATATCGACCGGCATTGGATTGCAGAAATGAGTTCTGATCGATTAATTCGTTTTTTTTTTTCTTCTGCCTTTTCTTTATATGGAAGGAGATCGTCCTTTGGAAGTCGTCCTTAAGAGGGTGTTAGGGTGACCAATGGCACTCATTGTTGAAATAAATTACCTCTCTTGAGAATACTTTTCCCATATGTGAAGTGGAGAATTTCGTTTCTCTGTTATTTATGACCAGTTTACCCAAATGACTTGTTGAAGTACTAATGATACCCAATGACGTGACCGCTATAGCCAAAGCTATAAAAAAAAAAGGAGGTTAGACGTGTAGCGAGAAATTCCCAAGTATTGTGGATGACAAATGAGTTACTTTGAGGAGATACATATCCTTTTAGATTGAAGAGCATAGAAACCAAGTAAGTATTGCTGATTCTTCAATAGCTGTTCATGGGGGTCAATTTTCCAGTTGAAGTAAAATGTCGAAAGGAATAATTTGCCAACATGATCTCTTTAACTTAACCCTTCTCCCTGTTTCTTAAGGTAAATGAGTAAAGAGGCTCTGAGACCGTCGTTACCTCCAATTTAGTCCAGATGACCATCCTTGAATACAAAAGGTTGTTAAGAGCTACAAAAAGATGAATTAGATTCTTCTTAAGCAATGAAGAAAGAACCTAAAAACGCTGAAGAGCTTGATAGCATTGTGCACATCCTGAGGATGGACATCCAATCCTCGGTATTCTTGGAAAACAAAACTCTTTAGCCTAGCTGTCGTAAGATGGCTAATTGGAATTCAACGCTGTTTCTTAGGATATCCAAGACTTTAGTGGGGAAGAAGATAGGTTTTTCCTGGAGACTTTTTTACAGAAGCATCAAGGAATACTCTGAAGCCTTAAGACTACGGAAAATCTCCTCTAAAAATCTCTCTATTTAAAGCTACTAATGCAGCCGTAGGGTGACTGGACCATCTCTAGTAAGAAGTCCATCGATCATCTCCGAAAAGCCCATTTTCCTAAAATGGCTGTTTCAAACCATATAAGTCGCCGGACCTGGATGGAATCATTCCTGACGAGCTTCAACAATCAGGACACATAGTGCTCACTTGGCTTAAAGCTATCTTAAGCGGTTGTCTAAACCTTGGCTAGAAAACTATGCACCTAGGTTTAAGTTATTCCACATCATAAAATTAAGGCAGATCTTCATACGCGGAACAACAGAATCCCCTATCAATGTACATAAGACTATTAACTGATTTCACCTCTCAAATTCAAATTCAAATTCACTGAGTATCAAGGGGGGCTTATCTAAACCTAACCTAACCTTAATTGCAAAATATTTCATGGGAAATGCAGATGAGGTTATATCCAAATGAACTAAAAAAACAGCTTCACTAACATTTCAGGTTAACTATTCTCCAGTTAAAGTGGGAAATAATATCACAACAAATAAGTGGAATATGTTCCCCCATGGAGTAATTTCCCATGAAGTTATGTCCATGCACTGTGCAAAGCAATTTCCCTTCTAGGAATTCAGTCACGTATTTCCAGGTCTCTCACAAGACCTTGTATTCAAGTTAAGCAGTTGCAATTGCTAACCACGCATCTGTAGTCCCGACAGAGGTGATCGTCGTTATAGAGCTTGGTTTTATCTGAAATCTAGTTTTATATACTATCAGATTGGAGGGGTCAAACCCCAGTTGTTCGGCCTCTAGCTCAGGTTTCCCGAAAAAGATAAAATCCCTATTCTTCAACGTCGTGGCATTAATATTATTCCATCCCATTCACAATATCCCTGAAAATTGGAGCACCACAACGTAGCAATACGATGAAAGAATTGAGAAAAGGTGAAGGCCCTAATCCCCAACTATCCCTAAGTTTTACAAAATCACCTCAACCCTTTCTGTTATGATTAAGCCTGACATCAACTGGACTTCAAATCGAATCTTAGCCTCTTATTGTCTAAAGATCAACTGATCTCACTAAATTTGTGATCTTCAGATTGAGAAAAGCTTGGGTAGAGTCTACCTTGATAAGAGACGTGAAAAAGATCGGACTTTATAGCAATCCTCTACGTATGCAAGATCAGTGATGATTCCCTTCACAATCATGATTGGAAAATTGCTGTGATGGTGGAGTTAATAGAGAACTCCAGAGGTGTCGTTTTGTTTTCATGGAAGAATCTCGGACATCATTTGTTTCTTCAAAATTTAGGTGGAGCCGATAATACCAGAAATAACTAGAGTTTCCGAAAAACTAAACCATCCTGGTTTTCATTATCTTGCATCATCTCTTTGGACATAGTCGTTAGTATTGACCTTCGTCACTATAAACCAACAAAATACGATATAGTCTTAGTCTTAGTTCAACAATCCCTGATTTTTATATTGTTAAGCCTCTTAGCCATAAGCTAAGTTATTAAGAAGTGTAAACCGATATCCTGCATCAGCTCTGAACTGTTACTCCTCAAAGCTGTTCACTCTAATGGAGGTAACGAAGCAATTCAATACTAGATAGCAAAACTGATGAGCATAGAAAGAGTGGCTAGCGTGTCCCTGCATGTCAATATTTAGTAAACTTTTACGATTTCTGACACATATGTCTCAAGACAGATCTGGGCTTGGTCAGGTCATAAAAGTAGTATTTGTCATGGGTATTGCCAGTTAAGCCTCTCCTCTAATAGCTGCAAACTTAAGGATCCGGAAATAAAATCCTACACCTCTTTCTCATCTATGCATATCCCTTCAATGTCAATACAGAGAGGAAGAGCTCAGCATTTACTTGTGCTTAAAAGTATGCACTATTTTGATGGCATTTTTAGCAACTGCACAACGGTGGTGGGTGCCTTAACTAGTTAGTCCACTTTTGTATTGAAATTTTGCACTCAGTTTGGATTCTTATACTTCCGAGCGTTTTTTTAATTTTTAGGAAAACTCAATGTTTGAAAAAAATCCAAGTTTCCTGAAAAACACTAAAAATATCGGACAAAATAAATTAGAGTACCAAAATGCATTATTTTTTGTCAGAAAAGTTTAAAGCCTGTAAATTGTTAAAAAAATAAACAAAGCATCCCAGTGGAATCGATTGTGTTACATTGGTGGAATTGTTTTGTTATGACATACCTCCATACAAAGTATTTTTCAGAATAGATACGTAGATAATGTACATATGTCTCTCGTTTCCATTCATACATCACTGTTTCGCTACACAAAATGAATCTGACTATTGATTGCCCCAAATTATCCCATATGAACCGCAACAAAATATTCCAATCTATCGATCGATTTCTTCCATGCATAATATCCGCATTCATTCATCCGTCCCCATTACAAAGCAGATTCGAAATACTTTCATTCAAATTGAAAGATAATAATGTGCTGGATATGATTGCGTAATAGAAAGGATATTGTGCCGGTAGTTATGGGAGGAAAATTATATTCAATATGTTAGGCGCTTTAATATAGTATTTCCTAATATTTTCAGATTTAAACCACTTACTCGGAATACTAATGAGAATCTTAGAACGAATCCTTCGAACAATGGTTCATAATTAACATCTTAATCTTCGTGTAAATTGATAAACTTTCTCATTTAATCCTTCGAATCGGTTTAGGGTTAAACAATGAAACCACAGTTAGAAGGCGTAATCAAGTAGAGAAAATTTCCGACTTCAATGCTGGTAAACACCTTGTGAACTTTTGGGACTCAAAGGGTGAACTGGTTTTGAATAAATTTTAAATGAAATCCGATTAATGCGTTCGATATACTTTGAGATATCTGTTAGATAGGATTAGTTTGGTTCTTGTGGTGTGACAAGTGTGCTTAGAGATGTTGAATACGCATGTTGGTAGATATCGAGATGTAAGAGGATTTTGGTTGATATAAACCTACACATAACTCTTTACTGGCAAATGGATTCTATTATATGTTTTAAATTCAATTTGGTTTCACTTAAGCTTGTGCGGGCTTGTTTGTGGGAAATAGATTGTGGAAATGTGTACTGTAACATTCTACCACTCAGAGTCATACATTTAATTATGTGTGAGGACATGTGGGTATAAAATATCTTCTTGAACAGTTGTGCTTTTTACTTGCACCTATACCTATAGGGTATAAGACAAGTGCAAAATAATGGCATACCAAATTTTGAAATGCCACGCCCACTTTTAAATTGAGAAAAAATTATTTAAGCAAAGTAAAAGGCCTTAAAATTTTCTAAAATTTACTCAAACACCCTATCTGGCCATGCCCACTTTTTATGGGCGTTTTTATGAAAACGGAACATTGAGTAAACTCCTACAATGTTATGACTGATTATTCCATCGAAATGCGGAATGCCACGCGTACTTTACTGGGAAAAACAAGAGTTGGACCTCAATCCTGTTAAATTTTTGAACTTATAGCATTACAGTGCAAGTACGTACGACCCAGTCGTGCACTTTATTTTATATGCTAAAGAAGTCCAGTTGGTCTGTTCATAAAGATGATAGCCTTCGATAGAAGATGGGCTTGATAAAGGACATTATAGAGTCTCCTTAGAGAGGCCTTACTTTTCATTCTCAACGATAGAATCAATTGAACAATTGTGGATCTGGTATTGGGTTATAAGCTCCGTTCATGTTTATACCAGCTTAGGTGAGCATATACGCTCTTAGACCCAGATTACATTTTGATCTATTGACTGCAGTTTCAACGTGGAACTATATCGATTATATAGAGAGAGACAGATCGCCTCAGGTTGTTCGAGCCTATCTTCTTTTAGTTGCTCGTTTACCATCCAATTGTGCGAAACGACTCTCAATTCTAATCATCAGCAATGTTGTCTTATCATACATGGCTTTCGAAAGCAAAGTACGAGTCGAAGCTCAGGTATGATGTTTTCGCTCGAGATAGAGTAGTATAAACGTACCTAGAGGATCAATGGAGGCTCTAAAATTCCATCTTTCGCATAATATCCCGCGAAAGTCTATAAGTAGTTGGACAGTTTAAGGTCTTAAATGCGGATGATGTCTTGAATGAAACAGGAGCGCTGGATTACTACGATGACACCAGGTTTCAAACACCAATTGTACAAGATGTGAATCTGAGAAGCTCAGAATTTATAGCAAACTACAACATTGTACATTTAGTATGAAAAACGACAGCTAGGCCATGTGATACCAGCTATACTAAATTGTGTGAAGGGTTTTTCAATATGGACGCAACAATTTTGTGTTTTAATACAAACCCAGCCTTAAACTCTTATTATGATCCGTCAATGTAAGAACATCAGTCAAAATTTACATTCTTATTACTGTGAAGTGCAACGCTTAACAAATAAAGAAACACTCCCTCCTATTCAAACCACACGCGATGCCCTTTTCCTACTTTGATGTTGGAGAATTTTGCTAGCAGCTCGATACCTCGTCTAAACCTTTGTTTCTATCAAAAGTCTTGGTAGCATCGCTGCTGATCTTAATAGAGTCACGTAAATTCTGTATAAACATTCTCCACGAGCAGATGGTCTTCATATGTTTCCACAGAATCTGCCAAAATCTCCTCAGGATTACTTATGATTGGTTTATTGGCTGCAGACAAGTGAAAATATTGAAAATGAGTTCCTCTTTATCATCAACCAAATGCTCGAGCATTTTTGTTACGTATACGCCACCATGTGAGAAAAAAAATTTTATCGAAAATGCAAGGAGAACCAGCTTAGTGAAGGTTCGAGTCCACAGCCCACGAATTCAAAGCAAATAGGACGACCGATCCTATGTTTTAAAGACTACACGACAGTCGATACCAAAATCCTCGGTTTTGTGACATATTCCCGGGACTGACTGAGATGGAAGTTCGCTGTGTTTAAGACAGAATCTACAAAAGTTCTGCAAATACATTTAGTGAATGTGTGATGCTTTATTTTCTCTTGCCTCTTACCAAACCGAAACGAACTTCTGTGGGACTAACCTTATGTCAAAACCGAACGAAAAGACAACTCAATTTCTAAACGATAAGTGCCCATAATGAGCTAAGCAAACGTCATCATCTGTCATATTGATATATGCGATTATAAAGAATATTATTACATATGTCATCTGTCAAAATGTCTGAACTGAATGTCCCATTCCATTGCGACTTTATGGAAACCAACAGGAGTATGGAAAACTTGATGAAGCCGAGCATGGTCCGATTATGGTCATGCATTACTGTGATGCTTTAATGAGCTTAAACTCATCGAAATCTATTGTAGTTCGGCCTTTAGTTCCTTATTTTTGAAATGCTAGTTGGATACATTGTGACCATATTGATTAGTCTGAGAACTGGTCAAGAATAGACCCCCAGTTAAGAACTTCTTAAGGCTAAAGATAACAATCTGAGTTAAGGAGCCTTGGCAACTCAATTTGGGGTTCATGTCGCGTGCTTAAATTTTTTCACTTCTATCCCTGTATGGTCCTAATGAATGTCATAGGCGGTGTAGGCAGTGACCAGTGCTTACGAATATGGTTTATGAGAGAATGAGTTCCCTTCTTACTATTGTCCGGCCATAAGCCTTTTACAGCTGCATAGGTATCCAAGTAGAGCAAATACAAAAAGCCTGTTAGGTTTCCTAACGAGCCTTTATACCTTTTTACAGAGCTGTAAAGAACTTTCACATATGCTTGTTCATTCTCTCTTTCATTACCTGATATTTATATCCCTTGGTATGGAGTCCAAGGCCCATTTAAGTGCTGAAGAGTTTGCTGCTTTAACAGAGGTGTATAGCTGTCACTGTAGGTAGTTATTACTACTCCGACGATAGTGTATCCAAGTACGCTTCAGTAGCTTGGAGACTATAATTTTAAGTTGAAAGACCTAGCAGTCGATATTAAACAGTCTCGAAGGACAGTATGACTTAGTACACGATATTGTAGAACGCCAATGCCCGTTCTGATATCCATCAGGGAACCCTCTGCGTAAGATCTTAGGTTCCTCTTCATTGGCGGACTGTGAAGCCATCTACTTATGATCATCTGATAGATAACATACTGATTTCATACTGAGTCTTTAGCAGGACGTTGAGTTTCTGTCCGTGAATTTGCAACCATCTAACGCTGCACTACTCCACCGATCCTCTCGTCTTCGAATACATAATTGACATTTTCTGGCTGAAATGGACGATGTTTGTCGTTGACGGTTTAACTTCTAGGTCATAGCTTTGACCTAATTACTTCCCTAACTTGAGGGTTACGAGTTAACAGGCCTCCATACAAATTAGTTATCCAAGTTTAGAGTCATCCGACAAGGGGCGTCATTTTAAAGTTCCAGCATCCAATCCGTATGACATCGTGCATAGTCTGTTGACATCAATTCTTGTGCCAACTGAAGCCACACTCTCCGTTTGAAGTCTTCACATCACTAGTCTGTCCAAGACGTCCAAGATGGTTAAAACATATCTGGATTTATTCACTTAGTCAAACTTGATGTTTGTCATGTATGTCTCAGGACATGGCAGCAGAAAAAGAAACGAAAAGCTAGATATGGATGGAGTGGGTTAATCTCACCCAAACCATTCCTTGGAAAAGCCAATTATATTATGAACCTAGACATCTCCAGGCCTGCTTCATTATTATAAGTTTACCTCGCCAGAAAGGTGGAAAAATAGAAAACAGACGGTGTAGAAGGTAAAGAATAATTACCAAGCTTGTTAAATGAACCGCAACCATCTCGATTGTAATGAAAGTACACTAAAGGGCAGAAATGTTCCTGAGCTAACATACAAAATGTTACAACGAAATTAACCTTTTCCTTTATTATCCCGCCCGACTGCCTTGCAATTTTTCAACAATAACTTGTTTGCATTTTCAGATTTGCAAAGAAAAAGAAAAATAAAAACCTCAAACAAGCAAAGGAGTATTTCTTCAAGTCCTCGACAAGGAAAATAACCACCAACCTCAGGGCAATCTTTTATATTTGCTTACACTATACCTTAATTTCCATTGCAATTTGTTTCCCTCACCCATGCCGTTGGTCAACATAATTTATTTAATAAGAACCGGAATCCACCATCTGATTCTATTCTATATGCAAATTTTATTCCACCCTCCCGTCGTTTTTTTTTTCGAATCAAAGAGCAATTTTCGTGTCGCCGCAGTGTATTCCGTTCGCCCATTATGGTCAAGGGAAAAGGGATTCCATAATACAAATAATTGATTACATTTCAAAAGGTTTCTAACCTTAGCAAATTGTTTAAAATGTCTAAGGTCGACAATCGATCATCGGTGACATTTAACCAATCGGTATTACGAAACCACTGGTCGAAGGCTTGTTAATACGGGCATACCCTCCATTAACGTAATTCTTATCGCACAATTGTCTGTGTTTACCAATCCATTTGACATTTAGCAGCCAGCTGTTTGCAAGCTATATACCGTTAAATAGTTTCCGCCACAGTCCCAAACGAATGCCACCAATTCTAATCGATTTTAATTGATTAATGCCGTTTCCCATCGCCAATTATTTTCGAATGACGGTGCGGTACTAGGCAAATAAAATTTCCATTCCAAAACTCACGCCGGGTTATTAATATAATCGAAACGACGTCAATTAACATGATATCCAAAACGAGAGTATAACTTGTGCAATATAGGTGCTTGAAACAAACATACCTAAGCACGTACACGTTCATTACTTTTTAATTGCATCCGCTGTGGCGAAGAACTGTCAATATTAGTTCTTTTCTGTCATTCAAGGAACGTACCCACACACATACGCATCCATTGAGATGTAGGTATCATAGATACAGCTCTATGTAAGTAAGTAGGCGGAAATAAATGGCGGCTATCGTTCACGGTTCTGGTCGTGAATGAATAATTGTTTGACACTTAAATGACGGCACTTGAAACCGATTTTATTTTTGTACTCCGGCCTCATACTAGTGACGGCCAGCCGTACGAAATGACTATGATGACCATAAATCAATATTTCCAACAGCGAGGACGATGACGTGTTCATCCTCGAATTGATGGGCAAACCAGATAATTTTTCTAGTCGCTATAGGTATATGGCCAATTGTTTCGATATGAAAATGGTCATAATGCTATAATCTTTATTGATTAATTTCGTCCTGCGAATGTTCAAGGAGAGGAATTTTTAGAATACGAACCTGGCACGTTTAAGTGTTAATGAGGATAATTAGTGAATGGGTTTTTGTTTTTTGGAAAGAATGAAACGGTTAGCAGCTGGGATTTTAATTTGGTAGAATATTTTTGCAAATTCATTGGGGGGAAAATATGAAAACGGGACAGTTATGGAATGTCCTTAAGAGGTTTGGTTTTTTTTTTGTCTCTTTTAATGATAAGCGAAAGGATTGATTATGGGATATTTTGGGAAATGCCACTTGTAGATATAAAAAGATCGGGAATCATTCCTCCTCACATGTAGGTTGGAAGGTTACACTAGGTACTTGTCTGGTGAAATAAATCCATTTAGGGCTGAGCGGCTACTTTGCTAAAAATGAAAAAATATTTTGTGTTGGGCGCCAGTTAAGGTGAAAGATCTCACATTGAAATTTGACGCTTTTATGAAGAGCCCAAGAAGTCTATTGGATACATAGACGATTCATTCCACCTTTAGCGGTCCGAGCAGTATTAATGAGTTCATTTTATGGTCAATATACCAATGAAGCATGATTATTAAACTAACGGTGTGTTGGTAAATAAACACATGTATGTAAATCATAAAAACGTTTTTGCTTCATTGAATGGAGCATTCAGTTTTACTACAACGGTTTTTAACCCTTCGACTCACGATTACTAAATATGTTGCTCGGCCTCTAAGACCTTGCTAAGACCTCAAATTCGCAGGTTTTTCTTTAAGTGATTTCTGTGTATATGTGTATCCTCTAAGTAAAGGCTCCACTTAGTTTTGGAAAAGTAATTACGTTTCATATGATCTCAAAGTTAAACCTTATTTATCCATGATCATGTTATAGAGGGTTCCTTCAAAGCATACTAAAAGAGATCAAGAGATCATAGTCATTGTTTAATAAAACTAGGATCTTTTCCAAAATTCAGACTAAACTATCATCGTTTATTGATAGCATCGTTCCCTCAGAATGTATGGTAAGAGTTAGGATTGGAACTCATGAAGATCTGATGGTGATCAGAAATACCTTGACTCATTTGGAACTTGATTCGGTGGTGTAGAGCCAAAACGCTTTTACAAGATCGTAAGTGGGTTGATGATCTTGGGCACATTGATCTTGCCTTTGTAGTTAAAACCTTGTAGAAGTTCCTCGTTCCTTGGGAGGCATACATTGTAACTCCACTAACAACGTACTAATTCAGCCAAACCGCTCTGGTGTGTCAAGCACATAGTTTGAACTAGATACATATGTGTATATATGAGCTCAACACCCTTCCAAGTTTAGATCTAAATCCTGTCCTATGATTGGACCTAGAACTTCATAATCCAAAATCTAGTGTTAAAGCAAAATAAGTGTCATTGAACTTAGTGATCTACAAGTCCTAATATAGACTTCAACCTTGTGCTGCCAAGGTCCTTTGAAACATTTATATTAATCAGACACTGTAAGGTCTCTGTCATGAAGAATTCGAATTAATGAGGTAAAAGGTGTATCTTGCCAACAGAAAGTAGAATTACAAAGCGCTATAGGTTAAGCAAATTGCTTCAATTTGTTTTTGAATTTTTGAAGCTTTGATATATTAAGCTGGCTAGATTCCAAAATTTAAAAAAAATCGCTTTGAAACCCCACAACTGAATATAAATACTTTCGAACACAACCCGACATCCTTTTGAAAAAAACCCCTGTAAAAATGGAGCCAGATCTACAATTACTTATAAACGTGTAACCGTAACCTTTGCAATTAAAATCTGTTGTCAGGACACACAAAAGTTCAAGGATTATTCTATTGTGGTAACGTCTTCATTAATTTTTGAAAACAAACCTCACACGAAAACAGTCAACCACTTCCGATAAAAGTCTCCAACTCAAAAAAGCCTAACCACACGTGTTCCCATTTTTACTTGTTTTTTCATCGCATACAAATTCCAATTATTTAAATAACCATCCCCATGTTATGACAGACATTTTTCAAACCGCCACCGAAGAGGAGAACTAAATAAAATTCATGGAATTTTTTCAGAAAACTTTTCCTCGTTATATGGAACTGTACCATTTGAATTTGAGTTATAAGATACAAGATACGAGTACCTCCTTCGGTTTATTGACTTTTTTCCTCTCCACATTCGAGTAGGTACTCATATTGAATTTAAATAAATAAATTTAATAATACAGGCACATCACTCACCTTTCTCCATCGTCATTGAAAGAGAAATCCCCCAATAGTAGATCTCGAAAACGATACCGTGGTGCAATCATCTTTGTCGTTGTTGATAGTCCATTTAAAGAATCCTTATCGGTGATGTTTATTATTAACTCATCAGATCCAACCGTCTCGACTACGTCTGAATTAGACGTACCGGTTAAGAAGTATCCGCCACTAGCCCTGTTGGGCCGTGGCGTACGTATACGCGACCACAGATTGAGAATTTTGAAAATTTTCTTTAACACTTTATTCTTTTTTATACGATTTAGGAGCTAATTTAATTTTTTTTTAATCAAATAAAGGCAATCACTTTTCTTTCACTAGATTTATCCACATTTTTAACAGATATTTCTTTTTTTATTTAAATAGCGCTGACACTTTATATAAACTTTTTATATATATTTATTTTTTTTGGAAAATTTATTTTATGAATTATTACAGAACACAATCCCACCTGAAAATAAAATAGAAAAACATAATTTTTACATAAGCTTTTACAGAAAATTAGTTTATAGGCATTTGATATGCAATAGAAGAGATGCAGTGAACTGATGAAGGGATACCACTTCGAATAAATTGAGAAAGTTTGGGTAGAGTAGCAATTTCCAGTTAAACTTTCTAGAAGGTTACACATCATAATATGAATAAGTTACCCAGTTTTACCATTGCTTGAGTGAATCTATTCATGATGAAATTCATGTGAAAGGATCTCAAAAGTATCATTGAAGTAGTTCTGAATATTGGAATAGCCATTGAACGGGTTTAGGTTTTTAGTTTCTCCACAAAAGGATGTTATATCATGCTTGTGCTTCAGGATTATTAAGTGTTGATGCAAAGTAAGAATCAGAGTTGAAGTGGGATTTAAAATGATTGAAAAATGTTCATGTGACTCGAACAGGGAAAGGAGGGACACAAGTTGGGCGCCATTTAGTCATGATTTGTGTAAAAATAGCAGCACACTCCATAGTGATGGTTTTGAAAGAAAGGAAATAATGTAAGAATTTAGAATGCTACTCCTGCTACATAACTATTTTCTCCTATTTTTCACAAAGTATTCGAAGATAATATCATTGTGAGTTTTATTGACTGTGATCTAGCTCAACAAAAACCATAAAAAGTAGGTCCAAAACCAGTCTTTTGAAAAACTGAATGCAGTCTTTAATCGTGTCAGTATGATAAACGAAAGAATCACTATAGGGAAGCTTAAGTCTGCGATCATTTAAGTGATGCAAAGTAGACCATTCCACCTCAGAAAGAATGGATTAATGTAGTTCGATTAACTGCGTGTTGTTTGATTCTGACCTCTCTATTCCCTGTGTCTTTTAACAAGGACATAACAATTTTATATTTAAATAAAACGGAGAGTAATTGAGACATAGAGCTAAATTTGTTTTCATGTATAGTGCACATGTGACATTAAAATACGGAATTCAATCTTGTTCATATGAACACCACAAGTACATTTGCAGTGATCGATTTTAAGGAAAGAATTTTCTACTACTCTTCAAAGCACAGTACAAACCTTGCCAATTTCATGTTCAATATTGCTCCTGAGCTCCTCGTTGTGTGACGTTGTTGACTTTTTGGTACATATATGCCAACGACTTAACCTAATCCAAGGCCCTTAACCAAACTGCTCTCTTCAATAGATCCATTGTTTGACCAAGTTTTGAGCATGTGGCGCAATCTTGTTAGAACTACATATCACTGGCGTCAAGTCCATCCAATTTTGGTCAAAAATAGTCTTCCAACATGGAATTATAGCGAACTCCATTGGCCGCAACATAAAGATCATTTTCCAAATGCAAATTTTCTTCACACTTTTGCAGAATCCATTGGAGAAGTTTTGACGCTTTAAACGATAAAGAGGCTTTAAGGCTTGAGCTAATTTGATCTTGTAAGGGTGTAGGTTAAGATCTTTACCTAAAATTCAAAACAGTGTGGAACGGCATCGACAGATTTTATGTCCCTGTAGAAAAACTCTTTAGCACATGGCACATTGACCACCATGATGCTAATCAAAGGTTGGCAAGCCTGCTTTGTTTCGCAGTACGCACGTTGGAATGCAAAACAGTACTCTGGTGCAGATGGAGTCACAGTAACACCCCCGCTTTGGATCATTGACTTGAAATTGTTTCGCTAATGATTATGAGAAACAGCATTAGACATAGGACTGAACCCTGAGGTGCACCAGTGTTTTTTTTTTCAAAATTGTATCAAAAGATCTATAAACATCGAGTATTAGTACTCAGTATGAACCAGATCAGTCATGTCACTGTCTTTAGTTTTGAACCCAACCCTGGTTTCTTGGACATGTTCTTTTCATTCCACTTCGCATATCAAGTTCACGCTGTAATTACTAATTCACTCTAGTCAGAGCTCCACCATGATAGCTCTAATTTCAAAAACAGCTGTAGTCATGTGGAATGTTTCATAAGCCTCAAGAACAAACCTATTGTAAGCTCATTACAGAAGCACCGTCAGCGTCGCATTAGTCTTTTGTCTTTGCAAATCCATTGCGGAATTGTGCAGAAATTGTTTACAGCGAATCATCGCCACTTGGCTAAAAATTCAAAGTCGGCAGCACTTTCAACACAAAGCCTTAATGCTGCGATCGCTTTCGGTTTTTCTCCATATTTTTCTTTCTTAATACAATTTACAAAACAGTGAATCAGTTCATGGAACAGGTTTGCAAAAATTTTGAGCTTCTGCGGTTCATAAATTTTTCTAGTCAAGACCGATAATTCTTACATCGCAGTACACGTTTTGGAAACGATTTCTGCGGACATGGATCCTACCCTTAAACCACTCAAACATGGCTTACCGCAAAAATCAACTTCGACGGCAATCTCGCTTAGTATTTCTTTTAAACAATATTTCACTCCACTCTTGGAACTTGTCTACCTTCGATAGAAGAATCATCTTTCATGACGATACCAGCATGTGGCAAAAGTTTTAGCTTTGTCTGCGTGGCATATGCGCTCCAGATTACAGTCCAGAAAATATTTCACAATTTTCAACTTCTAAAACTATATCTAAACCTTTAGTCCATCATCCACATTGTAATTTACATATCGCAAACTTTTTCTTCTAAAAATATTTACGCCACAGGAAATGGTTCTTAATTTATCTTCTTCCTAAAAGCAGTTCCTTGTCACCACAATGTTTTTTTCTATTTGAGTAACGATGTCTTTTTTTTTCTAAATGAAAACACTGCATAATTAAGATAAATTGACTTATTTTTCAGATCAGAAAAATCTCTTGCCATTCCTTGCTCTGTACAGCCCTAGACCACACGCCATGGTCACATCTATCTCAATTTTAATTTAAACACAGTAGTTGATATTGCATTTATTTAAATTGTAAGTGCTTTCATGGAAAAAATTGTCAAGAAATTGAAACACAAGTCCTCCCAACCCAAAAAAAATAACCAAGGATAATTCCTCCCTCAATTCTGTTTATTTGACAATAAGTAATACCGCTCGTGAATTTCATCAAAAATTTATACAAATTGTTTCATGACTCTGAACTCATGCAATTTATAAGCGCGCGGAAGGAAAGTTTTTCACCCTCTAGTAATACCGAATCGCAGGGTTTAGCTCGGTTCCTTTTTGGGCTCCCTTTTTTTTCAATAGAATCCGTCACCGAGAGATGTAAGAAAGATCTCACCCTCCACAGCATCCGCAACTGGTCCCACATACCACATCACCGCACTCAAGGACGACAAAAAAAACAAAAAGCTGTCAGAGAAATTTTGACATTTACAGCAAATAAAAACGACAAATAATACAAACAAACAATAAATCCCCTCATCTGTAAATCGATAAAGGCAGAGATTTGATTTTGATTCTATAAAAGAAACAGAATGCCTTTACCTCAGGCATAAATTTCTCTTTTTTTGTTTTTTTTTTTTATTGTGCAATGAATTTTAACTCAATGAAATTTATTTAATGTGATTTTTGGGTAGAGCTACTCGTATGTATATGTGTATTTATATTTTAGCGAAGGTAAACAAGCAGATGCTATAGTGTTACGTAATCGCATTAACGTATTTCATTGTCGTATTCCCAATGAGATTTAGAATTTCGATTTCGAAAATCACTAAACGTCAATTATTAGATGCACAATGTTTACGCCACCTGTCAGGCTGACAATCAAAATTAAAATCAATTTTTTGTAATAAAATGACAGTTGCACTTCACAGGTGAGATGACGTGTGTGTCACGATGAACAGGCTGACTGACTGGAACTACTGTAGACAAAAGTTGGAGAAAAGGTCCTACTATCATCGGCTATACAAAGAGAAGATCAACTAGAATCAGCAACAAACAAGATAAAACAGAACTCCTTACTTCGTGAAATTATTAAAAAAAGAGAAGAACTAAAAGACAATGCCAACAAAAAGAAGAACCCAAGAGACAAAAACAAACAGTAACTAATAAACTTAGAAAATGTTAAGAGAATTTAATAATGAGTCTTTGAAGACTTGCCTCCTAGAGTACTCGCTTTGGACTTAAACAAAGAAAAAAAAACAGCCTAATAGACCACATTTAAGCAGTAAAAACCAAAGAAGGTAACTAGACAAAAACACCCCTGAAAAGGCAAACATTTTTGCTTAGAATCTAAGGACATCCTCCAAGCTTATAAAGATATATGTACATATGGTATCAAGGAAAGGAAGAAACGTGCGAAGACGACAGATCTATTCAGCCGTACAGCGATTACAGCGATACAGCGATTCTTCAGAAATAAACAAGAAACAGATCAATATTACAAGAAATTAAAGCTGGTGTACCACAAGGGAGTGTACTAGTTCCAGTACTATACCTATGATTCACTAGCGGTTTGCCAAAAAGCGAAAAAATAGCAACATTTGTGGGCATGCACATCCAAGACAAATTTATAAAAAATCCAAACCTGTCAAAACAAAGTACCACGAAATATATTTAATATATGTATCTTGGTACATTTGAAATGTTCAATAGGGACCTAACCTACATAGAAACCTAATTATTAAGATGGTTGAAGATGAAGTTAAAAAAGTTGGTTGTAGTTTTGGGCTAGGGTTATAAAATAAACTTAAACTTAATAGCATGTCCAAGCTTTAGCACTTTAACAAAAGAAAGTTCTGAAAACCGACACACAGCTGCTTTTCCATTAATTTTACAAACTCAAATCAATAGATGCGATTCTATGAAAACAGACTTTAGTCAGCCTTCGGGAGAATTTTTAGAGGGCTAAAGTCCCTCACTGGCCATCGTGACTTAAACGGTTAATGCGTTGGACTATGCAACAAGGGGTTCCAGGTTCAATCCCAAGATAACACCTAAAATTTCTTTCACGGTCCCACATCTCGCGAGCCTTTGACAAACTTCCGAAAGTATAGCTATCATTATAAAGCTTCTCATATACCTTCGGATATGGTACTAAACGATAGGCCCCTACCATTTGTTTAAAGTATAGACCACGCACAACACGAATGGATATCAGAGGCTGTTCTAGGAGAAGCTGATTCTCATAGATCTGGTACGCTTAATATGTGTTTTTGTTATTTTAGCTAGTTCAAATGAGTCAAGGCTTTAGAGACTCCATGTAAGACTACCGTCCCATGGCAAAAATTTATTATTTAGTAAAGTTAACGAACGACTTAGTTCATTGTAGGTGTGATCCTGAACCTGATCCTTCTCGAACTTCATGTGAAAGACTCAGCTACATATAGCTTTGTCCGGCTCAGAGAATAGGACTACTAAGCCCTATTGACACTGTAGGATCTGGGAAACGATTCTACGACTACATGATACCACTCTTCAATTTTACGAAATCCTTTAAATCCTTTAATCCTTCCAGAGAAGAGAGAAATGGGTTAAGTCAAGACCAAATATTATCACAGGCCAATGGCCAATCGGGGACCATACGGCAAAACTTGGTTTCACCCAATATACCTTTCGCAGAAGCTGCAAAGATGCTAACGAGAAAGGACCTCTACATCACATTGCAGATGTTCGACCCTAATGAGGACCAGACAGCGCACCCAAGGAAAACCACAATTTCAACTCGACGAGTTGGATCTAAATTATGTCACCTAGTTTTTTCACTGATTACACAAAGGCGCACCCTAGCATTAAGTGGGTTATTTCTCCAAGGAACCGCCACTCTACATATCTACCTCGACTATCCCCAAGGGTTCCCATATGTATCACAAACAGAATTCAGAATTGTTTTACATCTTCGAGTAAAAATGACGAGAGTCACAATTCTAGTAGCTGTTTCTGGCCAGACTAAAAGGATCGTTTAGATTCTATGGAACTGCAATCCTGTACAGTATTTTGTTGATATATGCATTGTTTCCACAGTAATAGACCTGCAGCAGGTAACCAATCGAATTGTCAACCTTTCGATCCATTCTTGTCTTTCAGAGTCGATTATTCTGAACAACCCGCCCTGGAGAGGATGGTCCGCCACAACAGACAAAGATAACCTCACCGTCCTAGTTTGATTTTCGTCTGTCTACTTTCCGAAAACCCCAATAATTGTGACGTGCTTAGTTTAAGTACTTTCAATAAAACTGGACTCGAACTACAAGGTCAGATAATAAGGTAAATGTCTACCACTCCTAAGGTCCTAATGGCTTTAACTGATAGTTATGACCCAAACTTTATCCGAAACGTAACAATCTGGTGAAGGAAATATAAACGTTTGAACCATATAGCAACCCTGTGTGAAATTTCAATGATCCTGGCATTAAAGGACAGTCGTTACACTTACACTGTAGAGTTTGTACCGTAGAACGATGACAGGCTTCACAAGAAGTTTCATTAAGCTGCGTTTTGAAGACTCTTTAACAAATAGGAGTTATGTCAAATCATCCTCGTCAATATGAAGGAAAGGAAAGATGTACACTTCACCAAGTACATCATTTAAAGAGCCTTCAAGACCGGTAGGACGTCTACAAGTAGACTGTAGGCAGAGTGTTCAAAAATTTTGTTAGAAATATTATTTATTGTTATTTAAGCCATGTAAGTGAGAACGGTTTTATAAATATCCATCGATTGTTCTCTTAGTAGCACGATGAATGTTTATTCGCCTGTCTATCCGTCTGGTTGTCCAAATGAATTAACGAAAAATAGACGCTGATATCATTTCACCGTACACGTCTGCAATTAAATTCTTTTCTGATGTCCTCCCTCAGTGTACATATATTGCAAGGACTTTAATCAATTTCTAATATTTATTCGCTCCCTTGTGTGTGTTTAGCCGATGACTGCATTCACCCCCCCTAGGACCATGAGCATACACACGCAAACTCTGCCATAGATGATAACTCACACTTTTGTTTCCCGCCGACACGTTTGAAGTCCTGCAGGGCAAATATGTGAGCACACACACGTCTCTGATTGAATTGTGTTGAAAGCATATTCAGATTTTTGATTAAGTCACTTGAACGAGCGGAAAGAATAAACCCAGCATGTCCTGCATATGACACGACTGGTGGCCATGCAAAGCGCAAGGACCAAAAGAATCGAGTTGAGTAAAATTTTCAAAAAATCAGCAAATAACACAAGTAAACGTACACCAAGGGTATGGAAACCTTGATGAAATCTTTGCATGTACCAGTCTTCGACTGCTGGTACTGTAATGGAAATTACATTTTTCGTTCACGAAATGTGTCCGCTGCTTGTAAGGACCTGCCGATACATCAATGCCATGGTAGAACAGAAAATCAATAATAATTGCCTGTCAATCGATATTCAAAAACTCGCCTCCCCACCAACGTTCATTATCGTTAACATAGAACCAAGAAACAAGAAAAGAACTTTTACTTTACCTTATTCTCATGCGTTCAAGGAGCACACGAGTGTGTTTACGACTACATTGTTGCCGTGTACGGAAATAGCCCCCAAAACAAACAAAGCAAATATGAATTTCAATTAAAGGACACAACTCACGTAAATAGGCTTCGACTTTATTTGTAAATACCATTACGACTTTAAAGGTTATCCGGCCATCAAGGAACTTAAATTGCCGACTAGACTCTGGAAGGATCACATCGTTCGAAAGCCCAAAAAGCCAAACATAAACGTGAACCCGCTTGTGACCTTTGACCCTACAGCCAACACAATACGAGTACAGAATCAAAATTTAATTGAATATCAGAGGAGAAATAAAATCTGTATTGTTTGCTATGAATTTCATGCGACTAATTTAATGGCAGCCAGGATACCAGGACGTATACGCAACATAATTGGGTTATTTTGGAATCTTTTGCAAATCCTGAAAAGTTATTTATCCGTCTCTGCCTTCTCGCCCGATAAGCAGTAACAGTTTAATGGATTAACGGTAATAGGAGGATTAAATATAATTTTCATGACGTAAGTGTATTACAGGGAAGTTGATTTTTTTTTCTCTTCCACGAGGGTATAATACCTATTATCATCCACTAATGGTGCCACGGTGGCGGTTTTCTCAGCTTTCAGCTTCCACGTATTGGCTTGTGATACCTTCTCTACCTTGTGTCATAAGTCAATGTGTCAGTTTTCATAGTTGGTTGGTAGACCGAGGATTTACAATGGCAGAGGTGGTCATCTTCGAACAATGGTGTTGAAACTGATTCTTGGTAAACAGCTTTGTTTATGACCCTGGAACCTACTTACTCACCCACTGGTATAGTTTCTTGTGTATCATGTTGTGGCAACAGCAAGATAAAAGATTATCCATCAGTAGTTATCCTGATGAACCTTGCGGATAGTGTTCTTCTACCAAATAAGCGTATCACCCCTGATTTACAAGCAGCATCTGGTCGTGCGTATAGCGAAGGGACGACAGTTAAAACAGTTTTCTCCAAGGCACACCATAATCTGTGATCGCTCCAAACTTCAGGAAATGATCCTCAATAGTCTCGGGTGGTGATATAGTATACTTAGAACAAGGAGGTTAAGATTAGGTGCTCTTCATACCAAAGACGAGTAAACGATGCCACATAACAGCGAAAGGCTTTAGACCAATATCGTCGTCCTAAGTACCTTCGCGACAAGCTATACGTCCTGGAGACTTACCTCCAATGCAGCATCCCCAACGAAGGGTAAAAGCGTGGATATTGCGCTGCATTGTGTCGTCGGCTCAAGCTGCTTTCCTGGATATGAAAGTAGTCTTCAATAATGTAAAAACAAATGCGGTGACAGAACTCTCACAAGCCTCAATGTAAACCATAGCCAGTATTCAACATAAGGCATATTACTAGGAGAAACTAAGTAAAAGTATATCCCTCCAAGGACATAGCTCAAAGTGTCCTTGGAGTGTCTACTATGGATTCTCGTTTTCAACGAAATACTCCTAAAACTTAGGAACAGTAGACCAAAGTCAACTATACCAGGAAATGCGGATTGGGTGTAAAAACCAGAATTAGTACTCTTCACAAGCAAGTTTAACACTCTCTCTGAAGGACTCCCCCCACAGAATCTCTAATAGTTCCAAATACCTGGAGATAGTCCTAAAAAAAAAGCTAAATTGGACATTGAATACTGAAGAACGAATTAAGAAAGGCACGATGCGTATCGTGTAGTAGAATTTCAGGAAAGACGTTAGGAACAAGTCCCAAAATCTTCCTGCAGATGTATAAAGCTATTGCAAGTCCTATGCTTATCTATAGATACCTTGTATGGTGGCAACCCGCCAGTATTGCCACTAATCTAAAGCCCATCACCAAGATATACAGGCTAGCGTATATTGGTACTACCAGTGTATCAAAAACAACCCCAGGTAGGACCATCATCAACCTTCCTCCGCTAGACCTTTTTATAGAGGATCGGCAGCCAGAAGCGCCTTGAGTATAAGTTAATCGAACAGCTGGTCCGTACACTTCGGATCGCGCTAAGATCTGTCAAGAGTCTGTAAGGATTGTATCAACAACGGACTACATAAAGCCTTATCTTGACTTTATAAGGGCTTTTACAACCCTCAATCCAAGGAGAGGAACAGGAGTTTATACTGATTGGTCCAAATAGACCATGGGTTTGGGAACGGGTGTATTGTCTAATGCGCTAAATTTGTCAGATTTTCGAACGGCAGTAGCGTTTTCCAAGAAGAGACTGCGTGTGAAACTGCGAAGAAGGCAATACCACGTGAGGATATAACCATTTTCATCGACAGCCAGGCAACGATAGAAGCTCTATGTGACACAGAAATAATATTGAAGGTTGTTAAGTGCTGTCGAGAAGTTTCTTCGATCCCTGGTCATGATAGTATACCAGGGAATGAAAGACTCGGTACTTGGCCTGGAGCAAGTCAACCGAACGGTAAACATCCCACTTTGCGTACATAGACAAAAAGTGGGAAATAAAGCTTACGACAAGTGCTACAATGAGTACAATCTGGGCTCTATTAAATAATGGAAGACAGTCTGATACAAAATGAAAGAAATTCCGTATCTACACTCATATGAGATATCCAAGAGGATACTACTCACTTTCTGTATCATTACCCAAACCTCTGCCAACTGAGAAAGAAATTCCTAGGAAGATACATCGAAGAATTGGGCGAGGAACTGGTCAATGACATCTGCAGGTATATTAAATCGCCAGGACAGTTGGTCTATGAGAAGCAATAAGTTGCACACGTTCCATCATAATCAACTATTGGTTAGGCAATGCTCCATGAGCTAAAGGAGTTACCTCTCCCCCTATGGACAACACAATTGTTCTCTATCGCTCTGAATGATTTTCTTCTCTTAGCCAGCCTACTTAGTAGTTTATAAGCTATTTGTTAGATCCTTTGAAACCTCCTCGTCGTTTTCTTTTTTTCCGTCATGATATTCTCTAGACAACCACATTCGTCCTTCGTCCAAAGTTGTAGAGGTTTGCTAGGTTGATTTTTCGCCATATACTCATATCCTTATCTAAGTGTGAACATTTAGTCTATAGTCAATCTGCCGGAAAGGAATATACTCACTCAATGTGCTGGATAGGATATGTTTACCAGGAATATGGCTCGATATCTAACCGAAGACATACGATAGCCTTATGTATAGATGGGATAGAGCAGGCATTTTACTCGTCGGATATGATTCTTCTTCTTTTCAATCAGTCATAAACGCACCACTCGGAATACAAACTTCTCTTCCCTAAATATCGATAGCGACCGATATGATGTTTGAACAGATTAACATCAACAAGACTTATTTCACAGGACCGAAGAGTCACCTGGAATTGCTCTTAACGTCTTATAGCAGCTCTTTTGATATATTTTTCATACTGCATACTGTCAATCCGTCTTGTCCTTATTATGGAAGAATACTTGTGTTTCACTTGTTAGACGATATTGGTATCGATCTATGTATTTGTTCACATACAACAGGCAAATCTTTAAGATAACTACTATCCCTTCATCCTTCCCTCCGAGAACTTGTAACTTCGTCTTAACTGAAACTACCATCTAGATGGTATTTGTGGTACAAAGTTTATGAGCCATACCATTCAACGTTGGTTTAACATAATTTTCGTATCTTCACGTCAGTTTGGTTTGCTCCTTCTTGAATACTTTAGTCTTGATTGGCTCACACTTTTTGGAGAAAACTTTGATCTACGTAAGTAGGTCTCTTATGGGCTGAAAGTGAAAACTTGATTTCATACAAAGCCGCAACCCAACTCAAAGCTACGATGCACATACGATTAATACAGCTGGTCTACTACAAATAAATACGTATGTATTGTACGTACGTAAGTATGTAAATGCATAACATCCCTGTCACAGGATCGGTTAGGATAAGAATATGTCAACAACTGTCAGGTAGGCGTTGAACCTGAAGAGCCTCTTCACACAGGATTGTCGGAATGGCTATTTATTTACTTTTACAAGCTTAAGGTGAAATGGAGAGGTGATATGTCATAACAATCCAGATTTATAGATTTCCTAGTTTTTTTTTGACGTTTGGAAATGTTAATCGCTGTCATTCGACAAAACAGAAATTAAGAACTGAGAAATTCACGAAGTACCAGTCAAAATATCGCAGCTTTATTTTTTTCAGAGCTTTACTCTACTCGAGTGTAGAGCTGGAAAACGATATTCTTGTAAAGTTTCTGGTTTGATAGTGAAGTTATGAAAAGTTGTAAAAGTACTGCTTCTCTTACGACTATAGCTTTTCTGATTTTTTTTTAAAGAAGTGAGCTATTGCAGTTTATAAAACAAAACCAGCGTATCACACCCCTCTTCACTTTTTCTTAACGATGACGGTACTAAAATTATTACTTTTTAATTGGGAGGTGGAGTATGCCCATTACTATCAAATAATTACTTTAATGGAAATCTATCCAAGTATGTTATTAAAGTAAAAGCTTAGTATTGGACATTAAATTTGAGATGGAACAACACATTAATATCAAATTGATAGCACGTGCAGCCATTAATAGGTTACATTGTGCATTATGGAATCAATCGTTTTTATCATGGCGTTCGTGCATAGAAGTGGAAAGTATCAATGTATATATATAATTCAGTCGCAAACACGTGGGAAAGTCCTTCATAAAAAGATTATATACTTGTAGTACCCTATTCCTTGTGTTTCAACGCATGTGCATACATTTCATATAGCTACCAAGATATGGTAGCTATAACAAGATTAACTTTTGGTTAACGTATGTGGGCGTTGCTCTCATTAAAAGATGCCAATTAGTATCAGTTTTTAACATTCATCCAAACACTTATCAAACGAACTTTGGTGTCTAGACGGCTGTATTTTCTGTTTTCAATTATTGGGAACTCAAGACACTCAACTCTACAAGCCAACCATTCTGTACCAAAATTTCGTAGATTGTGAACGTAAACACGGAAGGTACAAAGAAATAGGTTCTGTCGTCATCGTACGAAACTGTCTTCTTTAGATTCGTCAAGTTTTCGTTTACTTTTGCTTACTTCCGAAACGAGCGAGTCCATTCCCTCTTCTGTACGTGTAGACTTGTAGTTTAAATTTTTAGTGCATTTGCAATTACATACATACAATGATTCTCTTCATTACTTGGAAAATCTATTGTTCATAGTGGTTCATAGATTTCATTGACATACATACGAGTATGAAACGATTTGACTCTCACAATCACCTCTGACAATCCTTTCCGTTCAACGTAAAATTTTGACATTTGCGTCCATTTGCATTCGACTGTTATGATTGAGCCTTTTTGTTGGTAAAAGTTAAAGAATATTTTCACTTAATCACTAACTGTCAAATAGTAGTATCGATGTGCTTGCCGGTCGCTTGGTCAGAAAATTGAGGTTTTAGACCAACCCACGTTATGACCGGGCACTGTACTCTAGGTATGTACATATGTACGCTTAAAGGAAAGGCGTACCCTGTAGGCAATGTACATATTTTCAAAGGCTTATGTACATACAGTCGACTGCGGGAATAACCCCACCGCTTCATATATGTATATACATACATATATGCAATAAATGTTTCCTACGGTGCCTTCTTTACAATTGTCTTACAGCTCAATTCTTTGGTTCAAACCAGTAGAGTACTATAATTGGTAATATTTTCTGAGATCGATTCTAGAAAAGCAGGAGCAAGATGATGAACATTTTCTATATTCGCATTTTTAATTTGAAACTCCACAGCCTACTATTAAATACGACTTTTCAAAAGTTCGAGTGACACCTAATCCATATTCGATAAGATAACATCAAATATCTGTTCAAACGTCATCTAAACTGTTAACGAAAACACAAAGGCGTTGAGCCAGAAATCCGGAGGATATTTGAAAAAGATTTTGTAAGACAATTTCGCAGTCTTACCAACATGACTGAATTCTAAGTAATTCTGATCGAATTCAAATACATATGTATGTTCAATCTAAGGCACTACTAATGATTGTTTCGATTTCCCTACTTCCTCGTGCACTAAGCTCAATCGATACGCCCTGAAAAGCCTTAAATTAAATTAAAGTCTTTAAATAGAAAACCATCGTGTGGGCGTATCCAAAAGTCAAATACCAAAACTGAAATTACCTAAATATGGTTTAAATTCTTAATTCTGGCACCACTTCCACTTCACCCATTCAATTTCCCACACCAAACCAAATGCTTCTCCAAAAAGTGATAACAGGGGGCCATATTAAGTGATGAAATTGCAAAGCAATTAATTTTTAACAGCCCTTTGTTGGAGAATTTCACTTTAAAATGTGACACTTCGCAACAAAATTGTGTCAAATATTTAATGACGTCTCTCCTTCTTAGCTTCACAACGGTACTCTCGACGCAAATCGATTTTTTTTTTTGTTTTTTACTTCTTTTTTTTATAAATAAATAATTAAAACACAAACCACAATCGGGCGCCAAAATCTCGATACCGCAAACCTGCTGGAAGTACAATCAGTCACTCGTCATTGACAAATATGTACCTCACTGTTGAGTTTATTGAACACATGCCTTGTATCCTCAATTGAATGTAATATTCCTATCGCTGGTGTGCATCTTGATAGATCTCTATTGTGCTTTTATCCAAATTAAATTTCAACCATATCGTGTTGACACTGAATAATAAGTAGAGAGGTTTATACGACAGCCAGACGAGTTAGATTGTCGGACGCGTGGGGGCAATGACGATAACCCTCGACTATTGCATAACAATAACCAACTCGAGATAAACACTGTTCTCGAACTGTTTCCGTAGCACTTCCACAAGAATTTCCGTTTCGTCACTTAACAGACCCTTGACCCGATTTTACCCTAAAATTAGCATTGCACTGCATGCGAATAAGACTGCTTGCATAACACAACTAGACCCGGTTACACTAGTATAAGTTAAACCAAGTGCACACTTCACTTTATGCAAGAACAGAGAATTCTTGAAAAATCACAAAAACCACATATACCGAGACACTCCACGACCGTTAGAAACACAACAAAGCTGAAAGATGCAAATGCAACGTTCAACCGTCAACTTCTTGAGATAATTGTGTTTGTCACAATAAATTTTATGCTATTCCTCCACCCCGTTTCCGAATCACTTAACAATGCACAGATGAGACAAGGATGCCATATTTATAAATCCATTTATCACCGATTCCATTCCATTTATTTCGGAAAAGTAAAATTGGCAGGTATCATCGTATTCCACGATACGATATCGTCGACACTGATATCAGTTTTACCTCAGAAACGTAACGCCGAGCACAGAGTTCACAGAACGAGCACGCGGGCCGACCGTAGAGCTACAACTGAAGACTTTGCAAGGAGAGCACGTCTATGACGGTCTGCCATCATCATTCATGGTGGTAGGTCGACACAGCTGTGTTTTGCGAGGTGGGACTCTGTTGGGGGTGGTACTGTGCGAGCGCCAGCCAGCAGGTTGTGTTGTTATCATTCCTGTGGAATTCAATTTCAAGGGATAAGGTAGATAGAGCATTTACCGTGAAACAACCGGCAAGTTGGCTCCTGACAGTGGCTTGCAAACTGTTCAAAGGAAGTGTACCTATCAGCTGTGTTGTTGTGGATACGGGGCAGGGGGTTTCGGCGTAATTAATTTTACAAATAAAAAGGAAACAACTAAACGATGGGGAATAAAATTGGAAAAGCTTTTTATTCGTTAGAAAGAAAGCTTTTCAAATGATGGATTGAATAAAAGTGTTAAAAGCACATTTCAGCTAAAATGTGCCTAATTAGCTTCTAAATGTAGTTGGCGGAGTGGACCGGCTTTTATAGCGACTTGGTAAATTTCGACCACCTTCCAAGGGTGTACTTTCGTGAATAGTTCTCGTACCGCCTCAGAGATTCCTAAGACTTTGGTAAGCAATTTCGGGTTCAGTGAGTAGATATTAGAGCCCAAGTCCTCATCCTCTTTATTTTAGATCATTGAATCTTAAACTGTTTTCCGATACACTGGACTACCCATTCATGGGATAGAATGAGTCTGAGTTCACCTGTGTAGATTTCAGGCCCACATTTTTTATCTAAGACTTAGCTGCGTTCATAAAACCTATGGATCCCTTTATTTATCGTTCCTGACATATTCGATTTCAAAACCAACTTACGATCGAGTCTAGTGCCTTAAGTTATCTGATATTTTCCATACTGTACCATTCAGTGATCCAATTGGTATTGTTTGCTCTGTCTTCAGAGAGCTTACCTTCAGTGCCAATCTTCAGACCTTTTGTGAAGCATTTGCGAGGGCGGATTGTGGTAGTTCGGTGATCAGAAACTTACCTGTAGCACGAAGTGTGCTTGTTTTTCTCTATACTAATGGATTCCATAAAATTAAGTTAATTTGAAGAATGAAACACCCACCTGTAAGTGTTTCGCACCTGTAACTTTTAAATCCTAATCACAAACTTTGTTCTTTCTCTTAAACACACCGCTGTCGATACCTTGACATCACGAATACTAATCCTCAGATCTTTGACCACAGTCTGATTAATGAAATATTGCATCGATTATTTAAAAAAAAAACCAGGTTTGGTGTTTCCATATTACCTAAACCTAAACCTAAACCTATTACTAAACGTAATTTTCGGTATTCCCTAAGCATGTGGTAAAATTATTATTTCATTTACTGCAGAGTGTAAACCCATTTGCCATATGTGACATTTCGGCTTTTGTTTACATTTCGAAAATATTTTTAAAATTCATTTCAAAAATACCAAACCATATACAAGAATGTCCGAACCACAGCGAATAGAAATTGTTCTTAAAAAGCCCAATCCCATGTTCGAGAAGTGGATGGAACGATGGTTGGAGGAAGCCGAACGCAAGGGCTCCAAGTCGCAGTACAATATTCGCAACGCACTCGATTCGCTTCGCAAATTTCCATTGCCATTAACCAGCGGCAGAGATTGCGCTATTCTTCGAGGATTCGGACCCACACTTTGTAAATTAATTGACCAAGAACTCGAACAAGTCAATCCAGATTCTATTCTCAACACAACAGCCAGTGCTTATTCCCAAGATGTCCAAACCATGTTGAAGTCTGTGCAGAAAGCCAAGAAAGAATCAAAGAAGAAGGAACCCACCGCCAAAGAGAAGGCAAAACTACTTGCACTCGAAGAAGCCAATGAACAGGTCATCATGAGTCCCGGTACATTTCATATAATCCTACTTGTTGACGTTCAGGAAACCAATGGCAAATCCAAGAAATCCTTTGACAAAACCCGAGACTATATAGAGAAATTGGGAATTCCCCACGAAGTGCGACGGCTTACTGTTGGCGACTTCGCATGGATTTGTCGGGATGCTCGTGGTAAGGAATTGGTTCTGCCGTACATAGTCGAACGCAAACGAATGGATGATTTCGCAAGCAGCATCCGTGATGGACGGTTTCACGAGCAGAAGTTCCGACTAAAAAGCAGTAAAATTCAAAACTTAATTTATCTGATAGAAAACTATGGAAACAATGAACATGTAGGCTTGCCAATAGCTACACTGCTGCAATCGGCTGTTAACACCCAAGTCCATAGTGGATTTCAGATCAAATTTACCAATAATCATTGGGAATCGATGCTGTACTTAAAGGCAATGACAAGTACCATAACCAAGCTATACCAAGATAAATTGTTGATAAGCACAGCAAAAGAAGACATTAAGAGGTGCACACCAAATGATTTCACGGTGGGTTTGCTAAAATTCAAGGATTTCTACGACGATTCGATGCGTAACAGTGGACTAACAGTGCGGGATTTGTTCATTAAACAACTTCTACAATTGCGTACATTGTCAATGGAACGAGCTGTGGCAATAGTGGGGCGATATCCGACGCCTAAATCACTCCTTTTGGCATACGACGCTTGCGAGTCTGAGGAAGAAGCAAAGCAGTTGTTGGCAGGCATTCCTTGTGGCCAACTTGGCAAACAATTAGGTTCTTCTATTAGTAGGACAATGTATGAATTTTATAAAACTGATTTCCAATAGTAGGATCAATCCGTTTGATGTAAACTTGTGATTTAAGCGAAGAACAAAGACTGTAAATAATTTAAATTAACGTTTTTCAATTATACTATGCGAGGTTGGAGGATGCTCGCCCAACTCTTCCCAATAGCTGTTTCTTTGGCTGAGAAGGCAATTGAGTAGTATAGTAGAGCCCTATGCTGAAGAACTAAGAAGACTCTATATAATACCTTTATCATCCCAGTGCTGCAGATAAAGATATTCTCAGTCGCTTCGAGAGAAAGATTCTTCGTAAAATGTTCTGTACCGTTTGCGTTAACGTGCTTTGGAGAAGAAGATTCAACGACTCCAGCTCACAGAATCTTCGAATAAAACCCGGCGGGATATCGTAGTGGAGAAAAACCTCGCCTCAGGTGGCGCACACCTCAAGAACAAGAGAACCTCAACCGACTTAGAGTACGCAACTGAAGGCAGTTAGCTAAGGACCGGGCTAACTGGAGAGACTTTTTGGCTGAGGCCCAAGCTTACCCAAATGTAGCGCCACCTAAGTATCCGCTGAGCCCTTCAAAGGTTACTAAAACATGTAGAAAGATCTCCAAAGAAGCTGTCCATCTGGGAAGAAGAGAATTAAGACAGATAATTGCTTTAAATGATTTAACTCCAGGGCACTCCAAATCGTGGGAAAAGGATGCGGAACGAGAACCCTATATAAATTGGAGAAGCATTTTGGCAGTAGTGAGTATTATACCACCAGGATAGGGTCGTGAAATGTCAGCAGAAGTCTGCTGATTATACTCTTTAGTTGGTACAGATTGCAGTGTCCTGATAGTAAAAAGGTTCTAGAGTTGTTTCTGCGGTTGTCACTTGAACATGGAGTACACCCTGTCAACCCCTCTGGTTGGGTTTTCTTCACGTGCTGTGGTTAGTAGTCCATCGTCTTTCATTCGTCAAATTGAGGGGTAAGTTTTTTCCTCATTGTTTTATGCATTTGTTACGCATTGTTACTTGCTCTTCTGCGTTCAGTTGGGCTTTAATGGCACTGTTCGTAGCGGCAATAATACTTGTTCAACCAGGAGCTGCTCTTAAGGGTAAAAATATGTAGTTGGAGACGAATAATGACTTCAGAGCAGACAATAACCGGAAAATCTCGCGTTCAACCGTAATTATAAGCCTTTAAGTTCCAGATAAGCCAACGATAACTCTGTTGGCCTATCATTGGAGTCCATAACAGGTATTTCCTATATATGCAGAAATTTAACAGATAATTGTTCAGGACTTAAGAAACATAGAAATGGACGTCCTCTCTCTTACCTGGATCGCGCGTAAGATCTTTCACCGCCTGAGTGAGGTTTCTTTAGATAGAAAACAACTTTTAACCATGGTAGTACAAAGAAAACAAAGTTTGCTTCTACCACAAATATTGTTTATTTATCTTTTTTTAATAACAAGTGTCCCTTTGGTTTGAGTTTATTTTCAATTAAACGCTTCTTTGCCGCTGCTTTTTCTGCTTGTATCGTAACATATCGTTTCTTCGCATAATCCAGCTCCTTCAGGGATGAGACCATCTTTTTAGCAATCTCCTGCTGGTGAATGATTCTTTTCTTTTGATTCGTCTAAGGAGAGATTTTAATCAATGACTGGAGTGTACTTTTCGGTGAGATTTTACCCCTAATGGTGTGGTACGTCCGTCCACATAAGAATAGTCCGGGAGGTCCGTAAGTGGGCCAAATGAATTAGGATTCAAAGGAAGCCCATGGTCTTCTCGCCAGTGTTGATCCGACAGCACAGGAGTGGTTGACAGATTTCTCGCCAAAACTAAGAGATGTTGGACATGATTTTTGTTGATATCTTATCGGAAAACTGTTTTTTAATGTGTTACCTCCGGCACTGGCGATTATTCTTTGAGAATTAGTAACTAATTTCAACATTTTAATTGAATGTGTTAAAGATTTCAGGAAGAAATTCGTACTTTCAAACTTAACCTCAAAGCAAATGTCAACAGTCAGCTGTTGGAAAATGCAAAGTTGCGCAATGAATGTGATGCCAAGTCAAACACATCTGGCTAAGAATGGAATGCAATGGGAACGAGATTGAGTCTCTTCTATATCGAAATTGAGAGTCTTTGTAATATAGAGGGCACAACAATGGCTTCACCTCTACGGGGCAAGAGGTAAATATATAGGCTCACAGCTACCTTTAGGCGCTGTATCTGTGCCTATGGCTTTGCTAGTCTTTATCGGTCCTTCTTGATCCAAGGAACCTAGAAAGTCTGGGCAAGATCCACAAACGGAAGGTTGACCTGTCGACGTTGAAAATTATGCGAAAAGAGCTTCAAAATCTAACTAAAAATGGTGCCATCGATAAAGATATCGCCGTCGACAATGCACCTGGGGAGCCTAAGGTGTAATAATAGCCATCTAGCTTCGAATTGATACATTTCTTCGCACCTCTGTAGGATTAGGTTTCTCTGCTGCATCTATTATTCCTTTTTTGTGTCATTGCTGTGGGCATATCTTCTTATGCCACTCGATTCACGATTTCAGTTTCCCACTATTGAATTGACAAGTTCGTACCTGCCTCGAGGTGGTATTACTCAACTCGGCACTAGTATTTAAGCCAGAACTAGCGTTCTCTTCTTGGAAGTTTAACCACGCTTCACCAACAGCACAACAACCCTGCAACTACATCTCCTCTGCATCATGTACATCAAACAGAACTCTTAGGTAACGAAATGCGAAACGAAATAAATTCGGAACGCAAAATTGCGGAACTTTTCGTCATGTCAATTTTATTTATTTTTTAAAACTGTAGGCTTATATTTTGTAAATAATACCATAATTCAAATGAAACTTAGAACCTTTCTGAAATCCCTCCTAGTCGGAATACCCGTTGGTATCACATTTCTAGACTGTGTCGGCTATGTGGCTCGTGTTGAAGGTGCGCTAAATCCACCGCTGGGTGCTTGAGAGGCAAAATTTAAATCTTCCTCCCAATTTCTATAGGAATTTCGATGCAACCGGCGTTAAATCCAGACGCGAGTAAAACCGATTACGTATTTTTATCACGCTGGGCAGTACGGAATTATGACGTCGAACGCGGTGATATCGTTTCGCTCATCTCGCCAAAGGATCCAGATCAGAAGATAATCAAACGCATTGTCGCCCTGGAAGGTGACATAATCTCAACGCTGGGTTATAAAAACGAGGTAGTCCGGATACCAGACGGACATTGTTGGATTGAAGGCGATCATACGGGCAATTCGTTGGACAGCAACTCTTTCGGGCCCGTCTCATTGGGACTGATGACTGCACGTGCTACTTACATTGTTTGGCCACCGGCACGGTGGCAGAGTTTACCATCGGAATTGCCAAAACGAAGGCGACCGCTGTCGATATCGAAGTCACCGCCACATCCGTATAGCCAATAAATAGAGTAACGAAGTGTAATAGCCAGTGTTCCTTTCGAGCAGACGTACAGAAGCAAAATTAAAGGTTTTTAGGAGGAAATCCATTTATTTACATAGTAATTGTTTAATATTGAAACTATCCATAATACTAAGGGTTCTCTTAAGTGCTACACCTTCTCGGACCACCACGTACTTGCCGGGAATGGAAAGATCAATGACTGTCGACGCGGAGCGGCATTCTTCGGTCAGGCCGATCTGACCGCCGTCAAAAATGCCGCCTAAGTGTGGCCAGAGACATTCGAATTCTTGGATGTTGAGGCTGCTCTGCTCGGCTGAACGATTTGCGCTTGTCAGGGCTAGTGGCTGATCGAATTTATCACATAGGTTCCGTATGAAGGAAAAATCTGGAATTCGTATTCCAATCTTCGAGGTGCTTGGGTTGAGGAACCGGTTGCTTAGGTTCTTTGAGCGTTCTATTACGATCGTTATGGGACCCGGCAGCATCTTGTCAAGTAGATCATCACTAAGGTGTTCTGCTTGACCCCAGTGCCGCAGGGACTCGACGTCCTTTACACAGATGGCAACCGGCTTGTGGAAGTCTCTCCCTTTAATGGCGTACAGCTTCTGGATAGCAAGCTCGTTGTTTGCGCTACACGCTAGTCCGTACACTGTGTCCGTCGGAAGAGCTATCACATCGCCCATATCCAGGCATCGTTTGGCGAGGTCGACTGCCTTCTCCGAGCGAGTGTCGTGGGTCTTCTCCACCATTTTTCCAGCGTAATTGTGAATTTTCTTAAGTGTATGCGAGATTTTATTGATTTGCCTTCGCAGTGAATGCATTTGGTTTGTAGGTCTCTAGTCTCTCTAGTCTCTCCAGTTGTGGGCACACAGAGGATTACAACATTTGTAGAATGTGGTCATAGGCTCGTCGGCAGAACGTGTCTGCATTTGCATGAAATAGGCGCGCTTGTGATAGCACGCCGGGCACTCGGCGTCTGTGGAGTCTACGTTTTCCCAAGCAGCTGCGCCGCCCATAACATGATCAACTTCCTGCAATGAAAGACAACTATTGAATTTTGTTCAAGTGAAACTCCTGAAGCAGCTACTAACCTTTAAATGTGGATAAGTTCGCGTTGAGATTTTTTTATTTATATTACAGATGTACGGACATGTGTTGCACGAGAAACGAAGTCCGGCTGTGTCTTCTTCGACCATCAAGATATTAGCACATGTTGGACAAAACAGAAGCATACTTAATTAACAGTGATTCATGAGAAAAATCGGTGTTTTGTGTTGAAAATTGGTAAAATTATGCGGAAAACGTGATGAAATTTTTGAAATGCAACAAACCTCAAAATTACATCAAGCCTTGTTGCATATGTCAACAGTGACAGGAGTTTCTTTTTAAGTGTTGCCACTTGTACGAAATCATTTAATGAAATGGGCGATATTTGGATTTGCGGAGTAAGAACAATATTTTGTTCTCAGTTTTAATAGTTTTAGCGCTGAATTACGAACATTTGTCTCCAGCACCTTTTCACTGTATAACACATAAAAAGATGAAGTTATCTCCAGTAAAAATGGTGTTTTTTGTGTACTAAATTTCACTTCAATCGGAATTACTTTCTGGACTTTTCATTGATTAAATAGAAATCATTTTTTCACCTCCGACATCGACTGTATCAACTTCTCCCTCAAGAAGACTCAACATCGAGGGACCAAGTATGTTCATCCATTGCAGTAAGAGACCATAAAAAGTCAACGAGAAACACTAAAACACTTGCTTATCAGGTCCACCTCGCGATTCCCTTACCACTAAGCCGAGAAGAAAGGCCGTCGCAGGTAGCTGTAAAAGATATCAAAGACACCCGAAACAAGAATGTCATCTGATTGCTGAACTCGATCAATGTTCCTTCCAAAGCACGGAGAACCCAGTCATCAGACTTCGGGAAAACTATTTTTTCGAAATGAATTTCGTACAGAGAGTGTGATTAGGGGGAAACCCCAACTTAAGTCGTTTAAGCAGATTTCTTACTCAGTTTTGGAAGAAGACGCGACTATTAGAAAGCTAAAGCTCCTGCAGTAAGGAGCAAGAAGCAAATGGCCTAAGAGTAAGCACTGTAATCCACAGTTGTTACAAAAAACGCGCGGATATCAAACTTTTTTCACTTCTTCTTCCGCTTTTTTTTGAGTTATTATTGAGACTACTGTTGACTAATGGTTTATTTTTATAATTTAATCGTTTCTTCGATTTGTACATTTTCTGCTCTCTTTACCTCTTTACTCTTTTTACCCACAAACTAACAATACAATCGACTGAAAAATACACATCTCATCGTGCTCCAAGGTAGAGAAAAAAAATCCAATGGTCCAAATGGTATAAAAGGTACTAAAAGTATTAAAGGAGTCTCGCATTTTTCTTTGAAATAGGAACATTGTTATATTGCGCTTCTAATTGGCGTTCCTGGCGGTTGGTGTGCAGTTGTTCTCCGTGAAGTGCTGGATAATTTGTCCTGGAAAATTCGCAATAAATAAAAGTTTTTGGAAAAGAAGTTCATATTTTCATTCATATCATGTGCAGTATTAATTTGGATATAAAAAGCACAAAATTTGTGCGTTATAAGAGAAGAAAAACTAACAAGTACCGGTGTCTGATGGAATTTTTTCTTGTTAAGGACCTGATTCCCGGTGGATGATGTTGCGTCATTTCGTAATTAAGTTGCAATATAGTATATAAGTATGTGAACACCATATACGCACAATTGGACTACTTCCGTTGCCATTTAGCTAAGCAATTTTTAACTTATCGGTTGGGCAAGGCGAGAGATTATTCTACTGGATTGGGTGAGTGAATTCCATAATTTAATTTTTACCATACATACTGTGTCTGATTTGCTTGTTTGTAAGAGGTATAGGATTCGTCAGAGAAAATTCGCATTAAGATTTGTAGATGTAGACAACCACCTGTTGACGAAAGTACGCAATACGCATGACGGAACTGATGCTCTCGTAGGACCGGTGTGACTGCACTTTGAAGCGAAACAGATTTTCTTTTGTCCTGGTAAAGATGTTAAGTGTTACAGGTTCCCGGGAACATACTTCCTTAGTAAAGAAAACTTGATGTTCCTAACCAGCCGCACAGGAATGTTACAAGACTTTGCTTCTTCAACTTGCATATTGTGAGCCAACATTCGCAGCCTATGTACTCGATTTTAATGTATTTCTTTGAATTCTTTCATCGAGAAAGTGGAGACTTCCTAAACTGAGGCATACTCTCGTCAGCATAGCATATAAAATCCTGTCGGCCGTATTGTGTGAGCGTCACAAACCCTTTGTTAAAGAAGTGATTGGTCCTTGTGGTGTCAGGGATTCTAGTTTGCTACTCACCATCTTTTTGTCGATTTTAAGGCCGTATATTGCAATATTTTTAAAGACGAGCTATACAGACCCAATTCTAGTTTTGGAATCCCTCCCAAACTCGTTAGATTGTGTAGGATGACGATGGAGAACGCTCGCTGCTCCATAATGGTAGGAAAAAATCTCATCGAGACCTTTGGAGACCAGAGGTACAATTTTTCAGTGCGTTTGCAAATATTAAAGCAGACGCGGACAAAATGGGTTTAGCTGTGAATGATAGCAAAACCAAGTAAATGCTGTCAACAAGATGGAAAACACAACATCGACTAATTAAACAGAACGTCAGAATAGACAGTTGTAACTTTAAGGTAGTGAGGGACTTGGTCTACCTCGACTCCGCTATAAACTCTGACAACAATCTAACTTTAGAGATGAAATGAAGAATTACTCTTGCCAATCGCTGTTTCTTTGGCCTAAAAAGACAATTGAGTATAACGGCTTTATCGAGAAACACCAAGGAGACTCTACATAAGACCCAGTCCTGCTTTATGACTCAGAAGCATAGACGTAAAGGAAGACAAAATGAAGATACGTATCCTGGGTTGTTTTGAGCGCAAAATTCTTCGTATGATTTTCAGTTTCGTTTGTGTTGACGGGCTTTGAAGGAGGAAATTTAACAGCGAACCTTACAAGCTGCACAGCGACATATGTATATCTTGTCAGAAAAACACGCATTAGTCGGTTAAGATGGCTATGCCATGTAGAGTCATCTCCGATTCAAACCCAGAGGGACAATGCAGTAGAGGAAGACCTCGCTTTAGGTGGCCTGCACGAGTGGAAGAGGATCTCAACCAACTTGGAGTGCGCAGAAATTGGCCAAATACCGCGCTAACTGGAGACAAGGGTCTCCAAAGTTGAGGCCGATGTTTTCCCAAAGGTTTGATATCTGGTTCTGTTGAGACTTGGGCATTCGCAGAGCAAGTGTGTTGGGTCTTCCACCTCAGCGTCACCCCAGCATCTGAATTGGTACGTCCTGCTGATTCCTGTGAGAACACCAAAGAGTGGGTTCAACTGTGATCTATTAAGTGATAGCAGTTCTCTGGTTCTTTTTGCTTCTCAAGGAGAGTGCCTATAGGAATGGTTTATACAAATATTGCTCTTGTTCTTAATATTACAGTCACCGTAGGGTTTCTCCAACATTTCATTCTCCATCTTATTCACATCATATTAACTGGAGTCTTAGCATTCATTGAGACGATATTACAAATGCAACAAGGGACCCATAGTCATGCAGTGCTGTTGACGAGTTAATCCTCAGTCCTTTTAAGTTTCCCCCTACCACCAAACCATTTCCTTGATTCTGTACATTACTAAACAAATGCCATCAGCATTGTCGAGATATTTGTGATAGGCGGGTGTTGCAGCTTTAGCGGTTCCAGTTTCGTTTCTCATCAACTATGTGTTAATGTGTTAACTCTTCATCGCATATAAATGGTTTACAATTTTAAAAAAAAATGTATTTTTCTTTACAGTATCCCTCGTTTGATTCAAAAGCCACTTACCACTAGAATGATGAAAGATAAATAGTGCCTTGCAGGGGAGGTATTATGCAAACCAACAGCGAGACCCATAACTTACTTTACGTTAATAGATGGAACGCAGGTAAGAACTATCATTCTATGGCCACTATCCATACAATAATGAAGTTTTTCCTTTCTAGATGAACTCCTCTAAATCAATATGCGAATAAAAATCAATAGCGCATCTATTTAAGTATAAATGTAATCTAATATGATCCTGATAGTGGTGACAGTGTCTTGACCAAATAATCAGTACGACCGAAGTACAATTATAACAAACGTTTTGTGATCATCTTCCAACGGTTATAAAACCCAATAAGCGCTAAATTTAGAATGAAGTGTTAATATCGTTTACAGTGAGTGTTCTAATCAATAAGTTCCTGCATCTTCATCATTCAACATTGCCGAAACCACCTCAATGGCTTTGTCATGTACACATGTAATCAGACCCATCTATGCTCAAGTATGTCTTTAAAATTTTAGTATTTTTACGTCTTAATTCCAGTTTCAATTAGCGGTTAAGATGTACATAGTATAAATCAGCCATTTATAGTTTTAAGAATCTTATGTTCATTAATTTCAGTAGCTGACACGACAAATTTTGGTCTTAATCCTCTTGTACTTTGTAATTATTAGCGTGGTACAATAATTCGGTTAAAACATCCCCGGAAGAATGTCCACATTTGGCTTTTCGAGTAGATTGTGCTGGCAACTGCAAACATGGTTGCAAATAATAGGACCATACTAAACCTGCAAAGGAACTACTAATAAGAGTTGACGCGTATTCGTAAACTGAATGTATAGTTCGCAGCTTTGTGCTCTATTGTGTGCACTGATATTGAAAAAAAAATTTAGAATACTGGAACGTCGTCCAATAGTTAAAAGGTTGTGGTTTTGCTCTAAAATGAAGTAAATGATCCTCTCGGTATTTTTGTTCTAAACGTTGATTTTGAAAGTCATCACAGAAACCGTACCCTAGCGTTAGCCGTAGTAGATGATAATGTTGATTCTAAATTCTGAAATGAATTGATTTACTATCTATTTAAAAATGAAATCAACTTACGTCTCGTCAGGCAGTTTCATATTTTTTTTTCGATTTCCTAATGTGTGTTGCGAAGTTCTCTGTTTCAGAATTCTCTTATTCTTCGAATTGAAAGTGATCGAAATCGCATCACACTTCTTTAAGGTGTGTCCTCCTAAAATTTTAGTAATTATGGTTTTTATCAATATTTGTTTTTAAAATCAGGTTTATCGTTTTCCTTACTCTCATAACCTGCGTGTCCCCCATTATTATCCAACTTTTTGGATCCGACGTGGCATTGAGTCTACCAATTAGGGAGTGCTTCCCACAATTGGTTCCCGTTTGTGAAATACTGACCACGTAACTTTCTCTTGAGTTCATCCCACAAGTTCTGGTGATTGACTGGGCTATGGGATGTCAGACACATTTTAATCACGAAACCAATCTTTAGCAAGACCCGTTGTATGTTTCGGATCGTTGTCCTGTTGAACGTGTCATCGGAGGGGCATGTTTTCTTCGGCAAATGGAAGCATGACATTTTGCAAAATGTCCCTATATCCATATTTCGTCATGATGTTATTAATACGAAACATAGGGCCGACACCATTCCAGGAAAAACACCCCCATACCTTGATATTTCCACCTCCGTCGTCTAACATTACGGCCACAATCCGAGAAAAACAAATTTATCTACGTCTCATCACTCCAAAGGATATTCTGCCATTTCCAACTCCTATGACTTACGGCAAACTCTTTTTGGGTCCGAAAGTTATTAGATCTTAACAGTGGAATTTTCCTGGCAACTCTTCCTGGGGGCTTGAATTCTGGAGTCTTCTTCGGATTGTGCGTGCACTTATTACATTGTCTATTTGTGCACCTATAGTTCTTGACGAGGCAAAAGGATTTGAAGCTACTTTAACCTCTCGCCACAGGTTCTCAATGGGATTTAAGAGAAGGCCAGCTTAAGACATTGATATCGTTGTCTGAGAACCACTCTTTTGCACGTTTTGATGAATGTTTAGGATCATTATCCTGTTGGAACACCCATCGAAAAGGGATATTGTCTTCGGCATAGGGTAGCATAGTATTTAAAATATCGACCTAGGACGGTGCTGTCATAGTGCCTTCCATTCTATTTACGATTAATGTCTGTCGTCCGTTTGGCTCCAAATCCCACATGTATTGTTGCCTTGGGATGAGGGTGCCCTATTTGGCTGAAAATTTCTTTGTTCGAGTGTCATAGTTATTGAACACTTGATAGCGTTGGGGTTGTTGGATTAAATTGCTGTGAGTTTTGGGTGTAGTTAGCCCTGTAACTCTGATTTCCAAGTTTGAGATACAAGTGGAGTGCTTGTGGAAGATCAACCGGTTCTTTTATATGGAGTAATCTTGGCAAGTCGCCTTTTAATCCGCGTATGAATGTAATGAGAGCTGCAACTTATGTTATTTAGAATGAGTGACAAAGATGGCTATGAAACATCTAGTAAAAGGTTTGGAACGAATGGTGGTGTCGGTATAGAGTCCATGTATTCTGGGCGGCATATGTGACTTGATTCAATGACACGAATCGGCACAACGTCGACTCGCGCGTTTATGTTGGGGTTGGATGTATGGTTTGGCGTTGGCGCAACCCGTGCGCTCGTTCCATCCGCCTCGTCGGGCATACTCGATCTACTGTCGGCAGGTGGAGCGGATGTGCTTGGCCCACGCTCGATCAGTGAGACCCGGGGGGCGGCGGGAGGGGATGGCTGTTGTGGCTGGATGTTCGTGACCATCGGAAAGATAGATGGATAGTCTGGCTAGCTTCCGCTGTAGCGTCTGGAGTGGTAGGAACCCTTTCGCCGTTGTATAGACCAACTCTCCAGCTGTGTATGCCTCTTGATTTGCGGCGTTTATAGAGCTGCTAGTTCTTCCAGAGGTGCTTCCACTGTTGTCCATTTCTGTGGTGTCTGGGTATGGGTGGTCTCGGTCAAGGTTTGGGTTTCTATGGCGGTTGCCTTGCATACCATACCGTATACAAGGCATACGACGAGGATGACACGCAGAAACTTGTATACCGCTGTCCCCTGTAGCCAACTTGGGAGGCGCTGTCTAGGCCAGCTGGATATGCGTGTAATGGTCCAGCCGTGTCGAGCCCGTTCCAAGCTGAGAAATTGGCTGCTGATGTTGGGTCCAAAGAGCTCGACTAAGCTGTCGGTGTCGTAACCGCTATTGGAGGTGTTGGGTTTGGTGTTATCTCTTGGATTTCTTCCATTTTTGACTTGTCTTAGCATGTGGTATGTATATCTGTTAGGTAGCAAGAGACTTAGGACGATTTGTTCTTGGAGTAACCTTTTTGCTTGTTGGCGCTTGCTAAACGATGGCTGATCAGGCACAATCAGGCACACCGGGAGTTAATCGAGTTGTTTCCTTGAACAGTTTTTTTTTTTTTTATAATTTGCGCGCGCCCATAAGGATTTGAATACCCTTATACTGATTCAGGGCGCGGGCGTTGGGAAAAGGGGAAAGAGAAACAGAGGAGGTACCGGTGCACGTTGGCTTTGAATGTTTCAAGGTTGTAATGATGAGGAAATACAGAGCTTGGAAGATCATTCCACATACGTGTCGGTCGGCTTATAAACGAATCTCTGTATTTGACAGTATGTCCGAAATTGGGCTTGAGGGTGAACTGATGTGCATTCTTAGCGTGACGCGTATTGCGGGTGAAATTTTGAAGGGGAGGAATGCAACTGGCTATTTCTCTGGAGCAATTTTTATGAATAAAGCGATAAAACAAGGAAAGACATGATACATTTCTCCGATGTTCTAGAGGCGCTATGGAGCCTACAATGTCTCTATCACCTATAAGTTTTAACGCGCTGTCTAGAATGTGCAGAACGATCTTGGGTGCACCAGACCAGATATGGGCGTTATATTCCAGTTTTGGGCGGATGAATGCCTTATAAATTGAGGCCAGATCAGATGGGGTGAAGTATTTCTTGCACCGCTTAAGGAATCCTAGACACTTTGCAGCATTTTTGGCGACCTCGAATATGTGATCGTTCCATCGAAGATGGTTATTAATACACATACCGAGAGTGGCAAGTCTATCGGTCTCCGCGATGTAAGTACCATTCATGGATAATGGTTGGTGGTTTTGGTTTCGCTTGAGAAATAGAAGACAGCATTGCGTTTTGGAAGCATTAAATTCCACTCTGTGCCAGCAATAGCGATTTCAGTATAAGGATGCAGGGAGACAATTCGAGTGATGGAATCTGACAGCACATCAAACTCGTTAAAAGTTGAGTTGCAGTAGTGAATAATTTGCTTACGGACGGTGAACTTTAGCCATTTGTAATTGAATTCCGGATTGGAACAGTGGCCATACTGTGTTGGAATTTTGTAAGCAATATCACTACGGATAAAAATGGCGAGGCCGCGGTGGGGAAAGAATAATGGCACTAAGCTTTATCCACGCAGTTGCAAATCAGAAGATTCTTCTACTACCTGTGTTTCGCTAAGTGCCAGAACAGCTGGTTTATGGGATTGGGTGTGGGCGTACACATCGAAAAAATTCGTTCGAAGCCCACGTATGTTGGAAATATCCACCCTGAATTCCCTCATTAAAACATAAAAACACAAAAAGACACAACTCTGACGAAACTAAGCGAAGCCGTGAAGTGTAGATCCTAATAACAGTTTTCCACAACAAACGACAGTAAGCTGTGGTCCGCTATACAGATAAACACTCACGGCCCGCTATACATCAGATGTTACGCTCTCTGAATCAACGCAACTGTGAAAATGTATAGTACATGCGACAGTTGCGTTGATTGGAAAGCACAACAGCGAGTTGAGTGGGGAGGGAGAGATGGATGGCACTGTTTTTGTTTTTCTTTTTTTTTGCACTGCACTGCACTGATGTTCGTTAGGCGCGCGCGATCGTAGTCTATTGTTTTTTTTTTATTTTGTTTAATCTATTGGTTTTTTTTTTTTGTAATCTATTGTTTTTCTGTTTATTTGTTTGTTTGTAAGTTAATGTGAGAGAGGCTGCTGGTGGAAGAAGCGCGTGCACCCACGTCGACAGGCAACACGGTGAAATGAGTTGGTACTCTAGTGTTGTTACATCTCTGTTGTCAGCAAAGTGCTGGTGTTGAGTTGAATTTCTTTCGGTTCTTTTGGACCAATGAGTTAAAATAGCTTCCTTCTTAAGGGCGCTGGCTTTTTCTTGCACTGGTGCTACTTTAGGACACTGGCACTGCACTCGCACTATTTACTCACTGGTCCCTGTTCGGGCGCCAAATAATATGTTTACATGAAAAAACTTTTAAAAAAATCTTTTTATGAGGAGAACCTCCACTTTATTTTAAATTAAAACTGAACTTAAGACTTAACGGAAATTTACTAAACGGCTAAGTAATCACTTCTGTGCATCTTCGCTGCATGGACTCAATCAGCCCCCTGCAGCGCTCCACCGGTATAGCTTTCCATGCAGCTTGAATACTGCTTGCTATACAAGATGTCCAGCTGTCAAAATTCCGTCTATGCGATGAATCGGGTCAACACCATTTCACGAGAAACAACCCCAGACATTGAGTGACCCTCTACCATGTTTAACGACCGGCAGTACATATGTGCAGTGATGTGCAAAATAATAAGGACAGCCATTACCATATTTGAAAAAACCAAATTTAGAAATTAATTTAACATTAATTGATTTCAATTTTAATAACAGAAATAAAATAAGTTACCCAAAATTTGTACTTGAAGTACAAAAAGATGTCCACACATCATTACTATTTGAAGGTTTCACACCTCTTAATGCTACTTTAACCTCTCGCCACAGGTTCTCAATGGGATTTAAGAGAAGGCCAGCTTAAGACATTGATATCGTTGTCCGAGAACCACTCTTTTGCACGTTTTGATGAATGTTTAGGGTCATTATCCTGTTGGAACACCCATCGAAAAGGGATATTGTCTTCGGCATAGGGTAGCATAGTATTTAAAATATCGACCTAGGACGGTGCTGTCATAGTGCCTTCCATTTTATGAATGGGACCTACACCCTGGTAGGAGAAACATCCCCATACCATGATGCAACCCCCACCATGTTTCACGGTCTTGATGGTTTATTGTGCCGTATTGGGCGGTCTCCACACTAGTGAACTGTAGCGATCAGAGTTCAATAAATTAACTTTAGTCTCATCAGACCAAAGAATATTGTGCCATCGCGATTCAGGCCAGCTGCAATGTGCTTCTGCAAAAAGTAACCTTTCTTGCGCTTCTTGCCTTTAAGTTGTTGGCTATAAGCATCTTCCGTATGGTAGAAGTGTTGACGTCCAAGTTAAATTCGTTTTTCAATGCGCTGGATGAAGCAAAAGGTTCCTTTTTTTTGAGAGATGCAGACATTTTCGGGTTTCTGCCTAAGATTGCCAATTGTTGTTTTCGAACATCCAAGAATTTCGGCAATCTTCCAGTAAGAAAAACCGTTATTATGTAGATCTTTAATCTGTTTCCTCATCTCATAGCTACCGTGCTTTGCTCGACTCATTTTTTATCACTAATTTCTAATGAATTCAGAAATTTATTTTGTTTTTTAAAATAAACTCTTATCTTACCTTTTAAGTCAAAAAAAGTAAAGCTAAAGACAACAAATATTTGATTTACAAGGAGATATAAGAGGTGTCCCTATTATTTGACACAATTATATGACACAATTTGGAAGTCAGACAGAATATTTGGGTGTAGACAACTATACTTTATTTTACAAACAGTAAAACTTAATATCCCGTTGTAGAGCGTGTTAAAATAAAACACCGTGGTTTCAATATACAGTTTGTCCCAAAAATAATTATACACCATGTACATGATAGCACTTTGTTGAAAATTAAAAGGTATTCATTAGAAAAAGAAACAGTTTTAATTTTTTCCATAAACTATAAGAAATTCATATTTGAATAGAAGCTATTATAAAATTATGTCTCTAAAGTAAGTATACACTTCAGTAGTAAGTCCATTAATTAATTGTTTAATTGCTCAAACTTTATATCAGTACTTTGTGGAGTATCCTTTAGCCGTGATTACAGCCTTAAGTCTTGATGACATCGAATTGACTAAGTTCTGTGTAACGCTTACATCAATTTTGGACCACTCTTCTGTAAGCGCTGCCTTAAGACTATCCTTAGTACTTATTTCACGCTTTCTTATTTGGCGCTCTAGATGTTCCCAAAGGTGCTCTATGGCATTGATGTCCGGTGATTGTGGTGGCGTCTTCAATTGATTTCGGACATTATAGAGTAGCCATTCCTTTACAACAAGTGACGTGTGCTTAGGGTCATTGTCTTGTTGAAAGACAAATGAACCCCCTAAGCCCAATTTCGTAGCACTTTCGTGTAGATTATTTTTTAGAATGTTTAGATAATCATATCTGTTCATTGTTGATTCAATAAATACTAAGTTGCCAACCCCAGATGCCGCCATGCACCCCCATACCATGACGTTTCCTCCGCCATGTTTCACCGTTCCAACCGTATTTCCTGGATCGAGCTCAGTATTTTGTTTTCTCCACACTTTTCCACGTCCATCAGATCCAAAAATATTGAACTTACTTTCATCAGTAAAAATTACCTTATTCCAGAAAGTTTGTTGGTGGTTTTGGAATGTTTTGGCAAACTGAAGTCTTTTTTGTCGGTTGACTTTACTGATAAACGGTTTCTTCCTGATGTTTCTCCCATGGTATCCAGCATCATAAAGTACTCGGCGAATGGTATTAGGGTGACAAGACTTGCCTGTTTCATTAATTATTTCTTCCGTTATTTTAGGAGCACTTGTTTTGGGATCTTTTTTATTTTACGGACGATCAGACGATTTTCCTGCTCAGGATCTTTTTTTATTTTACGGACGATCAGACGATTTTCCTGCTCCGTGAACTTGCGGGGGCGTCCTGGTCGAGGATCATTTTCTACACTACCCGTATTTTTATATTTTTCAATTACTTTTTGCACTGTTGCGTGGCTATTATCAACTGTTCTTGCTATTTCTCTAATTGATTTATTATCCAGAAAGTGCTTTATACATAATTAGATTCTTCAGATCCATAGAAAGTTCGTTTCCTCTCGGCGCCATTTTTAATTCCAACAAATTATGTTTCACGAAAGGGCTTTTACACTTTTTTAAAAAAATTATTTACAAATTTAAAAGCCAAAAAACAACACACGACTAATTCTGTGCACAACGAGCTTCGAAATGATGTTGCTGTATACTTACTTTTGGGAGGAATTTTTATGCGTTCTCTTGAATTCTTATTTTTTTCCCCGATAGAGTTTAATATTTGCCGGTAAGTTTGCTATAAGCTGAACGTACGACCTCATGGAAACATTTCTGTACAGTATTGCAGAAATTCATGTAGGAATTTACATTTTGTTTGCTTGGGCTTATGGAGTAGGCGAGTTGTATACTTACTTTTGGGACTAACTGTAAGTTATTGAAAAGTGTAAAAATAAAGTTTGTAGTACTTCGTGAGTAACCCCCTTTGTGTGAGGACATCTTTCGGGCGATTTCCCATTGACCTTACCAATTTCTCGGTGCATTCAGTGCTAATTCTTAACCATTTCTCCTGCAGTGGGACTCCTTACTAGAAATGTTGTGTTTTCGTATATTTATCTCCAAAATGTGCCATAAATTTTGTATGACATTTAGGTCTGGAGACTGAGGTGGCGTGGTGATAACTCTTGGGCAGTTACTTATACATATAACAGCCATTCCCTCACAACATGCGCAGTATGTTTGGGATCATTGTCTTGATAAAAATGGAATGTGTCCACGATTCCCAATTTCCGAGCGCTTTCTTGAACATTATGGTACAAATTTCCAACACCTGATGCCGACATGCACCCTCAAACCATGACATGTCTTGGTCGTTTGCCAGATTATTTTATACACCTGCGTGTATGGTGGTTTCTCTGTGCTAATTGGCATGGGCGTGGTGTTTGATGCGTAGATGCGCACCGGACAGTGTGTCACTTCTGCGTCCAGAACCGGTACGCGCTCAGATGTGCTTGGTCCGGGAATGGTATCGCTTCCAGTCGACTGGGCTGATCCCCGGAGGACACTGGAGGAGGTCGTCGATGTCGCCGATGTGGCTGTGGACGGTGGAGTGGGCTGTATAGATGTTGTGTTCGTCACTACGACTGCTGCCCCTGTCAGCGCTCTCTGCATCTTCCCGCTGAGTTTGGCTCTTGCCAGGAACCCGTGAGCCTTGACGTATATCAGCTCCCCATTCAGGAATGAGCTGAGCTTGTCTGGCCGAAGAGTTTGGAGCTCCGCCGCAGTCGGGGTATCGGGGCGGATAGGATCTGTCTGAGTTGCGAGATTGCGTTGTTGCTCGCCGATGATGTCGCAATGCACATATATAAGATGAAAGGCTGGCAACAATATGAGGCATAGAACTGGGTTTTGCCTCCCAGTCCTTTCGCACGATCCCATCCACCGTCGTAGGATAGTAGCCCACCGGTGTTGGATGCTACGTTTGTCAGAGGCGCTACGTTCCAGGCAGCGAAGTTCATTGCCGCTGGAGTCGCCAAGAATGTATAAGTCTTCGCTGGAGCCTGCGAGACTGTACTCGGTGTCGCTGTTGTCAGATTCGTTTCTGGTAGATCCATTGTACATTACGTGAAGAGATTTAGATGGTATTGCGTGATTGTAGATGTTGTTCATTCGTTCGCTTACAACGGTTGGTTAGACCGAGGGGATAGGTGTCTCTACTACTGCCTAATCCATGTCCTCCGCCATGCTTAACAGTTGGTCTCATATTTTTCAATTTTAAGTCCTCACCGGGTTTTCTCCACACAAATGTATTGAATTTACTCTCGTCTGTAAAAAATAAAATTTTTCCAGTACTCAAAATCTTTGTTTTCATAGTCCTTAGCGAACTGTTTTCGAAGAGCTAATGGTTGTTTTAGACAAGTACGACTTTTGACGAGCAATTCTACCATTGTATTCATTTTTCCTGAGAACACTACGGATTCTTTCTGGATTGGCTTTCTTTCCTAAGTAGCTATTGTAGGAGCACTTAATTTTGGATCAGCTTTCATCACTATCATTAAAAAATTTTCTATTGCTTGTTTTTCGTTTATTTTCAACACTGCCTTCACTTCTGTGCCTTTGAATAATGCTTTGACTAGTAGGATGTGCATACAACTTCTAGTTCCGGATAACTGCTTTGAGCATCGAACGCAGCCTGTACGTACTTGTACTCTTCAGAAAGTCCATCGAGGAGTAAGACTACCAAGAAATCCTTGTCTAAAGTTGCTTCCAGGTCCAGCAGTCTGCTCACTGTTGTTTAAAATTCTCTGATGAACTCACCCATACTTTGGTTAGCTTCCATCTTGATGTTAATAAGACGTCTAAATTCTTCAGCTTTTTGCCTTGACCCCGTTCTGTCGTACGTGTCTCTTGAAAAAAAACCCAAATATCACGTGAAAAACGTTTATCTTTTCCCAAAGAAATTATATTTGGTTCCAGCGGCAGGATTAATTCTGCTCTCGCGTCCATATCCTTCTCGTCCCAAGCTCGCTTCAGATATCCTGCCTCCGCAGGCCTTTCCAGTGTTCCTTTCACATAGGCAGACAAGCGGGCCTTGTGAAGAATCGCCTCCATTTGAGATTTCCAGGACCCAAAATTTTCGCCGTTGAATGGTTGGACACGATTTATGATGCTGAGGTTCATTTTCAGGTTAGGGCTTTAAATTTTAACTCGAATGTAAAAAAAGAAACGAATCGATAGGAAATATATTTTTTATTTAATACTTTCGCGTATTTTAAAAAAAACTGGGCACATGACCTGTTGAAATAAAAAGCCGATGTTTTAAATAAAAATGGAATTTATTGAGCACACGTTTGTTTCACAAGAAGGAAGAAAAAAGGTGACAGCTGACGTAAAAGAGAGCTGCCATGTTAGAGGGTTTGGATTCGCAACAGTGACAGCTGACGTGTATGAGAGTTGTCATGTTAGATGATATGGATATTGTGCGCATATCAAAATCTGATATGTATTGTGCTCCACTGTAGGATCTGTCAAACAATTCGGTTGCAGATAGATGCTGGCCCTTCTTGACAGCCGTCAGCACTAATATTCCAAGAAGGGCTAAACGTTTTTCCGAAGATGTCTGCTTCCTTTGTGCTTCATCATTAGATGAGACTACTATTGATTTGTTTAGATCAATCTCCACATTTGTCCATTGCACTATTTCATCGATTATATCATTTGTTATAAACATTTGAAAGCACTGCAGTGGGTCATTAACTTGATGAACAATATTTTGCCCATAACGATGGGATTTTGGTTTTTGTGCAGACCACTTATGGTTGTTTTTCCCACGCAAAATGAATTTGGTTAACGATATTATATTCGACTTTGCCCTTAATATATGTATGTAGAGGTACAGTCTTGTGCAAGTTAATGTGAACAAAAATTGTTTTTCAAAAACTGATTATTTGATTAAATAGTCGAAATAATTAATGAATTATTAAAATTAATATTTTATATGTCCACCTTTGGCTTTTAGCACCATTTTTACTCTTTTTGGCATGGATTCCAGCAGCTTTTGACAGTTATCAGCAATTTTTGAATCTCGGTACCTCACTTTAATTACTGACTAAATCAGCTTCGTTTTGGTTGTACAATCCATTTTTCTCAGTCTAGTTTTGCAATCGGATATCTCTTCTGTTTAATGAGTGACTTAAGACGATTGGAAATTGATTCGACAAGTTTTTTGGTATATTCCGGGCTAATTTTATCCCATTCCTCCAACAAGACCCTTTTTAAATCATTTAGATTTGAAATTTTATGTTTTCGAATTTCTACTTCCAGTTTTTGCCACAAATTTTCAATTATATTCAAGTTTGGTGATTGTATTGCTGTCTTGATGACTCCTGGACAATGGTAAAGCAGCCGTGTGCTTCAGGTCAAATTACCAACGACAGATGCCGTCGTACATCCCGGCGAATTGGTTGGGGATTGCATTGCTTTCCTGTTTCTTCGGCGATCTCTGATTGTTGTTTTGGAGCACTTTTTTAGGATTATTCCGTATCTTCTTTTCGAACAATATTCCGCTTTTCTGCTTCAGTAAAGATACGGCGGTGTCCACTTCTAGCTCGATTTTCTGTTGCACCGTGGGTTCTGTTTCTTTCGAAAATTTTTTGTGTCGTTGCAGGGATTTTATTGACCAACTTTGCTACTTCGCGAATCGATTTCCCATCCTTAGAAAATTTTACCACTCAATTTTTAAGGTCCTTTTTCCATTTTGAACATTTTATTTCACCGAATGGTAATATATGTACATTTATAAAGGAGTAAACAATTGACAAAAAAAGACTTAACAAAAGGAGTAACAACAAAATAACAAAAAATAATGCATTTTCTTTATTTAAATATTACTGGTTCCTTTATTATCGCTGTACTGATCGCCGCCGAAAATCACAATGCCCGCTGTCGCTTGAAGTTGGATTTTGCTTCCCGTTTCTTCATCAACTTGAAGTGAGTCCCGGCTCGTAGCCAGTCAGCAACATACAGCGGTGGCGTACAGATAGAACAAAAATATTTTTTCTTAAAAAGTGTACATTACCTACACAAAAAAAAGACAAAACTAAAAATTAGTACTTTGTCTGCCTTCCTTTGGACTTCAAAACAGCTTCTAGCCTCCTTGGCATTGATTCAACTAATTTTTTGGTGAATTTAGTAGGAATTTTTTGCCATTCATCCATTAGAACCGCCTTTAGAGAGTCTTTGCGTGTTATCTCCCGTCTTCGAGTTTATCTGTCCAGATACTCCCACAAATGCTCTATGGAGTTAAGGTCTGCTGACTGCGGAGGATGATCCAGATGCCTAGGTGTCCAATAAAGTAGCCACTCCTTTACCAAATTGGCTGTATGTTTCGGATCATTGTCCTGTTGGAAGATCCATGTTGGATTTAACCCCAATTTTGCGACACTGGATGGTAAATTTTCCCGTAGAATGTTGAGGTAATCGGTTTTGTTCATCGTAGTATAGATAAAAACGAAGTTTTCAACACCCGATGCAACCATACAACCCCAGACCATAACCGAACCCCCACCGTGCTTAATGGTTGAGTTTAAATTTTTTTCCTCGAACTTTTTATTTTTGGTTCGCCATATTTTCGGCGGTTTTTTGGATCCAAATATTTCAAATTTGCTCTCATCACTGAAAAGAACATTGTTCCAAAATGGAAAACCCTCATTTTTATACTTTTGGGCGTAAAGCAGTCGTCGCTTTTGGTTCTTTTCAGAAATGAGAGGTTTTTTCCGAGGCACTCTTCCGTGTAACCCATTGCTATGGAATGCCCGACGGACAGCACTCGCACTAACGTTAATTTCACAAAACAAGCTCCAATTTAGTGGACAGCGATTTTATTTCCTCGGAAGATTTAACAAATTCAAGTTTTTCCCTATCTACAATATATAAATTTATAAAATACTCACATCCGTGAATTGGCCGACAACCCTGGGCGACATAACCAAATAAATGAAAGGCGCTTAAGAAAAACGTGTATTTTGACGTAACAAAGAAAAAGAAGTGATGCCACTCTTACATTTCTGTAAGTGGCTCGATGACAACTGTATTAAAGTACGGTTCACTCAAAATCTGTACGCGTATATGCTATTATAACTTTTGAACCAACACTTCGAGAAAAACAAATAATACCTCAAATTAAAAGTTATTTATTAAGCTTAAAAGTAATATTAAAATTAATCTTAAATTTCTTTGCTGTGTTAAAAATTTCGGGTGTTTTTCCTGATGGACCCCATAAGCTTCTGAACATCTTTCCTGTTGACTTTTGCTGCAACATGGTTCTATTTAATTAACATTGAATTCAAATTTTTGAGAATTCCTGCATTCCTCCTCAATTTAAATTTAACAATTGCCCAATATATTTCTATTGGTCGAAGCTGGAGGCAGTTTGGTGGATTCATGCTTTTGGGTAAAACATCCATGTTGTTGCTATTGTACCACTCCATGGCAGCCCTGGAATAGTGACAACTGGTTAAGTCAGGCTAAAACGTTACTGCTAAATGGTGTTGACGTATGAAAGGCAAAAGTCGTTTCTTAGGCACTCCTTGATGTAAATATCCGAAGTCATTGTGGAAGTTGTCACAAAAGCCCTGCGCACAGAACCACTGATACTTGTTCAATCAAAAACAAAATCTTCGTGTTTTCTTAACAAAAAAAGCTTTATTACAACCGAACTCTAAACAAACTTTTATTACACATGAACTGACTGGCTTGGTGGCGTCTTCGTGCGCAGACGACTTTGCCCTTCTGATGATCAAAAACGACTGACTCAAAATAAAAAAATTAAAAGGAAAAAAGGGTTGCTCTTGTAATAGTAAAGGAAAATAAATAAAACACAATTTTATTCTTAATGACAAAACCCGTCTACACTTTATTATCGCTTCTGTACAACTGATCGACTTTTTTCTTTTTTCCTTCTTCATACCGGCAGTCCGTTTTGTGCTTTTTCGTACAGTGTTGCCACTCTCTCGTGTTTGTCCGTAACCGTTCTATGTCGTATGTTCTGTATAGTAGTCCGTTATTGGAAATGTGATGTGGTGTTTAACCGAATTGTCTACTGTCTCGTCGGATCGTACGATTTAATAGTGTGTCTGTCGTTCGTTTGACTCCAAATCCCACAGGTATCTCTACCTCTTCTGTCGGACGTGGTACCTCTGCTGCTAATGTTGGCTCTGTTACCGGAGTCACATCCTCATGCTGTTTGAAAAACAAACACAAAAAAGAATCATGCAATTCATTAGTTAGAAAAAATGAGTTCAATTTGAAATAACTACTTTATTTTATTACAAAATATTACTACTAATATTACTCCATTCTGCTGGTAAGGCTTCCTTAAGTTGCAGTTTATTCCGTAGTTTGCGTGTTCGAATCCTTCGTTGTAATTCATCCCATAAGTGCTCGATGGGATTCAAGTCTGGACTCTGCGGCGGGGACGTTCGCAACATGTGGGGAGTGTTGAACAATTTTCAATTTTTTAAATTTTTATTTCTCTTATTTTTACATATTTCATAATCTTATGTACCTGCGAAGCCAAAGTGGCTTGTCTGCAGGCGGTTAATTCAGCAAATACATTTTTTTTTAAGTGAACTATGATAGTGAAAAGTTAATTCAATACAGATATTTCATTTTGCTTGTTTCAATAATTAATTAGAAGATATTTTTTTAGTTTAAAAGATATTTTAAGAGTTTTAGTTGTTTCATTTAGTTTTTCAGTATTATTATTAAGTTTACTTTATTGGAATTTTAAGTTATATGTTCTAGAAAATGTTTTTTAAATCTACTTGCCTTATATTTTTTAAATTCTGCGGCAGATTATTCAAAATACTCGGCACGGTATACTGCAGTTGCCTCTTGCCATATACATATGTTGGTGAAGCGTGGTACAGTCCTTCTGCTTGTCTTCTTGTGTTGGAGTTATGGTTAATGGGTATTCGGAGGCGATGATTGTCGTAATACTCCAACGCGGCTGTCATCTCGAAGATCTTTTTTACACTCAAAACATTTACTCTGTTCGTAGTAGTTTGCTGTATCAGCTTCAGGGCCCTGTCTTGAACGTGTTGAAGTTTATCCATGTGCGTTTGCGCTGCCCCTCCTCATGCCAGTATGCCAAAGCTCAACAAGGGCATGATAGACTTGTTTTTGTACGTGGTATGATGACTTATTTTGCAAGGAGGCCAACGCAAACAGAGACCCTCTCAGCTTACTTCGTAGGTTACTAATGTGTGGTTCCCAGAGAAAATGCTTGTCGATGATAACACCAAGATGTTTGTACGTGTCCACTACTTGAATAGCCTCGCAATGGCCAGTACAATTAAACGTTTTAAGCGTAATATCTGCCGCTGGGAAATTTGGGCTGGGAATGTGCATCAGTTTTGTTTTTGAGCCGTTAATTACAAGACCATTATCGTGGCACCATTTTCCGAGTTCGCTAAACTCTGCCTGCATCATATTCGTTGCTTCGTTTAGGTTTTTGTGGCATACCACAACCGCCGTATCGTCTGCATACGCGAATGGGGAACTCTTCTGGCAACATTTCAACATCTCGTTTGTGTATAGTATGAAAAGTAGAGGTCCAAGTTTTGAACCCTGTAGAACTCCATACTGTATACTATATTTCTAATTTATATACGTTTTATTTTGTTTATATCATTCAGTGACTGTATAAACAAAGCCTCAGTTCTCTCCTCTCTTCTAGCAAATACTTTTCCGGCACTTTCCCACACATATCTCCAGCATTCCTCTTTGGCCTTCTTCTTTGCTTGCCAGATCAGCTGCTTATTTAAGCTAGTTAGCATATTATTTATGAAGATGTTGTTGTTGTTATATGCCTCTTTTATTTTATCATTGTTATCAGCTAGATTTTGGTTGACTTTAGCAATTGTCAACGGGCGCATTGTAAGAGCATTCTTCACGAAGTTTGTTTTGGTTAAATAACTTGTAAAAGTAACTACTATTGCAGATTGTTCTGTTTCGTGCGGTAGATGTCGGATATACAGTGAGAGTCAAAAATTTGTATACAGGTGATACCTAATACTTCAGAAGTTCAATAACGCTAAGAAAGAAGTAATAAAAAAAATATTTTAAGCACATAAAGAGAGCTTATACTTCACTATTTTATTAATTATAACATTATAGTATAAAAAAAATGGAATTCAAAAATTATGCAGGATTGAAGAAAAAATCACCTGAAAAATGCAGTCAAAAATTAGTATACACTTCAGAAATAAACACTTGTATTCTTACATAGGCTTAAAAAGCTGAGCTTTAATATTTCGTCGGTCCTCCGTGAGCTTTGATCACTGCAGCCAATCTTCTAGGAACCGAAGTAACGAGGTTTTTGGTAACGTCAGGAGATATTTTTGCCCATTCTTCTGTTAAAGCCGTCCGAAGGCCTTGTTTTGACGTTATGGATCGCTTTCTGATATTTCGGTCCAAAACTTCCCACATATGTTCAATGGGATTAAGGTCTGGAGATTGTGGAGGAGAGTTAAGCTGCTTAGGCGTGCGGTACAGCAACCATTCTTTGACAATCTTTGCTGTATGCTTTGGGTCATTGTCTTGCTGGAAGACCCAAGGCGATGAGAGACCCAATTTTTGCACGCTAGGGAGTAAATTGTCTTTTAGAATGGTTAGGTAATCCTTGCTGTTCATTGTAGATTCAATGAAAACCAGATTTCCCGTACCCGCAGCTGACATGTAACCCCAAACCATCACTGAACCTCCACCGTGCTTTACTGTCGAAGTGAGGTTTTGGGGAAGGAGCTCGCTGTTTGATGATCTCCAGACCTTAGTCCTGCGTTTTGAACCAAATATCTCAAACTTGCTTTCGTCACTGAATATAACATTATCCCAAAACGTTTGAGTGGTATTTAGGTGGCTTTTTGCGAAGGTCAGGCGCTTCATACGATTAACACTAGAAATGCATGGCTTTTTTCGTGGCACTCTTCCGTGTAATCCATTCTTATTTAAGACTCTACGAATGGTTGAGGCACTTACTGTACTTCCACGTTCTTGGGTAACATCTTGGGCTAATTGAACTGCGCTGGACCTCGGAGTTTTTTTTACTTCCCTCACTATTTTCCGCACTTCGGTGTCGGTCATAACGCGAGGGCGACCAGAACGCTGTAGAGTATCCGTGTTTCCTCTCAAGTTATACCTTTGGATAATTTTTTGTACCGTTGCACGACTTCTTTTAACAATATCAGCAATTTCCGCCAGCGATTTGCCTTCTCTTCGATGCTGAACGATTAAGTTCCGCAATTCTACCGGTAATTCTTTTCCTCGCGCCATTAAGGACACAAAATTTGACTTTTAATTCGCAAATAATAAAAAACGACAACACACTAGGGCAGCTTGCGACCGAATGGTTCCAAGGATTGCAAAACATTGTAATATTCAATTCTAACGGGACAAATCAAGGCGTGAATTGTGAAATAATTTACGCTGTATACTAATTTTTGACTGCCTTTTTCAGATAATTTTTGTTTTCATCGTCAATAATTTCTAAATTATAATTTTTTTTAACTATTTAACAGTGAAAAATAAAATAGTGATTTGTAAGCTTTATTTCGGTGTTGAAATTATTTTTCATTTTTAGTTCTGAACTAGTAGGCGCTGGCTGTATACAAATTTTTGACTCTCACTGTATCTCCGTTTGTTACATCTTGGCTCACAGTTTTCCCAATTGTTTTGATTAGTTCCATTAGATTTTCGTTTTGTTTTGGCGGTATGCTTTTTATTTCGATTGTGCTTTTTAATTGTTGTTGTTCTAGTTTGTTAATTTGTGCTTGCATATTTGAAATGCATTCATCTTTTTCTTTGTTGGATTCTTTAAGTGTTTTTATTTCGGTCATCAGTGTATCCAAGTTAAAGTATTCGCACTCGCGGATACCAAAAAAAAGCGGACGACAGACTTGCCGCGTTAAATGAAAAAGCGTACTTTTAGTTTTATAAGAATTTATTCGGACTATGTTTTACAATTTATGATCTTTCCAATAACCTTGCCGTCGATAGACTAACTTCCTCAATCCATTTGCCTTCACATGTCACTTCTCTCATGCCCAATCCAAATGCGGACACAGCTGTCTCACCTGCCGCATGTCCGCCGAATATAGATATCCGATCCAAAGCGCGTGTGCTGCGTCAGCTTAGGTTCCCATGCATTGGCTGATGCAATCAGCGGTCGAGGACAAGTGGATCATGTTTCCTTTAGGGTCAATGCTGTCTGGAACGTGATAACTTCCATTATGTTGTTATTTTTTTCAATGTTTTTGTTTATGTCATCAAATTTTTGCGAGACAAAGTTACAAAAATCGGCGATACTTTTCATCTCTGTTTTTACGTTCTTTAGTTCTCGCATGAATTCGTTTGTGTTTATTTTAACCGACTCTTCATTTTCCTTTTGTGGGCTATTTATTTCCGATCTATTCTATTCACTATTCACTAGTTGTAGTGCAGTTTTCGGGAACACACAGGACAGACGACGATGTCACCAGTGTTATGACCGGAATTTCGCCGTGCTTTCCTTATGGATAAAGGAGAAGAGTCGAAACCGGGAGAACGTTTATGAAGGTTAATAAAAAGACTCACTTTATTATTAATATTGAACTTTTATTAGACTCTAGGGCCCGCTGTCTCAATGCATTGGCTGCGACCTTATAGAGTGTTAATGCAAAACTCGTTCTGCCTTTTCCTTTCGATCCTTCCCCTTTTATATACGATTTTTACGAATGGGTTCCCTTCTACCATGCACACGCCCTACGCAATTCCCACAGCCGTATCAGCTATTCTTAATATAGACCAATATATTGGGCAACGCAACAGGCTCAAGCTGGGGTGTATCAGCAAAGTACCCATTTTCGTTTGTTGCACCCAATATATCGGTCAATGTGTCAAAGTGCATTATCAGCATAGTGTGCCGCTCATCGACTCAGTTTGTTTATGTTTTGGTGTCGTCGTCGTCCCACATTTCGGTTTGTTTATTCTGGTGTGGGTGTGGTATAGGGTGTATGTAGTGTAGTTACTATACCCGTTACGACTGGAGGTGCCCTAGGCCCGGCAGAAGAGAACACATTTGGTCCACCCGCGTCGTTTTCTCTTGTATCTGACGTTGAAGTGGGCCCATCTGCCCTTGAATTGAGAGCAAGATAGCCATCAAATCAGATTGCGCCTCAGGTGCTTTAGACAACCGACGTCTTTGGAACAGCCTGTGCCAGTTGCTTTTGCGTCTTGCCCTGACCCGACGCCATTTGAGTATAGGTCAATTGGGGTGTGACGGCTTGGGAAATTAGAGCGGGACCAGGTGAACGTTTCACCTCGATCTTCCGCTGTCGAACCAGATTTACTTTCTTAATGAATTGAAACTTAGGGCTACCCCGATAGTTAGCGGTGTGCCCCGTGTTCCTGTATAGAGCACACGAGAGTTGCTCCTTGTCAACAGCCCTGTCCTTACCTAAACGGCATTTTTCTGCCTTGTGGTCTTAACTGGACTTTACCCATCGAGGCTGCATTTCGCAGTTCGACGCGGCGTGTCCGAACCTCTGGCAGCGAACGCATTTTAAGATGCTTTCGCTCCTTCTTAATTTATTCCACCGTACAACCCGGTGGTCGAGGACTTTAATGCCTCTTATACCATCCAGTTTACTACTGGGTGACAGCGTACAAGGAAGAACGTTAACTTCCGGTTTCTCCCTCTTCGCCTTAGCTGTGGTAAGTGCCTTGACCGTCGCACTGTTTATCCTTTAACAACTTAAGAACCTCCCCCGGCTCGGTGGACGGTTCCAACCCCTTCAAAAGCACCGTTTCAACCTTTTCCCCTTTTGGGGTGAAGGAGAAGAACTCTGTCGTCGAGTTCCTCATCAAATTTTTAATCTTACGAGTTCTCGCACTGTATGGCATGCCTATCACCTGCAAATCTAATAATAGTAAACTTATTACCTATGGCCGACTTACACAGTTCCTTGGTGTCTCTTAGTTTCATCTTGTATCACCACGATTGTCGAACTTTAGCGGAAGTTTGCACTGTGGAATGCGCTGGCTAACCTTATATGTTTGTTCCGTGCTTCCGCAGTTTCCTCTGAAAGTTGTCCTATTGGAAGAAAGGCTTTCTTTATTACCTCAGATCCATGAAGGAGAACCGTATGCATTGTTGGAGACATAGGATAGAATCTATATAGAGAAACATACAATTCGGCCGTTTCGTGACAATATCTTTCAAATTCTTCAACATTTATGTGGAATCCGGAACACGAATTGTCTACAACTATTTTTAGGCGATATAACAAATTTTTATCAAGTCCTGTTATAGCTGCTGATGCTTCGTATGAAGCGAAGAATCTTCTGCTGGTGTTACCATCATTCGTGTTAACAAAATTTGATTTTGGAATATCCACTAAAAGTCCCAGTTGCTGCTTGAACTTCGATGTTCTAGAGGCGCTATAGAGCCTACAATGTCTCTATCACCTATAAGTTTTAACGCGCGGTTTTGGACCCTGTCTAGAATGTGCAGAACGGTCTTGGGTGCACCAGACCAGATATGGGCGGATGAATGCCTTATAAATTGAGGCCAGATCAGATGGGGTGAAGTATTTCTTGCACCGCTTAAGGAATCCTAGACACTGCAGCATTTTTGGCGACCTCGAATATGTGATCGTTCCATCGAAGATGGTTATTAATACACATACCGAGAGTGGCAAGTCTTTCGGTTTCCGCGATACAAGTACCTACCCCTAATGTAGAGAAGAAGGCTTGGGTTCCCATCGAATCTTGGGAGGTCTTTAATAGCATCAGAAATTCTTAGCGAATTGAAAATTTCCATTTGATTAACCGGGGGGGATTGGTCTGTATCGTTATTGTTATAAGCCATCAGAGTATTGGACGGGGACGAACCAGAAGTGTTAGGAAAATCAAGATTACTCAGATTACTCTCTGATTGAGTGTTTTCTGGAATGAAACTCAAGCTTTTTGACAATATTTTTAGGTTATATGGGTTAAATCTATTATCTATTAATCTATTATTATTTTTTGTGGGTGCGACATAAAATATATTTGTAACTAGTAAATATTTATGTGTTTTAATAGTATAATATATTTATTTTATGAATATAAATGTTTTCTTTCCCTTTGTTTATTGATTATTTCAATGGAGTGCCTTGCGATAAGGTTCACAGTTCTTTTATTAAAATTTATTTTAACTGGAGTGCCTTGCAATAAGGATCGCAGTTCTTTTATATAGTTAGTAAGCACAATTACAACTAACACATGCACCCAATAGAAGTGATGACAGCAATGAGCAGCATATGTAGATGAACGATGGATGGTGAGTGATGATCGATGATGGTTGTTTGTTGTAGGTGGTCAAACGGTGAATTAAGGAGTGAGGCCCAACAGTTTAAGTATCTAAGGATTTCACTTATTGTTTGATTTATCGAGCGATTCGATATTTTTTTTGTTTTTAATGGATTGACCACTTATATATATATCGCGATACAATATCGAACGCTGGTTCGCGATTCAGTCACTTTGCGATTTGGTCACTTGTATTGCACGTTGCAATGCCGAACACTGGTTCGCGATTCATTCACTTTGCGATTTGGTCACTTGTATTGCACGTTGCAATGCCGAACACTGGTTCGCGGTTCAATCACTTTGCGATTTGGTCACTTGTATTGCACGTTGCAATGCCGGACACTGGTTCGCGATTCATTCACTTTGCGATTTGGTCACTTGTATTGCACGTTGCAATGCCGAACACTGGTTCGCGGTTCAATCACTTTGCGATTTGGTCACTTGTATTGCACGTTGCAATGCCGAACACTGGTTCGCGGTTCAATCACTTTTTTATTGTAAAATATTCACTTGGACTTAAAACCGTTTCACCGGACTACACGACTGCGCCACTTATGTTGGGGGTTCACGAGGGAGTTAAAAAAACGACTTGCTTCTTTGACTTATGAACATATATTGATTTTTTTGAATGATTTTACAATTATTTATATCTTACAATTAATACATAATTGCTTAATTCGCAAAAACCTAAATTTACTTTACAATGGGTAAATGCATAATTGCAGTTTTATTCCTGGAATTATGTCTGGGTTGCCGATCCAGAATGCAGTGTGTTGTTAGGTTATTAGAGGTCGGTTGGCATTATGCGACCGTAACTCGCGCGATCTTAGTCTATTGTTTTTTGATTTATTGTTTTTCGGTGTTCTGTTTATATTAAGGTGATGTTTGAATTCTTTTTCCAAGTGATGGGAACGGTAAAAGTGTAGTGCCATGTACTGATGCAGGAGCTTAGGTGATCTTCTATTGCTCGTTTTAACTGCTTGTTCTGGTTCTCCAAATCGTTAATAGTATTTACAGGGTTGTTTTTCTCCACATATTCCCCTTTGCTGTGGTTTGTTTGCAAGTGTACCGTATCTTTGCTAAACAATTTCTCCACGCCAAAATACTATTTAGCACTATCGGTGCAGACTCGACTCGTACCCTTATCTGTGTATTTTGCAATGTAAGGCCACAAATCTGCCTTTTTTTGAATTGACTTTAAAGAATAGCCCTTATTTGTCTTCTTTGCAATATAATCCAAGAACAGTTATCGTCATTTGCTCAGTAAGTAACTCCGCCTCGATTGTATTTCCGCTTTGTCAGAAATGTTTCATCAATTTGGACTGTCTTGCCTTCTCCTCCAAGAATGATGTCTGAGTGAGATGAAATCACTTCAGCTACCTCTCTGGAATAGCTGTAGTAATCGTTAATAGTGCCACAGCTTAGTTCTCATTCACCATTTTCTTGACTCTGTTTTTTTAGCTGTTGGTGTGTCCAAGTCACTGGCATTATGCTTACAAAGCACAAAATTATGCCCAAAACATCTCCTATTTTGATATGGCAACAATTGGCATCAAAAAATGTTCCAGCACATGGATTTTGAGCTTTTCGGCAAGGTTTGATAGTTTGTTTTCGAGATCTCTTCATGGAACACCTCCAAATCCAGCCCAATTTCTTCTCCGGGTTGATTTCCACCTTCATTGTAAGTCTACAACACAGCGGAGGCGTCTAAATCTGTGAAGGAAGTTTTATGTCCTGTAAAAACCTTACCGCAACCTCTTCCATTGAAATCAGTCGTGGTAGAATTGATAGGAAAGAAAAATGTTTCAATGTTGGGTGCAATTTAGGATGAGTAGACATTTTTTTGTATTAATTTTTCACTTTCAACTATGTAACACTAATTTTATTTCTTGCTAAATCAAAAGCGCGCTCTTTTTACCTGATTTTGTATCCAGTTATGAAATATACAAACGAATCAAATGGATTGCAATGGTATGCACCTGGGAAACTAATAACTCCTAAAAATATTTTTCATTGAATGAATACATATATACATACATATTTGCCGGGTCTTCTTCTTCGGGCATTCAACAGCTAAATGACCCATCTCGGCGCAAACATGGCATGCCCCATATTCCTTTTTTGGCTTGAGGCAGTCAGATGCGAAGTGTCCCACGGAAGCATCTAATCCAATTAGCTGGTAATCGTCCTTCTATTACGAAGTCCTGGCATGTTTGTGATGTTCTTTTGATCAAAATTTGATCGTTAACAAATTTCTATTCCTAATATGCTTAATTAGCAAAATGATCGGCGCATGGGCAAAAGGTGCTGATAGTGTAAGTTTCGATTGAGGTAAATATGGTAATGTGATAGGAATACATGAACGGGAGTGTTGCGTGTGACGGAAGTGCTGTGTTTGCTTGAAGGCTGGTGTGCGGTGTCCGGCTATGCTGTGTTGTCTGATCTGCTGGCTGGCTGAGGCGCGCGTGTGTTAACTCCCCTCCCCCTGTTAAGTTCAAGACGTCCTCGTTTCGACCTTTGACTTGCGTAATTATAGAGTCAATTTAATGCGCAAATAAATTGATAGTTCTTCCGAGGCTAGTTGATAAAAAACTTAGTGTTATCAATTTCGTCTTGATTGACTTGATCAATATTGCTTAAAGACGTTCCTAATCTTTGCTTAGACATATTCTGTTTGGCCCGAATAGGATCTAACGTTTCCGATTGTGCGACTTGAAAGTATTAACCTGACCTTGTTGAATGTTTGAAAAATCCATGGCTTCGGGTTGTCTATTATAATGATGCTGTCGGTATTGTTCTGAGTTTCTATTATTACCTACCTGTTGATTAAAATTATTTGCTGTTGTTCTTTTATTATCTTTATTCATAAATTTTTACGTTGTGAATTCTGATTGTTGCTGCGCCAGTCTCAAAACAAATCACGTGTATAAATATCGCCACCAAGAATTCCAAAGACTAGTGCAAAAAGGAAAACAAGCTCCAATTTGGTGGACAGCGATTTTATTTCCTGGGAAGATTTAACAAATTCAAGTTTTTCCTATCTACAATATATAAATTTATAAAATACTCACATCCGTGAATTGGCCGGCAAACCTCAGCGACAACCAAATAAATGAAAAGCGCTTGAGAAAAACGTGTGAAAAAAGTGATGCCATTGTTACATTTCTTTAAGTGGCTCGATGACACTGGTCTTATGCATGAATCTTCATATCTACGTTTTCTCATAACTAATAAAATATTTTCTAAAACCTATTTCTTATACATATATTCTCTCTAAAAGGATTCCCTGTGTCATTTCTTTACTGGTGTTCACTAAAACTCCACTTATGTTACTTAAATTTTAAAGAATTATTACCTTCGTTATATATAATAAGTTCATCAGCTTTATGTTTTAATAGTTTTATTTCTGTTGCTAATTCACTTACTTTATTTACTTTAAGACTGCTTATCTCCCGTACAGTTGAAACGGTTCGATGTCTGTTTTGTATCTTAGTTTCAATGTTGCCTTTATGAGGTTCCAGTTGTCTGGTTGAGGTACGTTAATCACTGTATTCTTCGTTTCTCGCTAGATTTTTTCGTGATATACTGGCAATATAAATTCTCGTCTTGATTCTTCGCTAGTAGTCCCGTTCAAGTAGTATTCCGGATGAACGAATTAATTGTTATGTCCCCATGACCAGTAAATGTAGGCATGTGTTTTACATGGCTGATCATTTGGTCTCGTCTAGCATCTCGTTGCAGTTCCTGTTCTGCAGTTCCTAATGCTTCCAGTTGTTGGTTTCTTCGTTGGAACTTCGGAGCTCTGCTGCTAGCCCGTTTTGGTTATTGTTTGCCATTTCTTGAGTATAACTTTCTCTTTTTTTATTTTCACTTTATTATGTCCACCGAATGCGTTCGTAAGTGGATCTAGTTGGAATGTTATTCTTACCGTACACTAATCTTAGTCGATTTTAACTATGTGCTTATTTTAACTGTTACTAAGTTTAACGCGTTAGTTTAACCCGAATCAACCGAGAACTTTTTTTTTCGAGTTTTCCGAAAATATTTTACAAGTTGTCTCTGTAGGCTTCAAGGATTCCAAAAATATTACCCGTTCATTCCAACGCCCTCTGTGAGTCAAGATATGGGGTCTGTCCAAATGATCACGCTGGGCAAGTTTAAGGAAAATGATTTTTATAAGGAATAAAAAGATTTTTATAAGGAAACGAGCTTTTAAAAACGTCAGTATGGGAAAGCTGGTAAATAAATTGTCAAAATAAAAAGAAAATGGCAAGCTTTGCAACTCTGGTGAGAAGTTGTCGATCATATTAACAAGGGGCGCTGTACATTTTCCAAATATTTCTTCATAGCTTGTAGTCGAGCTAGTTCGAGAAACCATACTGTTTCTCAAATCATCGTTAGTACTCCAAAATGATCTAAGACTGTTACGACCATCATAACCACTTACTAACAAAATGCCAATGTAAGTTTTTAGCTCAGCGATGGTGATTTGTGGGTTTGGTTTTCCAAGAAAAACTGCATATTTTTCAGATTCGTAAACAATGTTTAAATTATCACAATCTTTACAATTCGCTTGGGGAAAGATTGGAACCGTAGCTACTGCAGAATCTTTCGTCCAAGTGAAATTCATGTTCTTGTTTGACATTGCAAGTTTCACTGTCGACACTGTTGGAATTACTTTACGTAAAAGACTCACACTGTGTTCAGCATTTGATGACGAAGACCTATCTGTGAATGTCGTGCACGATTCTTCAAGTGAATTAGTTTGCATATTAGTAACTGCGTTTTCCAAAACGTCAGCTAACACTGTATCACTTAAAGCTAATTCGACCTCACTCTCAGCATCATATTCCATCATAGTGGCTTCCAAAGAATTAATGCGCCTGCCACTTTGCATTACAAGCTCACATGTTGATTTAAGTTGTCCAACACAAATATCTTCAGGTATGCGAACATAGTCCTCATCAGCATCATGCTCCCCACTGAGTGCACCGCTTTCTAATTCCGGTAGAAGAATGTACAACACTGCAGCCCTATCGTTTTCCTCTTCATCACAAAGCTCATTTAAATAGTCGATTGCTTTTTGTGCACTTAGTGGTCTTGAAATTTATGAAAAGCACACATATAAAACAAAATATGTAGTAATCTGAACTAAAAATGTACTAAGTCGTCTTTTCCTAATCATGCCCAGCGTGATCAAGGTGCGTTACAGAAAGAGCCTTCTTAAGATGCGGTACGACATAAGCGGCTTTTCTCTTTATTCGGTTTCGTAAACCTTTAGATTCGAAAATGCAGTAGATATTTTCCCTGCACTTCCAACTGAACCTGGTCGATAACTGTTGTTTTCGTTACATAGTTGAGAATTATTACTCCGTCCTCGATTTGTTGTACAAGGGGCAGGTGGTATGATTTTTGAGAGGCGCATAGACCCGTATTATTATTTAGCAACTGTATGATGCATTCCGAGGTTGTAGGTTGGCAAATGTTGACTTCTGTTGTTGAAATGCATTCTTTTATGGGTTGTATGTAGTTTTGGCATTTTGCAGCCTGACTTATACATATCTAACATAAGTCTTAACAATTTTTTCTTTTAAGACTTATTCATAAAATTTGCTTACAGCACTTAGTAAGCTTATTGGTCTGTAGCTTTCTATAGTATCTCAAGGCTTACCAGCTTTTGGTATTGGAACTACCTTTGCTATTTTCTAAGCGTCATGGAAATGCTGTATTTTAAGGCATGCATTAAGTTAGAATTGTATTCCCTCTTTCGGTGATTTCTTAAGGTATACAATTTTAATCTGATGTAATCCACCAATTGTCTTCCTTACTTACTTAGGTAGCGCTACAGATCGGGGTGAACCTGCGCCTCAACCAACAAGCCTCTCCAGTTAGCCCGGTCCTTAGCTAACTGCCTCCAGCTACGCACTCCAAGTCGGTTGAGGTCCCCTTCTACTTGTGCGCGTCACCTAAGGCGAGTAGCAGTGGCTCGTCGCGTTGGAGTGGCTCAGTTCATCTGCCTCTACTACCAGGAGCGCCTCCTTCCTCAACGGAGGGGTTAACCCAGTCAACGTTGAGGTAGAAGGTGGCTCTGATGTTGGCATAGTACCTGCAGTAGTGGAAGACTCCCTGCAACCGGATAATGAGACAATCCCCTGTCCTGACTGGCGATGGCTTGTCGCGAACTTGGGTGGTCCCATCAGCCCATCAATGCGCTGGTCTGTTACAGGTGTTGTCACCACCAGAGGGCTAGCAGAAGGCTCACCATCTGATGCTGACAACTCAAGTCAAGTAGGCCCTTGCATTATGGAGTCTCTTCCTTTCCAGCTCCGTGAGTTTATCCCATCTCTTTGTCCCTAGTCTCTTTACTGTCAGCTTGCAGTTCCTAGACCGCTTTGAGCTGTCGGAACAGTTAGAGAAGGACGAGCTGGCGACGGAACAGTTGTCACTGGTATCTAGAAAGAGATTTTACAGATGCAGGTCAACTGTCCCGACGCTTTCCCCGTCCGAAACAAGGAGAAGAGCATCTTCTATTTTAGTATCTGCAGCGGTTTTTTTTAAGCTAGAAGTGCCCGATTCAGTTACACTCTTCCCTTTTTTTTGTTGTTTTTTGTTCAGTTTGGTTCATATTTGGGTCCCACGAGTAAGGGGGAAGAAAGAGGTCCACCTGCACTCACCCCCTGTATGCAGGTAAGGGGAATTTTATTAAAACTGAAGACCCCCAGGTATTAAGAGTTTGCGCTAGCGACTGAGCTCCCCCCCGGCCATGCAGGTCTCGGCGCGTCGCACCTTAGCTTGGGTTATCACCTTTTGGTTTCTAAGTCCCCTCACAGTCGAATCATTCCTAGGAAAACATCCTGCTGGACGCAGACAGGATGTAGTTTTCTCACTTGATAAGACCCTAAGTTAAAGGGAAGTAGAGTAAGCCCCTCCACCACGGCAAGGTACGGATCGAGGAGAGGGGTTAGCTCTAAAGGCAGAGCTATTCTTACGATTTCTGGAATATTGTAAATCGTCATTGTCTTAGCCAGTGTTCATTGTTCCTTAGCCAGTTATCTGAGGCAGAGTTCACAGTGGTGGGTTAATGTGGTGGGAAAGAAAGAACCACTATTCTATTTTCTTGACAGAAGTCCAGATCAGGTATTTTCCTGCTCAGGACTGAAAATTTTATTGCAACTTTTATATCCCATATTTCCGCTTGCTTGACTTTTTTTCTTTCCATACCTCATCAGAGAAATATGGCATGGATCATATTTTTTTGCACGGATGGATAAACCATTGTTATTTACCTCATCGTATGCTTGTTGGTAAATGGAGTCGTCTTTCGATCCTCTATTGGTTTTCCTCATTCTACTGCGAGGCATACTTAAATATAAAAGTAAAAACTGATATTAAATCAAGCTGACATTTAGCAGTTAAGTACACGGGAATGTAACAACCGTCCTCGTGTGCCTCTTCTATACAAAATACGTCTTACCTGCTTTATTAGAAATGGTCGGATTAAAACAACACTCAAAAAGATAGAACGATAGGCACGATATATATAGAAAATAAAATTAATTAATTTTAAATCAGAAAAAAAGTTATTCGATAATGTCTACCAACGAAATTCACTTTATAGGGTAAAAAATTTTTCTCTAGTAATGTCTGCTCTACACAGAAGCCGTAGAGAAGCTGTCACATGCCATTTCTCCCATCTACATACGAGAGGGCCATAGCTATTCAATTCAATTGCTATCTTCTCCCATCGCTTTTTTGCCTTGGTTTTGATACAAATTCCTTTAGCAGTATCTGGATTCGCTGGAGTATCTGGAGCACGCTGGCCAAATCATTACGTTAATCGAATTCGATCTAAGCCAACTCATTGTCTCATTGCTGGTGTGAATCCTGGCATTGTCCTGTTGAAAAATCCATTTTTTTTCTGTATTATGGCCAAAAATTGAATTAGGCTGCTTTGGAGAACTTGAATATAATCTGCACTCTTCATTTTTGAAGATGTAAAGTGCATTTTTAGGCACCCTTTTGAAGAGAATGCACTCCACATCATCTTTGAACCACCTCCAAAATTTCTATTGCGGCTCTTTTCGCAAATCTCGCCAATAAGAGTGCATACCGTCCGGCCCGTCCAAATTCAATTTTTTTTTCTTCGGAAATTATGACCTTATGGATAAATTTGAAACAAAATGTTTATTAATATTCAAATAAATAAAAATTGTGATTTAAGATACAGATATCCAATCCTTAGCCATATTGTCATTAGCAAAATCCAACCTGGATGTTTTGTGGCGGCTTAGGAGACGTGGGCAGCAATTTAATTTAGACCGGACTAGGTCTGAATTTCTCCTACTTGTTCTCCGAGCCGTGGTTCCTTTCGTTTTTCCTTTTGGTCATTCACACAATGAAAACTTTGGATTTTGTGTGTTACCCCACACCTGAATTTGTAGTAAGTTTATTTGTTTTAAAAGTCTGAAATACTGCTTCACAATTTGTATGTACATTAGTTTTTTTTTTTTTTTTTTTAAATTCATTTTTGTTTATTAATTCATTAATACTTACATGCTAGACAAAATTGTTTAAAACTAGCTTAACTAACTTAACTATGTTATGACTAACTTACTGGCCCTATGCGGGCGCTCTAAGCTAAACTTAATGTTAACCTATGTCTTTCGACGTAACCTAACTAAAACAATAAATTGTTTCTTATTTTATTTATTTATTTACTTAGTTCTACGAAACAAAGAAAATGATTTAAATAAAAACTTTGTAAACGAACATTTTTTGGTTTTATATAAAACTTAATTCTACCTTAAGATAAATTTAAATCTACTTAACCTACTTAAGCTAAAAACGTAATTAAATACGTTCTTTTTTTTTTTTTTTTTGTATTTTTTATCTTTTTTATTATTTTTTTTTTTTTTTTTATTTTTTTTTTTTTTTTAAATTTTTTTTTTTTTTTTAGCCAACTGCTGTGTTGTTTTTTTTTTTTTTTTTTTTTTTATATATTTACAAAGCCGAGTGCTGTGTTTGCTACGTACTACCTTATACCTAGGACATTCACATCAATCACAACATACACCTACGACTACCTTAAAACTATGTAAGCCGGCCACGCTAGTTATAAATAAAAAAAAATAAATAAATAAAATGGCCAGCTTGCCCTACAAGGGTTAGCCAGGATTAAGAGGGATCGACGAGGGAGTTCCCTCTTCGTAAAGCCACCAAAACTTTTGGTGCTGCCGTTCTACATCTTTGATATCTCGCCCCGATACCGACCTACTGAATCGGAGACGATCCTCAGTTGTCTGTGCTACGCCTCGGTCGTAGTTGAGTCGCCTATCCACAGCTTTTCTGGCGACGTGGTAGATTAACGGCGTACCCGTTCTTTCTTGTACCAGACCTTGTCTATCGAAATAGAGGAACGCCTCTGGGGGGACAAAGCCGTTAAGGCGCACTCTCTCGTGGTACCTATCATTGGGGTAGTAAGCCCCAAAGATCAGGCTATTGGTCGAGTTCATTGCTCTTGCAATATGACCGCGAATCAACTTGACCAGGAAATTGTCCACTCTGATCAGATTCGCCCTGTTATAGAGGACCTCATTGGAGTAGAATTTTTTGTACTCGGACTCTGGTGTTCTGTATAAATGAAGGCAAGCCCGAAGACAAGCCCTCTCAAACACCCGAATCCTTTCCATCAAGCTTGCTCCCACGTTGAACCACACCGGACAGCCATAGGTAAGCATTGGCCGTATGAGGGCCGTGTAGCAGATTACCTTCACCCTCGCATCGAGTTGGCTGCTATAAAACAGTCTCTTTGTGAGGGCAAAAGCAGCTCGGGCTCTGGCCAAAGCAGCATCTATATGTTTGTTAAAATATAGATACTGGTCTAGCCAGATCCCAAGGTACCTGACTACACTTCTACTCGCCAATGGACGTCCGTTAGGTCCCACGATAGAGAACTTTCGCCAATTCTTTCTGGTGTCCCTTGAGGCCCCAGATAACGGCGTTCTGAACAGGATGGTTTCCGATTTCTGGAAGTTGATCTTTAACTTCCAGTCATCGCAATATCGCTGGATATTGTCGAAGTCACGTTGCAAGAGAGTTGCAATGACCTCGACCTTAGGACCTGACCTGTACGCAATCAAGTCGTCTGCGTACGCAATAGCGTGGTGAAGAGAACCTATCAAATCACTTGTGTAAATGTTGAACAGGATAGGCGAATTAACCGCACCCTGTTGCAGACCGTTTTTAATTTGAAACGTACCAGCAGAAGTCACGTTGCCATTTTTCACAACGAACTGTCTACTGGTGAGCATATTGCAGATAATGTACAGAAGTGGTTTGCTGATACCCAGCCTGCTCAACTTGTAGAAGAGCCCCTCCAACCATACGGTATCGAAGGCTTTCTCCAAGTCAACCAGGCAGGCACCCGTGCATTGATTCTTGCTTTTATTCCACTGGACGTCCGACACCAGTTTAGACGCGGCATGTAGGGTATCATGCCCCGCCTTAAAACCGAATTGGTTGTCCGGAATTATGTGTTTGTCCTCAACCCACTTATTCAGGGCTCTATGAATAACTTTCTCGAATACCTTGCTGATGTTCGGAAGGAGACTTATCGACCGAAGATTTGCCGGATTGGAAGTGTCTTTTCCCCTTTTGGGAATGGGCTGCACCACTGCTGTCTTCCAATGCGCCGGATAATGTGCATTATTCAGCGCATTGTTGAACAGGGTGGTGTATATGTTTACCGCTTCTAGAGGGAGGTGTCTGAGCACAATGTTCGGGATTCCGTCGATTCCCACGGATTTCTTACTCCTCAGTGAGACGAAGATCGCTTGGAGTTCTACCTTCGATATGAACGGGGGGTGAACCCTGTCATTGGCGATGGCATTGTTTGCCATGTTCCCTTCATTGAACACGGTGAAACCAGTGTTCTCAGATCGCCATTCCTGCATATCATTTCGAAGGTAGAAGTTGTGCACAAGGACGCGATTTTCCAGGTCATGGTTCGGGCGAACGCTATCATTCACCTTGTACACTTCCTGGAAAGTCGCTCCTATAGCCTCTACTTTCTCCTGCGGATCTTCTATCACAAAGAAGTCGTCATCCTCGACAGCGTTATCTGGATCTATGCCTGCTGTTGTAAGAATTCGTTCGTTGTTCGTTGTTCGGGGTATCTTAAGACACGGAAGGTCGTTGATGTTCTTTCTCCGAAACACCTTATTGATCTGCGGGAACATGCTTGGATTATTGGCTCTTATGGCCGAAATCTTCCCGTTCCAATGCGCATTAACCGTCATTCTATAGTTCTCTTTGATCAATTTTTGGAGATTTTTGATCAACGACTTCAGTGTCCTAACCTCCGAGTTGTGTCTGTCAGCAAACTGCCTGTACAAGGTTTTTAATCTCGACAGGAGTCTACTTTTCTGTCGGTGTAGTGCGTCGATTGTCGCGTTGCGGAATATGTCGGCGTTGTCAGTATGTTGATACCGAGGTATCGTACTGTCCATCGTTCGTTTGATTGTCTCGTCCAATCGTTTCAGGTATCTGTCAATCTCCTCGTTTGACAGGTTCCTGTTGGACGGTGGGTAGAGCGAGTTCGAGGAGAGTGCTCTAGTCAGTACTCGGGAGAAGCGAGTCCAGCGCGTTATACTGTAGTTGTAGGTGTGCGTTTGAACAAACTCTTCCAGTTCCGCAATCTCGTTGGGAATCGTTATTTCGGCACTAAGTCCGCAATGGTCACTGTCGTACACAAAAGTGTGCAAACAGTTCATCGTTTGTCGGTCCGTGTCGGTCAGTTGTAGCCGTACGTCGAACAGCATAAGATCCAGATAAGAGCCGCCTCTGGGAAGGGACGGAATGTCCGATGCTTTCACATCGAGTCTAAACTCGACATTGTGCTGACCCCACCAATTAAATAGTAGGTTCCCTCTAGGATTTGGTGTGTTATTTCCCCAATCCCTATGCTTCGCGTTCAAATCTCCGGCCATGAGATAGTAATTCTCCTCCGACTCCAGCCTTAGGCATCGGAAAAGTGATTCGAGCTCTGAAATAAATAAAGAAGGTTGAGTAGCTTCAGGTGCATAGACCGAGACCACGTACATCTTCTTTCCACTATGGAGAGGGATGCACACGATGCACGCTTCCAGCACCTGGAACCTTCGCACTTCACCACTGTACACTGTCTTGTAACGTAGCTCTTTACGTACGAAGATCGCGACACCACCTCCTTGGGTGGAGTTGGGCCGGTCTCTTCTTATTATATTATATTTATTGTTCCTTAATTTATGTCTCTGAGTTAGCTTAGTTTCGCTAATCAGAAGCAAATCAGGATTTTTATCGTCTAACAACCTAAAAAGTGAGTTCCTACGTTCTATCCTTATCAGTGAATTCACATTCACCGCAAGGATCTTTAAGGGAGTCTCCGCCGTGGTACCCATTACGACTGGAGGTGCGCTAGGCCCGGCAGAAGCGCGTAGATTTGGTCCACCCGCGTCGCCTGCTCTTGTATCTGACGTTGTAGCTGGCCCATCTGCCCTTGAATTGAGAGCAAGATAGCCATCAGGTCAGTTTGAGCCTCAGGTGCTTTAGGCACTGACGCCTTTGGAGCAGCCTTTGGCAGTTGTTTTTGCGTCTTGCCCTGACCCGACGCCATTTGGGCGTAGGTCAACTGGGGTGTGACGGCTTGGGAAATTAGAGCGGGACCAGGTGGACGTTTCACCTCGATCTTCTGCTGACGAACCAGATTTACTTTCTTTATGAACTGGAACTTAGGGCAACCCCGATAGTTAGCGGTGTGCCCCGTGTTCCTGCATAGAGCACACGAGAGTTGCTCCTTGTCAGCGGCCCTATCCTTACCTAGAGGGCAATCTTCTGCCTTGTGGTCCTTACTGCACTTGACACATCGAGGCTGCATGTCGCAGTTCGACGCGGCGTGCCCGAACCTCTGGCAGCGAACGCATTGTAAGATGCTTTCGCTCCTTCTTAATTTATCCCACCGTACAACCTGGTGGTCGAGGACTTTAATGCCTCTTAGACCATCCAGTTTGCTGCTGGGAGACAGCTGGACAAGGAAGAACGGTAACTTCCGGTTCTCCCTCTTCGCCTTTGCCGTGATAAAAGGCTTGACCCCTACGAAATCGAGGCCGTCGCACTTTTTATCCTTCAGCAACTTAAGGATCTCCTCCGGCTCGGTAGACGGTTCCAACCCCTTCAAAAGCACCGTTTGGAGCTTTTCCCCTTTCGGGGTGAAGGAGAAGAACTCCGTCGTCGAGTCCCTCAATAAATTTTTAATTTTACGATAATCCTCTACATTTTCACACTGAATAGCGTGCCTATCATTGGAATACCTAATTATGGTAAATTTATTGCCTATGGCCGACTTACATAGCTCCTTTGTCTCTTTCACCTCCAATTTGTATGTGTTGATTGGTGGCACTCGTTGTTTTGTTGTATTCTGTTGCTGTTGTTGATGCTGTTGTGTCTGCTGCTGCTGTTGTTGAAGTGACTGCTGCTGTTGTCTCTGCTGCTGCTGCTGTTTCTGCTGCTGTTGCTTTGGCAGCTGTTGCTTTTGCTGCTGCACTTGTGGGGTCTTTTGTTGTTGCTGCTTGGTTTGCTGCAGCTGTTGCCCTTGTTGTTGTTGTTGATCTTTCAGCTGCTGGCGTTGCAGCTGTTCCTCCCGTTCTTTCTCTCTTCTAGCCATCTGTTTGGCTTTAATCTCATTGACCTTTTGCTGTAGCAGTTGTATGCTACAGCAAAGGTTTTCAAGTGTCTCATCCTCGTCTTCTGATTCTGAAGACGCTAGTTTGGCGAAGGTATTATTGTCGCCCATGTACCGCCCTTCCCCACCGTCGGAGACGTATGGGTAGCTTTCTTCCTCGTCTGTTGATTCTAGCTGCATTTGTGTTTTCGTTGGCGCCCCCCCCTGTGCTTCTGCAGGCAGCTTCACTGCAGAGCGTGTCAGAGACGGGCGCTTTACCAAATTGGGAGATGGCTTTAGCTTCCTCCTCCTCTTCACCGTACCTTCTGATGCTACGACGGCTGAGTAGCCAGATGTGGAAGCCGTATTATCATCGGCTGATGTTGTTTGTTTGTCCGCTTTTCCCGCTATCGGGATTGCGGACCGTTTGTTTGCGTCCATGACGCCACACACTACTTTAATTGTTTATTTGTTTACTTTTCACAGTTTATGTATTATTTATTATTAAATAAAAAAAGTACTTTTAATGTCACTCGCTGGAATTGAACCAGCGTATGTTCGGTCACTGGTCACAAACACCTCCACTGCGCCACTGGGGCTCTTAAAAATCGTTGTACTTTACGCGTACTTAATGGAATCACTCGAACACTGCGAGAAGCCGAAACACGTCTTGCCACGCTGATGGTCTGTGAACGACTGTATGTACATTAGTATGTACATATGTATGTACATTTGTACGTTTGTATAAAAAAAAAACGTATTTAATTAATAAATGACTGGTGGCACCAGCGTCATTGTAAAGTGTGACGTGATAATACCCAAGGTATTACTAAACCTACTATCAGCCGTTTAGCTCGTCGTGGCGGCGTAAAACGTATGTCTGGTTTGATATTGCAATTAAAACTCAATTTAAACGCGAGGACACATCCAAATTTTAATTCAAACTCAAATATTATCAGTAAGCACAAGCAATTAGCTTGAGCTGCAGTTTCCTTCATGGACAGCAAATATGAGATGATGTTCTCATTTGTCAGTGGATGTCCTTTATAAAGTTCCCTAAATTCAACATCATTTGTAGACACATTCCTTTTGAAATGGCCAATTAGGTCTTCTTTTAATTCACAATAAGTTACTGCACTTGTCTATAACACTAAACGTTTAGGATCATGAAGGTGCTCATTTCGATTACAGTCGCACAATGCACATCTTCGTATTGTTGGAAGACGTTTTCCAGATATTCAGTATGTAAATTAAAATAATTTCTTCTGATTAGATTTTTTACAAGTTCAGTCTGCACATAGTGTCGTCATATGTCTGCATGTCGAGCAAAAGGATGAACTAAATTCGTAGTACATTTACTATTTGCTATCACTTGCGGAGACTAGCACAATTTACAAACAGGAAGCAATGTTTTCCACAATACTTTGTAATAAACATTTAAAACCGCGCAATTAAGTGAATTTTTCCCACCAAGATTTGTCGTGTCAATGAAGGAATAGGTATACAACATTTGATTTATTAAAATCTTCCTTGTAAACAATTATACAAAAAATTTAAAGAACGTAAAATAATTAGCTCATAAGTACTTATGTATGTATGTAAATATGTAAACTTAAAAATTTGGCTGATTTTTTTCGAGTTTTTATTTTTATTATTGTTAGCTAGAATTTGGTATTAAGTTCAAAACATTTTTATAACCAAATAAACTTATATTAAAAAAGCATTATTGTAAAAAATATTTGTAAGCTATCATTAAATAAAATTGTATTAACATTAAATAAAAGAAGTGAAGCATTCGTATTTTATTTCACGAAATCAGGACTCAAAAAACGCAGGTAAACTCCAACGAACGAAGGATCCGAATTAAAATCATAAACTTTCTAAGCTCAAGACTAGACAGCCAATCGAACATAAGCCAAAGTCTTCAGACAGTTCCAGAACATTTCCTATTTTTTCTCGTAACAGGCACCTGCCTGGTCAAAAATAATGATAATGATAAACTTTCATTACAAAAAAAAAAAATACCTGTCACAGAGAGCACTTTCTCATGAAGAATAATCGTCGATTCCAGCCGTATTCCACGATAGCAAAACAAATTGGACGAGCGAAAAGACTCGCAGCTCTGACGCATTTAATGGTAAAGGCTGAACACAACGATTAAAATCTTTCGACTAACTGTACTTTTCATAAGGTTCAGGAGGGCCGCACCCGACATGGACTAACGAGTAAATTTGTTGTTTTTCTTTATATTTTCCAGATATCCCGCACAGGGAAACAATGGGTCCGTTTGAGATCCGAGTGATACTGCTCCCACCTGATGGATGTTGCAGTCACCCCCTCAACCCAACCTAACCTAACTGTACTTTAATTCCATTTTCTTTAAATAATTTTTTCAAATACAAGACTAACAGTGTAATTGTTTTCAATTTATTCCAGGAATTCGACTCGATTGTAGGAAACAAGCTTGAAGAAAATGTACGAAAGCCTGGAATTAGATCTACAACTTCAGCTATCGCAAAATATGGAAATTGTACTGATCTTTTCTACATTTTTTGTACTGAAGCTGTAAGAGGTCGAGCAGTATAGTCAAATATCATACTTAGCCAGTTTGTCATCAATCAATGTTCTGACTTCAATTTACAATAGGACATCTGCAGAAGTCCAGTCGACAGTCGAAAACTTGAAGACTTTGAAGCTGCGTTCAAAACTATTTACGAAGATAAACGAACCTCAAAGCTGAGTCATAATGGGAGAGTACACTTTGTATCACCTTCTCGTGACCCCTTGTTTTACTTAAAATGGTTTTGTGTAGGGCATTTTATTTATTTGATTGCAATTTGTTATTCAATTAAATAAATTTAATTGATGTTCAGACAGTTACATGTATTTATTAAGCGACAATTTTTCAATGTTCTTATGTTTTGTAGTTCTGTGAGCTATATATGTATGTACCTAAAATTAATTAAATCTTAAGAAATAAAGTATCAACGCAAACAACATTCAAAGGTGTTTTGTTTTTCTTATTCAAAAATATATATTTTTCCTTTCAACTTTTAAGAACACAATGAAAGTTTCATATTTCGTCGTTTAAGTTGGATCATATGGCGTTTTTTACAGTTTTTGTGAACCTGTCTCACCTAAATACTGTAAAATAATAATATCTACGTATCATATGCTTTAATTTGACACCAAAATCATTAAAATCCGTCAACTAATGAAAAAGTTACAGCCAAAACAAGTCAGTGCAAAAGTTTGTATGCAGCAGACGAAAACAGTTTGAGGGCTCTAGGAAGGTCGAGTTGCTTTCTGTTTTCTGAGGATTTCTGTTGGCCTGGTGGTTTACGAATAATGACAGTGTAATTGGAATTTTCGTGGTTCGTCTGGTAAACTAGATTTTATGGAATCAAGATCTTTGATTACAGAAAGGCTAGCGAGGATGCAGGGCGTAGTTTAGTCTTAGCATGTTCTGCAATACAGGGCGTCGATGACTTGCAAAAAGTGGTTGATATTTTACGTTCCAGGCGGGTTGGCGAAGTGGAATAAGATCGAACATTTAGAATAAAAAAAATAGCAAGTGACGGTTGGAAGCCAGCGAAATAAAACAATAACTAAAACTTTAAACTGTTATTTGTTTTAACCACAAAGTTATTTGTATAATTAGCTCAAAAATATTCAGACTTTACTGGTTGATGCGTAGAGTTTGGTTGAGCTGGTGCAATGACTTCTAATTGCCAGTCAAGGTTATTCTTCGTGCAGATCCCAAAGAAAACCCATTTTTACTGGAAAAGAAAAGGAAACATGTTAATGTAGTGCTTAGAGTGAAATATAGCAGAATTTATTTACCACTAATGTGCATGTGACATAACTATTTACCCTGGCAGGCCATTCCAAAGTTATTTTAAAAGAGTTTCGATAGAGAGACGTTCCTGTTGTTTCTCAGATGAGCCCTGGGATAATGGCTAAAAATATCGTGGTGTAGGCGTAGATCTATGATCAGTGTTCGACAAGTTAGCGATTGTAGAACATGACCTACTAATTGAACTGCTCGTCGACGTGATGTTGGTAATATTTTGAGATCGAATGACAGTATTGTAGTCGAATCCCAGTCTAACTTTTGCTTTGTATTGAAGAAGCCACGTTAATTTGAAGTATATCTTTAATTGAAATAGACGCAATCCCATTGATTTTGCGAAGCTTGTGGACGTTGTCCCAGAGTTGACTCTGACCGTAATAATCTTAGCAATCTCTTTAGGTCTGAGTGCTTATTTGCCCACACGAACGAATGACAAGATTTTGCTGTATTTTGCTGGATCCTTGAGTTATGAAGGGTTAGCATGAATGTAAACAATCCAGGCCTCTGGAATAAATTAAAAATAGTGTTGTTAGTTTATAGAAGAAGAAAATTAAATGTATTGCATCAAGAAAGTATAGTTAATTGGAAGAAGAAGGAACTTCTTCAGAAAGAAGTATAAGCTTATTATTAAAAGGAAAAACAAAAGCAGAAGCTTATACTTAGAGAGTGTTCTAAGAATCATACCTGATTCAGTTGGTCGATGTCGGGACGTGGAAGAGGAAGCTTTCCGTCGATCCATCTCAATCCTTGCTAGCCATGTAGTCTATACAAATTTTTGGCGCAACAGGTCTATGGGACCCAGGTTGTGCGTGTCATATTCTTTATACGAATGGAAGGGGCCCAGCCTAATACATACCGTGTCTGAAGGAATGATTTGTTATTGAGAAGCTTTTGTGTGTGTCAGACGCTCGCGAGAGGTGGGGCCCTGAAAACTTCGAACCCCTTCCGTAGTCCAACGCACTTACCACTTGAGCCAAGGCACTCACGTGGCAGCCTTACGTAGTTTTAAATTGTAAGTGTGTTTCTTGCTGTCTTCTGTTGTCCTGTGTATAAGATGGAGTTGAGTCCTACAGGACTTGCATATGTACATGATTTCTAAATAAAAAATTTTAAAAAAAATATTAAAAAAATGTAAAAAACTTTACTTACCTACGCATTTAGGGTAAGGAGAGCAGGATTTATTTTCAGGTAGTTTTAAGTATTCCTTGATAGGGGTATAGCAGGGGCCTCTCCTAGAGCAGTTGGTAATTACCCACTTCGCGGAAGTAAGCTCTGGTGTTGGACAATTAATACCTCCTCTACAACCACATGTTCTTGAAGCCCGATAAATAGATGCATAATCCCCGAGATCCTTGTAGGTCTGAAGTCCAAATATCCATAAGTACTAATGACAATAAACACTTTAAAAAAAAGTACATCATTACCACGTGTTTTTGTTAAATTTATTCAGTAAACTCTGAAAAATAATAAATGTGGACATGCCAACGGATTACAAAACAAGAACCACCCAGGTCTAGGTCGTAAGGGTGTTTTTATGGCAACCAATAAATTTTTTTTTGCAAATGAGTTTGTGTTTTAATTACCATTTGTTGCCAACATTAAAGAACTTCTTTTACATTCAATTGTCGCAATCGACGAGTGCTTTGAGATTTCGAAACGGTCTGTGGATGTATGTATGTATGTAGATGTATACACAAAACTTCAATGAATAAAGATAAAACTATACTGCTTTTAGCAATGCTACCTCTCAATTTTAAGCAAACAAAAATACCCAATGCAAAATGTCTCCTATCTTGTAATTCGTCATGAATACAATAATGTCATTAGCTAAAGGATGCAGCAGGTAGCCCACTCGAAATAAGAAATACCTACAATGAACCAGGATCCCGAACATATAAATACTGAGCTCAAGTTCTGAATCACATGCAGTCACTTAATATACATACAATTTAAAGCATCGCACATCGGAGACAAATACAATTTGTAAAGATGATGCCAAAACACGTTGAGTTTGTTGTAATACACCTGATTTATATGTAAGTAAATTGAAATGTAGGTAGTTTCTTAATTTGCAGATGTGTAACAAAGTTAAATTTACATTTACAGCCGATCACAGGAGAAACATCTAATGATGACCAGAAAAAGGAGCAGGCCTAGTGGCACAGTAACACAAGTCAGTGATTGGGTATGTTTTTGGAATGGATCTCCTCATAATAACAACGTCTTTAACATTTTTTGTTTAGTATTTCAGAACGCTGACGAAAGAACGTTCTGGTCTGGACCCTGATGCTCGTATACGCTATAAGGAATGGCGCATTTTTTCAGGTGATGAAGAACTGTTTAGGGTCGAACATTCTAGATATGATCAGATTTACATATTTTTGGGTGTAGACGCCTGCCATTGGGTATTCTTTAAAAAGGATCCAGAACATCACAGGCTAGAAGGTACTGCAGCGTTGCCTTGTTCCTACTGCGGATGTTGCATTTTTAGTCAATACCCAAGGATCTTGGAATCAGTAAAGTCATGCATTTCATAGCAGTTAAAGAAGAAAGCAATAAATATTGCAAAAGTAGTAAAGTTTAAAGAATAAATAAAAAATAACTGTTACAGTGGATTATAAAATAACTCACTTACAAAAAGGCACACTATTTAGTATCATTTGGTTTTTTCTAATCCAATCCTATGATGGAATGGATTCTTTTTGGGTGTACACTACCAGTTGATGAAGAAATGTGTGCTCTTTCAGGCGAGGTTGTGTCGTCCTGAAGCAATGGTGTTTCAACTTCAGCGGTGAACAATTCTTTACGAAAGATACGTCTTCTTAGTGCCGGGCATTCACAGAGACACTGTGTTGTTTTTTTGTCTTTCAGATGATGGTATATCAGGCAGCGGTAGCTTTTGAGAAGACATTTGTGTAATTCCAATCTTCCTTTATCTAAATTCTGGCGGACTATTTGCTCTACGACGAAAAATTGGTGATAGTGGAATGGAAATAGGTTTATGATGTGTTTTAGTTTCCAATTTTGCAACGAACATTACTCGTAGAAGTTTTAAAATGGAAAATAAATTAGAGAAGTACCAAGGACAGTATAGAAAGCCCTGTTGGATATCGATGTCCTGGCATCAATCACCTGTTTATATGGGCCCAGGCATGAAAGTCATTCGTGATTATAAACACATGGACAAAACACTGTCACACTTGGAATCACTTTTTTCTTTATGACTTGTTATCGTTTTTGGATTTTCCATCACTAATTAGTAAAGGTAATCCCACAAGAGCTCTAGCAATGAATAAAGATTCATCTTTCAACAGCTTATGCTCAGACTTCTAATAGTTCTTTTAATATAAAGAGAGTTGTTGTTATGGTCAACAGTAGACTGCATCGAAGGCTTGTAGTTATTGTGAAATTATTATTTTTATCGACCCACAATCCCCACAAACACCCGATGCTTGTCTCTGTGCAAGAAACATGGCTACACAGAACACAACATTGAATCCGTATAACCGTTGGTACGACCCATTACCCAATATACAGTCAAATTAACAATCATTTTTTGTTAATTTTTCTAGCAAAAGAAACAAGAGATTTGACATTTCATTAACACACACCCAATTGAGTGAAAAAACAATTCAGATGTTTCATTTAAACTCTAAAGACTGAAACCAATGGAAAACAACATTCCTATCTGTCAACTAACAGACAATTTTATCAAATATTCTACCACTTAAAAAAAACATGGCTTGGTTTACTTTCATAGCATATGGGCAATGCTCTTTACCCTACCTTATCGACAATACTTTCATTTCTGACTCATGTCATTGCTGAATTATATTCGCCCATATAGGTTAGGGTTAATGTTTACATATTTTGCGTTGCAATTCATAGTATTTTTTAAATTCAAACTTTCGCATTAAATATTTGATATCCGTAGCACTTATTTTCATAATGTCACAGTTAATCAATTCCAAAATAGATGAAGCCATCCGAAGTTTAATAAAAACCGCAGAGCTTACGGCACAGTACGGCGACGAAGGTATTGTCATAGTTTGTATTTGGAAATGCGAACACAAAATTGTTGAATTCACTTCTTGCAGAGTTGAAGAATCCGGAGCCATTTGGGAAGATGGTCGAAAGCCTAATTAATATAAAAAACGACGTAAAAAGAGCGGAGAAGTCAGCTGATGCTTCTAAGGATAAGCAATCCATCGCCGAATACGATGCTGTAAGTAAAACCAGCATCTCATCTTAAATTTTATGTTGAGACGTTTACATATTTAAGGCTTATGATCGAGAATGGAATAAATCATCGAAATATAGGCCAAAGGGCACCGACGAGTACAAACGTTTCATGGATGAAACAAGAACTCTCCTCTCAATGAACATCGAATCGGTTGCATCAACCAGTGTCGTCGAGGGAGAAGACTATCTCATGGAAATTGAAGTGTCGGATATAGATCCTCTAACTAAACGTCGTATGACGCATCCTGTAAAAAATACTGTATGTGGCCACTATTATGAGAAGTCTACGATACTCGAGTCGATCCAAGTGAACCCGAGGCTTAGGTTTGTACGAATTAAGTGACTTGTAACGCGGTCTTACCCATAATTTATTCCACAGATGCCCAGTGGCTGGGTGCGGAAACAATCAGTTCGTGCAAAAAGCCCACCTGGTCGAAGATCCTGTCTTTAGGATGAAACTGCAGAGAAGAAACGAGGAAAATTGATTTTATTTTTATTGTTTCCTTTTGAAAATAAATGTTAAAAACTTTGCCTAAAACTATTTAGACAGTCCACTTCTATCAGTCACTCGGCGATATGTTCTGTGCAGCGCTTATGAGAGTATCATGGATGTCCTTCGCAGATTGAACATGGCCGCGAACAGTGCTCAGATACTGTGGATAAGATATGGGTCCGCTCGTGGTATCCGGCATGCCAGGATCAACTCGAACTGCTGTCACTGCGCCTGGTAGGTAGTGCTGCGCGGAAGATAGCTGCTGTACACACTGAATAGCTGTTTTAAGATGCAACTCGATTTGGTCACAATACGAGTAGAAATCCTCCAAGTGCTTATCAAATCGCGCTGGATTGTTGGTGTCTCGCTTTAAATTGTCTGCCAAGTTGTTTTGTTGCAGGGAGAAAGCGCCGTATTTGAATGTTAATGAAAGTGATTCCCGAAGTGGACCAAATAGGCTCTTAACTTTGGAGATGTTGTCGATTTTCTCAGTTTGTTGTTGCTGTTGCTGCTGCTGTGGTGGTGGTTGCTGCATTTGTTGCGGTGCCATTACGCCTTGCATTTGCTGTGCTTGTTGAGGGGAAGCCTGCTGCATCATAACGGGCGAGACTCCTGCTGGTAGCATGGGTCCACCCATATTAGGTTGGGGCATTCCATGCATGTTCATTTTTGGTGAAAAATTGTGTTTTACTGAATTATGTGGGCACAGATTAATATAGGTAAACCTTTCTTTGCGAAGGGTACTTCGAAAACTGCAGTGAAATTGACAGTTCATTCAAATAAGTGATGCCAGACTCATTGCTTTTTTAAATATACAACCAGTTCTTTTCAAACTTAAGTTTAAGCTATTCATATCTGGCCCTTTAGGTGAAGAATTATTCATCGAGGTTACTTCTCTCTACAATGTCCGGCCTTTAGTCCTCAAATTAAACCGAACCAGACAATATAGTCGAATCAGACTATAATGTGCAAATCGAGGCACATAATTAGCTACTTTTCCCCGAGGTGTTAAGTTCAGTATCGTGAATGATAAACATATTCACACAATGTCATGAGGAAACAGTAGGGCTACATAAGAACTATCAATGACGTTACCATAAATTTACCTTGTTATGCTGTTGAAAATATTCGTTGACACTGATTAATAGACCTACGACGACAAAAACATAAGTATCGCACCTGCCTATGGTGAAACTCATTTCTATGGTTTGGAAAATGTCTAACAGAAATCAAAGCAGATATTGTTGAACTCTAATGTTAAAACCATACTGCCTTCACTTCTGGGTAGTCTTGAATGTCACTGAACAAGAAGTAATCAAACTTATCTTTCCACTATATTGTTATATTATCTTAGAGAACCGCTTCTGAAAGAATAAAGTTGTCAAAAAACATTGCATGCCAGCTTTGCTAGTGTGGCACTTTGATCCATTGAAAATCTACCCAAAAAAACGTATGATTCTTGTCATCTTTTCCAGTAATAAGTAATTTTATGTATTAACTGAAGAACTGCCTTTTGTCAGTTTTTTAATCATTCATTTCGGGTGATGATGTTCTATAAAGTTGTCCCTAGCTTACTAGATAGAAGGGTTTTATCATTCTCAGCCTCTTAACAAAACTTGTATTGTTAAGTAGTCCAGGTACTTCTAAATTGCCGTGGTTGTGAAATCTAACCTCGTGTCTTCTTGTCCTCTAAATACAATGTCTATGTCGGCTTTAATATTTAGTAGCAGTCGTTTGTTACATATTGAGAGGCAGTATGCCGCCCTAGAAGGCCATGTATTTTTTAATGTGAATTTTCAATTCGTGTTTTAGTGTACATTGTGAACTGCAGTCGCAAGTGATTGTACTAGGCAGTTTCGCCTAGTTTTATTCGAGTTTTGAAAGTTCTCGTCGCTTGCATTCGCTTGTAGTTGCTCAATTCGCGTTTCGCCAAATCACTATGCCATGAAGACCTCCATATGTACTTGTGCAATTGGTCGCTAGTAGCGAATCGCATCGCATCTCGCGTCCTAGTATACAAAGACAGGGGACTCTGTGTGCCTAGGATCTTGGAGGTTGCAACAACCGTTTTGATGACAAATGAGCAGCAAGCATGTTTTTATTTTTTTATTACAAAAGAATTAGTTTATTCTATATTGGTTTTTTTTTGTTTTTTTATCACTATTTACTATCCCGAAAGTGGAAAATAATTCATACAATGGAAAATGCGTTAAAAATAATTTAACATACTATAATAACAGTGTAACGTGGCTCTTAATCTCGAGAGATGGATAGAGGTACAAAATGATTACACATACATTGAACATTTTCTCCAGGAAAAACAGAAAATAAGAACTTGGCTCTAAGATCACTGAAAAATTATTGCGTTGTTCTTATGAAAATAAAAATTGCATAAATGGAAAGTAGACTTCGTCACATTAGCGAGAGACGATTCTGTGTCCAAAAATGTGTGTAGACAGATTTTTCACTCGTGTTGTGGAACTTAATTTATGAAACTAAATTGCAAGATACTTTGATTTGTGAGAGTTCGGGCGCCGGCACGGCGGGTTCTTACAACTCGGTCTTCTTCGCCTTACCGCTGCGATCATAGCCCTTCAGTTCTTTGGTGGCGTGCTTGGCGATATATTTCAGGAAATCATCGACTTCACGACCTTCATTGTAAGCGACTGGTTTGTCCTTGCTGTCTTTGGGCAGCCAGAATAGTGTGGGGAAACCACGAACATTGAATGTTGGTGGAACATCATTGGCGGTGGCATCCATTTTTGCAATGACTACATCTTCGTCTTCCAACTTTTCTGCGAGTTCATCGTAGATTGGACTGAGTTTCTTACAGTGACCACACCATGGGGCATAGAACTCAATAAGGGTGTCCTTATCGTTATTAATGATCAGATCATCAAAGTTTTTGGCTACTGCAACCTTCACTGGGGCAACATTGCTATCGGGAATTGGTTCTGATTTGATGTAAGGCTCGAGCTCACCGTCAAGCAATTTCTGGGCAAAAGTTTGCAAGTTTTCCACAGAGAATTCGTCTTTTAAAGAGTACTTCAGTCCTGCCTCGTCGCGAGCTAGGATAACTGGTTTATCGCCAACAAAGTCATAGCCGTACTCGTTCAATTCATGTTGGAATTCATCCTTAGCGGCGATGGCAAAGTTAAGTTTACCGACGAACTCTTTGGCAACCTTAAGAATGCGGTTTCTCCAATAATTAGTACCCTTGGCGTTCTTAACGTAGTCAACGGCATAGTAAGCAGTGAGCAAGGGATTCTTGAAATCGTTTGCTACATCCTGAGTCTTGTGGCCAACCAAACCGTGTCTAAAATAGGGGAAAACAATTATCAATTGCAAGTCATTCTCGAAAAATTCAAAGAAACTTACAAATTTGCTTTGATGAAGTTGGTCAAATCCAGTTCGGAAGAGCCTTCAAACTTAACGGAGGATGGTTCAAATTTGTTTGCCAACTGTGGTGCACGGAAAAGGATGATGGCATCGCTATAAGGACATTTAATGTTATCACAATCAACGGAATGATGTATTTTGACTTACGTTTCTCCTTGTTTCTCCAATACTGGCTTGGCACTGGTATGTCCGAAGCGATGTTTCTCCCTCAGTTTGTCAGCGTATTTGACGAAAGTAGCCTTCAAACTTGATTCCTTTTCGAAGAAACCAACAATGGCGGCTTCCTTGGCGCTTAAGAATTTGTCGAATTCTTCGACCGTCAAAATGTCCTTTGACGACGGACCAACTTGAGCACGCATGTACTTAGCAATGCCAACGGCTTCACGTGGCCCATTGTAGTCTTGTGATACCTCTCCGTTACGGAAGATTTTTAGGGTGGGATACCCACTGACAGAGAACTTGTTACAAGATTCCTTACCAGCTTCAGTACAGTCGATTTTGGCCAACGCAATTGGTGGATCATCGTCTCGGACGAGCTCGGCGGCTTTGGCATATTCAGGTTTCAGTCTTTTGCAATGCCCACACCTGAAATCATAAGGATTAAGATTACGTTCATGTATTTCAAGTAAACAGTAAGAATGGGAAGGTCTATTAGTCTGGAAATACATCTTTAGCTAAGGAAATCTATGAATTCCAAATGACTAAATATTTTAAGCCAAATGATCATCCTTACTATTCGATCATAGTGCACATATGTACATATCTACGTCAATACAATATACCCTCTTTATATCGCTGTTAAAATTAAATAGTACCTGGGCGAAGTCGGACCGGGTTCCTAGTTAATCATAAAAAAAAAGTGCGCAAATCTACTTTATTTTTAAATTTCAAACTTACTATCAATATCAACGGTCGACTTTGATTAATTGGCGTAAGGTAATTCTTCAGTTGTAATCAGGTGATCACACAACTTTCGAGTTTTCTATTTTAGTGGCACATATGTAGCTATCACCACGTCAGTGGAGCTACTAGTTCTGAGAAAAGGATTTCTTACTTAAAAGAACGAGGGGTCCTAGTTTACACCTGGAAAGTCACCAACAATATTTTAACCAGACGTTACCGCTTGGTTAATGCGCTTTACTATTGGTTTTGTTTGCAATTTTAACAAAAGAATACAGAAATTCCTGAAGAAAAAAGGGTACCAGTTCTTGATTCAAAATAACGCAATGGGAGGTCCACAGGTAGTTTGAATACTAGAATAACCTACAGAGCCTAGAGCAATCCAAAAAGAGCAATGTAAGGTTAACAAATTACTTAAACTCAACAAGAACGCCGCAATGGACGTACATATTACTCCGATTAACGCGGAATGATGAAATAATAAAATACGTTGAGCGACTTTACTAGCATATCCCTCGACCACCATACAGCACATAACTTCATCTATAAACATGTGGTCACTGATTTTTACTTGTCATTTTCCGGTGTATCTGGTTTCGTGATTATCATTGCACCTTGCATAAGGTTTTCACAAGTTGGTGATTCATATTCTCCATTTCGTTGTATACAGTAAAGTTAAGTGTACTTTAAACTGCTTGCCAGTGTCTTACACCAGCACAAGATGAGATCTGGCCCATGGGGCAACATGGGAACTACGAATGACTGCCTAAATAGCACTCAACTCATACAGATAATGCCGAGTTTATTGCGATTTCAGCCACCTACTCTCAGTTGAAGCAAAATCTTCGTAAAAAATGGGGAAAAATTGAAAACTTTTCTGGAACTGGAAACTTTCCTAGCTTTCAAAACTTTGTTTTTTAACGTAGCTTTCCATTTATTAGGGTTCAACATGAGTTATAAATATGAAACGTCTGAATTCATCGTTTTTTCAATAAACTGCTAATAGTTATTATCTTTTAATAAAATATACAATCTTTTCGTTTTCAATTCACATATAAAATTATAATAACAATTAACGTAAAGAAAAACTTTTAAGATATTTGAAAAACTTCATAAGAAAAGCACTGTAGTTAGTAGTGACGGGACTTATGACTATGAACACCTTTCCTTGGTTATAACTATTAGAGCGAGTTAGTGTGAAATTTTAATTTTGTATCACTGTAAAACGTGAAAAATTTAATTTTCTCATTTTTACGAATTTCACGATACATGCGCGGATCTAATAACTTTGGTAAAAGCCAGCTCATCATGTATTCCTATTTCTTTTACATAGGGTAGGTGCCTACATGCTACAACTTAAAATAATTTTGCTCAGTTGATCTTGAAACTAGATTTGTACTAGGTTTGTTCGCGTACTTTCTGCACTCAAATTTGTAGACTGTAAAATTTCAAGGAGTGGGGGATAAAATTCTCTCAGAGAGAGGCAAAATCACAAAAAAGGAAACGAACGCGAAAGCTACAAAACGTAGCTTTTTACACGTCAAATGCAAATGCATACAAATACACAAACAAGAAGAAATTACGTACAGGGATCTGACAGATTTCATAATTCAATGCAAAGGAATTTCCTGCATTAAAAGTCGTAACATAGGGAAATTTCTCACTTAAACAGGGTTTCCTGATTTTTCGTAGATTTTCGTTGACTTGTGAGCGTAAGTGAACAGACGTATTGCATACGTGATCTGGGCTATTGTACACTTCACTTCTGGCACATTGAACAGAGTATTTGTTTCAGAGCCTCTAGGAAATTACTTGCTCCGTTTGCAAACCTAGCTGCACATAATGAATAAATTCTACCTAAAAGATCAACATCTTCATATTCCAGACATAGGAAGTGTTCTAGTGCATTTTCCTATTCAGATGCTAGTTTTGTCTATTGTACTCATCAAGGAATCCACAGCTAGGTTAGGGCATACTACTAATAAGGAAAAAATCATTCGGCTAACATCGAGATAAATTCAGTAGTTTTTAACCGACTTCAATATCACCCCTTGACAATGCTGACATTGACTGCCTAAAAGTTATATTACGGATGGAATGAACAAGAAAACTTATATTTGCTTTATGATAGTGACTATCAATACGATCTGCAAACCTGAAAGGGTTTAGTATTGATTTGCAAGCTACATACATATGTATAACGTAAACTTACAATTGCAATTTCAGAAATAGTTCGGCTGGTGACCAACCACTGATCGTTAGTCAATTTATGAGTAAAAGGTAATGCAACGAAGTTGCGAAACAATATCTAGTCTGCCTCGCCTGTCATTGGACCAGGTTGTTCGAGCAATGTCTCATTCTTTGTGCGAAGTAGTGTCTTAAGGTTTATAAATGAAAAATTAATATGCAATGAAAAACAAAAATAAATGAGTAAGAAGTGGTAAGCAAAAGCCAATTGAACGAATGGGAACAATGTGTTAGATCTCAAAGTTGCGTTTTTAAACAAAATTTTTTTATTTGTATAAATTATTAATATCGTTCTAGATACCATAAAACAGGAACAAGCTGTAATTGGAGGTTCGGATGTATAGACTTGTGTAGAGCTGCTACTTAGACAACATTTAGTACTTTTAATTGTACTCTTGTCTATTTCTGGATTAATCTAGGGCAACTTCCAGTCGGGTGCGAGGAAGTTGCTGAGCAAAAACTGCTGATTGTTCAAAGAACGTGAGGAAGACGTTGATAATTTAGTTATAGAAGAATAAATATATATTCATTCAAAAGAAAAACACTTGGTGTATTAATTGTTCCAAAGGCCCATGCACTTCGCGAACGTCTTCGTACTAGCGAAGTGGCATACACCTTTTCAATAGTGAATTGGCAATCCACTTTTCCCCAGCGAAGTGACTGGCGAAAGGTAGGGCAAAGCCGTACTGCTCGGTCTCTGCAAGTGACATCCCCATGTAAAATTCGTTAGGCAAATGCATGGGCGGTGGTTAAGCAGGGAGTTAGTACCCATCACTGGTAGTCAGGGAAATCGCTTGTGCTGTGCTTCGGTATGGCCGAACTACCACTTTTAGGTAAGTATTGAGATATGATTGTGTATTATTGTAAAACGGGAAACCGATTCATAATTTTGTGAAAAAATGGAATGTTGCGGATTTTTCGATTAAAGCAACAAAAACCTCATTCAAAAATCTACTCGACCACATCGCAGATCTTTAAAATGTGATGACCACCATCGGTTCACAATTTGCTGAATTGCATTGGAAACCGATTGCGCTTTTTTCGTGTTTTTCGGGCAGAAGCCTCTTAAGTGTGGCACATTGCGTTTCAGTTTTGTGGAGTTGGCTGTATTTAAAATTGGAACGAGAAATACTAAAGTGGCACACAAAATCCGAGCTCTTAAACCAGAACCTCTTTTTAGAGCAGAAACAAAGCCAATGTAAACCGTAAAGAACAATAAGTTCGTTCAGCACACCACCCTACGAAAGGTTCTGTATAATAAATTGAAATTCCGATAAGAATCTTGTTGCTTTCCTGAAACATGCACATACTTCTTCATGTCATGATAAATGATCTTTATCTTATCAGAATCGCAATTAGAACATATTATAGTTGTGTACCTGAAAGGCTGGCGATAAAACCATAAACAAGGCTAGAAACTATCAGTGGTGCACCTTATCTACCAACAAGCTTCTTCTTATTTATCACGCACAATGACTAATCGTGTGTAATTAGAAATCATTTTTTAAACAGTAGTTCAACGTATGTATTTATGTTTCTTATCGATTTTCCTTTTTGAATTAACACTATTGCGAAAAAAAAACCGGAAATGAAAATACATATCTGACAGATAAAATATATTTCATGAGAAAGTCGACGTCATACGTGGCGACAGGCAAATGCACCATTTTCGAAGTTTTTTTTTTTTTTTCTTCTCTTCTCTTCTTTTTTAACTACAAAATTATATTAGATTGTAAATAATAAAATAAAGACTCACCATGGTGCATAAAACATGACCAATGTAGTTTCATGTTGTGCCAATGTGGATGCGAAGGTGTCATCGGTAAGTTCTAGGACATCTTGTTCGGCGCAGCTCACCGATGCAACGAAGCAAAGGAGTGCCACAGCGGCTGCTCTTAGCAACATTCTTGAGATTTCAATTTAAATATGTTTTTAACTAAATGAAAACCAGTCGAACACAAATCACTTTGTGTTTTCCTTTGAGAAAATGTATCAATTATTAATTTTTTTTTTTTGATGGCAGTAGATACCACTTCAACAAAGGTAACCGGCTAAAAAATTCTGCTAGCTCGTATTTTAATGGTAGTTGTTCGGTCCACCACGTCTTCTTCGTGATTTCCAGTCTACGACCTTTTTGTGTTGGCTGCTTTTGATTGGCTGGAATTTGGTTAATTTTCGAGAATTCGAAGTTTTTATTTATATTAGTGCTGCCAGAGCTATTGGAGAATTTGTTTATTGAAGCATTTTTGTTTTTTCGTTACAAGACACTTCTTTATTGATTTTGTGTTAAATTTTTAAAGGTGTCGACACAAGCAGATATCCATGACTGAAGCAGATGTCGACCTCGTGTAATTTATTGTTAAAAATAGAAAGAAAAAAAAAACGAGGAAACTAGGCGGACGGTTAGATTCGAAATGATGTGGACTGGAGCGTTGGAATAGTCTCTTCTAAAGAGCAGAATTGTGGTCTCATAATGGTCGGGGCTTTCTCCATCTAATAAGGTCCATCAAATGTCTCAAATAAAATTTCCTTATTTATTTGGGATAGATCCAAAGAAACAGTGGATCGAGAATCTAGTTCTTGCACTGATTTCTATTATTCTGATGAAATGTTATTAAAATTGGTAGAGTCCGCACACAAGTCAATTATAGCTGTTCAAAGCTAAATTATTGTTTCTGACCTTTTGGTATTGACCTTTGTCTTTCGAAAAATTTGTCCAATATTTATGTTAAAAGAGCCATATAACAGACGATGGATTCGTCACCGTCATTGTAGACAGACGGATGAATTTTAAAGTAGAATCTATATTGGATATGGGTTGAAAGATGATCTCCCTTGCATTTTTTCTAGAATGTGATATACTGTGCGTTTCGCAGACCACCGCAGTGATAAGAAAGGGGTACAACTCCGTGCATTCGTAAAACATAGTGGAGAAGATATGAATGGTAATGTGCAATATTTGCAAGACGTACTCTAAGTCTTTTAGCTAAATTTTTTCGGTTCCTTTGACTTCTTAAAGATCCAACTGCTAAGAGTTCCAATTCTTCTTCCGAAAGGAACTGGAAATATAAATTCCAAGAGGTCTATCAGCTAAAATTATCACTTGTACCAATGTCTGATGTGGATGTAGTCCAAAAGCCAAAATACGTCGACTACACTGGCTCAGCCACATCGAGTGAATGGACAATAATACTCCAGCCAAGAGGATGTTCGAATCATAGCCCCAAGGTTCGAGACGATATGGAAGACCGTACCTCCTTTGTAAAGATCAAGTTATTGTGGATAATCTGAACAATTAGAAACAGCGTGCCCGGGATCGAATAGAGCGGAATGTTGCCGTGTCTCAGGCAGAGACTAAGTAAGTAAGTGAGTACCCGTAGTCTGATAAATTGTTAAAATGGCTATCCACTGTTTCTAGCTAGTTGAGCTCGATATCAGTTTTCAACTTCTTTGCAGAAAAATCACAACTAAACCAAAACTTTTATGATGGTGGTAAAGAAAAGCTAAGCATATCTGTTCCAGAATTTCTGAAGACACATATCTGCCACATGTCCCCCGGTTTTGGTGCTGCTGGCATAGATAAGGGGGTAAATTTTGAGATAAACATTCGCAAAGATTTTCATAAAGTGAAGATCGGCATTAAAACAAATATTGGCGCAACAAGCCCATAGGACCCGGGGTCTAGCTTCTCATAACCATTCACGTTGTGCGGGTTGTATTCGCGAAAGAAAGGGACATGCTATTTAATACTGTGTCGGAAGGGCAATTCGTTATTTGAGAAGCTTTTTTATGACAGCTGCACTTTGGGATGTTTGTCAGACGATCGCGAGAGGTGGGGTCGTGAAAGAAATTTTAGGTGATGTCTAGGGATTGAACCTGGAACCCTTTGCTCCTTAGTCCAATGCATTAATTACTTGAACGACGCCCATGAATAGTATTATATTAAGGGCATCCCCTCTTGTATATATTGAGATGCGATGATATGGGACTAGTCAACTTTCTTCAGATCAGTCGATTGCCAAACGTGACTTCCCAAAGTTCCCCAACTATTTCCCCTTCTAGTTAATCAGGTAAGAGATTTGACTTATCTTAGGTATTCCTCAACGTCCCTAACTTTGGTATGGAATCCTAACACTTTCCATCTTTCTCGTTAGTAAATCTCAACAAACTTCGCAAGGTATTGAAACTAATTTAAGGAGTTAAACGTTTTGCCATGTTGTGTTTTGCAATAAAATTTTGTGTGTTTTCCTTTCTACATATATTTACAAACCCAATTTGTATTTTTTTAAATAATACAGAAATGGACAAATTATTTATTAAAACAAACCTAGAAAGTCAACGTAACACACCGAATATCTCAAAGCGAACAAACCCCATTACTTGTAGTTTCGTAAAAACAAAATTGTTTATGTAGATTTTTGGTTAAGTTCTGCACTTTAGCACTACAATTAGTTTCGCGAATCTACAAAATGCTTCTGCTCAAAGACGTAACTCATCCTCTTAATCTGGAAGGATACACAGCAATTGTTCCTAGCATTGGCGTTGGGAATGCTGGTCAATTGGCCTGTGACTTAATCATATCAACACTAGAGCTGAACAGAGTGGGCAACATCTGGCACCCGGCATTGATTCCCATTATCGGGCCTTCTGCATTTCAACACGACCCACAAAGCAAGGCAGCATCATGTGAAGTCTACGCTGATGCCACAAAGAAGGTGCTGGTCATCCAAATCCGGTCACCGCTCATATCGTCGCATTTGAATGATTTTCACACAAAACTGGTTGAGCTGTTGGAAAAGTGTTCGAAAGTGGTGATTCTCACCAGCAGTTTTGGTTACGAGAAACACACTGTGGAGGGAGGTTTCTTCGAATTCATAGCCAATGAGCAATTTAAAGAAATGTACTTGGAGCAGCTGGGAGCTCTGAGATGGACTGAGTTTACGGGAGAAGTAGTACATGGAGGAGGAAACGCATTGAAATTGTACAGAGCTTTGAGTATCAGCAATGTTCCTACGCTTTTGTTGTTCAAATATGTACTCGAAGGAGATAATTCACAGGATGCATCACATTTGGTAAGGGAACTGGATGAACTGTGCGAACCTGAGCTGCAAATGAAATCCAGTGATGGTCTGAAGCTGAGAGTACCTACATCTTGGAAACTATTGTTTGGTAACGAGGTGGGGGAGTTGATTTTCTAAATTGTATACGTTCAAATGGTTTTTTTTTTTAAATAAAAGGTTGAAGGATAGACATGCTTTTTATTTGAGGAAACACCCACCGCATTCAAAATAGGTGCACGGTGTGGTACAACTATACCAGTACAATGGGATTGTTGACAGTTAATTGAAATATAAGTTTATGCTGTGTTGGAATAACAGAACTTAAATTTTGTACAAGGCCTGGGTACAAATAATGTTTGTCATTTATTTAAAAAAAAAAACATCGTTTTCAGGTGCTGTCACCAAAAATACGAAAAAGGTTTGTTCGATTACAATTCAGATTTTGCTTGGGGTTCGATAACTCGGGTAAATAGGATAGTAAACTTTTTTTAAGAGTACTACTGAGTACCACTTTACGGATAGATGTTTTGTTATTCGTCTATTATTACAAGTTTGTATTGCATTCGATTCGATGATTAGACGAAAGAATTAAATTAAAGTAGGCACATATAATCAAAAAACAATGAATCTTATGTCCACGGTTTAATAAGACTGAGGATGTTACCCCTTACTTTAAAAATAAAGCTTATGGTCTGAATATAAGTTCTTAACTAAGTTTCTTCTGCATATCTAATAGGCTCTTTGCATTGTGCAACCCAATCTTTCATTTTCTTCTCGATGTCATCCTCTTTAAAAGTTTGATTCGAAGTTATAGCTATTTTTTAAGTTGCACTGGTACAGAAAACCTGTTTTGTTTTTTCGGTTTATCTAACCGGATTTTAACGGCCCAATCAATTTTTCGGAGCGGGTGACTTTCGACTGATTTTAAAAGTTTAGTCTAGTTGCCCTCCATAGTCTAGTTGTTTGTCCATAGAAAGAAGAATTTGTTTTGTTTGTCACTCTTGCATCTCCATGTTTCGTAGGTTGGACTGACCAGCATACAATGATAAAGCCCTGCTTAAATGGTCTTGATTATACCTCTCGTGGAAGGGTAGGATTACAAAAATATTTTTCTGCAAGGCTGTAGCGATAGTTTTGCTTTCCTGTGGCTCTCCATAATACACTTTCAATTCGTCAGTTTTGAGTCCGATATTTTTAAGCGTCAGAATTTAGGTCCGTAAACTAATTTTTCTATGAGTTCCATTTATGGTAGAGACTAATGTGTTAAGTGAGAACCCTCGCACGCCTTTGTACCTGCATTTAGAGCCTTGAACAAAAATATGGTTAAGACTGTTGGGATACCAATTGATTACAAGCAGGTCAATCCATTAATGGTATAATTAGATAGCGCTTTGCTATCTATGTAGCTACTGTCTATTACCAATGTGCTCCGGTGTTGGCCGTGAAGTTTCCATCATATCCTTTTCTGCGGCCGTACTTGAATAAAGAGCAAATATAATGTTTCTATAGCTCAGCTTTCCTCCTCCGGTAGTATGGAATGAATCAAGCATTTAATACTGAATCATGCAAATCTGTAAAGGAAACTTGAAACTAAGCCTGAGACTAACAATATAGATCTCAATAACCATCCTTTTGGATGGAAATTGAGAAATTGTGGAGAAGAGGAACAGCTAAATTTACAGACTTCACAAATAGGGACATCGGATACATCATGGAGCTTGCAACAAGTATTCTTTGGATTTCATTCTGAATGAACGGATGGATCCGAAATATAATTACTCCTACAATCATGTCAAGCGACTCATGGGCATTCTTATAATGGCAGATTTGTTTCTGACTTTGAGTTAATTGAATATTTATGGAAGTGCTTGCACGAAGTAGTGATTTAATCCGGCCAGGAAAGCAGAAACTGCCATAAAATACTTGCCTGAAAGAGAGGTCCAAGTTTCGAATTGGAATTGCACTCTGCAAAGATAGCGGTGTAACAACCTTCAGATATTCATATTCAAATGACTTAATAGGAACAATGTGTTAAAATTTTGCTAACGGTCGGATGTAACTCGATTTTATCCACAGAAACGCCACTAATTTTGCCCACGTTGGTGAGCTCCCATTTGACTTAGTGCAAGCGCTTGTACATATGTACATATAATAGGCTATGGACAAATTCAATCGTTTCCTTGTCAGCTTGAGCGTAGAACGAGGGACACCCTCAAGGCTTACTATCTTATATGTAATTCCATCGTTATACTGGCTGCCGTGATTAGCTAGGAACGAATAATAACGTCTTTAACCGTTTTATGAAATTCGATTACATATAATCTGAAATAAAATGGAATTCTCCCCCACACAGTATGATTCATAGAATTTCACAAGTAATGAAATTCGGCCTGTTTCCCACTGGACTTCGATTGTGTTGGATACACTTCAATAATAATCAGACCTCGATAACGATAACAACCGGAAATACGACTGCGAACATGTTAAAAACGTGGCATCCGCCAGAGCATCACCGAAGATAGGTATATCGCAGTTGGGCAACGGATTTCTCGTTCACTTTGTTCGGGTCTGTTGCCGGAATAGCATAGGCTTGTGATTTCTCGGTTCAGTTTTTATTCACTTGAAATAAGTAAGTGTAAAGTGCTTTTTTCACCTCTCCATTTTTTTTTCCCTTAAATCTTAATAGTATATACAGATTAATTGCAAACAATTCTCTTTTGTATTTTAAATTGATTACGAATGTGCCAAAGCAAAACAAAACATTTATCTTGTTATTTGCACAGTGAAAAAAAAAATTATTTTTTCTCCATAGTTAGTGATACATAGTTTGTGGAAATTAAATTGAAAACTTCTTGGGAGTAGATATCCCGCAATGCGGTGTGGTTGCAGTTCTTTTGTGGCACGTGGCAGTTTTTCCCCTATTGTAACATTGAAACGTCTTCTCAACTACAGTTGGATAAGTTGAACAGAAACACTTTGAAGTAGTTTTTTAATTCAACTCGCTGGTGTGGCAGTTCAAGTAAGAATTTTTTCACTGCTGCTGTGTCACAGACACACTTCACCACACAAAGAAAGTTCCAGAACACGTTTTCATCCATCTGCTCTTCCTGTCGCCTACAGTTGGTGAAAAGCGGCAGCCATATTTGATGGTTGCAGTCATATCGAATTACAATTTGACTTATTTGCCTTTGCGGTGCTATTCCAGTCGAATGAAGTTGATGACTTTGCACAATTCGTTGCACTTTTGTTGGATTTTCGTTGTGAAAATTCAGTTGCTAATTAGCCATTTCACTTTGTGAGAGTACAAGATGGCGACGTATATTGGCATTTCGCCAAGCCTCGATTTGCCGTTTTCAAAATGGCCATTTAGCAATATGGCGGCTTAACCGTAGTACCGGCAGTCTACCTACTTACATATATGTATGTATGTACTGTAGAGAAAAGAGCCACGCTATCGTATCTTGTGCAAAAGTACTTGGGGGAGAAAAAATAATTTGTCTGATGTAAGTTAATTGTTTGCAGTTTTGTATGTGATATTCCATGATGACCAAATCAGTTCTGCTACTGAATTAAAATATTTGACGAAAGCAAAAATACCAAATCTACTGAAAATCGAATATCGACCACCAACCGCATGGCAAAGTAGTAGTTTGCCATTACATGTACCATCGCCTACGAATAGAGAATTCAATTGGAAATTGTTTTTTTTTTTGTTTGCAGATTAACTCAGCTAAAATGGGTAAGGAGAAGGTTCATATTAACATCGTCGTCATTGGACACGTCGATTCTGGTAAATCTACCACCACCGGTCACTTGATCTATAAGTGCGGTGGTATCGATAAGCGTACCATTGAGAAGTTCGAGAAGGAAGCCCAGGAAATGGGTAAGGGTTCTTTCAAGTACGCCTGGGTGTTGGACAAATTGAAGGCTGAACGTGAGCGTGGTATCACCATTGATATTGCCCTGTGGAAATTCGAGACCGCAAAGTACTATGTGACCATTATCGATGCCCCTGGACATCGTGATTTCATCAAGAACATGATCACTGGTACTTCGCAGGCCGATTGTGCTGTGTTGATTGTTGCCGCTGGTACTGGTGAATTCGAAGCCGGTATCTCGAAGAACGGTCAGACCCGAGAACATGCTCTGCTTGCTTTCACCTTGGGCGTCAAGCAATTGATTGTCGGTGTCAACAAGATGGATTCGTCCGAGCCACCATACAGCGAGGCCCGTTACGAGGAAATCAAGAAGGAAGTATCTTCCTACATCAAGAAGATTGGTTACAATCCAGCAGCTGTTGCCTTCGTTCCAATTTCTGGCTGGCACGGTGATAACATGTTGGAACCATCATCCAACATGCCATGGTTCAAGGGATGGAAGGTCGAACGCAAGGAGGGTAACGGTGAAGGTAGGTTTATTTTCTTTTTTATTTTATTTCTATCTAAAATTGTTGAGATCGAATAGCCGGCTATTGTTTCATAGTTTTTTTTCTTTTCTTTGCAATTAAATCGATATCGTTGAATGAATTGATTGCGCATGTGTTAGTTTGCCATTTTGTATAGCAAACAAACTTATTGTGTCACGTTGCAAAGATTTGCAACAATCAAGCTGTGACTATTTCATCAGCCACTCACGTTTGATTCCAGATTAGATTCATTAGTCACGAGCATGAGTGTAAAATGTTCTCTCATTCATTTAACAGTAATAAAAAAAAAGAATGCGCATGTCAGTAGAGACGGCGACCACCTACCCACCCAGACGTGAAACTCACCCACTAAATGTGAATTCATTTATTTTTTTTCGTTACAGGTAAGACTTTGATTGAAGCTTTGGATGCCATCCTCCCACCATCCCGCCCAACCGACAAGGCTCTCCGTCTGCCACTCCAGGATGTGTACAAAATCGGTGGTATCGGTACAGTACCAGTCGGTCGTGTTGAAACCGGTGTCTTGAAGCCAGGTTGCGTTGTTGTGTTTGCCCCAGCGAACATCACCACTGAAGTTAAGTCCGTTGAAATGCATCACGAAGCTTTGACCGAAGCCGTTCCCGGAGACAACGTTGGTTTCAACGTTAAGAACGTTTCCGTTAAGGAATTGCGTCGTGGCTACGTTGCCGGTGACTCAAAGAACAACCCACCCAAGGGTGCTGCTGATTTCACCGCCCAGGTCATTGTGTTGAACCACCCTGGCCAGATCTCGAATGGTTACACTCCAGTATTGGATTGCCACACCGCTCATATTGCTTGCAAATTCGCCGAAATCAAAGAGAAGGTCGATCGTCGTTCCGGCAAATCGACTGAATCAAATCCAAAGGCCATCAAGTCTGGTGATGCCGCCATTGTCAACTTGGTGCCAAGCAAGCCATTGTGCGTAGAGTCGTTCTCCGAGTTCCCCCCACTGGGACGTTTCGCTGTCCGTGATATGAGACAAACCGTCGCTGTTGGTGTCATTAAGTCTGTTAACTTCAAGGATGCCAGCGGTGGCAAGGTCACCAAGGCCGCCGAAAAGGCCGTCAAGGGCAAGAAATAGCTGCAACCAATGAAAATCATCATTGACCAGCATCAATGCAGCAACAGTAACAGCAACAACATCAACATAAACAACAACAGCAGCAGCAGTAGCAACAACAACAGCACTACAACAACAACAACGTTAAAACTATTTGATAAAAAATATCATTGCTTCCATCGTAAAGAGTTTCGCAGGAAAGGAGGAGACGGGTCTCCGTATTCATTCCATCTACTACTACTACATTTAAAAATAACTATTTAAAAACTATTTTTTTATTCGTTTATTAATTTTTTTTTTTTATGAAGAGAAAAATACAACAAACACCCACACACTACTCAAGCATTTATATAAATAATATATAGTTTATATAATGATGAATATTTAAAAGTATATATTTACATGTATGTCATAGTTTTCTACTCTTGATTTATAACAAAAAAATATTCCTTTTCGTACAAACACACGAGTGGGGTGGAGAAACTGCATTTTGCTTCGAGACTGCATTCCCCGGGAACAAGAAAAGCACAAACTATCGTCTAACTAAACACAAAAGCAAAGAATGTTTGGCCAAAACTATTTTATAAATGAAGAAGAAATGTAGTTTAACAAAAAATAGAAGAAACAAAAGTAAAATACATGCGATTTGGAAGCTTTAAAAAAAAAAAACACTTGTTTTTCTTTATTGGGGTCTAGGGATTTGGTTGTTGGTTGGGTTCATTAACATGCGATCGGTGCAGGTGCAACATGTGCGCGTGCATTTTTCAAAAGGGGCTGGGCACTGCATTTTGGCGTGCACTTGCGTTTTTCTCTGGCGGAATGCCACGTGAATATTTGTGACTGTCGCGTCTTACAATTGCTGATAGGGGAAGGGGTACAGATGTACATACTTGAACTTGATTACGATTCGCAGGGTTGGGGCGATGCCACAAACCCCACTGTCTGCAGTGTCTCATCTACATCCGTAGATGCGGCGGAAGAGGGTGAGGTGTAAAGAATGATTCAATAGTGAGTCAGACTGAGGAGATTTTAATGGATGTAGGATGTTGTAGTCGTTGACGTTGACATCGAATTGTTTCGCCGGATAAAAATAGAGTTTAAGGTGATAAAATCTGTAGGTTGAGTGCTTTGCTCTTAGAGCTTTGCATTCATTCATTGGGTGTTTCCAGTTATATTATTTCCCCTGAGTTTTCTCTTATTACTAATTAGTCAACGTGGTGAAATAATAATGGTAATATCGTCATTTGATTGGCACGCATTTCTTGAGTTAGTGACAAAAGTTGTAGCCGGAAATACCTGCATTAGAGAGCGTCAACCATGCCACAAATGGATTAAAATAATGTTTTTTTTAATATCTTCGTATTCCTATAAAACTATGCCTCTTCATTGATGGTTATGAGGTGCAGATTAGACTTTGTATCACTTTTTCGACTCTGTTCTACACCTCACCGCACAGATTGAGGTTCTGGAAGTATGGGAGATTGTTAATGGTATTTAACCAGAGTCGATTGAGTGGTAGCTTTTCAATGCATCACTACAATCCGCCTATTTTAGATATTTTAAGCTTACCCATAGGCTGATGCTATGCAGGGGCTTGGAATCTAGCTGAAATCATGTCCTTTAATCTAAGCCAAGATATTTTGTTAAACCCATTCTGTTCGAGCAATAGCGGCACAGTGCCTCGAACCCCTGAGTCACGGCATCCACTGCTTATTAGTAATGTTTACTGCAAGAGGTTTTTGCTTTGCTTTCATGGTTTATGGTGATGCTAATAAGATACATTCAGTCAAAATATAAGCGGGAGTGAGTCAGCAGGCAAAAACATAAGTTAGCCTCTATGTATGTTTGAAAATGTTGAAAAAATCCTACACTGTGTAATATCAAGAACAAGAGTTTATTTCATGTGTATAAAACATTCAAAGAAGACCGTCAAGTAGTTGAAAACTTGCCTCATCCGAGACCAAAAAAAAAAACATCGACTAATTGAAGAAAGTGCTGCTTGTGACTATAGTTATGTATATATACATATAAAGCTATATGTAGCTTTCACAAGAACTATTCGTCTCTCACGAATCAGAATCAGAGACGCGTCGCAGCACGGCTTGTTCGAAAAGAGCTGAATTTACATCTCACAGATCCATCGTTCTGAGGAAATTTTAAACCAAAAACGCTACCAATACGATCAAACAAGCAGTGTTTTCGTTGTGATTTTTTCCTGTGATGGAGTTTTCTTATTCTCTGATAAGGTAAGCATACATTCCGTTATTTACTATCCATGAAATACATCGCAAATCACCAAAAGAAAAAGAGATATTGGCTTAAGAAAACCGACTTAACTTACCCCTCTTTGAATTTTGAATTTAGCATTTAGACTTAGTGTCTTGGAAACAATTTCATACAACGCAAAAGGTATCGTAGTCAATATTGTGCCAATCGGCCTTCTTGCGATAGAGTTGCGGGCCACAAATAACCTAGTCGGTGTACAAGAGCCTCGCGTTCCTGGTTTACTAGAATTTGAGGAATTTTTTAACTCCAAATTTAAGGGCACTTCATTCAGAATCGTAGCAATACGCTCTTTCACATTTTCTCAGTTGGTCCTCACCTAAAATAAAAAAATAAATACTTGGCGCTACAGGTCGATGGAAGCCAGGGCCTAGCTTCTTACAACCATTCGTGTTGTGCGTGTTATATTCTTTACATGAATGGAAGGGGCCTACTGTTTAATGCCGTGTCCGAAGGGTAATTTGTTATTTGAGAAGCTTTCTCAGGACAGTTGCACTCTTCGGATGTTTGTCAGACGCTCGCGAGAGGTGGGGCCGTGAAAAACTTTTAGGTGTTCCCCGACTGGGATTCGATCTCGAACACCTTGCCCCATAGTCCAACGCACTAACCACTGAGCCGTGGTCCTCACCTGCAACAAGCAAAAACCCATCTAGGCATTTCACAGGGCTTGAGCTACGATCGCCTGTCAGCTCTTAAGTGAACAAACGTTTAAAATAAAAAAAAACTTTTGTTATTTATTTATTAACAGTAAATATCCTAAAAAATGTTCAATAAACTTTCGCTACACTAAATAGTATTGATTTCGAGGGTACCCTCTAGCCCTCTACTTCTCTTCAGTCGTGGTTGTAACAAAATATTTTGTCAGCTTTTGTATCTGGTTATTGCTAATGCTGTCCAATATCCACAGAGGATCAAGATAAATTTTTCCCGATAGTTTCTCACGACTAGAATCTCCAATTATATATTTTGCACGTTGTCGACGATCAGCTACACGACCAGCGCATAGCGTTATTAGCTCCTTCAAATGAACTTTTGGTATGCTACTATTCGACGATATATAAATTGGAGCGAGATCAGTAAATAAATCCATTTTGTAGGCTTTACCAAATGCCTGTCTTTCCGAGCGACAAATCTGTGAATAAATAAGATTTACACAAAAATTTTGAAATCTCTTTGGTGGGTCTTACCTCAACGGCTCTGGAGAACTCTCGTAATTCGTATTGTTCTTCGTTTAACCATTGACCTGCCTTAACAGAATCCACTATCCAATTATAATTCACGATCCATAATCCACGCACTAAACCACGGAGTAGGTTAAATGTACGCCGTGGCTCAAGGCTAACTATGTGAGTGGTGTTATCACTGACGTTGTCTTCAAGTTGAAATCCTTGGAGTTTTGATATTGCCTACAAATAAACAAAAATTATATTAATTTACACTGGGGTTTCAGATGAAACGGTGCCTTGGTACGCTGCGTATTGCAAGATACAACCAAAAAAGCCTTTCAATGGTTATTGTCAGATTTTGGTCTGAATGTATGTTTTGTGTAAAGTTGGTCAAAGTAAAAACGTGCCTATTCATCATGACGGAAAAACTATTTGCAGTGTACAGTGTATCCAGTCGCTAAGCATCTGGCATCTTGAAGAGAGAGCTGCAGCCCTATCCTTGTTGATGCTTGACTCAGTAAGAAAGGTACAAATTCATCGTTTCAATGCCTAACTGATTGCCATAGTGTCTTAAACAATTTTACCAAGCCTAGCTTTGAACTCAAATTCAGGTTTATAATACAAGTTTCGACCTGTATCATCAGTTATAGACTTCAGTTGGTATTTGTATGTAATTTCACACATAAGGATAAAGTTTGCTGCGGTGGCTGTGGTTTGTTATTGTTTCAAAAAGTGTGATTCACAAGGAAGCCACAAACTTTATCTACCGCAGAAGAACTTTATCAACTATATAGTCCTGGGACTTTAAGTAAAGATAAGCTTCACACACAAGATTGGATAAATAGCAAACACCATGCTTATATTTTTCTATGAAATACTTTTCTCTTTAATTCAGTGGTAATTAAAAGAATACAATCATAATCATGCGAGTTAACAATGCGTAATTTTATCAACATAACTAAAACAGGAAAGAAGGAGGATTGACTATCTAAACGTACCAACCTCTTTGACGAACTCAATTTGTTCTTTGTGCATATTCGTGTAGACCAGAAATGGATAGGGTTTCGGTTTGCTATCGGCAGATGCATCTTGTGTTGGTTTCGCTGCCGTTGTAGCAGACTTCGCGATCACAGACTTTGCTTTTTTTATCGCCTCGAAGTCCATTGTACTGCGACGTGATGAACGGGCGACGGCACTATTGGTCTTGGGTGCAGCCTTTTTTTGTTCTATTTTTGATTGAGCGAGCGTTGGCATAATGGTTTTGCGGCGTTTCGTTGTGGCTGTTGTTGGGACAGATGATGGGGTATCTGGGGTGTGTATTCTTTTTGGAACAGCTGTACCCCCGTCTGATTCGGTAGTTGTCAGTGATGTAGGTGTTAGAAGAATATCATTAGGCACAAATAGTTTACGCTTCTTTTTTGTTACGGCTTCGCCAGGGATCGTTGTAGTAGCTGTAGTGGATTCAGATGGAGTAGCTGCAATAGTGGAGTTCTTTTGACTTGAATCATAATTTCCAAGGAAGAGTTCCTTTCGAATTATTTTGTTGTTATTGTCTTTTGGAGTTAGGAGCGCTGCGATTGTTTCAGAATCATCTTGAGAGCTGCGACGACCATTGATTTGAAGGTCCTCGGGTCGAGCAGTGCGCACAGATTTAGCTGACTGGTTTATGTTTTGCAAACGTTGACTAATAATGTCCATGGAAACATCTAACAGTGTACGTCTTCGATGGTTTACTGGAGTTTTTGTTGAAGTAAAGATTGTGGCCGAGGCATGCTCTTCTAATAGTGAACCTAATTGCACAGGGGTTTTAACGGAATCTTCTTCTATAAGGGTCGAACTTGGAATGCCACCGCCGATTGGTGTTATAGGTGCAATGCTTGACATTTCCATGGTATGCAGGTCAGATGGTCGAAAAGTTGTGCTAAACATTGTGCGTCGGCTTTTGACTGAAGATGTGGACCTGATTGATTGTGGTTTAGATTGTTCCATTGGCTGTGGCGTGTATAACGTACGCCTGCGTGTGCTAGTATTTTTTTCCAAAGGCGTATTCTTCGTAATATCCAACGATTTCTCAGTGCATTTGAGAATCTGATTCTGAAGCTTGTCGACTTCTAGGTCTAGATTCTCTGGAATTTCTTCACTAATAGTGGCAAATTGCTTCTGAGAGGTTTGGTCCTCTTCTCTTTGTGTGATGCTCATGTTAGTTGGAATGTGAATGGAACTTCGCCTGCGAGTTCGAACACCGGGTGTATCGGTTTCGGTCAGATTGCTGATGACTTTTTGTGGGGTTTGCGTAATTTGAATCGAATTACGCCGACGACTGGGGGTTTTCTTAGCCGAAGTAGAAACTGTTTTGTTTTCAACTTCAAACTCGAGCATTTTCTTGGCGCCACCTGATTTAGGTGTCATTTCGACGGTATCAGACAAACTAGATACTGTGTCAAGGTACGCCAGGTTCTTGAGCGAATCGCCGGGCGTTTTAGGAGTGCAGAAGTTCTCATTTATTCTAGAATTTCAAAGGATTTATGTAAGTAAGTTGATAGGAGAAAGAAGACAATAGTGAATGCATACCTTTGTAACATTTGTGTTGAAGGTGATTCCATAATGGTGCTATTGCTTGGTGTGTTTTTGGCCTTTTCCAATTGTGTAAAGAAACGAGTTATATCAGTCTGTAGAAAAGAAAGGACAGGTTGTAGAGAAACATTTCAGAACAAAGAGTAACCTGTCGAGTGCTCTTAAGGTGTGTAAACAGTTTTGTATTTAATTAAATGATTGTTGTTGAATGCTTACCTTTTTCTTTGCTGGATTTATACTTGATGATGATGTTGCTGGGGCTACTTTTGGCTTTAATCCATTTTCTTTCGTAGGAACCTTTGCTCTTTGGCGGCGATTTTCTTCAGCCTCTGGTTGCATTGATTTATAACGCTGAAAGGGATGTAATATTGTGAGTATCATAAAAAAAATGTTCTCCAGTTACTACTTTCGATTGGGTTCTAATATCTGTTTAAGGAGATGAATATTCGCTCCATATTCAGTAAAATTGAAAGTTCTATCATCTTCCTAAGTGTCTGAAACTGTTCTACAACACCAACCAAATTTTTAGACTAAGACAAATCCTAGATAAGACCAACGAATTTCAAGTCGAGACTCGCCATACCTTCATCGACTTCAAAGCCGCATTCATCGTCTTGAGCTCTAGAACTCGATGGGGGAATTCGGGATCCCTGGAATGGTGAAATCTCTGAATCAGTTCCTCTGAAGTATGCATTCTCGAGTGAGAATATCTGGAACAGATATTGCAGGTGTAAACACGAAATTCACTATCTTCAACAAATCAGTCAAGCTGTTGGGATCCGCAGACAACATCGGTCGCGTCCAGCGCGCCGTTATACAAACTTTCCCGGCAATTGAAGACCAGGCACAACGAGTTGGCCTTCAAGTAAATGAGGACAAAACCAGGTACCTGCTGTCAACAAACATACAAACCTCCTAGGACAAAAAGTCACTGTTGCCAACAGTAACTTCAAAGTGGTTAAGGAGTTTACCTAACGCTGTTAATTGGGATTGGTGAAACAAATGGGTTCAGAACTCCTGACTACGAAGACGAAGTGCATGCTCTACAAAACATTGATTCTGCCAGTTCTACTATATGGACCCAAGTGCCGGACGAAAAGCAGAGGAGATTTCAAGCACTTTCGAGAGAAATATTCTTCGTCAAATGTTCGGTCCTGTATGTGAGGAGAGGGAATGAACAAGTTACATCGCGAATTCTGTGAGCTGTACCAAGATGTGGATTCAATGACTCGACCAAACGAGCGAATGGAGAATAATGCTTCAGCAAAGAGGGTCTTCGAATTACAGCCCCTAGGTTTGAGACGACATGGAAGTCTAAACCTCCGTTTTAAGGATCAAGCTATCGCTAATGCCAGAGTGTTTGATCTGAAGAACGGGAAGCAGGATGGCCGGGATCGAATGGAGTGGAAGACTGGCGCCTCAGGCTAAGTAAAAACGCCCAGTCCTTAGAAGTAGTGTTCTCATATTCTCAGTACATACTGACTCTACTATGTACGATGGAAACTGGGAGCTCTGTACCTTTGATATACATATTCTTCCGTATATTGATTCTGCAGCATTATTCCTTTAGAGTACAGTTTATTATCATTTATCGTCGATTCTGCACTTACCATGCTCTTCCTGCTTCGTTTGGCGAAGTCGTTCTTCTTTCCTACCATTCTTAAGCAGGAAGCTTGCTTGCATTCTTTTCCTCCTAAGCAGTGCTTCATTTTCCTTTCTTCTTCTATTTCACCGACGTGTTCTAAAGCGATTGAATGTGCATGTATTGTTATAATACAGGTTTTATCTCGACAAAGGCTGATGACTCCGCTACACGCGCCACTGATTGTTGACGTTGAATGTCAGACTAAGAAGATCAAAAGAATCTCAAACTACATTCATATGTACATATGTATATGCAGTGAAGGTCAAGCTGAAGATTCCTATGATTGTGCAACGCAAATGGATAACTTTATCATATCCCCGACGAATGGACAGACATCCAAGATCTAATTGGTATAGTGTCAGCTCTAAGTGGAAAAGTTGTTCCAGTAAATTTGAGTATCTAACAAATACTGATATAGTGGCGACTATGACTAACTTCATACAAGTTTGGATAGGCATGAGACATTAGTTTGCACAACTTTGTGCGAAAAGAGAAAATGACTGCGACACAATACGGATACCATTTTAACCTCACTTTTGTGGTGGAAAAAATAATTTAACACAAGTTACCTTCATCTTATCATACAGCTCCGGGTTCTCATAGCGATCTGCATTGGAGATGGGGAAATCGTTCGGAGACATCAGTTTCATTTGTTTCTTGCACGCCTCAATCCACAGAATGGAGACAATCGGAATATTCCACTTTTTAGCTTTGTTGTATGTGGACAAAAGGCCATCTTTGAATACAACATGAGTTGTGTCCCTGTTAAGAACAAAATGAATTCTTCTTTCTTTTGAATTGATTTATCGTGTTTCTCACCTCAGCAGCTTGTCGTTCACCTTTGCTCCCAGTGCTGAAATGACTTTCTTTACACCCGACGAGCGATTGTCTTCGCCAGTTCTCACTTCTACATATACAACTACGTCTTTCATCAATTCCTGTATGCTTTTGACTTTCTCCGGAGATTTTCGCTCCTCCTCGGTGATTATGTCCTGTTCCTCGTGTGGTATATCAAAGTTCGTATACGCTGACTTAGTAGGACTTCTGCAAATCACATCAAATGCTTACGTGTCAAGCTTCAAGTTATCCGTCACAATTCTTACCTCAATGCCTTCATGGCACGCAGCCGTGCCGCTGCCGAAGGACTATTTAGATCCCTCTGGATCCGTGCTAGAAACGGATTGTCTTTTGGTGTGCAGGAGCCTAAATTCGCTGGTATCATATTGCTGATTGGCGTTGAAGGACGTGTATTGCTTTCCCCACTACTGCACATTACGTCCATCAAAGGTTCATCGTTCACTGTTTCGAAATCTGTATTTTTCGAGAAGAAAAAAAAATTTCACCAGTGCTCGTTTGAGAAATACAGATAAACAAAGGCCAAGTTAAAATATAATAAATAAAAAAAAAGTATATGTACTATTATTAAATTTTTTTTTCTACTGTCAGTTTGACAATACGTACAGGCGATTCGCGAATTCGGGGGCGGAGTGTTCTCATCGCCCGGAATGAGACAGACCGATTGTTGCGAATTCTTATCGCGGCTGACAGCCGCACTGGTACCAAAGCTGCCGTTGAAGCGCGCAGCAGCCAACGGCGAACACTCTTTTGCTGGAACCATTAGTGGTTCGTCTGGCTGGCTAGCAAAGATTTTCATCAGATTCTCATCCCGAATGCTCAGTCTTTTGTTGGGTTGTGATTTGGTTTTGTTCTCCTTGGGAGTTGACTTCTTGCCAGTGAAGGAAACATTGGCAAAGCTACGCGTGAACGAAGACATTTCGAGTGTTTTCCATGTTGGTGCACGCGTTACAAAGCGATCCATTGCACTTTATTGGTATTTCTGATACACAGTTTTCTTATGAACTTATATAATTTAATATTAGAATAATATAGATGGTGGAAATTAAAATTAAAAAAATGAGATAAATAACTTCTGATCCCCACCCAACGGAATCAGAAAATATTTTTTGAATTTTCACTCGAGAAGGCTGTGTTCGCGATGTATGTTCACTCAATTTGACAGCGGCTCGGAATTCAGCATCAATTCAGTAACTTCATTTCGGTAGCATGGGTAATAAAGAAATTGAATAACTAAAATTATAATTCTTTGATTCTTTTCAGACTTATAAGAATCTTGAATTAGGTCTGTTTTAAGGTTCTTGCAAGAGAGATGGTGAAGTACGAACAGAAGTACAATGTACCCGGAAAATGATTTGCCTTACGCGTCAGGCTAAGGAAATAAAACGACCTTTAATGATCTCATTCCTTCAAGAAGAGTGACACGTCTAAGTGGATTTCTATGAGTTCGCCGACTAGACTAAAGAATAATGTTCTAGATGTGCGAGTTTGACTACCGAAACGAGGACATAGAACATCTTTGATAGAACAATGTCTGAAAACATTTGTTAATTTCAACCTAAGGAAAAATATTCTGCGGACGACTAAAACAACTTTATAGCATAGATTTTCCCGAAGGCGGATGAAGATATTCTCGCCCATTCCGCGAGAGTATAATTCTTTGGTATTCCATCCAGTTTCGAAGAGCTTCAACAACGATCTACAACTTACTCATAGTCCAAATCTGCATATGTCATTTGAGATGAATATTAAAATCCATCGCACACCGACGAGTTAGTAGAAGAACTTAGAGGAGAAAGTCAGGAAAAGGAGACGCTCAAATGATTTGAAGTGTTCATTAGCTTTAGAATCAGACTCAGTGCCTAGTTTTATGAAACAAGGTCCAGTTCCCAGTTGCCCATATGTAATACAGCCTGGTTTCTGTATCTCCTACATATTTCAACGATAGAGTTTACAAATCGAACAGTTCGCGTTTATAGTTTGAAAACATTTCTCTGTCAAAAAACATCTCAACTAAAGTAGAAATTTCACAAAAAGCAAAATATATCCTATTAGACAAAAAATGGCACTTAAGGACACCGGCCTAAGCGGCCGACTCATCCCAGATGAGAACATACCATTCCCAAAAATGGAAAAGCCCCAAATACTGGGTTGTTTCAGTATCAATACGAATCGTGACTACGAACCGTCTGCAGAAAACTTTCGCTACTTCCGTATGCCCCAGAAGTTTCCACTAGATCTAAACGAAGGATACGGTCTGGCGAAAACAAAGAAAGAACTAATACAGGAAGAACGCTTGGACAATCTGCTTCAGTATATTTACCATCATCAGGACGAGTTATTAGCCAGAGCAGATTTACCCAATGCCAGAGGGGTTGGAGATTTCGAATTCATTTGCTTTCGGGGACTACTTCGTTTAGTCATGTGTACACCCTATGAATCTCGTGAAGACTGGTGTATTCATGCAACAAGGTACAAAGGTAACATTTACCTCTGTCAAAAGGAAACTGATCAGAAGAAACAGGAGCGCTGGAATCAGACTGAAAACCAGAATAAATTCCTCGCATACGGCTTTAAATTCGAGCAATTTTGTATGACAAGGAGTCCCAGCGAGGAACCGAATACAAATGTGCCAGTTGACGAATGTGAGGAGTTTTGCTGTATGTACAAAACAAGGTTACAGGGAATGGAGCTACTTTTCGGCGCTGAAGTAGATGGTGCCTTAGGGAATACAGTACATCAAAATGTCGAAAACAAGGACGTGTTGAATGCGATTAAATTTGTTGAACTCAAGTGTTCCCTAAGACCGACCAACGAACGACAACAGCAGAACTTTTTTCGATTTAAATGTAAGAACTGGTGGTGCCAGAGTTTTCTCATTGGTATTCAGGATCTCATGGTTGGTTATCGTAATGATAAAGGATTTGTTGACGAAGTAAAACATATGGAAGTTCGTTCTTTGCCAAAAATGGCAGCGGTATGTTAGAGATGCGTTTAGTTGGCCTATTTTTTACGTGATCCGTTTTTTGCTTTAGAACTATTGGACTCCGTCGCAGTGTGCTGATTTTCTAGTAAGATTCCTGCACATGGTCAAGAATATTATGAGGGACGTCAACTGTCCGCATACTGTTTACGAATTCTACTTCAATCCCCGGTCGAAGGTGATAACTTACCGAGTCTATGGCGGGAAATCTTTGCACACGATTTTACCAGATTGGTATGTCACGATGCTGCAACAAAGAAGCGGCTCGAGTTTGACTAGAACCTTTTCAAATATTTAAGCGAGCAAAATTTTGTACATATTTATTACAGTTTTGAGAAAAAAAGTTATTTCTTTTTTACTGTGTAACATACGGTACACACAAATGCAAGAAATGTGTTTCTCTTTTTCAATAATGCTGCATATTTCTCTTCCTTCCAGATGGGATTATCTTCTGGGCTCTCGCTGATATTGGTCAGTGGGTCAAGTACTGCATTTATGTAACATAATGTCTTTCTAGCTTTAATTTTAACAAAAATATGTATGAGAGGAAGGCAGAATAGGATTTCCATGGCGTTAGTGGAAGCTCCTCTTATTTCACTTGTAACGCACAGGCACGGTTTGGAGCTTGCGTAGTTAATTTTTGATAATGTACATACGTTTCGTACAGTCTAGCAATACATGCATGAAAATCGTTGTCAACGAAAGTCTATGGCAAGAGAAAGATTAGCTAAGTGCCCACGAGAACAAGCCACTTTACTTGTGCCAGTTTTCTTCTTATTGTGAAGCATCATCTGTCGTATGTCTATTCACAGTACCAACGACTGATTGTGCTAAGCGCAGGCTCAAGAAAATTAAAAATTAGTCAAAGGATTCTGCAGTTGTAGATTCAAATACTTTATTGCGTTTTACAGCTTGGTGCAGCCTGCTTCAGCCAACCGCTGCATTTGATCGTAAGCATCTCTAGGATATACTGCACTAAAGCTAGATTACTGTACTTTAGTAGCTTTCCTAGGTTTAAGGTTATAAACTGTTTTGACCCGCATGCATGCTAGAAAAAGGGTAGGATGACTGGACAAAAGGGTCTTTGGGCCTACATGCCTCGTAGCGGTGCCATGAGCGCTTTGTGTGAGTCCAAAGGTCATCGGGTGAATGAGTCGTACAGATATTCATAGTGCAGAAGGATATATGTACATATGTAAATCCACACCGAATTCCTATGATAATTCATAAAGGAAATCACTCGATTCAGGGAAAATTATGGTTTACGGTTGTAGAAAAACGTATGTCAATGTGACGAAGCTATACATATTCCCTTAGCCAGTTCAAGCTTAAAGAAGGCTTCCGCAACAATTTTGGCGGTAATAACAGTCGAAGAAGCATTGGTAGCAGCGTGCCTATCAGGAAAGGTGTATAAACTTGCACTATGAAGATCGCAAAAATATCTGCGATTATATGACACGAGAATTCCTACAGCCCATCTACACATCTATCCCTCACACCTTCATTTCGGACTATACGTACATATAAATATCCCTAAATTACTGCTCCAATAGCAGTTCGTTTTTTGGATTAACTTCGAACACCTTAAGGCTGTGTATATGACTGAGGGTATTCACGTTCCGCGACGCAAAAACGTTTCGTGTTTAAATCTTATCCACACCTATTCAAATTGGAAAAAAAATAAAAGCCCTATTACTCCACACGAGCCGAATGCCAACTTTCTTTCCGGTCACTACAGTCATTACCAATGGAATATATCTGAAACCTAATGATACTTAAATTTTAATCCATCAGCCCCTTATTACACATACATACATACTTGACAGGTCGATGGGACCCACGGCCTAGTTTCTCACAACCATTCGTGTTGCGCGTGTTATATTCTTTACACGAATGGAAGGGGCCTACTGTTTAATGCCGTATCCGAAGGGCAGATTGTTCTTTGAGAAGCTTTCTCAGGACAGTTGTACTCTCGGATGTTTGTCAGAAGCTCGCGAGAGGTGGGGTCGTGAAAAACTTTTTAGGTGTTCCCTGACTGGGGCTCGAACCTTGAACCCCTTGCTCCATAGTCCAAAGCACTAACCACTGAGTCACGGCGCCCACTATCAGCCCCTTACTAGACTCCTAAAAAGAGCTGCCGCGGTAATGTCCTGGGTCCGATGATCAGCCTCTTAGCAGGAAATAGGAGAGTCTAATACGTCCAACATCCTTTGGAAGGAGTACATATAGGCATGTGGCTTTAGGCAGAAGTTGTAGAGTTGAAGTATTCTCAATTTATCCTTTCCACCAGCAGAGGGGCCTTGAATTTGAGTGTCCAGTAAGAGATCAATGCGTCCCTCACCGTTTGGCCGTTTGGAATCATCGAGTAACTGGGTGTCAAAAGGGACAAGCGTAGAAGTTTGTGCAAAACATTAAAACAGTAAACGAAAACCTTTTTCATCTTAAAGCAAGTTTATTTCATACATTTTAAATAATTATATTTAAAAAAATAATAGTATCTGAATAAGTTTTCTATAAACTATATACAAATTATATATGTACACAAGAAATACAAGCATACGTTTTGTAAATCGTAGAAACAATTAAAAAAAAGGCAGTTTAAATTATCATTTTTAATTAATAATAAAAAAAAAGTGTTGTCGCGCGACTAAAATTCAAAAAAAAGGTCAGAAAAATTTCTACCATTGGCCTACATTAAAAAAAAATTACATTGCTTTCTTTTTTATAGGACGTTTTTCAGTCTTAAGCGGTTTTATGGCAAAGGACCTCACGATGCGATACGAATTCCTTTCATGGTTTCCCTCATCTCTTTTTTTTTAAGTATCTAACTATAGTTTTCTTAATCCTATGGATTCAACAAGTGATTTGAAATTATTCTGAAATGATATATAAAAAGTTTGTTCATTATTTTATACTGAGTTTATGCAATGACGATGTATTTTACCAATTCCACTGACTAAACTGCGAGCATCCCACAAGGACATTTGCGATTGTGATATTCTATGATGTTGCGGATGTAACTTAAATGGATAGTAAGATGCCGGAGGATACTGGTGAAAGGCAGCGATTGGTATCGGATGCGCCGGCGCGTGTTGAGCAGATATCTTACGAGTAATTTTTGGATCCTTCTTTTTGCTGGACGATTTCGAGGATTTAATAAAATTTGGAATACGTGCTAATAGACCACAGTAGTAGGGATCATCTTGTTTCTTGCGTTGCGCCGATTTGCTTTTCGGATTGACAGTTGGAGGAATGGCTTGGTTGTAGATTTCATAGTCAGGCTATGAATAAAAACAAAATCTTTAGAGCGATCCACAATATATTTCGTTTTAATGTTTACCTTTGGAACGTAAGGATTGTCATCATAGGTTGCATATCCATTACGCTTTCCCTTTAAGCTTGTCTCTTCGGCCAGGATTAATTCAGCTTGACTTTCAATCGTTGAATATGGATCCTCACTACCCGAAGTTGTTGGGGAAGTTCTATTACCATTATCGATATTCTTACCCATGGTTGTCATTCGACTCTTAAGCATATCGATGGCAACAATATTAATGACCAGAATCCATAACGGGCTGTGAATAAGGTTATTGCTGGATTTCACTACAGAAATGGCAGATAAACATTGACGCTCCAGGCGACTACACTCGGGTGCGGTTCGAGAGAATTCACGGTTTATATTCATAGTAAACTTACGCATGTCAAAGAGCTGAAAAAATGTATTTAGCGGTATAATAAAATAAGGTGAATGTAAAATAACTTTACCTTGGAAGATGTTCCAATGTTGATGGCTTGATGTGGCATTTGTAAGATATCAGCCCCGATGACTGTTTCTTCGTTAGACAACTTCGAGGTGCTATGTACATAAACGTTGGATTTGCCATAACGCTTAATGAGTATATTTCCCGTTTCGTCCATTTTTAATTTAAATCCATCGCCAATGGCTTTTTTGACTTCTTTTGTTTGAGTATCACGCATTGGGTTTTGAAAGCCATTCAGGCCGATTCTGTTATTAAAAAAATGTGGTTAGTAGGGAACATGAGTAAGAAATTGAATAATAAAATGCCTACCTGACTCCGTCGAAGCCATGTTTTGAACCATTGATAGATATGACAGAAGATCGGGCATACGCTTTGGCTACTCTACGATTTTTCTCAAAAACAATAACCTTGGCCCAAATTTCATCGTCAATTTGTTCCCACTTTGATAGAACTTCGTCTATGTGGTCCTGAAAGTAAATAAGTATAACAATTAAACAGATCAGATGGTATATAGGAAATCTTTTAAAATAGGCTAACTAGCAGTCTCAGAGCACATTAGGATGGAGTTCTCTTCGATAACCCGGAGAACTATATTACTGCAGAAAGAGAAGTGGAACAATTTCTATTTGGTTCAGACTATCTATGCTATGTACGTTATATTTTGGTTTAAGGATATCATTGCAAATGGACAAACTTATATGTTGTTCTCGTATACAAGGATCATGTAAACGAACAAGATGTCGATGTCGCTTAAAGTAGTTCCCTTCAAATCGTGTAAAGAATGTAATACGCCAAATACGTTATATTCTTCACATCTCCCCTACAGACTAGTCGCGCCAAATTATTGTATTTTTGTATTATAATCCAAAGGATTCAATGTTCGAGTCCCAAAAATTGAAGTGGAGAATGCTTGCTTGAGCAAAAGCAATGCAATTATGGACTTCTTGGTAAATTATGATATTTTCCTACTTTTATCTGCGAATACTTGTAGGTTAGGATGAAGCTGCTGTGCTAAGGTCTACGTGTTGTCGTGACTTTGGCTACATTACGAATTTTTTTCATCAGTTTTCTTTCTTATCGTTATGTACCAATTTAATAGTAAGCCGGTTCTATACACAGTTATGACGTAAGTTACAGCCAAGATCCACTGTTATTGGTTATCATATCTTAAGACTCAATTATAATTTGATTTAAGTCATCATAATCCAATACGGATAAATCACAATCATAGAGAAACTATACAAGGGAGTCAACTTTCCCTCCTCTGCACCCTCTGTGATCAAAATACTAGTCAAGTTCACCACCATTTCTATAGACTGTCAGAACAGAAATGTTCCTTCAGCTGTGTGTTCAATTCCCCCCACTGGCACTGAGCGCTATTCCAACGGGGACCGTTAACGGTAATGTCAAAATGTTGGATTTTATTGAGATGCCTAAGCTTCTATACAATTTCAGGATACGGGCACCTGAAAACTTTAAATTGAACATGTATGGATTGGCTGGCTTTCTCCTCAACATTGAGTTGTCACAAAGGAAGAAACAGTCATCAAAATGACAGCTAACAGCTTAAAAACAGATACAGTTAAATCAGACGATCGTAATTTGCTTCCCTTTATTACTTATGCGATAGAACACTTTAAATGCGTAAAAACCTGTATACCTTACGCAAATTACTAGTTTACCTACATGCCATTCCATTAAATAATTAATTAAACAGATCAGAGTACAAATTAAAAACACATACAACAATCGAAAAACACTTAAGGGGTTCCATTGCAATAACTTGATATGTCGAATAAATACTTTTACTTGATTGTCAATGTCAAATGCATTAAGAGTTGAATGAATCGATTAGTACACCGCCATAATGCATTACTACCGCTCTGACGTTCCAGACTTGGAATTTATTACTAAACGTGATACTAATTTAAAGAAAAAATTAAAAATAAAGAAGCCTGTCTCATAGCATACATCTTCACAGAAATGATATCACTCAGAATCGATTCGGATACTGTCAGATGATGTGATGTGTCGTGGGTTTTCCCCAAAACGGTTGTCACAAATGACAAAAAAAAAACTATAAATATACAAAAGTTATATAATTTTGTTATTTATACATATGTAGTTGTTAATGTGTCAAGCCATTCTTTGATTTATTTATGTTTTCAGTTCTAGGTAGGTTGTTTTTCTCGGAGTGTCTATCTAAAAAGGTTTGTGAGAACATTTTTAATTCGTATTCGTTTTTTTAAGTACATAAATAAAAAAAGCAATGAACATTACTAAATGATGGGTTTGTTAGTTTACGATGTGTAGGAGTACAAGTTTAATCGAAACCGGTGGTACACATTGATTTCATAATAACCACAAGCAAGTTTGCAAAGCCGAATGCATTCAATTTGCAACGTGCTTGCAAGGCGAGGAGAGGAAGGAGTTTCGAGTCGCAGGCAACACCAAAGTCGCACCTGTGGAGAGTATCAAGAAAGTAAAACTGTCATAAAAAAGCTTCAGAAACGAAAATAGCTCCGAAAATGACACCACAAAATCGAATGGTTGTGAGAATATACATATATTCCACTATTATATCTTCTATTAAATTCATCGTGCTTAGGTTTTGCTCAGGATGCGCAATGAATTGCAGACTGTTCAGTTCAGAGCACCGAGTATGTGTTTCATTTTTCGTTCAGAGAGTGCACCCACAAAAATGAAACACATACTCGGTGCTCTGAACTGAACAGTCTGCAGTTTGTGTACAGTTTGTGAGTGCACTCTCTGAACGAAAAATGAAACACATACTCGGTGCTCTGAACTGAACAGTCTGCACTAAACCCGAACATTTCTTTGGACAGAGTTAATAATTAGATATGAGAATTGTCATATTTGAATAAAACGTCTTACAAGGTCTTCCTATTAAATATTACCAAAACAACAGGCATTATAGTGAGTAGGATGTGTTATAACACAAAACCAAATACAAGCTAATTATTTTTATTATTTCCCAATTGCGTAAAACAATAAAATAATTAACACTCATCCATTCTGCGAGTGTATCTATGTTTAAAAATAAATCAAAGTTGAATGACAAATTTATAGGTGCAAGACCCTCTTTTTCGTTTGTGCATTGCAAAAGTTAATCAATTCTAATTAATTCTATTTAATAAATACTGATTAGATCTAACCAACTTCGACGGAATGTATTGTAGTGTAATTATCATACTAAATAAAGCGGAGAGGGACCGAGAAATAGACCGGTTAGCGACAGTATTCGTTCAACTTTCAAATCAACTTTATTGATTGTTAAATACCTTCTGTAGATCATAATATAAATAAATCATATTATCGGATACCTATCAATTTTTATAGAGCACACACGAGACTTGCATTTTCTATAGGAGTGCATTTATTATTACCATGAAAAGGTCTTTGAAGATTATGTTGAATGAATGATTTATTTAAATTAGTCAATTTTATTACCTCACGTCGTCGACACGTATTAAAAAAGACATCGTTGGGCATTAAATGGATTGCATTGTAATTATTTTGCAAACTGCATCTTTTGGAGAATACGTAACAATGTGATGACACCAAAAAGTGAGGTATTTGGATTGAGAGGTTTTAGAGCAGAGATATGACAGTACAAGGCCGGGAAATAAGAAAATCTGCTTGACGTTTTGGGGTCGATATGGATAAGTTTGAATATTTGGTAAGACGTCAATTATCGTATTTTTATACTCAATCATCAAAACAAAGGTCAAAACAAAACTATTGGAGCTGAATGTGGTCCTGTTGGTTTTTTTAAAGACGGAAAAGGTAATTTACAACTTAGAGGGGAAGCTAAAGACTCGTTCAGGAAGCTTTTGATGTCTTATGAGTTTGTAGTAGTGCAGCGAAAGTAAATACAGCACTTAATTGTCACTCCACTAGTAGCGTAGGTGCAGCGATCTGAAAATCGGCCAGATATCGATAAAAAACTTAGTGTCTCCGCTAACGAAAAACTCAATAAGCTAGATGAACGGAGGTGTGGTTGATTATGCGTTAAATAAGGAAATATGTAATAACAATTAGTAGATCGTTGTGCTGGCCGTGGCCGCAAGTGGTTAGTACGTTGGACTACGGTGTAAGGGTTTCCAGGTTCAATCCTTAGACAACACCTAAAATTCATTTAAGGGGTCTATCTTTCGCGAACGTCTAACGAACCTCCGAGGATACAACTAACATGAGAAAGCTTCTAATATAACAAATTGCTCTTCGGATACAATATTGAACAATAGGTCCCTTCTTTCCTTCGTATAAAGAATATAACACTGGAAGCTGGGCCCTGGGTAGCGATCGATTCTTTGGAGTCAATTTTCCACTACTGTTTCACAGATTTCGGTTGGAATGTCGGAAATTAGGTGCTCGATATTGTTCCCGAGCTCCTCTAACGTTGTTGTAACGGTCATCGCATAATTGAAGTATGTAGGTATTAGACCAGAATTTTCAGGATTTACTTTAAACTTTTGCAGATCCCAGTCGGAGAAGTTTCGGTGCTTCAGCTGATCTAGAGTCTTCAGTTCTTGAGTTAATTCGATCTTGCAAGATTTTAAGGCGAAATGCGACAATGTGTGAACGGCGTGGACTGACCGATTGATTTGACTTATTTTGAACTGAAGGACATTGTCAATTTGACATTGACAGGTTACAAAAACGGGTTTAAAGATACGTTTGTATTAAACTACAAAGTTGTTATGTCCCTATTGAAAAACCACTTATTTTCTGATCCATTCAGATTCACTGTGAGTGGGACTTTCCTGGGATTCATGTTACAAGTCTCACAATAGACACATGGAACGAGGAAGAAAAGAGGTTTGCTCCAGATAACCGCCCTCCTCTTGCCTGTGCGCGATACTCTAATCACCTAGAATCCAGTGCTGGATATGCTACGAAGGTTAATACCTAAATTAACGAAAACCATAATCCTACCAAATTTCGGAAGTTACGGGGAAGTAAGATGAACCCTTTAAGATCATACAGAGAGATTACCACATCAAGTTCAATAAGTCAATTAAATAGGTGTTCGAAGGGTCTCTAAGGACCATCAACAAATGTCAACAGCCACTGTCAACTTTTCCAACAAAACTGTCAGTGAATAACTAACTACACAACTAACTATTCACATGTTTTCTGCCCTTAAATCTCATTAATTGCTGTCATCAATTGTCATGTCTCACGTCTTTCGTTCGATAATTTAATTTCTCACTCAACACTTTGTTACACTTACCTTGCACAATTTATCCTTGTCATACCACATGTCCTCCTCGTCCTCATTCGGTCCTATTGCATCCAGATTGTCCAAAGAGCGCGATATAATTTTCCTCCGTGAAATCATTGTCTCACTGCTTCTGCGCTGATGATTCAGTCTCTTTTCCAGTCAAATTTATTGCGTTCTAAATCTCTTGAACACTCACACACACACCCAGTTAGTAATCTAACTCGTCTGCAACTGCAAAAAAAGATATAAAAATAGATTCTTTAGTAATCATCGCATAGAACTTGAATTCAATTAGTATGTGTAATTAGATAAAATCTAAAGAAATTGGTATTGCATTCGCATAACCATCACAAGTGCATACTGGGTTTCTCAGCAGGTAATCAAAAGAATCTTAAAGATACTTGAGAGCTGTATGTCATAATCGTATCATTGAATATCCAATAAAGATGCTTTACCAGCAGTGACTTGCTATCAGATTTCAACCTGGAATGGGCTACTATGCCAAGTGGTGTAACTTTGTTTTTTTTTTGTTTCCATTTAATGCCATGCCCCACACACTCACTTAACGCAATCAACTTCCACTGCCCTGTGCCACTGTTGCTGCTGGCTAACTGCCATAGTGGTGTTGATGAAAAAAAAAAAAGAATGTCAGAGAGTTATTATTTGCCTGGCTTGAAGGTCGTCTTGTTTGACGGTTTTTTTTTATGGTTATTACTTTGAAGTTGTTTTGCCTCTGACTTAGACTTGTTTTATACGAAACAAAAGCAATAGCACAGATGCAGTATCTAAATACAATCAACTGTATCTCAAGCAGAGAATGAGAGACAATTTATAAGAAAAAAAATTGCGAGCTAATAATGACATTCCGTTTTGGCCAATTTATAACGATTTAAGCATTTAGATCCGTGACGGAAAGAATTGGAAAACAATAGCACCAACTACCGCCTCAGACGAATTTGGGTTGTCTGAGTTTCGGCATCTACTCGAATGGTAGGAAGTCAAGCTGACAGAGATACATTTTGAGTGTGATTTTGAATGGAGAGACGCTGACGCCTTCGGCTGAGGTGCGTAATGGCCAATGAACTTGAAGTGATGTTTTTTTTTTGTTCTTTATTCAAAATATGTACACATGTTGGCGTGAAATTAAAAGTCGTTCACCATGATAGTCAGTTCCGCTGTGGATAAGAAGATACTTTACATCGTGAGTATCTTCATTGGTATTTCTTCTGTAATTTGTTGTAGATACTATGTATGAAGTTGGTCATATGATTAGCCTAGACGTACATGTATCTTTTACAAAGATACAAGACAAAAAAAAAAAACAAGATGGAGAAAGTCCATAGTCTAGGTATGATTGAATAACAAGCTAATTTATGTAGAGTTTGCAATGAATGTAGATTAAGTCGCTGGTGATTGATAGTTAAGTTTATTTGCTGTACAAAGAAAAAGAACATCGGGCGTTGTTGTGCATTTAAAACTCGGATTTTCGAATCTGAGATGCATACTAAGGAGAAGGAATATGATGCGAATATTATATAAGCCGGCGGTGAAACTTACAAACAAGTGGAAGCAGTGACTTTTGGAGGATACTTTAAACAAAGTATCGTGAGATGAGACGGTTGGCTTGTTTACTTTGACATGGCAGGGAAAAGAAAGTCGACTGTTTGAAATGTTGGAAATGTTAGGCAAATGTTAGTAATTTACATTACATACGATAGTGCATTTGTTGAATCTTTATTATTATCTTGTGGCGAACAAAAAAAAAAGGTGTGTTCGATGCAGGTTATAGTGCATAACGACAATAATGTAATTATATCGACGTGCTGTGTGAGTAGATTAAAGACTACACTATTATGGAAAACAAACAGGGTCCCGAGGACTTCAATGAGGAAGACTTCTGTCTGATGTTGTGTAATGCCAATTGCCTGACGTGTAAGGTTTGCTTTCCACTGGCACACAAAATATGGTTGATCAACTACTGAGATTGTACTAACAGAAGGCGGGTATCTTCAAACTTCAGAAGCATGATATTCAACTGTATCTATCTGTACGTGCTTGTGAAGCTACGTTAAATTCAATAAACATGGCCATCATCATGTACTAAGAAACATTTAGCTCTGATCATTCCACACATGACTACACACTTGAAATAGAGACGTTTGTCCGCAGTAAAGAGGAAATGTGTGTTTCTAAGCCCGAAAGGTGCAGAACTGGGAAGGATAGGAATTTGGCATAAACAGGGCGTAGAAGTGACTTATGAATGAGAAGATTCAAAAGTATATGTAATAGATGTTTCCAAAAAGTTTAATACCGTTTTCGTTATACTAGGTTAAACTGATTTCTAGTCTCGATTATAATTTGGCTAACAATCAGGAGAAGAAATAGTAATAGTCTATTGCAGTTCCAGACAGATCGCCACTTTTTTGGTTTAGGTTTTGGTTTTGGTTTTGGACTTGAACACACGCAATTGGAATCCTTGGTGGTTAAGACAAGAACTGTACTGACAAGAACGCAAGAGAACGTTCTTATCTTACCAAATTTTGTCCAATTGTAAGGAAGGCTTACAGTAAGCGACCAACATGATGGAATGTGAATCTTACAACTCTTCGTTAATAAAGCAGGCTGAAACATGAAAACCTCAAACAGATGTGGTGAGAACATTGATTTGACAGTAATACAAAATCATAAAGGATGCACGGAGAACATTCTTTTCATGAAAAACGCTTTTTGTTTTTTAAACCAAATTGGTTTGTAGCTTTCCGCCACACAAGTTCCGAGAATCAGTTGCCATTTTCCCATCCAAATTAAAAAGTCCTATAGAATCATGCACTTTGATTTTTTAAATGCATTTGAAGGTTGTGTAACCTTGTAACCATACCTGCAGCTTAAGCTGATGTAAAAGTCATTTTCATAGCACATTCAGGAGAAGTCGTTCACAGACTTTCCAAGGACATGCGTCGTTGCCATATTTTTCTTAAAAACCCTAAAGATAGGCTTATTCCTAAAAAGCCCTAACTTCTACTTAAAAAAAAAACAAATGGCTAATAAAACTACATTCAAGTAACCTTTCGATAAGCTTGTTACAAACTTTAAATAGTCGACAAGAAAATCATTACCTCACCTTGTACAATACCATAAAAGTGAACACTTAATGGATATCAATTATTTCCCTTAGCTCGCTTGGGAAACCTTCAACCAATTGAATACAAAATAAATGGGTTTCGAGCACTTTCATTAACAATGTTTTCAGACCGATCTCTTAGCCCGGCTCTTTGCTTCTGTTCAACTGAGAAAAGAACAAATAAATGGACGGTATGGTGCCATTAATCCATTAAACCCGATTATATCTGATTTCCTACAAAAGCATTTGATTTTGTAATTACATCTGTACAATTTAATTGCACACACCTGTTGAAATGTGCAATCGGCTAATTAATAGCCAAAGAACAACCAATCACAAAGGTACGCTATTGATTTTGATTTTGAGTTGAATTTGCAATCAAGAAATAAAAGGCTGTACTGCTGCTGCACAGAATGTATTACGAAAGGGAATTAAGTAGATTCTCGGCAAACCTCTATAGATCAGTTTCTCACGTGAGGAAACGGAATGTGAGAAGGAAAAACTAACCCCATTTGATTGATTCGAACAGTTTTCCATGGAAACGATTTGGTATTCTGTTGACCAACAAATTGGTAAATTCATTCATAGGTTTCTCACAGTTTCAACAGCCATGGACTGGAGGAAGGTAGTGTCCGATCGAGTTGGAGTGAAATCGTTTTGTTAAAATTCTCAACACGCTTCTTTTTTTTTGTTGTTGTTGTTGTTGTTGAATAATTTTGCACTACAGGTAATGCATTACTTATTATTATCAGTGAAATAGTTGAGTTTGGTATTTGCTGTCATAGTTCCCACATGCCTAAAAGTAGGTATTCCCAATTTACCCAGCCCCTCTCTAATGAAACTTGAGTGTTGGTTATGCAAACGCCAGTTAATTTATTAGTGCGCGGGCTTGAGGAAAGTCAATGCGAGGAGATTCATTTTCTCAATAAATACTTATGACTTTCAATAAATACTCATGACTTACAGGGCAGGGCTACGAGGAGACAGAGTAATTTAGAACACATAGGGAAGACTATAAAAGAATCATGGTGCGAACAGCTTTTCGTGCTCTAGTTTCAATAAGGACATAACGTATTGGTTCAGATGTAGTACACGTATTGAATTTAAGTACGAAATTTACGAGCTTAGAGGAATGAGAAATAAACCATCCACCGGTATTCGAAAGATCGAAATCCATCAATTAATCTATCGTTCGAAGGAAACAAAGTACCACCTAACTTATGCCGCATGATTCCCTGTAGGCCAATCGTATTACAAGACGTTATCCCGTCAAAAGTAGGGCTATTGAACATATGATAGTATATGTTGACCCCTTCCACAAGTCTTGACTAAAATTAGACCATAAATCTGAAATCTTAGATCACCCTTAAGTCCAATAAATAATTCTCTGATATTTTGCAAAACTCTGCGCGTGTTTATATGTTCTAGGTTGGCGCAAAATGTATCACCCTACCGGAAGATACTGTAACTTTTGCAAATGGCGGCAACTGTCAGTTTTGTTTTGATATTTGTGATGCAGAATACACGTCAACAAGTCATGGAATGCTACACTCCTCAAGACCGCGAAATATTCGTGAATATTTTTTTGCAAAATAATCTGTCGATTTTGGCATAAAATCTTACCCCAACTGGTCAAAACAGGCATTCACCAGCTTGTTTCAAAAATACTGGAATAACACGTAGTGCTCGTTGCAATGAATATATCGCTGCTATGGCTGAAGGCATATATCGCAGATGAGCCGTCAACGTTGACGATTCTGCATTTATTTGAAGATGTTTTCTTACAAAGTGCAGACAGTCTATTAATTATTGCCTGGAGACCGATAACCGCCTCTAAACTACGCTCATGCTCTCCTGAATCTCAACGATGCAGTGTGCGATGATCGGTAGAAATTCATCATGAGCCACGAAGCCCATTTCCATCTGAACTTATACGTGAATGGGGCACTGATTCAGGAAGAGCTATTACATTCACTCAAAATCACTGCATGGTGCGTCATTTTCGCTGGAGGCGTTATGGGATCTAATTTTTTCGAAGACGCCGCGGGTAACACATTTATTGTGACTGTTGAGAGATACCGAACCATAATCAATGAACTTTTATGTGGTTTCAGCATACCGGTGCAGCAGAACACAGCTCGTGCGACAGTGGATATTTTGAAGAATGTGTTTCTGGGTCATTTAATGTCTAATTTTGCACTGATATCTGCTCCAGACTTGTTGAAGTCACGGGTTTATGGATCTCGTGAAAACGTATTGACCAATAAACATAAAAGAAGTTAAGCTATAACGTTTCATTTTAAAGATAATGCAAATTAAAATCGAGTGAGAGTTTTTGGTCCACCCTGTGTCAAACGTCAAAACAAAATCATCTTCGACGTAATTCACTCCACAAGTCTTGCTCACTTCAAAACTTAAAATAGCATGCCAAGCAAAACAATCCCAACACAGCCATAATTTCAATCTAAATAAGCACAGGTAAAGCAACACTTGAAAACAGTTTATACCAAATTGTGTGGACAGTAATAAACTTTACTAGTAATTGACATTATTATTTTGTAACCAATGACATTATCCAAGGCTTGTTCGTTTCCCATATACTTACCATATCCGTCAATCATTATCGTGTTGGAATGTGACATAAACGTTTTACAACAAAACCTGTTACCCGAAAAGGTTAAACACCCGCAATCGCCGCCCAGACATTTAGGCCAAAAGTATAAACACTTCAATTGAACGACAACTGCACAATTTGAATTAATTTGTTCAACCATTACTTTACACCTAATGTGTTAGATCGTTCAATTAATCCAAGAATCGAGGTAACTGGATTAAAGGCACTACGATGAATGTTTAGAATTGTAAATTAGCCCACGAATTGGTAATTACGGATCTAGCCAGTACCATTTGCATTTCAATGCTCAAAGCCTTCAATTTGGTTTAGAAATGCAAATCCAAAAGCGAGCATAACAGCCGAAGGGAATTTGACCAAGTTCTACCCGATTCACGTCGAGGGGAGTTCTGTGTCCCTTTTGTACCATGGCGACGACAACAAGTATTGCAATCCAATTAGCCTGGTCTTGACATGAAAAGATACAAAACGTTTAAACGATAAAGTGAAGGTTGATTACATCGTTTGTTTTTTTTGGTTTTGTTTTTTTTTTTTTTTTTTTATAAGAATGCATTTTGGCCAAGTAATCGGCGTTGTGTGTTACCACACGCTGAGTCAGATTCATGGCTCACGGCTCGATGGTGTGTATGTATAGATTTCGTGGCTCCGATTTAAAACGGTAGCTTTATGTTAATTTGCACGACCAAGTCACCACAGCGGGTATAGTGTTGTCCTTTGTTTGTGGATTGTGTAAAATGTCGACCGAGCTTTGCATATCAATTGATCTTGAAATTTCGGACTTGTAATTTATTGGCCTTTGAGTTAATAAAATTCAGAGCACATGCACGTACAGCGACTGTTTTGACCCTTCTCCTGGTGTGCCTTCTGTTTCTTTGCTGTTACTGCATTGGCTAGTCTATGGATTTGACGAAATGTATGTCAAGTAAGAGAAATTATTTGGAATCCCAGCTAATTATAGAGACGTGTGACAGTGCACACAAAAAAATAGGCCACCTAATTGTCAGTTGTGTGGTTTGTCGTGTAGACGTGAAAAGTGCGCTCATGTAATGGGCGGGATGTTTTTGTTTTTTTCTTTTTGACACTTCATTTCATTGATCCAAATTGTATCACGTTCTCTTGATTATTTTTGTTTTTTTTTGACAAATAAGGAAACCCCCTACTCATGGGCGTCAAAATCCGGTAGATAGAACCAAGTTCAATGGCCCAAATTTGGCCAAATGTCGTTGTTAGGCCGTGGTCGTGGTTAAATTACCAGTGGGTGTCGATTGATTTAGCTTTGGTTCGGGTTGATTGTTTTTATTTTCCAATTAAAGTTCTTTTTGGAGACATTCGGTATCCGATTGTTCTGTTATAAGTAATGACCTGAATTTGTCTGATTTTCTTTGTTCTTAATCCGCTAGCGCGTAAGAGTAAAGCGTAGTTTCGGTTTGAATGTTTTTTATTACCAAGTGAAGTAAATTACACTTTTTATAGCCGATTGTTTAAGGAGTTGAAAATCACTTAACGGTTACCATGTTTGGCTAGAAGGAGATGATAAGAATCTGTACGTAAAATTAGACACGCAGAGTTTAGAATGATTAATTTCCCAAGTACATGCTATTGGGATGATATAAGTTGATCCAAAATGCATGCACACATGGAATGGAGAATGAAAAATAAAAAACCTTGGTAATGGAAGGGAAGAGAGAAGTGGATAAAACAAGGTTTGGATCTGGAGAACCGAAGCATTGGAGAACACAATCATCATTGAATCACTTCTATTAAAGTTTGATTTTTTAAGAAATTTCAGTACAGATTTGGTTGGCAGGGGTATTGGTTTAAAGAAGTGGGCGTGGCTTTTTCGTTAGGAAAAAATTATGTGGGAATTCTGGTGAAATCATCAAGAGACCGTTAAAAGCTTTCATGGGATAGCAACAGTTTTTCTTAAAAGAAAACCCAGACGTAATTGTTTTTTTGGTTTCTTGATACAAATTTTAAGAAAATCACATTTTTTTAAAAGGGGGACATGGTAATGAGCAAGAGTTTACAGGTTTTATCCTACATTTCAAGGATCTAGGCCTTGCAATGTGTTTTCTAGATACCCACGGGTTGTCCAAGGTGACACAAATATTCAGTTTTTGGGTGAACAGGAACAGATCACTTCTGGTTCAGGCAGAACGAACATTGCCCAATATTTCTGGTCACCCGCCCTGGAAGAAGTTAAGGTAGCAATGCCTAAGCTAAAAGCAATTAAAGAGCTGCCCTTATTGCCGAGCTCTTTAAAGCAGCGGGGAAGACTTGGTACCAGCTATGAATGGAACTTCAGCATCGTTAGCCCCATGTAGTAAGTAAGTATGATTGGTACAAGTCGGTGTGGCTTAAGGCCCGAAAAGTGGACTATCGATCTTGGAAAAAACGCAAGAATTTTAAGGTCACCTATGATAGCGTCTATCGAGACGAGCTGTGTAGAGCTATGATTCGTCCAAGGAGAATGTACGATGGGTCATTAAGGTTGAGAAAGACCTCACCGAGTGCTTTGATGTCGAAAAAGGATTCGAACATTGTTCTTGACAGAATCGTTCAGACCTCACTTGCCAACATCGGTTCTTTTGTAAGCATTGAAACAGAAGCGGCTAAAATGGGGTTAATGGGTTTAAAAAGTAGACACAACAGGACCTTGTCTACTCAGGAACCGCTATAAATTCAAATAACGACACCATCGGTACAAAAAGGGAATTGTGTAGCAAAGCCCTCTCACAAGCCCTACAGAAAAACCTAGTCATCCCAGTCCTACTCTACGATGTAGAGCCATGGACTATGTCAAGAATGGATGATGGATGACGGAAGAGAGTGAACAAGAAGATACAATCATAAACTATTGTGTTTTACATCAACTTAGTCAGAAGAGTTCAAATACAAGGATTAAGATGGTTGGGTAGTGTAAAGCGAGTGGACAACTCTGTTCCAGCCTGGAGAGTCTTTAAATCTACCTCGGAGCTTGGAGGGTCAGTGCAGTAGAGAAAGATATCGCCTAAAGTGACATGATCAAGTGGAAAGAACCTTAACCAACTTGGTGAAACAGCTGGCTAAATATCAAGTTGGATGGAAATGATTGTTGGTTGAGACCCAGGTTCATCTTGGATTGTTTCGTTTGGACAGAGATCGAATACGCTATTGTCTGTTATGGAGATTTTGTGAAAAATAAATCCATAGTTACTTAATGTGAACCAATTTGTATTGAAAACCACTCGTTGGGGAGATCAACAACGTAGGTCATTACAGCGTTAAGACTTCCGTGTGTCGAAAGTGCTGCCGACTTTATATGTATGACCAAAGCGGTGATGAATTCGTGATGAAAACTTCGTGGATACAATAAATTTTGTGAAAATATTTACTATTTCCTGGGATTTTAAAAAAGGTTTAGGTTTTCCTAAGATTTCTTTTGTTTTGCACGGTTTTCGGGTTTCAAGTTAAATGTCAAGACCAATATTCTTTAAAATAACGTTGAAGGCTGTCACTGCGCTGCTAAGGTCTTCAGGAGTCCATAGGGACAATATATGATAATTAATCGCATCTTTACCAGTCATAAAGTCAGCGATGAATCCAGCAGGGTATCATCTAACATTAGACATTTTTCAAATGACAGTTCTGAAAAAAAAAAAACGAAATATTTCGCACCCACTGCCTCATGCAAATCCGCTTAAAACGAATATCACCACCATGTTGCATTAATCAACACCAACACCGAATTACCTTCAAATACATGTCAAACATGTTTGACAACCGCAGAACATTCAATCAAAACTTCCCCCCCTCCTCCATGTCTTACTCGAATACCAGTATGTCAACAAAAATCTCACCTTTTACGAAAACCAAGACGAGCAGTTCAGCTAATTGAAATTTTAAACATAAAACCGTACAACAAATTTCTTGTACTTGTGCAAACATTCAACCTGTCGTTGGTCACCTCTTAAAGCAGGCACTTACACTCTCGTTCAGCGTGTACTCGATGCAAACGAAAAAAAAAAATGATGCCAACGTACGAGTGAAACCTCGATGACATTGCGTGATTACACAACACTAGTTCGTTAAACTATTACAGATACCATTAGGTGGTTTTAGCCAAATTATGCAAGTTAACCGCCTTCTTTCAAAGTAATTTGCTAAATAAATTGCCCCCATAATGACGTTCTTACTTCAACACTGTGCCAGACCATCGTAACCATCCCTCTCGTTAAGATTTACGACGAGTAAATCAATCAAATCCACAGAATGCGCTTCCTTCTGGGAATTTCGTTAGACATTTCTCGAATTGCTGTGCGTCTGCGCTGAGGTTTTGTTAGTAATTTTGTAAATTTACGGTGATGATATCACACATCAACTTAATTAACCCGGTGGCCTTTTATATTTCATTTCTTTTTCGTTTTTGGTTTTGTTTTGTTTTTTTCTTTGTTTTGATTACTTGACAGCGAGACTTTGACGGTCAACCATTTTAAACATGTCGGATGCGTGAAACAGTTGTAGCGTTGACGACTGGTGAGTCTTTTATCTGATGATGATGGTGACTTGGCTTAAGACTTTGAAGAATGATGTCGCCCTCGAGGTTTTGTGGTTACTTAAACCCCCTCCCCTCCGAAATAACATTGATGGCTGCTAGCTCTTTTTTCGTTTTTGCAAAAAGAGATGAAGGTAAAATACATTCATTTCATAGTTTTTTTTAGCGTAAATGAATGGAATTTTTACAAGAACATCGAAGAGTTTTTCATAAGCCACCTAAGAAGCTTTTAGGTGATGTGCTAGAAAATATCTAGCAAACGCCTTGAGGCCAAAATACTGGTTAATGGATGGTAATCGTAAAATTCCATCGCCTTCATTCAAATGTCAAATGTCAGTTGTATTTTAGGTGTTTGCGACACCGTTAGATATGTCAGGTGTTTGCATACACGCGAATTGTGGGCAGTAAAACTGGTTTACTTGTTTTTATTTTAATTTTAAACTGCGATTTTGTCTCGACTGGTAACTCATTTATGGGGAGTATTATGAATTTAAGTTTGGAGTTTTTTTTTCACAAAGAATAGACAGTTATTCACGTGCAAGTTATTGAATTTGCTTGCGTCATGAAAAACTGTACGAATTACGAACATCTTTGTGCACTTAAACATTGTTAGGTGGTTCGTTTGGAGCACCAAAGTGATGTCGCTAAGTAAGGATGGACAGGTTGGCTTAGAACCGTTTATATTTTCCGTATATATAATATTGGCTTTTCGATGTGGTTGAGATAATTTAGATTTTGAAAAGATATTGCCCTTAGCCTTTCTGATGTTGACATTTATAGTGCCAAGGTCTTCTCTCCTGCTTTCAGTTAAAGTTCCGATTAATATCAAATAGATGGCGTTTTGCTACAGTCAAGGACGAATCCTTTTAGTATGTAATACAAATGGTTCCATGTGGACCTGTCGTGCCTAATATTTGTATTTTGTATTCTGTATTGTATTCTCTTGATGTTTAGCAAGTGATCGTAAGATGGTAGGCATATATATGGAGGAATAACCTCGATGGATTGAATTGAGTTATTCCTTCTCCAAAAATTCGTTTGATTCGAACCACTTCCTTGGTGAACTGAAGTTAAACATGCGGATATCGAGTTGTTTTGACGACTTTTCCGATCGAGGGTCATTTATTATTGTTTGTCACCAGCATCAAGTACCAAAGACTAGGAGCTACACTGCCAAACCTATAAAAGTTTTCCCCTCTAACGTGCCTGCTTCATCGAAGAAAGCCGGCAAAAAATAGTAACAGGAAGTATATAGATTGGTGCTATCCAGAAGCCCCAGAACTGCATGCGAGCTGAAAAGATGGGAGAAGGGAGTAAAAATAAAAAGGATGAGGCTTGGAGGTTATACAAAAGTCTAAACATTTCTAGACTAAGTTACAGAAACCGAAGCGAAACTTGAGGCAGTTAAGGACTTTGTCTATGTATCTATGTAGGTACTTACCGAACAACTAAAGTAACCCCATACAAAACTCTGATCATATCAGTCCTGCTCTACGGCGCAGAGGCATGGTCTATATCAAGAATGGATGAGGTCACTCTCGGATGTTAGAACAGGAAAATATTTCGGGTGATTTTCAATCTCATATGCATAGGCGAGAGTGGTGAACAAGATACAATCATGAGCTATACAAGCTGTGTAGTAACATCGACCTAGTTAGAGGAGTTCAAATGCCTAGGTCATGTGGAGAGGATGAAGAACAAAGCCTGGGGAGTCTTCAAACCAATCCCGGAAGGAAGATGCAGTAGAGTTCGACCTCGGCGAATGTGGTGGTCTTAAGTGGAAATGACCTTAAACAAAGTGGTGTGCTACACCGAAGGCAGCTGGGTAAAGATCGAGCTGGATGCAAACGTAATTTGATGCATGACTACTTGCCATCAGCTAAGAAGTGGGGAAAGTGAAATATTCTAAATGTAACCTTCAACGCAAGATTTTTGTATAATGTGTAATGGATAAGAACTGTATTGACTACTTCGCTTGTCACAATGTTTCTCAATCACCTTTCACATTTCAAGTATCTTTACTGTCATCTGTGTGAGTAAGTGCCGTTAATTTGTCATCTTCACAACTCTGATGTCATCACAAATGTCAAACTACTTCTGACGTGCATAGTCCATTTGCACTGACTCGCCTTTTCCCATCAATAGTCAAACCAAACCTTACTACACATACTATTGGTTTATCAAGACCAATTAATATTGTTACTGACATTTCAAGTTACGTACATCTTTGACACTTTATCTATCGCATCACTATCTGTCATTTACTGCGAGTATTCAGTTTGACACCTCTAAAAAGGGCTGTCAAACCTTGGACATAAATAAGACCTCCATTTTTGACACATTAGGGTAGGCCCCCATTTTCTGGTTTTGCAATGATAACCTCCAAAGTGTAGAAATCGTTTTTTTTTTAATAAAAACAAAATTAGTTCACCACTTGATACACATCTCGTATCATTATTCAAACAAAATATTCATAGACAAAGCATCTTTTGTTTGAATGAGATTCTATTCAAGCACGGAAATTTATGCTCTTCGCAACTGATTTGCATTTGATACCTTAGAAGAGGAGCTTCCATGTTTGGTAACATTCACTTCCCATTTCGTTTGCTTCGTCATAAAACTACAAAACAGCAGGAAAAAAAAAACAAAACATTGAAGAAAGAAAGAATAAGAAACAAAAAAATTGTGAGAAAAACTGCTCGCTGCAGTCTATTTGCCAATGAATCACACAAAACCCAGCGAAGAAACTCTGACATTTGAGACGCGCCGCGCCGCCATGTATATTCATGCAGCCGTATCTATTTAATTATTGTTTTTTTTTATTTTTCATTATGTAAGTCTTCCAAGGCTGTTGGCAAGACAATTGTACCGCACCTCCGTTGGAACGGTCCATCGTTCTCAGTCGATGATCGTGCACGATCACTGGCATTACTATCTACAAGAGAGGAGTGTGCGTTGCAAGGTCGTTTGCGGTGACAGTAGATTGGAACGACTTGGTATATAATTTTTTTTATTTTTCTCCTTTTCTTCTATTACTCATGCCTCGCAATAAATTGACATGCAATTAGCCCAGTCCGTGTGCAGGGGGATGTAGTGCATATCCGCACGAGCTTTAAATAGATCTTGTACTCGATGATGAGGGTAAATCGGCCGTGTTTGCCGAAATAGTATATCCGGAAGTATAACTTGGATTTTAATTAATTGCATGTGTCAATCAATTGAGTGAGATATTTGCATTCGCTTAACGATAACGAGATACAGAGGAGATGAGCACAAACGGAAGAGATTCATAATTGTGCCGGCGTTTCCTGATTTGAACAGAGGGAATTTCGTCGGCCAACTTCAATGGAAGCCATTGTATGTGAGTACTTGTCGGTTGATTGAATTGTTTTATGGTGTTCAATGATTATTATTGCTGGTGTCTTGTGATGAGATTTAATTAGTTAGTGCTTTGTTATGGGTGTGGGAGTTGTTGGTGAAATAATTGAAATAAACGATTGAAAGGTGGAGGAAGAATAGTTTCGAGTGCATCGTGTTCGGAAGTACAGGTGCATTCCATTGACGTGGGAACAAGTTACGCTCATTTCTGCAGGCGGTACAATGAATAGCCATTCCGGATGATGTTTCCAGCCCATGAGGTAGTAAAAAACCCGTTCAAACCTTCATCCTCAAGAAAGCAACTAACAATTCAAAGATATTCGAAAATAAGTCTTTTGTGGATTTGGGAACTTTTGGAAACAAATGTCAGTAAGACATTGATGAGATCAAGGCGCAACACTTGGCATTTCAAGCAAGAAGGGTAGAAAGAGCAATCATGGATGTGCGCCCGCAAGCTTGTCTTTCGAAAAGGTCATTCGATGATTGATGCTATCGAGGAAGAAAGTATTTCCAAGAATTAGGGTATCTGTCGGGACCACTACTCAAAAATACTCAGATCACTGACTTATCAATAAAGTTAGAGCTTTTCATTCAGTGAAATATAATTCCGTAGTTCTAAGGCGCCAGGTTGGGGAATAGAAGAGACCTTAAGTGAAGTAATGCAATGCAATGGATAACGTAAATCTATGCCAGGTCTCTGCCGTAGAATATGATGTACGACGACGTTTTTAAGCTAAAATTTCTGTTGATTACAGAACAATTGTTGTATCAAACAAATACTCAAAACAACATACTGAAGGCTGATGCCGATGAAGGTGCGAAAGGAGTCTGTATAATAATTAGGGCCGTGGGGGCTTACTTACAGAAAAGATTTGAAATGTTCCAACGTTTTTTTACTTATATGGACTAACAATGAACAGAAATGAGTTTCTGCGTCGCTGGATATAGCCACCTAACCTATTCTGGAGCCAGTAATTCGTAAAAGGTGAGAATTACTTCCGTCGTTCATTCGAGCAGGAAGCCAAACAAAAGAGTTGACGTGCGAACTTGAAAATGCAAGCTTATGAACCTTTTTGACATCTAGACCCCCAAACTTATGTTTGCTTGCAAATCGTTACAATTTGTATGTGATTATGAAATAATTAAATACAAATACATGCTTTCGATACAAATATCAGGCTTTATCGTGAGATGCTGACCCTAGGGATCACTGCAATGATCCACTGTAGCTGTTAGTTCGGAAATCGTGCGAAACTTAATGAACCCGAAAAGGTTATCAAAACATTTAAATTAATTAATTGAAAATAGGTAGTCTACTTTATAGAAAACATGGATCTGACAACAAATACCTTTTGTTAAGTCATACTTTGCCCCTAATTGCCTTGGAGCTCATAAGAAAAAGAAAAAAATGTTCATGTTTAGCTTTTATAAGCCTGAATTACTTTCAAAATAGTTTCTTACCTTTGTTCCTTCCACGAACCAGATTACACAATTCAATTGAAATACCAAAAAATCATTCAGATACTGCTACAATTCTGCTGGCTTCATTTTTTTTTTATTTAATTGCATCATATAAACAACACTAACTAACAACCTTGTAGCACGATTTTGTTATTTTTGTTGTTTTTTTTTCTTTTACAATAAACTAAAACATTTTCTTTCCATTCAACGAAATATTTTAATCAAGCATAAAACATATTTCTTTGGGTTAGCTACCGTCGCGCCGTCATGAGCTATGGCACGCTCACTAGCAACAGCGCTGAAATGTAACACACACTCGCTTCACATTGGAGCGGCATATATTTTTTGTATTCGTACTCCAATAAATAAGATAAAAATGAATGAATGTATCTCAGGTGAATGGGTGGCAACCTTCAACACCAGTGGGCGCAACGTTCTCTCTTGCATTGAGTATACGGCTGCCATCACCGACCGGTACGGCCCGGCCCGGTTCCCGTCGAGCATGTAAATCGAATTTGTTTAAATGTCTCAATTATTGCCCACCGTCGTCGTCGGTCTACATATCCATTAAGTCATCTCAACATGAGTAGCAATTTGCATTGCATATGGAACAAAATGTTAAGATTTTATGCAATCGAATTGTTCCACGACTATGAGAGTGAGTTGTCGATAGCCAATCGATAAGTCAAGGCCGCTGCCGCCACCACCATCAGCACCACCGCCAACAACAGCACCACCGCAACACCAGAAAGCCACTACTGTGGTCGTTTTGTTTGCACGCCATCACGTCAAGAGGTGCAACAATAGGGCATTGTTCTTCCTCGGCGATAGTCGAATGAAATACTATTTTGAAATCAAAATTCACTACAAATTTAGATCAAACACAGGGTGCTGCGAAAATAAAATGATGTTGATACTGCGTACAACAAGATACTCGTGCACATCTAACAAGTAAGCGTGGTACGATTACCGTGATGATCGAATATGATCAAGTAAATTGTAGAGAACAGAAAATTAAGTGCCTGACAGGTGCCATGAACCGGGATTGAAATATCAAAGGAACCACCTCAATACGGTACGGTACGGCACGGACGATGCGATTCACTTTTATGATATAATTGAAAAGATCACGCCCCATCAATCATGCAATCATGCAGCGCTGCTGTTTCTTGTTGTTTGTTGCCTCGGTGCAAGCACTAATGATCGATAAATTATGAGATAAATCTTTGGCTGCAGATACATTTTTCTATTGTTACTCATAAGAAACATGCGAAGAACAATTCATTTTGAACTTTATGAGAAGTCAGTCGTCAAAATGTTTTCGTGTAGGAGTATGGCGAGGCGCAGTGTGGTACGAATACTGAAAAATGATTGAATCTGATGTGCATTCCACAATGTTGTTGAGCAAAGTGCATGGGTGATGAAATAGAAAACTCCTAAGATGGATGCCAAGGAAGTGGGTCACAAGATACATTTCGAACGTGCAAATATTTTTTTTTTACTTTTGGATTGTATGTAAATGCAGAGATAAAAGGAAGGCAGTACCATTTTTGTGTTTTTAGATGACACATGGGGTTGAAAGATTTGGTAGGCAGGCTAAATAAATTCTATGCGATTGTGTAATGTTTGAAAACTCCATAAATTCATACAAAGTAGGCTTTGTTGGTGAATAAAAAATGGCACGATAGGTTTTGTAATGTTAACGCTTAGAGATATGATGTGAGTATCCATCATCAGAGTCAGAGAGTGAGAGGTTTAATGTGGCTCTAGGTATAAAATTCAACCAAATGACCTTTAAACCTTCAATCTATTTGAATTAAGATGTACCCAATTAAATTTCGAACGCAGGTGTAACCGAAACTAATATAAAGATTAATGAGCAGAAGAAATATCTATCAGAAAGTTAATTCGTTCCGTGTCTTATGATGTTTGTACTCAATTAGTAGGCGATAAGCTTGGGATACATAATCTGTGATTATGGGGAAATGTGTTTCCTTATTGGATGTATTTTAATTATGCATATGTAGTAAGTCCATTTGCTTTGTTCTATCGCATATGAGTTTTCGTGACCTTAACAGTGAGTATTTAAAGCTTTTTTGGTCATTAGTTTGATACTTTTAATGATGGTCGATGAGTTTGGTTTTCTTTAAGCGTTGCGTGGATTCTCTTGGTTGCTATTGGTACTGGTGAAGACAAACAAAAACAAAGCATCTGTGGGTTTCAGTCTCTGTTACAAACAGGAACCGTGAATGTTTCTACAGATCCAGTAATTTTCGTTGGTTTTTCTTAAAAACGCCTTCTAAAAGTGGGCGTGACCATTTATGTGGTGCTTAAGTGAATTATGGAGGATTATATGGTCCGTTTGAGATGAAAATTTGCGATACATTATGTTTATCTAGAAACATAAATAGGCATTAACATTCTTCTTACATTGTGTAGATCCACGCCCACTTTTTAGGGGCGTTTTTCATCGAAAACAGAATTGCATTCCTTTAGTTTCACACGTCTTAAGCTTACTCCCGAATAGCGATCACTTTTCTAATCACATAAAGAAGCTGAATAGATAGGTCCTGGGTTGCTTACGGATGTACTCTCCGAAGAGCCTCGAGAGGGCTCCAATTTGTTTAGAGGAAAGAAAGGTACTGATACTGTATAACTTACTGTGTGTTGCAGTATCCCTATTGGATTTAATAGGGACTTATAGTCTAGTTGGATAGAATTCCAAATCATGCGACAAATCTAATACGAGACAGAAGCACAGCAGTGACTTTAGACTCTCTGGAACACCTCAGAAATATTTCTTCTCTAACCATGTTTTCAGCATCATTTTTTACAAAAAGTGTTCCAACGAACAAACAAGTAACATTTCGCTTTGCCCTTCAAAAGTTTTTCCACAAAACCCGACATTCTTCTAATACTTATCGTCAAGTGGAAGTGGAATGCTCTACCAAGCTCTATTTTTCCTCCATATTGCAATCCACAACCATTTAAAGCCAGCCTTCATCGGTATCTCCTGTTTTCTTTCAATAACGTCCGTAGTGACAGCAATAAACTCATCAGCGCATGTAAATTATAAAAAAATGCGGATTAAGACCTGCTCTTTTTAGTAAGCTCGTCCGATTTTCATAGGTTAACTGCGAGTCCGACAGATACTTTTAAAGGGTTCTAAGAGGTACCCATGCACATCTGAACTCCAGCTCTATATAGTACAGTAGTAGTCAGTAGTAAAGTTAGTTGTCGACCTATAGGTGAAGTAGTTTTACGCTTACCTTGGCTGGGTGTTTCTCCATATGTTTTAGACCTTTTAATAGAAAAGAGGATAGGCTTTAGTGGACGGAAGTCTTTAAAAGACGCGCAGGAGGTTTCAAGGCTTTCTCCGGATGTAGCCAAAGTTTACATAGCTTCTAACGATAAACTAGAACTAAGGTCTTAATATACTAAAACCTTTTTATAATTCCATTGGTAAGACAACATCAAGACCGGAGGGTATAAAAGGGTAAAAAGCTGTGCAGTTTCTTGTATGTGGTACGCTTCCCCGCTACTAAAAATTTGAGTCTTTGAAATTCCCTTCATCAGGCACGAACTCATGTAAAAGATTGAAGATCATTAGGACATAATTCCTCCAAATGAAAAGAGTACATACACAATAATCAAATGCCTAAGGTACATATCCCCAAAGTTGATAGAACAGTTCGTAGCTGGCTTACTAAGCACACATGGCAGCAGATAATTTACTCCAATAACACGAAACTTGTCTCCCAAAATCATATCACAATAAGAAGACAAAAGCATAGCGATAGGACAACAGAAGCAGAAGAAGTAGCAAGTAAGTGTAGGTCATAAGTCAAAAAAGATGGCAGGTCGGTCGAATCAATATCAAACTTGGACGATTCGCTGCTTATTTTAATGAAGGGTACTTTAATCATAATTTTTAAAACGTGCGGTAAATTTTAGTACAAATCGCAAAATACTACAAATATCTTCTTTTTCCACAAATCCTAAATTACCGTCAATCCTATTAGAAAACTACGAGCAAAATAATTTGCAAACATTTGTGAAGTTTGTTCTTGTTGATTCTCATAATTGCATGCAACTGCTCTGATAAATGGAACTTGAAGAACAATTTCATATCGCTGCCTGGCATAATTAGTGGCAGATTACAGAGTTTTAAAGTGAATATTTCGGAAATGTACATATATAAGTGGAGGATTATGATGCACTCTGTCAAGAAGTGACGAAATTATTAATATGCCATTCCATGTCACTAAAATTGGGACAAAATGATGCAAAGTAGTTTTCTTCAGGGAATTCGGCTTTTCTATTCTTCCATTGGTATGCTTTAATTAATTATGTGGGTCGAAAGAATTTCTGAATCCTTGAGTCTTCAGCAACATGCAAAAAAACTCATACATCAGTCAATGTCAAGCCAAGTTTGTTTAAATGCAATAATTATCATAGAAAAAAAGCACCAGCTACTATAACCATAATAAGGTGCTCTTCCTTAATAAATTCAAATTTTAAATGTGCATTTAAAGTTTGCATTTTGATGAGTGCACTTACCTTCCCAAGTTCATTTAAGTTCAAAAACAAGGTCAAACCCATAGCATTTCCTGAGTGTACAGCTTAACAGTCATAATTAAAATTATTCTCTTTGCGTAAAAAAAATCATTGCTGGCTTGTTTATGGTCAGCATTAACAGTATACGAGCTCAGAATTTACTAGACAAATACGTTTGTTAATTCCTATAAATAATAAAAATTGCGGAACAATATTATATAAGAACTCTTAAAATAACGAATTCAACGATTTTGATGTGAAAAGCTGAGAATATTTATCTAACAACATTGATCTTCATGAACACAACTCGTTAAGATCTATCTAGTGGGGGTGCGGTGGGTACATCTTCATTTTTTTTTGTGTTTTTTGTTGGATTCTCCAGAGATATTCTTAAACGAAAAAAAGAAAAATAACAACCTGTAGATACAATCATGAACATTACAATTTTGTTGAGTCTAGGTGTTAATAAACTCGTTGCGGACTTTCAAGTAATTGCTTCAAGGCTATTAGAAGATTATAAAATGCCTGTTCTTTTCTGAATACCTACAAGTATCTGTATCTGTAACAGAATTGAATCACTACCCATGCGGGTCACTGTCAGTTTACGATCTCTTTTCGTGTTTCAGTCGCTTCGTCACACAATTCACCTCGGTTAATGTCAGGTGAGTTCTGTATGGTTCTAGATATTTACTTTTTTTGTTCGCAATTCTTGTAGATACTTATTATGATTTATGAATTTGAATAAAGATTTCTCATAGCAATTTCACGCTCTTCTTGAGTTGAGTGGTGATTCATTCACTTTCTTGTAATGTTCTGTTCTTTAATTAAAGTCTACCTCACAAGAACCGTGAAAGATTAAAAGTTTAATTGTAGACTCGAGTAAGAGGAGTAACAAAAAAAAAAAAGCGAACGAAAAAAATCGAAAGTTTAAACAAAAGCAAAAGTTCTATAGAAAAATATTATCTGCCCATTCCATGAATAGTGAACTGATGAAGTGAGTAATTTATTACCATGTCCTGGTACCGCGACCTTTTAGATCGTCTTGACCGCATTTGTCAGAGGTTCTTTGTCCGAACGTGCTCGCTTCTAGATGAAAGACAAGTGAACTTGACTTTCGAAATAGTATATATATGTAAAACAGTGTGCATAGGAGACTGGTAAGTGCAGTTGACAGGTGTTCCACAAGGTAGTCACGTACGTAAAATTTTTGATTTGTTGCACATGCATGGGTTACGCACTTTTATGGGTCCGTGTTTGGTTGGATTTTTTTTGTTTTGTTTTTGTTGTCATTTGATGCAATGCCAGTACCCAGTACAGTGTGTAGGTTATTAATTAAATAATTTTCTGAGAAATGTCCAAATTTGAATAACTGAATTTATTTTTGTTTTATTTTTTTGGGTCGGCGAGTGAAGGAATTTCATGAATGAGAGGGTATTTCAGAAGTTATGGCCGAAAGATGAACGTGAAATGCATTGAAATTTGGTTCTGTTTGGTAGCTCAGAGAATTTGAAAAGAAAGAATTGTGTAGGAAGAACATCTATGCTTCTGTCATTTAATATTTGACATATGTCAACTAGAGACATTTTGTTCGTTCGCAAGTAATCTAGAGAGAGTTCTGTCAACTTTAAGGAAAGTATTCATTATGCTTCGCACCGAATCTTTAGAAACAGTTTACACTTCGTATATTTGGCCAAACCTTTGAATTCTTAATTCTTTGACAGTTTTAACAAAAATCGATCACCTTTTTCTCTCTCTCTTTTCAGATCAATTCTCTAAAGGCAAAGGAGGAAGCAGAGGGGTGATATGTTTAGCTCAATCAGGATTTTCACATTTTTTTTAAATTTCTGAATGTTTTCTGACGTTTGGAAGTGTCAAACCGCTGACACTGGATACAAAAATGAGAAATTCACGAGCCAAATGAATGATATACGAAAGTAAACCAATTTAATTGTTGTGAAAAGCATTAGTTTTGTTGCAAGCAAAAGCAAGAATTTGTTGTTGAAAATCAAACGAATTTCATAGCCGCCAAACGACGTCCGCAGTAGGATTCAGACAGAACCATCAATCTGAGCACGCAAACGTCACAAAATCAAATTCAGTCTGCTTGCTTTGAGTGAACAGGATCAAATGCTTTTAAGACGCTTATGTGGATATGTCAGGGATGTTACACAAATAATTAATGTGTTACTAGAGTTGAAGCTTTTTGTACAGAATCGGTATTTAAGGTCAGAGAGTTGGCGTAGAATACTTAAAATTTAAGATCGTAATCATGAGTCCTTTAAGCCCAATCAAAGAAGGTTTTGCTATTCAATTGATCAAGGAACTTTTGTTATATAGAATGTAGATATTTATGTGAAATGTGGACTGAGAGATTTCCAATTCCTGTGAACAGCATTGAATCGAATGATTTGACTTATTTTGAACAAAACCAATGTCTCACTGGCACAAACCTTAAAAAGTAAAAAACACTTTATATTATTCTCCGACAAGAACCGAAGTCCTGCGTTTAGAATAAAATATTTTCATGCACAGTTATGGTCAGTTTCTATTTCTAAAAACGAAGGAGACTCTCCAAATTACCTTACTCACCGCGATTCTTGACTATGGAACTAGGATGTACATACTAAAGAGACACCAATGCTTTGGTCCTGAAAGGAGAGGAACTGTCACGTAGAAATGAAAACTTGACTCAATCTAGCAACTTCAAAACAGCTCGCTTCCTGGTCATAATTTGACGTAAAAGCTCTTTATTTCTACGTATGCTATATAAGTATTAATAAATATGTAGGATGCACAGAATATTGGAATAGTAAAGGATAAGTTGGTCCTGATACTTGATTCTATGGTAATGTCGTGCCCTCGTTGAATAAGTTCCCCCTTAGGCTTACATGTATACAACTTAAGTACAACTTAGAAATCCCAATTCAGACAATCTTCCCAAAAACTAGCCCTATTGTACCAACTTGTAATCCAATAATTCCTCAATGACCTTCACTCACTTCATCAAGTTTATATGACATAACTTTCTTATGCCACCAAACACGGAGATACACCGAAAATTTACACATAGACGATAAGTTAAATAATTTGTGGTTTTAACACCTATTTACTTATGGTGGCAAATTTCTTTTCAACAATATATACAAAAAAAAAACACAAATTTATTTCTAGGAATGGAATTTATTATTAAATGTATATCCAATATCCGGTTTCCAAAAGTATGCCTATTATACAAGTCCAATCATGTAAGGCCAATTTAATACCTGTAATTGACAGTTTGTCTACTCAAGGTAATAACCACTCGAATTGTTGCGATACGACACATATTAAGTGCACTAGGCCAGCTGTAGACGTACACTTAATGTTTATATTGATAAAGGAGAGCTTTTATGTGTGACCAATCGAAAGCTGTTAACAATTAATATAGTCTGTTCGATGACCTTCTTTAGTGTACTCGAATAAAACACGAACCTTAACGACTGGATACTCGGAACTGTCAACTATTTGTAGTTCTGTGATCGATGAGAATTTTGAACTTACATAATTCAGACAATTTTTTTTTCGTATTGTGAGGTTGGTATTATGAAATGGAACTGTCAAAGTTGACATTACTGATGGTTGTTCAGAAAAAGAAAGAAATTGGTTGCAAAATACTCATATGCATATAGATTCTGGCTAAATTGTACAAAAGAACAGCAGAAAATACCGTAACTGCACAAAATGGACGTAAATACAGGAACTATGTGTCAGTATCAACGTCTAAACGTCACAATGGCATTAATTAAAATGACATTCAAAGCGTATGAATAGAACAATTAATGCTTATTTCTATTGAAATGATTGTCTATAATTTTGGTTACCGATCCTAAAATAGACTTATTAGAGTGGCTTTGTCCTTGTGGTTATTTGAGACAGCCAATTGGTTGCGTAATTCAATTTCCCTTGTAATCCAACCACTTTTATTTCGAGCAAAACCGCAAATCATCATTCCATTATTCCATTCAGTGATGGCTCTGATGTATGTATTCTGAAATTAACGACACCATTTTAACGGTAGTTGCTTGTCAGCAAAGAAGAGCCTTTAACAAACATTGTTTTTTTTTTGTTTAAACAAATTCTGCCAATTACCAAAATCATGAGCCACACTCAGTGTCAACCACAATAGGTAAACGAAGAGCCACAATAAAAACTCAATTTGAATAATTTCACCTATGGCATTCGATGTGGTTTTAAGAATATCTTACATCATCAGTGAATTTGACCGTTATCTTATGTTTTATTCGAATTGATATTCAAAGATTCTTGTTTTCATTTGGCCTTTCTGGCCGTTCGACCAGCATTGTATAATTCTTTTTTTCGATATATTTGCAAGATACATTCTTTGCACAAGCCAGAGTTAGGACAAAGACCTCGAAGACCAAACCTGTGAGATATATCTCCGATTCGGTAACATGAGTCAGAAGAATACGTGACATACATGATGTTTCTGAGTGTTTCTAGGGAAAAATTGAATTTGAGAAGAAAAAAAAAAAGGAAAAGAAAAGAACTGCGGAGTATGGATCATTTGCATACCTTTATGAACATTTTATCAAACTTAATGGTTCGTCGACAACAATTACTCCCGGAAGATTACGAATTTGGAATTACCAAACAAATGGCAAAACAAATTACAGGGCGGTGAACTACATTAGGCTTGGATTTATGATACATGTGTATATTGTTGTAGATATGTACGTGTATCGTTTGAACTATTTGCATGTAAATTGAAAAGGATGCTGAACCCGAGGGAATACATACATTGAGCTCTGTAAATCGGTGAATAGAAGCATTTGGAGGTTTACTGAAGTCCGAGGAAGTCAGTTTTGTCAATAGTTCCAAGTCGGTGACGAACAGCCAGGGTTGTTATATAAACTTTCCTTTCGTCGAAAATTTCTTATATCTTATAACTGTGTTCATGCAGGACTGTTGGACTGGATTTTTGACGTTTACAGGCGAGGGTGGAAGCGCATAGGTGACCTGTTACGGCAAGCCGGATATTTAGATTTTTTTGAAATATCCTGTATGTCTTTTTGACGTTTGGAAATTTATTGAGACTGTCAATTTGAACGCGGAAATGTCAAAAAAATCCAGTCTGTCAGTCTGGTGTGAACAGGGTCATACACTTACATGATACTGGGAGACTTACTTTAATGCAAATCAGTCTTAATATTTGAAAATAATTTCATCCATTAACAGTTTTTTGATTAAATGTGGAATACGAGTCGAATGTTCGGAAGTTAATCGTTGTCACGAAGCCCCAAATGGATGACACACCTTCTTTGCCATTGTTATTCCCGATCGTGAATAAGCCATTCGTCTATTATGGTTGAGTCTTAAACCTTTTAGCGCCTATTGACTATATGTCCTGTCGTGTGTCGTTTCACTATCTGTTAGAGTCTTGGGAACATTGCAAATATGCTTAGTAATTATCATACTTATACCACAACCTGGTTATTCCAGACAGGATGGAACCTTATGGAACTCTTGTGGCCTTTAGAATAATACATTTCATTGTGCGTCCTTGGTTGAAGATTTGGTCAATATGTGATTTGTCATCATATACAGGTGTATACACAACGACTTCTTGCAGAAGCTGCATGGACAAGTTAATTAACAGCGCATTAGCAGCTTTGTGACAGTCTTGACTGTTATTTAAAAAAAAAATTAATGGTTATGGTATTGTTGAAACATTTTTGGAAATCAATCAATCGGACGGCGAAAGAGAAAGGAGTACTTAAAGAAGCTTCTTAAGAGAAACTATTCTTAATAAATTAGTCGTATTCACGAAAGTTTTAAGTGAATACGTCGCACCTTGGGGAAAATTCAATTTCGAAACACGGATGTTGTTTTTCACTCTTCCCTATCACTGTTTTTCATCTTTGATACAGTTTAGTAGAAATATATTTGATTATTGTATGGAAAAATATTTCTTTTTAAATTTATCATTTTTCAACTAAATGTCAAAGGTTTTGCCCACAAAATTGCTACTAATTGTTTCCTCAACTCCATACAACCAAAGCATTGTGTTCTACGCGCTCTAGGTTTTGAACAATTTATCAATTAAAGGTCTAAAGTCAATCTTTCAAAACTATTTTTGTTCTTGCTTTATGAAGTTTTCAAAAAACTGATCACAAATCGGATCAAAATCAAGGAGTCTGACGGGACAATTTGGGGTATTTCACGTCAGGCTTGGATTTTCTTTGTGATGTGGAGAGCCTTGTGGCTTTAAATACAGAATGAAAAGTTTTTGAGATAAGAGAAACTAATTCTCAGCAAAGTGATGGGAAACAAGGAAATATATTAGATGAAGCCCATGAATATCCTTAAATGTCCTTGGTTGTAAGGATATTGCATTTTCAAACCTTATTCAACCGACAAATCTACTTGTCTCAAAATATTTTCTAGAAAGTAAAAACAAGAATGTCGGGGTTTACCTTTATCTTTAATAATGTGCAAGGTTACGCCCACTTTTTCAGGGTGTTCCCTTTAAAAAAAAACTTGTTTTATTGATTTATATTATTACTTTTGAGTTGTTTCTTGGAAGTTTCACCAGAAACTGCTTTTTTTGTTTCTGAATGGCAAAAATCAGATCCACTTCTACATTTTTTCACCACATCGATGCATAAAATTGGAATAAGACTACTATTGTTGGAATGCTTAGGAGCAAATGATTCTATTCCCAAAGATTCTCAGTACTATGAACGTGTCGTGAAAGTTTAAAAGACAAAATAGGAGTCTTAGCTTTGTAAAGTAAAATAGATTGCCCCAATCAGGACCAGTTGTCCTTGGAAACTTAGATTGGATGTGAGATTTGGACTCGGTCTCCCAAATAGCCTAATCATATTTTGTTTGGAAGTACTATTTTGACAAATATTGTTTCTAGTTCTTTGAAAAAAATTGGCATCCTGGTGTCCTATTTTACGAATTCATGAAAGGTACAATGAAATGGTAGAAAAAGTACCCCGATTTGAACTTAGTTTAAGATTGTATACAGTTCAGCATCATAAAGGTTAGAAAGCAATCCTGTGTTCATACAAAATTATCTGCTTTTTGCTTTCAAAAAGTGAACAACTTCACTGAAAAGGGTTTGTCTCTCATACTACATCTTCGTACCAAAAATTAGAGCCAAGAACTAAATCAACGTACATGATGTAAGAATAATCTTTAAAAACATCTTCCCAATGAAACAACCTTGAACTAGTTTAAACGTTATTAAGGTGGGACCCATCATTAGGCAAAAGTCTTAAATATATTTAATAAGCTCATTCATAACAAAATTAAATTTTGAAACTTTTGCTGCAACTTTACTGCAAACAAACTTCTCAAGGCCACTAGTTCATTTGCCAAAATTAAATTCTCCTCGGCAACAAAAATTAATTTGCAATTTAAAAACACATACACCAGTGACACAACACAACAATTGAATAATAATAAAAGAAAAACAAAAACTTGATAAATAACTTACTTAGAATTCCAAATTTGGTAGATTCTCTGGCTGGACGATCCGGTTCTAATACAAGTTTAGGCGGTAGTTCTCCCAAAAAATGTTTTAATTAGTTTAATCCTCTTTTTTTTCTTTTGAATTTCACTTCAAACAAGTCACTTTGTTCTCACAGTCTTTTCACTTTTATATAATTTTTTTTTTATTTAATTCTTAATTTTAATTTATTTCGAATTTTATTGTACACAGTCCCCAAGACAAGTCATCAATCTGAGACTGAATTGGTAAATGCCTGTAGATGCCTAACAATTTTCCTATAATATTCACTCTTGTAATCTTTAAATCGCATTTAATAAAAAAATATTAATAAATTATGGTAACACCCACTAATGTATGCACTCGTATATGGTTATTGCAAAATGAGTGCAAAAAAAATCCGCTTTTTCGACAGTGCTTGGACGGCGCGCTGTAATAATATTGTTAGCAAACTTTAAGGTGATCACTGCGACACTTTCAGTCACCACTAAAACCACTCTGATTTGAACCGACAACGATGACACAACGGACACAATTAACAGATACTTTTTACCAGCAACAACAACAACAATCGAAAAGTGGTCTCAGCCAACCTACGGTCTACGAAATTAGCAGCTAAGCGTCCGCACTCGACAAGGTTGAAAATAAAACTAACTAACGGAAGATACGACCAAAAGACACCTAACATAGGTTTTAAGAAGGTAAAAAAAAAAATAACACAACATGTATCTAGGTAGTGAGTATCTGCGAGATACAAAACACACTCGGCTGAGTTTGGTTTTGGCTTATAAAATCACACTGAGAGCACGTAGTCGCAACGTAGCTGGAGCAGTGCCGAAGTTAGCCAGAAGAAGGTAAAAGCTTGCGATGGGGGCTTTCTTGGTGCGATTAAAGTCTGCGCGCCGGTATATGTGCTTTTGATGTATAAAAAAGTTATCGAGTGATCTTTGTGGGATGTATCTCATGGTAACAAGTGATCTAGACACGCAGTGCGCTTCGAAATTGTGTCATTCAGAGTATCATTGAGTTCTGGGCGGTTGTTGGAAGTGGGATACTGTTGTCAGTGTTGCTGTGGGTAATCTTACCATGTAGTGGGAATAATTGGATTTCTTTAGAACATACATTTGGCTTTTGTAAATAACTAAAAGAACAGTAGAAGTCCCAACTGAAGTAAGCACATTGGAGTATCATGGGTGCCAGCGACTGCAGGGAGATGCACCTTGACACCTTGTTATGCAGTGATTGCGATCAGGATGTTGCAAAAAAGTCATGATATTACTTTCTGATATAAAATATTCCAAGTTATCAAGTTTTTGAGTTATCCTCTGCTTTATAACTCAAATTGACTTTATGGCTATAACAGTGTAAACAATGCTGGAACGCAACTTCAAAGTAACACCTGTCAACTGTGACGTTTTGTCCAATTCGTTATTGTTGGCCTCGTTTACTGTGAAACCCATTTTGACAGTTTTTAATGGTACTTTGGAAGCCTTGCTACAGGTCTTCGGTTCTTGATGCTGGCGACATAGACCTCGTAGATAGATTTTGGGGCTCATGTTTGCCGAAAATATTGTGATACTTTTCTATTGGTACGATTTGACGTTGCTTCGGGACTCAATACAGAGTAATCCGAGTCGATGGTGGGTAGTCGAAGGATTCGGCAACTAACATCCCTAAATAAGGGTAATCTGTTTGTAGCACACTTTGCTGTGAGTTTTACAGTTCTTTGATGCTGTCTAAAATTTGAACCTTGGTAATCTAGCTCTTTGAATCCTGATCCAATATAATACGCAGTAGGCAACAATGCCCACTTTCATTCTGTTTTAATATAGGAGACAAAGTCAAGTGACTAACCAATATCCTAACTAGCAATGTCCGATCATTGCACTAGAGTTTGTCTTAGCCCTCATTACTAAATGAATCTTTCTTACATTTCTGTGGGTAATGTTGATATTTCCAAGAAATGAATCAGCAGAAACATGCGTCATCTTGGTGAAGATTTAATTTTCAACGAACAGGTTACCACTCTTGTATTCAATCAATTTTTCTCAAAAATTGGACTCCTGAATATTTGTGTCAGATGTGACAAGTCAGACCATTAAAGAAGAAATATGTCAAATAGGGCTTTCAACTCCACGGTATGATCACCTCATCCACATTTGTCGTTCACATACATTCAAGCCAATCCATCCCCTTGTATAGGTACATGATTTTTGAGGCCCATATTAACGGTCTTGAAGTTAAAATTACGTTACTAAGTCCTAGACCTTCAGCTGGATAGACTTCTGTCAATATTTTTCATACCTCAAGGACTCATATCCTATTAAAAGAATACTTCGCGACGTACCATTTACGTGGACAGATAGAGAAGTTATGCAAAGGATCTTAGCCTACCATCCTTTGTTCTCTAAGCCCTACAACATATTCTAAATGTACACATCCGGAAAAACGTTATTATTGAGAACGGAACACCCTTATCTTGAGGGAAGTCTACAGAGACGCGATTCCCTAAAGTTAATAAGGCGTTTGAAATATCTATTTAGTATAAAGTGTGCTTGGTCTCCATGTTCCTCGAGGTAGAAGGACGAATTATATCTATGCTTGTGGACAAGGAGTTGATTCGAGTAAGATTAAGACGATACTATTTACCAATAAAAGCAAGTACCGATCTTCATGGTGTCACGATACAACAACCATACATGAACTCCGTCCTCCTTGTTGATTCTCAACTTAATAAGGAACACCTATTAGGGAAAACTTGGATTGGCTTTTAAGCCTGAAACCAAATTTGTGAGACCCAAGATAATCCTGTGGATGTACAACTTATCATTATAACGTTCAAGTCAGGGTTTTTGAAGCCTGCCATAAGTAAAGTGTACTGTCATCAAACTGAGCAGAGTTTAAAGACGCAAGCACTCATTACTCTCGTACACATTTTGCATTTGGACTTGTATGTGCATATATCAGTATTGTATGTAGTAAGACTCAGAGATTGTGCCTGCTGTTCTCTTGATCTTCTGTCCATAACTTCATTCGTTACTGATACCTAGACTCGATTTTAATAAAACCATTCAAGCTATTTTCCAGGCAACAGGGAGGAGGAGCATTTCGGAATCTCCCTGACATAATAAGGCGAACTGTCTGTACCTACTAAACCTGTAGAGATTCAACTACCGCAGTCATTCGAATGGCAAAAAGTAGGTGGAACAATATCAGCACTTGTGTCGCTTCCAAGCAGCCAGAGCTGAATTTCAGGAAAACTAGTAGACTTATCTCTGCCAATAGGACAACCCTAAGAAAAATAGGGGCCACCATGGGGGATTATATATGTAGAAGGTAGACATGCCAGCAGACTCGGTGCTCCATTCAACCTTTTCTGTAGAAGCTGTACAGATAAGAAAGAGGAGGAAACCACGGCACATCTAATGAGCACCTGTCCTATCCTACTGGTTCTGAGAAGATAAACCCTAGGCGAGTACTACTTCACAGATCTCAACGATCTAGTTGGACTAGACTTAAGCAGCATAAAGACCTTCATCACCAGATCAAACTGGTTTAATGCTTAATTAAAACATACTCCTTCGGCATGGGTTTATACCAAAAACATTTACCCTACCTTTTCATCCCACGTAGAGGACCTTTATGTATATTTCTGGTGCTGGTAATCCGGTTTTTCCCCATAGTGGCATCACAGTGGACCTTCCTCAAGTCTAAGTGCATCCGTCCTTGTTGAGCGGTTCCAAGATGGAATGCAAAATAGGAATGAAGGTCTTCTTGGCTAATACAATTGAATGTCTTAAAATTGTGTCGTCTATTAGACTATTGTAAGCCCTTACCTTTTATTTAATGGTAACACTGGAGTAAGGAGAACATATGTGTTCTACAATTGTGTTTTCCAGGAAGATCAGGTAAGCCTATAACGAAAGACAAGACAGGAACTTTGTTTCATTTTTCTTATGATTTTCTAGAGTTAGGCTGCTTACAATTGACACATCATCTTCAACGATCCACCGGAAAGAATCCCCTTTAAGACCGCAAGGAAGATCATGATGTTTCGAAAATGGAACAGAATGTGTCTAGGAATTTGAGTTTATCTGGTGCTTGGTAGAGAGTACACAGATTGTGAGCACTATGAGCCATCATCGCCTTGTAGAATTAGAGTCAGTGCTACCATAATTGGCTTTAAAATTGACAGATTGACAGATTTGTATCAGTCTAATGATTCGATGCTATTCCTAACGCCTTCCCTTAAATTCTGTATCTGTTTTCAATTAATTTTTTCAAAGACTACACATCTCATGTGATTAGTTAATCTATTTTCCAATCGTAGTTCAATGTACCAAGTATATGCCCCATTTGTGACTAAGCGACCAGGGCCCCAAAATTCCAGTTTTATTTTCCCCAACAATTTCCATAACTGATTCATTGGCAACACTAACTGCTACCACTTAAGTCCCCCTTTAGTATCCAGAAGGGGAATTTTGTGCAAATTCTTTTCGATGACGAAGACCGTCCAAAGCCCCAACGTCAACAAGAGTAGTGCCAATCCAATCTTATTGCATCACTCGAAATTTTTAGATCACCAACCCGTCCCCGTGCGCCGCCGGTAGAAAACATTTCGGATAGATTGGGTATCTAAATAATTTTGTGTGTGAATCGGTTTCGTTGCGGTTTCGCTTTTGTTCATGGTTCTGGGTAGAACAAGATTCTTCTGACGATTGTTTTGTTTCATTCTTTTCCCTCTCTACGTGTATTCTAATTTATAGCCACCTCATTATAGAGCTGCAGATACCTGCAGCAGTTTGTCGGTGAAATTCATGAAATGGTCCTGATTAGGTTGCGAGAACGGATTTGCTTGCAAATTATATCTTCTCTGGTGGGATTTTGGGGATTAAGGTTATTTTTGTATTTTTACGATTTTATTAGAACCAGTTTCTTGCAAATGCACATATGTATGTTTTTGGGCCCGAATTTCTGTCTCAAAAAGGGGAACATTTTTGGTGGAATTCTTGTGCTGAAGAAAAAGAACGCTGGGGGATTTTTCACACCCAATTTAATTGAGAGTGAAGGTTTACCAATTCGTAATTACTATGTTGTGGTTTGTTGATGGTTACGAACCATATTTGGGGAATTTCAAACAGAGTTCTGGGAATATATTTGTGTTTACTGACTAATCAAATGTATTAGTGACGGACTTGTTACTATTTACAATGAAATTACAAGAATAGAACACTAACAAACTTGATTTCATGGGAAAATTTGGGTAATTTATGGATGAACGTGTGCTGTTATGAAGTTGGAAGCATCATAATTAATTTTATGGTTGTATGTGGTCCAAAATTTACGATGTTCTTCTAGCATGGACTAGGAAAAGTTCATAATGCCATTTTTCAATGTGGTCCTCCACATTGCTTATGAGTTGGATCGAGAGAATTTGGCCATTTTTCAGTGTGGTCCCCCACATTGCCTATGGGCTGGATCGAGGGCCTTTTTCCATCTTTGATCGTGGTACTATGCACTGATTGTCGTATGGCAGATAGTGGCAAACTGTGTACGCCAACGTCAAAATCATACGCTAAACTTTTTTGGTTAAGTTTTTTGTTCAATTACGTCCATTTGACTCAAAACGCAAAGGAACAGGAGATGGGAGACGATATTGCATTTGAAGTGGACCAATCGACTTTGACCATCTTTCACTGTGGTCCCCCACATTGCCTATGGGCTGGATCGAGGGCCTTTTTCCATCTTTGATCGTGGTACTATGCACTGATTGTCGTATGGCAGATAGTGGCAAACTGAGTACGCCAACGTCTAAATCATACGCTAAACTTTTTTCGTTAAGTTTTTCGTTCAATTTCGTCCATTTGACTCAAAACGCTCAGGAGGAGGAGATAGGAGACGATATTGCATTTGAAGTGGACCAATCGACTTTGACCATCTTTCACTGTGGTCCCCCACAATGCTTATGAATTGGATCGAGAAACTTTGGCCATCTATCACTGTGATCCTCCACATTGCTTATGAGTTGGGTCGAGAGAATTTGGCCATTTTTCAATGCGGTCTCCCACATTGCTTATGGGTTGGATCGAGGGCCTTTTTCCATCTTTGATCGTGGTACTCTGCATTGATTTTCGTATGGCAGATAGTGGCAAACTGAGTACGCCAACGTCTAAATCATACGTAAAATCATACTAAACGTTTTTTTGTTAAGTTTTTTGTTCAATTTCGTCCATTTGACTCAAAACGCAAAGGAACAGGAGATGGGAGACGATATTGCATTTGAAGTGCACCAATCGACTTTGAATATCTTTCACTGTGGACCCCCACATTGCTTATGAATTGGATCGAGAAATTTTGCCATCTACCACTGTGGTCCCCCACATTGCTTATGAGTTGGATCGAGAGAATTTGGCCATTTTTCAGTGTGGTCCCCCACATTGCCTATGGGTTGGATCGAGGGCCTTTTTCCATCTTTGACCGTGGTACTCTGCATTGATTTTCGTATGGCAGATAGTGGCAAACTGAGTACGCCAACGTCTAAATCATACGTAAAATCATACTAAACGTTTTTTTGTTAAGTTTTTTGTTCAATTTCGTCCATTTGACTCAAAACGCTAAGGAAGAGGAGATAGGAGACGATATTGCATTTGAAGTGGACCAAGCGACTTTGACCATCTTTCACTGTGGTCCCCCACATTGCTTATGAATTGGATCGAGAAACTTTAGCCATCTATCACTGTGATCCCCCACATTGCTTATGAGTTGGGTCGAGAGAATTTGGCCATTTTTCAATGCAGTCTCCCACATTGCTTATGGGTTGGATCGAGGGCCTTTTTCCATCTTTGACCGTGGTACTCTGCATTGATTTTCGAATGGCAGATAGTGGCAAACTGAGTACGCCAACGTCTAAATCATACGCTAAACGTTTCTTGGTTAAGTTTTTTGTTCAATTACGTCCATTTGACTCAAAACGCTAAGGAACAGGAGATAGGAGACGATATTGCATTTGAAGTGGACCAAGCGACTTTGACCATCTTTCACTGTGGTCCCCCACATTGCTTATGAATTGGATCGAGAAACTTTGGCCATCTATCACTGTGATCCCCCACATTGCTTATGAGTTGGATCGAGAGAATTTGGCCATTTTTCAATGCGGTCTCCCACATTGCTTATGGGTTGGATCGAGGGCCTTTTTCCATCTTTGACCGTGGTGCTCTGCATTGATTTTCGAATGGCAGATAGTGGCAAACTGAGTACGCCAACGTCTAAATCATACGCTAAACGTTTTTTGGTTAAGTTTTTTGTTCAATTACGTCCATTTGACTCAAAACGCAAAGGAACAGGAGATGGGAGACGATATTGCATTTGAAGTGCACCAATCGACTTTGAATATCTTTCACTGTGGACCCCCACATTGCTTATGAATTGGATCGAGAAATTTTGCCATCTACCACTGTGGTCCCCCACATTGCTTATGAGTTGGATCGAGAGAATTTGGCCATCTATCACTGTGATCCCCCACATTGCTTATGAGTTGGATCGAGAGAATTTGGCCATTTTTCAATGCGGTCTCCCACATTGCTTATGGGTTGGATCGAGGGCCTTTTTCCATCTTTGACCGTGGTGCTCTGCATTGATTTTCGAATGGCAGATAGTGGCAAACTGAGTACGCCAACGTCTAAATCATACGCTAAACGTTTTTTGGTTAAGTTTTTTGTTCAATTACGTCCATTTGACTCAAAACGCAAAGGAACAGGAGATGGGAGACGATATTGCATTTGAAGTGCACCAATCGACTTTGAATATCTTTCACTGTGGACCCCCACATTGCTTATGAATTGGATCGAGAAATTTTGCCATCTACCACTGTGGTCCCCCACATTGCTTATGAGTTGGATCAAGAGAATTTGGCCATTTTTCAATGTGGTCCCCCACATTGCCTATGGGTTGGATCGAGGGCCTTTTTCCATCTTTGACCGTGGTACTCTGCATTGATTTTCGTATGGCAGATAGTGGCAAACTGAGTACGCCAACGTCTAAATCATACGTAAAATCATACTAAACGTTTTTTTGTTAAGTTTTTTGTTCAATTTCGTCCATTTGACTCAAAACGCTAAGGAAGAGGAGATAGGAGACGATATTGCATTTGAAGTGGACCAAGCGACTTTGACCATCTTTCACTGTGGTCCCCCACATTGCTTATGAATTGGATCGAGAAACTTTAGCCATCTATCACTGTGATCCCCCACATTGCTTATGAGTTGGGTCGAGAGAATTTGGCCATTTTTCAATGCAGTCTCCCACATTGCTTATGGGTTGGATCGAGGGCCTTTTTCCATCTTTGACCGTGGTACTCTGCATTGATTTTCGAATGGCAGATAGTGGCAAACTGAGTACGCCAACGTCTAAATCATACGCTAAACGTTTCTTGGTTAAGTTTTTTGTTCAATTACGTCCATTTGACTCAAAACGCTAAGGAACAGGAGATAGGAGACGATATTGCATTTGAAGTGGACCAAGCGACTTTGACCATCTTTCACTGTGGTCCCCCACATTGCTTATGAATTGGATCGAGAAACTTTGGCCATCTATCACTGTGATCCCCCACATTGCTTATGAGTTGGATCGAGAGAATTTGGCCATTTTTCAATGCGGTCTCCCACATTGCTTATGGGTTGGATCGAGGGCCTTTTTCCATCTTTGACCGTGGTGCTCTGCATTGATTTTCGAATGGCAGATAGTGGCAAACTGAGTACGCCAACGTCTAAATCATACGCTAAACGTTTTTTGGTTAAGTTTTTTGTTCAATTTCGTCCATTTGACTCAAAACGCTAAGGAAGAGGAGATAGGAGACGATATTGCATTTGAAGTGGACCAAGCGACTTTGACCATCTTTCACTGTGGTCCCCCACATTGCTTATGAATTGGATCGAGAAACTTTGGCCATCTACCACTGTGGTCCCCCACATTGCTTATGAGTTGGATCGAGAGAATTTGGCCATTTTTCAGTGTGGTCCCCTACATTGCCTATGGGTTGGATCGAGGGCCTTTTTCCATCTTTGACCGTGGTACTCTGCATTGATTTTCGAATGGCAGATAGTGGCAAACTGAGTACGCCAACGTCTAAATCATACGCTAAACGTTTTTTGGTTAAGTTTTTTGTTCAATTACGTCCATTTGACTCAAAACGCTAAGGAACAGGAGATAGGAGACGATATTGCATTTGAAGTGGACCAATCGACTTTGACCATCTTTCACTGTGGTCCCCCACATTGCTTATGAATTGGATCGAGAAACTTTGGCCATCTATCACTGTGATCCCCCACATTGCTTATGAGTTGGATCGAGAGAATTTGGCCATTTTTCAATGTGGTCTCCCACATTGCTTATGGGTTGGATCGAGGGCCTTTTTCCATCTTTGACCGTGGTACTCTGCATTGATTTTCGAATGGCAGATAGTGGCAAACTGAGTACGCCAACGTCTAAATCATACGCTAAACGTTTTTTAGTTAAGTTTTTTGTTCAATTACGTCCATTTGACTCAAAACGCTAAGGAACAGGAGATAGGAGACGATATTGCATTTGAAGTGGACCAATCGACTTTGACCATCTTTCACTATGGTCCCCCACATTGCTTATGAATTGGATCGAGAAACTTTGGCCATCTATCACTGTGATCCCCCACATTGCTTATGAGTTGGATCGAGAGAATTTGGCCATTTTTCAATGCGGTCTCCCACATTGCTTATGGGTTGGATCGAGGGCCTTTTTCCATCTTTGACCGTGGTACTCTGCATTGATTTTCGAATGGCAGATAGTGGCAAACTGTGTACGCCAACGTCTAAATCATACGCTAAACGTTTTTTGGTTAAGTTTTTTGTTCAATTACGTCCATTTGACCCAAAACGCTAAGGAACAGGAGATAGGAGACGATATTGCATTTGAAGTGGACCAATCGACTTTGACCATCTTTCACTGTGGTCCCCCACATTGCTTATGAATTGGATCGAGAAACTTTTTCCATCTACCACTGTGGTCCCCCACATTGCTTATGAGTTGGATCGAGAGAATTTGGTCATTTTTCAGTGTGGTCCCCCACATTGCCTATGGGTTGGATCGAGGGCCTTTTTCCATCTTTGACCGTGGTACTCTGCATTGATTTTCGAATGGCAGATAGTGGCAAACTGAGTACGCCAACGTCTAAATCATACGTAAAATCATACTAAACGTTTTTTTGTTAAGTTTTTTGTTCAATTACGTCCATTTGACTCAAAACGCTAAGGAAGAGGAGATAGGAGACGATATTGCATTTGAAGTGGACCAAGCGACTTTGACCATATTTCACTGTGGTCCCCCACATTGCTTATGAATTGGATCGAGAAACTTTGGCCATCTATCACTGTGATCCCCCACATTGCTTATGAGTTGGATCGAGAGAATTTGGTCATTTTTCAGTGTGGTCCCCCACATTGCCTATGGGTTGGATCGAGGGCCTTTTTCCATCTTTGACCGTGGTACTCTGCATTGATTTTCGAATGGCAGATAGTGGCAAACTGAGTACGCCAACGTCTAAATCATACGTAAAATCATACTAAACGTTTTTTTGTTAAGTTTTTTGTTCAATTACGTCCATTTGACTCAAAACGCTAAGGAAGAGGAGATAGGAGACGATATTGCATTTGAAGTGGACCAAGCAACTTTGACCATCTTTCACTGTGGTCCCCCACATTGCTTATGAATTGGATCGAGAAACTTTGGCCATCTATCACTGTGATCCCCCACATTGCTTATGAGTTGGATCGAGAGAATTTGGCCATTTTTCAATGCGGTCTCCCACATTGCTTATGGGTTGGATCGAGGGCCTTTTTCCATCTTTGACCGTGGTACTCTGCATTGATTTTCGAATGGCAGATAGTGGCAAACTGAGTACACCAACGTCTAAATCATACGCTAAACGTTTTTTGGTTAAGTTTTTTGTTCAATTACGTCCATTTGACCCAAAACGCTAAGGAACAGGAGATAGGAGACGATATTGCATTTGAAGTGGACCAAGCGAATTTGACCATCTTTCACTGTGGTCCCCCACATTGCTTATGAATTGGATCGAGAAACTTTGGCCATCTACCACTATGGTCCCCCACATTGCTTTCCAGTTGGATCAAGAGAATTTGGCCATTTTTCAATGTGGTCCCCCACATTGCTTATGGGTTGGATCGAGGGCCTTTTTCCATCTTTGACCGTGGTACTCTGCATTGATTTTCGAATGGCAGATAGTAGCAAACTGAGTACGCCAACGTCTAAATCATACGCTAAACGTTTTTTGGTTAAGGTTTTTGTTCAATTACGTCCATTTGACTCAAAACGCTAAGGCACAGGAGATAGGAGACGATATTGCATTTGAAGTGGACCAATCGACTTTGACCATCTTTCACTGTGGTCCCCCACATTGCTTATGAATTGGATCGTGAAACTTTGGCCATCTACCACTGTGGTCCCCCACATTGCTTTCCAGTTGGATCAAGAGAATTTGGCCATTTTTCAATGTGGTCCCCCACATTGCTTATGGGTTGGATCGAGGGCCTTTTTCCATCTTTGACCGTGGTACTCTGCATTGATTTTCGAATGGCAGATAGTGGCAAACTGTGTACGCCAACGTCTAAATCATACGCTAAACGTTTTTTGGTTAAGTTTTTTGTTCAATTACGTCCATTTGACCCAAAACGCTAAGGAACAGGAGATAGGAGACGATATTGCATTTGAAGTGGACCAATCGACTTTGACCATCTTTCACTGTGGTCCCCCACATTGCTTATGAATTGGATCGAGAAACTTTTTCCATCTACCACTGTGGTCCCCCACATTGCTTATGAGTTGGATCGAGAGAATTTGGTCATTTTTCAGTGTGGTCCCCCACATTGCCTATGGGTTGGATCGAGGGCCTTTTTCCATCTTTGACCGTGGTACTCTGCATTGATTTTCGAATGGCAGATAGTGGCAAACTGTGTACGCCAACGTCTAAATCATACGCTAAACGTTTTTTGGTTAAGTTTTTTGTTCAATTACGTCCATTTGACCCAAAACGCTAAGGAACAGGAGATAGGAGACGATATTGCATTTGAAGTGGACCAAGCGAATTTGACCATCTTTCACTGTGGTCCCCCACATTGCTTATGAATTGGATCGAGAAACTTTGGCCATCTATCACTGTGATCCCCCACATTGCTTTCCAGTTGGATCAAGAGAATTTGGCCATTTTTCAATGTGGTCCCCCACATTGCTTATGGGTTGGATCGAGGGCCTTTTTCCATCTTTGACCGTGGTACTCTGCATTGATTTTCGAATGGCAGATAGTGGCAAACTGTGTACGCCAACGTCTAAATCATACGCTAAACGTTTTTTGGTTAAGTTTTTTGTTCAATTACGTCCATTTGACCCAAAACGCTAAGGAACAGGAGATAGGAGACGATATTGCATTTGAAGTGGACCAATCGACTTTGACCATCTTTCACTGTGGTCCCCCACATTGCTTATGAATTGGATCGAGAAACTTTTTCCATCTACCACTGTGGTCCCCCACATTGCTTATGAGTTGGATCGAGAGAATTTGGTCATTTTTCAGTGTGGTCCCCCACATTGCCTATGGGTTGGATCGAGGGCCTTTTTCCATCTTTGACCGTGGTACTCTGCATTGATTTTCGAATGGCAGATAGTGGCAAACTGAGTACACCAACGTCTAAATCATACGCTAAACGTTTTTTGGTTAAGTTTTTTGTTCAATTACGTCCATTTGACCCAAAACGCTAAGGAACAGGAGATAGGAGACGATATTGCATTTGAAGTGGACCAAGCGAATTTGACCATCTTTCACTGTGGTCCCCCACATTGCTTATGAATTGGATCGAGAAACTTTGGCCATCTACCACTATGGTCCCCCACATTGCTTTCCAGTTGGATCAAGAGAATTTGGCCATTTTTCAATGTGGTCCCCCACATTGCTTATGGGTTGGATCGAGGGCCTTTTTCCATCTTTGACCGTGGTACTCTGCATTGATTTTCGAATGGCAGATAGTAGCAAACTGAGTACGCCAACGTCTAAATCATACGCTAAACGTTTTTTGGTTAAGGTTTTTGTTCAATTACGTCCATTTGACTCAAAACGCTAAGGCACAGGAGATAGGAGACGATATTGCATTTGAAGTGGACCAATCGACTTTGACCATCTTTCACTGTGGTCCCCCACATTGCTTATGAATTGGATCGTGAAACTTTGGCCATCTACCACTGTGGTCCCCCACATTGCTTTCCAGTTGGATCAAGAGAATTTGGCCATTTTTCAATGTGGTCCCCCACATTGCTTATGGGTTGGATCGAGGGCCTTTTTCCATCTTTGACCGTGGTACTCTGCATTGATTTTCGAATGGCAGATAGTGGCAAACTGTGTACGCCAACGTCTAAATCATACGCTAAACGTTTTTTGGTTAAGTTTTTTGTTCAATTACGTCCATTTGACCCAAAACGCTAAGGAACAGGAGATAGGAGACGATATTGCATTTGAAGTGGACCAATCGACTTTGACCATCTTTCACTGTGGTCCCCCACATTGCTTATGAATTGGATCGAGAAACTTTTTCCATCTACCACTGTGGTCCCCCACATTGCTTATGAGTTGGATCGAGAGAATTTGGTCATTTTTCAGTGTGGTCCCCCACATTGCCTATGGGTTGGATCGAGGGCCTTTTTCCATCTTTGACCGTGGTACTCTGCATTGATTTTCGAATGGCAGATAGTGGCAAACTGTGTACGCCAACGTCTAAATCATACGCTAAACGTTTTTTGGTTAAGTTTTTTGTTCAATTACGTCCATTTGACCCAAAACGCTAAGGAACAGGAGATAGGAGACGATATTGCATTTGAAGTGGACCAAGCGAATTTGACCATCTTTCACTGTGGTCCCCCACATTGCTTATGAATTGGATCGAGAAACTTTGGCCATCTATCACTGTGATCCCCCACATTGCTTATGAGTTGGATCGAGAGAATTTGCCCATTTTTCAATGCGGTCTCCCACATTGCTTATGGGTTGGATCGAAGGCTTTTTTCCATCTTTGACCGTGGTACTCTGCATTGATTTTCGAATGGCAGATAGTAGCAAACTGAGTACGCCAACGTCTAAATCATACGCTAAACGTTTTTTGGTTAAGTTTTTTGTTCAATTACGTTCATTTGACTCAAAATGCTAAGGAAGAGGAGATAGGAGACGACATTGCATTTGAAGTGGACCAATCGACTTTGACCATCTTTCACTGTGGTCCCCCACATTGCTTATGAATTGGATCGAGAAACTTTTGCCATCTACCACTGTGGTCCCCCACATTGCTTATGAGTTGGATCGAGAGAATTTGGCCATTTTTCAGTGTGGTCCCCCACATTGCCTATGGGTTGGATCGAGGGCCTTTTTCCATCTTTGACCGTGGTACTCTGCATTGATTTTCGTATGGCAGATAGTGGCAAACTGAGTACGCCAACGTCTAAATCATACGCTAAACGTTTTTTGGTTAAGTTTTTTGTTCAATTACGTCCATTTGACTCAAAACGCTAAGGAACAGGAGATAGGAGACGATATTGCATTTGAAGTGGACCAATCGACTTTGACCATCTTTCACTATGGTCCCCCACATTGCTTATGAATTGGATCGAGAAACTTTGGCCATCTACCACTGTGGTCCCCCACATTGCTTTCCAGTTGGATCGAGAGAATTTGGCCATTTTTCAATGTGGTCCCCCACATTGCTTATGGGTTGGATCGAGGGCCTTTTTCCATCTTTGACCGTGGTACTCTGCATTGATTTTCGAATGGCAGATAGTGGCAAACTGAGTACGCCAACGTCTAAATCATACGCTAAACGTTTTTTGGTTAAGTTTTTTGTTCAATTACGTCCATTTGACTCAAAACGCTAAGGAACAGGAGATAGGAGACGATATTGCATTTGAAGTGGACCAATCGACTTTGACCATCTTTCACTGTGGTCCCCCACATTGCTTATGAATTGGATCGAGAAACTTTGGCCATCTATCACTGTGATCCCCCACATTGCTTATGAGTTGGATCGAGAGAATTTGGCCATTTTTCAATGTGGTCTCCCACATTGCTTATGGGTTGGATCGAGGGCCTTTTTCCATCTTTGACCGTGGTACTCTGCATTGATTTTCGAATGGCAGATAGTGGCAAACTGAGTACGCCAACGTCTAAATCATACGCTAAACGTTTTATAGTTAAGTTTTTTGTTCAATTACGTCCATTTGACTCAAAACGCTAAGTAACAGGAGATAGGAGACGATATTGCATTTGAAGTGGACCAATCGACTTTGACCATCTTTCACTGTGGTCCCCCACAATGCTTATGAATTGGATCGAGAAACTTTGGCCATCTATCACTGTGATCCCCCACATTGCTTATGAGTTGGATCGAGAGAATTTGCCCATTTTTCAATGCGGTCTCCCACATTGCTTATGGGTTGGATCGAAGGCTTTTTTCCATCTTTGACCGTGGTACTCTGCATTGATTTTCGAATGGCAGATAGTGGCAAACTGAGTACGCCAACGTCTAAATCATACGCTGAACGTTTTTTGGTTAAGTTTTTTGTTCAATTACGTGAATTTGACTCAAAACGCTAAGGAACAGGAGATAGGAGACGATATTGCATTTGAAGTGGACCAAGCGACTTTGACCATCTTTCACTGTGGTCCCCCACATTGCTTATGAATTGGATCAAGAAACTTTGGCCATCTACCACTGTGGTCCCCCACATTGCTTTCCAGTTGGATCAAGAGAATTTGGCCATTTTTCAATGTGGTCCCCCACATTGCTTATGGGTTGGATCGAGGGCCTTTTTCCATCTTTGACCGTGGTACTCTGCATTGATTTTCGAATGGCAGATAGTGGCAAACTGAGTACGCCAACGTCTAAATCATACGCTAAACGTTTTTTGGTTAAGTTTATTGTTCAATTACGTCCATTTGACTCAAAACGCTAAGGAACAGGAGATAGGAGACGATATTGCATTTGAAGTGGACCAAGCGACTTTGACCATCTTTCACTGTGGTCCCCCACATTGCTTATGAATTGGATCGAGAAACTTTGGCCATCTATCACTGTGATCCCCCACATTGCTTATGAGTTGGATCGAGAGAATTTGGCCATTTTTCAATGCGGTCTCCCACATTGCTTATGGGTTGGATCGAGGGCTTTTTTCCATCTTTGACCGTGGTACTCTGCATTGATTTTCGAATGGCAGATAATAGCAAACTGAGTACGCCAACGTCTAAATCATACGCTAAACGTTTTTTGGTTAAGTTTTTTGTTCAATTACGTCCATTTGACTCAAAACGCTAAGGAACAGGAGATAGGAGACGATATTGCATTTGAAGTTGACCAATCGACTTTGACCATCTTTCACTGTGGTCCCCCACATTGCTTATGAATTGGATCGAGAAACTTTGGCCATCTATCACTGTGATCCCCCACATTGCTTATGAGTTGGATCGAGAGAATTTGGCCATTTTTCAATGTGGTCTCCCACATTGCTTATGGGTTGGATCGAGGGCCTTTTTCCATCTTTGACCGTGGTACTCTGCATTGATTTTCGAATGGCAGATAGTGGCAAACTGAGTACGCCAACGTCTAAATCATACGCTAAACGTTTTTTGGTTAAGTTTTTTGTTCAATTACGTCCATTTGACTCAAAACGCTAAGGAACAGGAGATAGGAGACGATATTGCATTTGAAGTGGACCAATCGACTTTGACCATCTTTCACTATGGTCCCCCACATTGCTTATGAATTGGATCGAGAAAGTTTGGCCATCTATCACTGTGATCCCCCACATTGCTTATGAGTTGGATCGAGAGAATTTGGCCATTTTTCAATGCGGTCTCCCACATTGCTTATGGGTTGGATCGAGGGCCTTTTTCCATCTTTGACCGTGGTACTCTGCATTGATTTTCGAATGGCAGATAGTGGCAAACTGTGTACGCCAACGTCTAAATCATACGCTAAACGTTTTTTAGTTAAGTTTTTTGTTCAATTACGTCCATTTGACCCAAAACGCTAAGGAAGAGGAGATAGGAGACGATATTGCATTTGAAGTGGACCAATCGACTTTGACCATCTTTCACTATGGTCCCCCACATTGCTTATGAATTGGATCGAGAAACTTTGGCCATCTATCACTGTGATCCCCCACATTGCTTATGAGTTGGATCGAGAGAATTTGGCCATTTTTCAATGCGGTCTCCCACATTGCTTATGGGTTGGATCGAGGGCCTTTTTCCATCTTTGACCGTGGTACTCTGCATTGATTTTCGAATGGCAGATAGTGGCAAACTGAGTACGCCAACGTCTAAATCATACGTAAAATCATACTAAACGTTTTTTTGTTAAGTTTTTTGTTCAATTACGTCCATTTGACTCAAAACGCTAAGGAAGAGGAGATAGGAGACGATATTGCATTTGAAGTGGACCAAGCGACTTTGACCATCTTTCACTGTGGTCCCCCACATTGCTTATGAATTGGATCGAGAAACTTTTGCCATCTATCACTGTGATCCCCCACATTGCTTATGAGTTGGATCGAGAGAATTTGGCCATTTTTCAATGTGGTCTCCCACATTGCTTATGGGTTGGATCGAGGGCCTTTTTCCATCTTTGACCGTGGAACTCTGCATTGATTTTCGAATGGCAGATAGTGGCAAACTGAGTACGCCAACGTCTAAATCATACGCTAAACGTTTTTGGGTTAAGTTTTTTGTTCAATTACATCCATTTGACTCAAAACGCTAAGGAACAGGAGATAACAGACGATATTGCATTTGAAGTGGACCAAGCGACTTTGACCATCTTTCACTGTGGTCCCCCACATTGCTTATGAATTGGATCGAGAAACTTTGGCCATCTACCACTGTGGTCCCCCACATTGCTTTCCAGTTGGATCAAGAGAATTTGGCCATTTTTCAATGTGGTCCCCCACATTGCTTATGGGTTGGATCGAGGGCCTTTTTCCATCTTTGACCGTGGTACTCTGCATTGATTTTCGAATGGCAGATAGTGGCAAACTGAGTACGCCAACGTCTAAATCATACGCTAAACGTTTCTTGGTTAAGTTTTTTGTTCAATTACGTCCATTTGACTCAAAACGCTAAGGAACAGGAGATAACAGACGATATTGCATTTGAAGTGGACCAAGCGACTTTGACCATCTTTCACTGTGGTCCCCCACATTGCTTATGAATTGGATCGAGAAACTTTGGCCATCTATCACTGTGATCCCCCACATTGCTTATGAGTTGGATCGAGAGAATTTGGCCATTTTTCAATGCGGTCTCCCACATTGCTTATGGGTTGGATCGAGGGCCTTTTTCCATCTTTGACCGTGGTACTCTGCATTGATTTTCGAATGGCAGATAGTGGCAAACTGAGTACGCCAACGTCTAAATCATACGCTAAACGTTTTTTGGTTAAGTTTTTTGTTCAATTACATCCATTTGACTCAAAACGCTAAGGAACAGGAGATAACAGACGATATTGCATTTGAAGTGGACCAATCGACTTTGACCATCTTTCACTGTGGTCCCCCACAATGCTTATGAATTGGATCGAGAAACTTTGGCCATCTATCACTGTGATCCCCCACATTGCTTATGAGTTGGATCGAAGGCTTTTTTCCATCTTTGACCGTGGTACTCTGCATTGATTTTCGAATGGCAGATAGTGGCAAACTGAGTACGCCAACGTCTAAATCATACGCTGAACGTTTTTTGGTTAAGTTTTTTGTTCAATTACGTCCATTTGACTCAAAACGCTAAGGAACAGGAGATAGGAGACGATATTGCATTTGAAGTGGACCAAGCGACTTTGACCATCTTTCACTGTGGTCCCCCACATTGCTTATGAATTGGATCGAGAAACTTTGGCCATCTACCACTGTGGTCCCCCACATTGCTTTCCAGTTGGATCAAGAGAATTTGGCCATTTTTCAATGCGGTCTCCCACATTGCTTATGAGTTGGATCGAGGGCCTTTTTCCATCTTTGATCGTGGTACTCTGCATTGATTTTCGAATGGCAGATAGTGGCAAACTGAGTACGCCAACGTCTAAATCATACGCTAAACGTTTCTTGGTTAAGTTTTTTGTTCAATTACGTCCATTTGACTCAAAACGCTAAGGAACAGGAGATAGGAGACGATATTGCATTTGAAGTGGACCAATCGACTTTGACCATCTTTCACTGTGGTCCCCCACATTGCTTATGAATTGGATCGTGAAACTTTGGCCATCTACCACTGTGGTCCCCCACATTGCTTTCCAGTTGGATCAAGAGAATTTGGCCATTTTTCAATGTGGTCCCCCACATTGCTTATGGGTTGGATCGAGGGCCTTTTTCCATCTTTGACCGTGGTACTCTGCATTGATTTTCGAATGGCAGATAGTAGCAAACTGAGTACGCCAACGTCTAAATCATACGCTAAACGTTTTTTGGTTAAGGTTTTTGTTCAATTACGTCCATTTGACTCAAAACGCTAAGGCACAGGAGATAGGAGACGATATTGCATTTGAAGTGGACCAATCGACTTTGACCATCTTTCACTGTGGTCCCCCACATTGCTTATGAATTGGATCGTGAAACTTTGGCCATCTACCACTGTGGTCCCCCACATTGCTTTCCAGTTGGATCAAGAGAATTTGGCCATTTTTCAATGTGGTCCCCCACATTGCTTATGGGTTGGATCGAGGGCCTTTTTCCATCTTTGACCGTGGTACTCTGCATTGATTTTCGAATGGCAGATAGTGGCAAACTGTGTACGCCAACGTCTAAATCATACGCTAAACGTTTTTTGGTTAAGTTTTTTGTTCAATTACGTCCATTTGACCCAAAACGCTAAGGAACAGGAGATAGGAGACGATATTGCATTTGAAGTGGACCAATCGACTTTGACCATCTTTCACTGTGGTCCCCCACATTGCTTATGAATTGGATCGAGAAACTTTTTCCATCTACCACTGTGGTCCCCCACATTGCTTATGAGTTGGATCGAGAGAATTTGGTCATTTTTCAGTGTGGTCCCCCACATTGCCTATGGGTTGGATCGAGGGCCTTTTTCCATCTTTGACCGTGGTACTCTGCATTGATTTTCGAATGGCAGATAGTGGCAAACTGTGTACGCCAACGTCTAAATCATACGCTAAACGTTTTTTGGTTAAGTTTTTTGTTCAATTACGTCCATTTGACCCAAAACGCTAAGGAACAGGAGATAGGAGACGATATTGCATTTGAAGTGGACCAAGCGAATTTGACCATCTTTCACTGTGGTCCCCCACATTGCTTATGAATTGGATCGAGAAACTTTGGCCATCTATCACTGTGATCCCCCACATTGCTTATGAGTTGGATCGAGAGAATTTGCCCATTTTTCAATGCGGTCTCCCACATTGCTTATGGGTTGGATCGAAGGCTTTTTTCCATCTTTGACCGTGGTACTCTGCATTGATTTTCGAATGGCAGATAGTAGCAAACTGAGTACGCCAACGTCTAAATCATACGCTAAACGTTTTTTGGTTAAGTTTTTTGTTCAATTACGTTCATTTGACTCAAAATGCTAAGGAAGAGGAGATAGGAGACGACATTGCATTTGAAGTGGACCAATCGACTTTGACCATCTTTCACTGTGGTCCCCCACATTGCTTATGAATTGGATCGAGAAACTTTTGCCATCTACCACTGTGGTCCCCCACATTGCTTATGAGTTGGATCGAGAGAATTTGGCCATTTTTCAGTGTGGTCCCCCACATTGCCTATGGGTTGGATCGAGGGCCTTTTTCCATCTTTGACCGTGGTACTCTGCATTGATTTTCGTATGGCAGATAGTGGCAAACTGAGTACGCCAACGTCTAAATCATACGCTAAACGTTTTTTGGTTAAGTTTTTTGTTCAATTACGTCCATTTGACTCAAAACGCTAAGGAACAGGAGATAGGAGACGATATTGCATTTGAAGTGGACCAATCGACTTTGACCATCTTTCACTATGGTCCCCCACATTGCTTATGAATTGGATCGAGAAACTTTGGCCATCTACCACTGTGGTCCCCCACATTGCTTTCCAGTTGGATCGAGAGAATTTGGCCATTTTTCAATGTGGTCCCCCACATTGCTTATGGGTTGGATCGAGGGCCTTTTTCCATCTTTGACCGTGGTACTCTGCATTGATTTTCGAATGGCAGATAGTGGCAAACTGAGTACGCCAACGTCTAAATCATACGCTAAACGTTTTTTGGTTAAGTTTTTTGTTCAATTACGTCCATTTGACTCAAAACGCTAAGGAACAGGAGATAGGAGACGATATTGCATTTGAAGTGGACCAATCGACTTTGACCATCTTTCACTGTGGTCCCCCACATTGCTTATGAATTGGATCGAGAAACTTTGGCCATCTATCACTGTGATCCCCCACATTGCTTATGAGTTGGATCGAGAGAATTTGGCCATTTTTCAATGTGGTCTCCCACATTGCTTATGGGTTGGATCGAGGGCCTTTTTCCATCTTTGACCGTGGTACTCTGCATTGATTTTCGAATGGCAGATAGTGGCAAACTGAGTACGCCAACGTCTAAATCATACGCTAAACGTTTTATAGTTAAGTTTTTTGTTCAATTACGTCCATTTGACTCAAAACGCTAAGTAACAGGAGATAGGAGACGATATTGCATTTGAAGTGGACCAATCGACTTTGACCATCTTTCACTGTGGTCCCCCACAATGCTTATGAATTGGATCGAGAAACTTTGGCCATCTATCACTGTGATCCCCCACATTGCTTATGAGTTGGATCGAGAGAATTTGCCCATTTTTCAATGCGGTCTCCCACATTGCTTATGGGTTGGATCGAAGGCTTTTTTCCATCTTTGACCGTGGTACTCTGCATTGATTTTCGAATGGCAGATAGTGGCAAACTGAGTACGCCAACGTCTAAATCATACGCTGAACGTTTTTTGGTTAAGTTTTTTGTTCAATTACGTGAATTTGACTCAAAACGCTAAGGAACAGGAGATAGGAGACGATATTGCATTTGAAGTGGACCAAGCGACTTTGACCATCTTTCACTGTGGTCCCCCACATTGCTTATGAATTGGATCAAGAAACTTTGGCCATCTACCACTGTGGTCCCCCACATTGCTTTCCAGTTGGATCAAGAGAATTTGGCCATTTTTCAATGTGGTCCCCCACATTGCTTATGGGTTGGATCGAGGGCCTTTTTCCATCTTTGACCGTGGTACTCTGCATTGATTTTCGAATGGCAGATAGTGGCAAACTGAGTACGCCAACGTCTAAATCATACGCTAAACGTTTTTTGGTTAAGTTTATTGTTCAATTACGTCCATTTGACTCAAAACGCTAAGGAACAGGAGATAGGAGACGATATTGCATTTGAAGTGGACCAAGCGACTTTGACCATCTTTCACTGTGGTCCCCCACATTGCTTATGAATTGGATCGAGAAACTTTGGCCATCTATCACTGTGATCCCCCACATTGCTTATGAGTTGGATCGAGAGAATTTGGCCATTTTTCAATGCGGTCTCCCACATTGCTTATGGGTTGGATCGAGGGCTTTTTTCCATCTTTGACCGTGGTACTCTGCATTGATTTTCGAATGGCAGATAATAGCAAACTGAGTACGCCAACGTCTAAATCATACGCTAAACGTTTTTTGGTTAAGTTTTTTGTTCAATTACGTCCATTTGACTCAAAACGCTAAGGAACAGGAGATAGGAGACGATATTGCATTTGAAGTTGACCAATCGACTTTGACCATCTTTCACTGTGGTCCCCCACATTGCTTATGAATTGGATCGAGAAACTTTGGCCATCTATCACTGTGATCCCCCACATTGCTTATGAGTTGGATCGAGAGAATTTGGCCATTTTTCAATGTGGTCTCCCACATTGCTTATGGGTTGGATCGAGGGCCTTTTTCCATCTTTGACCGTGGTACTCTGCATTGATTTTCGAATGGCAGATAGTGGCAAACTGAGTACGCCAACGTCTAAATCATACGCTAAACGTTTTTTGGTTAAGTTTTTTGTTCAATTACGTCCATTTGACTCAAAACGCTAAGGAACAGGAGATAGGAGACGATATTGCATTTGAAGTGGACCAATCGACTTTGACCATCTTTCACTATGGTCCCCCACATTGCTTATGAATTGGATCGAGAAAGTTTGGCCATCTATCACTGTGATCCCCCACATTGCTTATGAGTTGGATCGAGAGAATTTGGCCATTTTTCAATGCGGTCTCCCACATTGCTTATGGGTTGGATCGAGGGCCTTTTTCCATCTTTGACCGTGGTACTCTGCATTGATTTTCGAATGGCAGATAGTGGCAAACTGTGTACGCCAACGTCTAAATCATACGCTAAACGTTTTTTAGTTAAGTTTTTTGTTCAATTACGTCCATTTGACCCAAAACGCTAAGGAAGAGGAGATAGGAGACGATATTGCATTTGAAGTGGACCAATCGACTTTGACCATCTTTCACTATGGTCCCCCACATTGCTTATGAATTGGATCGAGAAACTTTGGCCATCTATCACTGTGATCCCCCACATTGCTTATGAGTTGGATCGAGAGAATTTGGCCATTTTTCAATGCGGTCTCCCACATTGCTTATGGGTTGGATCGAGGGCCTTTTTCCATCTTTGACCGTGGTACTCTGCATTGATTTTCGAATGGCAGATAGTGGCAAACTGAGTACGCCAACGTCTAAATCATACGTAAAATCATACTAAACGTTTTTTTGTTAAGTTTTTTGTTCAATTACGTCCATTTGACTCAAAACGCTAAGGAAGAGGAGATAGGAGACGATATTGCATTTGAAGTGGACCAAGCGACTTTGACCATCTTTCACTGTGGTCCCCCACATTGCTTATGAATTGGATCGAGAAACTTTTGCCATCTATCACTGTGATCCCCCACATTGCTTATGAGTTGGATCGAGAGAATTTGGCCATTTTTCAATGTGGTCTCCCACATTGCTTATGGGTTGGATCGAGGGCCTTTTTCCATCTTTGACCGTGGAACTCTGCATTGATTTTCGAATGGCAGATAGTGGCAAACTGAGTACGCCAACGTCTAAATCATACGCTAAACGTTTTTGGGTTAAGTTTTTTGTTCAATTACATCCATTTGACTCAAAACGCTAAGGAACAGGAGATAACAGACGATATTGCATTTGAAGTGGACCAAGCGACTTTGACCATCTTTCACTGTGGTCCCCCACATTGCTTATGAATTGGATCGAGAAACTTTGGCCATCTACCACTGTGGTCCCCCACATTGCTTTCCAGTTGGATCAAGAGAATTTGGCCATTTTTCAATGTGGTCCCCCACATTGCTTATGGGTTGGATCGAGGGCCTTTTTCCATCTTTGACCGTGGTACTCTGCATTGATTTTCGAATGGCAGATAGTGGCAAACTGAGTACGCCAACGTCTAAATCATACGCTAAACGTTTCTTGGTTAAGTTTTTTGTTCAATTACGTCCATTTGACTCAAAACGCTAAGGAACAGGAGATAACAGACGATATTGCATTTGAAGTGGACCAAGCGACTTTGACCATCTTTCACTGTGGTCCCCCACATTGCTTATGAATTGGATCGAGAAACTTTGGCCATCTATCACTGTGATCCCCCACATTGCTTATGAGTTGGATCGAGAGAATTTGGCCATTTTTCAATGCGGTCTCCCACATTGCTTATGGGTTGGATCGAGGGCCTTTTTCCATCTTTGACCGTGGTACTCTGCATTGATTTTCGAATGGCAGATAGTGGCAAACTGAGTACGCCAACGTCTAAATCATACGCTAAACGTTTTTTGGTTAAGTTTTTTGTTCAATTACATCCATTTGACTCAAAACGCTAAGGAACAGGAGATAACAGACGATATTGCATTTGAAGTGGACCAATCGACTTTGACCATCTTTCACTGTGGTCCCCCACAATGCTTATGAATTGGATCGAGAAACTTTGGCCATCTATCACTGTGATCCCCCACATTGCTTATGAGTTGGATCGAAGGCTTTTTTCCATCTTTGACCGTGGTACTCTGCATTGATTTTCGAATGGCAGATAGTGGCAAACTGAGTACGCCAACGTCTAAATCATACGCTGAACGTTTTTTGGTTAAGTTTTTTGTTCAATTACGTCCATTTGACTCAAAACGCTAAGGAACAGGAGATAGGAGACGATATTGCATTTGAAGTGGACCAAGCGACTTTGACCATCTTTCACTGTGGTCCCCCACATTGCTTATGAATTGGATCGAGAAACTTTGGCCATCTACCACTGTGGTCCCCCACATTGCTTTCCAGTTGGATCAAGAGAATTTGGCCATTTTTCAATGCGGTCTCCCACATTGCTTATGAGTTGGATCGAGGGCCTTTTTCCATCTTTGATCGTGGTACTCTGCATTGATTTTCGAATGGCAGATAGTGGCAAACTGAGTACGCCAACGTCTAAATCATACGCTAAACGTTTCTTGGTTAAGTTTTTTGTTCAATTACGTCCATTTGACTCAAAACGCTAAGGAACAGGAGATAGGAGACGATATTGCATTTGAAGTGGACCAAGCGACTTTGACCATCTTTCACTGTGGTCCCCCACATTGCTTATGAATTGGATCGAGAGAATTTGGCCATTTTTCAATGCGGTCTCCCACATTGCTTATGGGTTGGATCGAAGGCTTTTTTCCATCTTTGACCGTGGTACTCTGCATTGATTTTCGAATGGCAGATAGTGGCAAACTGAGTACGCCAACGTCTAAATCATACGCTGAACGTTTTTTGGTTAAGTTTTTTGTTCAATTACGTCCATTTGACTCAAAACGCTAAGGAACAGGAGATAGGAGACGATATTGCATTTGAAGTGGACCAAGCGACTTTGACCATCTTTCACTGTGGTCCCCCACATTGCTTATGAATTGGATCGAGAAACTTTGGCCATCTACCACTGTGGTCCCCCACATTGCTTTCCAGTTGGATCAAGAGAATTTGGCCATTTTTCAATGTGGTCCCCCACATTGCTTATGGGTTGGATCGAGGGCCTTTTTCCATCTTTGACCGTGGTACTCTGCATTGATTTTCGAATGGCAGATAGTGGCAAACTGAGTACGCCAACGTCTAAATCATACGCTAAACGTTTCTTGGTTAAGTTTTTTGTTCAATTACGTCCATTTGACTCAAAACGCTAAGGAACAGGAGATAGGAGACGATATTGCATTTGAAGTGGACCAAGCGACTTTGACCATCTTTCACTGTGGTCCCCCACATTGCTTATGAATTGGATCGAGAAACTTTGGCCATCTATCACTGTGGTCCCCCACATTGCTTTCCAGTTGGATCAAGAGAATTTGGCCATTTTTCAATGTGGTCCCCCACATTGCTTATGGGTTGGATCGAGGGCCTTTTTCCATCTTTGACCGTGGTACTCTGCATTGATTTTCGAATGGCAGATAGTAGCAAACTGAGTACGCCAACGTCTAAATCATACGCTAAACGTTTTTTGGTTAAGTTTTTTGTTCAATTACGTCCATTTGACTCAAAACGCTAAGGAACAGGAGATAGGAGACGATATTGCATTTGAAGTGGACCAATCGACTTTGACCATCTTTCACTGTGGTCCCCCACATTGCTTATGAATTGGATCGAGAAACTTTGGCCATCTACCACTGTGGTCCCCCACATTGCTTTCCAGTTGGATCAAGAGAATTTGGCCATTTTTCAATGTGGTCCCCCACATTGCTTATGGGTTGGATCGAGGGCCTTTTTCCATCTTTGACCGTGGTACTCTGCATTGATTTTCGAATGGCAGATAGTGGCAAACTGAGTACGCCAACGTCTAAATCATACGCTAAGGAGATAGGAGACGATATTGCATTTGAAGTGGACCAAGCGACTTTGACCATCTTACACGGTGGTCCCCCACATTGCTTATGAATTGGATCGAGAAACTTTGGCCATCTATCACTGTGATCCCCCATATTGCTTATGAGTTGGATCGAGAGAATTTGCCCATTTTTCAATGCGGTCTCCCACATTGCTTATGGGTTGGATCGAAGGCTTTTTTTCATCTTTGACCGTGGTACTCTGCATTGATTTTCGAATGGCAGATAGTAGCAAACTGAGTACGCCAACGTCTAAATCATACGCTAAACGTTTTTTGGTTAAGTTTTTTGTTCAATTACGTCCATTTGACTCAAAATGCTAAGGAAGAGGAGATGGGAGACGATATTGCATTTGAAGTGGACCAATCGACTTTGACCATCTTTCACTGTGGTCCCCCACATTGCTTATGAATTGGATCGAGAAACTTTGGCCATCTACCACTGTGGTCCCCCACATTGCTTTCCAGTTGGATCAAGAGAATTTGGCCATTTTTCAATGTGGTCCCCCACATTGCTTATGGGTTGGATCGAGGGCCTTTTTCCATCTTTGACCGTGGTACTCTGCATTGATTTTCGAATGGCAGATAGTGGCAAACTGAGTACGCCAACGTCTAAATCATACGCTGAACGTTATTTGGTTAAGTTTTTTGTTCAATTACGTCCATTTGACTCAAAACGCTAAGGAACAGGAGATAGGAGACGATATTGCATTTGAAGTGGACCAAGCGACTTTGACCATCTTTCACTGTGGTCCCCCACATTGCTTATGAATTGGATCGAGAAACTTTGGCCATCTACCACTGTGGTCCCCCACATTGCTTTCCAGTTGGATCAAGAGAATTTGGCCATTTTTCAATGTGGTCCCCCACATTGCTTATGGGTTGGATCGAGGGCCTTTTTCCATCTTTGACCGTGGTACTCTGCATTGATTTTCGAATGGCAGATAGTGGCAAACTGAGTACGCCAACGTCTAAATCATACGCTAAACGTTTTTTGGTTAAGTTTTTTGTTCAATTACGTCCATTTGACTCAAAACGCTAAGGAACAGGAGATAGGAGACGATATTGCATTTGAAGTGGACCAAGCGACTTTGACCATCTTTCACTGTGGTCCCCCACATTGCTTATGAATTGGATCGAGAAACTTTGGCCATCTACCACTGTGGTCCCCCACATTGCTTTCCAGTTGGATCAAGAGAATTTGGCCATTTTTCAATGCGGTCTCCCACATTGCTTATGGGTTGGATCGAGGGCCTTTTTCCATCTTTGATCGTGGTACTCTGCATTGATTTTCGAATGGCAGATAGTGGCAAACTGAGTACGCCAACGTCTAAATCATACGCTAAACGTTTATTGGTTAAGTTTTTTGTTCAATTACGTCCATTTGACTCAAAACGCTAAGGAACAGGAGATAGGAGACGATATTGCATTTGAAGTGGACCAATCGACTTTGACCATCTTTCACTGTGGTCCCCCACATTGCTTATGAGTTGGATCGAGAGAATTTGGCCATTTTTCAATGTGGTCCCCCACATTGCTTATGGGTTGGATCGAGGGCCTTTTTCCATCTTTGACCTTGGTACTCTGCATTGGTTTTCGAATGGCAGATAGCGGCAAACTGAGTACGCCAACGTCTAAATCATACTCTAAACGTTTCTTGGTTAAGTTTTTTGTTCAATTTCGTCCATTAGACTCAAAACGCCAAGGAAGAGGAGATAGGAGACGATATTGTATTTGAAGTGTACCAATCGACTTTGACCATCTTTCACTGTGGTCCCCCACATTGCTTATGAATTGGATCGAGAAACTTTGGCCATCTACCACTGTGGTCCCCCACATTGCTTATGAGTTGGATCGAGAGAATTTGGCCAATTTTCAATGCGGTCCCCCACATTGCTTATGGGTTGGATCGAGAGCCTTTTTCCATCTTTGACCGTGGTACTCCGCATTGATTTTCGAATGGCAGATAGTGGCAAACTGAGTACGCTAACGTCTAAATCATACGCTAAACGTTTTTTGGTTAAGTTTTTTGTTCAATTACGTCCATTTGACTCAAAATGCTAAGGAAGAGGAGATGGGAGACGATATTGCATTTGAAGTGGACCAATCGACTTTGACCATCTTTCACTGTGGTCCCCCACATTGCTTATGAGTTGGATCGAGAGAATTTGGCCATTTTTCAATGTGGTCCCCCACATTGCTTATGGGTTGGATCGAGAGAATTTGGCCAATTTTCAATGCGGTCCCCCACATTGCTTATGGGTTGGATCGAGAGCCTTTTTCCGTCTTTGACCGTGGTACTCCGCATTGATTTTCGAATGGCAGATAGTGGCAAACTGAGTACGCTAACGTCTAAATCATACGCTAAACGTTTTTCGGTTATGTTTTTTGTTCAATTACGTCCATTTGACTCAAAATGCTAAGGAAGAGGAGATAGGAGACGACATTGCATTTGAAGTGTACCAATCGACTTTGAATATCTTTCACTGTGGTCCCCCACATTGCTTATGAATTGGATCGAGAAACTTTTGCCATCTACCACTGTGGTCCCCCACATTGCTTATGAGTTGGATCGAGAGAATTTGGCCATTTTTCAGTGTGGTCCCCCACATTGGCTATGGGTTGGATCGAGGGCCTTTTTCCATCTTTGACCGTGGTACTCTGCATTGATTTTCGAATGGTAGATAGTGGCAAACTGAGTACGCCAACGTCTAAATCATACGCTAAACGTTTTTTGGTTAAGTTTTTTGTTCAATTACGTCCATTTGACTCAAAACGCTAAGGAAGAGGAGATAGGAGACGATATTGCATTTGAAGTGGACCAAGCGACTTTGACCATCTTTCACTGTGGTCCCCCACAATGCTTATGAATTGGATCGAGAAACTTTGGCCATCTATCACTGTGATCCCCCACATTGCTTATGAGTTGGATCGAGAGAATTTGGCCATTTTTCAATGTGGTCCCCCACATTGCTTATGGGTTGGATCGAGGGCCTTTTTCCATCTTTGACCGTGGTACTCTGCATTGGTTTTCGAATGGCAGATAGCGGCAAACTGAGTACGCCAACATCTAAATCATTCACTAAACGTTTATTGGTTAAGTTTTTTGTTCAATTTCGTCCATTTGACTCAAAACGCTAAGGAAGAGAGGATAGGAGACGACATTGCATTTGGAGTGCACCAATCGACTTTGGCCATCTTTCACTGTGGTCCCCCACATTGCTTATGAATTGGATCGAGAAACTTTGGCCATCTACCACTGTGGTCCCCCACATTGCTTATGAGTTGGATCGAGAGAATTTGGCCAATTTTCAATGCGGTCCCCCACATTGCTTATGGGTTGGATCGAGAGCCTTTTTCCATCTTTGACCGTGGTACTCCGCATTGATTTTCGAATGGCAGATAGTGGCAAACTGTGTACGCCAACGTCTAAATCATACGCTAAACGTTTTTTAGTTAAGTTTTTTGTTCAATTACGTCCATTTGACCCAAAACGCTAAGGAACAGGAGATAGGAGACGATATTGCATTTGAAGTGGACCAATCGACTTTGACCATCTTTCACTATGGTCCCCCACATTGCTTATGAATTGGATCGAGAAACTTTGGCCATCTATCACTGTGATCCCCCACATTGCTTATGAGTTGGATCGAGAGAATTTGGCCATTTTTCAATGCGGTCTCCCACATTGCTTATGGGTTGGATCGAGGGCCTTTTTCCATCTTTGACCGTGGTACTCTGCATTGATTTTCGAATGGCAGATAGTGGCAAACTGAGTACGCCAACGTCTAAATCATACGTAAAATCATACTAAACGTTTTTTTGTTAAGTTTTTTGTTCAATTACGTCCATTTGACTCAAAACGCTAAGGAAGAGGAGATAGGAGACGATATTGCATTTGAAGTGGACCAAGCGACTTTGACCATCTTTCACTGTGGTCCCCCACATTGCTTATGAATTGGATCGAGAAACTTTTGCCATCTATCACTGTGATCCCCCACATTGCTTATGAGTTGGATCGAGAGAATTTGGCCATTTTTCAATGCGGTCTCCCACATTGCTTATGGGTTGGATCGAGGGCCTTTTTCCATCTTTGACCGTGGAACTCTGCATTGATTTTCGAATGGCATATAGTGGCAAACTGAGTACGCCAACGTCTAAATCATACGCTAAACGTTTTTGGGTTAAGTTTTTTGTTCAATTACATCCATTTGACTCAAAACGCTAAGGAACAGGAGATAACAGACGATATTGCATTTGAAGTGGACCAAGCGACTTTGACCATCTTTCACTGTGGTCCCCCACATTGCTTATGAATTGGATCGAGAAACTTTGGCCATCTACCACTGTGGTCCCCCACATTGTTTTCCAGTTGGATCAAGAGAATTTGGCCATTTTTCAATGTGGTCCCCCACATTGCTTATGGGTTGGATCGAGGGCCTTTTTCCATCTTTGACCGTGGTACTCTGCATTGATTTTCGAATGGCAGATAGTGGCAAACTGAGTACGCCAACGTCTAAATCATACGCTAAACGTTTCTTGGTTAAGTTTTTTGTTCAATTACGTCCATTTGACTCAAAACGCTAAGGAACAGGAGATAACAGACGATATTGCATTTGAAGTGGACCAAGCGACTTTGACCATCTTTCACTGTGGTCCCCCACATTGCTTATGAATTGGATCGAGAAACTTTGGCCATCTATCACTGTGATCCCCCACATTGCTTATGAGTTGGATCGAGAGAATTTGGCCATTTTTCAATGCGGTCTCCCACATTGCTTATGGGTTGGATCGAGGGCCTTTTTCCATCTTTGACCGTGGTACTCTGCATTGATTTTCGAATGGCAGATAGTGGCAAACTGAGTACGCCAACGTCTAAATCATACGCTAAACGTTTTTTGGTTAAGTTTTTTGTTCAATTACATCCATTTGACTCAAAACGCTAAGGAACAGGAGATAACAGACGATATTGCATTTGAAGTGGACCAAGCGACTTTGACCATCTTTCACTGTGGTCCCCCACATTGCTTATGAATTGGATCGAGAAACTTTGGCCATCTACCACTGTGGTCCCCCACATTGCTTTCCAGTTGGATCAAGAGAATTTGGCCATTTTTCAATGTGGTCCCCCACATTGCTTATGGGTTGGATCGAGGGCCTTTTTCCATCTTTGACCGTGGTACTCTGCATTGATTTTCGAATGGCAGATAGTAGCAAACTGAGTACGCCAACGTCTAAATCATACGCTAAACGTTTTTTGGTTAAGTTTTTTGTTCAATTACGTCCATTTGACTCAAAATGCTAAGGAAGAGGAGATGGGAGACGATATTGCATTTGAAGTGGACCAATCGACTTTGACCATCTTTCACTGTGGTCCCCCACAATGCTTATGAATTGGATCGAGAAACTTTGGCCATCTATCACTGTGATCCCCCACATTGCTTATGAGTTGGATCGAAGGCTTTTTTCCATCTTTGACCGTGGTACTCTGCATTGATTTTCGAATGGCAGATAGTGGCAAACTGAGTACGCCAACGTCTAAATCATACGCTGAACGTTTTTTGGTTAAGTTTTTTGTTCAATTACGTCCATTTGACTCAAAACGCTAAGGAACAGGAGATAGGAGACGATATTGCATTTGAAGTGGACCAAGCGACTTTGACCATCTTTCACTGTGGTCCCCCACATTGCTTATGAATTGGATCGAGAAACTTTGGCCATCTACCACTGTGGTCCCCCACATTGCTTTCCAGTTGGATCAAGAGAATTTGGCCATTTTTCAATGCGGTCTCCCACATTGCTTATGAGTTGGATCGAGGGCCTTTTTCCATCTTTGATCGTGGTACTCTGCATTGATTTTCGAATGGCAGATAGTGGCAAACTGAGTACGCCAATGTCTAAATCATACGCTAAACGTTTCTTGGTTAAGTTTTTTGTTCAATTACGTCCATTTGACTCAAAACGCTAAGGAACAGGAGATAGGAGACGATATTGCATTTGAAGTGGACCAAGCGACTTTGACCATCTTTCACTGTGGTCCCCCACATTGCTTATGAATTGGATCGAGAGAATTTGGCCATTTTTCAATGCGGTCTCCCACATTGCTTATGGGTTGGATCGAAGGCTTTTTTCCATCTTTGACCGTGGTACTCTGCATTGATTTTCGAATGGCAGATAGTGGCAAACTGAGTACGCCAACGTCTAAATCATACGCTGAACGTTTTTTGGTTAAGTTTTTTGTTCAATTACGTCCATTTGACTCAAAACGCTAAGGAACAGGAGATAGGAGACGATATTGCATTTGAAGTGGACCAAGCGACTTTGACCATCTTTCACTGTGGTCCCCCACATTGCTTATGAATTGGATCGAGAAACTTTGGCCATCTACCACTGTGGTCCCCCACATTGCTTTCCAGTTGGATCAAGAGAATTTGGCCATTTTTCAATGTGGTCCCCCACATTGCTTATGGGTTGGATCGAGGGCCTTTTTCCATCTTTGACCGTGGTACTCTGCATTGATTTTCGAATGGCAGATAGTGGCAAACTGAGTACGCCAACGTCTAAATCATACGCTAAACGTTTCTTGGTTAAGTTTTTTGTTCAATTACGTCCATTTGACTCAAAACGCTAAGGAACAGGAGATAGGAGACGATATTGCATTTGAAGTGGACCAAGCGACTTTGACCATCTTTCACTGTGGTCCCCCACATTGCTTATGAATTGGATCGAGAAACTTTGGCCATCTATCACTGTGGTCCCCCACATTGCTTTCCAGTTGGATCAAGAGAATTTGGCCATTTTTCAATGTGGTCCCCCACATTGCTTATGGGTTGGATCGAGGGCCTTTTTCCATCTTTGACCGTGGTACTCTGCATTGATTTTCGAATGGCAGATAGTAGCAAACTGAGTACGCCAACGTCTAAATCATACGCTAAACGTTTTTTGGTTAAGTTTTTTGTTCAATTACGTCCATTTGACTCAAAACGCTAAGGAACAGGAGATAGGAGACGATATTGCATTTGAAGTGGACCAATCGACTTTGACCATCTTTCACTGTGGTCCCCCACATTGCTTATGAATTGGATCGAGAAACTTTGGCCATCTACCACTGTGGTCCCCCACATTGCTTTCCAGTTGGATCAAGAGAATTTGGCCATTTTTCAATGTGGTCCCCCACATTGCTTATGGGTTGGATCGAGGGCCTTTTTCCATCTTTGACCGTGGTACTCTGCATTGATTTTCGAATGGCAGATAGTGGCAAACTGAGTACGCCAACGTCTAAATCATACGCTAAGGAGATAGGAGACGATATTGCATTTGAAGTGGACCAAGCGACTTTGACCATCTTACACGGTGGTCCCCCACATTGCTTATGAATTGGATCGAGAAACTTTGGCCATCTATCACTGTGATCCCCCATATTGCTTATGAGTTGGATCGAGAGAATTTGCCCATTTTTCAATGCGGTCTCCCACATTGCTTATGGGTTGGATCGAAGGCTTTTTTTCATCTTTGACCGTGGTACTCTGCATTGATTTTCGAATGGCAGATAGTAGCAAACTGAGTACGCCAACGTCTAAATCATACGCTAAACGTTTTTTGGTTAAGTTTTTTGTTCAATTACGTCCATTTGACTCAAAATGCTAAGGAAGAGGAGATGGGAGACGATATTGCATTTGAAGTGGACCAATCGACTTTGACCATCTTTCACTGTGGTCCCCCACATTGCTTATGAATTGGATCGAGAAACTTTGGCCATCTACCACTGTGGTCCCCCACATTGCTTTCCAGTTGGATCAAGAGAATTTGGCCATTTTTCAATGTGGTCCCCCACATTGCTTATGGGTTGGATCGAGGGCCTTTTTCCATCTTTGACCGTGGTACTCTGCATTGATTTTCGAATGGCAGATAGTGGCAAACTGAGTACGCCAACGTCTAAATCATACGCTGAACGTTATTTGGTTAAGTTTTTTGTTCAATTACGTCCATTTGACTCAAAACGCTAAGGAACAGGAGATAGGAGACGATATTGCATTTGAAGTGGACCAAGCGACTTTGACCATCTTTCACTGTGGTCCCCCACATTGCTTATGAATTGGATCGAGAAACTTTGGCCATCTACCACTGTGGTCCCCCACATTGCTTTCCAGTTGGATCAAGAGAATTTGGCCATTTTTCAATGTGGTCCCCCACATTGCTTATGGGTTGGATCGAGGGCCTTTTTCCATCTTTGACCGTGGTACTCTGCATTGATTTTCGAATGGCAGATAGTGGCAAACTGAGTACGCCAACGTCTAAATCATACGCTAAACGTTTTTTGGTTAAGTTTTTTGTTCAATTACGTCCATTTGACTCAAAACGCTAAGGAACAGGAGATAGGAGACGATATTGCATTTGAAGTGGACCAAGCGACTTTGACCATCTTTCACTGTGGTCCCCCACATTGCTTATGAATTGGATCGAGAAACTTTGGCCATCTACCACTGTGGTCCCCCACATTGCTTTCCAGTTGGATCAAGAGAATTTGGCCATTTTTCAATGCGGTCTCCCACATTGCTTATGGGTTGGATCGAGGGCCTTTTTCCATCTTTGATCGTGGTACTCTGCATTGATTTTCGAATGGCAGATAGTGGCAAACTGAGTACGCCAACGTCTAAATCATACGCTAAACGTTTATTGGTTAAGTTTTTTGTTCAATTACGTCCATTTGACTCAAAACGCTAAGGAACAGGAGATAGGAGACGATATTGCATTTGAAGTGGACCAATCGACTTTGACCATCTTTCACTGTGGTCCCCCACATTGCTTATGAGTTGGATCGAGAGAATTTGGCCATTTTTCAATGTGGTCCCCCACATTGCTTATGGGTTGGATCGAGGGCCTTTTTCCATCTTTGACCTTGGTACTCTGCATTGGTTTTCGAATGGCAGATAGCGGCAAACTGAGTACGCCAACGTCTAAATCATACTCTAAACGTTTCTTGGTTAAGTTTTTTGTTCAATTTCGTCCATTAGACTCAAAACGCCAAGGAAGAGGAGATAGGAGACGATATTGTATTTGAAGTGTACCAATCGACTTTGACCATCTTTCACTGTGGTCCCCCACATTGCTTATGAATTGGATCGAGAAACTTTGGCCATCTACCACTGTGGTCCCCCACATTGCTTATGAGTTGGATCGAGAGAATTTGGCCAATTTTCAATGCGGTCCCCCACATTGCTTATGGGTTGGATCGAGAGCCTTTTTCCATCTTTGACCGTGGTACTCCGCATTGATTTTCGAATGGCAGATAGTGGCAAACTGAGTACGCTAACGTCTAAATCATACGCTAAACGTTTTTTGGTTAAGTTTTTTGTTCAATTACGTCCATTTGACTCAAAATGCTAAGGAAGAGGAGATGGGAGACGATATTGCATTTGAAGTGGACCAATCGACTTTGACCATCTTTCACTGTGGTCCCCCACATTGCTTATGAGTTGGATCGAGAGAATTTGGCCATTTTTCAATGTGGTCCCCCACATTGCTTATGGGTTGGATCGAGAGAATTTGGCCAATTTTCAATGCGGTCCCCCACATTGCTTATGGGTTGGATCGAGGGCCTTTTTCCATCTTTGACCGTGGTACTCTGCATTGATTTTCGAATGGCAGATAGTGGCAAACTGAGTACGCCAACGTCTAAATCATACGCTAAACGTTTTTTGGTTAAGTTTTTTGTTCAATTACGTCCATTTGACTCAAAATGCTAAGGAAGAGGAGATGGGAGACGATATTGCATTTGAAGTGGACCAATCGACTTTGACCATCTTTCACTGTGGTCCCCCACATTGCTTATGAGTTGGATCGAGAGAATTTGGTCATTTTTCAGTGTGGTCCCCCACATTGCCTATGGGTTGGATCGAGGGCCTTTTTCCATCTTTGACCGTGGTACTCTGCATTGATTTTCGAATGGCAGATAGTGGCAAACTGAGTACGCCAACGTCTAAATCATACGTAAAATCATACTAAACGTTTTTTTGTTAAGTTTTTTGTTCAATTACGTCCATTTGACTCAAAACGCTAAGGAAGAGGAGATAGGAGACGATATTGCATTTGAAGTGGACCAAGCGACTTTGACCATATTTCACTGTGGTCCCCCACATTGCTTATGAATTGGATCGAGAAACTTTGGCCATCTATCACTGTGATCCCCCACATTGCTTATGAGTTGGATCGAGAGAATTTGGTCATTTTTCAGTGTGGTCCCCCACATTGCCTATGGGTTGGATCGAGGGCCTTTTTCCATCTTTGACCGTGGTACTCTGCATTGATTTTCGAATGGCAGATAGTGGCAAACTGAGTACGCCAACGTCTAAATCATACGTAAAATCATACTAAACGTTTTTTTGTTAAGTTTTTTGTTCAATTACGTCCATTTGACTCAAAACGCTAAGGAAGAGGAGATAGGAGACGATATTGCATTTGAAGTGGACCAAGCAACTTTGACCATCTTTCACTGTGGTCCCCCACATTGCTTATGAATTGGATCGAGAAACTTTGGCCATCTATCACTGTGATCCCCCACATTGCTTATGAGTTGGATCGAGAGAATTTGGCCATTTTTCAATGCGGTCTCCCACATTGCTTATGGGTTGGATCGAGGGCCTTTTTCCATCTTTGACCGTGGTACTCTGCATTGATTTTCGAATGGCAGATAGTGGCAAACTGAGTACACCAACGTCTAAATCATACGCTAAACGTTTTTTGGTTAAGTTTTTTGTTCAATTACGTCCATTTGACCCAAAACGCTAAGGAACAGGAGATAGGAGACGATATTGCATTTGAAGTGGACCAAGCGAATTTGACCATCTTTCACTGTGGTCCCCCACATTGCTTATGAATTGGATCGAGAAACTTTGGCCATCTACCACTATGGTCCCCCACATTGCTTTCCAGTTGGATCAAGAGAATTTGGCCATTTTTCAATGTGGTCCCCCACATTGCTTATGGGTTGGATCGAGGGCCTTTTTCCATCTTTGACCGTGGTACTCTGCATTGATTTTCGAATGGCAGATAGTAGCAAACTGAGTACGCCAACGTCTAAATCATACGCTAAACGTTTTTTGGTTAAGGTTTTTGTTCAATTACGTCCATTTGACTCAAAACGCTAAGGAACAGGAGATAGGAGACGATATTGCATTTGAAGTGGACCAATCGACTTTGACCATCTTTCACTGTGGTCCCCCACATTGCTTATGAATTGGATCGTGAAACTTTGGCCATCTACCACTGTGGTCCCCCACATTGCTTTCCAGTTGGATCAAGAGAATTTGGCCATTTTTCAATGTGGTCCCCCACATTGCTTATGGGTTGGATCGAGGGCCTTTTTCCATCTTTGACCGTGGTACTCTGCATTGATTTTCGAATGGCAGATAGTGGCAAACTGTGTACGCCAACGTCTAAATCATACGCTAAACGTTTTTTGGTTAAGTTTTTTGTTCAATTACGTCCATTTGACCCAAAACGCTAAGGAACAGGAGATAGGAGACGATATTGCATTTGAAGTGGACCAATCGACTTTGACCATCTTTCACTGTGGTCCCCCACATTGCTTATGAATTGGATCGAGAAACTTTTTCCATCTACCACTGTGGTCCCCCACATTGCTTATGAGTTGGATCGAGAGAATTTGGTCATTTTTCAGTGTGGTCCCCCACATTGCCTATGGGTTGGATCGAGGGCCTTTTTCCATCTTTGACCGTGGTACTCTGCATTGATTTTCGAATGGCAGATAGTGGCAAACTGTGTACGCCAACGTCTAAATCATACGCTAAACGTTTTTTGGTTAAGTTTTTTGTTCAATTACGTCCATTTGACCCAAAACGCTAAGGAACAGGAGATAGGAGACGATATTGCATTTGAAGTGGACCAAGCGAATTTGACCATCTTTCACTGTGGTCCCCCACATTGCTTATGAATTGGATCGAGAAACTTTGGCCATCTATCACTGTGATCCCCCACATTGCTTATGAGTTGGATCGAGAGAATTTGCCCATTTTTCAATGCGGTCTCCCACATTGCTTATGGGTTGGATCGAAGGCTTTTTTCCATCTTTGACCGTGGTACTCTGCATTGATTTTCGAATGGCAGATAGTAGCAAACTGAGTACGCCAACGTCTAAATCATACGCTAAACGTTTTTTGGTTAAGTTTTTTGTTCAATTACGTTCATTTGACTCAAAATGCTAAGGAAGAGGAGATAGGAGACGACATTGCATTTGAAGTGGACCAATCGACTTTGACCATCTTTCACTGTGGTCCCCCACATTGCTTATGAATTGGATCGAGAAACTTTTGCCATCTACCACTGTGGTCCCCCACATTGCTTATGAGTTGGATCGAGAGAATTTGGCCATTTTTCAGTGTGGTCCCCCACATTGCCTATGGGTTGGATCGAGGGCCTTTTTCCATCTTTGACCGTGGTACTCTGCATTGATTTTCGTATGGCAGATAGTGGCAAACTGAGTACGCCAACGTCTAAATCATACGCTAAACGTTTTTTGGTTAAGTTTTTTGTTCAATTACGTCCATTTGACTCAAAACGCTAAGGAACAGGAGATAGGAGACGATATTGCATTTGAAGTGGACCAATCGACTTTGACCATCTTTCACTATGGTCCCCCACATTGCTTATGAATTGGATCGAGAAACTTTGGCCATCTACCACTGTGGTCCCCCACATTGCTTTCCAGTTGGATCGAGAGAATTTGGCCATTTTTCAATGTGGTCCCCCACATTGCTTATGGGTTGGATCGAGGGCCTTTTTCCATCTTTGACCGTGGTACTCTGCATTGATTTTCGAATGGCAGATAGTGGCAAACTGAGTACGCCAACGTCTAAATCATACGCTAAACGTTTTTTGGTTAAGTTTTTTGTTCAATTACGTCCATTTGACTCAAAACGCTAAGGAACAGGAGATAGGAGACGATATTGCATTTGAAGTGGACCAATCGACTTTGACCATCTTTCACTGTGGTCCCCCACATTGCTTATGAATTGGATCGAGAAACTTTGGCCATCTATCACTGTGATCCCCCACATTGCTTATGAGTTGGATCGAGAGAATTTGGCCATTTTTCAATGTGGTCTCCCACATTGCTTATGGGTTGGATCGAGGGCCTTTTTCCATCTTTGACCGTGGTACTCTGCATTGATTTTCGAATGGCAGATAGTGGCAAACTGAGTACGCCAACGTCTAAATCATACGCTAAACGTTTTATAGTTAAGTTTTTTGTTCAATTACGTCCATTTGACTCAAAACGCTAAGTAACAGGAGATAGGAGACGATATTGCATTTGAAGTGGACCAATCGACTTTGACCATCTTTCACTGTGGTCCCCCACAATGCTTATGAATTGGATCGAGAAACTTTGGCCATCTACCACTGTGGTCCCCCACATTGCTTTCCAGTTGGATCGAGAGAATTTGGCCATTTTTCAATGTGGTCCCCCACATTGCTTATGGGTTGGATCGAGGGCCTTTTTCCATCTTTGACCGTGGTACTCTGCATTGATTTTCGAATGGCAGATAGTGGCAAACTGAGTACGCCAACGTCTAAATCATACGCTAAACGTTTTTTGGTTAAGTTTTTTGTTCAATTACGTGAATTTGACTCAAAACGCTAAGGAACAGGAGATAGGAGACGATATTGCATTTGAAGTGGACCAAGCGACTTTGACCATCTTTCACTGTGGTCCCCCACATTGCTTATGAATTGGATCAAGAAACTTTGGCCATCTACCACTGTGGTCCCCCACATTGCTTTCCAGTTGGATCAAGAGAATTTGGCCATTTTTCAATGTGGTCCCCCACATTGCTTATGGGTTGGATCGAGGGCCTTTTTCCATCTTTGACCGTGGTACTCTGCATTGATTTTCGAATGGCAGATAGTGGCAAACTGAGTACGCCAACGTCTAAATCATACGCTAAACGTTTTTTGGTTAAGTTTTTTGTTCAATTACGTCCATTTGACTCAAAACGCTAAGGAACAGGAGATAGGAGACGATATTGCATTTGAAGTGGACCAAGCGACTTTGACCATCTTTCACTGTGGTCCCCCACATTGCTTATGAATTGGATCGAGAAACTTTGGCCATCTATCACTGTGATCCCCCACATTGCTTATGAGTTGGATCGAGAGAATTTGGCCATTTTTCAATGCGGTCTCCCACATTGCTTATGGGTTGGATCGAGGGCTTTTTTCCATCTTTGACCGTGGTACTCTGCATTGATTTTCGAATGGCAGATAATAGCAAACTGAGTACGCCAACGTCTAAATCATACGCTAAACGTTTTTTGGTTAAGTTTTTTGTTCAATTACGTCCATTTGACTCAAAACGCTAAGGAACAGGAGATAGGAGACGATATTGCATTTGAAGTTGACCAATCGACTTTGACCATCTTTCACTGTGGTCCCCCACATTGCTTATGAATTGGATCGAGAAACTTTGGCCATCTATCACTGTGATCCCCCACATTGCTTATGAGTTGGATCGAGAGAATTTGGCCATTTTTCAATGTGGTCTCCCACATTGCTTATGGGTTGGATCGAGGGCCTTTTTCCATCTTTGACCGTGGTACTCTGCATTGATTTTCGAATGGCAGATAGTGGCAAACTGAGTACGCCAACGTCTAAATCATACGCTAAACGTTTTTTGGTTAAGTTTTTTGTTCAATTACGTCCATTTGACTCAAAACGCTAAGGAACAGGAGATAGGAGACGATATTGCATTTGAAGTGGACCAATCGACTTTGACCATCTTTCACTATGGTCCCCCACATTGCTTATGAATTGGATCGAGAAAGTTTGGCCATCTATCACTGTGATCCCCCACATTGCTTATGAGTTGGATCGAGAGAATTTGGCCATTTTTCAATGCGGTCTCCCACATTGCTTATGGGTTGGATCGAGGGCCTTTTTCCATCTTTGACCGTGGTACTCTGCATTGATTTTCGAATGGCAGATAGTGGCAAACTGTGTACGCCAACGTCTAAATCATACGCTAAACGTTTTTTAGTTAAGTTTTTTGTTCAATTACGTCCATTTGACCCAAAACGCTAAGGAAGAGGAGATAGGAGACGATATTGCATTTGAAGTGGACCAATCGACTTTGACCATCTTTCACTATGGTCCCCCACATTGCTTATGAATTGGATCGAGAAACTTTGGCCATCTATCACTGTGATCCCCCACATTGCTTATGAGTTGGATCGAGAGAATTTGGCCATTTTTCAATGCGGTCTCCCACATTGCTTATGGGTTGGATCGAGGGCCTTTTTCCATCTTTGACCGTGGTACTCTGCATTGATTTTCGAATGGCAGATAGTGGCAAACTGAGTACGCCAACGTCTAAATCATACGTAAAATCATACTAAACGTTTTTTTGTTAAGTTTTTTGTTCAATTACGTCCATTTGACTCAAAACGCTAAGGAAGAGGAGATAGGAGACGATATTGCATTTGAAGTGGACCAAGCGACTTTGACCATCTTTCACTGTGGTCCCCCACATTGCTTATGAATTGGATCGAGAAACTTTTGCCATCTATCACTGTGATCCCCCACATTGCTTATGAGTTGGATCGAGAGAATTTGGCCATTTTTCAATGTGGTCTCCCACATTGCTTATGGGTTGGATCGAGGGCCTTTTTCCATCTTTGACCGTGGAACTCTGCATTGATTTTCGAATGGCAGATAGTGGCAAACTGAGTACGCCAACGTCTAAATCATACGCTAAACGTTTTTGGGTTAAGTTTTTTGTTCAATTACATCCATTTGACTCAAAACGCTAAGGAACAGGAGATAACAGACGATATTGCATTTGAAGTGGACCAAGCGACTTTGACCATCTTTCACTGTGGTCCCCCACATTGCTTATGAATTGGATCGAGAAACTTTGGCCATCTACCACTGTGGTCCCCCACATTGCTTTCCAGTTGGATCAAGAGAATTTGGCCATTTTTCAATGTGGTCCCCCACATTGCTTATGGGTTGGATCGAGGGCCTTTTTCCATCTTTGACCGTGGTACTCTGCATTGATTTTCGAATGGCAGATAGTGGCAAACTGAGTACGCCAACGTCTAAATCATACGCTAAACGTTTCTTGGTTAAGTTTTTTGTTCAATTACGTCCATTTGACTCAAAACGCTAAGGAACAGGAGATAACAGACGATATTGCATTTGAAGTGGACCAAGCGACTTTGACCATCTTTCACTGTGGTCCCCCACATTGCTTATGAATTGGATCGAGAAACTTTGGCCATCTATCACTGTGATCCCCCACATTGCTTATGAGTTGGATCGAGAGAATTTGGCCATTTTTCAATGCGGTCTCCCACATTGCTTATGGGTTGGATCGAGGGCCTTTTTCCATCTTTGACCGTGGTACTCTGCATTGATTTTCGAATGGCAGATAGTGGCAAACTGAGTACGCCAACGTCTAAATCATACGCTAAACGTTTTTTGGTTAAGTTTTTTGTTCAATTACATCCATTTGACTCAAAACGCTAAGGAACAGGAGATAACAGACGATATTGCATTTGAAGTGGACCAATCGACTTTGACCATCTTTCACTGTGGTCCCCCACAATGCTTATGAATTGGATCGAGAAACTTTGGCCATCTATCACTGTGATCCCCCACATTGCTTATGAGTTGGATCGAAGGCTTTTTTCCATCTTTGACCGTGGTACTCTGCATTGATTTTCGAATGGCAGATAGTGGCAAACTGAGTACGCCAACGTCTAAATCATACGCTGAACGTTTTTTGGTTAAGTTTTTTGTTCAATTACGTCCATTTGACTCAAAACGCTAAGGAACAGGAGATAGGAGACGATATTGCATTTGAAGTGGACCAAGCGACTTTGACCATCTTTCACTGTGGTCCCCCACATTGCTTATGAATTGGATCGAGAAACTTTGGCCATCTACCACTGTGGTCCCCCACATTGCTTTCCAGTTGGATCAAGAGAATTTGGCCATTTTTCAATGCGGTCTCCCACATTGCTTATGAGTTGGATCGAGGGCCTTTTTCCATCTTTGATCGTGGTACTCTGCATTGATTTTCGAATGGCAGATAGTGGCAAACTGAGTACGCCAACGTCTAAATCATACGCTAAACGTTTCTTGGTTAAGTTTTTTGTTCAATTACGTCCATTTGACTCAAAACGCTAAGGAACAGGAGATAGGAGACGATATTGCATTTGAAGTGGACCAAGCGACTTTGACCATCTTTCACTGTGGTCCCCCACATTGCTTATGAATTGGATCGAGAGAATTTGGCCATTTTTCAATGCGGTCTCCCACATTGCTTATGGGTTGGATCGAAGGCTTTTTTCCATCTTTGACCGTGGTACTCTGCATTGATTTTCGAATGGCAGATAGTGGCAAACTGAGTACGCCAACGTCTAAATCATACGCTGAACGTTTTTTGGTTAAGTTTTTTGTTCAATTACGTCCATTTGACTCAAAACGCTAAGGAACAGGAGATAGGAGACGATATTGCATTTGAAGTGGACCAAGCGACTTTGACCATCTTTCACTGTGGTCCCCCACATTGCTTATGAATTGGATCGAGAAACTTTGGCCATCTACCACTGTGGTCCCCCACATTGCTTTCCAGTTGGATCAAGAGAATTTGGCCATTTTTCAATGTGGTCCCCCACATTGCTTATGGGTTGGATCGAGGGCCTTTTTCCATCTTTGACCGTGGTACTCTGCATTGATTTTCGAATGGCAGATAGTGGCAAACTGAGTACGCCAACGTCTAAATCATACGCTAAACGTTTCTTGGTTAAGTTTTTTGTTCAATTACGTCCATTTGACTCAAAACGCTAAGGAACAGGAGATAGGAGACGATATTGCATTTGAAGTGGACCAAGCGACTTTGACCATCTTTCACTGTGGTCCCCCACATTGCTTATGAATTGGATCGAGAAACTTTGGCCATCTATCACTGTGGTCCCCCACATTGCTTTCCAGTTGGATCAAGAGAATTTGGCCATTTTTCAATGTGGTCCCCCACATTGCTTATGGGTTGGATCGAGGGCCTTTTTCCATCTTTGACCGTGGTACTCTGCATTGATTTTCGAATGGCAGATAGTAGCAAACTGAGTACGCCAACGTCTAAATCATACGCTAAACGTTTTTTGGTTAAGTTTTTTGTTCAATTACGTCCATTTGACTCAAAACGCTAAGGAACAGGAGATAGGAGACGATATTGCATTTGAAGTGGACCAATCGACTTTGACCATCTTTCACTGTGGTCCCCCACATTGCTTATGAATTGGATCGAGAAACTTTGGCCATCTACCACTGTGGTCCCCCACATTGCTTTCCAGTTGGATCAAGAGAATTTGGCCATTTTTCAATGTGGTCCCCCACATTGCTTATGGGTTGGATCGAGGGCCTTTTTCCATCTTTGACCGTGGTACTCTGCATTGATTTTCGAATGGCAGATAGTGGCAAACTGAGTACGCCAACGTCTAAATCATACGCTAAGGAGATAGGAGACGATATTGCATTTGAAGTGGACCAAGCGACTTTGACCATCTTACACGGTGGTCCCCCACATTGCTTATGAATTGGATCGAGAAACTTTGGCCATCTATCACTGTGATCCCCCATATTGCTTATGAGTTGGATCGAGAGAATTTGCCCATTTTTCAATGCGGTCTCCCACATTGCTTATGGGTTGGATCGAAGGCTTTTTTTTCATCTTTGACCGTGGTACTCTGCATTGATTTTCGAATGGCAGATAGTAGCAAACTGAGTACGCCAACGTCTAAATCATACGCTAAACGTTTTTTGGTTAAGTTTTTTGTTCAATTACGTCCATTTGACTCAAAATGCTAAGGAAGAGGAGATGGGAGACGATATTGCATTTGAAGTGGACCAATCGACTTTGACCATCTTTCACTGTGGTCCCCCACATTGCTTATGAATTGGATCGAGAAACTTTGGCCATCTACCACTGTGGTCCCCCACATTGCTTTCCAGTTGGATCAAGAGAATTTGGCCATTTTTCAATGTGGTCCCCCACATTGCTTATGGGTTGGATCGAGGGCCTTTTTCCATCTTTGACCGTGGTACTCTGCATTGATTTTCGAATGGCAGATAGTGGCAAACTGAGTACGCCAACGTCTAAATCATACGCTGAACGTTATTTGGTTAAGTTTTTTGTTCAATTACGTCCATTTGACTCAAAACGCTAAGGAACAGGAGATAGGAGACGATATTGCATTTGAAGTGGACCAAGCGACTTTGACCATCTTTCACTGTGGTCCCCCACATTGCTTATGAATTGGATCGAGAAACTTTGGCCATCTACCACTGTGGTCCCCCACATTGCTTTCCAGTTGGATCAAGAGAATTTGGCCATTTTTCAATGTGGTCCCCCACATTGCTTATGGGTTGGATCGAGGGCCTTTTTCCATCTTTGACCGTGGTACTCTGCATTGATTTTCGAATGGCAGATAGTGGCAAACTGAGTACGCCAACGTCTAAATCATACGCTAAACGTTTTTTGGTTAAGTTTTTTGTTCAATTACGTCCATTTGACTCAAAACGCTAAGGAACAGGAGATAGGAGACGATATTGCATTTGAAGTGGACCAAGCGACTTTGACCATCTTTCACTGTGGTCCCCCACATTGCTTATGAATTGGATCGAGAAACTTTGGCCATCTACCACTGTGGTCCCCCACATTGCTTTCCAGTTGGATCAAGAGAATTTGGCCATTTTTCAATGCGGTCTCCCACATTGCTTATGGGTTGGATCGAGGGCCTTTTTCCATCTTTGATCGTGGTACTCTGCATTGATTTTCGAATGGCAGATAGTGGCAAACTGAGTACGCCAACGTCTAAATCATACGCTAAACGTTTATTGGTTAAGTTTTTTGTTCAATTACGTCCATTTGACTCAAAACGCTAAGGAACAGGAGATAGGAGACGATATTGCATTTGAAGTGGACCAATCGACTTTGACCATCTTTCACTGTGGTCCCCCACATTGCTTATGAGTTGGATCGAGAGAATTTGGCCATTTTTCAATGTGGTCCCCCACATTGCTTATGGGTTGGATCGAGGGCCTTTTTCCATCTTTGACCTTGGTACTCTGCATTGGTTTTCGAATGGCAGATAGCGGCAAACTGAGTACGCCAACGTCTAAATCATACTCTAAACGTTTCTTGGTTAAGTTTTTTGTTCAATTTCGTCCATTAGACTCAAAACGCCAAGGAAGAGGAGATAGGAGACGATATTGTATTTGAAGTGTACCAATCGACTTTGACCATCTTTCACTGTGGTCCCCCACATTGCTTATGAATTGGATCGAGAAACTTTGGCCATCTACCACTGTGGTCCCCCACATTGCTTATGAGTTGGATCGAGAGAATTTGGCCAATTTTCAATGCGGTCCCCCACATTGCTTATGGGTTGGATCGAGAGCCTTTTTCCATCTTTGACCGTGGTACTCCGCATTGATTTTCGAATGGCAGATAGTGGCAAACTGAGTACGCTAACGTCTAAATCATACGCTAAACGTTTTTTGGTTAAGTTTTTTGTTCAATTACGTCCATTTGACTCAAAATGCTAAGGAAGAGGAGATGGGAGACGATATTGCATTTGAAGTGGACCAATCGACTTTGACCATCTTTCACTGTGGTCCCCCACATTGCTTATGAGTTGGATCGAGAGAATTTGGCCATTTTTCAATGTGGTCCCCCACATTGCTTATGGGTTGGATCGAGAGAATTTGGCCAATTTTCAATGCGGTCCCCCACATTGCTTATGGGTTGGATCGAGAGCCTTTTTCCGTCTTTGACCGTGGTACTCCGCATTGATTTTCGAATGGCAGATAGTGGCAAACTGAGTACGCTAACGTCTAAATCATACGCTAAACGTTTTTCGGTTATGTTTTTTGTTCAATTACGTCCATTTGACTCAAAATGCTAAGGAAGAGGAGATAGGAGACGACATTGCATTTGAAGTGTACCAATCGACTTTGAATATCTTTCACTGTGGTCCCCCACATTGCTTATGAATTGGATCGAGAAACTTTTGCCATCTACCACTGTGGTCCCCCACATTGCTTATGAGTTGGATCGAGAGAATTTGGCCATTTTTCAGTGTGGTCCCCCACATTGGCTATGGGTTGGATCGAGGGCCTTTTTCCATCTTTGACCGTGGTACTCTGCATTGATTTTCGAATGGTAGATAGTGGCAAACTGAGTACGCCAACGTCTAAATCATACGCTAAACGTTTTTTGGTTAAGTTTTTTGTTCAATTACGTCCATTTGACTCAAAACGCTAAGGAAGAGGAGATAGGAGACGATATTGCATTTGAAGTGGACCAAGCGACTTTGACCATCTTTCACTGTGGTCCCCCACAATGCTTATGAATTGGATCGAGAAACTTTGGCCATCTATCACTGTGATCCCCCACATTGCTTATGAGTTGGATCGAGAGAATTTGGCCATTTTTCAATGTGGTCCCCCACATTGCTTATGGGTTGGATCGAGGGCCTTTTTCCATCTTTGACCGTGGTACTCTGCATTGGTTTTCGAATGGCAGATAGCGGCAAACTGAGTACGCCAACGTCTAAATCATACGTAAAATCATACTAAACGTTTTTTTGTTAAGTTTTTTGTTCAATTACGTCCATTTGACTCAAAACGCTAAGGAAGAGGAGATAGGAGACGATATTGCATTTGAAGTGGACCAAGCGACTTTGACCATCTTTCACTGTGGTCCCCCACATTGCTTATGAATTGGATCGAGAAACTTTAGCCATCTATCACTGTGATCCCCCACATTGCTTATGAGTTGGGTCGAGAGAATTTGGCCATTTTTCAATGCAGTCTCCCACATTGCTTATGGGTTGGATCGAGGGCCTTTTTCCATCTTTGACCGTGGTACTCTGCATTGATTTTCGAATGGCAGATAGTGGCAAACTGAGTACGCCAACGTCTAAATCATACGCTAAACGTTTTTTGGTTAAGTTTTTTGTTCAATTACGTCCATTTGACTCAAAACGCTAAGGAACAGGAGATAGGAGACGATATTGCATTTGAAGTGGACCAATCGACTTTGACCATCTTTCACTGTGGTCCCCCACATTGCTTATGAATTGGATCGAGAAACTTTGGCCATCTATCACTGTGATCCCCCACATTGCTTATGAGTTGGATCGAGAGAATTTGGCCATTTTTCAATGTGGTCTCCCACATTGCTTATGGGTTGGATCGAGGGCCTTTTTCCATCTTTGACCGTGGTACTCTGCATTGATTTTCGAATGGCAGATAGTGGCAAACTGAGTACGCCAACGTCTAAATCATACGCTAAACGTTTCTTGGTTAAGTTTTTTGTTCAATTACGTCCATTTGACTCAAAACGCTAAGGAACAGGAGATAACAGACGATATTGCATTTGAAGTGGACCAAGCGACTTTGACCATCTTTCACTGTGGTCCCCCACATTGCTTATGAATTGGATCGAGAAACTTTGGCCATCTACCACTGTGGTCCCCCACATTGCTTATGAGTTGGATCGAGAGAATTTGGCCAATTTTCAATGCGGTCCCCCACATTGCTTATGGGTTGGATCGAGAGCCTTTTTCCATCTTTGACCGTGGTACTCCGCATTGATTTTCGAATGGCAGATAGTGGCAAACTGTGTACGCCAACGTCTAAATCATACGCTAAACGTTTTTTAGTTAAGTTTTTTGTTCAATTACGTCCATTTGACCCAAAACGCTAAGGAACAGGAGATAGGAGACGATATTGCATTTGAAGTGGACCAATCGACTTTGACCATCTTTCACTATGGTCCCCCACATTGCTTATGAATTGGATCGAGAAACTTTGGCCATCTATCACTGTGATCCCCCACATTGCTTATGAGTTGGATCGAGAGAATTTGGCCAATTTTCAATGCGGTCCCCCACATTGCTTATGGGTTGGATCGAGAGCCTTTTTCCATCTTTGACCGTGGTACTCCGCATTGATTTTCGAATGGCAGATAGTGGCAAACTGAGTACGCCAACGTCTAAATCATACGCTAAACGTTTCTTGGTTAAGTTTTTTGTTCAATTACGTCCATTTGACTCAAAACGCTAAGGAAGAGAGGATAGGAGACGACATTGCATTTGGAGTGCACCAGTCGACTTTGGCCATCTTTCACTGTGGTCCCCCACATTGCTTATGAATTGGATCGAGAAACTTTGGCCATCTACCACTGTGGTCCCCCACATTGCTTATGAGTTGGATCGAGAGAATTTGGCCAATTTTCAATGCGGTCCCCCACATTGCTTATGGGTTGGATCGAGAGCCTTTTTCCATCTTTGACCGTGGTACTCCGCATTGATTTTCGAATGGCAGATAGTGGCAAACTGTGTACGCCAACGTCTAAATCATACGCTAAACGTTTTTTAGTTAAGTTTTTTGTTCAATTACGTCCATTTGACCCAAAACGCTAAGGAACAGGAGATAGGAGACGATATTGCATTTGAAGTGGACCAATCGACTTTGACCATCTTTCACTATGGTCCCCCACATTGCTTATGAATTGGATCGAGAAACTTTGGCCATCTATCACTGTGATCCCCCACATTGCTTATGAGTTGGATCGAGAGAATTTGGCCATTTTTCAATGCGGTCTCCCACATTGCTTATGGGTTGGATCGAGGGCCTTTTTCCATCTTTGACCGTGGTACTCTGCATTGATTTTCGAATGGCAGATAGTGGCAAACTGAGTACGCCAACGTCTAAATCATACGTAAAATCATACTAAACGTTTTTTTGTTAAGTTTTTTGTTCAATTACGTCCATTTGACTCAAAACGCTAAGGAAGAGGAGATAGGAGACGATATTGCATTTGAAGTGGACCAAGCGACTTTGACCATCTTTCACTGTGGTCCCCCACATTGCTTATGAATTGGATCGAGAAACTTTTGCCATCTATCACTGTGATCCCCCACATTGCTTATGAGTTGGATCGAGAGAATTTGGCCATTTTTCAATGCGGTCTCCCACATTGCTTATGGGTTGGATCGAGGGCCTTTTTCCATCTTTGACCGTGGAACTCTGCATTGATTTTCGAATGGCAGATAGTGGCAAACTGAGTACGCCAACGTCTAAATCATACGCTAAACGTTTTTGGGTTAAGTTTTTTGTTCAATTACATCCATTTGACTCAAAACGCTAAGGAACAGGAGATAACAGACGATATTGCATTTGAAGTGGACCAAGCGACTTTGACCATCTTTCACTGTGGTCCCCCACATTGCTTATGAATTGGATCGAGAAACTTTGGCCATCTACCACTGTGGTCCCCCACATTGTTTTCCAGTTGGATCAAGAGAATTTGGCCATTTTTCAATGTGGTCCCCCACATTGCTTATGGGTTGGATCGAGGGCCTTTTTCCATCTTTGACCGTGGTACTCTGCATTGATTTTCGAATGGCAGATAGTGGCAAACTGAGTACGCCAACGTCTAAATCATACGCTAAACGTTTCTTGGTTAAGTTTTTTGTTCAATTACGTCCATTTGACTCAAAACGCTAAGGAACAGGAGATAACAGACGATATTGCATTTGAAGTGGACCAAGCGACTTTGACCATCTTTCACTGTGGTCCCCCACATTGCTTATGAATTGGATCGAGAAACTTTGGCCATCTATCACTGTGATCCCCCACATTGCTTATGAGTTGGATCGAGAGAATTTGGCCATTTTTCAATGCGGTCTCCCACATTGCTTATGGGTTGGATCGAGGGCCTTTTTCCATCTTTGACCGTGGTACTCTGCATTGATTTTCGAATGGCAGATAGTGGCAAACTGAGTACGCCAACGTCTAAATCATACGCTAAACGTTTTTTGGTTAAGTTTTTTGTTCAATTACATCCATTTGACTCAAAACGCTAAGGAACAGGAGATAACAGACGATATTGCATTTGAAGTGGACCAAGCGACTTTGACCATCTTTCACTGTGGTCCCCCACATTGCTTATGAATTGGATCGAGAAACTTTGGCCATCTACCACTGTGGTCCCCCACATTGCTTTCCAGTTGGATCAAGAGAATTTGGCCATTTTTCAATGTGGTCCCCCACATTGCTTATGGGTTGGATCGAGGGCCTTTTTCCATCTTTGACCGTGGTACTCTGCATTGATTTTCGAATGGCAGATAGTAGCAAACTGAGTACGCCAACGTCTAAATCATACGCTAAACGTTTTTTGGTTAAGTTTTTTGTTCAATTACGTCCATTTGACTCAAAATGCTAAGGAAGAGGAGATGGGAGACGATATTGCATTTGAAGTGGACCAATCGACTTTGACCATCTTTCACTGTGGTCCCCCACAATGCTTATGAATTGGATCGAGAAACTTTGGCCATCTATCACTGTGATCCCCCACATTGCTTATGAGTTGGATCGAAGGCTTTTTTCCATCTTTGACCGTGGTACTCTGCATTGATTTTCGAATGGCAGATAGTGGCAAACTGAGTACGCCAACGTCTAAATCATACGCTGAACGTTTTTTGGTTAAGTTTTTTGTTCAATTACGTCCATTTGACTCAAAACGCTAAGGAACAGGAGATAGGAGACGATATTGCATTTGAAGTGGACCAAGCGACTTTGACCATCTTTCACTGTGGTCCCCCACATTGCTTATGAATTGGATCGAGAAACTTTGGCCATCTACCACTGTGGTCCCCCACATTGCTTTCCAGTTGGATCAAGAGAATTTGGCCATTTTTCAATGCGGTCTCCCACATTGCTTATGAGTTGGATCGAGGGCCTTTTTCCATCTTTGATCGTGGTACTCTGCATTGATTTTCGAATGGCAGATAGTGGCAAACTGAGTACGCCAACGTCTAAATCATACGCTAAACGTTTCTTGGTTAAGTTTTTTGTTCAATTACGTCCATTTGACTCAAAACGCTAAGGAACAGGAGATAGGAGACGATATTGCATTTGAAGTGGACCAAGCGACTTTGACCATCTTTCACTGTGGTCCCCCACATTGCTTATGAATTGGATCGAGAGAATTTGGCCATTTTTCAATGCGGTCTCCCACATTGCTTATGGGTTGGATCGAAGGCTTTTTTCCATCTTTGACCGTGGTACTCTGCATTGATTTTCGAATGGCAGATAGTGGCAAACTGAGTACGCCAACGTCTAAATCATACGCTGAACGTTTTTTGGTTAAGTTTTTTGTTCAATTACGTCCATTTGACTCAAAACGCTAAGGAACAGGAGATAGGAGACGATATTGCATTTGAAGTGGACCAAGCGACTTTGACCATCTTTCACTGTGGTCCCCCACATTGCTTATGAATTGGATCGAGAAACTTTGGCCATCTACCACTGTGGTCCCCCACATTGCTTTCCAGTTGGATCAAGAGAATTTGGCCATTTTTCAATGTGGTCCCCCACATTGCTTATGGGTTGGATCGAGGGCCTTTTTCCATCTTTGACCGTGGTACTCTGCATTGATTTTCGAATGGCAGATAGTGGCAAACTGAGTACGCCAACGTCTAAATCATACGCTAAACGTTTCTTGGTTAAGTTTTTTGTTCAATTACGTCCATTTGACTCAAAACGCTAAGGAACAGGAGATAGGAGACGATATTGCATTTGAAGTGGACCAAGCGACTTTGACCATCTTTCACTGTGGTCCCCCACATTGCTTATGAATTGGATCGAGAAACTTTGGCCATCTATCACTGTGGTCCCCCACATTGCTTTCCAGTTGGATCAAGAGAATTTGGCCATTTTTCAATGTGGTCCCCCACATTGCTTATGGGTTGGATCGAGGGCCTTTTTCCATCTTTGACCGTGGTACTCTGCATTGATTTTCGAATGGCAGATAGTAGCAAACTGAGTACGCCAACGTCTAAATCATACGCTAAACGTTTTTTGGTTAAGTTTTTTGTTCAATTACGTCCATTTGACTCAAAACGCTAAGGAACAGGAGATAGGAGACGATATTGCATTTGAAGTGGACCAATCGACTTTGACCATCTTTCACTGTGGTCCCCCACATTGCTTATGAATTGGATCGAGAAACTTTGGCCATCTACCACTGTGGTCCCCCACATTGCTTTCCAGTTGGATCAAGAGAATTTGGCCATTTTTCAATGTGGTCCCCCACATTGCTTATGGGTTGGATCGAGGGCCTTTTTCCATCTTTGACCGTGGTACTCTGCATTGATTTTCGAATGGCAGATAGTGGCAAACTGAGTACGCCAACGTCTAAATCATACGCTAAGGAGATAGGAGACGATATTGCATTTGAAGTGGACCAAGCGACTTTGACCATCTTACACGGTGGTCCCCCACATTGCTTATGAATTGGATCGAGAAACTTTGGCCATCTATCACTGTGATCCCCCATATTGCTTATGAGTTGGATCGAGAGAATTTGCCCATTTTTCAATGCGGTCTCCCACATTGCTTATGGGTTGGATCGAAGGCTTTTTTTCATCTTTGACCGTGGTACTCTGCATTGATTTTCGAATGGCAGATAGTAGCAAACTGAGTACGCCAACGTCTAAATCATACGCTAAACGTTTTTTGGTTAAGTTTTTTGTTCAATTACGTCCATTTGACTCAAAATGCTAAGGAAGAGGAGATGGGAGACGATATTGCATTTGAAGTGGACCAATCGACTTTGACCATCTTTCACTGTGGTCCCCCACATTGCTTATGAATTGGATCGAGAAACTTTGGCCATCTACCACTGTGGTCCCCCACATTGCTTTCCAGTTGGATCAAGAGAATTTGGCCATTTTTCAATGTGGTCCCCCACATTGCTTATGGGTTGGATCGAGGGCCTTTTTCCATCTTTGACCGTGGTACTCTGCATTGATTTTCGAATGGCAGATAGTGGCAAACTGAGTACGCCAACGTCTAAATCATACGCTGAACGTTATTTGGTTAAGTTTTTTGTTCAATTACGTCCATTTGACTCAAAACGCTAAGGAACAGGAGATAGGAGACGATATTGCATTTGAAGTGGACCAAGCGACTTTGACCATCTTTCACTGTGGTCCCCCACATTGCTTATGAATTGGATCGAGAAACTTTGGCCATCTACCACTGTGGTCCCCCACATTGCTTTCCAGTTGGATCAAGAGAATTTGGCCATTTTTCAATGTGGTCCCCCACATTGCTTATGGGTTGGATCGAGGGCCTTTTTCCATCTTTGACCGTGGTACTCTGCATTGATTTTCGAATGGCAGATAGTGGCAAACTGAGTACGCCAACGTCTAAATCATACGCTAAACGTTTTTTGGTTAAGTTTTTTGTTCAATTACGTCCATTTGACTCAAAACGCTAAGGAACAGGAGATAGGAGACGATATTGCATTTGAAGTGGACCAAGCGACTTTGACCATCTTTCACTGTGGTCCCCCACATTGCTTATGAATTGGATCGAGAAACTTTGGCCATCTACCACTGTGGTCCCCCACATTGCTTTCCAGTTGGATCAAGAGAATTTGGCCATTTTTCAATGCGGTCTCCCACATTGCTTATGGGTTGGATCGAGGGCCTTTTTCCATCTTTGATCGTGGTACTCTGCATTGATTTTCGAATGGCAGATAGTGGCAAACTGAGTACGCCAACGTCTAAATCATACGCTAAACGTTTATTGGTTAAGTTTTTTGTTCAATTACGTCCATTTGACTCAAAACGCTAAGGAACAGGAGATAGGAGACGATATTGCATTTGAAGTGGACCAATCGACTTTGACCATCTTTCACTGTGGTCCCCCACATTGCTTATGAGTTGGATCGAGAGAATTTGGCCATTTTTCAATGTGGTCCCCCACATTGCTTATGGGTTGGATCGAGGGCCTTTTTCCATCTTTGACCTTGGTACTCTGCATTGGTTTTCGAATGGCAGATAGCGGCAAACTGAGTACGCCAACGTCTAAATCATACTCTAAACGTTTCTTGGTTAAGTTTTTTGTTCAATTTCGTCCATTAGACTCAAAACGCCAAGGAAGAGGAGATAGGAGACGATATTGTATTTGAAGTGTACCAATCGACTTTGACCATCTTTCACTGTGGTCCCCCACATTGCTTATGAATTGGATCGAGAAACTTTGGCCATCTACCACTGTGGTCCCCCACATTGCTTATGAGTTGGATCGAGAGAATTTGGCCAATTTTCAATGCGGTCCCCCACATTGCTTATGGGTTGGATCGAGAGCCTTTTTCCATCTTTGACCGTGGTACTCCGCATTGATTTTCGAATGGCAGATAGTGGCAAACTGAGTACGCTAACGTCTAAATCATACGCTAAACGTTTTTTGGTTAAGTTTTTTGTTCAATTACGTCCATTTGACTCAAAATGCTAAGGAAGAGGAGATGGGAGACGATATTGCATTTGAAGTGGACCAATCGACTTTGACCATCTTTCACTGTGGTCCCCCACATTGCTTATGAGTTGGATCGAGAGAATTTGGCCATTTTTCAATGTGGTCCCCCACATTGCTTATGAGTTGGATCGAGAGAATTTGGCCATTTTTCAGTGTGGTCCCCCACATTGGCTATGGGTTGGATCGAGGGCCTTTTTCCATCTTTGACCGTGGTACTCTGCATTGATTTTCGAATGGTAGATAGTGGCAAACTGAGTACGCCAACGTCTAAATCATACGCTAAACGTTTTTTGGTTAAGTTTTTTGTTCAATTACGTCCATTTGACTCAAAACGCTAAGGAAGAGGAGATAGGAGACGATATTGCATTTGAAGTGGACCAAGCGACTTTGACCATCTTTCACTGTGGTCCCCCACAATGCTTATGAATTGGATCGAGAAACTTTGGCCATCTATCACTGTGATCCCCCACATTGCTTATGAGTTGGATCGAGAGAATTTGGCCATTTTTCAATGTGGTCCCCCACATTGCTTATGGGTTGGATCGAGGGCCTTTTTCCATCTTTGACCGTGGTACTCTGCATTGGTTTTCGAATGGCAGATAGCGGCAAACTGAGTACGCCAACATCTAAATCATTCACTAAACGTTTATTGGTTAAGTTTTTTGTTCAATTTCGTCCATTTGACTCAAAACGCTAAGGAAGAGAGGATAGGAGACGACATTGCATTTGGAGTGCACCAATCGACTTTGGCCATCTTTCACTGTGGTCCCCCACATTGCTTATGAATTAAATCGAGAAACTTTGGCCATCTACCACTGTGGTCCCCCACATTGCTTATGAGTTGGATCGAGAGAATTTGGCCAATTTTCAATGCGGTCCCCCACATTGCTTATGGGTTGGATCGAGGGCCTTTTTCCATCTTTGACCGTGGTACTCCGCATTGATTTTCGAATGGCAGATAGTGGCAAACTGAGTACGCCAACGTTTAAATCATACGCTAAACTTTTTTTGGTTAAGTTTTTTGTTCAATTACGTCCATTTGACTCAAAACGCTAAGGAAGAGGAGATAGGGGACGATATTGCATAGTTTTCAAGTTGTAACGAAATAACTAAAACGCATTGTTTTCGAGATACATATAGACAAACGACTGAAAATCGAAGAATATTGAGTTACCTTGCGTTTTTCGTTACGAAGTCGATTTATAAGTCAGTATACTTGGGGTTTAAGAAAGAATTTTCCTCAATTACGTTTCGAAAACCACAGTTTTTGATTGCACTGCATATCCACTCACTCTATTCAAAAATAAGTTAAATTTCCCAAAATATTTACCGTGCATTGTATTGCATTTGGTTATTATGAATAGCTACGCCTTCTTTTTGGGGGCGTTTTTTACAAATTACAGTTAGTTACTATATGGCAGATGAGACAACAAAACCTGCTAACTTCCGAAAACTCACACGGATCTGATAATTCTACCAGCTGCAGGCAGCATATTATAAATCCAATTAATCACCAATTAAACTCAAGGGTCTGTCTGGAGGCCTAAAACGCGAGAACATGTGTTGTCATATCAGCGCCGCCAAAGTTAATCAAAATCTCATTTATTAATTGGAATCTTGTAAAGCTTCAGAGCTTGCATCATTTTCTCACCTCAGCTCGTGTTCCAACAACCAATTTACAACAATAAACAATCTCTTTCCCAATCCATTAATCATTGTGCTTCCAAATAAGCCAGCTCCAATTGACACCCCACCAAGAAGAAATAAGAAAAAAAAGAAAAATTCTCATGTTTCCTGAAAACAGCCTCAAACGCCAGAACCCCATTAAACAAATGAATTCCATTTAAATTTATTTAAAAACATATTTTCTTCGATTCGCCGCGCGAACTTGTTGTCGCTCTCTTCCGCATCTTGGTCCGTGGAAGGTTAGGCAACATTCCCGAGACCCCAAGATCTTTGCAATTTTCTGCGCCAGCCACCGACTTAAGCTGAATTAAACTAATCAAAATCATAACAAGCTACACAGTGGAGTGGACTATTAGCCAACTGCCGCAATTAACACGAATAATGACACAAAAAGATATTTCACTCCCACCGCGGATTATTTCCGCGAAATAACTCAAAAAATCGTTGAACTTCGGAAGCAGCCCAACGGCCGGCTGCGACTGACCTTGCAATCCGCCGAAAACCTATTACGTCACGTCAGAGACGCTATTATAAGTCCGTTCGATTGTGCGTGATTACAGCTCCGTAACCAATATGCAATATAAAAGTTAATTCGTGAAACTTGGACGGTAGTTGGCTATAAAAATGTCAGAAGGCCAAGTCGACTAAGTTGCAATGTCACCCATGGAGTAGTTTCACCATCATCAATACCTTTTGATGGACGTGCCGTTTGAGATGTTTTATCCACAATTTGGACAAAAATGTGCTCGCTTTGGGATTAGTCATCTCGTGGAGTGCTGCCTCCATACAAACCGTTGTGAAGTACTTCCGCGAGGGTTTTACAAAGCGCGAAACTGGTCTGGTGTTGGTCGTAATACTCGTATTTGCAACCTGAACTATAAGGTCAAGCTGGCCAAAAAGGTGAATAACTTCAGACCGATGTCGTTCGGTTTATTAATTGCCCGATTCAACGGGCTCCGTATGCATGAATCAATGCATTGTGATTGGATTTCATTGGATTCATTCGGAAATACCAAATTGTCAAGTGTCAAGAATTGGGTTAGGAATGGCAAGGTCTGGTTGGCATAGCCAATGTAAAGTCACGGTGTGAATAGAATGGCGGGATTAATCATCGACTTGATATTTAAAATGTTTTCTCGGTTGGAAAACACTAATTTGTATAATCCCCCCGGTGTTGGTGGCTTCATTGACTCAGCTTAGAGAGCAATGGCTGTAACCAGTTTTGAGTGTTTGTGTGACAATGGTAGGGAAATTTGGCAAAGGTCTGTTTCGACAAGGGAAAGGGCGATTGATAGTCTAGCTAGTTCCCCATTAATCTAGCTTTTGTGCAGAATGTTGGTCATTACTTGGCTCCTACTCTACTTTTATTCAAAATGTTTCATCATTTGAGTCAATAGGTGTAGACGTGCAATTTATTACTCTTTGACTTATCAGCTTTGGTTGCACATACTGGAGTCAGAGATGCCCTTGTTCATAAATAAATAATTTGTTCACATCGATGCCTCGCAAGCTGTGAGGCGATATGAAGGCTGGGTTATGTAAGTGGGCTTGGTAAACAGAGGCAAACTCTTTTGTCACTATATTTTGGGCAAGGTATCTTATCCTACCCTTTACGAAGGAATTTGTTGTGTAAGAGGTAATGATCTGAGCAATGGTATACGTCTGAGGCAGGAGATCCAAGTTCAGCTTTTACATGTCGCAATACCTCATTCTCAACTGGAGCTTGCCAAATTCTATGCATCGTATCCAGGGTAGCACTTAAGTTCAGTCAAGTTGAGATAGCACTTCAACTTGGAGAAGTTACCAACTTTGAAGAAAGATACGCCCATTTGTTGGTGAGTTTGGAGGGGAAGCTGAGAAGGCAGTCGAGGACCTCGTAAGTAACCCACCTATTTCAAAAGAAACCCACACCCATTCTTCTCCTCGCCTCTGTGAAATATGATCCTGCAACTATGAGAGAAATTTTGTTCAAACACATGAGAACCGTGCTAATAGCTACTGGTCACCAAAATCTAGCCAAGCTGGCTGATGTGGGAGACAAGACTTTCAACTTATCGGACGAACATATATCTGCTGTCACTTCTTCATTTTCAGTAGCAGAAATTCAGGCACTTTTCAGAGGGGGACTTCGACTCTGGAACGTCCACCGAGGGCCTTCATTTAGAATGATTAGAAGATCAGCGAATGGACAAAGTATTCTTTCCCCTTTCGGCACAGATGGAAGATTAGAACCAAGCCTACTAAGGACAAGTCTAGGCTATATGAAGTTCGGCATATGAGGCACATAATTGACGTCAAGGGTGCTCAAGATGGAGGACGGGCAGAGTGGTCTCGTCGTCTTGTAGGCGGTAAGCATGCTGCTGTCAAGGAAGGGACTTGGATGATGATACAGCGTGGAATCTGTCAACCATTAAAAAGCATCGAGTCTTCACATGGGAGAGAAGAAAACTGGTGATTGGGGACGTTTTAAGAAGTTCCGGGACCTTAACAATATTACCATTCCAGATAGGCATCCGATACCACTTAAACAGAATTTTATTCACAAGTTAGCAGGATGTTCAAGTTTTTCTACGTTCGATCTTATCAGAGTAAAACTGTCAGCTTTCTTGTAAGACTTCAGGAAAAGTCCAGATATTAATTAAGGAATCTTATTTAATTTGTTTTCTTTGCAAGTCTTGTCATCCATTGAGGAGCATAATGTATCAGCCACACCTCCATGCCAACTTGTTTAGATTCCTGTAATGCGTTTCAATTCACCTCAGCTCTTTCTTAGTAGTCTCGATGCCTGTTGGACTACTCTTCGCCAAGCTTCACCTTGGAGGAAGGCTTCCTCGCTCTTTACCTAACTCGGTGTATAGTATAGGTACCGTATACTTATGTCTATAGATTCTTGATCCATTCTCAGATAAAGCTGTTGATATGAGAAAGGTTTAGCCACAAAAATCCCTAAGAAGTTCCAAGCACTACACTCGCAAAGTAGGTCTGGTTCTACATTGGATCCAAATAGTTTCAGTCTGGGTTTTATACTTAGAACAGTGCTTTTCCAAATTTTTCAAAAATTTTTCCATATCGATTCGGTACCACGGTGAACCGAGACGATGCTTCCTAAATATAGAAAGTTTTCGATTTTCTCGAACTTAGTTTGCACATTTTGTGCCATTTGGTGGAGAAAAGCATCGACATCGTAGTCAAGGTGTCATTGTCCAGTTTAGTCCTTGGTTTCTTCCAGTCATTATTGTCCGCAGCACCAAAAATAACAATAGTGAAAGTATACAGCCCTGACTCCACTCTGGACTTCAATATCATATGACTCCTTACAACTGTGCATAACGTGACACTTACAATTCTTCTCTTGAGAGAGGCTATAGCCTTTTTAAAGTCAGTGAATCCGTCACATAGCTTAACGATGCGACATGATCCACATATACACCACGGAATCCTGCTTATTCAGCATTGATTGTTGAGTCTAGATGCTCCTTTATCAACTGTAGGAATATATTACCTATTATCTCGGCAATGGCACGAAGAATGCATATTGGCCTTTTTCGGATGCTTGATGATCATCTTTCTTTTCCACTTTTTGGTTGGAGTAACTCTGCCGATATAGTCGGTGTCGTTTGAAAAAGCTCGGCAGCGTAACTGCTTTATTTCTTTTAGACTGGAAGTTGCTAAGAACTCTTACAATCTTTTCTCAGTAAGCAATAGTTTTCAACCGGTCCTACTTTCTGATCTAGATTCTACAGCATAAAGTACTCCCACTTGAGGAGCTCCACGATATGCTTTAGGAGGGTATACTCTGTCATGAATTGCTTTCCGTAGGATGGGTACTAATGAGATGTGTTCGATTAAAAAATGGTCGATGGTTTTCTCAGATAGCCAGCATCGTATTCTCATTGGATGTGATATCTCTTTAAAGGCTTATGACGACCTGGGTATCAGGTTACCATCCATTGTTTCTTAGGTAAAGAGATCTATCATTCTCTGTATTGGTTTTTGAGAGGAACGTAAAGTTTGGTTTTCCTTGGAGGAATGCATTTCGTTCCAAGTACATTGACTCTTACTTACTTACTTAGGTGGGGCTACAGTTCGGGGTGAACCTGGGCCTTAACCAATAAGTCTCTCCAGTTAGCTCGGTCCTTAGCTAACTGCCTCCAGTCGGTTGAGGTTCTCTTCTACTTGTGCGCGTCACCCAAGGCGAGGTCTTCCTCAACTGCGTTGTCCCTTCGGGTTTGATTCGAAGACCCTACGCTCTACATATCCTAGCAATCTTAAAGGACTGATGCACATTTTTCTGACTAGGTCGATGTCGCTGTATAGCTCGTACAGTTCGTTGTTGAATCTTCTCCTCCAAAGCCCGTCAACGCAAACGGGACCGAAAATTAGACGAAGAGCCTTTTTCTCGGAGCGGCTGAGGATCTCTTTATCCGCTTTAGACAGAGTTAATGCTTGAGGTGTTGTGTAATAAGGTCAGATATTTCTAATTGATTCTTCCAGTCAGAGCGGAGAAAAAATCACTCTTCATGACACAGTTCAGCTTGTGGTTACTAATTAGGAACAGCCAAGGAAGTGAGGTAGTGCTTCTTTAAATTTAGTTTATAATCGGTTATAACCCTTCAACGTGATTCACATGCTTGGCTTGGCTAGTATCGTTAACTAATGTAAACATTAGTCTTAAGAACTTTCAAGCTATCCCACCCAATTCCAGTTGAACACCCTTTTTCCAACTCTTTCCCAGAACTCTGAGAATCAACAAGTGAGGCTACAGATCGGCAACATCGTATCGAAGGCAAATCAATCCCGAATCGGTTGTCATATTTACGTTCATCATACGATAGATTTATCCTAGCATTTAGGACTACGAAAAAACTTTATCAACGAAAAAAGAAACACTGCAGAAAGTCAGTTCCGAGAATGTTTGAGGTTAAGACTATTTTCCATCAAACAAACCGGTTTTGCAGTCGCTTGAAACTGTCCTTCTACAAAGCACCACAAACGGAGATGATCTTACTTGAGTTGGGTCTTATTTGCCTTGAAAATCCTGAGGTTCTTCGTCCTAAAAACAGACAATGGTAGGTGGAATTGTAGTTTATGCAAAGAGGGCATGACAGCAGCATCTGAATGTGACTTCATCATGTCAGTTCTGAGCACTAGAGTGACCATTCAACTACTTGGTCTAGATAAATTACGTACATTAAAACTATTCCGGACAACCTTATTGTCCCTAGCATGCGTATCCTGGTCGCTTTGTTCAGTCAAGTTTTGTTCTTACTGGTTAGCCCCTGGTGTGTACTTATCATCTGCTCTAGACGACAAGAAAATTGATCACAAAAGCCGGATAAATGTACAACATGTTCATTTAACCTCCACCAGACTAGATACGTCCTTGAACTCAACTTTCGAATAAAAATACAAGCTTCTACCAGCATCCCCCTCGCCCAAACAGAGTCTCTATTTTTATATCCACAAACTCAAAAGCCATACCATATATCGACGATAAGAATATTCATAACCTTGAACCTTCTGACCAAGCTGCTGCTGTCACTTTTGTTTTAATTCATAACGAACGCTATTTTCCGCCAACTGTCACTGCGCCAGCAATCTTATTAATTATAGTTTCATCTGTGACACTCATATTCTGAGGCACCGCGCTCAACTTAAGTTCTAAACATCAATTATTTATCACCATCCTGGGATGTTATAAATTTGCACTTTGGACGTTTTAAAAGATTTATATCGAGGACTTAGTGCAGGAGATATGCAAAGCGTCAGGTTACCTTGGTTAGACGCGACTAAACCTTGCTCCGTTGGTGGTTGTTATTTGTTGGGACGCGAGCAGGCCCCGCGTCAGCTACTGTACCTAATAATGTCGTCATTAATTGTGGCACAATGCGAGTTGTTTTGATTTTATCTGACAGATGCAGCCAACGGCAGTCGTTGCGACACGGCGCCCTACGGTCACAGGACAACACAATTAGTTCGCTTCGTTGATCATAGATTGCAACACTCCAGCTAATTGAGTTTGTCTTGGCGGTGGGTTTCTATTAATCCTTTCAGGTGTCAGCAGTTCTTATGCCTAGAAATGGAGAGTGGATGTGGATAATTTTATTTTTGTTCTTCTATGCATTGAATGCAATTAACATGAAAGAGATGACTTAGAGGTAAGTGAATGATGAAGGTTATTTAAAACTTGCATTGGTGCTATTTTAGGAATTATAAATTTAAATTTGCAATTTAATTAATCACACTTGACAAAGCTAAGCTTAGCCTTGGGTATGCATCGATTAATTGAATTTCATCGACTCAGAGATAGTGTTAGGGCTGTTCATTCGTTCTCTATTATTGCTGAGTAAGGATTTAAGATCTCAAGTAGAAATCGTAAAACAAATATTGAGTCACTTGACACTTTCCGACTGTCAATGCTATATGTCAAGATAGATTTTTGTCAATAAAACGGAATGTGAAAGGAACGAAATGTATTCTGTGCCTCAATTTGGCACACTTGTCCTTTTCTGTTGACGCCGCGGCGTTTAATTAACTTTGACAAGTATTATTTGGTATCAGTTTTATTCGAAATAAATTAAACGATAATGAGCAATCAACATACAAACATAACGGGAATTTTATTGTTTTAGCAACAATTCGAAAGGTAGAATACTTAAATTTAATTATGTTCATTTTGAAAATCAATGAAGTGAAGTCATTAAGAGGTGTTAAAGTTTATGAAGCGTCAGATAGGGAGTTTACGATGATTTTATTTTATTTGTGCATATATATATAGGTTACAAGAAGTATTTTTTAAAGACTTGGAAGAGAAATCAAAATTGAATCATTCTGTAACTTGAGTCTCTTTGTCTTTTTGAATTTATTTGATGGCCTTGAGGAACTAGAAAACCAAAGTAACGCGTTTAAAGGTTTTATTAATCCTGTTAAACATCCGGTTGCAAATTTGAGTCATGAATATACATTTGTGTGCTTATTTATACTTTTTTGTATCAAAGAAAGAGGGTCCTGTTCAATTAAACACAAGTGAACATGACTCGGTTGTGTTGGACGACAACATTTCTTGACATTTTTACTTGACTGCAATCGACTTGGAAACATTCAAATTGATAGACAAATGAAAATTCTATTTGAATTTATTCTATATTTCGACATAAATTCTTTTGAAGTCACACGAAACCAATCAGATGTTACCCGAAGTTGGGAAATACAAAAGAGTTGACTTGCGAACTTGTGTAAGGGATTTGATGAAGTATTTGTCTTGTATCGAGTTATTGTCTGGAGAATTGATTGTAGCTTACGTCTCACTTATCAAATATTAAAAGAAAGCAACTGGCCGATAATCTAGCTTAGGATAAAATGATAAATCAGTTCACAATAATAATGGTGCAGTGTGCTATGGATGCGATTTTTCATATCATGAACGAACCAGTTGCTGATCATATGGGTCTCTTCGACGCATTAGCAAACGCTTGATTTTCCACTAATAATCAGGGATTGGTTGTAAAAGGTTCTCAGGAAAAACCACCAGATATATAGCGTTGAAATCTATGCTGAAGAATCTAATGATAAATGAAGGCTCACCACACAGGTTGTCGAAGCCGCAAATATGTAAAGGAAACTCGTATCTTCTTGCTTGGAGTCGTCTGGTACTAGATGGCTACTAGAAGCAAAGTGAATCAATGAGAATGATTGCTGAATGGATTCAATTAGATTTTAGGTTACAATTTACAGATCCCTAGTTCCTGCTAACACATCTATACAACGTGCGTCTACTTACATACCACCTTAGTATGCTTTTGATTTGCTAGTAGAGGTGCATTCTATATGCATAAGTTGTTTCGTGATAACTTGATCCTTAAAACGATTCATTCGCTCGATGTGGCCGACTCAGTGTAATTGGCTTCTTGGACCACATTCACATAGTGGTATAGCTCACAGAATTCGTGGTTGTATCTTTCTTCATTCATCCTCCTTGCACACGGGAAGAATTTTTCGCTCGAAAGTACTCAAAATCTGCTCTGCTTTCCTGCTTATCGTCCAGCAGTCGGCTCCAATGTTTTGTAAAAAATGCATTCCGTTTTCCGAGTTAAAAGGTTTGAATCAATTTGTTTCGCTAAATCAAAGTAATAGCGGTTTCCTAGGCTAAGTATTCGCTAAGCCTCCACTAGGGTGTTATTCCTGGAGTTGATATTTACTCCAAGGTAGGTATTTACTTCGACGTTACTCTTACCAACAGTGATTTTTTTTCTTCTAGGCGACGGACCGCTGCTTCATAGTTTGTTGATAACAGGTACTTGGTTTTGTTCTCATCTCTCTCTCAGGGGCTTTCTGTAGACTCTGGTTACTCCAGTCGTGCTAAGGATTCCAACGTTGAATTTCTTTTTCTGGGTGGTTTGCAGCTTCTTCTCGTTGGATAGTCGAGCTCTGAATTTGGCTGCAACAAGAAAGTGGTCAGAATCGACATTTGCATCTTCATGGATCACGTAAAGTAAAGCAGAATATCCAACTAATTCTCTCGGATGCCTTAAAAAATTCCCAAAATGCTGATCAGACACATATACCCATAGCCATACCCATGTTGTTGATGTTGTTCAAGAGCTATGTCTGTAGGAAAGTTTTAGAAGATAGAAGATCTATCGTTCACTTTTTCTAGATAGCTTTCCATGCCGCTTCGGCTTTAGAAAATCGAAATTTTGAATCATTTTAATACGTCCTTTGGATTTGGTCACGTAGGCTTCGAATCTTCATCTTCTACTATAACCAATATTTCAAAACAGCTTTTACTTTCGTTTGACTCAAGGATCCAGCCATGTGGGTTAGTGGGTTTAGTTCAGAGCCATAAACTCACACAACAGTCCATGTTTAACGATCAATCTCTTGCTATGAGCTAATCTAGACACCAAGTCTCTATTTATATCTCCACGCAATCTTTATGTGAATTCTCTTTCAAGGATTTTAAGACCGTAAACAACGATAAAACTCATGTGTCAAATGTGCTGAGCCTCTAAAGAATTCCTTGTCAGATAAAACTGTCCGCATGACGCAATGCTCATTACGAGTCTTATTCAATCCAGCGATGACTGCTTTTAAATTAAAATAAATTAAGACAACGCTTATTTCGGATACACCTAGCTAACTTGTTCCAACCGGGGCCCTAGAGTTTCCTGTTTAACTTGATTCTGACAGCATTAGCGTATCTCGAGCCTATGACGCTAGTTCATTAAGAATGCCAATATTCTTTGACAAAAATAGCCAAACGAATTCGAGTCTGTGTGTCACAATTAGAAGTGTCCCCCGGGTCAGATACTTCTAATTATTAAAAAAAAAAAAATCGAAGGTAAAAACTCGAGGCTAACTCTCGTTTTCAAAAAGTCTCATCGATTGTGTGTGTGTGTATCTGATGAGAACACCTCCGTGCTGGCGGTATCGTTCTCAACAATTTCGATTATATCTTCGATTAATAAAATATAAAAAGCGAAACAAGTATTCATGATTTAAATTCAAGGTCATCGAGTGTGTGCTCGTTTCATGCCAATAGTCTGGTATGTAGATTTTGGCACAACACCGAGCAGATACTTTGGATTAGCATACATCGCGGAGCAAAGCAGATGTGGCCGGTACTCTCATTTGAATAGTGGATCGATTAGAAAAACATATTTTTAATTTAGTTTTGAATTTTTGAATTCCATTTAGCTGTAGCTCTGCTGAACGATGAACAATGCAGAGTGTATGCAAATGTACTGATGATGAATCTGTTACCACCGGTGCTGTTGATGCTGTTGGTGCTGTTGGCGCTGTGATGATCAATTGAGTTTTAATGAGAATTCTTGGGTTCCAATAGACCACCAGTTGCGCCCGCAGCAAGAAAAAAGGGTTCAAGTGAAGCAGATGCTACAGGTGGAGAAGATGGGTGTGTGAGAATGGGGCGCTGGGAAACCCTTGGGACTTTTGAAAATTTTTAATGGATTTCTAAATAACATTTGCTGACAAGTGGCGCCTTAAGGCATCCGAAACACAAATACGTAATATAAATGTACGCCAGCGTGAAAAGAGATTTTTCATTTTCCTAGATCGTGCCTGGTGGAGTGTAGCTAAAATGGAGACAACCTTCTTTCTGGCGGGCACTAGGTGGCCGGTCAGTGGTAGGCTCTTTTTAATTCGCATTCATTAGGAGGACTTATGGAACAATCTTCTCCTCTTGTCAAATGTAGGTTATATTCAAGTCTATGTTTGCCATTTATTATGTAAGAACCGTGCTTACCATTCACCCTTCTCTGGAAGTGATCCATTGACACCTAATAGGGTTCAACATTTGTGGCTATCTTGTGGAGTGAGAAGCAGATCTGAGTGGTACGCAATATTTTCATCGACTCCTTTAGATTTGTAGTCTAGTTTTCGAATGACAGAATTTTGAACCCACCTATTCTTACACAACTGGGCTGTGTGGGTATCCTGTCTAAGCCTTGCAGGTAAAAGAGGTGCTCACGAAGTGGAGCTGTGAAGCAAAAGGACTAAACCTGATCTAAAGCAAGCAAGGAGATCCGACAAACACTTACCGGCATCTGCATGAACTGCTGGAAAACATTTGAAAGGGTATGGATTTCGATATACATTCTAATAGACTGTGTAGAGAACGAAGTTATAGTCTTACGCAGGAGAGGCTTTAATAAAGCCCTGAAACGAAATCATTTAAGCAAAGTCCAACGATCAGCATCCTCTGTAAGAGAAGTCATTTTATTTCATCGTACACCCTTTGACCTTTTTAGTAGGCAGATGGTTGCGAGCTCAGCTTTTCATCTCAAAGCAATGTCTTAAGCGGTATAGTATAGGTTTTAGCCACGCTTTCATTCTAAACTATTTCGAAGTAAAGTTAAGTTTTGATAAATACTTCTGGCTAAAGATCCCTTCTAGGACATTTCGAGAGAACGAGGTGTTGTTGGAAGAGAAGTCAATTTACACTGGTGGTTCAAAAGTTAACGACGAGGTAGATAGAGGTGTTTCTCTGATTTAATCTCAGTGTCTCCTTTCATCTTCCTGATCATAGAATTGTTGGCAACTAAAGAAGTCCTTAAGAAGCCTTGACTACAGATATCCGCAAGCAGATATCAAATCCTTGGAATCCATCCGTCTATCTTCGAAATGATAGTGCAGTTTAATATTCACCTTTGTTGGGTTCTGGGCCATGAGGATATTTCAGAACATAAAGCTACCTTAGGTACTCCAATCGATGCATAAAAGTTTATATTAAAACTGGATGCACTCGAGAGACAAGCGGTATAACGTGTCTAGCGACAAAATAGATTTAGGCTAAGCTGGATCTGAAATGCTCTAAGATTTTGATCTGTCTTAGCAGATTGCATATCAACACTGTCATCACTGGATACTGGACACTCAACTAGACTTGGTGTTTGAGTATGTTTCGAGGTATGCCCACAGAATATATGTGTGATATCCTTCGAGAAGTGAGGGTCACTGCAGTATCTTTTTGTTTCGTAATCCTGATCTCATTGAGTGCCTCTTCAGAGCGCAATGTCCAGAAGGAAATCCTACCATTATTCCTATCCGTGACTTGCTTATTTTCATCAGTACCCCATTTTCTCCTATCGACCCCGGGTCTCCTAAATAAAACTATTCAAGGTTATTGGTGATCCTATCAAGAATAATCCATTTGTCCACGGAGATTGCCAGCTTAACTTCTCTAACTATGTGCATTGCTTTCTGGAAGCTCCGATCCTTTCTTAGCTAGTAAGTCGCCGAAAGCAAACACATTTAGTCTTTTGTTGGAAACTCACTTTGCGGGTAACGAGGAATTGGTCACAGCTTAGTCTGCTCGTGTAGGTTGTGCTTGGCCATCAGATATAATATAACATCCTTTGACAGCGTCAAGTCGCCTGGTGCCGATGGAGTATACTACTGTAATGAGGGATAATCCAGTTACTGTCACCTCTAAAGAGAATCCTTACTGCACGTCTGGCACTGGCATAAATATTCTATACCTTGGCGTATGGTTATAAAAATTGGAAGAGATGACTACTCGCTCCCTTTTAGATCTATAAGCCTGTCTTCCTTCTTGCCTAACATGCTTGGAGAGACTAGTCTAGATTCATTAGCGCAGGTAATGATGTAGATGTAGCATGCATACCAGCGTGGACAATCCTGAGAAATCTGGCTTCTAAATCTGGTTGCTTAAATTGAATGGACGGTTTTAGGCTTTATACCATATCCCGTCGACAGGTTTATTAACGCGCCAATGGTTGACAAAGATATCAGCTCTCTGGCCACTTACTGGCTTAAGATTCATACGTTTTCCGATGGCGGTTTAACCAAAAGTGTCCAAGGAAGGGTAAAGTTCTAACAGATCCATTCCTCAGTTGATCTTCCGGAAAACAGAAAGAAATACTTTCGACCCCACTGGGCGACACAGTGATTCAAACACAAAGCCCTCCACACCGCACCATTGAAAGTGATACTCTGCGCCCCGTGCAGATTCGCTTTCCGCCATCAGCCTCCACTCCAGCGGATGGATGCTGGCTGGCATGCGTCGAATTATGGCGGGGTGTTCATGTCCCCCCCCGTGCATAGGTGGCGGCGCAAATGCGGTCGTTGTGTAAATACACACAGCGCCAACAGCCCGGCACGAGTTAGAAACCAATTTTCCCATTATGAAGACACCATGCTGTTAGCAGTGATTTGCATGCTCCTTGACTTCATAATTTACCCCAATGCTGGCTGTTGGTGGCTGCCGTTGGATGTGCAGCGCGTAGGCACCTCGCCGGAATGGATGTCATTTTACGGCACCACTTCGTCGTGACAATGGACACATTTTCAATTTTCCATTACTTGATGGTTTGTTTGTTTGTTTTTCGTTCTGCACGCAGGCGAATGGATATTTTTTTTGTGATTAATTGTCATGGAGTTGTCATAATCGCGGAGGTCCTTGGCAAGGATGTGTATGCACTTTTGTTCGTCTTCGATTGACTGCGACAATATATCATTGGGATTTATTTTAGGGATATGTGGCAATTACCATTTGCGCTACAAAAGAAGTCCTAGTGCCAGATAAAAGAGACATTCCTGTTGCCATTGGGCATAAATCGATCCTGGATGCATTTGGGCAGGGGACAGATCAAGTAGTCTATTGCTGCCCACATCAGTGCTAAATATAGAAATAAAATTTAATTTTCACGCCCAGACCAGACGTTCGCATTCGGGGGCACAAAAGGACCCCTAGACGAGGACTAATCTACGGTGGTATGGATCGGCGAAGACCTTGAGATTGAACTAGAGGCACATAAGTGCGGCGGCTACGCGGAATGGCTTGTAGTTGATAAAATGTAATTATCTTGTTGGCTGTGTGGTTTTTGAAGAAATGCTGTCATATATCATAGGGCTGACGCCTACATGGTTGTCGGTTTGGTTAATTGTTCGTGGAACATCTTCGAGGTTGAATGACTGTTGTGCAGTCTGTTTGTCTGCGCAGGGGATTATTTACTTTCATCGTTGGAATTCATGAGGCATGGGAGAACCTTAATGGTAATGGCGTGGTTCGATGTCCTTGAGGTATTGATTCACAGATAGTTGGCTAAATTATGGAATGAATAAGTCTTTAAGTGCGTCATGCATATATTGACCGTAGGAGGATATCTCTGATTTGTGGAGAAATTAATTTGAATGTCCTTCGTATTTTGCCAGAGTGCGAATCGACAAAGGGGCCAGTCTTAAGTAGAGCCACTCCCCAAGGTGAGGTACTCTCTCTTTTCTTTGGAACCTATGAGGGCAGCGATGTAGTTGCTTATGCGGATGATCGGAGCTGTTGCGGCTAAGTATCTCAACATCCTTAGGTATCTCTTGCAATACGTTCTTTCTAAGATCTCTAAATACGAAATTCGATCGTCTGAAACTATGCGGAGTTAGCCTGATGCAATATAGATACAGTTGGGGTCTACTTGATAAGAAATTAGCTGGAAACCCAATATCCTTGAAAGCGTCAAGAAAGCTACGTCTACAGTCACGTATTACATATTGAGTCATCAGACCTATATTAACATTTGGCATGATAGTCTGGTACACACCATTGTAGAAAGCCTACTACCTAAATCACTGGAGTTTAAAGGTCGGGCTTGCTAAAAGGCATTCCAACAGCGGCTCCAGACATCTTGTTTCACTTGCCGCCTTTGGACATCTATAGCAAACAAGTGGCAGCCTGTGCAGTTACTAGTTTGAAGGCCATATCTTAGTGGCCTGTTCTTGGGAGAAGACACTTTCATTCACGCATGCCCTCAAGACTTGTTGTATAATCCCCTTGTGGGTCCTAGGGCCTCGACAATGCCTACGCGCCATCGTTGGCGGTTTCTGGAAATACCTATGTCTCTGTTCTCCCCAACTCTTTCCCAGTTACTGTGGTTCCTTCTCAACTGTTCTGCGCCACGTACTCCTAGGACCGCTGCATATCCTGCCATCCTGAGTAAACGGGTTCCATTGCATCGCGTGGTTAGCTATGGACCTGCAACCCTTTCGGAGAGTATGTCCAATCTACTGCCACTTTCGTCGTCGTACTGTGGTGCCTATAGGTTCCTGGCCCGGTCTCTGATAGAGTTGTTCGACAGAGATACTATTTGGCCAGAAAACCCTTCTGGACTTGGTCTGCATCCTTAGAGTAGAAAGGAGGTCTAAATATAAATATTTCATTTCAGCCCTTATCGTGACTTAAGCTTATCCCTAATCGGGATATCAACATTTATACGGATAGTCAAGTCGCTATCGAATCCGTGGAATCTTTCACATTCAACTCAATAATTGCCAAGATTGGTGAGATGTTTGATGGAACTGGCGGTGCTGATGTGGAGTAATCTAAAAAGAAGATTAAAGCTGGTCTGCAGGTCGGGCTATAGTTATAAGTTTCAGCATTTCTGCGATGTCGCCCATTGGTGCCTAATCGTATTCTTCTTTAGTGGATCACTAGAAGGTTGTGGTCGATAGAAACTCCGTAAAGACGGCCAAGTTGGGTCTATTAAATATTAGAATTTACTTAATCTTGGTTGTCCAGAGCTCCAGATGAGAATGCGATTCATCTTTCAATAGCTAATCTCATAAAACCTTGTTTAGTGTTGGAATTAACAAGAGCTGGGGGTAATATAAGAGGTAGCGACCATTGTCAGGTTCTGTTTGGAGACTTTTCTCGTTAAATTGTCTATCAATTTGTGGCCTGGCATTCGAAGGAATTTAATGTCATGATTTGCTCTGAGAAAATGTAGTTTGGATTTGATGACTGCGACTTGACAGCCGATGTGTATGTCGATGATCTTGCTGGAGTGGAGTTCCGTGAATAACTCGCATCCCGCTTCTGCGATTGCTAATACTTTGGCTTGGAACGCACTACCGTGGTTTGAAGGTCTGCGATAGTTGCCACTCTCGGGTTAAGATGAGTCATTTCTTGTACCGAATGTAGTTTGAACGTTCAGACTGAAGCTGTGGGATTATGGTATATAGTTTCTCGTAATAGAGCAGTGGGTAATGTTTTCCTCAATGTTGGATTGTCCCAAATGTATGCCACTCTCTGTTTCCTTAAGGTCCAAGTCCAATGCAATCAGTGCCGGAATAGTTTCAAAGGCTGATAGCTTGTAAGCCTTCGTTGCTTCATGGATGGTCTGAATAGATCGATCCCAATTATAGCTATTATGGTCTGGGAACAAATCCTGGGATTTAGGGTAGGTTGGAGAGGTGATTGCAGCCATAAAAGTGCAGTCCCACTCGGACCTCAACTGATCCACTGTGTTCCCCAGGGAAGGATACCTGAGAGAACAAGAGTTGGTCAACAAATTATTCCATGGCAGGAATGGCCTTTTGGAATGAGTGACTCAGAGGTCTTAAAAAAGAAAATTTTCCGAAAGTTAAGCTGGGGTTTGGGCATTTGCAGAAGAAGAGTGTTGTGTCTTCCTTTACCTCTGAGCCGCCGTACCCTCTGTATAGGTCTGTAATGGTGATTCACATTATTTGAAGGTGTGTCACCATTGGGTTGAGACTTGTGAGGATACCAATGAGGAGGGTCAGCTGTGGCCTCTGGTCCTTTTTTGGTGTATTGGGCCTAAAGTAGTGTTCAAACGTGGCACGAGCAGAGTGCACTCCAACTTGACTTGTGGAAGTCTAAGGTAATTTCGGACATGAAGTGACTCTTGGACATTTGGATTCAGTGCCCATGTGCCTCGGAATCCAGGACAGCGTGATGCTGTGGCTTGAGTTCAGAGATATGAGCTTTTTTTGATCAGTGATGGCTTTGATGGCTGCTTGACAGTCTGCGTAGAGGCCTGTGTGATTGTTGCTGTTCAGAGTTATAGTTCTCTTCTTGCGAGCTCATCAGGTCCTTTCATTTTTTACGATATCAATATGCTCTGATACCTAGCAGAGATTTATACGGAGTGGATAAATCCCTGCAGCCCTTTGGTGACACCACATATTTCCTGTTGAAGCACACTTGGTTGGTTAAGAATTTGAACCAGGCAATGGATAGACAATGGGCTTATGGAGGTGGAGTTGATGAGGTCACCATTTGTCCACCAGTTGCCTCTCTAGAAGGAAATTTGAAGTCGAGGTTGGTATTGAAGTCCTTGTAAGTGGTGAGGTAGTCGGAAGACCTATTGACGTTTAACTACCTGTTAATGGTGCTGTGTCAGATATGATAGCCTTTCCACATTCCAGTTTATTGTATGTGAAGGGGGCTTTATGCCGCTATTCCTTTTCTGTAAAGATCCATCCTGAGGGCAGAACCCGACAATGGCTTCACAGGCGGTGGTGGGTGTTGTTCTAATTGCGCTGGTTGTCCCTATACACGCCACACGTTGGATCCTTGTGGGGGTACACGGGTTTGTGACTTTTTGCGGTAGGCCACCAAACCAGACAGTCATACGTAAGAACAGGTCTAACGATAACTGCGTATATCTACTTTATTGTGGCTGGTCTAGTCCCCTATTTTTTGTCTACTCCAAGGATTTATGTCAAAAAGGATTTCCTTGCCTTAGAGTGTAGAAAAACAGTGGGCACCCAAAGATAAAAGTAGCAGTCGACGACTAATTATGGAATAAGTAGGATGAGGCACAAGGGAAGAACTGGATAGACCTGAATGCATACGACGATGCGTAGACGTTGAGAAAGCCCAAGTGCTCACAAGGTGATGAGCGCTAAATGCAGTTCAAATCCTGAGAAAGGATCTTCTGATACACCACACGGGGATGCAGTGACTACTCATTCATTAGGAGTACGGTGATGGTGTAGCGAATTCGTCAATCAAACTTAGACTCTGAGGAATTCGAGTATCAAGAGTCATCCTGACTTCACTAGAATCCAAGCTAAAACTGTTTCCATTAAACACTTTGCGCCTTATTACGAATATCTTGTTTCCATTTATAAACAATTTGCACAACAATTAAGTACGTTTCACGTTAAACATCACGCACACGTAATCGCTCAATTAAACCGATTCCCCTGTGAATTAAGCGACTGAATCACTCCGATTATGTTTCAATTCGCAGCATTACCGCTGCAACACGCATCACTGTATCGCCACGCGTCGCAATATTCGCATTCATGGATGATTTCATAACATCACCGTCCGGCCTTAGCGAGAATTTCACATTTTCTCGTGAGAATTGCCATTCATTTCCGTCTGAGATACATTTTTTTTTGTTTAACATCTTCCGATCAAAAGTTCAAGGCCGCACCAATAAAGTCGGCTGGTATTCCCAATTCCATTGCCATTATCATTTTATTGTGTGTTGGCCATCCAATAAGGACTTAGGACACCTCTCGACGAATTGCAGATACATTTACACTGTCACGCAAAATTTACGCAACAATCTTCTGGGCGTCGTCGTCGTGTGAAGAATCGCAGCCGGATTGTAATGGAGTGACGTGTTAACTTATTTTCTATACCTGTTATTGGACAATTAGAAGGTTACTGATAATATGCATTCGGGGCTGTTAATTTATTCAAAGCACAGAGTCGGTGTAAAGCCGGGGGAGGACTGGTTTTGGTCACCGATTTTGGATTTTCCAATCGCGATGTATCTTGGCTTTGAGGTAACATACATATTCAGATGGTTGGGTTCTATTTATAGGTCGGAGGGTCAGTTGAATGAACTTTTGTTTGTTCGATTGTTTGGTATAAATTGAGAGCAAAAGTGAAACTGACGAATTGGCGCATAGTCATTTCCAATTAAAGTCCAGAGTAAGACAGGGATGTTGTCTGAGTCCAAACTTATTTGCGCTTTACGTCGAGGACATTAGAGATATTCTGCCTGGAAATGTTGAATCCGCAAAGCTACTGATCAGAGCACTGGATGATGATGTTGTATTACTAGCACACTTGTCTAAATCCTTACAACATATGAGTAGTAGATTGTATGAGTACTGTAGGCCATGGAACGTGCTCATAAGCCCAAGCAAGTCAAAGATTATACAAATTAAGAGAGGAGCTTTGAATGTAATTAACAAAAACGTTAAATAAGGAGAGACATTTCCAGGAAAAGCTAAGAAATGTGTATTTTGTGCGACTGGTCTATTGCACTCAGAGCCTAGCGTTTCTAAACCATTCGTGTTGTTCCGAAGGGCAATTCGTTATTTGAAAAGCTTTTTCGTAAGAGTTGTACTCTCGAATGTTTGCCAATCGTTCGCAGGTATTAAAGCCGTGAAATTTGTTGGTGCTGTGTAGAGATTGACCCTTTGAACGATCCACAAGAACGGAGACCTCCCCCAAAGTGTAAGTCTCCTCAACATCTCGTATAAAATCTTATCTAGCATCACGTTGACACCCTTCGTCAACAACCTGATTGGCTGCTTCCAGTGTGGTTTCAGACCAGGAAAGTTGATCAAGTATTCACTGGTCTTCCACACATATCGGCGGGAACGTTGGAAATTCCGCGTTGGATAGTACTCCTGATCTGCTTTGCTTAACCAACTATATGGCATATATGGTTGGAACCATATAACACTGATGTCAAGTCCATTAGTCCTCCAATATGGCACTCCATTGACCGAAACATGGCGATTGTTTTTCATTGACGAAAAAATTACACTTCTGGCCAGAAATCCATACCACTCGGTCACTTCTTGCACATGGAATGGAGTCTCATGAAGCACAAGTGGGTTCCTTGCTGTCCAATAATGCATATTTTGCTGACTGAAAAAGCCTTTAAGCCAAATATGAGTTCCATCGTTGAAGATGGTTTTTGATGAAATTCAGGACTTCCTTCACAAAGACCCAAGCACATTCCGATTTCCCAAGTTTCGGAGCTTTACCTGATTAAAAGGCTTCAGTTCTTGAAAACAAAATTCGCCAAATTGTGGACTAAGAGATTCTCACTTCCTGTGAACGCTGTGGAATCGACTGATTTGGCTCATTTTGAAGTGAATCACTTAAGGCTGCGATATTTTTGGTACTAAGACCAGTTCGTTGTTTCACTGAGACAGTTCACATTCAGTTGGGATGTACAGCCTGTCGAGTGGGACGATTATTGCGACCGGAATTGGAGTAAACGCTCTTAAGGTTGCAACCACCAACTCGGAATTCTGGTAATAATTTTTACTAATTGTTAAACGTTGCCCGTTCATGAGTTTTATCCTCGTTAAAATATGAAACTCGACTGACGTTTCGACATTGACAAATTGTAAAACAAGTTTAAGGCTGGGTTTGTATGAAAGTACAAAATTGTTATGTCCCTATTGAAAGAATTGCAAACGGCATTGCGTAGCTTTTTGCTGAGACCAAGAATCGCAGTGTTATGGGACTTCGGGGTCAAAAATGTTACTCATTTTGACTTTAGACAAGTGGGGATGAATTTGCCCTAAAAACATTGAAAGTATACAAATACCTTGTGGAGAACTCACTGAGTTGACTCCACGATACTCTTAAGGTCAAAACTATCTCGCATTGTAGTTCATTCGAAACACGTCTGTAACTTCCGATTGACAATGGAGTCACCTTCCAAGTAGGAGACTACACCCACAGAACAGTACTGATAGACATCTACATTCTACATCTACTTTGTCGCCGCCAGACAAAACTTCCCATCACGTCACGACTTATCAACGCTTCGGGTGGTTGTGTTCCTTGTAAATCGCTGTAACATCTCATTTTTGTTTTTTTTTTTGTTCAAAAACCAATCATTTAATCTTTGAATTATCGGGAGAGGTACCTCCTCGGTGGGATATTGTAATGGAAAGGGCACAATTCTGGCCCAATGACCTTAACCTTGACTGTCCAACTACTCACGACTGCTACTACTACTTGATCGAAGTCTCAGGGTTAATTGGACCAATCGTGACCGCCTCAAAACTAAATACCTTCTCGGTCCACCACTGTAACACCATGACACACTACAGAGCCCCATGTGAACCCTCCTTCGTGACTTGGACACTACATTGGCGTCCCTACGTCGTCGCCCAAATAAAGCTACCTAATAACTCTAGAATCTCGTGCTCTGCTCCAATTTCAAACTCTGAAGCATTGCAATGCAACTCCATTAAAAGCCTTCAAACAAATCGTGCGTTAATTAAACAAAAAAAAAACCAAAGTACTCTTCCACCGCTGACCAGTGAGAGGACAGTTGTCCCTTTGTTGGGGCAGGCCATCAGTCTTAGGCTCTTTATCAACGCGGCGGCGCGGCGGTGCACAGTGCTGAACAACGAAATCGGACAATTTATTGTTTTAAGTGCCACCAGACATCTTCTGTGTACAACCCCGCGTTTGATTTAAACAAATGAAGTGACGCGAGCGAAAAAAACCAACCTCCCGCCAGCCGCTCGGCGGTACTGTCTGTCTGTCCATGACAATGACACTGGCTAACTGGCAGCAGCGATGCTAGCTGCGAGGACTTACAGCAGCATGACGGCTGGCACAGGCAAAAAAATTCAATTAACATATTTTATAGAACAGTGGGCTGTGTTACATTTGACATCTCTGCAGAACTATGGCGGGGAACATATAAAAACAAGGGCACGAGAATCTGGCTGTGGCTGTCCGATATGGGCCACCTCCAAGGCAGGAGGAGGGGCAGGCGTAAAAACATTGGTTCAACGTCGCGGCCCACCTACTCCCCGCTTGGATAGTTGTATGATGATAAAATTCGCGCAATGGATCGCCTTAATGATGCTCTGGTTTTGTTTTTGGATTCTGTTGTACCTGTAGTCGACCATGGTCGACTTGTAAAAGTGATCCCTTTGGCTGCTGTCTGTCTTAGTCTGCTTTGTTTTGCACTTGAACTGTGTTCTAGTTGTCTGTTTTACTTTCGGATCGGTCCATCCGTCTATCTGTCTATCTATTCGTCTTTACTTCTGGCCTTTCTGGCTTTTCGTCTCTGTATCCGATTATGTTGGTAATACAATATGTTTGTGTAGCGTGTAAAGGGACCCTTTAAGTTGGGCCGAGTCTAGGTTTGTGCTCCTCTATAGTGTGGGATGCAAGAAAAATACGGAAAATATTTTCAGAATTCGGTCACAGTCACGCCCCCCTATGCGAAAAATGTTACTTTTCTGCGTAGATTGGGGTAACGCCCACTTTTTGGAGATATTTTCTGTAGAATGACGGATTTTACCTCATCAAGGCTATTCGTTATGAAAATAAAGTCAGTCTCTTGTAAGAAAATGAGGACTGTTACAGAATCTGTACTTAAATTTAAAAAAAAATTCTAGTTTTAGGCTTGAGGTGGTTTTCGCCTTTACCCTGTACCTCTGTTGAACTTATAGGACACTAACAAAACCTGGTTTTAGAGCACTAAATTGGAACACATTGTCCACGAAAGTCCACTCTGAAAAGATGATTGACGTCTATAGTGACAGTTAAGCCGCCATGAAGGTCGTCTCATCCACAGTCGTCAAATGAAAACTGGTGAATCAATGCCGTGAAGAACTCACAGCAAACCATTACGTCATATGCCCTTGGGTTCCAGGACACAGCGGCATTTCAGGGAACTGACGGACGAATTAGCAAGGAAGGGGTCTACCGCCCATTGTTTAATAAAATATAAAGCAAACCTTCGCTAGACTATCTAATAAGAGCACACTCCCATCTGGTCGCGTCTCTAAAAAACTCTGGACATACTATGATAATGCCAGAACTGAGCACTCCTCACGTGGATTGTCGAATGCGATTAGAAACTGGTTATCTTTGGCGAGGCTGTCGAATAGAGCACATCTTACTTCCTATGGGAATGCCCAAGCCTGAAGAGAAAAACGGGCCTCTGTGAATAAAATTTCAAACAGCTGGACCCATCCTGCAATTTCTACCTCGGGGGATACAGGCTGTGTATTAATCCCAAAGCTACAAACCAACTTTTGTCTTTGGTTTCAGGTAAATCCACGACGTGACTCAAGTAGTAAGTGGGTTAGACAACGGAGCAAGGAGTTCCAGGTTCAATTCCTAGATAACAGCTAAAATTTCTTTCACGGGCCCACCTCTCACTAGGGTCGAACAAACACCCGAGAGTACAATTGTTATGAGAAAACCTCTCATATAGCAAAATCCATTTGAACAGTTCATTCGTGTAAAGAATATAGGAAGCTGGGAAGCTTTAGCTTAAGGGACTTAGGTTCAATTTTCGATGACGCATCCGAACATTTCAAGTGGTATTTGGCGAATAACGCCAACGCTCTAGGAAAAGTCTAGATATCACACTATCTAGGTGGACAAATCGTATTTCCAAAGAGCGCAATTAGCGAAAGAAATTATTCTCGCCATGATTTCAAGGTCTGTGCCGCAAGTAGCACCGTCTTGTTGGTACCAAAAGCCCGGAAGATCACGGAAAGCCGGAAGCCCGGAAAATAGGAAATAGTCCATTATCATGGTTCTTCAGCCCAAATTTTGCTGATTGACGGAGCCACCAGGTCAGAAATGTTCCTCATCGCTGGATAAAATTTTTGTCGAAAACAGAAAACAGCGGATTTACTTCAAGCTTTTCAAGAGCGCAAAGGCTGAATCGGTGACGATTCGGTAAGTCGTCCTGCTTCAATTCTTGCACGAATTGAATTTTGTATCCTTCCGTAAAATACATCAAGCTGTTGAGAACGCCGCGGCGCCAAGTCGATTCATCGCGGTCATTGCGTACACTCTCAGCTGCAGTTCCAATATTTGCCTCACTATGTGCTGGATGAGGTCTATTTGGTCGCAAATTGCCTAACAATGAAAATTGGGTCTCAAACTTTGCACAATGCAATGTCAAAAAAATACCATGACATCTGTCATCTGTCAAATAATCCATAAGCAAAAAATACCTCTAAGGAGCCTGTTCACACAGGACTGACGGATTGGACTTTTTTTTTGACATTCGCGTGTTTCGATTGATAATCTGAAAATCTGAAAATCTTGCAATCTGACAGTCCTGCGTGAATCACCCTTTTTTACGCTCATTCATTTCAGACGTTCCGATCTACAGGTAATTCTACAGTTTGTCAAATAATAAGAATTCAGTGTCCTTTTTCTTGTCATGGACATAGTGCGTCTGTGATTTTTATTGAAATGATGCTGTCCTCGTAGTTGTCTTGTCGTGTTTGCATATATTCACTAAAAGGTACAAAGTCTGCACAAGGATAATTTTGATCAGATTACCGTAAGTTGAACCTTACAATGTTATACATGAGGGTTACTAATATTGGGATTATTTAACCCGAACACAACATCCGAACGACATCAGCACTCAGCATGGAGCGCAGTTGCCCTGCTCTGCTTTGGAATGGACCTCAACAATAGCAAACTCACAGATCGATGGAGTTCTGTGATATCTCCGGAACAACGTGACACATTCGAATGGTTTGCATTATTTTACAGAATTTAATGGCTTTAACGACGACATTGTCCAGTGACGAATAATTCCCCACAGACAGACAGTACGACAGAGAGACAGAGAGAGAGGGTGACCGTTTGTGCTGTTGGCCACTAATGCAAACACCATGTTTTGTTTGACTGGCGTCGCGTCGCTAGCGAACAAGGTTACACGAAAGTTGAAGGTCGTGCGCTGTGACAGGAAAGGGAAAACTACGATTGTTTTCCAGATTAATAGAAATAACACAATTGTCTGGGAGAGGAACGAGATCCAGCGTCAACCCAACTGACGACGACGACTACCGTCCACTGATATAATGTGTAACAAAGAGCTGAACCTCAGGTAAGCAAGTGTTTAGATGGAGAGGTGATTAGAGCGGCGGTGGTCATGGCAGTAGAGTCAATTATTGTGTATGCTAGACTGATGTACGAGGATGTTGACAATTGTCGACGGACATCTGACACGTGAAGAGCCGGAAAATTGCTGGTAAGACTTGGTTAAATTTGTTAATGCAGAGGGAGGCTAGTTAATTGGTGCTTAAGTGAGTCATGACGGCAGAAGAATGCAACTTCTGTGCTGGGGTGTAAGCCAGAAATAGCTTGATGATGCACTCAAATTCAATAATCTTATAACTGACTTTAAGGTGTACGACAAGGTTGCTTAATTAGACCACTACTGTTGACCATAGTTATCGCTCTGAGTGGATCACCTACCATCGGTTTTTGGGGAAAGTGATGGATAAGCCCTCACGAAGCCAATGAAAACAGTCTGCCCTACAATATGATTGACTAGTGGCTCTAGATTTGTAGTTTCTCATGCCTCGTAAGCCTAGTCTAGTAGAAGTTCTGTGCATACTGAGAGAAAGATATGTGTTCCGATAGCTGCCAGACCGATCCTGCCATATCTATCGTGTTCAGGTCAAAAAAGTCTACTAATGCTGCGCAACTCTTGAAGAAAAATCTTATTACTGGTTCAATGAATCCAAAGATGGTTCGGTTGGTAGATATGAGTTTATCACCATAGTGGTCCCATCGCGAGAACCATTTGCATAACAAACCTAGACCTAAACCATTGTTTCCATGCAATTGATCTCTCCACGCAAAGAACTACTTGCCAAGGAGTCTATATCTTCTCTGAGCTATGCCCTGAGATGTGAAGGGCGCTGACCTGATCATTATTAGCCCAGTTCGTTCCTCGCAATGTCGCAGTGTCCAAGTACCCATCACAATCTGACACTGTTCTGCGTTCATTATATCCTGAGCTTGTGGGTCTATTCCTGACTATTTTAGTTATAATGATGTTAGATTCTATCCCCTTAAGCACAGCCTTACTGTCAATCGATGTCAGATTGTGAACCAATCTCATGTGTTCGGAAGTCTCAGGACAACTTCCAAGTCTATGTAGCTAGATTACATATCTGAGCCCGTGTCCGCTTTGGTTTTGAAACCGAAACCGTTCGTGTGTATCAATCTCTTTTAGGTAGAGAGATAGTTTTCCTCTGCCAATCTTAAATCGAAGTCCAGGGAACTGAGGATGTCATCCGATTCCCTAAGATTCCCTAAGAATGGGGAATGTTAGAGTTGAGAAGCCCTATATTAGTGAACCAACGTATCCCAACCAGTATTCTTCTTCATAGTGCCCTTCCAGTATACAAAAGCCCCATATGTAAGGATGGGCCTGACTATCATAACATACATATATCCAGTCCCACTTTTTCCCTGCCATTCCCTTTCAGACGAAGAGAGCGTTATAAGCCTTTCAACTAGTTTTGGAGCCATCCATCAAAATCCGATTGCAGCTTAGTCCAGGCAACTCAATTTCCGGTGTCTTTGCTTCAGACGTTATATCCATGGAACGAGAGTCGTAGGGCAGGAGTCACCTATGGTCTCAGAGACTCTAATGAAGGTAGATTGCTTTGATAGCACAGTCCATGGTAAAAGTATCAAAGTCGTGCCCAAAGAGCTTCCGTGCAGCCGCAACAGGCCATTTTTGGGAGTTTAGTGCAGAAGGCAGTCATATGTGTACTTACGCGAAAGCCTCTCTACGAAATAACTGACGCATAAGCTAGACACCTTGCCAAAATGCCTGCAAGCTGAGATTGCCGTGGACGTCTTTGACTTCTGCCGAAAGAAGTTTTACTTTTATTCGGATAGTGATGCCTTCTAGCTCTGGCTGAGTTAGACCAGTCACAGTACTCGATTTCCAAAATTATATCTCGTAGCGAGTTGCAAAGAAAGTAATCATTCGTTAGATGCACACACTAGCATGATGACAAGAATGCCTATAGCAGAGCGGGACACAATTCCACTAGACCTTTACATGCAAAAGCTTGTTTCCAAGCCAAAAGCCTGCTTCCTTGGATGAAATGATATCACTATTTCAGTTGACAGTTAAGTGGTCATTAAAACCAGTTTTGCTACTGAAATCAAGGCCGGTCTGTTCAGCGTTGCCATGAGGAAGTTCATGGGTCTCCGACCAAAGATGGTATCCTTACTACTAAATAATGAGTAGTAATGAAGGGTCTCCAAGGAATGAATGAATGGAGTCGTTCATCTGTTCAACTCAGCAACTGAACCTCACTTCACATTCTAGATACATTTTACAGGAAGTGGCTAGTTCACATGTCATCGATCCTCAGCTAGTGTGATTCAATATCCAGCATCAGCTTTACATCTCCGTACGACGAAACCTTTATTCTTTACAATTCCAGAACTTCCGAAAGCAGGGTCCACTAAGGCGCTTCTTTTAGAGGGGTTGTGGGTGAGTAAATCGTATTCAATCGAGAAGATGGTTTTCTTGTCACGTATATGTGATCTTGCTGATGAGTCGAGTCTCCTAGTAGTTACTTCCTTTACTTGTAATGTAATGTCCTCCAAATAAATGCCCTTTTTTAGTCGTTTCTAGGGCACGATGCGTATTAAATATGATACCACCCAGAATTTTAGGCCCCAAACTGTTATTGAGATACTAAAGGTCAATACTTGATCCTATTTCCTTATCGCCTGCAGCCTTCCCACATACAGCCAGATCGATGATTTCAGTGCACCCATCATGTAGGTATTTATGCCCTCCATAGCGGGGTTCAATCTCAGTGGGCTTTTCGAATCCACAAAACCACTTATGCTCATCAGTCCTCATAGCCATTTAATTGCAAATACACTTCGTTCCTATTAATTAACATCAATGTATTACCACAGATATCGCCGATACTACTCATGTTCGATCCTCACCACTCTTTCAGATGGACGTCGGTGTACTGGGACCGCGCGGAGAGGAAGCACTTTGATTAGAATGTTCGCGAACAACCCGTGTCTCTGCGCCCACTCTCATCGGAAGATCTCAATTGGTTACCAGCAAATGTTACCAGCACGCACATTGCCTGCCCCACACACTAGTCGTGTTCGAGTTAACATATGACCAACATATCCCCCGTGTAGTGGCATATCTCCTGGTGTCAACACCATCTCCGCCCTTTGATGACTTGACCCCGCAAGGACATCATTGTGTGGTTGTTTCGCCCGCGGATCTATCCGAAAATACCTAATCCCAATAAATCCGCCGAAAACACGCATTGTTCCCAATAAAACCAAAGAAAGGGAATTCAAATTTCCCTTCGCCTCATATTCGCATCCCATTGCATTGATGACAGCAATGACATGCACATGAAGGCAGCACCATACCTACACTGTATCCCTCTCCTTAGATGCACAGAGAGTGCAGTGTACGTGCATCTGACATGTTAACCGGGAATAAATTTCCCCACCAAATGTATCTATGCGAGCAGCACAGATTGTACATAAATGTCGTTGTCATCTTAGACGAACTCTGATCGGTCGTCTAGACATAGACGAACGTAGGAATGTCCGTCCGGCTGTTGTGTTTTCTGCATTTGTTCTTGTGTGGCTTGTTTGAGTTTTTTTTTGCGAAGCCCACCACCACCACCATAACAGAAACAGAGTTCTAGGTTAGAATGCGAAAGTACTATAAAAAGTATCTCCCTTTTGGTTAACGCATTTGCCCCCATGTCCGGGACCTTTCAATAACTCCTAGCGTTTGCCATACTTTGGCTTAGTTTATGTTGGTAATATTTTTGTTTCTTGTTCTGTTCTGGGCCCTGAGCCGTAGATAGGCAGTCAGTGTAGGTCTCGGCGGATAGATAGTACTCGGAGGACCTTTTCATTCTCTGCAAATGCTTTAGAATTTATTGTTCCCCGGCGTATTAGTTGGTATTTCTTGGTCATGATAGCTGCGTGATGGGATGTGGACACATACGATTACCTAAGTCAGTCAGTCAGTCAGTCAGAGCGAAAGAGCGAAAGATCGCCATCAATAAAATAGACCCTTAGACTAACCCTCCCGACACGGGACAACTCGAAGAGGTCTAACGACGAAATGTCTACGGATTTACATTGCAATTATGGTTTTTTATTGACTTGGTCAAGTGATACGTTCCGCTGATGGGAAAATAAATTCCCTCGCACAGATGGAAAGTGATTCTTTATCAATTTTAGGAAATCAATCTAAGGCCTAGGCGACACAGTGGGGCTTTCGAGGAATATAAGTTGCGCGAGGGGTTTAAGTATCAGTAGAATGGGTGGTAAGGTCCTTCAGCCCTGTAGAGCTGGTAGATCGTAGGTGATTATGTCGACCATGTTATATCAAATGTTCACAGTAAGACTGGTGCCCATTCCAAAGGAAGGCTAACCAAGAAGACCTTTAAGGCTCCATAACAGAGCACTGTCAAACGCTGGAAAGGAGCACCCTTAGTATTGGAAGGTTACGATGAATAGTAACTAGGTAGCTGGGAACTGGTGATTAGCAGAAAATCAGCGAGGGATGGAGTGGTTCTTCGACATCCGAAAGTCTAACAAATGAGGGAACCCAACCCATGTGTATGGCTGATAATAAATCTGAAATATGTTGTAGAGCTCCCTTCGAACATCATATGTATGGCTTGCCTGAGAATTACTCTCGCAGAGCAGCTTCAGGTACAATGTTGAGCTTACCCTTTATAAAGCTAAAATTGAAATGATCTGTCAGTTTGAAGTTTTGTTCAGTATTCGAGGAGGTGAAGAAAAAAGTCTCAAGCACTGTTGCGAATGCCATCCAATAGGGCTGAGTTGTCTTTCGAGTCTTCAAGGGTACAACTTGGAATCGTTAACCATTTACACCAGAATTCCGGTGGCAGATGTTAGGTATGAAGTGTCTACCACTAAGCAACGTGAGCATAAGTCTAATGCTTCAGGACCTAAAGTGATGGATACTTCATCTACTACATGGTGACCAGATCAGAAAGATAGGAAAAAACATTTAAATGAAACAATAACGGTGTGAGATATAAAATTGATTCTGATTCATTTTGAAGCTACATTCATGCCATTATATGTGGAATAGAACATCATTCAAATGGCCGCATCGGGTTCGCTGGCAGTGCTTCAAGCGGTCGGTCTTATACTTGATGACTTGGTCCAATATGTCCGACGTTATTTCGGCAAAAGCGTCTCGAATGTTGGGTTCGAGCTCGTCCAAAGTGGTTGGCTTGTTGGCGCAGATTTGAACTTGACGTAGCCCCTGAGAAAATAATCGAGTAATGAATGCTCGCCGTGAGATGACCCAGTCGTCTCCTTCAGACCTTTCAGCATTGTAGAGCCATCGCGTTGGAACCTCAGCGCTGTTTTATTGATGCTCCGGCCATAGAAAGTCGGTTAACATCGCTCTATACATGAGACCATTGATGGTAATGGTGCCTCCCTCCTCATTTGGAAAGAAATAAGGTCCGATGTCGCCACCATGCCATGAACTGCACCAAACAGTCAATCTTTGTGGATGCACTGATGCTTGGTCGAACACTTGTGGATTGTGTGCGCGCCAATTCTCCTTGTTGCCATAGCCGCTGAGCCAAAAATAGGCCTTGTTCGAGGATATGAGTTTTTGGCTAAAATCCGGATCTCTGGGAAACATTTCCAACGCCCAATTAGTGAACTTGTGTATGGTCGTTTGGCTTCAATTCTTGAGCGAGCATAGTTCGGCCCAAATCCTACAGCAAAATAAGCCGGGTTGACTCTCAGGTGATGCCCCATTCAGTAGATCGGCGCCGACGCGACATTTCTGGGTCTCCTTTGATACTGGCCGATACGGTAGCTATGTTTTCTTCATTTCGCACCAATCTCTATCTGGTTAGTGGCTTAAGGTTCAAAAGAGTGCACTTATACTCAAGCCGTGATGACGACCGATCTTACCACAAAATTTACGTTGCGTGCGCAGAACGGAGCCGGAATTTCAAACATATTTTTGAATAATTTTTGCACATTTGAGAAGCGTGGAACGATGCATTATAGAATGGCAAACCTTGCTGAATATTTTGACAGCTAGATACTATAGGAAACTTTGACAGCTACTGAAACAGAACAATTGGAAAAAGTCTCATTGTTATCTGGTCACCCATTACCTGAGGCATCCCAAATCGGTACATGAAAACCCACATTAAAGCAGGATGCTCTCGAGAGATCACTGGACATTGTCTAATGGGAAAGCATGCACCTAAACTTGGTGTGCATCCAAACAATTTTTGCAGAAGTTGTCTGATCACGCCCTGCTCTTGATCTTCTCGTGATCTTCTTAACAGCGACGTTAGGAATCTACTGGGGTTCATTGGAAACTCAAATTGGTTTCACAAGTAGGCATGGAGGATTGTATGATCCAAGTGGACGGACCTATTATTACTCCGGCAATAGTTGGGTGTCACTTTAAACCTAACCTAGTCCATGTGAGTGAGTTATGGGCAAGGAGACAACTGTCTGTAAATTCATGGAGCTCAGGTTGATCAGATACGAAAATGTTGAAAAGTATTGGCCTGAGTCTGGAGCCTTGTGCGACACTAATGTTCCTCATTCTTGATTGCACATGGTCAACTAGATGGAAGGAGTATATCTGTTCCTATTGACTAGTTCTTCTATTGGGACATGTATCTCGATATTGGGCGAGTTAGTTGCAGTTGATCTGAAGACAGAGATTTTAGTTGCTCCAGTTCGAATAGGCGTCACAGTCAAGTCGGGTCACCTCATTTTCTCTAGCGTTCTCGGGAATTTTAAAGAAAATTCAGAACTATAAGGTTGCTGGGAGACTTTCATACAGAAACGTCCTAGAAAATTCAATAATAATCGATGGAACCAACATGTAAAGGCTGCCTTCAGGTGCCACTGTGCGCAAGATTCCCTCCATTAGATAGTAATAGTATCCATTCCATATAAGAGAATTTCAATCACTGCATCTCTAAGCTCAGCAGAGATTGCTTTATCGTTCATGGATGCACCTACCACAGGATCGCCAGTGTGCGAAAGGGTTCTCTAATTAATACTGGTTTCCGCGCATCAAACGATGTCAGCACTATCGAGTGGCATCCATCAACCGGTAGCACCAGTAGCAGGTGGGTTGCAGTACAACTCCAAGATTGTAACTTAATTACCAATTAAGATGCTTCCCGAGCGAATATTCCCTTCTAATTGACCAGGCACTGAGCGTGAGTGTGCAGCAACACACATTTCCAGGTCACACCGTACCGCATGATGGCATATCTCACACGTAACGACGCCGATGCGTCCTCCTTCATGCACTCGTACCTAATGGGAAAGTACTATCCCCATTTGCCAGTTACTTATGCGAAATAAATCTCAACACCGTGGCTTGAGATGTCCTCCGCTTGACACTCACTGTCCTGTCAGACGTAAATCCACTGAGTTTACTTGCCGCACGGGTAATTGTTAAATTAGTCGACATTGCTGTGCATTCGTAATTGCGTCATGTTGGACGAGGTTATGGGGTTCTGGTGGCGTCTGCATGTGCGGCGGCCACTTTGTAGCCACACGGTGGGGCATGCGTAGGAGTGACTTACTGTCTCTGGGGGGATAGTGCTGTTGTTCTAGTTAACAAATCCGGGAATTAACTGTGGAATTATGATATCTATGCAAATATGCCTCATCGTCCTGGAGTCTGATCATGTAGCTGCTCGGTACATTGAAGAATGAAACTGTCAAGGGAATGAGTTAGGAGAGGTTCATGTCGTGGTGGGCTATTGGCGGCGGATTGCATGCCATTAGGATTAATTGACGTTAAGTAGCATCGGTAAGTCACTTAAAGGAATGAATTATCGTCCTTGGCTATATTATGAGGAGTGTTGCGCAGAGGTGGTATGTGTCTTAAGACTAAGTGTGGACGTGTCATGTGGGAGTGTTTCGACCAAGCAGATGTCTCCAGATAAAGCTTGATCAATGGCCATTAAGCGCGAACTTCTTTCCCACTGGTCAGTGCAAAGAAAGCAAATAGACGTTCTAGGAAGTAAAACTGGGCCATTGTGCAAGACCCATCTCCATACATGTACTAAGGCTGGCTCAAACAGCTATAAGAACGAAATTGTGGATGTCACCATATTCAGCGAGTCCTAGTAATGTCCTGACCAGGACATCTGACCAAGACATTACTATCCAATGCCTAAGAATGATGAAGTGGATGGTCAATGAGGATCAGCAGGTCTAGGTCTAGGAGCAACAGCACCCACCATGCTAGGCAAAAATGTATTTAAGACCAAACAGCAAGAAGGAATTATCGTGGGGATAAAATGTCTACAAGCCCTTAGTCCAGAAGAAGAGACCTCCTGATCACCCTTAGAATGGTAAGATGGTACTTGAACAGATCCATAAAGGAGAGCGTCTCTTCAAGTAGATGGGATTAATCCTTTTGGTTCAGTTTACTGGAATTGTAGTGATGCAGCAGAAGAGGTCTATATGGCAAAGTCCTTAGGTGATCTACACCTTTCTCCTCAAAGGCCCTACAATTGGAAGTTGATTTGGGCCTCAATCAACAAAAGTGTCCAGTTGGGCACTCCAAGTTGGTTAAGATCCTCTTCTACTTATGCGCGCCACCTAAGACGAGGTCTTCTTCTGCTTTCCCTGCTTTCTTGATGTACATTCGCTCGATGTGTCCTAGCGGGACAGGGATATGTGTTTTCTTGACGATAGTGGGACATAGTAGATCCCAAATTTTCGTAGAGCAAATACCTATTAAAAAAATGATTCAATTTAAGTTTTGAGCAGGATGACTCGGTTCGCTCGGTAACAGGATTTAGCCGCCCATGCGACTTCGTTTCTCCGCTAAGGGTATGCCAACAACTACTAGGCAGACGCCTATAAGCAAGAGTAACGTATTTTGAGTTTGTTAAGTAGTTATGGGATTCTCAGTTATGAGACTCTCAGGTCAAGGTTTACTGAGATGAAGCTGTGACATAAAGCTCCTTCTCAACTAGGAAAGTTGTACACAATGGTTCTTACTAAAGGTTTATATATACATATGTATAGTTTGAGGGTAATTATCTGCGTGATAAGTCCTCTAGAAAAAGGGAAGTAATTCTGTTACCAATCCTGAGGCTCATACAGATAACGTATGTCGTATAAAGCGTAGTTCCTTCCAAGGTTGTGGTCTTTGCTACCAGAAAAAACAGGAAGACTCGGATTTAATGCTAAAATGGTCCTAAATTTAAAAATGGTACTTTGGTTGAAACAAGTTCGAGCGATGAGGAGCCACGGCTTCACTAGCAAGAGTGCTCACTTGAATCTCAACAGATCCGTCTTGTTCCTTGGTGCAGAGGAACTGAAAATAATGAACAAGGCAGTTAGTCGAGAACCAACTCCTAAGCTAACATGTTTCGCGTTTGGTAGAGGCTTTTCCAAAGGTTGCGTCTCTGTTTCGGTTGCGACTTGAGGAGAGGAGAGGAAATATGGGGTGTCGTCTTCTACCTTTGCATCGCCGCAGCCCTTGTTCACTTTCTTCTAAGTTGGACTGCTATTGAGTTGTGGCTCATAGGGATTCCTATTCGCAAATCACCTGTGTTCTACTAAGCAAGTTTTTTAGTCCTTCTTTAGTCTTCAGGTGAGTGCAGCCTACCATAAGCTCGACATTTTGTAGAAGTCTGAGATGATTTTGGACATGAGAAAACCGGTGGCTTCCTAAATAACTAATGTTCCGGAATCCAGCAGAGAGATTTGAGTTCCTCTTTCTGGTTGGGGTGATGGCTTTAATGGTTGCTTGGCTGATCATATAGACGTCTGCAAGTTAATTGTTGATCAGAACGGATAGGTCCTAGCATGCCTCGGTGATTTCATATGTTTTGCATTTGGAACGCACTCTCGTGATTAGGAAGTTCTATGAATCGTGTGATAGAAGGTTCCTCTGAAAATATTCCGGAGCCAGTACTTTAGATCCATCCATGGAGGTGGATATGGAGGACGAGTGTCCGATTTGGCTGCTTTTCCACATCCAGGCTTGTAGGCCACCAGAATAGACATCCATTTGTTAAGAAACCTGTGTACATCCAGTGGATGTTGGGTGGTTTTGGCCCAGCGCCTGCACATGCGTGAAAAACTGTCGAGACCTTCTTTGAGCGTTAGATATGGTACTTTGTCTGAGTTGGGCCCTATTTACTCTAGTTGGCTTGATAGTGGGTCTTTGTCTCTTATTTGTGAAGAGAATCAGTTCGTTTCAGCGTTCAGCGCTGTTTGGAGCACATCAACGATTGTGAGCAAGAATTTCCCTGACACTAATGATGAGCTCATTGGAAAAATGACAATCCTAACCCCGTTTTGGCCTATTTTGTGAGGATCTAGTGTCAAGAGTAATGGGGATAGGACCCTATCTTGGGGGGTTTCTCGCAAGGCTACAGCATGTGGTTAGCTACCGTCCAATTCAGGTCTAATTTTTTGTGTGTTGAGCATACATTCTATCCAACTGACTGATTTCAAGTTTACATTGTTGAAGGCCCCTATAATGCTGAAGAATGCTGCCAGAGCATTAGAGCGCTGTCTCTACTAAGCGGCCCTTAATGCAAGGATGTTGAGTATTATTCGATTTGGACCGATTGGCCACTATGTAGTACTCCTTCTAGGGTTTTGAGCAGGAACGATGTTAAACTGATTGTACTTGGTTTCTTTCAATGATTGGGGTACATATGTAGGTGGAACTAAGACAGTCTAAGAGAATCCACGTGAGATGTGCTTTGCAGCACAATAAGAATAATGTCGTCGTTCTGGAGATTTTTAGGGGTATTCCATTCTTCTTTCTTTGATCAACCAATTGTGTTCCACTGACCCTCTCTGTGGAAGGTGAGTTGGTTGAGTCTTAAAACTGATACTGTTTTGCTTTCGCAGAACAAGCCAATCATTACTTATTGCCCTGTCCCTGTCCAATCTGAAATTTGCTTGCCTGCATCAGTGGATAGTTATTCAAACAAAGATCTTTGTCTTCGTCAGTTCCAACACCTTTTTCCATAAAATTTACATAACTTCGCCTCCCAATCATCACGAAGCCTCCCTCTCTAACGACACCACCACCTAAACTCTAAATGCATTCTTTGCGTTAATCTAGATGTTTCCATGTACCGTGGTATACCTTCCTTCGGTGACATTTAAACGATTACAACATCTAACTTTAAATTCGCTACACCTCGAGACAATAAAGCATGCCACGAATCCTCCACACCGCAGTCTGTCTGTCCGTCCACCATATCGATGGGACACAATAAACCACAATGCAAAATGACAAAAGACACAGAGACAGCAACAAGAACAGCTGAAAATGTTCCGTATCCAATTGAATTATGCATTCCAAGGTGTGACCACATGCCATCTGATCCAAAGTCAGTGAAGCTGAGCAAAAAAACAGAAAAAAAAACTCACAATGAGATATAAACGAAACAAAAAGCCGTCCAGTTTCAGATACTCATAGTTCGCCCATTTGTCACAATCACCAAATGGCGATGGCGATGGCGATGGCTATGGCGCTGGCTGGTGGCTGGTGGCTGGTGAAACTGGTGCCCAACTTGTGGCATATCCGACAAATATCTCTCACTCTTACACAATGCCTTGACAATAAGAATTATTCAATTTTGCAGCTATCCCCAGGCACACAGATACGTACAGTGTACATAGATACACAATCAACCATAATCCGCAGTAATTGAACTCCATATTCCGCTAAGAAGTACGATGATTTGCGAGTCTATGCTCCTTTCTGCTGGAACCAAGTGAATGTGGATTATTCACGCCTCTGTCGGCACCCACCTCTACAACCAGTGTGTACGTACAGATGAAATACTAAAAATCAACAGAACTCTTGTAAGAAATGTCAACACGTATAGAGGGAACGTTGTTATGGTCGCTCGAAAAGGAGCGGAACAGCAAAATGAGGGCTGGCTGAGATTTATTGTTCCCCAGATGCAGCAGGAGCAGAAGTTCTGTCCTAAATGATTCATCTTCCTTTCACAGATTCGATACGTATGAGAGCTGCAAAGCAAATTGAGGGACAGCTACCCTCTAAGCCAGCTTTAGTATCGATATTGTATCTGTGGCTCTCGAAGGAAGAAGAAATATGATGTCTGTTTTCATTTTTGTCCTTCCCGCCCTCCGGTCCCCTCATACGTGTCTATGGAAACATGATTTCTGTGGTTCTATAGAAATTAATAAATTATTCCAGATGACTTCTAGCAGATACGACGAGAATGTTTTCCCTCGTGAGTGCTGGTATTGTTGGCAATTTATATAGGAAGCAGGTTCATAATGCTGGGTATTCATAATTTTCAAGGGCTATCCTTCACCATAACGGACAGAGGACAGTGGGGTTAGTGGAAAATTAAGAAAGACTGCACTTAGCCTGATTCTCTGTCCTTTTTGCTTGTTACCACCGAATTTCCCATTTAACACAATTACTTCCTCTGCAGAACGATAGCCACCACAGGGTTCTTTCAACTCGCCTACAATGTGCAGTGTACCTGAAAGAACACCACTAGCGCCAATTGTTGGATTGGCCTTTTTAAACTCGCGCGTTCAAGTTGTTCGCCCGTCTAGGTTGGTATGATATACCGACTCGGCTTATCCCGTATTAGCCCAGCATGCCACATTACACGGACCGACACAATTGTAGAGAGAGAGAGAGAATTTGTCACGTTCGCCCATTTTAGAGTGCATAAATGCATGACTTTGCATTGTTAATGCGCAATTCTGCCGCCATACTCATCCTACGGATGCTGTAGAGTTTTTGCGCGCTCTGACACGCCGTTATATCCTTCGACATGGCACCGCTCTTATTGTTCTCGAAACTGAATTGAGAGCCAAGCACTAGGACCAGGCATTTTGCGAACTGAAAGCACCGTTTAAGAGCGCTCAAGGTCAAGTATTATTATTTATGAAAGGCATCGGTTCTGACAGCACAGCGAATTCCCGATGACAGGCTACAAGCTGAATATTTCTACATCTGCCACTAGGAAATTGCATCTGGTACCGTGTAATACCTCATTGCTTGGTAAGATAAACAATGAGAACACGAGGACCTATGTCAACCCAAAACGAGATCAAGAAGGACATGCCTTTGAGATGGAGAAGGGGCACGAAGGGGGGGGAGGAAGCTTGCTGATTCTAATGATTGCAGCACAGATGATGACTGGTGATTATCTAAACACTGCTCTTTGCATGACTTTCGAATGCAGATGAGGTTGTGAGCTCCGGAAAAGTAAATAAACTCTACGCGATGGTGATACCTTGTTGGCATTTTAAGTTGTGCCACCAGAACCAGCACCAGCACCACCACTACCAACACCGCCGCCAGGCTAAAGGGAGTGAATGCATAATTCGAGGACAAAAGAGTTCATGGAGTTTGTTAGTTTTGTCGGTGCTTGTGACAGATCACAGTGCTTTGGTGAGAGTGCACTGGTGGGGCTTTGGATTTTTCGAAGTTCTTGGTGAGTTAGATAGCTGTCATGTGGGTTTGTACCGTAACTCAGATGTTATTGTTCCACCGGCCGGGTGGGGGAAGAACATGATTTATTTAAATTTGAACTGTGTGCGGTTATGTGGAGTATGAATCAGCGAAATACCACCGCACGGGTGTTGATTAATCATGCTGACCTTCTGGTTAATGAGTGAGGTCTTTGGCATCGAGGTGGCGCGTTCGATATAGATGAGTTTTTTCTTCTGAATCGGCGGATATTTTTGCGAATGGTCGATGATGGGATGGAATTAAGAATAAATGATGGACTTAACTGTGATGCTGGAGATTTTCATCGCTGTGGCAACGGATGTGGTTATGTATGATTCGATGGGAATTGATATGCTCCAAAAAACTACGAGATTCTCAGAGAAACTGTTTTAGTAACCTTGAAGTGGATCTACGCTTGTTAAAATAAGGCGCCGTTGCGAGCATCGAATAATGGTGCTTCCTAATCTAGTTCTTTGTTCTTTCTTGGAATGGTGAGAGATATAAGTAAAAACAAAAGATCAGCATTTAATTTCATGGCGGAATGGAATGAAATGTTTCCTCTTTTGGTCGAATCGTCAAGATTCTGCTGCCAAGTGCTTATGCTAATGAATCCAGTTCGCACATCAACTCTTTTGTTTTAACGATGTCAGTGCACTGAAAGTGTTATACACTCTCTGCCTGAATGTGTATCCGTTTGTACCAGAACAGTGGTCATACCAAAGGGATGTTCTAGGGCTAGAGTAAGGAGAGTAGTTTCTTGTAATCGAAGCCGAAACTAATTAGATGTCGTTGCGTAGTTGTTTCGGTGTTGTTTCGTTGGAGACGAGGAGGAATCGTCAGGATTTCTCGAAATGGATTATCTGATCTATTTACGTATTCATGTAATTAGATCATAACATTCAGTTTAGAACAAATGAATAACATGATCTTAGTAGTTCAACGAAATCCCTATCCATATGAGGAAACGCTGGTATGCTTCTCTAACCATTGACATCTGCTTCCACCATCTCAACTTATCATTGTATTCTACCAGTAAACCTAACAAACTATTATCTGACCCTTTATACAGTGACATCGACCCATTCAAGGAACTGCGCACCAGTCATCTAGCATGGCTAGACGAATCCAGAGTCTTACACTCAAACCTGGAGGAGGAGTGGACCACACCCCTATTAACGAAGATTATGAGCCCAATTAAGAATCTAGTAATCAATACCGTCTTCAGCTTAATAAGTTCACAGTGCACAGAAAGTTAAGCACATATTTTTTCATTTCAGGTATTCATTCTGTTATCCGAAACCCGCACTACATCACGCAGCACGTATCCATAAATTTTGGGCTCGGAATCTGTTGAAAATTCGAAATATGAAAAATGCCCATTATCTGTGAAATTATGTTCGCAAATAATCTTGTTAATTGGCGCCACGGTCACCGATTCAATATACAAATTCGCTGCAATTAATTAGATTTGATACTGAGCAACGCACCCATGTGTTCGTTACAAAACCCCGAAGCAGCCGCAGAGGCCATTCCCCATACAATTTTTGGCGAAAAGAGAAGGAGTGACATATAACATTTCTTTTACATACCTACATACCTACATAATTAAGCCGCTACCTTCGGTTCCATAAATAACTGACACACTGGGCATAAGACAACGAAAAGCACAGCATCTAAGGACAACTAAAAACGTGAGCCCACATGACAATTCACAATCTGCATTATATGCATTCCCGAGAAAAAAGATACAAATCAATGATTAATACACTTACAGCTGCATCCGTTGAATTGTTCTTTTGCTTCTTTGGCTTCTTTGGACTCAACCTGAGCCTGCCAAGAGTGTGTGTTAATGATGGTGGCAGCCGATGCACTTGACGGTCAGATGATGAGTAGTATCGGCCTTAAAGGAATGTAAAATCCAACCGCTAATTGAGTGTATGATGTTTTGATAACCCGGAAAGAATATATGCGGTATCCCAGTCGTATTTGCATGGAATCAGTGTCAATGTGTTTTAGCAGCTAAACTGTTAAGTTGTCGATTCCTGGACTCAATGTTGGTATAAGCTCGTCAACGATACCGTTTCGGATGTGGGAACAATGCAGTTCCCACTTAACTGGTACAGCGTTGTGACGGACGGACTCATAAAAGGAACATTACGGTAAGGCGATTGTTCCTGGTATAAGACGATTTAAATGCTTCGAACCTGGGAGTGAGTAAGGAGGAATGTACGGAGTTAAGTATTACATAATTTATGGGAGTTTTATGGGAGATTTCGCTAAGATGAGACGAGCGGTTTTATGGTTGGTTGACGAGTTAAATAAATTGGTCCTGGATTCCAGAGAGCGATAAGGAATAAAACATGAATGCGACGGACTGCTGAAGGAGGTCAACTTATAAGTTAGGGTGACCTCCTTTTAGTTTTCCAGTGTTATCAAAATACATTGAGAGGATGTGTAAGATGAGACAAATTAGCTCAGAACTGGAAGACAGTCAAGTGCATGCACTGGTCTCTAGAGAAACCCAGCATGGAGGAGTCCTATCTCCTCTACTATGGATATTGGTCCCCCAATTGAAATTCTTGTAAAACTAAGACAAATTCAAGTCCGAGTTGTTGCACATATGTTTGAGGTTGTCGCACTGGAAACAGGCAAATCATAGAACTGTTACAATCTGCTCTTAATATTCTACAATGGACTTGAGTCTAAAGCAAACAAACATCACGAGTGCCTTGCGCTTCTATCAGTTCTCCAGAAAACGAAGGCCTGGCTAAAGTGTCTGGAAAGTCACCTACGGAAAGTCCAACGAAAAAATGTATAACAATCTCAGTATGGTTCTGAGAGACCACTAAAGCCACCAATGAATTTGTCTTCTATTTCCCTTTTTTAGGATTCTTTACCTCAGAGGTGGAGACATAGTGCTTCTATGGTTTAAGCCCATCTCGTCTGGTTGTCGGAATAAGGAATACGGCCTTACACTCGCAAGTGTGCACCATTGGAAAACCACTGAGCATCAAGAAATGTATCATGGTCGCATTCCTAGAGATTGATGGATCCTCTTACGATGTCAAACCAGCGTCAAATATAGACTCACTTGCAATGCTAAAAGTCGATTATTCTCTTGGAATACTGATCAATCAATTAAGAACAACTGTGCCTTTTTAATCTTGCCATAGGTAAGAGCTAGGGTTTTTAACTTCATATCATTCGCTGGTTTTTCGTGTATTTTATCAGGCCTATAGTACTGTAAAGCGTGATGGAGGGCTACTCACTTCAATCTTTTTTTTCAAGGTGTAGAAATCTGGTTGTTTATGCAATAGTGGCGCCTCTCCTTAAATGGCGATGGGTAGTATGCTCCACTTGGTTCCCAAAGCTTCGATCCAAAGTCCCCTTGCAATGGTCTAGCTTTAATGAAGGGCACTTCTTGACTGTGAAACTCGACTACACTTCGCTGACCCTGTTATTTGACAGACATTTCCGTGAAGAAAATTTTGTCCACGTTTACATGGACAACTTCAAGACAGTTGAAAAGTATTTTCTCCGACATGCCTCCCAGAGGAGGACATCTTGAGGATGAACGAAGCCTTTTCCTAGGTGAAATATAATGCAATAGCTTCTCTGCAATCTTCTGGAGATGTTTAGGCAGTTTAACATTCACCTAGCTTTATTGAAATGATCACAGAATAGCCACGTTATCCGTGTTTTCACTTACCACTATCTGATATGCCAAAATGTCAAAGGCGGGGTCTGTATAAACATGACATGGCTGCAAAAGTTGTAGTAAGAAACCGGTTTCCACCTTCTATGCACTTGTCCAGGTCCGTCCCATAAAAGACTACTCTATCTAGGATGTCATTTCTTCGACAAGCTAGTTGAACTGGTGTCACTAGGTAGCACCAGTCTCCTTGGTGCTATCGACGGCATCATAATGGGAATTTATTGATCTCGGTGGGTAAATAAGAATGAAGCACATCACAGAGTTAGAGTTGGAGAACAGACCAAGCTTTAAACCGCTTCGTGGACTTGTCAAATTCTATAAAAATAAAGTATTTTGGTGTACTTCAACGTTTTTAGCTTTCTTAAACAGAATGCAGATGGGACTTCTTTGACAAGAAGGTCTATTGGTACCATGCCATTCACATACCGTGTCGTAAGAGGTTGTTCAGAAGGTCCTCTTCCTTTCTGTCTTCATGGCACCAGTTATATATTTAAAAGACACTGCTCTATCGGTCATGCAGCTCTTGCCTAGAGCAACGTCTTCCTAAGCTTTGGTTCATAGATATTTGGCTTGATCCATCCCGTAGCCGTTGCTTTTGCTGCCTCATCAGATGTTCATATACTCAAAGATGAGGCTTGCATCTGAAGTAAAGCCAACCGAACTCTGGTATAACATAATCACTCACGGTTACTCTTACAGTCTCCATGACTCAGCTGCAGGCTGCAGAAGATGAACAATACTTCTGTCTTTTCTGATGCAAGTTGTAGACCTATGCGTACTTTCCAGTCCTAGACTTATCGATAGGATGCTCATAGTCCTCGTAAGTCTATTATATTCAAAGATGGTGGAACATTAAAGGAAGTAAATTACATGCATCCTAGAATGTTAGAAAGAAGTACCTGACTGGTGGCTGAGCTTAGGAAAGGGATGAGATTTGAAGCCGAACCAATTCCACTGGATTTATACTTCCAAGCCAACCAACCAAGCGATAGATGCGACCCCGTCAGTGTAGAACTTTGGATACTAGGTGACCTACGGTTTTATTTAGTCTTATGAATGTATGAGGATCTAATCTAATAGATTCCTGTCGATGGTAAAATTGTTTTAACAAAATTTTCAGTCCTACTGTTGAGTTCAAGCAAAATACTATTAGACACCAACGAGACCATACCACCGCCTGGTCAGACAGGATGGTCGATGGTGCTCAGAATGATGACACAAAAAAAAACCCAGAGAAGGACAAAGTCTTAGGAAGAGTTGGACAAAAAAGCTCAAGAAATTCTTGACAAATAATTTCAGAATGGAATGAGTTCAAAAGCAATCTATTGCTTTATCAGACAAGAGGGTCCCTCAAAAAGTTCAAGAGACAGTGGTGCACCAGGCATGCCCCATGACTTAAAAAGAGGACCAATATGGACAATTGCTCCGATAGTACAGCGCATAAGCTGAAAGATCAATTTCTTAGTTGAATTCCAAAGCTGCGCTGTCAGATATCTTGATGCCATACAACTCCTCAGCTTTGAATGCGTGAAAGAAAGAAGAGCTATCCCTTCTGTAAGACATTCAAGCCACTTTGTACTTAATTTCCATAAACACAAGCACCTCAAAATATGCAACCAACCACTTGATCCATCTTCCCTCGAACAGTTCAACGAGTTATTTCCACCGCAACTCCATTCGAATCAGATAATTTCCCACATTGTAGCGAAGCTTAAAACGCCGTTTTGCGAAAGCTTCAATTAATCAGATGCTACTGGCGAATGATTAACTTATTGTTACCGCCACACACAAAGACACCGGGGAAAGCTTCGACACCACTTCTCTTACCACGGCAGTGTTGAACCTGTCCTAAGCTCCACTTAAGAGCACACCTAAGAGTATGCGAAAGAGGCCTACAAAACAGGTACCACTACCACACCATATGACACGGTTTCCAGTGTCGGTAACTCTCACTTTCAAAAGCATTCCGCTATCACAAGTGGTTCAGTCAGAGAGCCTCTTAGACGTTGGAACCATGGAATGAATAAACTTCAAGACTGTCGGCTGTGTATTTGTATCTCGAACAAAGTGCTGGTTAACAAGTTTAAGCTTTGTCAGGCGACTTGTTTTCCGTTCAGCTGTAAACTGGTGTTGCAGTTATGTGGAAAGAATGCGAATTTTGATTTCATTTCCCTTCTCACCCAATCGGTGTATCTATGTATCTGGCTAATTGGTAGATGTGATGAAATATTTTAATATATTCCCAGCTACGTTGAGATACATTTTTTTCTAAACTGATTCTCGGTATTTTTTTTGCGTCGATTGAGTTATTACTGAAAGTGTTCGGTAATGAGCAGAACAACGTGTGGTAATTTATCTACGCCCGGATAGGTCAAAGGGTGTGCGGCAGCTTTGATTGTACGCGCGATTCTTTTCTAATCATGGATGTATCTTCTCGTCGCCCCATGTGGTGGCGTTGATTAAAAATCCTTGGTAAATACAACGTCATCGCTCGGTGGTCCGTCATTCGTCGGATGTGTTTGTTGCTTCGATTTATCTTCAAATTTTGATTGAAGAATCTTTTTAATGGAAATTTTCTAATCCATCGGATCGAATTACCTTCAGATCGATCAACACTTCGGGCCAGCCAGCAAGTGCTAAGCCGACAGAATGTATCTGGTGAGAGAGCAGCAGCGGCAAAATGGTTGTTGTGCATAGCTGTGGCGATTATCGCTGAATGGATGCTGTGGCACCTGTTGACTTGATGTATAAATCAAAGTGTCAACTATTTAAGCTGTTCTACCAGGCGAATGTGTTAGGGCAAGACGATATTGTAACAAGAATGGGTAGCGATGGTGATCGAACGACATTGAGCGATGCCGTAAGTGAGGTTGTTATGATGGAAGACTTGGTCTGCTATGTGTGTCTGTCGCAATGAATGTGGTAGCAGTTTTGTTTGGTAATTGAGTTGTTCACTCAGGGTATGCTCGTGTAAGGTATATGGAGCCATTAGGAGTGAATTGAGATAATTGGGGCTTCTATACTTAGAATGGGTGCATCTTGCAGAGGATCAAATCTGCATTTCGAGTTGATTTCAGTTCTACCATTGAAGCATTCTTTTGTGGTGCATTTGCAAGGTGTGACTCTCTGCACTCCATGACGAACGCCTCAAAGCTAAACTATCGCCAAATGTGAAACTAGTTGCAGAGACAAAAAGTGTCATGTTGGCATGGTGAACCAACGAACACACACCTCCTTCTCATGACATCACTCAAAGGCACACAAGGTGCCTTTAAGAGAATCTATACCCACGATTTCTTCAGATGGACCATTTCCACACAGAAGCCGTTCAAAGCTCCCTGTGACAACAGAATTTCTCCAGCACTTATACAGCATTGAATAGAGTCAGCTATGAACTTAGCGACAGCCCTATTGCTTGAAGGTATTCATACCTAGAGCTGGCAGTAGATCTCCCGCCCAAGCAAAGGCTTCTAGCCCAATCAGTCTCCCTTCAGTGTCAACCAGAAGGGCTAGAAGTTGACTTAGAAAAATCAGCTATCATAACCGAGGAGAAAATTTCAAATCCAGGCACTAAACCTCATCTGGAGAGAATCACTGAAAAGACGATTTAAACCTTCAGGGGCACCTTTAGACTTTTAGGGAAAACGTGAGGACATAAACCAAATATGATTTACTGGACTTCCTCTCGCTCGTCTGGTGGAAAAATGCTAATAAACAGTCCTTCTGCTCTGTCATACAAAAGGTGCAAATACAGCTCTGTATAGGTATTACAAGTGGAATCCGTAGAAGTCTAGTCCTCCCACTTCCTCATATAAAGACTGCGACGGCAAGGCCCCCTAAGATCCACCTCAGATGCAACATCGGAAGCACCAACTTAACTAGACGTATGAAGATCCTTGAAAGAAATCCACTGCTATACTCACCTCACATTCCTGACTTCATGCAGGAAGAATCAATCTTCATCGCTCCTGTGCCAGAGAGAGTATCAGAAGAACCTCCAAACAGTAATTGTAATTGTTTTATCGGATAGCGAAGTACCTCTAACTTTAAGTCTAAGCTGGTTTCTTCCTTTTGAGGTCACCTCCTCATCTAGCAGGCAAATCCACACAACATATTGAAAAGTGTAGGACAAAAGAACTCCTTGAAATCGTGGTGATTCTTGAGGCTCTTCAAAACCGATCAATCAAATTATTCTTAGAAAAAAACTCAGCTTTGAAGGTAAAGGCTTGTACTTTGCTGACCTGGGATCTCTTGATCTTGTTGGTAGGAAGGTGTGACTCACAACTCTTTCGAAGGAAGAGATACAGACGAAAAAATTCTTATTGTAATCATAAATCAAGCTGGTGGTACCATAGTCCACTTACCAGGGCTCGTACAATTGCTTCATGACCCTTCCCTGTCTTTTTTGCTTTAAGACTGTTTTGAGTTATCTCTGTCAGTTGGTACAAGACTGTCGCTGTGGATCTGTCCTGTACATCCTGCCTTGGATAATTGTCTACACATCCTCTCATTATCTGAAGGAGAAAGATGTCAGGCTGATGACTCTATTGAACTATTGCTGAAACTGACTGCTCATTTAAAACGTTCTCTGAAATGTTCTGCCAATTTTCCAATCCTCTTTCCGAGGTTTTGTTATGTTGGTCATGGTCATGGTTTTCGCAAACTAAAGAAAAATCTGTTTCCAAGAGAAATTGTGTCCTCTGTTCTTCTTTTTCATATAAACCGAATTTTTTGAAGCGTTTTTGCAGCCTTGTTGCAACAGTAGTGTTCGAAATTGTCTCTGTACTATGCAACACGTTGTAGCTCTATAGATATGGCTGTCTCGTCCTCAGCACAATATCTTGATGCGATTATATTGCTCCGGAAATACTTGAAGAAATACCACAGCACGAGATTAAATCTGTTTGGATCTGGTTGTTCCTAAATCCACACATTGTCACCTTACCAAATCTGTTGCTTATAGAGCTGTTTTGAGTCTGTTTTGAGTGACATTACGCTCAGTTGAGTGTAATTTGTTTCTCCTGGTCAGAATTTATAATTTAATTAAATGGGCATGTGGTACTCTTTGTTGTTCATAGCAGTCAGGCCCAGAACATACAAACTGCTTAGCTTAGATGCTTCCTTTTTCGGTCATTCAACAGACTGTGGGGTCTTTCAGTTCCAAACCCTGCCCCTAACTCAAGGTAATGTTTTCAATATTTTGAAGTCTTGGGTGCTTCGCATAGTCACTTGTTCTGTTGTCAATGTCACAATTGAAGTTCTGCTTTTGCTTTCAGGGAGAGGAGCATGCTTTGTAGACAAGTTCTTACTAAGCTAGGTTCACCATTCTCACCTTTCGACAGGAGGTGAATCATGACTATCTTTGCGATGGTTTTACTAAACTCAGAATGACAAACCATCCACTAGCTTCCAAAATACTGTGGATCTCATTTTTTTCTCAGACACAGACTACTGACACCAATTGGTTTGTGATTTACTTTTCCTGACTGAAGACTATGTGTCCACAGAATGGAGTGCTTCTGATATCCTTCTGTGGTTGTAAGTGCTTGTTTTTGTTAACTTCAATTCGAATACTTTACTTCCACTAACCCCATCAAGATCCAGATGAGTCAAGGGATTCCATATCTTACACATCTTTACTCATTAAGGCTATTTAGCTTTTCAAGGATTGTACTCGCCTTAAAGCAGGTAGTACTGCCCCTCATAGGGAATTTTGGTAAGAACATCATGCTCAGTACTTCGTGAACGTGTATTACAAAGAAAAGCTGCTGTTTCCTAAGGTAATGAGACGTTTGGCGTAAAGATTACGACGTTATAGAAATCTCTAGTAGCCACAGTACTGCAAATACTGTCTCTACTCTACACCTCTAGTTCTAGGAACATCAGTAAAGGAGTGATATGTAATAATATTAAATCAAATCTTTCCAAAGAATTAGAAAGAAAGAACGTTCTTTTCGCACACACTTTAGGGTCTTTACTAGTCGTCGCCTGATTGCCTGAGTAACATCCACATAATCTATGACAATCTTTCTGAATATTCAGAGTAAAAAAACTAATAAAACCAAGCGAACAACAGGCGTTAAAGAAAAATTAAACAAATTATTGCATAAGCCAGAAGGCGAAACAAAAGACTTGATCAGCGAACTTCACCATAAATCTCCGAATTCCCAAAATCACTTAACCAAATCCTGATTTTCTAGTTTCTGCCCTCTAGTTCAGTAGCCTCACCGTCACATTCTTGAATTTCACTTTTCAATGTCATCGGGAAGCAAACACAAAATTATGGCCCCTACCAGCCTCGGGCCCAAACTCAGAAATCCTACTCGTAAGACAATTTCCAGAAAAAAAAACCTATAAAGTTCAAATTAAACTAAAAAATTTGCACAAAGCCGAATGTAAAATAAAACCAATTCAACGCCACATAAACTGAACTAGTTTCTTTCGAAACGCTCAAGCCCCACACATATGCAGATCAATTAAAAGCCACAAGTTCCGGTATTAAATTTGTTACTACCTCCCTCAGTGACACCGTTCAACTGTGAAAGAACTAAAAACATTCATATAGTACGACGACAATAAACAAAACCATTTAACACATTTCAATGATTTACGACCGATTAATAAATGGTTAACTTATTAAAGCCATAAGCGTAATTATATACCGCATGCAATTCCGATATGGAGGTCTCCTCGGGTATAGTTAACCCACAAGAAGGTTAGCCGTCATAAATTACCTCCGGCGACCTTGGAGAACGAACCTTTTTCTTGTCGTCGACGGCGTTTCACTCTCTTGGGGCATCATCATGATATACCGCAAACGGGTGCAACATTACCTTGTTCAGGCCCAAGTGATACCAATCAGTTTCTCCTTTTGTCAACTTCTCCCCCAACGAACAAAGGACGTCATTCTGATGATTATTACCAAATAGTGTTACTGTTGGAACGTATCTGCACTTAAAGTCCATAAGAAGCATCAAGGTCGTTGGTTAAAAATAAATAAACTTGCAATCGAGAGCTCACTCAGATGAACCTCTTAAGCTTTGTTGTAACAAAAGTTTTGCTGTGCACTGTTCTAGGTGCGGAATGGTTTCGGTTGAAAGCGAAAATGTCAGATCAGACATTCCAGCATGGTTTGGAAATAAATTTCGAAAGTTGTTCCAGCTGAAGTTATCCTGCGATGAAGCCACTGCTAAAGTCCATGGTCGTTATGTACAAAAGAAACCGGTACTCCACATTAGTGCAGATACCGTAGGTTTTCAGTTAAGATACAACACTTGACTATGAGCCCATTTGCGGTCATGTTCATGGTCATCAGCGCGTTTTAACGCCCCATTGAAATGCCATCCCGTAATGAATTGATTCGTACCTTCTGGATGTGTGCTGTGTTCTTTGGAAGAAGGAAACGATTCTTTGTGTTAATAATGTGGGGAGACCATCATTTATCCTTGGTATACCTAGGTGGGTAAGTTTCCGTTGTGTGAGAGCTGATGTACGCTCAAATGTCTAATTGCATGTCCGTTTGGTTATGGCCTTATGAGATCCTTTACCAGACGAACAAATGCAACTTAATTCAGTGTGTTTCTGGTAAGATGATAACCAAGTACTATCAGACACCCCTTCTAATTCGACAACTGGATCAGAGAATCAAATAAGCCATCAGAACCATCGTAGCACACTTAATCCTCAGGGTTTCCCAAGCCAGGGTCGGCAAGCAAATGGTGTAAGAGAGCGGTGTTGCGTAGAATAACCAAAATGGCTAGATGGGCTTGAATGAATACATAGATCCAAAGGAACTTTTTCGGTGATATGACCCGTGTCTTGCCTGATGTCTTCGACTTGATATGCTTCAGTGGAGATCTGAATAGTGATGCCCTTTAGCACTGCCTGATGCACTGAAGCCCATTCCCAGTGCACTATTCATTGATCATGTCTAAGGCTATCTGCGCATTACCACTGACAGTCTGTAGGCATGACCCGACCTAAAGCATTGAGAATGGAACAGAGAGTCTACTACCATGCATCATAGATGTGGGGACAGAACGCCACCAGAGTCCATTCATTGATCCACAATCACTTGTTGTTTAGCAAAATCACATATGAAGTCCCCTTCCTCCACTATCGAAGGCGATGAAAGTGCCCATGGCGCACACTTTCCTGTAGTGAATCTCGACTGGTCTCTTCAAGTTTTGTAGGAAGTAGGAATACAGAGTTTAGCATCTACTGCCCTATGCCCTGGGCCAGTAGACCTGAGTACACTCCATCGGTTCTAGGCGATTTGAAGCTGTCAAACAATGCTAAAGTATATCTGAAAGCTTCCTCTGTTACCACGGCCGATACAGTAGATCAGTTATGCCGAGTTTTGCGAACCAAGCTGTTACCCAATTGATGTTTGGTTACCCGGAGAGTCGGTTTCCAGCCGAAGAGCCGATTTAGAAATTGTCTGGCTTCCTTTCGGAGTCTCTGGAGTTTTGAGTTTCTCGAGTGCACTGGCGATCTGGTAACAGATGTTGACCACCGTAGTCGACCTTTCACCTCGTTCTGAGTCGAGTGAGCAGGGGAACAAGAGGTGATCTCTTCGCCCAGTATAGAACAGGTTGGCACAGCTTTCAAAAAGTTGAAGAGATACCGAGATGATGTGTTGACATGACTGGAATATCAGCTCGTTCCCATATCCCCATCTAAGAAAGGAAATCTTGTGTCTTCCATCAACTACCTCTAATGTGGGAAGAATTGAAATCTTCTGCAACACACTAATCGTTACATACCACGTGTTGCTCTTGACATGAATGGACACAACACAAAATATCTTCAATGAAGCACCATCAATTCACCAAGTTGTCACTGTTGATATCTACAAGTCCTAGATCGTTAAGGAGTTCAACTACCTTGGAGTCATCATCAACTCTACGAATGATGCTCTGGTAGAGAAACGGACAAGGTTAACGTTTACTGCTTCGGTTTAGCCAGACAAAGTAGCTGAAAATTTCTTACTCGGAAGACGAAATGTCTGACGGATCATGCCACTTCTGCTGTACGAAGCCGAATGGTGGACGATAACCAGGAAAGCAGAGCAGATATTGAGCAATTTTTGTTTTTGAGGAGGCCGGCGACGATAGAACCACTAACTCTACGAACCAAGAAGCCAATATAAGACGGCCACATTGTCTCGGTCCCGAGTGAATGGACAACAATGGTCCAAGTGAAGATCGAGTCTCTAGTTTGAAAATCAAGTAACTGCGGATGCCAGGGCACTTAGTCTAGAACACTGCAAGCAACCTGTCCAGAACCAAGAAGAATGTTATGCTGCCTAAGTTCGGAATTATATTCGAGTTCAGGAAGTACGTCAGAGTACTCCAGAAAAGCCACTCGTACAAACAGAAAGATTTCAGACCCCCAATGCTTTAGGCAGGATTTCTAATCGTACTTTTGCCCTGTTGATATAGAGGACCACGTTATGGATAGCAACTCCTTGTGAGTAGCCCTTTACAAGGGTTCGAAGAGCTTGGTGATAGCTTGCGGAAGACTCAATATTCACCCTCAGTCCAGAGTTAAGCTAAGCACAAGTCCAGTAAGTCATAGCGAACTGTATTGACCCCGACTTCTGCACCACCTTAGAGCCTACAACATATGCGTAAAAGGATTGATTGATCGATCAACGCAGGAAATAAAAGTACACATCTTAGCTGCAGGGTATCTACGCATGTCGTGTAAACAAGTGTCCAAACAGTAGACCACACGCTAAGTTCTCTGTTATGTCAAGGAAAACAACACAGGTTGTTCCTGGCTACTTCAAACCACATTGTTGTCATGCCACACCAAGCCATTGTCACCCACTAAGGACGTGTGTACATTCCAACAAGCCAATTACCATGAATGATCTATTAGCCATGACGTATCCGAAATGTCGTTCAGTGACTTCTGAAAGTTGTTTCCAGGATGTTCTTATCGTTTCTCCAATCGAACACATCCGCTCCAGCCATTGTCAACCAAAAAATAAGTTCCAATTAAATGATTGATCGACAATCACGATCCACAGCAAAAAAACCAAACAATTTCTTCGCCAAATTAGCCAGAATTTTTAGTCATCATCTAATCCGAAAGCCAATGACTTAATCCGCACCATTGTGCGGTCCACTCCACGACCAGATCAGATCAATAATTAGATCTCAGCCAAATGATGTGCACAAGTTTTTCACTGGAAACGCCCAGCACAGTTGACCTTTGGCTCAAATCCCGACAACAGAACCCAAACCGATAATTATTGGTATCTCTCGATCGAAACCCGAAATGCCTCCATTACTCGCCCCGATAACATTAAATAATGAACCGGATCTGTCCGTAGCCGAACACAGCCCCGTCGGCCATTTGCGACCCCCAAACACAAACAATTGTCATTATGACGGTGGCGGCGGCGCGGCTGCGCACCAGGTAGAGCGAATTCAAATCGCCGGCAGTCCAGCAAACTGGTCACTCTTAGTGGCGGTACCGGTAGTGCTGATGGTGATTTCGGTGACACTTTAACGATAAGAACCAGGACCAGAAGCAAGGTAATTTCAAGACACACAATCGCCAGCGAGTTTAATCACCTGCACGGGGGAATGGTGGTGAGGCCGACCGGCCGGTACGTTTGGAGTAGTTACATGTGTAACCAGCGCCGTGTACATGCTGTCAATTAAATTATCCAAAATAGGGTCACAAGCATGGCTCCGAGATTAGCGATGGTGTAATAGGAAGCATAGAATCCGGTAAGTGACACAATTGGAAAATTGCCTTTTGCCGGACGAGAACCGATCTCGGACGGGTGATGCCGCCAATATTCAAATGTCAGTTAGCGGCCGATGTGCCGCCGCCAGTTGGAGTTGGTGACCACTGTTTAGGGCTTAATGCATCCGGGAATCCAAGTTGCTGGCAAATCCAATTAGCTGTTAAGGGCTTTCGTTGTCATATTTGGTGGGGGAATTCCATTGGTCTATCGGTATTGGTCAAGTGAACAGGTCCACTGGCTGGCTAATGGCTAATTAAGGGTTTCAACTAGACGGTGAACGGCGGTAGGACTTAAGTAGACAGGGAAATGTCATACAAATGTCTTCGATTGAATCGTATTGACGTTAAATTCGAGAGACTTAAGTGGCTCTTAGCGTAGAGTCGACGTCATGGCTTGGGATGGCATGAGTCGTTCTAGGAAGTGGCTTGATTTGAAGGGTACTCCCTGTGCAAAACGAATGTCTTGTTCATTAGTTTTGAATAGATGTGGTGGACTGCAGATTTGCATTAATTCTACGATAGAGCTTACGGAGTACACGGATGAACAGAGAGCCTTTTTAGAAAGAAAGACTTGGCAATCCGAATAGTCTCTAAGAGAGATGTAGGCCTTTTAATATAGCGAATGACGTCTAGATGAGGTTAAGGCGTATTACCTTAAGTCACTAAATAAGCATCGAACGGTGACAGATGCATAACAAGAACAAGAAAAAAGTCAAATCCAGTCCAAGATGAAGTCCTTCACCACCAAGTTTGAAGTCGGCGTGTGTTCCAATAATACTTCCATAACCCCACTCCAAGGCCCACTACCAGGTCAATATATTGCCGAAGGAGTGTCTTGTTTAGCATTTGGAGGGACTTTAGTTACATGGAGGTGTTATCAATAGTGGCTCTCTATACCTCGGTGGTAGACTTGGTAATCCCAACTACCAGGCGACTTACTTTCGTTCTCTTCCAGATGGCGGTGAAGGACTGGATCTAACCTGTCTACTTTGTGTATCTTGTATTGTTTCTAAGCTGGCTGGTAGTGACTTTTGTCATAATAGCATCCTTTAACCCTTCAGCCGTGGCACTGAGGCATTGAGTAGGAGTCGCTTGTAAAGCGTAGCGTGATGGCTATTGACGGCAGTTTGCCTAGATTTTCAAAAAAAGAGATGAAGTAGTCTTTTATGGGAAAGTGTTCGGCATAGGATGTTAAGAATGGAAGGGAATTGCTTCTGCGGTAGTCACTGAACTCAAGGCCTTGATCAGCTATAGTGCCTGAACGATTGCAACTCGTATTTTCTTTATGTGTAAGGCTTACGTGTAATCAAGGACTAGGGTGACCTTCATGATGACTGCACTTTGAACTCGGTTGACCACTACAGCTACTCATCTACTTATAGTCTGTAATTTTGACCTTCTATGAGGCACATAATGTGTTGAATTGGAGTGTCTTTACAAGAAAAAAGTATAAGGAACCTCTCCTCGTTTCTGCCTTCGCCTTGAGCCACCCAGCAGGGTCTCAAAATACAGCTGAGAGACTTGGACTTTGTTGATCCCTCTTTTTGGAATGAGCTTTCGTTCAAAATGGTACCTTGTGGCAGTCTAGCCTATTTCTGGATTGCATCAATCTAAATGCTTGCAATAGTGTCTCTATAGGCGGGCAGAGGGCTTGCGGGTTGCCCTACTGTAGTGCAGCACTGTATCCTCAGAGACATTTAGAAGTACCCTTTCGGTTCTATATTAAACCATTTCTGGAGAACTTTTGAACTTTCGTCTAGTTCGTGATAGCTTGATCTTCTTCCATTGTGTCCTTTTGTCACCATCACAACTAATTTGAGTGACACGTCGTTTAAGCCGGTGGTGCCTGATGATAGCACGTTGCATGATATCTTCTCAAGTTGTTCGAACTTGTTGAGATGCTTAGGCTGGCCTCAGATTATGGCATAACGTGATCCATATTTCAGTCAAAAAGGCTAATGTGTGGGCCCACCTAGTATTTAGAAGCGAAATCAGAAAACACACTGATGAAGCGCCGTTCGTCCCTTAAGTACGGTCATTCAATTCCTTACTTTTTTTTTCCAAGTTCTCCTTTTTAGATCCGACATGTTCAGTAGGATACCTCGCGTAGTATGTGGTTCCTCACCATGTATGGACGTACATCGATGTGATGAACCTACCGATGGAACTATGGCTGGGTGCAGTACCTCAAGGAAATGGATGCTGATTGACGAGATCATTTGTCCCAAAGAGGGTTTGGAACTTCTCAGGAAATTGCCTCAAGAAGCACTTTGTCTTCATTGAAATCTTTCGTTCTATCCTCTGAAGAATGCGTACGTTCCATTGCGACCTTTTGATCTGTTCCATGCTAACGCCTTGAGATTTATGTGAGGAGGTCCCTCTCTCATCAGATTTTCTTCGGAATTATCTAGACCTTGACGGAAGAGATCTGTCCTTTAAGTATCTGAGGATAAGATTTGGTACTTGCCTAAGCATTTCAGTCTTTTGTGGTTCAGTGCCCTACAAGGTCCCAGCATATATTTTGGAATTCTATTGGAGTCATAGGAGAATCAACAGAGTCCTTTTTCAAATATACTTTGTTAGGGCGTCATGCCCTGAGAGTTATTCCAAGTTCTTGCCCTGTTTTCCTTATCCAGTTTCCTCAGTTCTTCTTTGAGGGTTGACGATCAAATGAATCCCTCTCTTGCTAGGAAGTCGGCTATTCCCTTGTCATCTATACCTACATGACCAGAGGGTTACTTTCTTTCTTCACACAAGCTTAGACCAAATGACATAGAAGACAAGCGCCATGATCTCGACTTGGCTATCTGACATTTTAAATATCTCACAGTTAGCATGCTGACATGGTATCTATCCAGATTGATTTGTTAGCCTGAAAGATGATGGTACTTTTGCCCATGGGTTCAGAGTATTTGATCTTAGATCCCAGTGCCAGTTCCTTCGTCAGTTCTTGACCCGTGATTCCTTAGTTTGTAGACTACGGATTCCTTTTATTGCTGGTCTTGGTCACAGAGCTCTTTTAATAGATTAACCTTCTAATGTTATCGGGTTTCTAGCACAGAGCGGAAGTGGTAGTTTTACTTGCACATTTCTCAACCAAAAAGCACAGAGTAATTAGTTCCAATCACACCCCAGGAGCTGCACTTTTGGCAGTTCTCATGTGCCTTACACAGGGATGCCAGTCCTTATACAGTGTGACCAGCTAAGAACAATAGGAAATAAAATTTAAATAAAACAGCCATGGTGTGAGATGAAACATTGATTCTGGCTTTATTTTGAAGCTACATTCATGCCATTATGTATTAAATAGCATATCATTCAAATGGGTATCTCTACTTCGCAGACAGTGCCTCAAGCGGTGGGTCCAATTTTCGATGAGTAGGTCCAGTATCGCCGGCGTTACTCCGGCAAAAGCGTCTCGAATGTTGGCCTCAAGCTCGTCCAAGTAGTTGTTGTATACCAAGTAGCGTAGACTAAGGATTTCACTTAGCCCCAGAGAAGGATTCAAGTCGCATGATCGCGGCGGGCTATCGATAAACGCTTGCCATGAGATGAAGCAGTAGCCAAATTTTTTCTTCACTACTTCGAGCGTTGTGTCGCTTGTATGGTATGTAGCGCCATCTTGTTAGAACCACAGCTTGGATATATCGATGTTGTCGAGCTTTACCTAAGACTTTGTTCATACAATGAGTCCATATGTGATTATTGGTCTCACAATTACAACAAACATCCATCTGAGGATAAATGGACTACATTTCCAGACTCAAATCATCAGAGCCCATGTAGCTCTCTTCCTCATCTCTTCTGAGTGTTTTTTCCAGATGATTTACTGATCAGGTCTATTCTTAGATATTCAACTCCTTGGACTGATGTCAGTATCGTTCTAGATAGCCGTATTGGTTCCAGTCGTTCAAGTATTGTCACCTGCTAGTGAAAGTTAAGTCAGAAGGAGGTGACTCCAAATGGCAATGGAATGTGCTTGGGAATGTTTGCTAATTGTCTCTCCCGTACCAACTAACTTTACCACTTCACCTTGCACCCTATGAACTTGTGCAATTCCTAAAGCTCTGTCCACCATTACTTGGTCACCAAGATACAAAGCCAGAAGTCGAGTATCAATTAAATTAAACATACTAACCAGCCGAAAACTTAACAACTCTTATCATCGGCGCCGATCGAGTTCACAAACTAAATGCGAGACCACAAGATTGCGCCTTTCCTTCCCAGCTAACTGTTGCGTTGCGTTGCTTTGCATAACATCCAGCGCTGTTTCTTGTATTCCAATGAGGAAATGATCGACTATTGTAGGCCACCACACCCAGTTCCATTGTGTCCCTCTATCACATGTTCAACGCGCGCGATTGAATTAAATTTCATGATTTCCAACGAAAAAAAAATCGCCACTCACCGTCATCGGTTCAAGTATCTTGTAAACTTTGCTGCCAAATTATCCACCCAAAGGTGGATTGTCTATCTCCCCTGCTCCCCGCACAAACAATTTCCGATTGCCTGAGTTATTGTTATCTCTGCCACTACATAATGATATTGGGGCACACACAAAAATGTTGCTACAGATACATTTTTTTTCGTTCCCCTCCGCCTTATTTGTATCTCAAGGCTAAGACAACGGTGAATTTGTAATACCCTGCTGCGGTTGGTAGGGGGAACCTATCCACATATTGTAATTCATTCTTCGGCGGCCTGGCCACCTGAAAAGAAAAAAAAAAAACAGAAAAACACAGTTAAGCGGCCAATTGTTGACGAAGTTGAGTCGAAAGTTTTGACACGCGCTCTGAATTCATAAAAAGCCAGTACACGAGCATTACAATGCAAAACGTTTGGCCAAAGAGGCAAAACAAAGGCTGGCCATGGGTGATGGATGGATGTATAGTACCATACGCCACCATCGTAGATTGGTCCAACCAAGTCGACACAAAAAAAGAAACCCAGACTCCATAGACTGCTCCTAGAACTGCAACATGCGCTTGGTAGCAATTTGCGTTTTTACGCAATGACTAGTCGCGTCAAAGCCTGCCTGGGACTTTGCTTGGCCCACAAATTAAATTCGAGGCAAATTGCGGTTAGACGTTTACTCTGCACAATGCACTGCATTGCGACAATGCGTCAATTGGGCCTCGTCAACAATTCCATTCCATATTTGGATGATTCGATAATAAACGATTTTAAGCGAAATTTTTCCAGTGATTGGCATTTGCAGCGCAGCTGTATGGATTGGGGTAGGACTACCATTTTTGGTAGTTTAATTGGAATACACTTTGGTAAATGGCTGGGTGTTGTTTGAAATTTATTCTCCAAAGCTTTGGGTGCTTAAATGTCATTGATTGGCGGTATCTGTTAGATAAGTATCGAGGGGTAGGTCTGCAGTTGGTTAATGGTGTTAATGGTGAGCAAATTGAGTAGAAGAAGCACTCATGTCCATATAAGCGGTTGGTTTTAATAAAAAAGTTCTTGGATTACAGCTTGGAAAATATGAATAAATGATGAGGCACACTTTTCGAACCGTTCCATCTACCATGCTAACAAAAAAACTTAACCAAAAAACTGAAATCTCATGATCTAGATGCTGGTGCACTCAGCTGCCTGCTATTTAGCGCTTCAGAGGAAATGGGGTATACCGGTGTGTACCACGGAAAAAGTCTCTAAATCCACTGCAAATGGAATATCGTTCCATATCTCCTCTTCCTTAGCGTTTTGGGTCAAACGGGCGAAACTAACAAAAGAACGTAAATCGCATGATCTAGACGCTGGTGCAACCAGCTGCCTGCTATTTAGCGTTTCAGAGGCAATGGGGTATACCGGTGTGTACCACGGAAAAAGCCTCTAAATCCACTGCAAATGCAATATCGTTCCATGTCTCCTCTTCCTTAGCGTTTTGGGTCAAACGGGCGAAACTAACAAGAAAACGTAAATCGCATGATCTAGACGTTGGTGCACTCAGCTGCCCGCTATTTAGCGTTTCAGAGGAAATGGGGTATACCGGTGTGTACCACGGAAAAAGTCTCTAAATCCACTGCAAATGGAATATCGTTCCATATCTCCTCTTCCTTAGCGTTTTGGGTCAAACGGGCGAAACTAACAAGAAAACGTAAATCGCATGATCTAGACGTTGGTGCACTCAGCTGCCCGCTATTTAGCGTTTCAGAGGAAATGGGGCATACCGGTGTGTACCACGAAAAAAGCCTCTAAATCCACTGCAAATGCAATATCGTTCCATATCTCCTCTTCCTTAGCGTTTTGGGTCAAACGGGCGAAACTAACAAGAAAACGTAAATCGCATGATCTAGAGGTTGGTGCACTCGGCTGCCCGCTATTTAGCGTTTCAGAGGAAATGGGGCATACCGGTGTGTACCACGAAAAAAGCCTCTAAATCCACTGCAAATGCAATATCGTTCCATGTCTCCTGTTCCTTAGCGTTTTGGGTCAAACGGGCGAAACTAACAAAAGAACGTAAATCGCATGATCTAGACGCTGGTGCACTCAGCTGCCCGCTATTTAGCGTTTCAGAGGAAGTGGGGCATACCGGAGTGTACCACGGAAAAAGTCTCTAAATCCACTGCAAATGCAATATCGTTCCATGTCTCCTCTTCCTTAGTGTTTTGGGTCAAACGGGCGAAACTAACAAGAAAACGTAAATCGCATGATCTAGACGTTGGTGCACTCAGCTGCCTGCTATTTAGCGTTTCAGAGGAAATGGGGTATACCGGAGTGTACCACGGAAAAAGTCTCTAAATCCACTGCAAATGCAATATCGTTCCATGTCTCCTCTTCCTTAGTGTTTTGGGTCAAACGGGCGAAACTAACAAGAAAACGTAAATCGCATGATCTAGACGTTGGTGCACTCAGCTGCCTGCTATTTAGCGTTTCAGAGGAAATGGGGTATACCGGTGTGTACCACGGAAAAAGCCTCTAAATCCACTGCAAATGCAATATCGTCCCATGTCTCCTGTTCCTTAGCGTTTTGGGTCAAACGGGCGAAACTAACAAAAGAACGTAAATCGCATGATCTAGACGCTGGTGCACTCAGCTGCCCGCTATTTAGCGTTTCAGAGGAAGTGGGGCATACCGGAGTGTACCACGGAAAAAGTCTCTAAATCCACTGCAAATGCAATATCGTTCCATGTCTCCTCTTCCTTAGTGTTTTGGGTCAAACGGGCGAAACTAACAAGAAAACGTAAATCGCATGATCTAGACGTTGGTGCACTCAGCTGCCTGCTATTTAGCGTTTCAGAGGAAATGGGGTATACCGGAGTGTACCACGGAAAAAGTCTCTAAATCCACTGCAAATGCAATATCGTTCCATGTCTCCTCTTCCTTAGTGTTTTGGGTCAAACGGGCGAAACTAACAAGAAAACGTAAATCGCATGATCTAGACGTTGGTGCACTCAGCTGCCTGCTATTTAGCGTTTCAGAGGAAATGGGGTATACCGGTGTGTACCACGGAAAAAGCCTCTAAATCCACTGCAAATGCAATATCGTCCCATGTCTCCTGTTCCTTAGCGTTTTGGGTCAAACGGGCGAAACTAACAAAAGAACGTAAATCGCATGATCTAGACGCTGGTGCACTCAGCTGCCCGCTATTTAGCGTTTCAGAGGAAGTGGGGCATACCGGTGTGTACCACGGCAAAAGACTCTAAATCCACTGCAAATGCAATATCGTCCCATGTCTCCTGTTCCTTAGCGTTTTGGGTCAAACGGGCGAAACTAACAAAAGAACGTAAATCGCATGATCTAGACGCTGGTGCACTCAGCTGCCCGCTATTTAGCGTTTCAGAGGAAGTGGGGCATACCGGAGTGTACCACGGAAAAAGTCTCTAAATCCACTGCAAATGCAATATCGTCCCATGTCTCCTGTTCCTTAGCGTTTTGGGTCAAACGGGCGAAACTAACAAAAGAACGTAAATCGCATGATCTAGACGCTGGTGCACTCAGCTGCCCGCTATTTAGCGTTTCAGAGGAAGTGGGGCATACCGGAGTGTACCACGGAAAAAGTCTCTAAATCCACTGCAAATGCAATATCGTTCCATGTCTCCTCTTCCTTAGTGTTTTGGGTCAAACGGGCGAAACTAACAAGAAAACGTAAATCGCATGATCTAGACGTTGGTGCACTCAGCTGCCTGCTATTTAGCGTTTCAGAGGAAATGGGGTATACCGGAGTGTACCACGGAAAAAGTCTCTAAATCCACTGCAAATGCAATATCGTTCCATGTCTCCTCTTCCTTAGTGTTTTGGGTCAAACGGGCGAAACTAACAAGAAAACGTAAATCGCATGATCTAGACGTTGGTGCACTCAGCTGCCTGCTATTTAGCGTTTCAGAGGAAATGGGGTATACCGGTGTGTACCACGGAAAAAGCCTCTAAATCCACTGCAAATGCAATATCGTCCCATGTCTCCTGTTCCTTAGCGTTTTGGGTCAAACGGGCGAAACTAACAAAAGAACGTAAATCGCATGATCTAGACGCTGGTGCACTCAGCTGCCTGCTATTTAGCGTTTCAGAGGAAATGGGGTATACCGGTGTGTACCACGGAAAAAGCCTCTAAATCCACTGCAAATGCAATATCGTTCCATGTCTCCTCTTCCTTAGCGTTTTGGGTCAAACGGGCGAAACTAACAAGAAAACGTAAATCGCATGATCTAGAGGTTGGTGCACTCGGCTGCCCGCTATTTAGCGTTTCAGAGGAAATGGGGCATACCGGTGTGTACCACGAAAAAAGCCTCTAAATCCACTGCAAATGCAATATCGTTCCATGTCTCCTCTTCCTTAGTGTTTTGGGTCAAACGGGCGAAACTAACAAGAAAACGTAAATCGCATGATCTAGACGTTGGTGCACTCAGCTGCCTGCTATTTAGCGTTTCAGAGGAAATGGGGTTTACTCTATATATGCTAATCTCTGCATCCTGGTCCGTACCTAGAGGGATGTGACCTTATCTGCCACCAGACTATGCTCCCATAGAATAGGATGGGTCTGACGATGACTGTGTATATCTAGTGGATGATGTTAACAATAGATGTTGCTTCATGTATGTGAGCATGTGGATGTTTTCTTTGTCCTTTGTGATGTGTTTTTGTTTCCAGGTCAACGGCCAAGTATACATCCAAAGCAGGTCACCTTATCCGAGATTCACAGGATCGAGGGCTTCCTATTTTATTTGTTTTGAGAGTAGGGGACCACCGCTTTTCAGAGAGTTGACGTTTAATTTAGTAGGGCTTTGAGGTCCGATTGAAGTATTTGGGTGATGATGGTTACTTATGAACTTTCCTGTTGTCGTTTTGACGACGTCATTCCTATATACGACAGTTTTGACCCCAGGTCGTTCTCATTTCTTCAAGTTCCATTCAGTTACCACCAAACCTTCCAAAAATCACACTCAACCGAGCGTTAGTCTTCAAAATATCTAAACGTGGCCATCTGACGAAAAGCCTCAATCAATGTAGAATGTTATGCTTTGTGCCATTTCAAATTTATTTCTCTTTGTTTTAAATTATATCTTAAATGTTGAAGGCCTCTGCAAACGTCATTGAACTCGTCTTTAACCTCATCAGTTCCGTATCCACACTGGTATTGTTCAACTGACACTTAAAATGACACCCAGCCGCTGTACAGCAATGCCATTCCGATTAGAACACAGATTTTGAAATAATTTCAACAAACCATCAACTAAATTCCATTAGCATTTAAAACAAGATAAATATTTATTGGCTCGTAAAAATCGTTGCACTCATACACTGGACCTCTTGTGTTGGACTTGTTTCTGTTTGTTAATAAGTTTTTCTTCTTTTTGTTTTTTTTTCTCACCAAGGTGACTGCCATGCCATGCCATCGAATAGGTTCCACAGTTCTGGTACCACTCCGCATAATTCGCATAAATCAGATGAACACGTAGCAAAATTTGAATCTATTTGTGTTCGCGGTATTAATGTTCCGCAATAAATCACGAGAAACCAGAAATCCGATTCTTTTTTTTGTGCTTCTGTGATTGCAGATAAATTTTTGAATAATTGATTTGGATACAAATTTGGTCGGCTTAGCATTTCGTGAACACGGAAATTTAATTGAGTGAGCACAGCGGTTATCTGCGATCATAGGAAATGAGTTTTGACAATTGTCATGTTGGTTGAGTGGGCTTTTTCGTTACGAAAAAACAGAAAGAATAGAGATTCTATTGCCTTTTTGGTTTTTTGTTCTTAAATTTGGATCTTTCAACCCACAACACCTTGGTTTAACAAACTCGTTGAAGGGCATATCGTGGCGCCAATTCAGTGTAGTATCTTTCATTTCTGCGATCTTATCCAAAGAAAATTGAATAATAAAATTAAAATTTGAGAGAGTGCAGGCTTTTTGTCCGACAAAGTGCTGCCAACAAGAGGAAAATACAAAGTGACAGCGTGCAGCACAAGTGCAGCCAACACCAACGCTCGGATCACTAGTGACCCCCAGTCGTGGGTTTACCTGAAAAATAACATGACCTCTCTGAAACACCCCGAGGCTGTTATAAACTTCAGTATGGTTGATAGTGGCTTTCCTGACAGGTTGCCTAGGTCTGCGAATTGGTATTCACCGGAGGCCGCTTTTCTGGTTATGCATTGGTTTGGGCATTCGCAGAGGAATTGAAAAGTGGACCCTACTGCATCTGTGTCGCCACACCTTCTGGAGATGTCATAAGTTTCGCATTCGACTACCGTGAGCTGCCATCACAACAGCTGCTAAGTTGTGTCTGTTAAGCCCCAGGATTTGTTTGGTTTTGGCGAAATCATATTTTGTCCTGAGTTTTCTGGAGACACGACATGATAAGCGTGCATTTCATCTCTCGTTAGCCAGTCTCAAGAAGATTTTTGCTATATTGTGTTGAACAAGAGCTAGGGGCGGTAGAACACAGGCGACGATCATTGTCAGGTCGATAAGTATTGTAACAAACTGGATTGATAATGTTGGGCCAAACGTAAATACATCCAAAACTGAATTTATGAGAAATACCGCCCATAGCTCCATCAAAGGTTGGAAATGCGGAACTCAGCTTCACAAATAAAGCAAAATAGTTAGGTCCAACCCTTGATAGTAAACTCAGCTGTAAGCAGAATATACAAGAAAGCAGGAGTCGCCATCTACACCAGCAAAAAAGATCTCGGTCCTAAATGGTCACTCAACCAAAATAGTCCACTGGTTGTATCGGGCGGTGGTAAGACCGATTCTGCTATGGAGTTCTCGTCTGGTGGCTTGCACTTGAAATAAAGAGCAACACAACTTGCATTGAACGAGTACAACAGGATTTTTCAGTTTCACTCCCAGTGCCGCATGAGTTGGTCAAGCAATGCAGCGAATCACGGAAAAATATTACATTACTCTGTGCTGGGTCCCGGGAAACAAAGATATTCCAGGCAACTGCAAATCAGTTGATCTAGCCAAAATATTAGGTTCCGAATACACCAATACAAAACTTAGCATGTTGACTGCAACACAAGAGATCGAATATAACAGATGAAGGAAGATCTGGCCATTACTTGATGTAAAGAAAACCAAAAGGCTTCTATCTCAGAAGGAATCTAAGACTTACAGTAGGAATAACAAATGGGAGTCCTGTCAAATGATTTCTGTAGAAGATACAGAGACGAACACGAAGAAGAAAGTAATACCGGCACATGCCCAGCAATAGCTCGTCTAAAGAAGAGACTATCTGGGTATACATACATCAAAATCAATCTGGTTCTAGGTTAGCAGCATGTTAGGATAGCAGCAAGTTGTAAACAGCCTTCACAATTGCTTAGCAGTATCAGAGGCCAACTGATTCTATTACTCCAACGCACTCTGTTACTTGCATGGTACGCCTAGAGAGTAAGGATCCGATTGAATCAGTCACTCCCAGTACTTGTTTGCAGTTTATACCTTTCTGGTCCACCCACCACCCTGATAGAGTCAGTCACCCTACTTAGCCAGTTTAAGGCACAACAGATCTCACAATCCTTGAGATAGGTATAGGTTTCCTGGATATAGGGTGATTCTTTCGGTCTACCAAATCTAACAATGGGTCCCGCAGATACTGCATGTGTCAAATCTGTCAGAAAAAATAAAAAATTATAGATCAGGCTGTATGGGAAGTCACTGCCATCATACAAAACATACAGGGTGGGCCAAATACAAGTTTCTTTTTAAAAATGCAATAAATTTTTTCCATGTATCATCGCCTTCGTTCAAGTGGCTGCCTCGGCTGGCTTCATAGTAGCTCCTTCTGTCACTCCAATTCTTCAAGACCTTGTTGATGGTTTTGGGCTGTAGCTTACGGATTGCTTGGATGATATTGGCCTTAAGTGCTTGAAACGTTTCCGGATTGTTGGTATAACGTCGGTCCTTTACGATTATCCACCAAAAAAAAAAGTGCAAAGGGGTCAAATCGTAGCTCCGTTGTTGTTCCCAGCTCCATTTTCAAAGAAAAATAGTCCAATGATGCCACCACTCCACAATCCGCAACAAACTGTCCCTCTCTGTGGATGCATCAGCTTCTCTACAATAACCCAACCGCCAAGATGAAAATGGGCCTCGTCAGAAAAGAGGATTTTTTCCCCAAAATCGTTGTCCAATTCAAGCTGCTCCAGGCCCAAACAGCGAAGCGATAACGAAGCGGATGATCGTGCCTCAGCAGATGGTCGTGCCTAGCGGTTGAACCTCAGGATAGTGCGTAAAATGTTGAGCTGTTGAGATCGATGGCGAGTTGATGTTCGTGAATTGAGTCTCACACTCGCGGCAACAGCAGCCACATTCTCGCCAGTGTGCACTGTACGATGACGCGGATCATGAGGGTTGTCCATTAGCATACCAGTCTCACGAACTTTTTGCACAAACTTGCGTACAGCAGGCGCTGTAGGTGCTTCATTTCGGCCAAAACTTCTTTTCAAATACTAGGTGGCCCACCCTTTACTTAAGTACTTCCGTAGAACCTGCATTTCTAACCACAAATAAGCCAGCGATACGAATTTTAGCCAATACAGAAGGTCTGCTCAGTTTACAGTGCCCCTTAGACCTTCCACAAGCTTTTCTCATTCAAAATCCACCCATCAATCAGAATGCATGTATGTATCTGCAGAGAGGAGACCATATTGGCAAACTGATGGAATCTTCTTAGTTCGATGGCTGCCTCCCAAAAATTTTAGTCACTTTCGCTTACAAATTACACAACTGCATCGATGATTCAATTTCAAGCGAAAGTGTGCCACCTTCGGATGCGCGCTGCAATTAGCACTTTCCCAAATCGGCTTATCAGCAACTTTTGCCAAATTGTCTACATTCCATCTGCAATGGCATTGTCAAAGCGTTTCCAAATATTTGCCCTAAACACGATGACACTATTTAACCAACAAAAAAAAAAAATTATGACCGACGCAGTTCAATCTCCTACCAAAAAAAAAAAAATAACTACATTCTCAAGGCCACTCAGCAAGCAGCGATTACTGCTCTGATTTCTCCGCAACCTCCCCCTTAGGTGGTACGTTAATCGATTAACTATGCGCATGACATTTTCAAGTTCCAATCGGCCAAGGCCGCTCATCCATATCTGATCACCATATTCATGGATTGTTTACATTTTCTTCACCGCTTGTTCGCCAAAAAAAAAAATACGAGAAGTATCTACGAAGGTACATATGTATCTCTGGCGATGGCGATGGCGATGGCGAATTAATCAAGATGCTGCTTTGTCCGGTGCCACTAATTTGCGTGCTATTTTGTCAATTATTAGTCTAACATAGCAAATTCCTTGCAGGTGACCTTACCCAACCAATATAACAACAAACAACGCCAGTCTAATTAGTTGAAAAATTGGTTTTAATTCTGCTGCTGGTGCTGCTCCGTTGTTGACTCATTAGCTACCGCAGCATCACCATTCATGACGACGATGACGACGAGGTAAACCGAAGCATAACAAGTGAGCAAATCAATCGTGCAACAACCTCACTTATTAGTAACTCATTATTGGCAGTGCGCTGCGGTTGTCAAGAAATCTTTCGAATCGTTTCAAATTGATCGCGGCCTTCGATGGAATCAGTTGTTGGTATCGCAGCATTTAAAATCGGCGTTTCGGCTGAGCTTTTGAGGGTACCCAGTGGAAAGCGCTCGCAATATGGAGCACACTTTGACGGCCGATTGATTGAGGAGTGAGTGGTGTCGTTTACCTCCAGATATTGTGGAGGCGATATCTGTAATAGGTGTGCAAGGTTCTTTTATTTGTTTTATCTTGTATAGCAGATACATTGATGTTGAACGATTCTTTATTTGCTTCGTTGGGATAGTTTGCAGCCTTACCACTGTTGGGCGTTACTGGTGCTCCTCCAACCTTATTGCTGTGAAATTGTTTCCCAAGAACGTGCTAGTCATACCTTAACAACACTTAGACTACCAGATTTCTGTACAAAGAAACTGGTGTTTCTATATGTTCCTACTTCACAGAGATATGTAGTAATCGTAACTCTCCCCACTTGTAATGTTGCCTAGAGAGCACACCGATTTTAGATAGTAAAGACAATTTTGAGGAACATAAGCGTTGTCTTTGAGTTCAAGGAGTAGGAGTTCAAGGCTTTTAAAGCAGGTGATGATGACATAGTACAAAACTTATTTAAACTTGGGTGTTGTAGTTATCTGATTGCGGGAGGAGTGAAGCTGGCCGTAAATTGAGTTGTTATATCGAAGTCGATGTTGAGAATATGAATATAGCATTCCATTACCAATTGGCCTGATGGTATACTTAAGAAACTAACTACTATAGCAGTAAGCATCGCTGAATATGCGGATGACGTTGTGATCAGAAAAAATTGATAAAATCGGAATCAGTGCTTCATTGTCATGTCATTCATGTCAACTCTTAAATAGAAGGTACAGCATACAAGCCTGGATATTGCTGAACCTGGAAAGGATGGATCTGTTCCTATCAGATAGACCAAGATATCTTTTTATTGTACTGGACAAACAAAAAAGCTGGAAGCTCGATATGCAGAAAATGGTCTGTAAAGTCTACATTTGCAAGGGGACAGCGGGCAAAAACTAGGACATAGAACTTATAATGCTGTACTGGTTGTACATCATGATAGTCAGATCCATCTATATATGTGGCCCTCTTGTATGGTAGGAAGCTACGATACGATGTTACAAAGAAAAGTCTATATTGCCTTCGGGAGTGTTCTGGGCAATACTCTTACGGGCCCAATTGACACTAAACCCTCCGATCGAATTAAAAGCGTCTCAACTCCGTTTTGAGGGAATCAATTGAATAATTTTGACACCCCACACAAAGTAATGTACGCTGAGAGGTAGTGGCAGAAACGTTAAACAAGCCCAAAATATGATTGTTCATGAGCTAAGATGAGATGAACCATGTTGCCAAAGTTTTGTTGACATTACAATATGACAGGCTTTTTACTTTTTTTTTGGGTACAGAACTATCTGAAGTGCAGCAGAACAAACTTACTTTGTTGGTTTAAATCGTGCAATTAAATTGTGTAATGTCAAAACAGCTGAGCTGTCAAAGCGCGTGACGTAGTATAGAGCAAGTCTACTCGGGTCCAATCTGAACATTGACATAATGGGTGCAGACTTCAAAATGACCACTAACGTCACGCAAAAGCCTGAGGGATATCTTGATTACTTGCTTGAATGTAACCAAGATCCTCTAGACACCACCACATGAAGTAGAAAGAGAATACCAGCACCACATTATATGAACTAACCATTCCAAGAATTATATCTTGATTGATAGTATTTTGAAATAATTTATCAATTTAACTAATCGTTTCTAGTCTTTTGTTTATTTTGATAAAACTTGTTTGGTTTTGGCTCTCGAACAGTTGATCCATTACTTATTATATTAGTAAACATAGTCTACCCTGAATAACATACCTGAAACAAACTGTAACTTCTATTTCTTAATTTAATAAATAATTAAATCAAAAATTCAATTATATTGCTTCCACACCTAGTCCGAGAAATCACAAAGTAGACACTTGCCCGCAGTCAATTTGCTGAGAAAAGTAAACATTTCTACAAAATTTTGATCAAGCCCCAGGGTTGTTATTGAACAGTTTTTTCTCTTTTTTTTTTTGTGGGGTTTTGAAAATTTTGAGATACAATATCAATTTCTCATTCCCCTTGAAAATCCCCAGGAATACGTGTGTAAAGTGTGCTCGTTGCGCAACGTCTATCGAAAGTAAAAGCAGTTGAAGTTTTGCAAGCAAAATAAGGTCTTGATGTAATCAACACGCTATAGCTGGTAGGTGAGCAACATGATATGTTTCCTGTGGTACTCCTACCATTAGCCGCACGGTGGGAAGTTCATTAATTTTTTAGCAATTGTTTTCGTTTTCATTTTTATTTGTTTCACGTTTACGTAAATAAAATGAGCGTTTTGAGTAGAGTGAGGCCACTTTGGGTAATTTTTGACAAATGTAGTGATCCTGTCAAATTTTTGGAGAAAGTGCAGCTGTCTGGTGAAGTCCTTTATTTCATATTTGACAGAAGGGAAAGTTCACACAGGATTGATGGGCAGTTGTCACGAAAACCTGAAATTTACTGAAATTTTTTGGATGTTTTTGACGTTTGGAAATGTCAACCGCTGTCACTTGACACGACTCGGGTGAGAAAACATTTAGAAACTGAGAAATTCATAAAGAAAAAAGGAGAAATACTATAGTGAACCGATTTAAATGCTGTGAAGAGCTAACCAACTCCATTTAGCGCCAACTACTGATACGTCAAAAAAAAATCCACGGAAGGGTTCAGACAAGTCTGCCAATCTGAACAAGCGAATGTCAAAAAACAGGAACAGGGCCTAACAGATAGAGAAAGTATCTCTGTGACAACCAAATGTCAAATTAGAAAATTACTTTCTGAAGGAACTTTTACAAAACACTTTACATACGCTGTCCAGATGGGTAGTTCGGTGTGGTTTGGGTGCAAAGTCCTATAAAAGTGAAGTAGTAGCCTTTTCCAGAAAATATTTATGTCTTATCTTGAATACGAAGGATGATTGCTTAGACAAAGCTACAAAACACTATTATCTAGGTAAGCATTTACCCTCTGAAGTTCAAGACATTGTACTCCACCTGATACCCCTAGACATACAAGTATTTAGTAAGTAAATGGCTGCAAACTGAAAATCGCTCTCGAAAACACGAACTACACATACCATGTCCAAACTTTGTTAAGAACTTCGTCATCAAGAACCCCCCCTAGATCACTATGGAATGGGTTCCATCTTCACTTTTACACTGACGGTTCGAAAATTTAATCCTGTTTCAGGCTTAAAAAAGTCTCACCTTGTCTGAAGGATGACTTGATGTCTGTTAAGGACGTCTACTTGTCGATCATCTCTCTTAGAAATAGCTGAGCAGTTCAACATTCACACTTGTCTAGAGCCGGGGCATAACGATGTTCCAGGGATGACGAACTTGCCAGAATAGGAACAAATCTTCATCTTAGGCTTAGACCTTTTACACTGACGAGCCTCATGTCTTGACATGCTTTGTCACGAATTAGTTTTTTCTGGATCACTACTAGGTTCTTGCCTTCTTTCTCGACCAAGCGTAGGTTTGAAGTATCGTTTGGAGCAAGGTTTGGGCTCCACCCTGCTATTGGCAGTAGTCTGACCAAATGACGCAGACAGTTTAAACGTCGTGTTATCGTCTGGTTTCATAGTAGAACTACATAGCTAATTTGATCCTCTGGGCGGGTCATATGCCACCTTCATTCTGTCCACCGAGGAGAATAGACGAATGGAATGGATGGTCTACATCATGCCCTGAAGTTTCATCTGCCCATCATTTCTCGAGAGTCTTTGACTCTCACTAGCCTCTCAATTTGTGTAGCGTCTTTACCTGGTACACAGTGGCCTTCAAATCCCCTTCATTACCGGGCACTCTAATGCCAGTTCATCAACTCAGGAATCCTGGCAACCGCAACTGCTTGGTTCTAATACCAGATGTAAAGTCTTCCTTGTGTTCTCGAACAAGAGATTCAATGATTGTCTTGGACAAGGATAAATGTTCTCTAACCTTTGGCGCTATCTGTTAGGGGGTTCGAACACAGTTCTTGTATAAGAGGTTCTAAGATGATGATGGTTAGATTCACGATGGCAAACTTTTTGAAGACCTTGCAAACTTTTCTCAATGATCAGTGAACAGTAGAATACCTTCTTCAGCTTTTGATGCCCAAAAGTGTGCTCAAGTACGCACCGACCTTCGAAACCTAATTGCACGAACATCTGCTGTCACATTGTGGTGAAATTTACCCCAAGGGGGTGTCAAGCAATGATACTCGAGGTCACGCCTCCCATACAAACTAATTTCACCAATAGTAATTGATTAATTGCATAATTGATATGGTAATGAAGTTTCCACAATCACAGTGCAATTCTTTGACAGAGTTCGCTTGTTGAATCCATGACAAACAATCCTCAATCATTGATGAGCACCGCACGCTTGCACCTTACCCATATCACATCATAAAGCACAACACTCTTCGACATCGATTGCTCAAAACCAAAATTACAAATTAATTGGTAGTAGGCACAGGTATGTAGGTTGGTAGTCAGTCCACCGGACACAGACAAAACCAACAAACCGAACGAGATCGTCAACCTTCGCTCTCATTGAACTCTCTCTGCGGTGACAGAGCTGTGCAAATTATTTGGCTCTCGCTCTCTCGCGTTAATTAGCGGAAAACTAAACCACATGTCACTGACACAATTCGCGGACACTCCAAGATCAGCACCATGACGCGAGGACCCAAGCGTGCGCGCGATCCCACTTCAAATCAGATCAATTAACCGTTCTTCAAGCCGACTTCACATAAGTCACTCGCTCCACTCGAAACGGGATTTCTATTTTGGTTTAGATACAGATTTGACTTAAAGTGGGAATGCAATGCGCGGATCCAGAAGCGTACCTATAGCACGCTTTCGCCTTGAAGCGCCTGTTGCTGGTGTTGTCAAACTGCCAAACTGCCAAACCTGTGCCGTGCTGTTGTGCAATGATCGAGATCGAGCCAGCCACTCGAGGTGTACGATCGGCTTTTTTGAGGTTTCTTCTAATTTACATACCACAAGAGTGCTTAACATTCATAGTACGGGCTACGGGTCCATCCTCTAAAGGTCATCTTCATCATCTTCATCATCTTCATCATCGCCACGATCGCCATCCAAATGGGGGGGAAAAAAAGTCGACTTGGATATGTTATCTATGACTGAGACCGAGATCAATTGCATAATATACGATCGGTGGTTGTATGTATCTGTGTATTTGTTGTGATTTGTAATTCACGAGGCGGCCTTAATGAGAATCGAAAATATCCGTTGCGGCTGGCTCTGCCTCTGCCTCTGCCAGCGCACACTGTGCTGTCATGTGTGAAATCAAATCAAAGAAAACAGTAAACTCTAATTGAATATTACTTTGCACTTTCTCGGTGATTTTGGCATTTCCTCGTACCGCCACCCGTACCATGCGTGTGCTGACTGGGGTCTTGCAGATACTCTAGGCTGCGTGCTGTGAATTAATTAGCCTGGCACTCCATATGGACGCACATCTGCCAAATGAGAGATTTGACTGAGGTTTTGTGTTAACAAATCAATTCTTGTGTTTTTTTTTTCTGAAATTTTTGTGAAATTCCAAAACTATAATGTGATCTGAATAATTTTCCTTTTTTTTTTATTTTTATTGGCAATAGATACACGACGAGTGTCGATGGGAATGGCAAGCGAGTGGAAAATTTAAATTGGCTTTTAATGGAGAATGAGGTAACTGAACGAAATAAGGCAGATTATCGCACAGATACAGCAGCTACATTTGTAGATATACGTCCTGTTGTATACCTAGTGCATCCCCACTTTGAAAAATAGCCTTGCTGACAACCATCGTGGCTCGAAGACGTATTTTCAAAAATTGTCTAAAGGTGTAATATCCTAGTCACCGAAGCACAGGGAATAGTAGATGTTTTTAAGGAGTATTTCCAGCTGCTACTTAATGGGCATCAAATAGAGAGAGTGATAGGGCAAGAAGAGAACCCACGTCCAATCAATGAAGAAGCCATCCCCCTCCCCAGTTTTGAAGAAGTTGACTCAGCTATCAAAAAGCTGAAGAACAACAAAGCCGCTGGCTCTGATGGTCTACCAGACCAACGAATTTCAAGTCGAGACCCACCACCTCTTCATCGACTTTAAAGCCGCATACGACAGCATTCATCGGCTTGAGCTCTACAAGGCGATGGCCAAATTCGGGATCCCGGCAAAATTGATCCAGCTGTGCCGCGTGACGCTGGCAAAACACGCGGTGCAATGTGCAATTTGGGAACAGCTCCTCTGAACTATTCCAAACTTGCACTTGAATTTCGGCAAAGAGATGCGCTGTCGTGTGACTTCTTCAATCTAGTGCTGGAACAGATAGTGCGCAGGGCAGGTGTCAACACGGAAGGCACTATCTTCAATAAATCTGTCCAGCTGCTGGGATATGCAGACGACATCGACATCATCGGTCGGCAGCCCGTGAAGTAAGTTAGTAATATCCTTATTTCTGCTTCAATTCATGACATGGCACACAGTCTTGCTAAAACTACAAATGGTCTTCAAATTACGTTCCTTGAATTTGTCCCAAAAATAGTCAGTCACCGGATCATCGGTTGCGATCTTCGTTGATTGTCAATGTGTTACCAGCTTCATTGTAGGAGAGTTATGGGCCAACCTTACCCAGCATATAACCTCCAACAGACAGTCGACTTCTGTGGATATGATGACATTTTACGGGTGAAGGTGTGAGTTTTAGGTCCAAATCTAGATGATCAAGGAAGCCTTGTCCTGGCAGAAAAATAATGCAATTTCTATCAGAGATAGAAATCTCTGGAATCGCACTCGTTTACTTCAAAGGCCACTTTAAACTGTAATTTGTCTCCCCTGGAAGTGTCTGAGCAGTTTTACATTCACTTATGTATGTTGGATACCAGGCCACAGAAACATTGGCAGGACTGATGACACACTAGACTGGGTACACCCCACAGGATCCTGTCGAAATGGTGGAGACTGGGTAATGGGCCTCACTACAAGCAAACTCTTGCTAAGATTGGATACTTTTAGTAGTTCCAACCGTAGATGGGAAAATCTTCCTATTTGCAATGTTTCAAGGTTGATCTGGTCTAGACCACGTTATCGGCGTTCCTATTGGACACTGTCTAATAGGCCAACATGCCGAAAGGCTGTTCTTTTTCCAGATGATTTCTTGTAGGGATGAGCGAGCAAAACTACTGGTCTAATACTGTTCTCCGGTGATCCTAGTTTGAAACGTTAGCAATATCTTTTGGAAGAGTTTTTCAACTTTACTGCCATCCGCACTTATGGACTTGAAATCATAGCTAGCTAGAGGCTTGCTATCTTGACAGTATCGAGTGAATTTCTGAACGTATTTCGGGGGAATGTCATTGTTTTCGCTGGGAAAATACGCCGAGGCACACACGATGCTCTGTGTTCCCCTCTTGGTGAAAAAACCAGTACCATATCTTGAATGAAGCAGTACCCTATCTTACAGAGTATTGACACATTTCAAGGAGAAAACGTCTATGTCTACGACGAGGTGAAGAAGTACACATTTCTCTGGATCTGAATGCCAATATTCTTGAGCAGACTCTTGTCTGATGGAAGCTCAAAACTCTGTGGAAAGAATCTACGGATGAAGTGTGACTTAAGGAAGTAACCCCCTAATCCACCAGTTCTCTCTGATCTGCGAAAAAGTAGCCATTCCGTGCCGCTTGTCATGTTTGCTTAACCCAATCGGGATGTGCTTAACTTCCTCCATGAAAGTCGTGCGAGGCGTTAGTTGGTCGCGATAATACCTAATTTATTTAGCGGGAGTATTGGCTCTGGCTGAAGCTTAAGTCTCTACTTTCGCATCTGTGTACAGTAGAGCATCTTAAACTGCCTTACTTACTTACTTTACTTACTTAACCGGCTCTCGACCCCTGAACAGTCTCTGCCTGATACACGGAAGCTTGAAACTACCTTCAATCAAGGGCACGCTGTCCAATTGTCCAGACCAAGAGGTAGGTTCCTTCTCTTCCTTGTCGTCTCGAACCTGGGGCTGTGATTCGAAGATCCTCTCATCGAGTCCATTCACTCGATGTACCCAAGCTAGTGTAGTCGATGTGTTTTGACTTTTTGGATTACATCCGCATCTTTTTTTTGTTATTCTCTGGACCCTAGCTCATATGGCTGATACTGCGACCTAAAGGGTCTATTATATCTTAGGGTGTAATTTTACTCTAAGAGGCGTACCACCTCCCTAATGAAGGAAAGCACGTCCTTAGTTGCAGAGGCTCTAATATCTGCCGGCGAGCATATTATCTTGCGGTAGACCCGCCACCTCAGCCAATGCAGAGCTGGACATTCACAGAGAATGTGCTCAGATGATTCGTCATCTTCTGAGCAGAACCTGCATTCTATGTCTGGGCATAGATTGAGTTTGTTGAGGTGCTATCTCAGGCCGCAGTGACCTGTTAGAAAACTCAGGAGCTTTCTCATGTTTTCTTTGTCTAAACGTGGAATTTCCTTTTAGGAATATGGCTTGATTAACCTCTTGGATTGTCATGCGGTAATCAGCGCTGTGGCATTAGCCCAGTTGACGCCACAGTAAGGTTCAGGTCCAATGAACGCAGATCCTGAGCCAGCCCTGGCTAGTTCATCTGCAGATTCGTTGCCTGCAAACCCCTGATGACCCGGAACCCATCCGAGTAACATCCGTATCTTGCTACAGCTCATAGAGTAGGCTATTGTATTTTCTGCTTCATTCGGCTTCCTCGCATACGGGACCGAAAATTCGACCAAGAATTCTCAAAAGTCCCCAAAATCTGCTCTGCTTTCATGCTTCTCATCCAGCGCCTCAGCTCTATACAGTAGAACCGACAGGCTCAATGTCTTGTAGTGCATGCATTCCATTTTCCGAGTCTTGAACTCATTTGTTTCGCCAAGCCGAAGGAGCAGCGGTTTGCTCTAGCCACCATCTCTCTATACTATCGGGGTTCTCTAATGTAGATCAGTACTATTGTGTTTGTCTCCCCATCTCCTGGTTTTCATGGTAAAGCAGCAAGGAACTGCTTAAACTTAATACTGAGAGTTTTGTATCTACTTGCAGATACACCAACTAGTGTAATCCTCTTCCTACACCTAGTTGTCCATCAAAGAATTGTACTCAACAACAAAATAATTGGCCAACTTACTTAGCCAAAACTCAAAGTGTAGTACTTCTCAGGATCTATGTACCTATACAGCTCCTGTGTTTCAATCAAAAGATTATTTTAAGTGCACCACTCTCAGGGACTGCTTGACTTTTTCAATAGTTCCTCAGCTTCATACTGGTATTGGCTCCTAACCGACACTCAAAGCGCTTCAGATTTAGTATTCAATTACTGGAAACCTCATTTGCATGACAACATTCTAGTCATGGTAACAGCAACTGCTTTATTTTTTCATATTATTCATTTTATGCAGTTTTTTCGCCATCATCTCGAACAAGTTATACAGCATACGGCATATTAATAGATCCACTTATTTTCGGGTATCGCAGACATTTTTAACCCAATGACTAAGTTCTAGAGTTGAAGCAGATACAGCGTGACGAGCGCTTTGTTTTCTAAACATGCATGATGTACCGCACGTTTCAGGCTTTAATTAATTATTACAAATAGATACAATTTGTAATTGTAATTGGTACTATTATATCACTGTTGAGGTTGGCCAATCAAACTCATTTGAATTGCAATCGACGAGATCTGCATTTGACGGAAGTGCATTTGTCAACTTAACGAGATGAGATACAAGATTGCGACAACTATTTACTGATCGCATTTCGATTTTAATTTATTTCATCTGTATTGCAGTGATGGCTTGATGTGACATTATGAGCTCTGACAGGTGGTCGAGTCTATTGCGACAAATCAAACTGACAGACGAGTTGTCGAATGTGCAACAGTTTACATGTTGCGAAGTTGTGAAGTGTAAAAGATACGAGGAAAGGCCATTGGATGCGGTGTGGAGGGAAATGGAATACTAACAGAATACTGTAAAATGTTAAATTCTTTCAAGATAGACAGGGCGTTAGATAACTTACTCGAATGGATAGCACTCTCCACCTATGCAACTACTGGCCCTGCTTTCATGGTCCCTTAGTACGAGTATGTGGCTGGTAGTTCGTGTATTCCATGTTTTGTTTGATTATTGAAACGTAATTTAGGAGGGTTTATTCGTCTTTTAGGACTCGTATCGTGGAATGTTGTTGTCCATTCAGTCTATACACATAGTTTACCTTGAATGAGGATAGACAAGAAACATCAGTGAAGTGAAGACATCGCTACTGCTACCTATTAACGAAATAATAGAGGCAGGTGAGGAAGGACTGTGATACAACCAAGCAAACACAGTGACCCTTCTGAAATGAGTTCGATTCTCTATTACCGTCTGAACTGAAGTAATCATAGAACACAAAATGAAACCAGGTCCATTGGACTCCTAAAACACAAGAGAGGAACCGTCTCGGCTAAGAGTAGCTGTTTCATACAAAGGAGCAGATGGTTCAAGGAGAACGAGGCAGAACAATGGAACTTCTCTGGCATCCTCACCGAGGGTCGGTCTAAACCAACTAAGATGTCTGTGACTCCTTATCTGTAAGTCGGACCCATTTCGGGCTCTTTGGTATTTTTGGCTTTCCAGCCGTACGTGTAAGAATGTTGCTTTAGGAGTTCCATTCCATTCTTCTATGTTCGGCAGCAGAACATAAAAAAAAAAAAAATACTTTGCGCAACAGGTCGATGGGACCCAGGGCCTAGCTTCTCACAACCATTCGTGTTGTGCGTGTTATATTCTTTACACAAATGGAAGGGGCCTACTGTTTAAAACCGTATCCGAAGGGCAGATTATTATTTTAGAAGCTTTCTCAGGACAGTTGTACTCTAGGATGTTTGTCAGATGCTCGCGAGAGGTGGGGCCGTGAAAAACTTTTAGGTTTTCCCCGACTGGGATTCGAACCTCGTACCCCTTGCCCCATAGTCCAACGCACTATCCACTGAGCCACGGCGGCAATAGTCTGCCTATTCCACCCCCAGGATGGCTGATACTTTATCTTACAATTCCATAGCCACTCTCGTCACTACATGTGCCAACATATGCTGCGTGGTCATATGTAGTTGCCTGTAAAAGTACTGAGCCCGTTCTCCCTTCCGATGTTGGGTCATGTATAATTCTTTCTAGGATCCACTGCGATCTATGTGCATGATGTCGGTTGCCCTGACGACTTGTCCTTTCCTTCTACCAGGCACCTTGTAAAGAAGTCTGCAAACGCTTTTGATTGAATATTGGCGACTTCTTCTCGGACGGATTTCGATGCCGGGAACCTCATTGCTTTTCATTGAGCTTACTACAGCCAACATTTCTGCAGTGGTGAGTGGGATTGTTCCTATATCCTCTGTTTTGATAGTTGCCAGCTACGGTATTCATCATGGTCCATCATGATTCATCCAGGTCCTTAATTCTTCAACCCATTTTTTGTACCTATCATTGGGTTTTGAGTGCTGAAACCATTTGAGCTCTGTTGTCTTAAATGTGATGACCAGACAATCACTATTTGCTTAAACTTTCGGTGACTTGCCAGAAAGTGGTCAATATGGTCAAGCATTTGGTTCAATCAACTGACAATGGAAGTTTTCGTACAACGTTTTGTCAAATTCGGAAGCCATTGCCTGGTGTCTTGTCATAGATGCTGCGTTTTGCCACCTAGTGATCAGTTCACGCCTTAGCCTTTGTCTAGACCGTACTTAGCGATGGATTCGCAAGGACCGTCCATCTTAACAAATTCTTCCGCATTCGAAGAATATACATTCTCAGCAATTTGTCATTCCTTGATTGCCTTAATCTGGTTACAAAACACCAATACAGTCATTTGACACTCCTGACGAGATACCATTCGCCTCAATTCGAAATTTATTAATCGAGTATCGTTTCGAAACGAATCCCAGATTAATTGCTTAATTTTTTTTTCCTTCTGCGTGCTGTAGGACAAGTTTCACGCAACCTTATGACATAACTGGTGAGTCTCCCTTTAATTTGTTCCCTCCTCGTGCTTACTCCTCAGAAAGACGATTAATAATCTTTTTTTGGCAAACGTCAGACGTTCAAAAATCAGTAAATCTCTGTTGGCAAGCCGGGTTATTACTCAGTCAGTGGATACTGTAGATGTTACCACATAAGACCTATCGAATCATAAATACTAACCATGCCTAACCAAGTGAACATAATTTATGCTAATACCCAATACCGGTACTTTGGAAAAGACATTACAAATTAATTGAAGAAGTGCTTACACTATGTATGGTCAGATTCAATTGGCCAACGTTAGGAGGAGCTTAAGCATGAGCACGAATTTATTAAATGTGCTACACGTAGTTGACCCTTTAGCTGTTGGCGGTAATATTCTTGTTGGCCATTATATTTTATTATGCATTCTAAGGCTTCGCGATTGTGTCTTAAGATTTGTGTCAGAGTGGATGGATTGCTAGATTTTTTGAACAAATTTTCCTAATGGAGTTAGTTACTGTATTACTGGTAGCCTTCATGGGCAAAATTAATTTCCACTGTCTTTAATGCCACTTCTCTGGAACTCTGATCACTAAAGTGATATCCTACCTTAAATTCAGTCAGAAGTTTCAACGAGATGTGCGGTCACTTTTGGAGAAAGGACATTGGGTATCTTGCATACTACCTCCCAAAGCATCTCCTTACATTAAAATAGTGGCGGTGGTTCTGACTGTTCTTTGACTTGATAGGTGCCTTGATTTTGTCTACTGTGAGTAAGAGGCCTACACCATTGTGCTCATCAACCAGTTGCTGGAAGTATCACTGGTGAAGGCTTCCTGCAAAAGTTCGTTTTTCCTCACAAAAGAGTAAAGTGGTCCTAGCCAAGCTTACCTACTTAAGTGGCACTATAGGTCGGGACCTCCATTAACAATCTACTTCAGCTGCCCGGTCTTAAGCTAACTGCCTCTATTTGCGTACTCCAAGTCGGTTGATGTCTCCTTCTACATGTGGGTTTCACTAAAGAGGAGGTCTAACTCCTTTTTTGACATCAAAGTTCCATGTTAGTTCGTTATGGACCTTGATGGAGCGAGAACGTTATCCATCGTTATCCTGCATAAGCGAACGAGTTTGACAGAAATGTCAAAGCTAGACTAGACTAGACTTGCTCTATATGACTTACACTGTGGACTCTGGACTTACCTGGTCTGAAAGCACATTGATACTGGAGTTGATGAGAGAGCTGACGAAGCCTTATAGATGTTCACACAATGTGACAGATAAGATCTTGTATGCGATGTTGAAGAGACTAATCCCATTTCAGTAGGTGGTGCATGCTCTCTACCAAGTCATGTCCAGCTGCTTTCAACAACTCGGTACGCAGATTAGTCAGATGGTCCGTGCATTATATCTGGAGTATAATCTCTGGAGTGTAGTTCTTCGATCGCATGCTTCTCATTGTCTTTTTCTACTTTTGGGGAAGTCCATGCTGCTCCAGTCTCCCTTGGTCGCGGAGCTTACGAGCAGCACTCGTTCTTCTTTGTAGCATCGCCTTGTATGCCTCTTGCTTAGTTGCATTTCCGGCATTCTTTGTCAAACCAGGGGTTTCTTAGTGGAAATCGAGTGAAATCCAGCACAACAGTCGCGGCACTTCTGGTCGCATGTTGGCAGCATTGACACGGAGTGGTGGCAAGGTCTTCGACACTTGATGGGAGCGTGGGAGTCAACCGCGTTCAGCAAAGGCTTTGGGGTTCCCTTGCGATTGCAGCTTTCAACGTTAAATCTTCTCACAGTAGTTCTTATCTGTTGTGGCGCTTGGGATATCCGCATTTGCACCTTGGCAATGATTCGAGTCGATATTGGCCAATCAATAGGTTTGAACATCTAGAATGGCTTACATTGATCGGAATATGGTCAATTTGGTTGACCATTTGATGATCAGAAGACCGCCATATCACCTTGTGTATATTGAAATCGTTTCATGAAGGCTCTGATTGTGAATCGTCCTAACAACGAGGGTCTCCTTTCCTATCTTCGGGCTAAAATCACTCAACATTATTTGAACGTAATTTTTAGGACATTATTCGTAAGCCTTATCAAGGAATTCGCGGAAGGTTTCTGTAGCGGCGTTGTTCTGTGTTTGCTGAGGACATGAATTTAACCTTGACGTTGATATTCATAAGACACTTGCTCACGAGTCAAAAGCTTAAGATTTCTTGCTAAGTCTGCCTCGTACTACAAATCCACTGACGAGGGGCCAGATTTTTCAAGGACAGTCCGCTTCGGAGATATGACCACTGCTGTTGGGTCATTAAGGGTTCATCTGGCACCAACTCTTTTCCAACACCTTGGCTCTGCGGATCATGTATATCGAAGTAGCTTATGAAGGAATAGCACTGGCACTGGTAGACGACACTGTTGACTCCATCTAGGGAATTGATTCAGTGCCTCTGTCCACACTTCCCCCCCAAACTCTCATTGGATACCACCTATAATCTTCCAAAGGGGTTGGTTCCTTAATCTCCAGTCGTTGTAAAGAGATAGAATAAGAGTTGATACTGAGAGGTTATCGTGAGAAGTCCTTATCCGATCCACTCTAGTATCCTGCATTGTAAGTGAGAATTTGTGGCTAAAATGGTGGGAATTCTGGAGGTATGATGAAGATAGAGGATGTTATTGGCCCAATAAGGTGGTAACCTTGATGTTCATGATATTTGCTTCTGGAATTCACCGAGCTGTCAGTCGGCCCTAATACAAAAAAGGATTGATTGCAGTAATCACGTTTTAAGCCCCAAAAATGAATAAAACTTGATTACTCCATTACGATGGCATTCAAGACAGCAGTAAAAGATCGAATGAATTAGTCTGATATTCTTTCCTTCAGTCGACCGAAGTGAATTATTATGTCCTGATCTAATCGGCATTATTATAGACTCTAATTCACAAGATTTATACCACTCATTCGCAATTGCAAACAGCGGGTGGCTAACCTTGAGCATAGCAATCAGAATCTTAAAACATCTTCCTATGAACCATTATCAATCATGTTCTCCCACAATTTATTATTTAATTTTTTTCACCTATTCACAAACAAACAAAAAAACAATTCTTTACATACCAATGCTTAGCCATGTTCACAAGTTCCCAACTAAACCGCATCTATTCTCCGCCACTATGACTAAAACCATTCGACAAATAACAAATGTGGCATTAAGTTGAAGTTGAATTTTTTTTTCTTTTAACTCATTTGTCGCTAATCATCCTCGGTTGTATTGAAATTTCCTAAGGCTGCTGGGCTGCTTAACGTGTCATAACCTTCAGAACCGTTTTAAATTTTGTGGTCTGCATGCTTGTCACCATCATCAGATTTATTTATACATTTTTTTAGTCAGAGGTGACCAATTGATTCTTGGCAAGCATTTAGCAAGAAAACAATTTCTCTTACTATTTTCATAGTTCTGCTAAATATTTTCAAATGTATTAGAAAATGTCAGAAAAAAAAATTAGCAACAGGGAGACAAATTCTTCGGTCTGCCGAGTGGCACTACCAATGTATATCGAAAACAAGTTCGCAAGTCAACTCTTTTGTATTGTGTGACTGTTTTTTTTTAGATTTGCTTTTAATTTCCATTTTGTCATTTAAATTTGTTTATGACTAGATCGACGTAGAGAAATATTTGTACGAGTATATGTCCAACGCGCACACAAATAATAAAGAAATCTAAATTATGTTAATTAGCGCATTTTGTTTAAAAGAAGAAAAAAAAAAAATAAAATCCAAACCCAGCTGCCTCTATTGCACTATTGCCTAATGCAAGAAATCGAAAGAAAAACAGACAAAAAATACGAAAAAATAAACATAAAATGGGGAAAAAACCCACAAGTTTTATATTAACATTCAGCAAAAGAAGTGAAATGAAATAATCGTATGCTAATTCCTTAAGAGAGACAGACAAATACCAAAGATCTCTCTTTTGTACACATCAAAGAGAAGATAAAGTTTTCTCCAATACAGCGATAAACTGTGGTCATGCCAATCGGAGCAACAGTAGCATTGATAAACAGCTTTAATGCTCTGACCATGGTATGTTAAAGTTTTCTTCCCATACAGCAGTCACCATCAACTTGCTGTTGCACCTTCTCAAGCCAAGAAAACAAAGACAACAGCAACGCGCGACAGCGACAACGAAATAATTTTTACCATCGATTTCCTCCTACCACTCGACTTAAGTTTAGTTGAGTCGCGAAAGTCGTCGAGTACGCTGGTTTCTCCCGAAATTTTACATTTTTTTTTTTTTAACTTCTTCCATTCTTTCATTTTTCACCTTCTGGAGCCAGCTACTGCTCTCTTTCTTGGTGTGGTAGATTTATTTACAAAAACGCAGCGTAAATTTGATTTTTGTTTCAAATTTTAAAATCAAACAAAAAAAAATATATCATCTTACCATTTCGAGTAGAGAGTTAGGCGATGGTCATAACAGTTTGACCATTCCGACTGACTATTGTGAGATTATTGAAAAAAAAAGAAAAAAATAAAAAAATATTGCACACACAACGGATACGCCCGCGTTCTGCACTTAACAGTTCATGACAGTCTTAATTATATTTTGATATTCATTGGCTATAGTGGTGGTCTCGACGGTTTTCACTGATTTTTATTCGTTCGGCTATAAATCGAAATATATTTCTTCATTAAATGTTGTGCGCGATGTTGTGAAAGTAACAAAATAATAATATTATTATTATTAGTGTATCATACACACACAGTCTTACAAATAGAAAAAGAAAAGAAAGCGTGTAACATCGTGGTAGAAAATACAAGAAGAAAAAAAAAGTGAAATTAAAGATTGCAAAAGAAAATATACAAAAAAAAATTTTGATTCGTTCAAATAAATATTCATCTCCTTAACTTAAGAAAATAAAAAAAAAAAAACAAGTAGTTGCTAAGTGGAAATACAAATAGATTGAGACTCCAAACATTTGAGAGATAGTTTTGCAAATCCAAGTCCCCTCCAAGGATACAAGTTGTGGAAATCCCTAAAAATCGGATTAAAAACAAAAAAAAAAACAAATTTAAACAGCGGTTGAGTTGAGGAATACAAATTCGTTTGGATTGCATTTTATAGGTGAGTCGCTCGACAGTCTATTTTAGTAACAAGGTCACTTGAAGAAATTCATTTTATTCAAACCATTGAACTGAGTTGCCATCATCCAGCACACGGCTTCGGTGTAACGGTGGACTTGCCTTAAATGGAAAATCTATTTCTTTTTTTGTTTAACAAATCAAAGAGAAAAAAAAATGAAGAAAAGAATGAGTAAATACTGTTTGCATACCAAATTTGGAATTTTGTGTTGTGTGTATCTTTGGTGGGCGTTTTTGGCAGGTTAGACGGTGGGTGGCAATTACCCACAAGACAAATGAGGAATATCCCATTTAGAATGAAGAATGAAGACTACGATGGAGTGTGTGTGTGTGGTTGAGTTGTTGAGATATTTAACATTCGTTCTGGTGAATTGAAATGCATTGCATAAGTATTTCCCCTGGGCGCGTAATGAGTCAAGGTGTTGTGGAAATTGATGAATGTATCTTGGTTTTGTAGACAGTGTGGAGGTTTTTTTTCTTTTGTCAGATAAAAACTTCGAGGTGAAAAGAATCCGAGAAGACTACAAATGGGGTCATGTGTGTGGAAGATGATGCATTTTTTTGTTAATGAAGATGAAAAGCTTTGGGTTTTTTCTTGTTTTGTGACTCAGCGATAGCAGGGCATGTTTAATTGTTTTGATTATCTTCGCATCGCATTGTAAAGCGAAATTCAATTTCCAGGAAGTCTCAACGATTTACGTAATCACAAATCATTAGCCAGGAAGCACAGAGAATTAAGTTTATTATCAGGAATCATTTCTAATTGAATATAATGACAAAAGCAAAGAACGTTTAACGTATGTTAAACTAATTAGACATTTGGTTCGGTTAGACGAAAATCAGGTAGATTGTTACTAAAATGGTAAAGCAAAGATCCTAAATATGCGATTTTTTAAAGCTGGACTGGAGACAACCTGTTATTAGATGGTAGTTTGTTATGTCATGTCTTACTGCGATTAAAACATAGTTTGTCGTTCTTTAGTTTTAAGTTGTTTTGCATTTTATTACTTGAATCGAGAACCAAGTGGATGGAGATGTTTATTCTACGGACTTCTCCGTAGCTATTGTCACAACTAAACTGCTTGTACTGTGTACAATGCTAAGGGTCTGAAGAGCTGGTGGAATAGACCGATGAGTCTGTTTTGACAGTCTTTCAGTGAAACTTATTTGTGGTATAATAGTGAAAAATATGCTAAAAGGCTGCAATTACTATGGTGCTTGCTAACTAAGTCTCCTAAGTTGGTAGTTCCTAACTTCCTAACGTCACATTCTCTTCCTTTCAAAGGATACCCATCGATGGTCCTTTGTTGGCTTCAGTATAGACATTAGTTACGTCCCAGTGCTGATTATTAAATTCCTTTGTGGTACAACATCGTTCGACCTAAGGATGTCTCAACCTAAGGATCGCTCAACACAAACCAACCAAACCCCAACTCAGCATAAATGACTGCGAGACTTGTGGATTCTGTTTTAAGCTTGCTGATAGGTTTGTTGAACCCTTAATGGTGGCTGTGTGCGACTGGTAGTCATATAGGGTCTAGTATTTCATTTTACATGAATTATTCTGATCAAGATCAGGCTTATGTGATCCATAGATGATTGATTTTACTAAGCAGTTTTAATGGGAGGACCACTATCCTGGGGTTAAATGAAAATTTTGCTGGATGCACGGTTCATAGAATGCTCTCAGCGTTTCTATTCGGTATTGTTGTGGGATTCACTTCCCTTAACACCTTAACTGGTGTTTGCCAAGGTATTTTCTGTGCGTTTTCGACTTCATGGTATGGTTATATACTATGAGCAAAACTATCTCGATAGTCTTCTTCTGGTGATGAGAATCTGTTTAGTCTTATGTTTCTATAGAGATAAATTAGCCAAGGTGAGCCACAAGGCGCTGCTATTACCTATTGGGCCTTGTCCGGTACATTTCAAGAAATCATCGATGGTTTCTAATCTGAAGTAACTTCTGTGAGCAGCTTGCAGTTCGTATTCTACACTCATCACCAAACACATCCTTGCCTCGCTAATGTCATGCGATGATCGAAATTTTCTATAGAATTTCGCCTTATGATTTGCAAGATAACGAATTTTCAGACATGTCTGTTTGTCAAATAAATTGCTAGTCATATCCTTTGACACCATTTTACCTTACCTTAGGTAGTACTGACGTACATCATATGAAATCTATGAAATACTTTACAGCAGCTTCCTCTGTATATTATTATTTCCATTAAAGTCTACAGTCTCAGCAAGGTATCTTCTACAAGAAAAGTCTTAGACAAGAAAACATCATAGAATCCATTAATTTATTTTCTTATTTGCATAGTTCTTTATTTATATTTCTGTATTCAAATACGTAAGTAAGTTAGAGGCAGGCCTTAAATCTAGTTGACCTTGGGTATTGAAGCATATTTAAATAGTTAGTAGAGAACACATTCTTGTATTTAGCATGTGTGACATACATATGTATGATATTTAATAAAATTTACTGCAGGTTAGCATGAAAAGTTCAGAACTTGGTGAAGTATTAAATGTTTAAAGGAGACTTTCCATAACTCAGACAAGTCGGTAGACAGTTGGGTCCTGCGGTATTTTTCGATCAGATGTGGTCTACCAGTCGAAGTGCTTTTTTCTTAATATATCTCTTTTTTCGTGTATAACAAATATCATGTTAGGATAGGTGTGCACATACATACACAGTTGTGAATGGAAGTGAAAAACTCACTTGTATATTTTCCAAGTTCGCAAGTCAACTCTTTTGTCTACACTTCCTTCGTATGGTATACAAAGAACAGCAGCCGGCAGCAGTGAGCGCCGTGCCTCGAGTGGTCTACGGTCATGACCCCACCTATCGTGAGCTTTTAAGAAACCTCCAAGTTTTACTCTCCAGGAAAAGGTCAGTACCTCCTTGCATTGGTGGAAAGAATGTATCACAAATAGTTATGAGAAATTAGGCCCTGGATCTTTTGGACCGGTTGAGCCAAATATTTCCGTTTTTCGTAGCTGGCACCCGTAACGAAATGCCTGCCTGTAATGAAGAATTTAAGATTAGAATAGTATCCCAATGCCCATGGAAGTCGAGAATCTTACCGCTGTCCTTAGTTCTTCGACATGAGTTTTGGAAATGGTATTTGAACTCAGCTTTTCGAGGTTCACTACCAATTCACACATTTGTGTGCTCTTCTATGCACACTCATCAGAGAACTTTGCTTTCTTTTCAGTTCGGGCTACATTTTGTTTTTGCGTTATAAGGTGACAATCTACTTAACACGAAAATACATTTTCTACGTCGAATCGTTGCTTCTCTATCAAGAAATTAGTTTCGAAGGAACTCCAGTCGGTATTCTTCTCTGCTCTGAGCCCCACTCCTTCATTACTATTACAGTTTTGAAGATAGTGCTCCAGCTCCTTTGAGTGCTATTTTTCTATTTTTTCATGAGCAGTTCTACCAGACTCTAATATGACCTCAAAGTGGACACTGCCTGTATACCTTAAGTTTATGTAGATCTACCTAGAGCTGGAATCTGTAGAAGGTAAAGGATATTCTCCACCGTAGAAGGAACAATCTGTCTCCGTATATATAACACAGGTACCGTCCGTACAAAATTTTGACTTCCTTGGACTCCAGAAGAAAGTATGGGTCTGGATCCTATTCTCATGAACATCTTCCGGTCTAGGTCTTGAAGCAATTATCCGTGCATGAGTACATTCAGGAATGGTCAGGAATTGTCTCTCTTCTGGATGTTGTAAGTTTCGTGCTGGAATTTTGAACAGGGGTACAACATTGATCCTCTTTTAGACATTTGGACTACAAAGTCGTTCGGAATTGTGACTCATTGTCACAAGTGAGCTGAATAAACCAATTGGAAACCATATCATGTCTTCCCCTAAAAAACGAAACCAATAATAAAACTAAAATCCAACATAAAAGTATTTCCCCAGCAAATCACGATACCAACCAAACATTATGACCCCATTTATTGGCTCCTAAAGACTCCCAGGCTATTTTCAAGTCGCCTCACTGGAAATGCATCACACGATTTCCTTCAAACACAAAACCAATAAAATACGCCTCGCTCTTCGAGCACTGCACATGGCATATACATGAATTTCTTGTCACGTAATTCTTATTAATAATCGAATACGTTCTCACAAATCGGTTATCGGTATGAAAAGGAAAAAAAAATAAATATTTTTAATAAAATATAAAAGAATAACCTCTTAGCGCGGCGACATATAGCGACGCTTCCGAACGTCGGTGATGTTTGGGGTCAATCACCGATACGTGTTGGCGCGTCCAATGCTTGGCATGGGGAGGCCCCCTTTAGTGGACTGGTAGTTCCTTTTTATCATTTGTCCTCTCTCGCTCCCAGAAGTGCATTAAAGTACGTGTTGCTTCGGTCAAATAGAAGAATTTGTCCGCAATGGGATTTTATGTGCCTTTGGCCAACACGGCGGCGTGTGGAATGAGTTTTATTGGTAAGCAATTGGTTTGATAGGGAAAAGTGTTTCCTTTTACTTTTTCTTTTCCTTTAACAAGGAAGTGAGCAATGGGTACCAAGTTTAAAGGGCTCTAATAGCCGGGAAATGGCTTCCTCATTGCGAGATGGATGTTTCTGGTAAGAGTTGGTATTGGAATCATAATGCAACAGGACATTCCATGATCCTGGAGAAATAACTAGGAAAAGTCTATACTACGGATTACCTCACTCCGTTCCTAGATTTTTCATAGACCGTTTACTAGCTCGTTCCCAAGTAGGGAAGAATGGAAAGATGGTCAGCCTGCCAACACACGTTCCATCTCTATCTATGCAGGTGGATCTAAGATGGATGTAGGCGTAGGGTATGGCATTTTTCTGAACCGCTGGGGATATCTAGATCAGTCCGCCTCCCGAACCATAGCCGTGTTTTCCAAGCGGAGGTCCTGGCAGTGACAATAGCTGCCCGTGAGACTGCGATGAAGGCAATACCACTGGAAGCGATTACTGCAAACGAAATAAAATCCAAGCTTGTGAAGTGCTGTCGCGAAGAACTCAGGGTTCTTGGAACACAGCACAAGGTTACACTCTGCTGGGTCCCTGGACACGAAGGTATTCCAGGCAATGAGAAGGCAGACGAACTGGCAAGAAGAGGCTCTGAATCTACATCGCAACAGGTAGACACCTCGGTGTTCATCCCGCCTTGCACATTGAAGCAAAAGGCATGGATCTTGGCCAGAAGTGAGGCCAATAGTAGATGGACCTCCCTGGACACCTGTGTGATCACCAGAAGCCTATGGCCTTGCTTTGACAAGAGTAGGACCGACCGAATTATGCTAAAGGACAGGAAGTCTCTTTCTGTCCTTATAGGAATTATTACGGGGCATAACTCTCTTCGGTACCACATGAGAAAGATTAGTCCATGGCGGAAGCGGCCTTCTTGAACCATCAGTTTCAAGTTGTGTGTTAGCTAATTCAACATTGTTGCTCAGAATTTGCTATTCTTTGTTATGTAAGGTGTCCCGTGTGAGCCAGTTTTTCTTTGGTACTCTTCCTGACTCTTCAGAACAGTCGAAGTTCCTTCATGATTATTGTTGCAACCCGTTTCCAAGCGTCCCACAACCTGGTCGATGTCAACATGTGGCCTTATACTGAAGCGAAGTCACTATCAAAATACGTGATGCACATCTCCTCCAGACTCTCCGCTGTTTAAGCATTTAGGAGATTCTTTGAGACCAAACCTGTTATAGTACACTCGAAACCAGCCATTTTAGTTTAGGAGATGGCTTAAATAGAAATCTACTTCTCCGTAAATTCGGTAAATCAATTTTTGGATAGCCAGTATAAGACGATGGGTCCATCTTTCTTTGGTGCCGCCGTCCCTATACCAGTTGTGGTCCACTGAGTAATAGGAGTTCTCTAGTCCTTTTCTTTAGTTGAATTGTGCTCAAAGTAGTCTCAAAATGCGCCAGGAGGAGAGTACACCTCACTTAGCGATGACCATCTTGTGGAAGTCCAAGGTAATTTCGAATATGAGTGATTTGCTGGTGGCATTTGATTCCGAACCTATCTTAGCTGACTCATTGCCCCTTTCATTCCCATTGAAGTCCACGTCTTTTGGGATCCAGCAGAGCCTGATGCTGTGCCTTGAGGTAAGGGATTTGAACTCCTCTTTATAGCTTTTAACCAGTTCTGACACGTTTGTGATGGAAGTGTTACTTGTTACTATTTCCTCAGTGAATAAAACTATTTGGGTTACAATCGACCAAATACTTACACTTCAGCAGATCCTGGAAAAAACCCAAAGAAATTCAGATCGATACTCAACATCTTTGTATCGGTTTTAAGGCCCCCTTATGTCAACACTTATAGCGATGAGCTATACAGAGCCGTGTCTAGTTTGAGCATCCCTGCCCTGCAGGATGACGATAGAGAACACTTTCTGCTCTATAAAGGTCGGTCTTACCCAGACCTTCGATGTCAAAAGAGGGTTCAGACAGACTGTCACACTTAAGAAAGTTGTACCAAGTTCACAAGTCAACAAGAGGTACAATTTATCGAAGGCTTGTCCAGTACTTGTATACGTTCATGACATTGCGTAAGGATCTCGACTTTAAACAAAGATAGTCTGCGTGAGGATAAGATTTTTGATTCCAACCTCGCCAGTCTCTTTCTCTTTACAAAGATTAGAGGAATTGAGCGACTTACATATGATGTCCTCCTCAATATAAAAGAATTAATGCAGATGCTAAGCAGCCACTAATTTAGGGACATCTCATCCTACTGCAACTCTTACCATCCAAAAACTCAATTTCTCCATTTTTCCATTCCATTTCGGGTAGGGTTCTGCATGGACCGTTCGTACCATGAGACCATAGTGGGATCCTCTGTCATGAGTGCAAAGACTTTCTACTTTGTCTTGCAAAGACTGTGTACATATAGTTCCTTTTCTATTCTTTGACGCTAGAGATAGCCATATGTCGTCATAATTAATGTTGCCTACTCCTTGAAGACAGATTGGAATCGATGACTGAAAAGTCGGGGTACTCTCCATCGTGAGCTCTATCGACAGATACCTACATTTAAGAGAACAGTGCGTCAAATTCACCTTGACCCAACAGCCTATCTACTAGTGTGGTAATGGAGTCCTAGCCAATCCTAGTAAACACATCTTCATTGAATGGATGAAAGTACGTCTGTTGTCATGAAAGCAGATGGGTGCCACCTCCTATTATGAAAGACCTACACTACTCACTTGAGTGGATCCAAAATAATGATAGATGAACACGTAAACGCCTATGGGCGCAGCACACTTCTTAAACCAAACCACCGGACGGAAGTTCAGCTCAACTAGTTGTAAGCCAACTTAGTAGATACAAGTGCAAAGTACAACCCAAACATGCACATTCAAAGTATCTTTATAAAAACTACGTTTTAATTGTTACCAAGGTGTCATCACTGCAATGGTTATGACTCAACCTGGAAGGTAATATAATAAAGAAAACAAAAAATGTTAATTAACAGACAGAATATCCGTCCCACATTAATGCGTAGGAATGCATAATAAGCATGTGAGTGCTGTACAAGTGGTACAAGTCCAATGGCAGTATTCAGAAACTTGGCATTTTATAAAATCCATGAATGCTATCCCATGACTGGATTACAATTTTTTCTATTGTTTTGCCAAAGGAAAAGAAGGAAAATTGCAAAATTTTCGTTCAGGAAAAGAAAACAACATCAAACGACAACGAAAACACGTTTTTTTTTTTTGCTGTTTTTTTCATAACATCTTCTTGTTTAACAGAAACTTTCTATTTTCATTTGGTGACAACTTTAAGTTCCCGAATTTGAAGAGCAATATACTGTAGTTGGCCTTTTTTTATTTTTGTTTACTTGTAACTTAAGCAATTCGATAATCTTCAAATGTTTGTTGATATTTACTTAATAGTTCAAGCGATAAAGATACATTCACTCACGGAGCCACATTACCTTTCATTTTGCAATGAGAGTCTTATTTGCGGCAATGAGCGCAATAACTTCTTTTAGCACGACCAGCAATTTATGTTGTTGTCATTTTGCACGCTGAAACTTTGTTTTATTATTATTCGATGAAGTCGATGTGATTGGAAGATTACTGCTAACCTATGGCATCGATTCGAAAGTAAAGGTTGGATTGTTTACTTAACTGATTTGAACAGTGATGAGGATTTTTATGGCTAACTTGTGGAAATCAAATGAATGGGGGGCGGAGGAGATGGTGTGTCCCAAAAAATTAAGCGGGAGATCATTAAGTCAACTCAGAGGGAACATGTATCTGGGTGATGATGCAAAGGTGTGGTATCTGACACCGATTGGAACTTTGGCAATGATTGCTTTAACACCATCTAGTGATTGTCAGTCCATTGTAGGTCCATAAGAACATATTCTTCATTGATCTGGTGATGATGATGATCTTGCTGATGTCATTCTTGCAAAATTGAGTAAGTTGGCTCAGTCCAATGCGAAGTCCAACAAGGTTGCGTTCTAAGCCATATGCTCTTCACTCTCATCATCAGCTGTCTGATTACTGAAGTGCTATGCTTCCAACTTTGGAAAAGATGACTGGTATCGTATTTTTAAGCGATTCGGCAAATACGTGTACGTTATCAAACCCAGTTCGGATAAACACCCGCTCGACACTTGGTAGACCACATCAATGGCAAAGTTTCAAAGAGCAGCACTTGCATGGGAAGGGTAAGCTACTCAATCAGCAAATGCTATGGGTTAACAGCTAATGGTTTGAAATACTAGAGCAACCAAGTGAATAAGAATAGAAATATTCTATAAGCTAGGGTCCAAGAAAAATGATTCACCTGCTCACAAGCCAAACTAATCAAAGCTACTTGGTAGAGTGCATGCACTAATCCTTTTTCACTTTATGCAATTCAGTGAGTCAAGCAGCGTTTAGGACAACCAAGTGCTCATTCGAAGTTTTTGATAGACACAACCAGACCTAAGCTTGTCCCATAGCTAGTATGAGAATAAACTGAATAAGCATGGTTGGCTTCTTCTAGGTTTCTGTTGCTTATATCATCAGGAAAACTATACCATGGAGCTGTTTAGGAAATTCTCTCAAGCTTTCCCCCGGCAGGGAGGGTTTGCTGTGTCTTGGAAGTCACCAGAATTAAGGTAGATATCGACTAGATCCCTAGAGTATTGTTTAGTGGATAATTCTCCTACTGCCTCTGCTGCTAAAGGTTTTCGCTTGGAATACACAACACTTATCAGAGATGAGTAGCTGCAGGAACCCATTCTTTCATTAGCCTTTGACCTTTCCGTGAAAATTGAGATGGATGGAGCATTTGGGATTGGGCTGAAGTGCATGGTGGTAGATTATCTGTGTCAATGCACAGTACTACCCATCTTGCAGTAGTATAGTGGCCGATGTTGCCTCTTTTGCCAAAATTCAATTGTTTCATACGTAAGGCATTGTTTGTCCTTTAGTTGCAAGTCTAAGGCAATCTGTCCAAGTATAGTTTCAAAGGCTGCGAATGACGTGGTAGTGACATCCATAGATCAGATTGGATCTGGATTTTACATTTTTCTCTGAGTGCAAATGTAAGCACTTACTAACTTATAAGTTCATCTCCCTGGAATACAAACGTGGCCTTTCCGTGGTACCTTGATCATGACCAAACTGTGTCCTATTTCAGTAATATACGTATTCAGCACGTATAGGGTGCACATAATGCCTGTACACTACAATATTATGATGTTGATCTTATTCAGCTCATTTAGAAGTTCAATAACAGTCTCCAGGATTGTGTTCTTCCAAAATTTAGATTAAAGCAGCTATGTACCCAGATTACACGCACATTATAACACACACGTCTTCCAAGAATTCCCATACTCAAACCTTTACTATTGAAGATATATCTAGTAACAGTGTTACTAATTCCCCCAAAGTTATCATTGCTCTCCAGTTGGATGTCTTCCGTGTAGATATCCATATTTTCTCGGACACTGAGTTTACTATATATTCAAAGTTGCAGTATACACTTCCTCTTACTGATCGTTGGGAGCAATACATGTTATAAACACGTATAAGCACGTATTCTCGGACATGAATCCTTGGCGCCGAATGTACACTTTTGTTCTTCGTCAGATGTTGATTGAAATTGTTCATAAAAAGCACGATCACGTAGAGCTATGAGGGGGGGTAACTGCAGTTGCAGATGTGTGATGCAAGAAGAATTGTAATTTCATTCACATGCCCATTGTGAAGTTTATTAAAAAGGTCTAGGTTCACTCTTAAGGTGGTAAATGCATCTGTTCTCTGCATGACGGTATACAAAGTGAGTGAGAGTAAGGTAAGGAACTTAAACACTTTGCAGAATATTCAGCAGTCCAGACTACTCCCAATAAACATACTCTTTACCCTATTATCTGCGAATAACCACCAAAAGGCGTGGAGGTCTCCATTACAACCACACCAGTTCGCTGATCAACTCTTTTATTTCCTCTCCAAAGTCATGCAAACAAAGTGATTTTTTTTCAACTTTCCGGCTTTTCTCAAACGAAAATCTAGTGAAAATACAATTTCTTTTTCCTAATACTACCACCTTGCAATAAATTACAGTAGCAACGAGCTCCTACAAACATGCTAATTACACGCATGTAGAAAGACCTCACGCACGCGAGCCTCCGCCTCCGATTGCATGGTGGTTTTTTTACTCCTTCTGTTATACATATACATATTCCATTTCCTATAACATTAGTTAGTTAGACAAAAACATGCTTTACCTCAACGGCCTATTCATATACTCATTTGCAGTAAATTCTTTGAAATTGCATACAAAAGCATACATTTTTTGCCTCATCCACGCTTGCTAATAAATCTCTTTAAGTACCTACTCGATTTCGATACATTAACATTACTCAATAATTGCCTAAACACTTGAATGTCTCTTGAGCATTTGTATGTGAAAATCTTGCTTTCATACGACATTTTCCACAACAGAGGAAGCCAGTCGGGTGCAAATACCATTGAATTTTTTGTTTTTCAACAAAACCATCGTTTTCTGCGAGACTGACTATCCAAAGTGAAAACTCATAGAAAAAGCAGAGTATCATTTTTTTTTCCGCTTGAATAAATCTGGCAGTGCAAGTGCAAAACATAAAGTTGTTCGAGTCATGAAAAAATTTGTTGTTTTTCTTGGCAGAGTAAGAAGACATACACTTACACCAGTTGCTGCTGCATTGAGGCAAGTCGAAAGAAACTCTCTCTAAATTGAACCGCGGATATCAGTGTATGGCGTATAGCCCGCCAAAGCACATTTAATTGCATTGGATATATTCTCCCCACTGTATAGATACACATTTTTTTCCCCACCACTGTAGGTAGGTTTTTCTTGTCTAAACAATAAACTGTGAGTTATTTTCTGAGTTCATTACGTTTGATGGCTGAAAGTATTGTTGGTAGCAATGGATAGACGGCATACATATATGTGCATATGGAGTAGTGAATGTGAAAGCAGGTGACTTGCGGTCGATAGTTTTCTTCTTTTTTTTTTTTGGCTGAAAGATATTACGAGTAAGCCATTAAACGGGGGTAAACGGGGCGCGGCGATCATATGAACCAACTGCAAACTCATTGTCCGTCTAATTGGAAAGAAATTTGGTTTTATCAGTTTCACTTTTCAGTGACAATGGTCAAGTGGAACTTTTTTCATCTCGTTGTATCTGATTAATGACCGCTGTGCAGTTAAATATCTTAATTCACTTTTTCCTACGAATCAAGTGTGTCTAATCTGATCGTTTACCTTACATCGGGTGGAAGATAATATTTGTTTCTAAGAAAGAAAAAAGGAAAAACTTTCTTATTGAGTCATTAAATTGCTCGTAAAAATAAATGTATGTAAATAATGTAAGGTAATAGTACGCCCCGTGGCTAGTAGCCAAAGAGCACTTATTTCCTCCCGCTACTGATAAATGGCATGATGTCAACGACATCTGATTGAAATTAGAGATGTTTTTTTGGATTTTGTTTGTCTTATTAGACACACGCATCCGCTACGCATTCATTGCTTTCGGTGAGTAATGGGTGCTTTTAGGAATTCAATTTACTTGCGCTGGTTAGATGGAGACAAAATTTTGCTACTTCTGTTTCCCGAGATGGTAATAATCATTAAAGTTGGGTGGTCCAGAGGTAATGAACCTTTAAATCATTCCTCATTATTTGTCTAACTTTTTAGGAAGAATTGTGTAAGGTTAATGTGTCTTCATAGAACGATGATGGGGCAGATTTGGCGAAATGATGAGATGTAGAATGGATGTAGGAGGAAAGCGGATTATTTGGTGTTGTTATTAGATATTTGGTTTATTTGTTAGCAATTCTCATTCTCTCTTATTAATTCTTTGGAAATTAGTTCCTAGCACCTGCAAGTTCACCACAAGTTTGGCTATGAAATTCCTTCACTGTGGACTTCAAGTAAATAGATTCTGACAGATTCTGTCAGTTTTCTCCCAAGCACTGGCTGAATGGCTCAGATTTTTTAGATTTTTCTGAGGCAAAGAGACTCTTTTTCACTTTCAAGGCTCTTATTCCCTCGAGACTAAGCTAGCAAAGTAGTTGATTTCATAGAAAATAATTGTGTGTCTGTATACTGAAGGTTCCATGGTATCATCTCCAAAAAAATTGAACGCTTATACCTCCTTGATCGCCAAATGGAGACACTGAATACAAACAGAGACCATGTTTTGTTGAAATGTTCTGAATTACTGCTTGTCTGTCGGCGACATGGCAGAGCGAATCAAATTAACGTCCAGCTTTCTCCATCAGAAAAGACCTACACTTGGCACACATTGGTACCAGGTATATCCATTGCTTCGTACTGAAATCCACCTGTTCCTAGGGTTCTCATAGCGAATACCTAAAGCCCTACTGTTTTGTTGTGGTCTGAGTACTACTCATCCATAGTTCAAGGGGATATTCTTAAGATGGAATCGCCTGTAGAGTGTAATATTTGAGTCGGCTAACGTATCTGACGAAGAGACAGTTCCAATGCCACTTTTGCTCTTGTTCTCTCAGTTGAGTCTTTACCAAATGAAAGCCAAGTTAAACTCTTTGTTCAATCCTTGTGCAATGAGTTGTTCAAGCACGATGTGAGGACACTAGACAATCTATGAGTTTACCAGCCTCTATACTCTTGTCATTCACCGAAATTTATTTAACACTGTTTCAACCATTTGGAATGGTTTCTTCTCCTCTGCTATGGTAGCCATAAAACGTAACTTTTTGCTCTTCTACTTGGACAGCTGAGGGCTGTAGTCTGTACGTGTTGATCTTCATACACCTTCCGCAGATTGGTAGAGCTTAAAGGATGATAAATGTGACTATGCCTTGATCTTCCAATGAGATGTTGAAGATTTCTGATTCTTACTGTTTGTCCATAGGTACTGCCTCATTTTTTGTTCTACAAGACACTGTTGAACCATCCTTGTTGACAAGTTACTGACCTGCTACTGTTCCAAAAGTAAGAAAATTGAATGTTTAACATCGAACTGCTGCAACTGGTATAGACTAGGATGAACCTACTCAATAGAGTCGAATACCTCCGAAATCAAATCCTCTATGAACTTTCACAGCGAAACATCTATTTTGTACGAACTTTACCCTGCGGATGTCAGAAAGAAAATCTTGTGGTACTGCTCGTATTGGGTATATGCAAAGAGTACGCTGTACAGACTGTTAAACGACATTGATGACCAGCACTCCAGTATATTCCCTTCTTGACATACATGACTTAGTGGTAGCGATATAGAAACACAATGACAAGGGTATCATGGAGCAATGAACTTTGCGGTAAACACTCATTGTCTCAGTCCTATCGCATGGCGGGCAAACAGTGCGATTATGGTTATACCCTTGTTTGTTTCGAGAGAATAAAAAATCAATATTGGCGTGAGTTTCGGTTCCATTTCCATGCACAACACCAGACACCGACACCGATACAATCAGAAATGAGAAGGACAATAATAATTCCAATCCACTAAGCCTTTAATCACCTCTTTGGCTCTTGGCTGAAGGCCTTCTTTTTGGTCATAATGATTGGAGTGGCATTTGAAATGAAGATCTACTAAGAGGGTACATGTTGAAGGGAATGATGAGACGTACATGTGTATGTGCAGAGTAAAACTAATTTCCCAACTAAAAATCAATCGACTAATTGTTGTCTTTGGCTTGAGGCGTTCAAACAAGGCTGATTACCGCGTCTAATCGAGATTATCTCATTAATTCATTATCTCCACTCCGACTGCAGCTATTATTATTTGCACTCACTCAGTGTTTCTTTTTTTTTTTTGCAAATAGATGTTAAATAAATTCCAATCGTGATCGAATTAATCTTTTTTTCCCTCAATTAATTCATCAACTCAATCGCGAGACAACAGTAAATAAACGTGGCTCCGTATAATCATATTTCAATCATCGCGATTAACTCGAAACTCAATTCAAGTTCGCTGTTCAACTCTTTTGTTTTTGCATTAGAGCGCAAACACACTCGAACGCGGCAACGAATTTAGTTATAATACCGTATTGCTACCAAAATTATTGCTAAAATTAAAACAAATTAACGTGTTAAAGGAACGAAAAAAACAATAAAAATATATATTCAGTGCAGTATTCTGTCAAAAAGGGGGGAGCAGGCGGGTAGGCAGACACTTTGCGCAACTTGTTGTCGGACGTTCCACATGGGAAGATGGTACGGTGTCCATAAATTAGAAATTGTATTTGTTTTGTCCGAAAAAAGAAGGTGTTGTAATATAATTTCTTTCGTTTTAGTTAGAGGCATTAATTTATGCAAATTAGAGAGAGTGGAAGTCAAATTTTTTTTGTTTTTGGAAGGAGGGATGTTGAAATTGTTTTCTCATGACCACACCACGATTGGATTGGGTTTTACCTTTCTTTTGAAGGTTCTGAGGGCTGGCAAAAGAGGGAAAAGAAACGAAGATAAATGTTGTATTCAACAGGAAAACTTCACACATATTCAGTCAAAAGATAACAATCTGAAGCGCGTCTTTGAGTCATGGTGAAGATCTTTTTCAGAATTCGTAAAAGCGAAGACAAAAGCCTCTCGACGCGCAAAGTGCATATCTTTGAATTCGCATAAATTAAGATATCTTCTTGCACTCCTTGGTTTTTTGTTTACTGGCTGGCGGATTCTTGAGATTTCACACGAGGCTGACCGAATAGCAAATGCGTTGAAAGGTGGACTAAAGAGGTATCTGTCGCCTTCATTCAAAGGAATTTATTTCAGTTCTTTATATTTGACGTTAAATAAACTTGTTGGGTCTCGTTCCGACGTTTCGGCGGTCATTTTTGGAAATCTGACAAATACACTGACGGAGATTACTGGCCCGATGATGGCTTGATAAAGTTCTGAAGAGTCTACCACAGGTTAGCGAACCTTATTTGAATGACAATCGAGTGTTTATTATGCAACAGGCGTACGTTTGTTCTTCCCACTTTTCATATGGTTGACTGGTTGCTTTGAACGGATGAACGGCGATAGTAGTGGTTGGGTTGTTTCGTCTTTTTAGCTGTAAAATGTTCTATACTCTCTCTCTCTCTCTGTGTGGATGGATAACAAAAACGGACGGACAAATAAATCGTGAAAATAAAATCAATCCAAGTGAATAGATACACGTAATGAGTAAGCAAGTCAGGAAATCCATTGCGCTAAATATTTTTTGAACTCTTTCTGTGTGCCGTTGTGTCGTATGCGCGTCTGCTTCTGGTGAAGTGCCACCAAAAGAGGCAGCAACCTATGGTCTTAAGAATACCAATAGCTTCTAGCGAATTGGTGTCGTCGTCTTCATCGTTGTCTGCGTCGTCGTCGTCGTTTGGTTAGCACACAAGTGCAGAACAAGAGAGTGCCACTCGCCCCAAGAGCTGTTACCAAATGCTTACTATGCACGGATTGAAAATCTTTACATTGTTTGAAGGAAATATCTCACACGAGAAGATTCGCAGTGTGTTATTCAACTCATGTATTATTTAAACACACACCTACATTGCGCGTTTCAAACCAATTTCGTTGAGTGAGTATCTTTTATTGTCTCAGATGGTGCTCCGGTACTATGGGAGCTGTGTTAAGGTGTACCACCTCATCGTTGAGGGATGAATTTGGATGTCACGTTTGCTTGGCTGATAATGTTTTGATAGTTTGCGATTTATTTGCACTTCTACTGTTAAGTGCTTACGATTTGGTTACACAAATCAAAGGTTTGTTTAGAAAACTCCCTCAAAGAAAAACACTTTTTCGCTTTATTTTGGTTAAATTTACATATCATTGTGATTGCAATCGGTTTGCAAATATACGCTCCAATGGTGGCTTCGTATATGGGTTGATGCTTGGTCTAGGCTGGTGAAGTGTTGACTTCCAAAACATGTAGGCATGTGGTGTGAGATAATAAACATTCGCGTTGCTGGTGGTATTTCATGAAAAGTGCCATGGAGATGTCTATTTCTTTAGATTTTTTCCTTCGCCCGCTGATTAATTTGAATAAAAATGTAGTTGATGGTCAACGGGTTTTGGGACTATGACAATTATTTGAATTTTTTTTTTCTATTTCAAGGCATATTTAGGCGGATTGGTTGGAACACATGTAGAACATAGATGGTGGTTTCATTTTTTTTCGCTGTGTGGAGTGGTAAACACCTTGTTATTGATGAATAAATTGTGCCAAGTACAAGCGTAATGTTTCAGAAAAAATGTATCTGAAGTGAGTTATAACGAATGACACTTGAATGTTTAAGTATCTGTGGCTTACCAGTGAGCTGTGTAAGCAAGAAGGAGTGAAATATTTGGTGAAGGAAATGGTGTGGGATGTTTGTGAATGGTTTTCCGCGTGGTATACCATTGTTTTTTTTAGAAAAAATGCATAGATTGGTCGCAGCGTGGATGTTTCATTGAGAAAAATATTAGGTAACCGGGTATGCAATACTTGTGAATAGACTTGATAAGAACAACGCAGATTTCTGTTGCTTTGTTTCCTGGAATAGAGTTGAGCAGCTTAAGTTAAAAAAGAGCTCGTGATGAACCTTTTTTGTTAAAGTTGTGAACGACTTTTGCTACAAGTTCGTACAGCATTTCATACTCTTTGGGAGATAAAGTTATTTTCAAGCGAATCACTGCCATAGTAGACCGATACCATTTCATCCTTAAATTGGGAGCTCTTGCAGATATCAAAGGACAGAGTTGTCCTCATTTCCAACTGATAGCCCAGTGTCTAAAAATTATTCCAGAGAACCTGTCTAGATATCCAAACGCTTGTTAGTGCCAAGATTTAACCATTGTTGCGAAGTTCTAGGTATTACCTGGAAGATACTATTGTGCAAACTATCGAAAGAAAGTCGGTGTACTAGTAGTGAAACCAAAGCTTAAATTAATGCAGTTCTTCTTGCATTTGAGGCTTAAGAATCCCCATCCCCATCCCACTTCTGGACTCCATTTACGTAGTTTATAGTGAAGGTGTCATAAATATGACTAATTTACAACCACTTTCTTCACCATATTGTGTTATTATTAGGAAAGCCAGTGGCTGTTTGAGTCAAAATAGTAGCCAATCTCTTAGTACTACTTCTCAATAGTAGTAAAGCCTGTACATTTAAACCAAACAGTGGAAGCCATGTTCCAATCCTGAAAAACCTACATTTGACTTTAAAACTTTGTCTGTCCGATTCCGTATTCTGCTGAGGACATCTAGTTGGTAAGAATGGATCCTTAATGATGGAAGACGCTTGATTTGTTTATATATTTGCCCATAGGAAGTCTTTATAGGCAATAAGCTGGGAGTCTTCTCGCATTGGCCCCATTTAAGAAAGAAACAAGCGTGATGACAGCATGCAGCCTTGCGGCACTCCAGTAGAAAACTTGTTTTCTTAAATTTGACGTCTCGTCTATGCAAAGCTCATATGCAAGGATCTTATTGTTGTGCTGTATATGGATAAATTCAGTCTACAGGGACAGGTATTTCTCTTAATGTGAAAGCTCTTCAGTTCTTGGGGCCTCTTTTCAAACTTTTCATTATAGCTAGGTTAGCTTCTAACGGGAAACAAGTCCTACAGCTTTTAATAAGTGCAATCCGTTCAAAGTACTGAAAGGGGAAGTGGATAGAGGAACACCCTGTCAGAACGAACTCTTATACCTTTTAGGGTTAAAATGATGAGCACTCTTTCTCAGACTACTTCCTATTTAGTCTAGGGGACCATCCAATACTTAGAAACTACAAAAAGACTATCTGGGGTTGCTTTAGGGTTCCTTTCCTTTCGCCTACGGAATCTACAAACAGAGGAGTTTGATTGCATGGTTTCTTTAAGATGCCACTCACTGGGTTGTCATCTTCGCAATCTTCGGGGCAAGAAGAAGCCACTGCAGTCTAATAGAAATCTAGGTATTCTTGCGAAGAAAGGCAGACTCCTGTTTAACCTAGTCATAAGCTGTCTCTTAGGATAGGCAGAACTTCACTATCAAAGGAAAAACGACGTTCCTGGAGACTTTTCTACAGAAGCATTGAAGAACCCTCTAAAGTCTCGAAACTACGAAAAATCCTCTCCAAAAACCCCTCTATTCCCAGCTAGTTAATGCGGTAGATACCCACTAGGTCACCTCTTGTAAGGTGTCCACTGGACACGTATTTTCCTGGTAATTCCTCCGTTTCCGAACCTCCATTCGAAAACTCCTTTTTCTCACTGTGCAGCAACTCCACGAATATAGTGACTACCGAGAAAATCCTTTAGAACAACTAGTCGATATCTACCTACGCCAGAGGATTTGCTCATTTTTCTTCTCTACGTCTACATGGGTAGTACAAGGCAAATCAGTTGAAACAGTCTTACAGTCACTTGTGGGGGTTTTAAGAAATCACACCAATCTCAAATTTGCGGCAATTTCAGATGCACTTGCAGACCTGAAAGAACATGTTTTGCTTCCATCACAGTTCAATCGATTGCTCCACTCGCAGGTTCATCACTTCACACCTGGGCGGCGCATCGTCCAGAAGAGTTGTTAGTTGGAGAACCCCCCAAGATAGTGCTTTATCCTCTATTCTGTGAAATCTAGTTGTTATTGGACTGCTTTTGAACATGAAAAGGACTAAATGCTAATGCACCTGACATTTCTATCCTTGATTCGAGAAAACACCTTCATACTCTCAATGGAAGTATTCTCCTTCGGCTCACTAGATGCGTCTTCAATTCCGGCCAAGTAATGAATCCCATCAACACAGAACTTATCCTCTTTACGAGGAAATACATATAAGGTTCCCCTTATCAACCCTTCTACTAGTCTTTTCTTTAAAGATAGTGGAAGGTCCACACTTGTGCAGATAGCTACGCTAACCTAAGTCTTAGTCTATATTTGCATATGGCAAAGACTCCGTTGCAGCCATAGAAGACCCAGTAGGCTTTCATACGCTCCTCCATGTTTTGGTTACATCTGAGCAGAGTTCAAGGTAGGCTTTGGTTGCTTGGTCATGGCAGACAGATCCGGTTTAACTACTAAGCTTCTAACATGTGCTTCTCTTATCTAAACTCTTCTGACAAATTCTAGTCCCTAGAATGGGTGCTATTAGGTCCAGGTATCACCATAGCATTTGGGTGCGAACATGGCATTATATATATAAAAAAGACAAGGAATTTAGTCTGATCATGGAATTAAGCCTCACAGTACCCAATATATTTTAACGTTTGCTGTTCTAACATAACCCAGACTAATAGTTGCAAACCACAGTACTCACAGCAAGGCATTCCAACAAAAAAGTATCTGCGAGTAATTTCCTCCTCCCACTCAACCGGCTGGAATCGAATAGGGGCGTGTCGCCTCTCCCCAGTTATAGCAGCTACTTCGTACTGAGAAAAAAAAAGTGAGCCCACTTACCGAAAAGGTTATTCAACACCATTTTCACGGTCTAACCGGCCAATAAATCAATCTCCACTCATACGAGCCACGAAAGCCTATTAATCATTCTACAAATCAAACTAACACCGGCGCCACATTAATTCTCAATTACTCTCTCTCCCCATCAGTTAGCGCCTCTCATAAAAAAGAGAAGTTGAACAACCCCGTCAGAGAGTCAAGAGTCAATTCATAGCAATAGCCAACCCACACACGTGCATCTACATCAAAGGCGAATATATGTAAGTAATTCATCCTTCCAACAAGAGATCCTGTTAAATTTAATGTCTAACATGACAGTGCACGTCCACCAAAAGTCATCAGTGCCGCGCGGACAATAAATGCAACAATTAACGTCAAATTGAGCACCTGTCACGGTGAATAAATTTACCTTAAGGAATTTTTATGTGAGGCTTGCTCACTCATAACGCCCGCATACCAGGCCGGGTTCAAGAACCCCATTCCCACTTTAATTTGCACTCAATGATGGGGAATTATCCTCCCCCGAGAAGACCAACCGATCATTAGTGATAATGTCTTGAAAACCGTTTCGAAAAAGGAGTACAAATCTCCAATCATTACAACGCACAGGTGCCATGATGCCATGATGCCATGAGAGAATGTTTCCTGGATGGCCATACTGGAACGGGAACCCATGTCTGATCGAAGATTGAAATCTTTTTGGGCTAACGTTGGTGTTACAACTGTTCTGATGCGGCTATTCGGCTTTATGACAGTTGCGGGTTGGTTTCCTTCAAATCTGGGTTTATTGTTGAAAATTGTTTTTTTTTTTTTGTTGTTGTTGAGTCAACAAAGGGAAGTGCATTCATGAGATCAAGATGTCAGCTAAAAATACAAAAAAAAAAAAGAAAAGAATTTCGAACTCGAGGGTAACTACGTGATGTACTTCGGCGTCGGCGTCGGCACACCTGTGTGATGGTTCCCAAAAAGAACGAAACCGAAAGCACATAAATTTAGAGCTGTTATCGCCATCATAACCATAAACTTGATTCTTAAATTTATATTAACGAGGTATTTGTTGGTTTTTCGTTTCAGAAAAGAATATAAAATGGTGTCGCGGCGAAAGATTTTGTCCCGGTCTAGAGATGATCTGAATTTGGATCAGACTTTTAGTCAACAAGAGGAGGAAGAGGATGTCTGGTATCAAAAGGATAAACTATACAAGGTAAGCATGCAACTAGCAGATTTCCTTATATTTACTTTGTACAGCGGTTCACAAAGGGCACTTAGACGGGGACTAGGTTAGGTTGGGTACGTGGGCTGTTGGGTTGGGTACAGTGCTACACTCAGACGATACTCATAGCGGAGAGGTGTCATAGCGGAGTAGGTTAAGTCTATTTCCACGGAAATGGTTCCTGATGTACATTATTCAGTATATCTCTTGGGTACTTCCTCTAAGTCACGGAAGAAGTGTCGCTGTGAAATTTGCATCTAAGGTGGATAGGAACTGGACATGATTCTTCATCTCCACATCCACGAAATAAGTCTTCTTCCGATTGATATGGCACCACAAAGTGTTTGAGTAACAGAGATCCCCCCTTCTGTTCTTTTTTTATAATTCTTTCGATCCTATTCTTGTCTAAGCAAGACCATACATTTCTTGTGTCTGGGGAGGACCATTTGCTAGATCCCTTCTTCTTTCTTCAGTGCGAAAGGCGGGATAAACACAGATGTGCCTTCTCATTTCTTCGTATTCCTACGTGTCCAGGGACCCAGCAAAGTGCAACCTTGTGTTGATGGTTAATGTTATACATTCTTGTGGTATTGCCTTCAACACAATCTCAGGGGGGAGTACTGTCAGTGATAGGATTTCCGCTTGAAAAACAATACTATGGTTGGGGAGGTGAACTGATTTGGATATGCCCAGCGATTCAGAAAATATTCCTGATCCTACGCTTTCATTACAGAAACTGACTGGTTTGCTATTATTCTACGCTCGGAGGAGAGCTAAAATTCTAAATAAGGGGTCAGAGAATCCTGGTAGCTTCATAAGTCAAAATGTCTTACTAGAGACGAATAGATCTTCCCAAACATTCTCCCTCTAGTATAGAAAGCTTTGGTCCTATACTCTTCTCATTCATCGGAGATTTGGATAGTGACTGAGTCAGACTGCAGGCAATCATTCTTCTTAAGAAGAGAACATCCTTGGTGTCCAGGTTCTTAGCCGAAATCTCATTCCTGGTTCAGCATTTGTCGATTAAAATACCCAATGCGTCATGCGTATTATCATGCAGCATGCTGCATTTCAGAGAGAGGTTGCTACTTCCGCGTAACCCTTCAAGATTTTGAGAAAAAGGAAGACAGATTTATGAGTCTGAAACTTTAAGGAAAACAGTATTCATCTTCACAATTGCTGGTTCCAACCATACGGCAACTTATAGGTTGTGCGAGTGCCAGACTCATAATGAAAATTCTCTTCAGAGTCCACGCCTTATATCACGCAACAAGGCTACCAAAGGTGCTCCAGTGTATTTAATAGCCTCAAATGTTGCCATGGCATATGCAGTATACCAGCTAAGTAGAGATTTGCGACTTAGATATATCAAGCTCAACCCGTGGAAGCAGGCTAAGCTGCGACCCAATTCATATTTCTTAATCCGGAAAGCGGGCACCACAGTCTATGGTAATACACGTAGAATCTGCCATTTGTCAGTGAGGTTGCAGCGATGTACCGACAAATCGGTAAAAGACATCTAGAGCTTACTAGCTTACTTACTAACGGGCACCCTAGCCATGAAGAGTACTCACCTGAGACATGACAGTCTTATCCCAGATGTGCTTGGCATAAGTCTTACTCTTTCCATAAGTCCACAAATGAATATGGAGTCAGCTAGTCTCATTAGTCTCATGTTTGCATATTAAATCAGCTCACATGGCGCAAGAAACACGACAAAAAGAATTCATACCTTAGGCCATGAAAACTTTAAAGGATAAGATCCTTTATTTCAGGTTAAAGATTCTGTGAAAAGAATGATTCCTAAGGCCAAGGTTTCAGCACTGTTTAATGATAAAGATATTCCAAATGTGTTCACAGTTCTTGGAGGTAGCTAAGTGGTCTTAGGTTAGATCCTGGGACCCATCAGAAGGGCATAGGACATCAACGATGCGGTTTCTGAAACAAGTGCACGTTCTTTTCAATTCATTCCAAGTGTTATCGACTCCTCTTCCACTAATATGCGCCAAGGCTGGCTATGCTTCCAGACAGATAAGAATCCCTTCGCGCCTTAAGGTGCAATTCACAACCATTTCCTTCTTCTTGTGGTGACAATGAGTCGTGATGTTGTAACCATTTGTTAAGCTTTAGTTGGACAATATTCCTAACTCGGTGAACCACCCAATTGGGAGTCGCTTTTTTTACTGGGACTACGGGATGGCTGAACACTGTTTCCTGCATCCTTAATGCATTGAATGGCTAACAAGGTCTGGTATATACCATATGAAGGTTCTTCTCAGCCGATATCGCGCTGAAAAGGTTATAGAACTCCCAAGCTATAGTACCCTGGGGAAACAAAATATTTCCCTAGTTTCTGAAAGACAATCGCACAAAGACTGAAGCAATGATCCAAGTTCCTTGTCTTCCATGATCTCAAGCAATTATCTCACCAATTACTTGCGAAACTTAGACCAAAATGTCAACTGTCTGTTATTTAAATTTTATTCATAACACACCGCCTGCCTGATTAGAGACTTTAAACCCTTTGTCTACGCCAACTCAAGTATTCACTTAACAATTTCCTTTCACATTGCGCGGTCCAAAGAGTTAAATGTCAACATAAACAAATCACTTCAGCCATCACGTTCCACCCATCAACAGTCCACCTCCTGATTGACTCTTTCTATCAACTTTATGTCATTTTCTCAAGCGATTCCCCCCCCAAAGGCGATGAAAATTGACAACAGATTTTCGTAATCACATCAGTCGACGTCAGACGAAACAGAAACCTAGTTACACGAGGTTTTTACACAGTTTCCTGTATTTCAACAGCTGCACCAAGGAGACGACTTATTACGGTAACCTATCCATAGCCCACGGCTGGAATATTTTAAGGGAAACAAAAATAAAAAAACAAAAAGAAAGAAACAAACCCCCCAGATGGCCCCATTCATTGTTCCCTTATTCTCCTCCTTTATGTGTCGCGATCGCGAGCTCTCCTACTTTCAATGGAAATCAGACAGACACGGTGAGGTAATGGTAGACCGCACATTGTCTCTTTGATTTGTGTCTTGTTCCCATAATAAAACTTTGGCGAAACATTTTATAAGATTTTCCTGTTTTTCTCCGTGTCGTTTGGTTTGCTTTTTTTGGATACGATTGAGCAACACTTCGCATGGTATAAGTACTTTCAGTGTGCCCAGCTGTTCACAGTAAAGTACATGGCCCAGACCTGAATGGGATACGACTCCCATGCACCATCCATCACCACGAAACCACTTCCTCCCACCACAGGCAGCCGTGCTCGCTGCTGAGCAGAGAGGGAAACCCAATTTTCCTCGAACGAGGAGCAAGAACCGTCACAATTACAATCCGATCAAGCGTTACACACAGCCAAGAGCCCAAAGAGCCAAGCCAAGCTAAGCCAACCCAAGCCAAGCTAAGCCAGCCATCCAGTCAGCCAGTTAGCCAGTTTTCCCTCTGCAAGTGTGTGTGTGTGTGTGTTTGCATGGAAAATGAAAGTTGTTTTCACGAGTTTCCGTCTGACGTGCCGAGTGGCATATACTCTCATGTGTATCTGTCTATCTGCATCTGTATCTCACCTAGTTCACCTGGTTCAAGCAAAAAAAAAAATGAAAAAAATCGAAGGAAACTCAAGCAGAGGTTATGATACACCAAGAGTGGCACACAGAAACTATCGGAACGGTTTCGAATGTGCGGGATGCAGATACAACCACAACAACAATAACAACAACAAAAACAAGAAAAAACGAGTTTAATTGTGCAATACAGCAATACAGAGTACCCACTTCGGACTTCTTTCTTTTTTCTGCACTCGCAGGGTAAAGGGTGCCCCTTTGTGCGCTGGTCGACATCGATTAAGTCATTTCTTCTGGTCATGCACGAACAAAAGTATGAGGAACCGTGGTATAGAATTCCTCCATGACCAGGCCAGACCTAAAACACAACAGAAGCAATGTGGACAGTCTTTTTCCTGCAGACAAGCGCCAAAAGATAGAAGAAAAAAATAGCAGATATCTAAACTGGACCTTAATTTGCTTCCTGTTGTCCAACATGTAATGCGACGCGAGCAGCGAACATGTTACACTCCATGCGAAGGGGTAACATGAGCTTCTTTAGGCGGTTGTGCAAGCGATTGGCCTAATAACATATTTTTGCCCTGAATCGTCTGCATTGTGGAGGAAAAGGGCTAAACGGAGGTGGTGTTGCGTGTTGAATAGGAGTGCGGTGTGCAATGGTGTCCCACAGGGCTGTGGGCTATTTACACTACTCTTGTTCGATGGTTATGTGTGGTTTCCCGTTGTTGTTATATAACCCATGTGACACATGTTGACTGAAACGATAATATGTAGGTTCTTGGACAGAAGTCTACATCTAGCCTGCAGAGTTTCCTATCTTACATCTGTTTTATGTATTGAGGCAGCAGCTGAGGAATCTCTGTAAAACCGTACAGTGACTGTTATTGTTGTACGACTGCTGCAGTTGAGAAGCGGAGACTGTAGTGTCCAAAGGAGTAAATTGGACAAAGGTGCATACGAGTAGACAATGGAAACAATTACTCCAAGTTCGTTGCAGAGTGAAGGGTCGAAAGAAATCACACTTTGTTTAGGCCATATACTACGACAGGTTCATGAGTCACAGAGCCTAATCTCTCACAATTATATGTACGTTGTGCGTATTATAGTCTTCACACAAACGAAAGGAGCCTACCACGTTCAAAATGTTCATTAGTGCAAAGGGGTCCAGGTTCAGTTCCCAGACAAAACACCTAAAACTTCACGCCAATCTCTCGCAAGCTTCTGACAAACATCCGAGAGTACAACTGTCATGAGAAAGTTTCTGAAATAGTAAATTGCTCTTTGGACACGCGATTCCACAGGAGGCCTCTTCCATTCGTGTAAAGAATATAACACCTACAAAGAAGCTAGGTCCTGGGTCCATAGAGCTATTCCGCGAAATATTTACTTTTTACTCTCAAATAGAATTCGAATCAGGAACCTCAAGCTTAATAGTCTGACGCGCAAGGCACTGAACCGTGATGGCATACATACTTTCGTCTCCATTAAGGAGCAGAAACCATTAGAAGAGAAGTCTGACATCTCCTCTAAGTCATGGACTAATACGCAGATAGTCTGCTTTAGCTTAGTCTGCCTGGTGGACTCCACTGTTTCCTTTATGTTTAAGGAGTGTAAGATCTGGTTTCGATGCTAAGCACAGAACCTTTCGTCTCCCTTGGACTTGTTGCAGATGTTTGCTTTTCTGCAGACGGTAAGTTGTCTTCCTTCCTTGATTTTTAGTGTATGAATGTTTAAGGGACGGCGGATTGACACAAAAAATGCCAGGTCTTGATTGTTGAAACAATGTCCCATAGACGATCTTCAAAACAATCCCTGTGCCACAAAACTGGCAAATCTTTCACTAAGTGAAGGAGTTGAAAGTTTCAATGACCCCTGTTGGTCTTGAAGCTGGAATTCCTACAACTTCCGCGCAGGACATACGTTTATCGCGTATCTTCCTCAGTGTCTCCAAGGTGTTCATGTCGGTTTATATAGTGCAGCATGACTGCGCAAGGAGGAGGAGGCTCTGTATTTTTAGAATTTCATAAAGTTCTGTCTTGCTGACATCTTCCACTTTCTTTGACTTTGACTAGTGATCTTCCAGATTTGTCAAAGTGGAACCCTGGGTTTTCCTGAAAGGCTTTCTACAAAAAACATTTTCTGGGAATTTCTGATTCCAAGACTTGGTTTTGGAGCTGTGTCCTTTGACTTTTTGCCCACCAAATGGATGGTTCTCTCCCGAACATAGCACGATCAGTTGGTTTCTCCGTGCCTGTTCCTTGGTAGTTTTAAGTGCTTAAAGAATCTCAGAGGTTCTTAAATGCATATTCCGAACCTTTCAGGTGAGAATGGTTATCGGAACTAGGAAACAGACTGACTTAGACCAGAAGATCCATTGTGATATTCCTAATTTTGTCACAAAGAAACCAGCCGGAGCTTCTAATAAAACTACTGAAGCTCGGGAGCATTAATGACGCCAGTTTGGTAAAGAACTAACTTATGAACTAACTTATGAGCTAAAGGTTTCAGGGTAAAGAGAAGCTTCTAAGGAATCTCCAATGTTATCACAAAATAGTCTCCAGTATCGGGGTTTAACTTGTTTAAGAGATACGTGCAAGGCATTCCAATCACCTATCCAGAGATTGTTAGAGCTTGTAAGAGCTTGTAAGAGTGCCAAGATGTCCATCCCATCAAGGGTGTCTCTTACATCAAAGTTGATGGAGAGGACAAGTCACTGAAATGGTTGACATGGTGTCATTAAGTGACATTGTTAGGGTATTCACCATACGCCCAACATCATCGGTAATTTTAAGCTCGGGGAAATCTAGGGGAATCAACATTGTTAATCATTCTCTCTGAAATGACCCATTCAAAGCCTTTTTGTTGAACGGTTGGTCATGTAGATTACATGGTACATGGTCTAAATCATAAGCGGTCCTGACAAAATAATCCCCTTTGGCTTCCTCTCTTACCAACAGTAAAGCATTTTGCAGGGTTTTTGGGTTTTTTCATAGGATGTCGAGAATTATTTAACCACAAACTGATTCACATTGCAAGTCGGGGAAGTACATCCCATGTGCTTCGTGATTCACACATTTTTGCTTGACGAATCAAACTCGTATTATGATTAATGAATTCCATAAGCCCTATCAATCAGCATCATTAGCTAAATCGCGTATAATTTCATCATGGACAAGTTGGAAAGAATGTCCAATTGTGGTAGCCCAGACAGTCATGACAGTCATATACTCATATCGTTTAGGATGTGAACTGGACAACGTTCTATCAGAGAACTGGTTACGTTTCTTGGTTCGTATTACATATGTTTCGAAACTATCGCATCCTGGCATACAGAGCAAAGCGATTTTACTTTAAGACTCCTAGTTCACCAGCATAGAATTTAAGAACTTTGTCTGTCTGACAGTTACAGATGGCACCTCCCTCCATATGTAGCTAAAGGTACGTGTTTTTGAGTGGAAATCCTTGCTTCTTCTAGATAAAGACTGTTTCGACTTCAGTTCGACTTATGAACTTTCCTCCAAATAGTGAAGACTTGAGAGGTTCAAACTATATATGCAGTTGAGGTCCAGGAAACATATCTGCCGAGAGTCAATTGGACAAAGTAGCTTAACATCATCAGGCTTTGAATGCGGAGGTGTAATGAGAGTCTTTTGAGCTAGTTTCTAGTTCATTGTCTGACTTTGTGGTGCAAAGTACTCCAGCCACTTGAAAAAGTAGTTCCTAATGTCTATGTAAGGCCAATTCAGGCGACAAACAGTCGTAGAGAGTGGGTTTTAGGTTAGGTGGAGTTGGTGGCTTCCATTATATCTAGAACCATCTCAATTTATGGACGAATTCCCAAACTTTGATGATGATATTACAAGGCAGGAGCGAGAAGGTGAAATGGTAATTATTCTACTTCTTGATGCATATAGTCACGATACAAGTAATTGAATGGAATTCTGAGCCTTAAGACGTGCCTACCCGAACTGGAATGGCCCGTCAGTAGTCCCGGCTAGGGTACGTATGTGTAGTCTGCTGCTAAATAGCAGACTTATTGTCCTGCGTGGCCACATATGATTAGTGCGACTACACATATCAAGGTTACCGCATCTTTTATTTGGCTGAAGGGGAGCTAGTGCTGCAATATTGTGTCTTGCCATCTTAATGGATTGATGAAACCCCCTCTTTGGTAGTCGAGCGCTTTTTTTTTGTTCTACTTCCGGCTAGTTCGTCTGCCTTACAATTTCCTTAGACGTCCGATTGGCCCGAAACCCAACACAGAGTGAGATTACTTTTGTACATTGCCAGGACATTGCTTTACCAATTTAGATCCTACTGGTCGTGATTAGATTGCTTTAACAGCTGAATAGCCATAACCTCTGCTTGGAGTACACTGCAGAAGTAGTCTACACGACAGCGTTACAGCAGAAGAGATAGGAAATAGTCCAGCTCCTATGCCCTCGGCTGTCTTAGACCCATCGGTGTATATTTCTTGTCTAAATTTACTGATTACCATGTTCACTGCCACGTTTGATGGGTGAAAGTACGAGTGTGCTATTGAATGTCCAAGTCCAGGAAGGTGGTAATGCAGTCCGTGGTATACATTTGTATAAACGCTGAGTTGAGGATGGTGGTGTGCACTGTCTCGCTGAGGCACCATAGCGATGACTCCGTCAACAGCACCAGTCATGATTCCAAAAAATTCACTTTGTCCCCATTTTTCACAATCCATACTTGACACAGAGCCTCTTCCGGTTCTAGACCTTTAGAAGTAAGCATTTGAATTTCCATGCTTAGCTTTTGGATGATGCTGGACCTCAAAGTTCCACGCCTGAAGTCATTCTAACCACTAGCCATCAAAATAACCCAGATTTCCGTCAGAGTCTTCTTCAGCTGTTCGAAAAGACAAAATGGCAAAATGTGTTCAACTTCAGCATAATTTTGAAGAACCTTTCGCTTGCTACAAGTGCACTAGAAAACTAAGACAACTACCTATCTATGCTTGGAAGTCATTTCCCTCTTGAAAACCCCACTCCAGTAGAAAACATCCACTCGACCATACAATTGGAGTTCCAATCCACCCAAACACCGTCCATCGTCCGACAAACAAAATATCTAGAACGCCATAATCACGATGCCAGGGAACCTTGGCAAATTGCACCCAAAGGCAAGATTAAGTTATAAATACCACGCTGTGTCAGGTGAAGTAGTATGTATCTGCCGTGCCCTGGGGGTTGATGATGGTCATCATACCCATGGTAGCCGTACCCAAAAAGTAGGCTGAAGTAATTTTCGATAGGAAGTGAAATGTCCATGACTCTTGAAATTGATTTTTTTTCCCTTCATTTTGTTTTCTTTAGTTGTTTGTTTGCCTTGTACCGAAGATTCCTCTGAAAGAAGTGTTCTTCTCGAGAGGGTATCAGAGAACTCTTTATTCGAATCTCACGAGGCATTCGGTATTTACTGAGAGCCGCATGAGCTAACTCACCACAGGAAGACTCCAGTGATTCAGAGAGTGTGTCAGAATGATTTTTCTTCAAATTCGTGTTAAGTGGGTATTATGACCCGGACAAGTGTTTGGGGCGACAAGTGATTCTTGGCATGTTTTTGAGATTTTTCGGGGTATGTTGGTGGATGAATTTTCAGAACACCAGTGGGAGTGGATGGTGTGCAGACATTACAATTGAATTCTTTGTAAATTAAGTTTTATCTCGAAGAGTACATATATTAGGGTAATTAATGGACGTGATGCGGAAACCAGTAAAGTAAATACAACTCAAGGGGGATAAACAAAATTTTGCCTAGAAGCCAAGAATAGTCATGCAACCTCGAATGTATAGTTTTTGGAGATGATGTCAGAGGTTGCATCAGTTGGACGAGAGTAAACAAATGAAGTCCGGATTGAAAGAAGACACACATACATAATTGCGTTGCTAATTTTTGGACTCACAGATAGAGGTCAAACTTTGGCATTGTGTGGTGCAACAAATCGATTCGAATGAGGAAAGGACAGCCGAAGAATTTAGAAAGAAAATAGCTGCTGGCTTTGTTTTGAAATAGCAGTGCCTTTGGGGTATTTCATGGGAAACCTACTTTCTAAATGGATTCCCCTCTGTGTTAACAAATACCACATCACATGTTTCTTATTAGCATCTGTTATCAATGGTAAAAGTTTCTTGGAATTCCTTGGATTTCCAAGAAATTAGTTTCCGCTTGTTAAAACTAATAATTAGCTTTATTAGCAGGATTATCTCATATCTCTACTTTCATTTCCAATCTAACCGCATCGACAAACAATAGCGCTAACATTTTCGGTATCAAATGTCAAATCTCTTTGATTACCACTGTGTCTACCGAACCCGTTTAACATTTAAAAATCCCTGGTTAATTGCTATCAGCATACATACACTCGCTACAACGCTTGACCCTCCGGGCAAATCAAATTCGAGTACCAATAATGAAAAAGAAAAGAAAAAAAAAAAAAAACAAATCCAAATAAGATACAACTTTTAATGAATTCATCGCGACCAATAGCTACGAAATCGAAAAGAAAGTGAGCCACAGAAGCAAGCCAACGACAGAGAGTGCCAAAAGCGGCGCAACGCGCTTCATGCTAAATTATAAAACAAAATAAAAACATAAACGAATACATAATTCGTATCTCGCATACTAAAAGACAAGATTACGCAAGGGATCACCACCACACCACACCATCGTGTACTGTGTAACTACGAATGTTGTATCTGTCTATTCATACCTGTTTGGTTTTTTTGTATTCGCGATGCAGTTGAACATTTTTTTTACGTTTTGAGGCTTTCGGGGTAAGACACAAACTAAATTCCAGTGCTTTTAACCCAGTTAACTGATTATGAACGAAACGCAGCGGTGCTCGGTTCGTATTTCAGTTTGGTTGCGAAAGGTGGTAGTGGTCAGTTTCAGCTGGCTGTAGCCTTTCCGGCGTGTGGGTTATTTTAAATAGACCACGACCAGAATGCCTTCACTTTAATGGAGTTACTGTAAACATTTGGATATGCCAAACAGAGGCTAATATGCGTTTGTTTTGTATACTATCGTTTAGATATCAATCGGTGTACAGAGAGATAGAGAGAGGAAGAGATGGAGAAAACAAACAAAATGGAATCAGCAGGCGTTATGTCCATAGAACCATGGTTTAGCAGTTTTGCAACACTAAATGGTATGACCAATTGGCTGGTGATTTAAACAATGGGAACGCGATTATTAGACAAGAGTAAAAGCTAATTTGGGTATTGACCTTAAGCAATTATGTTGCCTAAATTTGGATCGAGTTATTGGAGCGAGTGGTCCATGACTTTTCTTATTTTTTTTGCTTTTTTTTTGGCATCACACCCAAAGGTGGACACAGTGGGAGTGGTTATTTTGAAATTATGAAGGAATTTCTATTCAAAAACAAATCTGCTGTAGGGGTTAGGGCTGTAAAACAATGCCTGGAAGGGATCACGAATGGATTTCGTTAACAGATCACGAGCAAACAAAAGAGTTGACCAGCGAACTGTCAGATGCAAACTGTACTGATATGAGTTGGGTAATGAAATTAAATTGATTATTCGGTATTTAGGAGAGAAATTGAGCAAGAATGGACTGAAAAAAGTTCTATAACTAATTTTACATATGAAAACCATTGAAAAACAAGGTGGAGAGACTAAAAAACGCTCATCGCTGAGGCATAGCAAATGTTTTCAAATCTCCTCAACGAAAAATGCGGAAATAGTTACGAAAATTCCCTTCCTATGTAGCAATGCTTAGTTTCTTACTAGGAAAGATAATTTCCAGCAGCAACGAGCATTGATGTAAGCTTAAAGTAGATCGCCAATCGTTATATCACAACGCTTAGGGAATCACTTGGCTTGGGGTGTGCAGAATTCAGATAGGTGCTATGGCAAATCAAGGAGAAAGTAGAGCTCGAAGTACCTAGATTTCGACGATGTCGGCAGTGCATGTAAAAGAACCGTGAAATGACCGGTGATTGCCTCAAATGTGGAGAGAATTGTAATGAAACTACTCAAGGTGCTTAGCAGATAGCACTGTATACCCAATGTGGCTGAAAGTACTAAAAGGAGAAACCATTTCAAAGCAGAGCAATCTAAATTGGAATAGATTTGACTAAGACAATCGTAAGTGAGTAGTGTAGAAATTTAGATCAAAGGGTTTGGTGGTACTTGGCCTTTTGGCACTTTGCTGTATGCCCTTTCCTATTAGACATCATTCGGGCAAACAGAGAGCAGAGTCCTCAAATCGATGTTACCAGGAAGCGAAAGTATGCAGCAATAATGTGAACGAACTCCGGTGAGCACTTTAACAAAGTGTTGATTAAAGATCCTACAAACATCAATGTGAGTCCTGACATCAAAGTGAATGCTTGAGTGATTCTTTCAATTAAAATCTCGAACTTCTTTAATTTCCTCACAACTCCTTCCTTTTTAGCAAACACTGTTCAGATGAATGCACACATGATGCCCGTGTGGCTCTGCAGAGATTACTAATTTAAGGCTCTTCGCTCTTAATCATCTGCTCAACACCACTTTAAAGTGATTTTCGCACAATCAAATATTTGGACAAGGATTACTGCTCTTGCATAAGTCTCCTCAACACGACTCGATATGGCGATGAGGCTTGCATTTGGTAATATTATCTTATCTCGGCTTGAGATGGTATCATTAATTAAGGTTAATCTCTTTTGAAATTCTTGAACATGGACAGTCTTACGCATAGAGTAGACGGAAAATATCTCATTCCACTCAGCGATTACCAACTAATCGCCACTAATTAATCTGCAAACATTGCCGTCAACAAAAAAAAAACAGCAATAGCTTATCACTGCCATCTACCCTCGATGAAATCCGCAGACATGTGTAAGTACCTGTAAATACTCCACAGGCTTCCGCTGCAAAGATAATAAAAAAAAACACACACACACAGTGTGTATCCAGAATTATGTCATTCAACTATTACAACATCCACGTGCGCGCACCTATTGACGCCGCACAGATCGTCGCTTCGATACGCTATGATGATGAGAAGTTCCACATCCTCTGTGGCTTCTCTCCGACACTGCCCCGCGCCATCGATACAGATACATGCCGATCGATCGATCGAGAGACTATCAGATCGTCGTCGCTTCGGGCGTCATCATAGACGACCTCAAGATACTTTTCTCAGATTCTTTTTCATTTCTGTATCTATGTACGTTCGCAGCACGCTATAGAATGGCGCATTCGAGAATGTTATTGGCACGATCTCGGCGATGTCGTCGATTATATAAGCTATGCTAATTAATATATTCGATCATATAAGACGGGTCCCGTTTATTTTCTCTTCTCGACTAAACTAAACTTATTCCGAGAATCAATAAATTTTAATTCACCTAACGGTATCCGACAGATATTAGTTACCAAATAATCACGTCGGTGACGATGCCCTCTCAAAACAATGAAACCTTAGTTGTTTACCACGAATTGTTGTTAACATTTCACAGTCATGTTGTTGCTGTTCTTCTACTCTGCTGCTTCTATTGTTGGTCGTTTGTTTCTGCAATGTAAATTGATTTTCCACTGAACTTTGGTATTCACTTTATAACCTAATTGCAAAGTTGTAAATACTTGGCTGTTACTTGGCAGAGGGCTTTGGTGGTAGCTGGTAGTGTCTTCTTTGCCGCTTAAATCGTTTCTTGTTTGTTCGAAGCTAGTTTTCACACAGGTTATGTGTGAGCATTCGAGTCGCGGTGCTCATTTGTAAAAGGTTAACAAGTTTGTCGAAGACTTGGCGAGAAGGAAAAAATTAAATATAAATTGTTCATATAAATAGGCAGAGACAGAATAAACATCGAATTGATATTTAAATATTGCAGAGATGCCACAACAATGTAACAGTGGTTGAGGTGTCTTCACAGCTCGAACCAACCGGAATGATGTAATTAGTTACATTGAGTGACATTTATCACTGGTCTTGGGAAAGACTGGATAGGTTTTACCTCAACTAGACTGAAGACCTATCTATTCGTGTCACGGTGAATCAGAGATGCTTTATTTCAAGGGCGGTTCTTACGTTTTTTTTTAATTTTTTTAAGCTGAACTGGTTTTGGGTAGAGTGTTAAATTTTAATATAGAGGTGCAGACGTCACGTGCATAATTTGTGAAGAATTATAGACAGACTGAGAACGTTCCATTGAGTAGGTGGTATTAACTTTATGGAGCTGCGTGACAATGGGGTCTATAATCAGCCAGAGGCTGGCATTATTTACGCACCTTTGAATGATTAAACGAGTTTCAGAGAATTATTCTGAGATTCTTTGTATCAGCTGAGGACACATGCTTGGTGTTGTGATTTATCTGTTGGACTTAAACTGCTTTCCAACTGCGATGCTACATATGTGTTTGTTTTGGTAACATTCGTAATATAGTTGAAGTGCTTCTTGACTTGAATGACTTGGATAGTTAGTTCTCTGTCCACCACTATGTAAGAAATTCTTGACTTATCCATTACATTGGCAATTTAAAACTGTGGAAAGAAATCACAAAGAAAACCACCTCTTTTCTGTCTTCATATTCTTTGCAGGATCTCCACTAATAAGCTTCTCCAGTAAGCCCAGTTACCTAATTCCCTCCAGTTGCGCACTTCAAGTGGGCTAACGTCGCCTTCTACTTGTGCATGCCATCTAATGCTATGTGATCTTCGATTGCATTGACCCTCCGAGTTGTTTTCGAAGACTCTACGAGCAGGAGCGTTTGTATCCATCAGCTTAGACGACTGATGCGCTACTTTTTGACAAACCGACTGAAAATGTTAGGAAGAATCTTTCTTTCGAAGCAGCCAAGGATGTCTTCATCCAGAAGTCCGTTAGCTGTTCGGTGTAGAGCTCAACTACTGGATTGCCTTCTCAACCCAAAGAGACAGCGATTGGCAAAAGTTATTCTTGGTTTTATCCGTGCTGAGGTGTTGTTTTCAAAATTTAGAACAGATCCGAGGTAGACAAAGTCTCTTACTACCTCAAAGGTATACCTGTCAATTGTGACATTTTGTCCAATGCGTCCATGTTGTGTGTTTCTTTTTGTTGACACCATACACTTAGTTTTGCCCTCATTTGTCACTATACCCCTTTTTCCAGCATCTTTTTCAATACCAGCGCACCAGTGATCTCCCGCTGTGTGTCAATATCGTCGGTATACGCGAGAAGCTCCACAGACTTTTGAAAAATTGCGACTCTGGAGTTGACTTGTCTAAATTCTTTTTTTAATGATCAAGGGTCTCCTTGATAGATGCTGTCTCTACAGATGACGGCATATGCTGCCTTGAAATCGATAAGAACGTGGTGAAAGTGTGAAAATCTGATCGACTGTGGACTTTTTTGGCATCAACCCACATGAACTCCAAAGAATCTGAGAACTTCATTGACTTCAGTGGTTTTAAATGCCATAGTGATTTCTATGATTTTAATATGTAGCTCCGGAAACCCCAACCACTTTCAAGACTGTAATATTTTTCAATGCCCTAATTTCCTCAAAGACTTCGTCGAAAACTTCAATATCTTAGAAGACTCCAAAGTCAATTTCAGTGATCTTACGAAATTCTAAGACTTCATTGACTTCAATGACTTCAGTGGCTTCGCTGACTTCATTGACTTCATTGACTAAATTCATTCATCTCTAGAAGTCTCGATGATTTGATTTGACTACTGTCAAACTGCTGATACATTCCAACTTTAAGGATACCGGTGGTTTAAGGCCCTCCAATAACCCAAGTGACTGCAACATTTTCGATCGAATGACTGACAACATGACTGTTAGGTAGCTCTGTTCTTAAGGCAGAGGCACTCTTGGACTACATAATCCAAATACACAAATTTTAGTTTATGTGTGCATCGTGTCTGATTAGATCACCTAGATTTAGTACAGAGTACACGCTAAGTTTGTTGTTTACTTGACTGGGATTTGTGCATAGTCAGTTCCGTCCCCTGACTATATCTTGATCTCTTCTATAAAAATCGCTGGAAACAACATCCACCTTAGGGGCATATTTATCACCCATACAGAGCCCTGTGATACCCCTAGTCTACTGAGATGCAAGATAGGTTGTTCCAGTTGGTCCAGCTGCTGTGGTCCTACGCTCTTCTCAACGGGAATACGTCACATCTGACAGTAAGATTCTCTCCCTAAAAGATCCAAATGGATGACGTGAGACAACGCAGCGGTTAATGTGCCGAAAATCCGAAAGAATTGGGAATCTGTCAGTCTACTTTCAGTAAAGATCTTGACATACACAATTGTAAGATCAAATCAACTCAAGAACTGAAGTCTCAAAATCTCTCTGATTAGGCTGTTAGGTTTCAAGAAAATCCTGAATTCCATCGAAACATCATCTTTAGCGATGAAGCTCACCATGTTACGGTCAATGGAACTCACTATCCATGGCACCTTGGAACACTTTTTTTTTTTGGCATAATTGAAGCGACTTGGTATGTGGTTCCAAAAAGGCGGTGCCACATGGCACACAGTTAATCTATTGAAGGGGAAGCTGGGTAATCGAGTAGTCTCGAGAAATGGTCCGTGGAAAATTGGCTCGAAAAACTCAACCGCTGAAAACCTGATCGCGGTAGTTATATGAACAAGATCGAATTCGATATTTAAATTCAACATGTGTACTATACTAAAAATGAATCTCAGCCCGATATCTGAATTCTTCTGTGTTTTACTTAAGTACAAAATTGTTATGTCCTTATTGAAAAATTCTTCAGATGGTAGTATCAAAACGGAGTCCATTATGTTTTCTCAAACAGTTTGAGGACGCAGTAGCTAAGTAGCTGTAGTAGCTTCCCTGTCACGACATAAGCATAAGTTATCCATCAATTCGTCAGGTCGTAGTGATTAAAAACGCTAACCGGCTAATGGACGAGTACCATCATGCCACTTAGTGCACACGTCAGCTTCCACCCTAACAATGTACGAAACCTTTCCAAATCGAATAATCATATAATTAAATGGATACAACCCGCACGTTGCCCAAGTAGAAACATACCCACACCCATATAGTTTAATTCGTGACTCCGCTGCAAAAAAAAAAAAAAAAAGAGACGGTTTCCAAACCGATATCGTAATAAGCACCTGTCTTCCACGAACCTATTCACAAATTACCATCCAATATCATGCTCAAATAAAGAAAAAATTGCGGAAATAAGTTTCGTCGTACCATTCCACACGTACATAGTATTTAAAACTAGTAATATGCATACTGGTGTGCATTGCGAAATATAACTTTGACTCAACAATTTATTTAAAAGAGAACAATCTGTGCAATATGAACAAAAGATACTTCCCCCCTCCTCCTCGGTGGCGTGTACACTTATTGCACTTGGTGCTATAAAAATACAAAAAAATCGAGAACGTCCCGCAAAAATTGTATCTACAGCTTCCCCCCAAACAGCCACCATCGCGTACCGCCCCGATTTGCAACTTACAAGGCAAATGCAGCACTACTTCTGCAGCATGAACTCTCTGAAGCATGGTTAGGTGCGCAGGAAAATGCACCAGGCATGACGCAAGCCAATAACAAAACAAAACAAGTTAACAGCCAACGGCAGCACACAGCAGCACCAAGTAAAAGTGATATCGTGTGCAAGGCCGTTTGTTGTTATAATTTTTATGGTGTTGGTGCGGTGCAACCTAGCAAGGTACTGCATCTCTGAGACCACCACCACCAGCACCACCACTTGAATAACCGTTCCAATTGGAGTATCTCATTCGGTAGATCTCTTTGTGGCCCATGGCAGACTGCCAGAGTGCCAGAGTGGCTATAACTTTGCTTAGATACTCTCCCGAACGAGGACGTAGATACATTCAGATACATGTGCTCAATTTGGTTGAAATTTTCATTACAGGGAAATAGATGCTACGTATCCATATGAAAACCGAAAAAAATTCATGGCTATGATACAGATAAACAAAACACCACAGTCTTGAGATATTCAGCACAAAGATCGTAATCAATTTGTCTTTTCTTTTGCAGGAACACATTCAAGAGGTTCTAGATAAATGGACCCAAATCGACGATGAAATTTGGGCTAAAGTCATTGTCTTTGAACGCAATCGTCGCGTGGCTAAGGCATATGCACGTGCCCCAGTTCTAACCATTAACGGTTCAGATGATGGATTCGATGGAATGCGGTAAGTTTGAACGAGTTTTACTAATGTCACTTTTAGAAAAAAAAAAGCCGCAGGGGAGGTATACTTGTACTTGTTGCAATTTGCATGTTATCTTCGAGATGTCAATGGAATTTACATACCTTAAAGCGAGTTCTGTGTTATAGTATCAACAGCAGTTAATAGTGGCAAACGTGATTACGTATCTGGATTTTATGGTGAATTTATGCAGTTTATCTAGAAGTTAATTGCCTCTAAACTATGTGGAGCACGTATAGTGGGAGACATGAAACGATTGTATATGCCTGCACGGTACGCGGAAAACTTTATAATTGCTGAACCTATGGTAGGTGTCAAAGATTATCTCGGGGCAGTTGCATGATGTCTGAGATGCAAGTCTTCTTTATAGAATCAGTAGTGCGATAGTGAATGGATTTGAAACTGGGAATGTTCTGTACAACCAGCATGGTGACGTACTATTTGATACATTTTAACACAAATGAGTGACGAAATAACAATCCGCAAAGTTGTCCATTCCAATGATGTCACCTCCTTACGATATCGTATACTCTTCTGCAGTGTCATTGTATATTAATCTATGTGCAGAGGCTCTATCGATATTTTTTCCAAAAATTATACCGCTGTGTGAGACTCTGTGAAAGGCACAGACATTTCCCTGACAGTAATATTCACCTCCTAACCATAGAAAGGGGTATACTCGGATGCATCTGTCAATTGTCAGTGCTGCACGCAGAATATCAATAGGTGACCAATAGGTGGAGCTTGAAGTACTCCATTTTGATACTAAACGTCTCCGTAAATGACTGTTAGATACTCCAACACAAAGAGCAACAAGTGCTGTCAAAGTCATTTAGAAAATGCAGAGGTTAATAGTTGAAACATTATCCTGCGTAATGGGGTTTTTTCAACTGCCACGCCCTATTTTTCAAAGATGGTTTGTGGTTTATGCATGAAGTTAGTTGCGGTTTGTGTTATCGTTATCATCGCATTTGCTTTTTAATCATGAATACGTACATGTTTCGACAGCGTTCTTAACTTATCCGACAATTCTGTATCAAAGTTTCCATTTTCAATGCAAAATTATTCTCAGCGAAGAAGCCCGTTCCTGACTGAACGGCTTTGCAAGTCAGAAAGAGATGGGTACTTGACATTCAATACTACTTTCATCAAAGTCAGAGTCAACAGAGATCCCTATCGGACCATAGTGACTATCGATTTTTGGGATAAATTGGGAAAAGATGACTTGGAATACGTGTGGTTTCGACAAGATGGTGACACATGTAACACAGCTGAGCAAATAATGGAGGTATGGAAGTCGAAGCTCGGCAACTATTTTATCTAGAAGGATAGACCAGTCGGTTTGACGTCTGTTTCGCGTGATTTGATGTCTCTGGAATAATTTTCCTTGGGACTAGGCTAAGTCCTAAGTGATGGCTTTAAATTGACAGCTTATAGCTTAAATTCTGCGAAAAACGTATGGAAAGTTGAGTTTAGGGCTCATGCAAGCATTTTAAGTGCTTAATTCGCATTTCTTTAGACTAATTCCAGTTTGTGGCCAGATCGAGTGCTCTATTTGTTTGGTTAGAGCAAGGTTCTCTGATATGACTTTGGTAGCTTTGCTAGGTGGCAGTCTTTTACCTATGTTCTTGTGGTATTATGTAAATGAGCTCATATATGCAGCTTTAACGATCTATAAGGGCCGCTATAAATGTTAAAACATAGGCTCACTTGTTTTAATTTATGTTTATCGTCTACTGGCTGATATGTGTATCAACTTGGTCTTACCTTGATCGTACTGTCTGAGGGTTCTTAATGCAACCATGGTCTCAGTGTCTACAGAACACTTAAGACTTCTCCTATGATATAAACCATGAGAAAGTCCTCAGTTACCACACTTTCCCTGCCAATTCATCTGCACTTTAAATTTTTCTTGGGAACCAAAAAACTCGAATGTCAGTATTTCAGAAGACTCTCCGGAATCTACTAAGAGCTACCACGACGAATGACCAGCCAAGTTGGTTCTTGGACTTACCATTGCCATTAAGGATGCTTGTCTGAAATTTTGTTCCCTGCCACTTCAATGGTAGCCATAGTTCTAATGTTGCTGAAAGCTCTATCTATAGCCAGGAATACGGTGAAAACCCTGTTTTTATACTTATAGGCTTTTTATGGTATAAGCCACGTCATAGTGGACTATTTTCGAAGACTTCTCCTTGGTATAAGGTGTAAAGGTGCTTGTTCATGCTCATTGAGGAAGTGGGTAGATAAGATCTAGTATGCTGATCAAAAATCCTTTCCAAATTTTACTAAATTTGACGTAAGACTAATAAGTCTATATCCCAAAGGGTTTTTCCTGATGTAGTTTTGAATACCAACGTTATTTCCTCCAAGAGAAATAGGAGTTTTCAGCTCTTTGTGGAGAAACATAGGGAGTATGTCATTTTTCCTCATGCTTGGGACGAATATCTATCTTTAAGGAGTTTTTAATGCTGCCTTTAGCAATCGTCTAAAGCTAGAAAGAACTATGCAAATGTTTAACAATTTTATCAGGTTACCAGGTTGTACCTATTTACCATTCTACTGGCATGTTTATAGCTTTATGAGTTCGTTCGGCTTTTTGGACTACTACACCAAAAGGATCAATAAACAGCATCTTTGCTATCCCCACTAAGATGGCTTCCAAGATCATCACTGCGTTCACATTTTCCCTCTGTTTGTCCTGGTGACTTCTGATTTCTCATTCTCTTACTATAGACTTCTGAACGAACTCGGTAAAAAAGAATCAGAGATTCTTCATCAAGTAACACAGTCAGAGGTGTAAAACCACCAATCTCTGTGACAGCTGGGCTGAAATGGTCTAACTTGGGAGGGGATAGGGTCTCTAAGTCCTATGTTAGATCAGAGGAAAACTGGAGAAATTATGAAACTAAGCAGATTCCGGTTACGAGCAAGAATGATCATCAGAATAGGCATGCGATGAGACTAGGATTATGAAATACGGATACATGCGAATACTGCAGTGACCTTCATGTCTAGGAGGACATCACACATCTGTGAATGTCAGGCGAAAGCTCGAAGTAGACTTAAACTACTTTGATAACTTGGAGGATATTGAGTCTGTGAACCAAATCACTGAGATAGCAAAGTTTTGCAATGATACCAAATGCATGGAAGATATTGTTTAGGTTTGCTGTCTACCTAGACTTCTGATATTGTTCTCATTAGAGATTGAAAGCATAGACCTTGAAACCATCGTCATAATCCCACTTTAGTGGGTAAAACTCGAGTGTCAGTACTTCATGAGACTCTGCGAAGCTACTAAGAACTACCACGACGAATGGCCAGAACCCTATACCGAGTTTGCGTGGGAAAAACACACTACTACGCCATAAACCATAACTAGCTGTCCCTAATTGCTGTACACCTAAGGTTCCCTCAATTCAAGGTAATTACCGGCCCCAGTGGATTCCCCAAACCAGCCCCATTGTCACGCTATGATTTATCGCCAAACACCCTCCTTGAAGTCTCCAGGCAAAGTTCTGTTCTATTTCACTTCCATCGAACCGACCACAAGAGTAATTGTACAATTAAGAGATATTCTCCTTTAATTTCAATCAATCTTCATTCAACTTATTCTCCCATTTCTCACTGTGCCGCGGCCAAGTAATTACGTCCGCTCCATTAAGAAGACATCACTTCAATTTTTATCACCTCTAATTGAAATCCCCGTCATGATTGTGCCAATTTGGCCACCAGGTTCTTCAACTAATCCACTCCACAGAGAAGAGAATCTCTAATCTTCATTAATTCTATTCAAAAAAAAAAAAGAAAAAAAAAACCCTCAACTCCTATAATTCCATGGAAATCACACAAGAAACACAAACACCAGACACAGAGCGAATTCGCATGCTCTTAATAGATTCGATCAATAGGCGAGAAATATTTCAACGAAAATTCAATAATAACCCACTTGAGGGGGTGATTAGCATTTTTTGAATGCCTCGCCCCCCGCGTACTGTCCATACATCCATTTGCAAAAATCCATTTCGAGGTAAACAAATAAAAAAACAAGGAAACATAAGAAGGCACGCGGCACCCGCCAGCTAGATTTAAGCCAACGTAAACTGTGTGTTACGTAAGTGCGATCAAATGCGGTAGGAGTAGGTATTTGTGAACACAACCTCCGTTGACATTTGTTAAAGAAAAAAAAAACAAAGTCTGTCAAAATGTCAACTCTCATTGAGCGTGGGTATTCGATTTTCGATGTGACTGCATGACAATTAGATGAATTTTTTTTTTTTTTTTTTTTCGAAATCAACTAACCGTTTTCGAACCCAAGTGTCAAAAGACATAACCTCCCACAAGACGTTGTTGTATGTAATTCCTGTTTTCGCTGACGTCTGAGTCTGTGACTGTGTTTCGGATTTTGGGGTTTTATTTGATTGAATAATTAAATTACAATAAATTAAACCAGATATGCTTGGGCAGTCATATTTGTTTCGTGGATTATGAGGCCGGATCTAAGTTTCAAGATGACATTTGTCGAGAGGCTGAGAGGGATATGGCTTTTAGGTGTCAACTGTTCGAACAAATTCTTTCAGAATTTTTATTTTTCTTGTTTATGGAGAAGCAGAGAAGCAAAAAAACAGAACAAAACGGGTTTTTTTTACCAATATAAAATGTTAATGTTAATTATTTGTGTATAGAAGTGAATTTGGTGTGTTAAAGGCGACACATGCGAGAGGTATGGGAAACTTTCGTTTTCGGATAGCGTGATACATGTTTGCGGTGCTGTGGACTGGTTCACCTTATAAATCATGTTTTAGTCTGGTTTTGATCTGATTGGAATATTAGCTACAAAGCTGTGTGTGGATAGGATTTTTAAACAATACTTATGGATGTAGATATAGATACGAGTATGTCGGGTGACGTTAAAGGAAATTGGTGGCAGAAAATAGCACAACCTTGGCGGTTGCATTTATGCTTCTGTGTTGCTACCTTGGATTTTATATTGTTTATGAGGAGTTCCTTGTCTTTATTCAATTAATGCATAAGTTAGTGATAATTTTTTGTGGAAACTTTGGAGACACATTGGCAAATATAACACGTCAAGCAGATGGGCAGAGATTCAGTTCGAAAATGCGCATAGTGCATAAAATACACTCATCTTTGCGATCCAATCAATCTTATTCGTGAGCTAGTTTAGGTTAAGTACACATAGACTAAGAGTAGGTCTTTTGTAGCTTCTAATGAAATGTAGTATACTCCTCCAGACGGTGTTAATGAGATCACCAAGATCATTGAACAAAGTGAAATAAAGTTCTCGTTTGTTAGAGATAGCAGGGCTGTTGCAGAGAAGGTTAAGTGGAGAATAGATTCCTCTTCTTCTTAATTGCTGCATCTCCTGGAAAAATCATGGAATGCACACCGAATCTAGTTGAGTTTTTGTGGAGACTTTGGAGGTACATTATCAATTATAACTCGCCAAGCAGATGGAAAGGCATGCGTTAGAAAATACCAACAGTTTACTAAATTCAAGCTCTTTTGTCATCCAATGAACCTCATTCGTATTTTATTTGGTTTTAGGTGAGGTTAGGCTTAAAGTACTAGCTATCATCAGCAAACTCGGATGAAAAGCATTAGACTCCGAAAGACCCTGAAATGAAGTTTTTTTTTTATGAGAGAGAGGAGAACTGGTACAGACAAGGTACAGAAAAGATTCCTCTTCAACACCGTTCGAATGCACACCAAATCTAGTTCTTATTAGACAAAATCTTAGCTCAAATCTTTTTTGTCGTTTGACACGTTATGCCACTTATCCGCCTAAGATTTGAGCTTGGAATCGGAATATCTGGTAGGAAAGCTACATACACTAGTTCCATGTCTGGCAAGTTCATCATAATTCCCTGGAATATCTCTCTGTCCCGGCAACCAAAAAAAGTGAATATTGAACTGCACTGCCATCTCTAAGAGAGACAAACGGCAGTTTAGAATTGTTGGAAATGGATTCCAAGGATTTGATAGCTGCTTAGATGAGTGGATAAAACCTTTTTCTCGACCCAAGATGGGGGTTCTTTAATCACCATTAATCCCATCTGGAAGACGCAAGGAGAAACTGAGTCTAATTCTGTCAAAGAATGTCGTTAGTTCCTGAACCATCCAACCAACTTGTAAACTGAATGTCCTTGGAGGTTTGGTTAGATTTTGTTGAAGTTTAGCTTCGGAATAGTGTGGTCTATGTTTTCGGAAGCTATTTCGAAATAATTCAGATTGGTAATCTAGACCGTAATCCAGCCATTATGCTGAGCAGCAATGGTCAACTATAAACTGCTGTCATGGTCCCATTAGTCCCTGCATATGCTCAGTACGACTGTGTTTTGGGGAACTTCAAAATGAGTTAGATTTTCGCTTCAAAGACGTTATTAGGTTCAATGATTCTCTGAGGAGACTAGACGCTTAACATTTCTGTCGTTTAAAGTCTTTGAACTTGAAACGAGGATGCTTGAATCCCATCTCTTCATCTTGAAACTGAAAAGTAACAAACAAGTTCAAAGTATGGAATCACTCAATCCCTGTGTAGACTATCCTTAACAATAACCGCCATTGTGAATGGTTGACTGGTTTCTACACAGATGCAAGGACCGTACTAACCTTCTTGGATACAAATATGTACATATTTGCTAAAGCTTGTCTTTAAAGTAAGCAGTTAGCGCAGTGGTGCTTGCCTTTCTGGCATCTCCGAAACTTCTTATACATACATTCAACCAACGCTTACTTCATTCACTGTGCCTTTCCGTGGGATCTGAAATCGATCTCCAGTTTTCCGTGAGCCCCCTCATTCCTTGCGCAACATCTCTCTCATCCACAATACTTACTCATGTAGCGGAGGATATGCCCAATATGTTGATACCTAAATAAACGAAATCCATCAGTAACTTCCTATCGTAAGAAGGCTTCAAGCGTCTACCAAATTTCGTTACATCAACAGACAAACCGAATGTTCAGACAAAAGTTCACGAAATTCACACACCGGCAGCCCAACATTTCAACGCAGCTGCACAACTGAATATCCAAAGAATGACTTCACAACATCCCACCTGGAGCAGAGATACTTGCGAATTCCAGCAAAACATCGAAAGTAATTGACGACCAAATAAGGCCTGCTAGAATGCGAAGCAAACTCAACATGGCCATAAATTCCCATAACTCCCATTCATAACACACGGATGCACATCAGCGCTTCCTGTAGCACACGCTGCAAACCACAGCAGCGACAAAAACAATAAAGAGAATCTCACTCTGAATATGGGTGTCGATGCGATACGCATCCATGTAACATTCCCTTTCACAACAGACACCGAAATCCATATTTATTCGTTAGCCACCCATCTGATTACCAGATTCGCCTACACTGGCCACAGCAGTCACACGAATTGCATCCGTGGAATTGTAGCGCGTGAACACGATTAACATAAAAATAGATCAGATCCTTATCCCCCATAGCTGCTGAGACTTGCTGAACACGCAGTCAGCCGGCCCTAAGTGGCTATAAATATCCAGACGCACGCGCACGCGCACGCGGACTTATCCTGTGCATCCTTCCAATCGACAGACGAGTGTAGGGCTGTGCTCCAACATTGTAACATTCAGCCAATAAAACATATTCAATATGGTACGATGCCCGAGGAGGAACATGATTCTATTTCCAAAGGTGGCTGTTAATATACCACCCATTAACTAGCTGCTACATCTAATGGCCCAGCCGACCACGGCCACGACGACGATGGTGATGGTGATGGTGACGACATGCAGCAACGTGCAGACGGGTAAACACAAGGTATCTATGCCTATGGCAGGTATCTATGAGATTCATTTCTATTTAAGGATTAATCAAACTACATGCGATCCGCGCAGCCAGTTCCTTCCTTCCGATTGAATTAGGGGCCATCGACATACATAGATGCCAATTAATATTGTGTGTGACTAGAACCGAAAATGTCACGAGCATCTCCTGTCCCCCTGGGGGCGGCCTAAACCAGTCACCACCCCGCCATACCAACAAGCGAACGGTTGGACTATCGCCTTGCAAAATCGAATGCGAGCCTCGTTATTTCTTTGCATGTTAGTCGCGCAGTAGTTGCGTCGCTAAATGAACGAGCGATATGGAATCGCGTAGTTTTGCATTTGATGCCGCAGATGCTGTACTGCTGCATGGTTTGGGCACGTATATGCCTAACCCAGTATCTGTATCTTTTTCTTCTCAAATGAAGATGAGCGTTCCACGAACGCTCTTCTGTGTGAACTCACGTAAACCCTCGATTGGCAGAAACATGCAGAGCACGTTTCGTTTTTTTTTTTCGTAAAATGTCATTCGACTCGACTCGGCTTGAAAAAGTATCTAAACTCTTTTACGGGAGGGGAAAAGTTGTCTGAGCGAGGTTAATGTTGCTGCCACCACCTCGTCGTCGTCGTCGTCGTCGTTGTCGTGATGTGCAACGATGTATTCTAACAGGTGGAAGCCGCAGTGTTTATTTTTTTTTCTTCATTCCCTCCTCCTTGTCGTGCATCCATCTCTGAAAAATGAAAGAAAAAAAAAAAGGTTAAAACGAAGGAGAAAAAGAAGAATAATCAAGAAGCCATGGAAAGGAAAAGTTAATTGAAAGCAAAAGGGTACACGAGACAATGGGAACGTACTGTCACTTTTTATTTATATGCCTTGGTGGTTGGGAATTCTTTTTAATGCGAGCCTTGACCTAAATTCCTTCCTCCTTTGAGAAACGGGATAGCATTTGCATTACTGCATGCGGGGATGGCTTGCTGTGAGATTCTTTTTGTGTCTGCCTTGTGGTGGTCAGCATTTATGTAATACCTCTCTGATTGTCTGTTCTTTTGTTGGAGGTTTCACTCTTTACCGGGATCCATCAATTAAACTTTCACAGAGGTCCACCCATTCGGTGTAGAAGCAGCACACTGGTGAGTGGCTATAGCTAATGGAAACCCGACCTGTGAACATCATTTGCCAAAAACATAGCAATCTTTCATTCTTATCCATGGAAGGCCATTCCCGTTGGCGTTAATTAATGGGACGGTATTTTTCTCTGTGAAGTTTTCCGAATAACTTGGCCAGGTTTTTGGCTTTCTTTGAGATGTTAAAACGTGTAACATTGACCAAAACCCTCTTAAGTTCGGAATGTGTATTTCAGGAGGACAAGAACGAGTTCAAGGAACGGAGGATGAATGATCATCGCGTAGTAAACTATCAGCTTCACTTTTAGCTGGTAGATACTGTATCTTCTGTGTGGTAGTATCCCTCAATTGCATACGTACATGCACGACAGTCGAAATGACCTTGAAAAAGTGGCCTTAGCTGATTCTCCTTCACGGCTTGAAGCCGTTTGCCAAGGTCTGTCAACAATAATTTGGATTTTACTGAAGCTTGTACTTTAAAAGGCTTCTTCTATGCTTTGGCTGCTATAGGATTGAGCAATACTTCTCATTTAGTTGAAGTTGGACATCCTTCCCTCCTGATGTCACCAAATATTGGACAATCTCCTAAGGAGGGCTCTATGTATTCTGTTAAAATAGGTTACACACCGAACATAGAATTGAAAGATCCTCCCAATGTGGAACGAAGTTCAAAGTCAGTATTTCTTGTAACGAAATTGCGATGCACTTTGATGCCCTCGTACGATATGAAGTTAATCATGGATTTCGTCGATTAAGGTACCAAATCGTAGGGAATATTTTCGACTATGTTGTGTCAGAAACACAAATACAAAGCTCTAGCACAGTCAACAATTAAGAAGCCATAAATAGCGTGAGTTTTGCAAAAGAAAGGAAGGAGGTTCGTCTTCAATGTTCAACATTTATTCAACTGAAAATTTAGAAAAGTTGCTCGAACTAGCTTAGTCTGTCATAAGCGTACGAAAATTTCTCTATGAATGCAACTGAATGGACCACAAGGTGAAGATGTAAGAGTTGCAGGAGAGATTATAATTCTATTGTGTCTCCTCTCACTCGCGATGGGATACTTGAGTTACACTACTGTCTCTAGTCAAACAGCTTCCTAGTCCAAGTGGGATTATGGTCAGAGGAGAATGTTTGAGGAGATGATGTGATGCTATCACATGGAATAGCCCGCTGCGGTGTCAGTGACACATCCTTTCACTTTCTGCAAAGTGTGTATGGATGAACTTCAGCACAACTTTCCCAGACTGTCCTGAAACCACAGCTTCCACATGAGTCTCATACATGAATACAGATCCATTGTAAAAGTCTTGTAAAAGTTTGTTTAATAGAAGCAAGGGAAGCTTCTCCCTAATAAGATGAAAGCATCGTAACAACCATACCCATGAATAGCATACAGTGAGACTGAGAACAGATGCGGTAACTAAGACAAGAATATTCGAGCTAGAGACCACAGAATCAGTGACAATAAGCCAATTTTCTGTCATATGGGGTCATGGAAGCCAAAAAATGTTGTAAGTAATTACTTCTTAGCACCTTTCAGCGTATATCTATCAAAAGAAGCACCCAACTGAAAATCAACAGAAACTACCACAAGAAAAGCATTGTGAAAATGTCAGACACCCAAGTTGTCATTAAACCACTGAGTTTCACCACTCAGTCGTATAGTAGGAGATATTCCCTACACTTTGATACCTAATTGGATAAAATCCATCACTAACTTTCTTTTATACGAAGTCTTCAATCTTCTACCTAATTTCGTTACATCGTAAGTCACTGGCTTTTGCCGATAGTCATCTGTCTCATGGCACTTGCGGGTTACTCATAGCTGATATCGTCGAAATCTCTTTTAGTATCATAAGGCACGAGCAGCTATGTTGGTTAGATGGGCTCATCACTGCTTTCTAGTGTGCAGATGTAACGAAATTTGGTAGAATTTTTAATGCTTTGTAAAATTGGTGGTTATTGATGGATTTGGTCCATTTAGGTATCAAACTATGAGGAATATCCTTCGCTACGAGATTCCAATCCAAAAAGGTGTTCATCATTAATACCGGAAGGCAAAAAAGATCCAGGGAGTGTCATCTCGTAGTACATTCTATTGATTATCGATATACTGAACAATGCGGTAATGTCTGTTCAATAACCTATTGTTTGACGACGTTGGCACACCACGAAACCGGCTTGTATGTCAGTGCTACAGATACCTGTCCACGAAATCCGTGAACTGTCAGTCTTATGCTACCAAACAGATTCCCTTTTAGATGCATGAGATGGTGGCTATTGATTTTTAGTCTCATTGAGCGAACTACAAACAACTGGATAGTTTTGCTGGCTTCTTGGATGAATATGCGAAGGAAATTCCCACATATAACACTCTCGCTACTAAGGCCATAGATCCCCGCCTTTCTTTGAATTTTCTTGGAAGAAACAGATGTTACTCTGGTCTGAGACACTAATCTTTCTGTAGGTCTCCTGAAGAGAAACCCAGTTCACTACTCGGATCTAGAACAATCAGTTGCGGTGTTTTACTTCGTTCATCTGAATGACAGTACTCATGTAGTCCTTTTTTCAGAGATTGTAACTGCAAGCACAAAGTATATTTCGCCTAGGAATACATACATTCTGTGAATTTCAATTGATTTTGAACACCATTTCCTTCCAAAGATAAAAGTTGTTTGAAATTGGCAAGGAGCTTCCCAATTACCCAGAGAGTTTAGGACGAAATCAGTGTGACTATGTATCCTTTTCATTGACTCTCACATAGCAGTCGGTCACACCTGTCTGTCTGAGTATTGCATTGCGGATAGCAAATTTATTCATAACGTGTTCACATTTCATTATTCGTTAACCAAAAAATAAAAAAAAATAAACTTCTGAATGGCAATGACAATTCGATCTGCTAACTCAAATACTTATCTCGAAACGAGTTCAATAGAAAATCAAAACTCTCACGAAGCTTATAACATCAACACTTTGACATTCTAGAATTCCTCATTGATTCGTCACGAGCACCTCCCATCAAGGCGAGGAATGTCGAGTATCTATTACATTTTGTTCACACTTCTACACAGGTACCCAGTGACTAGAAGTAGTGAAATCACTTTCGGTTTTATGTCGTGCTAATCTAATCATCAATCGAGTGATCATCATCGAAAGTGCTCCTCTGGAAAGTGTTAAGCTGGCACATGAACATTTGATTAGTAAACCAACTAGAAAGTCGTAAAAAACATTGAGAAACTCGTTTTCATATCCCATGTCCAAGTGATGCATTTAATATTTAATTTCTCAAATGGAAGTCTGGCTGAAATTGTGAAAAAAAACGCCGAAGGATGACTACATTTTCTGATTGTGTATCTTCTTCAAGTTTACCAGTTGACGGGATGGATATTTGAATAATTTCGATTGGTCTCGCCCGTAAAGTTAAACAAAAACATAATGCTGCAGTGGGTATAACGTGTTTTGATTTTGTACGCTCAGAAATGAGGGCATACTTCCGCGTGTCTGCCTGTACAAATACACAGCTTTTACGTAACCATAAGTTCCCATCAAATTTGGATGCCAAGAAGTGAAAAAAACAAAAAAACACTTCTTAGATACAACTAACAATGCAATAAGCCCAGCCCACGCGCATTCGATACTATCAATTTATCATTTTGATAATTATCCCGTCTATTATCTAACAGACATGGCATTTGAATACTGGAAAACCGAAAACAGCCACCTTTAATTACGGTGTACCGCATGCAGTTTCCCAAGATACATAAAGTATCTTTTATCATCGAAGCAAAACAAAAGAAATTTCCCTTTCTTTGGAGTATCTGTCCGCAGGTGGTCGTGGTGCTGTGCCACTGTGCCGTCATTTCTTCTTCTTTCATCTCGGCAATGATTGTGTTATCGCCGTCGTCATCATCTGATCATCAGTGTGCATCACAAAAAGACATCCATCTGTCGGGAGTCGTTAGTGCTCATTGGAAGTGTTTTCAGACCATTAAGTCATCGGTAATGCCCAACCCTAAACCTATGTATGTTCATTTGTAATGAATTTTTAAGTATTTTTTTGTTATTTAAATTTTTTTTTTCCATTTTTGTAATTATTTGGAAGTTTTTCTCGTCAAAAGAAAAGACTTCCGCTTCTCGTGGTATGGTTAACAAATTACCTCACAAGCTGCATATATGTTTGTAGATACGATCGGGTTTTGAAAATGATAGAAAGGCCGCGGCCGTACCGTAGTTGACGGTAATTATGACGTATGCGTATGCTAATTGAATGCGTGTGTCACAATATTTGTTTATTTGCATGACAAGTGTGAGTGACGGCATTTTATGTTGAGTATCGTATCGTTTAGAAATATGTATGACTTAACAGATGCTTTACCGTGGGAATCTGTCTTTGTTTTGGTGCTGCAACTCGTTAAAGCCCGTTTTAAAAGGAATCTCAGTTTTGATATTTGATATACGTGACACAGATATTGCCATTCAGATAACTTCTGCCGAATTCCTGAATCTTACGCACTGTGTTCCTTTGAAACCGTGTTTACGTAGGTAGTACTGGGTGCGCCATCTTTCATGTCGGTATGTGAATATTGAACAACTTAAAAAAATCCAACTGAGTTCCATTTATTATATATTTCTATTTCCTTTATAGTTTATTTGGTCTAATTTTTGAATACAACCTTAATTAAGTGGCCGCCCCTATTGATCAAAGCAAAATGTTCCATTTTTTCTGCGTCTTCCATCACTTTTCCGAGCATTTCGGATGAAATAACGATGATTTCGGTACGAATGTCTGTCTTGAGCTTGTCAATGGTCCGAGGCTTGCTGACATATACTTTGCTTCTCAAATAACCACACAATAAGAAAGGGGGCCCAAATTGGAGAGTCAATGTCGCCGTTTTTTGACAGTATACGTCCAGGGAATTTTCGTTGCAGAAACTGCTTCGTTTGATTTGCAATGTGACAAGGTTGCGCATCGTCTTTTTGAAACCAGTAACCGTCCAGATCTTTTTACAAATTTGTGGTGAAACCGATATCGATTCCCATCGACTATTGCGCCTTCTCTGAAGAAAATGATGGTTTTGGTGCAAACGCCGGCCCAAACAATCACATTTTAGTCATGCAATGGTGTTTCATGGATCTCGTGTGGAATCTCCGTCCGTATGGACCGTCTGCCGGCAATATTCTTTGTCACATCCTACATCCGTTACCATGGAATCTGGTAGCCAATCCAGCCGACCATATGTCTCTCAGAGGAGAGGGCATATTCTATGATTGCCTCAACTTTTCCATGTCTGCTGACACATGCATCTTCTTCCAGGAAGAAGTTCTCACTGTACGAGAACCTTACACCAAGCAAACCATCACTCATTGACAGCCAGACAGCTATATCAAAGGTATTGTGTCGATCATTGCATCCTCAAAACTAGTAGAACTGTCTGTGGTACCAGGGCATATGTTTATAGTAAGAAACGAGAGGATCCTGCATGTATGGCAGGCTCACCCCTTCGTTACAATCCCAATATGTTCCTTAAAAAAAACATTAGATCCAATGGCCAGTGTGCTATGACCAGTCCTAAACAAGAAGAGAACTATTTCCCAGGGGGAGTTCAATTGTACCAACACATGGTTAGGCACCAGGATAATTACCAGACACTGTGCCATTGATATTCATGCGGAGAGTCTCGGAGTACTCCACAAGAAGAAATCGAATTTGTTCCACACCTACTGTGTGACTACATATTTTGCCTTATCTGCTATAAGAACGAGAACTCTTGAGTAGTAATCTTCACAAATTTGAAGGACGTGGACAATATTCAGCCGAGGGACCTCTACCACTATTCGGGTGGTTCTATGTACAGCGGTCTATGTTTGCAGTGGTTCCTGGGTTAAACAAGTGGGCACAATGGACCCAGTATTGTTGGTTTAACTGAGCAGCGACCCTCCTGGTTACATGGCACCCATTTACTTAACATAACCTAAGTGTTTCGTGTGCAGGAGGTTGTAATAGAAGTTGTAATAGAATAGTTGTAGTTGAAATGAATGACGTTAAATGATTCTTTACCAAGTTCATTGAACAATGGTTTCTCTAGTCATCTTCCTGTTTATATTTGGCACAATATAGCTATAGGCCCTCAGTCCTAACTAATCCGGTATGTTAGAGGGTACCTGGTTTCCATTCTTTTATGACAAACGTTTAACAGACGTTTGACAGACGTGTGACGGACGTTGGCGGAAGGCAAGCTGGTGTTATTGTTTGGAAAGGAGAGCTCGAGGTCCTCCTCAATAGATCAATACACTACCTACTGAACCACACTGTATTGTAGTTTTTATTTCCTCAATGTGATCCTAGTGTGTCTTTAGGTATATTTCTAATTAGATCTGCGTCTGTACCCTTATTTGGTGCTGAATGCCTCAGACCATGTGCAGGTTATTAAATGCATTTTTGTTAGTAAAGGGTTTTTCAATAAGGACATAACAATTTAATATTCCAATAAAACGCAAAATATCTAAGATACCGAAATGAAATTTAATTCAAATACCGTGCACATGTTAATATTAAGTATAAAATTCAATTTTGATAATATAGCTTCTGCAAACCGATTTGAAACGGTTGATGTTTTGGAGTCACTTTTTCAATCCACGCATATGGGCCGGAATGTTGGGAATTCCACGTTGAATATTGTACCTGAGCTTTAACCTTTAACTTTGTTCGCTTGTTGCCTTAAACCAACAACTTAACGTTACCATATAAAACGAAATCCAACTCGGTTTTATCCGAACTTCCCCTTTAAAAGATCATTTGTTTGACCTGCTGTATGTGTATAGCATGTGGCATCATCTTGTTGGAACCACATATCACTGATGTCAAGTTCATCTACAATTCCGGCCAAAAATAGTATTCCAACTTGTCACCACTGATGATGATTTCTCGATGAAATTCAGCATTTTTTTCAAACTTTTGCAGAACCCAATCGGAGAAGTTTCGGGGCTTCAAATGTGGAAGCGACATCTTTTCTTGATCTTTGTATCTTGTAAGGGTGATGTCCAAAATATTTACGCAAAGTTTTCCACAATGTTGACTCAGAGATTCCCAATTCCTGTGTATGGGACAAAATCAACTGTTTTGACTCCTTTTGAACTGAATCACTTACGGCTGCAATGTTTTTGGTCCTTCGACCGATGTGATGTACCACTGGCACTTTCAGTAGTGAATATGTTGACTCGAATTTATCCAATATAGCACTCATACCCTGCCTGGTGGGACGATTCTTATGATATAAAAGTGAAGTAAGAGCTCTTAAAGCTCGGCCCGCCGACTCAGAATTTCGGTAGTAAATTTGAATAATCTCCAAATGTCGTTTGTTCATGAACTGCACCACAATAAAAATGTATGTTTTTGCTAACATACAGATACTGACAGATCATAAAACGAGTTTAAGACTGCCTTTGCATTAAAATACAAAATTGTTATGTGTCTATTGGAAAATTGTATCTTTTGCTGTCACCATCGAATCTTAAGTCTGTATCGCGCCTTCGCATCCCTTCATTACAGTCCATGTCTGTCAATGCTTGACTTCTCAATATACATACCAATAGAACACCCAGCCAGCATATTTACAACTCCTCTGATTTATTACTAATGTATCTCAGAGTTGTAAAAAAGAACAAAAAAAGGAGAAAAAAAACAGACAAACTCATCAATGGAATTACGGAACCATGTGTAACTCATTTCGAGTTTCGTAACTCCAACACTTCTTTATTACGTTTATATAGTACCATTAAATGCTCGCCAATTAAAATTGGCCTTTTCGAAGTTCGTTTTTCTTTCTTTTTTTTTTTTGTATCTCTCTTTAGCGCTTTAGCGCTTAACACGGTTATATAAACATTTTGTTTTTTTTGTTGTTTTTTTGTTGTTTTTTAACGCGGAATCACCCTTGACCCAATTGGCAAAATGTGAGTGTGTGTTGTTTTTGGTCACTTTAACAGTGTCCATCAATCAACAATTATGGATCTGGGTTAACACGGATGAGCGCTTTAAAGTTTAAGTTTAAATCTGTGTTTTTTTTTTTTTGTATGAATTGTTTAATAAAGTTTACGATAGGATGTCTCTATGAAACAATTAAAAAGTACTCTCATCCCGTTGATGGAGTTAATGTACTTCAAATTGGTTTCGCCACTAATTTGGCGATTATCTGGCCTCGGTCTGGAACAGGGATAATTTTGGACCCATCATGCCAAAGGAAACAATCAGTCTCTCCTCGAAAACGAAAACGGATGAGGGTAGTCCAATTCTTTTGTAACAACGCGAACATTTGGGTTGAATCACCTAAAATTGCTTAACAAACTCCTCGCTGCTTTGAGATACTTTTCTTTCATTTTTTTCTGAACATCTTCTGTCTTTAATGGCGGCGGCGGCGCTCCGTAAGACCAAAATTAAGAAGAGGAAGGAAAGAATGAAATGAAAAGAAAAAAAAAGCAAAATTAATTTGTTCATGTATCCATTGAATACAGAAATACTTGAATCATCAGCAAGAATGGAAAAAGATTGTTTCTTAATGGACAGGTGACAAGAATCCCCTCGGTTAGTGTGGATTTGGACGATGACTGTAGCCCGATAATTAGGAGGTTATTGCTCTGAATTTTGTGAACCGAATTTTGAACCGAACTCAAACCGATGGGTAATTATTAATTGTTATTGGTTGAACTTTTATTAGTTTTTTGTAAACAATAATGGTGTTGATGGTAGCTACATACCAGGCGATGCCAAACGATCGTACATGTGTGGGTATTTAGGCTTTTTGGGGAATCGAAGCACGTGCTTGGGAGGTGAGTTCTTAAATTTGCATAATTCGATTTTGATTGGCGAAAACGTGTTACTGATGTGAGTTTGATCAGAAATCGGGTCAAAAGGTTTTTGACATTGCTAACCCACATCCTAAAGGGGGAATTTTATTTCTTAGTTCTGAAGGCAGTTCTGGGCTGTTTTTGGAAAATTTGTTGTAGGGTAGTGGTTACTGCCACCGGGAATTCGATTAGCCCACAGGTTTATAGCACGATCTTCGTTAAGAGAGATGTCATGGTCGAAATATTCTACCAAGATGTGATGAGACCAATTTTCCAAATTAACATGCAGTGGACTTTCCGTGGCAATGGTTTAATTGGTCATAGACTGGCTTGCAGGGATCTCTCCCTAAATGTGTACTTAGATCATAGATTGTTAGTCTAACTGAGGCTACCCACTTGCATAACCTAACCTAGATCACAGAATACTTCAAACTGAATGTGTTTCCTGAGTGCAAGTACTCTATGGGTATTAATCTGATATTGCCATTGACTGTCCTTATTGATGCATTCACTATCCGTCTACTTTCCTGACTTGGGAGCTACTTATCCATAAAACGACATCTGTTCAGTATATAATCTGAACTGGAGGATGCCTCTAATGTACATCATTAGTTTTTTGAGTATGATTCGTGTCAAATCATATGTAGACTCTGAATAGTAAGACAGAACTGATCACTGTGCCTAGCCATGGTTGAGATCAGTAGACCTTCTACAAAGGTCTTTCGTGGAACTTTACTCTTACAAATGTGTTCTTTTTCGAATCCAGATTCAATCATAGGTTAGTGAAAGTATCACCAGTTAGGCTTTCTTTAACTGAATGTGTTTCAAATTAGACAATCTGGTAAAGGGACTCAGAGCCTAGCATCTTCCAAACATTCATGATTGTGCATGCTGGGAAATGCTTAGCAGAGTGAACAGGTTTATTTTCACCTCTGCTACTTAGTTTTCCAGTATCCACCAAAGGTGTTCTTCACTGCTATCTCGTGAAGAAGGTAGAAGGAACTATTTGTTCCAAGAGAATAGTTTTATGTGCATTTCTAGACATGGTAACACTGGCTACGACTCAAGGCTATTAGTAGCAGAGGTATCGGAGATTTAACCAACAAATGAATAAAAGCAATTTTTGAAAGCCAGTGTCTGTGCAGTTAAACGTTACCCCTTGAGAGGTATCCTTTCTCCCATTATGTGATCACTAGTCATTGACTAGATCTACAGAGATCAGACTACAGGCTACAGATTACTGGTACGTACAGCATGACCATTTCTGGCATCATGCAAAGTGAGATGGACTAATCATTAATCCTTGCAAAAGCGTACTTGTGCCTCTAGGACCTATCACCAGTCAACACTTTAGTTTATTCCAGTGAGGTTAAATATCTCAGTCTCATCCTTGACAAACGGCTTAACCGGAATTCCCTTATTATGTCCTCCACCGAGAGTGTCATTATGGCCATGTGGGACAGTAGATGCCTTTATGCTAGTACTGGGGGTGTTAATCCAAAAAGGATGTGTTGGATGTACACATCGTTTGGTGGTTGAGAGTTCTTCAATGGATATCAGTACAAGGAATTGTACCTTTCCTAGCGTAGCATTAGGCGCAGTTGTTGGGATTACGCTCCTGTAAATCTTCATTTCGAAGACGGCCATGCTACGCCATGTGTAGACTAGGTACCCTTGTTGGAAACCTTAAAACGTAGATCTCTACGTCTCTCAGTAGACACAATGGGGAGGTTAGTTTTTAAAAGTTTCCTTCATTTTGCCTAGATAGGTTACAGTTGGACATTAGACAGACAGACAGACAGACATTAGACAGTTTGTAGCGCAGTTTTTCGGTTGCAATAGCAAAAGCTGCTTAGTCTGTTCCCCTAACTAGCTAGGTAGATTGGAAAATTTGACTGCAGCCATAGGATTGGTGTCTCACTATGATCTCAACGTATATGTACATTGCGTTCTCCCGTGTGGGATACCTGGAAAAGAGCTGGGAGCGGCCCTCTTGAGCTGGCTCATCAGCCTTTTTCGTGATGAATTTTATAATGGTTTTAGGTGGCAAGTTGGCTAGTTGACTGAGGTCGTTAAAGGATACTTTTCGAAGGATCTAGTGTGTTGTGTCTTCGTCTACTTCTGTATAGTCGCAGTCTCTGTACATTTCTGTGGTAATTCTTAGGTGTGTCACTATCGGATTGTGAACTGTACGGATACCAATGAAGGGGGTCAGCTGTGGTCTGTTGACTAATAGCATTTCTCGGGTCCTTTTTAATTGTATGGCGCCTACAGTAAGCTTAAAATGCAGGACGAGAAGAGTGCTCTCCACCTTGCTTTGGATATATTGTGGAAGTTCATAGTAATTGCGAATGTTGGGAGATTGATCGTTGTATTGTTCTATTGGCAGTTGCAACTGCAACTTTTAGTGATGCTTAATGGATGATTTTTTAGTGCACTTTAGTTTAAAACAAGTTCCCTGGACACTATCAAAATAATTCCTTTGGCTTTGATCGATAGTACTAAAAACAAAAAGCTGCAGTCGCAGCAAAAGTGTTCCTTTACTGCTGCTGCAACTCATTGTTTAATAACTGCAGGTTGCAAGAGTTGTCTGGTTCCATGGACAATTTTAGCGATGTCCAAGCAACCTTCTTTCAAAACATTCTATTATATGTGTTGGAAAACCATGATAACGATATAGAAGTCAGTTCACCATTTCAAATGAATGAGGCTGAGAAAACATGTGTAGCCGTAAGCCTTAAACATATGGGAAGCACTTCTGCAGAAGAAACAACAATATCGTCCATAGACAACCTCGACTAGAGGAATACTGACCTTGTGTTTGACGAATTGATAAATCACAGGCTTCACTACATGGTTCAGAACGCTGAAACTTTTCGCATGGAAAGTACCAGTACCAACCTCGATCCATACAATGTTCCACAAGTTCAAATACTTGCCACTTACGCCTTTTTAGCGAATGTTCTCCACCAACATGGTAGTCCTTTGTCATCCTCGGAATCCTAATAAGCCAATTAAGCAGTGGTCGTCTAATTAAACATGTAATTGCCAGTTAATGGTGCCCACTCTCACTTCTAGGCGCGTTTAACTCATTAAGCCAACTTGTAATCGCGCTTTCAACATCTCTCCACTCGTGGGTGTACATCCTCCCGGCAGCTATTCTTCATGATGCTCCGTGCACCCGTGTGAGTCCATAGATTTGCATTTGTCGAATGCGCATCTATTAATCCACCATTCTGTGTCACAACAACCTTTCGTGAGATACCAGAGCAGTGAGCGCAAGCATGCGATCTATGAAATGTGTCGCCAGACCATGGATGATGGCACACCCCACACTCGCCGGCGATGGTTTGAAACCGAAAGTCATTATGGATTAAATGCAAATCCGTGCCCTGGTTGACCAAATAAATGTTATTTAATTAGTGCATCACCAGGAACACTAACGACTGCGCGAGGAACACGATCACCAGCAACAGATACACTACTTGCGAGTCATCACTCGAAGAGAGTCGAGATACCTCCTAACGACTTGCCAGAGATTCACGAGAATTCTTCACGAAGTGATGCCCCATCATAATTAATTATTCCGAGTTCCAGTCTGATTCAGATCATCCTGTTGTGGCTGCTGCTTGCTGCTGATGTGTTCCACTTATCCGATGTAGCTGAAAGGTAATTTATTTTCGCGCTATTTTCTGAAGAGCTCCCCAAATGAGACACAGAAACTAAGAACAGTTCCGCTCTTGTGAAATCCAGTGCACACTTCAAATCCACTCTAGAAGTGGATATTTATTTTTTTTTATTTTTTGCTAAAAATAAAAGCGAAAGGGAACGTACCACACCCTTCTTTTGTTCTCGATTGGTGGGAAAAAATTAGAACGTCTCGTCGGGACGAGGTTAAGAACAGGCATACACGTACTCGTACTGTATCCATCAAAAAGCTAAAAGTATCTAAACGTGTTGGCGCCAACATACTGATTGTAAGGAAGTAATTCATAGCTGGGTGCCGTTCCTTTCATCTGCAATCGAGCGACTGTATCCGTAGTGGGTGGCTGGTTGTTTGTTGTTCTTTTGTTTTCGGCTCTTAGTGAGTTAATCTGTTAATGGCACGAGCCGGAGGTGATTTATAAAACAAAACTGGAGCACATGGCATCAAGGTTGAGCGTAGAGTGTGCTAAGCAGAACGAGACTTGTTGTCGTTCCTCACTTTGGGAACAGAGGCAAGTGAATGGTAAATAGCAAATTGTTTGGTAAATATTTTGATTTGATTTAGAGGTGGCAAGGTCTATTGGGTGTTAACCCGGAGGCAATAAATGTGATTTATAACCGGTGGTGGTGGTGGTGTAACCCATTTTTTATGGTTCAATTAGGTTTTTTTTACAAATTGAAAGTGAAAAGTTATGAAATTCAATTGATAATTGAATAATAGGAATGCGGAGGGTAAAGTTCACTGGATTAGCCATACCTTCAGATAGGTAGAGTCCTAAACTACCCTCAGTTCAGTAGAAATGACTTCATTCACATTTGACTCTGGTCAATCAACCAATATGAAAACAGTCAGTTGCACTTTTGTCTCTGACCCAACAACAGTCGCATTTCCTTAAGTATCAGGCCCTGACCAAGGACGCGAGAAAACCTAATGCAATTTCAGGTTCTTAAAAGTCATCCTCTGAGCCTTGCCTTACGATCTAATCGAAGATCTCATTTCCAGACACGAATCAAAGAGTTCAGTGTTGCGACCGAAACCAAGCAGTTCTTGGATTCGCGAATTATTTTAAAACAAGTTGCAAGGCTAAGCAAGACCTTAACACAGGCTTATTGTCAAATACTCCGAGGACTCTACCTACCAGCAGCCATTAGGATAGATTTCCGCTTGAGAAATAGAGACATGCTTACCTAGTATAGTGTTGTCATTCTGCACGAAGCCAGGAACTTCAGAGCTTTGACTAATATTGAAGCCATAGTAGACTATAGCTCAATCCAGGCTCAGAGTTTGACTGAAGCCAGTCCTGAACATAGGATAAATCGGCTCTTAATTTAAACAGGAGCCAAAGTTCCGGTGTTATTGCATCAGAAGGCATGTGAATGAAACAAGGGTCATAGGATAAATGTCGGTCAAGGTCATCGGAACTCCTGTGCGGATGATACAAAAAGTCACACAATGGGAAGTTAATCAAGCAGAGCATCTAAAAACCTGAACAAAGCCCGATGTACTCGATAAAGTCTTTGGAGTTTAGTATATAAGGCAGTTACATCCTTAAGTGAAACTGCCTCCATCAAACAACCGACTCATTGCCGTATACATCCAATGGACTGTTGAGTCCTTTAGCACTGACCTAGTCAGACCAGCCACAATCCTCCGTCTCGTAAAGAGAACAACCTCAGGTTTCAGAGAATTGATTGGAAGCTCATACCTAGCGGACCATTCATGTCCAAGACTGTCTGCGCGTTACAACAGACAGTCTGTCGTCATGACACGACCAGACTTTTGACTTTTCATGCATGATATGGTGGCAGCTTGTCTAAATACTTTTTGACATTAAATGTCGTCTCATCAGGCATACGCCAATGAGTTTGACAGTGATGCCAATACTAGTTATATCTTCCTGTCATATCTTGCTCTCAAACGCGGTCTAAATCGGAGAAACAATTCTAAGATTGAATTCATCAGGTATTCCTACATACATCTATCTCCACCAACTCATTCTAAGCTTTTTTGAATATTTGCCTGATTAGCCATTAGGGCAAGCAGCCTTATTGGTTTTAGCTTGGATATTGCTATCGTCACATCGACTTGGGCAGGCGAACGCAAGTTTTGGCGTTTCGAGCAATGAAAGGTTTTTCACATGTTAAGTCTTAGCATGGAATTCGATCTCGTTGATATGACCACCGGGAGAATGTTACCAGCGATCGATTCCTTGGAGTCAAATTTGCCACCACTCGTCCATGCATATCGGCCGAAAAGTTGGCAATTTTGCATTCCATATTGTTCCTGAGCTCTTTTAACGTTTTTGGGTTATTGGCATAAATCAACAACTTAAATCCATGAAATGAAATCCAACGGCGTTAAATCGCATGGACCAGGTGGATACTTATTACGACTAAACGATTACAGAACTTCCTCTCCAAAAGATCAATTGTTTGACCAGCTGCGTGGCGTGTGGCACCATCTTGTTCGAACCACATATCACTCATGTCACGTCCATCCAATTCTAGTCAAATGAAATATAGGATTTTCTTAAAAATTTTGCAGAGCCCAATCGGAAAAATGTTGGGTGTTCAAAGGATCAAGATGCTTCCGTTCTTGAGTTTTGATCTTTTAAGGGTATGGGCCAAGATATTTAAGCAATATTCACCACAATGTGGATTAAGAGGTTCACAATTCCTGTAAACGGCGTGAAATCGACTGATTTGGCTCATTCTGAACTGAAGCATTGCACTGAAGGCTGCGATATTTTTGGTCCTTCGACCGGTGCGTTGTCTCACTGGTAGAGGAACATTCATTAGTGAATAAAGTAGCTATTAACGTTCTGTGGAATCCAAAAGAAATCGTGAAGTAAACTATTAAATACGTTTGGTTGACAGCAGAAGTAGGTATCCAAAGTACTGAAACTTTTATTAGTGCGATCTTCTTGAAACTAGTTTTAGACTGACTTCCTTCATAGAGAACATAAACCCCACACCAACAGCATTTTAGTAAAAAAAAAAAAAACCGAAAGTAATCACCGACAACAAAGTAGGTAGCTGACCTACCAGAAGCACTACTTCTTCAAGCAAAGTTCTTCTTCTTGTTGTTAACGCTGCGATGAGAGATACCTTTGAAAGCCTTCGTCTTGTACTTGCCTACCTATGGTGGTTGATCTTATCGCTTCATCACTAATTCATAGTGTATACGAGTAGATTTCATGTTTCGTCGAGAAACAATCGTCAGAGCAATCGCTTGACTCCATAAGTATCCATACACGATGCCTACCAAAGAGCACATATGTACACGGCTCAGTTTGACCTTAATACATACATCAACCAGCAGTGGTATGTTAGCCAAGGAGGAGGGTTTCTTAAGCTGCCATACACCATAGATTCTAAGAGTGCTAGCTACTTCCATGGTGTGGCACAAAAATTCAAATTCATGTGATTTCTGTGAGGTAGTCGGTTTTTTTTTTCTTCCTCCGTCCACCCTCCTCCTCTACCCCGGCCACCACTTAACACTCAACAGATACACAAGATACAAAAACGAAAAGAAACAACTTTTACTTTTATTCGTAATGAATTGGTTGCAAGGTCGACAAGCGGCAGGTTTCCATCTTCCATCGCCGTATACGAGTTCGGCTATGAGTATATCGTATGTGTTTGGGCTAAGTAAAGTTGCAAAACCCGTCTCGGTAACGCCTAAGTGAATATTATTAACGAAACAAAAAAAAAAATCGGAAACCATTTCCCTGTAGTAGGTACGTTGCACTGCAGGGAAAAGATACAAGTATCTGAGTTCGTTTTAGCTGGACTTTTGTTTGGATTCCTTAAGGGATGATGGGTTGGCATGGTTACCCGGATGTTCGACTGCATTAAGTTTACAAAGAAACTCGAGCCATAACTCTTTGACCGGACAAAGGAAGGTCGTTCAACTGGCTGCTCAAGGCCGACTCAAGTGTATCTGTTTAGACTTTAGGGCATTACTTTGCGATCCGACACCAACAAGGGGAGTGGGCAAGAGTACATCTTCATCGTCATCCACTGTGCGTATGAATAATTAATGAAATACCGTTTTTGGGATGTTGATACCACTTTAATTTAGTTCCATCTACTATGGAGTCAAACGAAAATAGTCGTTGACATTGAGCCGGGAATTGTTGTTTGATAAATGTAAAGATAGGGTACACAAGTTTTGTGTGTTTAATTGGGAAACACATGGTTAAGTGCAGAATTTTTGTTCTTTTTTTAAAGTATTTTTGGCTTTTTTATTGAAGAAAAAAATATTTGGACAGGCATAATCGTAAAACATTTTTATTACTTCGCTAAGTGGCGAATGTGGCGCGTGGGGGTGCCAAGTCGGGCACCAAAAGTTACACTTTTGTTTGACAGGTGTAGGTACTATTTGGAGGTGTTTTATTGTTGCATAAAAGTCAGAATAAAATTAAACATGAACTGCGCATGATTTGGCATTTTAATCGAAGGTAATCTCTTCGGCAGGAGGACGGATTGTTCCATTTGCTTGTGGTTTGGTTAGTGGCACTGATGACGGAATTGATTCTTGGTATTTTATTTTTGGTTGGGTTTTCTTAGTCAGAATTTCTAGGGATGGGATGGGATGAGTAGGCTGGTGTCATGAGTAATAAAGATAAAGACTGCATCTTGCCTGGAGTCAATGTGGAGGGTATCTATATACTACATCTAAGTAGGGGAAGCAATTAAAGCATGATGATGGTGTTTCCAAGTCATGCGCACGTCTTTGGAATGATGATTCATCCTGGTTGGCCTGTTGCGATGTACTTTTTTTTATCATAACCTTGCGTTGGGTATTTGGCTATATAAGTATATACATGACCTGCAAGGCACTATTCTTTTTTAGTTTGGTTAAAGCATCTGCCAGCTCAGAAACACCAACACACAAAGTTTCTCCCTATCTACTCGTTAAACAATTTTCAAGTTCTGATGACGCCTAAGAGGCTCTTGATGTCTATGTGTATGGAATCGTCTAAATCGTTCAAAATTCCCTACAGCACCAGAGAGCTAGGTAGATGGAAGGCAGTCCTCTGTGTAACTTCTACGAAAGTCGTTCGCAAGAAGGCCATCTCATCCACGTTCGTCAAATCAAAACTGGTAAAACGATGCCGTAGAGAACTCTCAGCACTCATAGAAAGTCATAAAATCACACTCCTTTCGATTACCGAACGCAGCAGCATTCAAGGAAATGAACTGCGAATTGGCAAGAATGGGGTCAGAACAGGACCTGACAGTGGTCGTTACCTGCAAGACTTCCCGAGAATAGCTAATATGAGTTGGAGTTTAACAGACCCTACTTAGCGCTCTTCGCGTGGATTATTATCAGTCACAACCTCATGGTGATCCACAGTAGACGAATTCGATTAGAAACTAGCATTTGCCGAGGCTATGACGATATAAACGCAGAAGAGAGCACATCTCACTCTGCGAATCCTCAAGCCTATGCAGGACTAGGAAGGACTGTGAATGCGACTTGGAAGACTAGAGTGACCTGTCAGGAAAGTGATCATCGTGAAATTTATAAGAACCTCGGGGCGATTCAGTGAAACCATGTAGCTATCGCAAAGTTACAAACCTGCTTTTGTCCTTATTCTCAAGTTACCTCACGACAGGGGCTCACAATGGACCCATTGTTGATCCGTGTACTTGCTGGAGTCTGGAGAGGATTGTGACGAGAATGATCTTTATATGTGGATAGTCCTAGTTTCCGGGGGAGATTTTACAATTATTCAGAGTAGACCACTAAGAACCTGAAATATACTTCTGAGCGTGACACAGGACAAGATACTTCTAGAGCAACACAACCGAAGAAGATTCCAGGCATGTTGAAGCAGAATAAGTAAAAATAACCTTTGTATCCTGACAGGTTAACTCTGGGAGCGCCTAAGGAAATTAGGTATTTCTAGAGAAGATCTCTGCATATTCTGCGATGAGTCTAGTTAAATCCCTAAACATATGATGGGATCTCATGAAAAACCTCAGAAGATAATGCCCAGAAAGAGTCCCCGCCGTGACCTGCTAAGTTTTAAAATTATCCCAGATTTCCTCTGATTGACATAGGCTACAAGCGGATTCAGATATTGATCCCATCTCTAGTAATTCCGTAGCTTTGAGCACTGCTACAACCCCTGCAGGTCTATGTCTCTAAAGTATATACTTGGACCCGTCGTTCCATTGGTTTTTGAACCATCCGTGTGTATTGCAATCTTCTTTTGTAGGAAGACAGCTTACCTCTACCAATCCTCCCTTCCCGAATATATTACTTTGTATAGTGTTAGGACTCTTTCATATGGCTTTCATATCCTGGTCAACGCTAGCTAGCACTACCCTCACTAATTGCCATGAATACTCCGCAGTCTCAACCTCATATGGAGTCTACACCATCGCCTCCAGTATCTCTGTTGATGGATTCCCAGTTGATGGATTCATGTCAAGGGTCATTGCTGATAGATTTCGTCCATTTGGGTAACACTGTGTCTGGTACATCTTCCATTACTTGTGGACTTGTATGTCACATGGGAAAACTATTCCGCTTAAGTTCGAAGGGGCGTGTCATCTTCGGGTGCATGATCCACTTCAGCTTACTAAATTATTCCCAGATATAGAGAGCTTGGATCTAAATGCTATGATAGTGTACAAAAATTTAGACCAAAAATCAAAACTGAGAAAACCTTCTTCCACAGCACAGAGTACTCGTACTGAAAGCAAACAAGTCGTGCTCACAAACATGTTCCACATACGCCGCAGTGACTCACATTTTCCTTTCCCAATTTGTTATCCGTTTTATGTCAAATACCTTGAAACACTAAAAATGACTGTCAATCGACTGAGACACCGCCAATAAAAAGAAAAAAAACCAAACTCTAATGATACAATTTATGCTCGACGAGATCTAGGCTAGGCACAACACCATGCACATGCATAGAACTGCAGCTGCAGCTGCAGTCATTCTTTTGTCCTGAGATACATTTTCTGGCGCCGAATAACTTAACCTCAGTCCGCATGAGGGGGTGGATACACTCATGACATAAACAAAGGCGCCCAATAGAGCACCACATTGTATGCGTCTTTCAATTCATTACCAATTCCGATGTTGGAGAGTGCGCTCGCGCGCGCGCGTAATGCACCACGCAACCGCAACACATTCCGAAATCCTAACCACGAACCAAAGTGGGTTGCGTGATTAAAATCCAGCAAATATCTGCTTATTCCGTTTTTCAAATCTTCAAGCCCACAACTTGGCTTAAAAGAAAATCAAAAAAAAAAAAACTTTTTTTTGCGTAAGAAACGTGCCGAGACTGGGTTCGATTCAGATTTTTTGACAACACTGTCAGTGCTACTAGAGCTACACGTTTTTGTGGCCCATTTTCGCATCGCATCGCATCGTATTCGTGTGCGACTACTTTTTTTTGCAAACCACGTTTAAGGCGGGCAAAGTTATGTTTCACATTGCGCAAGCGCAACCATCAACTCGCTGGCTGGGTGAAGACATTGAAGTTTGTCTATTCATCGTGGTCCGACATACACACCAGTCTATCATGTTGCGTCAAGTGTATGGTACGTGCCATGAATTCGTACTGCATGCCTGAGAATCGTGGCAAGAAGAATGCCACAAAAAAGCAAAAACAATTTTTTAAACTTTGACAGTTGGTGGGAATTTTTGACAGACTTGCTCTTTACCTAAACCATCAATTAATGTTCCACAAAAAAAGTAATAAAACAATATTTTTTTTTTTATTTTTAATTACAGAATCGGTTTATGCGGGTTCGACAATCCAATGAGAGATCCAAAGACAGATGAATTCAAAAGGCACATAGGACAGGTAAGCACCAAACTACTCGCATGCTTGAACATTGTTTCTTTGAGTCTCTTAAACGTGCAAAGAATTGTCCATCGAATCGATTGATTTTAATTATTATTAGCGAAGGTGAGATTGATGATTTTGTCTAATTTAGTAATTATCGCCATTAAACAATGATTGATAACTACCAATGACGAATGAAGTGATGAGGCCAAAAAAAAAGCCACATGGATGCATATCTAACCTTCAACGTAGGCGGGGAGGTACTGCATGCATATATTCATATTTTGTGTGTTTTTTTTTTTATATTACTTGTTAATGTGAGAAACACTTAACAAATCTTCAAAGTAAATGTGCAATAAATTTGGGAAATAAAAAGGTCATTAGCAACCGTATAACCATTAGTACTGGAATTCACGAAAGTATTGAGTCACAAGACATTTGGTTTTGATTGAATCAAACATTGGATGTTGCTTCTCCTAATTGGTAGTTTCAGGTTTCTATGGCTTTGGATGGCACCTATAGATTCTATTGGGATGGCATACTTATCAAATCATCTTCCCTTTGGTGGTCATAGGCTCTTTAAGAAACAGAGCAAAAATATCTAAGTATATTTTAAAGGGTTTTCAATAGGAACATAACAATTTTGTATTTTGAAACAAATGCACTCTTAAACTTATTTCATAATTTGTTAATGTTAAAACTTAGACCAAAATGTGCCATTTTATAAAATGTACGAAATGAAAACGTTTGAGTTGATGTTGGCAACTTTTTATGAGCATTTGCTTCAATTATCTTTCGAAATAATCGTTGCAGCAGACAGGCTGTGCGCATGCGCAGTGGATAAATTCAAGTCAACATATTCACTACTGAATGTTCCTGTTCCAGTGAGACAACGCATCGTAGCCATGAGTGTTTCAGTTCAAAAGAGCCAAATCAGTCGATTCCATGCCGTTCACAGGAATTGGGAATCTCTCAGTCCACATTGTGGCTAATTTTGGGTAAAGATCTTGCTCCTCGCACTCACAAGATCAAATTAACTCAAAAACTGAATCCTTTAAATTATTTTAAAGCCCAATACCTCTCTGATTGGAACCTCTATGGAACTCAGGGTTGAGTTTCTTACAACCATTCGTGGTGTGCATGCTATATTCTTTACACGAAAGGATGGGGTCTACTGCTTAATGCCGTATCCGAAGGGTAATTATTCGAGAAACTTTCTCATGGTAGTTGTACTCTAGGCTGTTTATTAGACGTTCGCAAGAGGTGGAACCGCGAAAGAAATGTTAGGTGTTGTCTAGGAATTGAACTTGGAACATCTTGCTCCCTAGCGCAACGCACTAACCAATTGAGTCACAGCGCTCACAATATGTATACTATACTTGAAACAAACTTCAGTCCAATGTTATTGAAAAGGCCTGTGGGATATCTACAGTGTAACACCCTATTCGGTCACTGTTATGTAGGAAGACATGGTCAAGGACTGGGCATTCCCTAACACGATTTCTGCAGAGACTTCACTCACCTCCTATACACATGCCCAGCACTCGCCAATATCAGGAAGGCTACACTAGGTGAATACTTTTTCAACGATCTCAACGAACTGAGCACCGACTGCATCCTTTATACAAAGGAGCGGATGGTTCCTAGAGTAAGAGGGTGATCCACCCACCTTACACAATGACAGTACAATGGACCTTCTCTGGTTTATGTGCTTTCTAACTGAGAGACCATCTAAACAAACTGACCATCTATGGTGGAAGGTTAAATGGAAATCTCAGAGCGTGCTGAGATATTTACCTTATACAGCTATAGCAAAAGTCCTTTGGAGTGCCAGCTTTAAGTTGATAACTACGCTTATGGTTAATCGAGGTGCCAGTCGGCGTCGCAGCTTCAAGACTCCCAAGTGCCCAAGAGTATGTGGCGAAATTGGAATTTTCGTTCTAACTGGGTATATCTAGATCAGTCCGTCTTCCATAGCAGTATTTTCCAAGCGAAGGTCCTAGCAGTGAGATTAGCTGCTCGTGAGATGCGTTGAAGGCAATACCACAGAAAGGTACCTACAGAAATAAAATCCGATCTTGTGAAGTCCTGTCATGAAAAGCTTAAGGTTCTTGGAACACACTATAAGGTTGCTCTCTGCTGGGTCCTTGGACACGAATGGATACCAGAAAATGAGAAGGCCGATGAATTGAAGAGGTTCAGAATCAACATCAGAACACGGGACACGTCGGTATTCATCCCACCTTGCGCTCTTAAGCAATAAGTAGGGATCAAGCCCGTGGAGTTGTCAAAAGTAGATGGGCCTCCCTAAACACCTGTGTGGTTATAGGCAAAGGACATCTTTTCCCTATGGGTATCACAATGGGTCTGTATTAACCTGAGTGTAGCGATGTGAACATTTTTCCACTCACCAACCTAGGATCATCTTAACGTGGCCACTTACTGCGTTGCAGCACAAGTACAGGTAAATGCTAAGGTTACTGAACAAATTTTTCTTCTTCTATTCCACCTGCATACGTTGTCACCTCTATTGTAACTTGATTTACTACTTGGCTCTTTAGGCTGCCATTTACAAGTCCTATCTATGCTTAACGCCACCATCACCATCTTCTGGTATCCCATATCTACCTCTGTACTGCATCTAAGACACATTACCGGTCTTAATTATGCCTAAAGGCGGTACTAGTTATCTATGAAAATGGAAAAGTAACAACTACCATGAAGTCCTGATGTCGAATAAAGGTAAAATGTAATGGACAAGACATTCAACCTTCAACATATAACTTCGGCTACCTAATCAGCTTTTAAACAGATGTAATCTGTGGCCAACCTTTAGTTCAGAAGGGCTCTTCTTAATACCTAATGAAAACTTGTCCAAATTCCTGTCAGTCACCTTTGCAAGCTTCTCTATAAAGCCGGGAGCTCCCCTCCTATGTAAGTTGTATCGGTCGACGATAGAAGCATACCTCAAGGAGAAGTGTTATGGCCTCATCTTTTTCATATTTAGTTTATCTAATAACAGAACGGCGGACTAAGTGTGTCACATCGCTGCAGGAGGTTTTCACCTAAGTAATCTGGTCTCTTAAATTCCATGACCAAATCCGATATTCTCCAACAAATTTATTAAGTCATCTCATGACATTTACAGCCCGACGGAGATACATTAACGTACTAGAAACGCATATCTCATACACACCTTCATTTTACCTCTCTCTCTTCCACAACAGGGTGTCAAAATAAAGATGGACGATGCCGGCAACATACTAATTCGCCGTTACGCCAAAAGTAATGTCTACATCAAAAGCACTGCCAGCAATTCCAATGAGGAGACATCAATTGGTGCCGATATACTCAAACTGCCAAATCAAGCTCTAGAAAGTGAAAAAATAGTCAAGGTGAGTCTGGGACACATTCCTTTGCCTAACGTGTACACCACAAACCAATTGAATATCTGTGTAATTTTTTGGCATTTTACAGTTATTCGATATGAAAAAATTTCAATCGAATGTTAATCGTGAACTGAGACGAGCTTATCCAGATCGTCGACGATTGGAGACACAGTGCCTGTCGGCAGTGGCCTTTGTTAAGTCTGAGAGTGACATCTTGGAGTGCCCCGTTTGGGTGCTCATTGTAAATGTAGTAGCGATGGATATGTTAAAGAGCAAATTACCACCAGGTAAGTAGTACTTTGAATGTTATTCACTTTTTTTTTTTTGAAAAACTGTGAGTGTGTTGTGAATGAGTTGTTGCAGTTCAAGGCTGTTTAAATAAATAATTTAAAAAAAAAAAAAACACAAATCCAATCAAAGAGGAGAGTATAGAGGATGACTATGCTGGTCTGGATGGGATGTAACATTGGTGGTGAAGGTGGAACAAAGAGCTGAAACTACTTGAAATTATTCGCAAGTTGCTACAGTATCCGATGCAAGTATGAGTCGGCGATGGAACAAAAGAACTGGTTGGGATGATGATGAATTCGAGCTTTTGCTTGACAGAGTTTCCTTCATGAAGGGATGTATCCCCTCTCCTTAGAAATCACACTTAAGTTTCACTGAGAACCCCAACCTCAAAAGGGTTATTTCTACAAAAACAGAACGATGTCCCCCATAATGTCATACATCAAGGCCCTAAAATTGAATCTTGTGGAACCTCTCTTGTGAAAATTCTCTTTGCTGAAAAACAAAGCCTTACAACAGTAAAACTTCCACTTTTATGAATCTGGATCGCGTAGAAGATTCCTTTAGCAATTGGAACTTCTATACGTTCTTCAAGACCAAGTATGCTTTAGGTAGCAAACTTCCACATGTTGTTCGGGCTTAGGTTAGTTGCTGAAGTTTATATTGATCCTGTCGTCAGCATTCCAAGTTGTTTTTTCTTCTTGCTTTCTCCTCTTATTTTCTGTTTTAAATTTAAGAATGTCTACTAAATAAATCTGTGTTGAATACTGCAGTAACATATTTTAGTTATAAATGGCGCCCAGCGTGGGGCCCTTATTCCTCCTCTGCCAACTAGTTAGGTACATTTTATTTCTTCCTCATGTTAACAGGCTTTGCTGTATCTATTCCTTGTGATTCCTGCTTCTTATAGATTTTACACATAGCACCTGAATCGTTAGTTTGAGTCATCCACTTTATATTTGTAGTCTTGTCCTTATGAATGGAATATAATAGCTTTTAGAAATCTTCCACGGGAATTCTTGCAGGACTTGATACTGAGATAGTAATTTGCTATGACTTTTCGACGCAAATTGAGCAATAACTCGGCCATAACTTGACGAATATTAGTTTCTAAAGCATCAAGAGTTTATGCATTTGCATTGCCCCATAAAAATAAATCCAACGGCGACAAATCACATGATGTTTATGACCAGTTGACATCACCAAAATGAGAATTAACTCGTCTAGGAATTTTTTCTTGCTATAAAATCAAAATGAGTTGCGTTATGTGAGATGTAGCACCGTCTGGTTGAAATCACATTTCTTCTACATCCATATCTCACTAAACAGTCTCTGATGAGAGTTCGAATGGACGAATGTCATTGAATCAGGAGTCTCAATCCCGACCCATGAATTGGATTTAAGCCCAATTTGTCGTTGGTGTTGACTCACGTGGACTCTGAGCCATTTCTGTTAGAAATTCTTATGTCAAATATCAACATGAAGACTCCTAAAAGCCGAACTGAAAGTCAGCCCCAAAAGAAAGTCCAATATCTATATAAATAAACTCCTCTGGAAGGACGACTTAGAAGCTGTTGTAACCAAAACTACTTGAGAACTGATGGTCCACAAAAATATCGCAACTGAAACCTACAGATGGAACTCAGCATTACTGAGACTGTAGCATTCAAGCCTACTGCGTGAGACATCAGAGTAAACTGTGCTACGAATAAATCTCTCTATGTACAACGGGCGATTTCAGTCGAGATTTGAGGACCTTAGGAGGCTTGAGAGTTTGAACAAAGGTTTCAATTTCTTTTCTGACTGAATCCTAGCGACTCCCAGCACTCTACCTGATACTAAGACTTGTGACGCTGGACTGAGACGTACTTTTACTAATTTTTTGCTGCATGCACTTCCCAAGCGTATCAAGACTAATGGGAAGACTATAATTATACTCTATTTGTATCCTCTAAAATCCTTTTAGCCTCATTGGAACCATGCAACTTTGCAATCTGGTACCGCCAAACCATAAGCATGTACTGCGAGCTCCTATTTCCAACGCAGATTCCACCAGAGCTTACGTTATGTGTCTTGAATAGTCGTCTCGTCCTGCTGTTCAAGGCTTAGGGTATTCCTAAATGCCTCACCCACCTATTTCAAAGAACCAACCCAACACATACTGTTCGACGAAGCCACATTACTCACAAACCCCACCACCAAGGAGAAGTATTACATAACTCCACTTCCCTAGATAAACTGTATCTTCAGCAACTTGACACCATCCTAACGGCATCTCTGGCTCACATTCTTTCACCATGACCACTGCGCAACAAAAGATACCCTCTTCCGCATTGCATGGGGCGGCAATTAGCATAGAATTTTGTCCAACACAGCACACACATTTAGTTTAAACCTTTATTGTCCCGTCAACACTTATACTTTATAGCCTTCCACTGGCGACCTAATAATTCCTTCTTTTTTCAATTACAGTGCAACGACCAGTGGTTGACATCAAGAATCGCCCAAGAATACCCATACCCGATGAGGATCCATACAGTGTGGCTGGCAATGGTAGCGGTGGCAGCGGCGGTAGTGGCGGCAGCTCCGGCAGCTCTGGCTTCGGCGGTGGTGCTAACAATGGTACACCAGCTGGACATGTGGCCGCGACCAGGGAGCAACTGCTCATCCAAACACAACAACTGGCCCATAAACGCAGTGAGAAACCGCCAAAATTACCACCCAGAGATAACATCTACTCCCATGACATCCCAAAGGTGAGTAGACCGCGAAGCCGAATGTATCTATGAGTTATGTCAGGCGAATAGAGGTGGTCAGTGGCATTTAATGATGCAAGAATGCTCAATGGTGCAACTTTTTCTTTGATTTTATTTCTGTATCGTCGAACACGACGACGCTTTTCGAATACGATATGCGCGCCAAATGGGCAACGGCTTGGAATTTTAAGGTCGCTTCAGCTGAATGGCTAACGAACTTAGTGTTCAACTATTTTTGCTAGCATGCCAGACACACGCAACGCATATCGATATCACTTTGATTCATTGGAAATCGATTCCCGCTATATATATTGGTCTGGCACTGGGTGACGGACGGTTGGTTGACAGGTGCGGGAGGTCTGAAATTATACACCGCTATGGCGCGTCGTGAGTTCTAGATTGATGATAATGAGTGTAATCCGAAGAACTGATGAAATATTTGCTCCAATTTCTAGTTGGGTTATGCAAAGCGGCGCGCATATGTGAGTTAGAGGGTCTTTGGGAAGCAGAAATACCTGTTTGGGTCTTTCAGGTGAACTGATTTGCTCACCGAGCATGAACGCAAACCACGGTTAGCAGCTTCATGTATGCATGCGATGTAACATGGTATACTTTACTGAGCGACTTGTAATCAGTGGGTTGACTGATTTAGTTACAGTCGTTATTGTTTTATGGAAAATAATTATAATTGTCAGAGGGTTGGGATGGTGTATGCGGCGCTATTTGACACCTTAAGGCGATTTGTACTCGTTGAGTGAAGAACGTGGTAATTGGTATCGCGTTATGTAACCTAGTTGTCAGGTGGCAAAGGGTTTTACAATTTGTTGTGACAAGCAACAGTTTGAGTAGACTTAAACTTCGACTTCGCTTGTTACATGGTATTTAAATGTATCCCTACCACTGGTAGAAAAGTGTCTTATGTTAGGCTGACTTGGAACGTCTATAGTGATCATCTCTAATTAACAAACTAATGATTTCAGCAAATTTTTGGACGACTATTATTGCTCCTGAACGAATTACAGTTCAAACTCTTTGCAATCGAATTCTAGCAGAGTGAAATTTCGCTGAGGAGCTTCTGGATCTAACAACACTATTTTTAGCGCACAAACATTGCAATCGATCCAAGCTCAGTGGTTAGTGCGTTGGACTATGGAGCAAGTGGTTCGAGATCGAATCCCAGTCGGGGAACACCTAAAAGTTTTTCATGGCCCCACCTCTCGCGAGCGTCTGACAAACATCCGAGAGTACAATTGTCTCGAGAAAGCTTCTCAAATAACAAATTGCCCTTCGGACACGGCATTAAACAGTAGGCCCCTTCCATTCGTGTAAAGAATATAACACGCACAACACGAATAGTTGTGAGAAGCTAGGCCTTGGGTCCCCTCGAGTAGATTTAGCCGAGATCAATTGAAACTTATCCTGAACACGTCCCGAGTACTCTTAAAACATGCGAAGATTCCTGGCAACAAAATGATCAATGAAAAGTTAGCACCACTAAGTAGACTTCACAGACTTAAATGAAGAACTATTTAAAATCACTCTCAGTGACCGATATACTTTCGGATGTTTGTCAGATGCTCGCTAAAACTGAAACCATGTCTAGATCGAATATCTAAGAGGATGATACAATAATAATGCAGCTTGAGAGAGGGTATCTGTAGCGTGGAAATCCAAATCGCTGATTCATTCTCCCGCCCATCAGTTTTGCGACCCAAAATTTTAAAACCAAATGTGTTTTGGAACAAAAAGGTGATGAATAGTGATTTGATAACATTAGAACTCGAGAATTCTTTTAACTAGCGTTTTTTAAAGCCAAGTGCAGAATTGGTTATCGATGTGGGAACGAAAGTTAAAGGACCAAGGTGACTGCCTTGAGGGACACCCCATGTGGCCAATATATTGTTAGAAACATAGGGTCTTCTCGTGATAGTTCTCTTGAATTCATTGGCATTGTCTTCAGTGATTTCTATTCGATCAAGGTCTTTCAGATTTGGAATTCTATCGTATATGATGTTCTATAAGAGCCCTCGAACCATGTGGAGTGTTCCTTATTATCGAGCATTCCTTTCCCCCTTTGTTAGCTTTATATACACGTTTTGGATGCAAATTTCCTGTCTAGAATGCGCTCTTTGCAGAGTATGCACTCACTTGGAACTATCCTTACATCCCCATCTGGAACGCTGAATTGCTTGCACACCACGGGCACACAATTCTCCGTTCATCGGACCAAGCATACATATTCCCTTTCGTCTTGAACATAAGGGCTGATATTTAATGAATACCTTTTCTGTAGCGTTGCGTCTATTTGTCCGATGTGGCCGAACCAATGTAGATGATATGATTTAGTCTTCCGAATGTTCCAAAAAGTTTTTTTTTCGAAGGAACTCAAGATCTGCTTTTTTGTTTATCGCCCAGGTGCTATATACATACTTACTTAATAGGACTGGCAGGATGTCAAGATTTTTGAAGCCCTTTGATTTGTGAAGTCAGATCCCATTCGTAAAGCTAACATTTACTCTGATCAAATTAAATACCGGAAAGTTATAGCGCCTGATAGTAAAGTTTTGTCTTAAGTTGAGTTGTTCCTCCACAACAGGTGTTTGGTTTTGTCCTCGTTAATCAATATCTTCAGCTTTTGTTTCAATTGTTGTGAATGACACGCTGGAAACACTTAATCATGTGAATATCGTCAGCGTAAACACCTGCATTGATTTTGAAATTTCATGCATGTCTGAAAAACCCAGCATAACTGGTTTTAGCCACGACCTTGTACATTTTTTTGACTTGAAATTCATTGATTTTGTTCAGAATTTATCTTAGGATAACGATTTAGTGCATAGCCGATCTGTCAAATCGGAAATCAACATTTAGCAGGAATAGGACTTGATCGCCTTTTTCACTAAATGGAACTAGTACTTTCAGGAGAGTACTTTTGACATTATTCAGGATTCTGACACAAACTGTCAGTCTTGCTAAACTTCATTCTGAATAGAATCAGGTTTCACACATTGGTTTTCCAGTAATCTCGTTGCCAAATTGACAAGCTTCACAAATAAATGTTATAAGATACTGCTTAGAAGCCTAAAACATTTGTTTTAAATGTCTAATCTAAGACCAAACGGATATGCATCTCTCACATACTCGAAACCGCTCTCACTTTTAGTGACATTTCCATTCCAGTCTGTCGAACGCACCAGCGCAAAACTCCTTCAGCCTTCATGCGTTTGTATATTTGTTGAACGCAACAAATTCCATTTACAGATAAACAAATGACTGCGCACCGCTTTTGTACTCGCATTTGCCAATTGTGCAATTGAAATCAGCATAATATATCCATTCTGACAGAGTGGACAATGCCAATGCCAGACCAACAAACTAATGCACAATGCTCACCGACTTTGTTCACCTGATTTATATATTTATGGATGTACCTAGGTAGAGGGGCCTTAAGCCTACCATGTCATATACGTATCATCCTAGCTTCTTGCTTTTTTGTTTGTTTATAAGATCATGCGTTCTACTGTAACGACTTTGTTTTCTTTTTTCTATTTTCCGACCATTTTCCCCCGCAGCCGGACTACGATGACATTGAGGAGAGCAGAATCAAATTGTCCCGAGGTAAATCGGATAAAGGCAAAGACAACAAGAAATATGGTAAGCGTACATATAAGTTATGAAATTCTATAGTAGTACTCGAGTATTATGCATATTCTGTGCGGCCATTGTTGCATGGCGGCATCGCTATTCGGGTGCACACACAATTTCAATTGTAATAGATCAATGGGACAATAAATAAGTCAATGTAATAATTCTTCTTGTGAATGACATTTCGACCACCACCGTGTCGTCGCTAAAATCCATAAAATTGTGGAACAGTTTAAACAGAAAATAAAAAAATAGGCAACCAGTCCATTGGGCATGGGAATATAGCACAACGGATTTTTTATTGGGTTTTTAGTTTGAAAGAAACGCGAATAAAAATGTTGAATTGTTTCTGAAAATGGTGGCAATAAAATATTATTTATTTTTTTGTTGTATTTTTATTTCTGTACCAGTTACCCATTTTATATAGGTAGGTGCTCGCACATAAATCATGCTGATCTTTGAACCGAACCGGAGCTGATTGTTGATCTTCCCACGAAGAGGACTGAGCTTAATCCAGTTAAATGCCAGAGGTATCTAACGTGTTCACATTTGACATTGCATGACGTGTGAAACTAACCAAGGGAATGCACATAAAATGGGGCTTATACCTATAGTATCTCGTCTTTGATGTTATCGATGATCAGCGCCGGGTCATGCATCAGTCGCTGACAAGCCTATTCCAAAGAAATTGCACACAAAGCTGTGAGTCAGCTGTGCAGCGAATATTTTGCAAATAGAAGCTGAATCGTAAGAAAACTTTTGGGTAGTGACAAGTATGACGCAACAGATGCATCATATGTCATCTAAAGAAATTAAAGTAATCCATATCTGCATGGTAACGAGACAACGCAGCGACATCCAATAAACATGGTTCGACATTCATTTTTATCTGCGCTACCCAAACCGAATTCTGTAAAACGCATCAATATCTGTCAGATGTCGCGTCCATTTTAGCGACAAACATCACATTTGGTGATGTAATGATACATGCACAGCCCGCACTTCAGTAGAATAACCATCTTCAGCAACTTGTCAGCGTCAGCTGGTTGCATAAACTTCTTTGGTTTAAGATGGTAGGTAGGCAGACTCAAAACTGCATTAAGAAATATTCCTTACGTAACTATGTTGGATGTATAGATGCGGCTTAGGTTTATGGGCTTTTAATGCAAAATGGCAATGATTTTCATTCGATTTTCAACACCTGTATGAATTTCCTCAGCAGAAATGTAGGTCAAAAAATCTATTACAATTTATCAATAAATTTTACTTAAGTCACGGCTGTAAGGAAATACCTAAGATAGAAGCCACTGGCTTCCTTCCTTTTCAAGTCATAGCCCTATGAATTCTAAAAGAAATTATTTTTTAATTAATGTCACCGACAGAAGAGAGAGGGGCTCTTAGTACTTATTGGCCTAAGTTTCCAGAATTTCCTTTTTTGCTAGGTAATGGCCGCAATGAACCCCATTCATTTCAAACAGTGACATTAGTTGTGATCGCCGTCACATTAGTTAGTAACCTTAAATTGTACACAGTTCTAAACATTTGTTCTGAATATCCGGTTTTGTAACTAATTACAATTGTGATAGTCATAGTCTGATATTTTTGAAATAAAGCTATTGCAGCCTTGGTAGAGTAGAATTCAGAATCTTGTTTGAGAAACGAGCCTCGAAAGCCTATTCCTGCAACTGTCCCAAAGTTCACACATCTAAGTCGAGCCTAAATTTGAGAAATTTTGGGCAATGCCTAAAGATATAAGGCACCGCTTCAATCAAACTAGAGTAAGCCTGCATTATTAAGTTCTCTTCTTTCTGGAAAAGGTTAGAAGGCTTGTACTGTACCTTACTTCATTAAACATAAGACCCTGTTCACACAGGATTGACAGACTGAATTTTGTTTGACATTCGCTTGATCAGATTGATAGTCCTGTGTGTACACCATCCTATTTTTTTGACGTGCTAGTCGTTTGGCGCCAAATGAAATTTGTTCTTTTTAGAATAAAGGGAATGGTTTTCACAGGAACTAAACAGGACAGACTGAATTTTGTTTGACATTCGCTTGATCAGATTGATAGTCCTGTGTGTACACCTTCCTATTTTTTTGACGTGCTAGTCGTTTGGCGCCAAATGAAATTGGTTCTTTTTAGAATAAAGGGAATGGTTTTCACAGGAACTAAAATGGTTTACCGCGTATGTCGTGAATTTCTCAGTATTTAAGTCATATTTTCGTTCTTTTATCGGGTAAAACAATTCAGGAAATTCCAGAAAACAGAGTTTTGTTTAAAACAAGGTTAAAGGGTCTATTCTACCCGGCCACGGTTTGTTGGTCTGCGATGCTAATACAAATTCTCTCGAAGCTAATTCACACGAAGTTTTTTCATCTCCTCTTCATCTTTAGAAGTTCCTCTACGAGTTGTGTTGTCCTGGCATGTTCTTTCTACCTTCTGGTTACACTTGTGCTGCTAATGCTTTCTTTAATTTCAAAACGGAACTCTCTGTAAATAACACATTTATCTGCCTTAAAGCTAGGACCCAGAAATCGAAGTTTAAACAGCTGTTTTGAGACCACCTTCTAGCCCAGACCTTGTAGATTTTTTATTCTTTTCTTTCGGATCCCCTAGCTGATTTACCTTCCAAGTACAGAGCCTTTCTGCTATCACTTACAATAGAAGTTCCTCTCAGCAGACCTTTAATAAAAGAGATGACCTTGACCACCAAACAACAGGTTCGTAGGTTTTACTGAACGTCCTAAAGTATTGTTAGAGGATGGTTGTCTAAGAAGATTTCCAAAGACTGTGTTTTATAAAGATGACCAAGACTTTAAGCGAATTAACTCAAATTGAAGCAGTGTGTGTACTTAGATTAGATTCAACTTCAATTCTTCCTTTACTTAGCTTCCTTCAGCACACTTATTAACAAACTTTTCTCTATTTTCACAGATGATCCCTACTACTGTGGCCTCCGTGCACGCGTTCCAAATTTTGGCAAGACAACAAAATCCTCCAAGGAACCCAAGGAGCCACTTATCAACAATAACACCAACACCCTCAACAACAATACCATCAACAACAATAACACCATAAACAGCAACATGAATACACTATCACAAAAGAAAACCTCAATGATTCATATGCCAGTTGCTCCGCTCCACCCATATATGCATCATCAACAAATGCTGGCCGCAGCTGCAGCGGCGCATCACGCTCACCATGCTGCTCCACCACCACCGACGCCCCAGCAAGCAGCGGCCGCTGCTCACCATCACCACCAAATGATGTGGCAGGCTAGAAGCTTCGAAAGTGGAATAGGTATTTATAGCCAAATGAATTATATGCTTGACCACCACCCATACCATTGCCCGTACCGAGACCATGTACAAAACTATTCAAATTTCCCCATACTCGACAAATATTCCATAGACCCGACGCCGTTCGTACTCAGCGCCTCCGCCGTAACGTCCAACAGCACCGGCAGCAGTAACGGAGTTGGCGGCTGTCGCAATCGCCGTCCTCCTGCACGTCGTAACGCTATGCTTATACCGACTTCACACGATTACTTACGCCCGACCAACTGCAATAAGTGTCAGTCATCGACGCGTCACAATCCACTGTACAGACATTACAGCAGTGACAGCACTGCACCACCACCCCTACTGCCAAATGTCATTAAATGGTGCAGTGAAAGTGACATATCCGACTTGGACAGAAACACCCTAGACTCGTATCGAATCTACGAGATACATGACGAGGACAAGACATACGGTAGTAAAAGCATTCCCGCTGCCATTACCTCGAGCAAGACCAATGTCAATCGTAAAATGAGTGCCCAACCCATAAGGGGTACATCAATCCCTCGACCGACGTTCAGATCCTTCAAAAGCTCCAGCAATGGCAATATCTATGGCAACAATAGTGGCAATAAGAGCCGCAATAACAACAAAAACAACAATGACCAACAAATGGCAAACAACAGCAACAACGCCAATCATTACTCACTCTACGAAGGACGATCGAACGGAACTGGACCGACAATGAACACAGATTTTGCGGGCGCTCGCAAAATCTCCGTCTCGACAGAGAGTTTCTTTGAGAATTCCGACGACCTTAACAAACAGAACAACACTACCAACATCTACGACAGAATCAAACACATTGACGTTCACCCTTCGTACTATGACAAACGTCAGCAGCCGCCGATGATTGACCAACGCCGTCGTCGGCAGTCATCCGCTGCTGTCACGATGACAAAATCTAAACCCTCTGCCATACCGACGATGACGCAGTCAACTTCAAAGACTGCTCCAATCACTAAAAATGCTCCGACATCCAACAATAACAACTACAACAAGAACAAGACTCCAAAGACAGAGCATTCAAATTACATATCCATACCGCCAGTACCGCCACCGTGCTGGCGTAAAAGACCTTCACACGCAAATCCCGAATACGTAGCCGTGCAATCCTTATACGATACCAACTCGATTGTGAATAATGGTAACGCCAGTCGCAGACTGGAGAGCGACATGGAGTCCATATATGGGTATCTGAAGCCGCGCAAACCGCGCAGCCTGAGCATGAAACGAATTCAAATTCAAGATTATTAAACCAACAACAACAAAAACTACATATAGACACACGCACAAAACATACGACAGTGTTTTTCCTATTCTGACAGACAAACAGACAGAGACAGACTCTGTGTGGGGCATTCATTACATTCGATAGGTAAATCCTTAGACATTTTGTCGCTTGACTGTATTTTGTATCTAACTGCCGGGGGAAGGGACATGACCCGTGTCCCTTGCTACTAAAATTTGTGCTGCATGTGTGTTTGTGTTACCAAAATATATACACTTATTATTTTATACAAAATACATATATATTTCATACTCAAGCTTGAATCCTGTGAAACTTCGCTTGTTCCCAGACACAAATTATTATTGTTTAATTGCTTGTAGATTTGATTGCTTTGTAGAGTTATAGTGCCTTTGCAGAATGAATGATTTATTTGATAAGTTCGTCCTTTGCTCCTGTTTAGTTTAACGGGATTTGTCAATTATTAGGTCCATCTTGCGCTATGTGCAAGGAAAACGTGTATCTACAGCGTCAAACTTGTTGGATAGCTATGGCCCTAATTGAACCTTTACAAGAGATCCAACACTAAAAGCCATAAGCACAGGATGACCCAAACACTTGGCCGTTGTTGTTTTGCTTTAAGTCTTTTCCCTTTCTTTTGCAGATGATATCGGTCAAGTTTCCGCAGCCATTGTTGATGACATTTTGCGCTCATTTGAACCTATTTTCAATCTTTTCGACGACCAAGAAAGCCTTCCGGCATCTCTTCTGTCGAGTGTTACTCTAGCCTCTTCTAGTTCTCTTCGCTAAACGCCTTAGTGTTTGATCAGTTGGCGTAACACAGGCGGGAAATCTATGCCAAAATACATGTTGAGTCGAAAACACTAACGAATTATTCCGTAAAAAAGTAGTCAGATAGAGTATTCCGTGATCTTGAGGAATATAGCATCTATATCCTGCATCTGTTTCCTTTACACATATCCAAACGAATGTGACAGTTGCCGCCATTTGCAAAAGTTATAACATCTTCCGATGACAGTTACACTCCTTGATGTTTGCTAGACACTCGTTCAGTAGTCCAATGACCACAAAAAGCAAATATTTTTCACAAAATTTCGGAAGATTCATCAGAAATTATTTATAAGTGCATGCCACGCTCTAGAACTGGTTTAGAAAACAAGGGGTGGGATATTGTAAAACTAACATCCTTAATGCTAACCCCTCACTTATGGCCACACTTTTACACTCTTACTTATGACCACGACTTATTGGACCAATGTCAGCTTAGATATATAAATGCATGCCTTGTCTGTCTGCAGTACATTTTTTTGAGGTCCTCTTCTTTTTGCGGGTGTCACCTAAGGCTAAGCCTTTCTCTACAGCGTTGTCCTCCGCGTTGGAATCGAATACTCTTCGGACCGGAGCGTTGATATCCTTTCATAGGTTTCACTGTACAGCTCGTAGAGTTTTTCTTTTCCAAAACCCACCAAAAATCACTCCAAGAACTTTGAGCTCATAACACCCAAGGATATCTACATCCGTCTTCGGTAACGTCCATCGTTCTGCGCCGTAAAGCAGAACTGGGATGATGAGGGTGTTATATGTGATCTCTTTGGTGTTGTTTGACAAAGCATTGGTAGTCATTTGCCATCTTCGGCCAAAGAAACAGCGATTGGCAAGTACTTCTTCGTTTGATCTCTGGAGTTATGTTCTTGTCAGAGTTCATGGCGAAACCGAGGTATCCGAAGTTCATAACTACCTATCAGTCTATTGTGACTTTCTGTCCGATTCGTCGATGTTGTGTGTCCCTTCTTGTTGATCTTTTAATTTGGCTGAGTTCCTACTTTATAGACTTGAAATCGGTCGAAAAAGGACTTACTGGCCGCCAGTGTTTGTTATGTTGATTACCGATCCACTAGGTGTACGGTGGCCAGGACTATGGGCATGAAGGGTTTTGCTTTTTTCCTAGCGTGTCTTAATTTTTAATAAACTTTTCAGTGAATATCCTTTTGCAAGAAACTTTTTGTCGTATCTAGGTCTGAGCCAAGTCAATCCAAAGTATTTTGGCGGCAGAAAAGATGCAGAATCTATCGGCACTGTATGACCGTCTAAAGCCACAACGCTGTTCTTTTTCGGATTACCAAGATGCATTCTTGCATCCTGCGTTGGCGTAACTCAATAAATTAAACATTTATGAATGTTTCCTGTATACCTGAAGTGATCCTCAAACGTATTGCATACGTCCACAAAAGGAATGTGCATTTTAGTTCAGTTCAAAGAGCAATATCTACTGAACTAGTTCATTCCTTTAGTTCTTTCAGTTTAGTTTACTGTTCCGGAAATTCTGTCTTCTACGATTCGGACCCATAAGTATTTCATTCCGTTCACGTAGATAGTGTTGTGCTACGGGTTAAACAAAATCAACCCTAATAAGATACTCATATACAAACCAAAAACTGCACAATTCAGCTCAGTTGTTCTTACTAAACTAAGTGATAGGCAGAGTATACCCCAGTTCAGTTCATTCGACTAGTTCACTTGTTAGAGCTTTTTTTTTTTAACTAGTTCGTTCGGGAACTACACCAATCCATATAAAACCTGTTCTACTGTTCCATCCTGTAATGGTGAAATTTCTCATCGCGGGAATTATGCACTCGATCGTAGACCCTGCTACTATTAGTTTTCGGTGATTTATCAGAATAGTGGTACTCTCCAACTGCAAACCCTATTACCTTGAGCAGTCTTCAGATGTCAATCTTTATCTAATGTGGGTTTTCAAAGTTTCAGCTTGTTCACAAACTAATTGACAGCTCTCCACTTTTACGGCAAGCGAAAGCCGTCAATCATCTTCGATATTTTTGAAGAAACTTTTGGAAAACGCCACGAGGAGTTTTCTAATGGAGACATAATTCCTCGACTGACAAATCACTTTCTCGTTACTCAGTGAACCCAATATTTATAGAGAGATATTATTTGTCGATTTTGGTCATTTCTCCTGGTACCTGACGGACTGTAAGTTGGCCCTCTTCATGAACGATTTGTGTTCTCAGCCACAACATAATTTAGCTTAAGATAAATTGACAACCCTATTAGTACCCGGAAACGGACTTACCTTCAGTAGTAAGTAGTCCTGATTATGACAGATTCCTTGGCCACTCAGGAATACATAACACAAGTGTCAAGTAGAGTACTCGCACATTAAGTCTACCTCGTCGATCAGTAAATACTTTTGGCCTTAATAAACCAGGAACGTCCTTATGCAGCCCTTAGGCTTTGTTTTAAGCTCATTTTAGTTGCTGCTTCACAGCTACATATATAGATAGGCCTACCTTTCCTTGATTTGAATGTCTCAAAAATTTTCATTGAAAATTTAGAAAGAGTGATATATTTATGATGAAAGACTATTATGCTTCTGTAGGCTTTTGTTTTTAAATTGCTTAGTTCCTGCTGTGTTTATAACAACCACCTGGCACCTATCCCTGCCAGTTGTTCCGATCTTTCATCCCCAGAATAATCAAGGTGTTCGAGTACTCCCATTAAATTCCCTTGGTTCGGGTAATATAACGCAGCCTCCGATCAGCCAGCAGCAGTTACGTCCGTTAATAATTTTACAACAACCCCGATCCAATAAAACACTGAAGACCTCAAAGAATGTAAATACATTACCGAAGGTTGAAAAATGTAGTCCACCAATAGTCAATCGGGTGAAACAATATCTTTCTAAGGTAGGAATGACACACTCAATCAGATTTACATAAGCTTCATGGTTCTGCGCTTTAGAAAGTCAAAATATGTATAACCAACTGAGTGCTAAATTCAAATTCAGCAAAAGTTGTATGTTGCCCTTATGCTTGTATCATGAATAAAAAGCTTGAGCCTTTTAATCCATAAGAAAAACTATATTCTACACTACACTTACACTAGAAAAAAAATTAACAAATAATGTCTAAGGGCACCAGGGCGAAGTGGGTCAAGAATTGGAATGATGCACCGAAGGTTAGGGGTTTGAACCTCAGGAAATGTCCGTACCCTTAAGTAGTACCATGTGAATCTAGTCATTCTCTGGTCCATTTGTGCGGAAAATAAACAGGATATAGCTGAGCCTCAACAAACAAGGTCCTTCAGGCAGGTCTATCCTTAGAAAGGCATTGGGTTGTCCCCCTAAGAAGGAGGTTTGTGCTCTAGCTCTACTCTTTTTTCCCTTAAAGCATATACAGAGTTTATAGGTTAAGTAAGGTTAGAGTGACTTCTCGAACCATTTCACACGGTCTTATGGCCAGGTTAAGCTTTTTATGAAGCTGGGCTTAGTCAGTTTATTGTCTACCTAGATTTTTAGTGTCAAAACTTGCCTCTTATGGCCATTAAACCTGGTGGAACTGTTTTGGTAGAATGATTTTCTTTAAGAAACTTTTTGATACGAGTTATTGTCTCGGATGTTCATCAGACACTGACAAAAGGTGGTCTTTGGGAATTCAATCTCGAAACTCCTGCTTAGTTGTCCGATGCACTAACCACTTTGTAGGCAGTGAAAGTCGTACCTAGATTTTGACTATTCCTTCCGAGTTTCAGCCTGAGACATCGCAGCTCCAAAGCTCGTGTTGAAACAGTTCCATTCTAAGCTTGTCTTTAATTGAGATCCCAACAATTAATCCTCAGCCTTTAAAGTAAAGGTAAGTACGTCAAAGGTCGTACACAAATTAAGGTTAATTGCTAAGCAAGTTTGATATGCTTAAGGCTTTTAAGTTTGAGTCGATACTTAGCAAACGACCTTTACATGAATAGTACGCGTCCATTGTGGCTAGTTCATCAGATTATTGCCAAGTTTGGCTTAGAAAGGATCACTTTGCTGTCATAGCTTCTCTATGGGAGACCTGAGCTTACTAACTTTTCAATTTTCAGTCAGCTAAATCCTCAGTCTCTTACATATTTCAAGTCGATGGCGGACTCAATTTGTTTGCCATTTTGGTCTACATAGTGAAAAGGTTGGTTCATTAGGCCTTTAGCTCTCCATTGACTGTGCTCTGTTGTTTTCAGTTCTTTCAATGGGAAATACTATGAAATGAAGTCCTCCTTCACATCACTCATTTGAATTCCTTATGTCGTGTCCTATTGAGTAGCTAAATGGATCCTTGCCCTTTCACTTATTTCGAAAGGAATATACCCGAAAGTGAACGTCAATCACCAGTTGAGATAGTAAGAATCCGGAAGTCTGAAAAGTCCGATAGTTGTCCGACAATGTGAACGTGTATGGTCCGATGGTGGCTATTCAACAAAAGCTCTTTAGTGAGTCTAGAAAGCATTTTACGTAATTTTTCCCTCTTGATTGACAGTTTGCGTTCATGTCCAAAGCGATATACCATAAAATTAACCATCTGGTCTAGTGGTTTTCACTTCTGGCTAAATCTCACATCTGGCCAACACTTAGTGTTGGCACTTTCCAAACCGATTGAAAGTTTTTGTATCACAAAACATATCAATCAACCAATTATTCACACTCCATTTGTTGCCACATAGTACTTTTGAAAACGATAACAAATGTGTCGTACCCGAACACCACCAGTCTACCGTTAGATACATGTCAAAATCCATCATGTGAAAGTGCACAAGAGAGATACGAGAAGTGAAATTAAAACTTGAATAGCCGCATGCCAAAAGCGGTTTCTTTCATCCATTAGCTGGTATTGCACTGCTCCATGCATGCACTTTTCCACGAAATAACCAAAGACTGATACACGATAGATACACCCGACGTGATCGCAATTAACTCTGACTAACACCGAAACAGATACACTCAAGCGCTGCTGGTATCCATAATAAACTAGACTTAGCTTGCAATAGACAACAACCACATATATACTCATAATACATTCCATGTACTCACTGCAAACCTAATTAAACAAAATACGAAAACATTTAAACATACTTAATCCTTCTTTCAGATTCAGACATCGTAGAGTCACCTTACAATCACATTTACGGTCGCTTGCCACTGCCAACGCGGGGTTATGTTCCTGCGCCTCGAACCATGTACATCGGCGAGTGGGATTGAACCATTTTTCTCAAGGAAAAGAGACGCAATACAACCAATCAAGCCATCACCAAGAAATTTTCAAAATAAATTAACAGAAATATATTGAAATTAAATAAAATTAAAGCTACAATGAGATACAGAGATACTTTGTTTTGTTTGACAAAATGGAAAACATTTGATTTATCCATAAAACTTAGAAATTAAACAACAAGCAACATTATTATTTTTTTTATTATTTTATTGTTAAAACTATATTTAGTAGGAACTTAAGTTAAACAACAAAAAAATACGTATATGCATATTATTTGTAATCTTAAATGTATTTTATATTAATTTTATTTTATTATTTTTTTTTTATTATTATTATATATTATTATTTTCACAAAAAAGCATGGTAAAGACGTATAGACAGCTGGAAGGAGATGAATAATACTTATACATAAAGTTATCTGACACAATATGAACACAAAATCGAGCAATGAAATGATATTACGAACATTGGCAAATTATTATATTAATAACAAGTAACTTAGATGGTAGATTAAAATTTAGACTTTACTGATTCGTTTTTGCTTACATTTATAAATGTATACGTACACGTGTGTTTATAAATACATTGTATACAGAAAAACATGAACATTGCCTTTTTTTTTTTTTTTTTTTTTTTTCCGTGGGTTGGTGAGAATCTTCAAAAGACACTATGAGACACCGTATACTCATAGTAGTGTCAGATTTTTACTGACTAAACACACCCTTCCCTTTTATTATTTTTGTTTACTACAACTAAGTTTCCTTAACAAGTAGTTTAAGCTTCAATAATATTCGCGTGAGGCAGGTAGATTTTCAGCAAAATCACCTGCTAATGCCGTCATTATATGCGGTTGCTTCTTATTGCGCTAGATCGAACGGTTTCGTTCTTTGAAGTCGGCGCATAAGGTTTCTCACGTCCAATATTTGGAGTATAGCATGGTTACAGTGACTATGAAGGCGAAGATGGAGCTTCCTAGCGAAGTTTGTTATTTCGTCGTTCACAGTAGCGATCCCTAAGTCTCTTTGTATATCATTGTTTCTAATATACCAGGGAGCATTTACGATTCGTCTTATCACTTTATTTTGGAATGATTGAATAAATTCTCTATTGCTTCCTTTAGTACAACCCCAGAGTTGTATGCCGTATGTCCATATAGGCTTAAGCACTTGCTTGTATATAAGCAGTTTGTTATGTACACTTAGCTTGGAATATCTTCCAAGGAGCCAATACATTTCTCTAAAACGATTTTCAAGCTCATCGCGTTTTTTTTTAACGTGCGTTTTCCACTTGAGCTTCGCATCTAGTGTCATCCCTAGATATTTAGCTTCATTTGCATGTGGAATTTGTACCGAGTTTATAAAAACGGGTAGATTGTTTATTTTCTTGTATGTAAAGTTCACATGCGTCGATTTGGTCTCGTTAAGAACAATGCGCCATTGTTTTGTCCAGTCACAGATTTTGTCCAAAGCTTGTTGGAGTTTATCAGTTGCTGACTCAATTGAACTATCCGTTGCTAAAATTGCCGTATCGTCCGCGAACGTAGCTACTACGGTGCCTTCAGTTTGGGGTATGTCTCGAGTATACAGCAAAAATAAAATTGGACCAAGGACACTTCCTTGCGGAACTCCGGCTGCTATTTCCTTGAACTCGGAGTATTCAGTTCCGTGTTTAACACGAAATAGTCTATTTTCAAGGTAGGATTTTAAGATCTTATTTAGGTGTTCCGGCAGGACCTGTCTTAGTTTGTATTTCAAGCCATCGTGCCAAACCTTGTCAAAAGCCTGGGAGACGTCAAGAAAAGCGCTAGAGCAGATCTTTCGTCCTTCTAGGGCTTTTTCAATTTCATCGGTTATTCTGTAAACCTGGTCGATTGTGGAATGCTTGATTCTAAACCCGAATTGATGATCAGGTATGAGTCGTCTTTCTTCAATAACTGGTTGCATGCGTTTCAATAGGAGCCTTTCAAATACCTTCGATATTATTGGAAGGAGCGATATTGGTCTGTACGATTTTTTGTCATTAGGAGATTTTCCCGGTTTCGGAACCATTATCACTTCTGCTACCTTCCACGCATCTGGAACGTGTAGCAATCTAAGCGAAGCGTTTATTAAATGCAGCAGTTTCATTAGTGCTTTTTGTGGTAATTGCTTAAGGATTTGTCCGGTTATTAAATCAAAACCTGGGGCTTTGTTATTTTTCAGTTGTTTTATTTCTTTGTAAAGTTCGGTTAGTGACACTCTTTTTATTCTAAAGCTGTCAGATGTCATTGTCATACTTCTGTGATCCTCTATTAATATTGGACCTTCAAATGGTTTAAACGTTTCCTCCAGATGTTTGGCAAAAAGGTCGGCCTTTTCTTTGTCATCCTTTGCCCACTCGCCATTGTCTTTTCTGATTGGTGCTGATTGCATTTGTGGTTTTTTTACGCTTTTTATAGCTTTCCAGAGCGAATAGTTTGTACTCTTTTCGGCTGTTAAGCCTTCAAGATAAACAGTGGTCTCGCTATTTTTTAACTCTTGAATCTCTTTTTTAAGTTTATTACTTAAGTAATTTGAGTATGTCTTATGTTGGGGGGCACGGGTTTGTTGCCATACTTTACGTGCTCTTCTCTTTTCACGAATGAGCTCTTTTATATCGGGCGGATAATTAACTTCGCTGCGTTTGACTACTCTTCTCCTTAATGGAGTATTTTTCCATGCGGCATACTGAATAGATTCAATAAATTTATCGAGTTCGTCTTCTATTTCGAGTGGTGTTTTTAGTGACACGTTTAAGATGATATTTTCTTCGCAATCATTTTTAAAGCCGTTCCAGTTGGTTTTGTTGTTAGTTAATCTAGGCACGCCTTCTACTTTCATAAGTTGGTCACTTATTGTTAAGATTACCGGTGAGTGATCTGAGGAGAGATCAAAACTTTCCGCTACTTTTGCAAAACTTGGAGATACTCCCTTTGTTATGAAGAAGTCTATCAGGTCAGGTGTTTTTGCAGCATCGGAGGGCCAGTATGTCGGTTGCCCTGTCGAATAGAAGTCAACCCCGTATTGCATACCAACTTCGTATAGGAGTCTACCTTTTGGCGAGTTATATCTTGAACCCCAAAAGGTGTGTTTTGCATTAAAGTCACCACCAATAATGAAATTCGTTCCAAACGAGTTGAAGAGATCTGCGAAGTCGTTACTTTTAATTGTGCATCGTGGGGGACAATAAATGGACGCGATGTTGTAGTATGAGTTCTTGTTTTTAACACGAACTGAAGTTGCTTGCATAATGTCAAGTTCAATCGTTGTATTCATGGAGTGCTTAATGCAGTCTTTGATGAATAGGGAGGATCCGCCTCTGGGTCTCCCAGAAGGATGATAAGCGTGATACGCACGAAATCCTCTTATTTTTACCTTAGATTCTTTTGTCAGATGAGTTTCAGATATCAAGCATATGTCAATATTATCGTTTCGCAGGAATACCTCTAGTTCGGTGATTTTTTGTTGGAGGCCGTTTGCGTTCCATGTTAGAATTTTTAATAACCGTTTCATGATCATGTGGGAGTTCTTTTTGTTCGTGGTTTAAACTCGAGCTTGCTCAATTTGTCAAATATGGTCTTGTTAATCTTGGTTTGCTCCTCAAGTTTTGCGAGAATAATAGTGAAGACTTGCGAGATTGGGTCTACCGTAACACTAGGCGGTTTGTTTGCTTGTGATACGGTTTGAGCATATGATTGCACCCTTGGAGATTTTGGCTTTTCATTATTTTTTGTTAGAGGAACTTTGGTTTGGTCTCCTTTCGTTTTAGTTTTAGTGGGTTTAATATCGTTCGTAACTTTTTCCTTAATAGTTACTCGTCTTTCTTTAATCAGCTGTGCGTTTTTGACTGAAGTATTCTTGAATGTATCGCGTCGTTTTTGGAGCTCCTTAGCTACTTCACAACCTCTATAGTTTGCTGGGTGGTTACCTTTGCAGTTTATGCACGTCGCCGGGGCTTGCCTATTAAGGTCACATCTTTCTGATAGGTGGTTACCAGCACATTTTACGCATTTTGGGTCTTTTTGGCAATATGCTTGGGTGTGATTGAAACCTTGGCAGCGTTTGCACTGGGGTATCGATCTTGTGTTCGTACGCATTGGTTCGATTTTAACTACGATATTTAAAATTGTTTTAATGTTGTAAATAACGTCTACATTTTCACTCCTATCGAAAGTGAGCATAAAGAGCGGGAGTCCATGCTTGGCCAAAATTTCCTGGCCTTGTTCCGTTTTCTGCTTTGTTTTTTTTAGTATATTAACTGCGTCGATAATTTTCAAACCTTTCGCTTTAAGATCTGTTATAACGTCGTCTTTAGTGCACGAAGGGTGGAGACCCCTTGCTATGACACGTAGTGGTCTTTCTGACTTATTTTCATAAGTGTACCATTGGATCTTTTCCGCGTTTAACTTCTTGGATATGGCTCGGTAGCCTTCGGGGTCAGCTACGTTAATTTTCCAAGCATTGTTTCGGAATGACGTTACCTTAAACTCCGACGTCACAGTTCCTTTGAGAAGGCGATGTAGTTCATTGTACACCGTAATCCCGACTACGTTTATTGCAGGCGGAGGACGTAATTTATCCTGAGCTTGTTTCTTCTTCGGCTCGTTTTCGTTGTTTTGTTTCCGTGGCTCGATTTCGGGTGAAGAACCGGCTCTTCGCTTTTTACTGGGTCTTTTCTTTTCTACCCAATTTGTTTCGCGTGCTAGCTCTTCTTCATCCGTGTGATAATTGGGACTAGCTGCATGAGACAGAGTATCTTCGCGTTCTTTGTGCGAAAGAGAATTCTTTAGAGCCTGGTTTTCTTCTTTTAGTGAATCTATCTCTCTCTTGAGTTCTTGGTAGAGAAGATCCATTTTGTTAAGCTTAGTACGGAGTTCATTGTTTTCCTCCTCAAAGCTTTTACAAATCGCTGAGTCCCTTTTTCCTTGCGCTTGCGCATCCGGCGGACTTCTTTTTCCGGAGACGGTCGGTCTTGATGGTGGAGACCGAGTTACCCTTGAATTTTTCACGAAGGGATTTATTAAATGCAATAATTGGCTCTCCCCAGAATCCGTAGAGCCTACCTCCGAAGAGGGTGGATTTTCCAGTGAACCTGGACTGCCACCTGGGGTACTATATCTATTTGTTTTACTCATTGCATATTATGTATACATCTTATCCCTGGTATACGAAGGGTGGATTTTAGTCGCCTCTTACGACAGGCATGCCTACCTCGGGTATATTCTGGCCCCTACCCGAAGGGGCAATGAACATTGCCTGAGAATAAAATATTTGCAAAAATGACTTTTCGATTTGTATTTTCATTTTAATTAACTAATAAATAATGGTTCCGAAACCGGGAAAATCGCCTAACGACAAATAATATCGAAGGTATTTGGAAGGCTCCTATTGAAACGTATACAACCACCAGTTATTGAAGAAAGACGACTTATACCTGATCATCAATTCGGGTTTAGATTCAAGCATTCCACAATCGACCAGGTTTACAGAATAACCGATGAAATTAAAAAAGCCCTAGAAGGACAAAAGATTTGCTCTAGCGCTTTTCTTGACGTCTCCCAGGCCTTTGACAAGGTTTGGCACGATGGCTTGAAATACAAACTAAGACAGGTCCTGCCGGAACACCCAAATAAGATCTTAGAATCCTACCTTAAAAATAGATTATTTCGTGTTAAACACAGAACTGAATACTCCGAGTTCAAGGAAATCGCCGCCGGAGTTCCGCAAGGAAGTGTTCTTGGTCCAATTTTATTTTTGCTGTACACTCGAGACATACCCCAAACTGAAGGCACCGTAGTAGCTACGTTCGCGGACGATACGGCTATTTTAGCAACGGATAGTTCAATTGAGTCAGCAATTGAAAAACTCCAACAAGCTTTGGATAAAATCTATGACTGGACAAAACAATGGCGCATTGTTCTTAACGAGACCAAATCCACGATCTAGCGCAATAAGAAGCAACCGCATATAAGGACGGTATTAGCAGGTGATTTGCGCCTCACGCGAATATTATTGAAGCTTAAACTACTTGTTAAGGAAACTTAGTTGTAGTAAACAAAATAATAAAAGGCAATGGTGTGTTTAGTCAGTAAAAATCTGACACTACTAGGAGTACACGGTGTCTCATAGTGTCTTTTGAAAATTCTCACCAACCCACGGAAAAAAAAATTAACTAACGTTCCAGAGAAGTGTCTATCTATAAATTCGCTCAGAAAATTACTTCAAAAGAAAAGGAGACAATTTAGAACCTTGTGGTATACCATGATGTGATGCAGTGCCTTAAAATAATTTGCAGATGTCCAGCATGCTTTGTAAAAGCTTTAATAGTGAGATCAGTGCCAAAAAATTCGTTTAAAGTCTACTGTGAATTTCTTGAGCAAAAATAATTCGTTGTTGACCATGTAGGGTCTCAACTCTGTAGCTTGTCACATAGCCTTCGATGTCAATATTTTTTCTCTGTAAGCTGTAAGAGTCCGATGATAGGTACTACGCACTGAGAAGGAATCTCTAGTGCGACGTTGGTTGGAAAACCTGAAGAGGAAGACTGCATTGACCGTTTTCCAAAAAGGAAATTAAAAAATAAAAATTTGGGGCATATTTCTCCATGGCGGTTCTGAGAATACTTATGTATATATCGCTGACTTCTTCTTCTACTTTCTCGTAGGTTGGGAGATTCGATCCTCGATCACTTTAGAAGATATCGTTACATCACAATGGAACCCTACATTGGACAGCCCATCAGAGGGTTCAAATCTCTTTTTAATTTCATCATCATTAGTTAGAATTTCATTAGTGACATATTTAATGTATTTCACAGATGTAACATCCTCAATTTTTTGGTATCAAGAGACCAGTTAGAGTCTTTCAAATACCATCTTTCAAATCGACGTATTCCAATCCAACATGTGCCGACAATGCCTTGAGAACAGTGAAACTTTTAACCATAAAAAAAATAAATACTTATCGCAACAGGTCGATGGGACCCAGGGCCTAGCTTCTCACAACCATTCGTGTTGTGCGTGTTATACTCTTTACACGAATGAAAGGGGTCTACTGTTTAATGCTGTGTCCTAAGGGCAGTTTGTTATTTGACAGGCTTTCTCAGGACAGTTGTACTCTCGGATGTTTGTCAGACGCTCGCGAGAGGTGGCGCAGTTAAAAACTTTTAGGTGTTCGCGACTGGGTTTCGAAACTCAAACCCTTTGCCCCATAGTCCAACGCACTAACCACTGAGTCACGGCGCCCACTTTTGACCATAATTGAACTATCTAAGTGTCAAAGATGACATAAAAAAAGGTAGTGTTCAAAAACTATTCACTACTAACATTTAGGGGCGACTTTTGAAAGATCCTTAGAAATAATAATACTTACTTACTTCAAAATGACCTGGATCTCAACCGACAAATCTCTTCAACTGCCGAAGTTGACCGGACGAATTCGGTTGAGGTACGCTCCTACTTGCGTGTCCCTGCTAAGCTGCATGGTTATAGTTTTTTGACGGTCAGGGTCCGTCTAAAATACAAACTTAATTGCAACTTCCAGTGAACTATTGCTCGCGAAAACCTTAAGGCCTTCAGTTTCTTGTAGAAATTCCGGATCAGGTTTCTGTCACGAAGCTGGGAAGCGGAATAGGTCCCCTTGTTTCTAAGCATTATAGTCTTTTCCCCTATTATCTGTACTGTTCCTGCTTTGACCTTGTTATTTGCTACAACTACTGCAGATATCACGTGCCTACTAATCAGAAAACAGGATTTTTTTTAAAAAAACCTGCATTGGATCTTCGCAAAAGCTGGACGAGGCACTTTATTACGGTTTTAGAGCAGATATTCTCTAGCGTTATGCCCTGAAAAACAATTAGTAGCACCAAAATCTCGGCTAAGCTACTACTTCCAGTTATAGAGTCAGGTCGAGAGGAATAATAATCCTTGGACGATCCTCCTGTATCGACCACATTGACACCATGCGGTTCATCAAAGAGTGCACTTATAGTTCATAGATTTTAAAAAAATGTTTGGTAGTGCCACTAGAGATCTTATTTGTTTATCTTGCGCAGGAGAGTCTAAAGACAAAGTTACTTACAGAGCAACATTGCTCCCATTGGTAATGCACAACATTCTTCTTTGGACGAAGAACGAAGTAATCCCATTTTAAGCACCTTGTCTACGCTGATGATGCATAGGTATGCTTACTCTTCCATGACACCGCTGGAGTAAGTTGAAACACATCGCTGGAAGGCGTACACAGCAGCGAAAGGCTGTACGACTCACAAGGGTATACAGGATATAAGAAAGCATTAATTACGAGGTTAGCTTTGTTTGAGATCACAATTACTTTAATACCTTAAACTAAGACCATCTACAATCGACAACGTCTACACCGAATGCAATTAAGATAATACTTTGACTAGATATACCCATCAAGTGTTTCTGTTTACATGGAGCCACTGAACTCCCTCCGTGCCACTTAGAACTATTTAAAGATTGTTATAGTGAAGCATATCCTTCTCGCGAGTGGGATACATTTCCTTCTCTCCGCGATAGAAAATCAAGTCATCGCCTTCGTTGGTATTCCCAAAAAACGGCACAAAGCGACTAAAACTCAAATCTTCCTTCAGCTGGCGATCAGGCTTTCGCCCCAACGAGATAACCTTTGTATAGAGTTCAGTGTCACTCTGTAGTGCACGATCGAAATCCTTCCAGTGAACGAATTTGATGTTATCACCGGGAATGGCATCCTTTTCAATCAGCTCTATGAGAGTGTTGGCATTCACCGGTTGCACTACACTGTATCCTTGATGTCCTGTTGTAAGCACGGGATTCATTACATAACGTTTACTGGGCGGAATTACTTCATCCATCTGTGCGTCCTCCTTTATGGTTGAAAATGGTTTTTTGTTATTTATTTGGACAAGAAATTTAAACAGACTTACCACCTCATTCCGCCTACCAATTCTTGGAATCTGCTTAGCATTTTTGAAAAAGTAGCTTTCAAACTGCTTATCAGAACGTCGACCCAAGCGAGGGACATTTTTGGTGATCTTAAGAAAGAATCCAGGACTTTCATCGGTTAGTGCGATGACTACAACAGCAAGGATCACCGAGACGGATAGTAAAAGGAACGAAAACGTCATTTTTTACGAAAGAACTTGCTCTCCAAGTATGACCGCGAATCTTTGCTAGGTGATCACTGAATGATGATCTTTTCCATGATCCTCGCCGCTTAAATACTAGGGATTCTCCTTTTCGTACCCGCATTTAAAGTCCAGATGCTATGCTAATCCGCTTTATCGATCGATTGGGGTGCGATATTCTCGATTTGGAATGCAGGTGGTGGTGACTCATTAGTCTGCATGTGATAGGGGTACAAGTCATTGTGGGTCAATAATCTACATTTGACCCAATTTTCGGTTTATTGCTCATTTGTTTTCACCCATCCGTTCCCTAATACCTGTACTGTTTCCCTTTGTTAACATCTACTGGTGTCTGGCACAATCTTGAGTAAAAATAACCGACGGTCATTTAACCAGCTTCCATCAATCCAACGACTTTCCTTGGACATGCCGCCCCAACATTTGTGTATGAAACTAAGAAACTAAAGCAAGGGGCAGCCATCAAAGCCACCAATTCCATTACAAGCAATTCAAAACTGGTCAAACCATGTAAAAAAGAGCTCAAATCCCGGATCTCTACGCAGAATATTATGTTAAGCTGGATCCCGGGACATATGGGCTTCCAGGGAACGAGAGGGCCGATGAGCTAGCGAGATCTGCCTCAGAATCAATATTGCCAACGCTAGGTGGATCGCACTCTTCTGTTGACGTGTTTCGAGTCCTAAAAAAGGACCAGGGAGCTTCTGTCTCTAAATAGAACACAGCTGAATTTTCTCCTCGTCATCCTCACAAGCTACAACCCAATGACGGCCCATCTCAGTAGAATGGGTTTCAACTGCTGTGAGGGAAGACACGACACAGGATCAGGATCTCAGCAGGATCAGACACCAAACCTTCGGGAATATATTTTTCGAACAACTCTACGAACTAGCTAACATGCCACCTAAAGCACCTTGGTTCAGGAGGGCCGCTCCCGCTTTGGACTAACGAGTTTAAATTTCTGTTTTTATATTCTTCCAGACATCCCGCACTGGGGAACACAACGGATCCGTTGAGATCCAAGTGAAACTGTTCTCCCTAAACCTAACCTAACCTAAAGCAAGGATGGATTGTCTTCCAAATGGATTTATTTCGTACAAATGTTGAAACTATAAGAATTCATGAAGAATATAGCCACAGCATATGTTGGTTTGATTTCACTTCTTTCTCATCTACATCACCAGGCTCTTCGTTTATGCTGTGTTTCATTCTGTTCATAAAGTCTGGATGCAATCCATTCCCCCATAGCGACATAGAGAGCGTTCATTCCCCTTCTTGTCCTAGATTCCTAGTCCAAGATAAGTTGGAGTCTAGAATGACGTCGAGATATTTCGAAAACTTTTTTCCAGATAGAAAATAGACCAAGAAGTTGAATCCATTCCTCCAAACCAATTAAAGGCATAATACTGGGGTCTTCGGCTAAGCTATGAGCAGCTAATACGCTTATACTAATAGCTTAAGTAGACCAGACGACCAAAATCATTCGAGGCTTCGAGAATTCTCTGCAACACGATAAATGAAATCTCCAAGATCTTTCGTTAACTGTTCGATTTCGTACGGACTAACATAATTGTGTACTGCATGACTAGAAGACAGGCAGACTGTTATCAACTTACTGGATTCCTACTGAGCCACTATTCTTATTCTAAGCATCGCAGCATGAGGCCAATAATCGCCAGACTGACTCCTAAGAATACGCGTCCACAAGACGTCCAAATGATCAGAACCATTACCCATTGAACATATGTAGTTTCACACCCTAAGCCCAGAAGAAAAATCCAAAGGCACTGACCACCTTAGTAAACCAAATGCTTAAAAGACGTCTTGTTCAATGTTAGGGCCTTGATGGCAACCAGACTTCGAGTATTCTTCCCAGTACTTCGGCCTGAAAGACACTGGTTGAATCTGGAAGCCGGTGTGAATAAGATATTTGAAGTTTTTTAAGAAAATTCCACCACCTTCTGTCCTGTCTATTTGTGAGTCTTCTGTCTAGATTGTTGTTCCTCCTTTCATGCTATGTTTTACATTTCTCTGTCCAATCTGGATGGGAAACCTACCGTGGAGCTTTCTCTAAAGTTTAGTTTGAGTACAGTGTAGTCAGTTATAATCGTTGAATGTTAATATGACCTCATGGTTTAGGAGGACGACATCCGGTTTCTCTTTCTTCAACGTAGGCCACCAACCAAGCGATCCGAACGAGGGGATGGGACAAACCAACGCTGTATATATTCACCGATGAGATAGCACTGACTTTAACTATAGACTATAGCCAATTATATCAATTCCAGGTATCTAATTTTTCAAGGGACACTGCCTTGGTGAGCACAAAAGAAAATAAATGGAATTGCTGGGGCTGTAGAGGCAAATTGTGTACTTAGAACGTGAACACAGCTTGCATCCATTACCATTAGTGAACGTTTCATTCGTCTTAAGGGTGATATTGGTTCGTTTGCTACATAGACCTGGTTTTGCGGAGAGGAATAGCTATCAGTGTTGCACTAGATGTCTGAAGGAGGTTCAGCTATGCTCGCTGGATGTTTAGAGAAATTGTATAGGAGTCCGTCGAAATCACTGAAAACTGGCAGCTATACCCATCTTGTCGATCGTTAGTTCCTGCAAAAGATCCTTATGGACCTCGACGCAAACAGAACTCCTTGATATCAATCCTAATCAAGTATCTGTCCTAAGACGAACACTTCCTGTCAAGTCCACAAAGATTTTTTATTAGCAAAACAATAATAAATTAAAACAACAAACTCTTCTCTTAAATTAAAGAACTCTGCGCCCATTGGGACACCTCCGTCGGCAATGCCTGATACTTGTTAACTGCTTGGCCGATCTGTCCGTAGGTGAGCGCCATCTTGTGCATTTCGAACTCCTTCTGCACCTTACACACCGTCGAACTTAATGGCATGATGAATTCCAAATTCCGTAGATGTTCGAATGCCTTCAGTACCACGGCACGCTCAACACCTTGCATCGTACTGCTGATCTTGGCAAACTTCATGAATCTGGTGAAAATGATTTCGAAGTTGAATGGGTCTCTGTCGTAGATCTCCGAGTGGTGTTTCATTGCTATAATCAGACACAGCTCGAGCACCGAGAGTCCACAGATCAGCTGAACCTTGTCATCTGATTCATAAGCTGTGCATATCTGGGATATGTTCTCGGGCTTGATTGTCGGATGGGAATCATTGATCTGTGCCGCGACTTTGAAGAGGAATATTTTGAAAAATGCTTCACTCACATCGAAGTCGTAAATATTTTGCATGCAGTTGCGCACAGTATTGTTCGACGCCAGCTCATCGATGTTCCTGTTCCAGTTGTCGACGAATTTCTTTGCAAAACTATACTTCGACGGGTTGAACTGGTTCCGTAGGAAGCACAGCTCTGACGATGTCTTCAGCTGTTTGATTGTGGGTATGGCATCGCAGAGCGTTTTAAGTTCCTTCTCAGTTGGCAGACGTAGGAGACTCTTGAATAGATCAATTCTCGACTCAAAGTCATCACTACTTGGGAAAAGGAACACTTGTCGATGGGAGAATCTCGATTTCACGCGTTTTTCCAGCAGTTCGATGACATCCAAGCGGCATGTGACACCCAGAACGCACAGAGGAGCCTGTGCAGACTGAGAAACATCAAATAGATTGTACAGCAGCGTTTGATTGTGATGGGTGCAGAAGAGGTCGAACTCTTCCAAGATGAATATAACACTTTTCGACTTCTTGTTGCCGGATTTGAGACATGCCAGGAGAAATGCCAGATTCTCTGCAAACGAACCGAACACCTTGCCATCGGTGGCATTCTCCAAGTTCATCTGCACGGTGGCGGCCTTCAGGGCGAGTTTGTCATCGGTATGAACCAATCCGTTGAGGTGGACAATAAGAGTGTTCTTTTGAAAGTCTTTCTTTGGAAGCAGGGAATACAGCACAGAGTTCACCAACTAGTGGAAGAAAAGCTTACAATGTGAGTTTGTCTTTCTTTTCGTGTACTTACTGTGGTCTTTCCAGAACCTCTAGGACCAATAAGGAGCAGAGAGTTCGATTCGCCCACCTCAGCCGTCCGTTCAAGGAGATCGTGAACGTTTTTCCATTCTGAATCGTGTCCGTGGAAGTTTGTTGTATCTCGTTGAAGACGTTCTTTTATGTACCGACGGGCTAGTAAAGTTTCACTAACAGCTTCGGGCATTTTAAACCTTTTTAATCAGGAAAACAATAAACTAATCCACAGCAGGGATATAAATTCGGTTTTTGTTTACAAAAATGACAATTCCAACTCCCGCCAGTTTTAAATTCTGACCAGTAGTGCCAAGTCTCAATTGAAGTCGTTGAATGTCTACAAGGGGTAGTAAATGACTGTTGCTGTACGCCAGTTAATAAACAAATTTCTATCTATCTGCTGACTTGGGAAACTCCATGCTAGCTGCCGGTTAGTAAAAATTTCAGCATACTGATACTTGCTTGCCAATACATGCCAATACAATGGCCACCGGGTAATGGTCCTCATATTACAATCGTCTTCAATTAACTCAGTGCTTTCAATGTTGGTTGAAGACCACTTCTAGCTCTTGCTCGACTGTGTTTCCCTATCTCAATTAGATAGGTAGACTCTACTGACCGTTGGTGCCTGTTTGTGCTACATTTGGAGGCACACTTGTCGTATGTTCGTCTCTTGGCTTCTATTTGAAGGTTCTCTGAGCTGAGTAGTTGTCTTGTTCAAAGTTGTAGGTCCTCTTTAATTGACTCTCGTTCCATAGTGGAGCTATTATCATTCTTCAAAGTATCTTTCGCTGGATACATCCCGAAATCCGCCTAATTTTTCTGACAATTGCGCACCACACTCCCCACACTACCCTTTCCAATAGGACATTATTCTTGCAGAATTAGCTTATTCAGCAAACAATCGCTTTTCTGGTCAGTCATTTTCTCTTTCTATTTCAACTGATTACGAATCCTAAATAAAAATCTATTCTCCCTCAATACCATTCCTGGAGGGTCATAGGGTGAAAGAAAAAAGAATAAGTCATGTGAAGACTTCCCCACACAGAAATTCCAAACACTCCTCATCTCTCTCATTCAAGTCCTGAGCCGGTACGTGATAGAAAGAGATCGTTATCTTCGCATTGTGACAGCGGGAAACGGTATCATCCCCCACCCCAGCTGTCTGACAAAATCTGTTTTTTTTTTTATGCCAAATGTCATTTCACTAGATTTTTTTTCTCCCGACATCTTCCGACTCAGACTCCGATTAGAAAATTTCTCGACAATCAGCCGACAGGTCAAGGGCTTCGTCTGCGTGTTCTATTATTCCGCCAGAGTAGTTCCGCTTACGTATATCCAAGATTTTGCTGTATACTTTCTAATTTCTTCTTCGGTTGAATTAATCCACTTGACCCAGCGTTTAAAAACACGAATCTCTAGTGAAAATGGTCGATCTATCTGGCTCCTCGGATCCCTTCCAGCAGAGTATCCCAAACGCAGTCTTCTATGTTCCAGCTGTTATTGTCTTCGGACTCGCAGGTAAGTACGCCCTTAGTGGAAATGAATTCTTTCCACCCGCTTGGCATAGAATCAGTTCTTGATTATTACGTCCTCTCCCGCAGTTTGTTTCTATAGTGGAATGCATTAGCACATAGACTAAACGTAGATTGCCCCAGTTAACACCTTTTCAATTAGCAAACAAATTGAGATTCGCCTTATCTCGATACAGATAGTAGTTGGCACTTGAAGCGGTGTACAACTCACCATCGTCGTCGTCGTCGTCAACATCCACATGGAACTTCCAAGTTCCACGTTAGCTCTTCTTATCGACACCGGCTGAATCTGATTTTTATTATTTTTTCTTTTATTTTTCATACATAAACAACCATATCGTTCTTTGATTAACCGCCAGACGCTATGTGGAGTTTCCAGCGGGTTGCTTCATAAATCGTTGGCAATGTGCTTACGTTGTCAGAAAAAAAAATCTAAATTTAGGTGAAAACTTTACACAGAAGCCAAGAACAATCGAATGGCACTGGCACCGGCACCAGCACCGATACTGACGGCCCTCCTGTCCAGTTCCAATTCACTCGTCGAATCGGTTGTTCTTGTTTTTGTTGCATTTATTCGCCGCGCAAGGTACTTGAAAGTGTATTCGATGTCCGACGGTTGTTATTTGTTGTTGTTTACATTGGTTATTGGATTTAAATTTACTTTACTACAAAAAAAAATAAATCGTTTCCGCTTTAGTTAACAATTAATTGTGCAGAATAAAAAATGAATTAAAAAAGAAACGCAGCCGGTAGGATTCGAACCTACGCTCCCAGAGGGAATCTGATTTCGAGTCAGACGCCTTAACCACTCGGCCACGACTGCTGATTGCAGAGCTTCGTCAAAAGTTGTCTTATGAACGTTTTGGCGGGCTCCTCAAGCAAATCAATTTGTCAAAGAATTGGCCAACGTTTTAGGAGATTACGTTCCTGGGGAACAGCGATTGTTGCTTATAAGTGTGCTTAGCTTATCTGCTTTATGGCTTGGCTTAAGGTTCCACGTTGCAATTCGACCTACGTGACACGACTGGACTTTTTTTTCTTTGGTTCTGATAACATATTGAATTGTCCATTGATTGGAACTATCAGCAGGGAGTGTTTATTTAAAAATCGTTACACGCATACGTATTTTTTTAGATTATTTTATGCAATTTAGCTGTAAATAATGTTTTGTGTTTATAATCACATATTTTTTGAAAGCTTGGGAATGTTTGAATCTTTTGAAGGCCAAATACTACCTGAATTTAGGAGAAGCCACATCGTCTTTGGCATCTACTTTGTGATAGACTCGCTTATTATCTCCCGCTCTCTCTACAGTCAACGCTTTTCTGTTTACATCCCACCTTTCCCGGAAATTCATCACCATTTAGTTGTATGTACATACTCGTATCATAATTCCCGGTGTGATGTGGAATGGCTTTCAATGGGATACACTTAGACCAGAAGTATGTGAAATACTGGTAGGCTTCTCCACCTTCTACTGGAAACATTTGTTTCTTCTCCGCACAAGCGTTATTGAAACCACTTACTTACACACATTCAACGTTTGCGGAGCACGTGCATAGATCTTTTTTGATGGTCACTTCGACTTCGGCATCTTTGGAACACAAGCATGAGTGACTAACCTATTTTGTTCGATATACATAGCACTGGCGACGGTGAATCTTATGCTGTTTGCCTTTAACCTCTCAAAGTTAAGAGACACCGCCCTCTCAAACAGCGCTAGTAAAGCCGATTCTCTTGTTTGGGACACTGGTTTTGTGGCCTACTCTGGAGAATCATCCCAATTTAACTCAATGCGTCGCTTGTCTCAGTATTACTGCTGCACTGAAAACCTCTACCACCTCCGCGCTGCAAACCATAGTCCACAAACTCCCAATAGATATCGTCTAAAAACTGGTTGCCTGCTCAGTAATCAGGCTGAGAAGTTCAAACAATGGAAGGAGCAACCCACAACCCACAGGACATGTCAGCATACTGTTGGTGCATCGTCATCTGCCACAGGTCACGAATCATCTGCCCACCGAACAGAACAGAAGGGGCTTCAAACTTTCGATACCCAACAGAACTGACTAGACTCAACGTGGAGTCCTGTACCATAAATCGCTGTCAATTCTTACGGACGGGCCGGAGTCTCTTCAGAAGACTTAGGCATCCACTCTCCTTAAATCTCCTACACTATTGCCGCATTTTTCAAGCCGAAATCAATGCCATTCGTCAAGCAGCTAATTGACTGGCGGTTAATGCAGTATCAGTATCAGATATTGCATAAACATCGCCGCGTATTTCGTAACGAGATACATAGCTGGTTAGTACAACCTCACCCTTTGCTGGGTACCGGGTCACTGTGACATGCCGGGGAATTGTGAAGCTAACGCATAGGCTGGAAGAGACTCCTCTGGTTTAGATAGCGTAAACGTCACCAACATCGAGGCCCCAACGTCTTATGCTAAAAACCTTATCAACGCCGACGTGCTAAGGGTGGCCAATCATAAATGGCACTAGCTTCAATTCAACACCGCTAGACTGGACTGACCAACCTAAAACGAAAACAGGACCATCGGACTCCTAATCTACAAGAGAGGAACCCTCTCCAAAAAGTTGACACCCTAACTGGCCACTGTGCTATAGGAAGACGTCTCCTGCAATGATTTCTGCAGAAGCTGCAGGGACGAAAAGGTATAGGAGGCCATCAGTCACATGCACATGCCAATATCAGAAAGGCTACTCTAGGTGAAAACCCTTTCAATGATTTCAACGACCTGAGCACCGACTGCTCGGCTAAGATTAGCTTCTCAATACAAAGGAGCGGATGGTTCCCAGAGTAAGAATGTGATCCACACGACAGTACAATGCACCTTCTCTGGTCTAAGTGTATCCTTATCAAGGAGCGGTTTAAACCAACCAACCAACTAACCATGCTGATTCGCCAGTTTTCCAAATGAATAGGATCTCATAATGACCTAGTACTCAGCAAGGAGTGTTCCAAGAAACGCAACAGTCTTTTATCCAGAACTTCTGATTTTGATACAATACATCCAGTATTGTCAGTAGGAATAATCGTGTAGGGTGTGTACGTCAATACTTCATCACTACTTATTTGATTTTAAGCTGGCGCACTGCGTTGCGTCTATGACGCTCATAACTTATTCTAATACATGGTTGTTGCATATTTCAATTAATTTTTTTGAGTTAGTTAGGTACTAAACTCATCGTCCGACGGTTCCTTCTTGAGGAAACTTATAGTTCCCAAATATTATGCAAATTACGATTCGTGTCACAACGTTATTTATTGTTTTTCTCTCTTAATAACAGAGCTTCTGTTATCTGGGTTCATTTGGTGTTATTTGCGACCTCCAATCAATCCAACATATACATACGTATGATCTAGAATCAGGAGACTGGAGACATAGCTGCGGAAAACTTTAGATCTTCAAAGAAAGAATCCGGAAAATACCTACTGTGAATGAACTCTGATTGCTACTGTGTAAGTCGGGTTGATATCAGTCTCTCAATGTCGTGTATCGAGCTCTTTGTAAAACTGTTGAACCCCCTAGTTTGTCGTTATAGTCTTCTTGAATGACTCCATATCTAAATTACTTACTCATATACATTCATATTTACTTTCACCCAAATGATCCGCTGAGTATCGCTGTGATTTCCATAGTCATACCAAGCCATCCCTTTAGTCCCTTTAGTGTCACTTCCATTCACCAGTTCTTCTTACTTTTTTAGTAAACTTAATTCGTCAAAAAAAAATACTCAAATATGGACTCTTGAGTCGGATACGACGTGATGCCATGTCGCAGTTGAATTATAAAATCCTTCTTTTGCTGACTCACCAAGTTTTAAAGTATTTCTTTATTAGTTAGTTCTTGCATGCTCTTAAGCTCCAACTAAGTTAATTGAAGTAGACATCCATTTATATAGTTTTCGTACGCATGTTTCCTGTTTCGAAAACATATCATTCACGACGCATGAGCAACATCGTAAAGATCAAAACATGAATATCATCATCAAATCGAAAATATTTCCCGTAACTCAGTAATGTTTTTCTTTGTTTCTTTCACGCTGATCGCTCAAGGATATTCCAATTAATTAATGTAAACAACAACAAAACTAGAAAACAAAAAACTACACACTGACACAAAAGATTTTTACTTGTTTTATACTAAAATTTTGAATTCTAATAGAAATAATACAAATTTTCAAATTCAGCACCTAAAAAACTCCATCATTCGCCATCAACATGGGAGATCAAATCATCAGTGAGGAAACCATCATCGATAAAGTTATTGATGCTGGTTCCGGCCTCGGCGGCAACTTGGGTGATCCGGGCAACTTTCAAATGCCCAGCGTTGAGGAAATTATAAAAATGATTGATCAGATGCAAGATATTTCGGAGGAAGAACGTGAAAGCCTTAAATCGAGTATATTGTTTCCCGATCCGGATGCTGCCGAGAAAATGAGACAACAATTTGAGTCGGCTACTCGTGCGGTGGGACACTCGTCTAATGAGTATATTTTATTTTTGGCGATGCTGGGATTGATTGCTTTGGTTTTTGGTAAGAAGTTCAGTCGGCAGAAGATGATATGAGTGCCAGTTTGGCTTGATTACTGAGACAACTATCTCAGTTGGAGTCTCAGTATGGAAGCTGCCCCTATTCTATGTTTAAATTAAGGGTTTTGCCATGGGATTAGTTGACTGCTCTTACAGGTCTGCACATTCGGAGCTGCATTACCCCCTCCAATGATGGGCTGATCGTGATTTTTCATAATTGAAGCTCAATAGGTGATGAAGTCAATTGTTGCTTCGTGTTTGCTTATATAAATGTTTTATGCTTCAAAGTAGTAAGACTAACTTTGACCATTTGGCTGTTATCAGAATACTGAAAAGCCGATTAGTGAGTCCCAAACGTGTTTACATGCTGGAATTTAATTGCTGTATGTTGGATCCATCTAGACGGTGCTTTGTTGACTAACACCTGCTACTGCTGCTTGTCATCTTCAGTCTGTGCCTCTTTACTCGCATATATCATTCGTAAATGTCCAGTACAGTCTTTAACAGTTTCTGGGAAGCATTACAATAACACTCTTAGAGTCTGATTTATATTATCTTTCGCAGAAGTTAACATTCTTCTCTTCTCTGGTAGAAACCATCTCAAGATAATGTTCGTCTATCCACCACTACGTTGTAAGTCTGTTGTTTTGCTGCTCGTGTGGGCCGTAACCAAAGATCAAACTGATGATTCAATAAATTTGTTTATGAAGTCCATTTGATCAGAAACTTATCGCCTATTTGTCTTAATTTCAATCTTGAACTCAGCATGAGTGTTCAACCTTGTCCTATGTAATACATACTCATCGAGTTCTCTAGAATCGTTTGAGACTACACGTTCGGCACACTTAATTTGTCAGGCAAATCGTATATATTATAGATTTACTGGCTTATCAAAGTCCACCAGAATCTGAGAAGCTCTGGTTTTCTAAGAAGCAACCACTAAGCTTTGCGATTTCAATTCATCTCCTCAATAACATACATTGATTGCGTATCGACGACGACCACGCAAACTCTTTCATCGAACCCAATCGGTCATATGTTCTCCACTATCTATTACGATAAGCCCGTACTTTCCTTCATACAATGTTTGTCTACTGTACCACATTAGCCGTTCGATACAACAGCACAGTTCAATCAAAATTATATCTACTACCGATAAGATCGCCGCATGCTCGCTCAATTCTTAAAATTTAGATAAAGAATCCCCCAAAGATTGCACTTAGTATTACAAGGTAAATCGAAAGCGTAACACCATCGGCAATGGCTTCTGCAGAGTTACCCCCCGTTACAGACGATGATATTCTAAATCGTTTGCGAGAGTCAGTACAATTGGCCATCGACAAGACCGGCGCTAATTCCCAAACCGTTGAACAGCTCATGAATAGATTGAAAAGTTTAAAAGAGAAATTTCTAACCCTCTCCCCATCGGAAAAGGCTAATTTCATCCAACAAATGAAGGACTCATTCGAGGACACCATTGATACAATAGAACACAAGCTAGCCAAACAGGCACAAAACGAACAAATGTTCAATTGCTCGCTTGCTATTCTTATTGTCGTTTTTCTTGCCTTTGGTTAGGGGAAACTTTATCTCTTATGTTTCAATTTCCGCAACATGTTACTTAACAACTTTTCTTTTCTTTTCTATTTCAGCTCTCTTCGGTTACAAGCTGTACAAATCGCTTATGGAGAAGAAGCTCAAAAAGCAAGAAAAACAAAAAAATAACAAAAAATCAAAAAAAATCAAACAAAAGTGAATTCAAGTGTTCTTACAGTTTTACTTACATAAGTAAACAGTTTTCTTTTTATTTAAATATTTATTAAAACATTCCTTGTCTTCAATAACAAAACAACGCAACGCGCTGGTAGCTAAGTACTTTGTGATACTGACTAAAATATTAAAATAAAAGAAAAGAAAATATATTTAAAAGAATAAAACGAAAACAAAAGTGTTTAATTGTTCATAAAGAGATACAAATTGTAAAATGTAATTTCTTTTTCTTGTTTGTTCGAGTTTTTTGACAAATTTTTCCGTTGTGAAGGCAGAAATGTTAAATATTCTACATACATACATACATATATATATATATATACGAGTAGTTCAGCCAAAATATTTTACGAAAATATAAAATTTGTAATGAAAGATATATACATACATACGTTCTTTTAAAACAAGCAGTTAACGTAATGTGCATTTTATATACTCCCATGTGTAAACATAGAGAATATAGTTTTTTTTGTTTTTAATTTTTTGTAGGCTTACATAAAGAACATGCTTTTTTCGTACCAAATAAACTGATTTTCTTTTTTTAAATAAAATTTTAATACAAAAAAAGTTTTTTTTCTTCCATTACTTACGTTACTTATGTCCTGTATCCATTTGCGGGTCTTAGGGTCTCAACAATGCCTACGCGCCATCGTGTGCAATTGCTGGATATGTGCCTCAGCTTTCCCCAACTCTTTACGTACGTACTCCACGTACTCCTAGAACCGCCGCGTATCTTGCCATCCTGAGTAAGCGGGTTCCATTGCATCACGCGGCTACCTGTTCCCCTTTCGGCGAGTATGCCCAATTCACTGCCACTTTCGTCGTCGTATGATTGTGCCTATAGGTTCATAGCCCGTTCTCTGATAAAGCTATTCGTTAGAGATACGATTTGGCCTGAAAATCCTTAAGACGAACGTTTGCAGCTTCCTTGTGATAGTAGCGGTCACCCTCCAGGTACCACATCCATATAGCAGCTCGGATTCAACGATGGAACGAAACAGTCATACCTTTGTGTTTAAGATAATTGCATTACTACGCCAAACTGTGGATAGCATCCCAAACGCAGATTTTGCTTTTGCCTGTTCGGCTGGCTGTATCCAATTCGGTTCCGCCATCCATTGAGACAATACTCCCAAGGTATTGAAAACTCTCTACTTTCTCAACCGTTTGTCCAGCTATGGTATATATGAGTTGATGAGTTCGGTCCTAGGCTGATCATTTTTGTTTTTGCAGAGCTAATTTCCAGCCCAACGACGTCTGCTTCCCTCTCCACATTTGCTGTCATTTGGTGAAGGTTCATTATGCTGTGAGACAGTAGGGATACATCGTCGGCGTAATCGAAGTGCTTGTGTTCAGATAGAGTCCATAGAATTCCTCCGTTCTCCTGGGGGCTCTTCTGCCCGATCATGATGAATATTATAGGCAGCAGACTATTTCCATGGAATACTGCTGTGTACCTTCCCCCCATAGTACCAGACGAAACGGAACAAATAAAACTCGTAACAACTTCAGAAATCCTGAGAGCATCAGGCTTAATGAAAAGCAATAAGACCCCAGGAATTGATGGGAACCCTAAATTTCGTCCTTAAGGACTTTGTTAAAACGGAACCAGAGATGTTCGCAAACCTCTATGCACGATGCAGAAATACGAGAAGCCTCTCAGACTGCTGCGCTTGTTAAACACAATGGAAAAGGTGGTAACAAGCATTATCCGCTACAAGCTTGACCAGTACATCGAAGGAAAACACAGGCTTCCCAACCGACAATACGATTTCAGGAAAAAAACGGAGCACTACTCGTGCAATACAAGCAGTTAGCAAAATTGTACGCGAAGCAATTACAAGCAGTACTGCGCTGTAGTTGCACTCGACGTCAAAAAGTTCAACTCGGCCAACTGAAACTTCATTCTGAGAGCGTACCAAACTGCCTGACACGGATGAAGGGTCAAAAGATGTAAATTTACAGGAGGAGTCGTTCAACAGGTTTAGAATTGGCGGACAAATAACTGAACCTGTCCACATTAGTATCCGGACAAAAGTTGGGCGTCTGGTAATACGGGTAGGAGCAGTACATGAAAGTACATAAAGTCCTGGGGGTACTGCTCGACCATAGACTATAGAAACTACTTAACTTACAACAGCGCCAAAGCAATATCATGGTTAATCCCAAATATCGGAGGACCCAGGGAACCAATAAGAAATCTGCTTACGACAGTGAATATGTCAATGGTCACGCACGTAGCGATTGTATGAGAATCTATTAAGTTGGAGGTCAAAGTTGTAGCATACTTTAGCATACTTAAGCTACGGAGGAGCACGGAGTCTGGCATAACTTCAGTTCGAGCTACAAAGTGTCCATAAAGGAGTCCGCGCCTCCAGCGCATCAAAAAAGAGGGGTTCTTACTAAAGATTTGGCCCTTATGAGTTTTTTTTTTTCATTTTGGATAGTTTTTAAACTTTAGTCTTATAGACAACGAGATCAAGACCGAGAAAACTCCTCGGCAGACAAATCCGTTTATGTTTTATTGCCGTGCTATACTGCACTGCAAGCAACTTGCATGAACATCTGATGTAAAGAGAACTACTTCATCTAACAATGTGCTGATCCAGTTCTTCTCTCACAAGTCTTGCAATTTGTGTGTTCAAAACTGATGCAAAAGTAATTCGATGGAGATGAAGTTCCTTTCTACATGGTCACAGTTGGAATGTGTATTTCTGTGGCTCAAAGTGTGGACATCTCACTCCGTAAGCACGCACTAATTACCGCTCTATATCACCAACAATTAAAAACGAAAGGTACTTCTAGAGCAGTCTAGAGCACATTTCGAAACGAACAAGACTTCGCTACTAGTACAATATAATTTTTTTATTTACATATCTATATCTAACACATATAATGTTTTACGAAGCATGCTAGCAATGTTTTAAGCTTGCTGATATACTTAATTGGATATTTTATAGTGCTCATGCGTTCACGTAGTTAGAGTATCTTATTAGCATTAGTACGCAAAAGAACCTGATAAAGTAGATGAGATGCTTGTTTATTGACATATAGATGAGTCATAGAGAGATGATTTATATTCTATCGCGAATTAGGAAAGTTAATAGAAGCTTAACTAATGAAGATCTGTTCTTTCTAGGACGGCACAATTTCTTACTGATGCATTTGATGTATATGTATATTCAGATTTCTCAATATCTACACTTAGCTCATCATCTGTGTATTTCAGATAAATCTCCTCTTCAGTATTTGCTTCTTCAAAACTAAGTGCTTCATCATTCATTACTTCTACGACAACATACTCTGACGATGATAATTGTTTTTGTTCTTCCGGGGGTGGTTGTGGCGGAACTTCTTCAATCGTGGTTTGGCCTGGAACGATAAATCGAATGAAACAAAACTGATTGTTTGTTCTTTTCCATTACACTTACGCTCTAAATGATTATCACGGAAATGTGAATTTAGGATCCCTTGGGTTACAAAACATCTACCACAGTCTAACACTGGACAAATAAACCTGAAATTTGAAATATTTTATTATCTTTTCCTGAAAATAAGTATTAGCTTACGGTTTAACATCAGAATGTCTCAGCAGGTGTAGTTTGAAACACGTTTTTCTGGTGAACTGTCTTGAGCATACCTCACATTTGAAGGGCTTTTTCGACTCGTGCAACAGACAGTGGGCATTAAATGACGCTTCATAGCTTGAGCTGAAGTCACACTGTGTGCACTTATACTTCTTTGGTTCAACGTGAGCCTTGAATAAATTTTTAATTTTTTAATAATCGACGATTGAGGCAAGAAATAACTTACTGCTCTCTCGTGTACTTTGAGATCACTAGAATTGTAGTATCCCTTGTTGCATGTGGAGCAATGGAACCTTTTCACTTTGATGTGAATCATTCGTATGTGTATTTTAAGATTTCGCTTATTCTTTGTTACTTTACCGCAAAATTCACATTTCAGTTCGACGTGGTTGGTGTCGATGTGCTCTTTGAGTGCTTCTTCGGTATTATAGGTTGCTTTACAGGTTGGACATGATTTACAATCTGCAAAGGTTTGAAGTGGTTATCAAGAATTATGTAGACAGAGATGTTGACTTACTATTGTTATGCTTTCGCGCTATATGAACTGAAAGCGACATTTGGGAGGGACAGAGTTTGGAGCAGAATTGACAAGGATATTCTTCGTTATTTTCATGGGCCTTCAAGTGACTGTTTAATTGAGAATGTGATCTAAATGCTTGATTGCAAACTTCACAAGTAAACTTGGCATGGATAACATGTCGTGTTTTATGTGCTCGTAATGATGGCCATGTTACATAAGACCGGTCGCACGACTAAAAAGAGAGAGAGAGGGAGAAAAAAACAAACATATATTGAGTGCAAAACCTGTAGATAAAGTGTAAAATTAGACGAATACGTGTTCCCAACATCTAATAATGGGAGAAGAAACAAAAACCTTTACTTCAGATCATATAGCAAGAGTCGTACACGATGAAACTATGAATTCCGATGTTAAAAAGCTTAGAGACCCAGGCATCGATTAATCAGTATCAATCATTAGGACACAAACTTTTTCGATTCTGGGGTTATGGAAACTAAGCAGAGTTATTTCTCTTCTTAAGCTGAAAAAACACCTCGACCACGGTAAATCAAATCGGCCAAGCTCTTTCATTGGACACCAAATCGTAAATCGAGAGAAAGTCGAAATAAAAGATGTGAAAAACGCTTTTAATTCAGATAGCAAATAGTCAGTCAGTGTGGAATAGAAAGTATGATGGCCGAGTTCGAGTCGAGTAAAAATCAGCAGTTACACTGACGATATTACAGTAGCCATGGTAGTTGGCTAACAGTAGAACAAATGCTGACAGCTGAATACAATTGTATTCAGTCATCGGATATACCGATGACATCGGTGTGGTGGTAGTAGTCAAAACCATAGAGGAGGTCACGCAAAATTGCAAGAACACCATCAAAGACGTGAAGATATGTATGGCTTCGCTCAACAGGTCTAGAATTAGCGAACAACAAAACTGAAGCTGAACTCATAAAAAAAGTCGAGCGTATGGAAATACGGGTGGGACAACACTCCATTTAATCAAAACCACACATAAAGTATGTGAGTACCCTGCGGGGTGGGACAACACTCCATTTAATCAAAACCACACATAAAGTATGTGAGTACCCTGCGGGGTACTGCTTAAGTTTAGAGAGCACTTAGCTTACACAAGCGCGAAAGCAAACCGGGTAGTGGGCGCAATATCCAGGTCAATGCCGAATATTGGAGGACCCAGACAATCAGTAAGAAACCTGTTTTAGTCACGTAAACATGAATGAATAACACGGGCTACTGAGTATCCATAAAGGATTCCACCCCTCCAGCGCATCAAAAGAATACAATTCTGAAGCTATGGGTTCAGCCAGCAGATCTTGAACTGACAAGTTCCAAGGTGAAAGTAGTTCTAGTTAGTAGCACTATGAAGGTTGATATCTGCGTGAACAGCCAGCTGCTAAGTTCGCAAATGCCTTCTTCTTAACTGAAAATAGTAAAAGACTTTTCAGACTTTTCCTAAACAAAATTAATTTAAATGCAAGGGCGTGCTACTTACGAGAACACAACAACACATACACACATTGGATACAGCATTAGACAAGAAAAATTGAATGAAATAATGTACATACATCAAAATCGCAAACGTAGTGCCTGTTGATCGGGAACGTTTTCTGTATTGGATCGTACTTTTTGTGTGTGATGACGTGAGTTTTCAATTTTTTATATTCCGAATAAGGACTCTGACATATCCAGCATTTGTATTGCTCATCCACATGAATTTTGCGATGCGTTTTCAAGCTCTTCTTACTGTTGTAAGCAAGTTCACAAAATTCACAAGCGTAGGCGATTTTCAAAAGTTCGCTAGTCAGTTCCCCATTTGGACAGACGGTATCTGCGTGGTCCTGAAAATGTATAAATAATCAATTATTAGTGTGTCTACAATTCCTTTTCACTACCTACTCTTAAATCCTTCTCAGTTGCCCCCACGAGCCCACATATAGAGCAAACGCATACGGTTTCCTCTGTTTCTTTGAGATGTATCAGTTGCATATGCCTTGTTAAGAGATGCTTACTCGCTAGAGATTTGTTACAGATTGTGCATTTGTTTACTTGTTTTTCCGAATGATGCCTTATTGTATGATTTATCAGCATTTGTTTGTACATATACGTCTTGGGACAATAATTACAGCCATACATTCGTACAGCACTGTGCAGTTTCATGTGAATATCATACGATTTCTTTGAAGTACAAACTCGATCGCATCTAAAATATAAAGGCCATGTTAGTTAAGACGTTTTATAGGACATTGTTGGTCTTACTTTTTACAAATCAAGTCAGTTTTCTTCTCGTGAGCGTACATTATGTGCTCAAAGAAATCATTTTCATCTGAAAACAAAATATCACAGATGAAGCACGCTTTTGGTCGTCGTTTTTCCAAATGGAATTGCAAATGAAAACGATACCTATTTGGGGGAAATAGAAATAAATACACAAATACGTAATAAAACAAAAAAAATTACCTCTTATTCGAGGTAAACACTTTCGAGCACTTCAGACACTCCTGTCGCAAACGGTCGATGGCTTTATGCGAGTAGCAGGAATGCTTATTATACTCAATGAAACTTGCAAACCTTTTTTCGCATTCGGGACATGTACAATAAATGTTGACGCTATGGAAGGAGATGGTTAAGTTGTTAAAGTGCAAGATGCATGCGTATATCGACTTACTTTTCAAGGTTATAGTGTTTCAGGACAACGTGATAGGCCAGGTCCTTAATTGAGTCGAAACCTTTCACTTTATCGCAAATTAAACAGGGATACGTTTTCAAACTGGATTCATGATTAGTCCACGCATGCATAAGAACTGCGGTGTGACTCTTCAAAACCTCGCCACATAGCTGAAAAGAGATTTTAAGTAAAGTACAAATCGGAATATTAGATGTGGACCTCTCCAATGAAATATTGAACGACTGCAAGTTTGTAGCTTGCGCTTAGTCTTAAGACACAGTACGAGCGGTTTATTCTTGGCTTTCATCAAAGAACATACGCTTCTTTCCGGGCGGCGTACGTTGGAAATGATGAAAGAAGATAAGCCGGGCGTTTTGGCTCCTGAAAGCCATACCACGAATGGTAAATTAATTCTCTTTTTAGAGGCAAGAGTACCATTAAACTAGGGTTAAAGCTTTTGTTTATCAGAAGAGGATAACAAACCAAGGACAGCTACAGACCCAAGGCGGTGGACAAAGAAGATCTATCATTACGCTTGATACAAATACGCAACAGGTCTATGGGACCCAGGGCCTAGCTTTTCATAACCATTCGTCTTGTGCATGTTATATTCTTTACATGAAAGGAAGGGGCCTACTGTTCAATGCCGTGTCCCAAGGGCGATTTGTTATTTGAGAAGCTTTTCATGAAAGCCTCACTCTCGGATGTTTATCAAACGCACGCGAGATGTGGGGCTGTGAAAAAATGTTCAGGTGTTTTGGAGGGATTTGAACCTCGAACCCTTTGCTAAGTAGTCCAACGCTCTAACCACTTGGCCCACGGCGCCCATTACGATTGATGCCTATCGCTAAAAGTATGCGAGTTTATGTACAACTTTAGTGTATTTACACATGTACTGTGGTGTCACAGCAATCCACACTGCCCAAGCTAGGCACAAATTACATTTAAGACGTAGAACATATCATAATCCCTTGCCCACGACACAGTACCGACAAAATCATTAAAAAAAACTGTTGGTTACTTCGAGTCGTGTGGACAGTATGATTCACCGAATACAAAACTCGAACCTATTGCGTAAGTTATTTATTTCTTTAAGGTTTGAACAACTCTAACCTAGAAAATCTGTTTGGCTCATGGAATAACCTCGCACTATATGTAAAACTGTGTTATCTTATCAAATGGGATATGTGTCGATAGTGCTTTAAGAATAATCTCTGGCAACAGACGATTTCCCGTCATACAGTAGGCGCATTTTCAAATTTTTAGTTCGTACATGTTATCTTCGAGGTTTTTTTTTCGAAATTTTTTTTGAATACATACCCTGCAAACAGTATTTTGCTTATATGTGACTTCTTGCAGCTCACTTTTTATGACTTCACGGATATATTTATGCGGAGTTATACTTTCGAACTCCTCCAAATACTGGACATTTTCAAAGCTGTTCAAGGAATCTAAACACAACAAATTAACAAGTTATACATGTATGCATATATATATGTATATCATACCCTGAGAACCTTCAGATTCCTTAAATCCACAGAATCCATCTTTAAGACTAACTGAGTTTGAATCTTCATCGATTTCGACCCTTCCTTCCCGTTCTGGAGGCTCAATAATAAGTTCATCTTCTTCTTTGATTTGTACTTCTGTTTCCTCTTCATTCAATGATTCTTCTTTCCGCGGCGGTTGTATCTCTTGATTTTTCTGTGTTAAATCAAACAATTCAATAAGTTCGTTGACACACTTTGGACATAGAGCCTGCGTTAAGTTGGAATCTTGCTCGACGAAAATTTCAAAGTACTCTGCCAAAAGTATGTCCAGTTGCAATTCGATGCCAGTTTCATCAAAGATTAACTGATAATCATCGCTTAAACTAGTGCTACAACGTAAACATTCCAAATCCATTGTTTAGTTTAGATTCTCTGGTAAAATGCAATTTTATTAAAATAACCGTCGATACAAAAGAAAGGAAGTGTGTAAGTCCTAACAAATGCACAACTTCGAAGGATAGGAATTTTTTACAAATGTTAAGTATACAGAGATGGAATGATATCCTTTTAAATAAATATTTACTTATGGAAAATGTATTAAATTAGCTTTAACTATATTGAATGAGTAATAAATAGGTATTTAAGAATTATTTGTTTAATTTTAAAACGAATGCGTTTATGACTGCGGTCGTAAGAAAATTTATTTTGACAGTTTCATGATGGCGTCATCGTTCAGGCATTCAACGAGGAGAATTTGACATTCGACGATTTTTCTTTCACATAAAACGTGATAGAGATGGCGATTGGTATAATAATAACAATTCCTTGCATTAATTGTGTAAAAATAGCATTCTGTGAGCTAAAGAACAACATGTAGTTCCATGTGGTTTTGTTCGCTGCGTGGTGTGAACCATTCTTCATGAATTGAATTGCGACTCATGTTACAGGGATGTTATTGGGCTATTTGAATGATTTTTTTTCCTCAGTTCGTTGTAAAATGTTGTGATCAGTATTTTTTTATCAAGTGAATTGTACTGAATATAAAATTTTATATGTATATAGTTTGCATGTACATATATGTATATAGAATATTAATGCTTCCTTCAATGACTGTTCAAAACCAACTTATCTTGGAGTCATAGTTCTGACTGTTGATAACACATTCAGTTTTGTTTAAGAACCTCGGATACCATAATACCTTGGCTTTAGGAGGCCCTTTCTAGCCTTAAGTTGGAAAGATTCACTTGCAGCTTTGGTTTTTCGGTCAACAAACTGAGGAATCAGTTACTATATTGGACACAGCACCATCACCAGGTGGTAAACGTACATAAATGCGTCCACCTTCTCCCTTAATCAAATTCCAAACTCAAACTTGACTACAAATTTCTCTCCAGAAAGAGCAGTACAAATGGTGAGGTTATCAACGCCGCCTACATGACCATTAAACGCACGAAGATTCTGGCTTGGAACTATTCTCAAGGGAACCACCAATTGCCTGGTGCCTAAGACTCCCCGACCACTCAAGTTTGTTCCAAGCGGAAACTTTAAACATTAAAAGCACATACACATTTATATAGACAGCCAAGCTTCCATTCAAAACTCGTCAAAAGGTGTTAAAAGGAACTCAAATCTTTCAACTGTAAAACACAACATCACGCTATGTTAGATTCAGAGACACATGGGCTTCCAAGGGAATGAAAGAGCATATAAGCCAGCTAGGAAAGCCTTGGAATAAAATCCCTATCAGCTTCCTTACATCCGAAATTACCTCGAACTTGCACAACATAGCCAACGCGAGGTGCAGTGCACTCTCCTCACTCAATAGACTACAACAATGGAGGCCCACCTCATAAAAATGAAAATCAGCAGTGAAGACCCATGTAGAGGTCCGGGCACACAAAGTTAAATGAAGACAGGTGTACTTTCTCAGCGAATGTCCAAGCATCAATAGCCCTTCAACGACTTCAGAGAATAAGAAAGCACCCCACCTAAACAATCTGTTGGACTGATTCGTGTTCTCTTTTTTCAGGTATCCAACACCGGGGAACACAATGAATCTGTTGACATTCGAGCGAGACTGTACTCTTTGGTTGAAGTCGATAGGATAGTAGAAGAGAGATTGCAGGTACTTCTAGTAATCTGCAATCAGAAATGGCTCCAAACTATCGGAAACAAATTATCGACTGCTCCTTTGAACTTACTGGACTGAATGCAACGCAACTGAGTTAAACTTTCCCTGCCTTCTATCCAAGACTCTCATATTTTATTTACAAATTATGTAAGCACGTATCATTACCCTTGTTCACGTTAATCATCCTGCAATTATCGTTCAAACTATCTTAAGTAGTTATTAACAAAAGTTGCTAAACGCCCCTCTTAAAGTACCCAAGTCTATAAATTGCCACAACCAGTGCCAAGTGCAAAACAGTCCTACTTGCATTCCTACGAATCGAAGATGTTTTCTGAATACAAGGAGAAACTTACACATTTTCACAAGATTCAAGTCCGGATGTTTCGGGTATTCGGCGTTTACGGACTTTCCCCGGATGCCACGAAAATTAAGAAGCTTGCCTATGAGCTCTATTTCTCTGTGATTTTCTTCTGTGTTATAACCTACGACATTTGCCTTTCGATTGAATTTATCGCTCAGCCTACAATCTTGGACAAGATAGTTAAGGTTTTCTTCAGCCTGGCTGCTTTTATCGGAGCCACTTTCAAGCTGTTTTACATCAAAAAGAACGGCTCATTCTATAAGGAACCAGTTTCACTACTTAACAAGGCTATTTTCGCTCCAATTGACAGTGAGGAAAAGGCTATCTTGGACAGAAGCATCAAATTGAGTAAACGCATCCAGTACTTTTACGGCGGGCTCTCGGTATTGTCTTTATGCTACGTTTTGGTCAGCCAGAAGATAGCTGATCCACAGAATCTACCCGTAGCTGCTTATATTCCATTCGGCGTTAACTTTTCAGTTATGGAAATCTATTCGCTTATGGCGATGACGCTTTTGTGTTTGGTTAACGTTGGATATGAATTGTGGTGCACATCGTTTATGATCTTCATTAAGGCACAGTTGGAGATTTTGGGACATCGCTTGGAAGAAATCGGAAGGAATACTTCAAACAATCTGGCTATAAACAGAGATTTAAAGAATTGCATTCGCCATTACGCCGATGTTCTTAAATTTGTGAGAATAATAGAGAAATCTATGGCTCTGCCAGTCTCGGTACAAATGTGCTGCTCAGTCTCGATACTATGCAGCAATTTCTATGCAATGTCATTCGTGAGTATATTACTGCACTGTGCCTACTGGCACCAGATAAATTTATGTCAATTTCATTCCCACCATTTTGTTTTCTTCTGCATCTCTACTCAAATGTCAGAAATTATAACATGGACGGAACTTAATGACACGAATTGTATCTGGTGAAGGTACGGCGCCTGTATAACAACCATTTTATGTGTTTTAATTTTCAGACATCATTAGAGCAAGATGTTGTATCTTTTATCAGATTCTTCACGTTTCAAATGGCAATGTTGTCGCAAATTTTCTTACTTTGTTATTATTCGAATGAAATCACATTGGAAAGTCTAAAATTGTCTCACGCTATTTACTCGTCGAACTGGATAACTTGGGATGCAGCAAATCGAAGACTCATGATGCTTGCAATGATGCAATTTCAGAACCCCATTCTTGTAAGGTCTATAAATCGTTGCTACGCCTTCGATTTGAATACTTTCACGTCAGTAAGTATGAAGTAAGTTTATGAACAAGTGATGGAATAATAAGACTTCTTTTTTGCAGATTGTTAACACTTCGTATTCCTACTTCATACTCCTTAAAAAAATTAACAGTTAAGCTTATAAGTTCACCTCTAACTTAAGATTTCTGCTGTGTTAGTGTCGATTTTATTCACGATTTTTTAAATTCATTCCATCAGTATCAGACTCTCAAACACTGTAAGGCGACCATTCAGCTTCCACGATACCTCTGAACCTGATTCTATAGGATCCTTCCTTGAGATTTCTTTCCCCGTAAACTGAGATCATGGGAACTTCTCCTCCAGTGTATTTACTAGTTATGCACTTAAGGCTATCATTATCTTACCAGGGGGCTGCCATAGCTGCTATATACATATCTGCTGCACATAACCTTTGCCAGACAGTTTTACCTTAAGATCAGTAAGCCTGCTACTCAAGAGACAGACGTTGCCTGCGTTAATCCTGTCTATCTGTTGGAACTGCTCGGGTCATTTTATTTAGAGCCAGCATGCATATTATGGCATAAAAGCTACATCCTTGTTCTACGCCAGCTTTTAGCTTTCAGAGCCTGTGCAACAAAAGTCAATAAAACTGGCATAGCCACATGGTGGTTTGAAGGTCCTAGAGGGTTGTTGTTTTTTTTTGTCTGAAATACTCGACCCACTTTGTTATTGCTGTTCATTTTTAAAAGGAATCATGTTTTTGGTGCTTATTAAGTTGCTTGTAACGTATAGAAAGGGTGACCAGATAGCAATGATACTTTTTCCAAGTATCAAGACATACAGCTGTCAAAATATGCAGTAAGGTTTGCCATGCCATTATGTATCGTTTCACGCTTGCCAAAAGTGCAGAAACTACCAGAAATTAATATCGAAATTCAGGCGTCATCATGGCTTCACACTCTTTTGGATCTTACATCACCAATAAGACAGTAATTGGTCCGAAATGAAGACACCGTCGTAGAGGCCAGTATCGACCCAGAACCAGAAATGTTGATTCGCCGTCGATTTTTTTTGCAGTTGGATTTGGGCCTACATCCGTATAAGAATGTGCTAACGCAAGAATTAAAGCCGACATCGTTACCGTCAATAGTTTCAGGTATAGAGCGATGTTGCCCGACTTTCTGCAGCCAGCGGTGGACAACGTCGATAAACATATCCGAGCTGTGGTTCCAGCAAAACGGCGCTTTATGCCATACAAGCGATGCAATGCTCAAAGTTGTGAAGGGGAAATTCGCTGACGGGGTCCTCTCAGCGAGGGCGAGTGTTTATCAATTAGCCGCCACGATCATGCGAGTTAATACCACTCCATTATTTTCTCTGGAACTACTTCAAGGCTTTAGTCTACGCTAAGTCAAATGAGGGCAACATTCGAGATGCTATTGCCGGAATAACGCCGCACATATTGGACCGAGACAGCAAAAATTGGACTGACTCCTTGAGGCACTGCCATCGTAGTCGATAATTTGAATGATGTGCTAAACCACACATAACGGCAGAATTGTAGCCTCAAAATAAAGCCAAAATCAATTTTATATTTCACACCGTTGTTGTTCTATTTATTCTTTATTCCTACCGTTCTTTTCTGATCACCCTGCATTAGTTTCATCCATTTAAAATGGCGACTGTTAGTTCACACTCACCTGAAAAGTACAAACCCTTGAATCGTGTTAGTCTAGCTGCCAACATGTCGGAAATGTTGTCGTTTTATTGATCTTACCTGATCATAAAAGACTTAACTAAGTCTTATCGTGAGGAGAAAGTGCCGATATATAGACCGATAAGTGCGTGTTAATTCATCTGAAGAACCATGAATTGCTGAGTGACTCATAGAGAGTTGTGTTGAAGGAGAGGAACTCCCTTCATGAAATCGAAGCGTGCATCAATTGTGTGAATTTGAACGTATTCATCTCTGTTAAAATGTTTTTTACTTTCAAGTTGAAGTTTTAAACTGCATTATTCATTTCTTTAAGAAGTACAAAGTAGGAATACGAAGTATTAACAATCTGCAAACTAGAAGTCTTATTATTCCATCACTTGTTCATAAACTAACTTCATACTTACTGACGTGAAAGTATTCAAATCAAAGGCGTAACAACGATTTATAGACCTTACAAGAATAGGGTTCTGAAATTGTATCATTGCAAGCTTCATGAGCTTTCGATTTGCTACATCCCAAGTCACCCAGTTCGACGAGTAAATAGCATGAGACAATTTAAGGCTTTCCAATGTGACTTCATTCGAGTAATAGCAGAGTAGAAAAATTTGCAACAACATTGCCGTTTGAAACGTGAAGAATCTTATAAAAGATACAATATCTTCCTCTAATGGAGTCTACAAATTAAAACATATAAAATAGTCGTCATACTGGCGCCGTACTTATACCAGATACAATTTATGTCATGAAATACATAATGACATTTGAGATCAGAGCAGAATACAAAATGTCGGAAATAAACAAAATGGTAGATGCTAAGTGCAAATTTCTTTTGACATAAATTTATCTGGTGCAAGTAGGCACAGTATATACTCACGAATGACATTGCATAGAAATTGCTGCATAGTATCGAGACTGAGCAACACATTTGTACCGAGACTGGCAGAGCCATAGATTTCTCTATTATGCTCACAAATTTAAGAACATCGGCGTAATGGCGAATGCAGTTTTTTAAATCTCTGTTTATAGCCAGATTGTTTGAAGTATTCCTTCCGATTTCTTCCAAGCGATGTCCCAAAATCTCCAACTGTGCCTTAATGAAGATCAGAAACGATGTGCACCACAATTCATATCCAACGTTAACCAAACACAAAAACGATATCGCAGCATATGAGTAGATCTCCATAGTTAAAAAGTTAACACCAAATGGAATATAAGCAGCTACAGGTAAATTCTGCGGATAAGCTATCTTTTGGCTGACCAAGATGTAGCCTAAAACCAAAACCGAGAGTCCGCCGTAAAAGGTCTGGATGCTTCTACTCAGTTTGATGCTTCTGTCCAAGATAGCCTTTTCCTCACTGTCAATTGGAGCGAAAATAGCCTTGTTAAGTAGTGAAACAGGTTCCTTATAGAATGAGCCGTTCTTTTTGATGTAAAACAGCTTGAAAGTGGCTCCGATAAAAGCAGCCAGCCTGAAGAAAACCTTAACTATCTTGTCCAAGATTGTAGGCTGAGCGATAAATTCAATCGAAAGGCAGATGTCGTAGGTTATAACACAGAAGAAAATCACAGAGAAATAGAGCTCATAGGCAAGCTTCTTAATTTTCGTGGTATCCGGGGAAAGACCGTAAACGCCGAATATACGAAACATGAGAACTTGAATCTTGTAAAAATGTTTAAGTTTCTCCTTGTATTCAGAAAACATTGTTGATTCGTAGGAATGGAGGTAAAACTGTTTTGCACTTGGCACTGGTTGTGGGAATTTATAAATTTATGTTAAGAGGGGCGTTCAACAACATTTGTTAATAACTACTTATGTAAGTAAGTAAGGTAGTTTGAACAGTAATTGCAGGATGATTAATGTGAACAAGGGTAATGATACGTGCTTACTTTCATAATATGGCCTACCTACATAATTTATAAACATAATATGACAGTAGTAACAAGTTTAACTTTAACGCATTGCATTAAGTCAAGTCAGTCGTCCCCCTTAGAGTTGCATGCATCATTTATGTTACTACTCGATGCATTCTCAAACAGTTTACCTTATATCAGTTAAAGTGGTCAGTGTTAGCCTTGTGTGTTCAGAGAGTTTTCGTATTCTTGAACTATTGTGAAAGTGATTAAAAAGTTAACTAATACACATATTTATACTTCGTCTCTGTCAGTGGGGTAGCACAAGTCTTCGGTTTGAAAACAGATGCGTACTTAGGTATCAGACCTTTGACTGGACTTACGAACAAATTCGACTAACTAGCCTCATAACAAAAATAAATGTCCTGGAACCTATGCAGGTAATTGTGATCTTATTATATGCAGGTGGCTGTAGAAGGGTTTGAAGAGAGTTCCAAACCAGCTTAAGCTCAAAGTCAGAGGATATGAGAGCTTTTAGATCGATCTTCGGAGGTTTTTTCTTTCTTACGGATCGCTGGTCTGGTGGCCGGCGGTGAAAAAAAAAGTGCATCAAGCGTATTAAAAGATTACAAACAACTGCGGCTCTAGGCGCAAGTGGGGGCCATGAGAACATACCCAGCAGATGCTCTAAACGTTGTGTTGGACATTTTTCCACTCGACGGGATACTGGTTTAGCAAACCTCATGGTCACAATAGCATCATGGATGTGTTACCTCGGGATCTGGTAGCCAGTCCGACCAAACATACAACTTCCAGAGTGAAGATTCCCAAACGGGTTCGAAACCACAATTTACACCCACGGCTCTAAAATGGATTGTGGACTAGTGGGAGGGATTTTTTCTGATTCATGATCCTGATTAAACCAGCGTCTTCCAGGTGGAGGTTCTCGGTGTACGGGAACCCTGCCGTATACTCAAGCAAACCGCCACACTCGGTATCAACATAGCAATCCTTATTGACAGCCAGACGACTATCAAGGCTATCATCGAAACGTGAAGAATAGTGCAAAGATGAATTTTCCTCCTTGGGTCCATTATCTGCTCTAGGTAGGTGCAGACAGTGCACGCTAGACAAACCTTTTTTCGAAAAAATTGGGACGTTAAAGAGGCGATAAGGATTGATTCCTTTAGCCAGGAAGTCTGAGATGCATACTGATGATGAGGATACCAGTGAAGTTGAACGATCTTGATATGTCGAATTAAGTTGGTGATTTTGATGCTAAATACTTAAGGACGCTTGTCTTCCTAGCACTTATAGAAGGACTTACAGCTCTGCTATCGCACCAGGAGACCAGCCTTTGTAACTTTTGTAGGGTAGAGAGGAAAGACTCTTTATTAGACTTGTCCCACTGTACGAAAAAGGGCAAGGTCCTCATTTTTAACCCGAAAAGTCTAGATCAGGTCCAAATGGCATTAGTTGCCTTTTCTACGGTTCTCTCCAAATGAGGTTTCCATCCATCATTTAGAGTTAGTGTCTGAAGGTGTAAAACTTTTAGCCCTTCTGATTGAGATCATTTTGATTGTATGATACTGGATTCTTCCCTGTCCCAAACAATTATGACTAAGTCAACTGCATAGCCTTGAATTAGATATCCGGAATTATTGAGGTATTTAAAAAGAGTATCTACTGCGATGGATCATAATAAGGGGAATATAACTCAACCTTTAGAAGTTTTAACGAAAATCAAGATTCGTCCAAATTTGGCAGAAATTATACTTACTGTCTGTGAATCAATACCTTTGGCATCAGCAGCAGTTTTGGTGGATTGTAAAGGCTCCGGAGATACCACCAATCATTTCAATTGTACCAACAAAATGATGCAAACTTGTTACTGTGGATTTACCTGATTGATATGCTTGATTTCCTTGCTTTCCACATAAATTTAAGCTACAGCACATTGTAAACAAAAAAATTAAATATATTTTGCATATCCTGTGCATTTATTTCATTTTGCAATCTAAAACAAAATAGTTGCTGAACCTGGTTTTAACAATCTTTGCAATAAATTAAAATATTATGGTGAACCTGGTTTCATTAATAATCTTTGCAATAATAAGTATTTCCTTGCTTCGTGCAGTGGTGTAAAACTTGTTGGTTTAAGTCTCAACAAACTTTAATTCATTTGCTTGAGAAGCGCAAAGTAGGAATACGAAGAATTAACAATCTGCAATCAGAAAATCTTATTATTTTGTCATTTGTTAATAAAATCAATTAATTCAAACTTACTGATGTGAAAGTAGTCAAATTGAAACAGTAACATTGATTGATCGATCTTACAAATAATGGATTGTCAAAGTGTACCATTATAAGCAGCATAAGCTTCCGATTTGTCTTATCCCAAGTTATCCAGTTCGACGAGTAGAGAGCATAGGCCAGCTTAAGGGTTTCCAATGTCACCTCATTCGGAAAGAAGCAAAGTAGGAAAATTTGCATCAACATGGCCATCTGGTATATGAAGTATATTGCAAAAGATATCTTATCATCGTCCAATGAAATCTGTAAAAGAAAACATGTCATAGAGTGCAATAGTTCTAAAAAGATTGTGATTGTTTCTAAAGCATTGGTAAGGTTTTTTACAGCATTTTTGGACATGTTTGCTTCCCAAGGCTATTCAGCAAATTCTTTTAACAATTACGGACATCCAAGCGATTGTGTAAATTCAATTGTTGAATGCATCGCCCAAGTTTCAGATCTCAACACGCTGAGCTGCAGCAAAATCGACCGAAAACTTGGCTGCTATAGTCGATATTCTTACGAAAGATCAAAGAATGTTAAATGTTGTTCTGGGATTGGGTGTGAATTTATGAGTGAAACCAGTTGAGCCTAGAGATAAATATTTTTATCTTGCAAAAGTCGAAGACGTTTGAAGAAACATCAACCAAGAGTGGCTACAGAGAAGGTCTTTTATGGTTTCTTTTTCTTGCTTTCCCGTCTTTAGAGCTTCTGTGGAAATCATTGAATGAAGTACTTAATCTTCCTTTGTGGTCTGCACTCTTCTAAGCCAGCTCTTGCACTATCCCTGCAACATGAAACACTCCACAGAGATAAATCGCATTCAGGGCATTACTTAACAAATCATTGCTGATTCCAGAATTTCTATCTCTGCCTTCAATAAAAGAATAATATCGCTACATGTCTACTGAGTGCACGGCTTCTCGAAATGCTTTAATTGTTGCTTGAAATGCACTGCAGTGATCGGCCAATCATAGTTCGACTTCCACACCTGTACTAAACGCTGTCTTGAATCCTTCCGGGTATACCTCCATCGTAGACTTAATCAAAATTGCTTCTGATTCTCAAGCATTTTTTCCATCAATCCCGGTTTAATATTTTACGAATTCATTGGGTCTCTACCATACCTGATATTGCCATCGCAATGTCATCTCTACAGGCTATGACACTGAATTCCTCTCTAACAAAGGCTACCTAGGAGTTTATCATTTAGAACTATGGACCTCAATAGTGGAGACTCGGTGTGAATAAGCTTGTTTTACAAAGGTAGTTTTAAACGTTTAGGCTGAAAAGGGGAGCTGATGTTTATATTTACATAGCTTCTCTGTTTCCTTGTCAATATCAAGAAAGGCCACTAAGGGAACCAGTATGTTGGACAAGTAAGTGGTATGAACATAGTATAGTCATGAAAACGATATCAAGTGTACTGTAGTGTTCTTTTGACTGCCAAGCAGTGTTAGAGTTTTCCGGCAGATCTTTGTACAACTTGCGAAGCTACCTGCTCAAGCCGCATTCAGAGCCATTGATGCAGTTACCACTCCTCGAAACTAATATAACAATGCCAGAAAGAACTCAACATATCTATGTATTATATTTTCATTCAAGGACGATCATTATCTGGGTCCCAGGACACAGTAACAGTAAGGCAATTAAACTTGCTGACGAGTTGGCCGAACTAGGGCCAGTCCTTTACCAGTATTTTGTCATAAGTGGTCAACATCGAATGGAATTGCCTTACTAGCTGTTTTATATCAAGAAAGATACTACTAACCAAATCAAGACACAATTTTTTCAAGTTTCGTAGCTCTTAGGACAGGTGACTCCCTGATAGGAGCAAGATATTGCTCACAAGGGATTGGGTTAACTTATAGAATAAGCTAAGCTCCACTGGGGTTATCCAATACATTTATCGAGGGAAAGGTAATATTTTTACGATTAGTTGGAGCTGGAATATATATTATCAAAGGTTTAATCTACCATACTCACCGTTGACATTGAATAGAAATTGCTGCACAACACCGTGACTGAGCAAAACATCTGCACCGAGACCGTAAGCGTCATTGTCTTCTCAATAGCCTTCATAAATTTCAGAATTTCTGTATGATGCCCAACGCATTGTATTAAATCTCTGGTTATGGACTTATTATCCGAGTTATGCATTCCCATGTCCTTTAAGCGATGTGCCAAAATCTCAACCTGAGCCTTGGCGAAAATCAGGAATGACGTACACCACGTGTCGTAGATAATGTTAATCAAGCACATAAAAGCAATCGAAGGAAACGAGAACACCTCCATAACAACGAAACTGATACCAAACGGAGCATAAGCAGCAATGGGAAGGTCCTCCGGATGGGCTATCTTGTGCAGGAGGAGTATATAGCTCAATGCCAAAATAGATAGGCCACCGTAGGAATTCCGCACAACTTTACTCAACTTGATGTGTTTCTTCAATATATTCGCCTCCACATCATCTACTGGACAAAAAATACCCAAGCGTAACAATACGACTGGCCTCTGATAGAGTGAGCCATTGAATTTGAGGTGGAGCAGCTTGTACGAGGACGCGATAAAGGTTGCCAGACCGAAGACGACTTTAACGATCTTATCCACGATAGTAGGTTGTAGAATCAACTCAATCATAACACAAAGCGTGTACGACAGAGCCCAGGATACAATCAGGATGCTGTAAACGGCGTATGCAAACTTCTTGAGGTTGGTGTCATCCGTTGGATAGCGATAGACGCCAAATATTCGATACATACGAACTTGAACGTTGTATAGTTCTGGGATTTTCTTCTCCAATTCCGAAAACATCTTCGTTTCGTAGAAGTGTAACTTAAACTGTTTTAACTCTTGGCAGCAGGTATGGCAATTTATATTCCAAAGCTAAGAGGGAAGTTCTCCAGGTTGTCCTAATGAATTCTTAAGTACGCCAATTTGGCAATAATTACAGGACGATTAATATAAACAAGTACAATGTTGCGTACTTAATGGAGCTCGCATAAGTAATAGTTTGAGAGTTTAGTTGACGTAAATAAAGGATAATAGCCTTGCCAATGGAGGCAGGAGGAGAAATATTTATAATTCAAGGTTGTTATTTAATAATGAATATATAATTGGAATAGATACACGAGTACTGTACAGTCAAGTAAATTTATGACCCAATTTGGCACAGCATTTGCATTAGATCCCGAGAATGTTTTCATTCTCATGTGAGGCATACCAGACTGTAAGCCACATGCTACACATCAGGCAACTCAGATCGAGAGACGTTTTCCATCTTTTACTGTGGTACCCCCCATGGCTTATGATATGTTATATAGCGGGCAACTGAGTACACCAAGGTCTAAATCATGCAATTTGCATATACCTTTTTGTTAAGGTTCGTGCCTTCCTTTCTTCCTTAAGTGGCGCTACAGTTCAGGGTGAACCTGGGCCCCAAACAACAAGCCTCTCCTGTTAGCCCGGTCCTTAGCTAACTGCCTCCAGCTGCGCACTCCAAGTCGGATGAGTTCCCCTTCTACTTGTGCGCGCCACCTAAGGCGAGGTCTTCCTCTACTTCGTTGCTCCTTTGGGTTTGATTCGAAGACTCTACGGACCGAAGCATTGGTGTCCATTCGCTCTACATGTCCTAGCCATCTTAAACGACTGATGCGCATTTTTCTGACTAGGTCGATGTCGCTGTACTGCTCGCATAGTTCGTCGTAAAATATTCTCCTCCAAAGCCCGTCAACGCAAATGGGACCAAAAATTAGACGAAGAATCTTTCTCTCGAAGCGACTGAGGATCTCTTCATTCGATTAAGACAGAGTCCGTGCTTCAGCGCAGCAGGACTGGGATGAGCTCTGCTACTCAATTGCCTTCTTAGCTCAAAGATACAGCGATTGGCAAGAGTTATTATTCGTCTTATTTCTGCTGAGGTGTTATTTTCAGAGGTTATAGCAGAGCCGATTTAGACGAAGTCTCTTACAACCTCATAGTTGTAGCTGTCGATTGTGACGTTCTGTCTAATTCGTCGATGGTGTGTGTCCCTTCCCGTTGACAGCATATACTTTTTTTTGCCTTCGTTTTCCGCTAAACCCATTTTGGCAGCTTCCGTTTCAATACTAGTGAACGCTCCAGTGACAGCCCGCTGAGTTCTTCCAATAATGTCAATGTCAATGTCATCGGCGTACGGTAGAAGTTGCACGGAGTTTTGAAAGATTGTGCCTCTGGTATTGGCTTGTAAGTTTCGCACAATTCTTTCAAGTACGATGTTGAAAAAATCACATGACAGCGCGTCACCTTGTCTAAATCCCTTTTGACATCAAAGGTCTCGGTGAGATCGTTACCGACCTTGATGGAGCAGCGAGAATTCTCCATCGCCATTCTGCACAATCTGACGAGTTTGACAGGGATGCCAAAACTAGACATGGCTCTGTATACCTCGTCTCTATAAATGCTATCATATGCTCCCTTAAAGTCGATAAAAAGATGGTGGGTATCGATTTGGAATTCTTGGGCTTTCTCCAACATCTAAGTGTGAAGATTTGGTCGATTGTGGACTTTCCTGGTCTGAAACCACACTGATAGGGACCAATCAGGTTGTTGACGAAGGGTTTCAGACGTTCACACAGAATAGCAGATAAGATCTTACACGCGATGTTAAGAAGACTGATACCCCTGTAATTTGAACAAAATAGCTAAGGGAGAGGACATTTCGGGCGGTATCTCGGCCATAACTTGAGTAATGTTCGTTTTTAATACGTCTAGAGTTCGGAAATTATTTGGGTAAACACGGTCTTTTGCGTAGCCCCACAGAAAAAAATCTACCGGTGTCAAATCACATGTTCTTGGTGGCCAGTTGACGTCACGCAATAAAGCCATAATTGTTCGTGTTGTGTGGATTGTTGCCCCGTCTTGTTGGAACCACATATCTGATTTACGAAATCTGTCAAATCTGTCAGATGCCTGTAAGAAATTTTTTGTTATTTAAGTATTTGCATACATTTGCTTTTGATATCTAAAATGTAAGCGAATTTCGTAGCTTCCGCGTTCGTTTACTTTTACCACTCTCTGAGAGAATTTTACCCCCACTCCTTGAAATTTCGCAATCTACGAATTTTGGTGCAGAAAATACGCCAACAGACCTATTATGACACTTCAAATGACAGCTGAGTTTGGCAGGCGTCAAATGATAGCGCTACCAACTTGAAACCACAAAATGAATGACCCTATAGTTCCTTTTCTTCAGGGTAACAACTTATGGAAACAATTATTAATGGCGCCCCATGCCCCGGAAGGAGTGCCAGGATGTGTGAACTCAACTGCTCCTGCAACTTCCTGACATTACAGAATAAAATTCATGTTACATTTTTGCGCAGACCAAATTTATTATGTACTAAAATAATATATAATAATTTTTTTTTATGTTTTTTTGTGTGTGTTTTGTTTTAATATAATATTTTAAAAAATTGTTTGTACATTTGGTCTGCCTTAAGTTTATTTTTATTTCTCATCAAATTATTTTATAACAACTATCTTAATTCATTGAATTTATAGATCCGTTTAATATATTTTGTTTGTATATATGCTCGTGTATAAAAAAAAATTTGCACTAAAACAATAAATTCTCCTTCACCATTAATTTTTTTCGTTTTTCGACATTAAATTACAGTTATTGTATTCCGTGTATAGAAAATGCAAATCTGGGAAAAATTTCAAAACAAGTAAATTTAGTTATTTTTTTGTTTGTTTTTCAGTTTTTCAGTTTTTCAATTTGTAAAGATCTCTCAGTCCAACGAATTGTTTTATTGTTTTGTGGTCCATCGTGGTAAAATGTGTCTTTTTTGCTTTCTGTTTTCTGATTAACTTAAACATAATTTATTTTTATTGTTGTTGTTTGTTTTTAATTATCATTTTTATTAATTGGTTTCATAAGTACTTTTCCATTTTGTACTTCAAGTGCGTAAAGACTTCCATCTTTAATTTCATTGTTTAGAACCTCATCGGTGATGGTGACATGTACACCAGATGGACCGGCTATGTAAATTGGTGTTTTCGAAGCATCGTTGAATATATTGGAACCACTTCCTGAGTATTTTGATTGCATACCTTTGAAAGATAAAAAAAAAGAAAATGTTTTTGGAACACAAAGCAGAAGGAGGAGATTTTCTAAACCTACCCCATCCTGGGTAGACACCACCATCAACGCCTCCATTTATATTTGAGCTACTAGCATTTAACTCGTAGAATCCTGGTAATTTGAATAGTTTTTGAGTAAGTTCCTTGGAAGCGTTCGATGTCAGATAGATGGCGTTGTAGCTGCTGCCATCCAAGCTGACGTAAATGGTAAGACGTGGGGCTATAGCTCTGAAATGTTTCGGAAGTCTAAAATAAGATTACAAATATTTAATAAATATGTCACAGTGATCCTTACTTGGCATGAAGAATGTTAAACATACGAATACCATCGGCAAGACCGCATATTTGGATTAGATCATCCTTGGACATTCTATAAGTAAAAGATTTTGATTTTTAATAAATTTTTGGGTGAGATAACAAAATATAAGTTTGCCAGTCCCACTTATAAGTAAAAGGGACGGAAAAGGCAGAATTTCTACTGGAAATACAGGAATAGTTAACCAAGACTACGCAAAAGATATAAAGTGAAAAGAAACATAGATCCACTATCTAGTTAAGGAGTTTACCTACCTCTTTGAAAGTATCAACTCCACGAATGACACCTTACTGGAGATTCAGCGAAGGCATACCCTTTTACTTTGGTTTGGCGAAACAAATGGATGCGAAACTCCTAACTCGGAAGACGAAATGCTTGCTTTGCAAAACATATATCCTGCCTAAAAATGTTTACTCGTGCGAGGAAAGCGAATGGAGAAGAACATATAACCGCGATTTCTATGAGTTGTGCCAAGATATAAATTCTTCAGCAAAGACGATATTTGAATCACAGCACCGAGACTGAAGCTCAGTTTTAAATATTATTCTGCGGATGTTTTAGACAATTGGAAGCAGCATGCCCGGGATCAAAGAGAGTAAGTGGAAGGTTGCCGTGCCTCAGACAAAAACTCTTCATTTATCGGGAGCACTTATATTATACTTATATGTGATTGAGTCCCCATTCAAGTTCTTATATGTACATGATCGATGCCTTTGGATTCCTCTCAAACATACGTCCACAAAGCAGTGTGGCCAGCTGATCAAAAGTTGTTCCTTTTTTAGATCAACTAACTTTAACAATGCCTCACTGGATTAAATGAAACCGTACAGCATTCCACAGCAATTAGGATTCAATCCTCTACAGATGGTTCCACAATCAGAATTGGGGCTGTAGCTGCTTAGAAACTCGATTTTGATTTTCTCATCCTACATCAAGTCGTATCTTGGTTGAAGTGGTTAGTGGGTTTCAAGAAATAAGTGGTCTTTTTTATATGGATATGATGTGGCAATTCAACATCAACCTGAGTCCTGACAGAGCACAACTTTCATGACACTTTAGCGAGTTTTGGCACGATACGTGCAAGGATACTGTCAGAGTGTACCACCTAGGTAGGTAGTATTGGATTGATCATGTTAAAGAGGCGCTCTTCCCAAAAGACTTATACAGGAGATAGAGGAACAATGAGCAGCTTCCCAGTTAAGGATCTTGGGCTAAACCCTTAACGAGAACTAAAGCCTCTTGATCATTTAAAGCTCCGAAACTTTTCCGATTGGGCTCTGCAAAAGATTGAAGAAAATTCTAAAGCTTATTTGTGGCTTGATGGCCGTGTCAATAAGCTAGCATATGAATTATTGGACAGCAACAAACCCACATGTGCTTCAGCAGGCTCCATTGCGTTTAGAAAAGTGTTAGAAAATGGCACTTGGGTTAGGGTAACTTAAGGGCTAAAGAGAAGTACCAGACCTCCTAAATGATTCACATCACTTATTTCACAATCCATCATCTCATCAACAAAAGCCATAACTTTGTTCATAGATGGAGTGAAACCGCTCGTGCATTATCGATTCGATTCAAATAACATACACAGGCATCTTACCGGCTCATATGTCAAGTATATTGGCAGCCACCTACCGCGTGTGACACGTGCTGTTAGTAAACAACATTTTATTTCCAGGAAAGTATAAAACTATCCGCCAATGATTCAGTTAATTTCTATAAATAACACATTACACCCTGCCATAACACAATTGATAAAGTCTGACTTGTCACTTGTACATACAAGTGTACAAGTGCACTCATTTATATCAAACACCCTTTCCATAACAGCCATACAAACTTACCGCAAAATATCTGAACCGGAAAAGTGCGCAAACGTAGACACATACGCTGTCAATCGATGGTAGGTTAACCATTGTGTAACCTGAGCCGGTGTTGACTCGGCCATAATATTGAGCGATTGCTACAAGTAAGAGAACATCATTCAACACTTTTCAAAACATCATAAACCTGTCAACAACATACATAATCATCCATTTCCACCTGTTGTGGTGATACCATGTTCGCATCCATTAGCTTCAGATTATTGGTATTCGTCGATGTGACACTATTTATTGCTATCGGGCTAGAATTGGCAGCTGGTGAAACATTGGCATAAGGTATGATTCCATCGTATTTTGGTATGTGAACGGGCGAATTTGGCCAAAGTTTCATGCTAAAACGAAAAAAACAAAAATAGACGATTACTATTTGCTTACAAACAAAAATCATAAAAGAAAACTATAAGTACAGATGTATATAAAACTACACCGGTTACACCGATCCCTCAGTCGAAACTGCATGATGATGGATGTCGCAGGCGACTCGCCTTACGTTACCGAACGAACAGATACTCTGTTGTTTATTTTCTCGATCGGCTAAGACGAGTTTTACCAGCCGGCCCCCTCCTTCTTTTAAGTTTTCGCCTGAACAGTTTTTGCTTGCAAGTTGGGTACTACAGCAACAAAAAAAAACTGCACAGATACCTTTTAAGGGTTTTCGTGTGCAGCCACTGTTTACTTGGTTGGTAAAGTATCTATGGGCCTGCATATCTCAAGCATTTTTTTGTTCTTGTTCCAAGTTAACCGGTTTTTAGAGTTTTCTCTTGTTTTGGTGCCCATTCGTTGACCCAAATTAGTGCAACTTGATGGTGATAGTAGTAATTAGTGTTTGAAGCCTGCACAAGAAATTGTCTGGGGTTACCGAATGTTATCTTATAGTTTGCAGTTGAGCAGAGATATTTATAGATTCCAAGGATAGTGTGTGGTTTGTGGCAATCGTGCTTTGCATACTAATGATGGCAGAAGCATTTACATTGATGGCAGTTTGTGAAGAGTAGGGTTTCCAAGGTGTATAGATGTATAGCTGTTAAAAAGTTTGAGTTTTAATTATTACCAGACCATAACCAGCTTAGTGCGTAAAATTGAGAGCAGCTGCCTGGCTGGATTGTTGGTTGAGGCCCAAGTACTTATAATAATCCTCTTCGTTGTGTTTTGACAGAACTCAATTACACGACTATTGATGCATAGAAGGTAGACATAGGGATCGCTAAACACCGACTAAACATTTATATCCTCCAAGAATTCCAAAAACCAGTTCGCTTCTTCCGAGATATAATTAGAAGATTGCAAAGCGAGAGGTGTTTACAGGAGTTCAGTTTCTCTGCCTAACATAGAGGACCTAGAAGTTGAAGGATCTAACTACTCCACTTTCGTCTTTACTTTAGTTTTACGGGAATGTGTTTCTGAACAGGGTCCTCTTTCACTGAAAACTCAGTGAGCTATGGACCCGAAAGGATTAATTCTGCTGGACCTTCGGAGGGAGAGTTTCAACCAGACATTATGCATCTTGGACCAGCTTTATTACCGAACCCCATATTCGCTATGAAGGGAGTTTTTAACAACCCTGAACTTATGGTTTATTTACGAATCTAAGTTAATAGTCACACATTATGTACACATATGTACAGATGATGGTGAATAGACAGCTACACTTTAGTGAACAGCCATCTCGAGCCTTGTTAGCGAGGTTGTCCAAGAAGTATTCTTCTAGTTATAACTTTGTTTGAGTTGAGCGAGCTGGGAAAGTACACAGGAAGTGAAGAATAGTTTCTTCCTCTTCCTTAGCCATGGGAGACCAAGTCTGATGGCATGCCTCCCGATGATGCAGTGTTTCGTATCAACACCTACTATTGTGCTGATAGTGCTAGACCAGATCTGTTTTGTGATAAAGCACGAGGTGCAGTTCAACCACCTACTTTTTGCTTAGTTATGAATTTATAGGTAGGTAGCGAGAGATTTCCTCAAATTATCTTTCTCCGATAAAATCGACATAGTTGTGACGTCCCAGGCGAGTTTGTCGATTATGCAATTCCCTGGCATGTGCATATGGTCTGCCACCCAATTTAGGCTTGATTGATGGTAAAAATGGTGAGATTCTTAGTGAATATCAGATTTTAGTATAGCCACGACAAGGCCTCCTTCATCAATATAACTTCTCCTTAGAGTACTGCGCAGTGATGAGGAAGGTAATCCTACAGTACATCTTACAGTTTAGATATTGGGGGTAAACACATCAGTCCGTTTTAGGCTCGTCTGAAAACAAACGGGCTAGGATTGATAAAGCAAAGCGCCCCAAGTCAATCCGTGCGTATTAAAAGTATTATACTCCTAATGAAGAGTAGCTCCTTCGCAAACAAATTATTGAAGAGAAATCTCGCGGAAACTTGGTGCAGATTGAGAAGTGGTTTTTTGGTGGGAAGTGAAGAAGACTTAATGAGAAGTTCAGGCCTTTTCGGTGATCAAAATTTAAATGTTAGTCAAATTATAGCCGATCGGGCTTGGCGATGATAAGTAGTTATGAACATTAGCTCTCAGATCCAATTCATCTAACTTGTGTACAGTAACCTTGAAGCTAGTTTATAAGAAGCCAAGATGTCCACTATGACTTTTTTATACAAACCACATACCTTAGATGGTGTTAAATTTATTTCGAGTCAAATTGCTTAAATTCTAATTATTTATCACTTTAATTTATTTATTTAAAGTTAAACGTATTATTCTCTGTGAATTCTAAAACCCAACTAATGCTTGTGTGACCTAAAAAGATTACTTAATAGAAATCAAATAGTGTACAAAGTTTTAAGGGGCTTTACAAGCTTATCTTTCGCAGCATATGTACATATGTATGTACATAACAAAGTAATTAAGTCAAATTGTTTATGCATTCGAAGCATCCCCCGATAGATAATAGTTTAACGACAAGAAAAAGCCCCTAATTTAGATAATGAAATCTGAGAATATCCCTGACAATTTTAAGCCGAAGTGGACTGGGTCATGGACCATCAATCCGCACGCATTAGAATGAACTGTAAATCTTAAGATCAAGAAACTATTTGCTATTGATTAAAGACTACGAATGCATTGTGGAATGTGAGGAATTGCCTTGATTCTTGATTATTAGGAGGCTACCAAGAGGATATCGATCAGTGACACCATTCCAGACAGCACCATTGGCAGATTCGTTAAGTAAGTCGGGTATCTGACAGTTCTTCTAAGCCCATGATTCTTATAATAAGTTCTTCTGTCGTCGTTGCTTACTTCTACGTTCACTACAATAACAATCTCTCTAGTGGGTTGTCTATTCGAAGCGATCAGTCACGAGTCACGAGCATACATATATTTGAAAATATGAACTTGATACATCGTACCTCCGTACTGAATCTGACCGTTTTCAGCAGTCCTATACCGGATACTATTGGCCTTTTGAATGATATATCTACATCCATCTAACTTTATAATTTAACTAAAAACTTCAAATGTCTTTTACAGTGTATTTCCCTTTAGACTCAGGGAAGACCTAACATTGGGCATTAGATCTACAGATTTTTACGGGTTCTTATTCGGTATTCAAATGTGAAAGAATTGAACTAATACACATGGCTTCAGCACCGCGCTTATAGCCGTGAACATAATTAATCCATTCGAAGAGGGTGAAAGGAAACTCCAGACATCCTTTGCCGAGGCAGACACCCTTTGTGGTCAAAGATCAACACTCGATCAGTGATCAACAGTCGATCAACGATCAACACTCGATCAGCGATCAACGATCAACATATGGTCAGTGATTAAAACTCGATTAACGATCAACACACGAACAACGATCAACACTCGATTAACGATTCACATAATAAATAAGGGAAACCTAACGAAGGCGTATATCCTCCTGATGTCATCGTCAGCTCGGAAGTAACATGATTCGTCCTCATTTTCACCATCACATGAAATAAAGCCCCCCATCAGACCAAAAAGATCATTTACGTCAATGTTCCTCCTTCTTTTATTAAAGGAGGTTTTTGGGCCCAAGTTCAAATGGATTTACAATCACGTTTGAAGGATTAGCTTCAATACATTGTCTAAACTTATTCGACACCAGAAATAGGAGTTTTGTATTAAAAATACGAACACTTGCTTAGGCAGGTGTTTCACTTATCCCTCTATCTAAGGTTTGGAACTCTGCTACTACCTCTCGGCGTTATAACCAGAGGAAGTAAAGTTAAAGCGCCTTTGTGCCAGTACGTAGCTTGTACCAGTCGCCCCATCTACCTCCACACATATTACTCCAGACAAAGATACTTAGATACTTAGCATAACTTATTAACATTGGCAGCATTACTAAAGTTAAATTATTCCAAATTTCCCCAAACTAAAAAATACCCAATGAGAATACTTAAATAAATATGTCAAGACGGCAACCCTAAATCATGTATTGATCGAAATCTACTATCAGATCCGCAAAGAAAAACAGGTTCTGTTTGCTAATCTTGATTAGGAATGCGGTTGCTTAACATAAAAAATGTAATTCACGTGCCATTAACAAACATTTAAACAAAAAAAAAATGCCAACTTACTATTCAGGGCTGTAGCAGCCAGCCGATGGGGTTAACGATTCCAATGGTATATCATTCATGATGGTACACTCATAGCTCGGTTGGAACTTCTCTTGCTCAGACTGCGGTCGTCTCTGGATCTTTTCACGATCCTGTTTATGCTTGCGATCGGCTCCTTTCAATTTAAAAACCTGTAGTGTATACCCAAAGAAAACCACATTAGTATATACTGCTCAGTCTCTGTGTCGTTTTGAGTTTGAGTTCCTCACCTTAATCTGACAAGCAGCCGCATGAATTGGTTGCTTTCCAATTACTCCACCACTGGCACTGCCGCCACCTAAATTATTACAATGTGTCGGACTGTCACCCACTGGCGAGCTATTTGCATTTTCTATATACGTTTCAATCTGTATCCTAAACGGGACACCTTTTTCGCCACCGTGCTTCTTTGGTGTGAACTCTGTTGAGATGCAGTTGACCTTTATGTAAACACCCACCTCCTTGAGAGGATCCCAAAAGACTTCGACGGTATTTAAGAAATTTGGATTCAACGGCTGTGATACGTGACACAAACCGTAGGACAATGGGACATCAACTTCAATGATCCTTTCACCTGGACGCGATGCTTGCCATTGTTGCATTTGCTCACGTTCCATGTACTGAAGACGACGTTCGTGGAAACAGATCTTGATGACGCTCTGGTTTTCAAAAAAAAAAAAAAAACAAAACGATAACGAAAATCAAAATAATATATAAACAAAAGCAAGTAAACAAATTAATAAACGAATTTAATTAATTCAAGCTGACGGAGTCGCTGGTCGCGCCTTAGCCATCGAAGACAAGAGCCTTTCGAGGTCAGATGGTTTTGTTTGGCGTCTCCATGGAGCTGGTTGGCCGCCGATGATGGGGGATTTTCTATTCCTTTTGGATTGGTTAGTAGCTGAGTGGTTTAATTGGACTCGATTGGGCTTAATTGAATGGTATGGGGCATGCAAATTAGTTTCGATTGGTCGCTTGGTGAGATGGTCATGTTAGGCTAATTGGTCGGGGCAGTGCCGTGCCGTGCCTTGTCGTTTTTAAGTTCAAATTGGAAATGCTTCGATTTAAAGAAGAAAAAACTAAAATGACGGGCCAGTTTGACGGGATTTTTATTAATCATTTGAGATGTGAAATTCATTTAGTCAATTCGGATCGAGTTGGAAGATGTGTACGAGTTTTTCATCGTTTCAGAGCATAACTCGCAGATGACCTATTTTGTTTTGTAATTAATTGCCTACTGGCGGCAGTATTCACTGGATACGTCTTGTAATCGGTGGACATATTTGGTATCTATCATGAGAAAATTTGTTAATGGATTCTCTCAGTCACAAGTTAACCGGAGAATGACTCCAACATATTGGTCTACGCGCGTTGGAAAATCGTATTTAATTATGCCGAATGAGCGTGTGTACCATTCTTGAAATAGTCTCACATAAGAATATGCATGACTGCACAGGGCCAGAAAATATGCTGATATTGGAAGAAAATCTAAGTCAGATTAGGAAGCACATCCTAGCAGCACATGACAAAAGGGGAGACGTGATATGCCTACGTGTGTCTAGATTTATTATGCAAAGTGTACGAAAATATTCCTTAAATGTGAGACAATTCGTTCCTGATACATACTTGAGATTTGACATTTTTTATTTTACTCTACTAAGTTCTTAAAAAAAGAATATTTTTGATGGACCTTCATCGATCATAATGACGTTCGGATGACATTTGTTAGAATTACCAGAAATGGCATCACAGTACACGTGCATCAAAACCATGAATAAAAATGTCATTTTTACAGATGCATATTGTGTTCTGGCCTTAATACTGTTTATGAAGTTGACCGGTACGCCAGATAATGCAAAGACTACACAATGGAGTGAAAAGTAAAATTGCTGAACGATTTCTGAAATCAACTTTGTAACTTTGACGATAAATTCGAGATAGATCTTACAAGAACCTAGAACGATCTCTAGGTAAACCCCTAAAGGCTATTTGTTAACAGTTGTCATTGTGAGATCGACCTCCTGAAGTCGATGACAAGACAAAATGCCAAACCTTTCTAGCAGAGACTACAGTAAGCCATGACTGTCTGCTTTCTTAAGGTGGTACTTAAAGCAATTTGTTATGAAGTTCATCTTGTGACTCTGCTCTCCAGCTACGGTTTCCGGTGCTTAAGGTAGTGTTTCAGTTCAGAAGTTTAAATGGTAAACAACTTTACAGTCCCATCTTTTATAAACGACTTACAAATTGTGCAGTGGCTTTTCATTTTGGCGATGTATTTAGAACGAAACTAGTTGAGAGGAACTAGGGTTTCGGGCGAAATATGAATCTTTTGTAAACCAAGAGAATTATGGTTGGGCCCATCACTCCAATTGCATGATGAACTTTAACAACCTGTAAAGCACATTCACTGCAGGCAGGTATTAAATTGGTAGAGAGTTTAATAAAAGTATGTCCAGAAGAAACACGGTTAAGTCTTTCAATTTTGACTAGTGACTGACTTCTATGGCACCATGACCTAATCTTGAGAATGTCACTAGAGCTGATACAGCTTACTAATAGTAAGCATTGTCTGCGAGTTTTCCATCAAGGGTTACCCTTGTATTTTTAGACTTACTCTAGATAAAATTACACCATGGCACACTTCGATGACTAGACAAGCTGAACAAATTCGGATAGTGAAGCTTAAGAGAGGTTCTTAGGTTCTCTAAGGTTCAGAAGTTGGTGGATAGTTGACCAGCCTTCAGATATAATCAGTGAAAATCATATAAAGTTTTCGATCAGTATTCAATTCCCAAGATTGGTACACAACTTGAAGCTTCTAAGGCATTGGCTATGTCAAATCAATACAATTTACTTAACAGAGGGCTGTAGAATGCAAATGTAAGACGGCACTTACCACATAGGGTTCAGATATGACAGAAACAAAAGTAACAACATTCAGGAAGATCTTACACTGCTACATAGATGACGTTGAGCTCAGCAGAGAAGTGAATACTGAAGTTTCTCCAACAGGCCCTCAAGATACTTTTGCCGTGAAAAAAGTAAGTAGTTGCCAAAGGTATTAGCTTGTTCACCAGAATTCTTTTAAAATGGCACATAAAGTCTCCCTCGAATCCATTTCTCTAAATTCCTCATAACGAAGTCAGAACAGTGTAGAATACTGCCAAAAGACCTGAACAATGTCAGACACTGTAGCACACTTAAATACTTGTCTTTTTCGTGAGTCTCTGGAGTAAATATCCCTCCGTCAATAGACAATAGGTTCAGTTATTGTTAACTTACTGCCCAAAGGCCATCAAAAGCGATGACAGTACACCCTGGCAAGTCAAATTGCAAATGATTTCTATGAAATTCGACACTTAATAGTTGTCGGTACAGGGTTTTGGAGAGATTTGGAAAATTGACACGAATTTCTTTGTTATGGTTACTTCGGCTATGAACTTTAAGTAGGGTCTGCTTTATAGGAAGTAACATGGTTAGTCGCCAACTACCGCGTAAGTGTTAGACGGGTTGCCAAACACGTTCAAGTTTAAGTGAGTGTCGGACGATCTTGTAGCCCTATGCAAGACAACCCTTACTTGGAGTCGAAAACAAGATAGAAACCTATATTGGTCGGCAGTTTTTAAAGAAGGCAAACTAGAGTAGAAGAATGTAATGGGCTGAGTTGAACTAAGACAACCGAACCTTCGAAGCAGATTGAACATTTTTGCTTTATCCTTATATCATAACTTTTTTTTATACCTTCTCAGGAAAATCATTTTCAAATATTCATTGAAGCAACCTTGATGACTTCTACATCACGCATTGAAGGTACTACTTTTCAACCATCTCCCATGGAAGACTATCCTGGACTTATGTGGATCACAAGATCTCCAGTAAAAACGCTCTCAGAATTCGCATATGCACATGGGTCCGTTTTTCCTATACACCTTATCCAAAAATAATCCGTACATTCAAAGCCCAGAAAACTGGGCCAGAATAATAGCAATAAAAAAAGAAGAAAGGTAGTAGATGGCTTTGCAAGTTAAATAAATACTTGGAGCAACAGGTCGATGGGACCTAGCTTCTCACAACCATTCGTGTTGTGCGTGTTATATTCTTTACACGAACGGAAGGGTCTACTGTTCAATGCCGTGTTCGAAAATCAATTTGTTATTTAAGCAGTTTTCCCAGAACATTTGTCCTCTCGGATGTTTGCCAGAGGTGGGGCTGTGAAAAACATTTAGGTGTTCCGACTGGGACTCGAACCTCGAACCTCTTGCTCCCATCTAAACTGTTTATAGGCTATGACTTCCTACAAAACTACAGAACTTTAAGCCAAAGATGTGCCCCTCCATCACAGTACATTCCATAGTTAAATTTCTAACAAAAAGCTATTCCAACTCACCTTCAATATCTTATCCCTGTAGAAGGATAAATCTCCAGTTTTCTTCAATTTAATCTCATAGCTCTGGCCCTGATTCAAGTAGGTAAGAGTCTCTTCATTATTTTTCGTTGCAATCGATGTAGCCGCAGCCAAAATGTACTGGAATCTATAAATTGCAAGAAGAAAGTTCAAAAGTTTCGCGAACCGAATTTCGGTAAGGTTCTCACTTGTAATCATCCGCTAAGGGATTTTCCGTCTTCGATGAGTCTACAGCTGGTAGATTTGGACTTTTGCGAGCTATTTTATAAGGAAAAATAAAAGCAAAAAGGAATTAACATCAATATTTGCTTACATCAGTCAATATCCCTCGTAATTTGTTTTATCAAAGACTTGTCATTAATACTAGTATTGTGTGTTAGATCTAGAAGTACTTAATTGTTTGGATAGTAAGAGGAAGAGTCGTGACTTCTCTTTACAAAAAGAAAGATTTCAGTAGGACTTAACACCGTTTAAATACATAGTCTTTCTTATACAGACATCAAGCTTTAGGGCTACTATCTCGAAGTCTTTCGTGACCTGCCACGTCTATCCTGACAAGTTACTTTTTAAAACGAACATCAGATTTGGATCTAAAGTACTCGGCATCTCAATATTGAGTATCTAAATTGAACAGTCTTGTGATACAATGTATCTACTGCTCCATACGTTGTACAAACTTGCCTAAAAAGTTAATCTGTTCGATACTTGGAATTGCTGCAAATGTGAGAATGGATTTTCATCAATCAAAACTATTTCGACTGACAATTCATGGCTATTTTTCTAAGATCAACTAGAACAGATAACAAGTCTGTGATAATTTTTACCAGATACATTTTAAATAAACAAAATTTCTATATGACTCACCATTATTGACTTGTTTGTCGGCCTGTTGATTGGTTATATTAAATCCATTGACTGTTATTGTCTTGGAATTATCATAACTAGACTTAGTCACTTGTTGTGGTGATCCACATGGACCATTTGACTCATTTAATTCGGCCGTATTGCCATTTACTTGATGCTCCGTATCGTGATTATCCGAACTAAGTGAGTTCTCCTGATTAACTGGATTAAGAGGGCTCTTATTGCCTTTTAACTGATCTGCTTGTGGAGAGTGTATTTCCTGTTTGAGAACAGTTAATGCCGGAGAAAATGATAGAAAAGATTCACTAAAAGTATAGAATTTGTTATTCAAATATTTTAACAGAATTGGCGGTTTTATGTACTTGTTCAGATATCCGTTACTGTTGAAATCTCCGTTTAAATCGAAATCAATGTCGTCAGCCCAACTTCCACGGCCTGAAAGAAAAAAAAAACACAAAATTCATGAGACACTGCATTTGAAGTTTGAAGCTACATTCTTAGGAGAGCTAAAGTTAGGAAAATATCAAATGAAAGCAAAATAAACTAAAGTAGCCGTTCACTTCCTGCTTTTACTAAAATAGGAGTTTATAAAATACACTCAATTGTCGAAGTCAAACGGATAGATTACCGATCAACACCTGCACCTACTTTCCATCGCAGTCAAAATAAAGAGGCTAAGTGCTCAACTCCACATTGCCCGACAGGAAGTCAAGAAAGTAGACAACTTTCTATATGTACATAGGAAGTGTAGCTTCAACCGAACTGGATGTGTCCAGAAGAATCAGGAAAGGAAAAGCACTCTTGTGCTGGTAAATATTTAATGGACGGTAATACTGCTAGGATTAAAGGATGTCAGTTATAAAATCGCATCCGAATTCACGATACTGACAGACCTTCAGGTGGACTGGCATGGGATTATGTAGACGGGGCCATGCTAACAAAGTCATCATTTCTGTATACCATGCCACGTAGAAGCAGAAATAAATCGCATTATTGGTACTTCAGCTCTATTGTTAGGGCCGTCCAATGTATGGGAAGAACTGAAAATGGAAAAGAAAAGCAGATCTTTCAAACAAGGCAGGCAACAGAACTTCTGGACACCTACAACGTGTTTAAGCCTAACCAAAATTCCAATGTCCCTTCTAACTAACATATGAGCGAGTCATTGTAGACTTACAAAGAATTAGATTCTGGTCACCACCACCTTACGATCTGTCTTGTGACAATGGAAGGCGGGAAAAAAGCAAACTATTACGATTCCTGACAGACTTGAGTAGTTTAATCGAGGGGTTACTACGAAAAGAGATCTGGCATTTTATACTAAAGATTCCACAGAGAAAGGAAATTAAATACAAGCTGGATGACTGATCTACCAAAACAGCAGTTTCTGTTCACGTTCAGAGTCTACCGTCGCTACCTCTTTTCGTAACAATTTCTTTCAGCTTCTTGAAAAAGTCTATTGAAAACGAGAACATTGGGAAAACCAATAGTCGATAGAACCATTTGGATGTTCTCGTTATGACGTTCTCTGACTAGGTTAGTCGCAGGAACACAAGGACCATTTCCGGCATCATTACCGGGGCGAAGTCTGAGGGTTTCCTTCAGAGATTTTTTTATTATATTCAAAACTCTGATCTATTTTCGCTTATCGTTTATACCTACATATGTCAGCATAGCTTGACTGCTCTATTCCCTTTAGCAGTATCGCATTGTCAAAAGCTTCTCCACGTTTGACCTTATGCGTTTCTTTAGTTTTACTTTATGTTACTCGAGAGAACATTCTAAAGCAGAGGACACACTTTCAAGTTGAACTGACAGTTTTGCTGGAATAACGTGACGTCCTGTTTTTTTGACATTTATGTGTTCAGATTGATAGTCTGTCTATCTGTACACTACAGTACTTTACAGTAAACTCAGACTTTAAAGTAAACTCAGACAAGAAGGATGGAGCAATTAAAACAAATTAGCTTATATCGTTGCGGCCAAGATAATACTGAAATACAAGCTACTTAACGTATAAAACTATTGGAAGGCATCGCCACCTAATGGAAAAAAAAACCATTCGTGTTTTCCTAAAAGACTTCATTGGATAACAATCTCAAGTCAAGAGACGATCTCTGATCTTCTCGTATTCAGTAGCCAAACTTGCCCCACATCTTCGATTCTGCCGAAAGAAAAAGAAACACAAGTCCTCGACACCAAAAAGTCAGTCCATTGCCCCGTCTTATCGAACCACAACAAGGTTGTCCAAATACAACCATTAACATAATGTATCTGTCTGGTATCTCACTAAGTCTCAGCTCGAGGAGAAAACTATTTCCTATGTTGCTCTGTCATCGGTCAAACGTACGCATCCACACCTCCATCGAACCACATCATCTATCTAATCAGTCTCAAGTAAAATAAAAAAAAAAGGAAAAATATACAATTTCAAGTTTACGAAAGCTCATTATGAAATTCCAAAGTGTGTGTTTCGGAGCGATACCTACTCCCGTCTAAGTAGCGAAGATCATCCGCACCCGACAACCACTATCTCGAGTGTGGCTTGTTGTCATAAAACTAAGGCACGCTATAGAAACGTGATCACAATATATGATTGTTAATCGAAACACACAAAAGATGAGACGAAAAATAAAAACGAAGCTTTTAATTTGTTAAATGAAATTGACATCAGACTCAAAATGGGTCAAATGAGTTGTCCAGCTTCTTTATTTTTTAATTCATCTGAGCTGCTGTGCGAAAGGGAAATTTAAAGCACCGCCCTGTGGGCATACAAACAACTGAGATAAAGCAGAGGATCCGTCAGATGCGTTGCGTAACAACAACATGAAATCTTCTTGTAAACAATTCCATTACACTCATGAAAATTTCCAAAATTTGTTTTTGTTTTTCTTTTCGAAACACTTCGTGACGGTCTCGTTAAAATGACTATAGCGGGCCAACAAGCCCAATGCGTTTTTAATGCACGTCCAAGTCGGTTAGGCAAGGTGTTGTTTTTGGGCGCAAAAAACTGCAAATCATTTGTATTCAGCGGATGCGTTCGCGTTGTCGGTGCCCAATTAAGTACAAATCGACTGAAATCATGCACACCCAGCGACAAGTGCTTGGGTTCACCATTGGGTTGTGAACGGAAAAGGGTATTTGGTTTGAGTTAGCTGTGAGGAATAAATTAAAGGTGGAAATTTCCAAAACGAGAGATCACAGCGGGAATGGTTAGAAATTGGGGAAACAATTTCTTCGACCTACTATAGCTAGGCCCTAGACTTAGATTATCTTATCGTGTAAGTAGTTTTAGCAACTCTGACGCATATTTAAGGCACAATCGCAAGGCTTGTAATTCATAGAGATAATGTGGAAGTTGAGAGATTAGTGGCATGATTTATTGAGGAGTTCTTTGAATTAAGTAGTTAGGTTCTTCATATCTCGAAATCTTTTGATATCAGTAGGTGGTTGTCTTTTGGTTTTGCTTGAAAGTCTGTACTTCGAAAATAATTGAGCTTTAGTGACGTTGATGTGGTTTGATGATGAATGATAAGACTACCCTCCGTCAGTGCGCTGAGGTGTACAAACAATCAGATTCAGTTACTTTGGGATACTACTGGTAGAGAGCAGTTTGAATTTAAAACTTTACGGAAATCAGTAAAGAATCGCTTGTCAAATACGCATATCGTAGCCTAGACTGGGTGTCAAGGTAAATAGAAGCAGCTATTCAAAAAAAACGGCGTCTGCATGGTCTAACCCTCCCTAGCTTGTTGTCAACGAACACAACATAAATGTCAAAACACAATGACATTTGACGACATTTGCAAAAATTATGGCACATCCACATTACGGCATTACTTTTCTCCAAGCTTGTAGATGGTAGCCGATAAACTTATACTAGTAGTACCTAGTTTGGTGAGTTTTCAAGGTTCAAATGCAAATATGGTTTTAAAAATCGACAAATTAAAGAATATGTCCACATAGAGACGGAGTCAGGAATTTTACACAGATTGTAGCTACTTTTCTTGTAGACATACAGGATCTGACAGGATCACAGGTCATGAGTAACATAAGTCGCGCTTCATCAATAATCAGATAAAGATTCGCACATCACTGTCTATTAGTCTTAGGCTTAAAGTGGATGAAGTGAGAGGAGTCTATCGATTCATGTTGTCATTGGTACATGTATTGCGTTCACAGTAAGTTTTTGTACCATCACCAGACGTCAATGCTTTGGATACCTGCAGTAATACGACTGCAATGGCGGTGTTCTAGAGTGAATTCTGTCAGACGCTAAATAACTTAGGGACAGCCTTACACTATAACTTACACTAACGGCATCACACTGGTAAGAGTCAAAAGTAGTTAAAAGTTCGAATAGGTCTTAAGTAGTGAGTCAAAGACTATCAGTGCTTTAGATCTGCAAAGGTAGTCATATCTCCATGATCTTCATATCAAACAAAACGACAATAACCGGAAGTCCTTAGCGATGAGTCTAAGGTCACAAAAATTCCCTCTAGACAACTATCTCGCACTACGAGACTCTAAAAAAAGAGGGTTTTCAAGTTAATAGAGACTTTAACCAACTTGGTGTGCGAAACTGGAAGCAGCTGAATGAAGAAGCTTGTTGATTGATACCTAGGTCCACTCCAGACTATACCCCTACCTGAGTAATAGTGGTAATTCACATAGTGATTCCAAGTGTACATTCTGAAGATTCAAGAAGCCGCTTGCATCTTCTGCAACAATCAGGCGTCAATCAAAACTCTAGATTCGATTGTATTATTCAACAAGTTAGCAGAACAGTGTAAAGAAAAACTTGCATCGTTATATCATTGTAGCTCTCAGGTCTGTCCTGGAACAAAAAAGGAGACAAACGGACTGATGAACTGGCTAGGTTTACCCATTGCCTGACATCTCCCTTTTAAAGTTAACTTTCCGACGGGAAGTGTCAAGAGATGAATGTCACTTTTTACTTTCTCATTTCGTCTACTTCAGCAACAGTGGAGGATTTTCTTCAGTAGATAATTCTGGAGAATATCAAGAGTGGACTTCTCAAAGGTAATAGCTGACACATTTTTGATAGCCAAAGTTGATGATCACAGTTTGTTAGATCTTCGTAAAACGATCGCGCTATCCAACAAAAACGAAAGGAAAAATGTAATACTGATGGTTACCTTAGAGAGAGTGAAAGGGATCCCTGTGATTGTCCACAATTATGTAACTATCACCTTAAATGATTCCACTCCAGGTTTTCGCCGTGGATGTTCGTTTGTCGACCAAAACTCTGCGGATCTTCATCGAGCAGTCGTTTTGCTCCTTGCGGTTGTCATCTCTATACAGAGCGAGGTTGTCTGAGGAACACGGGTTTAAACGATATGTTTACTATTGGCGATTAACGTTGTGCTTCGTGTTGGTTTTTCGACGGAAAGCCGAGGAATTTGATATACTTCAACATCCCACACGTTACATCCTTAAGACAGACTGAAGGGTCGTTGGGCTGAAAATTAATATCGCTCAAGAATCGGGTGGACAAAGTAGATGAAGCAATGCAATTTACTTAGCTCTGATTATTTTGATGGAGTTTTGAAGGACATAAAGTGAGAAAAATAGGGAAGAAGGTTTCTTAGAGGATGAGGGTGCGAAATTCGCATAATAAGGTCTGAATAATCATTATCAAAACATAGAACTAAATGAAAGCTGGTCAGATGTAAAAAGTCAGGAAAGGCTATTCTTACAAACGAAGTCATTCGAATTTAAACACTTTAGCTTCGAGAAATTTGTACATTTGACCCCAAAAAGAACTTAGAATGCACCAAAGCCTGAATGCAAAAGACGCTGGTGTGTCCTTCTTTGTTGTGCTGTCGATAAAGGGGTATACACCTATCAATCATTGGCATGAACCCATAGCTGTGAAAATGATTATTGCTTGATTGATTCTACATATTTTGCATTAAGAGATACTTTCAATGCTCAACTGCTGATGATTGATTATGATGCATTTTGCCAGACACACACCGACTCTTTCTTCGAGTATTTTCCTTGTTTGTGGCACTTTTCTGAAAAATATCTCGTTTCGCAATCCACTGTTACATTCAAAAATCGTATTTCCTTAAGAAATTAACTTAATTAACATTTAATTCGCACTTCTGCAGGCGTATAAAGTTTACATAACCTATCAACAAAAACACACTCATATCTTCATAGCAAAATACTTCTCTGATGGAACAACACATACCAACAATACTCTGATATCTGCAAAGACGTCTGTTGTTATCATTCTGATTTGAAAAATTTTGCATTTCATACGGGGATACGGAGAGCCGGACGCCAGACCAAAATTGAAAAAAACTCTCGCACAATGTTACAGTTTATGAGCTCCTAATCAGACATTAATACACGTTTACACTTTTTTTGCGCGCGCCCAATAGATAGATAGTTAAAACAAAGCAAAACCAAAACTCTCCGTTTGAGTTGACTTTCCGATAAAGTTATCAACTATTCACAGTGAAGCAGAGAAGTGTATATTTTTATTTAAACAGAGTATCAATCGGCTCTCACGTAGACAAAACTATGGCCTACAACAACTACAGGCGTATTGTGTTTACAGATTAATTATGTTTCTTTGACAGTTCTCGACTCGTTGTTGTCGCATTACAATGTTGGCGTTTGGTATTTTTATAGACATTTGTTTGTCGTATTTATTTGTTTAAGACCGCGACTACACTTGAACTGACAAACTGATAACGAACACACGCACTCATACACACACGAAATGACAGCTGATATATTCTACACAGATGCGTGAGTAGAATGACGTTTTATGCAAAGGCAAACCAAAGTGTCATCGAAAGTCGAATAGTTTTCCGGAATAGCTTGACAGATACGATGTAAAAAGGGAAAGAAAATGTATGACAGCGTGTTTTTAGATGCAAACAAACCGACAGATCGGGCCACAATAATTTTAATAAAAACATTTAATCAGAGATTTGGTGTGTGGTGGATTGATCTACAATACCTAAAGTTTTGTAGATACATACATTCAAACATAAACGTATACGGTATTGTGTCAAAAACGAGCAAATACTATTCTCACATGGCTATGTGTTGTGTTGTGCTTCTGGAAAATGTGAGTGTATCTACTATCTTTATCTGTTTTGCTGTCGTATTGACCCTGCAGACGACCCATTTAGCACGTTGTAATCGGGATTGAGAACGGTAGATGGGGGGAGGAGTGGTCTTCGGGGCGAGCTAATTCACCGGAGATGAGAGTCAACATCAAGTCGAGTGGTAGTTATCGAATTCAAAAATTGTTTGATTTTCGAATATTCTTTATATTCACATTTTCACACTCCATGGATGGAGACTACTAGCTAAGTGGTGGATTTGAGATAATCTTATCGCAGGCATATGTATGCCTGTGTATTCTGAGTTGAAGCTGATAACCGCAAAAACACGTAAACTTATTCATTGTTGTTGACGCATGTTGTTGTTCTGGATTTTTGGTCTTTTATATGAAAAGTGAATAGATCCATCAGACTGTCGGGTGTCGACGATGATACAATAAATATGTTGGTGACTGCAATGATGATAATGAACCTTAACAACCTTTAGCTGTGTTTACATAGGAAAATGCTATGGTGGACTCTTGTTGCAGTTGAAGGATTTATGTGTGTCCCTGCACATAATTATCTACCCTTTCGGAGTGTAGCAGAACTTGATCCTTACTACCACTGATGGAGCCACTGATTCACAGAGGTTAGAATTATCACCCTCCTCCTCAAACTTGTACTTAGAGCTGGATCAAGATGTCAATCAGTAGTAAAACTAATCACAGGCTCAGAATCCTTGACGAAAACTGACAAACTGCTGCAACTTTAGCTTAATAAACCACTCTAGCATTCGAAATTGTCCTGGCCTAGCTGTAAGGTTCCTATACCTCCTGATGTAATAAAAAGGTTTATATTATCTAATAATCTTTGGATTAGTCATTAAAACATGTTCTGGGTCGTTGAGTTCAGCTTTATGACGATTATTCCCTTTAATGTTCATCAAACGTTCGCTAGAAGTGGTATCGTTTAAAAATATGGCTGGAACTTTGTGAGATTTGATCCCTACCCTATGAATTTGAGAATTTCTTTTTTAAAAATATTGGTAAGACAAAAGATACATGCGAGGATACAAATGCGGATCTGACACATCTCTACTTTCATTTTAAAGACTCAGTATAAGTGGCTTATCTGCCAATGCAATCATTCATACATCTTACTTAAACTAAAACTACGACGTAAATGTAATACGAAGCCAGCAATAGAATACAAAAATTCCTACAAAGTATCTATACACTCGTGACTATTCAATTGTGTAAACAACTTTACAGAATACAGAATACTTTACTTAATGTAAACACAAAAGCATGTGTCCCACTTGAACACCTTTTGCCTTAAAGGTAAGTCCCCTGCTAATGAACCACGCTCTTAACCACGTCATTAAATGCAAATGAGTGCTTCATTCATGCTTATTACTTTGACCGACAAATAATTTTTGTGATTTGTTTTAAGTTTATCAGAAAAAAACAAGTTTCCAGCGCCTTCATTCATTTAAGCTGATATACTCCCAGTATAAGAACCGCACATAGGGGCTCCTCAAATCAGAAACAAAACCAGAAATCCCCGAGGAACTTCACAGTCAAGTCCCCGATTCATAACTGTTAAGTTGTCAAGTGAATTAAACCATTCATTCGGATAATCAATGCAACCGTAAAGAAAATATCCACAAACGTCTAGTTGAAATGAATGTGGAACATTATCACCGGTCCCGCCTTGTATCTTGTTTCCGACCGAGACTTTCTAAACTCGTTTTACATTTTAAATGCGTCCCCCTCTGATTGGCGATTGGCGTCATCTAATTACAATTTCACGGCATGATCTTTGGTTCCGAATCTTGGCTAAAAGCGTATAATTTACCTGCGCTACAAAAAAAAACTAACCTACTAGTTCCGATCGAAATTGTAAAGCTACGCGCTTTTTACTTACGCTAAAGATATTTTTAGAACGCTATCAGACAGAAAGTGTTAGATAAGGTGGGTAGTTTATTTATTTTTAGTCAACTTGCAGATACTTTTGACAGAGTTTTCGAGTGTAGATACTTTTGGTACCACACTGTGGGGCAGAACAATCAATACTGACTGGAAGTGTGGACCAAACAAATGATCGAAAGTGGTAAAATATGTGAAAATATGAGCTCTAATAAATGTCGTATTTGCTTTACTTTGTGTGCACTCGAACGAGGAACCAAATGTGTTAATTGGCCAAAAGGACTGAGGTTAAACATAAAAAAACAGCGTTGCCCGACTTTAAATTAACACCATGACGTGAGACTCAATTTATTTGACTTTATGGCATATTATGTTGGATAATATTTATCTGTTTATTGCAGCAGTGGTGATTTATGGCTAATTAGCGTGTCAAAATATATTTTGCTTTGTTTTACTCATTTTTTGTTTGTTCAACAGCAATTTGTAACAATTTGTGGATAACAAACAATAAGTAACGACACCCAACCACAAACTCTAAAGCGAGGGAAAAAGCCATTTACCAAAGTAAAATCATTGAATTATGTAACGAGGCCACTAAGTTCAGAGGACAAAGTTCCCAAAAATGACACCGAGGCATTTATTGACATATTCGGAGACGTCCTAGTCTCCTGTTCACAAAGGACTGAGGGACTAGATTTTTTCACATTTGTAGGGAGGAAATAGAGAAGTGACATGTTTCAGCAATCCGGATTTTCAGATTTTTTGAACTTTCTTGGATTTTTTTTTTTGACATTTGGAAATGTTAATCGCTGTCACTCGACAAAAGAGTGGAAATAAAAGAGCATTGGTTTTACTGTAAAAGAACTTGTTGGTTGTTGAAAATCAAACCAATTTCATTGGCGCTAACAATTAATACGTCAAAAAGAGTCTGCGGAAGTATTCGAAAAGTATTGGGGGTAAAATTCTCACAGAGAGTGGTAAAATCACAGAAAAGTACACGAACGCAAAAGCTACGAAATTTGCCCACTTTTCAGACGTCAAAAGCAAATGTTTCAGGTATCTGACAGATTTGACAGATTTCGGAAATCAGTGCAAAGAAATATCCTGCACTAAAATTGGTTGCATGGGAAAATATTTTACTCCCTCGTGAGCGCTCTCTTCTATCAAAAACTACGAAACTTTTGCGTACTCGAACAGGATTTGGTGTCTTTTCGTAGATTTTCATGGAAATTAGTTGTTTTGGGAGAGTACGCGAACAGACCTATTATGAGTCTGAATACACAAATGTCAAAAAAAAATCCAGTCCTTCAGTCCTGTGTGAAAAGTCTCTTGCAATTCGTGTTTCCAAAATTTATTTTTCGACATCATTTGCATTGGAGAAGATATGTATATGCATGATCGATGCATGTGAATGATTGAAGGACAAAACGTCGCTATGTCGGCAAATCTAGACAGTAATGCTCAAGGGAAAAAGATACAGGCTGGTGCGTATGTATCCTTGACATGTTGGGTAGAGTCTTAGATCTAAAGACGAATGTAGCAAGTTTACCTTGGAAGCCAAGAAGAGATACCCTGGTAGGATTGTTATTTCGGTCAACTACCTTTGTAGCAAAAGAATGGTCAAAGAGGAGAAAGAATCATTATTTTGTTTACTATTCAGCAAGAAGGCTGACTTCTTCAAGAAGCTTAAAGATATTGCGAATGTGGATATCAATAAAAGTGGGAAGCTGGTTCAAATATCAAAATGATTGCAAAAGTAACATAAGCCTACCATAATAGACCCTGCCCTCATAGTGCATGTACAACAATGAGCCTGCATTCATAAACGTGCACCATAGTGCACAATCAATCAACCAGTGAATGAGCGAACTCGTCAGGCACAGTGTAACCAAACGCGTTTAACGGAATAAAACCCAAAAAGAAAATCAATTCCCAAAATTTTCCACAACAACAACGGAAAATAACCACGATTTACATAAATCCATAAAACTGTTGAGCTTTCAAGTACGGCTCCCCCCATTGGCAGCTCAAACCCAGGCTTAGTGCTTACGTCTAACCGACTCCACACGTTGTACTGCGTGCCTGTAAAACCGGTGTGTTTTGATTCCTAGGTGAATCTAGTAAAAACTCGATTCAAACTCGATACACCGACCACACATGTTCCTTTTTCTCTTACTTTCATCGAATCGAATGCCATCTCACAAGAGATGACTTTCTGTATCCTTGCAGATAATTTTGTCACAAAAATTACCTGTCAGATCTCACCGCAGGAAGCCCAACCGATATAAGTCAACTTGCTTCCGCATAAATTCGCCGCAAACCCCAAAATCCTAATGAAATCGCTGCTCCACCCAAGGGGTCAGTTAACTTTCGAATTTCATCGTATCGTATTTCTGTGCGGCTTACATGCGTTTTAAGAGAAAAAATAAAAATAAGCATAAATGCATAAATAAATAAACAAAACCTGTTGGTGTATCTGGTTCGTTCTAAAGAAAACTGCATCTTAAATCGCCTGCGAGAGCTCAAGTTATAGTTCGTATTCTGCCTGCAATCGCATACTAGATACATGCCATGCGAGTGAATTATCAAAACTAGTGTGAACTGCCTTAATCCTAGACAACACCGGTTGCAATAGCAGTCACCCGGGCGGTATACATAATGTGAATACTGCATGTACTATATCAGACGGAGGAGGTAAGGAGTTTTACTTACCACTGCCGCTGCCGTTGGAGAGTTTCTTTTTATCCTTCTCCTTGTTGACGGTTTGGTTGTTGTTGTTGTTATTGTTGTTGTTGACTGTGTTTGCGTTCGTCAAATTTGGTATCTTGGACGCTGTTGGTTGTGCATTGGTGGCACTGTTACCATTTTGGCTAATATCAAGTGAATTCCAATCCATTCGCCTTTTACGTTGTACACTTACCGCTGCTGCTGCCGCTGCCGCTGCTATTGCTGCTGCTTGTTGCTGTTGTTGCTGTTGCTGCTGTCCGTAGATCGTTTGAACATCAATGATAGTTGGTCCTGTAGTAGGGATCTTAGCAGTTTGTTGAAGTTGCTGTTGCTGCTGCTGTTGTTGAGTTTGTTGTTGCTGATGCTGTTCGTCTAGATGATCGAATAAATCTTTGAATTATTACTTCAAGTCTTCTGGTATACCAATAGTTGGATACTATGCATGCATAGCTAAAAGATATGATAGTTTGACAAATATTTAATAATTTACCTGTCCACGATTCTTCAGAGTTTGGTGGGGAGTCAACAAAATTGATCACTTGATCATAATCGTTGTTGAATGCATTTTGTGATTGATTTGATGAGAAATTGTAGTTGCGATTGTTGTTGCTGTTGTTGTGTGTTAAATGCTGGAAATAAATTAAAAATTTGTTAATAAATTGAGTTAACTACTTTACATACATAAGAACAAAGGGTGCAGTTTTTGACAGAGAGATCACTGAGCTCCACTATAAAACTCCAGGCATCAAGAGACTACATAGAACTAGCAGGAGCTTGGACTACTGATAACAGACTAACGTGGATGAACTGGGAAGAAACTGACGTCTTATGGTTGTTTCAACTAGACTTAGTAATGGACACATCTATCATTCAAATCTAAGCGTGTGTAAATATCGTAAACAAGACTCATTCCACCTTTCCGTGCATACGTCTGAAATTTATTGTGGAAGTTTGCAAGGCCTACGATTACGAATAGAGAGAATCTATGTCATTTGCTTTGACATGTTAAAACTGTGTTAAAGCTGTGGGTCCTCCACATATGCGAAGAAAAACTCATTACTTACTGGTTCAGATCTATACACCAACACCCTTAATGTTTTTAAAGACTATTGACGACGTTTAAAGAGAATTTTTAAACTAAGACCTATGACATCTTAGACTTGAATTCATTATTAGACATGACTTAGATTAAATGGAACCCTTGGAGGGTCTTTAAATTAAACTAAAAATGAAATCGTGATGTGGAACTTGTTTGGAAAACATAGATATATGTAGGTCCCCAGGCTTTTAGATTTCCTAGAGCATTAGGAGTAGTAACAAGCTCCCTAATATACACAGTACTTATCTTGCTGACATTACATCCAACATAATTGAATAACTGTACAACACTGCTTATTGAATTAGGAAAAAAACGTTGCAAGCGGTGTACCACAAGGCTCCATTCTAGATCAACTACTGTTCAACTTAATGTATGGTGGCATTCTTAGACTGGCGATATTGAGGTTAGATAATAAACTTCACTGATTCGTGAACAACAATCGTTGTAGTAACCTTTTCTTCTTCAGGTTCTATTGGGTCTTGCAGCATCTCGAACTTGTAGCTTTACGAGAAAATACTGATTTGGAGGCTGGCTTGGGATGTTTCTTCTCCTGAACTGGCCTTACGGCAGAAATAGTGTTTCAAGGGTATTTTGTCTTAAACTCCAATTCTGAAATAATCGTTATGGGATTAAAGGAGTGAAGTCCCTGCCAATCCGTGGATGCATTGTAGGGCATTTAGGAGCGTGTTCTGTATTAAACTCTAAAGAAGTAGGCTTTTACTTGGCCTAAATTATATAAAGCAATCGGAATATTCCACATCAAGACTTGAGTAAGTTTCTCGAATTCATGAGGTATTTATAGTGACAACTTGATCAACTATTTAAAAACATTGTAGACTGTGGCAACCAAGCAATAATGACGACACGAAGCTATATCCAAAGAAAAAAGAAAACAAAGCATGTTTCCCAAAACAGACTCTTTGGTTTAATAATACAGCATGAGGACGTAGGCTTTTATTTAACTCAAACGATTACAGACCATGAATGTTGTAGAGCCCAGTTCTACAGATTTGGACAACAAGAGCTCCTGTACGGGTTAACGCGGAGCACATGTAGCACAGCGCGTTCGATTCTGAGCTTGTGCCTGTGAGTATGATTAGGACTGACAGTGGTAAACATCATGATCAAACAAAATGGGCACGTTCAGGATTCTAGGCTTATTTTTTGAAGAGAGGGCCAACAAACTGACTTGAAAAGAAAAGTGCTGTAACTCGTATGCGAACTTCAAAAAAAATAGAAATTACAAATGTTTGGCGAAACAAATCCAATCAACTCAGCCCTAGAGCTTTGCTTGTCTTTTTGTTAAAACAATATGCAAGCCTTATGAATCACTCTTACTGCCGTGTTTCATTTATTACTCTAGCAGGTACGTACTTTTCTATAGATTGTGATAAATACCACTTTTAGAAAATACAAATTATTTTTGGAAGACCATCACGTATCACCTGAAAAAATTTAAGGAATGTGTGTTTAAAGAATGAAAGTTCTTTAGCAACTATTTCTATAATTGAATGATGTACTACCCACGAACCTTTCCATTGGTTACCAACTTAATGGTTTGATTTACTTTCTATAAGATCATGACTTATCTCTAATGTCTTTCCGAATAAAATGCACTAAACTAGAGGAAACTGGATAGGTAGTTTCAAATTCTATATATAGATAAACTGAAGTTCAAACACAACAAAAAGTTGAGGCAACCCAGTCATGGCACTATATATGCAAAAGTTTAAAGTACAACAGCCAGTGTCTACTTACGCAATCTGGACGAAACAAGTTAAGGCTAGATCACTACTTTTGAGTTCTGATGTGAATTTCGCAAAGTAATTGCAGATATAAAACGATCGCATCGAGAGGTAGCCTTCATAAGTAGTTGACCAGGCTTTTGTGTAACGTGTGCTAACACCGACGGAACATTGGTAAATTAATGAAAGATGAACTAAAGTGAAGTACTAAGTGATTGACTAATTAAAAAAAATCAAGTGTATACGACAAAGTGAAGTGTATAATACGAGTGCGCTGGTTAAGACTTAAGTCCTTCGACCACGGCATTTGGATAGCAGTCATCACAACGAATACTTTGGATACCTGATCCCATCAGATGGTACCAAAGAAGGGAGAATTCACCTCCTTTCCACATATCCGGAAAGTTGGCTATGGAGATTCACAGGTGAAGGGCTTAGAAATGGTAGACGAGTACCTACATACATATGCATGTGTCCTAGGGAATGTTAAATTGGACTAAAGGATGATGTTAGGAGAGAAGTATCTGTCCAGGTGAAATTTGGAGTTAGTTTTGCCACTGGCGGATTTATTTTGCTCTTTCAAATCTGGGATGATTTATGACACTCAGCTATCACAGATCGTTGAGATATCACAGTCTGTTAACACCTTTATCTAGAAGATAACCGATCTAGAAGAAGGTTGAAAACGGATCACTTCTCGCAATGGTTGGGATATCTCTCCCGGCGAATGGTCCACCACTCAGAGCTTTTTTACTGGGAAAACCGCTTTCATGACTAATTTGCGATGATCGGATGCAAAACGACTGTGAATGTGTAGTTTTCGGTCGAACCTTTTTCCTTTTGATAGAAGATTATTTTTCTGTTCACCTTTGGATCAAGAATGGTCTCTGAATAGAAATACATATATTGGCTCAAATGCTTCGTTTTTTTCATGTCGACATTACCACGATCAAGTCATCTGCAAACGTGATTACTTGAACGAACACTCTGTACCTGGAAAGTTCCTTTGCTCACGATTTCTAGTCGAAGGATTTTTTCGAATGTCCTCAGAACTAATGGTGGACTCTTAATCAAAAGCCTCATCGAAACTGTTTCTTTTGCAACAAGTGACATCCGGTAGACATTTGGACGACTTAAACGTACTTTAACCTTCTTAAGAAGGTAGCGGAACTAATGACACTCGTTGCTTTAACTAGTCCACTGTAAGTTGGTTGATATCCCTTTGTACTTGTACTGCATCCCCTTTTATGAGACCACTTCCTGCTTTATCCCTCTGGGTTAAATTTGAAGGCTCTACGGACTAAAACTTTGCTCATGTTCTACAACTTAATAAAAAAATTTATGTCACGATGTAGTTTACCGCCAACACAAACAGAAATATATTTCAACAAAAGAAACAATCAAGCATACATATTTCTATTGTCTTGCGATGTAGCCTATACTTCAAGACTATATATAAGACAGGGATGATAGAGATACTCTTTTAGAGCCTGTTCACGACACAAGATTGTCGGACTGGATCTCTGTAAAAAGTAAAGTGCTCAGATATAACTAACAATCTGAACACGTAAATGTCAAATAAAATCCAGTGCGTCAGTCCCGTTTCAAATTCCTGTCAAACATAAAATACGCATTGCGTCTGATAAAACGTTTGCTGATATCATTTCATAGCCATTTTGTAATGACTTGTAACAACAAGCAACTTTTTTATGCGAAAATACATTTTTATTCAAACTAAAGCTACCTACGCAAAAAAAATTAAGTTTAGAATTTAAAAGAAGCCGAAACAAGAAATACTCGTTTATTTCCATGCTAAAGAAAGAATTTATATTTTATGTTGATCGACGTCAATGAGTCACATGATCACTCACATCTTTACCGTCTAGACTTTTCTACAACTCTAAGAGAAATACATAATTTAAAGTTATTCTACAACGTTGACTTGCATGCATGTATGTCAAAAATGACACTAAATACTCGTAATGTGACGTCTGTCATATGTACTTGTAGTGCGTCCATCATAATAACCTATAAACAAACAGAACCTTCGAAATTCAACTAATTTTCATTGAAATGAACGATTTGTTTTCAATATTTTTTTGTCATGAAAACTTATCACTGATTACAAAAATCGTCTGACCCCTGCGGCAAGATAGTAGAAGAAGCATCGAATTCCCAAAACCCAAACAGTGCAAAAACAAAGCATTTTCCAATGTAAACAGTTTCCCCAGAGTGGGTTATCAATTTGACGTTTGCGCGTTATTTCAAATGAAAACCATGTACCGGAGGGTATTAAATGAAAATTTAATGAGAATAATTAAGTTTTTTTGAATCAAATAAGTTGGTCAACTGATTAAACACTTGCACAGCGGTTATATAGTATTCAGTATGTACAAACCAAATGAATCAAGGTTCTTCATACTTCGAGATAGTGTTTATTCACTAGACACGCTGAGTGTGTTAAGTTTAATATAATTTTTTTTGTTATGATTTTGTCTAGCTTAAGAGAATAATATACATTATATGAAATATAATAGCAACAGCATTGAAGCGTGGTCGAGTGGTAACATGAGCGGAAATGTGGCGGTTTTTTTTTCTATTTGATTGGATGACGTATTAAGTTTAGGTAACAGCTAACGTGTAAGTGATTTGATGGGAACCACCGTTTTTTTTTGTTATTTTATTGTGAATAATAATAATTTGTGTTAAAATGGCGCTTATTATTGAAAACTTATGCGTTGATCCGACTGACATAAGTTACAGGTTATGTTAAGTACAATGGGTGTCTAAACTTTGGCTTCACTTTTAGTAAGCGAATCTTCTGGCATAAAATGATTCTATGAACTACATAATGTAGACGATATACCCAGCCGACATCATCTCTTCGTCGAGCTTCTTAATATCTAACACAGATTTGTTGATTCTTAAGACGTTAAGACTTATCAGATCTCTTATGAAGGTTTCACTAACTTTAAAGCATTACGTAAAGGCTGAGTACGTCATAAGCATTGACTACCTATAAGGATATAAACGCACTTAGATCAAAATAGATCTATTAAGATACACCATCGGTGACAGTTTTATTGTGGATACGCGAAGTGTTTTATAAAGCAAATTATGATCTAGTCATCGATCATCTGCGATCACTTTAACTTTGTCTACCCGACACTGTCTAGGAATATGATACGTCCAGCTATTTTCCAATCCGTTATGGGTCTTCTAATAGTGTTTAGATCAATTAAATGGTTAGAAGTATCAAAGGGCATACCAATTTTTTTGAATTTTTTTTGAATTTTTCCGTCATATTCGTAGAGACACAGAGCACCGTTCGGTTGACTTGCACTACTTTCACTTACTCCTGCCACCAACGATTAAACCAACTTTACGCCAACTTCAAGTGTTTGCCTGGGGCTGACATCTGAATAAGCAATCACTCTATGTCCTGTCTTTGGGAGATCGACTAGTAGCTTATGGACTACTAGATTCCACAGAAGAGCCCGATGCACCGATTATTCAGCACTCCGAGAGGCTTTGTCGCCTAACTTCATAAAGCCTTGTTTGCAGGCTAATATCGACTCTATTCGTTTATAGGAAGTTCCTGCAACCAGAGTCCGCTAATGAGGTATTCCAATATGCTATGGAATATTGCTTAAAAGTTGAGTACGTATGTATGTATGTATGTAGTTATTTGACACAATAATTAGCTGTCAGTACAAGCACTTTCGATGGTTTGAGCGACCTATCAAACGGTGGCGCTTAAAGGGTCCATTGTGCAGGATCTAGTTCGGGATACGGATACTTCCAGTGATACACGCATTTATCTAAAATATACAAGCATTGTCGACTACATGCAAATCATTGCAGAGGTGTTATCCTGGCAAATGTTGACGATACGTTTTACTTCGTTGATAAAGTTTTTTTTTCTGTTTCAGATAACTGACAGACCTCTTGATATTCAATTTTAAAAATATTCTTTGTCGGACTTATTTGACAGAGGAAGAGGACGGAGGTACGCAAAGAACCCAAGTAAGGCACAAAGTGGTTATGAAAACTGTCTATTGCCGGGAAGCTTTCCAAGTCATGTTACCAAGTGAGGAAGTGTCCAAAGCGCATTGAGTGATGCTTCTTCAATTTTTTTTTTATTTCTTATGACACTTGGTACAATGGAAACATAAGGTAGGAGCATTGGAGCATTGTGGCATGTTGCCACTGCTTTGACAGAAGTTTTACCCTGTTGAGACGATTGAGATAGATTCCTTTTGGAAGGACGACAGAATTCATTGACATTTGAATCTAGAGTAGAACTTATCGGCCGTAATTCGACCTATCACGTTCTTTTAATTTTTACTTGGGAGAATCGTTCATTCCTATAGTTTTGGGTGAACCTAGAACTTGTTTTTCTAACCTGCACGTCTAAAGGAAGGCTGAATTATAAAACATGACGCTATGGCTAGAACCCTATAATATCCCAATGGCAAATAAGTTTAGTGATTACATTTACTCGAACTATCCTGGGCTTATCGGAAGTAAAAATCTACATAAGTTGCTATATTTTAGGGAAAGATTTCCTGATCCTCACATTTTCTTTATCTTGATTTGAGTGTTTTCCAAAGTCAGTAAATATGTACCCAACTCCTAGTGTTATTCGCATTCCCATTGAACCAAGCTTATGATCGCTAAGCACTTCCTTGTTTCAAACAATGCTTATGTAAGTGATATGAAGTGACCATCAGGATGATCATTACATTTTTGCGATAGTTTTACGGAGAGCTCACAAAGTGTGATCTTCAACTTTGACTATCAAATTATCACCTTCGAAGATTCCACTCGAGAATATCTCATTAAACGGCTCAGAACTGAGCGTCAAGCTTTTGAAATAGTCAGGTGTGAACAGAAAAGACTCCATTCCACAGCAATTCTTTTACCAAAACCAACAAAGTCTGTTATTGTCTAGTTTTCTGATAAAACCGGCTTTGGGTACACTCTCTTCCACGTAGCAATTATGTATTATTACTTGTAGCCCGACTCATTTCTGTTTTGCTGATCTCAATCATTCACTTAGTCTTTAAAAAAAACATGTTCGAACGCAAACTACATAAAAAGCTTAATGTTTGCCTACATAAAATGTACAATCGCTAAATTCAGCTTACTACCAACAACGGTGTAACCTTGATAGTAATAAAGCATGCGAGATCCTAGATTTCCCCCTAATAATAGTTAACGTTCTGTAACAATTAAAAAAAAAAAAAGACAAAATATTTATATAAACCTGTATTCAACAAAAATAATCGATTTAACATCCACATCGCATGCAAAAGTAGAATTATTTCAATGAATTTCAATTCCATTGCGTTCTTGAAATCATATAACAAAACACCAGCATCGTGATGAGTAATAATAATTGAATTGCTGATTATTCAATAATTATTTTGTTCATTAATTAACACCATACATGGTAACTGCTAATGTCATATGTGATCGGAATTGACAAGCGATGAGGTAAATATTAAATGCATTCATTAAATCGTGTATTCCTCTTGACGGTGGCCATTATTATTTTGTAAGTAATAAATATTTCCTAGCAAAAAAAAACTTCTAATCAACAATTTGCTATCACACACTATCACGTTGTTAAGATATGATTATAAGGTGAAAGAAATTAAATATTATAAAGAGAGGTAAATTATCTAGTAAATTAGTTGAGATCTAATCTTTAGTGCAGTATTCATTGAAGTTTACGATTAAAATTATAAAATACGATTTGGAAACCGTTTTAAGCTTCAGTCTTATGACATGTCTCCACCCAAAACTAACATTTACATATGAGGCCTGTTCGCGTACTTTCTGCACCAAAATTCGTAGTAAAATTCTCTCAGAGAGTGAAAAAATGACAAAAAGTAAACGAACGCGAAAGCTAAGAAAGTCGCCCACATTTTAGACGTCAAAAACAAATGTATCCAAATACATAAGCAACAAAAAATTTCTTACAGATATCTGACAGATTTGACAGATCTCATAAATCAGTGTACAGTGCAAATTTCTGCACTAAATTCGTAGCATGGGGACATTTTTTACTCTCTCGAGAGCGCTCTCTTCTGTGAAAAACTACGAAACTTTTGCGTACTCAAACAGGATTTGGTGACTTTTCGTAGACTTTCGTGAAATATCGTTGTTTTGGGAGAGTACGCGAACGGACCTATGGTGTTTCCACAGAGTGTAAGGATTTATGTTGACGTTTGCTGTCAAACGGATTGTCACAGCTGGTTATATTTTTTTACAATTTCAGAAGTAAATGCAATTTGTATTGCTGTCTATAGCTGATTATAGGATAAGATTACTAAAATTCTTATTCATTTGACGTTTACGTTTTTATTCATTTATTTTTTTTTCTTTGTCAGAGCACAAAAGTGACGTTCGCTGACATAAAAAAGAATTGTTCGATTTGTATCGCTTGAGGATTTAGATCAGATTTATGGACGTCAAATTGTATGAGATTAGGTGGATTAAGGTTAAGGACTTCAGCAGCAATATCAAATCTAAAGTGACAGCTGTCATATGTAAATAACTAAAGCACGTTCGCATTAGTAGTTCCTTTCAATTCAACAAAGTGCTAGAGTGTATTTATAAAGAATCTATTTACGAGTAGTTTTTTAATGTGCACGGTAGTAATTACATTGAGACAATAGTAGCAAGTAATTCTCACCAATTATAAGAACATCTAGCCCTTAATGAATCAGAGGATTTCCCTGGGGCTTTTTCAATTCTTTATAAAAAAAAAACATTTTTTAAAAACTATTGAATAGATTTTGCTACAAGTAACACCTCACAAGTGACACCTTCTCAACTCGAAACGGCCTTTGGCCAAGCAAGTCTGTAGGAATGAAGGCCTTTTTAAGCAACGCAATCATCGGATACATGTATTTCACGAACTTCAACTCGCCATCGATCTCAACAGCTCAACATTTCACAAACTACTCTGAGGAGAATTCTGCACAAAGATCTCGGATTATTCGCTTACAAGGTCCAATGAACTCACCAATTGAAGGCGCACGACCAACCCACTTCATTATCGTTTCGCAATTTGGGCCTTAGACCTTAGACCAGAATATTTTGGTTCAGATTTCTCGGCCGTTCTACGTCGCCTCGAAGAACCTGGAACTATGGGGTTACTGACGATTTATAGCCACACATTGATGAATTGGAAGACATGTGGTTCCAACAGAACGATACAACCGCACACAGAGCTCGGGCGATTATGGACATTTTGAAGGTTGTTTTTCAGGTTCGCCTAATGTCTCCTTCTGGCGATTTGCACTGGTCGGCAAGACCCTTACCGATCTAGTTTTTTTGATTTGATAGACTTATTTTGTAGTCACAGGTCTATTAGAATAATCAATGGACTCTAAAAGAAGTACAAAGATAGTACAAAGATTCGGAATAGAACCACTTATAGTGGTCGGATTCCATGGGATGACTTCAATATGAGTTTCAGTTTTTTGACAAGGCACACCACTATCAGTAGGTATTCATCGGCACAACAAGGCGATGGCTGTGTTTGGAACTAACTAGCTAATACCCCATACAAAGTGGAATTCAGAAGTACTTCCTAGGAATTCAGAATAAAATAGATTTTACCTCGGACAGGGTCTTCAACAGGGCAGTGATTTGCAGACATCATCGAACGTTCTCAGCATTTCATCGTCAAAGCAGTCAAAGAATATGAAGAACGAGTTAGTCTGGAAGTTACCGAGCACAAATCTGAGCATCAGTTTTCAATTAAATGAGCTGTATGAGCAGTAATGGCCACCTTTTAGGGTCACAGTTGAAAACTAAGCAACCAAACTGAAAGGAAGTGCCGAATAATAAGACGAGCTTTAGGTCTTTCATAGAATGATAGAGAAATTTGAATAATTCGACTATTCCGTAATTCCATGCGCTTCAGCTCCATGGGACCTAAAGCGCATTATATTATTTACAAGAATGAAATTAAGCTCATATCTGAAGAACAATTTGTTATTTTAGAGGCTTTCCCATGACAGGTATACTCTCGGATGTTTACTTTTTAGGTGTTGTCTGGCGATCGAACCTCGACGGTCCTCACTCTTGAAGAAGGAAGAACAAGTTAACATTAGAAAATCATATCATCTCCTCATCAAGTGATAAGGTTAACTTGAGTACATCGTCTCTACACCATGAAAACTCATGTTCTAGGGGCTTGGAACGATGGACTTGGGATTCCAGCAACACTTTCTAAAAATACAAATGGGCTTGCATGACAAATATGTAACATTGTTCCAACACTGTTGTTAAGGTCATAACACTGGTGTTTGAACGCCTTTATTGTCAGTCGTTTCGATCGACTGTGCTCCCTTGACGCCTACACTTGAGCAAATATTTTCTTACCGAATTCTTTTTTTTTTTTTTTTTGTATTTATTTTATTCCCTCTAATTTGTATTTCATTCACATTTTCAAACCAACTTGATGGTGGAATTCCAAAATGATTGCCAGTTAAACTTTGCATTCTTATTCACTTTATTTATTCTCTCAGCTAAAATCTGTAAGTTGTCCAGAGCGAACGACCTGTTTAATGGAATTTACTTAATTTAGGAGTAAGGGGAGTCAAATTCATTACAAGCGTGCTAGCAATGAGTTAAGTATCTATTTGACCTTTGGTTGCACAACCTATCAGCGGAAAGCACATAGCAAATACTAGTACATTAGAATAGCCAATTATCCTAATGTTATTGGCTACGGGTGTTATCCATCACCATAAAAATATTTACTGTAAATACAATACATTTTCAAAAGCAATAAAATAGTTTTAATTGTTCACTATTTTGTTTAGGTTTATTTAAATTAGAAAATGTTGCAGTAATGCAAACGTACACGTGTACGTGTACATTCGAAATGGAAACTGATGCTTTGAGAGTGATCTGCCCTGGGGAATCGGCCGCTTCTTTGGAAACAAATCTTGGCCAACCTAGTACCTGAAACTGAAAGCACCTACTTAGACATCAAGCTACAGGTATAGGCAAAGTAAGGTATTGATTGAGGACCAGATTCATCCCATCATGGTTAATCCTGGCTTTCCAGACAGGTCGGCCACTTGTTTGAAGTGGTATTCACAGACAGCCGTTTTCCTTATTCTTTAATGATTTGGGCTTTTGAAAAATAAGTGAGAAGTGCTCACTTCTGCGTCCGTGTGGCCACAGTCTCCGGAGAGATCATCAGTGATTAGTCGCATTGGTATAATCCCCGTAAAGAGCACTAAGTTGGGCGACAAGATAAGAGTGTGCTATACCTCTCATTACTTAGTCTCGCGAAGGTTGGCTGTATATTGGATTTAACAAGAGCTAGGGGCTGTTGAACACAGGCAACGACCATTGTTAGGTCCTATTCGCAGCCCTTTCTTGTTAATTTGTCCATCAGTTCATTTCCTTAAATGCCGCTGTGTGCTGGAACCCAATCATTGTCGATACGGTAAATGTCAACCAACGTTCTTTTGAAAATGAAAAATAAAATTCTTTCTCGAATATGTTATCCCATACTGGTATCATCACTTAGCAAATGGAAGGGCAGTATAAGACCCTAAGATCAGCGCAGGAAAAGATAGGCTATCATTATCACCAAGCTACCCAAAGACTAGTTGAGTAAATAGTTCGCAGAGATCGTCCAAGAACAAAACCTTTTTGTTATAGGACTGTTGACCCTTGTCATGTTGACCCTTCTCAGTATTACATTTATCATCTAACCTAGGATAGGACGATGAACTGCTACACCTAAACCTAGGACGGAGGAATCACATTGATCACTAAGACATAACATTCCAACAAATTTTCGTTTTGGAAACCTCCACCCAACGCTGTCCGAAGTTGATCGAAATAACTCCTGTATTAGTTACTCCTGTTTGGTCCAAAACCATCCTCCGTAAACATTTTTGGCTTAACAAAGTAGGAAGATCCTAGATTAAGTGAGGTGTAAAGTGGCTTCCACCTATCCCCAGCACACTCAGCCCAATGATATGTAGGTCCGCTGTAATACCACATGGATCATACGATCCCCCATACCTACTGGTGGAACCAAATTGAGCTTCTAATGAAGTGTAGACTCCTAATGTCGGTGTTTCCTTTTCTGAGAGAGAACAGGGCAGTCTGCACCTAGATTCCTCTTTAGCTCTGCAAAAATCGTTTCAATGCACACCAAGTCTAGTTGCTTTCTTCCAATAGACAATGTCCGGTAATGATACATAGTACAGTCCTGTCACGTATGCAATCTGCTAAGAGGGATTAAAATCTTAAAGCTTTTCAGATCCAAGTTCGGTCAAATCCGACTTGTCGCTAGATACGTTATGCCACTTGTCCACCTAAGATTTGATCCCTCGAGAGCATCCCGGTTTAATTTATGTTTGCATGCAGCGTTAAGAAACCTGAGGACATAACAATCAAGTGTGGGAAGTTCATCGGTCCTTAAATTTCCTGGAATATCCTTATGCCCCGAGCCCCGGCTCTAAACAAAGCTGAATAATTACCTGCGAAATCATCTCTAAGACAGACGAACAGTCTAAAGAAACTTTGGAATTTTTAAAGTTGGATTTGATAGCTGTTTTGGCTCTTTGGGTACACATACTTATGTAGTGGATATTACATTCCTTAGCCAAGATCATCATGAATTCCGTCTAAAGCGGGATACAATGATTAGAAAGACGGAAGGAGAGATTGAGATTAAGTCGATCAGAGAAACCACCTACCTCGTCGTTAGTTTTTGAACTCTCGGTATAAAGGGGAATTGAATTGTCTTCCAAGGACATCTTTTATTCATAATAAGTACCTACAAGAAAGGACAGTAGATCCTAAAAACGGTCCAAAATTATCCAATGCAGAAGAATAAAGGGTATCTAATCGGTATTTGAAGGGCCAAACGATGGCCTTCATTGTCGTTCATTACCTTCTGAGGAAGCGCGCTAGGAGGCTAGCACTTGGATTTATCTTCGTGTACCTATCTACTGAAGAAGTCGGAAACTTGAAGGAATTATGTTATATTCCCACAAAAGTATTATATCCACTCTTTAGCGCCATGTCCGAGGGGCATTTGAAGTTTTAAAGTGTTTCTACATATCAGCTGTATTCTCGAATGTTTGTCAGGGGTTCGCAAGACGTAGAATCATGAAGGAACTTTGATGTTGTGTCTAAGAATCGAACCCTTAGCTACTGATTTAAAGAAGGAATAAACGGGAATAGATTTCGAGGTAAGGGTGATCAATGTCTTTTTAATCAGAGGAAGTACTAGAAGCTCAGAGACTACTTGGGTAGTGGGGAACATTCTCTCTATCTTATCACTGATATCAATAATTTTTTAACTTGCGGTACTCACCTGATTAATTGTTGAATTATTATTGTTGTTGTATTCCATTTGATCGGTGATGAGTGAAAAGTCAAAAGTGGAACGTAATGGATCAATAAACGTTTGTAAATCCGTGAAATTTGGATGTGAAAGTAGCGATAGAGCCATTCGTTCCTCGAAATTCTCTAACCAAAAAAATTTACAAAATCAAACTAAACGATGGTTGGTGGAGAAGAACGCCAAAAATATAACGTGCCACTGGATATTTAATTTTTTTATTTTATTTTTATGGAATAAACACCAAAAATGTCGATTCTATTGATTTATGTAGTTTAGCGGCGAGAAAATTTTTGTTTTTTTTTTACTAATGTGTCCGACGATCACTTCCGGGAAGGATTAATTTTTTTTTGTTTTTTTTTTTGTTAAAAAAAAACTATTTAGTGCAAATTTTTTTTTTGAAATTTCCTCTTTTTTAAAAAAGTTACATCTCGTTGAAAACACTTTTGATATGAGAATTCAATAAAAACGATTTCCACTTAAAGAAACTAATAAGGCACTTTATAACGAATTGCATATGTATAAATCACTAATTATTATTCCTAAGTTGGTATATATATTATGTTTATTTATTTATCACTACAGAAACAATTAAATTTCTAAGTACGATTTTTAAACACACTTTTTTGTTTTGTTTTAATTTTTTTTGTAAGCGATGTAGCACTACGTTTGTTTGTTTGTTTTTTTTTTGTTATAAGAGTATTTAAAACAAAAAATTATTAATTAAAAGGATACTTCTGTTGTGTATATACTTTTTTTTTTAATAGTTTGTTTTTTTGTGTGTATAATCCCCTTTAGTCCGATTGATTAAAACAAGACGAAGAATGAATTATACAGCTTTTTGATTCCAGTGGTTTCACGTTGTCGATGGCTCCGTAATAAGGTATTCTCTACTTTAAGCAGCATCTTGTTGATCATGCACATAAAACTTTGGTTGCATTCATTTGAAAAATAACCACTTGTCTCCATTTATTGTGTGAATAATATCAGTCACTGTTATTTTAAGAAATAATTCATAAAAATTATTTTTTCTTTGATTTGTTGATGGAATTTTTGTTTTCTTTCAAAAAAAAATTAAAAAAAAAAATTCAAAATCGAATTGTTCGATTGAAAATGTTTATTTGAATATTTTGTAAATTTTTTTTTAGTATAGCTACTATGCTTCCGATAAGGGTATACAGCGCACAAGAATTATGGAAGAGATAATGTGTCAGAGTTTTGAACTTCACGAGAGCACAAACACTTCTAATCTGAAGATTGCTTAAGAAACCGGTCGAACGTTGAGTGTATAATAAAGACAGGAATTTTATTTTAAGTAAATATATTTTTAATTAGTGAATGTCACTTTTTAACACAGTTGTTTTATGTACAACAGTTTTTATCACTTTTTTTGTGTGGCGGTCGTTGGTTTATTCTCTTCTTTTTCTTATTTTTTTTGTTTAATTTTATTGTTCACCAATTTATTAGTTTAACAAAATTTTGTTTGTTTAAATAATTTGTATAGTAGATTTTTGCGTTTGTCTTTATATAGATGTATGTATTTTTGTTTTATTTGTTTATAGAAACACTAATCAAATGATGTGGTTTAGATGATATTAAGGTTCGTTGGAAAATTGATGTTTTGAAAAAAATTATTTTCAACACTAGAGAAGCAATTTTAGAACGAAGCAATGCTTCGCATTGCAAATCGAAAACAGCATGGTTTGAAGCGAAATAAAAGCCTGGGTTGTAGCAACCGCATTCGAGGTTAAAATAACAATGAATTGAAATGAATTTCTCGCCCTGATATCGATCAAGAAATGTGTTTTTTTTTTGTTAACTATAAAACAGCACGATCGCGTAACAACACACACTGTACGAGTAGAAGAAAGGAGTACTACAGCTGTGACGATAGCAAGAAGTTTTTCGCGAAGGGGACAAAACGATATTTGCAGACCCTAAGATTGCGCGAAACCCGACGAAGACGACAATAACGACATATAACGAACGAAACGACGACGATTAGCGATCAATGGCCATTTGCGGTTTCAGCGCAGCACTGCCACCCGCAAAATAAAAAGCTCAGCGTATTCAATAGATTTATGTATCTGAGAACGAGTGTGCGATCATGCCACACTTGAGCGGGCTAAAGTGCCGAGGATCCCTTAAAGGAATGAAGAAGGTATCCAAATGTGAATTGTATGTAGTTTTGACTCTTTCTTTGGAGCTTTTTTAAACGATCAAGTTTGAATTTTATCTTTAGCACGAAAAAGGGGTTTTAATTGAAAAGATCAATCTTATTCCAAGCGAACTGTAGTTGAGATACGTTGTGATATCGTCACAGGCCAACAAGTAACTGATTGGTGTGGTAGGTGACCAAACAGTAGGTTTTTTTTTGTATTTTTTTTTTGTTTTGCTTCTCTCTTAAGAAAACATTTGCAGACCATACATAGATGTGTACGTTTAGATGTATTTTTAATTGGGTTCGAATGGATGGGGCTTGAAAAACCACCAGTGACTGGCTTTACTCTCTCGCGTGTATCAGGTTTTTATTTTTCTCTGATAAGTACTATGGCGATCTATCTCACACACATTTGTAGGTAGGTTCTCGTGTGGATAGATAGAACTCTATCCGGCGCTATCTCGGCAGCACGTGTGTGAGGGTTTGTGTATCTTTGTATCTATGGCAAGAGTCTGGGCTTGGAAAAATTTAAATTATAGATTAACTCTATTTTTATGCTATTTACAATCCAGAGAGAGAGAGAGAGCGCGTGGATATTGCGAATGTGTGGGAGTCGATTGGAGAGGCAGAGTACTCTCTGAGTATCTTTGTCTCTTTTTTCCTCACATTCTAACAGGTAGATATAATAATTATTATTTAAATGAGCCACAGATACCTGTTAGAGGTGTTGGGTATCTTGAAGTGGAAGAGAAAAAAAAAACCAAAAAAAAAGCACATAACCACTCAAGTTCCTGTTTTGTTGGATTTTCCTCGGAATTCAACTGAGTTTGTTGTATTAATTGATTTCATACTTTCTTGCCAATGAAGTAGTGTGTACACGTTCTTAACGTGGTTTGTATGGTAAGGTCCGAATGAGTTGGCGCTTTTAAACGCCTTTTGTTGAGTACGAGCTTGAAGTTTGTCATGTAAATAATATTACGTAGTTAAATGATTGACGCTTGGGCTCATTTATTTAAACATATTTTCAACGCTACCAACCGAATTACATTTATTTTCGCTTTAAAAAAAAACACGGCTTTGATTCTCATATTTTAGAGCTTGGTTTAGAACATAAAGCAATGTAAAATGATTGAAATTAAAAAGTAAAAGTAGATTCTAAGAAATGGGATACAAATCGAATAAAGACCTAGCAGTGGACTGCGGGCGTAAATGTGATGAGATACCAGAGCTAAAATATCTCTTCTAATCCAACTATCCGAGCAGTGGATCTTTTGAAGGCAGATCTGTCTGGTTAGTATAAATTTGACACCCCAACGGTGGATTTTACCATCCTTCGGACGGAAGCTACTGGATACGTTCATGTCCTATGACGAGTGTGATATCAGCATACAGTTTATAAGGGGTTAAGAGCATAACAATTTCACTAAAATATGAGATGTCGGGCTGAAATTTATTCCACGTGTAGTACACATGAAATTCGATTTTATTCATATGACCACAGCGAGCTCGTTTGAAGTGATCAATTCCTTGGATCCAATTTTCCACACAAGTTCGCGTTCGATATTGTTCCTGAGCTCCTCTAACACTGTTGGTATATTGCCATAAACCAACGATATAATATAAATCCGTTCCTTTTGGAACTACAAATCACTGATGTTTATCTGTTTCTGGCCAAAAATAGTCTTCCAATGTGACAGCGAACTCTTCATGGCGATCATTTTCATCGACGAAAATGCCGGTTCACTTCCGGCATGAATTCAAATGATCAAGACTAACTGGCTTCAGTTTTTGAATTCATTTGGTCTTGTAAGGATGTAGGTCGAGATCTTTACCAAAAAAACGACACAATCTGGACGGATCGACGTGGAATCGACTAATTTAGACCATTTTGAACTAAACCACATACATTGGTATTTCGACCGATCAATTGCCTCTCTGGCACAGAAACATACATGCAATAGCAAATATGTATGTTTATGAAACAAATCAAATGAAATAAAATTTTTGTCACGAAAATTCCATTCGATTTTAATGGAATCCTTGGTTCTGTATCGTATAGCAGGACTTAAAATTGTAAAAACTAACTGTTTTGGGAATTCTGTTGTCCATAACCAGTGTGGTAAATTTAATTTCTAAGAACGTCCTTCCTACATCCTTAATCGCCGCATTTATTTTGAATCCTATTTTTCTTCCCTCAGACTCCAAGTTTTTCGGTACATGTCTATTATCTTCTGTGAGAGGCGGCAAACCTCAAAATGTTGCAGGTAAGTATGATTCCGGATTCTCCATCTTAGCTTCTTTTTTCTTCCAAACAGAGCAGACCGTATCACATCAATGATTTCCACAAGGAACAGCAGTGGTGGAAGTGTGCAACCGTGCGGTACTCCGCTCCGGGCTTGTGCAATGCTTTCAATTATCCGTGGTATAACTACTCTTTATAATATCATCTGAAATCAAGCTATGCAAAACCTTCTCGAAATCAAAAGACGCATTGTTCTACAAAGTATTGGTGTGATCGATGCAGAAACATCCAGATGCAAATCCTACCCTTTCGTTATCGAGCATTCGAACGAGGTATTCTCTCACTTAGTCTAGAATTATTCTACCTATTAGTATGGTTACAGTCGGAAGAACACATGTGCCTCTCTTTAAATTGCCTTGATAGCTAGTGTGTCGATATAATTGCGCCTCATCGAACAGTAGCTAAGGGGGCTCTACTATTAAGCCCGTTGCAATCTTAATCAGGGATTCGTCTTCAAGTGTGTGGTGTTAGTCATCCATTTCTTTTTCGTAACAAAATTGGGCAGGAGTTTGAAGTCTTCGTACGATAAGAAGGTACCAAAAGTTTCATTGTTGGTCTTGTGAGTATTTAAACCGTCTGTCTACTCCACATGTCCAGAAACGACTTGTATTTATGCCCAAAGGGCATGCTTAAGGTAATAAGGTACTACAAATCACAGAAAACTGCCTGCTGACAATGGAGTGCGACCCGGTGCGACTGACTACCAGGATATACGTAGCTACGTTAACTTCATTCTCTTACGAGCGTAAATGTAGTTTCACGCTCCTTTGGAATTTTTGCTTTGCCTGCTTTTCTAAAGTCTACACAAATAGTTGTTCTAGATTCCATTTCCATTAAAGTGATGGCGTAGCTCGAAAACTAGAGATTTCCGGCTTCAAACGAAAACATCCTAATTTGGAAAATGATTGAAAAATCAGTTTCACATCCCTAACTTGCGAACAATGTGATCCATCTTTGAATGCCAGTCTCGAAGTTTGACACAAGAAAAATAATCGAATATATAAGGTATTAGGGCTGATGAAAACCATTGCTTTAGAATATATGAAGCTTTAGTTCTGTTTCCTCATCCGTCACTGGGCTTCCAACTCTCTACTGCTAACTGCCTTCAGAGCACTCCTACAATAAACAACAGAAAACCAGTGCAATGACTGATTCTTTTCAAAACAATCATTTTTTCCTACGAATAAAGCAGGTTATAACCTCAACAACGCCATGTTAAGGCAAACCTATCAATTTTCAGGAGAAGGCAAGCTTTTCATCTGATTCTGATATAAGCTACAGCCAGCTGGTTTAAACTTTGATTTTTGACAGTCAATACTCGAGAGGGATAGCTGTATAACTTATTTAGCCTAGTCAGTTTAAAATGCGGTGTCTGCAGTGCCTTCACGTCGTGCTTGGGATCTGGCAATTTGAATCCGGGTTGAGTGTCATATAAACTCAAATTGAATTCAAATAGTTTGAATTCAATAGAGTTTTTGCACCTAAAAGCGGATCAAACGATTGAGTTTGACAAACAGAGATTGAAAAGGCAAAGAAATTTTATGCCCCCACAGGTGAAGAAGTGTCAAACTCGATTCTATGATATTTCAGATCATCATCATCATCATATGATACTTCAACTCGGTCCCCTTAATCAGGTCATATAACTGTGGTAAGGAGCGACACAAAGTCGTGCTTCATTTAGTATCCCAGTGTCAATATTGGGAACTCTGCTTTAAAAGCCCTTTTTCAGTGAAAACCCGTTATTTTTTCTGTCATTTTGTGACGTTTGACAGCAGAGAAAATAGAAATCAAGTTGTTCGTCACAGCGTTATGCAATAAATTCCACTAATGGCGTTCAACGTTAAGTAAAATTCAAATTGTCGTCACTGCCACTGGATATAAGGGCGATATCTCCAAATGGCTATCATTACAATTAACTGTATGGAAATAAAGCACCCCCGTCTAATTGTTTTGTTTGCCAAGTTTTTCGAAACAAAATAAGAAAAAAAAAAAAAACAAACAAACCCATAACTCATCCAAGTAACTCCCCATCTACGCACGTTCCCACTTCTAACTCAATATGTTTTGTCAATTGGGACTGGCAGTTGATCTTCTTGATTAATCGAGGCCTTAACCTTAGGTGCGGTCACCGACAGACAGCTACAAAGCTGTCTCCACCCCCTCGCACTTTCGATGGCTTTATTGGTAGCAATAAGTAAGCTATCTGTTAGCTTAACCTTTTCTAACAATTAATTTCAATTAATACCACATCTCCGCTGAGAAACGCCGAAGATTGTGCTCATTTCTAAAAACAGTTTCATCGGAAATTTCGATGTTTGCACATGTTTCATCGCTGAATGGGGTGTCTCCGCCTCAACAAGTGCCGGCAAACGTGCTTGTGCTGGCCTGTGCGCAAAAAGTGTTAATAGATTGATTAGTAAAAAAAAAAAGCTATAAAAGTCGGTTTTTCATAAAAATATTTCTTTAATTTGTATCTTTTTCAGACCGTGACTGTCCGAACCAACCGAAGTGTCAAAACATATTCACAAGTGTAAGTATCTCATGCTCGTACTCATACTCTCGGTTAACCTTAAACAAGCCCTGGACCGCAAAAACTTCACAATATCATATCAATAAACAAACCAATTAAGTTTGAATTATTTATGGCCGAAGCGACAAGAACAATTGTCTCAATGGCCAAGCTACAATTGACAATACTCGTTACAATCTATACAATCGAAATCTGCAATTTACTCGTAAGATACATCACCCCGAAGATTGTTTCATAACTGCAGTGTTCCGCTACTGCGTCAGAAGATATTCTCTTGTTTAAACATTATTACACTATCTCAACGGATAGTGTAAAGTATCTTTTGTTCTTACCATGTTTGCAGACTACACTTAAGTAGATATGTACACATGAAGCCAAACAAGTTTTAAATAATGATTTTGCAAATGCAACTTGGAAACAGGTAGATTGACATTTATCTGCCATATTTGCAGATTAAATCATCGTCGGCAATCAGAGGAGATACGGCAAACGGATTGTATTCTGTGCTAAACGATCGTGGATAAGGAATTGCTTATGAGCCAAATAACAATCGGATGACGTCCCAAACACTAAAATTTATAACTACTGCTATGTGTATTGAATTTATTGGCTTTCCATGGTATTTTGGTTAGATTATTGATTTTTATTTAGCGTTACCCTTTGGGTATAAAAGTATTTTGTTAGAGCATTATTTACCGAGTGAAATGTGGTAATTTTATCAGCTTTAAAGCTTGATTAGATACACCACTCTATGGTGTTTAATAAACCATGTGGTGCATGAGGATTAACAACCAAACAAATAAATTATGTAAATTAATCTAGACACGCGTACAAAGTTTTTCTATTTATTCAAGAAGTGCTTGTGTTTGAAAATTTATAAGATTTTTCAACAAGAATTTTACGATAAAAGATTGGTGTCACTTGTCAAGTAAAAACCCTATGAATCAGAAGACATGCACGAAGCTGACATCTGTTGATTTCTATGTGAACTAAAAGTATGTTGGCCGTCATGGCTCAAGTGGTAAGTGCGTTGGACTACGGAGCGAGAGGTTCGATGTTCGATCCGAGACAACACCCCTACCTATCGTGATCGTCTGACAAACGTCCGAGAGTATAACTGTCATGAAAAACTTCTCAAAATACACAAATTACCCTTCGGACACGGCACTGAACACAAGGCCCCTTTCCATTCGTTTAAAGAATGTAACACGAATGGTTGTGAGAAGCTAGATCTTGGGTCCTATGGATCTGGTGCGTCAAATATTTGTGTTTTTTGTAAAAGTATGGTTTCTGAGCTCATTGAGACCTACAGTGAACTAGATGGGGGATATCAATCGATCGTGTACCTGAACAGCGAGTACTTTGGACTAAGTATCGACACGGAGTTGCAATTAACAACTAATTTAGGAAAACGACTATACTAGCAGAATTCGAAACATCCCTACTTTAGTTCTCTCTCCGTTATAAAGGACACTCATTACTACACAATGACAATGCCTCCTAAAGATTTATAACTACCTTTGGCAGAAAAGATTGCTGCTGACTAGAACCTCGTCATTGATCATGCTCAACGGGGTCCCCACTGTCAGCCAGTTCTATGAAAATTAAAGGTTAAATTACCCAAAAACAAGAATAAAGGACAAAAATATGGCAGACAACAGAGATGGAATCAATCTGGCAAAGGAGGATCGGTAAAGATCTGGGATCGTAGGACTGATCAGAAGGAAGTATGGCGGGTAACACTTATGCTTGTTCGATGGAAATGTAAACTAAATCATCTGGTAAACTAAAAATAAAGAAGAAACTTAAATGCTGACAATATGCCAGATGATCGTGTCATTCATCATGCTAGAGGAAGATCATAAATAGGCAGTAAGCAAACCTACAGGAAGCACCCACTATTGTTGCGAGCACATTGCTCCATTCATGATCATTCAACCATACGCTAGATCACGCTTTAATGAAGGCTTGCTAAAGAAAAATCTTAGATAATATAGTAATATTCTACGGACCTCTCCCTGAATTTCGCAGATTGAACCAAGCCTACTCACCTGTCTCGATGAGTTGTCTTACCGAATTTGAAGCCAGTTGTAGCAACTAGCTCGGGAAGACATCAAACTATCAGACTTGATTACCTATCAAAACAACACTATAGGAATGCCTCAAGGTGGAGTACTTTCACCCGTACTTTGACTTTATGGATTATGGTTAAATACGAATCTATATGTGAGTTAGGCCTTAAGAGTAAGCTAAGCTAGAAGTTAGAGCCATACTTCTATCACATCCCCCAGCTATATTATACGTAAAGCATGTAAACATACCTGTAAGTAAGCCCATAGACCACACCCGATAAAAGATCAACAGCCTAATAATAGGGTCATAGAAAACAAATTATGAAACCATAATGTAAACACACTCTGTACGCGAGATACCCACAACGCTTGCCGACTAAATATCAAAGCTTTATTATGCGGAAGCTATTACCTTCATTTGGCTATTGAACCTCTCGCACTAACAAATTATTTGGAAAACTAGTTTCGAATGCAGATCGAAGCATTCATCAGTTTATTACGTCTTTACGAGATCAATAAACAAGCTAAGTGTGACTCAGATGAAAGAAATCTGTCATCACAATTCAAATGAGATTTTCTCATCAATCGATAAAATGAGTTCATGGTTATTATTTGCTTTAACTTAATTATTTTACAGTAAAATGCTTAAATTCTTTCAAATTACCATACCCAAGCCTTTGGGTTTAAAATATTCGCTCAGAAGAGGAATGGGTTCAGGCATTTAGTTCACTTTTAAGAAGTTTTTCTGATGGATCATGCAGCTAATATTAGATGTTAAAGAGTTGAGTACCAGCAGGTAGCCTGGTGGTAGTCTTAAATATCGTATGTACTTTTGATTGATTTTATAGGGAAAATATTTCATTTTTGAAAAAGTATGATCAATCAGAAGTAACTAATAACATTTTAAGAAGATGGAAAGAATATACGTTCTTACCCAAGTGCGTAGCTTAATAGTTCGCATTTTGCAAAAGATGGAATTAGAATACCTTACCACATCTGCATCAAAGGGTAAGCAGGAGCTATTTAGAGGTTAAGTAAGTACCTTCTTCTGCTGAGAAATAAAGCTGTTGATTTCTTGTAGATGTTTGGAATTAAGAATTCTCTTAGGAAGTCAACCAACGGCTAAAGAGCTCCCCCTCTTAAGCAGATTCAGAAGGTTCGTTAATTTGAGAATTATGTTGAAAGTGGAAAGTGACATGACGCTTGACTGGTTGTTATTGAAAGTTCAATCCATTCCACCCCCAGGCTCTGGATGCAGCTAGTTCGAAATTATACCATTATTTCCTCAAATAAAGTAGTAGCATATAATGGAAGGTCTTCAAAACCCCAGTGGAGTCTTGTACCAAAAACGCATTCAAAAGGAACTGCTTTATCGTAGACATGGCTCTACATGTCATATATCAAGGTAGATCTGGTCTAAGCTGGATCAGGAATGTAATTGGTATTTTTAGAGAACACTCCGTGATAGGCCAAACCATCCCTCACCGCTCAAGCCCTGTCCGACTCTGTCTCAAGATCTATCTTAGGTGCTTCATTCTCCAACAAACAGACAAAACTGAAACGATACTTTTTGCTATCAAAACCAGAACTCACCTCGAGTCGCATCCACTGAAACGATTGGACTGGACATAGGGATGTCATTTTGTTGATTCAGTATCATAGTAGCCAAACAAACATTCACGTATAATTACTAATAAATCCAATATCAGCAGAAGAACGCAGCCTTGCGGGATCCCATTTCTTATTTCGAATTATTCTGACAGCGACTCTTAAAAATCTTCGAATAGAAGCTGAAGTGGTTATCGATATTAAATACATACATATATCGGTCAATGAGGTTCCAAAGTGAAAATCTACTTGTTTCGTATCAGGACTAATCGTCAAAGTGTTCTTTTATTACCTTAACATCACTAGTTTTTGCACTCTATACAACTTCCCTTCATAAAAACCTCTATAATCTAATTCCCAAGCTCTTCCTCTGATAACAAAAACCCAGTCAATACCATCAATAAAAAAAAAAAATACTTGCCGCAACAGGTCGATGGGACCCAAGGCCTAGCTTCTCACAACCATTCGTGTTGTGCATGTTATATTCTTTACACGAATGGAAGGGGCCTACTGTTTCATGCCGTGTCCGAAGGGCAATTTGTTATTTGAGAAGCTTTCTCGAGACAGTTGTACTCTCGGATGTTTGTCAGACGCTCGCGAGAGGTGGGGCCGTGAAAAACTTTTTTAGGTGTTCCCCGACTGGGATTCAATCTCGAACCCCTTGCTCCATAGTCCAATGCACTAATCACTGAGCCACGGCACCCACCATCACCCAATACCATCAATGGTGCTCCCAAAATGTTTGCGAAAATATCAGAAAGTTTGAGCACCTTGTTTAGCGGGAGGCATGGTGCGAACTCAATTGAATATTTTCTCGGGCAGCTAATTCAGATTTAAGTGAATTCCTACCCATAGAGAACCATCCAAGACTTTGATTTGTCAGAGCGATTACTACCTTTAAGCTCTTTGGCAAGTCCAGTTCTGTACAGACCTCTGCTGTCAAACCTGCTCGCTACTTCATCTTCCTCTTTTAGGAAGTCCTGAGCAACATATCAATAGGTGGAAATCCCGTGCCCTTTTTGAGACAACTTCTGAGATGTCGACTCACCGGCTTTTGATTGGATGTAGATTATGTACTTATGGTAGAAATTGTGCTCGAAAGAGGTTTCTCGTATGTCAAGACATTAAGTGTTGGAAAATTCTGCAAATTCTTCATCTTTTCATTTGGGTAGTTGAAACAGTATTCTCCGATCTCGTGCCACGGCCCTTCGTCACTGCTTCCCATTCACGCCTTCCATCAAATTCTGCGTAGGGCGTTAAGATCTTAACAGAAATTGCCCATTTCGTCCTCTGTCAAAAAGTCCACTGTACTATCGTGACTGCAATTGCATTCACTAGTTCATTGGACTAAGTGGAGTGACGACTTCAAAAAAATATTAAGCAAAGGATTTATCAGTTTATTACTTTTCTAGACTTCCGAGAAAAGAAAGAGTACAGGATGAAGTCCTTGTTTCCATCTAGACACATGTCCAACAGCCAAAGCGCAGTGGTTGGCTCTAAGCAAGAAGAGAAATATGTCTCTGGAGAAGTTCAGTCGAACAGATGGGTTATATGTATGTGCCATTGGTATTCTTGCGAAACACCTCGGTGTAGTGCACAACGGTTATTCCACAAGTTCCAGGGACAAGGAAGAAATTGAATCTGTTCGACACCTGCTGTATGACTCCCCTGTACTGTCTACCAAAAGAATGAGAACACTCGGTAGCTACTTATTCACTGATTTAGAGAATGTGGGTAATCTTAAGTGGTCCCTCAGATCCTGAGATTTTTACAATTACAGCGGGTTAAATAAACAGACATAATGGATCCAATTCTGTTAACAGAGACCTACCGGTTACAAGGCACTTATAAACCTAAACTATTGGAGAACTAGTTATTCGGCCAATTGTGACCTGTGAATGGTCCAAACACTCAAAATTCCTGCCCTGTTAACCTTGTAACAGGGTAAAATTCTCTCAGAGAGTGGTAAAATCACTTTTTAGACGCCAAAAGCAAGCATATGCAAATACACGAACAAAAAAGTTCGTACAGGTATCTGACAGATTTGACAGCTTTCGTAAATCACTGCAAAGAAATTTCCTGCACTAAAACTCGTTGCATGGGGAAATTTATTACTCTCTCGTGAGCGCTCTCTTCTACGAAACTTTTGCGTACTCGAACAGGATTTGGTGACTTTTCGCAGATTTTCGTGAAAATTCGTTGTTTTGGGAGAGTAGGCGGACAAACCTATTATCGTAGCATGTCATCTTGGCTTCAAACTTCAAAAAAATCCAATCGGACAATCCTGTATGAACAGGGTCTTAAAGGGGATTCATTCAGCTAAAAGATAACTTGATTGGAGTCATATAATTCTTAGTGCCATAACAAGACACCAGTGGCCTATGTGAAGATTAGAATGGGACTCGTTACATAGAGAGGAAGTGGAAGTACCCTTTGATAGAAAAACGTACCTACTTTTGAGTAGCAAATCCAAGCCTGGCAACGCCTTGAAAGCACTTTTTCACAAATTAAAACACATTTGTGAAATTATATAACAAAATACCAGACTCACCAGACAATACGTGCTAATTGTGAAAAGCGGATAGAATCTTTTGAAGTTTAATTGATTGAAACCGGCAATTAAATCTATTGGAAAACGTTACTTTGTATTCAATTGATAAAGGAAAGCTCTCTGCTCGAACCTAGAACCTGTGAGATTCATCAGCCGTAATAGCCTCACGGAACACAACCACAGCGCAATTATTGTAATTCATTAAATGTGCAGTTGGTTAATTAGTTTGTTCATTTCGAAAACCTTATCGCAGTCTCACTATACCTACATAGAATCAATATATACGTTCTACGTAGAGGAGCTACCCCTAGTGCTAACTAGACTGTTATTACGTACAAGTCCATCCCTTTTATCGCACAAACTTGTTAATTGACGTATCTAGACTTTTATATTCCTGCGAATTAATTTATTTTATCATACAAAGTCGGTTGGGTCAAGAGAGATAACAAAGACTAGTCCAAATCAAATCTTGTATCTTTGAGATATATGTATATATATTTTTTTTGCAATCTATGATGCGATATGTATTTCCCAGATTTGATTTTCAATCAAAGAGTTTTTTAAATAAATTTAGCGATTCTAAATTTAAACCAATCCGTTTGGACTTTGAATTTAATTTTAGTTTTGCACATGAAAGTGTTATCTGATTTTTTGTTTTTTATAAATGAAAAATGATAACAAATTGAGAGCAAAACAAATGCAAATAGTCAGACAGGCTTAGTGGAGGTAAGTTTGAATAAATAAACGATAAACAGAAGATAGGATTATCTTACAAGTAAGAGTAATTGCTTTGACGCAAGACAATATGAAGATATAGATATATTTGTTTTTGTTTACAAGTCTTTTGGTCTGAATAAGTCGGAGACAAGTTATTATTCAACTCACCTTGTGTCGGTTTCTGAATTTGCTTCAAATTAGTAGTTTTCAAGGCCTAAGTTAGTGTTTGGAGGGACCGTTTGCCAATCTAGATTGACCTTTGAGAACTATTTCCCCCATGATATGGAAAACTAAAAATGATAGCAAGACATTCGGTTCAGTTTTCTGATATACACAGGCGAGTCCTTAAATTTAAAGAATGAGGTTCTCAACAGCAATCTATAGGGACACATTTCTAACACCTCATAAGTCAATCGTTGTTTGATTCAGGAGCTTGTTGAAAAATTCTCTCGATAAACCAACTTAGACATCTACACATTTAGTCAATGGACTTATGCAGGCTTCTTTAGAAAGCAGGCCTAGCTTCATCTTATGTATCTGTATCAAGAGTAAGCGAATAACTTCAACTAAGCTTTAAGAGCTACCTGTCACGGTATTTCAGGTGCCCTACGGCAACATTCAAAGCCGTCGTTGGGTGTTTAGTCCTTCAAATTTTCATTAGGAAGAGGGCCAGTTAATGCGCTATTAAGCTGAAACTAGAATACAAGGACACCTAATTATTCTGGACTCAATTCCAGGATGTGTTTTACACTATCACCGACATCATGATCAATGAATACAGTTTCGGAAGGTTATTTAAGGTAAAAATATTGAACTGTGTAAACTGGTTTAATGGTGCTCTGAACCCTAGGAGTCTGGTGCAATTCACGAACGGATCGAAGATGGAGTTGGAGCTGGTAACTCAATGCCTATGGGAATGAGTCCCACTATTTTCTGTTCTGAATTTCATGCCATTGAGAGCTGCCCTAAGTTAAGCCTTAGCAAGGATATCAACGGCCACATGTGTGGCCAACACTCAGATCACTGGTGGATCAATTGTGAGATCCTGTCGGGGGTTTACCTAGAAGACAAACAAAGTTTTAAGCTTTAGAGTTGTTACAAGCCCTCCCTGAACCATCCCTAAGTTGTTATAAATTTCAGAATTGTTGATGGTGGTTTTCCTGACAGGTCGCCGTCTTTCTCGTTCTGCTTAGGCTTGGACATTCGCAGAGGAAGTGCAAAGCACACTCTACTGCGTCTGTGTCGCCACATCCTATGCAGTAGTCACCAGTTTCTATTCGCATTCGACTACGGTGGACCGCCATGAGGTTGTGGCCGTTGATGATGATGAAGAGAGCTAAGTTGGGTCTGTTAAGCGTCAGGATCTATCTGGAAAAGGAAGTGGAATTATCAAGGGAGTTCCGAAGTGAGTATTTCCTGCACTGCTAATCAAAGGATCGTTGCATATAGTTGGTGGGGTAAAAAATTAAGCCGGGACAGGGGTATAGACCTCAGATTGTGTGGATTTCCGTTAAAGGATATCATTTGTAGCAGTGCAGGGCAATAAATATTTCCAACTAGGAGCTGATGTCTGAAAAGAATGTCAGCAATTTCATGGCGTTATACATGGGGCAGTACGTTGATTATTTTCAAATGATCCACATAGAGGGAAAGGTTGTACCTGCCAACCCAAGAATAAAACAGATGAATCTACGTTGAACAGCTTCGATTCGAAGAAAATAGGCATCGTGATAGCGCCAGTATTGGCCTAACAAATCTGGAAAAGAGACATCCCATGACATAAATGTTCAATAGAGTGCGTTTCACAAAACAGAGCACAGAGGTGGCTCTGCTCGTAGTCTGCGAAATTTTGGTTCTCTACAACAGACAATACCTTAATCACGCAATAAAGAGAGGAATGGGCCCGGCTCATCACAGATGAGATAGGATATAAGTATGTATGTAGAGATTGGTGGAAGATGTTTACTGGAGATGTCTACCTTTCTTCTGAAAACAAGCAGTTTCTTGTCACTTCTTCTGTTTCTCAAACTACATGTGGAGATCAGAAAGCCTTCAGGCTAAGTTACCTTCCAAGCATTCTAGGTTCGAAACAGATAGTGAATTACAAAAATAGGCTACCGTTCATAACTTCTATATAAGCTGTACTGTGATGTAACTTCGTAGCATGAATCCAAAGAACATGTAAAAGTACATATTTTCAAAGAATCAAGTGCGAATGGTTGTTCTTCCTTAATCTTCTCTTTCTAGTTCATGATTGGGCCAACAGAGTACATCTTATAGAGTGACGTGCATAGTCAAGACCCCAGTATATGACAGAAACTTAATTATTAACGTACCCAACCCACTTTTCAGAGGGAGTTGCCTTCTTTTCTAACCAACCAACCGGTCATGCTTTCAAACTCTCCCCGCTTACACTGTACAACGGTCACACCTTAAATGTCATAAACGTCACTAAAGTAAAAAGTCACAACACAAAATGTCAGTCTGACACTTCCCCCACCAAGTGCATAATTTCGCCTACCACTTTGTTTCCATTGGCTCTTTGAGGTTAACTTCTAAACTATTCATAGTTACCACTTGTCGGTGTATGAACTAATTGCCGGTTCACAACTAATATGTACATATACTCTTCGATTGAAGGACTTTGTAATAAACTTCAACCAAAGCTTCATAACCAGAAATACGTCACAACTGTACCTTAATTGCATCGCAAGGAGGTATTTGATTTTTCCACAACAAATCATTCGAATTCCATTCCAGCAATTAGTGTCAAATCGAGTTGTGCAACAATCAGATACAACTTCAATTCATTCAATCAATCAGGAGGGAAAATAAAACGAACAGTATCAAAGCGATAATTGGTCGATCATATTTGATCGGTTAAGTCAACTTGTTTTGTTGAAAATGGTTTTTCACTTTTCCATTTTCTGGGGGATTTTCGCGCCTCGGTGTCAATGGTAAATATGAGTACAACCCTATGCTAACCATCAAGGAAAACAATCTAATTAAGTAGGTGTCTCTATGTATCTGAGAGTGATGAAGGCTCCCACACGTGGTAAATTAGAATAATTGTGGCGGCTTATTAGCATTTTAACAGCGATCATTGCAGTACAGTAGTTGCAGTGTCTTGTTTTATATTGCGCATTAAATATTTCCATCGATTGATTGATGTTATTACCTTCAAACCTTTGCTCACTTATTGCTTTCCCTTTCAAATGATGTGAAAATCACTAGTCTGTAAGTCACGCGATTGAAATCTGTGCATCTGCAATTTGTATGTCTGAATGAGGAGTTAGGTTAGATCATGCTTAACCTCAGCCCTAGAACTCTTTGAAATTCAGAGAGCTCTGCCCCAGCGTCTAGCATATTAAATGGTCGTTCTACGCTTTTGGCATGAATAAGATTCCAAAGATTTTTTAGCAGTCTTACCTCTGCGGGATATCGCTCTTTTCATCAATAGCTGCAAAGTGATGTCTCCTTATGTACGGTTCAAGGATCTTGCGAGGAGTAAGAGAAAGTTCACGAATTACCAGCTGAACTCGGAGCAAACCTTGACATACTAAAATATGATTGAAACACGCACACAGACAATAGATGGCGTTCTTTAATCACAGCAGAAATAATTACAGGACACTGCCTGATCGTGTCAAATGGTTTCTGCAGAAGCTGCATCGACGAGCTAAGTGAATACTTCTTTCGAAGATGACCCACGTACTCCTACGTACACTATTACCTATCTACATGGTACAGTAAGGTTCTGATTGAACTAATCAATATCATTTGCACAACACTACAAAAGGTTCGATTGAATCAGTCACCCCTCCCCAGTACTTGTTTGCACTTTATACCTTTCCGGTCCACGCCACAGTTAGGGCTGATTGAGTCAGTCCCTAAACTCAGCCACTTCAGCCACAACAGATCTCACAACCCTTGAGATAAGTATAGGTAGACGGGGTACCTTATCTGGATAAAATATGGATCTAAACCCACTTCTTTGAAGAAATGTAGGTGTAGGCGATGTAATGACTCTTCTAAGCTTTAGGGGTTTTAAACCGCACTTTCTGGCCTGAATTTAAGCATTGGGTTCCCTGGGAAGTTTTTTGATCTCTATTGTACATAATTTTATAAAGTTTAGAAGGCTCTAGCGGATGTACTTGATATATGAGACTTAACTCGGTTTTCTTGGGGCTAAAACTCAATGTCAAGATTTCCAATCGGGATGTTCAATTTTTTTTTTCAATTGGGTTTCCTAGATATGCGTGAAGTAAGCCGCAGTTTATTTAACATTTTTTAAGTGTCACAATAAAGTGTCAGTTGTTTGTAATATTGCTTTTGACAGTTTGTCAGTGAAGAAAAATGTTTTACTCTCTTTTTACGATTTTGTTGTGTAAGGGAACAGAGTTGGAATAGAATAAGTAACAATTCGTATGGATTTTGATGGTTTTCCAGGCTAGGAAACAGACCTAATATTTGCTTTCGATTGCGACAACTTTATGTGACGTGACATGTCCATGGAGGGCATTTGAAATTCTGTATCGATGATACTTCAACCCGAAATAAACCGACAAAGATAAATTGATTTTAATGCCGTTTCAGGAGTCAGAATCAATAGCATGGTTTTCTAAGCAACTTTAACTCAACTCACGTCTTATCTTTCAAATATAAACTGACAGATACAAAGCCATAACAATGACGGGCAATTCAAATCAATGGTCCTTCGTACCTTCTCTTATATGTCAAAACCAAACAAAAATTGATTAATCACTGCTTAGAATGACGAACTTCAACGCCCACCATTCGTTAGTCCTTTAAAATGCACTCAAATGCGTTTTATTAAAGTTTGCAAATTCGAAACCAGTCCAGTGCGCATCCCCTTCATCCAACTCACACTCCTTCATGTCGTTTGTCGTTTTCGTTTTTTTTTGGCCAAATTTCGCTGATTTATGACGCACAAGAGTGGGGTCAAGGTACGGTAAGAAATTGAGGATCAAAACAGAAAAAAAAAACACAACAAAACTTCTTTTTTTTTTCTTAATTTTCTGAGGGCGAGGTAAAGTTCATCGTCCTTAGGGTTCCGTGAAGTACTTTTTTGTTTTCCTTTCTCTCTTAACTCGTTTGTTGCTACATATTGCATCGTTTTTAATTCACCCAATGGATATATGTACTTACATATATAAATGACAGTTCTACAGAGTGTTCATTTGTTTTACAAGTTTTGGGCAATTCTGTTACAAAGTGAACAGTCTAACGGTCGTAATCGGTGTTCGTTTTTTGTTGAGCAGTATAACAAGATTAATGGGAACTGGATAGCTCTTAATAAAGGATAATGCGCGAGGTGGCAGTATGGGCTTCCCTGGAATATCGAAATAGAATGTTTTGTATTATTTTGTATTCCTTATACCAGGGATGGTTGAAGTCATTTCGATAAGACTAATGTGACAGTTTGTATTGTCAGTGTTTGAAGTTTCTCCCTGTGGACAGCGCTGTTCTTTTAATGGGTGCGTTCGGATTCCATATACTTGCAGAAAGGCAAACCAGGAAATAAGATGTGTACCCTCTGTACTCTGCTTGAGCATTCAAGACCATCTAATTATTGGAAAGAAATGGAAATTGTACATCGGTATAACTTACCTCTTTTATGTATACGAACTCAGGGATGTACGTAAGAGTGTCTGTACTAAAACTGATCCAGACCGAATAGAGACAATCTAGATCTTCTTTCCCAAGCGATCAGCCGACATCTGCACAACCTAGAACCCAGACTACGGTTTATAAATGCAAGACGTTCGACAGGCTTAGACAACATAAGACCTTGCCTTGAGCATTGGACCAAATCTTCAAGAAGTTGAATCGAACTATCTGTTATCCCCTCAAACGAAATATTCACGAACAAAATCTCTAAACAACCAAACTCGAAATCTCTGTATCCCCATTATCCATGCTTATGAGAAGGTTTTACAAATTTTAGAAATCCGCGATAACATCCATACCAGACGAATTGTAGCTGTCCTATATGATTATACGATCTGGAGATATTGAGAGTCTTGTTTTGTCACCTGCTAGACTATATGAAATGTAACCACGGTTCAACGAACTATTAGGATCTGAACTGAGAAGATACTGATATGTTTTCCAATTAGTTTCGAGAGCTTGAACGACTCCTACTGAACGATTTCGAAATGTATTTGGTTACGATCTCCCGATCCTGTGTCCTACGACACGTTCCACTTTAGGATTGTTTTGTAGATGAAGACACATCACAGAGTAAAGTCAAATATCGCTTAAACCGCTGTCAATTGCTACTTGTCTTGAGCAGATTCGGTGCCACAGATAAAGAAAAGATAGCCGGATCCAAAATTGAGATTGACTGCCTTTCAAATAATCCGTCATATAGATGGTATAGGTGGGCAGGGAATCATTGACTCGAAACTGGCTGGTTGTTAACTTCTTCTATTATTACTCACTTCACTTTCGTTCCAAACTAGGTCCGTTTCTGAAAGCTCCGGAGTAATTCAAGGAAAGCCTCCTCCTTCACCATACAGACGACATCCGTCTAATCGATTATGCCCCCAAGTTTCATAAATCCTTTGTCTTCGTAGCTATCTAGACCTTGCTCTTAGAAAAAGTAAGCTGGGGTTTCTTGGGCTTTCAACTTCCTTGCGATGAGTACTTCATGCGGCTTAGAGACGGTTTTTCTGTGTGGTGTCTCCGCCAAATAATGGCATTCTTCTGTCACGCCCTTGCTGGCAGTTACCTTCAGAATCGGTTTGCAAAAATGCAATGCGGTTTTGGTTTCTGCAGGAACTTGGGAAATACCAAATAGTCTACCGCAAACTGCATTGCAAGTTGAATTGATAACAGAATACTCTACAACACACTGAGGTTAGATACAAACCAATCTAGATAACAAGTATTCATGCAAATCATATAAATACTTTCGCAAATTCTTAACTCAATTAGTTTGGATTTTTGTTTTTCAACCTTAACTAACAACAAGTGTGTAATAATGGGAGACATAGTCAAAGCTGTGAACGCGATCTTTGCATATCCTCATGAATACATTTTCATTCCACGAGGCTCCACTAGATTAAATATATCTGAAAATGCAATCCCCCCACAGCTCAAGGCACAAGCAGACGCAGTTCTGGAATATTTTCCACCGTGGGCTGAAAGGGTAAGGCCTCAGGGAATAAAATTCTAAGCCCAAACTCCAAGGATTATGTTTAATAAACAGATTCACATACGTGACATCGATGAGCCATCCTTAGATTTTGCTGCCAAACTGGGAAGGAAATCTCCGTTTTGTGTGTTCAATCCGAAGCATAGAGAAGTGGCCTCGCAACTGATTACGATGCTAATGAAGGTGACAGACGTAAAAAACTTTATCGCTTTGGCCGTATATATCAGGTAAGACAGTAATTCGAGATGAGTTGAAGAAATTGGTAATTGACTCTTGAGCATGGTGCTACAGCATGTATTTTGGTGAAATTTTACCTTCATTCTACCTTTCCATTTGCAAATGGTTCAATTATTTTGGGCGGCAATGTCCAAATTTTGTATCGCGCAAATCTCTAAATCTCAAATGAATCCACGAGTCTTAGCTTTCATGTATAACCAAAGAAAGTTATGCCCCGTGATAATTCCTGTAAGGACAGAAGGGGATTTCCTGTCCTTTCGCATAATTCGGTCGGCCCTATTCTTGTCAAAGCAAGGCCATAGGCTTCTAGCGATCACACAAGTGTCCAGGGAGGTTCATCTACTATTGGCCTCTCTACTGACCCTAATCCATGCCTCTTGCTTCAATGTGCAAGGCGGGATGAACACCGAGGTCTCTACCTGTTGCGACAGCCTCTTCTTGCCAATTCGTCTGCCTTCTCATTACCTGGAATACCTTCGTGTCCAGGGACCCAGCAGAGGGCAACCTTGTGCTGAATGAGTCCTAGGTATCCTGCGCTATCCAAGATTTTAAGGGAGTACCCCCAATGGACGTTAATGTGAACTCAGGAATTTTCCTTCTATTGGTGAATACTACCATCTTTCTCTAATAGTTCGCTAAGGGTAGGTAGAAATCTGCCTGTTGCCAGCAATACGATGTCATCCGCATATGCGATGGCCTTTACACCACTGTACCTGTGTTGTAGCAGCACCTCATTTAGTACAATGACCTATAATAGCGGGGAGATTACTCCCTCTTGAGGGATACCTCTGGAGGCGAATGCTTCTAAGTGTCTTTCCTCAAGAACTTTAATAATCCAGTTAATGAGTGAATCGTGGATCTTGAAATTTTATAGGATTCTTTGAGCCGCATCCGTTTTGACATTATTAAAGGCACCCTCAATGTCCAAGAATGCAGCGAGTGTGAATTCCTTGTCTTTTAAGGACTTCTCGATTGAGCCAGCGCCGTTTCCACACTTTTCCCCTTGGTATACGAGTGTTGGGCCGTGGACATGTCCTCGGGACGAAGTCTGCTGCGAATGTAGATATCGGCTAACCTTTCTAATGTTTTCAGAATGAAGGAGGTTAGGTTAATATGCCTGAAATCTTTGGCGGTGGTGTGACTTGGTTTTCCAGCTTTGGGTATGAACACCACCTTGACCTCTTTCCATGTTCTTGGGATATGTCCATGTTTGAGACAACCGTGCTCGGAAGCATGATCGGTATGATCCCGTCCAGCCCTGGCGATATGTAAGGTGAGAATGAACATATTGCCCACTTAATTCTCTCCTCTCAAATCAAGTCAGCTGGTAACTCATATTCTGTGTTCACGTTTCCTACCGAGCTATCGACAGGTTGAGTTGCACTCCCAGGGAATTGGGTGCTAATAAGCAATATATAGCAATATAAGTGACTAAGAACAAGATGCAGTCCAATTACCGCCGGGATCCTTAAGTGATACAATAGCCACAGATTGTCTGGAGAGGATCTTCCGTAGTCTCGCAGATTCTGTAGTTCCGTTTATGTCATTACAGAAGCTCTGCCAAGACCGACGCTTAGCTTTTTGCATCTCGCTTTTGAACCTTCTCTGACTGTCTTTATATCGATCCCAGTCTGCATCGTCCTTTTGGCAGCATTCAGAACACTCCTAGTTGTTCTCCTGATGAAACTGCACAACTGTCCTCTTTTACTTGTTAACCCTGGAATCATTGTTATGAATACCTTAACTCACTTTTCAGGGACCGCCTCAATGCGTACCTGTTTCAATATGCATTTGCGGTGGCAGTTCAACACAGGGATGACCTCATGAAACTAGATATAACACCACCATCTGTTGTGACTCAATTTCCGGGAAACTTCATTGAACCATCAATTCTACGGGACGTTCAGAGGGAAATTAAATTTCTTCCACCATCTAGGGAAGTATGTCCTTAACTTTACGTAAACTCTCAGTACACAGACTGACATGTTCTTCTTTTTTTTTTTTTTTGTTTTTAAGAGATCGTCTTCGCCCGACTTTTCACAGCAGAACGAGCAGCAATGTCCGCCCTTGACCTCAAAGGTTGGTTCTTAAGTCAAGTAAATTCAATTTTGTTGAAATATTTATGCCACACAGATCACGTACGAGGTTCCACTGAACTATACTGCCTCCGATCGTGAGAAAGAACAACGAATGGCATATTTCCGTGAGGACATCGGCGTAAACATGCACCACTGGCATTGGCATCTAGTATACCCTAACACCGGTCAAATCGAAGTCGTACGCAAAGACCGTCGTGGTGAACTATTCATGTATATGCATAATCAGATCATCGCTCGTTATAATCTCGATCGTTTTTGCAATGATTTGAATAAAACATCCTCACTGGGAGACCTAAGAGCTGCCATTCCGGAGGCGTACTATCCGAAGCTACTGGAATCGGTTTCAAATCGAACGTACCCAGGACGGATGACAGGACAAAGATTACATGATATGAATCGAATCGATCTAGTGCGATCGATCAGTGATCTTGAACGCTGGGCGAACAGGATCGCAAGTTCAATTGATCGTGGATACGTTTTGACTGTAAGCATGTAAATAGTTAAATATTTGTTTATATTTTTTTTTTTCCCAAATTCCTTACAGCCTCAGGAAGAAAGAATTGCCCTCGATGAAAAACTAGGCATAGATCTTCTCGGAAACATTATAGAATCATCATTGCTGTCGATCAACCAACAGTTCTATGGGGACTTGCACAATCAAGGACACCTGCTTATCGCCTACATCCATGATCCGGATGATAAATATCTCGAAGGTCCCGGAGTAATGGGTGACATCACTACCGCAATGCGGGATCCGATTTTCTATCGCTGGCATACGTATATTGATAATTTTGGAAAAATGCATAAGGCTCTCTTGCCGCCATATGGGCCTGATCAGGTATTATTTAGGGGGGGGATTTGATTAAATTTTTGTTAAATACCTTGTCCTAAGTTGGAAAATGTAAACATCAGCGTAGAGAAGATCGTTGCTAAGTGCATGTCAAAGGACTCCCAACCAAATGTTATGCGAACATTCTGGGAAAAGAGTGATGTCGACATTGGAGTCGATCTGTCTTTCAAAAGAGATCTTGAAGATGGAAACGCCATCTTCAGATTTACTCACCTGCAACACGAACCATTTGAATACGATATTACGGTGAGAAATCTGAAATACGAGACACACATAGGAACTTGCAGGATTTTCCTCTTGCCCTACGATAGAGAACTCATGGAAGGCTTATCGCTTGACGATCAACGCTTATTGGCGGTCGAAATGGATCGTTTCCCAGTTGTTTGTAAGTCGAGTTTGAATTCCTGTAAATGTATATACTACTGAAAGTTTGTCTATTAGTGAAAACAGGATTAAATCACATCACACGGTCATCTGCCGAATCAAGTGTGACAACTTCCTTTACGAATATTTTCAAACCTCGCCCAAAAAAGTTGGAAGCTCCTATAAGGGAATGCCTTAAGGACTTATGCAGCTGTGGTTGGCCGAACCATATGTTGTTGCCAAAGGGTACAGCTGGGGGAAAAATATTCAAACTTTTTGTCATGATCTCGGATGATTCTTCTGCAGCTGAGGAAGATCCAACGATGAAGTATCGTTCAAACGTTGAGTAAGGAGAAATTTCAAGATCTTAGATAACTCATTGAATGAGTGTATATTTCAGTAAAAAGATGAACGGTGCTTACTCATTCTGTGGATTAAGGGATAAAATGTATCCCGACACTCGAAGCATGGGCTTTCCTTTCGACAGGAGAATACCTGCATACAAGCTGGATCAACTTGTTAAGACATATTCCAATATGCAGACATGTGATTTAAACATATTCTTTCATGAAACTATTGAGAACTGTATGACAAAGCCTAAAGCTTAATAAATTAACCTACTTTATTGACACCTTGCAAGCATAACTTTGTTTGTTTTCACTGATTTGCTGGTGTTTCTTAGGTACTAGAAACCGACTCTTACTCGGAACACCCTTTTCAGCAATCTACCTAATACTGAGGTTATACGTTTTACTAAAAGAACGATTGGGTCCAGTCTAATGCAGCCATAGTCATCTAATGAAGGTAAATGAAAGAATATCAAAGTCAAAGACATCCTCTGGGTACTCTCAGCCCTTTAGTAGCCATGGAAGTTTCTTACTTTCTTTAGTGCAACTACAGTTCCAACTAACAAGTCTCTCCAATATGTGCACACTCCAACTCGGCTGAAGTTTGAATACTCTACGATCCGGAGCGCTGTATCCATCATACCATATCAAATGCACAATTTTTTTTTTACTACTATGTACCTACAATATTATACTTGAGGTAATAAGGGACTTTATCTACCTCGACTCTGCTATCAATTCTGAAAGTAACACCTCAGCAGAAATAAAACGAAGACTGACGCTTGCCAATTGCTGTTTCTTTGGACTGGGAAAGCAATTGAGTAGTTGAGTGCTATCCTTAAAAACTAGACTCTATACAAAACCTTGATCATCCCAGTCCTGCTTTATGGTGGTCTATCTAAAGCGGATGAAGATATCCTCGTCGCTTCGAGAGAAATATTCTTCGTAAAATTCTCGGTCAAAAGGCTTTAGTCGTTTGAGATGGCGAGCGAATGAACACCGATGATTCGGTCCCCAGAGTGCTGCGAAGGCAAGGAGCTACGAAGGATATTGTACAAAAGACTTTCATTATTTTAGTCCTATTTTTTAGCGATGAAACATGGTCCCTTCCGATTGTTTTTATTGACTGGGGTGATGCTACAGGTCGAGGTGAACCTGGGCCTCAATTAACAAGCTTCCCCAGTTAGCCCGGTCCTTAGATGGCTGCCTCTAGTTTCGTTCACCAAGTTGATTAAGGTACTTTTCTACTTACTCGAGTCACCTTAGACGAGGTGACTCTACTCTCTACTGCGCTGTTCCTCCGAGATGGATTCGTAGACTCTCCGGGGTGAAGCATAACTCAGCCATCTAAGTCGCTGTATTTGAGCTCTTCTCACTAGATCGATGACACTATACAACAACTCGTACTTGGTCCCGGTCTATGCATATAGGACCAAAAAATCGGTAAACACAAATTTGGATTCGAATAAATTGTCCTGTTGTGCGGCTTCCTAGTATCGGTATTGGGTCTAAATAATGCACGTAAAGTTTCGAAGGTAGTTTACTTCCTTCCTTTGCTGGTATCGTTAGCTGGTCATTCACCGCCGAGGCTACTTTTTGTTTGTAAAATCTGATTGGAGCATATTTTCTCGAAACACTAAGACACCGCACTCAAAATCTTTCGGGGCCTTCCAAATACGTCTCGGTACTTCATAACCTTCAGTTCATCTGTGCCTCCGTAGACCGCCCATGTCTAAGCTTTGTAATCCAGATTGGCCTCTATTTCATAATCGATTCGATTCATTTTGTTTCGAAAAACTTCACAAGTTCTGCAATAAAACATAGAATAAGAACATAAAAACTTTTGAATATAAAAAAAAAACAAAAACGTTAGAAAACCATTGCAATTAATAAATCTAATTAACAACCTCCCAGTCGTGAATAATTAATAACGAAACGCTACAAATTGATGCTAACCAGCGCCCAGACTTGGCATATATCATCACTATACGTTCGTCATAACAATGCTGTGGCGATAGATACTTTTCGAAATTTGTACAAAACTTCTACCCAAACACATACGCACATAAATTAATTAATTAAAGATTTATTTGAAACACTAGCTTTCGGTGTGGAATGAGTCGTGTAAATATAATTCAAATTAGACCATGTCTGCGATAGTTTTGCAGTGAAGATCGTGCCGATTCAATTAAAAATAAAAAACGATTCGATCCTGACAACAAATTTTCCCAAAGAGATGCGCATAGATCGACCAACCGAAATGTAAAATTTGCACCCAATTCTGAATTAATTATGCAAACAAGCCATCAACACGCACTGTTTCGAATACTATAAACCGTCAGCCGAAAACTAGCAGCAATCGTGGAAAAATTCCAAGAAAATGAACGTTCGTTCCACATTTAACTTAAAATGGGGTTAAGCCTGTTTTTATTACTTTGTGGCCATCTTAATTGCTTGAGAGAGGATCAGTGTAGTAGCTGACACGGTTCAAGTTAATAAGAGGCCATTGTCCTAATACAGACTTAACCAAGTCGTTGGGAGAAGTTTGAATTGAGAATAATTTTAATTAGTCATGAGGTCATCAATTGAGTTGAGATACTGTTCAATTGATTCATAATTGTGAAGGACCATAGCGGGTCAAGACATCATGTGCCTTGTTAACTGTATTTGAAAACCTGCCAGATGTTGTTGACTCAGATGACATGACCGGAAGATCAAAAGTGGTCTCAGTTATGAATGATGGATGGATATGTTACTGTTGTCAACCTAAAGATTGCTGACTGTGAATTTCTGGAAGCAGGTAACAGCCCAGAACTGATTTATTCACCGTGTCACTGGAACTTTTTTTTCTTTCGTAGAAAGTCGAGCTCTTCACAAAACCTACAGACGTAGGCCTATCTTTTAGTCTACTTAGTAACCCGTTTGACTGCACATTTAGATCTAAGGACTCAGACCATGAACCTACTTCTTTTGATCTAATTCGCATTAACATGTGACTTAGATATCAAGCAAGAGGTCTTAACAGCAAGACTACGGGATCCCTTACTTAATCAACTTCAACATATGTACATCTACCTCGGATTTAGGAGGACAAATGGGTCAGTATCGTTAAAAGGAGATGGTGCTCGAGGAGACCTTATGAGCGGTGGCCCTCCAGCTCAGTTTATTCAATCCCCTGTTGTTGAGGTTCTAACCAAGGTCTAGCAGAGAAGATTCCTTACAATCAAAAACCTCTCTAGTAATGAAGCAACAACTACCTTCGGATACGGATCACCAATACATGGAATTTTCGAGCTTTCAGCAAAGGCTATCCATAAATTCAGTTAAGACCGTCCTAGGATGACGTTGATTGCTCTCCATTCGTGTAAGCCCAAACAGGGGTCGCCAGTCCCGGATTGTTCAATTGATAAACATGCCAGTCGTCTGACTTATCCGTACGTACGAGAAATCAGACTGGTGGATGGCACTGGACAAATAAAGCAACATTGCAACAACAATACTTAAGAAGGTTCAAACGTTATCCTGCATTTGTATAACAGGCGTTCTTAAAACCACTCCTACAGCTGCACTGAAAACTATTCTCCATATCCTTTCCATTGATATCTTTGGGATTCTATTGATGGCTAAAGCAGCATTACGGATCCTTGCCACTGGCTCAAGGAGATATAATCCACGAAGGCATCCATAACACTATTTCTGATGATTCGGAATAAATTGTAGCACTTAACGTCGTAATTAAACCAGGACTCCTAGCGGAGGTGTTGGGAATCAGGAGATAGTTGGCACCCTCACGGTGCAATGCATTATAGGCAGATATTCCAAAGGGTTTGGTGCTCCCTTCAACGATTTCTGAAGAAGATGTAGAGACGAGGAAAAGACACATCTTCTGTGTACTTGTTCCGCCCTAGACTAGACTAGTACTTGTACTTGTCTAGCCAGACCAGAAATAAGTAAAATAAAAAAACTTCGTTATCGGATCAAACTGGTTTAATGCCTAAAGGACGAACCCAACGTCTTCGGAATAGGCTCCTAGATCGGTTACCTTGCCTGGTATCCCAAGAGGGTCTCCGGTGCTAGCAATCCCGTTTTTTTCGATGGTGGTATCACAGTGGATCTTCCTCAGGTCTAAGTACGCCCCTAGTGAGCGGGGACAACCACCCAACCCAACCACAAATGACTTGAGGCGTCTACAAGGTCTGTAAGTCGAACAAAACTCGAACTGCGATTGAATGAACCTCAGGAGCAACACTTATTAAAATAAGTCGACCTAAGCAAGAAATTCATAGTTGATCTTTACAGATCCTGGAGGAAACTAAAGAAGCTTAAATCTATTTTTCTATGGGTTATCACTGCCAAACTTATACATCATCAACCTCTGTAGCGACCTCACCGAGATCTTTGACGACAAAAAGTATTTAAACAAAGTTCTACCAAATTTGAATAGAACTTATGATACTTTCAACCCAACACAAACAGCAAAATCTTTCGAAAGTCTTTGGAGCACAACTGTCTCATTAACTTTTGACGACAAGAAGTATATGTATAACGATATGTATAACGAACGAGGATATCACTAGACAAACCCATGGATTGAGTTCATCTAGGAAAGTACGCAAATATCCCAACAAGAAAGCTGCTCCAATTAACCCATATAGGACTCACAAAACATGATCGTTCACAGATATAGAAAGGCAGATAGGAAAGAGCTTAAAGAGCTTAAAGAGGTCTCATAACATCTGACCAGAGAGACTGAAATAGTTAAGCTTAGATAGGTTAGTTGGAACTTGAAATACTAGGGCATTTCTTTAGGAGGATAGAACTAAAGAGAAGACAAAGAGAGCCACTTCGCCTGAGTACTTCTAACACAGGTGCCAAGATTTTGGTCGATATTAAATTTGAAAGAAGACCTACCCTTCAATATCAATTAGCGTCCACTATCCGGGCAGCTTTAAAGGACTCGCGATAGAGTAAACACTGAATGACCAAAAAATGGTGACTATTATCATGGCAAGCTTAATAGGTTTACGTTCACTGTTCTTACTCTTGTGTACCATTAAAAACAGCTCCGTGATAATGATCACCAAACTCCGACTTTATGTTGCGAGGTGATTGTAGCCACATCAGTAGTATACCGTGTCTTTCAGATCGCGAACTCGAGGAGCCGATCCTCTGAGATGATTCAGCTCGATCGCTTAGGATTGTGATCGTTAACAATCAATTATCGCCTTGGAGGATCCCACTTCTATCTATACCCTACGGTCGGCTGCAAAATTTGTCCCACATTATCCAATATTTTTTTTTTTTAGACAGCGCTACCAGACTTTCTCATCAAGCAAGCAGTCTTTAAAAATAGTCCTTATCAGCTTGGGAAAGCCTTTCCAAAACAAAGGGAAATCTAATGAAATACAGCAATCGTTCTTATTGGCAACATTTATTAAATACTTTTCTCCTATCTGTATAACACTGAAACACCTCAAAGTGGTGGTTTAACTCCTTGACTGTGTGTAGCTTCATCTTAGTACGGAGCGCCCCATTTTCTGATGCTATCAAGTAGAATATCCTATGAACTCGACTGTGTAACAGTGCCATGGCGCACATCAAACAGGGTTCCGTCGTTAAGTACACATCGTATCCCGTACAGAGATACGGACCATATTTCACTAAATTATTACTACTTTGTGCATCTGTTGTTGATTCTCTACTCCCAATAGATTCCGCTCCCATGCTAATATCTTCGTTAAATGTATTTACAATGGTGTTGTAAAAACGTTCGGGAATTCCTCGAAAATTTAATTTCTCATCGTCAGATCCATGGAATACCTCATCATCGTACTGCCAGGCGCCTTCATTTTGACTTCGAGCAACAAAATCCACTAAAACCATTGGGCAATGCATAACAGGATTTTGATGAGTCCTTCCAGTAGCAATTGCTACTATTGAATTCGACCTGGGATCTACACATATTCCGAAATTGTCATTCTCCAGATCGGATAACTTTCTTAGTATGGAAGCGATTCGACTGTGAAATCCTTGCTCCTGTTTTGAAAGACATGTCCCATCGAACAGCGACTCTATATATCGGTTTGGATGGAATTTACATGGCCACAATTGATTCATTGCATCGTACTGCCATCGAAGTATGGGGGCCGTAGATGCCACCTCTACGAGGGTTAGATGTCCACAAAGTTCGAGGGCAATGCTGCTGCAAACACCTGTAGATATGATATATTCTCTAATTTTAAGAACATCGCTTAGAACAAGTGCTTGGTCGATGCTCGTAAATCCCACATCGGCTGCTTTGCAAAGAATAATTTCATCTTTACGAATTCTTTTAAGATGGTTTAGGCTCGTTAACGGTATATTTTGTTTTAGTTCGTTTAAAATACATAAAGTTGATTTTTTGGAGTATATTTTGCTAACCACAACCAATTCGAGGGGAATGGGCTTGTAGAAGTCATCGGCTAAAATGGCTTTTACTTGGAAAACGGGTTCAGGTGAATCGGTGCGCTGTTTTTTAGGACATGGCTCCTCCATTTCGGTTTTTTGTTCTCCCTGTAAGTAAAAGGAAGAATGATTAACGCTGATCGTAACTACAACATCAAATATGAAGTCCGTCATCATGGAGTATTACTTTGTGAGGCCATCACGATAGTTCGAAAGATAAGGCTTATGTGCATAGGACTACGATTTGTAGGCGAAATGGTACAACAGCAGCGAGAGGTAAGTTATAGAGGCGGCGATAAGCAGAAAAGGCCTCCTTGCTATCAGGAGAAGACAGTTCTTTACAGGAGTTTCGGCATCGATCATGACCTAAGCGTCCCAAATATAGACCTGTGTCATGCGAATTAAGCCCTACACAAGAAAGATAAAAGCAGCATACAGGAGCTATGCGTTGAACATCTGCTTGAACAACTTGATACAACCGAGAATAGTAGTTCGTTTGGTACCAACCGACCTTTTTGGCTAAAGAAGCGCAGGACAGCGCATATTTGCAAATACAGCAGCAACAACTACAGGTGACATGAGTAGCCAAATGTTGAGGGACAGTGAAAAGCAATTGGAGTTCCAACAGGGTAATCAAGTGGGAAATGTCTGCAGCCAGCGAAAAATTAAGGATCTCTATTTATGGGGGCTCCCAGCCTGCCGTTATAGAAGCTTTTACGGCAATGGAAGAACAGGCAACACGAGTTGGCATTGAAGTAAATGAGGTCAAATCCAAGTACCTGTTATCAGCAAACAAAGAAGCATCGGTCCACCGCCTAGGACACAATGTTACTGTTGGTAACAATTACTACGAGGCAGTTAAGTAGTTTACCTACCTCGGAGTAAGTTTCAACTCCACGAACGACACCCTACTGAATATAAGCCGAAAACTTACCCGAGAAAACTGCAGCTACTTCATTTTGGCGAAACGAATGGCTTCAAAACTTCTAACTCGGAAGACGAAATGCATGCTCTACAAAACATGGATCCTGCCAGTTCTGCTATATAGAGGGCGAACTCCATGAGCTGATGTCGACTACACATGCTCGACCACATCGAGCGAATGGATAATAATGCTCCAGCAAAGAGGATCTTCGAATCACAGCAACAGTTTCGAGACAAGATACAAGACCGAACTTCCGTTTTAAGGATCAAGCAATCGCAGATGCCAGAGCGCTTGGTCTGGACAAATAGACAACCAACGTGCCCAGGATCGAAGAGAGTGGAAGACTGCCGATGTTCACGGGTTGGGCGCCCATTAAGTAGGGAATCATACAAACCTGGCTCAATCAATCTCAATTAATCTTAACTAATCCAATCGGGTCGTCAACAATAACAAACCATACTACAGCGCAAAACCAAGTCCACATCAAAATATGCGACACAGTGGATCCTATTCAGTAGAATCCATTCATCCAGCCAGGTAAAAGAGGAAGGAACTCACCAAGGCGCAGAAGTGAGGTCAAGGCCCATACCAAAACCAATGAGCTGGAGGGAGATGAAACGCTGTCTTGACCAATGAGTTGGTAAGACAACACAAGACAAAATGGTACTTCCTTACGTAATATGACCGTCGAAAAACGAAAATTTTAAGAAATATTTTTTTTAAAAAGTTTGTTGTGAACTAACGATACCACTTGTTATCTGTAATCGAACCGAACGAACGAACAGACTTGGCATCACTCCACTACAAGTGGCGATAAATAGTTCCGGCTGAGGATTGTAAACAAAAGTATTCTCCAGGAAGATGTGTAATTTACACATCAAACAAACAACACACATTAACCTCAGACGTGTTACTATTATTCTCTTATATTTTACTTACCTTTATTTCACAAAATAGCTAATTAAACTCCGTAGCACTCTACCAATAATGAACCACCAAAACGTCACTTTCTCACGCTGTGCCTCGTAACGAGACCAGCGCCAACTACCGCAGTACATATCTGACAGCACAACTGAAATCACTTCTCAACTTTAGGACGCAAAATGAAAAGCAGAATAAAATGTTGATATACTTTATTCAAACAAAACGAAAACACACATCAATCGCTGTCCGACGCACCGACATCCTGGTCGGGTCTGTTCTTTAGCCGGGCGATGAGTTCCTTAGCAGGATTGAATATTCCATTTGTCTGTACCGAGCACACAAAGCAGCGGGATGACTTCTTGAAGTTCTCCAACGCACATTTTTCACAGAAATAATGTTTGCACCTGAAATAGAAAGACTCATGAGTTCCCTTACTAGTGTCTGGGTGCGCTGCTAACTTACTTGGTCACCACGGGATTAGTGAAACTGTCCCGGCAGATGAAACACTTAAAGGGAAGTGCCTCGTCATCAGAGTGTATCTCATACTTCGTATCGTCTCCATCGGACTCGCATTCACCGCGTTGTTCAGTGGCGTGATCCAGTTCCAGCTGCCATCCAGCCTTGTAATCGCTTCTGTCGTGCAAAAACTTACAACTGTCACCGAACCCACAGTAACCAGTTTCCTTGTAGTCCTTACAGATGTCCGGTTGGTAATCCCATCGCACGGTGGCTCTCAAATGAGCTGGTGCCCGCATGGGTCCCTTGCGAACCATACCCGAGCTGGCATTACCCATGGCAGTGTCTTTTTTCTTGTAGTACTGCGCATAATTATTGATCCCACGATAGATCTTATCATCCTCCTTGCCCTCCAGTTCTTCGTTGATTTTGATCGCCTTGGCGTGAATTGCCTGGGCGTCTCGATCCAACTCGGTTTCGAATTCATTGATGGCAGTGGCACCCTGATCGGAGGGACCCAAAGGCATTGCACTTTTATTTGACTTGTACGTAACCACTACATTGTTGTCTTCCTCGTCGCCTTCATCGGATGACGATTCAGCTGCTTTCCTTTCGCGTTTGGCACCGAGGAGCTTTGTGCTCTGGAAATTGGGATTCGTTCGCTTACGACGATTTTCTGTGCGTACAACCGCCGATTTCTCTGTGTCACTGTCACTGTCTAGAGGAAGAAATGAGTTTGAAAATAGGCACATACGGAGCTGCACTAGACTTACCTGAATCTGAGGTAGATTCGCGCTTCCTGCGATTCTGTTGCTTCTTAAAGGAACGCTTTTTAAACGAAAACGAGCTTCCACTCGGCGCCGACATTCTGCCAATGTTGTTTGTTTTTTTTTTTTTATGTGATAGCTACGTTTGGGCGTTAAATGACATTTCGTTGCAGTAGTGCTCAGAGATTCATCGGTGGGATATTTGTTTTGGGAAATTTCAACGTCAAAAAAGCTCAATAAAATTTTAAAATTGAAGAAAATGATACAAAAAATTTGTTTTGGAATGCTTTTATCATGGCAGTGAGCATAAAAGACTCCTGGAGTCCACAACTTGCTGTGTAAGCTACATAGTTCCTAAGGCATCCTAGAGATAGTGGTTATATAGATGATGAGATGAGCTAGACACAGCCATGTATAGTGTCGATGCCTAAGATGATCGCCTATCTGACAAAGATGTCGGATAGAATGGGACTACACCATTATGGACGGTAATGAACCCACCCACACCTGATTTTAAACACGTTGAGTAAATGGGCTTCAATGCTCTAACTGACAGAATCTTTGTAATCAACTCTACTCCAATGAAAGGAAAAGGAACTTTCATACGATTATGAGGACGAGTTATTCACTTTCCTAGTATGAATCATCCAACTTGTGGTCCATAACTAGAGGCCATTACCTTAGGAAATCTAATAATTCTCTTCCCGTCTGTATGAAATATTTCATTGAAATCAGGGCTTCACCCATAGGAGTTGGAGGTATTCACAGTGTTTTCATCATAATTGCTAGAATTCTCTTATCTCATATCGAGGATAAAACGTTTTCTACTGAAGCTACATAGGAGCCGTAATTCAAATTGTTGTCTTGGTGATACCTTTGACGATAGGCTTCTCATGCGCTGCGTATTATGACTTAATTGCTTATTTATTGGTAAGATTAATACCACTCCTGTATTGCGTATCGTTCCACTATGGGGCATTAGATCCCAGCACGCACTGTGAATTCGATGGTTGGTATGCAGTAAATTAGAAAATAAAACACCCAGTATGGGATATTTCTCTTTATGCCAACCCTGCCCACATCTGTTCAACGTCACCCAACTTCACACAACGTACTGTCAAACAACACTCCATCGAATACAACAAAAAAAGGTCTCCTCTGCGAGCAGGTTATTTTCTCCTCACTCTATCGTTGCATTTCTTTTGTGTTCGTGTTGTAGAAAAATACTATACCCTCGCGTTAATTCCATCGATAAATACACAATTCTCGCAGCACCGCGCGCTTAGTGATTCCACGCACAATTTATATCCAAATTTGTGTGTCGCGCGAGTGCCAACCCAACCCTGAATGCACTGCGAGTGCATATAACCCGTGCGTGTGCTCCACCAAGTTGCTCCACCATTTGATGGTTTTCATTGGAAAATCCATTGTTAACAGCAGCCGAGTTAGAAAAATCGAAAACCAAAATGTCAGCAGACTCTGATATGGATTATTCGGATAACGATTGCGAGTACGATGATTATTACAACTCAGGTGAGTCTCTGCCTCTTTCTTCCTCCTCCAGCCGTGAAAAATAAATAAAAAAAAAATACAAAAAACTTAGAAAAGACCCCTTTGTGTTGTGAAGCGCAGTGCTAGTGCACTCTCTCGCATATAAATATTGATTTTCCCCCTCATCCTGGACCGCTTCTCGAGGGATGAAACGCTTCACGAAAAAAAAATCAATACTCTTAGTTACTACATGTGACTGGGAGTCCACCCCCTGCCGTCGCTGCTGGTTGTCTTGAATTTTCGTGGATTGACATTCAAAAAGTTTATTGCCATTGAGAAGACAAGACAAAAAAAATAATCACAGCCTGTGTGGATTGGCCTTCGGTGTTTCATATTTTTCTTTGCACAAGATTTCCACTTTGTTGCCATTCGCAGTAACCGCTCGGTCGCCAGCTGTCTACCTGCACTCTGCCCTATTGATGCTGGGTTCAATTTTAGTTTCGGGAAACAGGTAATTACCACCGCTCTTGACTGGTCATGCAAATGAACCGAAGATAAATATTTATCTTTGCCGTTCCTTTCCGTAGTCGAGACTAAATCAAGGTCAGGGTGCAACGGCACGTTGTGTGTGTCTAGGCGTCGAGAGGATGCTTCAGATTTGTCTGTTATTTTTTGGCGAAGAGTTCAAGCACCTTTTTGTGAATTTGTCTTCTACCTGCCCGGAAGTAGGTAAATGTTCGTTTCGTTATTTTTTCAATCCGGACATTGAGTCATTCTACCTATCGGTGACTAGAAACATGTGTTCAGTCGATGACAAATCAGTGTCAGGTAGGGTTGCCGGTTTGGTGATCCATTTGCGTCATTACCTGAGCAAGTGTTTTGAAAACCGGTTGTTTGGCTTATTGAAGCCGTTACACCAACTTACCACTCGAAGTGATAATTTTATCACGTATCAGCGCCATCATGACTGGTATTGTGATTCTTTGTGGCGTATCAGGAATCGGGGAACTGGGCAAAGTTTCGACAAGAAAAACGAGCTACAAATCCACTTCCTGAGACTGAACGAGTGAGTGACGCAGAAGTGAAGAGCCTCAGGCAAGTAGCGTACGTGCCTAGCGATGCATACTGTGTGATAATGAGTTGGACACCTTGAAAGGTAAGGTCTAGTCGGTCTTCTACGGTTTTTCCTAGTCAGAGAGATTGGAATATGTTACTTAAACGTTCCTCCCATATCGGAGTGGTAGTACTAGGTGCAAAGTATATCGCCCTATCAAGTAAGCTGCTGATTTCTTAATCATCCTCCGTGTCTTGTCGGCAAATCATACAGAGAGGGCTTCGTCCTCTGATCTAAGAGTTCAAAAAGTTCGTTTTCGTGGACATTAGTGGACCACTAAGGTAGAAAATTTCTTGCCATAGTCCTATAGATTCAAAGGACTTTCAAAGCAATGCACTGGTTGATCCAGACGAGTCATAATAATCCTGTTCCTAGTGTAGCAATCTTCGATTACGTCTAATCCTATCTGCGCGTTATAGTACTTTCTGGGAATGACCCGACAGAAAGTATAGCAATATCATCCGCTTATTGCTGAGTATGAACGTGTGAACTATGCAGAGTGTGCAACAGAGAGCCAATGTAAGCAGGCCAACCTGACTAAATTGCAGTCCTGGAGTTCCATCAAAGAATTAGAGACCTGCAGCAAGTTTTTTTTCAACGCGCACGCCGATTCAATGCTACTGGTGAGGTCAGTCCGTTCTTCCTTTCCACTTCAACTGAGTCCAGGCAATGTCCATCGGAGTGCGATCTTTTGCGTCAAACAATGAACGATCGCTCTTCGATCAGCTGCATATCTGTGTTAACGTTAAGTGTACCCAATATAGTCTTTCTGCCACTTTCGCCTTCTTTCCAGTCAAAGAATCTTTAGAATCCTTACCACAGGCGTAATTGAAAGGGATAAGCGAGTACAAAGTAGAGAAACAAGTAGATCCGACTTAATTCAAAAAAAATTCCTCGATGTCTCGATGGTTAAGGTGGAATTTTTTGTAAGATCTTGGAATCTCTTAACTCTTGGTTTCGCGCCTAATTTTATATGGCCAAGCCATGTCGTAATCCACTTAACTCTTGGATGGCTATAAAAAATTACAGATAATGACACAAAACTCCCAACAACGAGTACTTATAGATCGCATACTCAGTTTTACATTGGTGTTGTGGACAAAAATTAAGATGCTATAGCCATTCACATTGCTGTAGCAGGACAGCGATTTCCCCATATTCGAGGTCCAAATATTCAGTAGGCTTTCCTCCTATGCAAGGTCTAAGAAATGTACAAACAATCGAAACGCTACCTCGTTTGGTTTGAGCATGATACCAGGATGGACGATTTGCGCTCATTCATTTCATTACAATGTGGTTGGGACCCATACTATCCAATTCTCGTGGCTAAATCATGAATTCTGCAACAACAAACCAATCCATGACAATGGTAACATTGCAACATGAGTTCAATGCAATCAATGTAGACAGTCTAGCATAAATCAGCCTTCACTAAACGCTCAGTATTCTAACAAAAGGAGTCGTTGATTCCTTGTGAAAATGGGGACTTTTACAGTTTGAGTTGAAGACGGGCCTCAAACTTTCCGGGAAGCAGACTGGTTTTAGTCGGGGCACTTCAGTTCGTTTTCTATTATGCAAATGGTCCTTCCGAGGTTCAGCTCGCAGAACATTGAAAATGAACAAGGAAACATCGTAGTTCAGTCACAGTCTGTGTTGAGGATATGAAGAAACGGCTTCTGCTGGCTGTTCAACCGAAGCGAGGAACCGAATTCCGGTAAAAACCCAGACCTCAGACAAATGATCCACGCATACATAAGTCAACCAATTCTGATGGAACGGAACTGTTGAAGATAGGCGGGGATGACTTGGTAGAGAGCACACACCTAAAACCACTCGTTTTAGACGATGTAAGTCCATAAAAGTCACACTACGGCAGATCTTGGAAATAACCCAAGAAGTCCAGATCGATATTCACCATCTTTTTTTCGATCTTAAGGTTGCATATGACAGCATTTATAGAGACGAGCTGTACAGAGCGATGTCTGGTTTTGGCATCACTTTCAAATCTCCTTTCGTCTGATTATGTAGGATGACGATAGAGAACACTTCTTGCTCCAAACAGGTCAAATCATACAACAAGTCTATGCTGTCAACAAGAAGAAACACACAACTTCGACGAATTGGACAGAACGTCATAGACAGCTAGTTAGGGACTTTGTCTAACTCGGTTCGGATAACAACATAACTTCAGAGATCAAACGAAGAGTTACTCTTGGCAGTCGTTGTTTCTATGGCCTAAGAACGCAATCGGGTAGCAAGACCTTGTTCAAGAAACACTAAGGAGATGCTATATAAGAGTCTCATCAGGCTAGTTTTGCTCTATGGCACAGAAGCAGGAATGTTTTCGTTCCCTTTGCGTTGACAGGAAAGAGGAGATTTGACAACGAACTCTACAAGCTGTGTATTCACGTCGACCTAGTCATAAAAGTGCACATCAGTCGTCTAATATAACTAGGCTCCGGCCCCAAGAGCCTGTTTTAAGTGACGACTACAAGTGGAAAGCGACTTCAACCTACTTGGAGTACGCAGCACCTTATATGGGAAATGGGTTAGGAACAATTCCCAAAAAATCCCCGTAAAGTCTAGCGGCATTTATACCAAATTCTGTAGGCGAACTTGTCTAGAACATTTCCACAAAAATGACACATTTTCCTCAAATTAAGTTGCGTGACTCCCGGTATCGCATGCATTCAATTGAGATACGCTTGTTGGTACTTTAATTGTCGTACGATGTGATGACCTTTCTGCCGCAAACCACAACAAAGTTTTCGACAAGAAGCGAAGAACTCACAGAGAAGTCATATCTATTATTAGCAATCTCCTAATATTGAAAATAAATCACAAAACGCAATTAGAAAGCCATTGCGCCTTATCAACTCTAAGTTGTTCATCATTACGATGATAAGAGTACACTTGTGGTTTTTTAGCCTATGTCTTTGGACATTTTTCGCATCAGATTTTGAAAATCGTAACCTTGGTGATGACCGCTTCGCTAACTCCATTCAATAAGCCAAGGGCATTGAAGCTCATTTTGTAAACTCAACTGGGGGTTCAACATTACGATTTGTTGACGCATCGATGGCAATTTGTTCGCAAAGATACGATTCATGGCTATATTTTGTTTGTTAGCGACCATGAAGTCGTAAATATTTGCACAAAAATGGAGGTAGGATTACCGATTACGTAACGAACACCTGGTATATGGCTAGCGTGTATTTCAATCAAGAAAATGGATGAGGAGACAGCCTTGTATCTCTAGTTCAAGATACTCATTCGGGATGATGAACTATATCAAGTCAACGACATGATGCGTTTTACGAAACAACGCGTCAGACAGGACAAAATCAACAAGTTCCAGTACAAACCACTAAAGCGTAAAGTCATCAACCAAATCGGCTCTAATCGCCTCATCTTGAAGAAAGTTAACAAGACAGCTAATCTAAAGCAAATCCTGTAAAAGGATAATAAATTCCAAGACGATACCCATGACGTTTAAACTAAGGAGCTCAGAGTCGCGATGCGGAAACCTGTGATGTGATGTTTTTGGTAGCAAGATGCAATTTTAAACCACATACTGGACGAGAATAATGCATTGACTTAAGTAAATCTACAACATAATCACTCTAAAGGACTCAACATGACTCCTAGTGAAGGTTAAGTTGTGGCAAGTGTTACCAAGAGTCGTTTCCTTTCTTGGGCGTGTTGGGATCAGTACGAAAGAACTCGTACCACAAACTAAAAACCTCATCCTAGTGGAAATGAAAGGACTGACTGTCTGTAAACGGTAGGACCACCGATAGTATATTAAGTACTGCCACCAGCGGAATTTTGTGATAGAAACACATTCATATCCAACATTAGATCTAGATTGGTACTGATGTCGCTTGTCTGTAAGCAAGACCTACTTCACTGTCACATGATCTCAATTCTCATTTCTCTCATATAGAGTTCGTCGCTCCCTCGATGAGCATGATAGAAACGAAGGGTTGCTGATATGAAGTCTATCAGTCTATAAATTACGGGAGTCAGGCCAATGTAAGCCTTTTTTTGTTGCCGCAAACTGTACCCGATCTTGTGAATTCTGGTCGCACATGCAGGGAGAATAGGAAATTGCATTGCCAACTTTTTAGATTCGTCTTGGAATCTTCTCTGCTGATCGTGTTAGAGGACAAATAATGCTCGTAACTGGTTAAGAGGTCTTCGCGGAGTCTGTTTTCTGCTATTCGCTGCACTTTCTAGTACATTCAGACCCACCAATCGTATGGAAATGATAATAGGCATGTAACATTCAATAATAGTGACCAACAAATGAAAAAAATTGCATGTAATTCTAGGAAATGTAAACACAGGGTACCAGACAGTATTAAGTTTCAAGAACGATCTGCTGTTTGCAGTATGTCCCTCCAAATTGGTGAATTCATGCGTATCACGACTGAGCGCAGACTGCATAAAAAATTCCTTTGGTATTCTCTAAATACGTTCAAGTACGTAGAACTAGTATTACCACAGTTGGTACTTGTATTATTGGTATATTCATCAAACTGTTTACTGACAAAAGTTGGACTGGAAGAGGGATTCGAGACTTAGCTTACTATTCGCCTTGTTATAGTCTTCATAAGAATGCAGGACGCTTTTTTATATATAGATAGAGCTACATGCTTCTCGAACGCTCACGAAATCTGTCTGGAAATTGAAAATCGAATTTGGAATTACTCACCCAATAGTGTGACACAGTAACCACTTAGCCAAGGCGCCCACAGATAGATTTGCGTCACTTAATGCACCAGAGACTGAGTTGATTTAATTAAAATGCTTCCTCTAGCATGATCTGTCCCCAATGCGTACCTCTCTTTTTGAACTATATCCGCAAATCGCATTACATCGTATAGCGGCTGCTGATACGTCTTCCAAGATAAGGTTGAGAAAACCAAAGGATGCTATGTGTGCAGGTTGCCACTTGGAAAGATGATGATACAAATGCCTCCATGCTATTGTGTAGACGATAAAGTCGCGTAGAATGCGGGATTCTTGGAGGCGCATAGCAACTTGTACATATTGCAAATGGATCCTATTTATTGCAGCCTCTTCTGCTTTCTACGAATAACATCAAGCTCTGGTAAGTCCCAGGGCGGAAAAAAATTGAAGAGATAAACAGGTTCAATTATCGAGAAAGCCTGTTTTGGAGTAATTTCTATGGCAACCCGAAAGGTAAGCCCTTCTCAAAGTAATTTGAACAATCCAGGAAGAATGATATTCCGCTCGAATAACATCCAAGGACTCAGATAAACTAAGAGAGCCGTTCGGCCTTTTGATTGAATCGAAGAGATACTCTTTAATATGCAGAAACAAGAAGCTTATGACATGATCCCTCTGAATATCATCTGATTTGTTGATAGTTTTGTGGTACAACAGATCTCTCTGTCTGATCGCAGAGTACTCATGACCGGCGAAGTACCCAAAATGATACACACATCTCCCATATCAATAAACATTTCCATCGTCGCAGCAAGCAGTGAAAGAAAGCACGGGCCTTAGATCAAGACAATAAACCAACATTGCGTGGCCTTCCTAGCCCCGAGATAGGAAGGAACCAGAAGCCAGACAATGCGTCTTATTATCAAAATCCGAGATTTCAGCAGTCTCTGCTGGCAATAAAAACGACTAGCTGGTGACTTCCGCAAAGTCATTCAACATTTTGTTTTGTATTTTATTTCAATTTATGCAAATTAGCTTTGACGTAGTGAAATTCCTTGCTTTTGTTGGTCGACTGGTTTGGTTCAGACCTACCGATGCCGATATAGCAAATAAACTGTAAACAAACACTCGGTTTCGCATAGTGAATGACGTCTCGAAACCGATTATCATATCTACATGATTCAGCACCTTTTTGGTTCGCAGTGTATTTGTTTGTTTAATTAAATATTTATGGAAATAAGCACACGACTACTGGGCGACTTGATTTCTTAAAACCGCCAAATGCGCAACAGCTACATACATAGTTGTCAAATTGGTTGCATATCCTGTTTTGAGATATGAAATTTTTTTCTTAAAAACAAAGACAAAGTGCCTGTCAGTAGGAAAGCCTTATTTTGGGTGTTTAAGGAACTTCTCGTACTTCGATAAAGTTGAATTTTACATGGTAAGGTGGAGTAATCTTATCAAGGGCTCCCTCTATATCGATCAGTGCTGTCATCTGTCAGATACTTCACCTTACTATCTTATTTAGGGCTCTCTCTATACGGATCAGTGCTGTCATTATGACAGTACTTGCCTTAATTTGTCATTCTCGCTCCTAATGAAATTTTCTTTGCGTCTATACAAAGCGAAAGATCTATATGTAGCGAAAGATCTTTGAGTTCTTTTTTAAAAGCGACACATAGTTGGGATACTCATTGGCAACCAACCATCTGGACCTAGCTGATCAGCTCATGTTTGCATTGCTGGACAAACGGTTCAAAGAGCTGAGAGTTTTCAATACCTTGGGAGTATTGTCTCAACCGATGGCGGAACGAACTGGATGTAGCCAGCCGAATAGGCAAAGCAAAATCTGCGTTTGGGATGCTATCCACAGTTTGGCATAGCGATGCGATTAGCTTAACCACCAAGCTACGACTGTTCCGTTCCAATGTTGAATTCGTGCTGCTATATGGATGTGGTACCTGGAGGGTGACCGCCACGATCACGAGGAAGCTAAAAAACGTTCGTCAATAGGTGCTTACGATATATCTTTAGGCTTTTCTGGCCAAACCGTATCTCTAACGAACAACTCTATCAGAGAACGGAGGAGGAGGAGGAGGATTATGGTGTCTGTACGGTGTATTGAAAGGCTCTCTAGTATCATTTACTTAATATCCCACATAGCAAAGTTGGCATTAGCTGAAAAGAATGGCAGTTAGCCATTCTACCCGCTTGTAAGACTTGTTGCGCCCAAACTCTGAGCTAGGAATGATCTGGTGCTATGCATAAAGACCTATGTAGATCAGACTGCAGATATAGATCATCATGGCATCTTCGATTAAATTTGTCGACAAGGAGTGAAGACTCGTCCTTATGAAGAAAGTTCCAAAACGACTGTACAGTACAGTGTAACGCATTCAAGCTGTTCGCAATGATCATATTCTTCGACACCATATCGTTGTAGTATTCTATTACCTTTGAACCTTTATTAGTTCTCCAAGAAGCCAATGATCTGTCAGCTTTGAATTTTGAACTTAATCATTCTGAGTGTCATGAGTTTATGTCCACGGAATATAGAGCACTGAATGGTAATCCACATGAGGGATAGCGAGGGTCCACCTGTAACATCGTAGCCTTCCATTCCACATTGTGGGAAGGTCATTGCAAGAAGCAACGTGACAATTTATCATTAAAGAGAAGTTTCGGTTGTCCTGAATCTCTGCGCTGATGTCTATTGGTTCCAATGGGTGCGATTTAGACTCTCATAGTCCCTCGTGCATTACTTTATATTGACAACTGTGTTGTTTTTTCCTTCTTTCTCATTACTTATCTAATCTAAACTTTATTTATGTTTATTTCAGGTGAAGACTGCGATATTGAACGAATCGATCCCAGGAAAACAGATCCCGAATATTTTGAATACGATTGCCTCACCGTCGAAGAGGTCGAAAAACTTCTGAACGAATCAGTCGAAAAACTCAACACAATCCTTCAAATTACACCATCACTCGCAAAAGTTCTATTACTCGAACACAAATGGAATAATCAAGCAATAGTGGACAAGTACCGCGAAAATGCATCCGCACTTCTCATATCGGCTCGAATCAAACCGCCTCCAACGACATCGAGTGCCGTGATCACGTTCGCGTCGTTTAGTAGTTCCTCATACAAGCATATAGCCGCACCCACATCGTCCATCAGCTGCACGAACATTTATCGAAGTCAAATGTGTCCCGTATGTGCTTCCACACAGCTAGGTGACAAATTCTACGCACTATCATGTAGTCACTCGTTTTGTAAAGACTGTTGGTCGATGTATTTCGAAACACAAATCTTCCAGGGTATATCCACTCAGATAGGTTGCATGGCACAAATGTGTAATGTGCGCGTTCCAGAAGATCTCGTTCTAAATCTGGTAACGCGACCAGTTATGCGTGACAAATACCAACAGTTCGCTTTTAAAGACTACGTAAAGTCTCACCCAGAGCTGCGCTTTTGTCCGGGTCCGAATTGTCAAATAATCGTTCGCTCTGGGGAGATATGCGCTAAACGGGCAATCTGTAAGGTATGCAAAACGTCGTTCTGTTTCAAGTGCGGCATGGACTATCATGCGCCCACCGATTGTCAAATTATCAAGAAGTGGCTAACCAAATGCGCAGATGACAGTGAAACAGCGAACTACATCAGTGCCAATACCAAAGACTGTCCCAAGTGTCATATTTGCATTGAGAAGAACGGTGGCTGCAACCACATGCAGTGCTTCAACTGCAAACATGACTTTTGCTGGATGTGTCTTGGTGATTGGAAGACCCATGGTTCGGAGTACTATGAGTGCTCTCGTTACAAAGACAATCCGAATATTGCGAATGAATCGGTGCATGTGCAGGCGCGCGAAGCACTCAAGAAGTACCTTCACTATTACGAACGCTGGGAGAATCACTCGAAGAGTTTGCAATTAGAACAACAGACACTGGATCGTCTGAAAGCAAGAGTGAACGAGAAGGTGATGAAGGGACGCGGTACATGGATTGATTGGCAGTATTTATTCAACGCAGCTTCACTATTAGCCAAGTGCAGATATACTCTGCAGTATACCTATCCGTATGCTTATTTCATGGAGGCTGGACCTAGGAAGGTTCTCTTCGAATATCAGCAGGTAAGAGACTTTAATTATTTCATTCTACTTATATTCTGTTTGGCCATGACGACAGTAAATATACCTTGTTTCGATCTTGATTGCGCAAATCGATCGCTTCGTTCTACCATTGATGTCGATTTGGTCTCCATTTCCAAGAATTTTTACTGAGAGTTCCTGGCATGTTAAGTCAAACAACAAACTGCAAATGCTAACACAGTCTTGGACACACAGTATACAGGCTAGGAGATACACCAAACCAAACAGTATGGCTCTACTGCAAACGTTTCAAAACAAAACGCTAAGAGATGTTGTGAGTGCTTCATGGTATATAAGGAATAGTGATGTTCCAATTTTTGATGACTCGGTCTAATATGTGCGGCGTTATTGCAGCAATAGCGTCTCGAGCGTCTCGAGCCAGCTCGTCCTCATTGATTGGCTTGTTAGCGTAGTCACAATGATCGCGGTGGCCAATTGATGATGACCCAGTCGCCAAATATCTACTTCACACCTCGCTTATAGCTCGGATATATCGATGCTGTCGAGTTCTGGCCAGAGAAAATCGGTTAACATTGATCTGTACCCGAGACGGTAACGGTGTCTCCTTCCTCTTTGCCATAAACCGCACCAAACAGTCACTTTTTGTAAATGCATTGGTCCTTAGTCGAACACCTGTGCTTAGAGTTCGCTCCAATAACAGGAATTCTGCTTGTTGACACAGCTGCTGAGCCAGAAATGGTCCTGGTCTGAGAAGAGAAATTTCAAGCGAAGTCACAGCGTTGTCTATTGTCGTTGGGCTTCAAAATAAGCTGGAAGTCCAATTCAGTGGCTCAATGCCGAAACGACATTTCTGGATCTTCTTCGATGGTGAAGGCTACGACACCTTTGTTTTTTCATTTCGCATCAAACTCCTTTTGGTTTGTGGCGTAAGGTCCAAAATAGTGTCCTCACGCTCGAACTCTTCCACGGTGCGATGAATTGAATGCCCAAGCCATAATGACGAATGACCTCACGAGCTCATCCACTTTATTAATGGATGGTATCAGTCCATACCGGGGCTTAAGTAATAGGAGGCGCTGTCCACCGATGTTTGACATCATTCTTCCTAGTGCAGTTAGAAGCTTTTTGTAACGCATTCCCAAAAGGTTATCCCCAAGTAAAGCGTAAGTTGTTGATCTTATTTTTGATTTTGCAGCACGACTAGGAGTTTACTACACTTAACAGAATCCAAACTAAATGCACCAACCTAACCCACATAATCTTCTTTTGCATTACAGGCTCAACTTGAAGCCGAAATTGAGAATCTCTCCTGGAAAATCGAGCGTGCGGAAACGACTGACTTAGGAGATTTGGAAAACCAAATGGACATCGCCGAGAAAAGACGAACAACACTTCTGAAGGACTTCTTCCCCACAGATACGTTATAATAAACTTCCAGCTTCCGATACAAGGAAAAGTTTTCCCTAATTCACATTAATGTTTCCCCTAGTTAAGATTTTATAATGTACAACCACCATAACTGATCATCGTATACATAGGCATCAGCAATTATTAAAATTTCAATTATTAACGCAGAAAGGCCGGCACTTTGAGACCTTTACATGCTTTATCGTATGCTAAGTGAAAATCCTTTTTAATCTTTCGAATATCTTTTCTCTAATTGTACAAATTCTTCGTTAAGTGTATATTGGACATGATTTGTTTTTTTTTTCTTTAGTTTTTCTATTGCTTAACTCATCAGAATCGCATGTTTTTGTTTCAATTGTGTGATCGTGTTGTTGTGAAGCTGAAGGAGGAGAGTATTATTATTATTAGCAGTTTGACTGAGTGCGTAACAAGCAAATTAAACACAAACAAAACAAAACATCAGTATGTACCATGCATACATATGCATATGGATACAATTTTGCAATCGAAATTGTGGAAAGATTTGTTTTGTTTGTGCTTCTTTTGTGCACACATTAACCTTTGCAATGATACTTTAATTATTTTGTATATGTAATTTGTTTTTCTTATTATTTTATTAAAATTTTAACAAATCATATATATATATATATATTATACACGCATACATACATATATATTCATATGATTTCATTTAGCATGTAAGTGTAATCAAAACGATTAAGATGAAGGAGGAAATCATAGTTTATTTATTAAATGAAAATAAGAATAAAAATTATTTAGTTGATTTTATAATAAGCAACAGAAACAAAACAGAAATGAAAGTAACAGTAGTTAAATCTCTAAAGAAAAACAAACTAAATCTAAAATATTGATCATTTGAAGGAAACTGAAGTCGCAAATAAAGTGTATATGTAATAAGAAGTTTTCGATCTTATTTGCTTTGTCTCATGGTTCCACTGCGAAGATTCGTGCCAACACTTGTTTGTTTGTCACCTCCTACTGCCTGCTGTTGGAGGATTGACCCATTCCCTTCAATTCGATAACCACGTCAAGCTATCATATTCTGCAGGCATCGTTCCTGTCCAATCCCAGAAAAGGGTGATAAAACCTCTCGTTCAAACTACCGATCCATAGCTCGAACATCAGTGCTCTCTAAGGTCAGGGAAAGTATTGTTAACTTCTCAATAGACATCGTCGGAAGAAAATCTGACTGCCTGCTCAGCAATTAGGCTGAGAAGCTCTATTCAATGAAAGGAGCAATCCACAGGACATGCCAGCATATTATTGATAGATCGTCACACAGGTCACAGGCCACTTGCCCTTCGAACACAATTTCGGTAGTGGCTATAAAATTTCTTTAGCCAACAGAGCCGAATGGACTCAACATGAGATCTTGTACCACGAATCGCTGTCAATTTTTACGGATGGGTCTAAAACTAAGGACGGAGTCGGAGACAGAGTTTTCTCAGAGGACTTAGGCATCCTCCTCCCACACTATAGCAGCGTTTTTCAAGACGAAATCTACGCCATTCTCTAAGCAGCTGATTGGCTGGCGGCTAATGCAGTATCAGAATCGAATATTGTCATCTACATCGACAGTCAAGCAGCCATCAAATCTCTCGCATGCAGCACTATGAGATCTAAGGCAGTGAAAGGCTGCCGGGTAGTACAATCTCCCCCATTGCTGGGTACCAGGTCACTGTGACATACCGGGAAATTGTGAAGCTGACGCATTGGCTAAAAGAGGCTCCTCTGGTTTAGATAGCATAAACGTCACCGACATCAAGGCGCCAACTTAAGAACAATCGCGGGCTATAGTGTCGCCAAAACTGTTCAAGGGACGGCTCATTCCTTCCTTTCCGGTCGTCTTAATGCACATTGTTGTGCTGTAAGGATTCAGCTATAGAGTTTGTCGATTAGATTGTATAATCGGATGTAGTCTCCTCGAATAGTTTTAAATTTTGGTCACAGAATATGAAAAGCTACTCTACGAGATCATTGGTTGACGAATTGTTTAACAACGAACATTTATTTAGACCATGAAATCTTACTGGAACTACAAGAAACAACGTATAATGTTTTCTTTTTCTATATTCTCGGCTCTTCGGAAAAAAGGACCTAAAATATAAAGGTGGCGGAGGGGTAGCAGACATACCCTTGTGTCCAGGAGAAATTTAACTTAAAATTGTCTGTTTAGCGTGTACCAGCTAGACATCTACTCCATCTACTCAAACAAGAGTTGAGAGCTTCAAACCAAAGAAATTCGGATACTTCTCTAGGAATCCGAAGCATTTCCCGTCGCTGATGGTCACCTTAGAGAGAGTTTGATTCCTTATAATCAACTGCATTCATTTTTTGTTTCCCAGTGATTCTATGTCGCTTCAAAGGCAGGAGGCATCACCGAACGAACTTGCAATTTGTCTCAAAACGATAAGGCCTCTAGTGCTGCCCCAAAGATGCAGATAGCTTTATCGGCGTATTGTCCCATTGATGTGGTGGATATGCCAATTTTTGCAACCTGGTAGGGAGATGGGTTGCAAATACCGGCAATGGTTTTGTAATTTTGTCGTAGAGAGCGCACGCTGTTGTCACAAAAGATTGCATTCAAGCGCAATTCCTGTATAGTAAATGGTCACCCTGGTCATTAGAGAAGACAGCCACGTAACATTTCTACAATATTTATCTATTTCCTTCACAAGTTTTATATATTTATGTACATTTCAAAACAAAGACCACTATACTCCGTGGGCCCCTAAAACAATACGTGCTTACAGAGTAGATAAAGTTTTCTTAAACATTATAACGATTTTTTTTTTTTTTTTGTTATTGGATGCTGATTTAACCCCGACTGTAGTTGTGTTCCATAATGGCTGCGGCATCGATTACTCCCACTACACCGCCACAGAACTCGTGTGACTCAAAGCCGCTAAATTGATCGAACACCACTCGACAGACCCCGCATTCATACATTCTCCTGCAAAACAAAACAAATGAATTTGCATCTCCTCTCACTGGAAATGTTCTTACAAAACTTACATTGGCTCCAGTTTGACCTTAGCTAATGCAGCGCCATACGTTCTGTAACATAAACAAATAAATAATAATTATACAAACGCACTCTTGGACTCACAGTGGTTGATCTATTTTAACCTTTGCCAATGCAGCATCCGCCGCCTCCTGCCTCGCCATTTCTTTTTGATGTTTGGTCAGATGCTTCTTGTAGTTCTGCGATTGTATGAATGACTTTTGGCACACACCGCACACGTAGGGTCGATAGCCTTGATGGGCCATCATATGTTTCTTCAGATTGATGCGCTGGGAGAATGAACGACTGCATCTTTCACACTGAAATGGTTTCTCGCCGGTATGGATGAGTTCATGGCGTCGTAGATTACCCTGTTGCGTGAAGGACTTCTCACATAATTGGCACTGATACGGCCGTTCACCATTGTGTACAGAATAGTGGCGTTGTAAATTAACCGCCTGTGCAAATGATTTATTACATTCGGAACAGATATGCGGGCGAACATCATTGTGAACTTTCATATGACGCTCTAGGTTACCGTGGTTGGCGAATGTTTTTTGGCACAAATTACAAACGTAGCTATTCTCGGCTGGATTGTGATCATGTTTTTCCTTTTTGTGCATCAATTGGTCGTGTTTTGAGGTAAACGTCTGCAATTGAATGGGTTTTGTTAGTAAATGGAACGCGGGAGTGACATGGTTGGTAGGATTACCTGCTTGCAACGTCGACAAGTATATATTTGCTTGCACAGATCGTCCAATAGTTCTGACGCCATATGCTATGCTTTCATTGGGTTCATTGAAAGTGCTGTTTCAGCTAGAGATCTAGAAATGTTGAAGAAAAATTTAAATAGTATTGTCGGAGCAAATGTGGGTTTAAAAAAGTCAATCATAAGGATGGAGCTGATATTCATACGTTAACAAAGCATCAATTACAAGCTCACTTCTTGGTTGGACGTTCGATATTAGTAACATTTATAGCTCGGGCTTTTTGTGTACGACAAACTGGAACATGGAAAAGATGAAATATAGAACACAGCACCATCACCAGGTTGGCAAATACGTCTTCTGAGTATGTCATCCATTACAGACTTGAACTCCAAATTACATTCTAGAGAGAGCTAGACAAACGGTGAAGTCATCAACCCCGATTCCATATTCTTCTTCTCGAACGGGACACGCAATGGGCGAGAGTTAGCTGGAATAGGCTGGGAGTTAAATGACCTACCAACAGATCACTCACTCCTTCCATCCGAAATTTGTTTGGATTTTCACAACATAGCCAACGCAAGGTTGAGTGCACTCTCATCATACTGCGTTGTGAAACTACTTTGGCCCCAAATCAACAAACAACGGACCGGAGAAGACCACAGCCGTCCCTCCTAACAGGTTACAACCCAATGGCGGCCAAACTTAGAAGAATGGAAATCAGCACAATAGACCTATACAGAGGGTGTAGCGAGACAGATGTAGAGAAAGACACAACATACATTATGTACTTCCTCTACAAATGCCCAAGTCTCAACAGAACAAGATACTTTACCTCCGGAAAAGAATTTTTTAACGAGCTCAGCGAAACCTAAAACCACCCTAAAATTCAGCACGAAAAAAGGGTAGTTTAGGAGAGCCATTCCCGTCATGGACTAATTGTTGGGTTGCGCTGCAATACGAGAAACGTTTAGTTGCGAAAAAACTGTTTAGTTTTCAATATTCGATTCATTTCTGCGATACAAATGTGAGCTTCTCGCAAACCTCCCGGAAACTCCTCGCATCCAAACTTTTCTGACTACTTTTCAAGCGATTCTGGGAGGAAGTATTCATTGTTTTTGTTCTTTTTTCTGATCAGTACCTCACTGAGCGTACAATCTCACATGTCGCATCAAATCGCTTTGTCGTGTCACTGTGCACACACCCTTAGACTAATTCTCGTTCTCTCTGGAATCCGTTGAGATCCAATGAGGATCCACTCCTATGACCCCAGTCATCCAAACAAACCTTCCTATCTGACTATAACTAAACTAGATTCGTATAGAAATCGATTTTCAAGTTTTTCTATCTTACATCCTTAGAGTTAGACATGGAATCTGTTCAGAGAAAAGAGATACTTAACAAAAAAAAAAAACAGAATCCACCATCAACGACTGCCTGTTACAATGACCTTATTTCATCGGCCTCTTCACCGTCGTTATAACCGATTTCCACTGTATGTCACGTCGAAGGAGGATTACTGACTTCTGGCTTTTCATTTCCACCAATTCAACAGTCGTCTCCAAGAATCACCTGCAAGTCGCTACTTTTTGTTTTTCTTTTCAATTTAATCACACTCACCGTTGACCATACGATCTACATAGATCTAGTCCCTACCTACAATTGAAATTGATAATGCTAGTCCTACAGACTATGCACGTTGAGAGTATATTGTGCATATCGCGCAGTATCTAGCGATGCAGCATATCCCATTGCAGGAATGGTTCCCATTCACATGTTATCAGATGAAATGCAGAGCATAAATGAAAAGAAAAACAAAGTGGGCGACGAGAATGGTCAAATGAACACCACTGAAGGAATAAATGGCCTAAGCGAATCAGAACGAACTACCAGGCTACAAAAATTGCAGCAACTGTGGAATGCATCAAATAAAGATCGATGGACGTACCACCGACTTATCCCGACAATCAACGACTAGATAGTACGCAAACACGGAGATCTAAAATTCCACATGACTCAAATGCTAAGGATGCTTTCGTGCCTACTTACATAAGTTTAAATCCGACGATATACCCAATTGCCCGTTCTGAGAGGTTCAAAGAGAAATCCTAAATAGGGAATTGGAAGAAATACCAAACCCTGAAAACATAGTAAGCCACAGGCTACAGGCTACACCAGGCAGGCTACAGTCGCAAGCAAAGTGGGATGCAATATACAATATACATTTCGAATGAACTTAGACGAATGGAGAAGGAAGCAGAGATGAAGAGAGGAGAAGGATAGTCCAAGACTTTTGAAGAAAGTAATAATTACTAAATCTCGCAAAAACTCGAGAACGGCTCAACGGATTTGGATGATTCTTGTTTTGTTTTGTGGTTTAGGAAACCAGAAATTTCAGAAAAACGAAAAAATCTAAATTTGCGTTTTGTATGGGAGTGCACAGTCAGTTAAATGCGCGGTGATCTACTTCAAGATCTACTTAGACATAAAATGAATACAATTACGTTCGAGAGCGACTGAAGATAAACGACAAGCGAATGAATTCAGAATGCCACAAGGTCATGTACATATTTCAAACACAATCGCTGGCTTGACACAATGAACATGACCGATTGGGCTGACGTGGTCCTCCTATAACCCTGGAACAAGTGGGATTTAATTACGACTCGGAAATCGATTGCAGTGCGGACAGAACAGCAACGATTCGAGAAATGTCACTCGTTTGTCTGCAGTGTAATGTGTTGCAATTCAGCGGCAAATCTCCTGAATTGTGTTGTGCAGCTGGGAAAGTGAAATCGCCACCATTGGTCCCGCCATTACACTCATTGGCTTCTGGAACATGAAGTGATTTCCTGGCAGACATAGGTACTAGGTACATAATTACGTACAACATAATCCTCTTTCGGATTATTCGCCATTCACATCATTCCAGATTCAAGCACAAATATACCACTCAGTAGGAACGCTTTTAGGTGGTTCAACGCTCACCGGGCCATCCAGTTTGCAATAAAAACGAAACCCCAACTCAGTCCTTAACAATTGCGCAATATTATTCCAAATCTCCTGACCTACAAACAGGTTCCCGAGTGCAAGTCCAAAAAGCAGTCACCCTCCTATTTTCAACATCGGCACGGCATTCAATTGCCGGCTTTTCTATCGCAAAAAAAAAGAAAAATAATAACAAACCTGTCTTGTTCTTCTTCACGAAGAAGAATTACTTCATCTTTGCCTCTGAAGAAGAAAAAAAAACTGCTGCTGCTTCTTCTTATTTATTGTTTTGGTATATAGATACGTGATAAGCTATTATCGCGGCCTTTTACGTGTTCTCGCTACCGCCGTGGATTGGTAGTTATCAATTATTCTTAAGACGCTGCTCAGTAGTTAATCAATTAGTTTAGCGGTTTAGTTAACTGGGAACACAAGTTATTTTAAGAATTTAATGAATTTTGCAGAAAGTGGAAAAAAATTATTAGCTCTTCAGACTCTTGTGATACTTCAGTGGAACTGTCAATGTCAGTTTTGACAGTTCGGAGGTAGTACTCAAGGCGGTGGGAACGGTTTTGATGGATATTATTCGAATTAAGTTGAATATATGGAATACAGTTTGTAATCGCCCAACTATGTAAGTAACTTGTAGGCTTAATTACAAATGGAGTCCTTCCTACATATGTTTGTACATACATACATCGAAGCTTACATTGAACTGCAGAGGCTGGGTGGCAGTGATGTGGAGGATGACGCGACACACTTCCACTGCGAATGTCCAAGTCTCAGCAGAATCAGACCCCAAACCTTCGGAAAAACATTCTTCGACCAACTTTACGAATTAACTAACATGCCTACTTAAATGTCAAACTAGAACAGGGTGGTTCAGGAGGGCCGCTCCCGAGATGTACTAATCCCACACCGGGAAACTGAATGGATCCGTTGAGATCCGAGTGAGACTGCGACCTCTTCATGCTCATGGTATTGCTGTCACCCCCTTAACCTAACCTAGTCAAACGCGGCAGGGATATGAGGGAATAACTTGCTGAAAGCCTACTTCATACAGCAAATACACAAAACAAGCATTTGACATGTGGTACATGGAAGCTACATGCTGGCCAAAACTTGCTCGTGTGGGCCTTTAATCTCGCTTCAAAGCGTCTACTCCCGAACAGCATTGTGGAAGTGTATTCTTCCTGTTGGTCTATTTTTCTAAGCTTGGTGGACAAGCAGTGTCACTCGCTACACCAGTCTGTCTCTGCTCTAAGTCTCGTCCTCCATTAAACACTACCAACGCCAAAATACCCTCTCGCGGCAAATAGATAATATTCATGTCATGCGACATTTGACATTTAACTGTCAAATTACAAAATTTACATTTTGATTTTCTCATATGGTCGAGCGAGAGGCGGTCCGGTGAAAATTTATATTTTTAATAAAATCAATTTTATAACTGAAACAAAATGATTCAACAACAACGGCAAAGAATTGAGCAGGGGGTCACTCAAATGATTGACGACTTGGACAAATCACATCTACGCAAAATGCAGGTAATAATACTGAATGTTGCGTGATATTTGTAAGGTTATGATCGCTGGAGCTGATTAGGTCTTGTGGATAATCCAATATTTTTCTTGTATCTCCTATTAAAGACAGACATGCACTTATGTGCCGCGAAATGCTGCCAGGATATGAATTCAAGTGTCGATGCCGTTCAAAATTGTGTCGATAGGTGTTCGCGCCCCATCACGAATGCGCAAAATTACGTCCAACACGAACTAGCCGAGTTCCAGGGAAGATTGCAGAGATGTGTTATGGTAATAGTTTGTGACTGATGTCAGAAGGGGTTTCATAATGAATATTGGATCGTTATAGCAATGCAATGATGATGTGAAAGTTAAGATGCCACCTAGTCCTAGTGAATCGGACATAGCGAAGTACACCGACCAGTTTGAGCGATGTGCAGTTCAATGCGTGGACAAGCATATCGGTCTGATACCCAGCATGATGAAGACGATGAGGGCGGTTCTAGCGAAAGGTGCGGACGGCATACCAAACGTGTAAAGTGGGGAATATTATTGGGCTACGCTTACTACTGGATATTGATTTTTTGTTAACAATAAAATTGAGTACAGGACTTGTCCTATCGCAAAGGACGTTTGCGTCTTATTGTTGTTCTGGAATGACTGGGATAATCTACTCTAATCGGATGAGTGTTACAAATCATCTACGAGGTGGTGGACACCCACTTACCCGGTCATACGCTTTTCCATAATCAGGCTTAAAAGTTTGCTGTGCACGACTGTTTATGAATTCAGGATCCTTCTGTTTGAAAGTCTCTTGAATCTTGAACATCGTAGGGGCACTATGACGGCCTATTATGTCGATGGTCATTTGTGTGTTGTCCAGCCGTGTTTGTTGAAGCTAATGACTTGCAGTACACATGACGAAATCCGGTACACTTTTAGGAAAGTTCAAAAATAAACCCACGATGGATCCATTAATGGTCGGAGTGTTGGCTGTAAATGCGGCCAGTCTGTTGTACCTACCTAGGACAATTCAGGAAAACTGTTTCCAGATTACATACTGTAATCGATGTTTTCCAGTGCCACAACCGAATTGTTGCAATTTAGAGTTCAAGACGAAGAAGATGATGAAAAGACGACAACTCTTCACTTGAAATTCGTTGATATTTTCAAGGATTTCAGTCGATTCCGGAAAGGAAGGGACACAGGTTTTAGTCGTTCACACAGTACGTTGGATAGGATCTTAGTTTAGTTTGGTTGGAGTGGCTGCCAGTAAGTGATACTTAGACCAATAGTAGGTCTGTAGTGATACCACGTACATCGCAGCTGTAAGTTCGATTTCGTTAACACTAATTCTAATGAATCCTAAAAGACTTGATGTCTGTATCCGTCAGACCACTTAGATCGTTAAGGAAAAATGCTCATAAGTGAATGTTTCTAAAGCAGGAGTTAGATAGGAACAAACGGGAATGGTTCCCTCTTCTTCATCAATGCAGCTTCAGCAAAATTCATTCGTAAAAAGGCCTACCCTCGTCCGGCGAAATGGAAGAGTTGTTGCTAATTTGGCAAGTCCATCGCGTTTATAGTTCCTTGGAATGGCCCGGCACAGGTGAATGTTAAACAGCTCCTTCATCTCCGTAAAGGACGAACGGCAGTTTGAAATTGAGTAAAGGTCGATTCCAAGGATTTGAAGAGGCTTGGGTACGTTTGTTAAGCAATAATTTCCGTCTGGAATACACTACATCACTCGATGTACTCCGAAGATTTGATTATGTTCAGAATGGACGCATGGACAAAATCTTTTCTTGACCACTGGAGGGTAGCTTCGAGGCGAACAGCTGCACTAGCTGCCAATTGCTTGCCAAACATGTCTACCTGCTACAAAGTGCTCTGTCCATTGGACCGGGCTCAGATAATCACAGCTAGTGACTTTATCCAGAGCCGCCCCCGAGACGAACACATGTAAGTATCGGTCTTATAACCGAAATGCAGCTTCAGTGCGTTATTCGAGGTTGCAGACCCCAGCTATTTTCGAAATCTTTTTTGCACGAGAAAAGTGTGAATGTGGCTTCCCTATCTAGGGTGAAACCCAGATATTTTGGCTTTTATAGCGAGGACTAATCTGACACCATTAAGAGAGGAATGTTATATTTCCTAGTTCAGTCTTGTGGGAGTTTACATCTAAACCACACCGAACCGTCCATTTACTTAGTTGATTTAGCGCGTTTTGGAAAAGCTCAGAGTATTTAGGTGTTTACCCAAGACAGACAAGGCAATGTCGTTTGCATCCGCGCTTACTATGCATCCCTCGCGCTCCATTATTATCAATAGTTGCACGACTTTTAAAAGAAGAGAGAATACAACATCGCTTTACGAAGTGTTTCTACTAAGAGATCTTCGAGTGGATATCCCACCCAGCTTGGAATTGATAACTCTGCAAGTGAGCAATAGACTGATCACAGTTCATAGTGTGTCTGCAAATGCTGATGTATTGACATTGTTAAAACCAACTTCTGTGTCCGGAAAGGCAACCATTGTGTTACTCCTCTTGAAACAGGGAATATTCAATGTAACGCACTACAGAGTTTCCACTAATTTGCCCTTGTAGTATGGATAGGATCTTATATGCAACATTAAGCAGGCATATTCCTGTGAGATGTGGGTTCTCCTCTTCTCCTATCATTCTTTCTGCTCATTATATTGTGAGTGGATGTGCTGCTAAATACATCTACTTTACCTTGCGCTTAGGTGACTAGGTTTCCTTCACTGTTTCGGGATTCTTTACTTTTAATTAGGAACTTGTTCTTCCGTTCGTCCGTTCTCCTAACTCGACATTCTGTTATCGTTCCCGTTGTGTTGCACTTCAAAGCTTGTAGGTCCGCATTTTCAGTCCTTTTTCCAGTAGATGCATTCATCATGATAACAAGGTCCTTTCCGGTGATAGCTATGTACTAACGTAGAGTGGTCTTGGGTACATCTGTGATAATGTCGTAATACTTTTTCCACAGATAGCTGGCGTTTTGTGTATGGTGGATGCACAGGGGATAGGCTCTCGCTACTCCAGTTGTGCTAATTTGTCCAACTTTGGATTGCTTCTCGCTGAACAGTGTGGCAGGTTAACAGAATATCAGCAACGTTTCGTCGGTCCTTGACAATTGACAAGGGACACCTTCTAGATTACAGCGATTGTTATTGGGCTTAAAATAATCATTTCTATGAGCTAGTGGACGATTTTTGTACGCTTCTTGTACAAATCTGTTGTTTTTCAAGGAAATGTATACATTTGTCGTATAACCTGAAGAACCTTTCTATACTCTCATGACCAACAGATAAATTCCGTTCTCCAATCGAAGCTCAGAACAAAATTTGTTCAAATAAATCAAAGAACAATAAAATAAAATAAAAATATATTCGTTGAATCAATAATCTTAATAAATGCTTAAACTAATTAAGTGTCTCATAAAAATGAATGGGCATCGTCCAGATTTATGTAAATCTTTCTCTACTAGTTGCTGGTCTTCGGTTGACGCTTTCCATATTTACTCCAGAAAGTCACTGGACACTCGATTTTCTTTCCCGAGTTTTTCTGGAACACCGAACACGAATTGAACGGTGGACAATACAAATGCAACGACACACAACCGTCCGTATGACTAGGGTTCTCAACACGATGCAAGCCTAAATTGTCTAAAAAAAAAAAAAAACAAAACAAATCTGTAAAATGGAAGCACTTTATTGAGAAAAAACTCTCCTCCTTACCGTTAATATAACACACGTCATTCAGCGCCATCGATGTCTTCCCCAACTCCTTGAGTTGATTGCCATCAAATTCTTCGTTGGTGGTATCATCTGAACTCCGTCCGATGTCTGCGACGGCATTGGTGATAGTCTCCTTGGAATCGGGCATTTGATATCGCGTCTCGGCCAATTCGCCTTTGAGAATTTTCATAAAACAATGAGAGTCCGAATGATCGTGAATTGCTGAGCCGTGACCTTCACCCCAACAGAGGATCATCAGATTGAATTTCCCATTACCAGCGTCAACTAGATTACGAGTGTATCTGCGAAAGAAATGCATTTCACTCTGGCGAATGAGTATCTTTTTTTAGTAACTTACTTGTAACGATCGAATTTGGCGAATTTGTGCCACTCCTTGGGACTGGACTTGTATGCCAATAGAATATGATTCACCATTTCGATGTTCACGTAGTTTGTTTCGAATTCTTTGTACAGGGCGGATATTAGGTCCTGCAGGGTGTCTATCGCAGGACCATACTTCAAGGGTTTCTCGATGCCACGGAAGTGATGCGTGACTTCTCGTAGATACTTCTCCTGCTCATTGTCATTGTTGTTGACTTTGGACAAAGCCATCTCAAACGCTGAGCGAACCTTAAAGGGAAGCGGAAGGAAGTGTAAATTTTACAAAATTATACCAAGTTAGGTGAATGGAGAGATAAGGAACTGAAAACGACGTGGAAGCTTAGTGAGAAGTCACTATGAGTAGGAAATGAAAGACTCTGTGTTATCACAGAAGAAAGGAAGAAAAACTTCATCAATGTTGTTCTTAAGGCACTTCTAAGGAATAAGAGTTGGGATCTTGTCTAGGCCTACATCTATGATCAAAGGTCAAAGCGTTATGTACCTCAAAGCAACTCCAGTATTTCAAGTTCAAAGGTCCAAGTGGATGGTGGGCTTGAATAATATAGGAATTATTTTACCTCTCTCTAGATCAGCAAACTACCAGCAACTCTGGCCAAGAAAATAGAGCAGACTATGACCATATTTCCTGTGCGTATCAATCCTAAAGTATAGAAATAAATTGATTACGACGGAAATCCTTGATGGCAAAATGGGCTTAAAACCCTACTTCGCTGCCTGGTTACAAAGAAATTGTAAGCCACATTATTATGTGGAGGTAGTAACCCTTGACAGAATATTTAGAATAAACCGTCTGTGCCTGAATTAGCAAAGGGGTATTTTTGGTGAACGTTTAGAAGTAAACTTTTGAAAGGTATGCGGTACAACTGGCTTAATCTAATGCTTAACCTTAGGTTTGGCAGTCTATTAACTTTTCCATTTATTGGGTCTGTAGGACCCCTGACAAGTTTTGATTTAATTTTAAAGGCAGGACTAGATTTTGAAAAAGGCAATATCAACGTGTGGTAGTACAATCATTGAAACCTATTTAGCATCTCATTCCCAGGTCCTCGGCTTAGAAAACGCTTCTTTAGTTAGAAAGTCTGGTTGAATTGGATAGTCCGAGAACTTCGAAGTAAGAAATCTTCAGTTTATTCGCTAAGCTCATACAGGGTTTCCAGTTTTCAGTTTATATTAGCCGAAGAGTACTGTTTGCGCCGGATTCTTTTACGAAAAGATCTACGGGCTTAAAATTGCTTATAGCTTCCAAAGAATCTGAATCTATAATTCGTGCAGTTGATATTTACTCCCAGGTACGTAGGTAAACTCCTTAACCACTTCAAAGTTATTGTTGCCAAATGTGATGTTTTGTCCTAGGCAGTGGATCGATGCTTCTTTGTTTATTACATAACAACAGGTACTTGGTGTTGTCCTCATTAACTTCACTTACTTTGGTGCCTGGCTCTGTATACTGTTTCTCTTTCGTTTGAAATATTCCAGCTGTGGCAATGTACATTAAATGGGACACCCATTCTGACCGCATGGATCCCAATGGGTTAGTGGCCAGTACATATTGCCAGAACTCTAGGAATATCCGTCTGGTTTTGTTTAGAAGTTCTTGTGTTTTGGTTGTGCAGTATTCTGGCCACATCTGCGCAGATTTCGCACCCCCTGCCATCTACTATCAGCTTGCAAAGATTCTGATCTTAAGCACTCTAAGTAAGGTGGTTCGAGGTAGATCCCCAACTTGCTAATTCATTCACACGGTGATATACCTCGATTTTGCTCTGACCTGGAACCGAAAAGAAGCTGATTCTGACCGACGACCCAATGAAAAAAGTTCTTATTTTCATTCTTCTACAAGTTTCGATGATATAGTGATCGACAGAAAGTCTTGATAGCCCCTGGTTGTCAATAAGGATAGCTATGTTGTTATCGGGTGTAGCGGTTTGCTTAAGTATACGACAGGCAACGTCAGGAAGCCGGAAAGTCCTGAGGATATTCAGAGAATCAGAGAAAATCCTAGCTCCTACTCCACATTCCATTTTAAAACCATTTCGGTGTAAATTGTTGTTTTGAACCCGTTTGTTGGGCATCTGTCCGTGCCATCATTTTTTAACTTCACTCTGGGAGTTTTAAAGTCGGTAGGATTGGCTACCCAATTTCGACAGGATGCTGTTGTGACAATACAGTTTGGTACACCAGCATCCCTTTTCTTTTAGCCTGTTCTCATGGCCCCTGTTGCAATCCAGTGGCCCATTTGCTAAACATAATTCGTTAAATCGAATCCAAATTGTGAAACTCCCAGGAAGCAATGACTAACAACAGAACTACCGCACCGCCTTTACCCGTTGTGCAGCTCGATTCACCTTATATGGCCTATAGACATTACCACAGTTAGGTAAGCCTCTGGTTGATCTGTAACGCCATTCTTGATACATTCGTCCAAGGTAATTTAAAAAACAGTACAATGCCTAACTACTTGATGTAAATTCAGGATCTAATTCAGAATCCCAGTTGTGTTCTGGGAATGTTTGTACTTTGTGGTAAAAATTCTAAGCGTTAGATCACACAATCCAGCATTGGACTGCCTTCAACATACAAGAATAATCTTTGGAACAAGTCATTACACTCTTCTAAGAGATGGAAAGGATTGAGGAACTTCTGAGCTGTACTACAGCTTACAGTGGATTCCTGAAATGTCTGTTAGTCATAGGAAGATCTCCCAAAGCATGGAAATTTCAGTTTAAATTTCAAATGATAAAGTGAAAACCAATAACCACACAACTATGAATCTTATCAACATCTACTTCCAGGGAAACAAAGCCGGAAATAAAGTTTCCAAAACGGAAAACTACCAGGAAAGTATTTAAATTCATGTGTGTATCGCTGAGATGGGCAATATTATTGCTTTAAGCCCATTACGTACGAGTACGTTTCGAAGAGATTAGCTAACCGAACACCATACGAAAACAATCGAGACTTCCAAGCCCAAGACTTGGTGATAGTAAAATTACAATTAACACCATTGCATGTGTTAAACGTATGAACCTGATAACAGGGAACAAAAAACTGTTTTTGTTTTTCTGCAATATTGATAATAATACTAATTTTTGTTTTTTTTTTTTTTAAAAAAACCATGTACACATGCGAGTTTCTTTAAAAACTGAAATGGACTTCGTGTACCTTCTTCACGGGGAATATCATGCAAAACATTTGCTTTGTTTCCCCCCAAAAGCTATCGCCGGAAAGGTCGGTTTTGTAAACCCAAAACCTGATAAGTCGTCAGATACTCTCATTCTAGAATAATCTTAAAACATAAATTGAATATTTTGCTGGTGATTTACGCAGCTAGGTCGGGCCTTCTTTTCGATACTTATCAATCCGATCAGCACGGTACACGGTACTGACATCACAGGGACACTTGACACTTCGTCAAGATGTGCGTCATGGAACTGTGTTGATAACTTGAAACGTAGAAAAGGCAAAGATTCTTCCTAGGGGGGCCGCTCTCTCTTAATTGGCCACGCCTCTGGGACGTGGTCAGTCACTGTATTCAGTAGATCTTTAAACTTGACTATCAAAAGAAAAAGATGGGGGATTTTTGACACTAAGGAAAATTACGGTAACAACTTTTAGTGATAACATTGGCTTGAAACAGATCGTTTGAGTAAATGTATGAATTTACGTCTAAAAACGAATACGTTTTGTTTTAATCTAGAGTTCAAGAGATCTATAATCCGTTGCAAGCGGTTTTCAGCAGTTTCATTGAAGTCATTATGCCTACATATAGTACGTATGTGTACGTAGAGATGTCGCTGTGATTAGAAGGCTGTTGGGTGATGCAAATAAAATAATCATTTGATGTGTCTTACGATATGCTGGTCACGTAAGGTGTACTATTTTCATAATTTCCTTTTGTGCATTGTCCCTAAAATGGGAATCACTGGCTACATAGGTCTCAAGCCAAGCAAAGTATTTTTGAATTTCCATACAATTTCGGGGCAAAATATGTGTGCAATTCAAACTAAAACAGAAAATACAAATATTTGGGCAACGGGGCCTAGCTTCTGACAACTATTCATGTTAAGCATTTTATATTCTTTACACGAATCGATGGGACCTACTGTTTAATGTCGTGTCTGCTTCTCATATCAGTCATTTGCAAGAGGTGGGGCCATGTGAAAATTTTTAGGTGTTTTAGTGTTGGGATTCGAACCTTGAACCACTTGCTCCATAGTCCAACGCAATAACCACTTGCCACTTGAGCTAAAGCGCCCATCTACTTCTAAAAATACTTTTCTAAATATTGAATACCGCGTTAAGAAATGAAGCATAGCTTTCTATCAGGACAATGATATTCTTGGAAGTTTGTCAAACGTTCGAGAAAAACTGGACATTCAAATGTCCTCTATGGGACATCGTTTTTAAAGCGCGAAGAGTTTGCAGATTGTGTGTATAAAATCGATTTTTGGAATAGCCCACCAATAGCACGATCTTGGTGGCCAGTTCATATCACTATAACGCGAAATAACTCGTTCAGGAAATTTTTCTTGCAATAAGGCCAAAACGGGTCGTTTTGTGTAAGACGTGGCACCGTCTTGTTGACACCCCATGTCTTCTACATCCATAATTTTAAAGAGACAATTGGTCATTCAAACGCTTATGTTCAAGCATCCAATCGGCAAATGTTTTAGCACTCCGTGGTCAACTGGGTTCTATTCTTGAGTAAATTTGACTTTATAAGGGTTTAGGTGAAAATTCAAAATACTCCATAATGTGCCTTAAAATAAGTCCAAATGCTGGGCTCCCCCTGAATCGATATTTTCTGGAAAACGTGCATTTCGATGATTAAAAGGTCTTAGGAGATCTGTAACAGAGTTAGTCTCTTTGAATAGTTTTGTCTATAGAACGCTCAGATGGGCTATTATGTCGACGATTATCTCACCCCATTTATAGTTGTAGGGCAAGTCAGTAGTCCAAAGGCTAAGATTAAAATGGCTCATACTGAACGGACCATTCTGATTCACTGGCCATTTGCAATGTGGTATGGTAAGACGTCTCCACAAGTCACATAACGAAGTTCAGTAACCATGTTGTCTTGAGAAATGGACTAATCAGTTGGAAGGCTCTGAACATTTTCTGGGCCTATGTGAGGTTCAGGGAATATGGCATTAAGTCAGAGACCTCAAGACTAACATCAAACCCCAAACTGGCGGTATATTGATCAATTTAGAGCAGGCGTTTCCATGAAGGACATTAGAATGAAGTTATGTTTTCTAATAAATCCCATAAATGGTGCTTGAATCTGAAATACATTTGCTTTCCAGATTTAGTTAGATTCTGAATTAGATTACAAAACCTTCCGCAGCTTATAGTCAAGTCACTACAGCTTTAGGTACCTCATTGTTTATTGGTCTTTGCGATTTCGGTTAAAAAGAATGGCATAATCTACCCGATATCGGCAGATTATGCCCACCGAAGCTGTGCAAATATCAAAGTAGAATCCTTTAAGAAGGGAAACATATGGCTTAGAAAGCCTAGAAAGGTATCCTCACATCTTCCAGAGGACTTCGCGAGCCTGTTTTTCACTCTACCGTCTAAACCCAAACTAACTTATTGACCCTTAAGATAGCCAACGTAAATTTTACTGCCCTGAACAAGAAAGAATGCACTTTTTCAAGTAAAAAAAAAATAAATACTTGGCGCAATAGTTCGATGGGACCCAAGGCCTAGCTTCTCACAACCATTCGTATTGTGCAGGTTAAATTCTTTTCGAAGGGCAGATTGTTATTTGAAAAGCTTTCTCGCGACAGTTGTACTCTTGGATGTTTGTCAGACGGTCGCGAGAGGTGGTGCTGTGAAAAACTTTTAGGTGTTCCCCCCCTTGCTTCATAGTCCAACGCACTAACCACTGAGCCATGGCGCACTTTTGCAAGTGCTTGCTTAATTTTTCATAGCCTTGGGAGGGAGTAAAATTTAAGTATAGGTACCGTGAGATACAGTCATAACATGGAACATATGTAGATGTAAGCATTTTACTGAAAACTTCACCAAAAAGTGGGCATGGCTACATGCGATGTATAAGTGTATTGTATCTGAATATCGAAATATTTGGTCTTAATTAAAATTTTCGTTTTCAAGTACAAGTTATGAGAAAGAGCGTGTGGGAGTTAATTTTACTCCTAGTCAACTGTTACGGAGTACAATTAAAGGTTAGCTTTCTATGGTTAACATGAAATAATGTACACAGCTCTATAGGAGTGGAATGCTGTGCTGTACTGATGCAAAGAGTTCAACGTCTTGCCTAAGTCGTTATCATGAGTCGTAAGTGCCCATGTCTATTGAACTTTCCCTATTGGATAAAAGGAAATATTAGTTTGAAGAAGGAACAAGCTCTTGTAAGGCTCTGGGTTCAGTTCCGCGTTACTATTCGTGCTCCGTGTGTTGTTTTCTTTGCTTCAGTAGAAGTTGACTATAGTTTGATCGTCTTTCTCTGATGATTGTTAGGTACTCAGAAGATGTGCGACATTGAATATAATTACGTAACGCCCTTCCATATACACAGGTCTCCAGGCGCAATTGACTTTCAGTTGGTCTATGGGAGTCGTTAACAATTCCCGCCAACAAGGGCACCCATTTTCTTAACTACATAGGTTTCCAAATCAAATAAATCCGTTTATATGGCAATTAAAGAATGGTCAATAGCCTTTGGAAGGGTATACATTGATAAGCAAGTGTTGATTGAAGGATTTAAGAAAACGACTTTAGTGAGCATGGGAACAAAACAATGTTTAGGAAAATTGTAGAACAACTCAAAGTTTATCAACAATTTGTTTCAACTTCTAGTAAAAAATATTGCAAAAATCTCATTTTATTTAAGTGGGTGTGACTGTTCAAAACCTTGTATGGGGAAATCCATGTGATATATGTCCGTACTGCACATGTTCAGTGAAGGGATAGGTACGACGTAGCCAAGTACGTAGCCAATGTATAACTCATTCGTGCCGTGAGGCGCTATCGAGAAATACATACCGTAAGTGCCCTTTGACTAAAAATTCTGCTTTTCAGCCCAACAAATATGTAGATGTTGCCCGTGAATCAATCTCTTTCTTATTAATGCAAGACGTAGCAGTCATTGAAGCAAGGCCCACGAAGTGGAATCCTTTCTTCTTATGCAAAACAGCCCCAGGAGTCCTTCCACAGTTCTAAACTTGTTTCCCATTTAAAAACAAATGTTCTGCGTAATATTACTTTAGCTTACCAACTCTATAGTCTATGTCCCAAATGCTTTGCGTTTTCCTAAAAATAAGGACACAAGGTCATCAAAAATAACGAGAATCAATTTGAAAAACTGAGTTATCACCGAGTATTTCTGTGGTGTATCCACGAGGCACCAGAACATAGACTTTATCGACTGAAATGCAAATGAAGGTCTCCGTCAAGTCGAGGCATTGGTTAAAATCCCGATCGGATGGTTTCACGCATTGAGGTTATGTGGATATTTTTTGATGGCCAATGTTGAGTTCATCGGTTGGTTTCATCGACAAAAACCAACAACGACATCACCACCTATGAACATTGCGTCAGATAGTGTCTAGAACCGATTCCAAGCAATAGGAGATGTAAGATACAGATGAGTACAACGGCTTTGGTGGATGACGCTGGAGATAATTATATTGCATGCTGCTAGTTTTTAATGGTTTTGAATGTATAGAGTAAGGATAGTAAGGATAGAGACATTGACACAGAGTTCAGTCTGCTAATTGTGGCAAGCGGCAACTTATTTTAGGGCCACATAATAGCTTACCAGATTGATTCAAGGTATGGTCAGAACTAAAGCCGTAAAAAACATATAGCAACGAAGCCAGTCTTTTCAAAAGAATTAATCACAAACAGATTTGTATTTACCTTTAGTTTAATTCCAAAAAAACAGCAATGAAATCCACAAAAACTATATCCTTTTGCTTGTAGATAGTTGAAAAGATAGTCGTTTCTATATCCTTAACAAGTAAGATTTCTAATACTTTTCAAAAATACTATTTTCTCTAGTTCACTTCTCTCGCCAAGAGATGCACTTTTTGTTTTTCTTTTAAATATTTTAATCACAATCAGCGACTTGGTATCCGCGTTCTCAATTCAATGATTAAACGATTAATGAATAAAGCCGAAGTTTTTTGTTAAGAAAATCGATCGAGGAGATGTTTTTCTCGCTCATACACCAACCAAATAGATACGTATTTGTTGGTTTTTTGTTTCGAAATTGAAATCTGAACTTGTTATCTCGCTGGAAATAGACACATACTCGTACCCGCATTGGAAGAGCAAATCCAAAGTAATGTCCTATCACTCATTCAGTAAAAAACTTTTATTTCATATCAATTTAATGCAAATTACGCATTTTCCAAATAGGGGATACCCAGTGTTGGGTTTTATTCCTTTCTATCAGCGTAATCTTCGAAATGTGGTCCAATCTAGGTTAGGTAGCACAGCATCGAAGTGCATTCTATGCTTGCAGTTGCAAACAAAAAATGTATCTACAATCGATTATCAGTAAAGTTATAAAGCTAATTGATTAGTAATTTAATGGTTATAACTTGGATTAGCTTATCTCGTACCTAGTGATGGTTGATGTCGAAGTGATCCCCGCTAACCTTAGTGTTATCTCGCGCGATTCTCAATTTTTCGCATACATCAATCATAGAACAGATTTAGAGAATAATTTTGCACCTAATGTGCAATTGGAATGTAATTTGATTGACGTTGCTTATTGCATACGAAACGAAAGCATCGTGGAGTATATTTTTGTAATTATTGTGTAAAAATTGATTGTAGAATTGTGTGCACAAGTCAAGGACTGCTAACACGAGACTGTAAGGTTTTGCAAGTGATCGTGTTTGTAGCGTGCATTGCAAAATAATATTCACCTATGGATTCGCCAAACTTTGGCATTAACAATATGTGGTCGTAGCTTAACCGGATTCATCGACCCTTTTACTGAATCCTCACATGTCTCTAGTAAACCAGATGTAAAAACTGTCGTTCAAATATTTGTTCGATCCTCGATTCCATGTTCAACAAGTTCATTCAGGGAACAATATGGCCCAGCAATAAAAGACGGACAATCGCATTGTCCAACATCGCCTAAAGTTTAATGCAATATGCAATGCCACAGGGATCTGTGCTAGGACCATTATTGTGGAAGACTATGTATAATGTCGTGCAACGGCTCTGAAATGTGATACAGTCAGAAATTTTGCTGCGGAAATAGGGAGAGCAGGTCTGAGCAACTATTACAAAATGGAAACCAGTGCTTATAACAGTGTTGTGCTCTTTCTTTAACATGAAACGACACAGTTTCATAAGTTTTTCAAATGTTTACTTCTATCCTTAAGACATTTTTCATTACTTTTCGAAGATGATATCGGTCAAGTGGACCCCGCTTTTGTTGATCAATCGTTTTGGCGAGAACTTTCTCACTCGTCTCGAATATACCCTTTAAGAGCTTTCAGAGTTTGTGGCTTGTTCTCATAAATCTTGCCGGCCAGTGGAAATCGCAAAAACAAGACATTTAGGCGACTTGGAAACGTGTCCTTCAAAATGTCCATTGCCACGAAATGTGTGTGTGAGGTTGGACTGTCTTGTTGAGGTCACATGTCCTCCCACCCTGATTCATCAATTTGCGGCAGTAAATTACTCATGGTTTTGTATAGCTCACAAGTCACGAGCACTACGAGGCTTTTCGATACCTCTTCTGTCACATGTAGTTCAAGTCTCTTCGAGAGCCAAACGCCTAAACAGTTAAAAGCATTAGTTTCTGACTTGTTGACGTAGAACGGCCGGGAAATCTGCTCCAAAATTAACCTGAAACATAGTCATATAAAGTATTACGCTACCATAAGGAGTATAGCATCCCTTTACTTCACGCCATTTGCAAAAGTTATAGCATCTTCCAATAGGGTGATACAGATTTGGTACGATACATCTATGGAACCCAGGGCTTCGCACAACCATTCGTGTTGTGTTGTAAAATGTATTATTTTGAGAAAATTTCTCAGAACAGTTATACTCTCAGATGTTTGTCAGACGCTCGCGGGAGGTGAAGGACCGTGAAAGAAATTTAAGGTTTTGTCTAGGGATTGAACTTGGAACTCCTTGGTTCGTACAGATTACAACTTTCGCAAATAAGGCATATGGAACTGATTTTCCAATCCTTTGCATAGCATTCGTATAAGACAACTTCAGGAAAGTAAGCCTTCATTTGAAGCCGATAAGCCATTAACACTGTAAGGGAAATGAAATACGGAAAGTCCACCCACCTTGAATGAATCTGTTTATATAACAGTAGTAACAGTGTTTAACGGCAGTAGTAAAATATAGTCCAAATGATACATAAAAGCAGAGAAGTCCTAAAGATGCAGTAAGACCATCCGGAGATATACACACTGTGTTACGAAAGTGAGACAGTTTAGTGACAATAATGGAATAGACTATCCTCCGTAAAAATACCTACAATCCCTAACAATAACCCTGCATCTTTGCTGTGTCACTGGTCATTATAGACTTCTGAAAGCCTACCAAGTACCTACTCGAAATCATACAAAAATCATAAGTTGGAGAGTTTCTGCCACAGAGTTCATGCAGTCTCTGATGAACACCTATTTCGAATAGTGCAAGGACACATTTGGAAAAATGATTCAGTTCTGAACATGAGTAACATACATATGTACATCGTAGGATAGTAATCTCATATTCCACATATGTATAATGGCATGAATGTAGCTTCAATATAAAGAAAGAAAGTCAATTTCGTATCTCACACCGTTATTGTTTTATTTACATTTGTTTTCCTGTCATTCTTATCTGGGTAACCAGCACTGGGCGAACCCTTTATTTTATATATATAACTCTCAGTTATTAAATTCCGACTAAATCGCTGAGGAAATAGTAAATTTCCCTAAGCATTGTTATAGGTATTTTTTACTAAAAACCGTAAAAACGTATAAAACCTAAGCCAGGCATAAAACTTTGTCAAAATCGCTAGAGAGGTCTGGCCCCACATGCTTTATATACGAAGCCATTTAGGCTGCAATCAAGCCTATAGACTGAGTCTAATCTCAAGTTCGAAGTTTTTTTAAGAATGTAAGTAAAAATTTGAATTTAAATACAAAACACTACCAACAACTTAACAAGTTCATTGAACACCTTACGAGTATAAGTTTCTATTTACGGAAAATTGTTTATAAAGTAAAATTCTTACCATTTTTACGATGTTTTCTGCTGCTTTACCGGCCTCTGCGCTAATCGAAGTTCAATGTAAAGTGCAAATTACACTATAGTTTCACTTTCTATACACTCACACACGTTCCACACACAAAATAACTAACTCACTGCGATCAGTGCGTTCGTTTAGATACTCCTGAACTGCAGATACTCGAAGCAGATTGGTCGAAGGAAAGTCTTAAAGAGCACGCGTACGCACCTGTTGATGTCTACCGATGGATTGATGATGAAAGAAGAAATGGCTTTTGCATAGCTCCGCAGTGTGGTTACCTCCAGCCATTTATGCATCTCGTCCAATTTTAAGCTGTAAGCACATGGTTTACCATAAGAAAATCGAAAGAAAAAAAAACTAAGAAATCTCTTTGTGATACCTTTCTTCTGGTTTGGCCTGCGGCTGCGCGGCGGTATTTGTTTTCTTTTTCCTTTGATGGTTCACTCTCTTTTGATCGGGGGCTGGAATGATCATCTCTTCGATCGGTGACAACTGTACTATTTTCCCAGCTGTCCACAGGTAGGGGGTTTTACACTGTTTGTTTTGCTCCGTTGCTTCGTATCGAGTCCAGAATTTACCTGCTTCATTCGGTGGGTTAATGGTTAAAGAATGCCAACTATGTGGATGGAGTAGACAGCGTAGAGATTGAGATATCAACACACATCTCATAATGGTTTGACCATAGATACATGCCTTTAATTGGAAGAAAGTGGATCTGTTTTGCAATGCGTTTCCGCTGCCATGAATGGGTATTATATCATTTTTTCTTCTTTTCTCTGTTTGGGAAAAGATTGTTGTCATGTTGAGTAATTGTAGGCAAGATCAGCATTTTTTCTTTTTGTTTACATTGTGTTGGTTAGTTTAGGTCAAGCTGATTAGCTGTTTGTTTACCTTTTATCAGTCTATTCCTGATTTCTGTACATTTAGTTCGGAAAAGGGTCAAAATTCTTACATTCTGCTGAATGAATATGAATTTACTACGAAGGTTTTGACCTACGATCATGCCTAAGGCTTGTGTTGTTGTTTTGATACTGACTTGTTCGTTAACCCCTTTTGTGCATAACAAATCGGCTAAAATATTCATCAATTAGTCTCGTGATAGTTTGAAGAGTTTTTGGCAAAAAAAAAAAAACAAATTCTCAGTTCAAAAATAAATCAGATGTGTTTGATCAGAAGTAAAATAAGAAATTTTTCATTTAAATTCGGATTAAACCGTAACTTTTGGTGACTGGTGCCGGGTTGTCTGACTTTTGCATTGTGTGACATGCCATGGTGTCTGGCAGGGGTTTCTAAACCGAATTTACTGTTTAGATGACCTGACTAGCGTCATGTGGTGCCATTCGGTACCACGAACGATTTAGGAAAAATCAGTTCAAATGTTAACGGCCAAAAGGTAAGGTAAGGTGCGGCTTTTAGGAGAGAGAGTCTTAGGTGGTGAAAGGGTATGTCTATGGAATGGATTTCACGTTCACTAATGTTCAACTTGGATGGACTTTGTAGCACATACCGAAAGTCACGATAGAAGCTTCTTTTCGTACATATTTCCCCAATATTTAGGATGGGCAGGAAATTTAGAGTCTGAGACTCTAACTCTAACAAAAATAACCTCTGCCTCCACATTATCCACGTCTTCCACTGAATGAGAGAGATTGCCACGTCTACATTTTCATGGTTGCGCCTTCGACGATGGGGATAGGAGAACAAGATCAACAGTCTAATCTTTCTGGCAGTGCGAAAACTGAAGGGCTATCTGCGTGCTGCCTTTAAATGCTAAAAAGGATTCAGGCTAGATGATGCAGTATCATGTGAATTTTTTAACATTATATTTTAGGAAATTTTATTGCTTACAGGACACTGCGAGCTATTACTGTTGCATTTTCAAAGATTGAAATAGAAGTGACTAAAATGGATTTTGCTGTGAATGACGGCAAAACCTGTCAACAATGAAGTACACAACATCGACGAATCGGGCAGAGTGTCACAATAGACAGCCTGTTAAGGACTTCGTCTACCTCCTCTCCGCTATAAACTTTGACTATACTATTGGCTTCAGAGATCAAACGAAGAGTTACTTCTGCCAAAGGCAGTTTTTCTTAAGAAGCCAATTGAGTAGCAAGTTCTTGTGGTATTACCAAGCAGACTTTGTTTAAGACCCTCATCATCCCAGTTCTGCTTTATGGCACAGAAGCATTTTCAGCTCCGTTTGCGTTGGCGATCTTTCGAGGAGAAACGAAATCTACGACAAGCAGAACGAATCATCAACACTCCATTCCGAAGAATCTTCGATTCTAACTCAAAAGAAAAAGGTTGTAACCTCGCTTCATATGGCGCTTACAAGTGAAAGAAGATTTTCGACCATCCGACTGGAGACAGTTAGCCAAAGACCGCCCTAACTGGAGGGGCTTGTTATTTGAGGCGAATCTCCACCCAGGATTGTAGAGCTACGTACGTACGTAAGTGCTTAAGTCCAGCGTGCAAAGTGAACGATAGAACAATGTATGTATCTTTTGCATCATAGAACTGGGCCATATCTACTTCATAACTACTTGGAACGTCAGAACCCAAAGATTTTCAATAGTTTCATTACATAGTTCCCTAAAACTCCTGTGTTTACTGAGCTGAATTTCTGCTCCTAAACCTAGACCCTTGGTAGGCTATCTTTATGCGATGATATGGAACTCAAAGTTTCAGATACAAAAGGATACTCTGTTGACACCATTTCGCAATCGTTCACGAATAGTCAGAAAAATTTCCAAAATGGCAGAATTCACAACTAAAGGGTAAGTTCGACTCACTCCAGAAACGGCTTCAAAACACCACACCACCTAGAACATGAGGTCACCCGACATAATACAGACATCTTGGAGCCTAGTCTCAAGTCACAGGCATCGGGCATCTGAAGAAGCATTGTTCCGCCCCAAAACGTAGAGTCTATACAGCTACCCCCTAGCGCAGAAGAGTTGAGAAGGAATCAAACTCTTTTTGAATTAGTTGGAGGCAGCTCAAATACGTTGGAGTACTCCGAACGTGCACAGATGTTGTTCATGCTCTGATGAATTGTCAAATAATAATCGATCAGCACATCAAATAAACCTGTGGTAAGCCCATGGTGCCTCCTATAACAAGGCATGGCATGGAATGTTCAGTTTGTGGTCCAAGACTTTGTTCGTCCTTTCACCCTTTAGGACAGCATTCATTTCTGACTTCTCTAAGGAACACGAGTTTCTTGAAGTGCATCCGGACCAGTTTCAGACGTAAATTCGTCCTCTTTTTTTCATTGCTTAACGATAGCAATTGCAGGCATATCCGAGAAAAATGAATTTAAATTGTGCACTCCCCCCAACCGTAGATTATAAATCCTTAAATCAGATCCAGTTAACGCATAGAAATTGCAAAGAATTCTAAACACACGCATACTGAAAGTCCTTGCAAGCTTCAAACTCCTACGTACATATGTACGTATCTCTAGGAAAAAAAAATAAACTATCCTTCTACACATCATCCTTCACGGAGGCACAAGTGCATGTTTAACATGATTCCAACATCGTTGCACTACACTCGAGCACTACACAAGAGTTTAATATTTGTAATCAGATCCTGATAAAAAGTTTCCTCCTGTCTTCTCCTACAACTGGTCTTCCCCACTCGTCTCTTCCAAGATGTACGAGTATAGTTTGTGCATGGATGTGTAAGCAATGTCATGCTTCTAAAATGAGGTCGGTTTTCTTTTTTTGCTGGAAAACATCAAACACACTGAAACCAGTCTCAGCTGCTCCTGCAATGAAGCAAAAAGGATGTGAAGGAATATTTCTTATAGAATGACAGATTCAGGAATAGACTTCTCTTCTTCTCCTCGTCCTCTTCGTCTTCTTCTAATGAAAAACCGAGGTGAACTTGATGAATACAAATTTTAAACGAATCAGTCAAACTAAATTACACCACACTACATAGTATGGGTGAGGAGTATTTGAAGGTGTGAAGGTATTCCTTTGACATATTGTGGTTTGCAAGAAAGTCCTTGTCAGTGTCATGAGAATGATGATTTGCAGAATTCTCTAGATTGAGGAGTTACCAGCGAGGCTCACACTTGGGTGTTTAGAATTTTAATGAATAGAATATCCTGTTTTGACAGATTTCAAGGAACATAATTGGAATAAATGCATTCATACGTAATTTGAATAAATATTTCCGACAGACAGAAGGAGATTTCACATTCTTTAGAAGTTTGTACTGTATAGGATCCTTAAAAACACACCTATAGTATAGAAAGTGGGACCAAGGCCAAGGAACTGAAAGTGCACTGGTTGCCAAGAACATCCATGGTTGGTTGGTTGGTTGGTTAGACAATTTTGGTTTGATAAGCACGCTAAGGAAACAGAGAACTTAAAGACCGAACTTGACGTATGTAGTTCTATCCCTACGGAAACCCGCCAAAGAATCTATATATCCTACTGCTCATTCCTATTTCACCAAGAACAAGGGGACGATACGACTCCTTCTATTGAATGTATACCAAGTATTCGGCCATGGGTCCACGCTCAAACTGATGCTGATCTACAACTCCAGGTCATTTACGAAAAGGGAAACGGATATGGTAAACAGGGTGCTTGCAACAATGAAATCAAACATAAATACATGGTAAAAGGCACAAAGTTAGGAAACAGAACCAGGACAGACCAAATGGTTCGCCCAAATCAAGGAAGGAATGTAATTTTCATTCTATCTGAGATAGGGCTCCTAAACTTCCTCAACCACGAACTGGACCAAGTGAGGTGACATACGATTCTCTGCAAGTTTTTGCCAGCTATACTCCTGAAACCAATGAACCAACAAAGGGGGAATTCTGTATCTATCGGCATAAATGGGTCAAAGGCGAAAACAGCAAATAGCGACACACACCTTTCAAGCGGTGGCCCTGACATGACAGGGGCAGCCAGTGAGGTATCAATGATAGCAATACCAAGGGTGCACTTGATACAGCTAACGAACTTCGAAGAAAAGGGTCTGCAATGGACACAAATCGAGCACTCAATAACCGAGTTGACCGTGTAATGATGACAGCCAACTCAAGGTGGAACTTGCTTACCCCCTGTGATATTTAAAAGAAGAATGAACAAAGTCAGTAGGTCCAGTCACTACACATCCAGACCCACACATCAGAACTTGAACACAAAATTGACAAAATGAAGGGTTGGCCATCTATTGGTTTCTTTTTGCATCATATGCTGTAACACTGACAGTTTCTATGTGCTCCACAAACTGACAGACGCTTAGTGTTATATTTTTGCGGTACGAAATGAATCAACTTACGTCTGAGTAAACAGTACAATTTTTGAAACGAAATTTCGGTCAAAATAATACAAAGAATATACACTGTAGCTGATGTATGGGTTTGTGGAGTTGCTGCGTTTTTTCCAATTATTCTTCCAGGACCAGGATGGAAACGCTACCGATTCATAATAATCGACCTTAGAGCCAAAAATTGAGGATTAGAAACTGGAGTCAACTATGGTTTCAGCAAGATCGGGTTACATGGCACATCCCGTCCAACAACTCGATTGATAGGATGGCCTTCTGCCAAGCCAATCGAAGCTGTGATTTGAATGTGAAGCAAGATTCATTTTATTGATGCGTACGATTTGTGCTGAAGAGGAGGCTGACGAGGTTACATCTCATTTCGTCTGTCACCTAAGAAACAGAGCAGTAAGATGACAGTACTTCAAGGACCTACAAGAACTAACCGATGTCTCCCTATATAATCTGTTCATATGTCTGAGGACACCAAGATCGTGTCGATGAACAGGAAGGAACTCAGTATAAAAAGTGGAATCCACTACCTCCTCGCCTTCACAATAGGTTCATAAGGACCCAACCTAACCTATTACACGTTTTACCTCCTGAAACTCGTCTTAAGCCAATTTTTTCTGCACTTTCTACTCGTATTGACTAATCTAACAGTGCACACCACAGTGTTAGTTATCCTATTCCACGCCTAATTAAAAAGACAGACCAAACCCCCTCCGCACTCCAAGATAAATCTCAAATATTGACACAAACTGAAGTCTTTTCTCTCTCAGAATTCCAAATGTTCACATTATTTTCGCACATTACTGTCACTTTAAAAGTTTGCTGAGGAAATTCTATGAAAGAAAATAAAAACTCAACAGCCTTTGGAGCTCTTCCTTACGTGTGGCAAGGATACGAACGATAACTTTTCCATTGAAAGCATATTCACAGAGAAACTTTGTTAATATACAAAAATCCAACACCGACGAATAAGTGAAAGGAAACGCTTTACATACACGTACATACTTACTGCATGGCAGTGTGTCCTTATAAGAAGGATGTCGACACTTTGAAGAGAATTTGCAAGATTCCAACACCAGCACCACCACCACCCGAGAGATGTATCTACATTCGGATGGGATGCCAACATCAAAGTACTTTCGCAGGTGGTTAAGTATTAAAGACTGCCACAGAGATTTGTTTGAAAATAAGCCAACAGATTGAGCTGGTGAGTGCTGAATTTTTTTCCTGTCTTGTAAAATGTCCTTAAATACTAAAAGGTATACAACTCGTGAGTGCTAAGTTGGAAGGAGTAGAAATATGTACATAATTTCGAGAGTTCTGCAGAACGAAATCCAAGTGTGAATGCATTTTTGGATGTCAACCTTGCCGAACAAGAAGGAATCGCTTTTGGATCGCTGAAGATATCTAGTCCATAAGGGCTCTAACGCTCTGTTCATCTGGAAGAGAACAGCGTGAAGAAGTGCAGTCTGAAACCAGCATTGATGCACTGGAAAGCCACTACAAACCACTACCTTGGCCAAGGTACAAGGGAAAGTCTGTATTGCCATTGCCGGTCCTGCGCCTAAGGCTCCAATTGAGATGGTTCTGTATCTTTTACCACTTAACCTGCGAATAAAACTACAGGGTGCGCTTTGGTCCACTAACATAGGACTCTTCAAGTCCAAAATGTGGGGCATAAGTATGTCCATTCTTAGAGAATCACTTGCCAACATCTCTGATGAATCGGATGACATCCTTTGGCCTTGATACCACCTTGGAAGAAATTTACCCGGAATGGGAGGATACGCAGAGGAAAGTCGTCTCTGAACAAAATGAGATACCAATATACACGGATGGTGACAAGACCAGTGAGAGTACAAGGTTAGGTATGTAGTCCAGAGGCATAGAACTCCAAGTAGCCCGGAGAGACTTACAGGCATATATGCTGTGCGCAAAACATCCCCATCCACATTAAGTCAGTCAGTCAGACTGCGATTAAGATAAAATCATAAAATCTGAAATAGCCGACGTACAAGTCAAAGAAGGATCAGAGTTTCCACAAAGCAACACAGTTAGAGGAATAGACCAGCAATCTAGGTGGCTAAGAGGATTATTCTTGAGAGGATAGTCCAACTTTGGAGGGCAAAGCGTATAAAATTTTAGGGAAATAATGAAACTAAGCAGGTGGGAGTTAAGAATAGTGAGAAGCCACCTTCTGAGGATGCACGCCATGAGATTTCACGTATCGGGAGACATCACACATCTCTTCTTTAAATACTAAGGCATAGATATCAAAGGCATAGAAGAGATGGCTCGGTCTAGGTTCATTATCGTAATGGTTCTCTACGGATCGCGGTGGGTTCATTATAGTCTTTTAAAAAAACTTATCCCTGCACTACCTACCTATCTACCTTTATATGGCTAAAACCAGTACTTCTAGGGACTATATGTAAGGCTTTGACTTTGCCTTCAACATTCAACTTTTTGGCGGCTAGTAATGGGGTCCGTTTTCTGATCTACTAATTCCAGATATAATAAGGAAAGTCATAATTTAAATTCTGTGATGGTCTGTGATGGCAGTGTTTCATCACCTTCTATTCTAATACTTACTTTCTTATGTCCTATATCCCCTTCTAAGTTCTAGGCCCTCGACAATGCCTACGCGTCATTGTGTGCGATTTCTGGAAATATGCCTCAGTTCTCCCCAACTCTTTTCTAGTTGCCATGCTTCCTTCTCAACTGTTCTGCGCTACGTACTCCTAGGACTGCCGCATATCCTGCCATCCTAAATTCTCTGATAAGGTTGTTCGTTGTTCGAGATAAGGTTTAACCAGAAAATCCTAAAGATGTTTCGTAGGTACCTATTGACGAACATTTGCAGCTTCCTCGTGATAGTGGCGGTCACCCTCCAGGTACCGCTTCCATATAGCAGCACGGATTCAACCTTGGAACGGAACAGTCGTAACTTGGTGGTTAAGCTAATCGCATTGCTACGCCAAACTGTGGATAGCAACCCAAACGCAGATTTTGCTTTGCCTATTCGGCTGGCTACATCCAGTTCGGTTTCGCCATCGGTTGAGACAATACTCTCAAGGTATTGGAAGCTCTCTACTCTCTCAACCGTTTGTCCAGCAATGCATATATGAGTTGATGAGCTCGGTCCTAGGCTGATCATTTTTGTTTTTGCCGAGTTAATTTTCAGTCCAACGACGTCTGGCTCGCTCTCAACGTTTGCTGTCATTTGGTGAATCGAATTCCTGCTGATAAGGCCGCATTTAGCACGTCGCTATTATTGGTGAAAGTATGCAGCCTTGCCGAACCCCACTTTGGACTTCGAATTCCTCTGACACCCTTCCTCTGTGCAAAACGTGACATGTGGACCCATGTGGAATGCCTCTCCTGCACAAGACAAGCCAAATAAATTCCCGATTGACACTATCAAACGCCTTTTCAAAATCGATGAACAGCAGGGGAAGTGGCGATCGATATTCAACACATTGCTCGATAATGATCCTCTGGGTGTTGATGTGCTCGACACAGGAGGATCCAGAGCCGAAACCTGCTTGTTCGGCATTGAGTGTGTCTTCAAGGTGTACTTTGATTCGCTCCAGGATGATTCTAGCTATTATCTTGGCCACAGCAGGCCTTCTATTCTAATGAAGGACTGACTAACTTCATTTTTTTGACATTTTTGTGTTCAGATTGATAGTGTTTCCTAAACAGTTTCTCATTTCTTTTCTTTGCTTTGCAGATTTTTCAATTTTTAACATTTTTCTCCACACTTTAGTCGAGTAACAACGGCTGACATTTAGAGATGTCAAAACAAAACATGTCATATGTCACTTCTCTTCCTAATCTCACGCCTGTCAGTCCTGTGTGAACGGGGTTTTAAACTACGTTTGCTCTGACTTAAACTTCTAATTTTCGTTTGTCTAATGTCACTTTATTTAACGTTAAAATATCCCAGAGTCGCCACGGTTTCAGAACCCATTGTTAACAGATTAACATTTTTCTTAAACTTTCAGTTACTTCTACGAACACGCCCATTATGTTAACACACCTTCCTCAAGACAGAATGTCCACGAAATGGTATCTTTATTGTAAAAATTTGAACTCCAGAATGTTGCTCCATCTTCACATAATGACACACAATCAAGTGACTCCCTCAAGCGTTTTTAAAAGCCTGGCAGGCACATTCCATTTATGCAAGAACTCCTTACCTTCACTTAATGTCATAACTCCTCTGTAATTGGTATTCTACAAAACAACCCTTTCATAGAGAATACATATTTTCTTTTTTAAACATCTTACCTGGCCACTAACTATCCTAATAATACGATTCCAGAACGTGTCCCATTCTTCGCTCATCACAGTTTGAAAAAAGCACTCTCGTCCGTGTTGTAGCATTTTTCTCGAAACGAAAATATCTCTGGAAGAACCTGCAAAGAACCAAATTCCCGTCACGTAAGTTATACTTCCTATTGAAGTTCTGGTTCTTTTTTTTCTATTACGAGATGTATTTATGTATATTGAATATTTACATGTTAGGTAACACGAGCAAACATTAGAAAGAACATTCCGACTGTCGACGACGACGACGACGACAATGCTGATGCGCTCCTTTCAATGATTACGAGACCAAAGTCTTGTCTTGCTGCCGTTGTCGTTTGCATCTGAAAAGAATAATGAAGGCAAGAAGAAAAGTATATTTTCATTTATTATTCAAAATTGAGATACAGAATCTGTAGCGCGTAAGTTGAGATATACACCTACCTGTGGTTACTGGTGGTAATCATGATGGAAGGCATGATGTTGAAGTATAAAATTCGATCCACAATCTTCAAGGGTTTTCGGCAAAGATATCACCTTGACTCGGATATGAGAAAGTGTGTATCTTTTTGTATCTTGTAAGTGATGTTGGTGGGCTATTGTGGCTTGAAAGGGAGCTCCTCAGCATCAGAAATTATAGAGAATACACAGATAAACCAAGTCTAAGAGGACATGTTCCGTCCTTCACCTAATACCAAATTCGATGTACTTGATCGCACCTTAGCAAGGTGTGCAAGTCAGATCATAACCATATGGGCTTCCACCTGAAAACTTTCTCAAAACCTATTCAAGCATTAGGAGCTCCAGACACACAAACTGAGGAAACTAACGACTTCTCCTCGAGGTAGATCTATAGCTCCGGATAGAAGCTCTTACCTACTACTTCGGAATTGAAGTTCTAGACAAAATACCTCTGAAATACTTTACGAGGGCAGCTATACCCAAAGGAAGAGGAAAACTAGGCAAAGTAGATGCTGCAGTGTAACAAACGAGGCTGTGAGAGACGGAACTTGGAGGATTAATTGCAAAATAAATACCAACTTTCCAATGCTGGATAGCACTCAAACGACCTTAGGATTAGGATACCCTGCTGGCTACCTTAAATAACGAAATGTCGATAAAGTGGACAAGCAACTAATACTCGGATCGCCAAAGGATTCGTTCATTGCTTGTCGTGGCCTCTTTCAGCCACCTCGACGTTGTTATGAAGCTCAGGATTTTTAATCGTAGCTTTGAAAGGTCACACACGTCTTAGAACTGGTATTCGCCGATGGTCGTTTTATTAGGTCTTTACAGTCTTTGGCATTCCCATAGGAATTGAGATGTACTCTCTTATGCATTCATATTGCCACAGCTTCAGCAGAAGTCATCAGAGTCTAGTCGCATTCTTCGTCGGTGGGCCGACAGGAAGTTGTGGACGGAGGAAGATTTGCTTGGTTTTGGCATTGTTATAGTTCTCTGAAGACACGAGACTATCTCTCTTTAGCTAGTCTCGCGAAAGCTTGCTCTATATTGGATCTAACAAGAACTAGGGGCTATAAATGGTCCACCCATTCGTTTCTCGGAGTGCCGGTGTGTCCTGGAGCTCAAAGTATAACCTTGTTTACAAGTTTGAATTTGGGGATGAGGTAGCCCTAATAGCGGGTTGAGTGTCGATATACTCACATGTACATATCGATCATCTTCTTTGAATGTATGTTCGTGGTAAGTTCTCGTGTCACCTCTACGATTGTTAGTACTTCCGCTTGGAACCCTCAGCACGATAGTTAACTTCCTAACCGGCCACTGTGCTGCAGAAAGGCATTCTCAAAGACTAAGAATCTCCTTAACGACTTCTGCAGAAGTAACTAACATGTAGTTAGTACATCTTCAGATTCGGTGCCTGTTCCTTGATGACCAAGAACCCATCCGAGTGTCTGCCAAGAGATTATAGTGCTTTGTAGCAGAATTTAACCGATAAAGAGTTCACCAAATTGGAGGGCACGGGTCTAAGTGCATTCCGGCTATGTAAAAATATAGAAATTCTAGTGTCCTTCATACCTTTACCCTAGCGCAGATGCTAATGCAATGAAGTGCAGTGGGATGCATTCCTATAGGTATGGAAACTTTGGTGTTGGGTCGAAAGATACCAACTCCAGTTTCAGAGAATATCTTTGATCCTTCAGTGAGCTAGACTCCTGAGCCGGGGCACCATTAGACCAGTTTTCACAGTGCAATATTTTCACCTCAAATAACCTACTGAAACAGTACTCCGTGACCATGATGCCGAGGATGGTGCAATGCGGCGCGGCGCGTCTAGCGGTCGTCTTCCTAATGAAATTTGCAGAGATATAAGCGCAACGTTGGGTTCTAATTCTGTCGTAGGGCAGGTACGCATGTCTCCTGAAATACCGAGACAGCCAGTTCTCTGTAAATTCTGAAGTTTGGTTATCGTTTTCCATTGGGTCTAACCAACAACCCCAAATTCTGCCGCAAAGATGTGCTAAAGTCGTGTGCACATAGACCTATTGGTGCCCTCGGTAGTGGACTTGATAGGAGAAATCCAGCTAAGCTGTTTGTCAGGAATGGCGGCAAGATATTTGACTTCACTCATAAGCCCCAGATTGACCTGTCTTTTAGTCGTAATTTAATGGATAGTCCTTCTCTGCTGCACTGTGTAGAAAGGACCTTACGCTAGAAATGGTCGTGCTGTGTTCACCACTAACAAATATCGCCAAGTCATGAACAATTAGATTCTTAGCTCCGCTCTGGATCATAATCCTTACACTCTGAAGCTTATATGATGGCCTTTCTCCTGACACCAATAGATACACCTCTTCCAAACCACCTGCAGCCAAAGAACAGCATCTTATTATGAACTCCTCGTCGGAATTTTATGAAGCACTTCTCTGTAGTAATCTCCTCTCAAACTAATACCGACAAAGCACGTGAGTTCCATACAAATACCTAGGAGATTCCATCCACAGAACGACCAAAATAGGTATCCACTCGTAGTGTAGTTAAATTTCAAAGTTGCAACCACAGCATCGAATCCCTTTAAAGGATATCCAACACAAATTCCTGTACAACATATCAACGTCTGCAGTGACTGTGGAGAACATCTTAGAGGAGCCCCCAGCTCCTTTGGAAGGTAAACACAAACAAAAATAACTAAAAGAAATTGCACGACGATGTCCTTGTTTGGGCTTTGTTTCCTTGCCTTGTCTCTGTTTGTCATTTAAATGCGTACAACAATGATATAGCATGTGACAATGGAAACAATAAATGCGTAACTCATATGCAAATTCCTTTTGTCTATAGAAACAGAAATAGAAAAAGGAAAACTCATCCTTAATGAAGTGAAACGTTCCACATACGCCCCAGTGAACTTGAGAATTCTCAATTCGACATCCGATTCGAAGTAAACTTGCAAAATCCTTCGGTCTAAGCTGAGACAATCAACAACGAAAATGTTATGGAACGCCTTTGTATCACAATTGTCCTTGAAAATAACTTTTTTCGCGACAAATGTTGTTATTCGTCAGCAAAGGAGTTTTCTTTTCGTTTTTACTTTTCAGTCATCAAATACTTTTTCATGTTTTTTTTTTCCACCGAAATAATGGAACCATGATGGTGATGGTGTATCCTGCTTGCGTTTAATGGATTTAAACTTGAGGACGATTGCAGTTGCAGCTGCTGCCTTTAGTTTGTATGTGTAACGATGCCATAAAACAATTTCAAGTAGAAAACTACCAACTGCCAACGACATTCAGCTAAGTAGGACAAATCTTTTTTGTTCTCCTAATTTAGAGTTAAGGACTGGCGAATGGTTCTTTTTTTATGGCAGAGTGATGGCTTTTATTTCTGTTCTTGAGGAGTTTGCGATGGAAGCTTGGAGAAGGCGGTCCCAAACAAATTATTTTCTTCTCTCTAACTCTGCACTGGTTCACGGTATTATTAAGTAATAACTTTTTTCCTGATTTCGCTATAGATGTACAGGGACATCCAATCAAACTGAAGTGCGACAGGACTTTAAAGATAATAACTTACTTACTTAACGGGCTCCCGACCCGTGAATAGTCCCTGCCTGAGACACGGTAGCCTTCCATTCACTTCGATCCCGGGCACGCTGCTTCCAGTTGTCCAGACCAAGCGTTATGGCATCCGCGATAGCTTGGTCCTTAAACAGAAGTTCAGTCTTCCTCGTCGTCTCGAACCTGGGGGCTGTGATTCGAAGATCATTTGAAGCTGCTACACAGCTAAAGGGTGACCAGGTAGCAATGGTACTTTTTTCAATTATTATGTTTTAGCAATTGTCAAAGTAACTAATGACATTTAGTTGTCAAAATATTCAGTAATATTTGCCATTTTATTACACATCATTCCACGATTGCTAAACGTGCAAAATTCATTAAAAAATATCGAAATTCAGGTTCAGTTGTAAAAACAAAACGTGAATTTCGTCGTGAGGCCGGTCGTCTTCAGGCAACTCGTCGCACCGTGGAAAAGTTTAAGCGGAAGTACACTCCTTGAACCTTAAGCCATCAACTAGTCAGAGTTTGGTGCGAAATAAAGAAAACATAGCCACCGTAGTGACTAGTATAGAAGAAGACCCAGAAATGTCGATTCCGCGCCGAGCAGCTGAATTGAGCATCTTCAGAGAGTCAACCCAGCTTCTTCTAGATTTGGACCCACATCTGTATAAGATTGTGCGGACACATATATTGAAGCCAGGCGACCATAGACAATGCCGTCACTTCACTAATTGGGAGGTGGAAATGTTGACCGGAGATCCGGATTACGCATTTTTGGCTCAGTCGCTATGTCAGCAAGCAGAATTACCTTTATTGGAGTAAAAACAATCCCCAAGTGTTTCCAATGCTGGATAGCACTCAAATGACCTTAGGATTAGGATACCCTGCTGGATACCTTAAATAACGAAATGTCGATGAAGTACACAAGCAACCAGCATTCGGATCGCCAACGGATTCGTTCATTGCTTGTCGTGGGTAACCTAAAAGAACCAACCGGCCTCTTTGAGCCACCTCGATGTTGTTATGAAGTTCAGGATTGAAACAATCCCCAAGTGTTTGATCAGGCATCAATCAAATCATCCACAAAGATTGACTGTTTGGTTCAATTTATGGCATAGCTTCATCATCGGACCTTATTTCTTTCGAAATGAACAGAACGATGTTAACTGACTTTCTGTGGCTAGAGCTTAACAACACCGATATGTCCGAGATGTGGTTCCAACAAAGCGGCGATACATGCCATACAAGCATTAGGTCTCGAGTCCATAATGCCCGATCTACTGAGGCAGCCTTCCACAAAATTGCTTTCAACAACGTGAAGTCTAGACGAAGAAAACGTAGAATTAGAAATCTCAGAATGGGTTGAATGCATGCAACTCTAGAGGTCCTATTTTCTCCATTATGGATACAAGTTTCGAACGAGATTTTTAAGAACTAGAACAAGGTATGCGATCTATGAGTTCATAATGCCCAAATGTAAGCTCCTATCCCACCATCACTGAACTACTGCTCTATGCTCTAAGAAAATGGACAGAAAGAATGCAAAACCCATTCAGTTAGTACTTGCTGATGCAAAACAAACAAAAACAAAACATGTACGTTTTAGATACCATCGCCAGTTAGCTTCCTCGTTAGATTCAGTGTCAATTTTTCTGTTCAAAGGGCTAAGTGGTCTCAGGAAATTAGGAATGATTAGATGTGACCCTTCTGTGGAAAGTTCATCTGCTTTTTTCGTTACCAGGGATATCCATGTGGCCCAGAATCCAACAGAGTCTCGCCTTATTGGGCATTGAGATCCAGCCTCGTTATACACATTGCACGAGCTTGGACCTTACCGATACTGACTGCAACGCTTTAATAGCTACAAGACTGTTTCATTGCATTGACTTCAGTTTGAACAACACTGCAATCGTCCCTAAGTCTGATTAACCATTCTATGCTCCATACTAGACTCACACTAGACACCAGCACCAGTGCCTTTGTACATCCATTTGGAGCCATCTCAGTACAGAATGTACCATCACCTTACTCCTCCCTGCTAGGATTTCTTATAGCAATTCTCCAACTACAGTTTGATAATGAGACGATGTAGTCCACTTTCATCTGGAGTCTCGATATATTCCACCGGTTCAGACTTGAGGCACGGCCATAGGGTTTAGCTAATCATAGTCTCGCGTCTTTTAATCTTAGCGACGTTACATCGATTTCGTCACCCCCAGGACAGCCCGCCCGTTGAATCTTAGTCAACCTTTTATGATGATATTCTCAGGGGCTTCCCATTAAACTATTGATTCATTGGTTAAAATGGGTCTTATCTTCGCGTACCTTACCATAAAGGTACGAATGATAAAATGGATAATGTGTTTGGTTGTGACCCGACAAATTGTCAAAACATGTCCACTCTAGTCTATTAGTCCTTTCATTGCACAGCCCATCTGATTCATCCTTTGCTTGAAATACTCTCACCCCGGACTCTCTCCCAGTCGCTATTAGAACCATTGGTTTGGATACAGCATTGATGAAGGTACGATGGAACTGAAGGATCAATTCAAGATCCCTCTATACGGTCATGAAAAATTGTTTCTACTCGAGAAAGAAAACAGCTTACAAAGGATCTTACTTACCAAGTTCTATTGATTCCTTTTTAAGGTTATTCATTGATTCTTAAGTCCCGTTTGCATTGACGGGCTTTGGAGGAGAAGATTCAACGACGAACTATACGGGTTGTATAGCGACATCGACCTAGAAAAATACGCTTCAGTTCTTTAAGATGGCTAGAACATGCAGAGCGAATGGACACCGTAGAGTCTTCGAATCAAACCTGGAGGGACAGCGCAGTAGAGGAAGACCTCGCGTTAGGTGGTGCGTACCAGTGGAAGGGGACCTCAAACGACTTGGAGTGCGCAGCTCGAGGCAGTTAGCTAAGCATCAAGCTAACTGGAGAGGCTTGTTGGTTGAGGCCCAGGTTCACCCCTGGTAAGTAAGAATTGATTCTTAAGGCCAATTCGTGTATCGGGTCTTAGCAGCTTAAGGATGGCTTCCACTAGTAAGACATTTCGTTTCAAGGTCCTGGAAGGGGAATATATTTTCTACCAAAGGAATCAGTTTTGGATCAGGAATCACTTTTTCAATTTGTTCTACCCACTGTATCCAATCAATCTACATTACGTAATCTGAATTGCATTCCTAGAATCCTTGTTTTCTTTGACTTATCATTCGCATTGCATTAATCGATTCCAATTCCAAAGTACGTGCTGACATCAGCGGTATTTAATCATTTCCTTCCCTTTGCCATTACCACGCCATTAAAATCAGTGCGCCACGTCTCGAAATCCCTATAAACATGCCGCAGGTACCGACTGTATTCGAAGGAATTTTTTCTTAAGGATATTAAGGACGGAATCTTGACTGTTCAAATGTTTAACTTAACGGTTATTTTCTTTTAATAGTCGTGTAAACTTTACACAGCAGAAAATCGTAAAGCAGAAAACTTAAAAGTTATTTTAGTTCGTACTCCTTGGGAATTTGATGTCAGAGTAAATAACAAGGACCACCATTTGTGTTTTGGGTTACTGTGCGGATACTTTCGATTGAATGTGGGGAATGGTTGGCGGTGAGTTCATCATCAGGATAAGAGGAAAGATTTTCAAGTATGTGTGCGCTTATCACTGAGAAAGTATTGTATTCACTCTTGGTTGCCTGATGGTTCTTGAGAGTTGAGATTCTGTCAGGAGTGCTGTCCTTAAATCTGAAGGCCACTCCGTCATAAGTTGGACTCTACATCCATATAAAGCATACGTAGACAGGTTGGTATAGTAGATCACAAGGATCCATTGTATAACTCTGTTATGGAGTTACAGTGATTGGTGGCTTGGTGATGGCTGTGTGTTATAAGTCATCCAAGGCTCGGAAATGGTGTTCGCCAAAAGGGCATCTTCTGGTTTTTCTTATGCTCAAGTATTCCCACAGAAAGTGAGTTGTGCTTTCTTTTATGTTTGAATCCCTACAGCCTGGAAAAGGTCAGGTTGTACTTAGTCGTTTGGAATACAGTATCGTGACTTAAAGTCATTTTGACCGTGATTTCAGGTTCAGACGAGTAGATACCAGTTCACACTCCTACGTCATGAACATCAGTATTCTATTCGAGTTAATGAACCTTCAATTTTGAGGCGAAGATATATGGACTGCTTCGGTATCCAGGTGTGGTCATCTCAAAATAGATTGGTGGTCCAAACCTAGCTAGATAGCCCAATGGAATCAATCACAGTATAGTTTCAAGACCTGCAGTTGCAGTAAATTTAATGACGCAAGTAGTATTTAGGCATGTTAACCTGGAATAGGATGGGTCTAGCAGGACTAGGTAGGAGTCTTTTAGGGGAATACATCAGATCATTAGTAAAGCATGGGAGGACAAAAAAACACCTGCCCACCGAAGTGTCAGATCTGTATGTCCTATCTTCACACAAAGCGTTCGTATATCTTGCGTCAACTATAGACCGATCTCTTGAAATGCTGTATACCAGATCCTGTGCAGGATACTGCAGATCACCTACAAACCAAGTCTTCAATCAAGATAAGTCCCAGAGTGTGCCTTATCAATGGCGCCATCGTTTGATGGCCTTCCTTAAGTAAAAAGTACACCATCTCGCTTTTACTTCATGAAATATTCAATCCCATATGGAAGGAAGCCGAATGGAGGAGAAAATGTAACCGTGAACTCTATGTGCTTCATCAAGAAGTTGATGTAGTCCGGAAGACCAAAACACACTACAATGGCGTTCCAGCGGAAAAAAGTCTGACTGTCCACTTGAATATCACCACGATACACGTCGAAGGAAAGACAAACAAACTTAAGGATGATTCTTAGCGCCAATGAGTTGCCTAAAATTGTTCTAAAAAAATGCGCGGGACATTTAGCTGGACCCTTTATGTTTCTTTTTCTAAGACAGAAGGAAGGCGCTAAAGGGGCTGAAGTAATAAACTAACCAATGACGTTGACTGCATAATCAAAAACCCCTTCAATCTCTGTGTATGCCAACGAGGTGTAGATCTACAGATCTCTGCCTGGTGCCGGAGAAATTATCTTGAACTCAACGTCAGCAAATGTCATGTGTACTTCGCAACCCCACAGGAACTTCTTTCTCTATAACGAACTAGTTCCCTCAGTCTGCCTTTCGTGCAACTTAGCGTTATCTACGATAGCTAACTTAACTCTCGTTCCCACGTCGGCAGCAAAATAAGTAATGCCAACTCTGCGCTTAACTCTATAATTCTTGGTATGAAGAATTCTCGAATCCGTACGTCACCAAATCACTATATGTTCATTACTTGCATCCATTTTTTAATTTGCCAGCCAGGTCCTATTGAAGCTATCCAGCGCAAGTTTTTACGCTTCGCCCTTCACAACTTCGCCTAAATTATAGACAGAAACAATTTGCGTCCTAACTCCGATCATCTAAAACTTATTCGTCTCCAGTCCCTCAAAAATCATCCCAATATCATCGATCTACTCTTCCTTCATCAGTTAGTTACCAGTCACACTAATTGTCTTGCGATTCTCAAATCAGACTCCTTTACAATGAATCCCTGCAGCCTTAGGGCCATGACTATCTTTAGCATTAATACACATAGGACTAAATGCGGCTACCAATGTTCAGAATATTGTGCCTGGCTGATAATCCGGAAAACTCTTTCAACTTCCACCTCAAACATCTTCAGCACCACTCTTTCTTTTCCTAGCTCTGTCCCACATAGTCTTAACTTTTCCTTTCTCTTTCTAAGTCTAAAGATTATCCTTAGTTTTAAGTTTAGATTGTTTAAGTTTGCTTGGCTTGTACTAATCTACTAATAAAGTGCCTGTAGAGCCAGCATCAGTTCAATTCTTCCCTGCAACACAACTTTCTCACTCACATCAGACTACAAGTTAATGTTCCCTAAGACAATCGATGATGCATTTGAATAAAAACGACTTTTCACTTTGGACACGCCCCCTTCTTCAAATACAATTTCTCGCCCATATGTGAAGTTAGCTACGGTTTCTTTAACATTCCAACTCGTTTTTGGGATTTGATATCTCTGCATTTGTGTTGTGGCTACATCAAGTCCATGATCCATGCGAATAACCCCGATTTATACAAAGAAAAAACCCCTTTATCTACATTTCGTTCCTTCTTTACATCCTTCACACAAAACCATAACCAGAATCTCATCAAAGTCAAGGCATACAAACAGCTGGCTTTGTACATTACCCGCAGAGCACACAATGCCTTGTGCTGTTCTAAGAAAGAGGCCACAAACCTAAGCGAATTAACAGCACCAAGCAAGATGAATAGATCCGTGCAATGCAGTGGATCTGTGAGCACAACAGCAAAAGTTAAACTAGGTCATTCCAGCCAGAACAAGTTCAAAGTAACAACAGTCCTTAATTATCCTACATGTAGCCCCACAGTAACTAGAGTTAATTTATGTTATACAAGAAACTTTAGGTCCTACAACTCCCGGTCTTAAGGACTGTGCCTACTGAAATTCCATCAAAGTACCCACGTTTCCACGTTGCCACGTTCCCACTCTATGTCCAACCCTTCGTCCTGGGCAGCAAGGAAACAATTCGAAAAGAAGTTGTTACACATAATAAATTTTTCCAAACCTAGAAATGTCCCATAAATCTAAAACAAAAAAAAAAATAGAATGCACATGCACTTCATGCAGCAAAATCCACTCCATGCCACCCTGCCTGGCATACAATAACAACAACCAGCACCCCGGCACAATTCACCCTCGGGGTGAGAATTCAAATATTTATATCACGCGACAAAAATCTCTCTTTTCGTCTAATTAATCTCACACAGCAAACAATAACGGCCCAGCAAGGTGTGTGTGAGTTGAGTCCTTTTTTCTGTTTTTTCTGTTTTTTTTTTATTTTGTATGCTCCTCTGGCCCTTTTGCTTCTGTTTTGTTTTCCTGCGTCAATATTGTAGAATATGGTGATGAGAAGTTGACGAAGGAAAACAAATTGTACAGCGAAATGTAAAACGGATGGGGCTGTATCTGTGCGTGGCTCTGTGTAGGTCATACACAAGTATGTTTTCGTTCAAAGGAGAACAATAAAAAAAAAAATAAAAAAAACAAAAACAACAAAAGAGGTGGCCAGAGATATATACAAGCAAACCACCCATCCATGGTTGGAGCGCGTGGGCGCGTGAGAAAAACAATAAACCTAGGACGAAGAGCTGTGTAGTCATTTTCATGATACGTGCCTTCTCCTGGTCGATACGGTTACCCTAGACGGACGAGAGCTGTCCTATAACCATAACGTTTCAACAGGAACTGGGCTAGAAAGTATCAGGCACCGGTAAATTAAGGTAACTCCGGTGCTGCCGCCTGGTGCAAATTTGTGGAAAGTGTTCAACCCTTGTTTTGTGTTACCCCGCTACGAACCGGTTCAGCTGAGGAATAAGGCAGGGATTTTTTTTCGAGGGGAAATTCATCCCACTGTGTGACGATGAGGGGCTGACCAAAAGCGGGGAACGACTGTTCACACATCCAGGAGAAGTGGGAAATGTTACTCCTAACAGACTACTGAGCACTGCACTTGCTGTGGTGGTGGAGGTAGCTTGGGATGCAAAGATTCTGTCGAGAATCTGAAATGTTCCACTTTAATCCTTAAAGGTAATCCTTGCCGCATGTTGCTTGGATATTTCGAATAGGATACGAAGCTAATCGCTTTATTATTTCCCAGGATTATATTTGCTTATTCATGTGGGTGCATAGGTAGGGATTGTGTTGGCCTGCTTGTGAAATTATTCATTTGTTTGATTGGGGTAAATAATGTGCTAAAATCGTTGAGTGAATTGTGTAAATGTTGACTTGTTGGAGTTTTTGAAAACGGCTTGCGTCCAAATAAAAGTTTGGTTGGGTTGAATGGTTGTTTCCGCTCAGCAGGAAGAGACTAAGGCCCATTGTGAACCCTCTACTACGACACGGATAAAGGGTCAACAAATTACAGGAGGTGTCCCACAGGGATCAGTTCTAGGCCCTAACATATTTTTTTTTTGTTCGCCAACGGATGTGTAATCTTCTAAAAATATCAGTAACCCGGGCTACTGGCATGCACGATTCGCAAACCTGAATACTCGATGCCAGGAATACGCCTACGTACTAACCCACATCCTACACACTTCAACCACTCTCCCCGTGGAACTAGCGTTAAGTATTACTTCGCCGGGCTGGTAAGCACTTTATGCTCTTCTTACCCTCCTCGACGTTTCTTCTTCTGAGGAGGCTTCCGTAGCATTCCCGCAATAACACATATAGCATCATCGGATACCGTCCGAAAAGCGCAACACACTCTCAGCGCGCACAGTCTGTTGACGGAATTAACTCTTCTTATTGACTTATTGAATGCGCCACTCTTGACAAAATTAGTCTCCTTGGTTGTCTGGGTCCTCCAATGTTTGTCATTATTCTGGATATGGTAGTACACACCCGAGCACGTCGCACGTTATTTTAAAGTATTCCACCTACATAGGTATCTGGTATCTGATCACCGGTTTTGACGTTATCATTTGGTTGCCTACCCTAATGGGGTAGGCCCTATCATGTGAGACGTCGCGGTGGAGGTAGTAGCTAGGACCCTAGAGGGGGTGACGCAGAACTGCATAAATACTCCGAAATTAGCGAACCATAACTGTAGGCCGCAAACAAGTTGAACGCGTTTTAATAGGGGTTGGAGAATACTCCATCGTGTCGAAGTCCTACGTTAAGTACCTAGGGGTTCTGCTAGAGGACTTAATTCACACAAGGGCGGAAGCCAAATATTGGAGGACCCAGGCAGCCAATCCTCATGTACGAGGCTCCTATATGGACACCGACAACGACTATAAGTTCAGTCATAAGAAGTACATATAAGCTCGTTGCATAGAAGATCATCCTTCAGAGTATACTGCTCATATCTGGGGTTGCAACAAATGGGAAAGCAACGCGAATGCCTATTGAAATGGAAGTAGCAGCATCAACATACAATGATGGAAACCCACAAAGAATGGCCATCAGAATAGCTGCCGAAATAGAATGGCAACGACAATGGGACGCATCTGAAAACGACCGGTGGACATAACAACTGATACCGAATATAGAAAAGTGAACTAGAAGGAAACACGGTGAAGCAAACTTATGCAATTCATAGCGAGACGTGGAAGCTTCTGGGAATTCCTTTGGGAAAACGACGTAGGAGAAGACCCATTCTTTCGTCACTGTAAAGGGAAAGTCAAAAACCTTTAACTGACATGCTACTGCATTATGCAAGGCATCAAGAGAACCTGGATCATAGGAAGGAGAGTTATGTCCACTATGATACCATTATAGACAAAACGGATTACCAGCACTGTAAACCTTCCCATATGGGACAGGAGACAGGGTAACCAGTGTCCGTGTGCACCCATCTCAAAAAGTCTGACATTAAACCAGTTTAGCCAGGTAACGAAGCTCTTCCTTAAGTCGGGCTCAATCTACGTAGATCATTGAGGTCTTCAAAGAAGTTGTCGTCTAGGGCTTTCTGTCTTAAAAGCGATACGGTAGGACAGTACTAAAAAAAACTAACAGCGACCGTAAGTCATTTTGTAGGTAGATTGGCACATCAGCAATGAGGAACTTACTGTATCAGGTGTCACTACATCAGCACCGAAGATCTATCCCCTGATCCATCTTGTAGAGCATCTTGTAGAGCATCGTCTTAAGGATCGACGTAGGATAAATCTTGCGCAACGTCATTTAAACTACAGTGCTTATGATACCAAAAGCCAAAATCTTAAACGATAGATTGCTTTGACAGTACAGCACATATTAAATGTATTACATCAGGGGGAGGTAAATCGAGCAGAGCCCGGCGTACTCGAGAAAGCGCCTGAGTAGTCGAGATAGGTTGTTTCTTGGAGTTTAAGTAGTGATCAAGCGTTTGTCCTTAAGAGTATTGGGTAGTCATTTCTGGTAAAAGACCGGAACGCTGTGTCGAATGGTATGGGTGTGGTGCATACATATGTTTGGACGGACTACCTAAACCCTGTGTGATGGATTCTTTATTTGGGTATTTTTTCTTCCTATCACTAGAAGAATGAGGCTGACGAGGATGAATTCAAATAAAGTGCATGCCTGGGTCGTACGAACTTGCACTGTAAAGCTATAACTGCAAAAACTTAACAAGATTGAGGTCCAAGTCTTGTTTTTCCCAGTAAAGTAGGTGTAGCATTCCACGTTTTGATGGAATAATAGTCATAACATTGTAGGAGTTTACACAATGTTTTGTTTTTCATAGCTCCTCTTCCTTGGCATTTTCAGCCGAACGGGCGAAATTGAACAAAAAACTTAATCAAAACGAGGATGAATAAAAAAAATGAGCATCAACCTCAATGATGCTTTCAATACCTACATCGATCAGCTGCCCTTATATGCCCAGCAATACTGCTTCTTCATTCTTAAAGGGATGTTCACTGGTGTAAACTACGTCATGGAGGGCAAATTCCATTTCGAATTGGAACTCCATATCCTTTCCTCGGTAGTTTACATTCAGATGCTGTGTTCTCGTTTCTGAATATTGGACTTTATCCACGAGAACTGTGCCCAGTCAAGAGTTGTCAATATCTGCACCAAGTATAATTATCAGATTTCCTGGGATTTTATGAAATTTTTTGGTCGTGGACTACTTCGTTCTTTAACTGTCTTGCAAATCATAGAGGTTAGTCTTGCTGTCGCCACAACGTTGCTTCATATTCCACATCTCAAGAAGTAATTGCTAGTTTTTACATCTCTTTGTTGCTTACCCTTACTTTTTGTGAGGTTTTAGTTTGTTGAGAAACCAAACTATTGAATAGTACCCACAGTTATCTCTAGAATTGATCCAACTCAGTATTAGGCGCCAAACTCTTCCAATATGTTAACAAAAGGTTCATGTCTGGCAATCTAGTGCCAGACTTCCCAACGTCTTTCGAAGGACAAAATACATTCAAAGTGTCTTGTAGTCAAAGTCTATCCCTTTGCATGAAACATCACAGAAAAATCGTTGCCTATTCTACATCTCTTTTCCTTTATTTTCGTTGTTAGAATTCTTTCGGCTGCTTCACTATTGCTCCTTATATCCTTTCTTCAAGCTGGAGTTACAAAATGAGGGAATGGCTTTTAATCAACTAATCATCCAACATCCTTAACTCTTTACCAGAAACAGGCATTAGACAAGTAATGAAGCACTGGCTTGCTGTTTCAGGAATTCCTTTTACCTACTGTCCACTGCTGTAAGCCTGTTGCTCACTCCAAGGATCAAAATTGAATATGTGTCATCTTTCCACAATCCACATCGACAGACCAACTCAATCCTATCATACTGCTCCTCCATTGTTTCAAACCAATAACCAATTTAAAACAAAACCAGTCAAACAGCTCACCACTACAATTTTAATTTAACTCCAAAGTTCAGTCCCAAGTCCCAACCGTCCGCGTCCCATTATCCTCTGACAAATTTAGATTCCAAACCCTGATAATGACTCAACCTACGTGTGTACATCTAAAATTAGATGCGAAACAACTCCGTTCAATGCTGAGCGCGCATAATCGAAACCCAATCGTGTCGACGTTAAATCATCACCCCAGACAATGTTTGCCATAACATGAAATCAAATTGCTCCAATCTTCTCCATAACGTATGCTCACCACCCCGAAACACTGCATCCTGTGCATGTGCACAAAATGGTCTTACGACTATCGTCAAACGCGGCTCCATTCCACGCGACGAGCCCGAAGAGGAGGAAATCCATCTAACAAAAATACCGTCATTTCCGCGCCACAATCTTTTGTGTTGCACTTGTGGGCGTCAGGCTGTGTGCGGTGGTACTTGATGCATTTTCAATCAGGATTTTAATGTGACTTACCCCCTCGCGTACACAGTTAGCCACATATATACCCACATAGACAACGCGGAAGGCATTGTTAAGGGAGCAGGGACAAATCGCAATGTGAGAGTGGAGGCGCTTTCATACGCTCTCTCTCCATACTAAGCCCGCAGGGTATTTTTGGTCCTGATAAAAAGGAACTATTCATATGGATTCTCTACACCACATTGCTGAGGTTCAATTTTCCGGAGTCGATTTTTTTTTTCTTTTCCCTCTGCTTCTTCTTTGCAAATAGATTAATGTGTAGATGGATGATGACGGCGCGCGGTAGGAGAGCAATCCATTGAATAGATGTGGCACAAAGTCATTTTGGTTGGTTGCATAACTTCGTATTTCGAGAGGGTAGCTGATTCTTTATTTTTATGTTTGGATTTGGGTCAGGAATGAATGAGAAGAGAGGGCGTCGAGGACTTGAAATTATTACAAACTTTTACATTTATTTTCTGGAATAAATAATATAAACATTTTGTAGAACCTTAATGACTTAGATAGAATAGCAGTAAAGTGGATTATAAAATGCTGGTCAATCTTGGGAGGAATTACTCGTCGGACAGCTCGAAGTCGGAGTCATCGCATTCGATGATCTAGAAAAGAAGGGTAAAGTCATACAAGGTCGACCATTTAAAATAGAGACAGCCTTACATTAGCATCGATTTTCATTAAATCAGAGATTCCAGTTAGGTCCTCCAGAAATTTGGTAGTTTCGAAGGCTTTCAGCAGGAACTCGATGCCATTTGCTTGGAATTCGTTTACGATTTTCTGTAATAAGAAATGAAATTAGTATGTTTTTGGAGATGCAATAGGGGTTACCTCTGAGCAAGCGATGCATTGACTGAACTTGTGGGTTGCTGGTAGAATATTTTCATAGTTACAAAGCATTCCACGTATGGAATGAGGAATGATTCCAAGTAGACCCTCGGGAACTTTTGCACTTGGTACTCCACTGGCACAGAAATATGCTGGTGCTGAGTCTCTCTCTGGATGTTGAAGGATGGAAACAAGTAGTTCGACTGCATAACTGGCGGCTATATTAGATACACCGGGACGAGTTACGGTGCACTGTTGGTCTAGTGTACGATCCTTCAAGGACTGCAATGGAAATAAACAAAATTGTAATTATTTTATAAACTAATTTGTTGTTTGGATGTTTTCCTAAAAACACAGGTACGCTATGTGATAGGAAATCAACCTGGCTGCGGGTTCAAATGTTCGATAGCAAACGGAAAATTCGTACACAGCAACCGCGACCAGGACGCTCAAATACCAAAACAGGAACCGACACAGCAAAAAGAAGTAAAGGTCCAACAAAAAGGGTTACGCTGAAGGTACCCGAGGTAAACAGCTGTCACGAAGACACTACGATCCCTGCATCGACTACAAGGAAAGGGCATAACAACAATCATATTTTGGCAATCTTGTACATAGACCCAGTGTCGACATTGTACAGAATAGTAAGGAAACTAAACAACGCGGGCAAGCGTATAAGGCATCCCATTGACTGGAACGACTGAATGGAAAAAGTGAGAAAGTTTTGGAACGAAATAGATTCCAATAAACCGTCAGTTGGACAATCCCTGACTTCACAACATATCCTGACCATTGAACTCCATCAAAACCAAACTTTTCTGGGTGCAAAATCTTAAAACTGAACACTGAAATAAATCTACGGCCTGGTGAACAAGATTATAGAAGAAAAACTGGACTATTACTCCTTCGTCCATTTTTTTTTATACATTCCCGTATAATGGTACTGGTGACTGGCGAACATTCTCTTCCTCGTTCATGGTCAGAGCATTTGAAAGGTTAATAGATTTACACATTCGCTCCAAAGCAAACTCTAGGGATATGTTCCAACCCAATATGCCTATACCAAGGGACGATAGGACGAGAATAGGGAGGGCAGCATTTAGCAATGTGACTAGCACTGGACCAAGAAAACGTAAGATCAGTAATCGCAGACTGAGGTGAATGCATGCTCAAGAGGAGGCACGTTAGCTCAGGACTAGATCAACTACGGGGGCTATACTAGGGATACTTGTCGGGGGTATACTATGGATACTAGTCGCAAACGAAATTTAATTGAAACCAGAATATGGGGTAAACAAGACCGGACAATGGTCGTTAGCAAGATACACATCTTAAGACTAGATGATATGAGATGAAGCGTCTTCTCATTTTATCGTGTCTCCGGAAAACTCAAGACAAAACATGACAAAAGTATAACCAGGTGAATCAAGCTTTACACAGATAACCTCTGTAGAAGCTGTGGGGATGCAAACACAAGCCTAGCCTTTGTAGAACCAGAAAACGATAGGTTTCTCCACGATAGGGGTACGCAATGGATCCATTTGGGACCCGAGAGTTGGCACGGCCAATAAAACTCCACAACCGCGGAAAGGTAAACTGATACGCAGTATTTTTGCTCATTTAAGTCGTTTAGCATTTTGTTTGTCACTCGATGCACCTGTTGGATTGTAGAGTGATTTTGTCGAAATCCGAATTGATGGTCCGGAATAAGGTGTTTCTGCTTTAATGATAGACGATTCGGTCTAGCGCGAGTTTTTCGAATATTTTCGAAATAATGGGTAGAAGACTTATCGGCCTGTATGACGATTGTTTTGTAGCATCTTTGCCTGGTTTCGGGATTGCTATTATTTTCGAAACGTTTCATACTTTTGGGTAGGATGGCATTATAGAGTATAGCTCTATCCGGTAGTTGTTTCAGTATTTCTCCTGTTATTAGAACGTGTCCGGGTGATTTTTTGCATTTTAATCTGTATTTTATTGCGTTGGCTCGTACTTTCTTTATTGCCGTATTCGTAGGTGTGGAAGTATTGTTAGTTGGAAGAGACATATTACGTCCATTAAAGTCATTGGTGAATGTTGTTTTGTTGTCTGCTATGGTTTTTGCTTTTTCGACGTCTGTTCTGGACCAGGTAGCGTCAATTTTCATCAGAGGTGGTTGGTAGTTAATTCCCTTTTTCAGGCTTTTGTTCAGTTTCCACAGTGAATAGTTTGTTGCTTGAGTTGCTGTTAGATTTGTCAGGAATGTGTTAATCAGCTTTAAGAAGGTTTCTTGATTGATTTATTATAATTTGCTTTGTTCACTGGTGATCTGTTACGCTGCCAAATTTTTCGTAGTTTTCGTTTTTCTTTAATTTTTTTTGTCGTATAACTTTTGGTGTAAAAGTAGGTGAGCTTGTAGGTTTAATTTCAGGCGTTGACTTATTTGCGGTTAAGTATATTGAGCACTTTCAATGGCTTGGTGTGATTTAAGCCGAATCTGCAAGTGTCCCAGTCGATGTTAGGATTGTTTAGGGAAGGGATGGAACATCTTGCTTTAGTAATGGTGAAATATTCACAAGTGGCAAGAGAACTCCAACTTTACCATATTATCCCCCTTATTTCAAATATAAATCCACATACAAAGCTATAAACTGAAATTAAAATTTTCCCATAACGTACAAATACATTAGCCAATCCATAGTTACCACTCGAATCACAGATAACCACCTATTAACCTTTCCAAAACAAAGCTTTCTCTCTCTCTAGATACAAAAAAGTAGTAACAAGCACCCGCTTTAGATAGTAGATACAACAAAAAAGCTCTAACTATCAATGGAAATGAATATCTGTGTCGAGGTGCACTGACTTGTGTATCTAAATACTTTCTAAGCTCAATCTCATTGCTAGTCGGTTGTTTCACACAAGATAATATACTATGACGAGTGCCTCTGTTACCGCTGCTGTGTCACACAAATTATTAACTTATTCCTCACTTTTACTGATAGCTAAAGTTCCCACCGCTCCTCGAACACATTTACAACACAAGTTGGTTTAAATTAAAAAAAAAGTAACAAAATACAATCTATTGTTCGTGTGATTAGATAAAATAAAGGTGAATTTTTCTCAAAATGTGATAACACTCGGTTGCCGTCGTCAGCGGCTATAGGTAAATAAATTTTGTCAGACATTCGGCTGAGAAGCTAGTTAGTACGCCCGCATGTGTTGTTATAAATAAAGCGTTACGAAGTTGTACAAAATTCACACAAAAAATATATATTTTCCTTTCCTCTCTCTTTTCCTTCGCAAATACATAACATAAAATGTTAACCGAATTTACTGGAAATCTAGCCCATCACATGGAATTCGGGCACTCTCTTGTAATTGTGGGGAAAACTATAGACGGAGCATCTAGGTAAGGTTTATTAAGTGCTCGGTGTGTGGGGGTAGTTACCCGTAGTTATTAATCTCACAAATAATCGACTAAAAGGTAAGAGCTTAAGTGCTTTCGGTGTGAATTCCAATTTGTTGATAAATGGTTGCGTACACTTGTAACAATAAAATAATTATCAGTTGTGTTTTTAATTGGAAAAGTTTCATAAAAAAAAGACTCACGGAAGTAATTGCATTTGAAATAGTGTCGTGTCTAGCCTACCCTATGGTTTTTGAATCGTCCCACCCTACAGGTGGTAGGACATCGCGAATCAAGACAATACAATTCCGAAATCAAAGTGTTGAATTTTTTGAACAACAAATATATTAAAACATGACTTTTTTGTTTGGAATGTTATGTGTAGCCGGCTATAAAAAGCTTTCCAAAAAAAACTCAAAGAAAACAGAAAAGCATACTCGAAACATCATAAAAACTTGGCAGCATTTCAGCAACCGATCTGAGTGGCATTTGATGGCAATTTATTTATAAATAGTTGCGTAGGGATTACATAAAAACTTCTGAAACACTCCGATCGGCCCCTATCAGTTCACAGTCGATCAAATGGTCACACCTCGATTGATCCTGGAAAAAGGTCCCTCTACTCCCAGCATATGAGAAGATCTATACGGACGAGCTACACAGAGCCATATCCAGTTTTGATATCCCTGCCAAACTCGTTCGTTTGTGCAGGATGACGATGGAAAACGCTCCCTGCTCAATCAAGGTTGGTAACGAACTCACCTTTAATGCCAAACAAGGATTTAGAGAAGGTAATAACGATTGTGCAAAACGTACTCGTGACACAATCTTTCAAAATATTGACATTATTGGCAGAACACAGGGGGCTGTCATTAGGGCGTTCACTAGTATTGAAACAGAAGCCGTAAAAATGAGTTTAGTGATAAATGAGACCAAAACCAAGCATATACTGTCAAAAAGAAGGAACGAATTACATCGGCGAAGTGGACAAAACGTTACAATCGACGTAGTAACGGACTTTGACTACTTGAGTTCTGCTGAAAATTCTGACAATTACAACTGAGCAGAAACGAAGAGTAACCCATGACAAACGCTGTTTCTTTGGGCTGACAAGGCAATTGAATAGTAAAGCCTTATCCCGAAGAACTAAGGAGACTCTATATAAAACCTTGATCATACCAAAGGCTGGAGCTTGAACTCTATCTAATGCGGATGACGACATCCTTGACCTCTTTGAGAAAAAAATTCCTCCTATATGAGATGGACAGCGAGATCGACCTAGTCAAAAAATTGCGTATCAGTCGTCTGAGATGGATAGGGCATGTAAAGCGAATGAATACAAATTCTCGTAGAGTCTTCAAATCCCACCCGAAGTGACAACGCAGAAGAGTAAGACCTCTAAGTGGCACCCATAAGTAGAAGGGGACGTCAAATGACTTGAAGTGCGCAACTAGAAACAGTTAGCTAAGGACCGGACTAACTAGGAAAGCTTATTAATGGCGGCCCTGTTCACCCTGAACTGTAGTGCAACCTAAGTAAGAAGGGATTGCAAGTTAAGGTGATGGGATGTTTTAATAGCTAGCGGCACAGAGGCAGTAAGATCAGTAGGTCCATTGTGGTTCACCACACTTTAAGATCTTTTGTACGATGATATTCTAAAACTGCAAATCTCAAGCCAGCGTTGTATAGTAGCGAAAAGTAAAGCAACACTTGTAAGAAAGTCATAAAATCTATAAACGTAACCGTCGGCGACCACGTAGTGATTACCGAAGTACCTTACCTTCCATCGACATCCTTCCGCAACCGATAAGACAGTAAAAGCCAGTAGTAATGTCTGGACTAATGAAAGGAAAAAAAATCTATAGAAAGACAATAGAGACGCCATACCTAATCCGAACGAACGCTGCCGGGAATGTTAGATTTATTTAGACCCAGTTACCACGAGGGTTTCATCCCGATTACTCGGAGGGAGATAAATGTTATCATTATTCCCAAGCCAGGCAATAGACTTAGTAGCCATACGCCAGCATTAGAGGCTGTCATCCAAAATTAGGAAGGCAGCTGCTAGATATGGTATCAAACATGAAACAACGACATTTGTGACTGGATTGGTACCAGGCGAGCTGCTACTACAAGAAGCGCCAGAGAAATATCTCAACGACAACCCCAATCAACAGCTAGACTAGAGATGGAACAGCATCAAAATATGCACACAGGACATATGCACTTGTACTTGTTCTTCATTTGCTCTTCACAATCGGTCATTATCCACTGTACAAAGCAGAATGGTATCTACTGCCACAGAACCTGGAAGAAGTTTTAGTCCAAAAAAAATATAGCTAGACAAATGATTACATGGAACGCCGTCAGTGATAGAGTGGTAATTATTATGATGAAACAGCGACAAGAAGAGCAACAACGGAGTACAGTGCATAGGCCAACACCTGCAACGCTTTTTTAGATTTGCGAATTATTCAGGTTACAAGTATTTTCAGAAAAATACACATAACGCCTAGGAGACGAAATTAGATAGTTGCCGAAGGAAATTCAGACCTCTTTCCCCTTTAAAAAACGTAGTCTGTACTACTAGTCAGAGTACTTCAAGCTCAGAGTGATATGTACTTAAGTTTCAAAAATTTCTTACACCTTAAAACCATCTCCCTAAATGGGATTACAATTCGTTTAAAGAATATAACACTCACAACTAAAATGTTTGAGAGAAGTTAGAGCCTACATCCACTTGTTGTGCCAAATACTTGCATTTTCTTAACACAAAAATTCGATTCTTCCAGATTCCACATCAACCTGTGCACGTCTAAAACCGCAACAGATCCAGCCTGTGACATTGGTCTGCGTTTGTCTTGTTACTTTCGTGAAGACTGCATCATACGAAATTCCCGCCAAGATGGCAAGTGGGGCGAAGAAGAGACAAACATCTACTTGGACGAGAACACCGCCCGAAATCCCATTGTCTCAGGGGATTTCTTCATGATCTACATTTTCGCAACCGAGGAAAAGTTCCACATTTCCATCAACAGCAAACCGTTCTGCACGTTTCCCTACCGAATTCCTTTGGAATCCATTCGAACGCTTGAAATTCGTGATCACATACAAACATTGAAACAAATCGATCACCGTTCGTCATTTCCAGTTCCCTGGCCAGCGATACACGCATCGGACTTTGGCAAGTCATTTAGCAACGACATACCGATATTATTTAGTCCAGGTCATGTGGTTGTCATAACAGGCAGATGTTTTGACAACAAGAAGGGACAGTTCATCATTAAATTCATGGAGAGCGATACCAAACGGGAGGAGCTGCATTTCAGTGTGCGTTTCGACCAGAAGGTAGTCGTCCGGAATTCAATGAACAAGAATTTCGAGTAAGTTGATTCTGATAGAGGACGCGTTTCCTCTCGTTTCTAACAGAAAACTCTTATATTTTAGATTTGGCCACGAAGAACGTAGCAGTGCGTTTCCGTTCACCTTCAACCAACAATTCAATATTGCCATAGCATTTACCGCACAAGAGTTCCTGATCGCCATCGATGGGAAAATCTTCTGCAGCTTTGCATATAGAACTTCGAATATCTTGCAAAACTTAGTTGGATTCAAGATTACCTGCATTAACGGCCTCAGAATGCATGTAACACGAGTGGATCACTTGCAAATGGGTGATATGACGTGTAGAGGGTTCGAGAATTACTCAGCGCATGATTATGAAATTGCATAGCGTGCGTGATATTAGAAATGGGGTCGGTCTATGGTTTTGTTTTTATTGAAAAAAATAAAAATGTTTTTAACTTGTTGACTCCTTTCCAACTTGCCTATAATTTCATTGTACATTCGATTTCCAAAGCGAAGAGTGAGGGCTATCACTAGCGTACAGAGGCGTTTAATCTCCACCAAGAGCAGGGGCAACACCCATCTACAGTCATTAGCTAAGAAAGCCAAGAAAGCCATGAAAGCAAATCCAAGAATTCGAATCGTTCAGAATGTGGAGACCATAATTTGATCTTCATGCAACTTGGAACAAAGATGCTGTGCTGCAGTGAAGCACGTTCGAGCAAGTGTCAAGGATCGGAGACTACTGGGCCAGGATGTCAATGTGGATCTAAACTTATCACAGTGCGTACCAAAAAGTTACAGATTAGTCTGAAGGGGAAGTACATATAGCAAAAGGAGGAATGCCTCGAATATTCGTGATGATCCCCAGAGCACTCTATCAACAAAAATTATCAAAATTCAATGAAGCGTTACACCTTTGCTTAAATACCTCGACTATGGTGACCATTCTTGGCTACTATCACATAGAATCATGGAGCTGCTTGCATTAAGCCTGCTTACTGAAATCAGGACCAAGTGCTACATATCTCCGGTTATCCGGTTTATCCAAACTTCTTATTATGGCCATCACTTTGTAGATCCCTGAGTTAAGAACGCTGTCACATCAATGGAAAGATGATGGGTTTCCGCTAGGAATTCAATGGTTTTTTTCAGGTTTTACCTTAGTTTGAAGCTTAATCGAGTTATTGGTCGAAAAGTCACAACGATACCTCACCTATTTGTGTGGTACACTACACAGGATTCTCGATAGGTTTTACAAGACGATACTCTATTCGAACGAACTCGAATAGCCCAATGACAAATCCGCAAAAAGGGAACTAAGGACTAGAAGGAGTAAAATTCTACTCACATTTCCTGGAGCTGTAATATCATTACAGAAGTAACATCCGAGCTCGGATCCTGGAATGCACTTTAAATCGCCAATATCGACGTATTTCGTTACGTCTGCGGCTGCCTTCATATTCCCGTGCCGCATAACCAGGTAACTATCGAATCCCAGAGCAGCATTTATTACAATCTAAGAGAACAGAACAAAATTTAGTTCCCAACATCCAGTAGAAGGAATAATTGAAATGCTCACCTTCTTGTATGTAGCGCCCAGCATGGTTGGTAGCCATCGACTCTCCCTCGAGTCAGTGAGCAGAATTAAAACATCATTGCACTTGACCAGAGAAATAATTTTCTCCAAATTCTCGATGACACCTTGTTTCATCGAGTCTCCAATGGTGTGACCAGGCATTGGAATTTGCATAACATGACCCTCTGTTACCTACAGACAGAAGCAATATATAGACCAATACGACTCATGATAGTTATTCTGGGTACTCACGCTGTTTGGATTGATTTCCCGCAGTTTCTGAGCAGCAGTTGTAGCCTTCATACTATTCCCCTTAACAGCGTCAGCATGTGTGTAGAGGCTCTGTCGTACCGGATTGGAGAAACTAACCTTCCCGTCGTCTACCAAGGTAATGTATTTGAAGCCCCAGCTCTGGAACAAACAGACAATATAACGAATGCGGATACGATAAAATGCTAGTATTCAACCAGAAGATTCCTTGCAACGGCACATCCAAGCGTTCCAGCGCCAAAGAGCAAGCATTTAGCTTCGGAAATTTTCTCTAAATTCAGATCAGGTAAAAGCCTCCACTTCATCAGTTTCAGATTCAAATTCATTTCGTTCTCAGCTAGTCTGTAAGGGAATTTGTTATTTAATGAAACAACATTCGGGAATGCAAGGTAACCTACTTAGCTGGATCCATTGTGTCCTTCATGGCTACCATTCGGGGACCCATTTTGTTGTTTTTGTTTGGTTCCCAGCCAACAAATTGACTCTCGATGTTGTCATCGCACTTGGGTAAGTGTACTGTCCATACAAGGCTGCTGCCGTACTTTGTGTCTGCATTGTAGCGTACTCCAAGGAAGTGAATATCATTTCCAGCCAACAAGGGACTAGAAATGCCGAGTTTTAGATAAAGAAAGCTTCACACAAGTAAACACTTACCATGTTAAGTGTAAAAATGCAGCATAAGTCCTCATTATCCATGAGGGACTGTCGTATTCACTGGGATCAGCGAAGCAAAAGTAAAACTCAGAAAGGTTAGCATTTTTGAAGTTTTCCAGCGGAGTCTTCACGTTGATCAGATCTTTTAACGCATAATGACTGGCTTTTCCAGACCTCTTGAGAATGAAAAAGCTTTGATCTGGAATCCCCTCTAATATCTTTAAGAAATGCTCTAGTTCAGGGAGACTTCGAAGAGGTTTAGGCTTTTCTTGAGGTTTCACTTGCAAAGTAGGCTTCAAAGGACTAGGAAACGCGAACCAATAGTAGTAGTTGTGCGTTTTTATATCCTAAAACCCAGAAAAGTGTAAAAAGATTTGTTTCTACGATTCCCTTGTTCAACTCACAGCAAATGACAAGATCATGAATCGAGCCAACAACCTCGGATCTTCCAGCACTCGCCCCGACTTGACATCATCGAAGAATTTCCTCCCATCGGCCAGTAACAAAGCATTCTTGTCGCACTCCTTGAAGTCTTCAATTGTATTCTTGTTGTACAGTGTCCCAACTGATGTATGGCAATTCTTTGGTGGATTAAATGATCTAAAAATAAGAAAATCCATTAACACTCCGTCCGACAAAGAGCTCTGTCCAACTTACGTGTTATACGAACTATAGTCCACCTCCAGCAAGCAAGACTTCGAATTGAAATTCGTATAGTATCCGAATACGGGCTTGGCAGCGTCCGATAATCGATCGATTTCGATTTTAATCTCAGCCAATTTATGCCAAAACGTTGGACTTACAAAAGACCGAAGTGGTGCGAACTGGAAGACCTCTTTGTCTTCGGTTGATGACATCGTTCTTGTAGTGTGGAAACGATACTTTAAATCAATTGTTCTCACGCTACTGCGTATTTATAGAGTGGATTTTCCTTTTTACTTACTTATTGCAATATAAATAAGTGTCACGGTTAAATATATAATAAATATTTTTGTTTGTTTACACGTATAGTGGCAAATTTTGTCAATTGTTTCTTTTTTGTTTTTTAGTGCGTAGAGAAAAGTCACAACAAATTGCGTGCATCAGCTGTTTGCATGCGCGTCAGATGGGTGTAAAGTTCATTCATAGAGGTGTGCTGTTTACGTTCCACAAAATCTGAGGATGCAGTTCTATGAAAAGGTTTATTTTTAAAGAGAATACGACTCAGTTTTTGAAAAAGAAATACTTTTATGTACTCATACTACTCAGATATATTTCCTGTCTGTCTATCAAAGGAGATGCCGCCTTAACTGAATTCTTATGGTTCTTAAGTTAGAGGAAGGAAATGTATCAATTTCAGTGGCCACCGCCCGAAAAAGTTCTTCTTTCGTGCGCACGTCGCATAAATATTTATGTATTCCTCTGCATAAGTATTACTTACGTCACTTTGGGAAGGGAGTGGAGCTAAGGAGTTGAGTTTTGCGATGATGTCTTTGTCTTCCAACGATATAGTGAAGGAAACAAAACCACCTCCCTCTATGCTCAGAGTCATAATCTTCCCAATAATTGCCATGGGATGGGTTGGGGTTAATAATTAGTTTCGGTTTCTTTTTCTTCCAGGACTCTCCATCCTTGAAAGTAATACTTCGTTGCTTGGATATAGTTTCAGATGCGTATTTCATCAATCAATTCTTAAACAGCTCCATCTCTGACTATAGCCTACTTTGTGTGAATATAATATTCGTTCAATAGTCCCTCCAACTATTGGGATGAAAGACTGTAGTTCAATTAAGCATAATGCATTTCATGTGATTTCTATGTCAGCCTCTTGGGATCACTGTCCCAGTACATCACTGGTAAAAATGGAATAGACTTTCTGGGACTTTGGAGAGCGAAGAACGACCCCGACAGCAGCTCGAAACATACTGTTTTACCTCCCGCTTTTGGACATCTATAGCAAACAAGTAGAGTCTACAGTCGCCCTCTCTACAGTTTGAAGACTACATCTCAATAGAACACGCGTCTATTCTGAACAATTTTGAATTCCTTCCGCAGGACACTGATTGCGTTCTTCTTCAACTTCCGTTCGAAAAGAACTTTGACTCATGTATCCCCTCGAGACTAGACTGGGGACTCAGAGTAATAGGAGGTGTCTTCTTGAACGATCCAAGCCTAAATATTTCCCTCCGTCTTCTAAATCACTGTAGCGTCTTCCACGCGAAGATCATGGCTATCAAGGAGGCACAGTCATGGCGAAAGCATATGTAAGCACTTATACAGATACTCGACTCGCGATCAAATCCCTGTAATCTTTCACATTTAACTCAGAAACTGTCCTAAATTGCCGTCCAAACAATTTAGAATTCACATTATTTGGGTGCTGGGACACCGTGAAATTCCAATGAATTGTATGACCAATGAGCTCACCAAGCTCAGTGTTGTCATGCCTCTCGCTACAGTTAATCTGTTACTTAAGCTTAACGCCTTAGATTGAACCAATCTTCGATGGACAGATGCCAAAACGTGCCTCATCTTCGGACTTATCTGGCGCAAGCTGAATCAGGAACGTCAAATGCACCAATTGTCTGTTTAGAAATAGCATTTGTCATTGCAGGGCATTGACGCTGCATGGACGAAAAAGAGAAAGAAACCATTCTTCACCTCCTTTCTACGTACCAGGCTCTCTCTGTGAGGACGCTGACGAGAAGGGTTAGCTGGGTTCTATTGAAAGCCAGAAACCCTCTGGTCCTTTTCTCGCTGTTTTGGGCCCAAAGAAGCCTAGAAACACGCCAGGATGAGAGTGTGCTGAAAGGATTTGACTTGATTCTGAGCCGTTTTCGCTAGCTCATCGGCCCTCTCATTCCCTTAGACGCCCATGTGTCACGGGATCCAGCATAGCATAATGCTATGCGCAGGGCTTAGGGATTTGATCTCTTCTATACATTGTTTGATGGCTTTAATGGCTGCTTGGCTGTCGATAAGACCGTGCAGGCTTTGGTGATACCATTTATTTCCGCTGGAAAAGACTCGCAATGAAGGGCGCTTTGTGTCGCTATTTCTTTTGTGAAAATATCCAGTGGGCATACCCGGAGCATGTTTCAAGGGCAGCAGTGGGAGTAATCCTAATTGCGCTAGAAGTCTCTATACATGTCCGTCGTTGGATTCTTGTAAGGATGTTCAGCTTTGTGGCTTTTGAGGCGGCAGGCCTCCAGACTAGGCATCCGTAAGTAAGAATTGGTCTGACTATGGCAGTATACATCGAGTGGATGGTGGCAGACCGCATCGTGTGGCCCATCTATTTAGGGCATTCAGCGATGTTTGTAGTATGTGAACGATCAAGAATTTCCTGTCACTAGTATGACGACATCATCGGCATAAGCGACAACCTTGACCCAGCTGCGGTCTTACCTGAGAAGGATTTCATTGATGACTAAATTCCGTAGCGTGAGGCCACAGCGTGTGCTTGGCTACCGACCAGTCCGGTTCTGATTCTGCGAGAATTGAGCATAGTCTCTATCCAGTCTGATAAGATAGGGTTCACCGGCGTATGGTTTAGTGCTGTTCCGATGGCTGTCAGGTTTACATGGTTTAAGGTCCAGGAATGCTGCCAGGGTGAATTCTCTCGTAAAGTGACTGTTCAATCACTGTAATCACCTCATGTTGCACTGTCTCTACTGAGCGGACCTTCATGCTGGGCAGGTGAGACGTTTGGACCGAATGTGTATGTCTAATACTCGTTCGAGGGTCTTAAGAAGAAAAGGTGTAAGACGGATCGGTTTGAAGTCTTTCGCTTTGGAGATGTAGATGACCACAACCTCTCTCCATGATACCCCAACCGATATCCCTAGCTATTCAGGGAATTTCATCCCTAAACTCCTTTATACTGAGTCCCCCACATCAAATTGAATTCCCTTGATTCTTCCCACCTTCCACACTTCAATCAAACAAAATCCATGATCACTGAACCAGCCCCGCTACCGTTTCAATTCCATTCTGTTCTCCCCCATTTGACAATAATTCATTTTGCAAATATAATCAAAACAGCTGATTCCCACCAGACAATTTCGAGAGAAAAAAAAAATTATTTTGATAATATTCAACCTCAAATTCATCTTTTTTTCGCAACTGGAAAACCAATTAATCTAAATAATACATAATTTGCTACAAATATTCGGACAACAAACTAATTAACCAAGGGGGCAACGTCTAAAAACAGCTAGTCAGTGTAAAAATGAAATTATGTCTAATTCGATTCTAAGAACTTTGAATAGAGTCAGTGTTGGTTGGGACAAGAAACAACTTTTGGGATCTTCACAGAAAAACCTGCCTTCGACGTTAATTGTAGCCTGTTACTCCAGACGAAGTGATTCCAAAGACTTCGAGAGTGCCTTCAAGGTGGTCAAGAGCAAGGTTCGCGTTGAAGGTGCTTATTGACAAAAAAAAATTTGAATGTGATGCAATAATTGTGAATAATTTGTTTATCTTTATCGGTTTGGTGTAGAAAACGGAGATTTTTTAGGTGGTGAATGTGGTCCGAATTGGGAATTGCTGGCACCAAGAGGGAATAGATTCTATTTTCCGAATTCAGTTGGACCAGCGTGGCAGAGTGCATCCACGACGATACCCATCGAAGTGCCACTAGAGAATCTAGTTGACTTTGACGGCAAGGTGGGTAACCGCTTGAGTTTCAATAATTTCTTTTATTTATTTATGCTCACACGACGAAACAAATTGCGTGGTTTTATTGAATTGCTTAAGCGTGTGCAGAGATATGAAGGCCACCAGTCATTGTTGATACTCGTGGAAGCATACGAAAGAGGTGTTTGGGATTGTGTTTGATTTTTTAATTGTTTTTATCAGTCTGCTTATGTGGGACGCATTATGTAATACATAGTTTTGTTTTTTGTTTTGGTTTTGGTATGTAGGCGAGCGCTAAACTGCAGTTTAGTGTTGACGAATGCCCTTCGCTGATAAAGAAAAGTCTGCACGAGCTGTTTCCAGCCCCCGAAGTGGTGTCCAGTGAAAAGCTCAGCTTGATGACCTTAAAGTATCACGGTGATATAGAACAAGGAGCCAGTAAGGTGAGTACTTTGCTGTTACTATTATAAGGAATGCTCTTCCAGTACCAAATACTGCGAGACACAAACCGTTGTAATACTTGTTTGAACTCGAAGACGAATTTCACGGTCAGCTTTGGTAAATTATTTGTCGTCAACAAGTAGGTACAGATAAACTCTGAGGTATTTATCATGCTTTTATCTTTTTGAAGGGCATCGGCTGCTAGTGCACTCCCTACACTCTAAGCAGTTATCTTTACCCACAGAGTCATATCTGGATTGCGTCCACAAAGTTTGACGGTGAAACATCGTGTTCTGCGTCTTCTTGGTTATCGGAGGACGAATTAGGTGAACTCGCCGTTGTAGTTCATAGTTTACCACTTCTTTTTACTCGAATTTCTATATTGGAGATGAGTTTGTGTTGCCATCTTCCTGTAAAAGCGTCATTTTTCGTCATTAAGATCGTCCTTTGTTCTGCTTCACTACTGCCGATGTTGTCCAAGCAGGAACCATGCCAGCTATGAGACATGGCGCTTGCTCTGACACTGCTCTTTAAACCCAAATTGTCCTTAAACCATGGAGACTATAGACATTAGATAGTTTCCGCCTGATTTCTTTTGCTTCCATACCACCAGTCCACACTACGGATGCGTGGAGAGTATACTATTTTCCACAATAGGCCTCTAAAACTTTGCCTGAATCCACCGACATTTGGCAGGATACTCGTTAGCGACGCCTTTTTTAGATACTCTAGGTGCTCCTTAACAATTGATAAATCCTTACTCCTAGACAATTGATAAATCGAAGTCTGCTGCCTCCAACTAGGTGTCTATGTTTAAAATCGCGTCATCTGTTGATGTCCACGAAGCCTATGATTTTCGATCTTGATATCAATGGTAACCTGAGCACATTGTGATATATGTATGATGTTCCATAGAAAGGGTTCCAGCACTGATCCTTGTAGTGCTTGGTTTTTTACTGAAGTAGCTCCATACTACCCTAAAGGAGTAGTTTGGCGCATTTATTCTTTCGGGAGAGTTTTGATGTCCAGTGCAACTACTCGAAAACGCTTTTGTTGGAGCGATAATCACCACAATTTTACAATTCTGAGTAATCACTTCTTTTCCTTGGCTGTTTGCAAGAAGCATGGTATTCAGTTGGCGAATAAGATAATATAATCAAGGGGCTCCTACGGAGATGCACAAAATGCGGTAACTTCCAGTGATTAGGGCATACCTCTTCTACAAAATACGTCTGTATAATTTCTATAAAGGTATCTCCCTCTTACAGCTCCTTTCGGGACATTATAAGAGATTCCATCCGGACTTGGTGCTTTGCTTGATGGAATTTTTCTACTGTTACCTCTGAAATCTCCTCGTTAAACATTGTAATGCGAAGAGTGGTCGGTGGAACTGGCCTAAACATCATTGTCATAATGCACTGGCGCGTAATGGGACATGAAGTTTGCTATGCCAACTGTCCTTTGTACATCAAAACGATGGCATACGCAGCTTCCTAAAGGAATATGTCGGCTTTAAGAAGTTGTTGGAAGCATTTTTTTGTCTATATAGCGAGTTTTCGTTGCACGTTAAGTGTTGTCCGCTTCTGGTTGAAATCCGACTTGCCTCTTGAGAATTAAACTTTGAGTCTTGCTCCTTTTTTGCAGGCTGTTAACTCGAGGTAACAGGGCAATCTACATAACCTGCTATCGCATGTGAAAGTCACCCAATCCGTTTGACTGAGGCGAGAAATTCTGATCACCTCTTCAAACTTTTCTGTCCATTTTCGTTCTGTTAGCTTAGGACATTGCCGGTGCTTCTTTTTCTTTATTTGTATCATTGTAGCCTGCTTGCTGTTTTATGTATTCTCTTCGCTGACCCACCAGTTTTTTGGACGGCTTTGAACTAGAGAGCTACTTTCTGTCAATGGTGAACTGTCTGGTTTTTGGAGCATGTTTTTACAGCATTGTCCTAATCATGCAAATGTTTCGAAGAGCCTTTGGTTCTGTAGCCCCATTCTGCTGCCCACGGGTCCAACCCATCAGCAATAACTTCTTTGTCATCGAGCAACCTTTCATACTCCCTGCCAAACTAGAGGGTTCTTAGCAACTATTAAAGTGAATACCACTTAAGCATCGATGCAGTGGCAGTATGTGCACGATTCCGGGTTTTCATAAATGGTTGTTGTTTTGTCTAGGAAGCCAGGAGTCGTATAAATAACGACTTAGCTTGTCCCAGTAACAGTGTTGTAGTGATAACCTACGCCACTCTACTTTTTTTGTATGCGTCAAGATGGCAAGACACCCTCGAACGACGAGTCACAAAACTCCTTCGTGTTATTATTCGCCATTTCTCACATTCGATGCAACCCATCCTTTGGGACAGAATAACGAACTTTTGTGGAAAGGGTATCAAGCAAAAGGGAGTTGAGAATCAGTCGGGGAAGACAAAGGCCCTCAGTCATACGAATTCCACTCCTCATGTAAACATTGGTGACGAAGAGGTCGGAAAAGTTGACAACTTTCGCTGTAGCCAAGGCTGTATATGGAATGCTATTGGAAATCTAGAAGAATCTAGTTCCGATCGAATGTTGAATCACTGCTACTATGAAGATATTACTGGGAAAATGACCACAATTGTCATTTGCAAGTTGCCAAGCCTTTATAAACGAAATCACCGATTATTTCGCAGTGTTCCACCATTAGACATGATTCACGCATGTGAAGGACTTAGTCATGATGCTTCATTGTGAACCAGATAACTGATATGGATTTAATCTTATTCTTATGTCCTACTACATATTAGTGCGCTGCCAATGAAGACCCCCTGCTGATGTAACGCGAACTGATGTAAGACATCGACAAGCGGTTGTAACTATGACTTTGCTGTCTGTAATTTCGCCCTCTGATACTTCATAACCGAATGATGCCTTCGTATATATAGATAAAGTATTTCTAGTCTCATATTGTCTTTCGAAATGCTACTAGCAGTGCGATAATCACCCTACGTCGTCTCTAATAGTTTCTTGCAGATGATGCACTACAGGACTTGTCAGCCAAGATTGGCATGTTCTACTGAACATTCAGGTGAGTAGTTGGGAGATGCTTGATTATTAGAGGAACATTGAAAATGAATGTCTAAGTCTTAACGCAGGGAGTATATTGATATCTTTTCGATGGAGTCACTGAGTCATTCGATTGCTAGGAGAACGTTTAAAGTCTGCGACTGAACACAGTGATGTTCGAATTACGTGGATAACATATGTATTTATGATCTGACGCACGGAATTCTCCAGTTTGTAATCGACTTGGAATACCGTACAAGTTAACAACATCCTTCCCATGTCAAGCGATAGTATAAAATCTAGGAGATGCTTTCCTTGTACATTGCATTTCCTGCTGCCTCAGACTATATTCTTAGCACAAGGATTGCAGCATATGAGTTATCCAATTTTTTGAGAGCTAGTGGCAGGACTAGAAACTAAGAAGACGGACTCAAGCAACAAGTTACCCAATTTGATTCATGAGTATAGACGTAATGTGTCATTTCAATGTATTTCCTTGCGTCACTACTTGCTTTCTCAAACCGAACCATAGCCCGGGCTTTGTCTGAGAGTCAGCCATCAAAACCCTCCATCAAGCTGGGGTATTGATCGGATCTCTTCAGTTACACATACCAATTTGTTTGCGACCCTCTTTCACTTATGTGCATTCCCTCTTAGGTGCATTTTTTCCTATTCCACTGCTCCCTTCTGAACGAGTAGAATTGCGAATGCGTTCCATCTTAAGACTTGGTTACAATAGTTATTCGCTTCAAGGCAAGCATACAGATACGACAACTCTGCACAAAATCACTTTTTCTGGATCCGTACATCGTTCGAATCGGATTCAATGTCTCTTCTTAAACTAATGTTTGTGTAATTTAGGAGTTGCGTACATACTTACCAGCACTTTGTATATTTTGAAACAAACTTGGAGCGGCCTTTACTATTACGTGACCAACAAGGAACGTTAACAATTTAAAATTCGTTTTGAATAACAAACACTAGCCAAACTGACGCGTTAAAGATCAGAAGTACTACTAAGAAAAGAAAAAAAAACAACTCTTTACTACCTTGAATGAAAATATTTTGAACAGCAATAGATATTATTGATCTGGAGGCTCTAGCTTACTAAGAAATTACAAACACTTTGCATGCAGAACACTGGCTGGGAAAATATTAGGCGTGTAGGACGTCATTATTTGCTATAACTTCTGCTCTTCCAGTCATATTCTGACTCATTTAGCGAAGAACGATGTTATAGGGCAGCACGCACTCTAGTGAGTATGTGAATAAAAAGTTAACAACAACAGTAGGAACAATTGTTAGTTACATAAGCTGCAGTGAACACAATCGATCATATTCAAAACACTTAGCTCGATAAACAAAGTTGCTGCTATACGGATTTTACGATGTGGAACTACGTGGTGAACAAGATATTGGTGGGGTGGACAGATATACCACTATGATCCTAGAAAGTGCTACCAGTTTCGGTGCGAACCAATGCCGTATGATGATTCACCACTCAGCTATGAAAACAATTTGACCCAGAGACGGGTTGTGTGTTCTTATCCTCGTCGCAGTTGGCCTCACAAAACGCTCTGGGATGAATTCCGCGCAATTGCACTGGAATCGAACATTTTATTTTGTGCTACAACAGGTACTGGAGATCATGTTTACACCCAAGAATACGGTGGAAGCTTTTGAAACAGAGATGATCACGGAATCGGAATGTCTGTTCAGACGATGAAGCCAACTGCATTGCCATCAGTACACAGCTTGTAACACCGATTCTCTTCGTGCGTTGTGTTATAACTTTTAATCTTTCATAGCATATATCATATTAGTTCGCGGAAAAGGTTTTGTTATAAAAAAGCGCATCAATAAGACAAACTAACCAACTATCACCATAACCAGTGGATCGTATAAACGAAGATCTCCCTCTTAACATGTATCGGACATTGTTTCACACGACTGTATCAAGCAAGTGAGCTCGTCCATGCGCATTTAAAGCCTTCCCTTCTTTTTTGTTCATGGATCTCGCAAGTGGCGGAATAATTTTCTTGTATGGCATTGTAATTTGGACCTGAGGCGGGAGTGTATTCTCGTTTTGTAGTTAAGGAAGGAAAATCTATGTGGTTTTAGGTGCCCCGGACCAGCATTATATTCGAGAATGGGTCGGATGCATGCCTTCTATATCGCAACCACATCAGAGTGGGTAAAATAGTTGCATTTTGCGTGCGGTTATTCCAACAGAGAAGCTCATTATCACATAGGTATACCAACAATGAAAGGTTTTTTTGCTCTTGGCGATGGAACTGCCCTTCATTGAGGGCTTAGCTTCGGAACTAAAAAAAACTACATGTCTTCTCCTTCATTCGGCCTCCTCGCATACGAAACCGAAAATTCGACGAAGAATTTTTCTTTCTCAGATCTGCCCTGCTTTTCTGCTTATCGTCCAGCACTCGGGTCCATATGGCAGTGCGGGCAGGATCAATCAAACCAAAGTAAAAGTGGTTTCCTAGAGTTTCTTCTTCGTCTCTCCACAAGGGTGTCATTCCTTCAGCTGATATTTACTCCAAGGTAATCGTTAACCACTTCGAAGTTGCTGTTACCGACAGTGATGTTTTGTTCTAGGCGATAAGGGACGACAGTTCTCTGTTTGTTCACAAGTCCTTCGTTTTGTCGTCATTTACTTCAAAAATAACTCGTATCGCCGGTTCTTTATTTGCCGGAAAAGCTTCTATAGAGGCGCGCGTTGGGAGCGACTAATGATGTCAATGTGGTCCGAGTGATTCCAAGTAGCTGGACAGATTTAATAAAGATAGTCCCTTCCGTGTTTACACCTGCCCTTCGCACTATCTGCTCCAGAAATCGCAAGACAGCGCTTCTCCTTGCCGAAATCCGGTGCATGTTTGGAATAGTTCAGAGGAACTGAATTAGACATTCCATTGTGTGTTTTCCAGGATTACGCGGTACAGCTGGATCAGTTTTGCCAGCATCCCGCGTTCGGTCATTACCTTGTAGAGTTCAAGACGGTTGCTGTTGAAGTCGATGAAGAGATGGTGTGGCTTGACTTGAAACTCGCTGGTCTTTTCCTGGATTTGTTTTTGTGTGAAAATTTGGTCGGTTGTCGGAAGCCACGCTGCTACGTGCCGATTAATGTTGCAGAAAGCCTTCAGACATTCACACAGTATGTTGGACAGAATCTTATATCCGACATTAAGCAGCGACAGATATGTCTCGATAGTTCTTACAAGACATCGGATCGCGTTTCTTGAAGCTTGAAGACAAATATTCTCTTTAACGTCTATACATACATAAAATACAAACTAACGCATTCCTTTTTCTCATTTCAGTTTGTTCTCGCTGCCAGAGAGATAACCTCCCGCCTACGATTGCATGGCTATTGGGCTGATTTCATGAACCCATTTAGCGGGAAACCCTTCTACTCATGGGCGAACGGCAAAAATTTGTACAAAATCGACGATCGTTTTCGTGGCATCGGCATGAAGCTCATCTCACTAAACAACTGTATTATAATTAGTTCGGACAAAGACAGCGCATTCTCGGGGGCGATCTACTCGAATGCACCATCGAATTTCAATTTATTAAAGTCACTGATCGACGAACAAATTTAGGCTAAAACTATAACAATCTTCCTACATCCTAAAAGCTAGATAAATACATTTCATTCATTTGAAATCCTATATAAATATATGTATCGAAATTATATTTTGTTATAAAACGTTGCTCCTGTTCTCCTAATTGAAATAAATTGGTGTGTACAGATCGGTAAGCGTATGCTTGGTGCTATTTTGTTGCCTCTCCGGACGAAAGTTTGGCGCAGTGGCGTTCGATTTCTTTGAGTTTATTGATCAGCGATTGCAGCTCTTCTGTGTTACAAACGAACTCGACTAAGGTCTCACGTTCGCCTGTTTTTTCTCTATAATTGCCCAGATTCACATGGAATGTTAGTTCACCGGAACTACAATCGGACATGGCGGACTTGACGTCGCATACGATTTTCCACTCGATGTCGGTGATGTGCGGGAATGCATGGCCGGTTCTTAGTAGTCTCATAAGGAATTCGTTGCGATTGGCTTCGTATGCTTTGGCAAGCTCTTCGATGACGGCTGTATTGATGGAATGTTGTTCGAGGAAAAGGCGTACCTTGGTGCCATCGTATCCGTATTTGGTGGCTAGGAAGAGTAGTGTGGCAACAGCGTATTCACTTTGTTTTGCGTAATCTGCATTGCTGGCGTATATTTCTGGATTGGGAGGCACATCTAGGGGGAGGATAATTGATGATTTAATTATGTTAAAATGTGATTCGGGGGTGGAGGGAGGAACGGTTGAAGTGCTTACTTGCATCGGCGTACAGCGATAGTTTGACGGTGCTGGCGATGAGTTTTCGACTAATTTCGATATTTATCGTTGAGCCCAAGTGTTTTAGACCCTCGATAGCTAGTTTTGATAGTTCTAGGGTCATGGTTTTGGGGTAATATTTGATTTTGTTTTAATGCAAATAAAAAACAAATTTCTTGCGACAGCTGATAATGACATTTGCACTATGATGACATTTGACAGCGTGCAGGAGTGTTATACTGTCGTCACTCCTGATGGTGTTCATGTAGATAAAAACTATAGGCACTGTGTGATGAACCGTAGGGTATACTGGCTTAGCAAGGATTTGGACATGGAAACTCTATGGAATCTTGAAAATATTGTTTATTACACTGTCACTATGCGTTTGATTTATAGACTCTTTGACCTCCATGTCTTGGTCATCTGAGGAACTCGCAGCACTCACGGGAAACCATGACATCATACTCTTTTGGCTTCCAGGACACAACGGCACTCAAAGAAACGAACAAGGACAGGGTTTGGAAAGAACCTGACAATGGTGGTTGCCTGTGTTCCACCGCCCCTAGACTGTGCTAAATCTAATACAAAGCAAGCCTTCTCGGAACTAGCTACAACCTTCTTGGCGCGTCCCCAGAAAAATCCGGGCAAAATATGATATTGCCGAAATCAAACAAGTTCAGGCCCAACTTAGCGCTCTTCACGGTGATTATTTCCGACTACAACCTCTTGCCGGTTCACCATAGTCAAATGCGAGTAGAGACGGATGACCACTGCCGAGACTGTGGCAGAAGAGAGCCAGTAAAGTCTCCAACTTGAGATTAATACCAACCTAAGGATGCTTCAGGGAGACCGTGCAGCTACAAACGACGATGGATCTGTTGGTGATTCGAGTGCTGGCTGCATATGGCGCTACCCCCTCCTTCCTAACCTAACATGTCTAGTCATCTGGAGCGACCAATGCGCAATAATAGCTCAACTAACGAGGTACTTTTCCCTCAAAATGGCCAAGTTTGCGTCCATGTCTCAGCGGCATAGAGTAGGCCCGAAATCACTGGGATCTCTCATAGTATTGCTTTATATACGGTCAGCATAATCCTGACCACGCAGCTCATCTACTACTTTACTCTTGTCGGAGAGAATGAGTAACTGGTGGCCACTCAGACTCAATGGAACTCGTCCACACAACAATGTTCGCTCCTGCACATCCCACAAAACGAACAGACCGTATAACACTTATAGTTGTCTCAACCACCAACAGCTGTTTATGTCAACTGTCAAATAATCACGAACGCTTTTTTGCTTTTCTTCTCGTTTTTTTTTTCATTTATTTGTTGATAACAAAATCAGGGGGATTTAATGCAAAAATTCGATTTATTGTAAAAGTGCTCACATATCTCTCACCATGGACCAGCCAGATGACCATTTTCGTTACGTATACAGTTCTTCCCTAAACGAACGTGTTCAAATCAAGATGTAAGTCCCGGGGCATCGTATAAAATCGTTAATTCCCAGAAATTTCATCATGTTTTCTCAATTTTCTTCCATTGCATTGACATAGTGGTACGTTGGAGGGTAAAAAGCAAAAACCCGACTATGAGAAACTTCTGGAGAAGAGAATATTGGCCTTTTCGGGGCTATATTCGGAGTCTTGTCCTCCGTTTCAGGTGCGTCTGCAAGTGTACAACAAGGGCAAACCGTATTGTCTGCCCGTGACAACGTCGTACAAGGCATTCACCAAACGCTGGAGCTGGAACGAATGGATCTCGTTGCCGATGTTATTCTCTGATTTGCCAAGAACAGCGATACTTGTTATGACCATTTTGGATTGCGCTGGCGCTGGCGAGACTTCCATAATTGGTGGTACTTCGATTTCTTTGTTCGGCAAGAACGGAATGTTTCGGCAGGGAATGTATGATTTACGTGTTTGGCTGGATGTTGAGGGCGATGGGGGTTTTCCGTCGAAGACTCCGGGCAAAGGGAAGGAGTCAAGTAAATCGCAGATGCAACGTTTGGGCAAGTTGGCGAAGATGCATCGCAATGGGCATTTGCAGAAGGTCGATTGGTTGGATCGACTGACCTTTCGAGAGATTGAGCTGATCAATGAGAGGGAAAAGCGCTTGTCCAACTACATTTACTTGATGATTGAGTTTCCCACCATAACTGTGGATGATTTCAATGTAAGTTGCCGTGTTGGTGGAATTTGTTAAAAGAGGTACTTTATGTGGGATTTGTTGTTTACAGTATTCGATAGTTTACTTCGAGCCTGAAGGGGAGAAAACTAATAAAATCATATCAAAGCCAAAGTTGGTGACTGTTCCCGATTCGGAAATACTACAGGTTAGTGGAAGTTTTTTTCTTATTTTCTGTTGTGCGAGGTGCACGTCCTACATTTATATGCGATGCTACAGAGTCTACTAATTACAGCCGTCTAGAATGTGCTGCGGTGTTTCTGCAGGTTCTGTGTTGGATTTTGTTTCTTTTTTATGAGCACAGGGTCCTGCTGGTATCGCATATTGATCAGTAATGAGTAGGTAAGTCCTAGCTATCATATGTGTTCATCATCAAGAGGATAATGTTGCCTGCAGTTGAATTCTCTCCCAGATTGCACACCACATCGAACTAATTCAAATCAGTCAGTCAGTCTGTGCGACATACTCTTCAGCGTTGACCCTTAGATCATTATCTTAGGTAGTAACGCCATTATTTCTATAACTTCAGCTTGGTTATCGCCGTTTTTTCGTCCACGTTGTGTTCTATTTGTCCCGAATGGATTCATCAGGTTGGAAGTTCCTCTTGTCACATGGTTTAGTAGCATTCTCAAACCATCTTCCTAGAGTCCTTCTATAATCGCCTTGCTTGCTAGCATTCTGGTGATTTCCTCATTCTGCTGTGGTGGCTGTTTCCATTATTTTCCTTCACAGGTGATATTTCAGTCATCAAGGATACTTTCTTCCAACAACCATATGTGTTGTTGATTTCCAATGTGGAGAGCTGGCCTAGACCATTCTATCTCGAAGACTCTACCAATGGTGGGCGATGTTTGTGCTTTGCATTCTGGCTTGATTCAAAGCCGGGCATCTTGAGAGGTGGTCTTCGTTTTGTGGTTCATTTGTCGTGCAAAGACTGCACGATTTAATTATTCCAATTCTTTTAAGGTGTTAAGCTAGGCAGCTGTGTCCATTTTACAATGGCTTCCTTCCTTGGTGCGTGGTTTTTTTCTTAGCACTTCCTTCCAATTCCCGCTTCTTCGTTGCTGACTTCCTTGCGTATGAGATGTGTTTTTATTTGTTGCAGTCTACTTGTCGGTAGCATCGTTTCTGGTGTTCTGTCGATAATGCCGGCTCTTTTCTTGGCTAGTTTGTCTGCTGTTTCGTTTCCCAGTATGTCGACATGAGCTTGTATCCACTCCAGTTTGATGCAGTGTCTTCCTTGTTCTAGGAAGTGGTATGTTCGTCGAATATTTCTTGTAGATTGTGTTTCTTTTAATTGTTTTAGTAATTGGAGAGAAGATTTTGTGAACCTGATTCAGGGCGTACTCCATGGGTGCGAGTTCTCCTTTAAATCCTGTACACAACATTTAATGTACCAGTTGGAGAGATCGGTATGAATTTCACACGACCTGGCCTAACACGTTGGCTAGTATATTATGCAGGCATCGTATAGCCTTGACTTTGGGTTGAGTACACACACTGCTCGTCTTGCTTCTCACTATAAAACGCAAAAGTTCTCTTGATGTGAAGCTAATCATGTCCTCCTGCTTATTTCCTTGCTTTCAATTCGTGCACTCCTCTGTGCCTTCAGTGTTCTTCTTGCAGATTATTCCTATCATGTTTGATGTTTGTTCTTAGCCTTCAGCTGCCGTTTTGTTGGCTGTGAGTCCAGTGTGTAAATGGTCCCTATTGTCGAACTAAATGTTCATCTTCTTAGGAACCGCAGTTTTTATTTTATGTCTGCGACTCCAGACAATCGACTGGATGTTGTTGCGTTATAATGACTTCAAGCGACTTCTAGGTATCTGACTGGTCATTGCAAACAGTGGGACGTTCGTATGAATGAAAGAATCAATATTCACTGTTCTGGGACATTTGCACGTTCAAACCGATTACATTGCGGACACTATACACTTTTCCATTTGTGCTTCACTGTGCAATGTCACTGTCACCCGTTGATTGCCTTCTTCTAGATTAAGAACGAAATACGTTTAAGTCTGCACACGTTTCCACACCTTTATGGAATTATTCCTAGTTTTCCTTTGGACTCGGAACGTCTCAAGTTGTCTACCAGTTGGTGGCAGTTTAAGCAATAAACATTGCTTTAGTTGTATTCCAGCTGTTGGCGTTTCTGTTGTCTTAACTCTCCATGTGGCTTAAATCGATACGTCTTTACACGCACTGGTACCTTCGAACTAACCCTCGGTCAAATCGCATTAGTGCAAGACCGTTCATCCGTATAAAATAGTTTTGGACTATCTCAGACTGCTGACCTCGTCGGCATTTATATGATTCTTTTGTCGTTTTTCTTTAAAATTAAATTCAAACTAAATTGGTGTCGTCTGTGGCTAGTGCTTAAGAAGTTGATATCCAAAAAATGGTTTCGAACGTGCAAGGTAGATTGGAAAATGGTTGTGATAACCCTTCTGTATTGAATTGAATTTTTTGTAGGAAAACCTAGTGGAACGCAAGCACCATCGACTCGCTCGTTCAGAGAGATCTCGTATATCGGACCGTGACGCTAAACCAACTGCAAGGTGATTCTCAAGAAGACGAATTTAATGGAACAGTGGACATATTAATATATTTTTTATTGTTTATTAATAGCATTCGCGATCAACTCCGCACTATTGTCTCTCGTCCCCCAACATACGTGCTGAGCAGCGAGGAACAGGATCTGCTTTGGAAATTCCGCTTCTACTTGAGTTCTCACAAGAAGGCTCTTACGAAATTCCTAAAATGCATCAACTGGCAAACACCGGCCGAAGTATTGCAGGCACTTAGTCTCCTTGCCAAATGGACTCCAATGGATGTAGAAGATGCTCTCGAGCTCCTCAGCCCGTTCTTCTCACATCCGGATGTCCGAAAATATGCTATAAGCCGTCTAATGCAGGCACCCGATGAGGATCTACTCCTATACCTTCTGCAGCTGGTTCAAGCGCTTAAATATGAGAACTTTAACGACATCATCGAGTCGTACAAACGAATCGCACCCGATAGAGACATCGTTAAGTCTCTTGACGATAATGTGTTCGATCAGAGCTCTGCCTCAGATGTTAGTATGACTGTTAGTAGTAAGCAACAGCAACAATCAATGATCCAAAAGAAAAGCACAGTACAAGTGGAGATATCACAGCGTCCTCTACCCATGGCGATATCTGTTAATTCGGGCGATGAAGATAATGGAATTACAACCGCTTCAATCGGTTCGGTTACGTCTGATGCATCGAATACTCTTATGAGCGAGAACAGTTCCACCGGTCCAAGTGATCTATCAACATTCCTCATACAGAGAGCATGTAAGAATCCAACATTGGCCAATTACTTCTACTGGTATTTATCGATTGAGGTCGAAGATCAGGAGTCAATTCGAAAACAGGATGAACGAGTTCACAACATGTATGCCATGGTTTTAAAAATGTTCCTAAAAGTCTTAGAAAATGGTTAGTTAAACGCAGTTTACATCAACTATGTGGTCTTATGGTTTTCTTTTGGTTTATTTTTAGGTAACTCACAACTGAAGCACATCCACAGCAATCTTAAGAAACAACAACGTTTCATCGATGAGCTGGTGAAGTTGGTAAAGATGGTTGCCAAGGAGACGGGCAATCGTAATAAGAAAACTGAAAAGTTTAAACAACTACTGGCGGACTCCGATGCATTTAAGGTTAATTTTACGAGTTTCGAACCGATTCCGTTTCCCCTGGATCCGGATATATACATAACTAAAATCCTGCCGAATACTACGTCGCTTTTTAAGAGTGCGCTGATGCCAGCCAAGTGAGTATTTGTTGTTTTTTTTAATTAGTACAGCGTTCTGGTCCTGCGTCTGTTTCATGTAAAAGCAATCCAACTACCCACTTGCCTCAAGAAAAAGCAAAACAGAGAATACTGTTCAATACTTCTTGCTGTTGCGTGTCCTTCGAGAACACCTAGCAATTGAATGAAGATTCTAATTCAAATCTCTTTACATTTTCCTTTCCTTTGCAGACTTACATTCGTGACCTCAATAGCGTCACACGAATACGTTGCTATATTCAAACATGGTGACGATTTACGGCAAGATCAACTTATTCTTCAAATGATCACATTGATGGATAAACTGCTGCGCAGAGAAAACCTCGATCTGAAGCTAACCCCCTATAAAGTGTTGGCTACAAGTTCAAAGCATGGTTTCCTGCAGTACATCGATTCATACACAGTCGCCGATGTCCTTACCAAGGACGGAACCATCCACAACTTCTTCAGGAAGCACAATCCATGCGAAACGGGACCATATGGCATCACCGCCGAAACAATGGATACGTACATAAAAAGCTGTGCTGGATATTGCGTCATAACATACCTCTTAGGTGAGTACTTCTGCCTCCTTTTCTTAGTTGGATTATACCAAAGCTAATCTCTTTTTAAGGCGTCGGTGATCGTCATTTGGACAACTTGCTTCTCACTACAAATGGCAAACTCTTCCACATCGATTTCGGATACATTCTCGGACGTGATCCCAAGCCAATGCCGGCACCGATGAAACTTAGCAAAGAAATGGTTGAAGCAATGGGCGGTGTTAGCTCTGAGCATCATCATGAATTCCGAAAACAATGCTACACAGCTTATCTTCACTTGCGACGGCATGCTAATGTAATGTTGAATTTATTTTCCCTGATGGTGGATGCCTCAGTTCCCGACATCGCCCTCGAACCGGACAAGGCAGTAAAGAAAGTCGAGGAGAATCTTCAACTTGGACTGACCGACGAGGAGGCTGTTCAGCATTTGCAAGGACTGCTGGACGTTTCCATAACAGCTGTGATGCCAGCATTAGTCGAGCAAATACATAAACTCGCACAGTATTGGCGGAAATAAACAAAATAAACACAATCGATGTGGTCAGAGAGATGCCGCATAGCTATGCAGCATCGTCGAGCTCTACAAGACAATTTATTTATTGTAATTTATAAATTATATGGGCAAGCAACTGTATTTAATTATGACTCATACATATATTCTATTTTCGTAACAGCAACTCAGATTGATCTAATGAATTTCGCTCTAGATAAACAGTCGCATAAGTCATTATCTATATATAAAATATACATTTTATTTGTTTTTAATGTAATATGTTTAAAATTCGAAATAAAACTATTATATAAGATAAATTCGAATAAAATGACTCGAGTTTAGTACTCTCAATTGTGTGTGGTCCGCTAACTGCGCCCTTCGCCGTTTATGTGCCTCCTTCCTTCTGAAGATCCTTTGCTAGACATCCGAGATGCCTTTCCTGGCACATGAGTGTTGAAATTAAACTTTTTCTCGTCCAACTGCAAATGTGGCACTGTCGTCCGCTAGTTACACGATATGATATGACTGTCTTATATATGAAGTTTGTCGACATGAGCTTCAATCTCTATATACTCGTGGAACCATCTAATCTTTTTGATGAAGCTATTCTGGCGACTCAAACTTCGAAAAGATCGTTTGGAGGCTTGAAAATGTGGTTGGCATTTTAATATGTGCAAGCGAAGCACATCTGTAGGGAAAGTGAACGAACCTTACTCCTTGTTTCTGCAGCTTTTGCAACAGTCATTGCGCTAACAATGACCAGTACGTCTCCGGATCACGTAGTCTCTTCGATGTTGTAGCAGGACTTTATTTTTTGGAGTCCATATGTATCAGTTTGATTATAGTGCTTTCCGGCCTACTAAATGTGGTTAATGGGCTCTCGGGCGTTCCACTTCCTTTGATACCGGTCACGATTCGTTCAGTTGTCCACGATTGTTTCCAAGGCGATCCTGGATTTGAATAACCTCTTTGCTGGAGCATTATTGTCTATTCGCTTGATGTAGTCGAGACGTAATTTCCTACGGACTACATCCACATCTTGGTGCAGCTCATAGAGCTTGCGGTTGTATCTTCTCCGAAAAATAGATGAACGAACTTTACTGCTTATCATCCAGCACTCGGTTCGATATATGTAGTAGAGCACACATTTCGTCTTGCGAGTTAGAGGTTTTGAAACCATTTGCTTGCCCAAATTCTCCACTAGTGTGTCATTCGTGGAGTTGATATTTACTGCGAGGTTGGTAAACAGGGACATTTTGTCCTATGCGATGGGCAGATGCTTCTTTGTTTGTTGACAAGAAGTCCCGTATAAGTTTCTATAAAAGAGGACTGAAAGCGATAGCTGATGTCGTCTGGGTATCCAGTAGCTGGACAGATGTGTTAAAGATAGTGCTTTCCGTTTTTTTTCCTGCTCTGAGCACCATCTGTTCCAGCACAATATTGAAGAAATCATAAGACAGTGCATCTCCGTAGCGAAATCCAGCCGAAATCCCGAATGCATCGCCGTGTAGATCTCAAGACAATGAATGCTGTCATGTAGTCGATAAAGAGATGGTGATTCTCGACTTGAAATTCGTGGGTCTTTTCCACCAACTAAATACTAAATAAAGTACGACAAGTCTGGTAGTTTCAGACGTGGCAACGCAGATAAGTACCCTGCGCTGTCTCAAGCTGCAGTCTGCTGAAATAGTGTGACTCATGGAGTCGAATGGAAAAATTATTTTGACTGACCGTTCTCTTACACTTTACCCGGGAATATTCAAGATCCTTGGTGCACTGCTTAAAATGATTCTACCTGAAAATTTTGCCGGTATACCCCAAAGAAAACAATGCGCTTGGCTTACTGAAGATATCAGGAGGCGGATTGGTTAATCGCCAGCAGATAGGCGGCGTTAGAGTTTCAATTTTAGATGAACCATATATTCGACGGCGTTATGCCTCTGCTACGACTTAGCTTTACCTGAAATCCTGTTTCGATATTGTAGGCCGTGCCAAGTAAATTAGCGGCCACTACTTGAGAGAGTGAGCACAGTGACTCGAGTGCCTAGTGCGTTGTACCACGAAGCAAGGGGTTCGAAATTCGAGAGTACAACTGTCATGAAAAAGCTTCTTAAGCAACAAATTGCAAATTTTAAAGAATATAACGGGCACAATACGAATGGTTGTGAGACGGTAGGCCTTCGGTTCCATTGACCTTTCGCGCCAAATATGTTTTCTTTTATACTTGAGCAAGGTTGGGAGGCTGAAAGGCGAATAAAGAGACTGTAGAAGCCATACTCGATGATCGTAAGCTGGTTTCCCCAGTGGACCCCCGTGCATGAATGGTTTGAATATCGATTACTATGATGAGAATCCCAACATTCTGTCTTAAATATTGGTCGTAGCTCTTTGCAAAAAGCTGGTAAGTCAACAACTTTTAGCGCCAAAAGTGTATTCAAATAGCTTCACCTAGGTCTCTAGTATTCAAGAAGAGCTATCCAAAGATTGTCTATTTCGGTTACTTAATGGTGATCCTCAGTTGCTTTTTCACGTTCGCTTCTTGCTGTATTCTCCCACATCCAGCTCTTCTTTGCGGATCTCTAATGCGCGATTTGAACTCAACAAGTTTGGTCTAATGTCTTTCTTACATCATTTAGGTTTTACACAAGGTCTGTGGCAACAAATAGGCGTACCCTAGTGTTCTTTCTCCTAACAACCGCCACTCTACCTACCTCCGTACTGCCAACATATCTGTTTGTTAGTCTCATTTAGTAGATTCGGTGAAAGATGTGCATGAAACAGGATTACTAAACGAAATTTAAGAAACGATTTATCATACTTTAACTCTATAATGCGGTAACATTATGGAAATATGGAAATATAAACGAAAGTATTTTCAAATCCAACGGCCTCTACGTCACACATCGCCATTTCAATCCAATTGCATTCCACTACCGATGAACAGCAATGAATTTTCATTCTCCACTTGTGTTCCACTTTCACCACCCCAAACAGGGCCGACTGTCAAAAAACGGCACATCGCTTCGTACCACCCGAAACGTCACTCTTCAGTCAAGCAAATTGTCGAAAAGTAAATAATTAGCGCAAATTTTTTGTTTCTTTTCTCGGCCAAAAAACATATATACAAGAAAACGCATAAATTATCCGTACTACATCAAATCAAGCCGCAACGTTAGCACATTAGATTTAAGCTCAAATTGTTCAAAGTGATTTTCGTTACTAGCTCCAGTGAACTATTAGCATCGTTTCGCACAAAAGCATAATTTTTTTTTTAACTTGTGTTGTTTTCTCTGCTCTCTTGCTTGTTATTTGCTAATCACTGATGCAAAAAGAAATCCACCGCCTTCATCTTATTTGCTAAATCTTCATCTTTCCGCTGACGGGTAAGACTTTGGTGCTGAACGGAATTTTGCATGGTTTATGGGCGCACACATGCAGGAAGGCAGTCGCGTCTAACTGAGTTAATGCCGCAAAAAAAGTCTGTATACCGCAGGAACAGCAATTAGGCAATTCGAATCGAGTACCTACTCCTGTTGGCAAAGTGTAATATAAAACTCCATCCGTACTACGTACCCTAACCACCTATCCATCGAGATAAAACAAACACAAGTGTTCATAAATAAAATCGAAAACGGATACTTCATCGGGGAATTCAATTTCTGGCGAAACTAGGACATGTAAAGGATCTTTCAAGAAAAGGGGGTAAGTCATTCTCATTCTCTTTCTTTTTGTGTGTGTTTTGCCGTATCGAAATGGTATTTCTAGGACACGGGTCAGCAAAATGCTGCTACTACTGCTGCTGCTGGTGGTGGTGGTGGTGGGAGATCCTTCACCCTACCATTTGCATGTCGTCTTGTAAGATTGTTGGGTGGCGAGCGGTGGTACATAGTATATTGTGTTATGTTAACTGATTGCTAAGGATGTGCAGTATGCACAAGTCCCATTGTGTGTCCATTTGGATGTCACACTTGATAGGATCTTAAGAAAGTTTTAAAATTAATTAACATTCCCAGTTGAAAAAGATTACCCCACTGTATGCAGTAAATCTTGGGCCTTGTTATCAGTGGAGGAAAATTTTCGGTAGAGGGGTCAGCGATAATTCTGTAATTAAACGGGAGATTCTTTCAAAGGGTTGTGCGTTTTAATGTAAACAGCAATTCTTATCAAACGAAGCGCTTATCAGAGGACTTCACAAAAAAATGGTAAATTCTAATGGTAAGAACCGAAATATTCGGAGCATAAATTACGTAGTGGCACTAGGGCGGTGGCAGTCACACTATTGTTTCTTTGACCGACACTTCACTTTCATTCACAAAAAGTCTTAATTCTGCGGCTGCAAACGTTTTTCTGGCACAAAATACTCCGCATGAGGTAATAATTTGTATAACTTTCTCCCTTGAGAGGCGTGCCTTTAACGTTTAAAAAGCACACAAAGCAGTTTTCAGTTTGTGAGAAAAGGTGAGGGCATGTCACCTTATCCAATCACATTTCGTTCCATGCTGTGTTCTGGATGCATGTAAACTTCTTTTTGAAATTAACTTGAAAGAATGAAAATTCAGTCAAGATGTAATCATATTAGTAATTGGTTCATCAAAGTCATAATTAGTCCTACAGTCGCGCATCTGCAAGCCTTGGAGTCCCCATCCAAGTTGGTAAAGCAATGATCGCCATCCAATGTAACGTACTCGGGAGCTGAGTTCTAGGCCACAGTGCTCTGTATTACAAGTAATTGCAAAGCGGATGAGCTTCCCTAAAAATAGAGGTGTCGTCAGCACGTATTGAATCGATGAAGTTCCGGTTAGATACCGCAGTTATCAGAATTGCAAACAGTAGGTGAAGTAACATCAGTACATGTCTCCCACATCTTAAAGGAAATATCTATAAAACGAAGAAATAAAATGCCTCCGTAGGCAGATATGCCACAAGGCTTGGTGCTACCTTCATTCACTTTTTAGAAGCTGCAGAGCCTACTGTACGTGCAGGCAAAATAGTACAGTGTGACTCGGATCTCGACGAATTCATTGTGTACCCCTGTGTGGGATACCTAAAAGTTGAGAACAGGAATGAGTCCAACAGATTAGTCCATGGCAGGAGCGGTCCTTCAGAACCAAGACCTATGCGTTTTAGCGAATTCGTTCAGGTCATTCAAATATACTTTCCCGAGGGATAGGTATCGGGTTCTGCTGAGGCTTGGGCATTCACAGAGGAAGTGGGTTGTGTCTTCCTCTACTCTGTGTCGCCGCAGCCTCCGCATAGGTTTTTGCTGATGGTTTTCATTCTTTTGAGGTGGGCAGCCATTGGGTTGAGGTCTGTGAGCACAAAAATGAGGTGAATCAGCTGTGGTCTACTGAATTGTTTTTAGGGCAAAAGTAGCCTCGAAACACAGTACGAGGAGCGTGCACTCCACCTAGCATTGACCATGTGGCAGAAGTTCGAGGAAATTTGATGGGCGATTTGATGGGCTTGTTCTAGCTAGCTTATCTACCCTTTAATTCCCTTGCAAGCCCATGCGCTCGAAGTCCAGCATACTGTGATGTTGTGCCTAGAACTAAGGGGTTTGACTTCCTCTTTACTCTTTTTACCAGTTTTGTGTTGGTTACGACGGAGGTTGTGACTTTGATGGCTGCTTGGGTGTCGATGTTTTGCTCCATTGGACTTGTCACAGAATAGAAATTCTTACGTGGACTTAAATTTCGAAATTCTTAAGTGGACTCTCTATGACGTATGTGCCTATGCGATGGAGAGAGTTGTCGAAGACGAAGAAGACCAATTCGTCTTGTTCAAGCAAACTCACGCAATCATGGCTAAACAAAATACTACGCATACACTGCGCATAGAGTGAAGTCGGAGAAAGGGAAGCTTTTCAACCACGTTTCACAGCTTACTCTCGGAATACTGTTGTATCGTTCATACCACTCAGCAGATCGACAATAGACTTCTTCCTGTCTGTCATGACTTTGGATAAAGGCAGCTACCCTTTGGAGTTTGGTGCTGGTCTGTATGGGATTATGTAAGTTTTTACGCCTTGGGATGAGACTGTCTTGACCATCGGAATACGTTGTCAATTTGGCAGATTTCTTTGACTTCAGTGATAGCTCTTGTTTGTCATGTTTATCGCAATCATTGTTGACGTTTGTTAGATATCCTCACACAAGAGTCTGTTGGATGTTATGGATGTACAAATTAAATAGAAACTGACCCTTGTGGGAGCTTGTTGTTAAGGTATATGGTTTTGTATACCTGAACGTAGCAACAACCCAGCATATTACTTGTCTAAGTGCGCTGGCTATAGCTGACAATCACTTTTACATAACCTTGGGAAAGTAGGAACTTACTACTGATAAGCTGATACAGTCTCACTGAACGGCTTAGTCGTGCAAAACTTAAGGCGCAATTAGTTTAGGAGAGTTTATTTGAAAAACGTGAAACAATAATTTATTTGCATATTCATGACAATACCTTCAGTAAGTAAGTAAGTAAGTAGGCACACATAAAATTTTTAAAACAATAAAAGGTCTGTTTTTCCGGAATGTTTTCTCTGCTAAGGCTTTTGAAGCTTTTGTTTACAGTACAGACGGACTTATAACACAAATAATCTAGCTTGTAGGTGTTATAGAGAGACACCCCTGAAGCTGGGTATCTGTATAGTCTGTAATTCAGGAACTAGTTCCCATAAAGCTTTTGTGAGGAGATATCTCATTACATGGGCAGATGTTTTAACTGTCTTTAGGATTAGTTTCGATGTCATTGTATCTGGATTCGCTGTAGAGCTGCTGTATTAAGTGGTAAAGTTAATTTCAGTTTCGCTGTGATTAAGTATGTCAAATGGCTCTCCAAAGGTTACTGACCGAGAACCATTCGTGTGTAATACTTGATCGTGTTTTGTTGGGTAGGGATTACAATTCTGGACTAGTCCTTTGTGCACTATGAGATCCCTATGAGGGCAAGTTATGGGTCTTTCATCATTAACTACACAAACGTGCCATTTCAATTCTCGAGGCTCCTTTTCGACAAATTTTCGATACTTTTTAGAATAGTGGAGCTATTTTCTCTTTTAATCTGATATCCTGCGGTGTTTTATAAGTTGTTGGTGAGTTCTACATACCTCGGGGAACCACGAAGGAATTTATTTTTATCCGTGTCATCACCAGTGATCATGATTCTGTGCGATAGTAGGTGAACAACATCAACATAGGCGAATTGTTTGAGGTGGATTGTAAAGCTCCAATCAATTTCATCAATTCTTGGCAAGAGAGTGCTCTTGCTGAACTACCATGACTAGACAACCTACAAAACTGGTTTGTTTACCGTTTACTCTGACGAATGCATTTTCGATTTCCAGCGGAGATCCATGCTGGACGTTAGGTATCCGTATGGGTGCCCGTAATTTTGTTTTACAGAATAATTCGTCAGTGGTTTTGGGGCAACGTGCAGATTTTCCGGCCGTCCTACGCCAAACACTAGGACGTTTAGCCGTTCGCTTCGAAGAGATTAGGAAAAATATGGAAAAGTAAAAGCGCCGGGAGGCCTTGTAGAGTTTGTTCTGACGAGAATATCGGTTGAAGGTACCGCAGATGAGCCGTCAATGACTGGTAAGCGATACAGAACCATGGTCAACGAGTTTTTATTGGCGAGAGTGGATGGATTGGGACTTGAGTACATGTTGAAGGATGTGCTTCCGGTTTGCCTAATGTCGAATGTCTCTTTCTATAGCTTTCCTGATGTTGACGAGTGCAGGGTCCGTGCATGGTCTCCCCATCCTCTTTGTCGTTGTCTATCTTAATCTTTGAGCATGTCTTGAGGGTATTTCCTATCTTGGGTTTTAGGAGTTCCATGGACCTGGTTTCATTTCATTTCATTCATTCATTCATTATTCATTTAGGGTCGCTCAGGTGGTGTTGCGATAGTCCATTTGATGGCGTCAATGATTGGTCTCACTTACCGCGTTGGTGTTTATACCTTTAGCATAACAAGTAGGCGCCTCGATGTCGGTGACATTTATACTGTCTTAACCAAAGGAGCCTCTTCAAGCCAGTACGTCGTCCTCACGATTCAATGCTATGTTACAGTGACCTGGTACCCATGAGAGGTTGAGATTGTTCTTTGGATGAGATCGGCTGTTTTCACTGCCGTAGATCTCGCAGTGCTGATTGCAAAGGATTTGATAACTACCTCACTGTCGATGTACTGAATTAACCGCCAGCCAATCAGCTGCTTGACGAATGGTATTGACTTGGGATTGAAAAACGCTTGCAATAGTTTAGGAGGTTAAAGGAGAGGTCTTCTGATAAAACTCCGTCCTAGGGCTTGGGCCCATCCGTAAAAATTGACAGCGATTCGTGGGCCTGGACATTACGTTGTGCTCTATTTGGTATCGAGAATTTGTAACCTTTATTGAAGTTGTGTTCGGTTGGTAGGTGGTGACCTATGGCAGATAACGAAGCATCGGTAGTATACTAGCGTGTCCAGTGTGTTGCACCTACCATTGTTTAGCCTGTTTGCTGAGCAGGGAATCAGTTTTTTGCCGATGATATCAATTGCGACCATAATTTGCAGTGGTAGAGGTAGTCACTCCATCAGTAATACCAAGACAAGCAACTCGTTGAGCTTTTTCCATTATAGTTGAGTTGGAACTTTTCTTGAGACTTCTCGATCGCTTTTTTTTTTTACTAAAATACTTGGTTGTAGGCCCCAAGTGGAGGCTACAACCTTTTTGCATCTATAAAGAGCAGCCAGGGATTGCCTTCGACTGTGATTTCTATATGCAGAGTGATGTAACGAAATTTGGAAGGCGTTTGAAACGCTGATATCCTCGGAAGCAACTGATGGATTTCGTTCATTTAGGTGTCATTGTGTACGGAATTTTATCCTCTGCAGGACTATGTCAAGTGACAGATATATCACCCTCAGGATGGGTAAGCGCCCGGTTTATTGTTGCAAATTTCGTTACACACTTAACAAACACCAAAGTTATGCTGCATTTCATTGTGCTGTATCACTTCACGTCTGAATCATAAATATTTTTACTTTTTTGATCAGCTCTGACTCAGAAAACCTGTTTTTTTCATACCATACCCCATGCTTACATATTTCTAGCCGTATCTGCAATATCTTAGGCAATCAATCGTAAAGCAAAACATGCGGAAGGTTATTCAAGAAACGCAAACTATTCCACCCCGCATCGAGATCTCTGTACCAGATACTAATCTACATCCTCTAGACTAGAAGTCTATATGTACAGAAACCCACATTGGCGCGTGCGAAATATGCACTAGCAGGTGTCGAGACATGCTCGTCTAATTAAAAACAAAAATCTATTTTTAAGTCCACAAGAAATAAACTCTATCTAACGCATGGTTAGTGTAAATAAGAAACCAATTCGCCGCGGACTATCTACGAGTACTATTTTCTCACGTAACACCCAGAGCGAACGTGGAAAGGCACATACTTACTCGCACCGTACTCGTAAAGTATGAGCAATCGAATCAACCCTCAAGTTCTATAAAAAAAAAAACAAAAAAAAGAAAAGCGAATCGCCACTAGAAGGGCTTCCTTCTCCTCACCGTCGTCGTCGTAGTCGTCGTCACATCGTCAACATCCGACGACTGACTCTGACCAAAGGTGTCTTCACCGCACTCTAGCACACTATGTAGGCAGAACCATTGCCAGCAACTCAGCGGAATTCTCATTCGCGCTCATCAATTTCCAATAAAGACGCGAGTGTACCGTTTTATCAACAATAATTAGTCTCGAGCTACACCTCTAGAGAGCGAGAGCAATTATACCGACAATACAAGTGCCCGAGGTGTGTCAGTAAACAGAGAGATCCGTCGTCGATTGTCGTCTCGGTGCGCGGTTACGTTTGAATTCTTTTTGATAATTAATCACCGGGAAACGATGTGATATAATTGTTGTTGTGAACTGTAAGACATTTCGAATGGAATTCAATTCCGATGCGATGTAGTCGTTTCGCTAAAAGTGCAGTTTTTTGTTTGTTTTTTTCGTTCCTTTAAGTTGGAGAGATACAAGATACGAGATAGGATTAGCTTGCGAGCTGGGAAATATCGTGAGCAACGTGCTGCTGCTTACAGGAAATGGTATCATTCCGAAGGTGGGTTTGGATTTCAAGTTTTTTACAGGAAAATTCGCTTTGGAAAAATGAACTGTAGTAGTTTTCTTAAGAATTCAAGAGATTGGAGAGTTTCTGAGACTACGGAACACAGAAAGAGAGAGGAAAGACCACCATGGCATGGACAGCCTCTGTTTAGAACATATGTTGGGGACGCAATCTTCTGTTAGTCTGATCCTTGGCTAGAACTGTCTGCAGTTGAGCTTGCCATCGGAGATATGGACGTCTTCTTCTGTGAATATCGTAGGGTTTTTCATTTCGGTTGCTCCAATGGATGTGTACAGATACCCGAAACCTAGGCAGGCACGATTCGAAGACCTGAATACTCGATGCCAGGAATACTAAACACCACACCATAGCTTCCACCATAGCTTCTTCCAAGGTTGTGGTCACCCATCTACTGTTTAGAAATCCATACTCCTGGTTTGAGAGTCCGTCGGCTTCATCAATTGCCACCTCCAGTCGGTTGCGATATAACGAGGGCTCATCTGGTGGTTTTTCGCCTTCAGACAGCATCGCCAGGCGTTCCTTTTTCCAAACTCCTTCAGTTAGACACTTGTTATACAGATCCACAAAGGTTTCTGTGTTTATTGTGATGACTAACGTAAGAGAGCCTTGTTTGGTATTCCATCCAATGCCGAGTCGTTTGCATACGAGTTCCATTTGGGCGACGGGCTAGACGTCCTATTAAGGGAGTCCTTAAGTTTTCTCATGACTGTCCTGTCAGAGATCTTGAAAGCTGTTGCTTTTGCTTCCTTGGATGGCTAGCGTTAGGTCCTTGCGTCTATCTTTTTATTGCTCCTGTAGATCCTGGTGGGAGGGCAAGTCTCCGCTGGAATAATTTTCTAAGTCTATGTCACTTGCTGCGTAGTAGTAGATTTGCTGTCGTTTTCCGGAGCATTCATGGTCGCAACCATTGGAGGTGTTAGGCCCAACTTTTTCCACGCAGTTCTCTTGCAAATGAAAGCAGAGAGCATTATGAGCCTTGCGAACTCTTACCTGTACGTTAAGCTTCTAATCTAGCCTCTTGTCTAGTCCAATTTCTTGAAGTGAAGACTTTCTTCAATTTTCCCTACCACGTCGTGTAAAGCAGTTTCCACTGATTTACACTTAAGCTATGGATGCCAAGCTTTGCATAGACCACCGAAACGACACTTGCCTCTAATGTTTATATCTAGAAGCCCTTTAGTGCCTCAAAAAGGAACTAAGAGAGACTAAGGGGTATGCAGTCCTTCCCTTGGGTGTGACTTTGTTTACCTGCTTTAGGTATGATAGTGGCCTTTGCTCTCATCCACGCTGCTGGTACATATGTAGATATGCCTGGCTGTCTGTGACCTTTGCTCTGGTTTCTGAAGCCCGAGCCCCGTGAATGATGCGAATGACATAATAGCCCCACGCAAGTTCTTCCATGTAATGACTTTCGCTACCTCCTCCTCTATCGAACATATCCTAGAGTAGAGTTGACTATGTGGGCATTTGCTCAATCTACCTGCATATTTGGGCCTTACGCAGGCTGCTTGTAATAAGTTACTTACTTACTTAGGTAGTCCTACAGTCCAGGGTGGACCTGGGCCCCAACCATCAAGCTTTTCCAGTTAGCGCGTTCTTTGGCTAACTGCCTCTAGTTGAATTAAGTTGGTTGAGGTCCTCTTTCAGTTTTGTGCGCCAAGTAAGGAGAGGTTTACCTGTATTGTGTTGTCCCTCCGGGTTGGAATCGAAAACTCTTCGAGTTGAAGCATTGATGTCCATTCGCTGATGTCCTCCTCACAAAAACCGTCAACACAAACGACACCGAAAGTCATTTTGCGTTCAAAACACTGAAGGATATGTTCATACGGCTTCGTTAAGGTCCATGCTTCTGCGTCATTAACCATAAATGGGATGATGAGGTTGTTATATAGAGTCGTTTTGGTGTTTCTTGACAAGGCTTTGCTACTCCATGGCCTTCCATGTCGGTCTCCTTTCTTGTCGATCGGGCAAACGTTGCTGAGGTTCCATTTATCAGATCTTGGAAGTGAGTCATCCCCGGTTGACTAAAACAGTTCGCCCTGTGGTCGGGCTCAGTAGTCTTGTTGGACTTAAGTTTGGATATTGCTTCATTCTGGTCGGGTGGTTTCTCCATATCCTCAGCACCGACTATTTGTTCATCTCTACAGGTCTCTGTTCGGGTCTTGTTGCCTTGATACGTTACCTGATGGTAAAATTTCAAAACATTGCTCCTGGAGTTGTACCTCCCTGTTTCCTCGATTGCGCACTTCTCGTCCTCTTTCTTTCTTCTACGGAGAAGCCGATGTTCTTCCCTCCTCTTGTCTTCGTAGAGCTCACGAGCCCCTCTCGTCCTTTCAACCAGCACCGCTTTGTAGGCGAATTAATTTGGTGCATGCATTTGGCTTCCTGGCTTCGATACCACTGGTCTTTAGCAATTGATGCTAACTGCATAGGATGTCTCGAGCGATTGAAGGATATGCACTCGCCGAAGGCTTTAGAGAAGGTTGCGATTGGAGCCCTTCAATGCACCTTGGCTGCAACTAGAGAGTGGTCCGAGTTTATATGTTATGCTTTCCCATAGAGCTACCAAAGATATCATACTTAGGATAATGCTCATGTGCCTCTTCCAGGAGTTCGTAGAAATACTCCTTGGTAGCCTTATCGTTTTCCTCTGTGGAGCGAAGGCTGATTTTAGCAAATGAGGCTTGTCATAAGGCGTTCACTAACGTGTCTTAGGCTAACGACCTCGTGCCGAAGTCTGCTGCCTACAACAAATCCGCATCTGACTAAGCGCTGATTCTCTTCTCCCATCACACTGCACAGTCTAGGGCCTCTACTAGTCGTATGACTTCACGCGGTCAGGTTCATGGTTTGAAAATTTTACGAGCAGATTCGAACATCGTTGACTTTTCTTTGTTTCGCAGAGCCATCTACAGTAAATCCGTTCTGATCCGAGGCTCCACTTCCATTGTACATCCCTAGGACGAGGGACCGAGCTTTTCGGAGTCAGTAATCACTTCGAGGGTATGAGCGCTGTCGTTGGCCCATTAAGGGCTCATCCGTCGCCAAGTCTGACTCAGTGTTGGAGATCATACAGTGTTGGAGGGCATATATGAGTAACAGTGGACCTATAGCTGAACCATGGTGCACTCCATGAAATTTGTCATAGATACCGGAAGCACTTCTGACTTGCCTGGTAGTGCCTACATACATATTCTTAATGAGTTCAGTGTGCTGCTGTGGAACTTTGTGATTCCTAAGAGTCTTCCGTAGGATGTTCCTTGACAGTCATGTCAAGAAGGTAACGTGATTTCCATCAAACTTTAGGTCTATGATTCCTTCCCGATTCTTCGAGGCATATCCAATGTAAACTCATTGCACTTGCAAGGGCCACCATTGACTATGAAGCAGTTGTTCTGTGCACTCCTACCTTAGTGCAGAACCCTCCTTGTACCCTTTGCTCTGAATATGTCAGAGATGCTTCCACACAAACTTTGTTAATAAAGTGTGATCAGTTCGGGGTATGCGGAAGAGCGTTCCCCTACCTACCACCTGGGAACCCGCTTCCAAGGGATAACAGGGACAACAGCCTTCCCAAAATATACAATATAGCTCAGGGAAGGTACTGCTGCAACACAGAGCCATTAATTAACTTGTCGTTCTGTTTCTCCACGACAAGGGTACACAATGGATCCATCACTCCTACCTACCTGCCTACCTAAGTACTTTGAATGCCTTAATCAGCTTTTAGTTCTTCCAGTAGAGTAATTAATCTTTTTCCGCGCGTCGAGGATATCATCATACGTCTTCTCGGAATCAATAAATATTTACATTCGCCAGATCCACTTTGTAAAGTTCGAGCAATTTCCACTCCCAACCCAGTCGACTTATTGTTTCAACCATTACCAGCAGGTAGCAATGTTTCCTCGCAAAACCCACCTCTCGCAACAGAACATCCATCTGTCAAAAGCGAACACACCGCGCACTGACAATGAACCCCATTAGTGTCCGTCAGATGTTTCACCTTTACCCAAATCTGCTGGCTCTTGTTGGGTTTTTTTTTCTTCTGTTTTTTAAGCTTGTAAGCAGATACGTTGAACAAAACACCGAACTGCCAATGACCTATATACGGCGAGTGCCAGACTCTTGTCTATTGATTTTGGATTATTGTTACTTGCTGTGCACTTTGTTTGTATCTTTTGCTGGTTGTTTTGTTTCGGTATTTCGCTGTGACAGTCCTTAATACCTTTTGTCTGATTTATTGTTCGCTTTTTTCTTTGCCGATTTCCTTGCTAAGTATCTGCGATGCATAACATGTGTCCCTGTTCGGAGGGAGATAGTCGGGGAAATGTTTTAAAAGCGCTCCTTCCTCACAAATGAACACTTGACTTACTTGTGCTTTGTGCTTTTACTATTTGGGTTACTTTGACGTTTAATCTATTTGCTTATCTGGTGAATGAAATTTGTTTACAAGTAGTTTGTCTTTTCTTTTTTAGTCTGTGCGGGATTTTTTGTTTGAATTGTGAGTGTTTCGAGTATTTTGTGTTGTTAGAGCACTTAGCTGAGAGATTTTCGTTCGAGATTAAGTGTTAATCTAGAAGATTTCTATTTTAAGTTCATTGCTAGGTCTTGTGCGTGGAATGTTTCCTTTTTCCATGCGAACTGTGATTCGCAGTTAATCTGTTTCAACATACATACAACAAGAGGGCCAAGGGGTCACCTTTGTGAAATACATCTGACAGAAGGTGCCATATCTGACTCATCCCTCTCTAGATCATACTACCTTGTACGTCTCAAAAGAACTCTCGATTTCGGAGCATATTCACGTAAGATTTGACCTTGAGACCAGATAAGAACGTTAGGAAAAGAATTCTAGTAAAACATTCTCATGTCTCAGCTTCGCTGGCAGGTCTTTAAGCTGTCGGTCCAATATGTGCGACATATGTATATTCCGACAATAGGGTGTCGAATGTTTGCCTGGAGCTTCACTAAAGTAGTTGGCTTCTTTACACAGACTGAGGACTTGACGTATCCCAAAGAGTGGTGTCAAGCCGCGTGATAGCGGCTGCCAATTGATGAACGCTCGCCGTGAGATGACACAGTCGTCAAATGTCTCCTTCACAACTTCGAGTGTTGCGTCACTTGTAGGGCATGTAGCGCTGTCTTGTTGGAACCACAGCTCGGATATATCGATATTGTGGAGCTTTAGTCACAGAAAGTTGGTTAACGTCGCTCTATACCTAAGACCATTCTGCCATGCCATAAACCGCATCAAACTGCCAATGTTTGTGGATGCATTGATAGTTGGTGGAACGGCAGTTCTTGTTGTTCGTCCGAAAAGATGATTTTTGGACCAAAATCCGGATCTCCGGCCAGCATTTCCAGCGGCCAAGTAGCGAACTCGCGGCCTTGTCTATGGTCGTCCGGTTTCAGTTCTTGCGTCAGCACAATCTCATACGGATGTAGGCCCAAATCCAACCACAAAATAGGCCGGGTTGACTCTCTGGTGATGCCCAATTCAACTGATCGGCGCCGAATTGACAGTTCTGGGTCTTTTGCAATATTGGCTGCTATTCTTTCTTCATTTCGCAGCAATCTCTGTCCAGTTGGTGGTGGCTTAAGGTCCAAAAGAGTGTACTCACGCCCAAACTTTTCCACGCGTTAAACAAGCGTGAAGCGATGCATGATGGAATGGCAAACCTTATTGAATATTATGACAGGTGGATGTCATTGGTAACTTTGACAACTGCTGAAACATGACAGTTGGAAAAAGTATCATTGCTATCTGGTCACCCTTTATTGTTTGAATGAGCGGTATGTTGCACTGCGACCTTTTGATCTATTGTGCTCCTACTAACACCTTGGAGAGGTACATGCCCCCATTAGAGTTCTTGTAGTGTAAAATTCCTTTCGGAATCAATGTGAGAGTTGTGTAGTCTTACTACACCTCGGCGGAAGTAACCCTTCCTAGGGCACTCTCTCGAATCCAGTTTCCCTTAAGAAGCTGAAGTTGAGCGTTGGCTCTACTGGCTATCCTTCCATCTTTTGGAAGTCAGTGGGCCACAAGATCTCAGGACATGTTTCGGGATTTCAGTGGACAGAATCTGCGAAGGCCTTTTTCAGGTATACCTTTTTTTTTTTTTTTTTTTAACTGTTTATTTATCCACTTATACATTATTATATATTATATTTGCGTAAATAAACTTAAAAAATTACTACCTTATTTATAACTTATAGTAAATGACCTCAAGGGTTCTCAATACTTATACTATTATAATTTTTTTTTTTTAGAAGTACTTAATTCTAACAATTACTTTTTTTTTTTTTTTTTTATTTGTCTTATTATTTTTGTTATTATTATAAGGAAAATGTGGCTAAACCTTTTATAATTACATTATCTTTTTTTTTTTTTTATCAAAATCTAACCTAAACAAGAAAAACTAAAACTAACTTAACCTACCTTAACCTAGGGATGGGATTGGGCCCTGACATATGATCCTTAGCTCGCCAATAACAAGTTAAGCAAAGTCAGTTCACCTAACCATTTCATTGGAGGACTTAAGATCACATGTCAGGGCCCACTCCTACTTAACCTAAACGTTAGTTTCAACCCAGTCGAGCCACCAGTATCTTTCTCGATTTAATCTTTCGACGCTCAATAAGTCCCTTTCAGGCACACTTACGCAGTATCTCAGATCAGCATTTCCATCACCCGAGGATATTGGTTCATAGAGAATACGTTTATCTGTCGCCCTTCTAGCAAGATGGTAAATAATGGGTACGTTCGTCGAGTCTGATAAGTAGTCATGTGCATCCAGATATAGGAATGCCTCAGGTGGAATATAACCACTCGCCAAAGTGTTTCTGAAATACTCAGGGTTGGGATAAAACAAGCCCGAAACGAGTTCGTTCTCCGCAACGCTAGCTGACCGCGCGAAATGATTCCTCACAAGATCCAGAATGACATTGTCAATTCTGGATACACCGGAAGCATCCAATAGTCTCTTATTAGAGACGTAATGCCGAAAGTCGGAATGTGCGCTTCTATACATCCGCATACAAGCTCGAAGACATTTGCTTTCAAATAGCCGAAGCTTTTCCATATAAGATGGGCTTATGTTCCACCATACTGGACTCGCATAAGTCAGAATTGGACGAATGAAGGCTTGGTAACATATGATCTTCACATCGGATCTTAGATAGTTGGAGTAAAAAAGACTTTTGAGTGACATAAATGCCGCCCTTGCTTTTTGTAACTGCATATTTATGTGCTCATTGTAGTACAAGAATTTGTCCAAATAAACACCTAAATACTTCACAACAGTCTTTGACTCTATGTGGAGACCATTGGAACTCGTTATCCGAAGATCTTTCCAATTTCGTCTCAAATCTGAATTGCCGCGTCTTACTGGGATGCGGAACAGTATGGTTTCACATTTCATGTGGTTGATCTTTAGCTTCCATTCTGAACAAAATGTCTGTAGCTTATCAAAATTGTCTTGAAGCTCTCTTTGTGTATCCTGTATTTTTGAGCCACTTGCGTACAGAACAACGTCGTCAGCAAACGCTATCGAATTACCCAATCCGTGTAGCATTTCAGAAACATAGATGTTAAAGAGGAGCGGTGCAGTAACTGTGCCCTGTGGGAGGCCATTGATAACATTAAAAACTTTAGTCGTCGTGTATTGTCTATCTGTTACAACAAATTTCTTCTCGTACACCATAGATGTAATCATCTTTACTAAATGATTTGGGAATTCATATAGAAGAAGTTTATATAATAACCCGTCAATCCAGACCGTGTCGAAGGCTTTTTCGATATCCACTAGACAGGCAGCTGTACATCGTTTCGCGTTTAGATTCCAATTGATATCTGAAATCAGTTTTGTAACAGCGTGCACCGCCGAATGGTTTCTTTTGAACCCGAATTGGTTTCGCGGTATAATCTCCTTTCTTTCACAATCAAACAAAATTGACTTACTAATTATTACTTCGAAAACTTTCCCGATGTTAGGCAGGAGACTAATTGGCCTATAGTTAGAGGGATCAGAGGGATCCTTATTTTTTTTTATTATTGGAAAAACCTTCGATGTTTTCCAACATCTCGGGAAGTAGCAGTTGTTTAGTAGGTTGTTGAATATGACGCAGTATTGCCGTATGATTTCCTGCGGTATATGCTTAAGGATGATGTTGGGAATGTTGTCTAAACCGCTTGACTTTTTGTTATTCAGTTTCCTAAATATTTGTATCAGGTCGTCTAATGTTGTAAAGTAATTGTCTGTCTGTTCAGTAGTTAGTTGGTCAGCTTTTAATCCTTCAGAAAATCTACGAATTGTTGGGTTGTCACTATTGCGAAACCTCAACAATTCGTCATTCACTTCACCAGTTTTGCAGCTAGAGAGTTCTCTAGCGTGAATAGCCTCAAAATGAGAGCCGATCAGGTTTAGCTTATCCATCCCACTATCTATAACAAAGTGGTTATCAATGATGGGGCAGTGTTGGCTATTAATCTCAGCTTGGGAGAGAAGCGACTGAGAAGATAGTGGGACTTTCAGTTTCTGAATTTTGACAGCGTTACGAGGCTTAAATATCTGATTTATTTGAGGAAACATGGTCCTCGAATCTGCCTTCAGTACATTTTCGGCGCGCTGCTTCCAGTATTCGTTGACACTATTCCAGAACTGCTGGTTTATCAGTGTCCTCACATTTCTCAGGAGAGATTTTAACCTTCGCAACTCCATATTGGACGCATCTTCTTGGAACTGGCGACGTATACGATTTATCTGGGTTATTAAAAAACTTTTGTATGTCTGTAATGTTTGTATCTCACGGTTTAGATAACATTCAATGCTATTTTTTGATTTAATTTTCGGAACTGACGACTCCATAGCTTGTAATACCACTGTATTAAGATTCCCGATATAGGAATCACATTCCTCATTCGTAAGATTCCTATTGTTAGGAATATTAGAAGAGGAAGGACAGTTCCTATATTTTCTAGTGGCGCAACGTTGGAATTTGCACCAATCAGTCTGCCTAAAATTCAATTTAGGGACATCGTGCTGCATTGCGAAGCTAAACATAGAGTCGCCAACAAATGTCACTGGCATAACTATAGCATTATGATCGCTATCATACGGCAATATTGAAAGTTTATTACTATGGATTGTTTGGATTTGCAATCGCGCGTCCGCAATGCAAAGGTCAAGATATGAATTCCCTGAAGGAAAACTCGGTGTAACTGAGCTATATAATTTCATTTTGTACCCAATCTGGTTTTCCTCAATAAAGCGATTTAGAAAGGTGCCTCTTCCGTTCGCACTTGAGTTTAACCAAACTGGGTGTTTCGCGTTTAGATCTCCCGCTAAGACGAAATAGTTGCTTAAACTATCTAGTCTTAGTACTTCGAATAATTTCTCGATTTCGGCTTTAAATAAACTTACGGAACCTGACGCAGCATACGCCGATATTAAATACAGACAACCATTATTTCTGAGAGGCAGCGAAATAATGGTTGTCTCAAGACAGCTAAAACTTCTAATATCATTTCGTTCGATGGTGGTGAAACGCAGTGGCTTCCGAACGAGAATCGCCGTACCGCCACCTCGAATCGAGTCGCGCCTATCTGTTCGTATTATTTCATAGTCTTGAAAATGTAAGTTATGTCGGTCGTTAAGTTTTGTCTCGCTCAAAAAGAGTACGTCTGGTCTATGGTCCACCACAAAGCGTAGAAGGTCACCGCGCCTACTATTGCGAATAATAGAATTGACATTAAGAGCAGCTATTTTTAAAGTTGCAGAATTTGGTCTAGTCATTTTGACGGGCAAGAATGCTGAGAAGAGTATCCACTTTCGCCGATAGATCTGCAACAGTCCTGGTCAGGCTGTCGACTTGTGTTTGCAAACTGTTGTTTTCGGGGCGTACAATATTCCTGCACCCAGCCATATTAGGACCAATACCGGGGCCAGAACTGTTCCCTACCACGCTTGCGAATGATATCCCTCCCCGAACATGATTGTCGATCATATTGACTTTATGCGCAACCCTTTCCTGTGTTTCCCGTTTCTTTGCCAGAAACCGGTCTGCTAGTCTCTTATAGCTTTCGCAACCCCGCCAAGAGGCAGGGTGACCAGGTTTCTGGCAAAGAACACAAAATAGCCGCTCTTTGCCGGCATCTTTTTGCACTTGGCACTCACCAGGTTCATGCGAATTTTGGCACTTGACGCACCTCCTTACCATCTTACAATTCGGAGAAGCATGCCCGAATCTCTGGCATCGGTGACATTGAAGGACACCGTTCCTCCTGATTTTTTCGAAGGACACTAAATGCCCCTCTATATACTTTATATCCTTTAGGCTTTGTACTTTGCTATCTGGAGATAGCTGTACCGCTATAATGGGTAGGGGTCTATTTTCCCGTCTAGACTTCGCCGTAACGTACCTGAAAGCGCGCACGAAGTTCAAGTTGTCGATGTTCGTTCTTTTAAGCTCTTCAAGGACCTCTTCTGGGTTGTAACCAACGCTGAGACCCTTGAGTAAGAATGACTGTAACTTTTCATCTTTAGGGGTATACGAAAAATATTCGGTACCTGCTTCTGTAAGAAGATCTTTGACTTTGTTACAGTCATTCTTATTATTTAAACTTAAGCATAATTTATTGTTGTTTATGGCCTTAATATGGAAATTATCTACTCCTAACTCACATTTTAATAATTTCGAGAGTACCTTACTGTCCTCTTTGAAGATCTTTATGGTTGGTGGTTTCTTATTCGCCGCCACTGTTTCCTCCGTTGCGGTCTTATTTTTGTCGCCTTTATTGTGTTGTGTTGTGCCGTTATTTTGCCTGATTTCATGTTGTTGGCCTTTTGCTTCATTTTTTTCTTTCATTTCTTGGAGAAGCATCCGAGATGTTGGTGGTGAAAAGTTCGTATTTTTATTGTTAGTAGTTAGCTGTTGATCATCGTCAACGACCAGAAGGGCAAATTGGTTTTCCTGCAGGTTGTTATGATTAATATCACTTTTATTCACTGTTTTGGATTTTTTTCTTTTGTTTGGTTTATAAGAAGTGTCACTGTCACTGTCTTGCATTTTTTTTATAATTTTTTTTAGTTCAATCACTTCCTCTTTGTATTTTTTTGCCATTTCTATGGCTTCTAAAAATTCTCTCCGTGAGATATCGGAGAGATTCATGGTCTCTTCTCCCCTCGGAGGGGACCCCATTTCTGTGTCTTTTTTCACTTCGTGCTTTTTTTTTTTTTTTTTTTATTTCCTTTAAGGAAAAGATACTTTTTAATTGTACTAGTAGATAATAATTAAATTATAATTAGATAATAGTTAACTAGTTAGTTTTTTAGATTTTTCACAAATTTTTTATTTTTATTATTTTTTTTTTTTTTTCACTTATTTTTTTTTTGACAGTCTATCGATAACGCCTTCTACTACTTTTTTCAGGTATACCCAGTTTCCTTATGTGCTCCCTGAGTTTACGGTGTCCCAATAAGGAAGCCCAGGTTATTCTTGTTCGTTGTGATACATGCTTCGAATGTTTTCCGGTTGTATTGCCTTATGAGTTTCTTAGCTTGTCTCATACCCTGGACGTCGTTCCAGGTACTTCCTCTGTTCTCTCTCTTTAGGTTCCTGAACTCTTCTATTCTTCAGAATGGTTCCGGACATACAAAGGATTCTGATATCTCTACGTATCCCTGCTTTGGCCATTCTTAGAGCCATTTTACTTCCGCATTCTTCAACCACAAGGTGTAGAGGAGTCGTTCCAATAGAACTTCCATGGCTGCAGTTGGACAATTTCTCATGGTCCCTGTAATACAGAGGCATACCAGTCGTTGCACCTCATTGAGTGTCTGCCTCATGATGACCAAATTGGACCTTTTTGTCCATGCAATTGCTCCATATGTGATCATTGGTCTCACAATATACATACATCCATACATCCATCTGACAAGGATCCACATTAGGGGAGATAAGGGTCCTTCTTGACTTGATGATTCTTTCTGATATATGAGTCTCCGATGATCTTGTCTATTCGAGACTATGTTACTCCTTTTCTGTCTAGAGCTCGTGCAATTGAGATAACACCACACCTGATCTCTCTTCATATGATGCCTAAACGCACCAAGTGGACGTCCATACAGAATCTCTAAACGCTTTGATTCCTGGTGTTGTCAATGGTGACAGAATTCGCCTCTCTTCATGGAACTTGGAATGTTCTTAAATCCAGCAATACTTACTTACTTAGTTAGGTGGCGCTACAGTTCAGGGTGAACCTGGGCCTCCACTTACAAGCTTCTCCAGTTAGGCTAGTTCTTGCGCACTTCAAGTCGATTAACGTGCGTGTTTTCCTCTACTGCGTTGTGCCTCCGGGTTTGATTCGAAGACTCTGCGAGGTAGAGCGTTTGTGTCCCTTTACTCTACATGTCCTATCCATCTTAGATCACTTTGACTAAGTCAATGTCGCAGTACAACTTGTACAGTTCGTTGTTGAATCTCCTCATCCAAACTTCGTCAACCCAAACGGCGCTGAGCATTTTACAAAGAATATTTCTCTCGAAACAACCGAGGTTGCATTCATCCACTTAAGATGGACTTCAAGCTTCAGCGTCTTCTTCAGCGGTCTTCTATAGAATCTCCTCAGTTGTCCGGGACAGGGCTATACTTCTCATTTGACTTTTCAGTCCAATTTCATTTAATTTCTGCCGAGATGTCATTGTCAGAATGCGCATTACTACCTCGAAGTTATAGCTGTCAATGGTGACGTTTCATTCATTGTCATTGTTGCAGCTTCTGTTTCAAAACTTTTGAAAGCTTGTGCCTCTTGTATTAGTTTTGTAAGTTTCATACAATCTTTTGAAGTATGATGTCAAAAATGTTACATGACAGCTCGCAACTTCTCTAAATGGTTTTTGATACCAAAGGTGTCAGTGACATTGTTATGGACCCTGATGGACCAATAATCATCCTCCATTGTCATCCTGCAGAAGCGAATGAGTTTGACATGGATGTTGTTTTGTGTAGCTCGTCTCTATAGATGGTGTGATATGCTGGTTAGAAATCGATAAAAAGGTTGCGGGTATCGATTGGGTCTTTTGTCAAAATCTGACAGAATCTGTCAAAGTGTAAAAATTTGATAGACTTTCCTGGTGTGAAACCACGATGATGGGCGCCAATCAGGTGAGGGTGAACCTAGCCCTGTGGTATTCCAGTGGCTAGCTTCCACACAAAACAGTCTCCTACGGGAGTATGCACCTGTTAACAGAGAGGATCAGCAGTGAGGGTGAACGCAGTCCGCTCTGTGGTATTCCAATGGTTAGCTTACATGCAACACGATCTGCTGTGGCAGACTATGACTCCACCAAGTCAATGAAGGACTTTTAATGGAACCTGTGTTGGAATATACATATGGACTCCTTAAGGACGAATGAAACTATTTAAAAAAATCACACAAAGCTCTCGTTTATTGTACGGTGTAAGGCGAGGATATGGTTTAGACAGGGTCGGGAACCTTTATTCTTTGACTCTCCGGGATAGTTGGGGGACACTTAAAAATAAAAACGTGTTCATACTTGTCTTTATTTTCAACACATTTCGTATCTACTACATATACAATCATTTAACATTCTGTGTTCTAGGTGCTAGATACATAGGCGTAGTTTCCTCTCTTGGAAGATATGTACGAGTATACTTGAGGATAGAGAATACAAATCGATTGCAACAAAAACAACTTAGCCATGCAACTCAACGCAACTAAAAGTATCTCTAAGCTAGACTTACACATAACCACTAGATTCTAGTTTTAAGGCCGCTTCATAGGTAGGTAATCCTGTTTTGTCGATGATTTTGCTCATATCCAAGCGAATGATTCCATTGTCATTGATGGAGTCTAGGTCCAGCGTCACATCGGCGCTGTCACTTGTGGTGGTTGCATTGGACGATGTGGCCGCAGCTGTAGATGATGACGAAGCGCCAGTCGTGGGCGTGTCAACATCTCCCCCGCTGTTATTGTTGTTAATTGCGTTTTCGCATTTTGCCTCGACGACTGCCTGGGATGAAGTCATCTTAAGATCGTCGGTTGGATGCGGAACACTCCCTCTGCGGTGGTCGACGTTGTTATTACGATCGTCAATTGTTGGACTCTGTAGAGGCGTACAGTAGCATGTGTCTTTATCGACTCCCACGGCGGTGGCGGCGGCGGCTGCATTTCCATTACTGACGTCGACTGCCACAATCACCTGATCTAGGCCACTATCACTGGACAGAGACATGGAATCATCGTAACGAAACTTGCCACACAGTGGGCATCCCCTGTAGTATGGTTGATTGACGAATCTCCCCTCTCCGTTGGCTGCCGAATCGCGGGCAGTATACGGCAAGGATTTCCTCCCTAAGGCACTCGCACCAAAACGTCCCGATGTGGCGGCAGCAGCAGCCACCCCAAGTTGGAACAGGTTCTCCGCCTCTGCACGTTGCAGAGAACAGCACGACTGAGCACTGAGAACTTTTTTCATGCCCAGGAGATTGCTACCCCTAATGAACTTGGGAATCTCATTGGCGTTCGATGACCCAGATACATCATTCATCGACCGATAATCCGGCGGCGGAGAGATTCTGCTCGCCTGGCTTTCCTCCTGCATGGCCACCACTGCATCGTACGAGGGCGGGGGCTCGTGACTCAATGCCGGAACTGCTAACCCCTCGGATGACTCCATGAAGAGGCCAGATGTCTCGTAGCACTGTAATGAATCGCCAAAAGATAAAGACTTTAATTGAGACATTAAGGAAATCAACTTGTAGTGTGCTGGCGGTGGGTACTCATGGTGTTCGTGGTGGTGGTCATGGTGAACACCCCTCCAGCACATAAATCACTTAATTAGTAGGAGACGACGACATTTTTTTTAATTATACAACCCGGGACGGGTGGCGAAAGAAAGTAAGATTCATTGGCGGCTGAGGTGTGTACCTATCTGGGTTTAGTATCTCCCGCTCTCGGCTCGTCAACGGAGAAAGAGGTTTCGCAATTAATTGCCAGCAGAGCGAGAGACGACAACTTTACGAGATTTTCCACACCTGAGTGAGTCCTTATTTTGTGGATGCCGCCCTGCGGGTGGTAGTTGGGCGCCACTGGGTGCGAAAAGGGTTTTATCGGTGCTGGGCGGATGGTGGCTCTTTTTTTTTGTATCTTTTGAGATATGATTTTGGTTTTTTTGTTCTGTTTGCTGTTGGCTTTTGAACAGAACGCAGTCGAGTCGTTCGTTAGGTTCATATTTGCTGGAGGAAATGTTAAGCAAATACGAGTCTGTATTTCGAGCTGATTTGTATGCCACGCTCAGCTTGGCACAGTGCCTTTGTTTATGTTTTATTGCGAAAATTTGTGTACCCACCTAAGCCGCTCCGGAGGGGGAATATAGATTTTATAGATTCGAATCGATGGGGAAACAAAGATTACCAGATACATTCGAGTTTGCGGTAAGTGAGGGTTTAATTGAGTTTAATTGAGGGAATCATCATCGAAAGAGGGCACAACTTGTTGGCACAGAGAGTATCTGCCTTATGCTTTCGGTTTGACAATTAAATGCTCATTAGCCATGTATGGGAAGAAAACTTTAATCGGTTCTTGCATAACAGAGTCGTCATGCAATGGACGGGGTTTTATACCGAAGGGAAGTGATTAGCTGCATTTTTATACCCTTTTCCATCGTAGGGTGCATGAAGTTTGATAGATAGTGTGTAACAGAGAGAACCAATCGAGATAGACTCTGTAAAGTAGAAGTTTTCCAATAGGGACATAACAATTTAGTACTTCGATACGAACGCAGTCTCAAACTTTTTCCATGATCTGTCAATGTCAAAACGCCAGCCACGGCTTACGTTTTTATGATGGTGACGTTCACGGAGGAGTGACGTTTGAAAATCATTCAAAGTTACTGCCAAAGTTTGGAGCCGGTGGTCGAAGTACTTACTCCACTTCGGTCCTAATAATCGTCCCACCAGACGGGCTGTGCGCACTAAAATGGATAAATTCGTGTCAACGTAGTCACACATATGCCAGTGAGGCAATGTGTTGGTCGAAGGACCGAAAACATAGCAGTTGTAAGTGATTCAGTTCAAGATGAGCAAAATCAGTTGATTTCATGGCTTTCACATGAATTGGGAGTCACTTAGTCCACATTGTGGCGTAAAGATCTTGGCCTACACACTTATAAGTTCAAATTAACTCAAAAACTGAAGCCTCTTGATCGTTTGAAGCTCCGAAGCTTCTCCGATTGGGTTTTGCAAAAGTTTGACGAAAATCCTGAATTTCATCGAAAAACTATCTTCAGCGATGAAGATGGCTTAATGGCTTTGTCTATAAGCCAAATAGGCGTTACAGTGTCAAACCCACATGTCCTTTAAGAGCCTCCTTTGAATCCACAAAAAGTGTGGATTTCATGCCGAAATTTTGATCGATCGCAATGTTACAGTCAAATGGAGTTCGCTGTAGTGCCGTGTTGGAAGACAGACTATTTTTGGCCAGAATTCTATGGATTTGACAGATCACTGACATGTGGTTCCAAGAAGAGGTTGCCACATGCCACACATCTGATCAAACAATTGATCTCTTGAAGGTGAAGTTCAGCAATCGTGTAAGCTCGAGAAGTTAGTCTGGCCATTGGATTTTCTTTAATGCGGTTACGCAAGTCGTTAATTGATGCGAACAAGTTAACAGAGTTCAATCCATCCATACATCAAGTGTGCCCACGCCCACCTTTTGGAGGCGTTTTTATCGAAAAACCCAATGTGATGAAATTTTGCATGAAACGTCCACAAATGTTCAGAGATATCCTTGAAATAGTATGGCCACGCCCACTGTATAGGAACTACATTACACTATAAGACGGATATGTTATCATAAGATGCATTCAAGGTGAATTGTAGCTTTTCTGTACGTGTTTAGCTTCATTGGATCAGACTGTAGGACTGCAGTACTCTGACGGAACAGCAGTTTTCTTATAGAGATTCAAACACAGCACCTTTGATTCCATTTAGACAGACTATGCAACAAAGTTCACTATTCACCACGCGTTTGGAACGAAACTCAAGGAACACGGACTGCCATCTCTAAGCATCGCTGATTGGTTAAATCTTCGTCAACAAGGGTGATGGGAGAACAAGTTCAGAAGCCTGTTCAGAGAATTGTCTGGGAATTGAGCTTCAACTGAGAGGAAGATCAAATGTAGTCTAATGTTTCGGTTAAAGGTTTTGCGAAGGGGAAATACTCAAAGTTGGAGGCACCACAGCACATTGACCTAAAAGCTAGACAAGTAAACTACTACAAGGAAGACATAGTCTGTAGTGAAATAGGTGCTATTGGCTTGCAAGAGCTGGCAGTGGAGACCTAAATATCCAGTGATGCCATCCATATGTGATAACTCGATACAAAATAAGACCAAACGTTGGATATGCCCTTATTTCCATGTCCCAATTGAAATTGCACCAAACAGGCGTTATTTTCACACTAAAATGGAAGATTGCCCCGCTTTGCACCGCTATGATGCCCCGGTGACCTTTGCTACTATACGAGCCACCTTCGTTTGGATTTGCCACAGACAAGTTGTGAGTTCATTACCCTACTTAACATCTTTGAAAACTTTTGTTGCCACTGGTTATAACAATTTATGGCTAATATACCAGAACAACGTCTGAAGTTCAACATTTCTGGAAACAGTTTTCTTAAGTTGGTTACACTTGGGACACAGACTTAATCGATAGAACTCATTGACCCTTTTTCAACATTGAATCCCAGCATTGTGATGTCAACCAACATAGTGCTTGTTGAAGAGGCTTATTTATTAAGCCCAGGTTCATGCTAAGTCCAAGGGTCCAGGTATTTCCAAACAAGAACTGAGTGGCAATTGCTTTTCAATTTTGCCATTCGTTGATGGTGTTCGTCATATAGTCTAACCGTTGCCAGTGTACAGCAATGACTACGGATCTTTACTGGCCATTTGAAAGGACATTGTCTCCCTACCATCTAAACAAGATGTGTATTTCTAAATCAGTTGAAAGCCCAAAGTTTGGACATGGGTTTCAAAAAAGGTTAATATTTCGTTTTTGAAGTCTTAGCTTCTTGTGAATTTCTATGGTCTTCGAGAAATCACCCTAAGCTGGTTATGGATCTTTCACTATCTAGGTTTCCAAACGACTTTTTTCAAGAGCGATGCCCTATTCCACATCTACTTCTATATTCATCTGTAGAAGTAATCTCCAAGTGTGACCTTTCTAATATGGTCAGAGGAAGGACATCTGCAGAGAGAGTGAACAATGCTCTCGTCTTCCTTGTCATCTCTGTACCCTCTACAGGGAGGGCCAGTTTCTGGTCATGTTTGCCAATAACACAGTGATCGCTGGTACCATTAATGTAACTCGTACTTAAGCTGTCTCTACGGAGGCGAAGCAGGAATTTAGGTCTGCTGAAATCTACAGTTGGCCAATGAAGTCTAGTAGCCTTGTCATTGACATGAGTCTGGCTCCTAGGACTCTCATCAATTGGGTATCTTTGTAACCAGTTTATGGCTCATTTTGTAAAAGAACTTGACTGACACTGCATCCCCATAAGACTGCTGACCCAAAAACTGAGGGCAAACGACCATTAGCTGCGAGGTAGCTGCAGTGATAAACATAGATTTCATTTCAACCATTTCTGACTCAACGGGCATATCAGCACTCAGCAGCCCAAACCCATTCACTAAATGCCATTTCAGTCACAAAAATTGTCTGTCTGGAGCAGGATTCATGCTGTAGGAGCCATTACCCATTCGTGTACTTCGTCCTCATGGATCCTGGTAACACCATGTTTCTAAGGTAAATTAGAAGACGATGACTTGCAGCAAATGTGGTTTCAACAAGATGGTGCCACATGCCACGCTGCTGGCCAAACAATTTAGTTATTCAAGTCGTTGTTTAGTAAATGCGTTTTCTCCAGAAATGGATTTCCTGGGATTGACAAAGCACTTGAACAGGACAAATTTCATTCCTTGCTCTCTCTGGGACTATGCGTTGGTTTATAGGTGGAACTAGGCGCCGATAAAGGAGTGGAATCCTCCAACGGTGTGGTTGATAGTCACAATTTTGATAGTCGAACTTGATGATCACACATTGTTTGCTGTTACACGAAAACGATCACAAAATGGTGATGATAACGCTGATAGCCTTAGATAACCTTAGAGGAAGCAAAAGAGATGATTGTGATCGTCGACAGTCAACTATCTTCTTAGAGGAACGCCACTCCAGGTAAAGTAATGTTTTGGTGGCTCATTTTATCGGAACATCTTGAATTTTCTACAAGAATGTGCAATCATTTGCAGACGTGATTGAGTAATTGAGCGGTACAGCTCTAAATGAATGCACAAACATAGAGGCACAGACCGTGATGATCATTCTGATGGTCAACAATCAACTTAGAGGATTCCATTCCAGATGTCTAGGTGGCTAGACTTTTTGTTTTCTATAAGAATGTGCAATCAATTAGTACATTCCCAGGCTTGATTGAACAAATTTGTGAAACCCCTTCAGTTGATCGCATACACATTGAGGACTCCATCGCTGCGTTTAACGAATACGCACACCTTGTAGTTCAAGTCTAGAGTTAACTACAAAAGACTGTGCAATCGGATTGAGTGTCATTTGAGTTTGACCTATTGGCGGCGCAATGTAAGTCTAATAGCGTGACGTATAAGTCGGCGCGTGCCTCGCACCTGTTAGCCCAATCTGACAAGTCACTGCAAACGATTCCCAAATATTGATTGAGACCTTTATGAGCAATATTTCTGGCTTCACCTCCCCACCACCGCGTGCGTTCTTTAAATAACTATTTATAGTGCTCTCCACTCACCTGCTCCACACTGTATATTTCCATATTAGCGTCATTATCCATCCACCTTTGACGGTAGGCAGCCTCGGTGCGTTTCTTAATATTACGGTGACAGCAGTAGCAAACGACACACAGCACAGTTGTCACCACAGACAGCATAGCACTGCAAGCACACACAAAAAAAAACTCATAAAACATTTATTAGATAGAACATAGTTTCAGCTAACAGCCTACAGAACAAAAGGAATCCATAATCCTTATCCCATTGTATGAGCGGCAATGGGAGGAGGTATTTTAAGAACAATAGAACTAATAGCGGTAGGAACGTGTCCCAGTTTAACTTGGCTACGCACGTTCACCGTCTATAGATACGTAGTAGTTCCGTACAAGCATCTCATTCTTATCGCACGCCTGTCGAACAATAGACCACAGGTGTTTGGATTCCCATAGCTTTGACATAGTAGTCATGTGTGTGTCCTTTTTTTCATTTCGTCCTGACACCCAAACAAATGCAAATTTCAATCTCATCTTGTTGATTGGCGATCGAATTGATGAAAGCTGGGAGCAAGGTGTATAGTATCTTAGTATCTCCACCCATAACCCGGCACGGTGTGGTGTTAAATTTACCTGCAGATTAACATTTAATTAAATCCACAGCGCGACAGTTTGGCACACAGACACTCCCGCACTCCCGCAGACCCACAGTCCCGCACTGTCAAAGTCATCGAATGAATCTCGATTACCATGAAATGCGAAACCGAAATCATGGCTAATCAAAAGCGGATTACTTAGTTATCTCTCCCAGCCTTGGGTGCGCGCAAGGGAGGTTCGAATCGAAGGTACTACATAGGTGGCCCAAGTAGGAGGTCACATAAATATCGGCGCTGCACATGGTATTTCTATTTGAGGTTAGGAGTCGTTATAGGTTTTTTTTTTTTTGTATTTTATTTACCCCCCACCACCGTTGTGAAAATAATCAATACACGTATATATATATGTATGTGTGTGTGTAAGGTATTGAGGCCAGAAAATAAGTTCGCGTGTTAAAGTCACAACGGGCTTCGTGTCTATTTCGAAATTCAAATTATCCCCATAAGGTGATTTACTCTCTTCGGAAGGTAGCAATGCGAACACAACGATTGCCATAGATATAGATAGTGTATCTAGATATTTTCGTATCGATTTAGTGGTCTATGTGCGTCTCTGTGATGTAGAGTGTTCCTTGTAAGGAACAGCGAGAACGAATGGAGAATAGTGCTCTAATTGGGAATTCATTTGTCCTCGTCTCTGGAATGACAGTATCACCTCATTAGAAGATATTTAAATTGAAATTAAGTCAAATTGATATAATTTAGCAGAGAATGAAGTAGGGGGAGAGCGGGATGTCCTGGCTAATTTATGAGTCGTGAACCATGACCTTAATGGGGCCAGTCAAAGGAGTGCTAGTCTTGCACGGTTCTTGTGTGTTTCACGGAATTGGATACTAACTGGGCCTTTAATTAGAACGAATTTGTAGCCGGAAATCAGCTCACATGGGGTGGGACTTGTGTTTCATGTCATTGGACAGGACACGACGTGGTGCCTAGATGGTTCACAGCTTTGTATGTCGGACTGCATGTACTAGAAAATCGTCTTGTACGAGCAAGCGCATCATATGGAACTGGACAACACTTGACCTGGAATTCCCCATTAAATATCGTTACTCGTCCGGGAATCGTACATCGGATGCAATCACAGTTGATTGTTGATTGTTGATTGTGCTCACAGATATCCAGGTACCATCCCACACCAGCATACCGAACCTGCTAATGACAAAAATATTCCCCACCCGCTGATTCTTAAACCAACAAAATCCGTCAATAACTAGCTGTTATACGACAGGCTCAAACTGCTACCAAATTTCGTTACATTAACGCTTTTTGTCTGCACGGCCGAGACACGACTTTGAAGGCACTTTACCAGGAGCGCAACTATCTTATAAGCTAACCGGAGGTTATACGAATTGTAGTCCCACATCTCTCCCTAACTGAGTTATCCAAAGCATATGGCTTATAAGTGTAGTCTTGGTTGGTTGGGTTGGTTTAGGTGGTTGTCCCGCTCGGCATGGACGCACTTAGACCAATGAGATGTCCATTGTGATATAATTATGGAACATTACTGGACTACCAGCACCAGAGACGTTCATGAAGACTCTCCACTTGAGATACTAGGCAGGGCAACCGATTTCGGTGTGAACCCATGCCGAAGACGTTTCGCCAGTTTGGCCCGGTGATGAAGCTCTTTATTCTGCTTAAGTCTAGTCTGGTTAGATCGTTGAGATCTGTGAAGAAGTACTCGCCTAGGGTTTCCCTTCTCACAACGGATTGGACTGGAAAACTGCACAGGAGATGTGTCATGATTTCCTCCTTTTCATCATCTCTACAGCTTCTACAGAAATCTTTGAAAGAAGCACCAAACCTTCTGGCATGTCTGTCTATCATAGAGTGTCCATAGAGTTAGCTAGGGCTAACGACTGCCGTCTTTGCACCTATAGCCTTCCTACATATCTAAATGAAGGGCAATCGAGTCCTTCCTAGAACGATCTTGAACATTCTGTTTCCAACAGAGTTTCTTGTCGAGAATAAGCCCCAGATATGAGGGTTGATCTACAAATTGCATTTTAATTCCCCTGAGCTTTGGGGGAGTTATACATGGTACTTTATACCTTCTTGTGAACAGTGCTAGTTCAGTCAGTCTGTCCATTTTACGAGTTCATTTAGAGCACACTCCATCAGGTCTCTAACTGTAAGAATGTACTTTTCCGATATCGCTTCCGCAATGTCATTCGAATAGGATTACCCAGGGTTAGTAGTATCTCATTCTTCCACAATAGGAGTAATAGTACTCCGACTTGGGTGCCACCCCTGTAAACCGATCTTCTGGTCAGCTCGGCATGGTTGAGTCTGCTTTTGAGCATTTGGTCGATCCAATAGCAAATGTAAAAGCTGTATATGTCAGACAGGTTGATGCACCTTCTGTAGAAATTTAAGTCTACATATCCAAATGAAAAAAAAAAATGGACTCTGTTACTATCTATCTATCTGTCTACGACATAAACGTCAAAACACAATGACATTGGCTACTAGAATGGGTCTCAGGGCTTTCACCTATTTTTTCGAACATAAGCTACTACTGATGGAAATCCGTAAGAAGTTTCAAGTGACTTTTGCTCTATGAGAGAAGTTCTTGGCTTCTTCTTTGGTTAAAGACATTAAGTACTGTCGTTATAACCTTTATAACCTGGACGGTATCTAGAGATGTTATTACCTGATTTGAGGTCAAACTAAAAGTGATTTCTTTTGTACTTCTCTACCAAAACGTTGATACCAACGATTGGATCGATAAAACTGCTTCTAAGTCAGGCTTAAACGAAGTCTTGAGTTTAAGACGTTATCGTGATGTCATGCAATGATATTCAGTGATTTTAACATCCCTTTCTGTTATCGCTCTCAGTTGCAGAGTACCTATCACTATCTATTGTTGCAGTTGTGTGTTTACACTGTATCTGTATGTTAAAAACTGGGTTTTCTTAGCTCAAAAACTTAAGCTCAAACGGTTTTGAGAAGAATAACTTCAAAAGTTCTCATTGGCAAAGGTTTTCTGTAGCTGTTTCGGGTTAAGACATTTACAAATCATTTCCAAAACACGCTCTCTAACCCCTATTTAATGGACTTAAAAAGCCCGTGTCAAGGTTGGACGGAAGATCTGCTGACATATCAAAAACAGAATCTTTCCCAAACAGTCTAAAAAATGCCTGAAATTGCCTTGACATGATAAACTATATTACACCTCCATTCTACTGTCTCTGCTCGCTCATAGAAAATTGCACTGAAAAGCCTTCTTATTCAAAAAAGGTTGGCGAACTGGCTTATGAAGAGATCCTGCTAGATCTGATGGAAGTGCTTCTTATGAAGATTTTAGATTCCCGCGTTCTCATTAGAAACCTTTTAAGCGAAGGCACCCTTTTTGTCACATTTACAGCAAGGACATCAACCATTAATTTTAGAAACGTATTTCCAGCTACAGCGCGCGTTTACTCGTCGATGGGTAGAAGTAATTGCTACGATCCAATGGAAAACGTTCAGTTTTAATTAGCACTAACTGATCCATACCAAGCCTCTGACACTTTAAGACACTTTCACAGCAAAGACACCAATCATTCATTTTGTCGATGGTTCGCCACCCAGCGGAGACGCTTATGTACAACTACGCTTCGGATTTTCTAGTCAGTGGACAAAAATAATTCAGCATTAGGCAACACAAATGGTATAACTAACTGAGCCATACTACAGCGCTAAGACTTGGGCCCTTCTTGAAAGTTTTACAGCAAAGAGGCCAATCATTCATTTTATTGATGATTCACCACCTACCGGGGAATTTATTTGCATATACGCTGCTTGTTAACTCGTCGATGGGTTGAAGTAATTGTCTATGCACGACGTCCAGCACAAATGCTATAACTACAGACCCAAGGCTCAATAGGTTACGTTCTTTATGCAAATGCCTTGAACAATTGATTACATACCTTTGGACACTATACCACGAAAGTTTCTTGTCTCCTGAATGCTCTGCAAACATGCACATGGCATAAACGTAAACCAAACATATTGACTTAACGTTCCCCACATGTAGTTACCCGTACATGCGGCTGTGTCAGCCCCACCTCACCGGAATATGTAATAAAATGTATTAAATATTAACTAAGATAATTGAACCGTCATGCAAGTTTTCCCACTCATACCCCCATAGCCCTGCCATAACCAATTTACTCGGCTAATTTGTGTATAGACCGAGAAAACACTGCCTCCTTTGTTGCCCGGATCCATACTCCTGCAATAATTTGAGCTCTAACGATGGCTTTCCTCTCGAGAAGCTCCATAAGCCTTCTACATAAAATCAAAAAAACAAAAAGAAAAAAAAACATAAAACCTACTATTTTAAGGACATTCGTATCCCGATGAGACCCCAGCGCTCTGTGGTGCCACCACACTGATGGTAGTTTTAGCTGCACGAATGAATAAATTTACACATCCGCATTACAAGAATCTTTATGCAAATTGTTGCCACCACCACCAACCCGTCGTCACTCCATAGTGCTGCTGCTGCGTGTGTTGTCATAAAGCACGCAGCATAAAGCAGACTGGAACCACTGGAAGCGAATGTGTAATATAATAGATCATCATAATTTGGCGACTGAGTTTCAATTGGAAGTTTTACGGTGAAAAGGAATTCAAGGAGCATAAGCTTCTGTCATCATCTCTTTCCTTCCATACAGGGGAGGGGTGGTTATTCAAATAACAACGTTGACACACACACACAGTCGCCCACATAAAATAGTATCATTTATCCTTTGGTGTGGATAAAGGACGATAAGGGAAACCCGGGACAACATACTGACTTTTAAATTGAATTTAAAATAAATTTTAAGGATCAGCCATTCGCCATATTTTCTGGTCCACCTTCGTGACAGGACCCTCAGCAGCACCACCACTGCCACCCACGAGCCCACTGGCTTGGCTCTCTGTGCTTGAGATTGCTCATCAACCGTAAAACATAAATTATCGGAAATTTTCCTAATCCAACCGAAACAAAAAAAAAAAAAAAACACGAGAGAAATAAAAACGAATAAATTGCGAATTGTGCGGATGGCTTATATGTAGGAGTAGCAAGCGAAGTGAATCTTAAAATGACATCTCAACAGTGGTGTCGAAAAGTCGGGGCAGCACCCTGGCACTGGAGGGATTCGATTGTTGGTCAAACTTGGAGCAAAGTGTTTCCTTACACATAGATACTGTGGCTAGTTCTTTACATCGAACTGGTAGATGATATAATGGCAACAGAAACGGTCAGCGAAACTAGGCAGCGTGTTGACTCTTTGACGTTTCTAGAACACTCGTCAACGGTTAACGTGTCAACCATCAGACGAATGATGCGATTCGGTCAATATTAAACCAAATGCATTAACGTGTAATCTGCAACTCGACAACTTCCGCACACGTTGACAGTTGACGTAGAGATGAGCTCGCATTGTAAGGACCAAGAATCTGTCATTTGTCGCTTTGACGTTAAATTTCATTTCTGATTCGTTAAAAAAAATTGAACATGAGAAGCGTATTTGCAAGAAGCTAGACTCTATGAACTGTTGCCACAGTTGCTTACCTTTTTGTGGGAAAGCAGCACTTAGCATGCCTTCCAACAAGCCTTGCTGGCTTTAGGGCTCATTTGCTTCCCGCTCACCAATTGTTGTTGAGTTGTTAGCCCTATGGACTCCTTTCTGTTAGTATCTACCATGTTATACACGTTTTGCGCGATTCGAGATGGGTGGCAATGGTGGGATCTTGCATTTCCTACCAAAGAGTAACAAATCTGTTTTGTCCGGGTTACCATGAAGTCTACAATCTTTAGGTGACCAGGAATAGTTACGTCATCTGCCTAAGCGGTGAAGCTTAACCCTGGTTTTTCAAAGAATAATATCTGTGAGTAGAACTTACTTCAGGAATTCCTTTGTAAAATTCCCTTGTTGAGCTAAATGCCCGAAAGTGGAAGCTCGAAGTCGATAGGCACGTTTAAAGCTAGACTAACAATTTATCGACAATTTATCGAAAAATTACCTCAACTTGTGCCCAAAACCTGTGCCTTAAGGGAATACAACTAAAAATAAGCCAAAGTTTAACCAGGCATACATAGATGGAACCTAACTACAACCAGATGGGCTTCATTTAATGACAAATTCAAGTCTTCCTTAAGTTTGGATCGCACCAGCCTTACCGCGTATACTGGCTTGAGGTTAAAAACTTTACTAGCAAAGGGAATAGGGTCTAGATAGGGTCTAAGACTAGTCCCTTTTGAATTATTTATTCATGACGGCTCCAAAACTTTTGGATAGTATAAGCTCCATAGAGGAGACGCACATACATAGCTCATGAAATGTGATAAAAAGTATGGGCTTCAAGATTGACCCTTGAAGTACACCTTATTTGATAGGTTTTATGGGAACATTTTAATGGGTTTACACTTCTATAATTGGAACCGCATGCATTTACTATGCAGCCATGATCATCTCTGGAGACTGATTCGTAGGTAAGAAAGACATGATAACGAAGACACTTGTCCTTCACACTTGAATCTATACAAATGTGTCCCTACAGGCCAGTAGACAAGTTCTGGCCAGCGGTTCTACTGATTTGGAACCTGCTTCATTGATCGGCTATTGATATTTGGGAGAGATCTTCTTTCTGACTCCTTTTAACGATTCGTAAATGGACTCCACGAGCGATGCGTTAAAGATTGATCGATTTCGCGCCTGTTCGCGAGACCGAGGATGATGTACTCATGGCTAAAAATAGGGTCCTGATAGTACGCCGACTATCACTAAAACGGGTTGACGGTCTGTGGGACCACAACAAATGAAGAATGCCACGTCCACTTTATTACAATAGGATTTAGATTTGAAAGGTCTCATAGCAATAAGGTGCAGTTCATTCCAGAAGGGATTCTCATACAACGTGCTGTTCGATCCTAGTGTCTACTAGTGTTTTAATGACTCCGTTTTTGTAGGTTTCTTGTATATCTATCTCTTGTCAGTAAATTATGTGCTGGGCTAGTGTTACTGTCATAGGGGTTTTGTAAATTCCTATGCCAGCACGCTGGAAACAGTGTTCATCTTAGTTCCTAAAAATGCCATTAAACCGAGTGCATACGTTATATAAAATGAATCCATCGATCTAGTATGTAAAAGTATCCCTTCCAGATTACGGGGTTGTAATAGCCGCTCGTCAATTTTGACAGACGATTTGTCTGATGGTTCTGATTGGGGACACCACTTGGTTCAAACATATGCTTTGCCACTGACTAGATATATCAGAACGTTGCCTTCACTTTATGGATTTGATATAACCTAGTTCTTTAGAGGAGTGGAACTACTTGTGAAGACTAGGTTGTGTCGTTAACGCAAAGCGTGATAACGTGAAACGGTCAGTCTCTAAAATTGTGTTGAGTAACAACTGGAACATCCAGCATTGTCTCCGTCAAATCTACATCCAGAGTGAGGAGAAGTAGTCGATTGTGCATTCTCCATGAATGCCGTACTCAGACATTTGTGGAATCTTTGAACATGTAGAAGGCACGAGCAGTTTTCTGAGGCCCCTTTCTCATTAAGTATGATTCTTGCCCGCTTCATAGGCTTGAATTCGTTTCATTAAACAGAGTTGAACTTCTCTTTACTGTTCATGCCCTTCTTCCCATAAATAGAAGGTCCTACTATATAAGCTCGTGTCAAAAGGACAATTTTGCTTTAAAAACATTTTCCTGAGAATTATACTCTCGAATGTTTGTGAGGCGATCGACAGAGGTGGGTTCATGAAAAAAATTCTTGAGTATTGTTTAGGATTGTGTTGTTCCCGCTTAGCAATCCGACGCAGTAGTCATTTAACCATAGAGCACGCTAAGACAAATGTCTAGTTTCTCTTTGGTTGAATGTTGGTGTCAACGGTGTCACAAAAGTCAGTCCAGTTTAGCACAGAATTGCGCGCCATTTTCTTTTTAAATGTCATTTTGACAGCTGTCATGGAAACAGTTCAAATAAATTGAAAGAGAAGATGATTTAACCCTGTTTTATGGCATGAATTGCTCCTTTCGTATGCAGAGAGTACAGCATGTCTGGGCAAAGGCGTGCGCATAGGTTTCGGATACTTAGGTGCATCCTAGATATATGTATGTATTTAGCAACAAAATGCTGTATAGTGGTGAAGAAAAGAATTTGGCTGACTAAACTCAAAGTTTCGTCACCATCACTTTGGAAGGAGGTTACACCTTTAAAAGATGAGTCGATTCACTTCTGCACTGACGGGTCAAACACGATGGACGGTTTTGGTGGAGGTGTTTGCTCTGACAATCTTAATCTTAAGCACTCCTCCTGTCCTCCAAATCACTGTAGGTTTTTCCAGGTGGAAGTAAAGTCTTATTTTGCCTGAAGGAAAACGTGATACCTGCTAAGGGTAACCGCATATTTTTGAAGCCAAACAGCTATCAAATCATTGGAATCGACCTCTAATCATTCAGTAGAAGCTCTAAACTACCGATCGTCTCTTACGGAGATGTCTGAGCAGTTCAACATTCACCTGTACTGGGTCATAGTTCCAGGGAACTGTAAGGCGAATGAACTTCAACCAAAGGTAGCGCTATACGCAAGCTAAGACTTGCACTAGATGGTATAGAGACTACAAATCCTAGGTGAACACGTAAGACACATATGTTTACCGACGAAGCTAATTTGGTCAAACTTTGGCTAGACATGGTATGGATTTGAAAGGCTCTACGATTTTGATCTCTCTTAGCAGAATGCACTACAGTAGGTGTCATCACGGGACACTGTCTTAAGGGCAAATATGCCACAAAACTAGAGAGACTTTCCCTTACGTGGTATCACAATGCACCTACTGCTGGTCTAAGTGTACTTGCGTTTTACGCTATGAGTCACGTCAAACAACCAACCGTGGAGTTTGAGAATGAAGACGGTGTAAACTACATTCAGAGTTCAGTAGAGACATCTGTTGAGTGAGGAGATCTTGTGGTGAACTTCTAACAAAGCAAAACCTCTGTCAATAGTTACAAGACGATCTGCAGAACTAAGAGTCCTTGACAACAAAATGCGAGCAGAATGACGTTTTATTACCAACTTGCGTGAAGTAAGACCCTGTTTAGTTTTTTTTTCTATCAGAAAACTCGTAAAACGAAGAACAAAGCTTGGCGTGTTAGAAACCATCGTCTGTCCGTCAACTATTACCACTTAATCGTCCATTTACACCGAAAAACACTTTATGCAGTCTAATCGCGCTAACCATAGCTTTACAAAAGTACCTACGAACCGACTGTTAGAAACTTATTCAATCCGAACGAGCCACCAATCGATAATTCAGTGTTCGTGCAGCAACGTTTGCTATCTGTGCTTCGCTATCATTTCCCTTAAATGGCATCGTATCCTCATCACGCTCATTCCACCCGTGACCCCTGTCTAAGGGGGGGAAGGCAAACTTTTCAAAAAAATTCCTTTTTTTTTCCCCAAATGAAAACCATAAATCCCGAATTTGAACTCCAATCAAGCATTTAAAGAAGGACTGTGTCTCCAAGAAAGAGAGGGGCAAGGACATACATATCAAGAAAAAGTTAAAAAAAAAATATACACACCCGCCAAGTAAAACGTTAACATTCCCATTTATATTATTGGTTCCACCTGGAATGCCATTGCTACCGCTGCTGCTGCCACCCATAACAGGTGCTCCGCCACCAATGCCACCCACTGTGAAGCCGCCGATGCCAGCGCCACTTCTTAAATTCTGCTGATGAAGTAATCCCAGACCGCCAATTTGAGCAGCGACGCTATTACCACTACTACTACCGCTGCTACTGCTGCCATTATTTTGATTATAAGCTGCAAAGGACATTGTCGTTGCTGGTATTGTCGTTCTCGTCGTCGTCGTCGTCGTTGTTACTGAATTATGATTTCCGTGACCGTTAAAGTGGCTGACTGCCGCAATAACCGCCAAACGTTTCATAGACATTATATTGGCGGCCGTTATAAATATTAAAACAAAACAAAATTTTTTGCAAATTTTTGCAAATTTTGCTTTAAATTTTGAGTCCTTTCTGGCTCATGACTGCATGCACTGAAGGGACTGAGAGGGCGACACACACTCTCGCACAGACACAAGCACGTGAAATGTAATTAATTTATTTTTATCCAAGGATACATTATATATCGTGTGTTTGCCTAAATCCTTATCACCCTACACATGCAAACGAACACACTGTCAAACGCGCACAAACACGTCACTAATAAAGAAGAGACGATCCTTGCATACGTATCCTTGCGTAATCATGAATTTTAAAAACAAAAAAACAAAAAAACTTACAACACTAACAAAAATTTTATTTGAAAACAACGACAAGTTAGTCGCGTCGCGTCCGACGGCGAAGAGTTTTCTTCGTCTACTTCGACCTTCCAACCTGGTTACTCTAGTTGGACTGAATCGACTCGGAAAGGTAGTAGACTAGGAGGTTTCCTTTCGTTTTGTGTTGGTTTTGGTTCTTCGTGTGTTTTTTTTGTTTTTTTTTTTACTGTGTGCTGTGTGTTGTGCCGTTTGCCTTTCTAGGGGTATGTTTCCACTTTCACTTCGAGCGACACGGCAGGAGGAGCAGGAGCAGGAAACGACGATGGTGAGCACAACAGAAAGAAAAAAAAACACTGACAGTACAAGGAGCACCAATTCAAAACACAAACACCAACTTTGTGTGTTGTTGTTGCTGTTGTCGGTGGGTGGACGGGAAGGAGAGGGTGGTGGTGGATAAGACTCTGAAAGAACTGAAACAGGACAATCCTAATAAAGGATATACTATGACGAGGAAAAGGTGGAGATTTTAGAGAACGATGGGGCGCTTGTCAGTTCGGTATCTCGTGCAGGATACTATCGCTCGTCGCGGCGAAGTGCTCGTGCACAGTGCATCAGTGTAGTGGCACTGGCACTGGCACCCCATAGTCAAGGGTGGACAAAGCTATATTAATGTTCTAAGCTTTTCTTTTGAAAACTCAAGCGCGGCGATGGCGGTGGAAAGTTCGCGCCTATTGACGATGACACGGGACGCAGCGGTGTTTACACGATGAAATTGAAATTGAAAGATTTTTCATCAACACGGCAACGAAGGCAACGACGGCACTCGGGCGTGAGAGAGAATGATCCGTCTTCGTCTATCGACGGCAAAATTAATTTGGAGCCGTGCGTCGGGTGTGAAAAATGTTTGATTTCCGAATGAGTGCTTAGTGCTCGCGCGTCCCGAAATGAGAAGTCATCCACGGAATGAGAAATGTTGTGAATGCATCCCAGTGCGTGTGGAGATGGATGTGATATTTCAATTTTTCAAAAGAGATTGAAATTTTGTTGTTTTTTTTGGATCATCAGTGGGAGTGGTTCACTGCAATAGCCAGTTTTATTCTATTACCCGACGTGACTCAGTTGAATGGTCCTTAAAGTACTCCTGGCTTAGGGTGAGGGTATTTCATGCAATTCATTGCTGGACCAAGTGATGACCTTATTTTTAAGTTGGAAGCATTGAGATGCAATAGGAGGGAGGCAAGCAACTCTTTATCAACGTCTTGGCTTGTCACCTTCCTGTGACAAGTATTTTGTTCGGTTGTCGACGAGGTTGTGAGTGATGTTGGCTACAAACGATCTCCTTATCCACGGACTCTCTGTAGTCTTTCTTTGTTTCCTGTCACGTCCGGGTATCCCATTGTGTCCGGAGTTCGGTAAACACCCTTCAACTTCGTTCGCATCATTCCTAAGTTCCACCTCATCGAGTGCGATACCACCTTTGGTCGAGACAAGTGTGTTTCTGAAAGTTTTGAAATGAAGGTTTCCACTCTGCCAGAGGGAAGGAAGGAAGAGGAGACATCTTTCGTAGTCTCTGGTCTCTAGCTGTAGAATGGGGCACTAAGCATATTGAGTATACCATTCAGATCCGCTGATATACAATTTGGAGTTCTCATTGCACTGTTGTCACCAATCGTATCCATCTTCGTGATGATCATTAGGTTAGGAAAGGTTTAAGGTTAAACCAAAAATAAGTCCGTTCTGATGCCACGCGGATCATGTGATCCACCACCAATTTAAACTTCCAATGAAGCTTAATAGACTCTGAATGTCAGTGTGAACAAGATAACCAAGAAGAAGTCTCCTAAATGTAGTTTTATTTTGTTAGAGAGAGAGAGAGAGAGCAGGAGAATAAATTCATATTCATCTCTGCAACTTCTGGGAAAAATCTTTTAACTACACGCGAAGTTTAGAAAATGTCCACTGATGACGCTGACCCGAGGAGAGTCCCTGCCTGAGAAGGGTAGCCTTCCATTCCCTTCGATCCCGGGCACGCTGTTTCCCTATCTGCGATGGCTTGGTCTTTACGACGGAGGTTCGGTCTTCCTTGTCGCCTCGAACCTGGGGGCTGTGATTCGAAGATCCTCTTTGCTGGAGCATTATTGTCCATTCGCTCGATGTGGCCGAGCCAGTGTAGTCGACATTCGCCCTCCTCGCATACAGGACCGAAAATTCGACGAAGAATTTTTCTTTCGAAATTTGTCAAAATGTGCTCTGCTTTCCTGCTTATCGTCCAGCACTCGGCTCCATATAGCAGAACTGGCAGGATCAAACCGAAGTAGCAGCGGTTTCCTAGGGTAAGTCTTCGCCGATATTTACTCCTAACTACCTCAAAGTTACTGTTGCCAACAATGACGTTTTGTCCTAGATGGTGGACAGTGGAACTTGGTTTTGTCCTCATTCACTTCAAGGCCAACTCGTTTCGGCGGGAAAGCTTCTATAACGGCGCGCTGGGAGCGACCGATGATGTCGATGTCGTCTGCATATCCCAGCAGCGGGACAGATTTATTGAAGATAGTGCCTTCCGTGTTAACACCTGCCCTGCGCACTATCTGTCCGAGGACTAGATTGAATAAGTCACACGACAGCGCATCTCCTTGCCGAAATCCAGTGCAAGTTTGGAATGGTTCAGAGGAGCTGTTCCCAAATTGCCCATTGCATCACGCGGCACAGCTGAATCAGTTTTGCCAGGATCCCGAATTCTGCCATCGCCTTGTAGAGCTCAAGACGATGAATGCTGTCGTATGCGGCTTTAAAGTCGATGAAGAGGTGGTGAGTCTCGACTTGAAATTCGTTGGTCTTTTCCAGGATTTGCTTTTGCGTGAAGACTTGGTGGATCGTCTATCTGCCGGGCCGGAAGCCACACTGTCAGTGCCGATTAGTGTGTTGCAGAAGGGTTTCAGAGGTGAAATAGACATTCTGTTAAGAGAGATCAAAATCTTAAAGCCTTTCGTTTCAGACCCAGCTTAGGTCAAATCTGTTTTGTTGCTAGACACGGTATGCCACTTGCATACCTGAGACTTGATCTCTTGAGAGTTTCTAGCTTTAATTTAAGTTTGCATTGGAATACCTAAGGTTACTTAACCTGGTCTGCCTTACTGTTCCCTGGAATATCCCTATGTTCCGGCACCCAACAAGGACTTCTTTAGTCGCCATTAATTCTGCCTGGAATACGGAAGAAGAGTCTGAGATTATGTCTATCCACCTACTCTATCGTCGGCATGAAAGTGGATCGACTTGTCGTCCAGAAACACCTTTTCCTCCCAGTGTTCCGCATTCCACCAATGAGGCTTCCTTTTATCCCTCGGTTTGATTAGGAGACAAGAAGTTTTATTGAAAACTAAAGTGAGAGTTTCAAACTTGAAGTCGAGCTCCTGCGCACTAGGGAGATCATCATCAAGAGTAAATTGAAGGTATCGATGGTCAGAAAAAGACTGTTCACTAGACACCTTCCAATTTTGAATCATCTAAACGTTGCTTTCAGAGACAAGGGTAATATCTAGAACTTCCTGTCGGTTTTTAGTAATAATTCATTACCTATGTCACATGCAATGAGGTTAGTACTTAGTACTTTATGACTACATTGGCATCACAGCCGAAAATAGGTCCATTGTTCTGCCTACCCGCTTTTGCGATCACTCTCTCTCCAGGTTGTGCCCAAAGAGCGAGTTCGTATCATGGATCATGGGCAAACCCCGATGCCAAATAATGACAACTTACAGCTGAAGCTGTGATATTTTCGGTGCCATTTTTCACTGCCACTAGGACATTCAATAGTGAGTGTGTTGACTCGAATTTCTCGAATCTCTGAAGCATACACAGCCTGTCTGGTGGGACGATTATCGTGACCGAAAATTGGAGTAAGCGTTCTCAAAGTTGCGACCACCGGCACCGAAATTTTGGTAGTAATTGTTGATAATATAGTATGCGGACTTCATCATGATAAAAATGTCAACCGCCATTGACGTTTTGACATTGACAGATCATAAAAAAAAGTTGAAGGGTCCGTGTGCATCAAAATTCGAAATTGTCATGTCCCTGTTGAAAAACCCATTTAGTATTTGGATATTTAACCTCCAATTCAACGTCTTATCAAGCACAAGGTATAGAAATCTGTTCCTGTCGGGGATACTAAGAGGATACTAAGAGGATACTCCTATAGAAAGTATCATAAACATTGGTATTCTCCTTTTGTTGATGAATAATTCCAGATAACATATTTTGGTGGAAGGGTCGTGGGTCTTCAGTGTGCCTTCTAATGGCTCACCATTCCTTGTGTGGCTTTAATTCACATGCAATAGACAACTTCATTTAGAAGAGAAACCTATAGTAGGGGAGAGATTAGTCCAATGGGTATGTACCTCTGGAGGAGTATACTTCTGACTTTATACCTCCGAACTCAATTATTATATGTCTTCTCTCCAGTTTTTCCACAATCCAACTGTAAGAGTGTTGTGGGTCCTTTCAGATCTAGAGATGCTTCGAAAGTTCCATGGTATTGGGGATTTAAACTTCCTTTGGTGCTAGAGAATCGCAGCTGATTATTTTACCAGGAAGTCTCAGTCTTTGAGATCCTATTCTCCTTCATGTGATTGCAATAAGCTCTCCATGCAAACGCATAATATTTAAGAACATCGTTTGGACACTCTAGACCCTCGGCAATGATTTGAGGATGAACTCTGTACGAACTGTTGAAGCTTGAATATCTTTGCTTGGGTGTGCTTCAGGCCTTTAAGTGAAATGGCCCTATCGTGACATGTTATTTAACATTTTCGACACGAAATGCACCTCTTAAAGTAACTTTAGTCTGCCATTGTGGCGTAGGGATATGGTCTATGACATGGCCTTAACGAGATTGTTACTGGTGATTCCATCATGAACACATTTTAAGGCATTGGCATCTGTAGTAGATGTATCTCTCATTGCTCAAATCTCCATACATTCCGTTCTCTAGTCGAGGACTCATCTTTTCCAATCCAAGTTTGAACAGATCTATTTGGATGGGAGCCTACTTTACTGCGGTTTCTAAACATTCCCTCGCCAATGTCAGTCTGCAACTCTTTGCAATGTGTACTTGAAACCCCACCACAAAGATGCATCCATTTTGTCTTGCAAACCATGTGACGTACCTACTCTGAAATGCCTTAAGCCAGGTTTGTTAAAATTTGGAATTGTGGCAGCTATGTATGATGCTGAATAAAATCACTGGTTGTAATCACAAGAAAGCGGTAGGGTTCATCAGGGCCTGTAGCGAAACATCTTGCACTAAATCCCGCAGAGCAGGAATAGGAAACTACTGCACATTACCATCAGAAAAATCTTGACAAACTTATCCAATTGTCTCTACATAGTGGTTCCACAATGGACACCAACATATACAACAGACTTCTAATTGTGTTATGCATGTTATATTCTTCACAAGCCTGGAAAAAGATCATTGTCGTATCCGAACGTTGTGTTGTTTCATGAAATACCCTTGAATGTTTGTCAACCGTTCGGCACAGATTGAACGCCATAAACAATACCTTGATGTTGTCTATTAATCGAATGTGGCTTACTGAGCTACAACATCCACATTAAAATAAAAATAAATAAATACTTGGCGCAACAGGTCGATGGGACCCAGGGCCTATGTAGCTTCTCACAATCATTCGTGTTGTGCGTGTTATATTCTTTATACGAAGGAAGGGGCCTAGTGCTTAATGCCGTGTCCGAAGGGCAGTTTTTATTTGAGAAACTCTTCCAGGACAGTTGTACTCTCGGATGTTTGTCAGACGGAGGTGGGGCCGTAAAATCTTTTAGGTGTTCCGACTGGGATTCGAACTTCGAGCCCCTTGCCCCATGGACCAACACACTAACCACTGAGCTATGGCGTCGGCATCCACATTAAAATTGCTCGAAATTTTTCGTACAGAAATTAGCTCCTCAGGCCTTAAAAGATATCATTTTCAGGGTCCTTCTCTCTATTGCTGTGACTATACCATCTTACAAGTAGTCATCGGCGAAGCTAGCACTACAAAACACAGAAAAACTGGTCTACACTGGATTGCCTCTAAATCTCCATCTCAAATCCAACGTAGATGTCCTAAGTGGTCCCTTGTTCAGTACTCGATCTTCCAGAACTGGCAGACCTTTAACAACAACATCATGTCTCTCTCCAAGCTTCTCTTGTCATCAAAAAACTAATCCCAAGACTGAAGATCAATATAATTTAGGCAGCTGGACAGCCTTATTCGCTTTCTAAGTCGAAACTGATCCTTGAATCCGGAGTTTTCTGAAAAATAGCGAAATAGCCTGTTTCAGACTAAAGACGCATCACTCCATCCGATATCCCAGCTTAATCCCTGTTTAGCCTTCCTTGCAGTCTGGTATACTAGATGACCCCATTGCACACATAACACACAATAAATCCAATCAAAGCGCTGAAATCAGATTTTTTTTTTCCGTCAAAGTAAACTGACAAGTGTAGCTGGAAACCCATTTAGCGTGCGTGACCCAAAACAGTTTACCATTTTCCAGTTAACATGACAACTTCTTTCGATTTTCCTCCACAACCGCTACTACCAACAGAAAGGACTCGCTCACAACTACATACACCCATGCAATGGGTATAAACAATGCGCGCGAGAACCCACCCATCAACTGTCTCACATCCAACAACCCTTCGCTAACAAAATGGAACGCTTAGCACTCTCTTCTGGTAATGGAAAATTCACAAGCTTCCTCCAGGGGGCCGGAGGCGTGTACCCCGACCCAACCGACACAACCGCCTCACCTACATGTTCAAAGTTATCAAACATGTTACGGTCCCAACGAATTCCTTGTTAGTTTGTTATTTTATTTATTTTGTTCTTCCTGACGACGACAACGACGACGACGACGACGACTATGAAGAAGCCAATGCCAATGACGACGCTTACGTAAATTAAAAAACCCTAACCAGCCGGGTACAACAACAACATTTTCAAATAAACAAAAGTTTTTCAATTGCGTTTAAGGTTTTTGCCCCCCTTAACCCCCGGATAGCTTGTTAATGGCAGAGAAAAAGCCTTTTACAACTTTTCTAACGAATCCCAATCCCAGAATGCATAGTGCAGTTCACACAAACACAAACAGTGCAACAAAAAATATGGAACCGTCCAGGCAGACAAGGCTAACTGTTGCATTATGGTTGGCCAATTCACAGGAGGCACGTGGACGTCAAGTAATCGACCGAATGTCTCACCCTGAATGCCTTTGAGTTGAAAAAAAAAACAAAAATAATTTGAATTGATTTTTATTGCGTGTAAGTGTTGTACATGGCAACGCTTTAGACGGCTGAGGCCAGTCGTACACTTGTAACTGACGGTATGTGCGCTTGAGATACGTTTCTATTGTTTTTTTTTTTTGGTTTGAGACAATAGTTGATTACGACCGTTGACGGCGCGGAATATGAAACTATTTGAGTCGTGTTTTGACAATAAAAGCCCACGTGAAGGTGTGAGGACTAGCGATTGAGCGGGCCGACTAATAGCGGGGCGTTTAACAACAGATGGCAGCACTGCGAGGTGGCAGGAATAAAACAAGGAGTTTCGAAATGAAATGGTATTTCTAGTGTAGTTGGAGTTGTAATTTATTTTAAGAACTGCGAGGGGAGTCTTAAACGTAGACAGTAAGGTCTGTAATGGATTCTGAACTGAATTTTGTGACAGGTCAAGTTTTGTTGAGAAGCCTGTGTATGGACAATGATTTCGACATGATTTTCAGCACTACTGGGCAACAGCTGTTGTGGAAAAAGTGCCTTTTTCAGTCATAAGCTCCGTATCTACCTAAGATCACCCTTCCGCTGTCAAAAAACGGAGACCGCCTCGATTTGACATGCGTTGATCAAAGAGATTTTTTTAGCACAAGTCCTAGGCTATTTGGCTTGCTTAGTGGTTTCGACAGTGGAGCTCTACATCGCCGGGTTAATAACATTCTGTCACAATCGCCTTTTTAGTAAAGACGGGGATTGACCACAAGCCTACTTCTGGTGCATTGATACGTAAACCTGACAGAAAGTATCCCAACATGATTCGAATATGCTTCAGCATGTCCACAAACAAAGGAAACTCATGTCTCTGGAAGTTTTCTGTTGGTGTGTTTCCGATGTTGGAGTCCAACAAACTTCAGGAATGACTTGTCGTAAACGTCATAATGCAGGTTGACCAGATGAGACCAGAAAAAATTGAGTCTGGCTTTACTTTGACGCTACAATGATGCCATCATTCAAATGGTCGCCTCGGCTTCGCTGACAGTGCTTCAAGCGGTCGGTCCAATATGTGCGGCGTTATTCTGCCAATAGCGTCTCGAATGTTTGGCTCGAACTCGTCCAAAGTGGTTTGCTTGTTAGTGTAGACTAAGGTCTTAACGTAGCCCCAGAGTAGTGTCAACTCGCATGATCGCGGCAAGCAATTGATGAACGCTCACCGTCAGATGACCCAGTCGTCAAATTTTTCCTTCACAACTTCGAGTTTGAATGGCATATAGCGCCGTCTTGTTGGAACCACAGCTCGGATGTTGTCGAACTCTGGCCACAGAAAGTTGGTTAACATCGCTTTACACCTGAGAACACTGTCACCTTCCTCATTTCGAAAGAGATAAGGTCCGATGATATCGCCATGCTATAAGCCGCACTCAATCCTTGTGAATGCATGATGCTTGGTGGCATAGCCGCCGAACCAAAAATGGGCCTCGTTTGAGAAAAAGATTTTTTGGCCTCGGGCACATCGAACGGACAATAATGCTCTTACAAAGAGAATATTCTCATAGCTCCCAGGTTGGAGACGGCGAAAAAGACCGAACCTCCGTTTTAAGAATGAAGCTATCGCGGATCACAAAGCGCTTGGTCTGGATAATTGTTTACGGCGTGACCAGGATCGAAGAGAGTTGAAGACTGCCATGTCTTAGGCAGAGACTCTTCATGGATCGGAAGTCCATTACATCGTCTACCTCAATAAAGTTGTTAAGGCACTCCATGAACGGAAGGGGGTTTAGAATGATATGATGATATGATCAACAGATTATCCATCTGTATCCAAAAGATTGCATTAAGATGTTTGGCGCAGAAGAGACCCTGCTCTTCCCATCCTTCTTCTTGTAAGGGATATACATATTAGGTTAGGTTCGTAGGTAGGCGTATGGAAGAATGCACTCAGGTGATACCCATAGGGTAGCCTTGCCCATTGATAAACCCTATTCGTCGGTCGGTCCATCGGCAAGGCTTTAAGATTCTAGTAATCACACAGGTGTCTAGGGAGGACCATCTTCTATTGACCTCTCTATTGTCCTTGATTCATGCCTCTTGCTTCAGTGCGCAAGGCGGGATGAACACCGAGGTGCCTACTGTTGATTCTGAACCTCTTCCAGTCAGTTCGTCGTCCTTCTCATTTCCTGGTATATTTTCGTGTCCATGGACCCAGCAGAGGGCAAGCTTGTGCTGTGTTTCAAGAACCTTAAGCTCGTCATAAGCTTGAATTTTGTTTTTATAGCAGTAATCGCTTTTATTGCCGCTTAGCTGCCGATGAAAAAGGTGATACCTTCCTGTGGTATTGCCTTCAACGGGCAGTCTCTCGGGCAGCCATCGTCACTGATAGGACCTGCACTAGGACGAACTGATTTACATATACCCAGCGGCTCAGAAAATATGCCTGACCCTACACCGAAATCCATCTGTGAAGATAGAGAGGGCCCGTGTGTTGACAGGGTGACCGTTCTTCCACTCTTCTCTGCTCGGGAACGAATGAACGGTCTATTGAAGTCTAGGTACGCAGTACTTAATAGGACACCAATCCTTAGAAGCACCACCCATGACCTTTCCTAGGGTTCTGTCTCTTAGGTTTTATAAATAGCTTAGTGTATGTAGTGGATGTATCCTACTTTAAAGTAGGTTTTGATGAATCGTACCCACACCCGATAGACTGTCTCCTATCCGTGTGTTTCAACCGTCATTAAGGCTCTAAAAGTGTATCTCCTACGTCACAGTTCTTAGCTCCGCCTATTAATATATAAACATTTAATTAGAATGAGTGTAGCAATAGAACGATTCATGAGAACACAGGCGTAGGCATCTCCTACTTGCACAATTTTTTTTTTATATCTTCTAGGTCAACCATGAACGCGACGTAAAAATTATTTATTTTTTCAAGGACATTTTGAAAGTTTTCCACACACACACACACAGAGAGAAATCCTGTCGTTTTAATCCTGAATGGCAAACACATGTAGAGAGGCGCGCTGCTTAACGCTGTGTCATTGTATTCATGCTCACTAAGTTATGCAGATTAAATGAGTGCCATTATGATTTGTGTGGTATTGTCAGCCATGAAATCGGTCGATTTTACATTGTCCTTGTTGGAACTGCTTCCAAAAACCGACAGCTTAGGGATGATGGGTAGCAGCATTTCCAACCAAATGACTGCACAGGCATTATGTGCGCTGTGGTTTCGTGAAGACTCCAATGAAGCTGGAGAACATCTTGAATTGGTAACTAAGGTATCATTGCGCTTTTTTGAATTTCGAAAGGAAGTCTGGGTTGTTGCATATCCTTTGTTTAAATTTTTAATGGCACGTGTCGGGGAGGGATTACCACTTTCTAATTAGTTTAACACCGAAGTACATTTTGTTGATTAACTTGTGTACAGTGGTACTTTTTCCCTAGACGATATTATAGCCTCATTTGGGGAGAATGCTATATGTTACCCTCGATGTTTAATAAAGGTTAATTGCAAGGACGCCGCTTCCATAAAGGATATCGCTTTCGTGGTGGCGTATACGTAACCTTTTTTGTTTTGTAATATTGTAATGAGTTCCTTTGGTGGATTAGATTTTCTAATTGAAACCGACGTGCACACGTACAATCGATTAATTGGAATGAATTCTCAGTGGAAAGGCCTACTAAGGGATGGCCAGTCTTGCAGGAGAATCAGAATCGGCAACTATAAAACTATAACCTTGTGTAAAGCTATAAAGTGAATATGACTGTCCGAAGCTTAGTGTCCTCAGGGTGTGTGCCTCTTGTGTGTTTAAGGTTAACTTAGCATTCTGAACCTCCGAACAGTATCCGCCCACTCCCATACTAACCTTTAAGTGGACGCTTACCTTGTTAACTTGGTGAAAATAAAGAAAAGTCAAAGTTAAAGCCCCCTTTCCACTCCACAACACGTGCTGGTTCAGTGGATCTCTCTTGTTCTAAGTAAGTCCTATCTGCCGTTGTAAGTTTTAGATATTTCCACGGTCATCAGGACACTGTGACTAAGAGATCGTATGGAACGGCTTGAAAAGAATGGACACACTTTTGGTATACCCTTCACAAGCTCGTTCTTAACCAGAGACGAATTGAGAAGAGCTCAGAAGATCAGTCCACCCTCCGAACCACTGCAGTGTTTTCCAAGCGGAGGTTCTATCAGTGGCAACACCTGTCCGAGATACTGCCCGTCGAAGGCAATACCATAGGAAGGTATCACCTTTTCCATCGACGGCCAGGCAGCAATAAAATCGATTACTGCCACGGAAATAAAATCCAAGCTTGTGAAGAGCTTTAGGTTCTTGAAACACAGCACAAGGTTGCTCTCTGCAGAGTCCGTGGGCACGAAAATATACCAGGAAATGAGAAGGCCGACGAACTGGCTAGAAGAGAATCAGAATCAACAGTAAAACATGTAGACAACTCGGTGTTCATCCTGCCTTCCTCACTGAAGCAAGGAGCAGGGGTCAAGTCTCGTAGAGGGCGAGCAGTGGATGGTCTTCCCTAAACACTTCTGGGATTACAAAACGTTTGACAAGAGTAGAACCGACAGAAATACGCAGAAGGATAGGAAATCAATTTCTACCCTGATAGGAGTAATCCCGGGGCATAACACTCTTCGGTACCACATGAAAAAACTAATACCAACGGAAGAAGACATATGTACATATCGGGGATGTGAAGATCAGGAAGTCTATAAGGATACAGCCCACCTTCTCTGTCACTGCTCTGGTCGTATCCACCTCAGAATTAAATTTCTCGGTCGACTTTTCTTCCGTGACCTAGAAGCAGACCAATCAATGACATCTTGAACTTCATCAAATCTATCGGATGTTTGGTAGTTCACAGGAACAATTTATAAGACTAGGCTCAACCAATGGTCAAGAGACATCTCTCCCCCATGTGGTGATGTGAATTCTCCCACTCCCCTACCACAAACCTAACCTAACCTATGGTATCACCGTCAATCTCTTAGAAGAGATGAGTATTCAAATGGTCCTTATATACCATCATAAACGTCCCTGTCCATTAAGCCCTGCCTTATTTGCACTTCTACAGAAATCCCGAGGCGATAAACTTGATTAATCAACGTAGTATCTGGCCCTCGTCGATACTCTCCCCAATCACTTGTTATTGCAAAGTTCCATCAGTTTTTCTTTATACAAAATTCCTGTATTACCACCTAACAATGATTTTCTCATTCCAGGATACGGTTTGCATTAAAAATGGCACTCGCAGTATCTCTGCGTAGGGCGCTGCTAATGCTGCTCACTGCCACTGTGTTCATTTTGGTAGTTTTATACTGGAACCAGGGTGCTATGAAACATCAGTCGTTCATTAGTACATTTGAAAAGTCCATCAGGAACCGAGCCGACCTTAACATGTATACAATGTAAGTATAAGCCTCTCTGTAATGCCCCTCCATATCCTGATAATTTCTCTTTCCTACAGACCATCCGAAAAGACATGGACATACAAATGCGAAGGTGACAAATGCGTCCGGTATCATTATCTCACGGAAACAACAAATGAAAAACGTGTCCCCTTCCTTAATTGCGCCATGACATGTGGTGACATAAACATTTGGCCACATCCAACACTAAAGTCGGGAGTTACCTCGAATTCCTTGAAGTTCACCTCAGAAGATTTAATCCTTACAATGGACACACCATACCATAATGTCGACACTCTGTTTCGCAATTCATTTGATCTCTTTCTCAAGGATCTAAGGCATATTCAAAAACTAGACTATCAGGACACTGGGACTAGTGTTAGTAGTATAGGTAGTAGTAGTAGTAGCAATAGCAATGCGAACAGTGTTAGTAAAGAACAAACAACACACGAGCATAGGAATAGTTTTCTATCGAAGCTAAAGCGCGGAAACTGTGATATCGATAGTTTTGTAGTCGAGGTGACAATTAAAAAGTCCAGCGACACTAATTTAAGTTTCGAAACCGATGAGAGCTACAATTTAACGTCTTCATGTGAGTAGAACTGGGGGCTTCCTGTGATGGCATTGTGAGTGAAAAATCTCTTCTATGTATCTTTCTAGCCGATCACCGAAGAATGACGGCCAAAATCAGTGCGAATACGTTTTATGGAGCACGACATGGCCTTTCGACTCTGCAACAAATGATTTGGTTCGATGATGAGGAGAATGTGCTGAGGATACTCTCGAAGTCGATGATCATTGATGCACCAAAGTTTCGGTAAAGAGAATAATCTGTACCTTTGAACACACAAGTGATAAAGAATGGTTTTGTGATTACTTTTAGGTATCGTGGTGTCATGTTGGACACCTCAAGGCATTACTTTTCAGTGGAGTCGATCAAACGCACACTGACTGCAATGTCGCTGGCAAAGTTGAACCGATTCCATTGGCACATCACTGATTCGCAGAGTTTTCCTTTTGTTTCGAAATTCTATCCAGAGTTGGCGGCACATGGAGCTTATTCAGAGCGCGAAACGTATACAGATGAAGATGTGAAGGAGATCTCGAATTATGCGAAGTTAAGAGGCATTCAGGTAAGAATTCTTAGTCTCATTGCCTTGAGTTATGAAGAATTCATGTGGAATGTTTGAGACCATCTATTCTTATCGTAGAATCGGTTAGACTGCCCTGTTTTGTGCATCCTGCATCCTTGTTAAATGGCTTGAAATGGGAAATCAATCAAAATCCGTTTTATTTTCTGTTTTCTAGGTCATCCCCGAAATAGACGCACCTGCCCATGCAGGTAACGGATGGGACTGGGGACCAAAACGAGGCCTAGGCGAGCTTAGCCTCTGCATAAATCAACAGCCGTGGAGTTTTTATTGTGGTAGGCACATTCATCCAACATACTCATCGCAAACATACACAACACTCTTCATTTCCTTTAGGTGAACCACCCTGCGGCCAGTTGAATCCAAAAAACAACAATACATACCTCATTCTACAAAAACTCTACGAAGAACTACTAAATCTAACCGGTCCCACGGACTACTTTCACTTGGGCGGAGATGAAGTCAACCTAGAGTGCTGGGGGCAATATTTTAACGACACCGATTTACGAGAAATGTGGTGTGATTTCATGCTGCAAGCCTTGGGGCGGTAAGTTGCACACTCATCATCTATAAGTGAGACTACTCGTAGTACTCCTACTAAATTGTATATTTGTTTGTTCTGTCGCAGACTGAAAATAGCAAATAATAATTCTCTACCGAAATGGGTATCGGTATGGTCGAGTGGATTGACCAACACTAAATGTCTCTCGAAGAACCAATTTGCAGTACAAGTATGGGGTGGGAGTACGTGGCAGGAGAACTACGATCTCATCGATAATGGTTTCAGTTTAATATTCTCACATGTGGATGCTTGGTATCTGGACTGTGGCTTTGGCAGTTGGAGAGCAACAGGTAAGAGTGGAGAGGTTGTTGTGGGCGACACATGTGCAATGACTCAAATTGGGTTGTGTGTTTTTGTTGTCGTCTAGGTGATGCAGCATGTTCGCCGTATCGGACGTGGCAGAATGTGTACAAACATAGACCGTGGGAGAGGATGCGTTTGGATAAGTTCAGAATAAAACAGGTAAGAGTGATGCTGCGATGGATATGTCGTTTTTATTTAAACGGTCGTTGTTTTTTTTTTAGGTTCTTGGGGGTGAGGTATGCCTCTGGACGGAACAAGTCGATGAAGAGCAATTGGACAACAGATTATGGCCGAGAGCAGCTGCTTTAGGAGAGAGGTATGAAATTATTACATATGTAGTACTTACGCACCATCATGGGGGTGATGGGTAGTTCAAATCAATGCCTACGTCCTCCATACCTAACATATAAATATAAGTTATAGTGCTTTAGGGTGAAACTTAAGACTTAGGCTAACGTGTGCTTGTAAAGATATCAAAACGTCGAGTATGTTAAGCAGGTCTATGTGATGACATGATATACCAAAGATGTATAGTCTAATTGGCTTAGACTATAGTATGAACGGTGAATGGTCATTTGTTCATCGAGGAGCAGCGATTAAAATTGGTTTTTGTTTTCATATTGGAAGACGGGAATCCTTTAACGTCGTAAGTGAGTCCGATCTCTGAACAGCCCTTGATTTTACCCACCGAGTATGGATCCATGCTCTGCATAACAGTGTCGTAGTTGCTTATTGGATGCCATTTATCCACTTACTCTATCATATGACGTACTACGGATTTCTTTCGTAATGTTTCCACTTTGATTGTGACAGTGAAAGAGTGGGACAGTGGGAATGCTTCACGGTATCGGAAGTATTGTTGCAAAATGAGGAGATGATGCTTAAAATGACGAAGTAAGCAACCACATTTCATTAGCATTTGTGTAAAATAGAACCTCACACCATGTCTATATGGTGTATCTAGGTCTCAGTATTTGGAACAAGGTAGTTCCATCGTCCCTTTAGCGAAAGTTTTGTCATTAGCGGAAAATTCTTGTACATGTCGCGACAATCCCTGCACGTGTCGGCTGACAGAATGATACACACCTCATACCTGACCCGAAGACGTACGCTCCACACCACTCATGTAAGATGGCATTTCCGCCTACATGTTTACATTCTCTGATCCACTAACATCCCGGTATTCTAGTCGCTGTGGGTAATAACTCATATTAGTCTTCTATTTGTATGATGGTTTCTCTAAGAACCTTTTCCGTTTTTTTGTTTAACTATCGCAAGGGTAACTGTATTAAGTCTTCACGGTATGGTTTCATTACCTACATATATCCACAATCTCTTGGAGTAGTTTGGTTATTAAAATAAAATTGTAACACTAGTTCCACAGCGTTGGCTCCCTGACCCGGAGTTTTACTGGATAAGATCATGTAAACACTTCGGGGATTATCATCGAACATTGTGTAGCTTTAGACAGCTTGAATCCGTGTTGCTATTTGGTATTTCGCTGCGCAGTGGTAATGTCGGAAACCTTGCAAAGAGAGGTACAGCATTGCTGTCGATTGTCGGCTGTCCTTATTGTTGTTTCTGGTACTCTTCAGTGTTATTCTACCGAGCCTTCAAAAAGTCAAAGGAATCAAATCGACTACAACATCTTATAATGGTTTAAGGAACCTTTTTTAAGTGGTTATCATTTGATGGCAGAGTAGAAGTAGACGGTAAATACAGCGGACTCGAAAAACCCTATAGTTTCCAACTACAATGCTCAACTCAACGCTCCCGAACACCAAATCGAGAAATTAGCTCAGCTTTCGAAGTCTAGGAAGCATGATGTTTGTAGTAGGTGGAGGCATCGATTAAAAAATCACAAAAGCTTTAGCTATTTCGAATGCTATTACCATACTATTGTTTCGCTTCTATATTGGTATGTTACCAAGAAGATATTTACCATCGTCACTTACAATTCATGTTGCCTCCGTTGTTTTTCCCGAAGTGGTCATTTTTGAAGTCTTATCAGGAAACACTTTTACTTATTTTACTTAGACTGGACTGACTTTCGATTGTGTGTATGGTAGTGAGTCTCGAAATGTACCAGACATTAGTGTTAGCGTTTTGTTTCGCCCTCTGATTTGTATAATATAAAATTAGATTAGGCCTCCGGTCGATGAGGCATGTAATGCAGGATGATCAATTCTCTTCTTTGGATTTAAATTTTTACTATTATGTAGGTTGCTATTGTGAGTCCTGCAGATTGACTGCTAAGCATAAGTTGCGTATTTATCGTAAGCCAGATTTGCAGTTCTTTCCAGCAGATCGTTGACTTTCATCATGGGATGAAAGTTGATTTAGTTGTTAGAAAATTAGCTAGTACTTGGCAAACTTTCTCGGTTTATTGCCAAAATTATCTAATAAAAGTGGTGGTGACATGGTTTCCAATAATTAGAAGTGTTGCTCGGCAGGCGAAAGATTCGTTTGATTAAAAAGCAAGACATTTTTCGAAAGGAACAATACCCCTATACTTGATAGACTGCGGTTTCGCAAATTATTTTCTGCTTTGAATTATGGGTTTTGTACTTATTTTTCATGCGACGATTCCAATCAGAACAAATTGTTCATTTCGCTTCTAATAGTTTGACGGTAAAGTGTTTGTTGATATTCAAATTCACCGAACTCGAAACTCCCAGACATTTGTACTCACGTACGATACCCTCTCCTTGATAGGTTCACTTTTCATTCCTAGAATACCTCTAAAAATCATACTTTTCGATTTAACTAGCTTCACAAAAAGATTCCAAGTTTTACAATAGGCGTCGAGTCTATTTATCATTATTTCCATTTCTTCTGCAGAATTCACCAAAAAACCATATCATCTCGTTACTATCTCGTATTATGTCCATTAGCATCCCTATTTTACCCTCATTAACGTTTCGAATTCCTCCGATATACATATGTACATAAGTTAACCGTTTCAAATATATGCAGCATTTTTCGTGTTCGTGGGCGCCGTAGCTCAGTGGTTAGTGCGTTGGACACAGGGGTTACAGGTTCGAATCCCAGTCGGGGAACACGCCCCACCTCTCGCGAGCGTCTGACAAACATCCGGGAGTACAACTGTCCTGAGAAAGGTTCTCAAATAACAAACGTCCCTTCGGATACGGCATTAAACAGTAGGCCCCCTTCCATTCGTGTAAAGAATATAACACGCACAGCACGAATGGTTGTGAGAAGCTAGGCCCTGGGTCCCATCGACCTGTAGCGCCAAGTATTTATTATTATTTTATTTTATTTTTCGTGTTCATCGCTTTCAGGATATGGAAGGCTTCACTTTACATTCCGGTTCTGTAGAGCTTATAGAAAACCTCTTCGTGAGCTATAGCGTTGAACGCTGCACGGAAATCCACAAAGAACGCGTAGACCTATTTATATTTTTTTTTATAAATCTCGTGATACAGACAAAAGAAAAGATTTGCTCCACCGTTGAGTAACTCTTCCTACATCCAACTTCGAATTCATTTGAAACTTTCTTGTCCTCTACCCATCGTGGAATTCTGTTATATAGCAACACACCAGACAACTTAGCTGAAGTATTTTTTAAGCATCTTTATGGGGAAATCTACTGATTTCATTCAACTTTTTGGGACATCAGCTGTTTCAAATATATGGCTGATCTCTGCTGTAAGCGCAATCAAAAAGCCTGTTAAACAATTCGAAAGAAATGGGGTTGTCTCCGGGGATTTTTTGGACGACTTTGCTGAACTTCATACAAGGAGAATGGAGCATCTAAGAACTCGTCGGAGAATATGATGCCGCATATTGAAAAGTTGGTGAGATTTGCCGAGCTCTACGTTCAGAATGTACAACTGTCAAATAACAAACTGCCCTTTGGACACGGTAATCAACAGTAGGCCCCTTCCATTCGTGTAAAGAATATAGCACGCACAACACGAATAGTTTTGAGAAGCTAGGCCCTGGGTCCGATCGATCTATTACTTTCGAATTCCCCTCACTTATAGTACATAGAACACACCTTACAGGCTACTTCCAATGGCATATAACCTGAACAAGGCCTCATTGCTATCCGGAATCAGATTTGTATTAAGATTTCAACACCACTATCAGAAAATTCTGGAATTTTACAAAAACTAACTTATAAATCAAAATGTGAATATGTATGTAAATGCTTTTTGTCTTCCTTTCAGACTGTGGAGCGATCCGGATGACGAACACGACATGGATGCCGTCCCCAGGGAAGTATTTGGTAGGATGTCTGTATTTCGTAATCGTTTAGTTGAATTAGGTATCAAAGCTGAACCAATATTTCCCAAATATTGTGCGCAAAATCCAACCGAATGTCTGTGACCTTATTAATAGGCAAATATACATAAATAACGTACATACATATATACACATTTACATTTTTCCCCCCCTCCCCAATCAATTCAAAGTAAAATGCAAGAACAAAAGTCGAAACTTTATTTTCATAATCAAATATTTTTTTTATTCTATTTTTTTGTTAACTAATCTTAAAATCTTGTTTCTAAATGTAAGCAAAACACGATAAATAAATTTATAAAAGAAAAAGAAAACAAATTTCTGTAAAAGTAGGGTAAATTTTGAACTGAACTATTATTCTCCGGTTTCCATAGATATTTCACATAAAACAACAAAAAAATCTCATTTTTATGAATTTCTACATATATTTGTTCTTTAATTTATTTTAAGCTTGACTTACAGTGTTGTTAGATTTATGTTTTACAAAAAAGTGTTAATGCTCTTAGGCTACATTGTGTAATATGTTTATTTTGTAACGTGGCACACTGTGGTCACTTTAGCTACTGATCCACTCATGCTTTGAGTAAAATGTGGAACATCGCAAGATATCGGTGGTATGCTACGAGACGAAGTCTCTTGATCTTGTCGTTTGAAAGACAACACCCACCACACTATTGGGCGGGATATAGCACGCAGATTATGTACTTTTCTTACGGAAGAAAATATTGTCTGCTTTTGAAGGATTAGCTACCAGACCTAAACTGCCGATCGACTTGGTAAGATAACACCAGTCTGAAGTGTTTTACCTGTTGACTTTCTTTCTGCGCCCAATGCGTCGCATCAGTTCAATCCAATCGGAGAGCACGTATCTTTTTTTTTTTAAAGTCTTCCACTACAAACTACTGGAAAAGTGTCTCTGTCTGAGAATTTCCTCCTAAACTACCTGCCTAGCTTTCCAAGGCTTGCACTTTCTGATAGGTGTTCTTTCCATTGCTACTTATCTTTATATTTGCTGAGCCTAGTAGGTCAGCGATAGGAATATAAAATAAAGTAAGTGAAGGGATGCATTCCCGAAGCATGCTAAAAAGTTAAGCAGACTTTGGAGACCGATAAAGGCAAACACAATAATGTGGTTTCTATGACAGGATAAGGGTGCTTAAGGGTCTGCCATTTCTGTGAATTCAAACTATGGTACATTACTCACGTTGACATCTTGATCACGTAGTACATTACCGAGTTTCTTAAGCCTTCTCATCATTCTAGCCTTTTGGAATTCTAGCTCGGTCATCTCCATTAATTTTCTACTGGAGGTTGTAAACAGCGCGTGCTATTCATATTCCTCTCAGTGGAACACATTCAATCGTTAATATGCCTTTTAACCTTTGTGATCAGTGATGTTCTGACTTGATCTCTGTGCTCAATGCACACAAAGATAGCAAGGCTCAGTATATCGATCCTTTTGGTTTAAAGAGTTTCTAACAAGAGGACTAGTTGTTGGATTGGCAATAGCCAGTCACTTGCTTCTTTGTCTGTCATTAAATCCAGTTGAAGCCAAATACTAGCATTTTAGCTTCCAAAATAGAAAAATAGGTTGTCTATTTTCACTCTATAGTCACTAAGCCTTAAATCTTCAGAACGATCGTTTCGTTAAACACTTCACAGAATAAAGGCTTGGTTTTGGGGCCAGAATAAGGGTTTTTTTTTTTTACATAACACCCTCTCTGTGTACCTAGAGACTCCCCGTGAGACCAATAACTGTTTGACTACAAGTTCACAATAAAGCCCAGTGAATATATACTCAAAAAAAAGCTTCAAAAAGCAACAAAATATACATAAATCTAACAACACCACAATTATTATTTTTTTATTCTTGTTTTAAGATCTAAACCTTAGTGCTTCCTATATACAAACAAATAAATTCGTGCAATCAAGTCTATGACAATTATTATACTTTCGGCCAATTTGTGAATCACTTTATGTGCATATATTTTAATTTTTTATTAGCTACACATTGACCTTTGAATTTGAAACAAAAATTTCGCTTTTGTTAACGTAAATGAGATTAAAATTTGCTTGTATTCTAAGGTAATGATAATTGTTTAACAAAAATGTTTATCATAGTCGTCTTGGTTGTCATCTATTTTAGTGAGTTAATGTCGCAGGCCTATTATTCTTATATTTATAACTTAAATATGATGAGTACAGCCTTATCGACATGCATTTGCAATGAGGAAATAATTAAGAGCAACGGGCAAACGTTGCAGAATCAATTTTTTCTTTTATTTATTTAAGTCTTCCAATGCTAACTGCAATTATGATTTTCTAAATTATTGTATACATGGTATATACATACATATATATATATAATTTTTGTGTTTTTAATTTTTATTTGAGACTTGATATGCTTTAAGCTGCGAACAAAAAAAATGTAATTTTTGTTTTTAAATATGTTAAAGGGATTCGAATACAATTTGTACTGCGATCTTGAGGACATGGATAAGGATTTACGTGGAACTATAGGATCTTGGAAGTCCCCATATAAACCTATGGAAGTTTTTGCCGTTTATTTGTCCCAGCTCGTGGTTCAGTGCACTACTGAGTACTTCTACTACGGAAGGTACCAGACAACACCATGGCTTCAGTTCGAGAGTCTTTACCCAGAATTACCCTTCAGACCATGATATGTTCACTACATGAGAAGCTAGGTTTCCAGCTCTTATGTAAATCACTTCGACCTCATTGACATTCTTTGCACTATCCATTTGAAAAGGTATTCTTATTCACCACTCACAGACGGCCCTATTGTGATTTCATCCCGAGTTCGTGATGAATACAAGTAGATCTTTAAATAAACTAGTAGATATGTCTTCTGCTTCAAGATCAAATTTACCCAAGTGATGGTGACGTGCTCTAATTAGACAATTGCAGTCACAAAAAATATGTTCTGCTGACTCTTCGTTCTCGTTACACATTCTGCAAGTGCTATCTGGAGCTATTCTCATAGTCATGCGATGTTTTTTGACTTGACAATGTCCAGTGAGGAATCCTGTGACTATGCGAATCTAGTTTGACCTTAAAGTTGTTTCGTTCTTATCAGGGAGATGTTTGGCATGAACATTTTAGTTTAACCTTCTTTGTTCGTCCAGTAAAGTTGAGCTTTGGTTTTCAGCATTTCGCAGTGCTGATGGGTATTCTACAGACTGATCTTGGCACCATGAATGTCGATGCAGATCCTTCTCTGGCTAGTATGTCTGCAATCTCATTTCCTATATTTTCACTGTATCCTGGCAAATGAGGTGAACTGTCTTTGTGCTGGCTCATGACATGAATACTTGAAGGCAGTCCTGCACTAGTTTTGATGTAATTGAACGTATACTTAGGACTACAGTCGCGATGTTTGATCTTTTTTGAGAAATTGATAAATTTCTTGGCAGGTCTTCAAATAGTTTGTGAGTTGAAAAAACTATTCTTTGGGACGAGAGCAATACCTTCCTTTATTCATTTTGGTTAAAGTAACCTCTGAGTTAAAGCATGCTACAAGCTACAAGTCTGCTTCTCGTTAAACACGAGAAAGTTGAGAGATCCGACTATTCTAGAAATTGGAGGCATCTTCCTTCTACTGAGACGCCTTTGGCACTCTAAATTAAGTACTAGTGTCACCAATCTTCCTACTCCTGAGCTATTATAACTTTCCATATGTCAAAGGTGCGATTTCGAATCAGTATGACGAACATAGAACATCCTTAATCTCACTTGGATCTAGAGAGTCTTAGACTCTGATTCTAGACCAGATCAGACTGAAATTTTTTCCCTATACACAAGTGCTAAAACTAACCCAAACAAGGGACTACAGACTTGAGATAGCGTGGTGATCTCTCGTTACTGCATACTATAAGTTTGGTTCCGGTATGACGTTTCTAGATTGTTATGACAAAGTCACTTCAAAAATCCGCCTGAGAATACTGGCATTTCTCAGTTTTAATCTTGCATTCATTCCATTCTTAGTCCGTATCCTGATCGACAGTCCCAACTGTTCAATATTTCTTTACAATCAAACAGAGTTCCCAGTTATTTTTGTTATTTAAAGATTCACCTTGTAACCTGGGTCTCTTAGATGCAGGGTGCAGGATGCAGATGTCTGTCCCACTTAGGATGACTCTTGTATAGTGTAACACTTGGGTCCGTAGAGGGCTCTCCCGCTTAAAAGTCACTCCTCCCAACACAGAATTTGGTGTAGCAAACCCTGCTATATCGGGCTTACACTTTATTTTCTCTCTGAACAATAGACCTACTCATCTTGAATTAACCTGGTTGAAAACAGCGGTCCTCCTTTTCATGAAGGCTACCCTTGTGGATATCTTCCTGAGAGTTTTTCTACCCACTGTTATGTCAGGTAGTGAAGAGGGTTTGCATAATAGAGTCGGCGTTCCTGACGTTGTTATAAATTCGAGTTCTCTCCAAACATCAACTTCGATGACCAACCTACATTATATATTTGTTCCCGAAACTGCACCGTGTCGATAGATACCTTCTCGTCAATCATTTGAGATCTAGTCTCGATTTTTTTCGTTTTCTTCTGTGTTGTCTGATTGTTCAGTTTCATTGGGACCGCGGACGTTGCCAATGAACCTCCCTATTTTACTCTGACCATGCAGCAGTTACAGCTTCTGTAGAAATCATTAGAGCAAAGGCTCAACCGTTTAACATTTAACTCCTTCAAGCAATATCCAGTACGGACACTAAAAACAGAAATTCCTTTAGTTACCCCAATCCAGTACCACGTCTTAGTGCAGTTTCGTCTCGAAATATTCCACCTACATCCATTTTGCTCTAAATATTTACAAGTAGAGCGAGCGGCATATGTCCCAAAGTCTACTATTTAAAAAAAAAAAAAAAAAAAACCCTAAGGGTATTGCAGACAGACTTAGTATTACACTTCAATCAGGACAAGGCTTTCTCCATCACCAATTGGAGGAGCTTCCAAGAAAGTTAAGTCAAGTAGTATATTGCAAGAAGAGAATACTTCGCAAATTCTATCCGACTTTTCCTTTCCTCGGTGCGAGACATCACCGCATCCTCATAACGCCTTTTAGTCTTGTAAATGGACAAGAGGTCTACAGTTTTCTGTCTGTAGTGCGGAAAATCCTTGAGTGGGTTATATTTGTAACGAAATAGGCTCGCCTGCATACAAGATTCTATCGCTAAACTGGCGTTGCCCATCCATCCCTATCCATGTAACCAAAATCGTAAACCTGAATCCCAAAAGAGAAACAAAATATATTTTTTTACGTAAATACTTTCAACCAACATCTTACACTTATACGTTTAATTTAATTCTATTCTTTTGTTTAACTTAAAATTAAGAAGAAATGAAAAACATATTTTATATACATAACTTATTTATTACAAAACGAAGGAACAATAAAAAAAAAAACAAAAAGAAAATCTCTTGCATAACTTTAAAAAACAAAAAAAAAATACTTTCAACACGCACACACATATATATATTTCTAATGTTCAACGTTTCCATATTAGAAGTTCTACACACACACACATGACCTTAGGTAACCTCAGAGATATATGTTAAAAAAATTAAATAAAACAAAAGCAAACAAATATTAAATGAGTGTATAACTTTTACTGTTGTATATGAATGTTTCTTTTTAAATATTTCTTATATCTGTGTTTTAGTTCTTCTCTTCTTTTATTTGTTTTTTGTGTTCTTGTCATGGCACTAGTTGTGTTGTACATCTAGATATTTTAGAAATATAAATCTATATATAAATATATGAATTTTTGAGTGATACCATGTGACCTTAAAGTAATATTGTAAAGTAAAATGGTTATTTAATGCATTATGTATGTATAAAAAGAAACAAAACAAAATGTATAAATTTAAAAAAAAAGAAAACAGTTTAAGGAAACAAACAAGAACAACCAAATGCCCATTTGATATTATAGAAGAACCGTTAGATAGATAGGTTTAAAAATTGTTTATAAAACGCAAAAAGAGGGATTATTATTGAATAAAACATAAACAAAATGAAAATATATATATATATTGTGAAGTTTTTTGTAATATTTTGAATGATAAACAAAATTAAATATTTATATAATGTAATTTGAAACAAATACTATACATAGAGTAAGTCTATTCCAGAATTTTTAGAGATTGAGATTTTGTTCTTAGTTTTTTGTTTTATCAATTGTACTTAACGCATTTTTCTTCTCTGCAATAGGAATCTTTTTTTTTAATTTTAAATTAACACATTTAGTTCTCTTGTTTTTAACATATAAATACTTTTGTAAATAAACTCCTTGTATTCCAAAATAGAAGAATTTGTAAATAAAAAACGTAATACATACATTTTAGGTTGTTTGTTTTATTTAAGTTGGGTTGCTGAGAATGTCTATAGGGTGAGCAGATAAGAACGATAGGAGAAACAAATTTAAATAGAACAACAACGGTGCGAGATATAAAATGATTTTGGCAACCACTTTGGACGAGCTCGAGATCAACATTCGAGACGCTATTGTCGGTATAACTTCGCACATATTGGACCGACTACTTGAAGCACTGCCAGCGAAGCCGAGGCGACCATTTGATTATATGAGACTCTGATTATATTACTAAACAAATACATTTTATGCTGAAGGAAATGCGAAATTTATGATTTTTTTTAAGAAAGACCATGATAAGCTCTTGATCGAGAAAGTGAGCAGAGCTTATAACTCCGCCCTCGGAAGTTCTATCAAACAGTAACGAAACCTAAGAGAAGTCTCCAGGGATGAAATAATAAACTGTTTCTCTCCTCACTTTAACAAGGACATTTATGGCAAACCAAATTTAGTCAGGATAGAATCATTTAAGCTTAACCTGGCAATATCAATGGTTAAAGTTCCGAGTATTCAAAACTACACGAAGTCGTCTGATGCACTTATGTATTATGTATTGAACCTGAGTATCTCAATGTTGCCAGAAACTCCTTTGGTATGGTCTCTGATATGTTTTTCCTTTAAGGTCTGACTTTACATCCACAAGCGTACTTACTTAATGAATATTGCCGCTCCTTTACTGTACGAATCTAGAAACCAAGTGATCTGTACTCAATGACCTTAATGCCAGCTTAAATCTAGGATGGTACTTAGGACTCAAAGAATAGCTTAAGAGCTGGAACTTTCACGTCGAAACTCGTGTTTTTATTAATCAAAAAAGCTCAAAGAGCTGCATTTCCTTGATCACATTCAGCGAATTGTCTATGACAGACGGATAGGTAAAGTTTGAATGATCAGGTATTAGCTCTTCATATCCTGAACGTAAGATAAGCCCCTAATTGGAACGGCATTTTTTCCGCCTTGTACAAAACCGAAGAATTCCGTATCATGACATGCCTTGTCATAGTATCTGAATATCGAATATCGGAAAAAGCTACAACAACTGTCAGTGGCTGTGTGATAGTGTTCAGAGATTTTTTTGACATGAAATGTCTCCAACTCGTACAAATCGGAGAGAATTCCATTCCAATCGGATATCATGAAGTCATGCCTTGCAATCGGAATTTTCTAACGATTTGTCCATTTTTGAGAACCGATGTCATGGTGGGTCTGACCCATGTACAGCTTACAGCAGCTCCGACTTAAAAATTATTTAATGTTCTTGGAATCGCAGTGACGAAGTTCTCCATTAACCGCAGAGGCTAACGATTTCCTTGGTTCATAAGCATTCCTCAGTCAATCTTAAAATTAATATTCTACGCTCTTTACGCGACTTGAGATAATTTAAAGAGTACAATCCTCGACCCATAGAATCTTTCGATCTGTTGCTGTTTTTAACTGACAGCTCGATACGAGTATAATACATACACTCTCATGGAAGGTGGGCCATAACCAACGGATATATGAACTTGGTTTACTTTTTACGTTAATTCCTTGGCAGTTGACAAGTTCATAATGGTGGAACCATTGACATAATACTGAAAAACTCTCATCACTGTTGACAACAGACCCTTTTGTGGTTTGACGTTTAAGTTAAATTATTCCCTGACAACGGATTTTATGTTCTCACGGGCAATACGAGAACGTCAAAGTCATCATTCAACGGAACGACGGATTCCATGGGTCGGGGTCTTAATACTTTACGCTCTAAGCCAACTGCGTTTACCCAGAGTAATTGTCATATCGTAAACAATTTTGTCATCATCATCGTCTTATAGTCGATCATAATAAATGTACTCCTTGATCCCTTAGATCAGAGGCTCGTAGTTAAACTACTTGTGAACTATGTGTGTATGTGTACACATTTATATGAAAAGAATTAACTCACTTCCTGAGCGAATTGCAGTCCAGCACACTGTATCAGTTGTTAGTTCGACTTTCGTGGGTTCGATCGGTTCTTTTTCTTTTGGTAATTACTCATAGATTTTGGTTTTAGCTATCGGATTGCGTTTCAAAATAGTTATCGGCATTGCATAGTTGTTCTCTACTTTTGAATTCTCGTCAATGAAACAGACCTTGTGCCGAAAATGAAATATTTTACAATATTAATGCTTTTAATATGCCCTCTGAGGGCGATGTGCCAATTCAATAGTAAGACTCTGGATATAATAGTTTTTGAAAAGGTTAATACTAAAGTCCTTCTAAATAGTGACGGCTTACCGACAAATGCCACCGTTGTATGTCTTGGAGGATTACGATAAATGTTTGGATAGTTCGGGACTCTCATCTTACTGCCTGGTGATTGGAGAACTTGTTCCAAATACAACTTCAGACCTTTGGAACTACATTGCGGTAAGTTAATTGCTAACCGAAAGTACGAGTACATCCTGTGGATACATAAAGATTGATGCATAGTTTGTAAAAATATGTAGAACATAACTTAGAGTTTAAGAAGCTCTAACTTTTTTATGGCTAGATAAAATTACACCGGGCTTTTAACATTTGTATATTCTATTGAATCTTCAAAAAGTATAAAATCGTTGTTGTGGCTACAATAGTTCAGAAGTTATACTATTTTAAGTGTTTGTACCTCTAGTACCTCTAGAGGTGGTCCATTTCGACGGAGTAAATGAAATGGAAATAGACCTCCCCTGCCAAACGATTTGTTTGCCAGAACTTCAGGAATCTCAACTTAGAATATTATACCTACATACTAACTGGCCACGAAAAGCCACGTTGCAATACTTGAGAAGGTTCAAATGCTATCCTGCGTTTGGATAACCCCCAGCCCTTAGACTCAATCCCACAGATGCGCTAGTAACTACGCTCCATCTCCTTCCCGTTGATATTTTTTTAAGGCTGATGGCGGCCAAAGTCCATTATGACTCAGAGAATCCTTCCAACTGGCTCGGGGTAATTTGATCCTCGCAGGCACCCTAAACGGCCATAACACTATTCCTAGCAGAAGTACTTAGGAATCGTGAGGAATTCTAAACTCTTCAGGGCACTAGATTTGTGCATCACCACACGACTGAACTTCCCTGACAATAAGGGACAAAAATCAGCACCTATTAAATCGATAAAGTTCCAACTAGATGCTGCAGCCAGTAGACTTATCTTTTTCAATAAGATAACCCTCATAGGATGATGTGGGTCTCTGGGGCTGGTACTCTGATTATTTTTTGGTAGTAGAGAGCTCCAGTTTAAGTCTTTCTTAAGTCTATGTCATTATAGATGTAGATGTCCACCAGCCGTACCAGCGTTTTTAACAGTAAGGAAGAGCACTTTCACGGAATAGTTTTATCAGCAAAGAACGGAGAAAGGTATACGACTGTTTCATTTCCGCAGGGATAGTTCCATTCAAGCCTGCCGATTTCTAAGTAAGAAAGCTCATTGAGCTTGTGATCACTTCCTACCTACTCTGAGATACATATACGGGTTGAGCTGCATTAAGACGCATGCAGCTATTTTTTCCCATGGAGTGAGTTTCTAGGAGCATATCTATCATCGTTTCATCATGCTCTTGACATATCCGGGTATAATAAACAGGATGTTCCTAATTCTACTGGCTCCATGTGTGTTGCGATGTGTGAGCTCACAAGCCTCCAGGTGCTTCTTTTCGCCTCTCTGATCTCTATCCGCAGTTCGTTAAGACTCTTGTAACAATTGTCCTAAGCTTTCGGCTACGTTTCTCTGCATGTTTAGCTCAGAAGTCCACCGTAGAAGCCTAACACACTTTCACACATCTTCTGCTGAAGGACGACTTAGAAAGAGATTCCTTCATGCCACCAATCACGTTCGCCACCTTCATGCCACAAATCAATGTCAGCGATCGATTTTGGTGTCAAGCTATCAATGTGGCCAAATATTCCGGCTGTCATGCATACATTGTCTTTACCCCCGCCCACTCTTTGGGGGCGTTTTCATTTAAAATTTAAAATTTATTGACGTAGTTCTCTGGATGCCTCCTGCTATCCGCGATGGCTGTGTTTACGTCATTTCGAGCCTTTGGTGTTCAATCTTTTGTTCTTTACTCTCAGAGTTTTCGTAGGTTATTTGTTCTCAAAAGAGTTGATTATTGATTGGTTTCCAACTAGGATAAGTATCTTCTATTTCTGTTTCCAAAGATCCCTACTGTTCACTTTTTTAAACCCATAAATACGGGCCAATCGTACAATATCCCTGACTAACTCAAAAGACTTGTTGGTTGTAGTCAAGTTCACAGCATATTTTTGCATTACTTTGGTAAGCAACACGGCAGGGAGAACAGCAAGTCTAGAATTCTTAGATCACGTTAAAGTTTACGAAAAAAATCAACAGCATGGGAGACCTTCGATGTTCCAACTTACAATGGCGTGGGCTTGTGACCATTGTTAGACAGACAGAGTACACTCTGTGAGATTAGAATCAGAGGATTATATACAGATACTTCAATGAGCTACTCTGTGAATGCCAAATTCTAAAGAGCTCTTCAAACCCATGTGGACTTGGTTGGTTGGTTGGTTTAGCCCGGCCCTCGATGAAGATGCACTTAAACCAGAGAAGGTCCATTGTGCTGCCGTTTGAGATTGAAGGAGAGGTGGATGCCTGAGTCCTCTGAGAAAACTCCGGCTCCCACTCCGTCCTCAATTTTGGATCCATCCGTGAAAATTGGCAGCGATTCGTTGTACAGATGTGGATAAACATTCTCATTGAATTTTTTCTTTAGAACTTCTCATCAGAAATCAAGCGCCATTACCGCCACGACTACCAATATTATGGAGTTTGTCTGAACCAGTGTAAGCAACTGGTAGATACTCTCAGCTCCTTTGAACAGAACAGCCACTACGTTGGAAACATCAAAAACACAGAGGTAATCACGACTCTCTCTCATGCAGACCACCGTCTAAGCCGGATTTCTCATTCTAGCTAATCGAATTCTTCGATGACATCAATAAGGACGAGCCCGATACCAGAATATCGAATGAAAAGGTCATCAACACTTGCATTAACTATAAGTTTCAGAAACACTATGACCTGCAAGTCCGATCCTACACCCAATACTGTGTTTCAAATAAAGGACCCCCAGCCTATGGTGAGCGGAACTCAATAGGTTTCATGGCTTAATCGTTGCTGTTTCAGATTTTTTCGAAATCACCTTCATGGTCATTGTTGGAGTGCTACTATTTTTGACTGCTCTGTCGTCGAACTACGATCGACAATTGAAGAACAAACAGCCTCCCGATACCAAGGCAAATGAATTCTATACACAGAGTCTGGACACACAAAGTGGGTTAAGGTTTTGATACACTTCGATGGAACCTATTCATAGAATATCTTTGCAGAGGACACTCTGCTGACATCGTTTTCATGGAGTCGCAACTGGTACAGCCTCTATGTACCATCGCGCAGTGATATAGCGCAGGACTTCACGTTTCTGGAGAGCTTTAGGTTTATCGCATCGCTTATGGTGATCTATTGCCACGTTGCCCTGTTCATGAAGGCGCTGCCCATCCAGAATGTGGAGTACATAGAAAAACGGTTCCACAAGTTGGGAATAAATATTATCGTAAACGCGACTGTGATCACTCAGATATTCTTCGTAATGAGCAGCTTCTTTCTGTGCATTTACTTCCAACTAAGGATGGCTGCGAAGAAACCTGGAATTCTGGAGTGGGGACAACTGATTTTGTATCGATATTTGAGGTTAGTTTGAAGTCGAACTTATACCAAAGGTTGGGAGACTTATGTTGTTTGTTTTCCATTGCAGATTGGCACCGTCATTGGCCTTCGTGACCCTTCTACATGCATCGTTTTTGCCACGCCTTCAGGATGGCCCGTTTTGGAAACAAATCACTCAGGCTGAGTATGTCCTTTGCAGGGAGACTGGCTGGAGGAACTTGCTGTTCATCAATAACTTTACGTGGAGGAAAAGTGTTTGTATTGAGAGAAGTTGGCTACGAATCAACACTTATTTGTTTAATTTTTTTCAGTGCCTTCACAGCACCTGGTACCTTGCGACGGACTTCCAGTTATACGTCCTCTTTGCAGCTGTACTCATCATCATCACGAGGTGAGGAATATTTTACTTAAAGTATGAGGTTCCTACTTACTAACCTTTTGAATACTCACTTCTCTGTGGAACTTCTGTTTACCATTACTTATCCAGCTAGCCCACCAGCTAGGAACAACGATGGATTGCTTGTGGCTTTAAGTTAATTAAGCGGCCTTTCTGAACTTAATTGGCTTTCCTGACAAGTCGCCCAGGTCTCTGAAGTGGTATTTGCCGAGGGCAGCATTGTTCTTTGGTGGACCGCCAAGAGGTTGTGGGCAGGAACAAACTCCATTCCAGCAACTCCATCCAGCGCTAAATTCGTTCTAAGAAGTAGGATTAGCCTGTACTTAGTGATGTCATGTTTTGTTCAGGACTCAATGGGGTGAGATGAGCACATTCCATCTCACATTGGCTAGTCTCACCAAGTCTGGTTCTATGTTGGACTTAAAAAGTGCTAGAGGAGGTTATACCAGTATCTCCTGATACCCTGAAACTATGATTTGCTAAGTAGAACGGGGTGGCCACATGTGCAGAGTCGGGTCACTAGTGGACCTATTGTGAGTCTCTTTCATGAGTTTACCTGAAAAAGTTTACCTTTGGGATAGCTACATTGCCTCCCTGAACCACCGCGAGGTTGTTATAAATTTGAGGACGGTTGATTGTGGCTTTCTTAAAAGGTCGCCAAGATCCTCTAATTGGTATTCACAGAGGACCGCTTGGGCATTCGCAAAGGAAGTGAAATATGCACTCTACTGCATCGGTGTCCCCACAATCTCGGCGATGTCATCAGTTTCTACTCGCATTTGACTACAGTGCGCCGCCATGAGGTTGTAGCCGGTAATAATCCCCATGAAGAATGCTAAGTTTGGTATGATAAGAGCCAGGATTTGTTTGGTTTTGGCGATATCATATTTTGTCCAGTGTTCTCTGAAGCTAGGGGCGGTAGAGCAAAGGCGTTGACCATTGTCAATTCTTTGGTAATTCGTTCCCTTGAATGGCACGGTGTACTGGAATAGAAAGGGCTGCAGCGTCATGGTTTGTCGTGAGTGCTACGATCATCTTTCTAGAGTGTAGTTTCGCAGGTAGTTCTCATGCCACTTCTGCCATTACTAGTATTTCCGCTTGGAATACACTGGTTTGGAAGTCTCAGGGAGGCGGGCAGTTTCGGGTTCAGATGAATATGTACCAAAGCCTATTGCTTCATCAGTTTTTGATCCGTCCGTGAAGATCGATGTATTATTCTGGTTGGTGGCCCTCCTGTCAATCAAATCCTCTCTTGAAAGGAGGAGTGTTTTAACGGTTAAGCCAAAGTCGTGGGATACATAATCTGCCTCTGTACCCACCTCACAAAGGCTTGATGGCTCATGTCGTCCTCTTTCCACAGGTTAGATTGCTTCAAGCGTAGGGCCGTTTAAAAGATATAATAACATCAGTCCAATATGGGCCCCTGGACATATAGGTATCCCTGGCAATGAAGCTGGCCAGACCCGGTGCCCAATCTCCGTATAATAGCCCTAAACCCTTCTCCGGTCTACCTGTCAGTCCGATAAAAGTCCGATAAAGATGGGCTAAATCAGTGGCAAGATAAGCTCTCTTACTAGCATTCAACAACTGGCTTAAGCCTTCCTTCCTAACCATTGCTTTCTCAACTATCATCTCTTGCTATCTCAACCTCACGAAAATTGTTACAAGTCAATCGGGCACTTGCCGATTATGCTCCTCAGCTCAAACAATCCTAAGCTTCATTCATGAACTCGATTTCAGCTAGAAGGCCAATCCACTCAGCTTCTGTAAGGGTATAGCACAAAAGATCTCTATGAAGTCCCGGTTCTTCTTGAGGCTATCTCAAGCCCATTAACTATCCTTTAAAACCTTTTCTTTGTCGTTTTTTTTTTTCAACTGACCCTAATTTGTTCCTGGAACCCTTAACATCTGATAGTTCCTAAGAAAGGACTTCTTTCCTCTCAGACTACATTTTCTAGTTCTTTTCCTAAAGCTAGCTAGTTCCTTAGTTCACCATGGAGGTGGTATCTTAGTGCTTATTCTTGTTTGCTACGCTTCTTCGCTACCTGACTTCGAAGGGGCCCCACTTTTCTGGCTGGGAAGACGTTTCTGACTTATTTCTATGAACTCTCCGGATAAAATGAAAACATATTCCGTTGCTGTTACCAGAGATTAAAGGAAGGTCTTTACATCTTCTTGCAGATTGCCTCGAACCAGAAACTACATTCTAGGAGCAGGAGTGCTTGTTTCGTGCTTGATTATAGGTTTGGTGACATACTTCCTGAAACTCGATGCTATCCACCAAGACGCCCCAAAGTAAGCTTTTGTTTTCCAACTTTTTTCCTGTTCTTAGCATTTTCCACTTCTCAGTTCCTATCGCTATTTATTCTTCCTAAACGGCGAAACACTGTTCAAAAGTCACGCACCGTTCTACATGAACCTTGGCGGACCTATTTTCGGGACAATCGCTGCGCTAGTCTTCCTCAAATTCAAGAACTACGACCTTAGTCAGAACGGTCACAAGTCCAAGTTAAATATTCTTCTGTTTGGATCTATTCCTCTGCCTTTCCTACTGCTGCTGTCTGGAGAAATATTCTATAGATACGAGTTCACGAAGCCATCGATATTGGTCAGCGTCTACGCGGGATTGTATCGGAATGTCTGGGCCCTAATGTGTGGTTCGCTGTTGTTGCTGATGTCTTTTAAAGTTGGATGTAAGTTTGAAGGTATCTAGGGAGACTCAAAGTTAATAAGAGTTTCCGGTTAGCCTTCCTGTATAGGTTTCTGTCAATGCAGATGTTCGTGCCACTGGGCCGATTGTCGTATCAGGCTTACTTGATTCACAGTCTCATCATCCGATGTGTCATTGGATATGTCCGTCAACCAGTTTACAATTCTGTGATGTGTTTGGTAAGAGCCCGTGCAGACAGAGTTGTTCTGTTAATCGAGTTTTATATTTCAGACAATTTACTTTCTGACGAGTGTTGTGCTGTCTTACTTTGCCGCTTTGTTCTTGTACATCTTGTTGGAGCTGCCACTAGCCAATATCATGAATTCGGCTATCAAGAGATATGGTAGGTTTTTGGACATAGACCTTCTGCCAGCCATAATGCATACATTTATCATCACAGCAGGGAAGCCTTCAAAGGTTATCAGCTCGATTCAGTTGAGTTATACAGACAATAAGAAGGAAGAGACGACGTTGCCTTAAAGGAGTTCAAGGACGGATTTCAAACTTTTGATGTTTGATCATATTTTTTACTCTTTTCTCTATTAAATACAGTTTACTTGCCATCGAAGATACTTTTCAATCAATGGTGGCACTAACTTGTAGCTACGATCAGCTTAAGCTCTTCAAGCACTTTAAACTCATAACTACAAGTCTGCTTAATACTTCGTCAGTGTTTTTAAAGAAAAAGGCTGAAGAGTCTTTCGCATTCCTTAATGCACGCTTTCCAACCCTTTAAGGACCACTGAATTAGGACTATCAAAGTCAGCACACTACTAAATCTAACCCTGGATTTCAAGCTGACTGGGAGATAGCTTAGTAACCAAAACGATGACTCTTTGTTGGGTACATGGTTATCCCAGGAAATGAAAAATCGGATGAACTGGCCAGGATCACATCTAAGCTTCTTACAAACCCTTCCTAAGACCAATAGACCGCTTAGCAGGGAAAGAGACATCATATTCTGCAAGATGGCTAACAGGCGATGGTATCCACTACATGCATATGATACAGGCCAATCGTTATGACCAGTCTATGATACAAAGAGACCTGCAGCTCTCGTGCAACATAGTGACAGGGGTATTCAAACAGCTGTTGGTGTCATGATAGGACACTGATAAACAATTGTCCCTCAAGGCTAGGACTGCTCCAGACCAACTTCTGCTGAAACTGCATCGACTCGTCACTTATTGGGTGATTGTTCAGCATTAGCCGCAGGAGCTATTTCCTTCCGGAAGATCTAGGAGATATTGAGCCCGGCAAACTCCTGAGATTCATGCACGCATCTGGATGGTCTAGTTCAGAGGCAGCTAGACAACAAAGGCAGCCATTTCCTTAGCCCTAACCACCTATCGTCTATAACTTTCCTGGCAAAGCTTGGGGACACCAGACATCGCAATCATCCTGATTAACCTGAACACAAATTTAAGGCGGAAACTTTTGACGACAGTTGATATCTCGGAACGTAAGGCGCAAGACATAACTTCCGGATTTGTACGGGTAAGTCCATCCACCGACCAAATAAATTACAGACTACGACTGATCCTAGAAAAAACTGAAGAAGTTCAACTCGATACTCCTCATAGAGATGAGCTGTACAGAGCCATGTCTAGTTCTGGCATGCATGCCTCATTCCTCAGATTGTGCAGGATGAAGGTGGAGAACGATTGTGGGTCTATAAAGGTCAGAAACTATCTTATCGAGATCTTTGATGTCAAAACTTTTCAATGTCTTACTTGGGCGTAACTCACAAGCCAACACACATCACCCAAAAGTTGATGACATTGACATGATCGGCAGGACACAACGAGCTGCCGCTGGTGCTATTGGAAATATTGGAACAAAAGAGGATAAAACGGGTTGATCTATGAATGAGAACAAAATCAAGTATCATATCAACAAGAACGAAACACAACATCGACGAATCGAACAAAACGCCGCAATAGACAACCAGTTAGGGACTTCATCTACATCAGTTCCACTGTAAACTTTGACAACAAGTTTACTTAAGAAATCAAACGAAGAGCTACTTTTGCCAATCGTTCTTTCTTTGGTCTAAAAAGGTTATTTAGAAACAAGGCCTGGACGAGAAACACCAAGGAGACTCCTCTCGAAAGTACTCTTATCATCCCAGTCTAGCTCTATGGCACGTCCAAGTCGAGAAGGAAGACGGGTATAATCGTATGATCTTTGGTCCCGTTTGGGGTGACGGGCTTTAGAGAAAGATATTTAACAGCGGGCTCTACCCAGTATAGTTCAGTCATCTAAGAAGGCTAGAACATGTAGAATGAATGGACATCAATGCTACGGAAAACCTCGCTTTACTCGGCACGCACAAGTGGAAGAGAACCTTAACCAACGCACAACTGGGGGCAGCTAACCAAAGACCGTACTAACTGGAAAGGTTTGTTGATTTAGGAACAGTTCCACCCCCAACTGTTGCACTATCTAAATAAGTAAGTAAATACAAAGGCGGTACTCGCTTGAGCACACTCAGCGTTCAACCGCCTGCCTTTCTCACATTGAAAATGGTTTGAATTGACTTCCGGCCTGGATTTAGCTGTGAAGATCAAGTGCACTCTTTGACAACCGGACTGGCTATGAAATTGGTTTAAGAACAACAGTGAGAGGAGGACTCATAGATAAGCTATTCGCAGAAGTACCATGGTTCTAGTATCAGCACTCACTATATCACCACAGAAGATCTACCACCTGATCCAAGCAAAAGCAGGACAAAACAAAGAAAATGATCCGGAGTATCAGAGACAGCAAGAATGGCCCTGATTTCTTAGAGACATTCCTGAGCATACACTTAGTCTGCCTCCATCCAAGAAACCCATACACAATTGTGTGCGTAAGAGACACAATCGTCAATAGACACCATGACCGCGGGCGCGAGAGGACCTAATTTCAGATCCCGAGAAATTATCCCCTGAGCCTTACTTAGCAATCTCCTCGGAGATCTTATTTCCCAGTATCACCTAAGACCCAGAAAAAAGTCAAAGAGTTCAGCCTTGTGACCGAATTCAGAAAGTTCTTGATTTCATGAACTATTTTGGGAACTGGTTGCAGGGTTGATCAAGGCTTTATCCGCAGCCTGACTGACGCCACAGATGCGATACCTATTCTTAACTATCTTAGGGTAGCACAGATTTTTCCTTGAAAAACAGAGGTATGCTTACCTAATGGGTAGGCAAGTGTAGTATTGTCGGTCTAAGCAAAGGCACCAAGATAGGAAGCTTGACTAGTTTTGAAAGGATTTGTGAAGATTTGACTGCTAAAGTCAGTTCTGAATGCAGTAAAAATCGACTCCAAATTTGTACAGCAGCCGAAGATCCGCTGACATTGCAAGATAAATGTCACGCAAGGTCATCCAAACTAAACATTAAAAGACACTCTGTCATAGCCACACTAAACGTTAAAAAGGGACTTCCACAGGACTCAGTACTGGGGTCACTAGTTTTCAGCATATATGTACATATATCTCAGACAGAAATATTGATAAGAAGGCGACTTAGTCATTGGTGGTTCTGTCCAAATACTCAAAACGAGCAAAATTCCTGACCCTGATCTACTCTCCTGCAAAATAGTGTACCCCAGTTGAGTTGAGTAGCCACCAAAATTAATTTTCACTTATATCGGGTCTACTGGTTTCCAAGGTTATAAATAATATTTTTCGAATTCTTCATCTCAAGCCTTATTTTCAAGAAATCCAATTCGACTGTCTATCGTGGAAGTTATGCGCTCATTCATGCATGTGATCAAGGAAAACGTGACCCAGACCTCGGATGCGTGTGAACAGTGCCAACTTAATAGCCACTTACTTGGCATGCACCAATTATTGGTAGTAGCTGGATATTATAGTACAGTCCGTGACAGCCAATCAATTTGCAATCGAATACAATTGTGATGCGAAATATCAGTTGTTATTGAGCCTCAAGCGCGATAGATTGCTTTAAAGCTGGCCAACCTTTGGCCCTGCATGACAGTGTTTGAAATAGTGACAAATCCAATCCTAATTATTAGTAAAAATGAAATTATTTCCTATTCTAATGCTTCTAATCCAACCGCTAAGCACAAAGTGTCAATTTAATAGTAAGTCAGAGTAGCATCTTTGAAGAATTTAATAAGTAAAGTCCATCCGTACAGTGACGGCTTACAGACAAATGCCACCGTTGTTTGCCTTGGAGGACTACGATGTTTGTTTAGAAAACGCCAAACGATCGTCTTACTGTCTTGTGATTGGGGAAATCGTTCCAAATACAACTTCAGAACTTTGGAATCAAATTGCAGTAAGTAAACGCTTAAGTAAGAAATATTCATAGATTGTTACATGCACAAACTTTGTTGCATTAGTTTTTGGACGTTCATCGGCTGACATATGACTTTAAAATTGAATGACAGATACGTATTCGTAATGACGTTCATCGAACTATCAGATGAAAGTGACAGTTCTAAGATTAACCGAGAACTGTGAGAAAACTGAACAAGTCTCTACCAAAACTTGAACTATTGTAGGATATTGTAGGATGCACTTATAAATAACACATGCATGTCCAACACTCACGATCTGGATTCTTACTGACAGCTAAGTTGTAGGCATAAGTTCGTAAGACTCTAAGAAACAAATTCATCCCACTGCCCATTGAAAATCCCCAGTCATCCTGTAGTTGTCTAGTTCGGTGCGGTTCAGTTGATAGCTATTTGAAGCTAACGTGAGAGGATATAGGCTTTAACGCATTTTCAGTTCTAGCTGACTGCATTATAACCTCATTCTATGCATGTCTACCTCTACTGTCTTAAAAAAAGCAATTGTACGAATGCATTTCCGGTAAAATATGATATATCGTGGCTATGGTGGCGTATACGCAACATTTTTTGTTTGGTATCTCAAAGGATATGTCTACTGAGGAATAGTAAGTCATTTGGGAGAACTATTATGAGAAAAGAGGAATGTCGTAATGTTTGTTTGTTTCCAATGGATCGGGAAGCTTAGAATCAGCGTGACGCCTTGATATTTGACCCATACTAAGATTCATTGTAAGGTATTAACTACATATGTATGTATGTTCAGCAATGCCTGGTTTTATGTCCAAAGATACGTTCATGACATTGGGATCTAAGTTCAGAGGTAAATTCAAACAGTAGATCCTAAGTAATCTTGTCACCCTTGCACTTCTCCATGAATTAAAATGCATGGCCGGGGATCTTACCTCAGCCCTAAATTCAGCAATGATCTCTTCCTGTCCTCTGATTGAACACCGAGGTAAGAAGAAGTCACTCTGGTGGCCTGAAGACTTAGAACCTGTGTAGGAAACTATGCAATTATGTCAAAAGTACAAGAGACCCGATTGACTGGAACCTGTGCAAGGCATCCTTGTGCATATGTATAAAAAAATAATTAGAAAAGCCAAGCATAAATCTTGGAGGCTCTTCTGTGACAGAATAGAATAAGCCTCTAGGCTGAGGAAAATTCTCTTCTCTAATCCATCAGTACTCCAGCTGCACTGAGAAAGCGGATGGATTTTGTACGACTTCCAAGGCAACTCTGCAGTGGCATCTACAAAAGAATTTCGTCATGTATAGCATGTCAAACAGAGCAAACTCCTTTGGGCAATCCATTGCTTCAAACCATACACATTGGCGGGTTTGAGAAGCCCTCTGACATTATTCTGTCGATGCTCAAGACAATGTTGAAGGGTTATCGGGGTTTAGGACATATTCCAAAATTATGGAGAGAAGTTGAAGTTGTTTTATCCCCAAAGTGGTTAAATGTTCTCTGACACATTCGAACGATTTCAGGACAATTACTCCAGCATCGTTTCTTCTCAAAATCTTAGAACGATTAATGGATATCCACTTACGCAATAGTATCGACAAGAATCTACTGTCAACGGCACTACACTCTCTAATGGATAAGATGGAGTACTCCCTGGTTCATAAGGAGACAGGGAAGGACATAGAAGTTGCCTTTGTCAATACATCAGCGAATGTAGATAAACTATCAGCTTTGAAGGTCGACAGTTCGCTTTGCGAATTGAGCAATCTACTACTCACTGGTCGGGTTATCGATTCCAAGCTGGGTGAGTTCTCTTAGTAGGTACACTCCGCAAGGTAATGTTCTATCTTCTCTTCTGTGTAATTTGGTGGTTAACGAACTTTTCATAATCATGGAAGACGAGGGATGCAGAGCGATCGCCTATGCAGACGATATAGCCTTGGCTGTCTCGGGTATGCACCTGAATACTCTGAAAGAACCTTTGCTTGAAATAAACTAACTAAATGGGCGGTTCGGTGTGGTTAGGGTGTACTCCGCTACAAAACTGAACTCTTCTCAAGGAAATATAAACTTCCGATAGTCGAACTTACTTCTCTCTATGATGTCAGTTTAGTATTCTCAGATAGGAAGGTAAGCTGGAAACCAAACATTCAAGAAAGATTCAAGATACCCACAGTAGCAGTTTTCTCCTGCAAAAGAGCTATGGGTTTACATCTGCTGGGGTCTACATCTTATAGAAACAATATTCACATATCGGGTAATAGTTTGGTGGACTAAGCAAGGTTAAGGATACAGCGAGCCTTTGCATTGGCAGGGGCTCTGCGCACAAATTCCTCCTCAGCATTGGACATTTTGGCAACTCTCGTTCCTCTCGAAGCTACCCTACACTGGTCAAGAAAATATTTTGGCCACGCCTCCATTCTGTACAAACTTCGGGCTACATCACCCGATTTCCTAACTTTCGTAAAAATTTTACTGTCACAAGGAGAATACAACGTTAGAAGACTTCTATACTGCAGGTTCAAAAACCAAGGCGGTGTTGGGGGCGTTGTAGTGTCTGATAGTCTTCATCTTAGGCTCTCCTTGCGTCTTCCACATGTCGATTCAAGAAGTCTTATCTTGGGTTAAGGAAAATGTGATACCTGTTAGGGTTATCTGCATCTTTTTGGACAGCCAAGACTCTATGAAATCCTTGAAATCGATATCAGTCCTAAAGTAGCTCTAAGCTATCGTTCATCTCTTATGGAGATGGCGGAGCAGTTCAACATTCACCTGCGTTGAGTGTCGTGGCATAGTGACATTCCAGGGAACTGTAACGCTTAACTTTCCAGATTAGGAACAACTCTTCCCATCTTGCTGGACAAGGGCAACATAGGGATACTAATCGCTACAAACAAATCAAAGCTTGAACTCGATACTATAGAGGGAACATAGTTGGATCAAGGGGGGTACCGAAATAAATTTGGCCTAAACTGGATTTAACGCTCTCTCCCTACGTAGACTACATATAGGTGTCACAACCGGACACTTTCTTATATGCAAGCATGCCACGAGCCCAGAGCTGTTTACGAAAGTTTTTTAAGAAACTGCATGGATGAAGCATAGAAGGAGTCGATTCCCCACCCACTCTATTCCTGCCCAGCCGCATGTGTCTGCCGCATCAGAAAGCTTGACTTTTATTGGTCTAAGTGCACTGGTCTAACTTATTAGTAGCCACTTTGACCAGACCAAACCAAGAGCAAATCCCAAATAAGAATGAAAACTCGACATCTAATGGATATGCTAGGTCGCTAGGTATCTCCTCCCCTTTAGTGTTTTGGGTGAAATGGTTGAAACTCAGACCTAGACTTCTCTTTTGGGGCCACAATTGTTTATCTAATTTCAGACTTTATTTTGAATTAGAACTTTTCAGCGGATACCAAGCGACACTTCCGTCATGACTACCTGTACTTTGGAGTTTGTTTAGACCGTTGCAAGGAACTGATGCGACCTTTGAGCTCATTTCACAAGGAGAACTTATACTCTGGCAAGCTTAAGAACACCGAAGTATTTATTCTGACTTTCCCATCGAGAATCCTACATAGTTTCTCCATTTAGTTAACATCTTTCCTGGATGACATCCATAAACGAGAGTCGGACAATAGGATTGTGAATCAAAAGGTCATCAACACTTGCCTTAACTACGGTTTCAGGAGACAGTACGGCTTGGAACTTCGAACCTATGTCCAGTATTGTGTTTCCAATGACGAGTCCACAAAATTTAGTGAGTACCAGACATGTCTTATGAACTCATCGTGATGTTATCACCTTCCAGATGATTTGGAGATCATATTCATGACCATAGTCGGGGTGCTGTTGCTTCTGACTGTTCTCTCTTCGAACTACGATCGACAAATAAGGACGAAACAGGATCAACCCACGCTACGATATGAGTTTTACGGACAACACTTGAACACGCAGAGTAAGTTTCGATTGATGTAAGCACTTTATGTGTTAAACGTATCTTTCCAGAGGACACGCTCCTGACATCGTTTTCAGTATGTCGGAACTACTACCGTCTGATCACACCACCACGAAGCGAAGTGGGACAAGACTTTCGGTTTCTGGAAACCTACAGATTCTTTGCCACTCTGATGGTGGTTCTGGCCCATGTGCTACTCTTTGTGAAAGGAATTCCGACGAAGAACACAGAGTTCACCGAACAAATCTTCCACCAATTCGCTACGAACTTATTCATAAACGGGACCGTAATCATTCAGATATTCCTGGTGATGAGCAGCTTCTTTTTGTGCATTTATTTCCAGTTAACGATGGCTGGGAGAAGACCCGGAGTTCCAGAATGGGGAAAGCTAATATTGTACCGGTATTTGAGGTTAGTACAAAACTACATCCGCACCAGAAGCTAGACAGGTATATCCATGTTTAGGTTAGCGCCGTCATTGGGGTTTGTAATCCTTTTGAACGCTTCGTTACTGCCACGCCTGCAGGACGGCCCATTTTGGAGACAAATCGTGGAGGCCGAATACGTACTGTGCCGGGAGACTTGGTGGAAGAACTTGCTGTTCATCAATAACTTTTCGTATCGGAGGAGTGTTCGTATCAAGACTGTACCTTAAGGGTATTTTGAAGTACGTACGTTTTTTTTGTCATGTAGTGCCTTCATCAAACCTGGTACCTTGGAACTGACTTCCAGCTGTATGCTATCATGGCTGCTGTACTCATTATCATTGCAAGGTAAGGAGGATTGTAGTCTAGGATCTAAATTGGTAGAAAACTTCTATCAAACTCTTCAAACAATAAAGGATTGGGATAGCTCATCTCCACAAAGATGCAGAAAAATTGTGTGTTTTAGACCTCATTCATGCACCGTAATGCTATAAGTGTAAAATTTTATGATTGAGGTCTTGGTTTGTTCTTCCCTGTAAAGTAGCCGTGTCATTCCGCATTCGATGGAATAATGTTCACAACATTGTAGGAGTTTACTCAATGTTTTGTTTTTATAAAAACGCCCTTAAGAAGTGGGCGTCGCCAGATAGGGTGTTTGAGTGAATTATAGAACATTTGAAGGTCTATTACTTTGCTTAAAAATTTTTTCTCCATTTCTAGTAAAAATTTAAAACAAAAATTAATATTTATAAAAGTGGCAATTCCAAAAATTGGTACGCCATTATTTTGAACTTGTTTTAAAAAATACAAATAATAATTTTTAGCCAAATCGCCGAACAAATACAAGATACCTTGTCCTATAGGTATAGGTGCAAGTAAAAACGTTTAGCGTATGATTTAAACGTTGGTGCACTCAGTTGGTCGCTATATCGCATTTTGGAAGAAATGGGGTATACAGGGCCGAGGATGAGAAAAACCTCTTGGTGCACTTCAAATGCAATATCGTCTCCTATCTCCTCTTCCTTCGCGTTTTGAGTGAAATAGACGAAATTGAACAAAAAACTTAACCAAAAATCGTTTAGCGTATGATTTAAACGTTGGTGCACTCAGTTGGTCGCTATATCGCATTTTGGAAGAAATGGGGTATACAGGGTCGAGGATGCGCAAAACCTCTTGGTGCACTTCAAATGCAATATCGTCTCCTATCTCCTCTTCCTTAGCGTTTTGAGTCAAATCGACGAAACTGAACAAAAAACTTAACCAAAAAACGTTTAGCGTATGATTTAAACGTTGGTGCACTCAGTTGGTCGCTATATCGCATTTTTGAAGAAATGGGGTATTCAGGGTCGAGGATGAGAAAAACCTCTTGGTGCACTTCAAATGCAATATCGTCTCCTATCTCCTCTTCCTTCGCGTTTTGAGTGAAATAGACGAAATTGAACAAAAAACTTAACCAAAAACGTTTAGCGTATGATTTAAACGTTGGTGCACTCAGTTGGTCGCTATATCGCATTTTGGAAGAAATGGGGTATACAGGGTCGAGGATGCGCAAAACCTCTTGGTGCACTTCAAATGCAATATCGTCTCCTATCTCCTCTTCCTTAGCGTTTTGGGTCAAATCGACGAAACTGAACAAAAAACTTAACCAAAAAACGTATAGCGTATGATTTAAACGTTGGTGCACTCAGTTGGTAGCTATATCGCATTTTTGAAGAAATGGGGTATTCAGGGTCGAGGCTGAGAAAAACCTCTTGGTGCACTTCAAATGCAATATCGTCTCCTATCTCCTCTTCCTTCGCGTTTTGAGTGAAATAGACGAAATTGAACAAAAAACTTAACCAAAAATCGTTTAGCGTATGATTTAAACGTTGGTGCACTCAGTTGGTCGCTATATCGCATTTTGGAAGAAATGGGGTATACAGGGTCGAGGATGCGCAAAACCTCTTGGTGCACTTCAAATGCAATATCGTCTCCTATCTCCTCTTCCTTAGCGTTTTGAGTCAAATCGACGAAACTGAACAAAAAACTTAACCAAAAAACGTTTAGCGTATGATTTAAACGTTGGTGCACTCAGTTGGTCGCTATATCGCATTTTGGAAGAAATGGGGTATACAGGGTCGAGGATGAGAAAAACCTCTTGGTGCACTTCAAATGCAATATCGTCTCCTATCTCCTCTTCCTTAGCGTTTTGAGTCAAATCGACGAAATTGAACAAAAAACTTAACCAAAAAACGTTTAGCGTATGATTTAAACGTTGGTGCACTCAGTTGGTAGCTATATCGCATTTTTGAAGAAATGGGGGTCGAGGATGAGAAAAAACTCTTGGTGCACTTCAAATGCAATATCGTCTCCTATCTCCTCTTCCTTAGCGTTTTGGGTCAAATCGACGAAACTGAACAAAAAACTTAAACAAAAAACGTTTAGCGTATGATTTAAACGTTGGTGCACTCAGTTGGTCGCTATATCGCATTTTGGAAGAAATGGGGTATACAGGGTCGAGGATGAGAAAAACCTCTTGGTGCACTTCAAATGCAATATCGTCTCCTATCTCCTCTTCCTTAGCGTTTTGAGTGAAATAGACGAAATTGAACAAAAAACTTAACCAAAAAACGTTTAGCGTATGATTTAAACGTTGGTGCACTCAGTTGGTCGCTATATCGCATTTTGGAAGAAATGGGGTATACAGGGTCGAGGATGAGAAAAACCTCTTGGTGCACTTCAAATGCAATATCGTCTCCTATCTCCTCTTCTTAGCGTTTTGAGTGAAATAGACGAAATTGAACAAAAAACTTAAACAAAAAACGTTTAGCGTATGATTTAAACGTTGGTGCACTCAGTTGGTCGCTATATCGCATTTTGGAAGAAATGGGGTATACAGGGTCGAGGATGAGAAAAACCTCTTGGTGCACTTCAAATGCAATATCGTCTCCTATCTCCTCTTCCTTAGCGTTTTGAGTGAAATAGACGAAATTGAACAAAAAACTTAACCAAAAAACGTTTAGCGTATGACTTAAACGTTGGTGCACTCAGTTGGTAGCTATATCGCATTTTTGAAGAAATGGGATATACAGGGTCGAGGATGAGAAAAACCTCTTGGTGCACTTCAAATGCAATATCGTCTCCTATCTCCTCTTCCTTAGCGTTTTGAGTCAAATCGACGAAACTGAACAAAAAACTTAACCAAAAAACGTTTAGCGTATGATTTAAACGTTGGTGCACTCAGTTGGTCGCTATATCTCATTTTGAAAGAAATGGGGTATACAGGGTCGAGGATGGGAAAAACCTCTTGGTGCACTTCAAATGCAATATCGTCTCCTATCTACTCTTCCTTAGCGTTTTGAGTGAAATAGACGAAATTGATTAAAAAACTTAACCAAAAAACGTTTAGCGTATGATTTAAACGTTGGTGCACTCAGTTGGTCGCTATATCGCATTTTGGAAGAAATGGGGTAAACAGGGTCGAGGATGAGAAAAACCTCTTGGTGCACTTCAAATGCAATATCGTCTCCTATCTCCTCTTCTTAGCGTTTTGAGTGAAATAGACGAAATTGAACAAAAAACTTAAACAAAAAACGTTTAGCGTATGATTTAAACGTTGGTGCACTCAGTTGGTCGCTATATCGCATTTTGGAAGAAATGGGGTATACAGGGTCGAGGATGAGAAAAACCTCTTGGTGCACTTCAAATGCAATATCGTCTCCTATCTCCTCTTCCTTAGCGTTTTGAGTGAAATAGACGAAATTGAACAAAAAACTTAACCAAAAAACGTTTAGCGTATGACTTAAACGTTGGTGCACTCAGTTGGTAGCTATATCGCATTTTTGAAGAAATGGGGTATACAGGGTCGAGGATGAGAAAAACCTCTTGGTGCACTTCAAATGCAATATCGTCTCCTATCTCCTCTTCCTTAGCGTTTTGAGTCAAATCGACGAAACTGAACAAAAAACTTAACCAAAAAACGTTTAGCGTATGATTTAAACGTTGGTGCACTCAGTTGGTCGCTATATCTCATTTTGAAAGAAATGGGGTATACAGGGTCGAGGATGGGAAAAACCTCTTGGTGCACTTCAAATGCAATATCGTCTCCTATCTACTCTTCCTTAGCGTTTTGAGTGAAATAGACGAAATTGATTAAAAAACTTAACCAAAAAACGTTTAGCGTATGATTTAAACGTTGGTGCACTCAGTTGGTCGCTATATCGCATTTTGGAAGAGATGGGGTATACAGGGTCGAAGATGAGAAAAACCTCTTGGTGCACTTCAAATGCAATATCGTCTCCTATCTCCTCTTCCTTAGCGTTTTGAGTGAAATAGACGAAATTGAACAAAAAACTTAACCAAACAACGTTTAGCGTATGATTTAAACGTTGGTGCACTCAGTTGGTCGCTATATCGCATTTTGGAAGAAATGGGGTATACAGGGTCGAGGATGAGAAAAACCTCTTGGTGCACTTCAAATGCAATATCGTCTCCTATCTCCTCTTCCTTAGCGTTTTGAGTGAAATAAACGAAATTGAACAAAAAACTTAACCAAAAAACGTTTAGCGTATGATTTAAACGTTGGTGCACTCAGTTGGTCGATATATCGCATTTTGGAAGAAATGGGGTATACAGGGCCGAGGATGAGAAAAACCTCTTGGTGCACTTCAAATGCAATATCGTCTCCTATCTCCTCTTCCTTCGCGTTTTGAGTGAAATAGACGAAATTGAACAAAAAACTTAACCAAAAAACGTTTAGCGTATGATTTAAACGTTGGTGCACTCAGTTGGTCGCTATATCGCATTTTGGAAGAAATGGGGTATACAGGGTCGAGGATGAGAAAAACCTCTTGGTGCACTTCAAATGCAATATCGTCTCCTATCTCCTCTTCCTTAGCGTTTTGAGTCAAATCGACGAAATTGAACAAAAAACTTAACCAAAAAACGTTTAGCGTATGATTTAAACGTTGGTGCACTCAGTTGGTCGCTATATCGCATTTTGGAAGAAATGGGGTATACAGGGTCGAGGATGAGAAAAACCTCTTGGTGCACTTCAAATGCAATATCGTCTCCTATCTCCTCTTCCTTAGCGTTTTGAGTGAAATAGACGAAATTGAACAAAAAACTTAACCCAAAAACGTTTAGCGTATGATTTAAACGTTGGGGCACTCAGTTGGTCGATATATCGCATTTTGGAAGAGATGGGGTATACAGTTTCGAGGATGAGAAAAACCTCTTGGTGCACTTCAAATGCAATATCGTCTCCTATCTCCTCTTCCTTAGCGTTTTGAGTCAAATCGACGAAATTGAACAAAAAACTTAACCAAAAAACGTTTAGCGTATGATTTAAACGTTGGTGCACTCAGTTGGTCGCTATATCGCATTTTGGAAGAAATGGGGTATACAGGGTCGAGGATGAGAAAAACCTCTTGGTGCACTTCAAATGCAATATCGTCTCCTATCTCCTCTTCCTTCGCGTTTTGAGTGAAATAGACGAAATTGAACAAAAAACTTAACCAAAAAACGTTTAGCGTATGATTTAAACGTTGGTGCACTCAGTTGGTCGATATATCGCATTTTGGAAGAAATGGGGTATACAGGGTCGAGGATGAGAAAAACCTCTTGGTGCACTTCAAATGCAATATCGTCTCCTATCTCCTCTTCCTTCGCGTTTTGAGTGAAATAGACGAAATTGAACAAAAAACTTAACCAAAAAACGTTTAGCGTATGATTTAAACGTTGGTGCACTCAGTTGGTCGCTATATCGCATTTTGGAAGAAATGGGGTATACAGGGTCGAGGATGAGAAAAACCTCTTGGTGCACTTCAGATGCAATATCGTCTCCTATCTCCTCTTCCTTAGCGTTTTGAGTCAAATCGACGAAATTGAACAAAAAACTTAACCAAAAAACGTTTAGCTATGATTTAAACGTTGGTGCACTCAGTTGGTCGCTATATCGCATTTTGGAAGAAATGGGGTATACAGGGTCGAGGATGAGAAAAACCTCTTGGTGCACTTCAGATGCAATATCGTCTCCTATCTCCTCTTCCTTAGCGTTTTGAGTCAAATCGACGAAATTGAACAAAAAACTTAACCAAAAAACGTTTAGCTATGATTTAAACGTTGGTGCACTCAGTTGGTCGCTATATCGCATTTTGGAAGAAATGGGGTATACAGGGTCGAGGATGAGAAAAACCTCTTGGTGCACTTCAAATGCAATATCGTCTCCTATCTCCTCTTCCTTAGCGTTTTGAGTGAAATAGACGAAATTGAACAAAAAACTTAACCCAAAAACGTTTAGCGTATGATTTAAACGTTGGTGCACTCAGTTGGTCGATATATCGCATTTTGGAAGAAATGGGGTATACAGGGTCGAGGATGAGAAAAACCTTTTGGTGCACTTCAAATGCAAGCAAAGAAGACGGCAAGGGAGGAAGGGTGGAGATTTGTGTGGGAGAGCGCGGGAAAGGTATTCGCGAGAAGAGAGGAAAATGCAGAAGCTTTGTTTATACAGTCGATGACTGATATAAATAAAATCAAACGTCATTAAATGTGCAAATGTACATATATGTATGTGATCGAATTGTTTTGTTTTTGTGATGATGGATATGAATGAAAATATCAATACAGAAGAAGATCTGTTTGACTTAAATTTCATGGAGTTTTTGGATTTCAATCAAACGAAAAATGAATTGAAGAAATTGAATTTTACTTGTTTGTGTCTAAATATAAGATCGATGAGAAAAAATTGGGATGTTTTTTGTGCAAATGTTAGTCCGATTCTGAATGATGTCGATATAATTGTGTTAGTGGAGATAAATTTAAAAAAAGAAGAAAATAGTTTGTACTGTCTAGATGGTTTCTGTTCTGAATTTACTAATAGAGACAAAAGAAAAGGTGGAGGTATCGCTATGTACATTAAAAATGATATAAACTACGAAAGGTTGAATATTATGACTGCAGCCTATGAAAACTTAACAGTGAAAATTAAGTCAACTAAAAAAGAGAAAATAGTCTGCGGAATTTATAGACCACCGAAATACAATGAAAATGCATTTATCGAGGAGTTCTCGACAATTACAAATAAAAAAAGGGCAAATGATGATATAATCATATTGGGTGATGTAAACATAAATACCCAAGATAGCACAAAAAATTACGTCCTTAGCTATCAGGAAATGCTGGCTTCGAATGGACTACGTAATGTCATTAAAGGAGCCACGAGAATTGATCTAAACTTAGGGAGCTGTACATTGATCGATCACATACTCGTTAACCTATCAAATCTGAAAATATTTTCGGCAATAGTTTAAAGTAATATATCAGATCATTATAGCACCCTTTTTGGTACCTATGATTCATGCACAATAAAAAGTGACCAAGTATCGCGATCATACATCAAAACGAAAAAAGTAAATGAGCTGATCCGAGCTACCGACTGGACAACTATTACAACAGAAACGGACATAAACACTCTTTTTGACTCACTAGCCCAAAAAATGGATGAAATATACAAAAACTCGACAATTTCCTGTAAAAAAAATACTCGAAAAAATGCAGAATGGATTACAAGGGACATCATCGAGATCTGTAAGGAAAGGGATCGTCTGTATCGAAGGTGGAAAAATAATCGAAACAACACAACATATCAAAATGAATACAAAAGATTACGCAACCAAGTCAACAGAAAAGTATGCAGAAGTCGGGAAGAATACTACAGAAGAAAGTTCGAACAAGTAAAATGTGATCCAAAGAAAACGTGGGCACTTATCAATGAGCTATTAGGTCGAAAAAAGCCGTCGCTAGATGAAACCATTATAAAAAACTTTTCACCTAATACGAATGTTGTTGGGTTGACCGACGCATTCGCAAACTCATTTTCACAGCAAGCTGCATCAATAATCCACGTGTGTAGCAGAACAACATCTAGCCACAAGAATACATTTCTACGGGATACAATTTACTTGGAAGATACGGACTGTGAAGAAGTAACAAGGCTTATAGCTCGCTTAAATATCAATAAGGCACCCGGGGCAGATGGTATCAGAGCTATAGATATACAATCAAATTCTGACATCTTTGCACCCGTAATTTCGAATCTTATAAATATGAGTTTTAACACCTCCACGGTGCCAAAAAAGCTCAAAGAGGCACTTGTTAGACCTATCTACAAGGGAGGAGCCAAACATGAGATAGCAAACTATCGTCCGATTGCAATATTGCCAGCGATAGAAAAGATCTTTGAGCAAATAATTGCAGATCGCATGTGGAAATTTATTGATAAGCATAAGCTAATAAGCAAAAAACAGTACGGTTTTCAAAAGGGAAAAAGTACTAACCAACTTCTCGGTGATTTTGCGAATCTAATCAACACCAGCCTTAACAAAAGCCATCATGTGCTAGTGCTTTTCCTAGATTTTAGCAAAGCATTCGATACCTTAGACCACCACAAACTCATAGAGGCAATACAGCGAATGGGCATTAGAGGAAAACTATTGGACTGGTTGAAGGATTATCTTGAAAATAGGACATTTCGTGTGGGAATCACAGGCTATCGCAGTGAGTCCAACACAGTGCAGTACGGAGTCCCACAAGGCTCTAAACTTGGCCCTCTACTGTTCATTATGTACACCAACGAACTCTTAAAATCCCTAAAGATGAGCTATCCATTCGCGTATGCAGATGATACGGCGATTGTTGTCTGTCACAAATCGATCGAAGAAGCGACCAAGATGATGCAGGCAGAATTCAACGAGGTTGGAAAATGGTGCCACGATAATGGACTTGTTATAAACGCAGCAAAAACAAAAATATTACATATTCGTAGCCCACAGTACCCGAAGTCCCACATAAACATCAAAACACTCAATTGTGCCGACCCAAGTAACTGCCAGATCATAGATGTCGTGGATACGTATAAATATCTAGGTATCACGATAGACAGCCATTTTCTATGGGAACCTCACATAAACGATCTCCGCAAAAAGCTGAAAGGATCCCTCTTTGCATTGGCATGTCTGAAGAATAAGTCGTCTTACTGTGTCCAAAAACAAGTGTATCACGCACTTATTGAATCAAGGCTAAGATACGGCATACTTGCGTGGGGAGGTGCAGCAGATACACACATCGCCAAACTTCAACACATCCAAGATAGGGCGATCAAATTGCTGACGACAAGAGACAGAGGAGATGGCAGCGTGCGCGTTCTCACAGTGAAGAAAATATTTAATATGACAGCAGCGTTGGAGTACTACGACGATGAACGGTTCCGAACCCCAATCAGCCACAACCTTAACACCAGAAGACGAGCAGAGGGGTTGTACCATCTTCCACCCTTCAACAACATATATGGCAAGCGTCAGTTGATGTACACCGTACCAAACATCCTAAATACACTTCCTAATGCATTGAGAAACGTAAATAACATTCATGTGAGAAAAAATAAACTAAAGCAATATTTTTTAGAAACTATAACTTAAACTTCACATATACATCCTTTTCTTTTCGTTAATACATTTAATTATTCTCAAACTTAAAAATACCTAAAATGAATTTAAAAAAAAAAAAAAAGCTTTCACAAGTAGCACTTAATTTCAATTAATAGAAATTTTAATGACAGTACTATTATTGCATTCGAGATATAACCTCCTGCAGATAAGCCCTGTGGCTTCGCAGGTAAAAATAATGTAATAAATTGATGAAATTATGAAATAAAACTTATGAAAAAAAAAAAAAAAAAAAAAAAAAAAAAAAAAAAAAAAAAATATCGTCTCCTATCTCCTCTTCCTTAGCGTTTTGAGTCAAATCGACGAAATTGAACAAAAAACTTAACCAAAAAACGTTTAGCGTATGATTTAAACGTTGGTGCACTCAGTTGGTCGCTATATCGCATTTTGGAAGAAATGGGGTATACAGGGTCGAGGATGCGAAAAACCTTTTGGTGCACTTCAAATGCAATATCGTCTCCTATCTCCTCTTCCTTAGCGTTTTGAGTGAAATAGACGAAATTGAACAAAAAACTTAACCAAAAAACGTTTAGCGTATGATTTAAACGTTGGTGCACTCAGTTGGTCGCTATATCGCATTTTGGAAGAAATGGGGTATACAGGGTCGAGGATGCGAAAAACCTTTTGGTGCACTTCAAATGCAATATCGTCTCCTATCTCCTCTTCCTTAGCGTTTTGAGTCAAATCGACGAAATTCAACAAAAAACTTAACCAAAAAACGTTTAGCGTATGATTTAAACGTTGGTGCACTCAGTTGGTCGCTATATCGCATTTTGGAAGAAATGGGGTATACAGGGTCGAGGATGAGAAAAACCTCTTGGTGCACTTCAATTGCAATATCGTCTCCTATCTCTTCTTCCTTCGCGTTTTGAGTGAAATAGACGAAATTGAACAAAAAACTTAACCAAAAAACGTTTAGCGTATGATTTAAACGTTGGTGCACTCAGTTGGTCGCTATATCGCATTTTGGAAGAAATGGGGTATACAGGGTCGAGGATGAGAAAAACCTCTTGGTGCACTTCAATTGCAATATCGTCTCCTATCTCTTCTTCCTTCGCGTTTTGAGTGAAATAGACGAAATTGAACAAAAAACTTAACCAAAAAACGTTTAGCGTATGATTTAAACGTTGGTGCACTCAGTTGGTCGCTATATCGCATTTTGGAAGAAATGGGGTATACAGGGTCGAGGATGCGAAAAACCTTTTGGTGCACTTCAAATGCAATATCGTCTCCTATCTCCTCTTCCTTAGCGTTTTGAGTCAAATCGACGAAATTGAACAAAAAACTTAACCAAAAAACGTTTAGCGTATGATTTAAACGTTGGTGCACTCAGTTGGTCGCTATATCGCATTTTGGAAGAAATGGGGTATACAGGGTCGAGGATGAGAAAAACCTCTTGGTGCACTTCAAATGCAATATCGTCTCCTATCTCCTCTTCCTTAGCGTTTTGAGTCAAATCGACGAAATTCAACAAAAAACTTAACCAAAAAACGTTTAGCGTATGATTTAAACGTTGGTGCACTCAGTTGGTCGCTATATCGCATTTTGGAAGAAATGGGGTATACAGGGTCGAGGATGAGAAAAACCTCTTGGTGCACTTCAATTGCAATATCGTCTCCTATCTCTTCTTCCTTCGCGTTTTGAGTGAAATAGACGAAATTGAACAAAAAACTTAACCAAAAAACGTTTAGCGTATGATTTAAACGTTGGTGCACTCAGTTGGTCGCTATATCGCATTTTGGAAGAAATGGGGTATACAGGGTCGAGGATGAGAAAAACCTCTTGGTGCACTTCAAATGCAATATCGTCTCCTATCTCCTCTTCCTTAGCGTTTTGAGTGAAATAGACGAAATTGAACAAAAAACTTAACCAAAAAACGTTTAGCGTATGATTTAAACGTTGGTGCACTCAGTTGGTCGCTATATCGCATTTTGGAAGAAATGGGGTATACAGGGTCGAGGATGAGAAAAACCTCTTGGTGCACTTCAAATGCAATATCGTCTCCTATCTCCTCTTCCTTACCGTTTTGAGTCAAATAGACGAAATTGAACAAAAAACTTAACCAAAAAACGTTTAGCGTATGATTTAAACGTTGGTGCACTCAGTTGGTCGCTATATCGCATTTTGGAAGAAATGGGGTATACAGGGTCGAGGATGCGAAAAACCTTTTGGTGCACTTCAAATGCAATATCGTCTCCTATCTCCTCTTCCTTAGCGTTTTGAGTCAAATCGACGAAATTCAACAAAAAACTTAACCAAAAAACGTTTAGCGTATGATTTAAACGTTGGTGCACTCAGTTGGTCGCTATATCGCATTTTGGAAGAAATGGGGTATACAGGGTCGAGGATGAGAAAAACCTCTTGGTGCACTTCAATTGCAATATCGTCTCCTATCTCTTCTTCCTTCGCGTTTTGAGTGAAATAGACGAAATTGAACAAAAAACTTAACCAAAAAACGTTTAGCGTATGATTTAAACGTTGGTGCACTCAGTTGGTCGCTATATCGCATTTTGGAAGAAATGGGGTATACAGGGTCGAGGATGCGAAAAACCTTTTGGTGCACTTCAAATGCAATATCGTCTCCTATCTCCTCTTCCTTAGCGTTTTGAGTCAAATCGACGAAATTGAACAAAAAACTTAACCAAAAAACGTTTAGCGTATGATTTAAACGTTGGTGCACTCAGTTGGTCGCTATATCGCATTTTGGAAGAAATGGGGTATACAGGGTCGAGGATGAGAAAAACCTCTTGGTGCACTTCAAATGCAATATCGTCTCCTATCTCCTCTTCCTTAGCGTTTTGAGTCAAATCGACGAAATTCAACAAAAAACTTAACCAAAAAACGTTTAGCGTATGATTTAAACGTTGGTGCACTCAGTTGGTCGCTATATCGCATTTTGGAAGAAATGGGGTATACAGGGTCGAGGATGAGAAAAATCTCTTGGTGCACTTCAATTGCAATATCGTCTCCTATCTCTTCTTCCTTCGCGTTTTGAGTGAAATAGACGAAATTGAACAAAAAACTTAACCAAAAAACGTTTAGCGTATGATTTAAACGTTGGTGCACTCAGTTGGTCGCTATATCGCATTTTGGAAGAAATGGGGTATACAGGGTCGAGGATGAGAAAAACCTCTTGGTGCACTTCAAATGCAATATCGTCTCCTATCTCCTCTTCCTTAGCGTTTTGAGTGAAATAGACGAAATTGAACAAAAAACTTAACCAAAAAACGTTTAGCGTATGATTTAAACGTTGGTGCACTCAGTTGGTCGCTATATCGCATTTTGGAAGAAATGGGGTATACAGGGTCGAGGATGAGAAAAACCTCTTGGTGCACTTCAAATGCAATATCGTCTCCTATCTCCTCTTCCTTACCGTTTTGAGTCAAATAGACGAAATTGAACAAAAAACTTAACCAAAAAACGTTTAGCGTATGATTTAAACGTTGGTGCACTCAGTTGGTCGCTATATCGCATTTTGGAAGAAATGGGGTATACAGGGTCGAGGATGCGAAAAACCTTTTGGTGCACTTCAAATGCAATATCGTCTCCTATCTCCTCTTCCTTAGCGTTTTGAGTCAAATCGACGAAATTCAACAAAAAACTTAACCAAAAAACGTTTAGCGTATGATTTAAACGTTGGTGCACTCAGTTGGTCGCTATATCGCATTTTGGAAGAAATGGGGTATACAGGGTCGAGGATGAGAAAAACCTCTTGGTGCACTTCAATTGCAATATCGTCTCCTATCTCTTCTTCCTTCGCGTTTTGAGTGAAATAGACGAAATTGAACAAAAAACTTAACCAAAAAACGTTTAGCGTATGATTTAAACGTTGGTGCACTCAGTTGGTCGCTATATCGCATTTTGGAAGAAATGGGGTATACAGGGTCGAGGATGAGAAAAACCTCTTGGTGCACTTCAAATGCAATATCGTCTCCTATCTCCTCTTCCTTAGCGTTTTGAGTGAAATAGACGAAATTGAACAAAAAACTTAACCAAAAAACGTTTAGCGTATGATTTAAACGTTGGTGCACTCAGTTGGTCGCTATATCGCATTTTGGAAGAAATGGGGTATACAGGGTCGAGGATGCGAAAAACCTTTTGGTGCACTTCAAATGCAATATCGTCTCCTATCTCCTCTTCCTTAGCGTTTTGAGTCAAATCGACGAAATTCAACAAAAAACTTAACCAAAAAACGTTTAGCGTATGATTTAAACGTTGGTGCACTCAGTTGGTCGCTATATCGCATTTTGGAAGAAATGGGGTATACAGGGTCGAGGATGAGAAAAACCTCTTGGTGCACTTCAATTGCAATATCGTCTCCTATCTCTTCTTCCTTCGCGTTTTGAGTGAAATAGACGAAATTGAACAAAAAACTTAACCAAAAAACGTTTAGCGTATGATTTAAACGTTGGTGCACTCAGTTGGTCGCTATATCGCATTTTGGAAGAGATGGGGTATACAGGGTCGAGGATGCGAAAAACCTTTTGGTGCACTTCAAATGCAATATCGTCTCCTATCTCCTCTTCCTTAGCGTTTTGAGTCAAATCGACGAAATTCAACAAAAAACTTAACCAAAAAACGTTTAGCGTATGATTTAAACGTTGGTGCACTCAGTTGGTCGCTATATCGCATTTTGGAAGAAATGGGGTATACAGGGTCGAGGATGCGAAAAACCTTTTGGTGCACTTCAAATGCAATATCGTCTCCTATCTCCTCTTCCTTAGCGTTTTGAGTCAAATCGACGAAATTCAACAAAAAACTTAACCAAAAAACGTTTAGCGTATGATTTAAACGTTGGTGCACTCAGTTGGTCGCTATATCGCATTTTGGAAGAAATGGGGTATACAGGGTCGAGGATGAGAAAAACCTCTTGGTGCACTTCAATTGCAATATCGTCTCCTATCTCTTCTTCCTTCGCGTTTTGAGTGAAATAGACGAAATTGAACAAAAAACTTAACCAAAAAACGTTTAGCGTATGATTTAAACGTTGGTGCACTCAGTTGGTCGCTATATCGCATTTTGGAAGAAATGGGGTATACAGGGTCGAGGATGAGAAAAACCTCTTGGTGCACTTCAAATGCAATATCGTCTCCTATCTCCTCTTCCTTAGCGTTTTGAGTGAAATAGACGAAATTGAACAAAAAACTTAACCAAAAAACGTTTAGCGTATGATTTAAACGTTGGTGCACTCAGTTGGTCGCTATATCGCATTTTGGAAGAAATGGGGTATACAGGGTCGAGGATGAGAAAAACCTCTTGGTGCACTTCAAATGCAATATCGTCTCCTATCTCCTCTTCCTTACCGTTTTGAGTCAAATAGACGAAATTGAACAAAAAACTTAACCAAAAAACGTTTAGCGTATGATTTAAACGTTTCTGCACTCAGTTGGTCGCTATATCGCATTTTGGAAGAAATGGGGTATACAGGGTCGAGGATGAGCAAATCCTCTTGGTGCACTTCAAATGCAATATCGTCTCCTATCTCCTCTTCCTTAGCGTTTTGAGTCAAATCGACGAAATTGAACAAAAAACTTAACCAAAAAACGTTTAGCGTATGATTTAAACGTTGGTGCACTCAGTTGGTCGCTATATCGCATTTTGGAAGTAATGGGGTATACAGGGTCGAGGATGAGAAAAACCTCTTGGTGCACTTCAAATGCAATATCGTCTCCTATCTCCTCTTCCTTAGCGTTTTGAGTCAAATCGACGAAATTGAACAAAAAACTTAACCAAAAAACGTTTAGCGTATGATTTAAACGTTGGTGCACTCAGTTGGTCGCTATATCGCATTTTGGAAGAAATGGGGTATACAGGGTCGAGGATGAGAAAAACCTCTTGGTGCACTTCAAATGCAATATCGTCTCCTATCTCCTCTTCCTTAGCGTTTTGAGTCAAATCGACGAAATTGAACAAAAAACTTAACCAAACAACGTTTAGCGTATGATTTAAACGTTGGTGCACTCAGTTGGTCGCTATATCGCATTTTGGAAGAAATGGGGTATACAGGGTCGAGGATGCGAAAAACCTTTTGGTGCACTTCAAATGCAATATCGTCTCCTATCTCCTCTTCCTTAGCGTTTTGAGTCAAATCGACGAAATTCAACAAAAAACTCAACCAGAAAACGTTTAGCGTATGATTTAAACGTTGGTGCACTCAGTTGGTCGCTATATCGCATTTTGGAAGAAATGGGGGTCGAGGATGAGAGAAACCTCTTGGTGCACTTCAAATGCAATATCGTCTCCTATCTCCTCTTCCTTAGCGTTTTGAGTCAAATCGACGAAATTGAACAAAAAACTTAACCAAAAAACGTTTAGCGTATGATTTAAACGTTGGTGCACTCAGTTGGTCGATATATTGCATTTTGGAAGAAATGGGGTATACAGGGCCGAGGATGAGAAAAACCTCTTGGTGCAATTCAAATGCAATATCGTCTCCTATCTCCTCTTCCTTAGCGTTTTGAGTGAAATAGACGAAATTGAACAAAAAACTTAACCAAAAAACGTTTAGCGTATGATTTAAACGTTGGTGCACTCAGTTGGTCGCTATATCGCATTTTGGAAGAAATGGGGTATACAGGGTCGAGGATGAGAAAAACCTCTTGGTGCACTTCAAATGCAATATCGTCTCCTATCTCCTCTTCCTTAGCGTTTTGAGTCAAATCGACGAAATTCAACAAAAAACTTAACCAAAAAACGTTTAGCGTATGATTTAAACGTTGGTGCACTCAGTTGGTCGCTATATCGCATTTTGGAAGAAATGGGGTATACAGGGTCGAGGATGAGAAAAACCTCTTGGTGCACTTCAAATGCAATATCGTCTCCTATCTCCTCTTCCTTAGCGTTTTGAGTCAAATCGACGAAATTGAACAAAAAACTTAACCAAAAAACGTTTAGCGTATGATTTAAACGTTGGTGCACTCAGTTGGTCGCTATATCGCATTTTGGAAGAAATGGGGTATACAGGGTCGAGGATGCGAAAAACCTTTTGGTGCACTTCAAATGCAATATCGTCTCCTATCTCCTCTTCCTTAGCGTTTTGAGTCAAATCGACGAAATTGAACAAAAAACTTAACCAAAAAACGTTTAGCGTATGATTTAAACGTTGGTGCACTCAGTTGGTCGCTATATCGCATTTTGCAAGAAATGGGGTATACAGGGTCGAGGATGAGAAAAACCTCTTGGTGCACTTCAAATGCAATATTGTCTCCTATCTCCTCTTCCTTAGCGTTTTGAGTCAAATCGACGAAATTGAACAAAAAACTTAACCAAAAAACGTTTAGCGTATGATTTAAACGTTGGTGCACTCAGTTGGTCGCTATATCGCATTTTGGAAGAAATGGGGTATACAGGGTCGAGGATGAGAAAAACCTCTTGGTGCACTTCAAATGCAATATCGTCTCCTATCTCCTCTTCCTTCGCGTTTTGAGTGAAATAGACGAAATTGAACAAAAAAATTAACCAAAAAACGTTTAGCGTATGATTTAAACGTTGGTGCACTCAGTTGGTCGCTATATCGCATTTTGGAAGAAATGGGGTATACAGGGTCGAGGATGAGAAAAACCTCTTGGTGCACTTCAAATGCAATATCGTCTCCTATCTCCTCTTCCTTAGCGTTTTGAGTCAAATCGACGAAATTGAACAAAAAACTTAACCAAAAAACGTTTAGCGTATGATTTAAACGTTGGTGCACTCAGTTGGTCGCTATATCGCATTTTGGAAGAAATGGGGTATACAGGGTCGAGGATGAGAAAAACCTCTTGGTGCACTTCAAATGCAATATCGTCTCCTATCTCCTCTTCTTAGCGTTTTGAGTGAAATAGACGAAATTGAACAAAAAACTTAAACAAAAAACGTTTAGCGTATGATTTAAACGTTGGTGCACTCAGTTGGTCGCTATATCGCATTTTGGAAGAAATGGGGTATACAGGGTCGAGGATGAGAAAAACCTCTTGGTGCACTTCAAATGCAATATCGTCTCCTATCTCCTCTTCCTTACCGTTTTGAGTGAAATAGACGAAATTGAACAAAAAACTTAACCAAAAAACGTTTAGCGTATGATTTAAACGTTGGTGCACTCAGTTGGTCGCTATATCGCATTTTGGAAGAAATGGGGTATACAGGGTCGAGGATGAGAAAAACCTCTTGGTGCACTTCAAATGCAATATCGTCTCCTATCTCCTCTTCTTAGCGTTTTGAGTGAAATAGACGAAATTGAACAAAAAACTTAAACAAAAAACGTTTAGCGTATGATTTAAACGTTGGTGCACTCAGTTGGTCGCTATATCGCATTTTGGAAGAAATGGGGTATACAGGGTCGAGGATGAGAAAAACCTCTTGGTGCACTTCAAATGCAATATCGTCTCCTATCTCCTCTTCCTTAGCGTTTTGAGTCAAATAGACGAAATTGAACAAAAAACTTAACCAAAAAACGTTTAGCGTATGACTTAAACGTTGGTGCACTCAGTTGGTAGCTATATCGCATTTTTGAAGAAATGGGGTATACAGGGTCGAGGATGAGAAAAACCTCTTGGTGCACTTCAAATGCAATATCGTCTCCTATCTCCTCTTCCTTAGCGTTTTGAGTCAAATCGACGAAACTGAACAAAAACTTAACCAAAAAACGTTTAGCGTATGATTTAAACGTTGGTGCACTCAGTTGGTCGCTATATCGCATTTTGGAAGAAATGGGGTATACAGGGTCGAGGATGAGAAAAACCTCTTGGTGCACTTCAAATGCAATATCGTCTCCTATCTCCTCTTCCTTAGCGTTTTGAGTGAAATAGACGAAATTGAACAAAAAACTTAACCAAAAAACGTTTAGCGTATGATTTAAACGTTGGTGCACTCAGTTGGTCGCTATATCGCATTTTGGAAGAAATGGGGGTCGAGGATGAGAGAAACCTCTTGGTGCACTTCAAATGCAATATCGTCTCCTATCTCCTCTTCCTTAGCGTTTTGAGTCAAATCGACGAAATTGAACAAAAAACTTAACCAATAAACGTTTAGCGTATGATTTAAACGTTGGTGCACTCAGTTGGTCGCTATATCGCATTTTGGAAGAAATGGGGTATACAGGGTCGAGGATGAGAAAAACCTCTTGGTGCACTTCAAATGCAATATCGTCTCCTATCTCCTCTTCCTTAGCGTTTTGAGTGAAATAGACGAAATTGAACAAAAAACTTAACCAAAAAACGTTTAGCGTATGATTTAAACGTTGGTGCACTCAGTTGGTCGCTATATCGCATTTTGGAAGAAATGGGGTATACAGGGTCGAGGATGAGAAAAACCTCATGGTGCACTTCAAATGCAATATCGTCTCCTATCTCCTCTTCCTTAGTGCTTTGAGTGAAATAGACGAAATTGAACAAAAAACTTAACCAAAAAACGTTTAGCGTATGATTTAAACGTTGGTGCACTCAGTTGGTCGCTATATCGCATTTTGGAAGAAATGGGGTATACAGGGTCGAGGATGAGAAAATCCTCTTGGTGCACTTCAAATGCAATATCGTCTCCTATCTCCTCTTCCTTAGCGTTTTGAGTGAAATAGACGAAATTGAACAAAAAACTTAACCAAAAAACGTTTAGCGTATGATTTAAACGTTGGTGCACTCAGTTGGTCGCTATATCGCATTTTGGAAGAAATGGGATATACAGGGTCGAGGATGAGAAAAACCTCTTGGTGTACTTCAAATGCAATATCGTCTCCTATCTAATCTTCCTTCGCGTTTTGAGTGAAATAGACGAAATTGAACAAAAAACTTAACCATAAAACGTTTAGCGTATGATTTAAACGTTGGTGCACTCAGTTGGTCGCTATATCGCATTTTGGAAGAAATGGGGTATACAGGGTCGAGGATGAGAAAAACCTCTTGGTGCACTTCAAATGCAATATCGTCTCGTATCTCCTCTTCATTAGCGTTTTGAGTGAAATAGACGAAATTGAACAAAAAACTTAACCAAAAAACGTTTAGCGTATGATTTAAACGTTGGTGCACTCAGTTGGTCGCTATATCGCATTTTGGAAGAAATGGGGTATACAGGGTCGAGGATGAGAAAAACCTCTTGGTGCACTTCAAATGCAATATCGTCTCGTATCTCCTCTTCATTAGCTTTTTGAGTGAAATAGACGAAATTGAACAAAAAACTTAACCAAAAAACGTTTAGCGTATGATTTAAACGTTGGTGCACTCAGTTGGTCGCTATATCGCATTTTGGAAGAAATGGGGTATACAGGGTCGAGGATGAGAAAATCCTCTTGGTGCACTTCAAATGCAATATCGTCTCCTATCTCCTCTTCCTTCGCGTTTTGAGTGAAATAGACGAAATTGAACAAAAAACTTAACCATAAAACGTTTAGCGTATGATTTAAACGTTGGTGCACTCAGTTGGTCGCTATATCGCATTTTGGAAGAAATGGGGTATACAGGGTCGAGGATGAGAAAAACCTCTTGGTGCACTTCAAATGCAATATCGTCTCGTATCTCCTCTTCATTAGCGTTTTGAGTGAAATAGACGAAATTGAACAAAAAACTTAACCAAAAAACGTTTAGCGTATGATTTAAACGTTGGTGCACTCAGTTGGTCGCTATATCGCATTTTGGAAGAAATGGGGTATACAGGGTCGAGGATGAGAAAAACCTCTTGGTGCACTTCAAATGCAATATCGTCTCGTATCTCCTCTTCATTAGCTTTTTGAGTGAAATAGACGAAATTGAACAAAAAACTTAACCAAAAAACGTTTAGCGTATGATTTAAACGTTGGTGCACTCAGTTGGTCGCTATATCGCATTTTGGAAGAAATGGGGTATACAGGGTCGAGGATGAGAAAAACCTCTTGGTGTACTTCAAATGCAATATCGTCTCCTATCTAATCTTCCTTCGCGTTTTGAGTGAAATAGACGAAATTGAACAAAAAACTTAACCAGAAAACGTTTAGCGTATGATTTAAACGTTGGTGCACTCAGTTGGTCGCTATATCGCATTTTGGAAGAAATGGGGTATACAGGGTCGAGGATGAGAAAAACCTCTTGGTGCACTTCAAATGCAATATCGTCTCGTATCTCCTCTTCATTAGCGTTTTGAGTGAAATAGACGAAATTGAACAAAAAACTTAACCAAAAAACGTTTAGCGTATGATTTAAACGTTGGTGCACTCAGTTGGTCGCTATATCGCATTTTGGAAGAAATGGGGTATACAGGGTCGAGGATGAGAAAAACCTCTTGGTGCACTTCAAATGCAATATCGTCTCGTATCTCCTCTTCATTAGCTTTTTGAGTGAAATAGACGAAATTGAACAAAAAACTTAACCAAAAAACGTTTAGCGTATGATTTAAACGTTGGTGCACTCAGTTGGTCGCTATATCGCATTTTGGAAGAAATGGGGTATACAGGGTCGAGGATGAGAAAATCCTCTTGGTGCACTTCAAATGCAATATCGTCTCCTATCTCCTCTTCCTTCGCGTTTTGAGTGAAATAGACGAAATTGAACAAAAAACTTAACCATAAAACGTTTAGCGTATGATTTAAACGTTGGTGCACTCAGTTGGTCGCTATATCGCATTTTGGAAGAAATGGGGTATACAGGGTCGAGGATGAGAAAAACCTCTTGGTGCACTTCAAATGCAATATCGTCTCCTATCTCCTCTTCCTTAGCGTTTTGAGTCAAATCGACGAAATTGAACAAAAAACTTAACCAAAAAACGTTTAGCGTATGATTTAAACGTTGGTGCACTCAGTTGGTCGCTATATCGCATTTTGGAAGAAATGGGGTATACAGGGTCGAGGATGAGAAAAACCTCATGGTGCACTTCAAATGCAATATCGTCTCCTATCTCCTCTTCCTTAGCGTTTTGAGTCAAATCGACGAAATTCAACAAAAAACTTAACCGAAAAACGTTTAGCGTATGATTTAAACGTTGGTGCACTCAGTTGGTCGCTATATCGCATTTTGGAAGAAATGGGGTATACAGGGTCGAGGATGAGAAAAACCTCTTGATGCAATTCAAATGCAATATCGTCTCCTATCTCCTCTTCCTTCCAAAAACGTTTAGCGTATGATTTAAACGTTGGTGCACTCAGTTGGTCGCTATATCGCATTTTGGAAGAAATGGAGTATACAGGGTCGAGGATGAGAAAAACCTCTTGGTGCACTTCAAATGCAATATCGTCTCCTATCTCCTCTTCCTTAGCGTTTTGAGTCAAATCGACGAAATTGAACAAAAAACTTAACCAAAAAACGTTTAGCGTATGATTTAAACGTTGGTGCACTCAGTTGGTCGCTATATCGCATTTTGGAAGAAATGGGGTATACAGGGCCGAGGATGAGAAAAACCTCTTGGTGCACTTCAAATGCAATATCGTCTCCTATCTCCTCTTCCTTACCGTTTTGAGTCAAATAGACGAAATTGAACAAAAAACTTAACCAAAAAACGTTTAGCGTATGATTTAAACGTTGGTGCACTCAGTTGGTCGCTATATCGCATTTTGGAAGAAATGGGGTATACAGGGCCGAGGATGAGAAAAACCTCTTGGTGCACTTCAAATGCAATATCGTCTCCTATCTCCTCTTCCTTAGCGTTTTGAGTCAAATCGACGAAATTCAACAAAAAACTTAACCAAAAAACGTTTAGCGTATGATTTAAACGTTGGTGCACTCAGTTGGTCGCTATATCGCATTTTGGAAGAAATGGAGTATACAGGGTCGAGGATGAGAAAAACCTCTTGATGCACTTCAAATGCAATATCGTCTCCTATCTCCTCTTCCTTAGCGTTTTGAGTCAAATCCACGAAATTGAACAAAAAACTTAACCAAAAAACGTTTAGCGTATGATTTAAACGTTGGTGCACTCAGTTGGTCGCTATATCGCATTTTGGAAGAAATGGGGTATACAGGGTCGAGGATGAGAAAATCCTCTTGATGCACTTCAAATGCAATATCGTCTCATATCTCCTCTTCCTTAGTGCTTTGAGTGAAATAGACGAAATTGAACAAAAAACTTAACCAAAAAACGTTTAGCGTATGATTTAAACGTTGGTGCACTCAGTTGGTCGCTATATCGCATTTTGGAAGAAATGGGGTATACAGGGTCGAGGATGAGAAAATCCTCTTGGTGCACTTCAAATGCAATATCGTCTCCTATCTCCTCTTCCTTCGCGTTTTGAGTGAAATAGACGAAATTGAACAAAAAACTTAACCAAAAAACGTTTAGCGTATGATTTAAACGTTGGTGCACTCAGTTGGTCGCTATATCGCATTTTGGAAGAAATGGGGTATACAGGGTCGAGGATGAGAAAAACCTCATGGTGCACTTCAAATGCAATATCGTCTCCTATCTCCTCTTCCTTAGCGTTTTGAGTCAAATCGACGAAATTCAACAAAAAACTTAACCAAAAAACGTTTAGCGTATGATTTAAACGTTGGTGCACTCAGTTGGTCGATATATCGCATTTTGGAAGAAATGGGGTATACAGTTTCGAGGATGAGAAAAACCTCATGGTGCACTTCAAATGCAATATCGTCTCCTATCTCCTCTTCCTTAGCGTTTTGAGTCAAATCGACGAAATTCAACAAAAAACTTAACCAAAAAACGTTTAGCGTATGATTTAAACGTTGGTGCACTCAGTTGGTCGCTATATCGCATTTTGGAAGAAATGGGGTATACAGGGTCGAGGATGAGAAAAACCTCTTGGTGCACTTCAAATGCAATATCGTCTCCTATCTCCTCTTCCTTAGCGTTTTGAGTGAAATAGACGAAATTGAACAAAAGACTTAACCAAAAAACGTTTAGCGTATGATTTAAACGTTGGTGCACTCAGTTGGTCGCTATATCGCATTTTGGAAGAAATGGGGTATACAGGGTCGAGGATGAGAAAAACCTCTTGGTGCACTTCAAATGCAATATCGTCTCCTATCTCCTCTTCCTTCGCGTTTTGAGTGAAATAGACGAAATCGAACTAAAAACTTAACCAAAAAACGTTTAGCGTATGATTTAAACGTTGGTGCACTCAGTTGGTCGCTATATCGCATTTTGGAAGAAATGGGGGTCGAGGATGAGAGAAACCTCTTGGTGCACTTCAAATGCAATATCGTCTCCTATCTCCTCTTCCTTAGCGTTTTGAGTCAAATCGACGAAATTGAACAAAAAACTTAACCAAAAAACCTTTAGCGTATGATTTAAACGTTGGTGCACTCAGTTGGTCGATATATCGCATTTTGGAAGAAATGGGGTATACAGGGTCGAGGATGAGAAAAACCTCTTGGTGCACTTCAAATGCAATATCGTCTCCTATCTCCTCTTCCTTAGCGTTTTGAGTCAAATCGACGAAATTGAACAAAAAACTTAACCAAAAAACGTTTAGCGTATGATTTAAACGTTGGTGCACTCAGTTGGTCGCTATATCGCATTTTGGAAGAAATGGGGTATACAGGGTCGAGGATGAGAAAAACCTCTTGGTGCACTTCAAATGCAATATCGTCTCCTATCTCCTCTTCCTTAGCGTTTTGAGTCAAATCGACGAAATTGAACAAAAAACTTAACCAAAAAACGTTTAGCGTATGATTTAAACGTTGGTGCACTCAGTTGGTCGCTATATCGCATTTTGGAAGAAATGGGGTATACAGGGCCGAGGATGAGAAAAACCTCTTGGTGCACTTCAAATGCAATATCGTCTCCTATCTCCTCTTCCTTCGCGTTTTGAGTGAAATAGACGAAATTGAACAAAAACTTAACCAAAAAACGTTTAGCGTATGATTTAAACGTTGGTGCACTCAGTTGGTCGCTATATCGCATTTTGGAAGAAATGGGGTATACAGGGTCGAGGATGAGAAAAACCTCTTGGTGCACTTCAAATGCAATATCGTCTCCTATCTCCTCTTCCTTCGCGTTTTGAGTGAAATAGACGAAATTGAACAAAAAACTTAACCAAAAAACGTTTAGCGTATGATTTAAACGTTGGTGCACTCAGTTGGTCGCTATATCGCATTTTGGAAGAAATGGGGTATACAGGGCCGAGGATGAGAAAAACCTCTTGGTGCACTTCAAATGCAATATCGTCTCCTATCTCCTCTTCCTTAGCGTTTTGAGTCAAATCGACGAAATTGAACAAAAAACTTAACCAAAAAACGTTTAGCGTATGATTTAAACGTTGGTGCACTCAGTTGGTCGCTATATCGCATTTTGGAAGAAATGGGGTATACAGGGTCGAGGATGAGAAAAACCTCTTGGTGCACTTCAAATGCAATATCGTCTCCTATCTCCTCTTCCTTCGCGTTTTGAGTGAAATAGACGAAATTGAACAAAAAACTTAACCAAAAAACGTTTAGCGTATGATTTAAACGTTGGTGCACTCAGTTGGTCGCTATATCGCATTTTGGAAGAAATGGGGGTCGAGGATGAGAAAAACCTCTTGGTGCACTTCAAATGCAATATCGTCTCCTATCTCCTCTTCCTTAGCGTTTTGAGTCAAATCGACGAAATTGAACAAAAAACTTAACCAAAAAACGTTTAGCGTATGATTTAAACGTTGGTGCACTCAGTTGGTCGCTATATCGCATTTTGGAAGAAATGGCGTATACAGGGTCGAGGATGAGAAAAACCTCTTGGTGCACTTCAAATGCAATATCGTTGCATTGAACAAAAAACGTTTAGCGTATGATTTAAAAGTTGGTGCACTCAGTTGGTCGCTATATCGCATTTTGGAAGAAATGGGGTATACAGGGCCGAGGATGAGAAAAACCTCTTGGTGCACTTCAAATGCAATATCGTCTCCTATCTCCTCTTCCTTAGCGTTTTGAGTGAAATAGACGAAATTGAACAAAAAACTTAACCCAAAAACGTTTAGCGTATGATTTAAACGTTGGTGCACTCAGTTGGTCGCTATATCGCATTTTTGAAAGAAATGGGGTATACAGGGTCGAGGATGAGAAAAACCTCTTGGTGCACTTCAAATGCAATATCGTCTCCTATCTCCTCTTCCTTAGCGTTTTGAGTCAAATAGACGAAATTGAACAAAAAACTTAACCCAAAAACGTTTAGCGTATGATTTAAACGTTGGTGCACTCAGTTGGTCGCTATATCGCATTTTGGAAGAAATGGGGTATACAGGGTCGAGGATGAGAAAAACCTCTTGGTGCACTTCAAACGCAATATCGTCTCCTATCTCCTCTTCCTTCGCGTTTTGAGTGAAATAGACGAAATTGAACAAAAAACTTAACCAAAAAACGTTTAGCGTATGATTTAAACGTTGGTGCACTCAGTTGGTCGCTATATCGCATTTTGGAAGAAATGGGGTATACAGGGTCGAGGATGAGAAAAACCTCTTGGTGCACTTCAAATGCAATATCGTCTCCTATCTCCTCTTCCTTCGCGTTTTGAGTGAAATAGACGAAATTGAACAAAAAACTTAACTAAAAAACGTTTAGCGTATGATTTAAACGTTGGTGCACTCAGTTGGTCGCTATATCGCATTTTGGAAGAAATGGGGTATACAGGGTCGAGGATGAGGAAAACCTCTTGGTGCACTTCAAATGCAATATCGTCTCCTATCTCCTCTTCCTTAGCGTTTTGAGTCAAATCGACGAAATTGAACAAAAAACTTAACCAAAAAACGTTTAGCGTATGATTTAAACGTTGGTGCACTTAGTTGGTCGCTATATCGCATTTTGGAAGAAATGGGGTATACAGGGCCGAGGATGAGAAAAACCTCTTGGTGCACTTCAAATGCAATATCGTCTCCTATCTCCTCTTCCTTAGCGTTTTGAGTCAAATCGACGAAATTGAACAAAAAACTTAACCAAAAAACGTTTAGCGTATGATTTAAACGTTGGTGCACTCAGTTGGTCGCTATATCGCATTTTGGAAGAAATGGGGTATACAGGGCCGAGGATGAGAAAAACCTCTTGGTGCACTTCAAATGCAATATCGTCTCCTATCTCCTCTTCCTTCGCGTTTTGAGTGAAATAGACGAAATTGAACAAAAAACTTAACCAAAAAACGTTTAGCGTATGATTTAAACGTTGGTGCACTCAGTTGGTCGCTATATCGCATTTTGGAAGAAATGGGGTATACAGGGTCGAGGATGAGAAAAACCTCTTGGTGCACTTCAAATGCAATATCGTCTCCTATCTCCTCTTCCTTCGCGTTTTGAGTGAAATAGACGAAATTGAACAAAAAACTTATCCAAAAAACGTTTAGCGTATGATTTAAACGTTGGTGCACTCAGTTGGTCGCTATATCGCATTTTGGAAGAAATGGGGTATACAGGGTCGAGGATGAGAAAAACCTCTTGGTGCACTTCAAATGCAATATCGTCTCCTATCTCCTCTTCCTTAGCGTTTTGAGTCAAATCGACGAAATTGAACAAAAAACTTAACCAAAAAACGTTTAGCGTATGATTTAAACGTTGGTGCACTCAGTTGGTCGCTATATCGCATTTTGGAAGAAATGGGGTATACAGGGTCGAGGATGAGAAAAACCTCTTGGTGCACTTCAAATGCAATATCGTCTCCTATCTCCTCTTCCTTAGCGTTTTGAGTCAAATCGACGAAATTGAACAAAAAACTTAACCAAAAAACGTTTAGCGTATGATTTAAACGTTGGTGCACTCAGTTGGTCGCTATATCGCATTTTGGAAGAAATGGGGTATACAGGGTCGAGGATGAGAAAAACCTTTTGGTGCACTTCAAATGCAATATCGTCTCCTATCTCCTCTTCCTTAGCGTTTTGAGTCAAATCGACGAAATTGAACAAAAAACTTAACCAAAAAACGTTTAGCGTATGATTTAAACGTCGGTGAACTCAGTTGGTCGCTATATCGCATTTTGGAAGAAATGGGGTATACAGGGTCGAGGATGAGAAAAACCTCTTGGTGCACTTCAAATGCAATATCGTCTCCTATCTCCTCTTCCTTAGCGTTTTGAGTCAAATCGACGAAATTGAACAAAAAACTTAACCAAAAAACGTTTAGCGTATGATTTAAACGTTGGTGCACTCAGTTGGTCGCTATATCGCATTTTGGAAGAAATGGGGTATACAGGGTCGAGGATGAGAAAAACCTTTTGGTGCACTTCAAATGCAATATCGTCTCCTATCTCCTCTTCCTTAGCGTTTTGAGTCAAATCGACGAAATTGAACAAAAAACTTAACCAAAAAACGTTTAGCGTATGATTTAAACGTCGGTGAACTCAGTTGGTCGCTATATCGCATTTTGGAAGAAATGGGGTATACAGGGTCGAGGATGAGAAAAACCTCTTGGTGCACTTCAAATGCAATATCGTCTCCTATCTCCTCTTCCTTAGCGTTTTGAGTCAAATCGACGAAATTGAACAAAAAACTTAACCAAAAAACGTTTAGCGTATGATTTAAACGTCGGTGAACTCAGTTGGTCGCTATATCGCATTTTGGAAGAAATGGGGTATACAGGGTCGAGGATGAGAAAAACCTCTTGGTGCACTTCAAATGCAATATCGTCTCCTATCTCCTCTTCCTTAGCGTTTTGAGTCAAATCGACGAAATTGAACAAAAAACTTAACCAAAAAACGTTTAGCGTATGATTTAAACGTTGGTGCACTCAGTTGGTCGCTATATCGCATTTTGGAAGAAATGGGGTATACAGGGCCGAGGATGAGAAAAACCTCTTGGTGCACTTCAAATGCAATATCGTCTCCTATCTCCTCTTCCTTAGCGTTTTGAGTCAAATCGACGAAATTGAACAAAAAACTTAACCAAAAAACGTTTAGCGTATGATTTAAACGTTGGTGCACTCAGTTGGTCGCTATATCGCATTTTGGAAGAAATGGGGTATACAGGGCAGAGGATGAGAAAAACCTCTTGGTGCACTTCAAATGCAATATCGTCTCCTATCTCCTCTTCCTTAGCGTTTTGAGTCAAATCGACGAAATTGAACAAAAAACTTAACCAAAAAACGTTTAGCGTATGATTTAAACGTTGGTGCACTTAGTTGGTCGCTATATCGCATTTTGGAAGAAATGGGGTATACAGGGCCGAGGATGAGAAAAACCTCTTGGTGCACTTCAAATGCAATATCGTCTCCTATCTCCTCTTCCTTAGCGTTTTGAGTCAAATCGACGAAATTGAACAAAAAACTTAACCAAAAAACGTTTAGCGTATGATTTAAACGTTGGTGCACTCAGTTGGTCGCTATATCGCATTTTGGAAGAAATGGGGTATACAGGGCCGAGGATGAGAAAAACCTCTTGGTGCACTTCAAATGCAATATCGTCTCCTATCTCCTCTTCCTTACCGTTTTGAGTCAAATCGACGAAATTGAACAAAAAACTTAACCAAAAAACGTTTAGCGTATGATTTAAACGTTGTGCACTCAGTTGGTCGCTATATCGCATTTTGGAAGAAATGGGGTATACAGTTTCGAGGATGAGAAAAACCTCATGGTGCACTTCAAATGCAATATATTCTCCTATCTCCTCTTCCTTAGCGTTTTGAGTCAAATCGACGAAATTGAACAAAAAACTTAACCAAAAAACGTTTAGCGTATGATTTAAACGTTGGTGCACTCAGTTGGTCGCTATATCGCATTTTGGAAGAAATGGGGTATACAGGGCCGAGGATGTGAAAAACCTCTTGGTGCACTTCAAATGCAATATCGTCTCCTATCTCCTCTTCCTTAGCGTTTTGAGTGAAATAGACGAAATTGAACAAAAAACTTAACCAAAATACGTTTAGCGTATGATTTAAACGTTGGTGCACTCAGTTGGTCGCTATATCGCATTTTGGAAGAAATGGGGTATACAGGGTCGAGGATGAGAAAAACCTCTTGGTGCACTTCAAATGCAATATCGTCTCCTATCTCCTCTTCCTTAGCGTTTTGAGTCAAATCGACGAAATTGAACAAAAAACTTAACCAAAAAACGTTTAGCGTATGATTTAAACGTTGGTGCACTTAGTTGGTCGCTATATCGCATTTTGGAAGAAATGGGGTATACAGGGCCGAGGATGAGAAAAACCTCTTGGTGCACTTCAAATGCAATATCGTCTCCTATCTCCTCTTCCTTACCGTTTTGAGTCAAATCGACGAAATTGAACAAAAAACTTAACCAAAAAACGTTTAGCGTATGATTTAAACGTTGGTGCACTCAGTTGGTCGCTATATCGCATTTTGGAAGAAATGGGGTATACAGGGTCGAGGATGAGAAAAACCTCTTGGTGCACTTCAAATGCAATATCGTCTCCTATCTCCTCTTCCTTAGCGTTTTGAGTCAAATCGACGAAATTGAACAAAAAACTTAACCAAAAAACGTTTAGCGTATGATTTAAACGTTGGTGCACTTAGTTGGTCGCTATATCGCATTTTGGAAGAAATGGGGTATACAGGGTCGAGGATGAGAAAAACCTCTTGGTGCACTTCAAACGCAATATCGTCTCCTATCTCCTCTTCCTTAGCGTTTTGAGTCAAATCGACGAAATTGAACAAAAAACTTAACCAAGAGACGTTTAGCGTATGATTTAAACGTTGGTGCACTCAGTTGGTCGCTATATCGCATTTTGGAAGAAATGGGGTATACAGGGTCGAGGATGAGAAAAACCTCTTGGTGCACTTCAAATGCAATATCGTCTCCTATCTCCTCTTCCTTCGCGTTTTGAGTGAAATAGACGAAATTGAACAAAAAACTTAACCAAAAAACGTTTAGCGTATGATTTAAACGTTGGTGCACTCAGTTGGTCGCTATATCGCATTTTGGAAGAAATGGGGTATACAGGGCCGAGGATGAGAAAAACCTCTTGGTGCACTTCAAATGCAATATCGTCTCCTATCTCCTCTTCCTTAGCGTTTTGAGTCAAATCGACGAAATTGAACAAAAAACTTAACCAAAAAACGTTTAGCGTATGATTTAAACGTTGGTGCACTCAGTTGGTCGCTATATCGCATTTTGGAAGAAATGGGGTATACAGGGTCGAGGATGAGAAAAACCTCTTGGTGCACTTCAAATGCAATATCGTCTCCTATCTCCTCTTCCTTCGCGTTTTGAGTGAAATAGACGAAATTGAACAAAAAACTTATCCAAAAAACGTTTAGCGTATGATTTAAACGTTGGTGCACTCAGTTGGTCGCTATATCGCATTTTGGAAGAAATGGGGTATACAGGGCCGAGGATGAGAAAAACCTCTTGGTGCGCTTCAAATGCAATATCGTCTCCTATCTCCTCTTCCTTAGCGTTTTGAGTGAAATAGACGAAATTGAACAAAAAACTTAACCCAAAAACGTTTAGCGTATGATTTAAACGTTGGTGCACTCAGTTGGTCGCTATATCGCATTTTGGAAGAAATGGGGTATACAGGGTCGAGGATGAGAAAAACCTCTTGGTGCACTTCAAATGCAATATCGTCTCCTATCTCCTCTTAATTAGCGTTTTGAGTGAAATAGACGAAATTGAACAAAAAACTTATCCAAGAAACGTTTAGCGTATTATTTAAACGTTGGTGCACTCAGTTGGTCGCTATATCGCATTTTGGAAGAAATGGGGTATACAGGGTCGAGGATGAGAAAAACCTCTTGGTGCACTTCAAATGCAATATCGTCTCCTATCTCCTCTTCCTTAGCGTTTTGAGTCGAATCGACGAAATTGAACAAAAAACTTAACCAAAAAACGTTTAGCGTATGATTTAAACGTTGGTGCACTCAGTTGGTCGCTATATCGCATTTTGGAAGAAATGGGGTATACAGGGCCGAGGATGAGAAAAACCTCTTGGTGCACTTCAAATGCAATATCGTCTTCTATCTCCTCTTCCTTCGCGTTTTGAGTGAAATAGACGAAATTGAACAAAAAACTTAACCAAAAATCGTTTAGCGTATGATTTAAACGTTGGTGCACTCAGTTGGTCGCTATATCGCATTTTGGAAGAAATGGGGTATACAGGGTCGAGGATGCGCAAAATCTCTTGGTGCACTTCAAATGCAATATCGTCTCCTATCTCCTCTTCCTTAGCGTTTTGAGTCAAATCGACGAAACTGAACAAAAAACTTAACCAAAAAACGTTTAGCGTATGATTTAAACGTTGGTGCACTCAGTTGGTCGCTATATCGCATTTTGGAAGAAATGGGGTATACAGGGTCGAGGATGGGAAAAACCTCTTGGTGCACTTCAAATGCAATATCGTCTCCTATCTCCTCTTCCTTAGCGTTTTGAGTGAAATAGACGAAATTGAACAAAAAACTTAACCAAAAAACGTTTAGCGTATGATTTAAACGTTGGTGCACTCAGTTGGTCGCTATATCGCATTTTGGAAGAAATGGGGTATACAGGGTCGAGGATGAGAAAAACCTCTTGGTGCACTTCAAATGCAATATCGTCTCCTATCTCCTCTTCCTTAGCGTTTTGAGTGAAATAAACGAAATTGAACAAAAAACTTAACCAAAAAACGTTTAGCGTATGATTTAAACGTTGGTGCACTCAGTTGGTCGCTATATCGCATTTTGGAAGAAATGGGGTATACAGGGCCGAGGATGAGAAAAACCTCTTGGTGCACTTCAAATGCAATATCGTCTCCTATCTCCTCTTCCTTCGCGTTTTGAGTGAAATAGACGAAATTGAACAAAAAACTTAACCAAAAAACGTTTAGCGTATGATTTAAACGTTGGTGCACTCAGTTGGTCGATATATCGCATTTTGGAAGAAATGGGGTATACAGGGCCGAGGATGAGAAAAACCTCTTGGTGCACTTCAAATGCAATATCGTCTCCTATCTCCTCTTCCTTCGCGTTTTGAGTGAAATAGACGAAATTGAACAAAAAACTTAACCAAAAAACGTTTAGCGTATGATTTAAACGTTGGTGCACTCAGTTGGTCGCTATATCGCATTTTGGAAGAAATGGGGTATACAGGGCCGAGGATGAGAAAAACCTCTTGGTGCAATTCAAATGCAATATCGTCTCCTATCTCCTCTTCCTTCGCGTTTTGAGTGAAATAGACGAAATTGAACAAAAAACTTAACCAAAAAACGTTTAGCGTATGATTTAAACGTTGGTGCACTCAGTTGGTCGCTATATCGCATTTTGGAAGAAATGGGGTATACAGGGCCGAGGATGAGAAAAACCTCTTGGTGCACTTCAAATGCAATATCGTCTCCTATCTCCTCTTCCTTCGCGTTTTGAGTGAAATAGACGAAATTGAACAAAAAACTTAACCGAAAAAAGTTTAGCGTATGATTTAAACGTTGGTGCACTCAGTTGGTCGCTATATCGCATTTTGGAAGAAATGGGGTATACAGGGCCGAGGATGAGAAAAACCTCTTGGTGCACTTCAAATGCAATATTGTCTCCTATCTCCTCTTCCTTCGCGTTTTGAGTGAAATAGACGAAATTGAACAAAAAAACTTAACCAAAAAACGTTTAGCGTATGATTTAAACGTTGGTGCACTCAGTTGGTCGCTATATCGCATTTTGGAAGAAATGGGGTATACAGGGTCGAGGATGAGAAAAACCTCTTGGTGCACTTCAAATGCAATATCGTCTCCTATCTCCTCTTCCTTAGCGTTTTGAGTCAAATCGACGAAATTGAACAAAAAACTTAACCAAAAAACGTTTAGCGTATGATTTAAACGTTGGTGCACTCAGTTGGTCGCTATATCGCATTTTGGAAGAAATGGGGTATACAGGGTCGAGGATGAGAAAAACCTCTTGGTGCACTTCAAATGCAATATCGTCTCCTATCTCCTCTTCCTTAGCGTTTTGAGTGAAATAGACGAAATTGAACAAAAAACTTAACCCAAAAACGTTTAGCATATGATTTAAACGTTGGTGCACTCAGTTGGTCGATATATCGTATTTTGGAAGAAATGGGGTATACAGTTTCGAGGATGAGAAAAACCTCTTGGTGCACTTCAAATGCAATATCGTCTCCTATCTCCTCTTCCTTAGCGTTTTGAGTGAAATAGACGAAATTGAACAAAAAACTTAACCAAAAAACGTTTAGCGTATGATTTAAACGTTGGTGCACTCAGTTGGTCGCTATATCGCATTTTGGAAGAAATGGGGTATACAGGGTCGAGGATGAGAAAAACCTCTTGGTGCACTTCAAATGCAATATCGTCTCCTATCTCCTCTTCCTTAGCGTTTTGAGTCAAATCGACGAAATTGAACAAAAAACTTAACCAAAAAACGTTTAGCGTATGATTTAAACGTTGGTGCACTCAGTTGGTCGCTATATCGCATTTTGGAAGAAATGGGGTATACAGGGTCGAGGATGAGAAAAACCTCTTGGTGCACTTCAAATGCAATATCGTCTCCTATCTCCTCTTCCTTAGCGTTTTGAGTGAAATAGACGAAATTGAACAAAAAACTTAACCCAAAAACGTTTAGCGTATGATTTAAACGTTGGTGCACTCAGTTGGTCGATATATCGCATTTTGGAAGAAATGGGGTATATAGTTTCGAGGTTGAGAAAAACCTCATGGTGCACTTCAAATGCAATATCGTCTCCTATCTCCTCTTCCTTAGCGTTTTGAGTCAAATCGACGAAATTGAACAAAAAACTTAACCAAAAAACGTTTAGCGTATGATTTAAACGTTGGTGCAACCAGTTGGTCGCTATATCGCATTTTGGAAGAAATGGGGTATACAGGGTCGAGGATGAGCAAATCCTCTTGGTGCACTTCAAATGCAATATCGTCTCCTATCTCCTCTTCCTTAGCGTTTTGAGTGAAATAGACGAAATTGAACAAAAAACTTAACCCAAAAACGTTTAGCGTATGATTTAAACGTTGGTGCACTCAGTTGGTCGCTATATCGCATTTTGGAAGAAATGGGGTATACAGGGCCGAGGATGAGAAAAACCTCTTGGTGCACTTCAAATGCAATATCGTCTCCTATCTCCTCTTCCTTACCGTTTTGAGTCAAATAGACGAAATTGAACAAAAAACTTAACCAAAAAACGTTTAGCGTATGATTTAAACGTTGGTGCACTCAGTTGGTCGCTATATCGCATTTTGGAAGAAATGGGGTATACAGGGTCGAGGATGAGCAAATCCTCTTGGTGCACTTCAAATGCAATATCGTCTCCTATCTCCTCTTCCTTCGCGTTTTGAGTCAAATCGACGAAATTGAACAAAAAACTTAACCAAAAAACGTTTAGCGTATGATTTAAACGTTGGTGCACTCAGTTGGTCGATATATCGCATTTTGGAAGTAATGGGGTATACAGGGTCGAGGATGAGAAAAACCTCTTGGTGCACTTCAAATGCAATATCGTCTCCTATCTCCTCTTCCTTAGCGTTTTGAGTCAAATCGACGAAATTGAACAAAAAACTTAACCAAAAAACGTTTAGCGTATGATTTAAACGTTGGTGCACTCAGTTGGTCGCTATATCGCATTTTGGAAGAAATGGGGTATACAGGGTCGAGGATGAGAAAAACCTCTTGGTGCACTTCAAATGCAATATCGTCTCCTATCTCCTCTTCCTTAGCGTTTTGAGTCAAATCGACGAAATTGAACAAAAACTTAACCAAAAAACGTTTAGCGTATGATTTAAACGTTGGTGCACTCAGTTGGTCGCTATATCGCATTTTGGAAGAAATGGGGTATACAGGGTCGAGGATGAGAAAAACCTCTTGGTGCACTTCAAATGCAATATCGTCTCCTATCTCCTCTTCCTTAGCGTTTTGAGTCAAATCGACGAAATTGAACAAAAACTTAACCAAAAAACGTTTAGCGTATGATTTAAACGTTGGTGCACTCAGTTGGTCGATATATCGCATTTTGGAAGAAATGGGGTATACAGGGTCGAGGATGAGAAAAACCTCTTGGTGCACTTCAAATGCAATATCGTCTCCTATCTCCTCTTCCTTAGCGTTTTGAGTCAAATCGACGAAATTGAACAAAAAACTTAACCAAAAAACGTTTAGCGTATGATTTAAACGTTGGTGCACTCAGTTGGTCGCTATATCGCATTTTGGAAGAAATGGCGTATACAGGGTCGAGGATGAGAAAAACCTCTTGGTGCACTTCAAATGCAATATCGTCTCCTATCTCCTCTTCCTTAGCGTTTTGAGTGAAATAGACGAAATTGAACAAAAAACTTAACCAAAAAACGTTTAGCGTATGATTTAAACGTTGGTGCACTCAGTTGGTCGCTATATCGCATTTTGGAAGAAATGGGGGTCGAGGATGAGAGAAACCTCTTGGTGCACTTCAAATGCAATATCGTCTCCTATCTCCTCTTCCTTAGCGTTTTGAGTCAAATCGACGAAATTCAACAAAAAACTTAACCAAAAAACGTTTAGCGTATGATTTAAACGTTGGTGCACTCAGTTGGTCGCTATATCGCATTTTGGAAGAAATGGGGTATACAGGGTCGAGGATGAGAAAAACCTCTTGGTGCACTTCAAATGCAATATCGTCTCCTATCTCCTCTTCCTTAGCGTTTTGAGTCAAATCGACGAAATTGAACAAAAAACTTAACCAAAAAACGTTTAGCGTATGATTTAAACGTTGGTGCACTCAGTTGGTCGCTATATCGCATTTTGGAAGAAATGGGGTATACAGGGTCGAGGATGCGAAAAACCTTTTGGTGCACTTCAAATGCAATATCGTCTCCTATCTCCTCTTCCTTAGCGTTTTGAGTGAAATAGACGAAATTGAACAAAAAACTTAACCAAAAAACGTTTAGCGTATGATTTAAACGTTGGTGCACTCAGTTGGTCGCTATATCGCATTTTGGAAGAAATGGGGTATACAGGGTCGAGGATGAGAAAAACCTCTTGGTGCACTTCAAATGCAATATCGTCTCCTATCTCCTCTTCCTTAGCGTTTTGAGTGAAATAGACGAAATTGAACAAAAAACTTAACCAAAAAACGTTTAGCGTATGATTTAAACGTTGGTGCACTCAGTTGGTCGCTATATCGCATTTTGGAAGAAATGGGGGTCGAGGATGAGAGAAACCTCTTGGTGCACTTCAAATGCAATATCGTCTCCTATCTCCTCTTCCTTAGCGTTTTGAGTCAAATCGACGAAATTGAACAAAAAACTTAACCAAAAAACGTTTAGCGTATGATTTAAACGTTGGTGCACTCAGTTGGTCGATATATTGCATTTTGGAAGAAATGGGGTATACAGGGCCGAGGATGAGAAAAACCTCTTGGTGCAATTCAAATGCAATATCGTCTCCTATCTCCTCTTCCTTAGCGTTTTGAGTGAAATAGACGAAATTGAACAAAAAACTTAACCAAAAAACGTTTAGCGTATGATTTAAACGTTGGTGCACTCAGTTGGTCGCTATATCGCATTTTGGAAGAAATGGGGTATACAGGGTCGAGGATGAGAAAAACCTCTTGGTGCACTTCAAATGCAATATCGTCTCCTATCTCCTCTTCCTTAGCGTTTTGAGTCAAATCGACGAAATTCAACAAAAAACTTAACCAAAAAACGTTTAGCGTATGATTTAAACGTTGGTGCACTCAGTTGGTCGCTATATCGCATTTTGGAAGAAATGGGGTATACAGGGCCGAGGATGAGAAAAACCTCTTGGTGCACTTCAAATGCAATATCGTCTCCTATCTCCTCTTCCTTCGCGTTTTGAGTGAAATAGACGAAATTGAACAAAAAACTTAACCAAAAAACGTTTAGCGTATGATTTAAACGTTGGTGCACTCAGTTGGTCGATATATCGCATTTTGGAAGAAATGGGGTATACAGGGCCGAGGATGAGAAAAACCTCTTGGTGCACTTCAAATGCAATATCGTCTCCTATCTCCTCTTCCTTCGCGTTTTGAGTGAAATAGACGAAATTGAACAAAAAACTTAACCAAAAAACGTTTAGCGTATGATTTAAACGTTGGTGCACTCAGTTGGTCGCTATATCGCATTTTGGAAGAAATGGGGTATACAGGGCCGAGGATGAGAAAAACCTCTTGGTGCACTTCAAATGCAATATCGTCTTCTATCTCCTCTTCCTTCGCGTTTTGAGTGAAATAGACGAAATTGAACAAAAAACTTAACCAAAAATCGTTTAGCGTATGATTTAAACGTTGGTGCACTCAGTTGGTCGCTATATCGCATTTTGGAAGAAATGGGGTATACAGGGTCGAGGATGCGCAAAATCTCTTGGTGCACTTCAAATGCAATATCGTCTCCTATCTCCTCTTCCTTAGCGTTTTGAGTCAAATCGACGAAACTGAACAAAAAACTTAACCAAAAAACGTTTAGCGTATGATTTAAACGTTGGTGCACTCAGTTGGTCGCTATATCTCATTTTGAAAGAAATGGGGTATACAGGGTCGAGGATGAGAAAATCCTCTTGGTGCACTTCAAATGCAATATCGTCTCCTATCTCCTCTTCCTTAGCGTTTTGAGTGAAATAGACGAAATTGAACAAAAAACTTAACCAAAAAATGTTTAGCGTATGATTTAAACGTTGGTGCACTCAGTTGGTCGCTATATCGCATTTTGGAAGAAATGGGGTATACAGGGTCGAGGATGGGAAAAACCTCTTGGTGCACTTCAAATGCAATATCGTCTCCTATCTACTCTTCCTTAGCGTTTTGAGTGAAATAGACGAAATTGATTAAAAAACTTAACCAAAAAACGTTTAGCGTATGATTTAAACGTTGGTGCACTCAGTTGGTCGCTATATCGCATTTTGGAAGAGATGGGGTATACAGGGTCGAAGATGAGAAAAACCTCTTGGTGCACTTCAAATGCAATATCGTCTCCTATCTCCTCTTCCTTAGCGTTTTGAGTGAAATAGACGAAATTGAACAAAAAACTTAACCAAAAAATGTTTAGCGTATGATTTAAACGTTGGTGCACTCAGTTGGTCGCTATATCGCATTTTGGAAGAAATGGGGTATACAGGGTCGAGGATGGGAAAAACCTCTTGGTGCACTTCAAATGCAATATCGTCTCCTATCTCCTCTTCCTTAGCGTTTTGAGTGAAATAGACGAAATTGAACAAAAAACTTAACCAAAAAACGTTTAGCGTATGATTTAAACGTTGGTGCACTCAGTTGGTCGCTATATCGCATTTTGGAAGAAATGGGGTATACAGGGTCGAGGATGAGAAAAACCTCTTGGTGCACTTCAGATGCAATATCGTCTCCTATCTCCTCTTCCTTAGCGTTTTGAGTCAAATCGACGAAATTGAACAAAAAACTTAACCAAAAAACGTTTAGCTATGATTTAAACGTTGGTGCACTCAGTTGGTCGCTATATCGCATTTTGGAAGAAATGGGGTATACAGGGTCGAGGATGAGAAAAACCTCTTGGTGCACTTCAAATGCAATATCGTCTCCTATCTCCTCTTCCTTAGCGTTTTGAGTGAAATAAACGAAATTGAACAAAAAACTTAACCAAAAAACGTTTAGCGTATGATTTAAACGTTGGTGCACTCAGTTGGTCGCTATATCGCATTTTGGAAGAAATGGGGTATACAGGGCCGAGGATGAGAAAAACCTCTTGGTGCACTTCAAATGCAATATCGTCTCCTATCTCCTCTTCCTTCGCGTTTTGAGTGAAATAGACGAAATTGAACAAAAAACTTAACCAAAAAACGTTTAGCGTATGATTTAAACGTTGGTGCACTCAGTTGGTCGATATATCGCATTTTGGAAGAAATGGGGTATACAGGGCCGAGGATGAGAAAAACCTCTTGGTGCACTTCAAATGCAATATCGTCTCCTATCTCCTCTTCCTTCGCGTTTTGAGTGAAATAGACGAAATTGAACAAAAAACTTAACCCAAAAACGTTTAGCGTATGATTTAAACGTTGGTGCACTCAGTTGGTCGCTATATCGCATTTTGGAAGAAATGGGGTATACAGGGCCGAGGATGAGAAAAACCTCTTGGTGCAATTCAAATGCAATATCGTCTCCTATCTCCTCTTCCTTCGCGTTTTGAGTGAAATAGACGAAATTGAACAAAAAACTTAACCAAAAAAAGTTTAGCGTATGATTTAAACGTTGGTGCACTCAGTTGGTCGCTATATCGCATTTTGGAAGAAATGGGGTATACAGGGCCGAGGATGAGAAAAACCTCTTGGTGCACTTCAAATGCAATATTGTCTCCTATCTCCTCTTCCTTCGCGTTTTGAGTGAAATAGACGAAATTGAACAAAAAAACTTAACCAAAAAACGTTTAGCGTATGATTTAAACGTTGGTGCACTCAGTTGGTCGCTATATCGCATTTTGGAAGAAATGGGGTATACAGGGTCGAGGATGAGAAAAACCTCTTGGTGCACTTCAAATGCAATATCGTCTCCTATCTCCTCTTCCTTAGCGTTTTGAGTCAAATCGACGAAATTGAACAAAAAACTTAACCAAAAAACGTTTAGCGTATGATTTAAACGTTGGTGCACTCAGTTGGTCGCTATATCGCATTTTGGAAGAAATGGGGTATACAGGGTCGAGGATGAGAAAAACCTCTTGGTGCACTTCAAATGCAATATCGTCTCCTATCTCCTCTTCCTTAGCGTTTTGAGTGAAATAGACGAAATTGAACAAAAAACTTAACCCAAAAACGTTTAGCATATGATTTAAACGTTGGTGCACTCAGTTGGTCGCTATATCGCATTTTGGAAGAAATGGGGTATACAGGGCCGAGGATGAGAAAAACCTCTTGGTGCAATTCAAATGCAATATCGTCTCCTATCTCCTCTTCCTTCGCGTTTTGAGTGAAATAGACGAAATTGAACAAAAAACTTAACCAAAAAAAGTTTAGCGTATGATTTAAACGTTGGTGCACTCAGTTGGTCGATATATCGCATTTTGGAAGAAATGGGGTATACAGGGCCGAGGATGAGAAAAACCTCTTGGTGCACTTCAAATGCAATATTGTCTCCTATCTCCTCTTCCTTCGCGTTTTGAGTGAAATAGACGAAATTGAACAAAAAAACTTAACCAAAAAACGTTTAGCGTATGATTTAAACGTTGGTGCACTCAGTTGGTCGCTATATCGCATTTTGGAAGAAATGGGGTATACAGGGTCGAGGATGAGAAAAACCTCTTGGTGCACTTCAAATGCAATATCGTCTCCTATCTCCTCTTCCTTAGCGTTTTGAGTCAAATCGACGAAATTGAACAAAAAACTTAACCAAAAAACGTTTAGCGTATGATTTAAACGTTGGTGCACTCAGTTGGTCGCTATATCGCATTTTGGAAGAAATGGGGTATACAGGGTCGAGGATGAGAAAAACCTCTTGGTGCACTTCAAATGCAATATCGTCTCCTATCTCCTCTTCCTTAGCGTTTTGAGTGAAATAGACGAAATTGAACAAAAAACTTAACCAAAAAACGTTTAGCGTATGATTTAAACGTTGGTGCACTCAGTTGGTCGCTATATCGCATTTTGGAAGAAATGGGGTATACAGGGTCGAGGATGAGAAAAACCTCTTGGTGCACTTCAAATGCAATATCGTCTCCTATCTCCTCTTCCTTAGCGTTTTGAGTCAAATCGACGAAATTGAACAAAAAACTTAACCAAAAAACGTTTAGCGTATGATTTAAACGTTGGTGCACTCAGTTGGTCGCTATATCGCATTTTGGAAGAAATGGGGTATACAGGGTCGAGGATGAGAAAAACCTCTTGGTGCACTTCAAATGCAATATCGTCTCCTATCTCCTCTTCCTTAGCGTTTTGAGTGAAATAGACGAAATTGAACAAAAAACTTAACCCAAAAACGTTTAGCGTATGATTTAAACGTTGGTGCACTCAGTTGGTCGATATATCGCATTTTGGAAGAAATGGGGTATATAGTTTCGAGGTTGAGAAAAACCTCATGGTGCACTTCAAATGCAATATCGTCTCCTATCTCCTCTTCCTTAGCGTTTTGAGTCAAATCGACGAAATTGAACAAAAAACTTAACCAAAAAACGTTTAGCGTATGATTTAAACGTTGGTGCAACCAGTTGGTCGCTATATCGCATTTTGGAAGAAATGGGGTATACAGGGTCGAGGATGAGCAAATCCTCTTGGTGCACTTCAAATGCAATATCGTCTCCTATCTCCTCTTCCTTAGCGTTTTGAGTGAAATAGACGAAATTGAACAAAAAACTTAACCCAAAAACGTTTAGCGTATGATTTAAACGTTGGTGCACTCAGTTGGTCGCTATATCGCATTTTGGAAGAAATGGGGTATACAGGGCCGAGGATGAGAAAAACCTCTTGGTGCACTTCAAATGCAATATCGTCTCCTATCTCCTCTTCCTTACCGTTTTGAGTCAAATAGACGAAATTGAACAAAAAACTTAACCAAAAAACGTTTAGCGTATGATTTAAACGTTGGTGCACTCAGTTGGTCGCTATATCGCATTTTGGAAGAAATGGGGTATACAGGGTCGAGGATGAGCAAATCCTCTTGGTGCACTTCAAATGCAATATCGTCTCCTATCTCCTCTTCCTTCGCGTTTTGAGTCAAATCGACGAAATTGAACAAAAAACTTAACCAAAAAACGTTTAGCGTATGATTTAAACGTTGGTGCACTCAGTTGGTTGCTATATCGCATTTTGGAAGTAATGGGGTATACAGGGTCGAGGATGTGAAAAACCTCTTGGTGCACTTCAAATGCAATATCGTCTCCTATCTCCTCTTCCTTAGCGTTTTGAGTCAAATCGACGAAATTGAACAAAAAACTTAACCAAAAAACGTTTAGCGTATGATTTAAACGTTGGTGCACTCAGTTGGTCGCTATATCGCATTTTGGAAGAAATGGGGTATACAGGGTCGAGGATGAGAAAAACCTCTTGGTGCACTTCAAATGCAATATCGTCTCCTATCTCCTCTTCCTTAGCGTTTTGAGTCAAATCGACGAAATTGAACAAAAACTTAACCAAAAAACGTTTAGCGTATGATTTAAACGTTGGTGCACTCAGTTGGTCGCTATATCGCATTTTGGAAGAAATGGGGTATACAGGGTCGAGGATGAGAAAAACCTCTTGGTGCACTTCAAATGCAATATCGTCTCCTATCTCCTCTTCCTTAGCGTTTTGAGTCAAATCGACGAAATTGAACAAAAACTTAACCAAAAAACGTTTAGCGTATGATTTAAACGTTGGTGCACTCAGTTGGTCGATATATCGCATTTTGGAAGAAATGGGGTATACAGGGTCGAGGATGAGAAAAACCTCTTGGTGCACTTCAAATGCAATATCGTCTCCTATCTCCTCTTCCTTAGCGTTTTGAGTCAAATCGACGAAATTGAACAAAAAACTTAACCAAAAAACGTTTAGCGTATGATTTAAACGTTGGTGCACTCAGTTGGTCGCTATATCGCATTTTGGAAGAAATGGCGTATACAGGGTCGAGGATGAGAAAAACCTCTTGGTGCACTTCAAATGCAATATCGTCTCCTATCTCCTCTTCCTTAGCGTTTTGAGTGAAATAGACGAAATTGAACAAAAAACTTAACCAAAAAACGTTTAGCGTATGATTTAAACGTTGGTGCACTCAGTTGGTCGCTATATCGCATTTTGGAAGAAATGGGGGTCGAGGATGAGAGAAACCTCTTGGTGCACTTCAAATGCAATATCGTCTCCTATCTCCTCTTCCTTAGCGTTTTGAGTCAAATCGACGAAATTCAACAAAAAACTTAACCAAAAAACGTTTAGCGTATGATTTAAACGTTGGTGCACTCAGTTGGTCGCTATATCGCATTTTGGAAGAAATGGGGTATACAGGGTCGAGGATGAGAAAAACCTCTTGGTGCACTTCAAATGCAATATCGTCTCCTATCTCCTCTTCCTTAGCGTTTTGAGTCAAATCGACGAAATTGAACAAAAAACTTAACCAAAAAACGTTTAGCGTATGATTTAAACGTTGGTGCACTCAGTTGGTCGCTATATCGCATTTTGGAAGAAATGGGGTATACAGGGTCGAGGATGCGAAAAACCTTTTGGTGCACTTCAAATGCAATATCGTCTCCTATCTCCTCTTCCTTAGCGTTTTGAGTGAAATAGACGAAATTGAACAAAAAACTTAACCAAAAAACGTTTAGCGTATGATTTAAACGTTGGTGCACTCAGTTGGTCGCTATATCGCATTTTGGAAGAAATGGGGTATACAGGGTCGAGGATGAGAAAAACCTCTTGGTGCACTTCAAATGCAATATCGTCTCCTATCTCCTCTTCCTTAGCGTTTTGAGTGAAATAGACGAAATTGAACAAAAAACTTAACCAAAAAACGTTTAGCGTATGATTTAAACGTTGGTGCACTCAGTTGGTCGCTATATCGCATTTTGGAAGAAATGGGGGTCGAGGATGAGAGAAACCTCTTGGTGCACTTCAAATGCAATATCGTCTCCTATCTCCTCTTCCTTAGCGTTTTGAGTCAAATCGACGAAATTGAACAAAAAACTTAACCAAAAAACGTTTAGCGTATGATTTAAACGTTGGTGCACTCAGTTGGTCGATATATTGCATTTTGGAAGAAATGGGGTATACAGGGCCGAGGATGAGAAAAACCTCTTGGTGCAATTCAAATGCAATATCGTCTCCTATCTCCTCTTCCTTAGCGTTTTGAGTGAAATAGACGAAATTGAACAAAAAACTTAACCAAAAAACGTTTAGCGTATGATTTAAACGTTGGTGCACTCAGTTGGTCGCTATATCGCATTTTGGAAGAAATGGGGTATACAGGGTCGAGGATGAGAAAAACCTCTTGGTGCACTTCAAATGCAATATCGTCTCCTATCTCCTCTTCCTTAGCGTTTTGAGTCAAATCGACGAAATTCAACAAAAAACTTAACCAAAAAACGTTTAGCGTATGATTTAAACGTTGGTGCACTCAGTTGGTCGCTATATCGCATTTTGGAAGAAATGGGGTATACAGGGTCGAGGATGAGAAAAACCTCTTGGTGCACTTCAAATGCAATATCGTCTCCTATTTCCTGTTCCTTAGCGTTTTGAGTCAAATCGACGAGATTGAACAAATAACTTAACCAAAAAACGTTTAGCGTATGATTTAAACGTTGGTGCACTCAGTTGGTCGCTATATCGCATTTTGGAAGAAATGGGGTATACAGGGACGAGGATGAGAAAAACCTCTTGGTGCACTTCAAATGCAATATCGTCTCCTATCTCCTCTTCCTTCGCGTTTTGAGTGAAATAGACGAAATTGAACAAAAAACTTAACCATAAAACGTTTAGCGTATGATCTAAACGTTGGTGCACTCAGTTGGTCGCTATATCGCATTTTGGAAGAAATGGGGTATACAGGGTCGAGGATGAGAAAAACCTCTTGGTGCACTTCAAATGCAATATCGTCTCGTATCTCCTCTTCATTAGCGTTTTGAGTGAAATAGACGAAATTGAACAAAAAACTTAACCAAAAAACGTTTAGCGTATGATTTAAACGTTGGTGCACTCAGTTGGTCGCTATATCGCATTTTGGAAGAAATGGGGTATACAGGGTCGAGGATGAGAAAAACCTCTTGGTGTACTTCAAATGCAATATCGTCTCCTATCTAATCTTCCTTCGCGTTTTGAGTGAAATAGACGAAATTGAACAAAAAACTTAACCATAAAACGTTTAGCGTATGATTTAAACGTTGGTGCACTCAGTTGGTCGCTATATCGCATTTTGGAAGAAATGGGGTATACAGGGTCGAGGATGAGAAAAACCTCTTGGTGCACTTCAAATGCAATATCGTCTCGTATCTCCTCTTCATTAGCGTTTTGAGTGAAATAGACGAAATTGAACAAAAAACTTAACCAAAAAACGTTTAGCGTATGATTTAAACGTTGGTGCACTCAGTTGGTCGCTATATCGCATTTTGGAAGAAATGGGGTATACAGGGTCGAGGATGAGAAAAACCTCTTGGTGCACTTCAAATGCAATATCGTCTCCTATCTCCTCTTCCTTAGCGTTTTGAGTCAAATAAACGAAATTGAACAAAAAACTTAACCATAAAACGTTTAGCGTATGATTTAAACGTTGGTGCACTCAGTTGGTCGCTATATCGCATTTTGGAAGAATGGGGTATACAGGGTCGAGGATGAGAAAAACCTCTTGGTGCACTTCAAATGCAATATCGTCTCCTATCTCCTCTTCCTTAGCGTTTTGAGTCAAATAAACGAAATTGAACAAAAAACTTAACCATAAAACGTTTAGCGTATGATTTAAACGTTGGTGCACTCAGTTGGTCGCTATATCGCATTTTGGAAGAAATGGGGTATACAGGGTCGAGGATGAGAAAAACCTCTTGGTGCACTTCAAATGCAATATCGTCTCCTATGTCCTCTTCCTTCGCGTTTTGAGTGAAATAGACGAAATTGAACAAAAATCTTAACCAAAAAACGTTTAGCGTATGATTTAAACGTTGGTGCACTCAGTTGGTCGCTATATCGCATTTTGGAAGAAATGGGGGTCGAGGATGAGAGAAACCTCTTGGTGCACTTCAAATGCAATATCGTCTCCTATCTCCTCTTCCTTAGCGTTTTGAGTCAAATCGACGAAATTCAACAAAAAACTTAACCAAAAAACGTTTAGCGTATGATTTAAACGTTGGTGCACTCAGTTGGTCGCTATATCGCATTTTGGAAGAAATGGGGTATACAGGGTCGAGGATGAGAAAAACCTCTTGGTGCACTTCAAATGCAATATCGTCTCCTATCTCCTCTTCCTTAGCGTTTTGAGTCAAATCGACGAAATTGAACAAAAAACTTAACCAAAAAACGTTTAGCGTATGATTTAAACGTTGGTGCACTCAGTTGGTCGCTATATCGCATTTTGGAAGAAATGGGGTATACAGGGTCGAGGATGAGAAAAACCTCTTGGTGCACTTCAAATGCAATATCGTCTCCTATCTCCTCTTCTTAGCGTTTTGAGTGAAATAGACGAAATCGAACAAAAAACTTAACCAAAAAACGTTTAGCGTATGATTTAAACGTTGGTGCACTCAGTTGGTCGCTATATCGCATTTTGGAAGAAATGGGGTATACAGGGTCGAGGATGAGAAAAACCTCTTGGTGCACTTCAAATGCAATATCGTCTCCTATCTCCTCTTCTTAGCGTTTTGAGTGAAATAGACGAAATCGAACAAAAAACTTAACCAAAAAACGTTTAGCGTATGATTTAAACGTTGGTGCACTCAGTTGGTCGCTATATCGCATTTTGGAAGAAATGGGGTATACAGGGTCGAGGATGAGAAAAACCTCTTGGTGCACTTCAAATGCAATATCGTTTCATATCTCCTCTTCATTAGCGTTTTGAGTGAAATAGACGAAATTGAACAAAAAACTTAACCAAAAAACGTTTAGCGTATGATTTAAACGTTGGTGCACTCAGTTGGTCGCTATATCGCATTTTGGAAGAAATGGGGTATACAGGGTCGAGGATGAGAAAAACCTCTTGGTGCACTTCAAATGCAATATCGTCTCCTATCTCCTCTTCCTTCGCGTTTTGAGTGAAATAGACGAAATTGAACAAAAAACTTAACCAAAAAACGTTTAGCGTATGATTTAAACGTTGGTGCACTCAGTTGGTCGCTATATCGCATTTTGGAAGAAATGGGGTATACAGGGTCGAGGATGAGAAAAACCTCTTGGTGCACTTCAAATGCAATATCGTCTCCTATCTCCTCTTCCTTCGCGTTTTGAGTGAAATAGACGAAATTGAACAAAAAACTTAACCAAAAAACGTTTAGGGTATGATTTAAAAGTTGGTGCACTCAGTTGGTCGCTATATCGCATTTTGGAAGAAATGGGGTATACAGGGTCGAGGATGAGAAAAACCTCTTGGTGCACTTCAAATGCAATATCGTTTCATATCTCCTCTTCATTAGCGTTTTGAGTGAAATAGACGAAATTGAACAAAAAACTTAACCAAAAAACGTTTAGCGTATGATTTAAAAGTTGGTGCACTCAGTTGGTCGCTATATCGCATTTTGGAAGAAATGGGGTATACAGGGTCGAGGATGAGAAAAACCTCTTGGTGCACTTCAAATGCAATATCGTTTCATATCTCCTCTTCATTAGCGTTTTGAGTGAAATAGACGAAATTGAACAAAAAACTTAACAAAAAAACGTTTAGCGTATGATTTAAACGTTGGTGCACTCAGTTGGTCGCTATATCGCATTTTGGAAAAAATGGGGTATACAGGGTCGAGGATGAGAAAAACCTCTTGGTGCACTTCAAATGCAATATCGTCTCGTATCTCCTCTTCATTAGCGTTTTGAGTGAAATAGACGAAATTGAACAAAAAACTTAACCAAAAAACGTTTAGCGTATGATTTAAAAGTTGGTGCACTCAGTTGGTCGCTATATCGCATTTTGGAAGAAATGGGGTATACAGGGTCGAGGATGAGAAAAACCTCTTGGTGCACTTCAAATGCAATATCGTCTCGTATCTCCTCTTCATTAGCGTTTTGAGTGAAATAGACGAAATTGAACAAAAAACTTAACCAAAAAACGTTTAGCGTTTGATTTAAACGTTGGTGCACTCAGTTGGTCGCTATATCGCATTTTGGAAAAAATGGGGTATACAGGGTCGAGGATGAGAAAAACCTCTTGGTGCACTTCAAATGCAATATCGTCTCCTATCTCCTCTTCTTAGCGTTTTGAGTGAAATAGACGAAATCGAACAAAAAACTTAACCAAAAAACGTTTAGCGTATGATTTAAACGTTGGTGCACTCAGTTGGTCGCTATATCGCATTTTGGAAAAAATGGGGTATACAGGGTCGAGGATGAGAAAAACCTCTTGGTGCACTTCAAATGCAATATCGTCTCCTATCTCCTCTTCTTAGCGTTTTGAGTGAAATAGACGAAATCGAACAAAAAACTTAACCAAAAAACGTTTAGCGTATGATTTAAACGTTGGTGCACTCAGTTGGTCGCTATATCGCATTTTGGAAGAAATGGGGTATACAGGGTCGAGGATGAGAAAATCCTCTTGGTGCACTTCAAATGCAATATCGTCTCCTATCTCCTCTTCTTTCGCGTTTTGAGTGAAATAGTCGAAATTGAACAAAAAACTTAACCAAAAAACGTTTAGCGTATGATTTAAACGTTGGTGCACTCAGTTGGTCGCTATATCGCATTTTGGAAGAAATGGGGTATACAGGGTCGAGGATGAGAAAAACCTCTTGGTGCACTTCAAATGCAATATCGTCTACTATCTCCTCTTCCTTAGCGTTTTGTGTGAAATCGACGAAATTGAACAAAAAACTTAACCAAAAAACGTTTAGCGTATGATTTAAACGTTGGTGCACTCAGTTGGTCGCTATATCGCATTTTGGAAGAAATGGGGTATACAGGGCCGAGGATGAGAAAAACCTCTTGGTGCACTTCAAATGCAATATTGTCTCCTATCTCCTCTTCCTTCGCGTTTTGAGTGAAATAGACGAAATTGAACAAAAAAACTTAACCAAAAAACGTTTAGCGTATGATTTAAACGTTGGTGCACTCAGTTGGTCGCTATATCGCATTTTGGAAGAAATGGGGTATACAGGGCCGAGGATGAGAAAAACCTCTTGGTGCACTTCAAATGCAATATCGTTTCATATCTCCTCTTCATTAGCGTTTTGAGTGAAATAGACGAAATTGAACAAAAAACTTAACCAAAAAACGTTTAGCGTATGATTTAAACGTTGGTGCACTCAGTTGGTCGCTATATCGCATTTTGGAAAAAATGGGGTATACAGGGTCGAGGATGAGAAAAACCTCTTGGTGCACTTCAAATGCAATATCGTCTCGTATCTCCTCTTCATTAGCGTTTTGAGTGAAATAGACGAAATTGAACAAAAAACTTAACCAAAAAACGTTTAGCGTATGATTTAAAAGTTGGTGCACTCAGTTGGTCGCTATATCGCATTTTGGAAGAAATGGGGTATACAGGGTCGAGGATGAGAAAAACCTCTTGGTGCACTTCAAATGCAATATCGTCTCGTATCTCCTCTTCATTAGCGTTTTGAGTGAAATAGACGAAATTGAACAAAAAACTAAACCAAAAAACGTTTAGCGTATGATTTAAACGTTGGTGCACTCAGTTGGTCGCTATATCGCATTTTGGAAGAAATGGGGTATACAGGGTCGAGGACGAGAAAAACCTCTTGGTGCACTTCAAATGCAATATTGTCTCCTATCTCCTCTTCCTTCGCGTTTTGAGTGAAATAGACGAAATTGAACAAAAAAACTTAACCAAAAAACGTTTAGCGTATGATTTAAACGTTGGTGCACTCAGTTGGTCGCTATATCGCATTTTGGAAGAAATGGGGTATACAGGGCCGAGGATGAGAAAAACCTCTTGGTGCACTTCAAATGCAATATCGTTTCATATCTCCTCTTCATTAGCGTTTTGAGTGAAATAGACGAAATTGAACAAAAAACTTAACCAAAAAACGTTTAGCGTATGATTTAAACGTTGGTGCACTCAGTTGGTCGCTATATCGCATTTTGGAAAAAATGGGGTATACAGGGTCGAGGATGAGAAAAACCTCTTGGTGCACTTCAAATGCAATATCGTCTCGTATCTCCTCTTCATTAGCGTTTTGAGTGAAATAGACGAAATTGAACAAAAAACTTAACCAAAAAACGTTTAGCGTATGATTTAAAAGTTGGTGCACTCAGTTGGTCGCTATATCGCATTTTGGAAGAAATGGGGTATACAGGGTCGAGGATGAGAAAAACCTCTTGGTGCACTTCAAATGCAATATCGTCTCCTATCTCCTCTTCCTTAGCGTTTTGAGTGAAATAGACGAAATCGAACAAAAAACTTAACCAAAAAACGTTTAGCGTATGATTTAAACGTTGGTGCACTCAGTTGGTCTCTATATCACATTTTGGAAGAAATGGGGTATACAGGGTCGAGGATGAGAAAAACCTCTTGGTGCACTTCAAATGCAATATCGTCTCCTATCTCCTCTTCCTTAGTGTTTTGAGTGAAATAGACGAAATTGAACAAAAAACTTAACCAAAAAACGTTTAGCGTATGATTTAAACGTTGGTGCACTCAGTTGGTCGCTATATCGCATTTTGGAAGAAATGGGGTATACAGGGTCGAGGATGCGAAAAACCTCTTGGTGCACTTCAAATGCAATATCGTCTCCTATCTCCTCTTCCTTCGCGTTTTGAGTGAAATAGACGAAATCGAACAAAAAACTTAACCAATAAACGTTTAGCGTATGATTTAAACGTTGGTGTACTCAGTTGGTCGCTATATCGCATTTTGGAAGAAATGGGGTATACAGGGTCGAGGATGAGAAAAACCTCTTGGTGCACTTCAAATGCAATATCGTCTCCTATCTCCTCTTCCTTCGCGTTTTGAGTGAAATAGACGAAATTGAACAAAAAACTTAACCAAAAAACGTTTAGCGTATGATTTAAACGTTGGTGCACTCAGTTGGTCGCTATATCGCATTTTGGAAAAAATGGGGTATACAGAGTCGAGGATGAGAAAATCCTCTTGGTGCACTTCAAATGCAATATCGTCTCCTATCTCCTCTTCCTTAGCGTTTTGAGTGAAATAGACGAAATTGAACAAAAAACTTAACGAAAAAACGTTTAGCGTATGATTTAAACGTTGGTGCACTCAGTTGGTCGCTATATCGCATTTTGGAAGAAATGGGGTATACAGAGTCGAGGATGAGAAAATCCTCTTGGTGCACTTCAAATGCAATATCGTCTCCTATCTCCTCTTCCTTAGCGTTTTGAGTGAAATAGACGAAATTGAACAAAAAACTTAACGAAAAAACGTTTAGCGTATGATTTAAACGTTGGTGCACTCAGTTGGTCGCTATATCGCATTTTGGAAGAAATGGGGTATACAGGGTCGAGGATGAGAAAAACCTCTTGGTGCACTTCAAATGCAATATCGTCTCCTATCTCCGCTTCCTTAGCGTTTTGAGTGAAATAGACGAAATCGAACAAAAAACTTAACCAATAAACGTTTAGCGTATGATTTAAACGTTGGTGCACTCAGTTGGTCGCTATATCGCATTTTGGAAGACATGGGGTATACAGGGTCGAGGATGAGAAAAACCTCTTGGTGCACTTCAAATGCAATATCGTCTCCTATCTCCTCTTCCTTACCGTTTTGAGTCAAATAGACGAAATTGAACAAAAAACTTAACCAAAAAACGTTTAGCGTATGATTTAAACGTTGGTGCACTCAGTTGGTCGCTATATCGCATTTTGGAAGAAATGGGGTATACAGGGTCGAGGATGAGAGAAACCTCTTGGTGCACTTCAAATGCAATATCGTCTCCTATCTCCTCTTCCTTAGCGTTTTGAATCAAATCGACGAAACTGAACAAAAAACTTAACCAAAAAACGTTTAGCGTTTGATTTAAGCGTTGGTGCACTCAGTTGGTCGCTATATCGCATTTTGGAAGAAATGGGGTATACAGGGTCGAGGATGAGAAAATCCTCTTGGTGCACTTCAAATGCAATATCGTCTCCTATCTCCTCTTCTTTCGCGTTTTGAGTGAAATAGTCGAAATTGAACAAAAAACTTAACCAAAAAACGTTTAGCGTATGATTTAAACGTTGGTGCACTCAGTTGGTCGCTATATCGCATTTTGGAAGAAATGGGGTATACAGGGTCGAGGATGAGAAAAACCTCTTGGTGCACTTCAAATGCAATATCGTCTACTATCTCCTCTTCCTTAGCGTTTTGTGTGAAATCGACGAAATTGAACAAAAAACTAAACAAAAAAACGTTTAGCGTATGATTTAAACGTTGGTGCACTCAGTTGGTCGCTATATCGCATTTTGGAAGAAATGGTTTATACAGGGTCGAGGATGAGAAAACCCTCTTGGTGCACTTCAAATGCAATGTCGTCTCCTATCTCCTCTTCCTTAGCGTTTTGAGTGAAATAGACGAAATTGAACAAAAAACTTAACCAAAAAACGTTTAGCGTTTGATTTAAACGTTGGTGCACTCAGTTGGTCGCTATATCGCATTTTGGAAAAAATGGGGTATACAGGGTCGAGGATGAGAAAAACCTCTTGGTGCACTTCAAATGCAATATCGTCTCCTATCTCCTCTTCTTAGCGTTTTGAGTGAAATAGACGAAATCGAACAAAAAACTTAACCAAAAAACGTTTAGCGTATGATTTAAACGTTGGTGCACTCAGTTGGTCGCTATATCGCATTTTGGAAAAAATGGGGTATACAGGGTCGAGGATGAGAAAAACCTCTTGGTGCACTTCAAATGCAATATCGTCTCCTATCTCCTCTTCTTAGCGTTTTGAGTGAAATAGACGAAATCGAACAAAAAACTTAACCAAAAAACGTTTAGCGTATGATTTAAACGTTGGTGCACTCAGTTGGTCGCTATATCGCATTTTGGAAGAAATGGGGTATACAGGGTCGAGGATGAGAAAACCCTCTTGGTGCACTTCAAATGCAATGTCGTCTCCTATCTCCTCTTCCTTAGCGTTTTGAGTGAAATAGACGAAATTGAACAAAAAACTTAACCAAAAAACGTTTAGCGTTTGATTTAAACGTTGGTGCACTCAGTTGGTCGCTATATCGCATTTTGGAAAAAATGGGGTATACAGGGTCGAGGATGAGAAAAACCTCTTGGTGCACTTCAAATGCAATATCGTCTCCTATCTCCTCTTCTTAGCGTTTTGAGTGAAATAGACGAAATCGAACAAAAAACTTAACCAAAAAACGTTTAGCGTATGATTTAAACGTTGGTGCACTCAGTTGGTCGCTATATCGCATTTTGGAAAAAATGGGGTATACAGGGTCGAGGATGAGAAAAACCTCTTGGTGCACTTCAAATGCAATATCGTCTCCTATCTCCTCTTCTTAGCGTTTTGAGTGAAATAGACGAAATCGAACAAAAAACTTAACCAAAAAACGTTTAGCGTATGATTTAAACGTTGGTGCACTCAGTTGGTCGCTATATCGCATTTTGGAAGAAATGGGGTATACAGGGTCGAGGATGAGAAAATCCTCTTGGTGCACTTCAAATGCAATATCGTCTCCTATCTCCTCTTCTTTCGCGTTTTGAGTGAAATAGTCGAAATTGAACAAAAAACTTAACCAAAAAACGTTTAGCGTATGATTTAAACGTTGGTGCACTCAGTTGGTCGCTATATCGCATTTTGGAAGAAATGGGGTATACAGGGTCGAGGATGAGAAAAACCTCTTGGTGCACTTCAAATGCAATATCGTCTACTATCTCCTCTTCCTTAGCGTTTTGTGTGAAATCGACGAAATTGAACAAAAAACTTAACCAAAAAACGTTTAGCGTATGATTTAAACGTTGGTGCACTCAGTTGGTCGCTATATCGCATTTTGGAAGAAATGGTTTATACAGGGTCGAGGATGAGAAAACCCTCTTGGTGCACTTCAAATGCAATGTCGTCTCCTATCTCCTCTTCCTTAGCGTTTTGAGTGAAATAGACGAAATTGAACAAAAAACTTAACCAAAAAACGTTTAGCGTTTGATTTAAACGTTGGTGCACTCAGTTGGTCGCTATATCGCATTTTGGAAAAAATGGGGTATACAGGGTCGAGGATGAGAAAAACCTCTTGGTGCACTTCAAATGCAATATCGTCTCCTATCTCCTCTTCTTAGCGTTTTGAGTGAAATAGACGAAATCGAACAAAAAACTTAACCAAAAAACGTTTAGCGTATGATTTAAAAGTTGGTGCACTCAGCTAGACGCTTTATCGCATTTTGGAAGAAATGGGGTACACAGGGTCGAGGATGAGAAAAACCTCTTGGTGCACTTCAAATGCAATATTGTCTCCTATCTCCTCTTCCTTCGCGTTTTGAGTCAAATCGACGAAATTGAACAAAAAACTTAACCAAAAAACGTTTAGCGTATGATTTAAACGTTGGTGCACTCAGTTGGTCGCTATATCGCATTTTGGAAAAAATGGGGTATACAGGGTCGAGGATGAGAAAAACCTCTTGGTGCACTTCAAATGCAATATCGTCTCCTATCTCCTCTTCTTAGCGTTTTGAGTGAAATAGACGAAATTGAACAAAAAAATTAACCAAAAAACGTTTAGGGTATGATTTAAAAGTTGGTGCACTCAGTTGGTCGCTATATCGCATTTTGGAAGAAATGGGGTATACAGGGTCGAGGATGAGAAAAACCTCTTGGTGCACTTCAAATGCAATATCGTTTCATATCTCCTCTTCATTAGCGTTTTGAGTGAAATAGACGAAATTGAACAAAAAACTTAACCAAAAAACGTTTAGCGTATGATTTAAACGTTGGTGCACTCAGTTGGTCGCTATATCGCATTTTGGAAGAAATGGGGTATACAGGGTCGAGGATGAGAAAAACCTCTTGGTGCACTTCAAATGCAATATCGTCTCCTATCTCCTCTTCCTTCGCGTTTTGAGTGAAATAGACGAAATTGAACAAAAAACTTAACCAAAAAACGTTTAGCGTATGATTTAAACGTTGGTGCACTCAGTTGGTCGCTATATCGCATTTTGGAAGAAATGGGGTATACAGGGTCGAGGATGAGAAAAACCTCTTGGTGCACTTCAAATGCAATATCGTCTCCTATCTCCTCTTCCTTCGCGTTTTGAGTGAAATAGACGAAATTGAACAAAAAACTTAACCAAAAAACGTTTAGGGTATGATTTAAAAGTTGGTGCACTCAGTTGGTCGCTATATCGCATTTTGGAAGAAATGGGGTATACAGGGTCGAGGATGAGAAAAACCTCTTGGTGCACTTCAAATGCAATATCGTTTCATATCTCCTCTTCATTAGCGTTTTGAGTGAAATAGACGAAATTGAACAAAAAACTTAACCAAAAAACGTTTAGCGTATGATTTAAACGTTGGTGCACTCAGTTGGTCGCTATATCGCATTTTGGAAAAAATGGGGTATACAGGGTCGAGGATGAGAAAAACCTCTTGGTGCACTTCAAATGCAATATCGTCTCGTATCTCCTCTTCATTAGCGTTTTGAGTGAAATAGACGAAATTGAACAAAAAACTTAACCAAAAAACGTTTAGCGTATGATTTAAAAGTTGGTGCACTCAGTTGGTCGCTATATCGCATTTTGGAAGAAATGGGGTATACAGGGTCGAGGATGAGAAAAACCTCTTGGTGCACTTCAAATGCAATATCGTCTCGTATCTCCTCTTCCTTAGCGTTTTGAGTGAAATCGACGAAATTGAACAAAAAACTTAACCAAAAAACGTTTAGCGTATGATTTAAAAGTTGGTGCACTCAGTTGGTCGCTATATCGCATTTTGGAAGAAATGGGGTATACAGGGTCGAGGATGAGAAAAACCTCTTGGTGCACTTCAAATGCAATATCGTCTCGTATCTCCTCTTCATTAGCGTTTTGAGTGAAATAGACGAAATTGAACAAAAAACTTAACCAAAAAACGTTTAGCGTATGATTTAAACGTTGGTGCACTCAGTTGGTCGCTATATCGCATTTTGGAAAAAATGGGGTATACAGGGTCGAGGATGAGAAAAACCTCTTGGTGCACTTCAAATGCAATATCGTCTCGTATCTCCTCTTCATTAGCGTTTTGAGTGAAATAGACGAAATTGAACAAAAAACTTAACCAAAAAACGTTTAGCGTATGATTTAAAAGTTGGTGCACTCAGTTGGTCGCTATATCGCATTTTGGAAGAAATGGGGTATACAGGGTCGAGGATGAGAAAAACCTCTTGGTGCACTTCAAATGCAATATCGTCTCGTATCTCCTCTTCATTAGCGTTTTGAGTGAAATAGACGAAATTGAACAAAAAACTTAACCAAAAAACGTTTAGCGTATGATTTAAACGTTGGTGCACTCAGTTGGTCGCTATATCGCATTTTGGAAGAAATGGGGTATACAGGGTCGAGGATGAGAAAAACCTCTTGGTGCACTTCAAATGCAATATCGTCTCCTATCTCCTCTTCCTTCGCGTTTTGAGTGAAATAGACGAAATCGAACAAAAAACTTAACCAAAAAACGTTTAGCGTATGATTTAAACGTTGGTGCACTCAGTTGGTCTCTATATCACATTTTGGAAGAAATGGGGTATACAGGGTCGAGGATGAGAAAAACCTCTTGGTGCACTTCAAATGCAATATCGTCTCCTATCTCCTCTTCCTTAGTGTTTTGAGTGAAATAGACGAAATTGAACAAAAAACTTAACCAAAAAACGTTTAGCGTATGATTTAAACGTTGGTGCACTCAGTTGGTCGCTATATCGCATTTTGGAAGAAATGGGGTATACAGGGTCGAGGATGCGAAAAACCTCTTGGTGCACTTCAAATGCAATATCGTCTCCTATCTCCTCTTCCTTCGCGTTTTGAGTGAAATAGACGAAATCGAACAAAAAACTTAACCAATAAACGTTTAGCGTATGATTTAAACGTTGGTGTACTCAGTTGGTCGCTATATCGCATTTTGGAAGAAATGGGGTATACAGGGTCGAGGATGAGAAAATCCTCTTGGTGCACTTCAAATGCAATATCGTCTCCTATCTCCTCTTCTTTCGCGTTTTGAGTGAAATAGTCGAAATTGAACAAAAAACTTAACCAAAAAACGTTTAGCGTATGATTTAAACGTTGGTGCACTCAGTTGGTCGCTATATCGCATTTTGGAAGAAATGGGGTATACAGGGTCGAGGATGAGAAAAACCTCTTGGTGCACTTCAAATGCAATATCGTCTACTATCTCCTCTTCCTTAGCGTTTTGTGTGAAATCGACGAAATTGAACAAAAAACTTAACCAAAAAACGTTTAGCGTATGATTTAAACGTTGGTGCACTCAGTTGGTCGCTATATCGCATTTTGGAAGAAATGGTTTATACAGGGTCGAGGATGAGAAAACCCTCTTGGTGCACTTCAAATGCAATGTCGTCTCCTATCTCCTCTTCCTTAGCGTTTTGAGTGAAATAGACGAAATTGAACAAAAAACTTAACCAAAAAACGTTTAGCGTTTGATTTAAACGTTGGTGCACTCAGTTGGTCGCTATATCGCATTTTGGAAAAAATGGGGTATACAGGGTCGAGGATGAGAAAAACCTCTTGGTGCACTTCAAATGCAATATCGTCTCCTATCTCCTCTTCTTAGCGTTTTGAGTGAAATAGACGAAATCGAACAAAAAACTTAACCAAAAAACGTTTAGCGTATGATTTAAAAGTTGGTGCACTCAGCTAGACGCTTTATCGCATTTTGGAAGAAATGGGGTACACAGGGTCGAGGATGAGAAAAACCTCTTGGTGCACTTCAAATGCAATATTGTCTCCTATCTCCTCTTCCTTCGCGTTTTGAGTCAAATCGACGAAATTGAACAAAAAACTTAACCAAAAAACGTTTAGCGTATGATTTAAACGTTGGTGCACTCAGTTGGTCGCTATATCGCATTTTGGAAAAAATGGGGTATACAGGGTCGAGGATGAGAAAAACCTCTTGGTGCACTTCAAATGCAATATCGTCTCCTATCTCCTCTTCTTAGCGTTTTGAGTGAAATAGACGAAATTGAACAAAAAACTTAACCAAAAAACGTTTAGGGTATGATTTAAAAGTTGGTGCACTCAGTTGGTCGCTATATCGCATTTTGGAAGAAATGGGGTATACAGGGTCGAGGATGAGAAAAACCTCTTGGTGCACTTCAAATGCAATATCGTTTCATATCTCCTCTTCATTAGCGTTTTGAGTGAAATAGACGAAATTGAACAAAAAACTTAACCAAAAAACGTTTAGCGTATGATTTAAACGTTGGTGCACTCAGTTGGTCGCTATATCGCATTTTGGAAGAAATGGGGTATACAGGGTCGAGGATGAGAAAAACCTCTTGGTGCACTTCAAATGCAATATCGTCTCCTATCTCCTCTTCCTTCGCGTTTTGAGTGAAATAGACGAAATTGAACAAAAAACTTAACCAAAAAACGTTTAGCGTATGATTTAAACGTTGGTGCACTCAGTTGGTCGCTATATCGCATTTTGGAAGAAATGGGGTATACAGGGTCGAGGATGAGAAAAACCTCTTGGTGCACTTCAAATGCAATATCGTCTCCTATCTCCTCTTCCTTCGCGTTTTGAGTGAAATAGACGAAATTGAACAAAAAACTTAACCAAAAAACGTTTAGGGTATGATTTAAAAGTTGGTGCACTCAGTTGGTCGCTATATCGCATTTTGGAAGAAATGGGGTATACAGGGTCGAGGATGAGAAAAACCTCTTGGTGCACTTCAAATGCAATATCGTCTCGTATCTCCTCTTCATTAGCGTTTTGAGTGAAATAGACGAAATTGAACAAAAAACTTAACCAAAAAACGTTTAGCGTATGATTTAAACGTTGGTGCACTCAGTTGGTCGCTATATCGCATTTTGGAAGAAATGGGGTATACAGGGTCGAGGATGAGAAAAACCTCTTGGTGCACTTCAAATGCAATATCGTTTCATATCTCCTCTTCATTAGCGTTTTGAGTGAAATTAACGAAATTGAACAAAAAACTTAACCAAAAAACGTTTAGCGTATGATTTAAACGTTGGTGCACTCAGTTGGTCGCTATATCGCATTTTGGAAAAAATGGGGTATACAGGGTCGAGGATGAGAAAAACCTCTTGGTGCACTTCAAATGCAATATCGTCTCGTATCTCCTCTTCATTAGCGTTTTGAGTGAAATAGACGAAATTGAACAAAAAACTTAACCAAAAAACGTTTAGCGTATGATTTAAAAGTTGGTGCACTCAGTTGGTCGCTATATCGCATTTTGGAAGAAATGGGGTATACAGGGTCGAGGATGAGAAAAACCTCTTGGTGCACTTCAAATGCAATATCGTCTCGTATCTCCTCTTCATTAGCGTTTTGAGTGAAATAGACGAAATTGAACAAAAAACTTAACCAAAAAACGTTTAGCGTATGATTTAAACGTTGGTGCACTCAGTTGGTCGCTATATCGCATTTTGGAAGAAATGGGGTATACAGGGTCGAGGATGAGAAAAACCTCTTGGTGCACTTCAAATGCAATATCGTCTCCTATCTCCTCTTCCTTCGCGTTTTGAGTGAAATAGACGAAATCGAACAAAAAACTTAACAAAAAAACGTTTAGCGTATGATTTAAACGTTGGTGCACTCAGTTGGTCGCTATATCACATTTTGGAAGAAATGGGGTATACAGGGTCGAGGATGAGAAAAACCTCTTGGTGCACTTCAAATGCAATATCGTCTCCTATCTCCTCTTCCTTCGCGTTTTGAGTGAAATAGACGAAATTGAACAAAAAACTTAACCAAAGAACGTTTAGCGTATGATTTAAACGTTCTTGCACTCAGTTGGTCGCTATATCGCATTTTGGAAAAAATGGGGTATACAGGGTCGAGGATGAGAAAAACCTCTTGGTGCACTTCAAATGCAATATCGTCTCGTATCTCCTCTTCATTAGCGTTTTGAGTGAAATAGACGAAATTGAACAAAAAACTTAACCAAAAAACGTTTAGCGTATGATTTAAAAGTTGGTGCACTCAGTTGGTCGCTATATCGCATTTTGGAAGAAATGGGGTATACAGGGTCGAGGATGAGAAAAACCTCTTGGTGCACTTCAAATGCAATATCGTCTCGTATCTCCTCTTCATTAGCGTTTTGAGTGAAATAGACGAAATTGAACAAAAAACTTAACCAAAAAACGTTTAGCGTATGATTTAAACGTTGGTGCACTCAGTTGGTCGCTATATCGCATTTTGGAAGAAATGGGGTATACAGGGTCGAGGATGAGAAAAACCTCTTGGTGCACTTCAAATGCAATATCGTCTCCTATCTCCTCTTCCTTCGCGTTTTGAGTGAAATAGACGAAATCGAACAAAAAACTTAACCAAAAAACGTTTAGCGTATGATTTAAACGTTGGTGCACTCAGTTGGTCTCTATATCACATTTTGGAAGAAATGGGGTATACAGGGTCGAGGATGAGAAAAACCTCTTGGTGCACTTCAAATGCAATATCGTCTCCTATCTCCTCTTCCTTAGTGTTTTGAGTGAAATAGACGAAATTGAACAAAAAACTTAACCAAAAAACGTTTAGCGTATGATTTAAACGTTGGTGCACTCAGTTGGTCGCTATATCGCATTTTGGAAGAAATGGGGTATACAGGGTCGAGGATGCGAAAAACCTCTTGGTGCACTTCAAATGCAATATCGTCTCCTATCTCCTCTTCCTTCGCGTTTTGAGTGAAACAGACGAAATCGAACAAAAAACTTAACCAATAAACGTTTAGCGTATGATTTAAACGTTGGTGTACTCAGTTGGTCGCTATATCGCATTTTGGAAGAAATGGGGTATACAGGGTCGAGGATGAGAAAAACCTCTTGGTGCACTTCAAATGCAATATCGTCTCCTATCTCCTCTTCCTTCGCGTTTTGAGTGAAATAGACGAAATTGAACAAAAAACTTAACCAAAAAACGTTTAGCGTATGATTTAAACGTTGGTGCACTCAGTTGGTCGCTATATCGCATTTTGGAAGAAATGGGGTATACAGGGTCGAGGATGAGAAAATCCTCTTGGTGCACTTCAAATGCAATATCGTCTCCTATCTCCTCTTCCTTAGCGTTTTGAGTGAAATAGACGAAATTGAACAAAAAACTTAACGAAAAAACGTTTAGCGTATGATTTAAACGTTGGTGCACTCAGTTGGTCGCTATATCGCATTTTGGAAGAAATGGGGTATACAGGGTCGAGGATGAGAGAAACCTCTTGGTGCACTTCAAATGCAATATCGTCTCCTATCTCCTCTTCCTTAGCGTTTTGAATCAAATCGACGAAACTGAACAAAAAACTTAACCAAAAAACGTTTAGCGTTTGATTTAAACGTTGGTGCACTCAGTTGGTCGCTATATCGCATTTTGGAAGAAATGGGGTATACAGGGTCGAGGATGAGAAAATCCTCTTGGTGCACTTCAAATGCAATATCGTCTCCTATCTCCTCTTCTTTCGCGTTTTGAGTGAAATAGTCGAAATTGAACAAAAAACTTAACCAAAAAACGTTTAGCGTATGATTTAAACGTTGGTGCACTCAGTTGGTCGCTATATCGCATTTTGGAAGAAATGGGGTATACAGGGTCGAGGATGAGAAAAACCTCTTGGTGCACTTCAAATGCAATATCGTCTACTATCTCCTCTTCCTTAGCGTTTTGTGTGAAATCGACGAAATTGAACAAAAAACTTAACCAAAAAACGTTTAGCGTATGATTTAAACGTTGGTGCACTCAGTTGGTCGCTATATCGCATTTTGGAAGAAATGGTTTATACAGGGTCGAGGATGAGAAAACCCTCTTGGTGCACTTCAAATGCAATGTCGTCTCCTATCTCCTCTTCCTTAGCGTTTTGAGTGAAATAGACGAAATTGAACAAAAAACTTAACCAAAAAACGTTTAGCGTTTGATTTAAACGTTGGTGCACTCAGTTGGTCGCTATATCGCATTTTGGAAGAAATGGGGTATACAGGGTCGAGGATGAGAAAATCCTCTTGGTGCACTTCAAATGCAATATCGTCTCCTATCTCCTCTTCTTTCGCGTTTTGAGTGAAATAGTCGAAATTGAACAAAAAACTTAACCAAAAAACGTTTAGCGTATGATTTAAACGTTGGTGCACTCAGTTGGTCGCTATATCGCATTTTGGAAGAAATGGGGTATACAGGGTCGAGGATGAGAAAATCCTCTTGGTGCACTTCAAATGCAATATCGTCTCCTATCTCCTCTTCCTTAGCGTTTTGAGTGAAATAGACGAAATTGAACAAAAAACTTAACCAAAGAACGTTTAGCGTATGATTTAAACGTTGGTGCACTCAGTTGGTCGCTATATCGCATTTTGGAAGAAATGGGGGTCGAGGATGAGAGAAACCTCTTGGTGCACTTCAAATGCAATATCGTCTCCTATCTCCTCTTCCTTAGCGTTTTGAGTGAAATAGACGAAATTGAACAAAAAACTTAACCAAAAAACGTTTAGCGTATGATTTAAACGTTGGTGCACTCAGTTGGTCGCTATATCGCATTTTGAAAGAAATGGGGTATACAGGGTCGAGGATGAGAAAACCCTCTTGGTGCACTTCAAATGCAATGTCGTCTCCTATCTCCTCTTCCTTCGCGTTTTGAGTCAAATCGACGAAATTGAACAAAAAACTTAACTAAAAAACGTTTAGCGTATGATTTAAACGTTGGTGCACTCAGTTGGTCGCTATATCGCATTTTGGAAGAAATTGGGTATACAGGGTCGAGGATGAGAAAAACCTCTTGGTGCACTTCAAATGCAATATCGTCTCCTACCTCCTCTTCCTTAGCGTTTTGAGTGAAATAGACGAAATTGAACAAAAAACTTAACCCAAAAACGTTTAGCGTATGATTTAAACGTTGGTGCACTCAGTTGGTCGCTATATCGCATTTTGAAAGAAATGGGGTATACAGGGTCGAGGATGAGAAAACCCTCTTGGTGCACTTCAAATGCAATGTCGTCTCCTGTCTCCTTTTCCTTCGCGTTTTGAGTCAAATCGACGAAATTGAACAAAAAACTTAACCCAAAAACGTTTAGCGTATGATTTAAACGTTGGTGCACTCAGTTGGTCGCTATATCGCATTTTGGAATAAATGGGGTATACAGGGTCGAGGATGAGAAAAACCTCTTGGTGCACTTCAAATGCAATATCTTCTCCTATCTCCTCTTCCTTAGCGTTTTGAGTGAAATAGACGAAATTGAACAAAAAACTTAACCAGAAAACGTTTAGCGTATGATTTAAACGTTGGTGCACTCAGTTGGTCGCTATATCGCATTTTGGAAGAAATGGGGTATACAGGGTCGAGGATGAGAGAAACCTCTTGGTGCACTTCAAATGCAATATCGTCTCCTATCTCCTCTTCCTTAGTGTTTTGAGTGAAATAGACGAAATTGAACAAAAAACTTAACCCAAAAACGTTTAGCGTATGATTTAAACTTTGGTGCACTCAGTTGGTGGCTATATCGCATTTTGGAAGAAATGGGGGTCGAGGATGAGAGAAACCTCTTGGTGCACTTCAAATGCAATATTGTCTCGTATCTCCTCTTCATTAGCGTTTTGAGTGAAATAGACGAAACTGAACAAAAAACTTAACCAGAAAACGTTTAGCGTATGATTTAAACGTTGGTGCACTCAGTTGGTCGCTATATCGCATTTTGGAAGAAATGGGGTATACAGGGTCGAGGATGAGAGAAACCTCTTGGTGCACTTCAAATGCAATATCGTCTCCTATCTCCTCTTCCTTAGTGTTTTGAGTGAAATAGACGAAATTGAACAAAAAACTTAACCCAAAAACGTTTAGCGTATGATTTAAACGTTGGTGCACTCAGTTGGTCGCTATATCGCATTTTGGAAGAAATGGGGTATACAGGGTCGAGGATGAGAAAAACCTCTTGGTGCACTTCAAATGCAATATCGTCTCCTATCTCCTCTTCCTTAGTGTTTTGAGTGAAATAGACGAAATTGAACAAAAAACTTAACCCAAAAACGTTTAGCGTATGATTTAAACGTTGGTGCACTCAGTTGGTCGCTATATCGCATTTTGGAATAAATGGGGTATACAGGGTCGAGGATGAGAAAAACCTCTTGGTGCACTTCAAATGCAATATCTTCTCCTATCTCCTCTTCCTTAGCGTTTTGAGTGAAACAGACGAAATTGAACAAAAAACTTAACCAAAAAACGTTTAGCGTATGATTTAAACGTTGGTGCATTCAGTTGGTCGCTATATCGTATTTTGGAAGAAATGGGGTATACAGGGTCGAGGATGAGAAAAACCTCTTGGTGCACTTTAAATGCAATATCGTCTCCTATCTCCTCTTCCTTAGCGTTTTGAGTCAAATCGACGAAATGGAACAAAAAACTTAACCGAAAAACGTTTAGCGTATGATTTAAACGTTGTTGCACTCAGTTAGTCGCTATATCGCATCTTGGAAGGAATGGGGTATACAGGGCCGAGGATGAGAAAAACCTCTTGGTGCACTTCAAATGGAATATTGTCTCCTATCTCCTCTTCCTTCGCGTTTTGAGTGAAATAGACGAAATTGAACAAAAAACTTAACCAAAAAACGTTTAGCGTATGATTTAAACGTTGGTGCACTCAGTTGGTCGCTATATCGCATTTTGGAAGAAATGGGGTATACAGGGCCGAGGATGAGAAAAACCTCTTGGTGCACTTCAAATGGAATATCGTCTCCTATCTCCTCTTCCTTCGCGTTTTGAGTGAAATAGACGAAATTGAACAAAAAACTTAACCAAAAAACGTTTAGCGTATGATTTAAACGTTGGTGCACTCAGTTGGTCGCTATATCGCATCTTGGAAGGAATGGGGTATACAGGGCCGAGGATGAGAAAAACCTCTTGGTGCACTTCAAATGGAATATCGTCTCCTATCTCCTCTTCCTTCGCGTTTTGAGTGAAATAGACGAAATTGAACAAAAAACTTAACCAAAAAACGTTTAGCTTATGATTTAAACGTTGGTGCACTCAGTTGGTCGCTATATCGCATCTTGGAAGGAATGGGGTATACAGGGCCGAGGATGAGAAAAACCTCTTGGTGCACTTCAAATGGAATATCGTCTCCTATCTCCTCTTCCTTCGCGTTTTGAGTGAAATAGACGAAATTGAACAAAAAACTTAACCAAAAAACGTTTAGCGTATGATTTAAACGTTGGTGCACTCAGTTGGTCGCTATATCGCATTTTGGAAGGAATGGGGTATACAGGGCCGAGGATGAGAAAAACCTCTTGGTGCACTTCAAATGCAATATCTTCTCCTATCTCCTCTTCCTTAGCGTTTTGAGTCAAATCGACGAAATGGAACAAAAAACTTAACCGAAAAACGTTTAGCGTATGATTTAAACGTTGTTGCACTCAGTTAGTCGCTATATCGCATCTTGGAAGGAATGGGGTATACAGGGCCGAGGATGAGAAAAACCTCTTGGTGCACTTCAAATGGAATATCGTCTCCTATCTCCTCTTCCTTCGCGTTTTGAGTGAAATAGACGAAATTGAACAAAAAACTTAACCAAAAAACGTTTAGCGTATGATTTAAACGTTGGTGCACTCAGTTGGTCGCTATATCGCATTTTGGAAGAAATGGGGTATACAGGGCCGAGGATGAGAAAAACCTCTTGGTGCACTTCAAATGGAATATCGTCTCCTATCTCCTCTTCCTTCGCGTTTTGAGTGAAATAGACGAAATTGAACAAAAAACTTAACCAAAAAACGTTTAGCGTATGATTTAAACGTTGGTGCACTCAGTTGGTCGCTATATCGCATTTTGGAAGGAATGGGGTATACAGGGCCGAGGATGAGAAAACCCTCTTGGTGCACTTCAAATGCAATGTCGTCTCCTATCTCCTCTCCTTCGCGTTTTGAGTCAAATCGACGAAATTGAACAAAAAACTTAACCCAAAAACGTTTAGCGTATGATTTAAACGTTGGTGCACTCAGTTGGTCGCTATATCGCATTTTGGAAGAAATTGGGTATACAGGGTCGAGGATGAGAAAAACCTCTTGGTGCACTTCAAATGCAATATCGTCTCCTATCTCCTCTTCCTTAGCGTTTTGAGTGAAATAGACGAAATTGAACAAAAAACTTAACCAAAAAACGTTTAGCGTATGATTTAAACGTTGGTGCACTCAGTTGGTCGCTATATCGCATTTTGGAAGAAATGGGGTATACAGGGTCGAGGATGAGAAAAACCTCTTGGTGCACTTCAAATGCAATATCGTCTCCTATCTCCTCTTCCTTAGCGTTTTGAGTGAAATAGACGAAATTGAACAAAAAACTTAACCAAAAAACGTTTAGCGTATGATTTAAAAGTTGGTGCACTCAGTTGGTCGCTATATCGCATTTTGGAAGGAATGGGGTATACAGGGCCGAGGATGAGAAAACCCTCTTGGTGCACTTCAAATGCAATGTCGTCTCCTATCTCCTCTTCCTTCGCGTTTTGAGTCAAATCGACGAAATTGAACAAAAAACTTAACCAAGAAACGTTTAGCGTATGATTTAAACGTTGGTGCACTCAGTTGGTCGCTATATCGCATTTTGGAAGAAATGGGGGTCGAGGATGAGAGAAACCTCTTGGTGCACTTCAAATGCAATATCGCCTCCTATCTCCTCTTCCTTAGCGTTTTGAGTGAAATAGACGAAATTGAACAAAAAACTTAACCCAAAAACGTGTAGCGTATGATTTAAACGTTGGTGCACTCAGTTGGTCGCTATATCGCATTTTGGAAGAAATGGGGTATACAGGGTCGAGTATGAGAAAAACCTCTTGGTGCACTTCAAATGCAATATCGTCTCCTATCTCCTCTTCCTTCGCGTTTTGAGTGAAATAGACGAAATTGAACAAAAAACTTAACCCAAAAACGTTTAGCGTATGATTTAAACGTTGGTGCACTCAGTTGGTCGCTATATCGCATTTTGGAAGGAATGGGGTATACAGGGCCGAGGATGAGAAAACCCTCCTGGTGCACTTCAAATGCAATATCGTCTCCTATCTCCTCTTCCTTCGCGTTTTGAGTCAAATCGACGAAATTGAACAAAAAACTTAACCAAAAAACGTTTAGCGTATGATTTAAACGTTGGTGCACTCAGTTGGTCGCTATATCGCATTTTGGAAGAAATGGGGTATACAGGGTCGAGGATGAGAAAAACCTCCTGGTGCACTTCAAATGCAATATCGTCTCCTATCTCCTCTTCCTTAGCGTTTTGAGTGAAATAGACGAAATTGAACAAAAAACTTAACCAAAGAACGTTTAGCGTATGATTTAAACGTTGGTGCACTCAGTTGGTCGCTATATCGCATTTTGAAAGAAATGGGGTATACAGGGTCGAGGATGAGAAAACCCTCTTGGTGCACTTCAAATGCAATGTCGTCTCCTATCTCCTCTTCCTTCGCGTTTTGAGTCAAATCGACGAAATTGAACAAAAAACTTAACTAAAAAACGTTTAGCGTATGATTTAAACGTTGGTGCACTCAGTTGGTCGCTATATCGCATTTTGGAAGAAATTGGGTATACAGGGTCGAGGATGAGAAAAACCTCTTGGTGCACTTCAAATGCAATATCGTCTCCTACCTCCTCTTCCTTAGCGTTTTGAGTGAAATAGACGAAGTTGAACAAAAAACTTAACCCAAAAACGTTTGGCGTATGATTTAAACGTTGGTGCACTCAGTTGGTCGCTATATCGCATTTTGAAAGAAATGGGGTATACAGGGTCGAGGATGAGAAAACCCTCTTGGTGCACTTCAAATGCAATGTCGTCTCCTATCTCCTCTTCCTTCGCGTTTTGAGTCAAATCGACGAAATTGAACAAAAAACTTAACCAAGAAACGTTTAGCGTATGATTTAAACGTTGGTGCACTCAGTTGGTCGCTATATCGCATTTTGGAAGAAATGGGGTATACAGGGTCGAGGATGAGAAAAACCTCTTGGTGCACTTCAAATGCAATATCGTCTCCTATCTCCTCTTCCTTCGCGTTTTGAGTGAAATAGACGAAATTGAACAAAAAACTTAACCAAAAAACGTTTAGCGTATGATTTAAACGTTGGTGCACTCAGTTGGTCGCTATATCGCATTTTGAAAGAAATGGGGTATACAGGGTCGAGGATGAGAAAACCCTCTTGGTGCACTTCAAATGCAATGTCGTCTCCTATCTCCTCTTCCTTCGCGTTTTGAGTCAAATCGACGAAATTGAACAAAAAACTTAACCAAAAAACGTTTAGCGTATGATTTAAACGTTGGTGCACTCAGTTGGTCGCTATATCGCATTTTGGAAGGAATGGGGTATACAGGGCCGAGGATGAGAAAACCCTCTTGGTGCACTTCAAATGCAATGTCGTCTCCTATCTCCTCTTCCTTCGCGTTTTGAGTCAAATCGACGAAATTGAACAAAAAACTTAACCAAGAAACGTTTAGCGTATGATTTAAACGTTGGTGCACTCAGTTGGTCGCTATATCGCATTTTGAAAGAAATGGGGTATACAGGGTCGAGGATGAGAAAACCCTCTTGGTGCACTTCAAATGCAATGTCGTCTCCTATCTCCTCTTCCTTCGCGTTTTGAGTCAAATCGACGAAATTGAACAAAAAACTTAACTAAAAAACGTTTAGCGTATGATTTAAACGTTGGTGCACTCAGTTGGTCGCTATATCGCATTTTGGAAGAAATTGGGTATACAGGGTCGAGGATGAGAAAAACCTCTTGGTGCACTTCAAATGCAATATCGTCTCCTACCTCCTCTTCCTTAGCGTTTTGAGTGAAATAGACGAAGTTGAACAAAAAACTTAACCCAAAAACGTTTGGCGTATGATTTAAACGTTGGTGCACTCAGTTGGTCGCTATATCGCATTTTGAAAGAAATGGGGTATACAGGGTCGAGGATGAGAAAACCCTCTTGGTGCACTTCAAATGCAATGTCGTCTCCTATCTCCTCTTCCTTCGCGTTTTGAGTGAAATAGACGAAATTGAACAAAAAACTTAACCAAAAAACGTTTAGCGTATGATTTAAACGTTGGTGCATTCAGTTGGTCGCTATATCGTATTTTGGAAGAAATGGGGTATACAGGGTCGAGGATGAGAAAAACCTCTTGGTGCACTTCAAATGGAATATCGTCTCCTATCTCCTCTTCCTTCGCGTTTTGAGTCAAATCGACGAAATTGAACAAAAAACTTAACCCAAAAACGTTTAGCGTATGATTTAAACGTTGGTGCACTCAGTTGGTCGCTATATCGCATTTTGGAAGAAATGGGGTATACAGGGTCGAGGATGAGAAAAACCTCTTGGTGCACTTCAAATGCAATATCGTCTCCTATCTCCTCTTCCTTAGCGTTTTGAGTGAAATAGACGAAATTGAACAAAAAACTTAACCGATAAACCTTTAGCGTATGATTTAAACGTTGGTGCACTCAGTTGGTCGCTATATCGCATTTTGGAAGAAATGGGGTATACAGGGTCGAGGATGAGAAAAACCTCTTGGTGCACTTCAAATGCAATGTCGTCTCCTTCTCCTCTTCCTTCGCGTTTTGAGTCAAATCGACGAAATTGAACAAAAAACTTAACCAAAAAACGTTTAGCGTATGATTTAAACGTTGGTGCACTCAGTTGGTCGCTATATCGCATTTTGGAAGAAATGGGGTATACAGGGTCGAGGATGAGAAAACCCTCTTGGTGCACTTCAAATGCAATGTCGTCTCCTATCTCCTCTTCCTTCGCGTTTTGAGTCAAATCGACGAAATTGAACAAAAAACTTAACCGAAAAACGTTTAGCGTATGATTTAAACGTTGGCGCACTCAGCTGGTCGCTATATCGCATTTTGGAAGAAATGGGGTATACAGGGCCGAGGATGAGAAAAACCTCTTGGTGCACTTCAAATGCAATATCGTCTCCTATCTCCTCTTCCTTCGCGTTTTGAGTGAAATAGACGAAATTGAACAAAAAACTTAACCCAAAAACGTTAAGCGTATGATTTAAACGTTGGTGCACTCAGTTGGTCGCTATATTGCATTTTGGAAGAAATGGGGTATACAGGGTCGAGGATGAGAAAAACCTCTTGGTGCACTTCAAATGCAATATCGTCTCCTATCTCCTCTTCCTTAGCGTTTTGAGTGAAATAGACGAAATTGAACAAAAAACTTAACCAAAAAACGTTTAGCGTATGATTTAAACGTTGGTGCACTCAGTTGGTCGCTATATCGCATTTTGGAAGAAATGGGGTATACAGGGTCGAGGATGAGAAAACCCTCTTGGTGCACTTCAAATGCAATGTCGTCTCCTATCTCCTCTTCCTTCGCGTTTTGAGTCAAATCGACGAAATTGAACAAAAAACTTAACCAAAAAACGTTTAGCGTATGATTTAAACGTTGGTGCACTCAGTTGGTCGCTATATCGCATTTTGGAAGAAATGGGGTATACAGGGTCGAGGATGAGAAAACCCTCTTGGTGCACTTCAAATGCAATGTCGTCTCCTATCTCCTCTTCCTTCGCGTTTTGAGTCAAATCGACGAAATTGAACAAAAAACTTAACCGAAAAACGTTTAGCGTATGATTTAAACGTTGGTGCACTCAGCTGGTCGCTATATCGCATTTTGGAAGAAATGGGGTATACAGGGCCGAGGTTGAGAAAAACCTCTTGGTGCACTTCAAATGCAATATCGTCTCCTATCTCCTCTTCCTTCGCGTTTTGAGTGAAATAGACGAAATTGAACAAAAAACTTAACCCAAAAACGTTAAGCGTATGATTTAAACGTTGGTGCACTCAGTTGGTCGCTATATCGCATTTTGGAAGAAATGGGGTATACAGGGTCGAGGATGAGAAAACCCTCTTGGTGCACTTCAAATGCAATGTCGTCTCCTATCTCCTCTTTCTTCGCGTTTTGAGTCAAATCGACGAAATTGAACAAAAAACTTAACCAAAAACGTTTAGCGTATGATTTAAACGTTGGTGCACTCAGTTGGTCGCTATATCGCATTTTGGAAGAAATGGGGTATACAGGGTCGAGGATGAGAAAACCCTCTTGGTGCACTTCAAATGCAATGTCGTCTCCTATCTCCTCTTCCTTCGCGTTTTGAGTCAAATCGACGAAATTGAACAAAAAACTTAACCAAAAAACGTTTAGCGTATGATTTAAACGTTGGTGCACTCAGTTGGTCGCTATATCGCATTTTGGAAGAAATGGGGTATACAGGGTCGAGGATGAGAAAATCCTCTTGGTGCACTTCAAATGCAATATCGTCTCCTATCTTCTCTTTCTTAGCGTTTTGAGTGAAATAGACGAAATTGAACAAAAAACTTAACCAAAAAACGTTTAGCGTATGATTTAAACGTTGGTGCACTCAGTTGGTCGCTATATCGCATTTTGGAAGAAATGGGGTATACAGGGTCGAGGATGAGAAAACCCTCTTGGTGCACTTCAAATGCAATGTCGTCTCCTATCTCCTCTTCCTTCGCGTTTTGAGTCAAATCGACGAAATTGAACAAAAAACTTAACCAAAAAACGTTTAGCGTATGATTTAAACGTTGGTGCACTCAGTTGGTCGCTATATCGCATTTTGGAAGAAATGGGGTATACAGGGTCGAGGATGAGAAAAACCTCTTGGTGCACTTCAAATGGAATATCGTCTCCTATCTCCTCTTCCTTCGCGTTTTGAGTCAAATCGACGAAATTGAACAAAAAACTTAACCCAAAAACGTTTAGCGTATGATTTAAACGTTGGTGCACTCAGTTGGTCGCTATATCGCATTTTGGAAGAAATGGGGTATACAGGGTCGAGGATGAGGAAATCCTCTTGGTGCTCTTCAAATGCAATATCGTCTCCTATCTCCTCTTCCTTCGCGTTTTGAGTGAAATAGACGAAATTGAACAAAAAACTTAACCCAAAAACGTTTAGCGTATGATTTAAACGTTGGTGCACTCAGTTGGTCGCTATATCGCATTTTGGAAGAAATGGGGTATACAGGGTCGAGGATGAGAAAAACCTCTTGGTGCACTTCAAATGCAATATCGTCTCCTATCTCCTCTTCCTTCGCGTTTTGAGTGAAATAGACGAAATTGAACAAAAAACTTAACCCAAAAACGTTTAGCGTATGATTTAAACGTTGGTGCACTCAGTTGGTCGCTATATCGCATTTTGGAAGAAATGGGGTATACAGGGTCGAGGATGAGGAAATCCTCTTGGTGCACTTCAAATGCAATATCGTCTCCTATCTCCTCTTCCTTCGCGTTTTGAGTCAAATCGACGAAATTGAACAAAAAACTTAACCAAAAAACGTTTAGCGTTTGATTTAAACGTTGGTGCACTCAGTTGGTCGCTATATCGCATTTTGGAAGAAATGGGGTATACAGGGTCGAGGATGAGAAAAACCTCTTGGTGCACTTCAAATGCAATATCGTCTCCTATCTCCTCTTCCTTAGCGTTTTGAGTCAAATCGACGAAATTGAACAAAAAACTTAACTAAAAACGTTTAGCGTATGATTTAAACGTTGGTGTACTCAGTTGGTCCCTATATCGCATTTTGGAAGAAATGGGGTATACAGGGTCGAGGATGAGAAAAACCTCTTGGTGCACTTCAAATGCAATATCGTCTCCTATACAGGGTCGAGGATGAGAAAAACCTCTTGGTGCACTTCAAAATGCAATATCTTCTCCTATCTCCTCTTCCTTAGCGTTTTGAGTGAAATAGACGAAATTGAACAAAAAACTTAACCAAAAAACGTTTAGCGTATGATTTAAACGTTGGTGCACTCAGTTGGTCGCTATATCGTATTTTGGAAGAAATGGGGTATACAGGGTCGAGGATGAGAAAAACCTCTTGGTGCACTTTAAATGCAATATCGTCTCCTATCTCCTCTTCCTTAGCGTTTTGAGTCAAATCGACGAAATGGAACAAAAAACTTAACCGAAAAACGTTTAGCGTATGATTTAAACGTTGTTGCACTCAGTTGGTCGCTATATCGCATTTTGGAAGGAATGGGGTATACAGGGCCGAGGATGAGAAAAACCTCTTGGTGCACTTCAAATGGAATATCGTCTCCTATCTCCTCTTCCTTCGCGTTTTGAGTCAAATCGACGAAATTGAACAAAAAACTTAACCAAAAAACGTTTAGCGTATGATTTAAACGTTGTTGCACTCAGTTGGTCGCTATATCGTATTTTGGAAGAAATGGGGTATACAGGGTCGAGGATGAGGAAAACCTCTTGGTGCACTTCAAATGCAATACCTTCTCCTATCTCCTCTTCCTTCGCGTTTTGAGTCAAATCGACGAAATTGAACAAAAAACTTAACCAAACAACGTTTAGCGTATGATTTAAACGTTGTTGCACTCAGTTGGTCGCTATATCGTATTTTGGAAGAAATGGGGTATACAGGGTCGAGGATGAGAAAAACCTCTTGGTGCACTTTAAATGCAATATCGTCTCCTATCTCCTCTTCCTTAGCGTTTTGAGTCAAATCGACGAAATGGAACAAAAAACTTAACTAAAAACGTTTAGCGTATGATTTAAACGTTGGTGTACTCAGTTGGTCCCTATATCGCATTTTGGAAGAAATGGGGTATACAGGGTCGAGGATGAGAAAAACCTCTTGGTGCACTTCAAATGCAATATCGTCTCCTATACAGGGTCGAGGATGAGAAAAACCTCTTGGTGCACTTCAAATGCAATATCTTCTCCTATCTCCTCTTCCTTAGCGTTTTGAGTGAAATAGACGAAATTGAACAAAAAACTTAACCAAAAAACGTTTAGCGTATGATTTAAACGTTGGTGCACTCAGTTGGTCGCTATATCGTATTTTGGAAGAAATGGGGTATACAGGGTCGAGGATGAGAAAAACCTCTTGGTGCACTTTAAATGCAATATCGTCTCCTATCTCCTCTTCCTTAGCGTTTTGAGTCAAATCGACGAAATGGAACAAAAAACTTAACCGAAAAACGTTTAGCGTATGATTTAAACGTTGTTGCACTCAGTTGGTCGCTATATCGCATTTTGGAAGGAATGGGGTATACAGGGCCGAGGATGAGAAAAACCTCTTGGTGCACTTCAAATGGAATATCGTCTCCTATCTCCTCTTCCTTCGCGTTTTGAGTCAAATCGACGAAATTGAACAAAAAACTTAACCAAAAAACGTTTAGCGTATGATTTAAACGTTGTTGCACTCAGTTGGTCGCTATATCGTATTTTGGAAGAAATGGGGTATACAGGGTCGAGGATGAGGAAAACCTCTTGGTGCACTTCAAATGCAATACCTTCTCCTATCTCCTCTTCCTTCGCGTTTTGAGTCAAATCGACGAAATTGAACAAAAAACTTAACCAAACAACGTTTAGCGTATGATTTAAACGTTGTTGCACTCAGTTGGTCGCTATATCGTATTTTGGAAGAAATGGGGTATACAGGGTCGAGGATGAGAAAAACCTCTTGGTGCACTTTAAATGCAATATCGTCTCCTATCTCCTCTTCCTTAGCGTTTTGAGTGAAATCGATCAAATTGAATAAGAAACTTAACTAAAAACGTTTAGCGTATGATTTAAACGTTGGTGCACTCAGTTGGTCGCTATATCGCATTTTGGAAGAAATGGGTTATACAGGGTCGAGGATGAGAAAAACCTCTTGGTGCACTTCAAATGGAATATCGTCTCCTATCTCCTCTTCCTTCGCGTTTTGAGTCAAATCGACGAAATTGAACAAAAAACTTAACCAAAAAACGTTTAGCGTATGATTTAAACGTTGTTGCACTCAGTTGGTCGCTATATCGCATTTTGGAAGAAATGGGTTATACAGGGTCGAGGATGAGAAAAACCTCTTGGTGCACTTCAAATGGAATATCGTCTCCTATCTCCTCTTCCTTCGCGTTTTGAGTCAAATCGACGAAATTGAACAAAAAACTTAACCAAAAAACGTTTAGCGTATGATTTAAACGTTGTTGCACTCAGTTGGTCGCTATATCGCATTTTGGAAGAAATGGGGTATACAGGGTCGAGGATGAGAAAAACCTCTTGGTGCACTTTAAATGCAATATCGTCTCCTATCTCCTCTTCCTTAGCGTTTTGAGTCAAATCGACCAAATTGAACAAAAAACTTAACTAAAAACGTTTAGCGTATGATTTAAACGTTGGTGTACTCAGTTGGTCGCTATATCGTATTTTGGAAGAAATGGGGTATACAGGGTCGAGGATGAGAAAAACCTCTTGGTGCACTTTAAATGCAATATCGTCTCCTATCTCCTCTTCCTTAGCGTTTTGAGTCAAATCGACCAAATTGAACAAAAAACTTAACTAAAAACGTTTAGCGTATGATTTAAACGTTGGTGTACTCAGTTGGTCCCTATATCGCATTTTGGAAGAAATGGGGTATACAGGGTCGAGGATGAGGAAATCCTCTTGGTGCACTTCAAATGCAATATCGTCTCCTATCTCCTCTTCCTTAGCGTTTTGAGTCAAATCGACTAAATTGAACAAAAAACTTAACTAAAAAACGTTTAGCGTATGATTTAAACGTTGGTGCACTCAGTTGGTCGCTATATCGCATTTTGGAAGAAATGGGGTATACAGGGTCGAGGATGAGGAAATCCTCTTGGTGCACTTCAAATGCAATATCGTCTCCTATCTCCTCTTCCTTAGCGTTTTGAGTCAAATCGACCAAATTGAACAAAAAACTTAACTAAAAACGTTTAGCGTATGATTTAAACGTTGGTGTACTCAGTTGGTCCCTATATCGCATTTTGGAAGAAATGGGGTATACAGGGTCGAGGATGAGGAAATCCTCTTGGTGCACTTCAAATGCAATATCGTCTCCTATCTCCTCTTCCTTCGCGTTTTGAGTCAAATCGACGAAATTGAACAAAAAACTTAACCCAAAAACGTTTAGCGTATGATTTAAACGTTGGTGCACTCAGTTGGTCGCTATATCGCATTTTGGAAGAAATGGGGTATACAGGGTCGAGGATGAGGAAATCCTCTTGGTGCACTTCAAATGCAATATCGTCTCCTATCTCCTCTTCCTTAGCGTTTTGAGTCAAATCGACGAAATTGAACAAAAAACTTAACCAAAAAACGTTTAGCGTATGATTTAAACGTTGGTGCACTCAGTTGGTCCCTATATCGCATTTTGGAAGAAATGGGGTATACAGGGTCGAGGATGAGAAAAACCTCTTGGTGCACTTCAAATGCAATATCGTCTCCTATACAGGGTCGAGGATGAGAAAAACCTCTTGGTGCACTTCAAATGCAATATCTTCTCCTATCTCCTCTTCCTTAGCGTTTTGAGTGAAATAGACGAAATTGAACAAAAAACTTAACCAAAAAACGTTTAGCGTATGATTTAAACGTTGGTGCACTCAGTTGGTCGCTATATCGTATTTTGGAAGAAATGGGGTATACAGGGTCGAGGATGAGAAAAACCTCTTGGTGCACTTTAAATGCAATACCGTCTCCTATCTCCTCTTCCTTAGCGTTTTGAGTCAAATCGACGAAATGGAACAAAAAACTTAACCGAAAAACGTTTAGCGTATGATTTAAACGTTGTTGCACTCAGTTGGTCGCTATATCGCATTTTGGAAGGAATGGGGTATACAGGGCCGAGGATGAGAAAAACCTCTTGGTGCACTTCAAATGGAATATCGTCTCCTATCTCCTCTTCCTTCGCGTCTTGAGTCAAATCGACGAAATTGAACAAAAAACTTAACCAAAAAACGTTTAGCGTATGATTTAAACGTTGTTGCACTCAGTTGGTCGCTATATCGCATTTTGGAAGAAATGGGGTATACAGGGTCGAGGATGAGGAAAACCTCTTGGTGCACTTCAAATGCAATACCTTCTCCTATCTCCTCTTCCTTCGCGTTTTGAGTCAAATCGACGAAATTGAACAAAAAACTTAACCAAAAAACGTTTAGCGTATGATTTAAACGTTGTTGCACTCAGTTGGTCGCTATATCGTATTTTGGAAGAAATGGGGTATACAGGGTCGAGGATGAGAAAAACCTCTTGGTGCACTTTAAATGCAATATCGTCTCCTATCTCCTCTTCCTTAGCGTTTTGAGTCAAATCGACGAAATGGAACAAAAAACTTAACCGAAAAACGTTTAGCGTATGATTTAAACGTTGGTGCACTCAGTTGGTCGCTATATCGCATTTTGGAAGAAATGGGGTATACAGGGTCGAGGATGAGAAAAACCTCTTGGTGCACTTCAAATGCAATATCGTCTCCTATCTCCTCTTCCTTAGCGTTTTGAGTGAAATCGATCAAATTGAACAAAAAACTTAACTAAAAACGTTTAGCGTATGATTTAAACGTTGGTGCACTCAGTTGGTCGCTATATCGCATTTTGGAAGAAATGGGTTATACAGGGTCGAGGATGAGAAAAACCTCTTGGTGCACTTCAAATGGAATATCGTCTCCTATCTCCTCTTCCTTCGCGTTTTGAGTCAAATCGACGAAATTGAACAAAAAACTTAACCAAAAAACGTTTAGCGTATGATTTAAACGTTGTTGCACTCAGTTGGTCGCTATATCGCATTTTGGAAGAAATGGGTTATACAGGGTCGAGGATGAGAAAAACCTCTTGGTGCACTTCAAATGGAATATCGTCTCCTATCTCCTCTTCCTTCGCGTTTTGAGTCAAATCGACGAAATTGAACAAAAAACTTAACCAAAAAACGTTTAGCGTATGATTTAAACGTTGTTGCACTCAGTTGGTCGCTATATCGCATTTTGGAAGAAATGGGGTATACAGGGTCGAGGATGAGAAAAACCTCTTGGTGCACTTTAAATGCAATATCGTCTCCTATCTCCTCTTCCTTAGCGTTTTGAGTCAAATCGGCCAAATTGAACAAAAAACTTAACTAAAAACGTTTAGCGTATGATTTAAACGTTGGTGTACTCAGTTGGTCGCTATATCGTATTTTGGAAGAAATGGGGTATACAGGGTCGAGGATGAGAAAAACCTCTTGGTGCACTTTAAATGCAATATCGTCTCCTATCTCCTCTTCCTTAGCGTTTTGAGTCAAATCGACCAAATTGAACAAAAAACTTAACTAAAAACGTTTAGCGTATGATTTAAACGTTGGTGTACTCAGTTGGTCCCTATATCGCATTTTGGAAGAAATGGGGTATACAGGGTCGAGGATGAGGAAAACCTCTTGGTGCACTTCAAACGCAATATCGTCTCCTATCTCCTCTTCCTTAGCGTTTTGAGTGAAATCGACCAAATTGAACAAAAAACTTAACTAAAAACGTTTAGCGTATGATTTAAACGTTGGTGCACTCAGTTGGTCGCTATATCGCATTTTGGAAGAAATGGGGTATACAGGGTCGAGGATGAGAAAAACCTCTTGGTGCACTTCAAATGCAATATCGTCTCCTATCTCCTCTTCCTTAGTGTTTTGAGTGAAATAGACGAAATTGAACAAAAAACTCAACCAAAAAACGTTTAGCGTATGATTTAAACGTTGGTGCACTCAGTTGATCGCTATATCGCATTTTGGAAGAAATGGGGTATACAGGGTCGAGGATGAGAAAAACCTCTTGGTGCACTTCAAATGCAATATCGTCTCCTATCTCCTCTTCCTTAGCGTTTTGAGTCAAATCGACCAAATTGAACAAAAAACTTAACTAAAAACGTTTAGCGTATGATTTAAACGTTGGTGTACTCAGTTGGTCCCTATATCGCATTTTGGAAGAAATGGGGTATACAGGGTCGAGGATGAGGAAAACCTCTTGGTGCACTTCAAACGCAATATCGTCTCCTATCTCCTCTTCCTTAGCGTTTTGAGTGAAATCGACCAAATTGAACAAAAAACTTAACTAAAAACGTTTAGCGTATGATTTAAACGTTGGTGCACTCAGTTGGTCGCTATATCGCATTTTGGAAGAAATGGGGTATACAGGGTCGAGGATGAGAAAAACCTCTTGGTGCACTTCAAATGCAATATCGTCTCCTATCTCCTCTTCCTTAGTGTTTTGAGTGAAATAGACGAAATTGAACAAAAAACTTAACCAAAAAACGTTTAGCGTATGATTTAAACGTTGGTGTACTCAGTTGGTCCCTATATCGCATTTTGGAAGAAATGGGGTATACAGGGTCGAGGATGAGGAAAACCTCTTGGTGCACTTCAAACGCAATATCGTCTCCTATCTCCTCTTCCTTAGCGTTTTGAGTGAAATCGACCAAATTGAACAAAAACCTTAACTAAAAACGTTTAGCGTATGATTTAAACGTTGGTGCACTCAGTTGGTCGCTATATCGCATTTTGGAAGAAATGGGGTATACAGGGTCGAGGATGAGAAAAACCTCTTGGTGCACTTCAAATGCAATATCGTCTCCTATCTCCTCTTCCTTAGTGTTTTGAGTGAAATAGACGAAATTGAACAAAAAACTTAATTAAAAAACGTTTAGCGTATGATTTAAACGTTTGTGCACTCAGTTGGTCGCTATATCGTATTTTGGAAGAAATGGGGTATACAGGGTCGAGGATGAGAAAAACCTCTTGGTGCACTTTAAATGCAATATCGTCTCCTATCTCCTCTTCCTTAGCGTTTTGAGTCAAATCGACCAAATTGAACAAAAAACTTAACTAAAAACGTTTAGCGTATGATTTAAACGTTGGTGTACTCAGTTGGTCCCTATATCGCATTTTGGAAGAAATGGGGTATACAGGGTCGAGGATGAGGAAAACCTCTTGGTGCACTTCAAACGCAATATCGTCTCCTATCTCCTCTTCCTTAGCGTTTTGAGTGAAATAGACGAAATTGAACAAAAAACTTAACTAAAAACGTTTAGCGTATGATTTAAACGTTGGTGCACTCAGTTGGTCGCTATATCGCATTTTGGAAGAAATGGGGTATACAGGGTCGAGGATGAGAAAAACCTCTTGGTGCACTTCAAATGCAATATCGTCTCCTATCTCCTCTTCCTTAGTGTTTTGAGTGAAATAGACGAAATTGAACAAAAAACTTAACCAAAAAACGTTTAGCGTATGATTTAAACGTTGGTGCACTCAGTTGATCGCTATATCGCATTTTGGAAGAAATGGGGTATACAGGGTCGAGGATGAGAAAAACCTCTTGGTGCACTTCAAATGCAATATCTTCTCCTATCTAATCTTCCTTAGCGTTTTGAGTGAAATAGACGAAATTGAACAAAAAACTTAACCAAAAAACGTTTAGCGTATGATTTAAACGTTGGTGCACTCAGTTGGTCGCTATATCGTATTTTGGAAGAAATGGGGTATACAGGGTCGAGGATGAGAAAAACCTCTTGGTGCACTTTAAATGCAATGTCGTCTCCTATCTCCTCTTCCTTAGCGTTTTGAGTCAAATCGACGAAATGGAACAAAAAACTTAACCGAAAAACGTTAAGCGTATGATTTAAACGTTGTTGCACTCAGTTGGTCGCTATATCGCATTTTGGAAGAAATGGGGTATACAGGGTCGAGGATGAGAAAAACCTCTTGGTGCACTTCAAATGCAATATCGTCTCCTATCTCCTCTTCCTTCGCGTTTTGAGTGAAATAGACGAAATTGAACAAACAACTTAACCAAAAAACGTTTAGCGTATGATTTAAACGTTGGTGCACTCAGTTGGTCCCTATATCGCATTTTGGAAGAAATGGGGTATACAGGGTCGAGGATGAGGAAAACCTCTTGGTGCACTTCAAATGCAATATCGTCTCGTATCTCCTCTTCATTAGCGTTTTGAGTGAAATCGACCAAATTGAACAAAAAACTTAACTAAAAACGTTTAGCGTATGATTTAAACGTTGGTGCACTCAGTTGGTCGCTATATCGTATTTTGGAAGAAATGGGGTATACAGGGTCGAGGATGAGAAAAACCTCTTGGTGCACTTCAAATGCAATATCGTCTCCTATCTCCTCTTCCTTAGCGTTTTGAGTCAAATCGACCAAATTGAACAAAAAACTTAACCAGAAAACGTTTAGCGTATGATTTAAACGTTGGTGCACTCAGTTGGTCGCTATATCGCATTTTGGAAGAAATGGGGTATACAGGGTCGAGGATGAGAAAAACCTCTTGGTGCACTTAAAATGCAATATCGTCTCCTATCTCCTCTTCCTTAGCGTTTTGAGTCAAATCGACGAAATTGAACAAAAAACTTAACCAAAAAACGTTTAGCGTATGATTTAAACGTTGGTGCACTCAGTTGGTCGCTATATCGCATTTTGGAAGAAATGGGGTATACAGGGTCGAGGATGAGAAAAATCTCTTGGTGCACTTCAAATGCAATATCGTCTCCTATCTCCTCTTCCTTCGCCTTTTGAGTCAAATCGACGAAATTGAACAAAAAACTTAACCAAAAAACGTTTGGCGTATGATTTAAACGTTGGTGCACTCAGTTGGTCGCTATATCGCATTTTGGAAGAAATGGGGTATACAGGGTCGAGGATGAGGAAAACCTCTTGGTGCACATCAAATGCAATACCTTCTCCTATCTCCTCTTCCTTCGCGTTTTGAGTCAAATCGACGAAATTGAACAAAAAACTTAACCAAAAAACGTTTAGCGTATGATTTAAACGTTGGTGCACTCAGTTGGTCGCTATATCGCATTTTGGAAGAAATGGGGTATACAGGGTCGAGGATGAGAAAAACCTCTTGGTGCACTTCAAATGCAATATCGTCTCCTATTTCCTCTTCCTTCGCGTTTTGAGTCAAATCGACGAAATTGAACAAAAAACTTAACCAAAAAACGTTTAGCGTATGATTTAAACGTTGCTGCACTCAGTTGGTCGCTATATCGCATTTTGGAAGAAATGGGGTATACAGGGTCGAGGATGAGAAAAACCTCTTGGTGCACTTCAAATGCAATATCGTCTCCTATCTCCTCTTCCTTAGCGTTTTGAGTCAAATCGACGAAATTGAACATAAAACTTAACCAAAAAACGTTTAGCGTATGATTTAAACGTTGGTGCACTCAGTTGGTCGCTATATCGCATTTTGGAAGAAATGGGGTATACAGGGTCGAGGATGAGAAAAACATCTTGGTGCACTTCAAATGCAATATCGTCTCCTATCTCCTCTTCCTTAGCGTTTTGAATGAAATAGATGAAATTGAACAAAAAACTTAACCAAAAAACGTTTAGCGTATGATTTAAACGTTGGTGCACTCAGTTGGTCGCTATATCGCATTTTGGAAGAAATGGGGTATACAGGGTCGAGGATGAGGAAATCCTCCTGGTGCACTTCAAATGCAATATCGTCTCTTATCTCCTCCTCCTTAGCGTTTTGAGTCAAATCGACGAAACAAAAAACAAAACCAAAAAACGTTTAGCGTATAATTTAAACGTTGGTGCACTCAGTTGGTCGCTATATCGCATTTTGGAAGAAATGGGGTATACAGGGTCGAGGACGAGAAAAACCTCTTGGTGCACTTCAAATGCAATATCGTCTCCTATCTCCTCTTCCTTAGCGTTTTGACTCAACTCTACGAAATTGAACAAAAACTTAACCAAAAAACGTTTAGCGTATGATTTAAACGTTGGTGCACTCAGTTGGTCGCTATATCACATTTTGGAGGAAATGGGGTATACAGGGTCGAGGATGAGAAAAACCTCTTGGTGCACTTCAAATGCAATATCGTCTCCTATCTCCTCTTCCTTCGCGTTTTGAGTGAAATAGACGAAATTGAACAAAAAACTTAACCAAAAAACGTTTAGCGTATGATTTAAACGTTGGTGCACTCAGTTGGTCGCTATATCGAATTTTGGAAGAAATGGGGTATACAGGGTCGAGGACGAGAAAAACCTCTTGGTGCACTTCAAATGCAATATCGTCTCCTATCTCCTCTTCCTTCGCGTTTTGAGTGAAATAGACGAAATTGAACAAAAAACTTAACCAAAAAACGTTTAGCGTATGATTTAAACGTTGGTGCACTCAGTTGGTCGCTATATCGCATTTTGGAAGAAATGGGGTATACAGGGTCGAGGACGAGAAAAACCTCTTGGTGCACTTCAAATGCAATATCGTCTCCTATCTCCTCTTCCTTCGCGTTTTGAGTGAAATAGACGAAATTGAACAAAAAACTTAACCAAAAAACGTTTAGCGTATGATTTAAACGTTGGTGCACTCAGTTGGTCGCTATATCGAATTTTGGACGAAATGGGGTATACAGGGTCGAGGATGAGAAAAACCTCTTGGTGTACTTCAAATGCAATATCGTCTCCTATCTCCTCTTCCTTAGCGTTTTGAGTGAAATAGACGAAATTGAACAAAAAACTTAACCAAAAAACGTTTAGCGTATGATTTAAACGTTGGTGCACTCAGTTGGTCGCTATATCGAATTTTGGACGAAATGGGGTATACAGGGTCGAGGATGAGAAAAACCTCTTGGTGCACTTCAAATGCAATATCGTCTCCTATCTCCTCTTCCTTAGCGTTTTGAGTGAAATAGACGAAATTGAACAAAAAACTTAACCAAAAAACGTTTAGCGTATGATTTAAACGTTGGTGCACTCAGTTGGTCGCTATATCGCATTTTGGAAGAAATGGGGTATACAGGGTCGAGGACGAGAAAAACCTCTTGGTGCACTTCAAATGCAATATCGTCTCCTATCTCCTCTTCCTTCGCGTTTTGAGTGAAATAGACGAAATTGAACAAAAAACTTAACCAAAAAACGTTTAGCGTATGATTTAAACGTTGGTGCACTCAGTTGGTCGCTATATCGCATTTTGGAAGAAATGGGGTATACAGGGTCGAGGACGAGAAAAACCTCTTGGTGCACTTCAAATGCAATATCGTCTCCTATCTCCTCTTCCTTAGCGTTTTGACTCAACTCGACGAAATTGAACAAAAAACTTAACCAAAAAACGTTTAGCGTATGATTTAAACGTTGGTGCACTCAGTTGGTCGCTATATCGAATTTTGGAAGAAATGGGGTATACAGGGTCGAGGACGAGAAAAACCTCTTGGTGCACTTCAAATGCAATATCGTCTCCTATCTCCTCTTCCTTAGCGTTTTGACTCAACTCGACGAAATTGAACAAAAAACTTAACCAAAAAACGTTTAGCGTATGATTTAAACGTTGGTGCACTCAGTTGGTCGCTATATCGAATTTTGGACGAAATGGGGTATACAGGGTCGAGGATGAGAAAAACCTCTTGGTGTACTTCAAATGCAATATCGTCTCCTATCTCCTCTTCCTTAGCGTTTTGAGTGAAATAGACGAAATTGAACAAAAAACTTAACCAAAAAACGTTTAGCGTATGATTTAAACGTTGGTGCACTCAGTTGGTCGCTATATCGAATTTTGGACGAAATGGGGTATACAGGGTCGAGGATGAGAAAAACCTCTTGGTGCACTTCAAATGCAATATCGTCTCCTATCTCCTCTTCCTTAGCGTTTTGAGTGAAATAGACGAAATTGAACAAAAAACTTAACCAAAAAACGTTTAGCGTATGATTTAAACGTTGGTGCACTCAGTTGGTCGCTATATCGTATTTTGGAAGAAATGGGGTATACAGGGTCGAGGACGAGAAAAACCTCTTGGTGCACTTCAAATGCAATATCGTCTCCTATCTCCTCTTCCTTAGCGTTTTGACTCAACTCGACGAAATTGAACAAAAAACTTAACCAAAAAACGTTTAGCGTATGATTTAAACGTTGGTGCACTCAGTTGGTCGCTATATCGAATTTTGGAAGAAATGGGGTATACAGGGTCGAGGACGAGAAAAACCTCTTGGTGCACTTCAAATGCAATATCGTCTCCTATCTCCTCTTCCTTCGCGTTTTGAGTGAAATAGACGAAATTGAACAAAAAACTTAACCAAAAAACGTTTAGCGTATGATTTAAACGTTGGTGCACTCAGTTGGTCGCTATATCGCATTTTGGAAGAAATGGGGTATACAGGGTCGAGGACGAGAAAAACCTCTTGGTGCACTTCAAATGCAATATCGTCTCCTATCTCCTCTTCCTTCGCGTTTTGACTCAACTCTACGAAATTGAACAAAAAACTTAACCAAAAAACGTTTAGCGTATGATTTAAACGTTGGTGCACTCAGTTGGTCGCTATATCGCATTTTGGAAGAAATGGGGTATACAGGGTCGAGGACGAGAAAAACCTCTTGGTGCACTTCAAATGCAATATCGTCTCCTATCTCCTCTTCCTTCGCGTTTTGAGTGAAATAGACGAAATTGAACAAAAAACTTAACCAAAGAACGTTTAGCGTATGATTTAAACGTTGGTGCACTCAGTTGGTCGCTATATCGCATTTTGGAGGAAATGGGGTATACAGGGTCGAGGACGAGAAAAACCTCTTGGTGCACTTCAAATGCAATATCGTCTCCTATCTCCTCTTCCTTAGCGTTTTGAGTGAAATAGACGAAATTGAACAAAAAACTTAACCAAAAAACGTTTAGCGTATGATTTAAACGTTGGTGCACTCAGTTGGTCGCTATATCGCATTTTGGAAGAAATGGGGTATACAGGGTCGAGGATGAGAAAAACCTCTTGATGCACTTCAAATGCAATATCGTCTCCTATCTCCTCTTCCTTCGCGTTTTGAGTGAAATAGACGAAATTGAACAAAAAACTTAACCAAAAAACGTTTAGCGTATGATTTAAACGTTGGTGCACTCAGTTGGTCGCTATATCGCATTTTGGAAGAAATGGGGTATACAGGGTCGAGGACGAGAAAAACCTCTTGGTGCACTTCAAATGCAATATCGTCTCCTATCTCCTCTTCCTTAGCGTTTTGACTCAGCTCTACGAAATTGAACAAAAAACTTAACCAAAAAACGTTTAGCGTATGATTTAAACGTTGGTGCACTCAGTTGGTCGCTATATCGCATTTTGGAGGAAATGGGGTATACAGAGTCGAGGATGAGAAAAACCTCTTGGTGCACTTCAAATGCAATATCGTCTCCTATCTCCTCTTCCTTCGCGTTTTGAGTGAAATAGACGAAATTGAACAAAAAACTTAACCAAAAAACGTTTAGCGTATGATTTAAACGTTGGTGCACTCAGTTGGTCGCTATATCGCATTTTGGAAGAAATGGGGTATACAGGGTCGAGGACGAGAAAAACCTCTTGATGCACTTCAAATGCAATATCGTCTCCTATCTCCTCTTCCTTAGCGTTTTGAGTGAAATAGACGAAATTGAACAAAAAACTTAACCAAAAAACGTTTAGCGTATGATTTAAACGTTGGTGCACTCAGTTGGTCGCTATATCGAATTTTGGAAGAAATGGGGTATACAGGGTCGAGGACGAGAAAAACCTCTTGGTGCACTTCAAATGCAATATCGTCTCCTATCTCCTCTTCCTTAGCGTTTTGACTCAACTCGACGAAATTGAACAAAAAACTTAACCAAAAAACGTTTAGCGTATGATTTAAACGTTGGTGCACTCAGTTGGTCGCTATATCGAATTTTGGAAGAAATGGGGTATACAGGGTCGAGGACGAGAAAAACCTCTTGGTGCACTTCAAATGCAATATCGTCTCCTATCTCCTCTTCCTTAGCGTTTTGACTCAGCTCTACGAAATTGAACAAAAAACTTAACCAAAAAACGTTTAGCGTATGATTTAAACGTTGGTGCACTCAGTTGGTCGCTATATCGCATTTTGGAGGAAATGGGGTATACAGGGTCGAGGATGAGAAAAACCTCTTGGTGCACTTCAAATGCAATATCGTCTCCTATCTCCTCTTCCTTCGCGTTTTGAGTGAAATAGACGAAATTGAACAAAAAACTTAACCAAAAAACGTTTAGCGTATGATTTAAACGTTGGTGCACTCAGTTGGTCGCTATATCGCATTTTGGAGGAAATGGGGTATACAGAGTCGAGGATGAGAAAAACCTCTTGGTGCACTTCAAATGCAATATCGTCTCCTATCTCCTCTTCCTTCGCGTTTTGAGTGAAATAGACGAAATTGAACAAAAAACTTAACCAAAAAACGTTTAGCGTATGATTTAAACGTTGGTGCACTCAGTTGGTCGCTATATCGCATTTTGGAAGAAATGGGGTATACAGGGTCGAGGACGAGAAAAACCTCTTGGTGCACTTCAAATGCAATATCGTCTCCTATCTCCTCTTCCTTAGCGTTTTGAGTGAAATAGACGAAATTGAACAAAAAACTTAACCAAAAAACGTTTAGCGTATGATTTAAACGTTGGTGCACTCAGTTGGTCGCTATATCGAATTTTGGAAGAAATGGGGTATACAGGGTCGAGGACGAGAAAAACCTCTTGGTGCACTTCAAATGCAATATCGTCTCCTATCTCCTCTTCCTTCGCGTTTTGAGTGAAATAGACGAAATTGAACAAAAAACTTAACCAAAAAACGTTTAGCGTATGATTTAAACGTTGGTGCACTCAGTTGGTCGCTATATCGCATTTTGGAAGAAATGGGGTATACAGGGTCGAGGACGAGAAAAACCTCTTGGTGCACTTCAAATGCAATATCGTCTCCTATCTCCTCTTGCTTAGCGTTTTGACTCAACTCGACGAAATTGAACAAAAAACTTAACCAAAAAACGTTTAGCGTATGATTTAAACGTTGGTGCACTCAGTTGGTCGCTATATCGAATTTTGGAAGAAATGGGGTATACAGGGTCGAGGATGAGAAAAACCTCTTGGTGCACTTCAAATGCAATATCGTCTCCTATCACCTCTTCCTTCGCGTTTTGAGTGAAATAGACGAAATTGAACAAAAAACTTAACCAAAAAACGTTTAGCGTATGATTTAAACGTTGGTGCACTCAGTTGGTCGCTATATCGCATTTTGGAAGAAATGGGGTATACAGGGTCGAGGACGAGAAAAACCTCTTGGTGCACTTCAAATGCAATATCGTCTCCTATCTCCTCTTCCTTAGCGTTTTGACTCAACTCTACGAAATTGAACAAAAAACTTAACCAAAAAACGTTTAGCGTATGATTTAAACGTTGGTGCACTCAGTTGGTCGCTATATCGAATTTTGGAAGAAATGGGGTATACAGGGTCGAGGACGAGAAAAACCTCTTGGTGCACTTCAAATGCAATATCGTCTCCTATCTCCTCTTCCTTCGCGTTTTGAGTGAAATAGACGAAATTGAACAAAAAACTTAACCAAAGAACGTTTAGCGTATGATTTAAACGTTGGTGCACTCAGTTGGTCGCTATATCGCATTTTGGAGGAAATGGGGTATACAGGGTCGAGGACGAGAAAAACCTCTTGGTGCACTTCAAATGCAATATCGTCTCCTATCTCCTCTTCCTTAGCGTTTTGAGTGAAATAGACGAAATTGAACAAAAAACTTAACCAAAAAACGTTTAGCGTATGATTTAAACGTTGGTGCACTCAGTTGGTCGCTATATCGCATTTTGGAAGAAATGGGGTATACAGGGTCGAGGATGAGAAAAACCTCTTGGTGCACTTCAAATGCAATATCGTCTCCTATCTCCTCTTCCTTAGCGTTTTGAGTGAAATAGACGAAATTGAACAAAAAACTTAACCAAAAAACGTTTAGCGTATGATTTAAACGTTGGTGCACTCAGTTGGTCGCTATATCGAATTTTGGAAGAAATGGGGTATACAGGGTCGAGGACGAGAAAAACCTCTTGGTGCACTTCAAATGCAATATCGTCTCCTATCTCCTCTTCCTTCGCGTTTTGAGTGAAATAGACGAAATTGAACAAAAAACTTAACCAAAAAACGTTTAGCGTATGATTTAAACGTTGGTGCACTCAGTTGGTCGCTATATCGCATTTTGGAAGAAATGGGGTATACAGGGTCGAGGACGAGAAAAACCTCTTGGTGCACTTCAAATGCAATATCGTCTCCTATCTCCTCTTCCTTAGCGTTTTGACTTTACTCTACGAAATTGAACAAAAAACTTAACCAAAAAACGTTTAGCGTATGATTTAAACGTTGGTGCACTCAGTTGGTCGCTATATCGAATTTTGGAAGAAATGGGGTATACAGGGTCGAGGATGAGAAAAACCTCTTGGTGCACTTCAAATGCAATATCGTCTCCTATCTCCTCTTCCTTCGCGTTTTGAGTGAAATAGACGAAATTGAACAAAAAACTTAACCAAAAAACGTTTAGCGTATGATTTAAACGTTGGTGCACTCAGTTGGTCGCTATATCGCATTTTGGAGGAAATGGGGTATACAGGGTCGAGGACGAGAAAAACCTCTTGGTGCACTTCAAATGCAATATCGTCTCCTATCTCCTCTTCCTTAGCGTTTTGAGTGAAATCGACGAAATTGAACAAAAAACTTAACCAAAAAACGTTTAGCGTATGATTTAAACGTTGGTGCACTCAGTTGGTCGCTATATCGCATTTTGGAAGAAATGGGGTACACAGGGTCGAGGATGAGAAAAACCTCTTGGTGCACTTCAAATGCAATATCGTCTCCTATCTCCTCTTCCTTAGCGTTTTGAGTGAAATCGACGAAATTGAACAAAAAACTTAACCAAAAAACGTTTAGCGTATGATTTAAACGTTGGTGCACTCAGTTGGTCGCTATATCGCATTTTGGAAGAAATGGGGTATACAGGGTCGAGGACGAGAAAAACCTCTTGGTGCACTTCAAATGCAATATCGTCTCCTATCTCCTCTTCCTTAGCGTTTTGAGTGAAATAGACGAAATTGAACAAAAAACTTAACCAAAAAACGTTTAGCGTATGATTTAAACGTTGGTGCACTCAGTTGGTCGCTATATCGAATTTTGGAAGAAATGGGGTATACAGGGTCGAGGACGAGAAAAACCTCTTGGTGCACTTCAAATGCAATATCGTCTCCTATCTCCTCTTCCTTCGCGTTTTGAGTGAAATAGACGAAATTGAACAAAAAACTTAACCGAAAAACGTTTAGCGTATGATTTAAACGTTGGTGCACTCAGTTGGTCGCTATATCGCATTTTGGAAGAAATGGGGTATACAGGGTCGAGGATGAGAAAAACCTCTTGGTGCACTTCAAATGCAATATCGTCTCCTATCTCCTCTTCCTTAGCGTTTTGACTCAACTCGACGAAATTGAACAAAAAACTTAACCAAAAAACGTTTAGCGTATGATTTAAACGTTGGTGCACTCAGTTGGTCGCTATATCGCATTTTGGAAGAAATGGGGTATACAGGGTCGAGGATGAGAAAAACCTCTTGGTGCACTTCAAATGCAATATCGTCTCCTATCTCCTCTTCCTTAGCGTTTTGAGTGAAATCGACGAAATTGAACAAAAAACTTAACCAAAAAACGTTTAGCGTATGATTTAAACGTTGGTGCACTCAGTTGGTCGCTATATCGCATTTTGGAAGAAATGGGGTACACAGGGTCGAGGATGAGAAAAACCTCTTGGTGCACTTCAAATGCAATATCGTCTCCTATCTCCTCTTCCTTAGCGTTTTGAGTGAAATCGACGAAATTGAACAAAAAACTTAACCAAAAAACGTTTAGCGTATGATTTAAACGTTGGTGCACTCAGTTGGTCGCTATATCGCATTTTGGAGGAAATGGGGTATACAGGGTCGAGGACGAGAAAAACCTCTTGGTGCACTTCAAATGCAATATCGTCTCCTATCTCCTCTTCCTTAGCGTTTTGAGTGAAATCGACGAAATTGAACAAAAAACTTAACCAAAAAACGTTTAGCGTATGATTTAAACGTTGGTGCACTCAGTTGGTCGCTATATCGCATTTTGGAAGAAATGGGGTACACAGGGTCGAGGATGAGAAAAACCTCTTGGTGCACTTCAAATGCAATATCGTCTCCTATCTCCTCTTCCTTAGCGTTTTGAGTGAAATCGACGAAATTGAACAAAAAACTTAACCAAAAAACGTTTAGCGTATGATTTAAACGTTGGTGCACTCAGTTGGTCGCTATATCGCATTTTGGAGGAAATGGGGTATACAGGGTCGAGGATGAGAAAAACCTCTTGGTGCACTTCAAATGCAATATCGTCTCCTATCTCCTCTTCCTTCGCGTTTTGAGTGAAATAGACGAAATTGAACAAAAAACTTAACCAAAAAACGTTTAGCGTATGATTTAAACGTTGGTGCACTCAGTTGGTCGCTATATCGCATTTTGGAAGAAATGGGGTATACAGGGTCGAGGACGAGAAAAACCTCTTGGTGCACTTCAAATGCAATATCGTCTCCTATCTCCTCTTCCTTCGCGTTTTGAGTGAAATAGACGAAATTGAACAAAAAACTTAACCAAAAAACGTTTAGCGTATGATTTAAACGTTGGTGCACTCAGTTGGTCGCTATATCGAATTTTGGAAGAAATGGGGTATACAGGGTCGAGGACGAGAAAAACCTCTTGGTGCACTTCAAATGCAATATCGTCTCCTATCTCCTCTTCCTTCGCGTTTTGAGTGAAATAGACGAAATTGAACAAAAAACTTAACCTAAAAACGTTTAGCGTATGATTTAAACGTTGGTGCACTCAGTTGGTCGCTATATCGCATTTTGGAAGAAATGGGGTATACAGGGTCGAGGACGAGAAAAACCTCTTGGTGCACTTCAAATGCAATATCGTCTCCTATCTCCTCTTCCTTAGCGTTTTGACTCAACTCGACGAAATTGAACAAAAAACTTAACCAAAAAACGTTTAGCGTATGATTTAAACGTTGGTGCACTCAGTTGGTCGCTATATCGAATTTTGGAAGAAATGGGGTATACAGGGTCGAGGACGAGAAAAACCTCTTGGTGCACTTCAAATGCAATATCGTCTCCTATCTCCTCTTCCTTCGCGTTTTGAGTGAAATAGACGAAATTGAACAAACAACTTAACCAAAAAACGTTTAGCGTATGATTTAAACGTTGGTGCACTCAGTTGGTCGCTATATCGCATTTTGGAAGAAATGGGGTATACAGGGTCGAGGACGAGAAAAACCTCTTGGTGCACTTCAAATGCAATATCGTCTCCTATCTCCTCTTCCTTAGCGTTTTGAGTGAAATAGACGAAATTGAACAAAAAACTTAACCAAAAAACGTTTAGCGTATGATTTAAACGTTGGTGCACTCAGTTGGTCGCTATATCGCATTTTGGAGGAAATGGGGTATACAGGGTCGAGGATGAGAAAAACCTCTTGGTGCACTTCAAATGCAATATCGTCTCCTAACTCCTCTTCCTTCGCGTTTTGAGTGAAATAGACGAAATTGAACAAAAAACTTAACCAAAAAACGTTTAGCGTATGATTTAAACGTTGGTGCACTCAGTTGGTCGCTATATCGCATTTTGGAAGAAATGGGGTATACAGGGTCGAGGACGAGAAAAACCTCTTGGTGCACTTCAAATGCAATATCGTCTCCTATCTCCTCTTCCTTAGCGTTTTGAGTGAAATAGACGAAATTGAACAAAAAACTTAACCAAAAAACGTTTAGCGTATGATTTAAACGTTGGTGCACTCAGTTGGTCGCTATATCGCATTTTGGAAGAAATGGGGTATACAGGGTCGAGGATGAGAAAAACCTCTTGGTGCACTTCAAATGCAATATCGTCTCCTATCTCCTCTTCCTTAGCATTTTGACTCAACTCGACGAAATTGAACAAAAAACTTAAACAAAAAACGTTTAGCGTATGATTTAAACGTTGGTGCACTCAGTTGGTCGCTATATCGCATTTTGGAAGAAATGGGGTATACAGGGTCGAGGATGAGAAAAACCTCTTGGTGCACTTCAAATGCAATATCGTCTCCTATCTCCTCTTCCTTAGCGTTTTGACTCAACTCGACGAAATTGAACAAAAAACTTAACCAAAAAACGTTTAGCGTATGATTTAAACGTTGGTGCACTCAGTTGGGCGCTATATCGCATTTTGGAAGAAATGGGGTATACAGGGTCGAGGATGAGAAAAACCTCTTGGTGCACTTCAAATGCAATATCGTCTCCTATCTCCTCTTCCTTAGCGTTTTGAGTGAAATAGACGAAATTGAACAAAAAACTTAACCAAAAAACGTTTAGCGTATGATTTAAACGTTGGTGCACTCAGTTGGTCGCTATATCGAATTTTGGAAGAAATGGGGTATACAGGGTCGAGGATGAGAAAAACCTCTTGGTGCACGTCAAATGCAATATCGTCTCCTATCTCCTCTTCCTTCGCGTTTTGAGTGAAATAGACGAAATTGAACAAAAACCTTAACCAAAAAACGTTTAGCGTATGATTTAAACGTTGGTGCACTCAGTTGGTCGCTATATCGAATTTTGGAAGAAATGGGGTATACAGGGTCGAGGACGAGAAAAACCTCTTGGTGCACTTCAAATGCAATATCGTCTCCTATCTCCTCTTCCTTCGCGTTTTGAGTGAAATAGACGAAATTGAACAAAAAACTTAACCAAAAAACGTTTAGCGTATGATTTAAACGTTGGTGCACTCAGTTGGTCGCTATATCGCATTTTGGAAGAAATGGGGTATACAGGGTCGAGGATGAGAAAAACCTCTTGGTGCACTTCAAATGCAATATCGTCTCCTATCTCCTCTTCCTTAGCGTTTTGACTCAACTCGACGAAATTGAACAAAAAACTTAACCAAAAAACGTTTAGCGTATGATTTAAACGTTGGTGCACTCAGTTGGGCGCTATATCGCATTTTGGAAGAAATGGGGTATACAGGGTCGAGGATCAGAAAAACCTCTTGGTGCACTTCAAATGCAATATCGTCTCCTATCTCCTCTTCCTTAGCGTTTTGAGTCAAATCGACGAAATTGAACAAAAAACTTAACCAAAAAACGTTTAGCGTATGATTTAAACGTTGGTGCACTCAGTTGGTCGCTATATCGCATTTTGGAAGAAATGGGGTATACAGGGTCGAGGACGAGAAAAACCTCTTGGTGCACTTCAAATGCAATATCGTCTCCTATCTCCTCTTCCTTAGCGTTTTGAGTCAAATCGACGAAATTGAACAAAAAACTTAACCAAAAAACGTTTAGCGTATGATTTAAACGTTGGTGCACTCAGTTGGTCGCTATATCGCATTTTGGAAGAAATGGGGTATACAGGGTCGAGGATGAGAAAAACCTCTTGGTGTACTTCAAATGCAATATCGTCTCCTATCTCCTCTTCCTTAGCGTTTTGAGTGAAATAGACGAAATTGAACAAAAAACTTAACCAAAAAACGTTTAGCGTATGATTTAAACGTTGGTGCACTCAGTTGGTCGCTATATCGAATTTTGGAAGAAATGGGGTATACAGGGTCGAGGATGAGAAAAACCTCTTGGTGCACTTCAAATGCAATATCGTCTCCTATCTCCTCTTCCTTCGCGTTTTGAGTGAAATAGACGAAATTGAACAAAAACCTTAACCAAAAAACGTTTAGCGTATGATTTAAACGTTGGTGCACTCAGTTGGTCGCTATATCGAATTTTGGAAGAAATGGGGTATACAGGGTCGAGGACGAGAAAAACCTCTTGGTGCACTTCAAATGCAATATCGTCTCCTATCTCCTCTTCCTTCGCGTTTTGAGTGAAATAGACGAAATTGAACAAAAAACTTAACCGAAAAACGTTTAGCGTATGATTTAAACGTTGGTGCACTCAGTTGGTCGCTATATCGCATTTTGGAAGAAATGGGGTATACAGGGTCGAGGATGAGAAAAACCTCTTGGTGCACTTCAAATGCAATATCGTCTCCTATCTCCTCTTCCTTAGCGTTTTGACTCAACTCGACGAAATTGAACAAAAAACTTAACCAAAAAACGTTTAGCGTATGATTTAAACGTTGGTGCACTCAGTTGGTCGCTATATCGCATTTTGGAAGAAATGGGGTATACAGGGTCGAGGATGAGAAAAACCTCTTGGTGCACTTCAAATGCAATATCGTCTCCTATCTCCTCTTCCTTCGCGTTTTGAGTGAAATAGACGAAATTGAACAAAAACCTTAAACAAAAAACGTTTAGCGTATGATTTAAACGTTGGTGCACTCAGTTGGTCGCTATATCGAATTTTGGAAGAAATGGGGTATACAGGGTCGAGGACGAGAAAAACCTCTTGGTGCACTTCAAATGCAATATCGTCTCCTATCTCCTCTTCCTTCGCGTTTTGAGTGAAATAGACGAAATTGAACAAAAAACTTAACCAAAAAACGTTTAGCGTTTGATTTAAACGTTGGTGCACTCAGTTGGTCGCTATATCGCATTTTGGAAGAAATGGGGTATACAGGGTCGAGGACGAGAAAAACCTCTTGGTGCACTTCAAATGCAATATCGTCTCCTATCTCCTCTTCCTTAGCGTTTTGAGTCAAATCGACGAAATTGAACAAAAAACTTAACCAAAAAACGTTTAGCGTATGATTTAAACGTTGGTGCACTCAGTTGGTCGCTATATCGCATTTTGGAAGAAATGGGGTATACAGGGTCGAGGACGAGAAAAACCTCTTGGTGCACTTCAAATGCAATATCGTCTCCTATCTCCTCTTCCTTCGCGTTTTGAGTGAAATAGACGAAATTGAACAAAAAACTTAACCAAAAAACGTTTAGCGTATGATTTAAACGTTGGTGCACTCAGTTGGTCGCTATATCGCATTTTGGAAGAAATGGGGTATACAGGGTCGAGGATGAGAAAAACCTCTTGGTGCACTTCAAATGCAATATCGTCTCCTATCTCCTCTTCCTTAGCGTTTTGACTCAACTCGACGAAATTGAACAAAAAACTTAACCAAAAAACGTTTAGCGTATGATTTAAACGTTGGTGCACTCAGTTGGTCGCTATATCGCATTTTGGAAGAAATGGGGTATACAGGGTCGAGGACGAGAAAAACCTCTTGGTGCACTTCAAATGCAATATCGTCTCCTATCTCCTCTTCCTTAGCGTTTTGAGTCAAATCGACGAAATTGAACAAAAAACTTAACCAAAAAACGTTTAGCGTATGATTTAAACGTTGGTGCACTCAGTTGGTCGCTATATCGCATTTTGGAAGAAATGGGGTATACAGGGTCGAGGACGAGAAAAACCTCTTGGTGCACTTCAAATGCAATATCGTCTCCTATCTCCTCTTCCTTCGCGTTTTGAGTGAAATAGACGAAATTGAACAAAAAACTTAACCAAAAAACGTTTAGCGTATGATTTAAACGTTGGTGCACTCAGTTGGTCGCTATATCGCATTTTGGAAGAAATGGGGTATACAGGGTCGAGGATGAGAAAAACCTCTTGGTGCACTTCAAATGCAATATCGTCTCCTATCTCCTCTTCCTTAGCGTTTTGACTCAACTCGACGAAATTGAACAAAAAACTTAACCAAAAAACGTTTAGCGTATGATTTAAACGTTGGTGCACTCAGTTGGTCGCTATATCGCATTTTGGAAGAAATGGGGTATACAGGGTCGAGGACGAGAAAAACCTCTTGGTGCACTTCAAATGCAATATCGTCTCCTATCTCCTCTTCCTTAGCGTTTTGAGTCAAATCGACGAAATTGAACAAAAAACTTAACTAAAAAACGTTTAGCGTATGATTTAAACGTTGGTGCACTCAGTTGGTCGCTATATCGCATTTTGGAAGAAATGGGGTATACAGTGTCGAGGATGAGAAAAACCTCTTGGTGCACTTCAAATGCAATATCGTCTCCTATCTCCTCTTCCTTAGCGTTTTGAGTCAAATCGACGAAATTGAACAAAAAACTTAACCAAAAAACGTTTAGCGTATGATTTAAACGTTGGTGCACTCAGTTGGTCGCTATATCGCATTTTGGAAGAAATGGGGGTCGAGGATGAGAGAAACCTCTTGGTGCACTTCAAATGCAATATCGTCTCCTATCTCCTCTTCCTTAGCGTTTTGAGTGAAATCGACGAAATTGAACAAAAAACTTAACCAAAAAACGTTTAGCGTATGATTTAAACGTTGGTGCACTCAGTTGGTCGCTATATCGCATTTTGGAAGAAATGGGGTATGCAGGGTCGAGGATGAGAAAAACCTCTTGGTGCACTTCAAATGCAATATTGTCTCCTATCTCCTCTTCCTTAGCGTTTTGAGTGAAATCGACGAAATTGAACAAAAAACTTAACCAAAAAACGTTTAGCGTATGATTTAAACGTTGGTGCACTCAGTTGGTCGCTATATCGCATTTTGGAAGAAATGGGGTATACAGGGTCGAGGATGAGAAAAACCTCTTGGTGCACTTCAAATGCAATATTGTCTCCTATCTCCTCTTCCTTAGCGTTTTGAGTGAAATCGACGAAATTGAACAAAAAACTTAACCAAAAAACGTTTAGCGTATGATTTAAACGTTGGTGCACTCAGCTGGTCGCTATATCGCATTTTGGAAGAAATGGGGTACACAGGGTCGAGGATGAGAAAAACCTCTTAGTGCACTTCAAGTGCAATATCGTCTCCTATCTCCTCTTCCTTAGCGTTTTGAGTGAAATAGACGAAATTGAACAAACAACTTAACCGAAAAACGTTTAGCGTATGATTTAAACGTTGGTGCACTCAGCTGGTCGCTATATCGCATTTTGGAAGAAATGGGGTACACAGGGTCGAGGATGAGAAAAACCTCTTGGTGCACTTCAAATGCAATATTGTCTCCTATCTCCTCTTCCTTAGCGTTTTGAGTGAAATCGACGAAATTGAACAAAAAACTTAACCAAAAAACGTTTAGCGTATGATTTAAACGTTGGTGCACTCAGCTAGACGCTTTATCGCATTTTGGAAGAAATGGGGTACACAGGGTCGAGGATGAGAAAAACCTCTTGGTGCACTTCAAATGCAATATTGTCTCCTATCTCCTCTTCCTTAGCGTTTTGAGTGAAATAGACGAAATTGAACAAACAACTTAACCAAAAAACGTTTAGCGTATGATTTAAACGTTGGTGCACTCAGCTGGTCGCTATATCGCATTTTGGAAGAAATGGGGTATACAGGGTCGAGGATGAGAAAAACCTCTTAGTGCACTTCAAATGCAATATCGTCTCCTATCTCCTCTTCATTAGCGTTTAGAGTGAAATAGACGAAATTGAACAAAAAACTTAACCAAAAAACGTTTAGCGTATGATTTAAACGTTGGTGCACTCAGCTGGTCGCTATATCGCATTTTGGAAGAAATGGGGTACACAGGGTCGAGGATGAGAAAAACCTCTTAGTGCACTTCAAGTGCAATATCGTCTCCTATCTCCTCTTCATTAGCGTTTTGAGTGAAATCGACGAAATTGAACAAAAAACTTAACCAAAAAACGTTTAGCGTATGATTTAAACGTTGGTGCACTCAGCTAGACGCTTTATCGCATTTTGGAAGAAATGGGGTACACAGGGTCGAGGATGAGAAAAACCTCTTGGTGCACTTCAAATGCAATATTGTCTCCTATCTCCTCTTCCTTAGCGTTTTGAGTGAAATCGACGAAATTGAACAAAAAACTTAACCAAAAAACGTTTAGCGTATGATTTAAACGTTGGTGCACTCAGCTGGTCGCTATATCGCATTTTGGAAGAAATGGGGTACACAGGGTCGAGGATGAGAAAAACCTCTTAGTGCACTTCAAGTGCAATATCGTCTCCTATCTCCTCTTCATTAGCGTTTTGAGTGAAATCGACGAAATTGAACAAAAAACTTAACCAAAAAACGTTTAGCGTATGATTTAAACGTTGGTGCACTCAGCTAGACGCTTTATCGCATTTTGGAAGAAATGGGGTACACAGGGTCGAGGATGAGAAAAACCTCTTAGTGCACTTCAAATGCAATATTGTCTCCTATCTCCTCTTCCTTAGCGTTTTGAGTCAAATCGACGAAATTGAACAAAAAACTTAACCAAAAAACGTTTAGCGTATGATTTAAACGTTGGTGCACTCAGTTGGTCGCTATATCGCATTTTGGAAGAAATGGGGTATACAGGGTCGAGGATGAGAAAAACCTCTTGGTGCACTTCAAATGCAATATTGTCTCCTATCTCCTCTTCCTTAGCGTTTTGAGTGAAATCGACGAAATTGAACAAAAAACTTAACCAAAAAACGTTTAGCGTATGATTTAAACGTTGGTGCACTCAGCTGGTCGCTATATCGCATTTTGGAAGAAATGGGGTACACAGGGTCGAGGATGAGAAAAACCTCTTAGTGCACTTCAAGTGCAATATCGTCTCCTATCTCCTCTTCCTTAGCGTTTTGAGTGAAATAGACGAAATTGAACAAACAACTTAACCAAAAAACGTTTAGCGTATGATTTAAACGTTGGTGCACTCAGCTGGTCGCTATATCGCATTTTGGAAGAAATGGGGTACACAGGGTCGAGGATGAGAAAAACCTCTTGGTGCACTTCAAATGCAATATTGTCTCCTATCTCCTCTTCCTTAGCGTTTTGAGTCAAATCGACGAAATTGAACAAAAAACTTAACCAAAAAACGTTTAGCGTATGATTTAAACGTTGGTGCACTCAGCTGGTCGCTATATCGCATTTTGGAAGAAATGGGGTATACAGGGTCGAGGATGAGAAAAACCTCTTGGTGCACTTCAAATGCAATATTGTCTCCTATCTCCTCTTCCTTAGCGTTTTGAGTGAAATCGACGAAATTGAACAAAAAACTTAACCAAAAAACGTTTAGCGTATGATTTAAACGTTGGTGCACTCAGCTGGTCGCTATATCGCATTTTGGAAGAAATGGGGTACACAGGGTCGAGGATGAGAAAAACCTCTTGGTGCACTTCAAATGCAATATTGTCTCCTATCTCCTCTTCCTTAGCGTTTTGAGTGAAATAGACGAAATTGAACAAAAAACTTAACCAAAAAACGTTTAGCGTATGATTTAAACGTTGGTGCACTCAGTTGGTCGCTATATCGCATTTTGGAAGAAATGGGGTACACAGGGTCGAGGATGAGAAAAACCTCTAGGTGCACTTCAAATGCAATATCATCTCCTATCTCCTCTTCATTAGCGTTTTGAGTCAAATCGACGAAATTGAACAAAAAACTTAACCAAAAAACGTTTAGCGTATGATTTAAACGTTGGTGCACTCAGTTGGTCGCTATATCGCATTTTGGAAGAAATGGGGTACACAGGGTCGAGGATGAGAAAAACCTCTAGGTGCACTTCAAATGCAATATTGTCTCCTATCTCCTCTTCCTTAGCGTTTTGAGTGAAATCGACGAAATTGAACAAAAAACTTAACCAAAAAACGTTTAGCGTATGATTTAAACGTTGGTGCACTCAGTTGGTCGCTATATCGCATTTTGGAAGAAATGGGGTATGCAGGGTCGAGGATGAGAAAAACCTCTTGGTGCACTTCAAATGCAATATTGTCTCCTATCTCCTCTTCCTTAGCGTTTTGAGTGAAATCGACGAAATTGAACAAAAAACTTAACCAAAAAACGTTTAGCGTATGATTTAAACGTTGGTGCACTCAGTTGGTCGCTATATCGCATTTTGGAAGAAATGGGGTATACAGGGTCGAGGATGAGAAAAACCTCTTGGTGCACTTCAAATGCAATATTGTCTCCTATCTCCTCTTCCTTAGCGTTTTGAGTGAAATCGACGAAATTGAACAAAAAACTTAACCAAAAAACGTTTAGCGTATGATTTAAACGTTGGTGCACTCAGCTGGTCGCTATATCGCATTTTGGAAGAAATGGGGTACACAGGGTCGAGGATGAGAAAAACCTCTTAGTGCACTTCAAGTGCAATATCGTCTCCTATCTCCTCTTCCTTAGCGTTTTGAGTGAAATAGACGAAATTGAACAAACAACTTAACCGAAAAACGTTTAGCGTATGATTTAAACGTTGGTGCACTCAGCTGGTCGCTATATCGCATTTTGGAAGAAATGGGGTACACAGGGTCGAGGATGAGAAAAACCTCTTGGTGCACTTCAAATGCAATATTGTCTCCTATCTCCTCTTCCTTAGCGTTTTGAGTGAAATCGACGAAATTGAACAAAAAACTTAACCAAAAAACGTTTAGCGTATGATTTAAACGTTGGTGCACTCAGCTAGACGCTTTATCGCATTTTGGAAGAAATGGGGTACACAGGGTCGAGGATGAGAAAAACCTCTTGGTGCACTTCAAATGCAATATTGTCTCCTATCTCCTCTTCCTTAGCGTTTTGAGTGAAATAGACGAAATTGAACAAACAACTTAACCAAAAAACGTTTAGCGTATGATTTAAACGTTGGTGCACTCAGCTGGTCGCTATATCGCATTTTGGAAGAAATGGGGTATACAGGGTCGAGGATGAGAAAAACCTCTTAGTGCACTTCAAATGCAATATCGTCTCCTATCTCCTCTTCATTAGCGTTTTGAGTGAAATAGACGAAATTGAACAAAAAACTTAACCAAAAAACGTTTAGCGTATGATTTAAACGTTGGTGCACTCAGCTGGTCGCTATATCGCATTTTGGAAGAAATGGGGTACACAGGGTCGAGGATGAGAAAAACCTCTTAGTGCACTTCAAGTGCAATATCGTCTCCTATCTCCTCTTCCTTAGCGTTTTGAGTGAAATAGACGAAATTGAACAAACAACTTAACCAAAAAACGTTTAGCGTATGATTTAAACGTTGGTGCACTCAGCTGGTCGCTATATCGCATTTTGGAAGAAATGGGGTACACAGGGTCGAGGATGAGAAAAACCTCTTGGTGCACTTCAAATGCAATATTGTCTCCTATCTCCTCTTCCTTAGCGTTTTGAGTCAAATCGACGAAATTGAACAAAAAACTTAACCAAAAAACGTTTAGCGTATGATTTAAACGTTGGTGCACTCAGCTGGTCGCTATATCGCATTTTGGAAGAAATGGGGTATACAGGGTCGAGGATGAGAAAAACCTCTTGGTGCACTTCAAATGCAATATTGTCTCCTATCTCCTCTTCCTTAGCGTTTTGAGTGAAATCGACGAAATTGAACAAAAAACTTAACCAAAAAACGTTTAGCGTATGATTTAAACGTTGGTGCACTCAGCTGGTCGCTATATCGCATTTTGGAAGAAATGGGGTACACAGGGTCGAGGATGAGAAAAACCTCTTGGTGCACTTCAAATGCAATATTGTCTCCTATCTCCTCTTCCTTAGCGTTTTGAGTGAAATAGACGAAATTGAACAAAAAACTTAACCAAAAAACGTTTAGCGTATGATTTAAACGTTGGTGCACTCAGTTGGTCGCTATATCGCATTTTGGAAGAAATGGGGTACACAGGGTCGAGGATGAGAAAAACCTCTAGGTGCACTTCAAATGCAATATCATCTCCTATCTCCTCTTCATTAGCGTTTTGAGTCAAATCGACGAAATTGAACAAAAAACTTAACCAAAAAACGTTTAGCGTATGATTTAAACGTTGGTGCACTCAGTTGGTCGCTATATCGCATTTTGGAAGAAATGGGGTACACAGGGTCGAGGATGAGAAAAACCTCTAGGTGCACTTCAAATGCAATATTGTCTCCTATCTCCTCTTCCTTAGCGTTTTGAGTGAAATCGACGAAATTGAACAAAAAACTTAACCAAAAAACGTTTAGCGTATGATTTAAACGTTGGTGCACTCAGTTGGTCGCTATATCGCATTTTGGAAGAAATGGGGTATGCAGGGTCGAGGATGAGAAAAACCTCTTGGTGCACTTCAAATGCAATATTGTCTCCTATCTCCTCTTCCTTAGCGTTTTGAGTGAAATCGACGAAATTGAACAAAAAACTTAACCAAAAAACGTTTAGCGTATGATTTAAACGTTGGTGCACTCAGTTGGTCGCTATATCGCATTTTGGAAGAAATGGGGTATACAGGGTCGAGGATGAGAAAAACCTCTTGGTGCACTTCAAATGCAATATTGTCTCCTATCTCCTCTTCCTTAGCGTTTTGAGTGAAATCGACGAAATTGAACAAAAAACTTAACCAAAAAACGTTTAGCGTATGATTTAAACGTTGGTGCACTCAGCTGGTCGCTATATCGCATTTTGGAAGAAATGGGGTACACAGGGTCGAGGATGAGAAAAACCTCTTAGTGCACTTCAAGTGCAATATCGTCTCCTATCTCCTCTTCCTTAGCGTTTTGAGTGAAATAGACGAAATTGAACAAACAACTTAACCGAAAAACGTTTAGCGTATGATTTAAACGTTGGTGCACTCAGCTGGTCGCTATATCGCATTTTGGAAGAAATGGGGTACACAGGGTCGAGGATGAGAAAAACCTCTTGGTGCACTTCAAATGCAATATTGTCTCCTATCTCCTCTTCCTTAGCGTTTTGAGTGAAATCGACGAAATTGAACAAAAAACTTAACCAAAAAACGTTTAGCGTATGATTTAAACGTTGGTGCACTCAGCTAGACGCTTTATCGCATTTTGGAAGAAATGGGGTACACAGGGTCGAGGATGAGAAAAACCTCTTGGTGCACTTCAAATGCAATATTGTCTCCTATCTCCTCTTCCTTAGCGTTTTGAGTGAAATAGACGAAATTGAACAAACAACTTAACCAAAAAACGTTTAGCGTATGATTTAAACGTTGGTGCACTCAGCTGGTCGCTATATCGCATTTTGGAAGAAATGGGGTATACAGGGTCGAGGATGAGAAAAACCTCTTAGTGCACTTCAAATGCAATATCGTCTCCTATCTCCTCTTCATTAGCGTTTTGAGTGAAATAGACGAAATTGAACAAAAAACTTAACCAAAAAACGTTTAGCGTATGATTTAAACGTTGGTGCACTCAGCTGGTCGCTATATCGCATTTTGGAAGAAATGGGGTACACAGGGTCGAGGATGAGAAAAACCTCTTAGTGCACTTCAAGTGCAATATCGTCTCCTATCTCCTCTTCATTAGCGTTTTGAGTGAAATCGACGAAATTGAACAAAAAACTTAACCAAAAAACGTTTAGCGTATGATTTAAACGTTGGTGCACTCAGCTAGACGCTTTATCGCATTTTGGAAGAAATGGGGTACACAGGGTCGAGGATGAGAAAAACCTCTTGGTGCACTTCAAATGCAATATTGTCTCCTATCTCCTCTTCCTTAGCGTTTTGAGTGAAATCGACGAAATTGAACAAAAAACTTAACCAAAAAACGTTTAGCGTATGATTTAAACGTTGGTGCACTCAGCTGGTCGCTATATCGCATTTTGGAAGAAATGGGGTACACAGGGTCGAGGATGAGAAAAACCTCTTAGTGCACTTCAAGTGCAATATCGTCTCCTATCTCCTCTTCATTAGCGTTTTGAGTGAAATCGACGAAATTGAACAAAAAACTTAACCAAAAAACGTTTAGCGTATGATTTAAACGTTGGTGCACTCAGCTAGACGCTTTATCGCATTTTGGAAGAAATGGGGTACACAGGGTCGAGGATGAGAAAAACCTCTTAGTGCACTTCAAATGCAATATTGTCTCCTATCTCCTCTTCCTTAGCGTTTTGAGTCAAATCGACGAAATTGAACAAAAAACTTAACCAAAAAACGTTTAGCGTATGATTTAAACGTTGGTGCACTCAGTTGGTCGCTATATCGCATTTTGGAAGAAATGGGGTATACAGGGTCGAGGATGAGAAAAACCTCTTGGTGCACTTCAAATGCAATATTGTCTCCTATCTCCTCTTCCTTAGCGTTTTGAGTGAAATCGACGAAATTGAACAAAAAACTTAACCAAAAAACGTTTAGCGTATGATTTAAACGTTGGTGCACTCAGCTGGTCGCTATATCGCATTTTGGAAGAAATGGGGTACACAGGGTCGAGGATGAGAAAAACCTCTTAGTGCACTTCAAGTGCAATATCGTCTCCTATCTCCTCTTCCTTAGCGTTTTGAGTGAAATAGACGAAATTGAACAAACAACTTAACCAAAAAACGTTTAGCGTATGATTTAAACGTTGGTGCACTCAGCTGGTCGCTATATCGCATTTTGGAAGAAATGGGGTACACAGGGTCGAGGATGAGAAAAACCTCTTGGTGCACTTCAAATGCAATATTGTCTCCTATCTCCTCTTCCTTAGCGTTTTGAGTCAAATCGACGAAATTGAACAAAAAACTTAACCAAAAAACGTTTAGCGTATGATTTAAACGTTGGTGCACTCAGCTGGTCGCTATATCGCATTTTGGAAGAAATGGGGTATACAGGGTCGAGGATGAGAAAAACCTCTTGGTGCACTTCAAATGCAATATTGTCTCCTATCTCCTCTTCCTTAGCGTTTTGAGTGAAATCGACGAAATTGAACAAAAAACTTAACCAAAAAACGTTTAGCGTATGATTTAAACGTTGGTGCACTCAGCTGGTCGCTATATCGCATTTTGGAAGAAATGGGGTACACAGGGTCGAGGATGAGAAAAACCTCTTGGTGCACTTCAAATGCAATATTGTCTCCTATCTCCTCTTCCTTAGCGTTTTGAGTGAAATAGACGAAATTGAACAAAAAACTTAACCAAAAAACGTTTAGCGTATGATTTAAACGTTGGTGCACTCAGTTGGTCGCTATATCGCATTTTGGAAGAAATGGGGTACACAGGGTCGAGGATGAGAAAAACCTCTAGGTGCACTTCAAATGCAATATCATCTCCTATCTCCTCTTCATTAGCGTTTTGAGTCAAATCGACGAAATTGAACAAAAAACTTAACCAAAAAACGTTTAGCGTATGATTTAAACGTTGGTGCACTCAGTTGGTCGCTATATCGCATTTTGGAAGAAATGGGGTATACAGGGTCGAGGATGAGAAAAACCTCTTGGTGCACTTCAAATGCAATATTGTCTCCTATCTCCTCTTCCTTAGCGTTTTGAGTGAAATCGACGAAATTGAACAAAAAACTTAACCAAAAAACGTTTAGCGTATGATTTAAACGTTGGTGCACTCAGTTGGTCGCTATATCGCATTTTGGAAGAAATGGGGTACACAGGGTCGAGGATGAGAAAAACCTCTAGGTGCACTTCAAATGCAATATCATCTCCTATCTCCTCTTCATTAGCGTTTTGAGTCAAATCGACGAAATTGAACAAAAAACTTAACCAAAAAACGTTTAGCGTATGATTTAAACGTTGGTGCACTCAGTTGGTCGCTATATCGCATTTTGGAAGAAATGGGGTACACAGGGTCGAGGATGAGAAAAACCTCTAGGTGCACTTCAAATGCAATATCATCTCCTATCTCCTCTTCATTAGCGTTTTGAGTCAAATCGACGAAATTGAACAAAAAACTTAACCAAAAAACGTTTAGCGTATGATTTAAACGTTGGTGCACTCAGTTGGTCGCTATATCGCATTTTGGAAGAAATGGGGTATACAGGGTCGAGGATGAGAAAAACCTCTTGGTGCACTTCAAATGCAATATTGTCTCCTATCTCCTCTTCCTTAGCGTTTTGAGTGAAATCGACGAAATTGAACAAAAAACTTAACCAAAAAACGTTTAGCGTATGATTTAAACGTTGGTGCACTCAGTTGGTCGCTATATCGCATTTTGGAAGAAATGGGGTACACAGGGTCGAGGATGAGAAAAACCTCTAGGTGCACTTCAAATGCAATATCATCTCCTATCTCCTCTTCATTAGCGTTTTGAGTCAAATCGACGAAATTGAACAAAAAACTTAACCAAAAAACGTTTAGCGTATGATTTAAACGTTGGTGCACTCAGCTGGTCGCTATATCGCATTTTGGAAGAAATGGGGTACACAGGGTCGAGGATGAGAAAAACCTCTAGGTGCACTTCAAATGCAATATCATCTCCTATCTCCTCTTCATTAGCGTTTTGAGTCAAATCGACGAAATTGAACAAAAAACTTAACCAAAAAACGTTTAGCGTATGATTTAAACGTTGGTGCACTCAGTTGGTCGCTATATCGCATTTTGGAAGAAATGGGGTATACAGGGTCGAGGATGAGAAAAACCTCTTGGTGCACTTCAAATGCAATATTGTCTCCTATCTCCTCTTCCTTAGCGTTTTGAGTGAAATCGACGAAATTGAACAAAAAACTTAACCAAAAAACGTTTAGCGTATGATTTAAACGTTGGTGCACTCAGTTGGTCGCTATATCGCATTTTGGAAGAAATGATGTATACAGGGTCGAGGATGAGAAAAACCTCTTGGTGCACTTCAAATGCAATATTGTCTCCTATCTCCTCTTCCTTAGCGTTTTGAGTGAAATCGACGAAATTGAACAAAAAACTTAACCAAAAAGCGTTTAGCGTATGATTTAAACGTTGGTGCACTCAGTTGGTCGCTATATCGCATTTTGGAAGAAATGGGGTATACAGGGTCGAGGATGAGAAAAACCTCTTGGTGCACTTCAAATGCAATATTGTCTCCTATCTCCTCTTCCTTAGCGTTTTGAGTGAAATCGACGAAATTGAACAAAAAACTTAACCAAAAAACGTTTAGCGTATGATTTAAACGTTGGTGCACTCAGTTGGTCGCTATATCGCATTTTGGAAGAAATGGGGTATACAGGGTCGAGGATGAGAAAAACCTCTTGGTGCACTTCAAATGCAATATTGTCTCCTATCTCCTCTTCCTTAGCGTTTTGAGTGAAATCGACGAAATTGAACAAAAAACTTAACCAAAAAACGTTTAGCGTATGATTTAAACGTTGGTGCACTCAGCTGGTCGCTATATCGCATTTTGGAAGAAATGGGGTACACAGGGTCGAGGATGAGAAAAACCTCTTGGTGCACTTCAAATGCAATATCATCTCCTATCTCCTCTTCATTAGCGTTTTGAGTCAAATCGACGAAATTGAACAAAAAACTTAACCAAAAAACGTTTAGCGTATGATTTAAACGTTGGTGCACTCAGTTGGTCGCTATATCGCATTTTGGAAGAAATGGGGTATACAGGGTCGAGGATGAGAAAAACCTCTTGGTGCACTTCAAATGCAATATTGTCTCCTATCTCCTCTTCCTTAGCGTTTTGAGTGAAATAGACGAAATTGAACAAAAAACTTAACCAAAAAACGTTTAGCGTATGATTTAAACGTTGGTGCACTCAGTTGGTCGCTATATCGCATTTTGGAAGAAATGGGGTATACAGGGTCGAGGATGAGAAAAACCTCTTGGTGCACTTCAAATGCAATATTGTCTCCTATCTCCTCTTCCTTAGCGTTTTGAGTGAAATCGACGAAATTGAACAAAAAACTTAACCAAAAAACGTTTAGCGTATGATTTAAACGTTGGTGCACTCAGTTGGTCGCTATATCGCATTTTGGAAGAAATGATGTATACAGGGTCGAGGATGAGAAAAACCTCTTGGTGCACTTCAAATGCAATATTGTCTCCTATCTCCTCTTCCTTAGCGTTTTGAGTGAAATCGACGAAATTGAACAAAAAACTTAACCAAAAAACGTTTAGCGTATGATTTAAACGTTGGTGCACTCAGTTGGTCGCTATATCGCATTTTGGAAGAAATGGGGTATACAGGGTCGAGGATGAGAAAAACCTCTTGGTGCACTTCAAATGCAATATTGTCTCCTATCTCCTCTTCCTTAGCGTTTTGAGTGAAATCGACGAAATTGAACAAAAAACTTAACCAAAAAACGTTTAGCGTATGATTTAAACGTTGGTGCACTCAGTTGGTCGCTATATCGCATTTTGGAAGAAATGGGGTATACAGGGTCGAGGATGAGAAAAACCTCTTGGTGCACTTCAAATGCAATATTGTCTCCTATCTCCTCTTCCTTAGCGTTTTGAGTGAAATCGACGAAATTGAACAAAAAACTTAACCAAAAAACGTTTAGCGTATGATTTAAACGTTGGTGCACTCAGTTGGTCGCTATATCGCATTTTGGAAGAAATGGGGTACACAGGGTCGAGGATGAGAAAAACCTCTTAGTGCACTTCAAGTGCAATATCGTCTCCTATCTCCTCTTCCTTAGCGTTTTGAGTGAAATAGACGAAATTGAACAAAAAACTTAACCGAAAAACGTTTAGCGTATGATTTAAACGTTGGTGCACTCAGCTGGTCGCTATATCGCATTTTGGAAGAAATGGGGTATACAGGGTCGAGGATGAGAAAAACCTCTTGGTGCACTTCAAATGCAATATTGTCTCCTATCTCCTCTTCCTTAGCGTTTTGAGTCAAATCGACGAAATTGAACAAAAAACTTAACCAAAAAACGTTTAGCGTATGATTTAAACGTTGGTGCACTCAGCTGGTCGCTATATCGCATTTTGGAAGAAATGGGGTATACAGGGTCGAGGATGAGAAAAACCTCTTGGTGCACTTCAAATGCAATATTGTCTCCTATCTCCTCTTCCTTAGCGTTTTGAGTGAAATCGACGAAATTGAACAAAAAACTTAACCAAAAAACGTTTAGCGTATGATTTAAACGTTGGTGCACTCAGCTGGTCGCTATATCGCATTTTGGAAGAAATGGGGTACACAGGGTCGAGGATGAGAAAAACCTCTTGGTGCACTTCAAATGCAATATTGTCTCCTATCTCCTCTTCCTTAGCGTTTTGAGTGAAATAGACGAAATTGAACAAAAAACTTAACCAAAAAACGTTTAGCGTATGATTTAAACGTTGTTGCACTCAGTTGGTCGCTATATCGCATTTTGGAAGAAATGATGTATACAGGGTCGAGGATGAGAAAAACCTCTTGGTGCACTTCAAATGCAATATTGTCTCCTATCTCCTCTTCATTAGCGTTTTGAGTCAAATCGACGAAATCGAACAAAAAACTTAACCAAAAAACGTTTAGCGTATGATTTAAACGTTGGTGCACTCAGCTGGTCGCTATATCGCATTTTGGAAGAAATGGGGTACACAGGGTCGAGGATGAGAAAAACCTCTTGGTGCACTTCAAATGCAATATCGTCTCCTATCTCCTCTTCCTTCGCGTTTTGAGTGAAATAGACGAAATTGAACAAAAAACTTAACCAAAAAACGTTTAGCGTATGATTTAAACGTTGGTGCACTCAGTTGGTCGCTATATCGCATTTTGGAAGAAATGGGGTATACAGGGTCGAGACGAGAAAAACCTCTTGGTGCACTTCAAATGCAATATCGTCTCCTATCTCCTCTTCCTTAGCGATTTGAGTGAAATAGACGAAATTGAACAAAAAACTTAACCGAAAAACGTTTAGCGTATGATTTAAACATTGGTGCACTCAGCTGGTCGCTATATCGCATTTTGGAAGAAATGGGGTACACAGGGTCGAGGATGAGAAAAACCTCTTGGTGCACTTCAAATGCAATATCGTCTCCTATCTCCTCTTCCTTCGCGTTTTGAGTGAAATAGACGAAATTGAACAAAAAACTTAACCAAAAAACGTTTAGCGTATGATTTAAACGTTGGTGCACTCAGCTAGACGCTTTATCGCATTTTGGAAGAAATGGGGTACACAGGGTCGAGGATGAGAAAAACCTCTTGGTGCACTTCAAATGCAATATTGTCTCCTATCTCCTCTTCCTTAGCGTTTTGAGTGAAATAGACGAAATTGAACAAACAACTTAACCAAAAAACGTTTAGCGTATGATTTAAACGTTGGTGCACTCAGCTGGTCGCTATATCGCATTTTGGAAGAAATGGGGTATACAGGGTCGAGGATGAGAAAAACCTCTTAGTGCACTTCAAATGCAATATCGTCTCCTATCTCCTCTTCATTAGCGTTTTGAGTGAAATAGACGAAATTGAACAAAAAACTTAACCAAAAAACGTTTAGCGTATGATTTAAACGTTGGTGCACTCAGCTGGTCGCTATATCGCATTTTGGAAGAAATGGGGTACACAGGGTCGAGGATGAGAAAAACCTCTTAGTGCACTTCAAGTGCAATATCGTCTCCTATCTCCTCTTCATTAGCGTTTTGAGTGAAATCGACGAAATTGAACAAAAAACTTAACCAAAAAACGTTTAGCGTATGATTTAAACGTTGGTGCACTCAGCTAGACGCTTTATCGCATTTTGGAAGAAATGGGGTACACAGGGTCGAGGATGAGAAAAACCTCTTGGTGCACTTCAAATGCAATATTGTCTCCTATCTCCTCTTCCTTAGCGTTTTGAGTGAAATCGACGAAATTGAACAAAAAACTTAACCAAAAAACGTTTAGCGTATGATTTAAACGTTGGTGCACTCAGCTGGTCGCTATATCGCATTTTGGAAGAAATGGGGTACACAGGGTCGAGGATGAGAAAAACCTCTTAGTGCACTTCAAGTGCAATATCGTCTCCTATCTCCTCTTCCTTAGCGTTTTGAGTGAAATAGACGAAATTGAACAAACAACTTAACCAAAAAACGTTTAGCGTATGATTTAAACGTTGGTGCACTCAGCTGGTCGCTATATCGCATTTTGGAAGAAATGGGGTACACAGGGTCGAGGATGAGAAAAACCTCTTGGTGCACTTCAAATGCAATATCATCTCCTATCTCCTCTTCATTAGCGTTTTGAGTCAAATCGACGAAATCGAACAAAAAACTTAACCAAAAAACGTTTAGCGTATGATTTAAACGTTGGTGCACTCAGTTGGTCGCTTTATCGCATTTTGGAAGAAATGGGGTATACAGGGTCGAGGATGAGAAAAACCTCTTGGTGCACTTCAAATGCAATATTGTCTCCTATCTCCTCTTCCTTAGCGTTTTGAGTGAAATCGACGAAATTGAACAAAAAACTTAACCAAAAACGTTTAGCGTATGATTTAAACGTTGGTGCACTCAGTTGGTCGCTATATCGCATTTTGGAAGAAATGGGGTATACAGGGTCGAGGATGAGAAAAACCTCTTGGTGCACTTCAAATGCAATATTGTCTCCTATCTCCTCTTCCTTAGCGTTTTGAGTGAAATCGACGAAATTGAACAAAAAACTTAACCAAAAAACGTTTAGCGTATGATTTGGACGTTGGTGCACTCAGGTTGTTGTTTCTTGGACTTTTCTCGTTTCTGAAACATTGTCCTTGTCCAAGTAGTTGGTATCCTCTATCATGTTTTGAGCTTAAGAGTGCACAGGTTTGAATTTATGCAGTCAATATTAATTCGTCGCCCTTCTTGCTGCCTCGTACTAATTAATGACCGTGGACTCAGCCGAGGTTTACCTCTCTAACGCACTGTTGTTATTCGAAAGTTTGGTTCGAAATGATACCTGTTATTGGCCTAATTATCATTTAAGCCACCAAATTGATGTGCACACGGTTAGTTTGATCGACTTTTGTGTAAGCAAACCATCTGACCGTTGCTGATGATCTGACCTATCTAGTCTATCAAAACATCACTTTTGTATTGAGCATTCGTATTGAACTTGTCTACCTGCAAACAACCATCTATTCACTCTTACTTCTTGTTTTTTCCTGATAAAGAGCCACGCCCACTTTATTGTCATATTGGTTATAACATAAGCAAGTGCTGGAATATTTGGTTCCCATTTTAGGTTCCCTAGAACAAGAAACTACATTCTCGGAGCAGGGATCGCATTATCCTTTCTATCGACAGGTATGGTGACATACTTCCTCAAACTCGATGCTATTTACCAGGAAACCCCCGAGTAAGTGGAGTGCATTAGGAGACTCCCTGTGACTTGTTCAAGATTCTGTGTATACTTTCAGCGCCTACCGATATTTGTTCTGGACTAACAGCGACACTATGTACAAGGGCTACATGCCTTTTTACACGAACCTTGGAGGATTTGTCTTCGGCACAATCACTGCTCTGATTTATCTAAAATACAAAAACGAGAACCTGAACTTGAAGGGCAAGAAATCGAAGCTAAACATCATCATTTGGGCATCCATTCCCGTACATTTCTTGCTGCTGCTCTCCGGAGAAATATTCTACCGATACGAGTTCGCAAAACCATCGATTTGGGTGGCCATCTATGCGGCTCTGTATCGCAACATATGGGCATTGCTGTCCAGCTCTCTAGTCCTGTTGATGTCCTTCAAGGTGGGATGTAAGTATTCGTAGCATATTAAGGAGTCTGTGTTGGAATGGAAACTCTTTTTAGTCATCTTCTACAAGTTTTCGTCAATGAAGATGTTCGTGCCGTTGGGCCGATTGTCGTTTCAAGTTTTCTTGATTCACAGTCTGGTCATTCGATGCCTGATTGGAAGTGTCCGCCAGCCAATTTATTCGAACTACTTGGGTTTGGTAAGGAACCTGCTAATCAGTTGCTAGATTTTGTTCATGAAATAATGTCCTTTCAGACCATCTACACTGTGGCTGGTATCGTGGTGTCTTTCTTTTGTGCTTTCTTCTTGTACATGTTTCTTGAATTACCGCTGACTAATGTTTTGAACTTAACGATCAGGAGTAGAGGTACGTAGATGTGTTTTGTGTTTTCTTAAAATTTGTTCGATTTTTTTGGAATATTTCACAGATCGATTGAAAAAGGTTGCCAACTCGAATCGGACCAATTGTTCAAAGGAAGAGACTACTACAGCTTGAAGGGTACCAAAGCCCTGTTTGTATCTATGTTTATGTTCAATAGCTTTAGTGAACGAACAAATCTTTAATTAAAGTTGTTTTGGGTACAAACTATGTCAGATTGGTTAGAAATTAAGATGGAGCTTAGCATTGCTTGAGGATCTCATGTCCAGTGGGTCATCAGCATCGGAACTCCCACAGCAAAGTCCATTTCAAAACGTTTATGTTTACCTGTTCTGCAATGACTTCGAAGAGGGTGTGTTCTAGTTCACATGATTCATAAAGCTCGTCGAAGAGCCCCTCATGTTTGAACAGCAGTAGAGTCATATAATAAGACATTGCACCAAGTTCTAAAAGGAACTTCCCACCAATCAGTGAATTAATCCTTTTTAAATCGAGTCACCAGGAAGAGGAAAATACCTGACTTCATATTCTGTGCACGAATGAAAGGGCCTACTGTTTAATGCCCTATTCGAAGGGCAATTTGTAATTTGAGAAGCTTTCTCATGACAGTTGTACTCTCGAACGTTTGTCAGACGCTCGCGAGAGATGGGTGAAAGAAAAAACTCCTAGAAAAAGCTCGATGACACCACATCACAAAGCATCTCATTTTAGGTTTAGACTGCGAGTTGGTTGGTTGGTTGGTTTAGACCGGCACTCGATGAGGATGCACTTAGACTAGAGAAGGTCCATTGTGATGCTGTATCACCCACCCACTGCGAGTTACTTTGGAAAAGAAACATTGGACACACGTCGAAGAAGAATGAATTATCTTTCTGTAGAAGAAGTTTTGGAAAAAGATGAAGAATCCAACTGTCATTCACTGAATGTAGAAACCAATTATCTTCTATTGGTCCTTAGTCTCATAGAACTCCGCAAAAGGTAGTGCATCACTCAAGTTACCACAGACGCACCTCAAGCAGGACTGGCCATTACCCTCCATCTACTTCCTCTGGACTTGTTCATAAAAGGTCCAAATGGAGAAAGGTATGGTTTACTCGAAGAAATCTTTTAGACTATCAGAAGCCGGTAGTGTATTCCGTGCTAAAATCCTTCTGGCAATAGAAAAAGCTACATCAAGTCAAGCAGTCCAATACAGTTGAATCAAAAGAGAGCAGAATCTTTTTATCATGCTTTGTAGCCAAGGTACTGGAAGGGTAGGTATACGTATCTTCATCTACCTAGAGAAACATCCACAAATGAGATAGTCCAAGAAAGGAATATTAAGCTAAACATGTTCCATATACGCCTCCGCAAAGTAGGCGTGCCACTCTACGCTTTTAAGGGACTTACTGCGATACTTTTTAATGGATGTCAACTGTTAGTTTATAAAGGGTGGGCCATTTAGTGGTTTCTTTTTAAATCATAGGTTATTTTGACACTGACAGCTGTTTCCCGGTCGAAATATTGACAGAAAGTCAGTATCATACCTCCGTGGAACGAAATGAGTCGCTTTACGCTTAAACAACGTTGGGAAATATTGAAAGCGAGTGCTGTGTAGACCAAATAGTGCTTTATTTGAAAAGAAATTTTGGCCGAAATGAAGCAGCCACCGCGCCTGCTGTACTCAAGTTTGTACAAAAAGTTAGTGACACCGGTATGCTAGTGAACAACACTCATGGTCCCCGACGTCGTACAGACGAGAATGTGGCTGCTATAACCGAGAGTGTCATCGCCATCAATCTCAAAAGCTCAGCACTTCATGCATTAGCCTGAGGACAATTCTGCACAAGGATCTCGGTATTATTCGCTTACAAGATCCAATTGACTCAGCATTTGAAGGCGCACGACCATCCTCTTCATTATCGCTTCGCAGTTTGGGCTTTAGAGCAGCTTGAGTTGGACAACGATTTTGGGGTAAAAATCATCTTTTCTGGCAAGGTGCATGAGACTGCGAACAACGTTTCGCTCAACGGTGGGCGTTATAGAGTCATGTTAACCGATTTTTTTTTACTAAAACTGAAGATATGAATTTGGATGACCGAATGGCCATGCCACAATCGATCTTTTGCGCACCAAATTAGCAAATTGTGTTATCAGCCGTCTTGGCGATGTCAATTGGGCGCCTCGGAGCTGCGATTTAACCCCTTTAGACTTATTTTGTGGGGAACCGTGAAGGACCGATGTTATGCCAACAATTCGGACGCGATTCAAGCACTTGAACCTGCATAGTTCCAATCACACGATCAGCATCATATTTGTCGATATTGAGCTCTCCTTCCCGTGTTGCTAATGAATTGTTCCTGACCCGACCAAAGCCCTTCTGCGTCATATCCCTACTTTTAGCAAGCTCCGACACTTTCCTCAGCTTTGTCTAATGAAATCCTCCCCTTTGACAGATAAATACCCTTAGTTCTGAGGTTAGAATGAACACTTAAATTTGTACTCCAACCTGCAGCTTACGTACATTACACACAGACCAAGACCAACATTTCGACCTTATGCTTGCAGTATAGCTCACCATTGATATACACTGCTGCAAGTTAAAAGGTTAAATGCCAGCCTACAAGCTTAAGCCGAAGTACAAACTTATTTTACCTTGTTTACGCATTTTTTTTTGTTCACAGCTTCCTGGCACATAATTTGCGCCTATTAGATTTTATTGTGTCAATGTAACTGGACAACTTCCTGCTCAATACTTCATACAGTCAAGGTTTTCTAGAAGATATGCTTTTTTTGCAATGCCCTGTGAATGGTGCTAAATGCTGTATATTACGTTTAAATGTAGAAAACACTCCTAGGATTGGTTAGCCTATATGTCAAGGTACTCTACGTAGCAATGGAAAAAAGGTGTAAAACACGCCTGGACTTAGGAACTTTCAACACCATGTGAAGAAACATACTTATTTTCCGATCGAAAAACCCAATTGGAATGCACATACATCTCTTTATGTATGTTTTTGTCAAACAAGATTGCTGCATGCATATTAAGTAAACTATATGTCAACACTTTTTTGTTACTTTATCAGCATTTGTAACTCCCAGCTATCCGATAAGAAATAGACATTCAAACCGAATTGTGTGTGAAAAACTGGTTGTAATCACAGTTTTTCCGAAACCTCTTTATGTAAAAACTATGAACTTGAGACCCTGCACTTTAATCCCTTATTTTCTGTAGGGAAGCGAAATGATTTACGAGATCGGAATATCGATTGTTCGTCATTGCACAGCCCTAACACAATAATTGGTAGTCGAATGGGTTAAATTGGATTTTTAGTAAATTCGTGCCTGTGTTATCCATTCAATACCCGAAACAATCCTTCAAAATATCGCCAACAATTTATTGCATAAATGGAGACCACAGCCAGTATTTTTTAGAGCACAAGCTGAAAGGAGTGATCTATACCAGAACCATAAGCGTTCATGTCTACTAATTGATACCACCTCCCATCCTTCGAAGAGAGATGAGTGTAATTTTGGATAAAAGACATGTTTGTGGATAATACACCAACCTTCGAAACTATGTAACTTCTTGACAACATCTTAGTGAGGAGATGTTCCCTAAAAAAATCACAGAATGGTTCAAAAACTAGCCCACACTTAATTGGAACCAAAAATGGAACCACGAACTGAAAGAGATAAATGAGGCACTATCGACTGCACAGGACTCCATACCCAATATCTCATGTTTGAATGAAAAGGTAAAAAAGCTCTAAAGTGTCAGATATGCACCACGAATCTAAAGAGATATTATTCACAAGCCTGGTAGATTCACTGTAGAACAGAGGTCCTATAAGAGGTACATCGACAGATTCTTTACTTTATCGCTTCCTAGTAATGTGCATCGACAGAGCCTACAAAAATCGTTCAACGAAACTCTCAAAAAGAAAGGAGTAAGGCGATGCATACATGTTCTTCACTTCTGTCCTAGACACCCCAACAAAACTACCCGCTGTTACTCTGCAGCCCCATTTAAATCAGCTATTTGTGTAAGAAGTACCTAGAATGAACCCTTGGAAAATTCTGGTTCTAATTTTGGAACTCATTTGGAGCGTGAATGCTTGCAATATAAATATCCAGTTTCGTTCGTTAAATCCGTTTCTTAGTAACCAGCGCACAGTTCTTCTTAGTCCACCGCGTTTCATCTATTTCTTTCCTTACAGTGGGTACAACTTTCTCAATAGCATTAATCGCATTGATACTTCGCAAGACTAGCTGCTTCCTACTTTGCTTCGAGTCTATCAGATGGAGTACGCTTTCTGGTGTTTTGTTTCCTTTTAGAAGTAAGACATGTCCTTGAACTTTCTATTAATAAATCTGCTTCTAAGCGTAATTACAATGGTGCCACGAAGACATTTCCTCTATCGACTGCAATAATGACCTTCGATTTTTCCTATCGTTCGAACTCCTCCTTGGAGTTGGGGAGACCAGAAGTCTGTAGCTGTCCGAGTCATCCTACTTGCTGGATACTTTAATATTTGCATGTGTAGGCTCTGTGGTATTACTTTATTTTTATGGAATCCCGTACCAGGTACCAGGTGCTATATCGATAGTTTTATTAAGTCAAGAATAAGTGGCGCAAATGGATTAGAAATTGTTCTTTAGAAGAGCGAACGGTTGCTCTCCTTGGCTAAAAATCAAGTTCGCAAGTCAACTCTTTTGTTTCCCATATCAACAAATATGAGGAGCAGACTCTGAAAATATTATCCTTTCGGCTTACTTCTCACAAACGCTCGGGAGGGTGGAAGTGGCAGTGGATTGGATATTCTCTCCAAAAGGGTGACAGGTCCATAGCTAATGGAACCCGCTTATTCAGGAGGGCAGGATACGCGGCGGTTCTAGGAGTACGTGGCGTAGAACAGTTGAGAAAGAAGCAAGGCAACTGGGAAAGAGACCTGAGGCACATTTCCAGAAATCGAATATGATGGCGCGAAGGCATTGTAGAGAGCCTAGTACCCATAAGGGGATACACGATATAAGTAAGTAAAAGTAAGTAGGGATTGAATCTGAGAGGAGGACAGCGCATTAATTGAAAACTATAAATTCTTTGCCCCAACAACGACCTTGGCTAGACCGGCCCTCTAAGAGGATGCACTTAGACCAGAAAAGGTCGAGCGAGGTGACGCTCGCGAGAGGTGGGGCCGTGAAAAACTGTTTATGTGTTTCCCGACTGGGATTCGATCTCGAACCCGTTGCTCCATAGTCCAACGCACTAACCACTGAGCCACGACGCCCACTGGGCCTGGATTACCCGGAAACGACATAGATCAGCTGCGTAGAACTCTGCGATATCATCAAATTGATAGCCGAGTCCACATTGACAGCAAAAAACGCTGCTAGCAAAAACAAAAACTGAACTGGAACAGTATGATGCCAGGAGAAGAGAGAAGAAGAAAATCCTTCGTAGGATGGAAAGGACGTAGGCCGTTTTCCAACTTAATGAAATCGAAAAGCCGCTCGAGAAACAACTGACTACAAGGCCGAAATGTAAGTTTTTCAAAATAGTAAAGTGAATCTAGTCACTGATGTGCGATAGCTGGTCTTATTTTCGAGGAAGACCAATAGCAGAAAGTACAACCGGCACTCTAAGACCTTCACCAAGAAGTGGATATAGCCCAAAAACTCAAAGCAAGGCAACGTCCTTGACTTGACAACATCGAGGAAATAGAGAAGAGGATCTTCGACTTCCAGCCTCCAAGTTAGTTAAGATGACAGATAAGATTGAACCTTCGGTGTACAGACCAATCGATGCCAAGGCGTTTTGTCTAGAAAACTGATAGCAAGGTGACCAGAACAGAAAAGGAGAAATGCTGAATGAACTCAACTCGAGTCGTTTTTTGGAAGGATCCGAAACCGATGACGGAATCTTTTTAGAAGACTTGAACATCCACTTTTCCTTTAGCCTCCCACACTATTCCAAAATTTTTGAAGCCGAAATCAATGCCTTTCATCAAGCAGCTGATTGGCTGCCGGTTAATGCAGTATCAGTATCGGATATTGTCATATATCTACATCGACTGTCATACACCCATGTCAAGACAAATCCCTAGCATCCAGCACTATGACTTCGAAGGCAGTGAATGATTGCCGGGTATCTCTTAACGAGTACATGCTCATACTTTACGGGGTAACAGGGAATTGTAAAGCTGGATGTCCTCTGGTCACCGATATTGAAGTCCACACGTCTTATTCTTATGAAGGTCGAGGTGCTAAGAAAAGCCAATCATCGATGGCATCAACTTGACCAACACAGCACAGCTAGGCTGCTCTAGCCGACCATAAAAGAGAAGAATCCTCTCCAAAATGGCTAACACGATAACCAGTCACTGGGCTATGACGTGCCCAAAGACTGGGGTTGCCCAGAATGCCCTATACCGACTTCTTACTTACTTACTTTACTTACCTGGGCCTCAACCAACAAGCCTCTCCAGCTAGCCCGGTCCTTAGCTAACTGCCTCCAACTGCGCACTCCAAGTCGGTTGAGGTCCCCTTCTACTTGTGCGCGCTACCTAAGGCGAGGTCTTCCTCTACTGCGTTGTCCCTCCGGGTTTGATACGAAGACTCTACGGGCCGGAGCATTGGTATCCATTCACTCTACATGTCCTAGCCATCTTAAACGACTGATGTGCATTTTTCTGCATTTGTCGCTGTACTTCGTATACTTCGTCGTTAAATCTTCTCTTCTTAAAGCCCGTCAACGCAAACGTGCCCGACTGTCTCTCAAAGCGACTGAGGATCTCTTCATTCACTTTAGACAGAGTCCATGCTTCAGGGATGATCAGGGTCTTATAAAGAATCGCCTTAGTTCTTCGGGATAGGGCTCTGCTACTCAATTGCTTTCTTAGCCCAGAGAAACAGCGTTGGGTAGTACGTGGCCGAAAGGTAGTGATGCGAATATATGGCTGCACAAGCGCTAAAACGAAGCCTCTCACTACCAACTCCTACCCTACATCTCCACATCTCTACATCTCGACTGGAGATTGGATAACCAACCCCTTTGGAAGGTCAACGGGCCAACGGCAGCGCTCACACCCCCGAAACGGAATACTGACTCCAAAATATTCGGCCCTATGTCCTTGCTAACACGGTAAGCACTCACTGTGATATGGCGTTCCCAAAAACTGCGGATGCCCAGAATACAGACTTCTGCTGTATCGAAAGCTGTATCGACAAAGCGGAGGATGAATACCTATTCAATGATCCTAACGATCTCAGCACCGCGTCTACGGCTAAGATTAGCTCGTTCATACAAAGGATTAAATGGTTCCCCCCTTACACTCGACACAATAACGGACCTCCTCTTGTCTAAGTACATCAAGTACTTCCTAACGATACTGTGACAAACCGCCATCAGCTTGTGAGTGCTAACATCATAAAGTTTAAACGCCAAAGGTTGCTTCCGGATTGCCACTATTGCGTTCCATTGTTTCGGTGAAGATGTGTTTACCACTAAAAGAGATCTCAACACCTTAGAGCAACCTTAAACCCCTTCGTAAGCCATAACTAAATTTTACACAAAATACACATTAATTTCATATCAGTTTCAGCGACTTTAATGCCATTACCATTGCCTCGTTGACCTTTTCTGTTTACTTTACAGATATCTGAATGATCAGAGCACGTATCTACTCCAATTTAGACAAGCGGCGGCATTTAAATACCCGAAAATACCTGTCAACATCAGTAAATCAAATCCAATTTTAAAAGACTTGCTTAGTTTATCCATAAAGATCAAAGAACACGTAACCCACACCTGAACTGCGTGTATACTGCGAACATCTTGTGTGCATTTACGAGCGCATTTCTACATGAAACTGTAATTATTGTATACATTGCCAAGGGCGGACATTTAAGCCAGCGATGCGACAAACTCTTAACTATGCTAGAACTCGAATTGGATACCCTGTATCAGTTGTTAGTCTGTCTTAAGCACGATAGATCGTTTTGCATCCCACCTATTGAACAGCTTCGAATGCTAGAATCGAGAGAATTAACCACGGTACTCGCGTGATTGTAGTGTTTTGCACGCAATTAACTCATATTAGTGAAGTTTTTTTTTTTATTTTGATTTGTTTTTTGTTTTAAGTTTAAAAAGTTTAAAAAAAATGAAGTTTTTAGCCACAATTTTGCTTGTTGTATGCCCTCTGGGCGCATTGTGCCAGTTTAACAGTAAGTCATCGAGGAAATGGTATTTTGGGAGAACATTTATTAAGTAAAGTTCATCCGCATAGTGACGGCTTACAGAGAAATGCCACCGTTGTTTAATCTGGAGGACTACGATATGTGCTTGGACAATGCAGCACCGTCGTCATACTGCGTGGTAATTGGGGAGATCGTTCCAAACACTACTTCGGCCCTCTGGAATAATATTGCAGTAAGTACATAAGCATTCAAGTGAAACCTGTGTTTAGATGGTGGGATAACTGGGAAGTTAATGTAGTTTGGTATCCTTTGGCGGTTTCTCCCTTAACTCAGCAAAGTTATTCACTGCATCATCCCACTTATCCTGCGACTCTAGCATGTAACTTCCTATAATTCATATTAATGTTTCGCCGACCCAACTTCCTCTAAATTATCAAAGAAATAGCTTCGCAGATGTTTAAGTCGACTCCAAGCTGTGCCATGGCATTCACAGAGCACAGAGCTTCGAGACGTGACGTGCTTGTTAATCCTGACCCCATGGTGTGCCTTCTAAGAATGCAATAGCCAAAGAGAATCCCCACGCTGTTCTTAACCCCGACCTGCTAAGTTTCACTATGAACTCCGATGCTTTACGATCTAATAGGCGCACTATGCCCTAAGATGGACCCCTCTAAGTCAGGCTCTCTAGAATGATCCTCTTAACCACAGCGATCGGTGATTTTACGCCTCTAACTGTGTTGCTTTGTGGAAGCTCTGATCCTCGTTTGACCAGTTCATCGGTACTCTCGTTCCCCTCTACCAGGTACCTAGCATAATCCGACACGAAATAGCCTGAGCATTTCTGACTATTTCAGAGTTTATGGTGTCGGATTCTAGTGCCTAAAGCTTTACTTGACTATTAATGAAGACAGCGATATTCTTGTCATATATTGATCCCACTTCATGGAATAGATTGCATATGTCCGGAGGTCTCGATAGTACTAGCAGGTCTATGTTTCGAGAGTTTATATCGGAGCCCATGCCTTCATCGGTTTTGGAACTGTCCCCTGCAGGACACAAACAGGAGTGTCTCTCTGCCACCGCTGGCCAATGTGCGTTACAGTGAATTTATCGTTGCTCCGCCGTGGTCAACACTTCCGACATATGAAAGTCCTAGTACTGTGACCAGTGTTCGTCATTTCCTATATAAATTGGTACACAATGAATGTCACAAATGTACTTATTTTCCATTAATTGTACACAAAGTGACGGCTGAAAGCTTCCTTCATCTTCATTGTATGACCGCTGAGCTCGGCAAGCATGGACTTCCTGCACCTATCTTACCAAATTTGGTGTGCATACAAACAGGAAGAGGAATCTATTTCCCACCTTCTCCGCAACTGTTCTAATGTATCTCACATAAACAAATTTAGTTTGAGAGCTCTCTAAGGAGTCGACAATGCTTCATTAAAAGCTCAAACTGGTCTCCATAGTAGGTATGAAGGATTATTTGATTCGGGTGGTATCACAATAAACTTATTATTGTTTTAAGTGTCCTGGCATTACCTGGCATGTTGGGCTATGGACAGTGTTCAGTAGAACACCAATAACGTGGCTTATGTGTGATTGCTTCAATAGTACCACCTGCGCACTATGTTTCAGATCAAGCCTAAGCCAGATCTGTCTTAAAATGTTGCAAGTAGGGAGATATTCCCATCTTTGGTTGGTACTACTACAAGCGTCTATCCTTAGAAAGAGTTTGCATGTAGCTAGGGGCATATCCTGTGGGTTCCGGATCCCTTGGGTCGTATCCAATCTGGCAAGGTCATCAGCCTTGCAATTTCCTGCAATGTATCTGTGGCCTGGCAGCCGGCTTAGGTGAATGTTGAACTAATGAGACAACTCCAATAGAGACAACCGGTAGTTTAAAGCTCCAATTACATATTTGATTATCGCTTGACTGTCAGAATAAATGCTTATATGCCTGACAGATATCGCGTTACATTTCTTAAACGCCAAGGTTTCCTTTTGAAAAATACTGCAATATACTGGGACGTAGAAGCAGATGCTCAGATCGAAAACACCGCGACGTATCCATTTACCAGTCTTGAAGCCGGCCGTGTCAAAGTGAACTTAACTGTCTTCAAGAAAGGCAGCAGGGTTCCATTCACTAGAGGCAGGTATAGTAGTGCGGAAGTTTCGGTCAAATAGCAGACTCGTTGGGAAGTAGTCGATGTTTACTAAGGTGAAATCAGAAGATCAATGATCGAGGAGTGGGCTTCATGATGGCTCGACTACTGTGAGGGGGCTTTTGGTCAAGTAGCCGCGCTAGCAGCCACTTGCTTGTCAAGCATGTCTAAGGAGAGCAGGTGAAGGAGAAGTTTTCACATATGTATGTAAAGTTTTTCGCACCTTAGAAAGAAGATTGAGGTGAATAGCCCTATTTAGGACCGGGCACTAGAAGGCCTGATAATATGTATGCCCAAAAGTGAAGAGCCACAGTTGCGTTCTTTAGGTGTTCAAGTCGGTTGGCTTTCCAGCTTAGTTTCCTGCACAAAATGAGACCCAAGCATTTTACCCTATCTTTAAAGGAAAGCCTGGTACCATTAATCGTAGGAGAGTAGACCAAGGGAACCTTTTATTTCATCGTAAAGGGACAAATAGACTAAAACTTCTTAAAGTTTTTTTAGAAAATTGATATTGAAATAGTCTAGTCTTAAAGATTGCTGGTATTGCCTGAACCATTCAAGGCTCATCAACAATTCAAGCACATAAAATAGGTACGATATTCGATAAAGAAAAGTTAACGTAGGCCTAAGACTTACATTCGACATGTAGTATTCCAAGAGTCAGCCGAAAATCTTATTCGTTGAGAATCAAAGGTACGTTCCGTCAAACAGTAGTAGCAACATTGACTCTGCTAATTGTTGGACTATTAAATCTGTGACCTTTACAATTGTTCGCTTTTGTCTCTTAAGTACTAAATTTTATTGCTGTCAACTTTTTGCGAAGTTGAAAACATAATTGAAACAATATTGTATGCATTAACCTCTCGAACTAGACGCGAAAAAATTGCCCTATATTTCTGTTTAATCTAATTAAAAACGCGCTTATTCTGTCGAGGTAAGGGTATCTACATTTAACAAACATTTAAAAGGTCTCAGCTTTTTATGAGCTAATGTCACAGACGAGTTATATTTTTATTTAAATTAGACCAGTTATCAGTTATTTTTTATGCATTCAAGGACTTTAATATTATTTTTCATTTGAGATCAGTGATTCTATTCTAAGTAAGATGTGAGCGACCATCGAAAAGCATTTTGAATCCTCACCCTATTCGAAGCATTAAGGCGAGTTATACATAGGCACTGTCCTGCGGAAAATACTACGTATTTTGACAATTATTTCCTGTGCAAGGTGGATCTGAAGTAATGCCATAATAGGTCTGTTCGCGTATGCTCCCAAAAGAACGAATTTTCAGGATAATTCACGAAATCCTGTTCGACTACGCTAAGCTTTCCTAATTTGTACAGAAGAGAGCGCTCACGAAACAGTAAAACATTTCCCAGTGCTATGAATTTTCTTTGCCCTGATTTATGACATCTGTCAAATCCTTGCTACTTACTTGTGTATTTGTATACAAAGGCATTTGACGTTTAAGAAGTGGGGAAGTTTCGTAGCTCATTTACTTCTTCCTAACTTTCCTCGAAATTTCATTCAAATCATAATAAACGAACAGGAACGGACTTAATGTGAATTGGGTGCCATTTTCTTAGAAATGAAAATAAAATGGGCTCTGTTGTATGATAAATTCATAAAGTTAACAATAGAAATACGACAGTAAACCAATTTAATTGCTGTGAAAAGCATTAACTTTGTTTTGAAATGAATTTGTTGTTGAAAACCTAACCAATTTCATTTGACACCAACTGGTAATAAAGTGTTCAGACAGGACTGTCAATCTGAAGAGGCGATTGTCAAAAAAAAAACTTAGTCTGTCAGTCCTGTGTGAACAGTCAAATGCCCTTTCACGTCAAAGACCACTTGCAATGGCCATTATACTCTCTCGGAGACCACGAAACAGGTCATAATTCTTGAGGTCATACAAAGATTCCACGAAACTGCGAGGCTGGCGGGCTCACTTTAAGGATTCTCTCTAAATGACAGAATTTGGGTATGGCCCTTGCTACATGTCACCAACTCTGGACAAGTTAAGCACTGCTATTCAATTACGATCAATAGAAGAACAAACGAAACGAGTTGGGCTTGAAGCGAATGAAGGAGACGATACAGCCACGAAGTCTATGCGCTGTTCTAAGACGTGGATGCACTACACTGGCTCAAGCTTATTGGACGAATAGACAATAAGGCTCCATAAGAGAGGGTCTTTGAGTCATTGTTTCGAGACAAAAACGAAGACCAAACTTCTACTATAAGAATGAAGCTGTCGCGAATCCCTGATTCCTTTGTCTGTACAACTGGAAGCAATGTACCCGAGATCGAAGGGAATAGAAGGCTACTATGACTCATGACGGATCCGGAGCCGGTTAAGTAAAAGCATGTAAGTAACTAAATACGAAAACATGGTTCGACATAGTATACATACATATGTATATCAGAAACTAAGAGCCAAAAATTTGGTCCAAACATTTGGCTTAACAGATTTGAACAGATATGCTTTTACAATGGATAGCTGGAACCTCGATCATGCAGAATACGTAGCTAGATCAGTTTTTTGCGGGATCCTAGGCTCGGTCATCCTCTAATAGAGCTGTCTAAGTCTAAGCTGTCTAAGTATAAGCTGTCTAAGTGCGAAGATTTCGACAGAAAAGCTTAGAAGGTTCCGTAGCATTAAACAAGAATATGTCTACTGTATGGATAGGACCTACGACGCTGAGACTCCAGTCCCCAACCATGCTTTATTCTTCCATGCCTTCATAATGATCTGATATATGCTCATCATCAAAACAGTGCCTCCATACTTGAAGTGTTCTGAGGATAAGCTATTAGGGCCTACTTTTCCGTCAACCTCTTCCACTCACTGTGAGATCTCTTCTTCCAGTATCACTCTATGTTTGAACTCATTTAGTAACTTGTGCGTCCTTGGGTAGGCTTTCCCTTCTATTTCGAATAGCCTGAGCTCCGAGTTTTAAGCCTGCTCTTTGACTTTCTTGAAAATAATGTCCAAAAAAGTTTCTCCCAAGAGACTACGCTCTGTTTTCTTGTACCATGAACCTGGCCTGTAACATGATCGGCCCTTGAACTTGAAATTTATGCTTACTGAGCGTTATCGTAACTATATAATTGCAGCTAATTAAATTCTGTATCGGAAATCATCTGAAACAGCCTTCTTGTTGATCTTGATACCAAGTTATAGTTCCCAACGGTTATGGAGGAGAACAAGTGTGTCACCTTAATTAATTTGTTTTACATTGCACTAGTGGCTACGTTTGCATGGAAAAATATAAAACAAGTCTGAGATACAATCGTCTCACAACATCCGAACATGAAGGGAAACTTAAGAGGAAGACATTGAGGGGAATCTCTCAATATTCATCGCCCTTTTAGAAAACTCTGAACATTTTGGGACTTTATGGGCCCCTTGACTGTAAATCTCCTTCAGATACTTTTCAATTCTAAGTGATAATTTTGGAAAACTTGTATAATGGCAAGCCGCCTGCAAATCGCCAATCTAAAGGTACAATGAGAACAAGGATCGGCAGCCACAAGTGCTCTAAGGATAAGTTAATTGGATAGCTAAGGACGCCTTATTTTGAATCCTATCTAAGTAGAGAGGAATAGGAAACAGTCCAGAAGTCACGGAATCTTATACTGGTGGGTCGAAATTGGACATCGGTGTATGAAAAAATATATAATTCAGCAGATAAATCCGGCTGGCTCCGGAACCATAGTAACATTGTCCAAGGAGAGGTTCTAGCAGTGATAATAGCTGCCCGTGAGACTGTGATGAAGGCAATACCAAGTGAGGATATCACCTTTTTCATCGCCACCCGTGCAAAGATAAAAGCGATATCTTCTACAAAAATAAAAACGAAGTGCTGTCGACAAGAACTTAAGGTTCTTGGAACAAAGTCATGGTCATGAAGGTATAAAAGAGAATGAAAGGGGTGATGAACTGGCTAAGATAAGCTCGGTACTTGACCTGGAGAAAGTTGTCCAGGACGCAGAGAAACTGCTTCTTCTACTTAATAAAGGAAAAACCGACAGACTGATGCAAAGGAGTACTACTGCGGTACCACATGAAGAAACTACGATTGATCAGTGAAGACTGTTTTGTAGAGGATGCAGTGATGAAAATGTTCAAGAGAACATAACCCTTTTACTGTGTCTTTGCCCAAACCTCCCCCAACCGAGAAAGAACTTCCTGGAAAGAAACTTCTTCCAGGACATCGAAAAATTGTTTAACTAAGGCGACAGCATGGTTACAGCTGGTATGCAGGAAGTACCACACATTCCATCTTAAGCTACTATTGGTAAATTATTACGTATTACGTCACGAACTAAGGCATACACCTTTTCTCCCTTGGGACACAGAATGGGCCTATTTTGTTTCTCAAGTTTAAGTCTGATATAGTTTTGAAGAGTTCTGTGATCTTTTCTTCTCGACTATTTGCGTAGAGCGTCTCTTCACCTTTACTTCACCTATTGCCAATCGATTTCTTGTTTTCACATCAAGCCACGAATTTGACTGTAGAACTATGGGAATTGCCACAACAAATGGAACAGCATAATGGACATACCAAAGTGCTTACTGCACTTACTTAGTTAGATAGAGCTACAGTCCGGGTGGATCTGGACCTCAACCAACAAGCCTCTCAAGTTAGCGCGGTCTTTGACTAACTTCCTTCAGTTCCGCACTTTAAGTAGGTTGAGGTCCTCTTGCAGAATCTTCCTTGTGTTTCCCGACAAATTTCCCTTTTCGGCCAAAGAAACATTGGCAAGAGTAACTTTTCATTTGATCTCTGAAATTATGCTGTTGTCAGAGTTTATAGCCCAGGTAAACCCGTTTCAGTCAGCTTCAGCGTATGCAAGGAGTTGCACAGACTTTTGGAAAATTGTATCTCTGGCGTTAGCTTGTGAGTTTCGCACAATTTTCTCACATGACTAGGCATCATTTTGTCTGAATCCTTTTTTGACATCAAAGGTATCGGTAATGATTGTTTCCGACCTTTATGAAGCAGAGAGCTCGCGTCTATGAATGCTGTCATATGCCGCCCTAAAATCTATAAGCAGATCGTGACTTCTTAGATTTTTTCCAATAACTGTCTGCCATACTCTGAATATTTGGTCCATTGTAGACCTATTCGGACTAAAACCGCAGTGATAGGGTCCAATCGACTCGTTAACAGATAGTTTTATTCATTTACACAATACGAGACGAATGGCTCTGTGGTTGGGGCAGTTTACATGATCTCCTTTCGTATGGATCGGACAAAAGATGCTGAGGTTCTATTCATTAGGCATACTTTCCTCCAACCAGATCTTGGAAATGGGTTGGTGTATGTACCTCACCGAATCATCCTCTGCTGCCTTAAATAGTTCGGTCAACAGGTCGTCCGTCCCAGCCACTTTGTTGAACTTAAGTTTGGATCTTGCTATCCTTACATCTGAACGAGTGAACGGAAGTCAGGGCTTTCCCTGTCCAGGTTCGCAGAAGTGGTTTCTCTATATCATCAACACCTACTACTCAACTACGTTGTTTCCGTCTTCGCCTCTACAGGTCTCTATTCAGGTCTTGTTACCTTGATACGTTCTTTTTATTGTTTGGTTAAACCTTCGAACATTCTTCCTCGATCGCCCCGATGTTCCTCCTTTTCTTCGTCGAGCCCTTCTCGTCCTTCTAGGTAGCGCCGCTTCGTTGGCGACTTGCTTTGCAGCATGTGGTTGCCAGAACTTCTCATCAAAACAGGAGTTTCTTGGAGGTAGTCAGGTGAAACCCAGCATATCAGTTGCGGCGTTCCAGATGGCTTTTTAGCATCGATGCCACTAGCCTTTGCCACTTGATGCTGACTGCATACGTGATCCGCGTAGGTTCTGGCTATTTGTTGTGATTGGAGCAGTTCAGGGAATGTTCGGTCATCCAGAAAGCTGGAGAAATGCATTACACCGATCGGAACAGGATCAATTTGGTTGACGGTTTGATGATATGGTGAACGCCATGTTCCTTAGTTAGTATTCGAGTTAGGAATCCGTGACTAAGTCACCAAAGATCTACTGCCACAATAGATGGTATCTTCATCTAGTACTATCTACCAACGATCCAATGTCTACCTTTAATTTTTCCCTATGGACCCATTGAAGCATCTTCCAAACCAAAGAAAGCACGATCATGTCACTTATCTTTCAGAGAATCTAATCCTTTACTGTTTTCCCAGCAATTTTCATCAGTCACCAAGCGGCACTTCCGGCATGACCATCTGTATTTTGGAATTTGCTTAAATCGCTGCAAGGAGCTGGTTGAGTCTTTTAATTCCACGCAACAGGATGAACTCTACGAAGGTCCTATCAAGTACACAGAGGTAATCCTTTCACATTTTCCGAGCTGTGACAGCTATTCAAAACTGCTTACTCCTTGTAGGTATCGGAATTTTTCGAAGACATCTATAAAAACGAGCCCGGAACGAGGCACCTCTACGACAAAGTGATTAACACTTGTCTGAACTATAACTTTGCACAACAGTATGGCCTTCGAGTCCGATCGTATACCCAATACTGCGAATCGAACAACAAACCCTCAGGTTTTGGTAAGTAGAAGTCAAAAGTACAAGTCCAACCTACAGTGATCCTGGGTCTTTGTAGATTTCTCCGAGATCGCTTTCATGACCATTCTTGGCACCATTTTGTTCCTGGTTGTACTCTCTTCGAACTATGACCGGCAGCTTAAGCAGAAACAGGCTCATACCATGCAAGGTAATGCGTTCTACCAGGAGAAATTGGACACACAACGTGAGTTTGTACTTTTTTCGAAATGATCCTTTCAACAGTTGCTTGTCCTTATCCAGAGGATACTCTCCTAACATCCTTCTCCGTATGCCGCAACTACTATCGTCTCATTTATCAAGCGAATGCCGGCTTGGCGAGAGACTTACGATTCTTCGAAACCTTTCGATTCTTTTCAACACTCATGGTGGTATTTGCCCATGTACTGCTCCTGATCAAAGGATTGCCCATACAGAATGCGGACTTTGTGGAGAAAATCTTCTACCAGATGAAAGCGAATCTCTTCATAAGCGGCACCGTAATCATACAGATATTTCTGGTAATGAGCAGCTTCTTGCTGTGTATTAACTTTCAAAAAAGTTTGGCTTTGAAGAAACCTGGCTTAGCGGAGTGGGGACAGCTTATATTGTATCGATACTTGAGGTGAGTCTGATACTAGCTATGCAGATGCAGCTCTTTGAATTTTTTTAATTTTCAGATTGGCCCCATCGCTGGGCTTTGTGATTCTGTTGAATGCTTCGATACTGCCTCGTCTGCAGGACGGTCCATTTTGGAAGTACACCACCGATTCGGAGTATGAACTTTGCAGAGAGACGTGGTGGAAAAATTTGCTGTTCTTCAATAATTTCACGTTAAGGAAGAGTGTTTGTAGAGAGCAGCCTTAAGCCTTGGAATGTCTGTTGTAATATCTTTCGTTTTTATCTAGTGCCTCCATCAGACTTGGTACGTTGCGACCGACTTCCAGTTGTACGTTATATTGACTGCTTTACTCATAATCATTGCAAGGTGAGCATGAACGTTTGGGACATTATACTTTAAAGATTCCTCTCAGGTAGTCCAGCTGGGCATTCCTCTATTCTGGATCTATTCAACCTAATCTTTGAAAACATCGCCTAGATCCCGCCGAAAGTAAGATTTGACTGTACTTTCCGAGGAAGTTATAAATGCCCTTAAAACGTTGGGCGCCATTCCTATGAATCTGGCTTGGTTCTTGGTGTCCCTTCCAACTCGGTCCTCCATTTGTGTATGTTTATCTTACGGTCTTGTCCGGGAGCTAGAAAGGCAAAGAATGAGTCATGATGGTGCTTTCTAAATGTGTAGCAGCACCATGACAAGTTTCAAGGCAAACATGGGTGTAAGCCTGCTACAAAATAAGATCTACGATCTGGAAAGAGGAGCCACCGAACAGAAGGAGTATCTTAAACCGACCAACCTATGAACTAGGCGACATAGCGATAACAAAGACTACGAAAACCTGACTCGACAAGACTCTTCACTGTGTTATAGGACCAGAGGCGACCTAAGACTATCACAAAGTTTAAGCAGTCTTTGCTTCCGATATGTCTCAAAACATCCGGCCAAAGAGATAGCATTTCGGTCAGAGAGATAGCGAAGGTTTATTCTGGAAAGGGTCGAGAAAATACGCATTTAGGGCAAGGGAGGTTAATTTTAAGTTAGCTAAGGTCTAGTTTATGCATTGGAACCCGCTTACTCCGGATGACACGATACCCGGTGGTCCTAGAAGTACGTGGCACAGAACAGTTTAGAAGGAAGCACGGCAATTGGGAAAGGGTTAGGGAAAGCTAAGGCACATTTCCAAGATTCGATGCCCTAGGATCCACAAGGGGATACAGGACATAAGCTTAGGTTTAGATAGGTTTAACTGGATAGTTGCGCGTGTCTTTTCGCAACTTTCTGCTGGCTTTTGACATAAGTCTTTAGGCCCTAACCTGACTAATACCAATCACTCCCCGCAATGAGTGGAATAACGATGCAATCGTGAAGGCTGTTGTTCAGTTCAATCAGAAGATAGGAAACAACGAATATCCAGATTTTCAGAGGCACCCACCATCTGCGTGCCCATAGAGTCGATGCCGAAGAGAAATGTTCAAAAGGTTCTTTTCGCTGCTCATTCTTATCGAACCCATATAACTTAAGGGCAATGGAACTGAACCCATAACTGAAAACTCATTTCCTTCTTCACTATCTTAAGCAGCCTACAAGGCTTCTGTTGAGAGCTTTCCCTTAAAATAAGGGAGAGTTCATAATGCAGGGAACTCTGCGACTAATTGTTCTATTGTGCCCCCTACTAACACCTTGGAGAGGTACATGCCCTCATTGGAGCTTTCCTTCGCATACGATTCGTTTTGGAATCGTTTTGAGGGTTATGTACTCATACTACGCGTCGGCGAAAGAAACCTGTCCTAGAACATTCCCTCTAATTAGGCTTTCTTTACCAATCTGAGGATGAGAGTTGACCCTAGTGGATGTATGTCCTCATCTGATAATTGGTAACTACCCTAAATATATCAGTCTTTTGTGAATCAGTAGTCCACAAGATTCATGGATTTCACTCCACTCCGGACCTTTTCTAGGTATATATACCTAGTTTCATCGGGTGCTCCCTGAGTTTGCGTGTGCCCATGGATTCATAGTATTTGGTCCAAGGCCCAAGCATTTCTTTTCCTCCAGTTCCTTCGTCAGTTCTTGAACTATCGATCCACCACTTTCTTGTGTGATTGCTCTGCAGACTGTAGATTGTAGATTCATTGCTCCTCCTAATGCACTCATCAGTCCCTATTCTTGCTTTGGTTATTCTTAGAATAGTTTTACTTTCATTCTTGCAGAGGAGTCAGTTCTAGTAGTACCTCCCAGTTGGGGAAGTTCTCATGGCACTTGTAATAAAGAGGCATGTCATACGAGAGGATGGTCGAACTACATATGTACATCCCCAGGTTTTGCCCGCTAGGCTTCGACGTTGCTTTCCTGGCCAACATCTTCTCTGTTTCAGGTGAGTTTACTGTCCATTTTTAAGTTCTTTGACTGATGTCAGTATTGTACTCGACAGCTCCAGTCGTTCCTTTGCCTCGTGATTGGTACTGCTGTGATTTTTGTCGGACTTAGGCTTAGCCCAGTTGTTAAGCACAATTTATGTCCCTTACTTTCGGTAGAGCTCCAATCCGGCTGGAGTATTCCAGTCCTTCATCCAGTCTTCTGTACGCTTCGCTTATTGAAATATTTTGAGCATTTTAGATCGGACCCTTGGGAGACCATAGAACTTCTGCTTACTGGGGCTAATTTCAGACTGTGATGTCTCTTGCTATGCCCTCTACAGTGTGTTGGAGTTCTTGGCAATGAGCCGGACCACCTCTTCCAATTTAAAGTTAAAGCTCCAGATTAATTTCCAGAGATGACTCAAAGAGATTCGAGTTAGTTTTCCTCGAGTTTCTAACAGGGTTAATGGTGGTACAAGTTTTATTTAAGTCGAAGGTTATAATCCTATGTTCAGACATATGTAGATGGCTCACTAGATACTCCCCAGTTACTAACAAATCCAGTAGAAGCTTGCTATCCATCAATCTTTCAAAACAGAGGGACATGGTTATCGGACGGAACTCTTTAGTTAGTGGGTGGGGGAGGCCTACCTTGTTTCGGAATGAAGACTACTTTCAACATGGGCCCAATAAATTGGACTATTCTATGGTTTCCTAAAGAACGTTCTTTCGTTGTTTTACTACCATCCCTGCTTATACTTTCTGTCTTTGGTTAAAGAGACAAGACAACATCCTCTTAATCACGTTAAGAGTATTCGTTACCTCTCCATTTGCAGATTTCCCAAAACAAGAAACTTTATTCTTGGAGCAGGAGTCGTCGCATCCTTCCTAACAACCGGCTTGGTGACATATTTCCTCGAACTCAACGGCACCCATCAAGAAACCCCAAAGTAAGTACAAGCCTCTCTCAACTTCCAAGGCACTCAACAAATTTCTCTCTCTCTCTAGTTCCTACCGCTATCTATTCTGGACTGACAGCGACACATTGTACCAGGGCTATGCACCTTTCTACATGAACTTCGGTGGATTCTTCTTCGGTGTAATCGCTGGACTTGTCTTCCTCAGATACAAAAACAAAGACCTAAACATGAAGGGAAAGAAGTCAAAGATAAACATCATTGTTTTGTGTTCCATCCCAGTGCCTTTTCTGATCCTGCTGTCTGGAGAGATATTCTATCGATTTCAGTTCACAAAGCCATCGATATGGATTGGTATCTATGCGGGGCTCCATCGCAATGTCTGGGCACTGATGTGTAGCGTTCTGATTCTACTGATGTCCTTTAAAGTGGGATGTAAGCCCCTTGAAATTACATAGTTTTCCTTTGATTGAAACATTTCTTGTAGCGATTCTCTATAGGTTTTCGTCAATGAGGATGTTCGTGCCGTTGGGACGGCTGTCGTTTCAAGTTTATCTGATCCACACCGTCATGATTCGGTGCATAGCGGGATGTTTCCGTCAACCAGTGTATGCTAACAATCTGACTTTGGTATGCAACTTCTGATCAGCTTCATGTGATCCAAAAATGATTCGATTTTCTGTTGTAGGCGATGTACATCTTGTCGAGTGTGGTGCTGTCTTTTGCTGCTGCGTTCTTCTTGTACCTATTTTTTGAATTGCCGCTGACAACTCTGGTCAACGCTGCTGTCAGAGGAAGTGGTATGAATGTGTTTTTTGGAAACTTTATGAATCTAACCAAAGTTGTTCATAGCTAAGTCCGTAAAGCAAATTGAGTCCCATCAAGCAAATGGTACAAACACCAACAAGGAAGAGACGCCAACTGCTTGATAGATGTTTAGTTCTAGTTATAGTTAGCCCTGCTGTCACGTTATACAAACTCGCAACTTGATGGAGACACAATTGGTATCAAAAAATTTCAGCTCACGAAACGTTCCACCTACATTTTTTTACTTAAGATATTGGTTTGAAAAAAAAGAGATTGTTGGTTTCTTAGACTTAATAAAAGTGTTTTACTTTTCTTTTATTGTTTTATTTATTTATTTTGCATATACGCGCATAGTGGCAGCACTGGGACCCTACCGCTATACATCTCTTGGTAACCCAGAGTGTCTATAGAAGGTGGGCCAAGTACAAGTTTCTTTTTAAAAATGCAATAGAATGAACAAAATTAAATTGTTTCCATGTATTATGGCTTAATTAGCGAGAGCAAACATTCCAATTCATTATGGAACACAACATCGTTCAAGTGGCTGCCTTAGCTGTCTTCGCAGAACGGCGTATTTTGTCAGTCCAATTTTCAAAGACCTGTTGATGGTTTCGGGCTGTAGCTCGTAGATTGCTTGAATGATATTGGCCTTAAGTGCTTGAATCGTTTCCGGATTGTTGGCATAACATCGGTCCTTCACGGTTCCCCACAAAAAAAGTCCAAAGCGGTTTAATCACAGCTCCGAGGCTGTGAACTTGGGAATTCGGGTTCATGAAGACGCTTGATGTCTCAAAGCGAATGCAGTGAGGGGTTCACTTTTTCACACAGTGACAGTTTTGATCTTCTAAAAGCTACGAAAGACGGATATATCGACGTGAATCTCCTGGAAGTTAAGATCTATGTATGCTGCGCTCAAGCCGTTTATGCGGCCAAATGCAGAAGGATGCCTTTTCGTAATCTACCGAGTAAGATCCCTATTTACAGATGACCGTCAGACCAACTACCAGAGTAAGGCAATACACTATTAGCTAACCCTTAAGTTGTTAGGTTTTAGGTTATGTGGTTATCCCCCGCTTAGGGTAGGTTCGCTTGAACCATTGTTTGATTATCAGTACCCGATAGCGAAATCATTAATAGCCAGTCAACGGCTTCAAGAATAACCATATATTCCGCTCGAAATGTACTACAAAAGTCTGGTAAAGATGGCCAAAGTCTCTCGATCCAATTCATAAGCAATGTGGGGTACCACATTGCAAGACGGCCAAAGTCTCTCTATCCAATTCATAAACAATGTGGGGGACCACAGTGAAAGATGGTCAAAGTCGATTGGTCGACCTCAAATACAATATCTTCTCATATCCCCTCTTTCTTAGCTTTTTGAGTCAAATAAGCGAAATTCAACAAACAAACCTCAACCAAGAAACCCGCTATTTGGCATTCGAAAATCAATGCGAAGTACCACGGCCAATGTTGGAAAAAGACCCTCGAACCAACCCATAAGCAATGTGGCGGACCACGAACATCGCGTATAAGATCTTATCTGCCACCCTGTGTGAACGACTGAGACCCCTCGTCAACAACCTGATTGGTCCGTATCAGTGCGGTTTCACACCGGGAAAGTCCACAATCGACCAAATCTTCACGCTTAGGCAGATCTTGGAGAAAACCTAAGAAGTCCAAGTCGATACACACCATCTTTTTATCGGCTTTAAGGCAGAATTGTGCGAAACTCACAAGCCAACACCAGAGGCACAATCTACCAAAAGTCCGTGCAACTTCTAGCGCACGCCGATGACATTGACATTATTGGAAGAACTCAGCGGGCTGTCACCGGAGCGTTCACTAGTATTGAAACGGAAGCTGCCAAAATGGGTTTAGCGGTAAACGAGTATATGCTGTCTACGAGCAGGGACACAGAACATCGACAAATTGGACAGAACGTCACAATCGACAGCTACAACTTTGAGGTAGTAAGGGACTTCGTCTACCTCGGCTCTGCTATAACCTCTCAAAATAACACCTCAGCAGAAATAAGACGAAGAATAACTCTTGCCAATCGCTGTTTCTTTGGGCTAAGAAGGCAATTGAGTATCAAAGTCCTATCCCGAAGAACCAAGGAGACTCTCTATAAGACCCTGATCATCCCAGTCCTACTTTATGGCGCTAAAACATGGACTCTGTCTAAAGTAGATGAAGAGATCCTCAGTCGCTTCGAGAGAAAGATTCTTCGTCTAATTTTCGGTCCCGTTTGCGTTGACGGGCTTTGGAGGAGGAGATTCAACGTGGAAGCATACGAGCTACGACAGCTACAGCGACCTAGTCAAAAAAATGCACATCAGTCGTTTAAGATGGCTAGGTCATGTAGAGTGAATGGATACCAATGCTCCGGTCCGTAGAGTCTTCGAATCAAACCCGGAGGGACAACGCAGTAGAGAAAGACCTCGCCTTAGGTAGCGCGCACAAGTAGAAGGGGACCTCAACCGACCTGGAGTGTGCAGCTGTAGGCAGTTAGCTAAGGACCGGCCTAACTGGAGAGGCTTGTTGGTTGAGTCCCAGGTTCACCCCAAACTATAGCGCTACCTAAGTAAGTAAGTAATGTGCAGTTAGTTCACTAATAGGACATGCTATTTGTTTTGACAGAACGTGGTTGAGTGTCCGCCGGATTACCAAATCCACAAAAAAACGCAATAAAAAAAATGTTCGTCCAATTGTGCTACACTTCAATGTAAAAACTACTGGCAACACTATAACGCAAGCGCTTCCAACTTCACTTGCCACAATTCAGTCAACAACATGACAGTTGAACTTCGAAAATCCGTCTGTCTAGTTCAATTTTTTTTTATTTTCCTACTGTCAACTTTGGTCAACCCCAAAAATAGGTAAGCTCTCGCCTTATTCCAAAATTCTTTTAATTAAATAATTTATTTCTCTCCAAAGAACTTTCTAAATCATAAGTAATCAACAATGGCTGCTGCGCAAGTTGAGAAAATCAGGGATAACATTGACAGAACCCTGCGGGACGACTCTAAACCCTGGACACAGGCATTCACATTATTAGAATCAAAATTACGCGTGCCCCGAATATATATATTCTACGGTGAGTAATCCAGTCCCCAGATTGTCCTATGTCTAGTCCAAGGCTTCCAACCAACCGAAGAAAAATCTATAAATATGTATAGTCATGTGTTTTGTTGTTGCCGCCCTTTTTAACCTTTTAATGGAATTAATTTTTTTTTTGTTTTTTGTTTATTTGACAGAAATGTTTGTAAATTTTTTTCTTTTTTCCTTGTCCTCTCATTATTCTGATAAAGGAAAATGAGGCAAAGATAAAATTCATTTATTATCTGCGGGCTTTTATCAAATTTCGCATAGACGGACGAAGTTTGAATGTCTGATTGCATATCGCGTTTTCACTGTGCCGTTTGGATACCTTAAGAGGTCAACCGCAATTCACAGAGTGACACGTAGCCTGGCAGATAATTGTTGTATCCGAAAAAAGTAAACCGCGTGGAAGTTGTTTTTTCCTTTTTTTCCTTTTTTTTTACTTTTTTTTTATTTGTTACAACTGTTATGCCGCAAATACAACCAATGCCCTTTGCCACAAGACGCTTTCAGCCGCGACAAGATAACAGATCAGATTATATAGTCAAGTTGATGAAAGGTAATTCAATGTGCGCAGCTTATGGGTGGTAAATAATCCAAGATCAAGGTTGCTCTTGCTCTTGCTGTTTAGTGGGACAAAGCTGTAGCATTGTCGTGTCACTGTTTGCACGCATGTTAAGCTTCATTAAATTGTATTTTCTTTCAGCTGTTTCAAGGTCTTCTGGGGACTTGTTTGTTTGTATCCGGGAACTCGCAGTTAATTAATTAATTAATTAAGTGAGGCAAACAAAAAAGAAGATTAATTTCTGTTGTGTTGTGATAAAAAATTATCCGTGCTTGTGGACAGTTTTGGAGTTTATAACGACACGAAGCTCGACAATAATAATTGGGTTTATGAATCACCTGCAGTTGATAGTAGCTGGGAGAGGCATGACACGACAATAGAAATTGCGAAAGCCCAGCTTGACGTAGCAATTAACTGACGTGTTGCCAGGGACTTGAAAATTTCTCTGATTTCCAATGAATAGTCGCTGAAACCAGTTTTGTCTCATCTGTGTAAAGATTCAGGTAGCTTTGTTGGTTTTTACTTTTAGTTTTCTTAATGCTGCGCGTAGTAAAGTGCGTCTGAAAATAGCTTTACGTTAAGAGCTGCTTAATGGATACGTCAGCCCCAGTATTGTGTAAGTCGTTTAGTATTTCAGATTGAGTAGCTTTTCGGTTTTCATGGGAAACATTCCGTCGACTGTTTGAATGACCTTTCACCTCGCCAGTACTTGCGAATTAATCATGGAAAAGTACACAAACGCCGCGCTTTATTGCAAAACCTTCACGTGGACAAATTTTCATTGGAAAATCATTCTCAGCGATAAAGCCTAGTATATGTGGTTCAACTACTTGGGCACGTCAGCAACCCGAAGACAATCACGAAAGCCATGCGGTTTTAACGAGACGGCGCCACAGACTACACAGCTGGCCAAACAATTGAGTTATTGAAGTTGAAGCTCGATTCACGATCAACATTGAACGCCAAATAAGCGGCACATCACCCGATTTATGGGAAGCAGCTATGGATTAATCGCATTCTCTAGGGAAGGAAGACCGATAAGGAATTGGTTCTAGTTCCCTTACGGTGTTTTTTCCTTTCAATTAGTTGTAGGGTCTTCAAACATTGTGATGTACTTAGAAACTTGGAAAGATTGTATAGTGAGACATCAATTGTTGTTATTGTCCTAGTTTTCTGATTCTCATTCGACAGAGGAAGCTACGTGTGAGCTTCTTCGTCCCCGAAGCCTCTGCATACATGTGTGTGGTTTCTTAGAAGATTTTGGGCAATAAGTTCACCCACCAACATCGACAGCAATTTCTTGTCGGTTCTGGTTTTCTTGTATCTTGCCCAAAGCTTCCTTAATACACTTATCACAGGAGACAGGTCAGTCTCACCAATTGTTGGCTGTAATTACGATCTCACTGTTAGTTCCTTCGCTAGGAAAACACTGCTGTGGTTGGGAAGTCTGATTGATTGGAGGTATGTTTAGTTCCTCTTTTTTCTTTTTTTTCTAAAGTACTCTCTTGGTCTTCATTTTAGCATTCTTTTCCTCCATCTGTTGTCTGCTCATCTCTACTTTGGTGTTGCTATGCGTGTATCGAACAAGTAGTTATTCTTAGACCTTCGCTCTCCGTTATACTTTGGGCATGCTGATAGTGTGTCTAATGAGAGTTCAAAGTAGTACGCGTTGCCCATAGACTTTTTTCTTTATGTGGATGGTGATAGTCGATTCCAATCTTACTTATGTGAGTCCTAGTGTCTCTACAAAACCTACGCGCCATTGTCTGCGATTTCTGGTAATGCGCCTTAGCTCTCCCCAATTCTTTCCCAGTTGGCGTGTTTCGTTCTCGACTGTTATGTGTCATGTTCTTCTAGGACCGCCGCCTATTCTGTTATCCTGAGTAAGCGGATTCCACTACATCGCGTGTTTAACTTTGAAGCTATCACCTCTACGGAACCAATCCACTCCCACATTCTTCGTTCTGCCTGTTCTCTCGTAAAGTTGTACGATCGAGATATGTTTTGGCGAGAAAATCTTTAAAATATTGCGTAGACACCTACTAACCAACGTTTGCAACCTGCTCGTGATAGTAGCGGGTCCTCTCCAAGTGCCACAACCACACATAGTAGCACGGATTCAACGTTGAAAGGGAACATTGGTGTTTAAGCTAATTGCTACATTGTGGACAGCTTCCCAAATATAGATTTATCCACTTCGGTTCTGCCATCGGTTAACATAAAATAAAACTCTTTACTCTCTTAACCGTTTGTCCAGCAATGCAAATATGAGTTGATGAATTCGGTCCTAATTTGGTTTTTGGTATCTGGTATGCACTCTAAATAAATTCCCAATTGACACTATCAAACGCCTTTTTAAAGTAAATGAATTGGCAATCAATTTTCAACGCACTGCTCGATGACGATCTGGCAGGGTGATGATGTGGTCCACACATAAGAAAGGATGCATGCAGATACCTTTCCAGTTTCCGCACTGCATACGGTTGGTTTTTTGACAATGATTCCCACTCATCCGGAAAACTCTTTGCTTCCCAGCTCGTCGCAATAAAAGGGAGCGGGAGCCCAGGGAGAGGCAGTTCGGAAAAGTTCGGTGGTTATGCCAATCAAGTCCAGCCAAATGCGACGCAAGATTTCACGATATTGGTCATCCCTTAAGATTCGTATATATCATCCACCACTACTTGGTCTTCTCACTTATTATTTCCTCTGAATCGACATTTACAAGGTCGTGTCCTCTTGTGTAATACATAGCTGTATTGCATGAGTTGGTTTATTATTTTTTGTTATCGACAATGATATGTATTTTTACAAAGTGCTAAGGTTATTGGTTCTGAGATTCCTCATATAATTTTATTGCAGCTCTATTTGCTCGGTATTCGCTTCCTATGTAAGTTGGTGAAGGTAGTTATTCAACATTCTATTGCTCTCTCGGCTTTGTCCTCCGTACACAATATGCGTTAAGTCTACACGTGAGAGTGTACTGCCTTATCCTGTGTGTTCATGGTTCATGGTGCTGAATTCATCTAGGCAATTGTGTGCTTTGTCGCCTTTACGCAGCGCGCCTTGACGTCTGAAGCAATGAAGAATGCCATTCGAATCTGGCGTATACTGGAACGTACCAGAGTTTAACGGTTTTCATAATGATAATGATGATGACGTGAGCAAAGGTTGTGTAATATACTTATCACGCCGGCCGTTCATGTCTTCGTTCGGCACACGTTTTCATATATGTAGGTAAACGTGTCAGAGACTGCGTTGTTTTCTGGAATAGATTAATATTCACTCAAGACGTCCAGCTAATCTCGTCATAGTAAGCTTGATAGTTAATGCTGCTAAGCTGGTCGGAATAGCCTTCCACAACCAGAGCTTACTTTTAAGAAGACAGAAGTCCACCTTCTTGTGTTGAACTTGATAAATGTTAGCCACTTTCGTGCCTTCGCTGATTTCATGCTTAACTAGTAGCAGTCGTCCATTCTGTACCATTACCTCTTTTACGATCGTTTGTTGGATTTTGGGTTATTGGTGAGGGTGTGTCAAATACGCTTTCTACCTACATATATGTATATGCTCACACACAACCGGATTTACCGCAACTTCCGTGAGGACCACGTAAGAGGAGTTCCTCCTGTGCACACCGAACAGAACTGCCATCCGCAGTGGCCACAGTGTCGCACGCCAGTGTAAGCGAATGCTCTTGGATGCATCCGTTTCATCCTTTTAAGGGGTGCTTTCTCTTTCTCCGTGTAGAGCATTGTTGACGTCCACGGTTGCCTTCCGGAGTGCATATGCGAAGACTGTTCTTCCACTAGTTATTACACTGGCGCCAGCAATGCACCTCGTCTCTTAATTCTTGTTCGTCTGCTTTTCTGGAGAGCACGACAACAATGCCTCCTAATGATGATGATGACGCCGACGACGATGGGTGATGATGCTGATGATCATATTTAATGCCTTCCCAACCAAAACCGATACCAAAAAGCATCTAGACTTTGGTTTTTGAGGTTTGATTGTCACTTGTTAGGGAGCTTTCCGCAGGAGTTAGGCTATCACCCTATTGGGTGGTACTGGGTAGTATGTAACAACGTGCTTACTTCTCACAGTACGTGCACTTGTGCTTAACTATTTTGAAAATATGATAATCAGTGACTTACTCCATTCAATTCAATCGAATCAAAAGCACACAAACACTGCTAATTGGCTTTATTTCTTTTCGTTATACTTCGTTGTACATTAAGCGATGCGTACAACGCTAAACACACCAAAACACTCTACCTATCCATCTAATAGGCAATAATCATTGCCGATATAAATAAATACAAGCGGCAAATAGGTATGAATTGCATTTAAGAGGACATAAATTAATTCCCTTTCTAAAAATACCCCAATACTCGTGACTCTCTTGCTCTCTGTTTTGTTATTTCTGATATTTTTTGTGGTTTCTTATTGTACATCTATTCTTGCAGTCATAGCAATGCTTTGTGCAGCTTGGTAATTATATGAAATGCATATTTGTATTCTTTGACAACAGCTAGAGAACATTTATAGAAATGGCATAGGCTCGGGGTAATTTCTTCTCTTCGACTTGCGTCCCTTTGCGGCGCCGAACGATGTGTGTGCGCACAAATGGGAGAGGTGATCTTTGCTATTAACGAATGCCAGAGGTGTGTTGTCATTGTTTAATTCTTTGGAAGGAACTATAGGAACTAAGTTTTGGTGTAAGAAAAATGTTTGAAAAACTAACTGAAAAATTAATCGAACTGCTGACTGGCGAAAATGGTTGGCTTTTTCAAATTGGTGAGGATTTTTACCTAACTGCTGCTGGCGAACCTCTATTGTATTGTACTTGCAAATGTGATTAATTTTGTGTTTTTTTCTACTTCTACTTCCAGGTGTTGTTGGACTTTGCGCCATATATCTGATCTTTGGTTACGGTGCACAACTGTTGTGCAATATAATTGGTGTTGTGTATCCGGCTTATATCTCCATCCATGCCATTGAGTCGAGTACAAAACTAGATGACACAAAATGGTTAACCTATTGGGTAACATATGGCATTTTGTCAATAATTGAATACTTCTCCGTGGTATTGACATCGATTATTCCACTCTATTGGTTGTTGAAGGTAAGCTATCTTGTATTCTTTTGGTCTTTTAAATATTTTCTATTTTCTCTGACTTTTTGTCTGATTGAAGTCTTCGGAGAAGTTGAGGAATTGATTTAATTTTTAAGCGAGTTGCACGTTTGTTTGCTCGTGATCCGAACGGTGCGGGTTCAAGCCCGAGCGAGGAACAGGAAAAACAGCCACCAAGCTGTGTGAAAGAATCTTGTAAAATCAAAGTTTCTGCACCAGAAAAGGGAGCCTTTCTGCAAGTACAATGGATCGAATCGGAGTCTGAGTGCTTCTACGTCTTGAATTTTCTTCACATCCAAGAGCGTGACGGCAATACAATTTAACAGATATATTGCGCAAAAAATTCGCTCTAACCCAAGAGACCCTATAAGAGCGAATATATCCCTTTACAGTGCTGCGTGCAATTCTTTTTCTATACGGTAACTCTGCTGGTGACATCTTAGAAGCCAATGCCAACAAAGGCAACACGTCAGTCCTGCTCTATTGGCTGTGTGTTTTCTCTGTACTAGAACGAATCATTCAAACCTAGTTCACTAAGTACCACTTGTCTGTCTGGCAGTACATGAATGGATGGAAGTAATTTTACCAGAATTAAGGTTGATATCTGCACAAAATTCGGGCCATTTGCTTGGTGCCATAGTGCTATTCTAAATGAACTTGTGGTTAAGCGGTTAATTTGCAACGCAAGTATTTTATCCACCTGTTCACCATATGATTCTTTTGGAATCCAACAAAAGATCGGCAGTTCTCTGGTTTAAATGTCACTCTTAGTCCAAGCTAAGCAATTTGAGTGTTAAATCAGAGTCCAAGCACTTGTGGTCCACATGATTGCAACAAGGCGTATTGGCACTTTTCTGATAGCGATTGTAACCCAATAACACCTCATAGGGATGTGTGGAACACGTGCAAATCTCTACAGACATCAAAGTCTTGCCATTTCTTGAAATATGATGAAACAGATAATGGGTGGTCGTTTGGTAAAATGGTAGAGTGGCGGTTCTTTGAAAAGAAGAACCCTGGGGGTAGGCCCTTTTTCTTACCACAAAACTCTTGTAGAACCTAAATGTTGTAAGGGATACCAAGCTCGGCCTCATAGTCCTCGATTGGCCAGTGGCCTATAATAATGCCTGATCTTTGGCAATATATGGTCCAAGTAGCTCGTTTGACCTAAGATTGTTGTAACGTTCTTGATATGACACATCTAATAGGGTCCCCCCCCCGTGATTGGCAAGTAAGAGGAAGTAAAGTATATTGCTTCTAACGGCACCAAGCGGATTACCGAGTCTTTCCGCTAGCATCCTCTGGTCAGCTCCTCAGCACGCTCATTGCCCTCATAATTACTGAGCCCTGGGACCCAGATGAGTGTGATTGTTCAGTGGACACATATGTGATTTGTTTCTTACCGGCAGGTCTGCCGAATCGCTATAGCAAAGTCTGGGAACACGAAAAGACTTGGATATATTCAGTTAGTCAGAGAAGACATCTGCGTCGACCGTGCAGTTCATCTTCGAACCGTCCATGTATATACCTAGCATCATAGAAGATAGTTTATTTAAAATGGATTTCGTAATATTAAAGGTTTATATCATGAGTCCGTTGGAGACAAATCCAATTCGCTTGGATTCATTTCTAAGATCCTACAGTGTCCCTACGACTGCAGTCCCTAAATGAGACCGCACTACAACAACATTTTCGTTTTGTTTCAACTCTTTGAAGATTGTTATGCTAGTTTTCATTCAATCTCTCACCAATAAAGTACGGAAAAGAGGATGCTCTTGACTTTATATAAGCCGTCTTCCAGATGATGACCAGTTTGCAAGAATATTTCAGATTTTATCAGCGCAAGGTCAATTGCAAGTCGAACTGGCTAATGAAGCTATACGCTATTACGCTTAGCTCATCGAGTATCACTGATAGTCTTAATACCTGCAGAAGTCCAATAACCCTACTCCACAACATTGAACCAACCTCCTATTTTTGTTTGTTTTGGTATTCGACAGTAAATCCGGAACAAATGAAGTCAAATAATCACAAGAACAAGGAATGAGAAAACATCCATAAACTGAGCATTGGCTCATTGAATCCTTACAGCAGATTTAAGCGTGTATCTCTTAAAGCGGTTGTTTCAAGAAATTGATCTCTAATGCTTAGTAGCTCAACATATAGCATGCAAATTAGCTAAAGCCCATCACAATCTTCTCTGTACCAAACCTCGAGGGGAATAGTTGTGCTTAGAAATGGAAGAACACCAACGGCAAATGGTTGGCTTGTTAGTGTAGACTAAGGACTTGACGTAGCCTCAGAGAAAATATTTGAGTGTTGTCAAGCCGCATGATCCCGGCGGCGAATCAATGAACGCTCGCTGTGAGATAAGCCAGTAGCCAAATTTCTTCATTGCAACTTCGAAGGTTGCGTCGAATGGCATGTAGTGCCGTATTGTTGGACAGACAGACAGCTCGGATATATCGACACAGAAAGTCGAATACTATCACTCTATACCTGGAACCATTCACGGTCACAGTGTCTTCTTCCTCACTTCGAAAGAAATAATGCCGCCATATCACAAACCGCATCAAACATTCAACCTTTGTGGATGCATTGATGCTTAGTCCAACACGTGTAAATTGTGTATACCAAGTTGCAGTACAGTGAGGAATAAAGAAGAGCTCTGTTGGGTGGAAGAAAATCCCACTGTTCTGGAGGTGTTCAATGAACTACTTGTTGAAGAGTTTGACGCATTTCATTTGGTTACTCGTACGAAACCTGAGAAAATTGTGCGAAACCCACAAGCCAACACCGGAGGCACAATCTTTCAAAAGTCTGTGCAATTACTTACAAACGCTGGTGACATGGATATCATCGGCAGGATACAGCGACCAGTGGTGCATCTGCCAATATGAGGGCAAAACCAAGTACATGGCGTCAACAGGAAGGGAATCGAACAGAATATCACAATAGACAGCTACAACTTGAGATAGTTAGGGATTTCGTCTAGCTCGGCTGCACTATAAACTCTGACAACAGCATAACTTCGGAGATCAAACGAAGAATTCCTCTTGCCAATCGCTGTTTCCTTGACCTAAAAAGGCGAAGCCTTGACAAGAAACATAAAGAAGACTCCAGTTCTGCTCTATGCCGCAGAAGCATGAACATTAACAATAACAGATGAAGATGGCTGTTATTTCTTTGAATGATTATCGTTCCTGTTTGCGTTGACGGGCTTTGGAGGAGGAGATTGAACACCGTACTCTACGAGCTGTATAGCGACATCGACCTAGTCAGAAATGTACGAATCAGACGCCTACCTTTCAAATTTCTTCGTACCTGAGCCTAGGTCCCATTTGTTTAGCTGTGTTCCTACTGTGTTCCTCCACTAGACATCGAATGTGGGACCCTGCCGTTACGTTTGTCTAAATATCTTTGCTGGTTTTGAGATTTCGATTTCCTTTCCTTTTTTTTTTTGTAAATCACACTGGTTTCACGGTTATATGCATTTAATTCATTTTTTTGGTCGAATTTTCAGTGCATTTTCCTAGTCTGGTGCATGCTGCCCATCGAGAACAATGGCTCAGCTGTAATCTACCAACGTGTTGTCCGCCCATATTTCCTGAAGCATCACAAAGGTCAGTACTCACCATCACACGTTCATTCTGTCTCGCCCCCTAACACGATGTTTTTCTCTTTACAGCCGCTGACAAGATTATGGACGACATGATGGACAAGGCGAAGAAATCGCTCGAGAGTGTCTACAAAACCGAGTAAACCCAACTGAGTCTCATATTTTATACAAAACAAAACAAAAAAAGACGCAAAAAGAAACTACATCACTGTATAGTATCCGTAGGCATTTTTTTTTTTCCCCTCTTCATCTCGTTTCACCGGTTTTGTGATGCTTTTCAAACTCTATCTTCGATGGACACTCTTCTCCATCGCACAGTCTCTATAATTTTGCGGTGTAATAGTTCTTTATATAATTTTGCATAAGAAAATTGAATTTTTTTTTTTTGGGTGTCAAGTGTTATTAAATTTTTGTAAACCGCCCCCCAACGGAGGGGTTGAGTCGAACAAGTTGCACAGCAACTGCTGGAATATGCCTTTTTGAATAAAAATTGTAATGCTTTTCGTACGAATACGATTGTTATGGTAAAGAAAAAAATTGAAAGTCTACTTATAATTTTAAATAAAGAGATTTCAAAGACAATTAACTTATTTTTATTGTTTCATTCTCGTGCAACACTCATTCTTGTTTCTTCTTGCCTTCGGCCTCGGTTTTGGCAGCTTCGTCGGCCAGGCGCTGCCTGTTTCGCCATGCGGTCATGTAGGTGCGGGGATGGATTGGTGTGAAACCAGCAATGCCCAGGAGTTCAGCGGCGGGTTTGGACAAGTGCGCACCATTACCTAACCAGTGGCGGATTCGTTCGAAGTTGAACGACACCAAACGCTCGTTGTGTTCATTGACCAGGGGGTCGAAGGTGCCGACTTGTTCGATGACAGGCTGGTGTTGGTTTTTTCTTCTCTACACGAGGTGGAAGATACATAGAGGATTAGGATTCATTTAACTGAGGACTGAAAGTTGGGACATTACCTCCATGACAACGATGTGATAGAAGGGTCTGTTTGTGCAGCCCCAGCGGACGCATCGTATTATTTTGGCGGAACGCTTGTAGAAACGACCAATTCCACTTGCCGGTGAAAGCGACATTATTTATATTTTTTGATATTTTAATTTATAAATTGGAAGGTATTTGTTGCGCAAAGGAAAAATTTGACAGCCCAACTCGTGTGGATGTCAGATTTTGACGTTTACATGGGCTGAAACCCTTGAGCGTGTTCGAGACAATTGACTTAGTACTCGCAGTCGTGCGTTCGTGAATTATGTTTTAGAACAAAATGTTCAGTGCTTCGGTTTATGTTTTTATACCATTCGTGCAAAATTAATCAATTTTTGTACTTTGCTGGTGTTTATCGACTCTGCTGTATGGAAATTGTGATATTTTTCCTTCCTGGTCAACATTGTAACTCAATAAGATGCCATCTTCATGATAGAATCTGTAATAAATACATAGTTTGTGTACTTAGTGTGACAAGCAACACTTTTGCAACAGCATATGGACGTAGAACTGGTTTAAAATGGCATGCTTGATCAAAACCTAAGACCTGCGCCAAATATTTGCTTGCTTCATGAAATCCCGTGGCTATAAGAGAATCCATACTGTGCTTTTACTCTCTTCAGTTCCAATATATGGGGGACTACGTCAAGACAATAGCGCTACATGTTGGAAACTTGTCTGCAGATCTTCCGAAAACATTTGTTCAATGAACAAACGTTTGTTCAATGAAACGTTTTGGGACAGAACAATGAACTACTGGGGAAGCTACCACATCTCTCCGAATCAAGGTCTCCTAGAGAGTTCAAGAAAAAATAAGTCAATCGCACCCCTCCACCACCATCAAGGAGAATCTGAATCTGAATCTGAAAAAGGAGGAGCCGTTGCTTTACGACTATCAGATCAAGGAAATTGACTGGGCCTAGCAAGAAAAAAAAGCTAAAAACCTGCTATCCAACCTGCATCATGCCAAACAGCATATTCCTTGCTGAAAAGAAGTTTTACCAATGCAGGAGCCATCTGCTTTGAAAAAAGTTATGGAAGGGATCCCAACGACTATATGTTGGTGGACTGTGTTAGGTCGCAAGAAGATAGGAGTGGGATACCTGAAAGAATTTTAAAGAGAAAGTTATTGCAATTCGTTAGTCCATGGCAGGAGCCCCTCCTGAACCAAACCGTTTTCTTTATGAATTTTAAGGCAGTTTTGGGGACATGTTAGCTGGTTCGTAGGGTTGGTGGAAGAATACTTTCCCGAAGGCTTAGTGTCTGATTCTGCTGAAACTTGGGCATTCGAAGAGGAAGTGCATCGTGTCTTCTTCACCTTGGTGTCGCCGCAGCCTCTTCATAGGTCTCAGCTGTTGATTCCCATCCTTCTGAGGTGCGCCGTCATTGGGTTATGCCCTGTTAGGACACCGATAAAGAGGTCTTATCAGTAACAGGAGCTCTTTGGACCTTTTTTCGTTATATTGGGTCCAAAGTAGCCTCTCCACGGCACTAGGAAAGTGCGTTCCACCTATCATTGGCCATATTGCGAAAGACCACCTAGATCTTGGAGGAGAAGAGGCTTAGCTTCGAGGACCGAGTAGTCCGTAGAGATGTGGCTTAATACTAAGGCTGCTCGAGGGACAGGTAGAAGACCCACTCATCATCCCCGCTTATTAAGGCGATGATCATTACATACAAGGCTTGGTCTTTCTTTTCGTCTCAAACCTAGCGATTCTAAGATTCTTTTAACTCGACTAAGCCCTATTAGCTGGGCTTATATTCGCATCTGTTGGACTTTTAAACTACATCCACATTTGAGTATAGTTCGCTGAGATTAAATTTTCTCCACCATTATTCCTCCTACTTGCGATAGAGCCAAGGATCTCCTCCGCTTGTCTGTTTATGAACCAGCACCCAACACCATGTACGAGATCGGGAAGAAAGAGATTCAATTTGGTCCTCCGTGTCGAGAGTCTTAAGTAAACACAGTTATTTAGACAAATCGACTTGTAGTGGCTTCTTGGTGGCGTGATCCTTCAACTGGATTGCGCTACGAAATACAGTACCTTTAAGACTTGTCTAGTAGGCAGACATTGTTTTCTTTAGATTCATGACAAAGTTTTTCCAAAGAAGGGAGGGTGTCAGTCTTTGATTATTTTAGCAGTTGGTGAAAAATCTCCTAAAATCCATGTAGAACTCCCTTTTCCACATTTTCTTGTATAAATTGTTACTGTTACCAGCTTATACTATAATCAGACAACGCAATCGGAAAAAGCCGCCCAGCCAGTGCTTAGAAACTAGTCTAATCTCAAAAAAAAAATTATTTATACCATTTTTTGTACTAAAAAACCCTGCGACAAACATCATTGAACACATCCCCCGGGTCACGTGACCTCCATATTGAAGTGCGTTTTCTCGGCGCATTTGCAGGTACGGTTTGTGTCGCTCTCTAAAAATCTACTTAGTTTTCTTATAAATAAATCGCCTATAATCCAAGCAATTGTGGTAAATTATAGTTTTAATCTTACACAACAATTTAGTGCCTAATCTATGTCAATCAATCGAATATAATTCCGTGAAATATTGAAAAATTAAAACCAACCAACCAACCAACCATCTTCACCACCACCGCCGTCTCTCTCGAACCGCTAGTGGATGGAAAGTTGCCATTACGTTCCGCTAATTGTCCCAAAAAAAAAAAAAATTCAAAAGACGAAAACCATACAAAAAAATTCTCCAAGCAATGGCGTCTCTGTGTATACTCCGTGGGCACATGGCCATAAGTTTTTTTTTTTAAATTAAAACCAATTCGTCGGGCTCGAAATGAATGAGAACCACAGCAAAATATGAATCCCCACAATGTGGGAATACTTCGCCGGACAGTGCACAGATTCGATATTCTTTGGGGGGAAAATATTAATGACACACCACGGAACGGAAAGAAAAATCCAAGTTTATGGATTTCTTTTCCTTTCCTCCTATCCTGTGTGTTTGTGTGTGTGTGTGTTTGTTCTTCTCTACCTTCGTCGTCTCGCAGCACAGATTCACCCCCATTTTGTCTATGTACATCTCCGGCCTTCGCTTTTTGTTCCTTTTCTGTGCGTTATTTTTCAATTCGGCCCAACAATTGCTGCCCTCTCGCTCGGTGTCACTCGCCACGGCAAGTGGTTAGAGCGGGCCCAATAGATTTCCAACTCGAAATGCCGACAAACGACAGGTTTGCCAAATTGACGGCCACAAATCGAAATAGACGAACTGTGTTGGCCGCCGCACCGCACACACAAAACAGCGCAAGTTGAAAGAAACAGCGGCAGCAACCAGCCGCGAAAGAGGGAGTAAGCAAAACCTGAACAAAAAAAAAGGAGTAAAGAGAAAAGAGGTGCACGAACGCGATTCGGATACAAAAAAAAAAGTATTTTTCTTTTTTAATCAATTTTTTCTTTTCATTTTTTCCATTCTTGTGTTCGCAATTTATTAAGTTTTATTCGATATATTGAAATTTTCCATTAACTGTGGAGGATGTTACATAAATCAATGAATTTGTATGTTTTCCGGGCGAAAAAGTGAAAAGTTGAAATTCTGCTGTGTGCGCTAATTCGCCCCGAGAGTTGGACTCTCGTCGGTGGAGTGGAGTGTGTGTCAGGGAAATTTCCGAAGAAAAGAAAAAAACACTATTTTCTCACCCACAACCCACAACAAAAGAAAAATGAAATCTGTAATCGCATTTCTCTTCTCGTTCGAGTTGTGTTTTTCAACATTATTTCCATTGTTGATTTGTTATTGTGTCCATTGCATTATTTGCATCAGCAAATCGGCCAATGTACACACACGCTGATTCATCGGCTTTGTCGTCGTGTTGTGTTCATGGTTCACACCTCTTTTTAGGGTTAACGAAATGGCAACCGGTTGGAATTTTTTTTTTTATTCTCCTTTATTTTATTTTACAGTCCCACGAGAATTTATTTCGTTTGATTGTTTAGTAAAAAGTATTTTATTATATTTCCATGATAGGATATGTTGTTCCATTTTCCAAAGGACCTGGATGTTGGACCTTAATTCTGATGAAAACCGAATAAAATCAATAGTAGCGGTGCATGTCATATCTTATCGACTACCGATTTGTTTTGTTTTCACTTGGCCAATACCCGTGTGCGACGGATCTTAATCGGCGAAGGAAACGGCCAACCTATTGCCTACTACGTGTCTTCTGAACTCTGATGTCATTTGTTTGTGCTTGGTTGGTCAAGAATTTATTATGATAGATTGTATCTTCCTGGTTTGTCAGGTCATCAGGAGGGATTCATTGATATCTACATAGACTTCACCCGCCCCTTTCTATTTTTTGTTAGACCGTTGCATGCATTATTCGTTGATAATCGATGTCTTTTGATGTTCCATGAATACCTATCGTTCTGTCTGACATGACTTGCGATGTTGCGAGCGACCCACTTTTTTCCATTCAAGTGGATAAGTACATGCGTACCTTTAAGAAGACATTTTGTTCACCAACGCAATCTGAATTAGTCTAATTTCACTTTTCAATAGGGTTCCCGTTCGTGGGGTTAATAAGCGATCAACACCCTTCCCTCGAAATGGAGTAGAAACTACGCTTCACTTGCTTCCAGTTGAGATTATTGGGAAGCGCTAGAGGCATCATTACGACGCTAGTATCTTCATTATTATTTTTATTTGTATTTTCTCTCATACCTACAGGACAGGGGCTTACAATGGATTCACCAGAGGTCCTAGTGTTGATTGGACATGTGGCCACCCCGTTCTACCTACAATAACCCAGGTTTCTTAGCAGAAATGTTTGTGAATATGGGGTTCTTCCTGCGTAAAATGTAAAGCAACGATATCTGCATTTTCAAACGCCGACCAAGTCGCTAGAGATGTGTTCTTTCAATTGCTGCTTTCATCTTCTGTTTGTCTTTCTCTGATACTAAAGTCACCTATGCGGTTTGCCATGGATACATATCGTGTTACTGGAAGGCTGAAGAGATCGCTAGAAAGGGTTCAGTGTCTTCCATCCTGCCAAAATAACCACACCTCTGTATGTCTCTCTTGACTAAGAGTGTTCTGACCTAAGTTAGATCAGAAATTAAAAGTCGGGTTGTTAATGCTAAAAAAAAATCATAGAGCAGACAGTGATGAACCAACATGGTACATCACTGGTCGCCTTTTCAAATGCTTATCTGCAAAACTATGAGTAAAACCCAGTCGTCACCTCCTACTTATGATCGACTCTGTCCCTATAAAGAATGCTCTATCTACAAGTTAAAAGGAACGACATCTGCGAACTGGTGTCCTTAGATATTACGAACAACATTCGTTTAATAGGAAACTTCTTTTGGTTTACTTAGACTCTGGCTGGCAAAAAATTAAAGAAACTAAAGTATCCCAAAGGGGCCTGTTATGGTCGGAGTGTATAGGATTCTGGATTCGGGCCTCTATCACTAAGCCTCGAGTTCAGCACTCTCAAGTGTGCACTCAAAGGCGAAGTATTTCTCTACTGTGTTGTCTCTTGGGTTTGGTTTTCAAGACTGCGGGGCTGGTGTTTATTCACTTATGGGCAAAAGGTGATGCACTGGTTTATTTTTTTTTTTTTAAATATGAAGATCGATGTCGCTATACAGCTCATATAGTCTCATAAAGTCTTTTAATGCCAACGGGACATTGAATATCTTGGAAATCTTTTCTCTGAAAATGACCATTCATCGTCTTTTCATGTTTCAACGCCATAGGACTTGGTAGTTCCTACCAGATAGGGCCTTTCAACTATTCAAAGTTGAGAAAACCTCTTAAAGCTGTCGATTTTGACCAATTCGTCAATTTTGTGCCTCTTCCTGTCGTCACCAAATGGAACTTCCACTGAGTTTTCTCTGGTTCTAGCCTGCGAGTGGCATAGAATTCGTTCAAGTATGATGTTGAAAAAGTCACATGAGAGCGCGTCACCTTGTTTTAATCATTGTTTACTTAAAAAATCTCAGTAAGGTCGGGAACAACCCGATGAACAGCTGCAAGGGTTTGTTGCATGATTCGGTATAGCTCCACAGTATCAATACATGTCTCGTGTAGTTTAGTCGCTCATTGAAAAAGCTTAAGGCATCGAGTTGGTGCCCTTTGAGGGGATTATTTGGTAGGTTGGAAACCCAGTAGGTTTGGTGCTCCTTTCAAAAACGTTTGTAAAAGGTACGGAGAACGGGAGAAGAAGTAATAAAGCATTTCTCCAAAAACCGTTTCACTTCATCGAAGATCGCGCAAGACTCGATTTGAGAAAAGCGGGGATACCCACCGAACCGGGTATGGAAGTGGTATGAGTATAAAACGTGATTTTGAGACCGTTTTCAGAACAAATCCTAATATTTAAAACTTAGACTTGGTCTAGTTGGGACTTCTTGAATCTAAGGACACTGATACAAAGGCCCTTTTCGTCTTATCTTTATTGTTACTCTACTAGCTGCCTGGTTTAACTTCAAGATTCCGGCACCGAATAACAATTGCCAGAAGTTTTAAGTTCATTTGTCTTAGCGAACCGAAGTAACGCCGATTCCCTGGCATTTATTCTCGTTGAATCTCAATCTCATGTATGTCGAGTGGTCAGTTTTTTTTATTCAAAAACTCAAAGATCAGTCCTAACCCCGTCGCTGGAGTCAAGTATTTCATTAGTTCGGTCGTCTTTGGGTATTTTTTCTTGACGGTGTTGTTTCTTCATAGACTGTTTGGTTAAGGTAGAGGTTAAGCTTTCCGTCATCACTCTGTGAGTCCATTTGTCTTTGGTGAAGTCATCCCATTTAGGCAGCCAGTCCTCCCATAAAGCAATACTGACTACCTAATCTTACATAAAAGGTTTTAGGCTGTAGCAGAGTATTCTAAGCTCTAGTTGTGACTGATACCACTTTAGTAGCAAACTCTTAAGGAACGACAAATGGCTTTATTCATCGGTTTTTAAAATTGTTTTGGTATAACACGATCAAGCCATGTTAGGCGAACTATTTACAGAACAACTCAATGTTTATTTTAGTAAAATTCAAATTCGGTTCAGATTACCGATGTCGCCATGTTTTCGAGAGTAACTTTCTGTAACGATACCGATACCAAACTAAAAATATACAACTAGGTTGTATAGTTTATTGTTCTACGCAAACGCAGAGAGAAGCATCATATGTGTTTCTACACCAAAAATAAAGGTGTACCCGGTAACGATAATCCAGATCTGGAATGAATTTGCCTTACGTCATAAAGTGTAGGGCACACACTATCAGTTTTGGACCATTAATTTCCTCCAGCTAAGCTACACACTTTATAGCTTTGGATTTTGTTTGGAAGCAAAACTGAGGATGCACTTTACTAAAAGCCATCATATCACCCGTACAATGAATAAACCCGCAAATATCTCTCCAATAACCAAGAGTTTATAGAGATTTGCCTCATTTCATTTTCGCCGACTTCACAACCAAAAAAACTTTAAAAACAGGTTTACGGCAGCATTTATTCGCTTCAAGCGTTCTAACTAGCTGCCAGCTTTATTATTTACTATACGAAGAAATGTATTTGATGCGGCGATCAGAATAGGGGAAGTTGTATATAAGAAAAGTCCTCATTTTGTTACGATTAAAGGATCGAAATATTAGCAAATGGGGCGCAGTCTTTTAACTCCAAGAAACTATGCTCTAATCATCCTTCATGATGACAAAAAATAGTTCATATCTTAAAATCAGTGTCGTTGCGCTTTCAGAAAAAGTTATAGAAAACAATTTACGTGCTAGAGTTGCAAGAGCAGTACTGCTATTGAGACCCTAATACAAGTTCGGGGCATAAGAACTAAATTGTTGGTGTGAGCCAGACGAAAGATAAAACAAAAATTCTGGCAAACTGACTTTCATAACAACCAGTGGTCTACTGACAGACCACCGTAGACCAAAATTGGTAGAGCACGATGGGTATAATATTAAGTTAAGGGGCTTGTTATCTTGGCAGGGATTTGGTGGGTTAATTGTATCGTATTGAAGGTTATGTTAAGGGGGTGACTGCAGAAACCACCAGGAGGGAGTAGTCTCACTCGGATCTCAACGGATCTATTGTGTTCCTCTGTGTGGGATATCTGGAAAAGTATAAAAGAAAAAAACAGAAATTTTACTCGTTAGTCCATGTCGGGTGCGGCCCCCCTGAAGCAAGCCGTTTTCGTTATGAATTTTAAGGTGATTTTAGGGGGCAGGTTACCAGTTCGGAGAGCTGGTCGAAAAATTTGTTCCCGAAGGTTTGCTGTTTGATTCTGGTGAAACTTGGGCATTCGCAGAGAAAGTGTCTCGTGTCGTCCTCCACCTCAGTGTCGTTGCAGCCTCTGCATAGGTCTGAGGCGTTGAAACCCATTCTACTGATTCTATTGAGAGACAGAAACTCTCTGGTCCTTTTCTCGTTGTATTGGGCCTCGGAACAGGGCAGGACGAGAGTGTGCTTCACCTACCACTTGGCATGTTACGGAATGCCTTAGAAATCCTGGATGAAAGGAGGCGGTAGGACAGAGTGGTCCGTCAGGATGTCACTTGATTCTGAAGCCGTTCTTGCTAGCTCATCGGCCCTCTCGTACCCTTGGAAGTTCATATGTTCCGGGATCCAGTATAGCGTAATGCTTTGCGCAGAGCTTAGGGATTCGAGCTCTTCTTTACATTGCTTTACCATGTGATGTCTTTTTTTATGCGGAATCTGTCGCTCAAATAGATTTTGCAACAAGTCAATGCACTTAAACATAGGTTGGTAGAGACGTTCCCTCAAGAGCAAAAATTTAACCATACACTATCTAACAAAGGCTGATTCCCGATTCTCAAACCCTTTGCATTGGAAATAAACCGATCGAAATGTGGTGCTTTTGCACTCCACTCGCAGCACTGCACGTGATCATTATTTTGCATTACCAACAAATTTATGGAGACACTACACTTCTTGCACACGATCTTTGTCTAAAGTACTCGGACAGTAATTTGCTTTGCAATGTTTTGAATATTGAACTCTTAATCTTTTCACAGGAAGAGATATAGCAAAGATAAAGCTTATTGGAGTCATTTACTGATAAACATATGCTATCATTAAATTTTGTTTGCAACAAATAGAATGACAAACATCACGTGGAACAATATCTGTTCGTGTCTCGTCCAAGCAAATCTGACTAAACCTGAATTTAAAGAAAACGAGAAGACTCATTTCCCTTAACAGAAAAAAAGGTTAAAAGGTTTCGATAGAACCAGGCGAGGAGAAGAAAGACAGTGACTCACGTTCTTTGTCTATTTCCATATTTGATGTTCAGAGATCTGCTTTTCTAGAGTAATACTCACTGACCCGATGTCAAAGCAGATATACTACGAAAAATTGCCACAGCCACAGTTAAAAGCGCCCTGTGCTGTCGCTATTGCTCATGAAACTCAGAAGATGGAAACAAATGTCTTGCTGCATTGATGGAACAACGTTCGGCAGAGATGGCAAACTAAACATAAAATTGTACTGCTCCTCTCTATAAACATTTAATTTAAAATGTTTCAGGAGTTTCAGCTCTTTCTTGTGAACCGACCAAGCAATGCGAGTCAGGTGCAGAAGGCTTGTTGACTCTCAGCTTGAAAATTCCTAATTTCACTTTATATGTCTTGTTTAGCTGGATATGTTCGTTGGCATTCTTCGTCAAAGTTTGGGGCTCATATTGGTAGTCGAGAGCTCGATAGATTGGTATAAGATTTTCAGTTTGAACGTCATACTCTGATTTGCACATCTTTGGGGGCTTTTTCTAGTGTCTCTCGAATTGCTTGCCAATAATATAGTCAAAAACTTCGACCACTATGTATATCGAAGTTCGGCTGGCTGACATCGGTGGTGTTCTCAACAGTTCTAACCACAAACAAACCATTTCAGGGATTTCCTTACTAAAGAGATATAAACGAAAAGGGTTTATAAGCAACCCGTACGAAACCCATGACACCTATCTTCATAAATTTCTTTTCTTTTTGAATTTCTATTGCAGCTAATTTGTAAATACAGTGTACATAGACATGAGCACACAAAATCGATCCAGCGGCGGTGGTCGCAACCAGAAAAAATCAAATTCTGGTGGTGGCGATACATCTAATAAAAAAGGTGATGTAGGCAAAACAGAGAAAGAGAAATCACAACCAAAGGTACTAAAGGTTAACTATCACAACGCTCTTTACAATCCTTAGATCATATGCTGAATGTATTTTTAATTTTTATTTTTAGCCCACATTAGATCAGATTCGTATTGCCCAGGCCGCAGAGGTTAATAGTGTCGCTGAAGATCCAAAAATGCCTGAGAAGGTCGAAACATTGATCGAAATGACTCAGAGGTCCGAAGAAGAGGTCTGTTGTGCACTGTATGAGTGCGATAATAATTTGGAACGAGCTGTTGTATTCTTATTAGAAACCCTTCCAGTGGTGAGTAATGGTTGATGAGAATATTCTTAGTGTAAACTCTGAATGGCAATTGGATTATTTTTGTTGTAATATTTTCGATTGTAGGGAGCATTTGAGACGTTAAAGAAGAAGAAAAGTCGCCCCGCGAATTCAGCAAGTGAGAATGCTGGCGATGGCGAATGGACTGATGCAAACGCTAACACGGATAAACGAGAAAAGTCTCGTAATAGGAGTAGCACACGTGGGGGACGTGGTGGCAACGACAGTCGTGGCTGTAAGTGGATTTGTCCGTTTTTTTTATTACACAGTATGTGTCTAATGTTTAGTTTTCTTTGTTGTTTGAAGGGCGCGGCAGAGAGGCTCGTGAAAACGAGAGGAATCTCGCAGACTCTTCTGGTCGTGGTGGCGGTGATGGTGGGTACCGTGGCGGCAATCGTGGCCGGGGATCCAGTCGTGGAGGTGGTTACGTAGGGCGAGGTGGTCGTGGCGGTCGCCTTGGTCAACGCGGCATGGGAAGAGATCAAGGCGGTCGTAGTAATTACTCACGCCATCAGGATCAAGACCATCAAGAGGTTGAACTGTGGGACAATACAATTGCTACAAATGCAGAGAAGCAGCAGCAACAACAGCAGCAGCAGCAAGACGATGCTTGGGGTGATTGGGACAATGAGGAATATGTTGGATCGCTGAAGGATAGCAAGGTGTTTACACCGAGTAATTTGCAGCAGAGCCAGCAACCAGTTGTTGGTGGTGGTGGTAGTGCTGAGTTGTCAGCTCCGCCTGGTTTGGAGTTGCATCTTGCTGGCAATCAGCAACAGCAGCAACAACAACAGCCACAGCAGCAATCGTCTCATTTGAGCAATGATGATTTGGTTCAGCAGTATAGTAGTGCGGTGGTGAATAATAATTCGAATGTAGCGGTGTCCGGAGCTGGTACTCTTAATCCAGCACAGTTCCCCGACATTCATTCGTCGAATGCTGGTCATAATATGCGACTGAGTGGCTTGGATTCGCAGCAACTGAAGAGTTCATCTACCTTATCGGCGGAACAATCTCAGTATTTTAATTCGTTGACATCGCAAAATGCAGCAGCTGCAGCAGCTGCGGCCGCTGCCGCTGCTTCTCAGCAAGCAGTGAATTCGTATCAAAATTCATCTGTGCAATATCCGCCGCCGTATGCAACAGTATTTGGGGATCAGAATGTTTCGTCGCAGCCAGCTGTGCGTAGGGCGAGAGCCAAAGTGCCTCCACCGTCGAAGGTATGTTAAATTTTGTTTAGTTTATGTATATATGGGAGAAACTTGTCTGAATATATTCTTCTTAGATTCCAGCAACTGCCGTGGAAATGCCTGGTGACACCCTTAACAACATTGGTTATTTAGATGTGCAATTTGGTGGTCTAGATTTCGGTACAGAGGATTCATTTGACGCATTGCCTGAGAAGTTCAATTCTGCAACCACAATTGATAATCAGCAGATTGTTCAGTCTCAAGAGGTTGTTTCGAATGACTACCAAACAAAGTCAAGTTCGCAGCAACAAGCCGTACTTTCAGCTGGATTGCAGAATTCGCAAATTGTAAGTAAACCATTCATTACCAGAAAACATAAATAATTTTAAATAATCTCTTTGCAGTCGGATAGTCTTACATCAGGCTACTCTCAACGCAATTCATCGAATGTACAGCAGCAGCAAAATTCAAGCGGTGTAGGTTCTATGAATGCCCAAGCCAATAGTTCATTGGATCAGTTGTCCAAAAATGATCCATACAATCAGTCGAATGCATCAAGTACAACTGGTTACCAAAGCTCGTACAATTCAAGTTCATCAGCAAACAAATCGTCATCATACCAACCGACAGCAGCTGGTCAGGGCTACAATAGTGCCAGCTACACTAACGTACAAGTAAATTGGAATTTTTCACATCGAATTCGAATGCATTTCATATATTTCTTGATCACATTTTTAGGCTTCGTCGGCCAGTACCTACCAACCACCGTCGAATAACTACAATTCGTATAATCAGAATTCTGTGAATTCTTATCAGCAGCAGGCGAATGTATCTTCTGTAAATAGTTCATCGAATTCTGTTGCTGGTAGCGCAGTGAATAGTAGTGTCTCAACGCAAAACATTCCCGTGGGTGGAAGTAGTAGCAGTACCGTGAATAATGCAAGGTAAGTGGAAGGATTCTTTCTGATTTTTCTTTTTTCCTTTCGTTCGTTTTAGTTTTGTGTTTGTGTTTACTTTTTTTTTATTGGTTTATATTTTGGAGTTTTTTTTTTTTCCTAAAACCACAAAGACAGACTGCTTATGAGTTTAAACAAAAGAAGAAATATTATGTTTCCCATGGTGGTGTGTGCGGTTGCTTTAAAAATGGTTATGGTGACATAACGCTGCGTACCAGCAAATGGACACACTTTTGTTTTTACCAAACATTAAGGGTGTGCCCATTACTTTATCAGGAATATCTTTTTTGTATCCAGAAACAGCAGCATGGACCACTTCATGAGACGAAGTTCGTTTTTCTTTGACCTCTTTGTTCGCATTTGACTGGAATAAACAGTAACCGCTGGTGAGCATTGAGCACTTAAAAGTAACAATTCTTCAATGCATTCCGTGCAAGTTGCGATTCGTGAATCGGTTCATTATGTTGCAAAAAGAGTGTACTACCCTACCTATGATGAGCTCAGGTCTTTTCTGAAGAATGTTGACGAACATGGACTGGCTAGTAGAAGCCGGTAATGTTGGATTTGTTCTTGCTGGCGCATTATAAACGTGATGGGAACACAATTTTGTCTGTGGCTATTGCAAATTTTGTTTTACGCTCGGAAGTGATGTATCCAAGAACATTCTTCGAACCGAGGAATTCATTTCATCATCAGCTGCCTTGACCGGACGTCCACTGGTTGAATTGAATTTTACAATTAAAAACGAAGGCTTCCAAGTGTTTATTGATTTTTTTGAAAGAATGCCCTCATTTGTTTCTCGTTACGTACGCCGCACATATGTGCTCATAGTTGCGTTTTGTTTCATTAATCCTGCAGTGGTATATGAACTGATGTGGAAAATTGTGAATCAGCAACCCAACAACGATATAGGATTATTATAGATGACTTTGGGCGGACTATCCGCGTCCACACTTAAGAGGGTAGTTCAGGTTTAAGTAGCGGCTTCTACTTTGCACAATAAGTTTTCAGTAAACAAAATTCACAATGAAACGAGGGTCAATTATATGTTGGTCTTCTCATGCATTTGTTGTTTGGGATTATGCAGTGAATTCTCTAATGCACTATACATTTCCTGGGCCAAGGCTCTTCTAATACAAATGGCATCAGCAGCTTCGACATCGAAGGAGAAACATTCACGCCATTTTTAAGTATGTACCTGTTTGCAACGAATCTGCAGGACCATACATTAGACTTCTAACACATTAAAATAGAACTAACCAACGTCATCGAGAGGCGTGAGGTATAATGATTCCCGCGGTACCTGTAAAATTTCTTTCTTGGTTTCACTTCTCGTGAGGGGTAGAGCCTGCCGTTCATCGTGTTCGGAACTGTGCCACGCGCTTCAACTCTGAAACCTTTAAATTTCTAATCAATCCTTTTTCCCCCGTTTTCCTTGAACAACCCACACTTCTAGCTGATTACGTAAACGGATTTCTTCGCATAGAGTGTTTCACCTCGAAAAGTGCAACTAATCCACTGTCATTGGGTTCGGTTTGTCGAGTTGAGGTGTTTACATCCAATTCGGTACTGCTGTCGACCAAAACAAGACTCCTAATCTGTTGTCTAACAATAAGTTGAGATGAAAAACCCTCTCATTCTGAGAATTTTAGTTTTACCAGCAAACCTGGGGTCACTTTTAAAGAATGATTTGGAATCTCTTCCTGACAAACAATAAATTTAGTGGAAATCAACTTATTCAATGCCGATAGTCTAGAGTCATTTGCGTCATTTTTTGAATAATGATTCGTTGGAGCGACCTTAACACCCAGCCACTGCACAGAACTATTAATTTTTTGTTTAACTCTATAAGCAGTTCTCACACATTACCTTACACAACATTAATATTGATTAACATTGCTAATTAAAAATTAGTGCGTGTTCTGAACTATTATTTATCTTTTTATTTATTTATACATTTTTTTCTTATAATATCTTAACAAGTTGACTAGAATTTCCCAAACAAAAAATTGTTCTTCTTTCCCTAAATAATTAACAGTGCAAATTCCAATGCCGCATATTTATCCAGCCAGTACCAAAGCAATCAGACAACATCGGCTTATCCATCACAGCAAAGTGCGTACCAAAATAGCCAAAGTGTTTACGGTGGTACTGGCCTTTCGAACAATACAGGGTATGTATGCTTTTATACACTCACTACACATTACTATTTACTTATTTTAATATTAAGTTTGTTTTATGTTGATACACTACCATTATTATCACATCCTTGTATGCTTCTATTTGTGTGTACATATGTATTTATATATTTTTTATTGCTTCTAACTTTCATAAAACGAATTGCTTATCATTGATTGTGTCCGGTTAAAAGTGCTAACAAGATTGCATATACCTATGTAGATACATTTTTCTGCGGAAGGATACTTTGTAAAATGTATATTTCTTTATTTTACCTTTTTTTTTTTTAATGGAACACAACATTTGGAAGTAAGTTTTATGATGAAATGTGTGTGAGCTTATTAACTTGCTTTGGTAAATCTAAACGTTTTTCTATTGCACCTTGGAGTTGAACTACTGTTCATTGCTAGGAAACGTCATAGAAGAGGTACAATAACGCGAGCAAGCAATTCAAATCTTACTAGAACTAGACCAGGATCACATTCTGTTTCAAACAACAAGTCCACTGATGATGATTTGAACCATTCTGTGCGTCATGTGAATCACTTCTTTAATGGATTAGGAACTGCCTTTTGATCTCTTAAATTCAATGACAAATATTTTTGTTATTTTTCACTTGTTGGTGTATCCCAACTTCTCTTTTGATTCCCCCTTCGTCGGCGGTTTATTGCTGCCACATTGATGCAAAATATCAATAAGAAAGGTTTCGGGAACTATAAATGAATGCAAAATAGTGCAGAAACAATGATGCCTTTTCTCCTTAAAAGAAGGTCTGCTATCATTCCTTTCCTATATTGTGAAGTACCTGTCAGGGCATGGAATGCTCAGTGGACATCATTTCAAAGGTTTCTAATTTTGTTTCTGCTCCATGCAGCAGTGTCAGTTTCTTTCTTATTGTCTTCATCAGGGCATCAATTTTGTTAATTTTTTGTATCATACATACCTCCATTATGTTCCATAATTTCTGTCTGAATAATGCAGAAAAAATTGTATGTATATCTGCAACTTGCAGAGTTTGAGTCGTTATACGAGTAGGCCTAGTTAATGCGAATAGTGTCGTTTAATAAACGTAGAAATAACGTAACATATTCAATGGACAAGTCGTCTCCAAATTGTTGGAAACCAGAGTACACGTAATTTAGGTTGACTCACCGTATGGAGTTTTCTTAGTAAATAGAACTCGATTTCCATCATAAGGGTTAAGAGTGACTACATATTAATATTGACGCATACTCTGCAGCTACAGTGTTCCACAAGTCTTATCATTTACAGTCGAATTTGACTAATAGATTCAATTTCATTTTCATCCTTGTAGCTATTGGTAGTTTTCCAGAAACTCTACGTTCAAGTAACACACACAGTTCATGGTATAGTTAGCGTAATAGTCTCTCAATCTTAACACCATTCTCAAAATTAAATTTCCATTCAAGTGGATCAAAAGCTGCATCTTGTTACTTTAAGGAACATTCCTCGCAAGTTCATCTAACACATCCTCTGGAATTCCCCGGTCCGACAAAGAAAACACCGTTTTTTCCGGCAAAAATCATATTATTCATCAACATAATCTTCTTCAAGGCATTTGTTTCGGCTATGACTTCAGTACGCAATTTTTTTTCTCGGAGAATTTTGTTAAGGTCTGCAACTAAGTAATAGTCGCTGGAAGCCAAATCTGAAGAATTCGATGGTTCCGGTGTTCTTATACAGTTCCAAACAGCGCTCGGAATCAGCAACACGTTATCGTTTTTGGTCCATTGTGAGCTATAACGAGCGCACCTCGGACACACCTTTTTCATGGACAAAAGTTAATGCAACCAACTCCTTCCATTGGTTTCTTTACGGGTTCAGCTATCTTACACAACTTGGTGTCAATCCATTGCTTTGCTTGAACTTTTTCCCATCAAGAAACAATGTTTAATTAACACACGACATTCTTGTTTCATCCATTGTTTCGGAGATCACAAAAGTAGGGTCACTAAAACTACTCGAAAGGTACTAATAGTCGGATTGTCATGAAATTTTTACACATATCGTTTGAAGGTTGGTACTTTCTAAAATGGGTTCTGAGTTTGTTTCGCCATGGACCGCACCGGGGACTTTTCAGACGATGTGTTACACCTTAAAACTTTCCAGAAAGTCGACGAGCATTGGAACTCTGTAATAGTCTGGTAGTGCGTCCAATATCTCGATTAACGTAATAAATAGGAAATTTCTCCTAAATTTGGGTTTTACAACAGTGAATTTGTGTATAGGAATAGTGAATTCGGGTATTGGGTCTGCAAAATCCGAAAAATTGTATGGTTTTATCCCTGCTTTGACTTTGGGGATCTTTGCAGTTAGTTGGCATTCAGTTGAGACCTGTTAAGGTGTACTCAGCTTAAAGCATTTACCGCTGAACCATCTCTAATCGTTTATTCAAAGGTCGAAGGTTTTTTTTCCCTAAAAGCGGATGTTTTCCATCACAAATACATACATCTGGCTATTTTGAGCTTCAAGTGTTCTGCAATTATTTGTTCGATTGTCTCAAAGCAAATCCTTGACGCCATTCCTCAACTCCCTCTACTGTACACAAAATGTGATGTTTTATTTGTTGCTGTCTTTAATTTCCATTTCATTTGTGTTTTCATTTTAGTTTAGTACCATTACCACTCCACATAGTCACGTTCGTTTACTTCCTCTTTACAACAACATTCTGATTTTTGTTTTTCTTATCCTAAATTGAATTCGCATTCTTTTATCTTAATTGTGTGACCCAATTAACTTACTAAACAATCAAATCGCATCACATATAGGTTCACTGGTAGCACAAGCACTTCATCATCTCAGTACAGTAACTTTAGTAGTGCTAAACTGAAGGATACTTCTACTACATCGTCTAGCTCTCATTATGAAAGGTAAGAGTTATCAATTGAAAATTCTGATCTGAGCTGCATGCTGTATTTTGTATTATTTTCTTCCTTTTTTTTTTTTATTTATTTAACTTGCATTCTACAGTGTGATTATATTTTAATTGTTTGTGTTTTAATTGTGGAATGCTTCTTTTGAATTTGTGTTGCATTTTATGTTTGTTTTAGCTCGAATGTGTTTCAATACGTAAAACACTTGTAGTTTGAACTGAAAATCAAAGCAGTTAGTTCCTCTTGTGTCCACTCATTTGTCTTTTTTTTATACAGAGATTGTTACTGCGTTCCCTTTTATGAGAATCTAACTAGTTCCTCAGCTTGAGGTAGTAATTAGCAATTAGAAGCCTACATAGATTGTAACCAAGGCCATTTGTTTAATTTAATGACTGTAGCTTAGACACTTTTCTCCGTTGATCATCTAGATGTTATCCTCTGGTTAACTATCCCATCGAATATAGGTAGACCTTCAAACCATAAACGAGGTACAAGTAATGGACGTGATGACGTCGAGTTCATTAACAAGTACAAAGTGATAGCATTAACAAAATAGTCCTCCGCTCACGTTTCTTTAAAACATAGTAGCCCATCTCTAATAGGTCGATGAATCAGCCTTGTTAACGCAATACGTTGCTGATACAGATAGAAAGAATCGTTAACCAAGAAATTAGAATCAAATCTAAGTCTCCGAAACCATCTTAAATGTCCTCGTACCGAAACTTGACTGCTCTAAGATTTGTGTCTCAAAAGATCAACTATTGATTGAACTATAGTGCGATATCACTGCAGTGGTGTCACCTCGTTGCACCGAATTGTGTATAACAGTGTTGGCTAACATAAATATTTTCCACAACGAATCGAGCAAGACACGACACAATACGCCATATTTCCTGATAGTTTTGATGGTAAAAAGGATAAAACTTTACATTTGGTTTTTAAGTGATGTTCAATAGCTTCGACACTCTGTTTGTAGTAAGAATCGTCGAACTCCTCGAAATAGGCATAAACGGCTAGGCCTTCATCTTCATTGGTTCAAAACGATTACCACCGAGCCTTTTCTTCAGATTTACATACAGAAAAAACTCCGAGGGAGCTAAATCTGGTGAATCAGGCTTGAGGAAACAATTAAACTCGTCCTTGCGATAACGGATGTATGATTTGGTTCATTGTCTTGATTTAACAAAATTTTAATTTTCGTCAAATGCAGCCGAATGAGCTAACTATTGATTGTTTTTCCTTTCTGACCTTGGCATTTCTGTCCTATTCAAGTGGCCACTGCATTGTTCGTCTTGGGACCTCGTTCGGCCTCGTTTAAACTCTGCCACCCTATATTTTAATGTTGTAAACGAAAGAACAGACAGAATCCCCATAGTGGAATCTAGCTCCACTTTGATATTGTTTGGACTGAGGCCTTCCAAATGAAAGTATTGTATCACAGGTCGATGACCAATTGTAGTTCATGTTTACCAATTCACTAAGAGCGTTCACTATTGATGCCTGCCAAACCATAACCTTCAACTTTATAAGGTTGGTACTTGTCGTTCTTGTCAGGTTGGGTACTTCTGGGACTACCCTCGTTTAACGTTTAGAGAAGGCGCTACTCCTTAGACTGTCGTACCATTTTTCGAATCCAATAAATTGTCAGGATGTTCTCTAATGCGTTCCAATGTTAGGCGGCCGTTGTTGTTTTCTTAAGATAGTCATTGCTTCGCTCCATTCCAAAGGGATATTTTGAGAGATCTCTGATAAAGCATAATGTATAGAAGGAAACTGGAAATCATAACTCGCGAGCATTGTGAGATCCTTTTTCAGGAGGAACAGACTTCACATTCGATTTATTATTTTTTTTAAACCAAGCTTTGCTTCCCCTATGAGTACCATTTCGTTTATCAAAGCAATAAGCGGTTTCCTGCAACTTATTGAGGTAAGTATAAGCTTGCTTGAACTCAGCATTAGGCAGACACGTAGTTGATAACATGTGCCTACTCGTGTTATATGGCTTTCAGATATGTATATTGTAACGCTATATCTAGTAGTTTAGCTTTCCATCTCCGTTTGTACATATATATCTCTTTTTCGTGAACATAATATTTTTGCAGAACAGCAACTTAGCAAATTTTATTGAAAATATAAAAATTTAATAAAAAAAAAAACTTTTTTATAATCTATTTATAGTGTTTCAAGTGTAACATCAAGCAGCGTTGTAAGTAGCACCGTAAGTTCAGTTCCCAGTTCAACAGCGACTACAAACAGTATGAGCTCACCATCGTTAGGTTTGACAAATACAAAAGTAACAAACTCAGCCACCAACGCCAACAAGAATAGTGCTGGAATGGTGCCCAACATCCAAATGGTTAGTCAATATATTCAGACTGGATTGCCCTACTATCAGCAACCAGTATATTCTTACGAGGATTTACAAGTGATGCAACAGAGAGTGCCACATGTGGTGAGTTCCTGCTGCTAAAATGCAAATGACAACACACACATTAAAAAACACACAAAAATTCACACATAATGCACGTCACTATTTCACTCATTTTCGGTCAAAATTTTTTGTCTAAAACGATACAAAAAAAAAATCGAAGAATCAACAAAAAATCATTACTTAACCTCTTTTTCATCAGCAGAAAATCATAAATAACAATCAACGAGTTCCCCTCCTCCTAACACAAGTTTCGACAAAAAAAAAAAAAAAATAAAAATAATAATCATTTATTCTCTTTGTATATCCTGAACCTAACTATTGGTCCATGTTGTTTGTTTGTTTTAGTGTTTAAGCTAGAAACTTTCGCTTTAACATCTTAACGAACGCTCATTCGTCTCATTTTTCCTAGCTAAACATATATTTATGGGAAATTAATTGTGTATTCTTGTTTTGTTTTATATTAGCAGGGGTACTACGATCTGAATTACACGCCAACAAGTTTGGGCGCTGCCGGTGTGCGTGATAATTTAGGCTCTGTTGCATATTCGACAATGACTGATGGTCGCTTCACCAGAACTGACAATAACTCTAGCCCCGTTAGTAATGTAAGTTATTGCACCGTGTTCACTTTAGTCGTGTCGACATACAGTCTGTAAGGCGACATGGCTTAGCCCTGTAGTTTGCCAGTAGTAAATTTTCCAATATTTTCACGGTAATAGGTATCTAGTACGATGTCTCAACAGGCGGGATCTAGCGGTCCAATGCTTAACGTTCCTTATGCATACTTTTATGGAGGTAACATGATGCCTGGTGGTTTCCAATATGGTACACCAGCAATTTATCCGGTACGTATGCATAGCATAACGTTTCTATTATCATCATAATGTATCATCTAATGTATACATTTGTAGCAGCAAATTCAAGCTGCCAACACAGCATCCGGTGGTCAATTCCCTAAACCGTCCTATAATACTGGATATGGCTCAACCAGCTATGATGCACTAACACAGTCCTCACAGGAATACAAGGGAGCGTACCCATCTAGTGTGAATCAACAGACTAAATCACAGAATGTTACAAATCCACCACAAGCCGGAACGGGTTCCGACATTACATCTTCAATGTATGGAAAGGGTCATGCAGCATTAAACAAAGTCAATGTGAGTACCAAAAACAATTTAAAAAAAAAAAATAATTATTTACATCTTAATTTGTTATTACACACACAGTCATATGAGAAGCAAAATTTTCACTCTGGTACCCCACCCCCCTTTAATATGCCGAACACACAGACTGCTGGTGGAACATCAGCTCAAACCTATGGAATGTACCTTCAGCCGATGCCGACAGGCCATCATAACATGATCCATCAACCCATTCATCAGGTGAGTTGTCAAAATCTGACATTAAACAATCAGAAAACAACATTATTATACAATAATCGCATCAGACGCGTCTGTTCATGAACCAAACAACAAACACATACCAAAAGTCTGCTAGTTGCATGTGTTGTATCGTGATATGATTTCATTATAATTAATTTTAAAACCAAACAAATCCTGTGGCTAATCATACTGGTTCACAAATCAGTATTCATTGTTTATATTACTTTAAATGTGACTAATACGAACCGACTGTAATCAAAGTATTGGGTCACCAATATCGAATATTATTGGGCAAAGTGATGGGGCACTCATTTGTTTCCATAATTGAACAAGGGCATTACTTTTTTGTTAATAACCAATGAGTGCACATTTTTTAGTTATAATTACTTTGTCAGTTAAATGACGTAAAATAAGGTAGGCTTGATGTTTAGGATGAAAGCCTAGCCCTTCGGATAGTGTTAGCTAATGTTCCTCTCCCTGATTTTCAGATATGTTTAACAAGTATTACCTACTTTGGCTCAGCCCTAAGTACATCGAACTACTGAACATTCGATTTCCAGTCAACACGAAAAGTTCTTTCATAGTCGCACCTCTTGCCAGCATCTGACAAAAGTTCGTACCGTGTTTGTGTTTTCTTTAGTATTACTTGATGGCCGCCGTTCGGATCCTACTTCAGATCGTCATCGACATAACGACATTAAATGGATGGCCGCTATACAAGTGGTTGTCTGTCCATGTAAAATGTGAAGCTAGCACTGCTAGTTTAAGCACATAAAGGACGGAGTATTAAGCAACCTTTTCTTGCAACTGAAAGGACTCCAAAACTAATTCACAGAAGGACCCTTTCAGTCGTGTAAAGAAACTAGGGTCTCAGTCCTGTTGACATGTTGCAGTAAATATTTGTTTGAAATGGGCTATGCTTTCGGAACTAGATAGTTTTGCCCGCTTCCGAAGGAAGGTCTTAGGTTAATTTAATATTTAGCCAGTGAGCGATAACTTTAAATGAGTTAGACTGCTGTCTTAATACAAATTAATAGGATTTGTTATCCTTTGGCTGGCTGATTGAGTGTGCCATTAGATTCGTAACTTCTCGTGCAGCTGGACACCAGATGTATATCAATGTCGACTTAATGCTGGTAGTGACACCTCAGACTATTAGTAACTATTTACTATAAGGTCCTGTGTACGAGTTTTACCTCGCTGTATTTTCTCCCTCATCACTTGTGTTAAAGAAGCACTCACGTCGTTTATAAGTGTCGCTATTATTACATGCTACCCGTGACAAGAAGATGGTTTCGCTTCCCGGGTTGACTGATCACGCTGCGTGTATTTTCTGCTGCTCGAGGTTCATATTATCAGAGCATGCAAGCAGGGGAGACTCAGAGCATTTTCTCCTCGCCACGTTTCAAACTCATCCAAATTTAGTAAGAATTGCTGATATAAGGCAAAAGAAACAACCGTGCAGGCGCCCGGTTTACCCAATTCCCCTCACCAAAGAATAGGGGTAGCACATTTTCACTTTTTCACGCAATAAAAAAACTAAAATAAGCAATTCTTTCTCCTACATCAATCGTTCCCCGTATCCCTGGAAACCGATGACGCTTTTAAGCAGATACACTATAGATAAATGTAACTTTTCTGATACATCTGTGTCCAAATCTTTTTTGCCGATTTCATGCAGTTTTCTGAAAAAAAAAATCCAATTGTAAATACTTCATTAGCTTCGCACTTTCTTAAAGTGTCACAGTGTTTACAACCGATGTTGGTGAAGTGGTCAGTAAGAAGTAATTACGTAGGGGAACACCATTCTAGGGCATGTAGAATATGTATGCATTTGTCGCTATTATTTCCGCTTAAAATGACACCCCCTCTTGTGCATCGGGCAAACTGCAACTCCATTGATCAAGCATCTTGGAAATGAATTGTTATATGCTCTGTACCAAGTCATTTCTTGTTGCCTTGGACAGCGCAGTTGATAAAGATCCCACAGCCTTGTTGCATTAAAGCTTAAATGTTGCTATCTTCCCTTTGTTTTTTTTTTTTATCTTCCCTTTGTTATGATTTGGTGGATGGAGATTTTTGAATAATCCATTAAGCTGTATAGCAAGATGTTGATCTTTGTCTCCAGAAGACATTTTTCCATATTCTCAGCATTGACTGTAACTCAACTCCAAAGTTTTCCTCTTCATCTCTGTTTTGTTGCCTTGTTTCTAGAGTATAATCTCTCAATATTTCCCTCTCCCCTCCGTTCTCAGGTTCTTTTTGTTTCTTTTAGCGAAGTTTTACCATCACGAGCAGCCTTTAAGCTTTGCAGTGCTACTCCTCTTGTTTATTTGCATGTGCTTCTCGGCATTTTTCGTCAAAGAACAGGGCTTATTGGTTGTGGTCGAGTAAAATCCAGCCCATTAGCTTCGGCACTTTGATCTATGTATATGATATATCTTGTTTATCGTTTCATGTCCCCTTGGGCATGAGGAAACCGTGTGCTTGCCAGTAACATTTCGTCTCGCTGCAAAGCCAATAAGTAAGACCGTTGCCAGACGTGGTCTCGTGTAGACTACCTTTCTATCTTGGCATCGTAGTTAGGGAAGCACGTCGAAACATTCTTTGGTCGTCCTTGTCATCTACGGGTTTATGGGCACATATTTGTTTCATTGGATACCTAACTGGCTATAAGCTAGTGTACTATTATGATCTGTTTTAAAGAAGCAGTAGAATTTTCCATCCAGTCATAGACAGAACCACCATCATTTGCAGCAATATTATATCATTCATTATGTGTGGGGAACTATTTTTTATATCTCCAACTGGGTGCGGCATATTGTTTTCAATTATAATAGTTAAGCTCGCGTTCCTGATCATTTCATACCGTAAAATCCATTTAGATGTTGATGAATAGAATCGAAAAATAAAGAAACACTTTCAATAAACCATAAGTGTGCACACATCGCAATTAATATACATTCCTACATACATTCTGTATTATAATAAACCCCCCCTCTCTCGACATGAATATGTATTGTATCCATTAATCGTCTCAAATGGCTTAATGTTTCTTTTTTACTTGTTTTCCTAAATAATAGGTGTCCTCTCTATCATTTCATACAAACAAATTCATACTTTAGAGAAATTAAGTATTGAAAACAAAGATTTCTTGCATGATTTATTATTTTTATTATTATTTTTTGGTTTTTTATGGTTCGTCATTAGATGGACGGCAGAATTCATAACTCATCCCGTCGGGTAAGTTAGTTAACTATTTTTGTTTTTTTCTCCCTTGCCACTGCTTTTATTTTTTATTTATTTTTCTTTTTACAAACATTTTGTTTAAAGTCAATTAAGTATGAGCAAGTTAATTTATTTACATACAAAAATAATTTCCAAACAAATTTAACCAAATTTGTGTTAACGAATGTATCTTTGGAAGACATTTGCGTCAATTGCTTCTCAATTACTTGTATTCTAATAATGAATAACATTTCATATTGGCATTGAAAGCATTGTTGTATAACTAATACTTAATATTTTGCATTTTTTTTTGTCAAAACGTTCATAATTTACTAAGTAGAGGTACAGAAAGTCGGAATGCATTCTTATGCAAGTGATATCAGTGTTATGTTGAGTTCTAATTAATACGATCATTCACCTCTATTCTTGAAGTCGTGTCACTCACATAGTATTGTGCGTCATGACGGTGAAGAACTAATTTAATTAATTACACTAATAGAAATAAATGGTCATGGCACAATGGACCTTTTTTGGTCTAATTGTGTCCCTCCTGAGTGAGAACAGGCACCTAACCCAAAATCAGTATCATGTCGACGTGAGTGGCACGCTTAAAGAACAGAGAATATTTTTTGAATTGCATTTTCATTTTTGTAACACAATGTGAGAAATATATTCACATTCTTCTACAGTTTTAAACATAGACAGTGGTCAGTCGTTTTTGCTTCGCAACCATCGCAAGTTCTTTGATCGTGCGTCAAATAAATGATTGCATCATCGGATCAAATGTATAGTACTCAACAACTTTGTACAATTTCCACTCACTAAGCCCCACCTCAACTATCGGTCCTATTTTACGCGTTTTATCGAGAAGGTTGCATTCTGCTCTTAGTTTTTCTGTATTATTATGGCCTCTATTTCCGTCCCAGCTTTTTTGAGACTTAATCCCAGCTGTGTGGCTATGTTCTCCGAGGAGGCTTGTCTAATTTGTTTAGACTTTGAAGGGCAATGCGATCTCACATGTTTCACACTGTTCGGGCAGTATGCACTTCTATCGTAGCCGACACTATAAGTCCTGAAGGATAGATGGTCTGTTTACATCTATTTCTGTAAAAATATAGATTTCTATGTTCTGGCATTATTTTGATTTTCAAGATAAATGGCCAGTGTTAAAGTCGCTCTTGATGCAAAGCGCAATAAAACTTCTTCAATAGCGTTTATCGTCAAGTTAACTTTATGGCTGCCGTTGCTGATTTAAGCAGCCTTTCTTTCTTTACATATGGTCTATTTTTTCTTCTTCGGATCAGTTAAGTCTTGTTGCTTTTATGTCTCGTTGTTACTGACCTTCCCGACTTTCTGGTAGAGACAGTGATGTTTAACGTTTTCTTTGCCATCTGTTGCTTGCCCTGTTACGCATTTGAAAAGGGTAGGTGCATCTTATTCTATTTAGTCTCAAACCTTTATTTTGTACTGTAGTCATTCCGATAAAGTCTAATCAATTTACTTGTGCAACAACCGTGACATCTTTAAGTTATAAACGTGTCGTCAATTAGGTGTTCTAGTGTAGAGCTTGATGGTGAATCTTGTTCCATTTGCTTCAAATTGTTAGCCATTCCAAAACAGCTTGTACATTGCAATCAACTGGGAATGAATGAAACAAAACAAAGCAATTAATCTTCAAAATGTATGATGTCTCCTTCAAAATAAATTTTAATGTATTCCAACGAACAGTCATAAGCATATGCCGGGGCCGCCTTCAGTTCTCTCAGCAAATTTTCTTTAATCTCTTCAATCGACTCAAGACGGGTCCCACGAAGTGGTAATTTGAGTTTCGGAAACAGGAAAAAAAACCATATTGTGCCATATCTTGAGAACATGGAGCTTCCTCCATCTTATTGGTAGCGTTTTTGGTTAAAAAGTTGCTCACAATGATAAATTTGAAAATTTGTAAGATGGCACAATATCGATCCACACGATTCCGGTCTTTTTCGCCGAATACACTCCCTAAAACGCTTCATTACGCTTAAATACTATTGTTTACTCACTGTTTGACCCAGTGGAAGAAATTCTGAGTGAACAATACCACGAATATCGAAAAAAACAAAAGGTGACACCTTAACTTCTGAGCGAGTTTGACATGGTTTTTTGGTTTTGGTTCATTTGAGTGGCACCATTTCCATACTTATTGGCTTCAGTTACTTCCGTCTCGGAGGAGGCAAGTTTTCAACTACTTCACGGCATCCGAACAAGAAATTCCATATCCAACACAAAATTTCAAACGAAATTTGCTTAATATTTTTTCCTAGTAAAAATTGGCGACTTGAGGTTAACTTATGTTTTTGTCAGCAAACTAATCGACAGATCACGCTCAAACTCAGCGTCAAATAGATGACGCAGGTCGTTTCAGACACCATTAAATTGTGTCTGAATGTACAATCATATCCATGATCAATGATTTCTTGACTGTATTGCATAAATAAACTTAAAGCGAAATGTTTTGTCTCACGTTGTAGTTTTCAATGATGTTTATCACGTTCGTCTTGTATGTACCTGGACTTTATTTCATTCACCAGCGAATTTGGAGTCCTCAAATCTTTTCTATAATTTTATCAAAATTTTATTAATTTGGCAAACCGTAGGTGGAACAATATCAGCACTTGTCTCTTTTCCAAACAAATTCACCCTAAGTTAAATTTAAGGAAACTAATGGCCTTATCTCTGTCAATAGGATGACCCCAAGAACGATAGTTGGCGCGCTCACGGGCACTTTTGTTCCCTTCAACGATTTCTATAGAAGCTGTAGAGACGAGGAAGAGGAAGAAACCATGACACATCTCCTGTACACCGGTTATCCTGCCTTTCTATCCAAAGTGGAGAGTCTTTATATAGGTCTCTGGCTGGTAATCCCATTATGTTCTCAAGTGGGATCGCAAGGGGGGTTCCTCTGGTCTGATTCCGACGTTGGTTTCGTTTGGTTGGGTTGAAGTGGCTGCCGCCAGCAAGTTACACCAGCAGACTTAAAATAGAAGGTGCAACGGTCGCACGATGTTAAAATCGGATGACCCTGCTGTCCAATTGGTTCTTTATTAGGCTAAATCAATTTTCGTGCGCGGTGTTCTATCCAAATGACATCATGAGAATTCCCTACCACAAGTTGCTTAAAATGTTTAATTCTTACGACTCTCAGCGACACCTGCATTCATATCCCCTGACCATTGACCAAGTGGGATAAAGTATTTTGTCCATGACCGCAGCGATTTCTTGGAATTCCATATGTGTTTGCATAGCGTTACTATTTCTGTTATCTGTTGTGTTTCTGCGGAATACAAATTTGTACTCGTAGGTATAGTGCGTGAACAGACATTTGTCTTTTCTGTTCCATAATGCCATGCGATGCAGGTTATTACAATTTACAACCAAAGACTGTTGTATCTCTTGTTGATGCCACAAGGTACTTATTTTTTGTATTTTTCTTTTCACCTCTCGATTGCTTTCCTATTTGGTTTTGATATTGCAATCCAAATGGCTTCGCTTTGTTACTTATTTTTTTATATTATTACTACCATACGCTGCAAGCAAAAATTTTCGACTAATGCTAAGAAAAAATCAATTTCTACCTTTTGTTGAAGTTAAAATTTTTCCATAAATATATAAATCTTATGAAATCCAGATGCCATGTCAGTCATATACAGCTAAGCTATTGCGTATGAACTCTTAATTCACCATTGCGCCCTCATTTGTTCAAGAAAATAAAAGAATTATCTTCATTTCATACCAAATCAACCAAAAACTATATTTCTTCGTTAAAAATAAAGATTTTTTCAAAACTAATTAAAGCTAACAATATTAAAATTCTTCTGTATACATATACCATGCAACTAAAAGAATAATCAATTCAACAATATAACTTTCTTAAATACTCATATAAACATTTAATAAAACGAAAAACAAAACCAACCCATATTCCACAGGATTCAAACAGCACTGGACAACGTCAACAGTCGAGCAACCAAACAAAATCGGCTACCAAACAGGGCTACTCACCAAACTATTGGGCACCACAAAACTAAGTACGGCAATACATTGCTGAAAGTTGTCTCTCTCCTCCACACGAGGTGACATCATATAAAACTGAAAGCCGAAAATGTTAACACATCCTCAACCGCCCCTCCTCCCTACCACCCCCACATTGTTTTAGTCCGGAAATAAAAAGAAAAAGAAAGAAAGAAAAAAAAACAAATATCAACAAAAACAACAAGAAAAAGTTTGCATTAACACTCTACAAATCCAATTATAATTTATCTATTTAAAAATAATATTACAAATGAAACATAAAACAAAAATATACTTTTTAAACAAATTAACCAACAGACAGATTTATTTTTTTTTTCTAGTAATAGTCTCTTGCTGTATACTCTAGTGTAACAGCAAAATAATTTAAAAAACAAAAAATCGTTCTCTTTGTACATCAATTTATCGATGTGCGCTCTTGCTAAAAAGAAAACTTAATTCGATGAATCTATACATATATATATATATATATATATATATAGTAAATAACACATGAAAACCACCCCCACACACAGATACACAGCATATAAAACTGGATATTGTTTCTTTTAAATGTTTAACTTTTTAATATATATAAAAATAAATATAAATTAATACATAAATATAATAATTATTATTAAATTAGTAACACGTCTTTTAATGCTAGTATATATATGGAATATAAAGAAATATATATATGCATATACATATATATGTATGTATGTATATTTATTAATATGTATCTATTACAGAATTATAAAACAAAAAAAAAAACAGAAAAACACTTCTCTTCACACACACTTGAAGCAAGGAGAGATAAATTTAAAAGAAAAACAAAATAACAAATGTACTACACTCACAAACCATTAACGATTTTTGATCGTCGTTTCAAGGGCGCCTTGAAGTCCTCTCGCAAAGCATCCATAATTAACGTGTAACTTTGCCATTCATACCCATGTCCTGGCACATTGAATTCCTTTGCATTCAGTACTGCATCTACTTCTGCATTTTTATGTGCAATACAGTTTTTCCTAGTAGCAGGCTTTATCTTTTTTTTTATACACATTTGATAAATAGCCATCTTCGATTGATGGCAATGTTTATCAATTATTGCTATAAAATTGTAAAATACACGATCACAAGTTTACATTTCCCCCCCAAAACAAATGCCAATCAAATCGCATGCGCGCGCGCGAGTGTTAACGAACGTGAAATGCGACAAATGCGAGAGATATGTATGTAATTGATGAACCATTACACATTAAATATAAATGTATATTTTTAGATGTTGTAAACATTTTTGAATAATTATATATTAAAAAGAAAAACAAACAAAAAAAAACAAGTAAAAACTTAAATAAATAGGTCACATAAGAATTTCTGCTCTTGTCTTTTTTTTTTTTTACGAAAAGCAAAGTGTTGTTTGCAATGATGATGTGTACTTTCTTTGTTAACCATATGATTTTTTTTTTATTATTGTTTTCTAGTAGATAATAAATGTATTAAGTAACACAAAACCCCCAAATTCATAACTATTTGTGTGTAGTTATAATGAATAAATTCTTCTCCTCCTCTCCCCTCCCACAAAAGAAAAAACAAAACAAACTAATAAATGTGAATAAAATGTTGCAAACACCGCCCCTATCTTCCTCCTATCACACATAGTTTCCATGTTCAATAGATGTCTTCTTAAATTGCCGATAAAACACACACACATTTTAAACAAAACAATTTGAATATACATAATATACATACATACCTAATATTAAAAAAACAAAACAAAAAAAAAAATTAATGAAAAAGAACAATGCGTTTCAGTTTTAGACTTAAAATAGGAAGAAAAAACAAAATTAACGAGAAGAAATACTTATTTTTTCATTTATCATAGTATCTCATTTTTTCTTTTCTTATGTTTAAATAAAAAAAAAAAACCAACTTCTTTTTGTAACTTTATTAATAAATGAAAAAATAATAATAAAACACAGATTATATAGAAACATTATTATAAATACCAAGATAATGAAATGAAAAATAAATATATATTTATATATTTAAATAAAAAACACTCATTTCTTGTTTTTATATATGTATATGTATATCCACATCTTTACATTTTTAAACAAAATATATATTTATAGCTTTATCGTAAATAATTCCTTTGTTTTATTTTCTTTTTTTTCATTTTTTGTTTGTTTGTTTGACGAAAAAGTAAGAAGAACAATTTTATAAACAAACACTTTAAAGAAAAACAAACAAATTATAATCAGAAAAGAAAACTCTTCTTATTACAATAAGAATTGCTTAGTTTAAAATAAAATTGTTTATATAGAAGAAAAAAAAAAAACAAAGAGTAATGTGAATTTAAATTGATAAACAAAAAAAAAGCGATTAAGAGGATGAGCGTAGTTTGTACTTTTTGAATGCATACAAAATTTATTAGTATTTTTCTATAATTTAACTTAGTTTCAATGTGAAAATTAAAAAAAAAAAAAAAATGATCCGAAAATAAAAGAGAGAGCTACTTTTCAAAGACATTACACAACACAACCAGAAGACGAAAAACAGAAAAAGCAAATTACTAAGAGTATATTTATAAAGGATACAGAAAGAAAAATAAAAAAAGAACATTTAATGGCATAAAATGAAAAATTGAGTTTTTTTTTTGTTTGGCTATATGAAATTCTGGCGGTGGTTACATTCTCTAAGAGAGTTTGTGGCTCTGACATTTCAGCAGAAATTAAACGAAGAATAACTCTTGCCAATCGCTGTTTCTTTGGGCTGACTAACAGAGCCCTATCTCGAACAACTAAGACGATTCTGTGTCGTCTGACCCTGATCACCCCAATTCTACTTTATGACGCGTAAGATTGGATTCTAATGCGGTTAAAGATATCCTTGGCCGCTCTGAGGGAAAAATCCTTGGTCAAATTTTTTGTCCCGTTTACGTTGACGGGCTTTGGAGAAGGGGATTCAACGATGAACTACATATACGAGCTGTATAGCGACATCGAACTGGTCAAGAAACTGCTTATTAGTAGTTTGAGATGGTTACGACATGTAGAGCTAATGGACACCAATGCTCCGGCCCACAAAGTCTTCGAACCAAACCCGAAGGGACACAGCAGTAGAGTAGAAGGGGACCCCAACCACCAATTTGGTGTGCGCAACTAGAGACAGTTGCACCCCGGACTGTAGCGCCTCTTAACAAAAGAAGCATCACACTAAGGAGCTTTAATAATAATTTCCCAGATGGATGCGATTGAAGTATTTTAAACTTTAAAGAGGACACAATTATGGTTAACCTCATAATAATGGATTGCGCCAGTTCCTGCTTCCAAGTGTCATATAGCATGAACTCGGTGCCGGAAGTAATTCCGAATTCTAGGCACTAGGTAGTCAAACGTTTCTGATTAGGAGAGAGAGTCAAATTTGACGGAAAAGAAAGGCAGTTTTTTTAAGTTAGTGAACTGGATTCGAAGGCAAGAAAATGCCCCCTACCTTTTAAGTCACTTTTTGAATTTGAAAAAACAGCTGATTGGTTATATTTTATGTATTGTTCGGCTATGCTTTATAATTTGAATGGATTATGTACAAATAAATACTCCAGTTAAAAATAAAATCAATTTTAGCTTAACAGTGATCTTTGGATTCATTTCACTGCGACAACTTTGCCATACTCTTTTAGCGGGCAGCAACGATAGAGTTATTGGATAGACTTAACAATGATTAAAGATTTATTGGAAGAAAGCCAATAATTGCAAGAGATTAGCAAGTTCTTTGCCAAATGCGTGTCACAAAATTTCCCCGATTCCATGCTATAACTGAAATGCGTTGAGTTTCACCTTTTATAACGAAGCTCCTGATCTAGAAAAGAATGCAGACCAGGATTTATTTGCAGTCAAACAAAAGACAAAAAAGACATACATCGGGTTCACAAGAAAGAGAAAATGAAAGAACAAAGTATGGATGTTAAAGAGAAAAATCAAGGTAAGACAAGATTAAGGCCGTCCGAAGTAGTCTTTTTACTAAAAGGTGACTAACACCAACCGTCCGCTTAGTGTAGATGCCGCCCACGAATCTAAAAAAATACTACGCAACTATTTTGCATTGGGGATGCGATATCGCCTTGACGATCGACGGAGGTCACAAATAAAAGACATTTACTGCATGAAACGGAAAAAATACACATTTGGGTACAAAACGCCTACCAAGAAGTGATGGTAACCCATAGAACACACATCCTTATCCCTGAATTATGTTCAGCTACGAAGCAAAAGCGGAGAAGAATGAGACAAAGTTTGTTTTAAATTTTGGGTATTCGTTTTATTGAATTTCAATTGTAAACTACGTATTTTGTTTATATTTTAGAAATATATATTTTTCACCAACTCGCACAGCAAAATGTTTGAAAAAGTAATGGAACGTGTTAAACAAATCCATTAGAAATGCATAACCATCAACTGTGTATCGCATCGTAATTTCCAAGCCAGTAACTAGCAAGGTCGCTAGTACCTTCGTTTCATAAAGAAAAAAGATTTTGTTAATACATACATCAAATGCAGGAATCTGCTCAGCATCCCGTACATGATCTTCTGTGTCATTTCGATTGAACGCCTTGAACAATTCAATAATTCCCAATCGGTACGGATTTATTCAACGGAATTCTACTGCTAGGAGAAAGAGATTCGATTCTCAGTTTGGTTTGGTAGATTGCATGCTGTAAATCTCGGAAGTGGAAAGACTTCAATATACTGCCTAATCCAGTCTACTGTGTAATTGTCTATAATCTCTCTGCAACACACTGATCTGCAGACATGCATTCTAGCCCGCCAGATCAACAATAAAGTAAGATGCCACACTAAGCTAAACCTAATACACACAATTAGTTTATCCACATCTAGGACTACTGGATAATAACCATGAGAGCAGTGCAGAAACGTTTTTTGGAAATATTAAACATTTGTATATAACATATGTATGCGCTTGACATGCTAACCTCAACCTTTGAATACCTAGGTAGACCGTAGATGCGACCAGGAAGTGCTAAATGGGACAAAAAAGCGATGTCAAATCAGGGCGACACTACTAAACAATAGACAAATTTCAACTGGCTCCAAACTAAAGCTAGACAACAACAAAATCCCCGCCGGCAAGATTTGCGAGGAAAACGAGAAGGGACAGGAACGAAAAAGAACAGTAGAGATCGATTATTACACAGATCAAAAAAAAACCAAGAAATACAATAAAAAAAAAAAAAAAAAGAAATCAAGGATACATCAAGATACACAAACTAAAAGTAACCGGCATAGCACCAATGGATAAACCGCGAAACACGGGAACAACGTATTCAAACAATCGAACAAATCGAACTTTAAGAAGAGACTTTCGAAGCTACTGAGGGTATCTTCATCCACTTTAGATAAAGTTCAAGCTTCAGCGCTATAAAGCAGAACTAGGATGATCAAGTTCTTATATAGTCTCTCTTAGTTCTTCAGGATAGGGCTCTACTACTCAATTGCTTTCCTAGCTCAAGGAAACAGCCATTGGCAAGAGTTATTCTTCGTGTTATTTCTGCTGAATTGTTATTGTCAGAATTGATGGCAGAGACGAGATAGGTAAAATCCCTTACTACCTCAAGGTAGTAGCAATACGAAGGGGAATGTGAATGTAGGTCAACAACTGAACTTGGCCTTCATAGGCTCCGTCACAACGAACGAATGGATAACGATACTTCAGCCAAGATAATCTTCGCGTCTCAGCTTCCATTCATTCATAACATTTGTGTTAGAAATGTTTTCAATTTAATGAACTCTAAGGTCTACACCATCGGTTTAAATACTTTCTGTTTAAATACAAGAGTGGTTCACGATAGGATCAACTTACCCCAACACATACCCCCTACATAAGTCTACTGATGTACCGCTGTGAAGCAAGAATCTAAACAAGAACAATGCTTGGTAAGTACATATGCGTTTTTAAATCAAAATATAAAAACTGTTCATCTACCAAAGTGTATTATTTATTTAAATAACGACAGTACATGTGAATACATTTTAAAATATAAAAAAAAACTGTTTTAATCAAAATACGAGAATAAATTCTATCACGTTGCGGAACTACTGTGTATGGCTTGTGAAAAACAGACCGTCTTACTGATTATGTAGAAGTTTTGTGAAATCCGTGTATGCCGACTCCAAATCGAAGAGAAACTGCCGCACTTGACCGTCGGTCAGTTCGTCCGAAGCCTGCATATCATTCAGTGTAGACAACCAACCTTCAACTTTGGCCTTTGCCTCAAAGTCAGCAGGAATCAATGACAAACGATTCATGGTGTCCACCAAATCCTTCAATTCGAAGTGTAGCTCATCCATAGTCTTGATTTTCAGTCGCAGCTTATCCATAATTGTAATGAACAGCGATACAATATCAGCAATACATTTGCTTGTGTTGCCCTTATCATCCTTTATCGTAATTGGACGATCCTCCTTAATGCGTTCCAGTGCGGCCGGACAGTCCAGACGGAATTTCCTCACGAACGTGTCCACCGTGGGGAATTCATCGCCTTGAACTTGCTTAAATGCAACTTTGTATTGTACTAAGAACTTTGAACATGCAGCAGTGTACTCCTGCGGGGTGATACAGTCCCGAATATAGGCCTTTTCCAGATTCTGAAGCGTATTTATGATGGCATACAGATCTGCCATGTTATCGTATTTCTCACGTTCTCTTGCATTGCGGAATATTTTCACTTCCTCGTAGAGTTCGGGATTCTCTTGCATTTTATTTGCGATACACGAAGTCACACGGGTATTTGTTTTGCGACAAATTTAATGGATTTAACTTTTGTAATTAATTTTCTTTCTTCTTAACAAGGATGACGCATTTTTGACAGTATTTTCGATTGTCAGTCAGCTGAGTGGAGAATGTAATTGAGTTGCGGATCAGATAGAATGTAGTAAACGGGAGGCTTTTCGCTGAATGTATTCAGCAAGCGACACAACCAGAATTAGGGCAGGGAATAGCAAAGAACCATTCGAGTGATCTTTGGTGCTATATGCGTAAATCCTGAGTGGAAGCAGGATGCAACAATGAACAGTCAACGAGTTTTCACTAATGCTCCAGCAAAGAGGATCGTCAAATCACAGTCCCCAGGTTCCAGACGACAAGGAAGACCGAAGGTCCGTTTTAAAGACCAAGCTGGAAGCAGCGTGCCCGGAATCGAAGGAAATGGAAGGTGGCCTTCTCTCACGGGTCGAGAGCCCGTTAAGCAAAGTAAGTAAGTAAGCCAGACGGTCATCTGGTCTCCAACACTGAAAGTATTCGATTCCATCCCAGATGTGGGAATTGGTCGAATCAGTCGATTGGTAAGTAAAACTGATGTTGGAACCAATCCACTTTAACTGGATTAGTGCCAGATATGATGTAGTGTCCATAGTTCTACGCAAGGTCATTCTATGACGAGAAAACCGCTATTGGTTCTGTTATTAGTTTCATTCTAACCTCGGAGACCTTTAACGCAGAACAGTGAACAATTCGAATCAATCCCATGGTTCAACCGGCCTAAGCAACTCCGCGATTACGTGAGTGACGTTCCATCCAACGTCTTCATTGAACAAACTCATTTCTTTAAGGAAACATACCTAAAATAAACAAACCCGCTTGCCTGTCATTTCACGAAGAATCACTGGCCGGCGATATGGGTGATATCGAAACAATTTGGGCAAAAACCTATGAAATATTCCCAATTTTGAATAAATCCGTAAGTAACTAACTACTGACAATAATCCGCAAATATACTGAAAACAATTTTCCAAAATTCAAGCTACAATGCAATCCAATAGCCAACGAAGACTTCGAGTATGTGATCGGACAACTATGTCAACTTGAAATCACCGATTGTGTTTACGAATCTATCCTCATTGAAATCAACTCTATCCTTCGTGGAAAAATAGTTCCAGAGTTCTGGACACAATTCCAAACCACTCATGAAGAGGAAGAGAATCAGTACTTGTTGTTTATAAAATTCCAAATGGCAATCATTAAGCTGGAAGAGGACTATCGCAATCTACAAGAACTCATCCGGCGAGTGGAGGTACTGAAGAAAATGTGCCGATTTGAGAATGCAGAAAACAAAAAGCGGAACGATACTGAAGAAGTTAATAATATGCTGAAGAGCGTGCTTCTATCGCAATTGCCAGCGAACTTCAATACGGTCGTGTATGCGTTCTACAATGTTTCGTTTAAAGTCTTCGCCAATAGTCATCAGACTGGAGAAGGTGAGTGGAGGGATTTGCTCTTTATTGTGGTTTGATTGCACATTTGTCTACTAGATGATGACATGGCTGATATTGATGAAATCAAATGCAATGGATGTGATCGTGAGACGGACGTTTGTCGGTGCCAGAATCTCGTGTGTTCGTTCAATAAGACCAATGAACACCTAACGAATCTGGGTTTGTTGGATCGTATTGCTGGCTATACACTGACTATGCTCATTCAGCAGAGGATAGCGACGCATGTGCGGGACACTTGCCTGGGAATCTTTGATAAGGGCCATCTGAAGGGGTTGGAGAAGGTAAGTCTTATTACTCAAATCCGTCTAGGTTGTAGTTCTACAAAAGAGTTTCCATAGACGTCGATTGCTACGTTACTCTTGGTAAGGGTGTCCTTCTATTTTACTTGATAGAGCGAGTAGATTCCACTGGAATGGAATTGTCTGTCACCCATAAGGCGTACTATTAGTACTTTCAGCTCCTTACGGTGTTTCATTCGTTTTACAGCAAAATTCTTAAGGAGATTCAGCACATTTTTGAAGCTTGATCCTGATGATCTTGTATATCTGAGGTCTCTTCCGTATCGTAGTGGAAGTTTCTGTCCTTGAAGTATCTGGTTATTCTTCTCAGTAGGTCGTCGCTATGTTATGACGGCAAGATTCTCTGCGTTCAAGGTTTCACATTGTCTATATTCCTTGTATACTTAGGTGCTTCGTCTCGTACCAGAACCAAATAACTGTCGAGTCGTATTCAGGGCACTTCTCAAGGCTTGTGTGTATATTTTTTCAAGTTCTTTCCCCTGTCTCAAGCAAGTACAGCATCTGATACGGCAACTTTGGAACATTGTTGGTGAGGTTATGAACACCGCCTGCGTATCCATCTTCACGGACGAACACACTGGCTCAAAAATATTTTCAGAAGAACCACCAAATGTTCGGTCCATAAAATCCCCTAACCACGCGAGTGCGTTTCAGCGGAAATATATGGTATCGCCGAGGTTCGCAAGAGTTTGTCCACTCTGAACAATAACAGCCACATCGACAATCATGCAAAAGAAGACACAGCATCACACTATACTGGTTTCCAGGGACATATGGGCTTCTTAGGAAATGAAAGGGCGATGAGTAAACTAGAACAAGCTCGGAGTCGAACATCCTGCTAACAGATCACACGGTCCAACCGCCTGTTAGCCTTCTCACTTCCAAAATCTCCTCGGACTTCCGCAACATGGCCAATGCAAGGTGGAGAGCACTCTCCTTGTGCTGTGTTTCGAAGCTGCTTTGGCCGCAGTACAGCAATAAAGGGACCAGAGAACCACAGATGAGTCTTCTCATTGGTATCCTCACAGGCCACAAGAATCGTAGAAGAATTGGAATCAGCAATACAGACCTATGAAGAGCCCGCGGCTCTTCCTCTAGAATTGCTTTTGGAGATGTTACCTTGTTTCCTCTTTGACTTGTTCCTCTGCTTTTCCCAACCATTTCTTTTTCTACGTTGTTGTGATGCTGGGATCTTAATGCTCTGCCACGAATGTATGTAGATGTCTAGTGATCGTTGTTGCATCCTTGTGGCTGTGGAGCTTCTGACCAATGTCAAGTCCGTGGCGGTGTCTAGATTTCGCTCTCTATTTGTTTACATCCCTAGACTTAGTTCTGGTCTTTATCCTTGTGATGGCGATGAGATATTTATTTACTCCTTTCCCTAGTGGCTGGACGTGATCGTTCTAAATTGGCTGACAAGAATCTTCAACCGAGGTCACCTTAAAATCGATGCCAGCGACACAAAAACCCAATCGGTAATCCAGGATTTCAAAGTTAAACTCACGTACTTTTTGTACGAAACTTATGCCAACATCATCATCGAGCAGTTCTTCAGCATCATCATTGGTTTGTAACACGAAAACCCCCGGTGTGTATGTGCTTTCAACATTTTCATCGCTCTTCCACAGACTATCCTGATTCAATTCCAGCAATTGATGATCTCAAGATCTGTTTGGAAAAAATCGATCTACGCAAGCATCTCATCAAATCGCTCAAGGAGTCGCTAGAGGCGAGAATTCTACATCCAGGCGTCAATACAATGGACATTCTCACCGGCTATGTGGCGGCGATAAAAACCATTCGTCATTTGGACAGCAGTGGTGTTATTCTGGAAACAGTGACTGAACCGGTGAAGGAGTATCTAAGAAAACGCAGCGACACGGTAAGGAGAGTTGTCACTGGCTTGACTGAAGAAGGACCGACTGATTTAGCCGAAGAATTAGCCAAGAGTGAAGCATTGAAGGAGAATATCGACGCAGCTGGTAAGGATGAAATGTCGAATTGGGAGAACTGGCAGCCGGATCCTGTGGACGCTTCACCAGGTAGGTTTGAGTTAGTTGTATTCTCATCTATTTTGGGAAATAATTTGTCATTTTCTAGCTGCATTCAGTCAAAACCCACGAAGCAATCGTTCTGCGGATATCATTTCGATGGTAGTGGACATCTACGGCAGCAAGGAGCTCTTTGTGAATGAATATCGCAACTTACTGGCTGATAGATTGCTCTCTAGTCTTGATTTTAACCCCGACAGGGAGATAAGAAATTTGGAGTTGCTCAAGCTCAGATTTGGAGAGACCCTACTGCACAGTTGTGAGGTTATGCTGAAGGATATCAGTGATTCCAAGCGGATTAATGGCCACATCCAGGGAGATATAAGCTACAATGAGAGTGAGTCTCAAATAGTGTTGATTGAGTGTCTTTTTTAAAATTGTTCTCCATACTCTAGACAGGAAATTCGACCTGAAATCTCTGATAATTTCGTCTCAGTTCTGGCCGGCTTTCAATAAGGAAACCCTCGAGCTGCCCGAGGAGATCGAGGAGGAGTTTAAAAAGTTCACAAAGTCGTACGAAGCCTACAAAGGGAATAGGACACTGTGCTGGCGCAATGTGACGGGTAGAGTGGAGCTCGAAATCGAACTGGGAGCCCGGACGTTGGAGATTACAGCGGCACCAACGCAGGCCGTCATCATCTACCACTTCCAAACGAAGAGTAGGGTACCATTCACATGTGGTTGAGATATATTTATTCAGATAATCGTTCCTTAGATCAATGGTCGCTGGATGAGCTTAGTGCTATAATGAAGATTCCCCCCTCTGTACTTCGCCGGAGAATTGGATTCTGGCAAACCCAGGGTCTTCTTCGAGAAACCCAGCCGGATATCTACGTTCTAGTCGATGAAAGCGCCGGCAACGGAATGGAGGATATGCAAACAACCGACATCGCAGAAGATGACGAGAGTGAGAGTGCTATGGCGTCGGCTAGTGACCAACGCGAGGAGGAACTTCAGGTAAGGAGCACACTACTATTCCAAATTCTTTCAGAATTCATATCTCCCATGTTAAGGTGTTCTGGTCGTACATCGTTGGGATGCTAACCAATCTTGATTCGCTTCCAATCGAGCGGATACATCAAATGTTGAAAATGTTCGCCTCCCATGGGCCGGGTGTCGAATTCTCCCAGGAAGAGTTAAAGAACTTCCTCCAGCGCAAAGTCCGAGAGCATAAGCTCATCTTCAGCGGCGGCGTGTACCAATTGGCGAAATAAATACGAAAGCAATGTTTTTTTCTTTTTTTTTTTATTAATTTAACAAACAATATAAAAAAGAGGGAGTATCCCGGACTAATCATCATCCATCACTTCTTCCGGCTCGACTACGGCTTCTTCCTTCGAGCTCTTGGCCTTCGAATCCTTCTTCTCTTTAATCATCTTTCGGTATGCTTCGAGGTCCTCCTTCAAGGGATCAATAAATCCATCGAAGTCCAACTCCTCTAGCGCTTCTAGAATGTTGTTAGCGGTGATAGTTTTGTGGTTTTGCTTCTTAGCCAAGGCTGTGGACGATGAGGTCAGGAATATGACGAAAACAGAAGCGGCTCTGGCAATTGCGGCTCGAGCTTCCTTGCTGACGATTGCACCATCGGGAAGCGCTTCTTTGATGAGGCGAGCGACAACAGATGTGGGAAGGTTTAGGTCTTCTATCCTTTCCACCATTTTTCGAATTTGTTTACTAGTTTGTATTAATTTGTTTATTTTTCAGAAATACTTCGGTGGAATGCTCTGTTCTGTATTTTGGCGGCGGTTGGGTATATTTTGCCGGTGGTGATGAAACGTCAAAATACGTTTGGCATGCGATGATGCGCGTTGCAATCGATAACAAATGAATGAGACTTGGAGTTGCCAATCCTTTAAATTTTGTTTATACGCAGTTTACTGAGTCTATTATACGCATGTGGCAGAGGTCGACTATGTTTTATGCTAAATTGGAGCTTGGATTTCTGTCCTCCATCCTTATATATGTAAATTATTAAAGAGATTTCGAACTAGACTACAGTGTTAAGTCATACAGTTCAACTAAGGCTCTTCTTGCCAACGCTAGCATCTCTTTAACAGCAATTGCTTCATCTTTTGGGTGTCTACCCAAGACCTTCCTTCTTTTTCTAGTTAGTGACGGACATTGATACAATATATGTGCTGCCATTCATTGTACTGTTCTTCGCCCCAAGCTTAGAACTTCTCTATGAGCGATGCCTATTAGCATTTTAACAGTCATTTTCGTCTCTCTGCAACCGTCCCCGATTGTACACCGTTTTTGGTGTTCCGGAGCAGAGTACTCTGAGGTTGACTCTTGGTTTCCCAGAGAATCAGCCTTTTCGTTCACCTCAGCTCCCACATGCCCTTAGCAGAGCCGCCTCTATTCCTTGGTTCCGATAAATTAATCCTCAATCCTTATCCTAATATTGAGTGAACCTTTGACCATCTATTAGCTCCTTTGTGATTCAGTAGATGGTCCTGGACACCTACTTAGTCCAACATGTGCCTCATTCTCAACCAATGCTGGTAAACTTCAGGGCACAGTTTTCCCTCCAACCTTGTTTTTAATATTTATTGACGATCTTCTCTCATATCACTCGCAATCCAATCCATTCCTTCGGATTACTCAAGAGGTGTAAACGTTTTTTTCAGTCCCAGACTTGGCTACTACCTATTATGCTTATATCGTCCGAAAGTAGAATATTCAATCCTCATGTTTGGGCAGTAGCTTCTGCACTTTGTAAGATCGTGTCCAGCGTCAGACATGTGCATCGATTCAATTTGCAATCAAATCTCTTCGTCGGAATGTTGGATGCTTATCGGTCCTGTACCAATATTTCCACTACAGTTGCTCGAATGAAATCTAGTGCCTAACTTGTCCGTCAGTTTAATCGCACTAAACAAGCACACCCTTACGTTTTAAAACCTAGTTTTGGTCGTACAGTGGAATTCAAAAGATCACTCTTTAGCCACTCAGCACGTAGATATGTAGAATGACTTGCTCTACAGATTCAACGCGCATCGTCACCTAACTCTTAGCTTCCTATAGTCTTTCCTTTCACTCCATCGCTGGGTTTATAACTTTAAAGGACTTAAGTGCCGACTTCGAATGGCTTTGAGACTCAGCCCCCTATGCGGGCCTATAGATCCAAACATTTCCGATTGTACCTGGGGCGATCATCACTACAATCGATGCTAGAGACGATGGCAAGAGTTCCCAGTCCCTCATCTTCTGTTTGCTGGCGCCACTCCAATAGCGTGTATAGTTAGAGTTCAAAACATTTACTCCCTCATCGCCGCATACAGTGAGTTCGTGGTCACGTAAAGAACCAATTGAGTTGTAAATTTGATTGCACGTTGGAAGCACGATTACTCCATACACGAGTTTGCAACGAAATCGACAGTCCATCACGAAAGATATCACTTAATTGGGAGACACTGCCAAAGCACACCATCCCCTCAGTAGGTCACTTTGGAAACCAGCCAAAAGTAAACAACTTTGTAGCTCTCTTCACTGACGGAGTGCCATCGATTCGATTTGGTTATCATGTTCGTCGACATTCACTTCAATAAATAACCTTGAGCGACTTATAGCGGCTCATCAGAATCCTATTAGCGTTCATAACGTGCCCATACCTAGTTATGCAAGTCCGCAAACAATCCGTACAATCCCAATCGAGTCAAGAACCAACTCGTGATAACGACAAACTCTTCTTACGTCACGCCAAGTGGAAACACAAAGAAAACGAATCCCAAGAGATTACGACGAGCGACAAACAGAAAGCCAAAGTTCTCTAAAGTTTTTGTTTTTTTATTGTTCGACCAATAATTATTGTTCTGACGATGTTTTCCCGTTTTTTTATGATAGAAAGTTGGAAATGCTTTACGATTTTCTGCTTAATACTAAGAACGACGAATGCCATACAGCTGCGGCGGCTGCAGCTTATTCGTAGACCCAGTTTTCGGCGGCTGGAGTCCATGAGACCAATTCCTTCTCATTGAACCACAGAGCGATTTCCTTGTTGGCCGATTCAACAGCATCGGAACCATGGAGGATGTTGCGTCCAACTTGGATGCAGAAATCACCACGGATGGTTCCTGGCAGGGAGTCAGCTGGATTGGTGGCACCCAACATCTGGCGGCCAGTCTTGACGACATTCAAACCTTCCCACACCATTGGAACTACTGGACCAGAGTTCATGTAATTGACCAAACCGGGGAAGAAGGGACGGCTCGACAGATCAGCGTAGTGTTTTTCCAGCAGATCCTTGGAGGCCTACCAAAGAGAAAGAGAGAAAGAAATATGAAAAGTGAAATTGATGACGTATTATGACAGGTCACAGGATGCGCATTTTTTGAGGTTATGACCACACGCGGTTTCATCAATTTTCCACCCATTTCCTGCATTTTATTAATATTTTTCTATATTTTCCAACTATTTACACGCGATTACACAATTTAAACTTTGCTTTCGATGCGACAAAAGCGATTATCTCCGCGACTGCCATTACCAAACGCAATCAGCACCCAGTTGGGGGCAAATGGCGACGAGGGTGGAAAATTGATTTTTCTTCCTCTTGCCGGCAAGACAAATGGGGAAAAATGCAATACATACCCAGGTGAATTTCATGGCGACCAATTTGAAGCCCTTCTGCTCGAAACGTTCGATGATCTTGCCAACGAGCCCACGCTGGACCCCATCGGGCTTGACCATGATAAAAGTGCGCTCCTTATTTGCTGCCATTGCTGATGAGAACAACGAGAAGAATGCCAAAATTGAAGCAATCATCAAAATGCCGGAGCTGTGGCTACGTCGCTGTTGGCAGGTGCTGTGTTCAAAAAACGTCATCTAGAGCGGTGAAGTGGCGGAGCCTATGGCCGGCGGTTTGTGTGTGCGAAAGAAAGAAAGGAATACTTAATTGGATTAGAGTTGCCAGTAGATGGGAACCGTTGGATGTATCAAGGTCAAAATCGATAAATTTTCCAAAGGCAGAGTGGGATAAATGTCAGCGAAATGCACCCGGCAGAGGGGTGTGTTCGTTAGGTGAGTTCAATAAGCGAATTGATTCAGTGCAAAGCGATGGTCGTATTTAATAAATTTTAAATATAAAATGTGCTGTAAGCACATATTAATATCAAATGAATATAGAAATTGTACTTATTTTATAGTTTCAAGTAGTGGGTACTAAATTAATAAGAAGGACCCTGGGTTGTAGCCCGGAACGAACAATAGGTGGTCTTTTTTTGCGAGAAAAACAACATCAGGGCTTAAGGAATTTGCGTATAGAATACCGAAAACCGATGGGCTTAGCTCAACTTAGCTAAATTTCGTGCTTAAACTCATCCTCAATAGAAACAATGATAACAGACTTGAATTTTGCTTGTGTTATCGATAATTTCTATGGAAAATGTGACACAACAATGTTTTGGTAAGAAAAATTATTGATTTTCAATTTATTTTAATGATTTTGTTTGTTACAGCTATTATACTGAATGTTGCCTCATTATAATTGTCGCTTGGGTTGATAATTGGAGTTTTGTTCGTTGACCTTACAGTTTAAATAGGCCACAGACTGACATATTGCCTTACAGGAGCAGTCGAAACCGCACAAGTAACAAATGTAAGACGATTCATAGAAAACACAAGAATAAGAACAGAATAGGATATATAAGCAGTACAATGGTACGAGAAAACTCTGACTCTCCCGAACAGAAAAAAATCTTCTTCAACGGCACAGTTCGTCACCAAAAATCGGTCAGGTATCGGCACACACAAACACTCTAAATCGTATATCTATGGATGTACATACCAAACACCACATAACAACGGAAGCTAGAAAACATATTGCACAAACAACTATCAAAAACGAATCTCTATTGAAAGAAACCATCGACGCAGGTGCAGCAGTAGTTTGTGAACATTTTAGTCACACAAGCGATATCCCCACCAGCGAAATGATAAGCTACATACTACGTTTTATTCATGTTCACAGAATATAATTTATTTTGGCCTCGTTTGACTCATTCTTGCCGCCTACAGGACGGAGTGCATATTGAAAGGCCTAATAAAATATGATGGCCTATCAACTAGCGGTAGGAGACTTTATCTTCGGTTCTATAAATATTAAAGTTGTGTACTTGACAGTCAAGAAGGACATACATATTTAACAAGCTTCTGAAGACCGATGAAGATAGTATCTAGGTTCTATTTATTTCTCGTTTTCGCAATAAGCAAACTAAACTTGTTAATCAAAAGAAGTTCCATTAAAACATAACCTTATTTTATGCTAAAACTTCGGTTTAAGATTATGTCAAACCTCTAATGAAGTAAAAATTCGTATTTTGACTTTGGATTGCAATCAATAAAATTCATGATCCCATCGAAAACAAAACGTAAAAGAAACCGAAAGAACTCGTTTTACCAAATGCAAACGATGCCTTACGATCACATTTCATCGAAACATCCCTGTACACTAATCAAAATCGACAGTCAGAGTCAGAGCAGGACAACAATATTCAACCACCCTTTAGACATTTGTATTATTGAATTTTTTCCCACAGACAAGGTTGGAGTGTGATTTTAAATTTCAATGAAAATATTGGTTTACCCGTAATTTCCGAAAACAAAAACATTTTCAATCGATTCTCCATGCAATTTCAAACATCCAGTGTATCAAACATTGTGAATTTCGCTAACCGGTTACCCTGAAATTCACAACCGAAAAAGTGTCTGCAAACGAGAAAACGGTGTGCGCTCGCATCCAATTTCCCTTGCACCAAAAGTTTTATGGAAAATTTTCAAAAATACAAGTTTAATTGCACGTTCTCTGGCAAAAACCCATTAAAATACTGAATTTTGACAAAAATAGCAACCTCAGAGAAACAAGTGAAATAGCAACAACAAAACACCCATACCCCCGAGAAAAAGGCAAAAATAAAAAAAAAAATAAAAGAAAAAATCTTCCCCAGAACTCGCCGAATGGTGGATGAATGTTTCGTAATTTTCCATTCATCGACTTTTTATGTAGAGTGACACGAAAGTAACACACACACCACCACCATAGCGAAGTGAAGAAAATTTTGACGCGTTGTTACACATTGATTTTCTGTCCAACACCACTCTTCCACTCTTCCACCAAAAAGCAAGGAAGAAAGAGGAGAATTTGCAAATTTTCAAATATCGATTTTCAAGACAAACAGGCAGCTTCTCAAGCAGACTCGTCGCATTTTGCCAGAACCGGAAGAGGAAACATTTAACCGAAACCGTTTCTTGTAATGCAGTCCCAACAGCAAAGTCTCAATCACGGCCAGCAGCAACAGCAGTCTCAGGCGCAGCAGCAACTCCTCCAACAGCAGCAGCAGCAGCAACAGCAGCAGGCGGTCGCAGCAGCAGCAGTAGCAGTCGCAAATAGTGCAAGTTCAGCCAAAATGAACGACAATCAGCCATTGTCCTCTGTGGGTAAGTAATTTTAGTAGAAAACTTGATAATAATTTTCGCAATTAGCTGCGCTGGGAATAGTAATTTGGGTTCCACTTTGGGTGGACAGAAAAAATGGTCGTTTTTTTTTTTAATTGTGTGGAGAAGTTCAAGGTCGTTTGGGTAAAATATAAGAAAAAAAAAGAAACAAGAAAAATTTACGCATTTATTTTCTAGTTACGTGAGTTGTATTTATAGGATTGCGATGATTAAATTGTTCAAAACAAATATAATATAGTTAACATGCATACATACATACATAAGGAACGCATTGAAGGGGTGCTTTGTCTATGTCTCTACTCGGCAAGGTAGGAGCACTCGGTGCATGAAAAGAGCAACACAATGCAATGCATTCGTTGTTCGAGAGAGTCGTTATCACCGTGTGGCAGGGGGTTGCTTTTAGATTTGCAAACGTGTGTGGTATCCAATTATACTTTGCTGTAAAAAAAATTCGCACGTAGTCATGCACATATACATGAGTGTGCACATCACATGTGGTTTTTTCTTCTTTTTTTTTTTTTGATAATAATCGGTGAAACACTATCGCCACATTGTACCCAAATGCTACTTGTGCCTGGTTTGTACACGGAAATGTCCGGGATTACTTTTTACATACTCGTCGAGGAGGTATTTATTTACAATTCTTTTGCATCTACTGTAAGTAAAGCACGAGAAATGGATAAATCAATAAAACTGATTGATTTCTCCTACCGTTTAGGCACTAAAAAGTTCTTACAATACAATCTGTACTCCTTTCCTCGAACTTAAAGCGCACCGACACTGAATTTAAGCTTCCTTTTTGCAACAGAGAACCGGATTAGATATGGGAAGGGAGTTATTGGGTATTGTTTCTATACTCAACGACATTTATACGAGTTCTTTTAAGGAGTAGTAAACATATAAATCAATTTTATGGTATTTCCGACTTCTCTTTCTCTCTTTTACTTGTCAATAGTTTTTATCGCTACGATTTGCATAGGAATACAAGATTCTTCTGTAAAGTGGTAAACGTGTTTATAGGTCGTTATTCCTTGTTGCTACTCATGCGTAAAAAAAGGGAATACGATCGTCGTTTGACTATTGAAAGTGCAGTTTATAGTTATAGTGAATGGGAAATAGTTTTCATGCTTTCATACCTACTTTGGACCGAAGCCGCAACCAACAAGCCTCTCCAGTCAACTCCATCTTTCGCCAATTGACTCTAGTTTCGCACACAAAGTTGGCTGAGATCCCTTTCCACTTGAGCGATCCACCTTAAGGGAAGTTGTGCTCTACTTCGCCCTCCCTCCAGGGTGGATATAAAGACTCTATGAGCTCTATGAGTGTTAAGCTTATTTTTTTTATTTTTGTGAGTAATTTTGTTGCACTGAAAATCGAAAAGGTTATGGTAGTCATTTGCCATGCGTAGCATTCGAGCCATAGGCTCCTTACTCCCGTAACTTGTTCGATGAAACTGTAGGCGGAGGAGAGGAGCTGACTTCAAAGTTAGTGGATTAGATGATGCCGTTTGAAGCAGCTCATGACAAACAATGTTACCTGATATCAAAATAGTAGATCGGCGACTTTTCCGCGTTTTTCGAGCGACTGGGAGGAGGGTTATGTATATCTGTCGGGCCACGGAAGTCCGCGTAGGGCAAAACGAATAAACCTCCGCTGGATACACTCAATTCGACGCGAGTGTGTATTGTGATAGGAAGACCAGACCTGCCTGGTGTATTCTAAAATGGGTCTTACAAAGGTGAAGTATAAGGATTTGAGAATTCCTTGGACCAGCGTTTAACAAAACGATTGGCTGCTAAAATTGAGTCGCAGATGACGTACGTTCTAGGGGCTGTCGGGAAACGCTTCCGGGATTAGGTAATAGTTTGGGAGTTGTTCACATTTCATTTTCAAGTCACTGAAGTGCAAGGGAGTCCGTAAGTGTGGAGATGTGTCAGAAAATGTTCATATCGTCCGCATAAATTGATATACGGGAATATTTAATAATGCATTCAACATCGGTTATTGCAACATAAACTCTTCTGACTACAGTCCGGGATGGACCTGGGTTTCAACCAACAAGCTCCATTTTTAGCCAGCTCCCCTCGGTTTCACACACCAAATTGATTGAGTTCTCTTTCCATTTGAGCGCGGTACCTTAAGCGAGATCTTCTTTTACTGCGGCCTTCCTCTGAGTGGTATTTGCAGACTCCGGGCCGGAGCATTGTTTTCAACATGACAGTACAGCTCGTGGTTGTTTCATCTTTTCCACTCCGTCTATGGATATGGGACCAAAAATCAGTCCATAGGCCTCTGTGCTATAAAGTAAGACTGGGATGATCAGAGTTTTATTTAGTTGTTCGAGAGAGGGCTTTGCTACACAATTGTCTTCTTAGCTCAAAGATGGATCCATTGGCAAGTGTTAATCTTCGTTTGATCTCAGCGCTGGTGTCATTTACCACTTTTATATGAAAGATTCAATTGAAACAGGATTGACACGATCCAATTACAAAATTGTCTGCACTCGAGTTGAAAGATCGAAAGATTGAGCTTGAAAGATAGAAAAAAAGATATAGAGAAGGCATTCAAATAAAGTGATGAAGAAGTGTCAATCCTTTTAATCCGATCTCTCAATCCGGTTATATAAACGTCTGAATTAATAGCAGTTTCCAATCCTTAACTACCTCTGTTGAGAGTGACGTTCTGCCCGAAACGTCGGTGTTTTGTGGACTCTTTCGAATAGCCTGTGTAAAATGTTGTGTGCTCACCATATTGGATTGCTCACTATAATTATGAGGGTATCCTGTAGTTTCACACAGTCTGTGTTACAAAAACAATTGTAACATGAGGGTGTTCGATTGATAACAATTTTCAACATAAGATGTCTTTAAGAACTCGATACACTTAGCACAGCTATGCTCCAGTTATCGAACTGTGGGAAATATACCTCTCTTGCGTTGATAATCTCTTCATCTGAGTTGAAACTCTTACTTTCGAAGCATTCCTTCATGTTTGTAGCCAGAAAATATTCACAAGGGGTTAATTCTAGAGAATATTGTAGATTACTTACTTAGTTAGGTGGCGCTTGGATTGTCCCTTTGGATGTAAATTTCACGCATTTTAATTCTCCCATCGTCTGGGACTATACCATAAATATTTAAAACATTTCAAGTGACGGTGCAGTGTACCCTTAAGGCTTATCCAACTCCGCAGATCCTTTACTTTGCGACTGGAAATAGCTGATGATTGATCAAATAATTTTGGCCCATGAAAAAAATGTACTATCTGTAGGAGGGATATCGACCTTCTAGGAACTTATTTTCCTTCGCAGGCATTAGCATGAGCCTCTGCTCGAGTATTCATTAACCATTTAATGCCGTTTTCCTAGTTCTGCATAGGTTTGGACATTTGTGAGATGTGCACTCGTCTGCTTACGGGTTGCCACAGCGCAACAGAGACACGACATGATGAGAGTGTGCTCCATCTCTCTTTAGCTAGTCTCGCAATGACTTGCTCTATATTGAACTTAACAAGCGCTAGGGACGGTAGAACACGACGATTGTCAGGTCCTTTTTGGAACCCTTTCTTGATAACTCGCAGCTCCGGCTCGTTTCCTTGACTGCCGTGTATTGCAACTCAAAGAAGTTTGATGTCATGGTTTGCTGTGAGTGCTGTGAGTTCTTCACAGCATCGCTTCGCTAATCCATTCCTCTCTTGGAGGGAAGGTTGTTTAAGCGGTTAGGGTGGTAATTCCTTATAGATTTGCTAGATGTGGAGGTGAGCTACTCGTATTGCTTTTGTACTGCACCTTTTAGGTTGATTAAACAGATGGAGCGTTTCTTTGGCCATTGACCAACTGCAGTTGATCAAGTTGGCCTTACGCAGTAGTTTAACTTTATTGGAAAATGAATTCACCTACTCTGACCTCGGTGTCGCCCCCCTCTTCATCTCTGCAATTCCCACAAGCTTTGTGAGTATGTTAATGATGCTGGTTTGAAATACATTATACATTATACCTGTTTCTATTAGTGTGCCTGCGGTATTATCAAGTGGAATACATTAATCTATACTGCTAAGCCGTATCAAGCGGCTGTACAGATAATACAAAGCAAACAGTCGATCGAACAAACAACTGATGACAACAAAGTTATTTTTATTCTTATTGTTTCGGAAACTTGTCAAAATGTCTTTCCAAATATCCTTTGCATCCTGCAACCAATAAGGGATGTTCATCCTACAGATTTCCCGGATAGTCGCTCGAACTTAGGGACTATAAAGTTGTCTGACTGTTCTTCCTTTGTTCTCATTTGTTGTCATCATGAAGGTAATAATGTTGTTTATTTCGTACGATATGTGTCATTATACTTTATTGTTTGTTATTCACCTCTGTATGACATACATTCGTGTGTATGTGGACATATCTTTCGGGAAAAGAAAATATTTGTTTAAAACAAATTGAATAGCATCTCAATGTTTTAATGACAAGGAATGAAGAGATAAAGTGTGTTTCGAAAGAATCTTTCGTAAATGATTCGTTCGTGAACCACACCCGGGTTGGCAATATTGAATATGTATAACGAAAGACTGTGTATCAAGTGGTTACATATGAAATGTCTGACGGAGTTACAGCGAAGAATGAGTTTCGAAAGGAATTGTTCATTGTACTGAGCAATGCCATCTAATAATATAGCTGCACACAGTTTCCTCAGGTTAGGCAGAGGGTTACTATAACTTATTATATTTTTTTTTTGGTTTTCACATGCTCCAGTGGTTAAAACTACTACCTTAAGCTGTTCACTTCCGTCCTACCATACAGTCGCTCAAGGTTTTCCTTAGTAGGGACAGTTTTTGACTTAATGGCTGCTGCTTATTATGATAAAGGCTTTTCTTCCTCTTCTGCTCTCGAAGCTTCATTTCCCCCATAGTTCCAGATGATGCTATTGGCGTTGTTCCATGATTTCCTTGATATCAGCCCCCTAGCGGTTATTAAATTCCCTGTTTGTTGTTACAAAGGAGTAATCCCATTTTTTGAATACCAGCCGCACGTGCTTGGGTGTTCTAGAATGACAGCAGAATGGGACGCCGTACTTATTCACCGTGTTTTCTCCGGGTCCACTCTTATGTATTCGGCAGCAGAATAATATTCGGCCACAAAATAAAAATATAATAGAGTTACTATATGGGGAGGTTTGAAGGCGTCTCCAATATTTACCATTAGTTTGGACCTAGTTATTGTGGCAACAATCCGATGGGAGAAACGCTTAAGCTTTGTGGTCTGCTAATTCCAAGGCTATTAAGGAATACTATACTCTGCTTCACTTGAGAAACTCTTATGTATGCTCGAGTTTTCTTAAAATACGGTTTGGCTAAAGCACTTACAATATTTATGTGATAACGCATAGTTTTTTCTGACGTCAAAGAGAATTTCGTACTAACTGGGGTACCGTAGAGCTGCAATCATTCTAAAAAAAATATAAAACCTACATTTAAAGCTTAGGTTCGGTTTAAGAAAGCCAAAATGAAGGCGAATTCAGTTGTGCAATGAAGAAATCGAATGAAGAAGTTAAAAATAAAAATATCCATGTGTCCTACATTTAAAAAAATGATCATTTAAGGTATTCATTTAACAAATTAATTAAAAAAAAAAACATTTGCATTCATTTACATCTTTCATAAATAAAATCCAATTGTAGAGGTTTTGTTCTTCTCAAGTTTGGGGTTCTTTGTGGTTCTTTGCTTAAAGGTTTCTTTAGCAGTGTTTCTTGATACTTTTTGAGAGCCAATACTATTTTGAGAGCCTATACCGAAGTCATGTGGGTGCTGTGGATTAGCAGTTAGTGTTTCAGGCTACCGAGGTGTAGATTCGAATAGCGGACAACAAAATGTTTCTCCGCAATCGCTCTGTTATGAAAAAGGTTCTCACAATAAAAATTGTTCCTCGGACACGGCATTAAACAGCAGGCCCCGTCCTTTTATGTGAAGAATTTAATACTTAAGACGCAAATGGTTGTAAAAATCAGGCCCTGCTGTACTTTTTCTATATAACAAGGTCATCTTTGCAAAAGACCTGCAATCTGGGTTAGAATTTACCACCCAGGGGTGATGTGTAATTAAATTCTTCCGTGGAATAGGCCTATACTAAATACAGAAACGTTCACTGAGGGGGTATAGTATCTCCACCAGCATTATTGAGATCTTACTTTTGCCCCGATAGCTAGTAATATCGTTACTAGTGGTGTTGCACATCGAAGTGTTTATTTCGTAACCTACCTAGCTACCACACGCAATTGAATACATAGCTTTCTGTACGTAGGATTCTTAATCGAATTATTCATCAATGAACTTATTACGTTTCCCGGGAGAGCCCGTGTTTCGTTTTTTCTCCTTATTTGTAGTAAAATTCAACGCTTCTGCAGTCCAATAACAAATAAGTCTACGAACGTAACTCTGCGACTTCTTTTGATCTTTTACGGGCCAAGTTCCTATGTTGCATCGATTGCTTTAGGATTTTTAAAAGAATATTCTAGCTGCCGAGCCTGTTAGATATTGTCGTGAATATTTTGATTTGCTGCTTAAATAATGCAAACGGAATACGGAGTATGTAGAGCAATAAAGTTATCTTGATCCTATTTCAATAGATTTATCTGCATAGTGGCACTGTTCGCTCTATCCGTGGTTTGTTTTCTATAACATCAGACTGCATAAGTAAGTAAGATAACAAACAGATTATATTTCCAATAAATGTAATCGAGTTACAATAAGACTATCTGGTTGGCATTTCCCTCAACTAGACCATGTAAGTATTACAGTCATGCAAGCAAAACAATAATTGAAATGCGCTTGCCATGAACAAATTTTTTGTAGATAGAATATTTTGTGCAACACATAGTAGTTTCGTTTTATTCAAAGTCATACGCTTTAGTAATCTTCCAACTATCATGTCATATACAGAACGATTACTTATAAAACAATTCTATTACATAGAATTCAATGAAAGTATGTAGACATAAATTATTTCAGGGTTTCGCACAAAGTCTGGGTAAGTCTAAACTAAATTTCATCATTAACACAAAATACTATAATCAATTACTTCTTCACTAATCCCACGTACCAAATGATATACCCATATCGCATTTGGCCATCTTCGAATATTTAGTTTCTCTTTAATTTTTTTTTTTAAGATAATGCCGACATATTAAACAATTTCGCCGAATATTTTCGTAAGTTTTATTTTTCTTTTATTTACTATATATTCTATGCATTGTTTTACATCGCAAATATTTTAGTTACTCGTTTTAGACAAAATATTAATTCATGTCCCTTTTGTTTTGTACTACTTTCAGTTTTGGCTAAACGGTATTTCCAACCACGTAAGTATAGTTGATACATGATTAAGTCATGGTTTTCTGTCTCGATGTTGGCATTAAATATTTTTTTCTTTCAGCTTGACTCTCTTGCAGGAGTTAATCGAAAGACTAATCGATGCAAATTATTTAAGTTCTCAAGGTGTTGTTGTATGAATTGGGAGAATATACTCTTCAAAGTCAACAAGTTGTCGTTCGAACTTTATTGTGTAGCTGTGTCGGATATATTTACCTTGTCGAAGAGCCGGTAGAGGGGCTTCTTTATGAAATAATGATTAGATAGGAGCTATTCGTTAGGGAATACTTTTCCTAGTTGATGTTTGTTTACCGTATGCATACCCATAGGGTACTGATAAGATAATAAATCGAATAACCTTGGTATGCAATAGGGTGTTGTAGAACAAAACTAGTTCACATTTGCTTGTGGTCTCCTTGGTAAGTCAAGCTAAAGTTGTTTATTGTTCCGCCTAGACATTCTTATTTCATCAGTGGGACTGATGGGTGACACTTCGCTGGTGCTAACATGTGAATCATGGTTTCTATTCAAATTCTCAATAGGGTGTTGGTTAGTTGAATGTCGTCATTACGCTGGTTAGCTAAGAGTTGTGTACATTTAAATGTACCTTAAAGAAAATTGACTTTTAAACTACTACACCAGAAAATCGATCCCTTATTCTCTCCTCATTTTCTCTTACGCACTGCAGGGTGTGCTCTTGGGTGTAAACAAATATTAACTACTCAAGCTGTGTCTTCACATTATATGGGAAACCTGTTGTGAACAAGCAGATACTTAATACAAATGTTTGGTGACTCAATGTCTCGACGATATATTCTTTGCAAAGCATGGTATGCAGGGAGGAGGCTGCAGATGCGTCAGGAAATAATTCCAGTCTTTGAGATAGTTATAGTTAATCAAACCAATTTACTGCATGATACGAGTATACACTTTAAAATTCAGTGAGCGAGTGGATGTCGTAAACTTTCTATTTTTTCTATCGACAAACGTCCAAATATGCTTGCATAAATGATGACGTTTTATCTTCAGTTTCATGATATTTGTCTCTTTCTCCATACATACCTGCAGTGATTGGTGGAGCTGAAAATAGATGAAAACACATGAACAAATTTTGGCGAAATAGTGCAGTCCTGTTGGATTCAATCTTGGATTTCTATCACTATTGCACGTATCTTCTGTTAGTCAAGTCAAATACGGGTATATTTTCAAATCGTCATAACCTGGCATTGCTCATTGACGATTCGTAAGGTATTGTAAGGTTTTATCAAACTTACTGTATAGTATACAGGGCAGTTCTAGGCGCTCTGTAGCAGTATGACAATTGTTGTGATAAGTGTTGAATCAATCAATCAATCAATCAATCAAGGGCTGCGTTTGAAGAACCCCTACCTTTTTTTGGCGTAGAGTTGGCGTCTGAATTTTCAGTTTAGTCAAAAGCTATGAGCAATGTTCTTATTTTCTTCTTTCTCCAACACTGTGCAGATTTCTATTACCTGCCATACTAGCTGAGTGTGATTTCAATAGCTTAGGTAGTCTATTTTCTCTTGAAATCTATAAAACAAGGAAACTGTTCGTATATTTTATTAAATAATGTTGAAAGCCATCAACCAGAACGTTGATTGATGGGCGTTTTCTTGTATACATTACTGCAGCTGCAAGAATCTAAAAGAGAAGAGAATTATCTTTCAGTTTACAAATGTTCGACACAGCTAGGCATACATTAGGTAAATCCCGATAATCCGAACGAAACTTCAGACACAAAACATAAAGAAAAGTTAGTTTCTAGAATGCTGCAGGACAGCATGAACCAAAAACATCATTGACTTGCGTATATACATACATATAAGTATATCAGAAACCTTAACAAGACGGATCACGTGAGTTGACGAACACCGTAAATCACCCTCTGCCCAACTATTACTCAATTATCTAAGACCCTATCAAGGAGCACTAATGGCTCTTAAATCCTACACATTAAGGTCTACGCTTGTCTGAATCTCATCGTTTATATTGCATCTAGGGGCTCCAGGCATCTAGCTTGGATTTTAAAGCAGAAAGGGTCGTGGTCATGTATGGGTCTATCTGCGCATGTCACGCTCTGATTGGTTCAGAGTCCTGTGTCCATTTCAAAATAATACATTGAGAAATCGACTAGAATAACAGGAAGGACTTAAGAATATAACAATTTTCTTATGTATCATGTGCATAACATACAATCATCAGATCGGCATCATCAGAAGCTCGTCACTCATTCAGTCAAGCTTGCCACGAGATTGAATCTACTTTCTAGTTAAAGTATTTTTAGTGTCCTGCTATAGTATAGAGTGCAAGATAAGGTTCCATCAAACCACCCACTTTTCACTCAGAGTCTGTAGTGGAATGTTGTACTGAAGTGGGAAGTTCAGTAAGCGGACCATATACAAAGATGTATGGTTTGATTTTTACAGGAATTCTGTGATTATGATCTTGTTGTCAACACAATTCATCCATTCTGTATAATGTGCACTATTGTTGGGTAATTTTGCCGAAATGGGTTGTTTTTGTTTACCGATAGGTTCACGGAAACAATTTCACCTGCATCTAAGCTGATAAAGTATGAAAATGAAAACATACTTCAGCTTTTCTTGCTCCCTTAAGTCATCTAGATTTAAGTTTTCGATTGTTTCGGCTTGGTTTACTTTAAACTCCTTTAATATCCGCCTTGACTGTTCACATTACATACATAAATGTGTGAGAAAGTATTATATTCAGCACTTTCTTGCTTTTTTGCTTACAATTTGATACTATTTTTGGAATTCAAATATTATATCACACTTTGTTCTATTTGCGCAGTTATCCATATCTGTTTTTGTTCTTTATTTGCATTTGGGAATGAAGTTGTTGATGCATCTTCTGCTTTATCAAGGATCGGGTTTTTGCTTTAACATTTACCAAAACTTGTGTTACTAAGTTAGTAGTATTCTTTTTTGTTACATGTTTGTTTCAGTAGTGTTAAAGTTACTTTCTTAAGTAAATTTACTCTTATACTATAAGTATGCTAAACTAGAATAAAAAATATATTTATATGGCCTACCGTAGACGTTTTGCCAGCTTGAGTTTGAACGTTTTTTTATTACTTTTGATAATGGTAGCAATTTAGATAAGAAAATGAAAACATTTCTTTACAGCAACGGGGCAGTATGAACATAAACTACGTAAATGTTTTGAAATTATTTTAGTGGGGGGTATTACAGATAAATCAATTTGTATGTAGGTGCTCAAAGGAGTTATATTTGATTATAGGTATAACGCAACGAACTTCTCCACACAATAAACGACCGAAAACAAAACTAATATGATTGCATTTACTAATTAAAAAAATATAAATCCCCTAACACTATTTCAAATAGTATTTAATCCTCTATCAGGTCTACTTGAATTGGCTCATCGAGAGTATCAAGCTGTGGATTATGAGAACGCAGAGAAACACTGTATGCAACTTTGGCGACAAGATAGTACCAATACTGGAGTTCTATTACTACTTTCATCGATTCACTTTCAATGTCGTCGATTAGAGAAGTCAGCTCAATTCTCATCGCTGGCCATTAAGCAAAATCCTCTTTTAGCTGAGGCTTATAGGTATGTACAAACAGAAAATATGGTATGCAGTACTGTACTTGCCTATAAAATAAATAAATAAATAAAATTTAATTTGTTTTCAGCAATCTTGGCAACGTTTATAAAGAACGTGGACAACTGCAAGAAGCTCTCGATAATTATCGTCGTGCAGTACGTTTGAAGCCTGACTTTATTGATGGTTATATCAATTTGGCTGCTGCTTTGGTTGCCGCACGTGACATGGAGTCTGCGGTTCAAGCATATGTGACTGCGTTGCAATACAATCCAGTAAGTGAATATTTTAAGACAGACACGAACTACAGTAAATCATTTTAAACGAATTCGTTTAAGATCAGTTGTTTCACATGATCAGCTGTGTCGTATGGTACGAGTATTACGGATCCTCTCGCAGTTTCGAATTTTAGTGCTGACCTGTTTCGTATGTTCGTGCAAACCCAGTAATAACATAATATTGATGTGGCACAGTCGTTTATGCTAAAAATATTGCTTTCCAAAGCTATTGTCCATTATTTTTCTCGGTTTTTCATAAATAGTATTGATGACAGTATGTAAGATGACCTGCTCGCTTCATTCGCGCATTTGACTTGAAGTCTTCCTACAACTTTTTAAACATAATACTAAACATTTTGGTAGGTTGCTCTTCCTGTTCTAAAAACGCAATTTAAAATCCTCGCTGATGTCACAAGCCCTTTCGAACTTGCAACATTGTTCTATGATTACCTGGAAAGTGTTCATGTTTCTTTCTTAAACCGATTTGGTATCGTGTTAGCTAAAACACAGTGATTCTTACTTCATTTTCATACAATTTTTTAGAAGCGAATCATGAAGTTTTGTCGGTGACTTGAAATGGTCAGAGAATACCATTAGACTGTAGAAAGGTATTTATTTTATGTAACCTGAATGCTCGTATATTCAAATGTGTACGTGCGCACTTTTATGCTTGTAAGTCCTTTTGTTATTTGATTTCCAGTGTAGAACAAAAACAAGAAGTTTAGTTCGATCCGACTTGTGGGATTGCAGTCTAGAAGAAGGAAGAGGGTTTTGTATAATAGCTGCGAAACCCACTCTGAGTAAATTCAAGATTTCTACGAGACTGCAGATTCACTTGGATCTGAACGGATTCAATGTGTTCCCCGATTTGGAGTACCTGAAAATAATAAATAAAACAGTTGGACCAACAACTAGTTTATGGCGGAAGTGGCCCACCTAAACCAAATCGTTTTCGTGATGAATTTTAGGGTAGTTTTAGGTGACGTGTTTGTTAGTTGGCTGAGGGTATTGAAATATACTTTCCCTTTAATTCTGTTGAGACTTGGACATTCGCAGAGGAAATGTGTTACTATACCTCTGTATCGCTGCAGCCTCTAAGAGGATAGAAGTTACTGCCAAACCACGTATTGTAAAAAATTCGTAAAAAACAAAAGTAAAATCTTCAGGTCCAGATCAGATCTCTGCCGTCGTTTTGAAGAAGTGTTCCAGGTACACAGTTACTGGCAGAAACTTGTGAACATCTAGGCAACCCAGCTGGCATCTTATAAGATATGTATCTAAGAAAAATCATCTCTGTCTGTCATCTCTCGTAGGACGTAGGGAGTCAGCAACGTTTTGTGTGTTATCGTGTCCAGAGGTCTATAAAAAGGGATGTAGGAGGTTCGTCATGTGGAACGAAAACGATTTTTGATTTCAATTAGTATAACTTCAATCCCGTGTAATGAAAACAAACATGCCCCTCTTCAGTTTCCGTATTCTCTTAGGTTTCCTTTTTTAAGGTTTGATGACTCTTTCTATGATCTCCGATATACTAGTATAATTAATGCATGTATCTCTCATCTTCTTAGCTAATCCTCATTTGCAGTCAGTAATGAACCATTCCTCCTTCTCACAAAGTGGTGGTGAAACACTGATAAAAGGTTCTTTAGTGATTCTGAAAAACGTTCTAGTGCCCCATCTTCATATTTATTACTACATCCGCCTGTGAAGCAAATGTTTGTCTTGACTCATGCTTCGTTGAACTTTTTTCCTCTTCTTACAGTAATGGGACTCAACTATCTCTTCTCTTACGGCAATTTCGAATTGATACATTTCCAGGTCCTTCTGAGTACGGGCATAACACTGATTGTTGATTATATTTTCTATTTTTCTCTGAAGTCTTGTCATCGATATCTTGTGCGCCCACGATATTACTCTCTTACGTGCCGTTGAAGACACCTACAGGCCCATGTTAGAGATTCTAGTTGGTTTTCCAGAGTAGAACAAGACAATGGTGTTTGTCGGCCCTGGGTCCCAACTACCTGTAGCGCCAAGTATTTATTTTTATTTATTTAATTTCCGTTCGAGATGGAGGAATCTGGCGTTAGGAACCTTTCATTCCGACGAGAAAAGTCTTAACATTCTCCAATTCAATTCAATCGTAGACATTGGTCAAAATCATTCAAATGGGCCCCACGGCTTCCTTGGCGGTCCTTCAAGCGGTCGGCCCAATTTTTGATGATTCTGTGCAGTATGTGCGGCGTCCAAAGTGGTTGGATTGTTAGCGTAGATTAAGGACTTGACGTAGCCCCAGCGAAAATAATCGAGTAGTGCCAAGTGGCATGATATAGGCGGCAAATTGAAAAACGCTCATCTTGGGAGGAGCCAGTCGTTGAGTTGCTTGTTGGATATATTGATTTTGTCGAGCTCTGGCCACAGAAAGTCGGTTAACATCGCTCTATACCTGAGATCATTGACGATAACGGTGTCTCCTTCCTTGACGCCTTGCCATAAACAGTCAATCTTTGTGGATGCTTGAACGAACACTTTTGGATTGTGAACGCTGTAATAAAGGCAATTCTGCTTGTTGACATAGCCGCTGAGCCAGAAATGAGCATGGTCTGAGAAGATGAATTTTTGGCCAAAATCCGGATCTCCGGTCAACATTTTCAGGGCCCAATTAGCGAACTATTGTCTGTGGTCGTCCGGCTTCAATGCAATGTGGACCCAAATCCATATCGCAAAATAAGCCGGGTTGGGTCTCTGGCGATGCCCAATTCAGCTGATCGGCGCCAACATTCCTGAGTCTTCACGACGACATTCATGTTTACAACTAAGCCGGAATTTCGGTAATATTTTTTAATAATTTCCGTACGCTCGGCAAACGTTAAACGATGCATGATGGAACGGCAAACCTTGATGAATACTTTGACAGTTGGATGTCATACATTGTAAAAAGCATCATTGCTATCTGGTCACCCTTTTTTATTCTTCCTCATCCGAGGCAGTTTGTTGTGTATCGACGCTGACGCCAAATCGTTTTAAAAATGAGAGTAGAAATTGATAGAAAATTAAGTGAAGACCTTTGCTTGTGACTATGTCTTGAGAACTTTTCTTATAATATTTTCTATTGAACAAATAATTAAACTAATTTTTTTTCTTTTTCAGGATTTGTATTGTGTTCGCAGTGATTTAGGAAATTTATTAAAAGCACTCGGTAGACTAGAAGAGGCCAAGGTATGAATTAATTATTCAAAAAACTATATTACCTATAATATGTGATAAAAAAGAAATATACACACACAACCGCGCAATATATTTATTTAGTTTTCAGAGTGAATGTCGTAAAGCTTTTGCTTATTTATTAATTAAATTATTTTCAAATAAAGAAAAGCATAGGGAAGCGCGCATTTCCCATCGAAAAGAATTATAAATCAAATTGTTCGCGTTTTTTTCCAGTTTGGACCTCAACATTCGCTGCACTCAAAACTTAGTAACTTTGAATTCATTTCCAGTTAAATATTATTCTATGTTTTCTATCCTTAATTATATGACAAATGACAATAACTTTATTAAAAAAAAAACATTTCTTGTGATGCTTTGTTTTTATTCGAAAAGAACGAGAATCTTTTTAATGAAAACAAGCTTCCAGAAAAAAAAACCAAATACTTCCTTTTCAGTTAGATCCTCCTCAGCAAAATTGAAAGCCATACAATTTCAATTCAATTGGTATTTTATTTGATTTTGTTTTATTAATTTCTTTTTCATAATTTTTACCATGGTTACTATTATCGGTTAGGTTTTTCTATTTTGTTTGCCCTTTGTCCCTCATCATCATTGAATTAGGATTTAGAGCATGGAAGAAGGGAGCTGGAGGGATAAGCTGCTAGAAGAATGGATTATGCAGTAGGAAACAGAAGAGAAACTTCCAGGCCAATGCGATGTGTTGTATGTGCTCATAACCCTTGGCGTAAATTTGCGTAATTTGTTGATTTTTTTTTTCGTTGATAATATTCAAATTATTTTAGCAATTTTTTATGCGTAAACTCATAACGAATGGCCTCTGTCGCTAGGTTAAGCGTTTCGATTTTTTTTTTGATTTATTGTTGGTAAATAACTTTTATTGGCGGAGTTTAGTTAAGAATACCAACGAGGTCTTGAAATTTTTTACACTCAAATGCAAAGGAATAGTAAATTAAAGTGAAAAATTAACCGAACTGTTGGTATTGTTAAGTGAATCTCAAAAAATATATCATTCATTCAATTTAAATGAATTCAAAGTGAAGTACTTTTTAATGGGAAATTTATTGTATCACTTTTATGAAAATGAAAGTTTAACAAGACTGGGTAAATTTTATACTCTGGTTCTCTCTCTCTAATGGGGCTGTACTACAGTAGGTCGGGCAAGAATAAGACCAGTTTATCTCTCAGCCGTTCGAGTCCGAGTTGATTGTGATCAAATTTTTCGAGGACTACACATCGTCCAGCAGCAACAGCTCTAATATAGACGATTTTGGCAAATGGACCTGGTCTTACTAAACATGAAAGTTTGCACGATTTTCAGATGCTGTACACACTACTAAAAGGTGCTACTCCGTGTCAACGTCTGCGATGCATGCTTGGATTAGTTCAGAAGTGCTTCTTCCAAATATACAGTACACCGTATGTCCATTCCATTAGGTAACCGGGCATATGCCTTGAAAGCGGTAAAGAAAACCTCGGCTGACACGTTGTTATGGTGTTTTTTCAGCTTTTTGTTACTCTTTATAACACATCTTGGCATTCGAGATGTCTTTCCTTTTTTCTATCCCTGATTGCCTTGCGATTATCACCACTTGTGTTGAAAGCCTCTATTCTTTGGTGGGAATGTGTTTTCACAACTGGGAAGTACCCCAATAAAAGTAAGCGAAATATCTTGGAGTAATTTTGAACTTTAAACTTATTTGAATGGCTTGAACCCTATCGACCCTCGAGAGTCGAAAAGCATCCAATGCATAACTCATTCAATATTCATTGGCTTCGCTGATACTTTGCTGCGAGACAGGAACATTATTAGGAAACAAAAGGCAATCAATTGACTGTTGTCCGATCGTTTTTCTTGGATTTTAGAATGGAACAAAGCAGTTAGTTCATATGTTTCAATGGGCCTCAAACGTTGATTGTGCCCGAAAATGGAATGATTATTTCAGGAGACTTTCTCAGTGCACTAGTGTACAGTGCTACTAGTTGAGTTTTGTCCAGTAGTTTCAGATTGGAATTCCTATCAAAAAATTACTAATAAGTATACAAAACTTGTAATGGGAAGAAGAGATTTGCTCCCACCTTTAGCGATTTATTTTTTTTTCCACTCAAGGTTAGTGTATACAGTTCTTTTACTGATTAAAGACCGCGGTTTTTGTAAACTAGAATACCACATTAGAACAGCTTCCAAGCAGACTCACTTGGAAAGCCAATTTAAAGTCTTGATTGGGTGTCGAGAGACAACTCACAACCTGAGGTAGGCAATTCTCCTTAATAGTATGTGCTATGTAGGATTCATATACCTCATTTTGACATAGATTTGCCAGCTGATATCTCCCCACATACTGAACCTTACCTAAGAACACAGATTTCAATTAGTTCCCCACGAAACGAGGGATTGTTTCTTGCTGCTTCTGCTTACGTCTACATTCTCTGCATTTAATTTTCAAGATTTGTTAAGAAACTACATATAACCACCGAATTCTCATTAAACCACAACATATGGTCTAAGAATAACGATGGTCTGTGCAGAGTCATTCTCCATGTCGTGAAGTGTGAGCAATAAAATACTATGTGTTCCTTATTTTTAGGGCTGGATGGTGAGGTAGTGTGTTCAAATCGGTGCAGAGACTTACGTTAACAGCCATAAACAGACAGGAACTCCAGAGGATTAAGTTGGAATGCCTACATTCTCGCCTTATCCAGTTCTGTTTTGTCGGTATCAGTTTACATGAATGCATGCATGTCCATTTGCATTTTGCAGGATTGGCTCAAAGATGTTGGCACTTCGCTGGTAGATGCTGCCTTCTGTTCAATTTTGAGAATCTTGATGCCATAGACGTCGTGTAACCCCTTTGTCACAACTAGTACATTTAAGTACCACAAAATGCATAAACCCCCTCGAAAGCCGTGACAAAAGGGTTAAGAGAATGTCGAGAAGGGCATTAGATAGTCCGAAACCCACTGATTGTCTGTAGTACGCAGAGTCTATATGTTGATGATCTCCTTGGCATATATCAAAATAAAGTAAATAACAAAATTAAGGTGATAACTCTGGAGAACAGAATCCTCTATATATCAGTATCCAAGTCCATCAGTGTTAGGCAGTAAATGCTAAAGAGCTCCTTGTATTTAACTGCATCTGTCGACTTGATGGTTTGACTAACAATCTGAAATTAGGTTGTAATGCAGCTTCGACGCTGAACGACGGATACTGGCTTCATTTGTAGCTGATGATGACTGTCTTCCCTCGTCCATTCAGGATGCTGTACCGCTTGCTTGTCACACTTTCAATGTAGTCTAAAAAATCCAGAACTTGTTTTATACAATTTACCCTTCTTGTTAAAACTAAATCTAATAGCAACAATGTATACATATAGAAAATATTCTTCCCTATGCTTTTTGATTATACAAAACTTAGTGCTTGTGCCTGTAGACTTTTTGAATGCATGAACAATATATTAGTATGAGAATACACAAACAACCGCAAAATGAAAAATAAACTAATAAATTTAAAACAAACGACATAAATTATATAAGAAAGACAAAAATTAAACAAAAAAAAAAATGCCATTTTATCAAGAAGTTCATTTCTAATTTACATTTTTTTTTATTTCTCACCTAATCGATTTCAGTGTAACTCTCGATTTCGTCATATAAAAAATAATTCACACACAGAATTCAGTGTTCAAATAGCAATGATGTAATAAAAAGAAAACAAAAAAAAAAATAAAGGTTACCATTGTATATAGCAAACAAGTAAAAATGTCGCCTTCTACGATACCGAATCATAGGCGAGTCGTAACTCTCTTCCGACTGTGAAATAAAAAAAGAAAACAAACAAACAAATTCATTATTTATGTTAAAAGTCTTTAAACTATATTCACAAGTATAGTTCTTTTGCTTTTGTGTATTGTTTTAAGTTTTTGTTTTTTTTATTTTTTTTTTTATTTTTCAACTGGAAGAGATTCAATTTCGTGGACAGCTAATTTTTTACAAAATATAGAATAGAAAGAATAAATAAAAAAAAATACCTTCTTCTACGTAATGGGTTCTCCTACACACACTTCCTGGCTCTCAATACAGTGTGGTATACAGTACAGTGTTTGAAATACCAAAAGCCTGATTGATTCAACAAACAGGTAAAGTACAGTGCTTCATGATGACGACAAGATTAAAAAAAAAAAAAAGAAGAAAGTTACAAAAAAAAAAAAAAAAAATACAATTATATCCCAAAATCATGATCCCTTCCCAAAAAATATTCCCTTTCTCATAAAACAAAAACCAGTATCCCTTTTGAACTCAACTCATTTCATTATTTCAAAAAAAAAAAAATAAAAAAACTACACAAAGAGAGTATAATCATTCAGAGAATTTATTTGTTGAGGGTCTCAGTTTTTACAGATGAACACATGCACTACTTCAAGTTTATTTCCTTGTTTTCTCTCTCTCTCTCTCTGTCTCTCTGATGTCACCGTTGCCTACAACAGAACTATAATGTGTTTCTTCGTTAACAAGAAATGCGCTTTGGAGAATACCTTACCTCTGGCTAATTATTCGTGTCCGGCGTTGTTGTCATTTTGCGTAGATGCGGTCGTAGATTAAATTATTAGAAAGGTACTAACAAATAGAAAATAAAAAATATTTACATTTTTAGGCGAATAGAAGCCAATTAAACACTTGATTTTGGTTAAGGTTTTCTTTCTAATGATTTGATTATCGACTGTAATGTTTCCCCTACCCCTTTTTATTATACTGATTACTAATCTTGATATATTTTAAAGCATGCACATCTTGAACGAGCTAGTATTTTGTTTTGATAATGTAAACTTAAGGATTGTCGGGACGATACTCGTAAGAGGTATGAAGATCTATTGTTGTTAATTCCTTAATAATTGGCGTTTCTTTCCAGTTTAACTATATACAAACGGGCTGCAGGATGGAGTGGTTTTATGTGTTTCACCAGACTAAAGAAGGCTACCCTCACAGGGACTCAAAAAGCTCAAAGAATTCCAAAATATTTTCAACTCACGGGTGTTTTCTGGACGACCTAGATCAATTATTCAGCTGGCGTGACCTAAAGTCTAATGGAAACCATACCTGAGGTCTTTCTGTACAGAAATCTATGGCTGGAAATGTCCTGAAAATCAGAGAATCAAAAGTCCAACGCCAGCAGGCATTCAATATTTGTGAAAAGACATTTTGCTCTGATACCTTGTGGTCTAATTATGTGCATTGGAATGTAGTCTGCATTTTTTCGTACTAAACAATATGCATCAGTCTTTTTGTCGAGTCGAAACTATTGATTTGAAAAAATCTTGAAGATTTGCCCATGAAAGCAAAGAGTTTAAACACTTTCTCACCAGTTCCTTGCTTAGTAATCGATCCATCTGACATCAAACGCTTCAGTATATGTTGTTCCAAGCGTGATAGAGGACGAGTTTGTTAAGGATGTGAATGGTTGGCCCGGCTCTGTGTAGGTCGTTTCTATAAATGCTACCATACACGGTAAGGTGAATTCTTCAGGAGGTTCTGAAGGACTGTCTGTCTTCAGTTTTCGACTTTTTACATTTTAGAAGACTGAGATCAAGCATTGATTCGTTCCTACTCGGACTGCTGTACAGAATTCCTATGTTATCTCAGCCAGCGCTATTTTCTCCAGATGCTTATCATTGTGGGTCCTCTTCCAGTTGGATACCGTTCAAGTTCATAATAGAGGTAGTCGTCTTCTTAATGCCTGTAAAGATAGACCCTATACACCCATGATTTGTAAGGATTGCTGTGAGGTGGAAAATAGTCTGTTAATGGTTTCATGGGACGAGAGATTAGGTACGACAAGGTAGATCCATCTTCCTTTGTTGAATTAAATCTATATCTGTTGCCATTCAAGTAGTCTCATTAGTCATTCTTCTACTGGCGAAGTATTGCTCTGAATTTCTTTCGTAAGAAGATTGAATACTATCCACACTACGTCGTTTGATGCCATTCTGACGGTTCCGCTAAACCTTAAAGAATTTGTTGAGCAGACCGCTAGTTGACATTTGTGGTTGCTAGTGCAGATGTTCGTCTCAAAACAAAATCTCAGTAAAGATTTTGGCCACGCTTTCATTTTGAATGATTTCGAAACAGCTTCCAAAAACATAGACTACACTACTCCCAAAAAAGAAACTTCCGGGTAATTATCCAACACCCAATTGGACTTAGTGTGTATTCAAACGATTTTTACGGAAGATGAAGAGGAAAATGACTCTGTCCTGCTATCTCTCTGAAAAGACTACTTTTCTTGGAAACTTTCTTCTTCAATGATCTTGATGATCTTACTAACACCAAAATTAGGAGTCTACTACGCTTCAGTAAAAGGTTAAATTGCTTTCACTTGTAGGTATGGTTGGTATATCTCCGACCGTCAATGTCCAGCATCATCTTTGGCAGTAGAGTTGTTGATTTGCTGCCTTGTCAAGTGCGTTTTGCTTCACTGTACTAACGACTTCACTGTACTAACGACTTGAAATCAGAAGCGTTAATGCAAATCCTCGTGTTACTTACTCTCGGATTTATTTGTCTTACATATGTAGGACCAGCCTTTGGTTCTTCAAGGATATTTTTTCTTTTAACCAAGCTTAGTAGATGTAAGGGGACATAGGGCATCAGTGTGACGATTAAAATTGAAACTGTTTTCATTACGTGATTCTTCTCTCCATGGTTTCGACATGTGTTTACCGCTATAGAATGCAATCATGCTTTCCAACAAAGAGGTGCAAACTCAGAGGAGGGGGTTTCGGCTTCCCTCCAGTCGGCCTCATTGGGGTTGGCAACTTGGTTCTTCTCTGTTTTCCCCAGCATTAGCCTGTAATTTGAAGTTAATTACTTAGTGATTTGCACGCACTATTGCTCAGATAGATGATGATATTCAAAAAATTTTATACACATTTTTTTAATCTTTGTGGAGTGCCGACCTCGTTCCCCTGAGACCACTGGATGAAGACACCCGATATGATGCGACATTGGGCTTGTTGCACAAAATATTTATTTTTCTGTTTACTACTCGTACATCCTACTGGATGATGGTGTTTCTTGGAAGTCATTGTGAACAACTAAAATTCCGGTTGGTCCAACCTTTTCCGCACCCAATTTTGTGGTTCTGTAGTTCTTTTGTAGTTCCCATAGGAAAAGGTGGAGCTTTAGAATCAAGTCCTTTCGGAGAACTAGCTGATAATTAATGTAAAATGATTAATCTCTCTAAATAGCATTGCAGGAGTTGTAGGAGCCTTTTAGACCTTACCATCGTCTAATGACACACAAAACCATTCACCACATATCCTACCCCTTTGTATATTTGTTAACTATAAATCATTCAAACTTAAACTATAGAAGTGTACTACTTTGTATTCAACAAGATGTGGATGCAGCGTAAAGCGTAATGCATGCCCTTGGCGTAATTGCTCGAACACCAGCCCATCATTGCTATTTCCCGGATATGCGTACTGTGTCCCTCTTATTTGTATAAGCATACAAATAATTATTGTGCGTAGCTAAGGTTTAATGTTTTTTTTTTTCATTGCGTATACTTTTCCAGGTTCGGCGTAAATCTCGTGTCCTTGCATAGTTACCGCGCGAATATACCAACCCATATACAAAAACGTGCCTAACAATTTTTTATAACATAGCAATTAATTAAAAAGAAAAAAACAAAAACTGCAACTTTGCTATGTTTTTTGGGAAGTCCTCAACAATTTGGAGAAATTGCCAACTACACTTTTTTATATTTTATTTACTTTTACTCCAAAATAAACAAAAAAACAAATAAAACAAGGATTCAGACGAGAAACGTACGATGGAAAAATTGCAACAATTATATATTTTTTTTCTTACAATTTGGCTTCCAAACGAATGAATTATAAAAGAAAACCCTTCTCGTAATTTTTTCCATCATATTCTCTGCACAAAAAGAAAATGAATTCTGTTTTATTGTATTTGATTTCCGCTTACAAGAGAACTTGCTTTTGATAAAAATTGCTAATCTTGATTTTCTTATCTTTTTATTTCATTAAAAAAAAAACACGAAATTTGTGAACAAAACAAATTTGACATGTTCATAAAAATTAAAAAAAAAACAAAACAAAACAATTTAGGCATGCTATCTGAAAGCAATCGAGACCTGTCCTGGATTCGCGGTCGCATGGAGCAACCTAGGATGTGTTTTCAATGCCCAAGGAGAGATATGGCTGGCTATACATCATTTTGAGAAAGCTGTCACCCTTGATCCCAACTTTTTGGATGCATACATCAATTTGGGCAACGTCCTGAAGGAGGCGCGAATTTTTGATCGGTAAGTGGAGAGTTTTTGTTTGCTTACTTGTTATATCAAATTTTTTTATTTATACCAGTGGTTGATCTGTCTGAAACTGAAATTTTAGCATTTATACGAAAGGAGTTCTATGATCTCCATTTTGTTTTTGAATCAAGAAAGAAAATCTGATATTGTAGCATACATATGCAGAAAAGTTTTTATAAAATGTTTTTCAGTAGGGACATAACAATTTTGTATATGAATACAAGCGCATCTTTAAATGTTTTTTTTATGATCTGTCATTGTCGAAACGTCAGTCAAGGTTTACATTTTTATCATGATGAAGTGCACAACCGAGTAATTTTTGGAATTTATTAAAAATTATTGCAGAAATTTTGAGTCGGTGGTCACTACTCTAAGAGCGGTTGCTCCAATTTTCCGTTGTAATAATCGTCCCACTAGACAGGCTGTGAGTGCTATAGTGGAACAATTCGAGTCAACATATACGCTTTTAAATGCTGCTATGCCAGTGGGACAACTCTAGGTCGAAGTACCGAAAAAATCGGAATTATAAGTGGTTTAGTACAAAAATGAACCAAATTAGTCGGTCGAGTCCGCGTTGTTCACAGGAATTGGGAATCCCTCAATCTATATGGGGACGAATTTTGGGTAAAGATCTTACAATTTTGGGTAAGATCTTACCCTATGCTCTTTCAAGAGCAAATTAACGCAAGCAAATTAACGCAAGAACTAAGGCCTTTTGATCAGTTGAAGGACCGAAATTTCTCCTAATGGACTCTGCAAAAATTTATAGAAAATTTTTATTGAAAAATGATCTTCAGCGATGAAACTCATTTATGGCTTAATGTTGGAAAGCATCAAAGCTACATATGCTTCAATCGACTCTATTGGATCCACAAAAACTGATCGTGTAGTTTGGATTTCATGCCGGAGGTGTGATTGGACCGTATTTTTTCGTCGATGAAATTGATCGCCAAGTTTCGCTACTGTGGCATGTTGGAAGACTATTTTTGACCAGAATTTGATGTACTTGACATCAGTGATATGTGGTTCCAACAAGATGGTGCCACATGTCACACAGCTTGTCAAACAATTGATCTATTAAAGTGGCATTTCGATAAACGATCTGGGCAAATGGCCACCTCACTCTTGCGTTTAACCGAAGGTTACGTTAAGTCGTTAGTTTATGCCAACAAGCCAAAAACCTTAGAAAAGTCCAGCAACAATATCGAACGTGAAATTGCTAACATTCTCGGTTTGAAAGAATCAATTGCTGGAGAGTGCTTACGGTGATCGAGATAGAAATGTCCTTCCGATTACACCTACCGTCCCCAAAAAGGATGTTTAACAGTTTTTGTCCTTTGAATAGATTTGGCATTTGATACCTTGAGTAACACTGATATTGGATAGCCTGTCACACTTAGATCAGTGTATAGACATTGTGATCCCCTGTGGGTTATGACTTTATTGATTTTCCCGAGGCATAAATACACTCACTCAATACACATTTGCTCCCAGTTCGGTACATCATGAGATTTGGTCGCAATTTTGTCGTATCCTGGCATCATCAACATCTTTCTGTTTTCACTGTTGACTGATATTATAAATATTACGTTCTACTCAGCCCTTGAGGTTTCATAGTGGTGGCCGATTGAAGTACTCGATTGTACCCTTTTCTTGGGAGTTTGTCAGCTATTCCATATGACCTGTGTACAAGGACTAGTATTGAATTTGACTTGCCACCTGTCTTTAAATAAATATGGTAATATCAGCGCGTGTTATTATAATCTATTCGTACTATGTACATTGACTTCCTTTGCAAATATTTCTGTTAAAATGAGTGTCTGGTAGTAAGCTGGTATACTCGTAATAAATACCTCTGGAACCCTTAGCTCAGATCACATTCCAACACTGATTTTCTAACCAATCGCCTTGTCTACACTTAGTCTTCTCAGCTCTGTCAGTTTCTCTATCTTAACTATTTAAACCGAATGAATTTCAGCCTCAGTTCCGGTCCTAAACGAATCTTTTAATTCATCAATACCGAAAGAAAATCGAATAACTAACCCCTGCTCTCGAACTTTTTAATACCTCTTTGGACGATTGCAAATTTATTTTCTAATTTTGTCAACTTGTCGTTCCAAAAGCCTGATCAACACTATTTTTTTAATTTAAACAACTTGTCCCAACAGCGACATGGATTTCTAAAAGGTAAATCCACAACAACCACTTATTTAACCTAAGCCTTCGACTGAATCTCGCACAAAATTATTCTTATATCGCTGTAAAGGCTCTTGCCTTTCGGACGAGCTTAATTACAATGTTCTGCTGAGGTCTATGGTTTGCGTCCCAATAAAAGCCTTCTCTGAAGTGCCTCAGCGCAACTATCTTTGTCCCTTATTATTTATTTTGACAATTATTTGTTTACGTAGTGTTTTCTACTACAGGAAGACTTAGATGGATACAAATTTTACTTGGAGCCTTCGCGATTTCCTTGAGCTCAATGTCAATAAGTTTCATGCAATAACATACTTACGTAAGCGTGCTCGTAGTTATCAGATATTTATTGGAATCCGCAACATTTCTGTTTTTTGTGACAGAGAACTCAGTTTCCATTCCGAAGGGCAATTCGTTATTTGAGACCCCAGTTGTACTCTCGGATGTTTCCCAGACGCTTGCAAGAAGTGATGCCGTGAAAAGAGTTATAGTTGTTGTCTAGAGATTGAACCTGAAACCAACTTCGCCGTAGTCCAACGCACTAACCACTTGAGCCTCGGCGCCCACCAAAATTAGAATGAAAGCCAATCCTTTACTTGGCTCAAGCGCTGGTCTGAGGAGGTCAGCTATCTACGTGAGGTCAACTATATTCACCTTCTCTTTGACTTTCACCTTAACAAACCCTTTCGGAGAGTATGTCCAATCCACTGCCACTTTCGTCGTCGTATTGTTGTGCCTATAGGTTCATGGCCCGTTTTCTGATAGAGTTGTTCGTTAGAGATACGGTTTGGCCAGAAAATCCTAAAGATATAACAAAGGCACCTATTGACGAACATTTGCAGCTTCCTCATGATAGTGGCGGTCACCCTCCAGGTACCACATCCCTTATAGCAGCACGGATTGAACATTGGAACTGAACAGTCGTAGCTTGGTGGTTAAGCTAATCGCATTGCTACGCCAAACTGTGGATAGGATCCCAAACGCAGATTTTGCTTTGCCTATTCGGCTGGCTACATCCAGTTCGGTTCCGCCATCTGTTGAGACAATACTCCCAAGGTATTGATAGCCGTCCTCTGTGCAAAACGCGACGTGTGGACCCATCATATGTAGCCTTGATTTATCTCCAGCGCAAGGCACACCACACTGGACTGTCTGGCCATTCCCTTATGAAAGGGCACGTCATGAGGCTAGAATTATCAAACACGGATACATGCAGATACTGCAGTGACTTTCATGTCTCGAAGAACATCACAGATCTATTCCGCGAATGCCAGATGAACCTTCCGATTGATTATGGCAGTAGATCATCCTGTCAACCCAATTTTTCAATACATTTTCGAAGGTTTCGGCGGCTATGTCACGAATAGTTTGAACAACATTGTTGTTGAGTGCCTGATTCGTCTTCGTTGAGCGGGAATCTGTTCGGTTATCAATCAGTAAAGCAGTCTTACGAACTTTGTTCGCAAACTTGCATATACCAGCTGCAGCTGCTGTGTCATTTCGGCGACACAGCATCCACTTTTGAAGTAACTTTGCAATATTTTCCAACGTTCTTTAAACGTAAATCAATCCAGTTTCTGTCAGTCTGAGCTGTCAGTGTCATATGATTCAAAGAGAAACCAACAGATGGCCCACCTATTATGTATATGGATTTAATCATAACTAGTTAATCTGTGCGTCTTCTTGATGGATTGATGGAACTATTCAACGGCTGTGTTTAACGTTTGGCTTGGGGCAAGAGTCTTTGCTGGAATTTTTTCTATATAAACCTTTTGCGTTATTCAGAAACTACCAGCTCTCAATGGTCCTTTTTTAATTGCTCATTATTTAAATGGTACTGTGCGGCTGGCGTGCACTAGAACACGTCTTCTCCAAAACAAGCTCCCTGACCTTGACAGCACATGCCATTAGTAAAAGTCATTTCGCTCAGTGTCACAGTTGTCCTCTATTTCGACATCAGTTAAACATTCTATTCTATTTGAAAATCTTAAGAAAAACGAAAAAAACTTTCTAGATTTACTGAAACTAATGGACTATTTGGAAAGTTCCCCCAAAAGTTTTCCTACTATTCAAGAAGAATTCTCATTATTTCCGGTCAATAAATTCCCTCAACGCCATTCATAGGCCATGAATCTCAACGTGCCTTACCAAAATTATTATCATAAAAGCTCGATTCGAGTTAACATTCAACATAACCATGTGGTGAAAGCTTTTAGGCTTTCTCCTCTCTTAAAAAAAAAAACATGAAATTCTTATCAAAAACAGCTGACATATGAATTTCTCTCTCCAATTTTGCGGCTCACAGCCATGCTATGAAATTGTGATAAGAAGCAAAGAGAGTATACCTGTTCTGATTCTCTTTTCGTTCTACACATACCAGTGAAGTCCTCCACAGCCCCATTCCGATGGGTGTGTTGCTCTACATGTATGTACATACAATGTAGCCCAGTCAGTCAGTCAACTGTCAGGTGGCGCCAGTAGTGTTAGGACACATTACAAAATTGCGAGAGCACCAACCCCACCACCACCATCACCACCAACTTTACGAAATTATGTATCAGTATGTAGCCAGAGAAAGAGAGCGAAAGTGGCGATATATGTCCTGCGAGAAGCGAGACTCCCTCAATAAAATAATCCTTGTGCTTGTGCTCTCCCCACAGAGTCGTATACGAGTCGTATCTATCGCTCTTTTCGTTTTATTCCTATTTTTCTGACAGAAGACCTATTCAGGATTTTTTCCACCATTCGTACACCCAATAGTAGTTGTCTTGCGGGCGTTAAAGCAGCAGAAACGCACGAAAAGGATAACGTGTCGCGAGGAGACTTTTTACAAAAAAACTATAATTTTTGTTCATCTTTCACTTTTTTAAATGATTTTTCGATTTACGTTATCCCGCTAAATTCTTCGCTCTTGCCTATCACACTGTTTGCTTCGGATGATTTGTTACTGCAACTACTACTGCTCCTTGGCGTGTCGCGAATTCTTGTTAATTATTTACTCGCTTTCGCTTTTACTCTCGTTGTTGTTCTCTATTCTAAGTCTCTGTGTATCGACGTGTTTTAAAGAATTTTAAAATGATAGTCACTTCCGTTTAAGGATAATAAAAACAAAAAAGAAAAAAAAAATTGAATATTTGTTGTTTATTTATCCCGTGTCTTTCGCTGTATAAGTGTGTCAGTGTCGCTGTATGTATATAGTGTAAAAAATGTGTCAATTTCTGTGAGGACAGTACAAACCGCCAAAAATTAATCACAATACGGAAATTTCAAAATTCTACTTCACTAAGTCTTTTCTATTTTGTTTTTGTTTTTTTTTTTTTTTTAATGTGTGACCATTTCCTGTGTGTGGTAAATAGACTACATATATGAATGTGTATATATCCTCCTATCCTCGTCCTTAGAAAATCCCCCGCCTCCCCCATCGGTAGGAAGAAGTAAACAGAAGGGAGTCAAGCGCTACGCTGTTTTTCTTCGTCGGCGCCTAATTTCGCAGACATGTGTTTGAAAGTATTCTATTCTCGGTTTTTTTTTTTACCCAAACTCTCCCTATTCGTGTCCTTTTTTTGTGTTTCATTGACAAAATTCTAGTTCGCGTCCTGGAAGGATGTACAAAATGTAATAATTTATGAGAAGCCTACCGAAAAGAATAATGAAAGAGGCAAACAAGGACTCCTCGTTTAGAATGTGAAAGTCTTCTTTGGGGGAGTTTGTAGGACTGGTTTGGGGTTGTTAAGAACTTACAAGTTTTTTTTTTTGAAATTGGTCAGACATAGGGGAAGTCCTGTCGCCTCGATGACAGGACAAAAGTAGGACAGTTTCTCAGTTGATGGCCTAATGATGATGATGTTTGTTTTCTTGTTTTCTGTTCCTAGAATTCGAAATCCATTTCTCGGTAAAAGTTCGCACAAATCTAGCAAAATAATATGCGAGATGAGTTCCGGAGGCGTATGTGGAATTTATTTTTCATGGAATTCTGGTAGTAGTTTCCTTGCACTTGGTGGTGATACACATAGGCTTCTCAACTCGTCATTATCAATGCTCTGCAGGTTGGGTATGCAGTCGGTGAGTATCTGGAATCGGCAGGAACTGCAAGGAGAGTGCCATTAAGAAATGTAAATGAAAGAATCGAGCATTTCAAGGTACATATTCCGAGTCTTAATGAACTGCGTGGAATCTCTACGTGGGAGGAGATTTTCTTGATTTCCAGCAATCGATTGGTTCATGAAACGAACAACCACGACGCCTGGAAATAGGTCAATAGGCAGAATGAAGTCAATTAGAGCTTAGTACATGGTGCATACTTTAATCCCTTCGTTGACCCGACCTAGTTGGGGAGGTTATGAGAATGATTATTTCCTTAAAGCCTCTTAGATCAGGCATGTAAAGGGTTCCATTTCGGAGGAATATTGACAATTTCTATTAATAATATGAGTTCAGGATGTAAGCCGAACAGCATACATTCGTTATGTCTTTTTCCCTAAACCCTTGTTCAAATAGTTTTACTGCGAGTTCTGTGATTTATTCATTCCAAATGAAGGAAAGTACCTCCTTAGCCCCAGAGAAGCCGGGCTCAGATGATTCATCATCTTTTGAGTAGAACCTACATTCTGTGTCTGGGCACAGATTAAGTCTGTCGAGCCCTCAGTGACATGGAAGAAAGGTCGCCAGCCTCCGAATACTATCCTTGTCTAAGTTAAGAATACGATCCAAGATAAGATACAAGCTCAAGCTAGTTCATCTGAAGATTTGATGGCTACAATTCCTTCATAACGTGGGACCTATTAGTCAGGCTATATACGAAAAAGCTATAAATTAATGCACCGCTTTTGCGTGGTATAAACAGTTGAGTGGGGTCTACTTCCATTCGCCGAAGAAGCCCTTTAGGCTTTCTTCCTCCTACGCACATGTTGGCCAGATCTGTAAGCGGGTTTGTTTAGATTGATATGTATGTCCATTGTATAGACGGACCATCCATCTTAACTTTTTCCTGCTTAGATCAACCTTCGCTTGACGGTGGCAAGGACGTTCGATAATGGATTAGACAGCTTTGCATGTGTTCGTGGTGTTTTACGAACGAGCTGCTGTATGAAAGTTTAATAACCCTCAAGACTACTCTTATGGTTGTAACCGTAGGTGTACCTTTTTTTCCGCCTCCTTCCTCGCCAGTCTATCAGCCGCTTCGTTCCTTGGTATAATTCAATAACTAGGTACCCAAATCAGGTTGATTCCGTTCCGAACCGGGTACAGAGGATTCTTGAATGTACTTTCAGATAGTGCTGTGTCCCGTTCGGTGAAATGCTATGTCTTGAGTCCCAGTCTGGCTGGGATCTTTTCACCACTATACCTATGTCTGCTGTAGGTGTACTGGATTCGGCTCTGGTAATTCCTCTTTACCATCGGCCACCATACAAACACTCTATAGAGCACTATGGGCCTGACGACGCAATTGTAAATCTAGTCGACTTGCTTGTCTTGCCAAAAGCCCTGCGTCACTTCATTTTAATCCTCAATCAACCATCAGAGTGTTCTTCTACAGTACGATCCACATAAAGAACTTAAAGAGCATTTTATCTACAAATGTACGTAAGGAGGTAGATGTTGCCGGCGGTGAGTTGAACTTTGACGTTGATGGACCTCAGAAACGTTCTAAAATTGAAAACTTGGCATCACTTTTTTACGTATAACGTTCATTTTACCAAAGTTGTTACATCAAATGCGCAAATGTCATTTAAAAAAACTCCACGCGGACTTGTGGATCTGTGATTTGGTTTCTGGATCAACTATGGTGTGCATCGGCATCGCAAAAACGTTTGATGTTTCCGAATTGCTGAATGCATTGTACAATACCTTTTTCACTTTGACAGATAGAAGTGTTGACACTGTTGACATTTCATTTGACATGTTGCTCTATTTATTAATTTGTCAATCTGACTGTCAGGTTGCTTATGTTTTAAATTTCTTGCACCACAAGACACCTCTAACAATCCTTTTTTTTTTTAAAGAAGACTGAGTACGAATGTGGAATAAATTGTGAAACTCTAGTTTTTTCCTTTCGTTTCCCTGTAACATTCGTTTCTTATTTTTAAGGGACATACACACATATTTATCCACGCCCACACTTTGGTTTTCTTATTAAAAAAAAAGCTAACACTTTGTCAACATGTTCAGGGTAACATCTTACTTGCACGTTATTGTACCTTAATACCACTTCTCACCTTGCCACGCCCACTTGGATACCTAGCACAGATGTTACAAGTTAGGAGATAGGATACGACCCAATCCCGATGGATTTCTGTGCGTTTATGATACTACATTTCGTTTAAAATTGTGTCTGCAATTCAAATTCATCTAAATATGTCCCAAAGCAATATCCCGATGACAGCTGCATGCGCTTCATACCGAGGACCTAACCTTATATCATGTGTGCTGTCTCTAAATATTAAATGTCATCATATGCTGAAGTGGGGCGACAATTATTAACAAACAAAAAAAGTATCTAATGGGTTGGGAGGTGCCTAAAGTAGGTGGAAATAGAAATGCGCTCGCCCACATGAACGCTATTTTTGGACGGCTCGGGACTCTTCTCCTTCCTAGTTGTGGGCTCTTTTAATAGTCCATAACGCAATGTACACATTAAGAACTAATTATATTAAAATTATTTGTTGATTCAGGGTTTAGCTGTCATCAAGAAATTAATTTGTATGTTTTGATACTAATTTGTTGGACTTTTTTTTAGGACTTTCCTCCTTATGTCTACTTTAAACATAATTTGCGTTCAGGTAATGAGCAGTCAACGAGTATTCTAGTAATGGACAACATTTTCTTAAAGACTTCACTCCTACGTGGTCCTTTGAGCCTCCTTTGTCCATTTGTTACAACAATGACATGAAGTTTAACTCTCCTAACTAATGCTGATGCATGAACATGGTTTTGAAACACCGTGCTCCGAATGGATACTTTTAGTTTTAATAGCGTGGCTCGGCCCACTGAAACGTACTAAAGGCAGTCTCTTTTCGTTTGTAGTCAAGCATTACTGCGATCAACAAGAGGTAACATAACTTAGCATCTAACAGGTAGTAAGGCCTCTCTACTGCCTCTAGACATCTTGAACTTGATTTTCCTTGTTAGTACTTTGAAAATAACTCTCTTCCGCCACCATATGGTTTTTGGAAGCTAGTTTCGGACATCCTCCCACCCTTCTTCTCAGTTCTGGTCTACGGATAGGATAGTTTAAAAAAAGTCAAATGAGTCTTGACATTACAGAAGTCATTCATAGCTCAGAATTCAGAGGGAACCATGAGGTTGCCCATGTAACCATTGAGTACAGAGATGAATTGACAAAAAATGTTGTGGAAACAATTTGGCTATCATCAAGAAGTTTTGTCCAGTCCAATCCTGGACCGTGATGCCAGTGAAAGTGTTTGCGAATTTTTAGACCTGCATCCACTGTCCAACTTGCAGTCATCCGCTGGATAAAATTTGCAATTGGGAACTGCCTATCAAGGATGTATAGACGTTTATACTTATGTTTCCACTTCGACACGAATTTGTGCTAAATATTGCCCCAGATTCGCTGTACGACACGCAGTGAGTATGGACCGCAAACAGCATGACAAACTTGTTTCGGCTTTCTTAGGTCACTACTGCTCTGACGGTCAAGATTTACTTACATTTGATAGATTGACTGCATCACCATATCAAAGAAAGGACTCTGACCAAGACCTGGCCATTGTCATCGCATTTGTTCGAACCTTCTTCCTGAGAGTACCGCTATCATCTCGTCAACACAAAACGACATTACTTAAACCAGACGAATGCTAGCGTTTACAGAACACATATACCACTCCTTGTGGGGCCTATCGAAGAAAAAAGCGACAACTACAGATGGAATGGGAAAACACACGCAGGAGTATGTACATCTCACTTCGTATGGCAATAGTCTCGCCTATGCAGAACCAGGAGACCTGGGTGACCTCCCAGAAACCCATTGACCATCTTAAAATAAGATAATTTCTGGTTGGTTCTTGGTTTTTTTTATTATTTTCCACGGCAGGAGTACGTAATGGATCCATTGGAAATCCAACTGTAGGCGACATGTGCAGTTCAAGCCCTTCTACCTACCTATGACAGAAATAAGGCTCTGATCAGTTGCCCTAAAAACTTAGGTAAGACTAGCTAACAGCTCTGATTCATTTGATTTTGTCTGTGTTTTGCACAGGATTGTACCCAGCCTGGAAGAATAGGTTGTCAGAGCTTCTGAAGTTTAAACTTTAATCCACAAAATCCTCTTAATTTCAAAATCCTAACGTCGACTGGTCAATGCCAACGGATATTCCACGAATGGGTGCGTTCAGGTTCACAACAAAACTACATCTGTCATAAAATTTCCAATCAAAACAAACTCATTCGACGACCTGATTATACTTTCGATTCGAAGTACCTAATTTCCGTGTTTAACTAAATGTAACTCCGCCAAACCCAATTCTCCTCTCAAAACAACTGAATTTCCAAGACTGTGCTCTGCCATTTGCTTTCGTTTACCGTTGCAATTTTAATGAGCCTCAAACTAAATTAACAGTGGGTGGGTGGAGTGCTTAACTTTATCTAGTCTGGGTTCACTGGTTTTCGAATTTGACTACGAAATTTCTATTTTCAATGAAAATACTGTTCCTCGGTGGAAAGTTTTTCAAACAATTAATTGAATTAGGACAAGCACTTCCGGTTTACATTGGCCATTCTCTCGAAATCAATATTTATCCGTAAACGTTTGTTTATGTGCACAGGGACAGGGCTGTAAAAATGCATTACACATTCGAAATGATTTCTATTTATGAATATATCCCTTGGGTCGAAACATTTGACCTTTTTTTTCGTTGATTTCAATCGACTTCATAAAATACACGTAACCAGAGCAAGAAGAAAGGTCATGAACCCTCGTGATTTAGTACAGGCTTTACCCCAATAAATCGGGCCTCATATAAAATTATGACAAATGTCCTCTCATAAACACATTCGTGTTCTTTCCCTTCCTTTCTTTCTCCTTCCCGAACGGAAATCCAACGATAACACTCTATTAAAAATCCGATTAATCTACATATCTCTTTCCATCGTAAAATAATCCTTCGCATGGTACAGTGCGCAGGCAAGGGAGGTGTAACCTTCAATAAATTGGGTTTTTAACCGAATATGGGTTAAAGGATTTGATACTCTAAATATGTATGAGAGAGGGTCCTCTGTTGTACCCAGAACAAAGCAAATCAAAAAAAGGATAACATGGTGTTCGATAAATTTTATTGGTTTCATCAATTCAATGATAATCTTATCACTTCTCTCTAAAATCGGGAAACAGGAAGGGAAAAGGAGTCGAAATGGATGCGTGATTATCATTCGAATCGCTTGAGATGAAAGTCTTTTAAGGATATCAGTTCATGTCGCAGGAGTGATGGAGAAAGTATGCAAAGACACTTGGAGGAAATTGGAAGAGAAAAATCAATAAATTTTAAGAAAATCGATTAAAAAGAACAGGAAATGCGATCTAAATCCATTGGTGTTACAGTAGACTCGTGAAATAAAGAGTCTTTTGAAAGTCTATTCCATCGCAATCAAAGAACTCCCCTCCTGATACAATACACTTATGCCAATCCTCGCCCAGTGATTTGGTTCTTATCCCCTCGAAACGGTGTCCCTGCGGTGGTGTCTTGACCTTAAGGAAATGGCCAGAAGTCATACGACGAACACTGTATGAGTTGTATTTTTTGCGAAATGGTTTCGAGGAATCAATGCTTTTCTTTAAAAAAATTGAGTGTTTTTAGAACCAAAGGAGATTTGGCCTTTTTCAGGCACAAAAAATGGATCGGGCCTAATCCAAATAATTGTCAATCGACGATTTCCGTGACGTGTTGTTTATTAGTTGACGTTAATTGCCGTACAGGGCAAGCTACATACATAGTATGTCTTCAACGCTTTCTCTTTCTTCTTGGAAAAGTTTGTACTATTTGTAAACATTTTTTGTGACACAGCCTGGTCACCGAAGGCCTGCTGGAACATTCTCAAAGTTCCTACAGAAGAAATTCCATTCCGCAAACAGAATTTAATACAACAAAACACGTGCGTAACTATTCAAGAAATGCAGATTTTGACATGAAATTTGACGCAGATGTCATTGACAGTTCTACCAACAAAAGAAAAAAAAGCGTCTACCTAGTGTCTGGTTTTGCCCAGAGCTGGGGACTTACATAGGGATATTGCAGCTGCGACAAAGTGGATTAAACCGAATGCCAATTCTGGCCACATAGATGGGCCAGTGGCCAGCGCTAATAGCCAGCAAGAGCTGTTCTATTCAATAGTTCTTGTGTTGGCAGTGGGCAGTGAGACACCGTTCCGCACACATTGCCATCGACTATCAGCTTTTAATAGATAATGCGCATAGCAAGGATACTACTATCAGAGGAAGAACCTGGCTCGATCATTACTTCGGCCCGGCATCATAAAAAGACTGATTCTAAACCGATGACCCACCGAGGAAGTTCTTCTTTGCACTGTTCTACTAGTTTCGAGGATATAGTGCCCAACGCAATAGTCTTGATAGCTGCGTGCCGTTAATGAAGATTCGCTTCATGGTGGTTCGCTTAAGTATACGCCAGGCTTTCTGTACAGCATGGGTCACAAAGCTGGTAAGGCATGGAAATGTTAAGGGAATCAGAGCACGTCATCCTCTATTTCTTCCTCTGCCCTGGACGGAAATCTGACCTTGGTGCCGTTTCTGGAATTCAATCTAGGAGTTATGTATGCACTATATCACGTGGCATTTGTTATGTAGGATGCTTTTGTGACTACAAGATTTGGTACATCAGCATTGTGTTTCTCCTAACCTGACCGCTACATGATGACTACATGATGATGAGGACATAATATGAAGGTCGATTGGTAAAAGGTGCAATTTAGCGTTAAAAGCTTCTGTAGGGCATGTACTCATTGCATTGCGCCTAGAGCCGCGATTTCTTTGCATTTTGTTGATAAGTTCCATTCCCTTTTCTAACGTTGTGCAGTCGAAAAAGTTGCATTTGCAATCGTTTGGCGAGTACAATCGAAAAGTGCTCGTACGCATGTCGGATACTTGTACCTTATTCTCATACACCCGTGACTTCAAAAAAACCCAAAGAATGAAGTTTGTAGATGTCAAACGAACGGAATTTCCGGCTAATATAGATCGCTTCAACGGGACGTTAGGTGGCCCGGAATCCATCCTTCAAAATGTTCATTGCGGTGGAAGCTGTGTGTGCGGTTGGAACCACATACTTTGTACTTCCAGGTTATCAGTTTGCGGTCATAAAAACTGGTTGATCATGGTCTGCACAATAACCGTGTTACCCATGTCCAACCACATCGGCAATATTCTCGTCGGATGTTCCGGTCTCATCGAGGCGAAAAGCTAAACGTCTTAGTGTCCGACCAGTTGGCGTAGGACGTTTTAGAAACTTGGTTGCCACATTGCTACCTTGAGGAGTATAGCGTTTCATGGCTTGTTGACGTGTATTCTCCATCTGTGTACTTCAAAACTGACAGTTGCCGCCATTTGCAAAAGTTATTACATCTTCCGATAGGGTGACGCTTCTCTTCTCACTCAGTGGTCAAAAAGACGGTACGACCGACGCTATGCTTTTTGTTACTATTTCTGTCGTCTTAGCTTAAGGCTGTCATGAGAGAAACCATCACTTCAGACTTAAGCTCCACAAGGGTATTGCTATGTTCTCAGCAAATTTATGGGTCATGTGTCACGTGGAGTGCCCTGCACTCGTTGGTGGGCATCATGGAGAAATCTTTTTAGAGCAGTGGTGTTCTTCCGTGAATATTGATGGAGCTGTCAAGTATGTCAAAACCGAACCAAATTTCTTACCTAGAAGGTTGGCAGCTATATTTCGTATTGAATCGAGCATCACTACTTGTCCCTTATCGAGACTAATCTGGTCAAAACCTGGTTAAAACCACGAGAGCTATGTACATATTTCCCCTAAAACAAGATGTTATGGGATATGTTAGAAGGGTAGGTGTTCCGAGACGAACCAGTAGATGAAACCATGACTCACCATCGGCGAATACTTCTCCGAAGGCTTTGGTGTCCTAGCCAGACTGGAAATCAACCAGCCTACGCTTCATATGACTGATTGAATTCCTTACGCCCGGCCGAAACCGTATGTGTATCCACCATCTCTTTGCAGATATATTACTTGTTTGCTGTATCACGACCCTACTGTGTCAGTGGTGTGGGATAAGAATTCATTTCCCTAACTCATTGCCATAACACAATCAGGGCTGTTGCGGGGGTTTGGCTCTCCTTTACGCCTTAAACCATTCCTTACACCATCCGCGATAAACATGCACACATACGAACATATATCAATTTTTTTTTATTCCTCCTTTCCTTCCTCTTTCGTCAGCTTAACGCATTTGTGTATGACTGTGTGTCTACGTTTGTTTTGCGCTCAGAAAGGCTTTTCTACTCCTGGCATTGCATGCCTCGTTGGGTTATTGCTTATTGCCTACAGCAGGAGCTGCTGACGACGACGTTGGCGATGACGAGGATCGCGACCGGGGGTTTGATTAAAATTCAATTGGGTAATTGCAGGTTATGAGTTATGATGTTTAAATCGTCGTAAAGTACTTATTTGCGGGAAGTCCTCCATACCCGACCAACACATCCAATGTGCAGTATGTCCTGAGAGAAATTTATTTTTAAAAGCACACACATTGTGACTTGACTGGTCGTTAATAGGCCATTGGCGTGACGGTGGAAACAAAAATTCGTTCAATTGTTGTTGGATTCTTTGTTTTTTTTTAAACATTTATCAGGGATGGTGAGGGGCACATTTAGTTCAAGTGACATGACATTGATAAATCATTCATGTCTAATCGTCTGTTGAATGTGCCCCGCCCCCTTGGAGTGTGTTTGTTTTTCTTTTTTGAATCGGTTTTGGGTTTTTTATTTTTGTAACTATCACGGATTACAAGATTGAATTTGGAATTCTCCAATAGAACACCATCCATCAATTTATTTGATATGTCATCAAGTGGATTGGCAGTCATCAAAACTATTTCTTTTTGTGGTGTGTTTCTGTGTTCGAAGTTGACAGGCGTTTGAGATTAAACTCTGTCTATTCGTAGGTTTATTGGCTTATTTCGTGTCGGCAAAGTGCTGATCATTACAATTCATTAGTTCTTCTGATTGAATTGTCATTGGGTTTTATTGGAACTCACATGGGGAGTATAACAACCCTGGTTTCTACAATAATCCACATACTAAGTATGTTCGTATAGGTTATGATGGTTTCAAGAGGACTAGTTGCTGAAATATGTTAAGTTTTTCAAGCCTTTTAATGCAGTCATGCGCATAAGTATGGACTTAATAAAGAAGGAATTGTACGAGGATGACAAGGTTCTGTAGCCTTATTGGTGCATCATACTGCCACTCTAGCTGAGGAGACGTTCTTATGGTCCGGGGGTTGAACTAATTTGAATAGAGATGAAAAGTGGGAGATAAAGCTTCTTTCTTTCAGAAACGTAGACACAATGCGGTCCACGGTATACAAACACTTGAAGATAAGTAAGATTCCCAATCTCGGACTCAATTTTCGATGCTAGAAGTCACTAGTGTTTTCTTCAAGGAGCTTTCGGTCTGCACTACAGTGGAAGTCGCTTATAACGACAATGAAGGGATTGAGGAAATAAGGTCGTTATAACCATTGAGCGTTATATCTGACGGATGGGTAGCCACAAATATAATGAAACCTACCAAATGTCACGAAAGTGGACGGTTTAAGCGACTGGTCGTACAAAGCGGAATCGTTATAAGCGGTTTCCACTGTTTAATGGTGCACTGAGAACCTCTCCCACTGCTGCGCTGGAAACCATGCTCCACTCCTAATCGACATCGCCTGTCAAAAACTAGCTGCCTGCTCGGCAATCAGACTGGGAAACTCCTAACAATGGAAGGAGCAACAAAGTGGACATCCCAGTGTACTATCGATGCATCGTTATTTGTCACAGCTCACCGAGCACAACTTCAGTATGAGCCACAAAATCTTGATACCAAATAGAACTGAATTGACATAACGTGACGTCCAAACCGAGGACGAAGTCGGTGCGGGAGTAATCACAGAAGACCGCCCAAACTATTGCAGCGATTTTCAAACAGAATTTACTGCCATTCGTCAAGCAGCTGATTAACTGCCGGTTAATGCAGCATCAGCAGTGGATATTGTAATGTACATCGACAGTCAGGTATCCAGGACTACGACACCTAAGGCAGCGAAAGCCTACCACATATCTCTCAGTACAAACTCACCCCTTCGCTGGGTACTAGGAAATTGTGATACTGACGTACCCTCTAGACGAGGATTCTCTGGTTTAGATAGTATAAATGTTACTGACATCGAGGTGCCAACGTCGTATGCGTAATGCCATATGAACACCGATTATGACGCGGAGCTCGATACTCTGCCCAACCCTACATAAATCCAGATCCATTGAACTCCACATAAGAGTGGAACCATCTCCAAGGCAGTTAATACCCTCACTAGTCACTATGCTATACGAAGACATGCTCAAAGATTGGGCATTCGCTATAACGACTTCTGCAGTAGCTTTATGCACGTGCCCTACACTCACCCCGTCACCCAACAAAGCTGAATATTAAATCGCTCTACCATCTCTAAGAGAGATGAACGGCAATCTAGAACAATCTTCAAATCATTAGAGAAGGATTCCAAGGATTTGCTGACTGCTTGGCTTTGAAAAGATGAAAAGTCCTGAGGCAAGATAGGACAATGATCAGGAAGACGCAAGCAGATATTAAGTGTTATCTTGTCTAAGAGCATCACCTACCCTATCGTTAGTTTTTGCGCCGTCGGTATAAAAGTGAATCGACTTGTCTTTCAGGAACATCTCTGCCTCCTAGAAGGTTTTGTCAACGGGATTAGGGTAAAATTTCTTTCACGCCCCCGCCTCCCGTGAGCGTCTGACAAACGCCCGAGAGTACAACTGTCCTGAAAAAGCTTCTCATATGTATAACAAATTCCCCTTCAGATACGCCATTAAACGGGCCCTTCGTGTACAGAATATTACACGCACAACACGCATAGTTGTGAGAAGCTAGGCTCCGGGTCTCATTGACCTGTCGCGCCATATTTTTACTGTTTAAGGATTTTTTCTTGCACGGCAGTGTCAATAAACTGACATCTAAGCAAACGTCATCACGAACGTCATATAGTACAGCATGAAGTAAGCAACAGTCGTTTCATAGAGCATGAAGTTAGCACTAAACTTCCCCCTCTTGTTATACATAATCAAAGCCAAAGTATCCTTTCCAACCAAAACTCTAATTAAAGTACAAAAGTTCCCGACTCTCCGCTTGTATTATCCTTGTCATCCCCCATCGAATGGCTTATCAGAAGAACAAAATATCAATTTGTTGAAATAAATTAAGTAATGTCTCATCTTTAACCGGAGTGACTCTCAGATGTTTTGTCCCTCTGTCGTAACACGTAATACTTTCGGTCCACTTTTCCTCTCGCAGTGGTCGCCACAGTGAAATACAATTCCAGCTAATGGAGGTCACAGCGCCTGGGGGAGGCAAAGTATCGGATATTTTCTGCAACTTCATACCATTAGACTCGGTGTATCGTTATGTAAATTAGTTTTTCTTTTTTTTTGTTTCCCTCTTCTTGTTTTTCATAGTTTTAGCCTTTTAGATTGATGGGTTTTAAATTGAAACTAAGGCACTTAGAGATGAAATATAAACATATGCACAGTAACGACTACGTACGTTGGCTACAAGAAGGACAAAAAAAAACCCTTTTTGTGTCCTTTTTCACTTAAAACTCTTTTTTATCGATTGTTGGGGGTAATTCGCTGCAGTAAAACATTTTAATGTATTCGAACCGTTTTCGTAATTTCAGCTGTCCTGCATTTGGCTTTTATTTGAAAATAAGGACGATTAAGGGTGACGCCTGGAAGTATTTGTTGGAGATGCTGTGTCTGTCCGTGATTGTGATGGCAAAGTTCATCTCATTGGCCGGATGTATTCAAAGCACCATTTGTGTCCGAAGTGAAACCAACAGCAATCTGTGGTTAAATGTGTCACCAGATAGGTCAGACGTTTCACACAGATTATTGTTTTTGGTTTACACTTTAAGGCTTCGACACTTACCCCACGGGTGGTAATCATTATGTGCATGGGACTGTTTATGGGTGGAACTATGAATTTAGGTTCAATTAGCGTTGGCATTATTCCTCTGCCTGTTGTGAGGCAGTCAAATGTCTTAAGTTAATTTATTACTTCCTTCGGCATGGTGGAGAGAATCCTATCGAACATTGCCTGCATGGGCTCAGTCGTTCCAGGGTCAAATCCCCAATAAATCTGACAAACACCCAAGAGCACAGAAGTTCTACAAAAGCATTCATTAAACTGCAGGCCCTTTCTAGAGGAAAATTCTGAGCAATGCTATAGAATATGCTATTCCTTATCCCCTCATATTTATTTCCTGTAAAGTGGGCGTGGCTGTTGTAACTTGTAGCTAAGTTTCGTAAGTCAGATCGATCAAGTAAAGTTCCATCTTCATCATTTCTACTCTTCTCTTTAAATTTGCGATCTTGTTTGCAAATGTCACGGCCTGTGCTTCGGAAGATGTCAAAGTTTATAGGCTTTGCCAGCATTGGAAGACTCTCGTAAGACTCTCTGACGAAAATAAACGATCACCTATCTCAGTACAAACCGCGGGTGAGGTTCAGCTGGAGCATAGTCTATGATCTGTCGCCTGAAAATGTAACGAGAGTGAAGAATCTTGAAAGCCACTTCGTACTGCTCGGTTACCAAGTTATATGAGACTAAAAACCACCTCCTTAATCAGAACCTACCTATGGAAGATCGACGAATGATATTTCTTTTTTAAAGTTTAAGTATCTTCCCTTAGACTTCCGACCACTAGCTCATGAGTATGACGGTTTCTATCTTGGAGTTGGAGTCTCTGTGTACAGTGTGATTTCTAACCACTTCCGTCACCGTGTCTACTTGTAGGTTACACTGCAGATCACAATTTTGTACATACCAAGGGGCATTTATTATTCCCCGAAGGACTTTGATTTGGAATGTCTGTATAGTTCGAATATATGTTTTCTCTGTGCAGCCCCATAATCTCATGTCTCATTGACTTTGATAGACCATATCACGATATTGACTGCATTCTGTAGTTTTTCTGTTGTCTTCATCGTTCATTTACCGGGTACTAACATTACAGTGTCATCTCCAAAAGAAGCCATTATGGCATTGTTGTCCAGCGAACAGTTTGGGTCCAAGGACACTTCCTTGTGGAACACCGGCTTCAATGTTCTTTAGTTCCGAATATTCTTGTCGGTGCCTTACTCGGAAGAGTCAATCTGAAATATACGATTTCGGTATCTCGTAATGCGATCTACGTACCTTATACTAAAGGCCAAACCTTGTTAAAGGTTTAAGCAACATGTATACTTGTGACGAACAGACTTGTTTCAATGGACTTGGTCTATCGTGGAGTGTTCATTTCTAAATCCGAACTGATGATTGGGGATAAAACTTCTTTCTTTAATGATTTTGCTAAGGCTTTTCAGGAGCAAGCCATGAATCGTTAAAACAATATCGTTCAGACGATTGGCGTCGTACGTATGCTCTGGTGCTTTTCTATTTGACAGTTGGTGTTGACACATGCTTCTTACTTCTCTGAGCGTGACAAGCTTTTACCAACTAACTGTAGAAATTCAGAAGGTGTACTGGACGAGAACTGTGTAAAAACGTCTGATACATGTTCTGCGAAGATGTCAGGCTTTTGTTTCCTTTCCCCGATCCATTTATCGCCGTGGTTTCATGTTTATTAATACTCCTCTGATCCATAGTGCTCTTAGAATCTGATTCTATCACCTCTTCTCTATCGTATTCCTTCTATAGTCAACAACCGTCAGCTTTTGGTATTCCAATAATCCATTAAGAATTGTTTCCAATCTGTTATAGACGATGCACTTGCTGTGTTGTGTCAAACATAGAGCGCGGTATGCTGATGGCTCATCCTTGGATATTACTCCAAGTTTTTGTTTCTTTCATATGTCGAGAAGCAAGCTTAGATTTCTCTTAAAAACAAGTTAAATAACCGAACGCGTTCAACAACAAAAGTTGCCCGTTTTTTGAACGTCAAACGTCAAAAGTCAATCTTCTATTCTAAAAGTCAGTGACTTTATCTTGTGTTTTGACGCAGGATTCTGATGAATCCTATAATGAATTCTATTATTTTTCGTTCCCAGATAAAAATAAAACTCAATCGCAAACGTCAACAAAAATTGACATACGTTGATTTGACAGATTTCATAAATCAGTTGAAAGAACTTTCATGGACGAGTAGTGTCAACATGGGCGAAATTTCTTGCTCATAGCATACTTTTGTACAAATGTTCTCCATAGTCGTACAGGATTTCGTTAAAATTCGTTAAAATTCGCCGTTTAGCAAGCAGACCTAACGTTGATAACATCAGCTGATTGCCTACGTTAGCCATGATGGCTCTCCTCTTAGGCATGAATCTAATCCATTTCTTTGACGTTCATTGAATGAAAGCAAAGCACTCGATTTTCACATGTTAAATCCATAACCTCCCACTCATTGAAATTCTGTCAGACGTCTGACATCTCCTGCGCATATTCATTGCGATTTTTTATTAATCTTTCCGCACGAGACGTCTGATCAAATGATATCCAGCTGACCAATGTCTACTGATTATGGTTTCAAAGTTAAAAAAAAACCTGCCTTCGTCTCGTCAATAAATCTAGGCGTCTGTCTATTCAGTTTCACTGTTTACACTGATCGTTAATTACTCTTGGCTTTGTGTACAAATCCTTTTCATTTGAACTTGTACAAACAAAACCATTTACACCTCTAATGTCTGTTGTGCCAAACTAAATAAATAAATCGAAGCCAAAGATTTGTTGCCACAACTTGATAGAAAACACTTTTATTACTTGCTGTCACAGTTCATTTGCTGACTAATTGGCTAATTTTTTTTTTGCATTGAATGCCTCACCTCCGCAAGTACATTTTTCTAATACACAATAGCAACCTTTGCCAAAAAAACAAAACAAAAATATCTACACATTCAATGACACTTGCCGCTCGAGGAGGAAGCGATTCCACCTTCAATCTGACTTTAACTATTCTCAAGTTCAAGATCAGGAATTTTACAATTGAATTGCAGCAAATTATCCCTGTGCGCCCAATCTAATTGTGCAGCAATCTGTGCATGCTTCTATTTTCGAAAACTATACAACAACAAAGGAAATGGAAACATTTCATTAGGTTCTAGCGTGTGGGATGTATATTTAGACTTTCCTCGAAGGCAACATGTGTGTTTCGAAAGTGTATTCGTAATGCTTTCGGTTTACGCAAAGCCGATGGTTTGGCTGCTCATCATAATTTATATTTATCTATTTTTAATTAAGTTAAAAACGTTTTTGTACGAACGGGCTGAGTGGTCTTTGATCAATGGAATTTCGCTTACGTATGAGATTGACATAAAATCGAGAGGATTTGTTTCGAAAACGACTGTCAATTTAAAATTAATTGCGCTTTTCTGACCTCGTTTTGGATGGCGTTCAGATGCTGAGTACTTCTAATTCTGGGTCAGGTGATGACGTGTGGTTTTTTGATATATTTTTACAACCTGTTACGTGATTTATTGGAGAGGGAATATGACTATTTTGACAGCGGTCTTGCTTTGAAAGATTTCATTTTCATTCTGTGACAGATGTGACATAAACACTCTGTCACTGACATCTGTGTTCTGTACTTCAAACCTTTCACGCATGATATGATTTGTATGCTATGTCTCATCCAAAAGTAAATCCCCGACTTGGGGAAATCCACCTAAATCTTCAGTAAATCCTGAGGATTTCCTATACGATTTGACGTCTATAAACCCGAGATTTGTATTTCATCCTCACCCGATACAAAATGAACAAACATTCCTGTCATGTGCTGATGGATGAATGGAAACATCAAGTGAATTCAAAATACATTGAGTAACTCAGTTTCATTTAATTTTTAATTAGAATTTTGGCAATTTTAGATTTTAGTCAACAGTAGCCAGCTGTCGGCTGTGAGGATCTTTTTGACAGCAAACGTCAATTTAAATGCTAAGTCCCGGTGAAGGCATCTCTAAATCTCATTTTGCTAAATCCCGGACTTTGTGTAGACATAGCCTTGTGGTCAAAATACCTGAAGACATAGTTTGTTGCAACATTTCCAACAGCAACTGTCAATTCTATACAAATGAGTACAAGTCAGTACTTCGGTTAGGGATTCGGCTTTGCGTAGCTTCTAGATGGAGGTATGGATGTTGGATAAAGTCGTTTTACCATGTGGATAATCTGGTTGAACTTCATAGCAATAAAGATGACTTGTTAGGGGGGAAAGCTCGCTCATTTAATGTCACTCGATGTGTCAAACCCGAAACACCAGTTTAGCTTACGAAGTTCTTTCTAAAATGTATAAGTCAAACGTCAACGTATCTTTCCGTGTTTCAGACTATTATTCTATGCCGAGTTAAAGAGGAATAGGGACACGGACTTTGTCACATCAAAGGGCGATCTAGATTGTTGTTCGTTTCTTGACCAAATGACTGACTGACAAGGCCTAGGGACGGTCAAAGAATTGGCATATCTGAGGGTCTCACCGAACATGTTCGAATCTTAGAGATTCTTCCGGAAAAGGGGACATGGTTCTCCCTACATGGAAACAATAACTAACGCGAAGCACGATAAAATAGACCAATCTTGGGTACCAAGTGTCATGTTACTGTCTCATTGGTAGGTATGCGAAGAGGCCTTAATTATTTCTAGATGAGGATAAAAGAGGGCAGCTGCAGAGGAGGTGAAATGGTGAGTCTTCCTCTTCCTCATTGATTGAGTAAAAATAGAAGTCGTTGGTCGGAATTCCAAGGTTTATGGCATGCCTTCCTAAGACACAGTGAGTAGTCAGCAATCCGACTAGAGTACCTATGCGTGGTCTGCTAATGAGTAGCTACTTCTATGTACTGCGTCTGTTCAACTGTATCTTGCTGTTTCAACGGATAGATGAACCCTTTGACAGTCGAGAGCTCCTTTTTTAGGGGATTCCTGTCTAGTTCGTCTGCGTTATAAATTGTTTCGACGTTTGATATCTCATTCTGATTTTACGTTGGTGATTCGAGTGCTTTGACAGCTGCTTGACTGTCGTTGTAACTGACGATGACCGCACTCGATACCGATCTCATTAACAGCCAGTCAGGGGCTTCACGAATACCCATAACCTCCGAGATTGAAAACAGTGCCCGATTCTGTCGGCTGGGAATACGAACGTGGTATTGAATGTTGTAGACCGTGCTTTCTATTTCTATGAACGCAGATTTGAGAATGGTGGCGTGCTCTGTCTCGTTGGTGCACCAAAGCGCTGGCTCCCTCAGTCGCAATGCCTCAATCATTGCAATCATGTGACACAACGTGAGCATGAGTCTTCTTTTACAAGACGGCTGCTAGGAATAATCCGTTTCAGGATTGATCAGGACTCTCAGATTTATAGTGTTTCGCACCGATTCTTTGTTTCCATATTGAAGCACCGGGTCTGCTGCTATGGTTCCAACATTTGCATTCTCCCAATACCCGGTAATATAGAGGAAATTATCACCTACGTAGGTAGAACTATGTTCGCATCATGGGTATGCTTAGTCCTTACTGCTCCATCCACCCATTTACCCGGCGGCATAGGGAGTTTTACTATAGCTCCCAACACTAGTGGTCGGTGTGAACCTAACAGTCATTTGGTTGCAAGACTGATTTAGGATTGAAGGTGCATTTACTTCAATTTCATTTGAGTAAATGATATACTTTCCTCAGGAAAAGAACAATGATAGAGCAAATCGAATCAGACAAGCAACTTTCCAGTATCCTGTGCATATACTGACTGCGACTTCATTGTCTCCCTGTCAGTCAATGTGGATGAAATACTTAAAACTTCCTAACCAAACCATCTCATTCTCAAATTCAATGGACTACAATTCATCCCACTGAAACCCTAGGAAACAAAAGAAACTTATTTCTCAGAACCCCTGGAGACAAATGCCCATCATATTTCAGCCTACCCAGACCCCCACGCACACACGCTCTCCAGGGCACCCCAATTTCGTATAATCTGCCGAATTTCGGCTAAAATTGATTGCTGCCGCAATGTGATTAATGGTCTGTCACTGGGCGTAAGCTCTCCAACCTCCATCACCCCCTCCTTATCGCTACAAAATGCCAGCTAATTGTTGTCTATTAATTTTAATGACAAAAAAAAACACAACAACATGTTCAATGCATTAACACCAGTTCAACATAACAACCACCTCCACCGAATAACTCAATTGTCACAGAAAAACAGCAACACCGCGACGGTAGTATAAACTATTTATTAAGTCCTCGTACTCGGTATCTAATTAACTATGAGGCACATCCGTTCCCACATCACCTTGTGTGCATCCTGTCGTCGGTGTTTTTTTTTGTTGCTGCTAATACCGCTAATGGGCCTCCTCAAACCCACTCGAAGATATAAACTGTGACAGCGTGCCGGGACTAGCCTATATTCCCACAGCTGATTCGAGGTATGTACATCGCCGCCCCCCCTTTCGGCAGAGCACACGAACTACGAAAACTCACCGCTAATCAGTATGTGTTCGCACTTGTTCCTGCCAAAAGCACGAACGTTGTCGATTCGATTTTCGAATTTTCGTGTGTCGCGTTGCATTCGGTGACCGAATTGCATTCGGTGCTTTGACGTTTACAACTGTCTAACGAAAACGTCAGAAAAATTTTGAAAAAAACCCCAAAAATAATTTTATACATCCTTCGTCGTAAATTGTGAAATTAATTTATTAATTTTCGAAAATTCATTGTAAGTGTTGGCAATGGTCTGGTGTCGCGGTATTAAATGTTTACAGTCCATGAAATGGCTTGTCAGTCGGAACGGAACGGATGTTACAAAATTCTGTTTTAAATATTTTATCTGAGAAACTTTAGGAAAATTAGTTTGGAGAATAGATTCACATGGAATTGGTGCAGAGAAGGTGCTCTGGTTGAGGACGGGAGGAACGGGGGTTTTGAGTGTACTTTTCGAATAAATTTGAAATTGTGGTTTTTCAGTGAAATTCTGTTGACAGTTTGTGTGCGGTGCGGCGCGTCTGACGGGAGTAAAACTCAGTTATTGGTTGTGAATTCGTGACTGTCATCACGGTTATGTGAGTGCGGTTTTATGAGCTGTACTTGGACGGCTCTTTTTCATTTTAATTGAATTGATTGGAGTCGATGGCGGGAAATTAGTTGTTTTTTTCGATTTACCATGGATGAGTGGATTGATTGAATTGTTGTCTTTTAGTTAATCGTCCTGCGGGCCAACATGAAACATGAGTCAATAGCGATTTATACGCTGACTGTAATGATGACATGTTTTTACCCGTTCTTTCATCATATAAGCCTTGGGCTGTCTGACATTTGTCTTGTTGCGAGAACTTTTTCTAGCTCAAAAGTAGGCTGTTTGATGGCTTTGTGTGTAAAGAAAGACCTCAGACAAGACTTTGAATTGCGGGAAGAACAGCCCTATTTAGTGGTAAGATGCCGCTGGTTGTCATACATTACCGCTATTTGTGGCTGGTAAAGTGTCACTTTTCCCTTCATATTTCTGTCAAACTGAGATACAATTTGGCTAATACTGCCGTTTGCATCTCGACCTCATTTGAAGGACTAGGTACATGGTCAAGTACAGATTCAACGTAAGAGCGGATCAGTTCCGATCGATCTCTGACGGGTTTTCTGATACAGTTGCTCATTTTCTATTCGCTGGGACCATAGTTGTGACCTTTCTCAGCCTGCTGTCCGGCAATGTTGGGTCGAACGGAGTGTGTAATAGTCATGGGTTTTGAGGGAGGGTTTCAATATACACTTGTTCTACGCAAATCGTCTGATATTTTGTTACATAGTTTCTCTCAGTCAATGGTGGCTGAAGTGTATAGTTCACCAAGAATAGTGCGGGTGTGAGTATACGAACCTGTGGTACCTCGTATTTCTCGGATTTGTCTCTTTCGTAGACATAGCTGTTGATGAACATTAGGAGCAAGGTGTTCATCCAATTCCATGGAAATGCAAGCCACCATATCAATGGGGCCACAGACTGGTCTTTTGTGATTCCCTCCAAAGTTAAAGCTCTCTCGTGATACCTGAGTTCGTGATGAATCCAAGTAGATCTTTGAGTGAGCTAGCAGATATATCTTCTGCTTCAAGGTAGTGAGGTGACGATGACGTGTTCTGATTAGACAGTTCCAGTGAGAGAAAATATTCTCTGATATGGCTATCATGTTGGGTGTTCCCGACCGGGTTATGTACTCCAGGTTCAAAAACAAAATTCAGAATGCACCCTTTGAAGAAAGAGTACGTCGCCTACTAACACCTTGGAAATGTACGTGCTCTCATTAGAGTTCTCCTCGCATGGGATTCCTTTAGGAGTTATACACTCTCAATACGCCTTGGCGGAAGACACATATCATACAGCAGTCTCTCTATTCAAGTTTCCTTTAAGAGTCTGAGGATGAGAATTGGCTCCAGTGGCTATATTTCCTCATCTTTCGTACTTGGCCCAATATTTCAGTCACTGAACTCATCGCAGAATCTGCAGAGACCATGATATACCTAATTTCATTAGGTGCTCCTTGTGATACATTTTTGAAATATTCTCTGGTTGTTATGCCGTTAAAAGTTTCTTGGCTTGCCTTATGCCCTGAGCGTTATTCCAGGTTATTGTTTTGTTTTCTGAAAGCTTCAGAACCTAGTAAGATTACAGATAGTCCTTTTCCACATGGCAAGGTATCCAACAGAGGTTTACTTTGTTTCTCGTACCCAGTTTTGGAGGCATTCCCACACGAGTTTAGACATCAGTCAAGTGCTTGACGATTTGACATTATAGCTAGTTTCTATCAAGATTGACTTGGACACAGCTATTTATGGCACAAATTTCAGCCTGATGACCAAACTTTTGTCCATAGGTTCAGAGTATTTAATCCTAGACCCGGATAGTCCTAGACCCATCTCTGTACCACTTTGCTGCGTGATTTCTCAGTTTGTAGATTGTCGACTTATTGCTCCAATTACTGCTGAGCTTGGTAACATAGTTTTGAAGTTGTCTCCCTCTTTCTTCTTTGGTCATTTTTAGAACTGTTCTACTTGCACATTCCTCAACCACAACCACAGTACTCCAGTTGGGAAAGTTCTCATGGCCCCCTGTAACACAGAGGCATCCTGGTCTTTACACCTTGTTGAGTGACTCCTTCGTGGTAGCCAGGTTGGTTCTTTTTGTCAATGAAATTGCTCCGTATGTGATCATTAGTCCCATATCCCATGATTTGTACGCTAGGCTTTGACAGATCATTAGAGCTCGCATTATTTTCCTGGTTATGTCCTCACTGTCCAGCTGTCTCGGTGTCAGTTTTGTACAAGACAGCTTTATAGTCGTTCAAGTTTCCTCTTCCTGGTGAAGGGTGGTACTGTAGTTTGGATTTAGGCTTAGCTCAGCTGTCAAACACCATTCAGCGTATCAATGACAGTCGATACCATGGTTCGTCAAAGTCGCTTGTAGCCCATCAGCATTAAAGGAGATAGAACTCCTCTCTGTAGGGATCCTCCTCCTCTGTTGACCTTGAATGTTCTTTCTGACATATGAGTCTGTATTGTGGTCACAAGTTCATACAACCAGTTGGAGTCTGTGTTGTTTCCCCCCTTTTCTGTCAAAGGTTAGTGGAGTCAAGATTGTTTTTGTTATACAACGTCTGATGGATTTCTAAGGATCATTCTTCGGCGAATCTCCAACCACCCAGTGGGCTACTATTGCCATTCCTTTGATGAGAAAACTGAAAACAGATGAACTTAGATTTTTACAGAATTTTATAACACCTGTCAGCCAAGGTAAGCCAAGAGAAATTGAACAATCTATCACCTGTTTGTGCTTCATGATTGACGCCGACAGTTCCAAGTGTCCAATTCTTTCAATTCCTCGTACAACTTCCGCTCAGTATATTCGATAAATCATCAAAGTCCTCAGCGGTTGCTGCTCTCTCGTGTTTGCAAAAAGTTTCCGAGAATAATTTAATAGTTATCGAAGTGTTTCTTCTTTTTTTGTTTGTCCTGATGGAGTTGGTTTAAGGATATTCACCGATATAGTGTTGTGTAACGAAAGCACCTGTTAAGGATGTTTAATTTATTGCTGATGTAACAAATCATCAATAACACATGCTTGACACTACATCTGCTAATCGAATGATTAATTATGTTTGGGATAGATGGGAGAGTGTATCCTGTTATATACGAAATATCCTCTCTGCCAGGATATGGGGAAATTTAAGTACAATTTATAACCAACGATAGTGTGAAATTTTTATGGCGCACTATCCTTTCTCGTTACCCTTGGCGTAGAGTAGGAAAAAATGTCATCAAAAGATTCGATTTCCTTCAGCTCTGGAACGTGGCATTTATGGTATTGCAGTTTTATGATGCAATCTCCGTCTGTTGATGCACTTGTAACCAGATATCCCATGTGGAAACCATTAAAGATTGACTGAACCATTAAACTCTGACTGAAATGATAGACATTTGGAGTGAAGTAGGGTCGTGTGGGGCTGGATGAGGAGTAAATTGAATGCATTTCATTGTGTAGTGTCCTCCCTGTTGTCGGAGGCGTATATTGGTCCATTCTTACGAATGATATTACACGCAAGACCAGCACGACCACGCAGCTTCTGATGCTCTGTGATGAAAGGTGGTCCAAAAGCCTAAGAATTAACAAACCCCATCAATCAGAACACTGTCTTGTTTAGTTTAAGGACTTGGGTCACAGCCAGCAAGTCTCTCTAGTTAGCCCGGTTTCTGACTTATGCGCATCAAGAGAGGTCTTCCTCTACTGCGTTGTCCTTTCGATTTGGATTCGAAGACTCTCCGGGCCGGAGCGTTTATGTCCCTTCGTTCTACAGTACATGTAGTCCTCGTAGGCGATGTCCCTGTACAGCTCGTAGAGTTTGGTGTCAATCAACCTTCAACGCAAACGAGAACAAAGATCATACCGAGAATTTTGCATTCAAAACAAGCAAGAATAGCTTCATCTGTCTTCATGCTTCTGAACCTTAAAGCAGAACTGGGATGATGAGGGCCTTATATAGAGTTTGCTTGGTGTTTTCTAACAAGGTTCTGGTACTCCATTGCTTTCTTAGGCCAAAGAAACAGCGATTGGCAAGAGTAACTCTTCGTTTGATCTCTGAAGTTATGTTGATGTCAGAGTTTATAGCGGAACCGAGGCAGACGAAGTCCCTAAAGTTTATTGTGACATCCTGTCCGATTCCTTGATGTCCCTTCTTGTTGACAGTATATTCTTACCACAACATCAGTGACAGCTCGCTGCGTTCTGGCGATGATATCAATGTCATCAGCCTATGCAAGTAATTGGACAGACTTAAGGAAAATTGCCCCTCTCGGGGTGGCTTGTGAGTTTCACACATGACAACGCCAAGTTTGAATCGTTTTTTGACATCAAAGGTTTCAATAAGATTGTTTCCGACTTTTATGGAGCAGCGAGCATTTTCTATCGTCATCCGGCACGGCTCTGTATAGCTCGTTTCTATCCTGTCATATGCGGGCTTAAAATCAATAAAAAGCATCTACCGTTGTGTACTCCTTGGTAGCGTCATCTTTTTCTTCTATGGGAGCGTGGAAGAAGGCTAATGCCTCTATAGTTGGTGCAGTTTAGAAGATCTCCTTTTTTGGTGGATCAGACAAACTATGCATTCATTATGCATACTTTCCTCCAACCAGATCTTGGAAATGAGTTGGTTTAGGCTCTCTACCAAGTCATACCCGGCTGACTTAGACAATTCAGCCTCCAGTTACCTCTTATTAGCCCATTTTCTAATCCTCGCCTTCTATCAAGGAGAAAGTTTCTCCTCTTAGAGACTTCCTGCGGTGCTGACTGAAATGTTATTTTATTCCATCAGTGTCTGTGGGCTGAATGCCTACACATCTCCGCTACTTCTTCGAAACTCCTATTCAATTTCAAAACACCCAACAGCCCAACTTTTATCAAGTAACTAATCTCACCCGGGATTGCCACCCAAATCTACTACAAACAAAATATCGTAACGCATTATCTAAAATATCCAACAACACAAAACATTTACTTGTTAAGTCCCCCGGCCTGTCATCTAAATCACAAAGGATAAACCAAAAGACATGGTAAACTCTAAAATATCTGCAAATTCCAATTCCCTTACAGCAGGCAATTTGTCTGTGCCTCATACTGCCGCTTTCCCACACTCTGACCTCTCGGTATTGGACGCCTTAAGCATACGAAAAGAACTCATCCATGTGAAACGAGAAATGAATTAAAAAACAAAAAACTCAAGAACAACGCTCCTTCAAGCCATGAAGTATGATTTGTTAGGCTCCTTCCTTTCGCCCAGTAACCTAATCATGTTGGAAAACTTATTCGGCATGACATTGTACATTTTTCAATTGGATATGAGTTGAGGACTGTAATTGGAAAAGAAAGAAAGAAAATTCGCGTGTTTTGCATGCATACTCTGTTGTAGGACATCCAAGGACTCTCGCCACAGCACTATATCTTGAACGACAAGCCATTGAAATACCGCTATTGAAAATTCTAAAAAGCATTTCACTCCTTTGTACACGTTCATGTCTCATTCAATAACTTGAAAGAATTTTTTTTTCTCCTCAAAACGCAAATGCAAAAGTAAAACGAAGAATTGTAACTGATGACGACTTTGTGAAACTTTTTAAGGACGAATGTAGTTTTATTTGTGTCTCTTTAAAAGTTTGCTTTATGGTCGCACTGTCTTCATTTGAAAATCACTGTTTTCGAATCGTAAATAAGGTCGGAAATGGGTGTTTTGAAAGTTTGTGTGATATTTTGAAAAATGCACTTTCGGCGGGGGCACACTATTCAACTATAAATCACATGGAAATGAGCAGAAAATAAACATAATCCCAGCGGGACACATGCATGGTCTTTAAATATTTACAAAAACTGTGGTTTCCATTACAGTGTGGTGCAGACGGCCCACGGTATGTGGGTCGTTAATGCTTTTACACCGTTTTGGGGGAACGTTTTGTTTCAAAGGGGGGCCATTTATTTGTTTGATTTATGGCTTTTCTAGGAGGTATTTTGTAATCGAAGAAACCTTTGTTCGTTGACCTTCTTTCGCGCAGGCAGAAAGAAAGGGAGAAAAAAAACTTCTGATCTTGAAAAGTCCTTTAAGCATTTCATTCGGCCACGTTTTTTGAGGAACATTTTGTTTTGAATTTAAATAACTCCACCAGGGGTAATAAAATTATTCAAAATTAATCCGAGCGGTGTAGCTGTCTATAAGGGTGCCATTCAGGGCGATAAACAAGGACAATTAAAAGTTGGCCAAGTTATGGTGAACGTGCCATTTGTAGGCGGTTTTTCTTTTAATTCATGAGGGAGACTTGTTTATGAACAGGAGTACTAGATTGGTGATGATTTTAAACTCGGAATGGACCTTTCGGTGATGATGTCTAATTTTAGTTATGGTTTTAGCCAACTAATTTCAATTGGAGACTTGTGAAGTTTTATGGCTTAGAAGTGGAAAGATGAAGAGATGAGGATGAAGATGGAATGATGCCACTTCAACCTTTCGGTATCGCATGGGCTTAGCATTAAGCATGATTTTATTTACCTTACTAGGGAGTACATTAGTACGAGCAATAATGACGTACAAAACACGGGGTCCGCGTCTTTCTACATATATGGATCAAAAACAGAATCAGGGTTCTCATGCAAATACCTCCTTTCACCTTCTTAGTCGCTGTGGCATCCTCATGGCGATCAAGGAGGCCCTGCCACGACTAAAGCATCATGTGTACCCTAAATTGCCGCCTGTCTCGTACCAAGATGACTGACACCTCATTTTGGTCCCGGGACACTGTGACATTTCAGGGAATTGTATGGCCGCCAACAACCTACAGTTAATCTGCTACTTATGCTCAACCAGTCTTCGATGGACAAATGGCACTACGTGCCTCATCTCCCAAGCTGCATTAGATAAAAACGGACGCTCATCACTGCATAATTAGTGGACATTGCACTAGGCTGGCCCTCCTCGCTAAAGACTTGTATAGAAACTTCATGGACGAGGAAAAAGAAGGAACCTTTCCATACCTTCTTTGTACGTACTTAGCTCTCTCCTCTCCTTTGAAAACCTAGGTAAAGTGCAAAGATAAATAGCCTTTAGCGGATAAAAATAAGCTCTCGCAGGTTCCAAGGGTTGTTTCCAGAACAATTTCTTACCTCTATGTGGTATCACAATGGACCTTAACTGGTCTAAGTGAGGTCGCTGGTGGGGTGTGCTAGGGTAACCTAACTTGGCTTAAGGTGACGTAATGAGATCAACGTGGATGCTTTTTATTCGCCCAAGCAGCATCACACTGTTTGTCATTTGTTTTTTGGTTTATAAATCTGTCCCTAGGAGACTTAAAGAGATGTCCTTGAAGCTTGAAAAATGTATGCTCACAAGAATTGAAGACGCCGCCTCCGTTCTAATATGCGATAGATCCCCAAAAATTTGTGCCTGCTTTTTTGCCAATGTAACCTTTTTTGGAAGGGATTCATGCTGCAGCCTAGTTATGGATCATAGGTTTCAACTTAACCTGTTTAAAATAATTTTCGGTATTCAGTTGACTGAGTTACCAGCGGTCGAACAGGTTCACTCTTCATGAGCACAGTAGGCTTGCGCATTTAAGTTCAGTTAATAGAGTGCTCAGTTCATTTCAAAGCTTTTGGCAGAACCAGTTCGTTCTTCTAGTTCATTTAGTTCACTTTAGTTTAATTCGGACTTGTGCGGTTCATATAGATACACATAATGTTCTCGTACTGCTGAATTATGGGTAAACAAAAGTAATCCTTATAAGACCGCAAGATATAAATACACTAAGCAACTAGTTCACTAGTTCACTTGTACGGGCTCTTTTTCGAACTAGTTCATTCGTGAACTAGACAAGCCTATTCCACACCGAGCCGTAAATTTTTGAAACCTCATGCTACAGTGGATAAATTCGAGTCAACATATTCACTTTTGCATGTTCCTGTGCCAGTGAGACAACAACAAAATCAGCCAAATCAGTGGAGTTCACACCGTTCACAGGAATAGGGAATCTCGCAGTCCAAATTGTGGCGCTATTTGAGTAAAGATCTTGGCCTACACCTTTACAAGATGAATTGAACTCAAGAACTGAAGCCTCTCGAAGCGTTCTTCGGAATTTCATCGGAAAATCTGGACAGCAGCAAACCCACGTATGTTTCAAGAGACTTCGTTGCATCCGCAAAATGTGACCGTGCGGTGTGGACCGAGGATGTGATTGGAACGTATTTTGTAAATGAAGTTCCCAATAGTGGCATGTTGTAGGACTATTTTTGACCAGAATTGGATGGAGTTAACATCAGGGATATGTGGTTTCAACGAAATGGTTCCACATGCCACAGAGTTGGTCAATCAATGGATCTAATGCAGGGGAAGTTCAGTGGTCCGATCGAATGGCCATTGGATTTCTTTTCATGCGACTACGTGAAGTCGATGGTTTATCCCAACAAGCTACAAACTTTAGAGGAACAACATCAAACGCGATGTAGCTAATGTTCCGCCCGACATGTGTGGGAAGAATGGTGGAGAATTGGCTCCAAAAATTGGTCACAACAATGGGGCTCGCAAATGCTACATATATGAATCGAATTTCATACTTAAATTTAACATGTGTACTACACCTGGAATACATTTCAACACGATCCTTCAATTATTCTGTGTTTTATTTGAATTCAAAATTGTTATGTCCTTATTGAGATACTGTATATGTAGTCCTCATAAGGCATCTTTGGTGCCTCTTCTGTCTCTTATCTCTTTTTCTTATCATCTAGTAGTGTATTATATAGATCGACTGTTTTCTCACATCCTTACCAACAAGGACATTTGAAAAATATTCAAAACCATTAATCTAGCTTGCACAAACAATCTGCGGAACGTCATAATAAAAACAGATTTTATTGTTTCTCTCACAATTCATTGCGCACGAAAGGCGGAAATATCCTTATTCATTGCAGCTAGGAACTAGTCTGACTGTCTGGCACTATTTGTGGCGGAAAATAAATAAATCTGCCGCCATATACATATATTAATGGAAACGACCTTACTGTTGACATATGCAGCCGTTTGTCGTTGATATTCTTTTGTAAATCATTAAATTTGCAACTCCTCATCACGACAATTGTTTGCGACCCTTTTTCGATGGCGGCTGTCTCTTCTCTCCTCCAGTTTAACAAAAGGATAAAAGATACGAGTGTGTGTGTTCATATTGTGTGGAAAAAATCCTTTTGTTCATCAAGCTCATACGCTACTATGTCCTTAGTTACTTTAATGAAGTATTGTTGACCGTATACGTAACAATTTACCTTTGTGCGTCAATAAATGTGTTCGCTGTCAAAAAGAAAAATAAATGAAAATTATATACATAAAATTTTTGACACATGTCACAGGGATAAAAATTCTGTCATAAGTGTAATCTATAGATCCCCATGGTGGAGGCGGTTTACACGCAAGGAAAGGTGGAAAATTGCCCCTTGTTTCTGTGCAGGACTAGTGAGTCTATTGTAACAGGTCCTACAAAGAAAAAAAAAAAAGACAAAAAACACTTGTGTCCGTTTGAAGTGTTTTCTGTCTATTTTTCACTGACACACGACACACGAGAGACTATGGGTGTCAGTTAGTTGACAGTTTGATAAGATCCTTGAGCATGAACTTGGCACCATTTGTTCTGTTTGAATGTAGCCACTCTCCTGTAACGTGTGTCGATTTGTTTGATATCATGTCAGTGAATAGCGTTTGTATTTTGCGAAACTTTCTCGAAAGGACGAAAGGAGGTAATGCATAGTAAATTGAAAGTAAACATGCCACTGTTGTTCTTTTCAAGTAAACTAAATTGTTTTGCATGCGTTAAGGGTATGGAAATGTGTGCTGACTGTCTTGGGGATAGATACAATGCCTGTTGAAACAGATAACAGAGTCAAGCCGTTTTTTACTATTTCGTTGATTGAAAACAGTCCAATTATTCAGAAGCCGTGCAGTGCTTTGACACTGTCCCTTTTTAAGTCGATGTTTGATTCCGAACCACCCACGTCTGTCTATCATTTTCGAAGAACTCTGAGCGAAGAAAGCTGTCATTTTGATGAACATGTAGATAGATCTGAGTGTTTTAAGAAATCAGCAGGCAGTTGTGTTGCAATTTTGTGGACAGGACAGATTGCAGCTGCAAGGACTACCTTTAGGGGACAGTCTCGAAAGTCAATCGATCAATTTATCAATTCATTATGTCAACCGAAATGTCGAAATTTCGATCTAAGTTTTGGTGTTAGTTTTCGAAGAATAGGCACTCAAACTGTTTTTTTGTCTATCTGTCTGTCTTCATATCTTGGGGGCTTCAGTTCTGTCATTGTGAATTCATACACAGACTGCAACTGGTCCGTTAGAGTATATACTACCAGAAAGCAATATCCAGTATTAGCTCTTTCACTGGTATTTTTCCAACTTTCGGGGCTTACAGCAGGACAATGACAATTACAAATGAAATGGTCCCGAGTATCGTCGCTCTCTCCACAAGCGTCGCAGACATAGGTGTCTCTCAAGTGTATCACAGTCTTCTACAGTCTTTTCTGCTAAGAGGCAGCAAGAATACCGCTGATTCCTTACAGATGTAACACACAATTGTGTGTCCTGACCGATGATGCAGGAAGATCTAAGGCAGGTTAAGGTCCTACAAAATCAATCTCTGAGTAGGATATTTCATTTCCTGGGACCCAATCTAGTGTCAAAGAGTTAAGTCTTGCAATCGAAATAAAGTTCCTGCATTCTCCTACTATTTTGGAACGGATTGCAGGGTCGAGTAAAGCTTTAAGCGCAGCCTGACTGTGAGTAGAGAAGCAAATACTCCGACCACTCCACCTATTCTTATAAATATAGTCGGTAGCCATTAGGAGGCATGCCTGCCTAACGCGTAGTCTAGTGTTAACGGTCACCACGAAGACTAGTTTTGGAGCCATTCGATTCGACTACAGACGAATTCAGACTAAGTGTCTGACTGAAACCAAATGCCGAACGGAAAGTCGACTCGTATCAATGCTTCAGACGGGATATGCATGGAACTAGGGTCTTAGAATAAATGTCGAAGCTCCAGTGCGCATAATACCAAAAGCTTAGGACGGTAGATTGATAGCACAGGCCATAATAAATCTATCAAAGGGAGGTCATCTATAGCAGAACCCTTCGTACTAGGGAAAGCTCCCGTCCAGCCGAGACATACATCCTCAGTGCAGACCTACGTACGTAAATCTCGACTACACTCTTTAAGCTTTCAGCAGAGAGGAGGTCAGACTCTTAGGTCTGAAACTCTTAGCGAGTTATCTCTTTTAATTTTTGGTACAAAAGTTACTCTAACCGAAGCCAGCACGAACTTCCGGCAGAGTTAGCAAGAAAGGCCTCTGAACAGGACCTGACAATGGTCGATCCCTGTATTCTACCGCTTTTATGTCATGCTAAATCCAATATAAAGCAAGCCTTCGCGAGACAAGCTAGTGAAAACTCTGATACGATACGATAGTCCCAAAACTAAACAGATCCTGGCACTTATTATTGGACACAACCTCATGGCGGCCTACCGTAGTCGAATGTCAATAGAAACTGAAACTGTGGCGACAAGGACGCAGTAGAGAGAGCATCGCACTTCTTATGCAAATGTTAAAGCTAAGAAAACGGTCCTCGTTGAATACCACTTCGAAGACCTGGGTGACATGCTGAAATTTATAACAACCTCCGTGTGGCTCAAGGAAGCCGTTTAGCTAATCCAAAGCTAGAGACCAGACCAACTCTTGTCTTTGTTTTCAGACTACCCCACGACAGGGGTTCACAATGGTTCCATTAGTGATCCTAATGCTGGTTCCATAGGCGGCCTCTCTCTCTCATTTCGGATCTGACCAGTTCCAAGCTCGGTTTATGCATTCTTCTTTGCCTATTTTTTGGAAAACGACCATCAATCAAAGTGGTTTCCGCATGGAAGTTTCCGTATGCCGGTCACATGGGAGGACTAAATTTAACGGTTTATTATTAGAGTGGCGTTTGCGTGCCTTGACAATTACCAGACACACACTCCAATTATAAATGCAAACCTACTTCCACAAAAAGTCAATTAACAATTGCCTAATCACAACTTTTAATTACCTCTACATGTCCCACACATCCCGAGACAGTAATAGTATAGTAATAGCCTCTCCTGCCACGTCCTGTCCGTACACACATGTGCAGAGTCCTGCACTGCTGTTTGGTGGTAGAACGTAATAAAGTCATTAGAAAGAATAAAAAATTATCATAATTCGTCGACAGGGGCTTAGGCTGGTTATAAATTCCCATAAAAACGTTTTTGTAGCTGACGCTTACCATTGGCCCAACACAGGAAGCCACAGGACTTCCGTTCATAGTGCGAATGTGTTCCCTCGGCTTCGCAGTTATTTTTTGCTTCAGCACAACTGTGTGCCACACCCCAGTGATGTTTGCTAGCCATGCGTCTCTATCGTTTGCGCAATCAAAACAAAAACAGAATAAACACTGGTCGGTTGGTGGGGGGTTTTGGAAGGATGCGGACAGGAAGCAAGTCCTGTTTCATTGTCATAAAATGGAATTACCATGTAATATTCTATTTTTATTTTAAAATGTAAAAAAAAAAAACAGTTTTATTGGTTGAAAATGGGTGGCAGGGGGATGGGTTAAAATGACGTTAAAAATTATAGGACTTTGAATAGGATTCTCGTTCCCTTTTTATGGTGGGCTTATCTGGACATGTATACAGTTTATCTGTACACGCAGTGGGCGTCATTAATCGTCCTTCGTAGGTAGATTTTACGAGTGTTTGTCATAAATAGTTACGGCTGACAGTTTTTAATCAGAATTTCGAAATCGATATTCGAAGCTTTATGTGAAACGTTGTGCATTTTATGACTGCAGGAATCCGAACACGGTTTCAGTTGAAAAATGGGTAATCCAGAATTTCATTCAACTGGATTCACCGGCTCCCGACCTCTAAAGAGTCTTCCACTCCCTTCGATCCCGGGAACGCTACTTCGAATTGTGCAGACCAAGTGCTCTGAATCATAACTTCATTCGTAAATCGGAGGTGCGGTCTTCCTTGTCTTCTTGAACCTCGATGTGGCTGAGTCTGTGTAGTCGACGTGTTTTGGCTTGACTTTGGAGTACATTCGGCTCGTCCTCGCATAAGAGACCGAAGAATTTTTCTCTTCAAAGTGCCAAAAATCTACTCTGCTTTCCTGCTTGTCGTCCAGCTCCGTATAGTAGAAATAGTAGAATCCGAATTAGGAGGTTTGACGCCAAAAACCGAAGTAGCACAGGCTTCGTTCGTGAAGTTAATATTTACTTCGAGGTAGGTCTCATCCTTAACTGCCTCGAAATCACTCTTGCTAAGAGTGACGTTTTGTCCTAGAACCGATGCGTCTTTGTTGACAAGTGGTACTCCGTTTTGTCCTCATTTTGTCAAGACCAATTCGTTTCTTCATTTGCCGTGAAGGATTGTATATAAAAAGGCGCCCTTGGAGCGACCGATGATTTCGAGGTCATTTGGGTATCCCAGCAGCTGGACAGATTTGTTGAAGATAAACGCTTTCGTGTTCCAACACAGAAAATCACAAGAAATCCGTGGCATGTTTGGAGTAGTTCCGACAACTGTTCCCACATTGCACATTGCACCGCGTGTTTTCCAGTATCATGAAGCACAGCTTGATCAGTTTTCCTGAGATCCCGAATTTGCCCATCATCGTCTTGTAAACGTCGAGACGATGAATGCTATCATATGCGACTTTGAAGTCGATAGGGAGATGATCTGTCGTCTTGTTCTGTTGGGTTGTTCAGTGAGGCTGGTTCGTGCAGAAAGACAGACGTTTACACAGTATGGTAGACAGAATCCTGTATGCGATATTACAAGACATAGGACCCGTCTTTCTTGAAGATGGAGCATATAGTACTGATAGTTCAGTCATCGGACATAGATTCATTCACCCATACTTTGTTGGTGACTTGGGGCTTGCATCCTTTTGCAAACTCCGCTGGTAGGATCTCATAGCATTCGGCTTTGTTTTCAGTTTTATGATAGCTGAGCCTTTTTAACTTGGCAGTGGGGATGGTTTCTTCATTGAATATGTGGGGCTTCTCTTCCCTTCCCTATCGCTCTCTCTACCTGATGACCAGAGTGTGAGAAGTTTATTCAAATGGTTATGAATTAGAGTCAAGAGCTATAAATCTCTGAACTTGATTAATAGACGTAGGCTGAGAGAATTCTTGAATCATTGACCCTTTATTCGTTAACTCTTTTTGAAAACCTCATGAGTCAGGGAGTTCAGAAAAGAAACTTTAAACTGACATTTTAATGTTCCTCGTGAGACTTGCTCGCTACCTAAATGACGCTATCAGCACATCGTCTAAAACCTGTTGCTAATAGCTACGCAACCCGAGGCTGTACTAGTTAACTTGGACTATAGCCTACTTCCTTCAGCTTCGCACCCCAGATTTTTTTAAATTTCTACCAAGAGGAATGGGACACTTTTGTAGTTCTTGTTCTGCTCGACCTGAGCTGTATATGACAGCTTTTGACAAGGCCTCTGCTCGTGCGCCATTTAGTATAATTGTTTTTTGTTTTCTTAATTCTTAGTTGCTTATCATAACACCATCATCCTCCTTTGTTAGTATGTCATAGTTGCCAACGCCTCCTGGTTATGTTCTTCATGCGATTACTAATCTCAATAGTTTAAGAGGAAGCAAGAGGTAAATCTTCCTAGGAAACAAGACAACATTTTAGACATGAACCATAAGGTAATTGAAACATCCTCTTGGCTTTCGATCAAGACACCCATTTTTTTGTCTTCTGAACTTCTTGTCATATTTCGTTAAATGATAACAGATGGCGTTGTTATTACATAATAAAATGTTTAATGGCTGACTGCACAAAGTGATCTTGAGACTCCCAAAGTATTCACAGATTGTGGTACTGAAAAATAGATTGATTGTGAGAGTTCAAAGGTTATTCCTCGAGATCCGGAACCGATTATCAGTCGTAGCTTCTGCCATACGATCTCCAATAGAGGCTGGGCTGCAGGGCCTAGGTCGAAGCATTGCAGATCCTTAGTGTGCAGACTAGGGTCGTGTAGTTCACGAACGAATTATGTAGATCAAAGTAAAGCTCTTGCAAGTGAACTGGTTCCCCATGTCGTTTTAACGTTATACTCTGCATCGAAACATTGTAGAGTTAACGAACGAAGTAGTTCGAAAAAGAGCTCCTACAAGTGAACTGGTTTAGTTCTTCATTTAGTGCATTGGTTCACTTATTTCATTAGTTTAGTACTCCGGGTACATGTAGTTCAGTAAGAAGAACTGAACTAAATTGAGTATTTTTCACTTTCTGTATGGAATGTTACAAATGTGTGTGCCTGAATCGGATAAGATCGAATTTCTTGAGCAGTAAGCTATAGAGGCACTAGAAATGAACTAGAAGAACTAGTTCAGCAAACAGATGTGAACTAAACTGAGCTCTCTCTGAACTGAACTGAAATGCATAAGCCTAATGCATATCCTATTTTGAAGGTTAGTGTCAGGGGGTTCGCTTATTCTTCTACTATTCTTCCAAGCAATAGGGAAGGTGTCCGCTTGATATTTTTGAAAAGATTCCTATCTTTAAGTCAAATTGACACCCTTTTTACGCCTTTTGTAGTAGAGGACCTTTGTATAAGAGTGCTTTCCAGTGATTTCTGGCTTTGAATTAGAGCTTTTCCTGTACTATCTTTCTGAAAGAAATACAAGTTTACCGTCAGTCTAATTCTAGATTCAGATTTAAAGTGCGCTTCGGAATAGGTTAGGTTAGGTATGTGGATAGGCGACTAGAGTAAATTATCACATCGCCACACTCAGGTCAGTACAGACCCATTGTGATACCCATAGGGGTAAAAGTCCCTTGCCCATTGGTAAACCCTTTGGCATCTTGCGAATCACCAAACCATTCTGTGGATTTGATGAATTTAAAGATTTCACTGATTGGTCTATTTGGTAATTCCTCAAGATCACAGAAAAAGTGTCGCCCTAGAAATTTGAATCTAAGGTGGATAAGTCCAGGGCAGTGACAGACAAAGTGGGTTGCATCCTCATTAGCTTCTTCGTTTTCACATTCTCGACATAAATCGTCATCTGTGAGTCTTAGCTTTCTCATGTGGTACCGAAGAGAGTTATGCCCCGTGATAATTCCTGTAAGGACAGAAAGGGACTTCCTATTCTTTAGCATAATTCGGTCGGTCCTATTCTTGTCAAAGCAAGGCCATAGGCTTCTAGTGATCACACAGGTGTCCAGGGAGGTCCATCTACTATTGGCCTCACTTCTGGCCCTAATCCATGCCTTTTGCTTCAATGTGCAAGCCGGGATGAACACCGAGGTATCTACCTGTTGCGATGTAGATTCAGAGCCTCTTCTTGCCAATTCGTCTGCCTTCTCATTACCTGAAATACCTTCGTGTCCAGGGACCCAGGAGAGGGCAACCTTGTGCTGTGTTCCAAGAACCTTGAGTTCTTCACGACATCACTTCACAAGCTTGGATATCATTTCAATAGCAGTAATCGCTTTATTGCCGCCTGGCTGTCGATGAAAAAGGTGATACCTTCCGGTGGTATTGCCTTCATCGCAGTCTCACGGGCAGCTATTGTCACTACCAAGACCTCCGCTTGGAAAACACTGCTATAGTTCGGGAGGCGGACTGATCTAGATATCCCCAGCGATTCAGAAAAAATGCCAGTCCCTACGCCTACATCCATCTTAGATCCATCTGTAAAGATAGAGATGGAACGTGTGTTGGCAGGCTGACCATCCTTCCATTCTTCCCTGCTTTTCCTAGGCATTATGTCTCCAACTATCTAACTGACTTATTCTTAGGGCACTTGTAGCTGCCGAGGTTTTAACGAAAATATCCAGCGGCAGAAGATTGAGGATAGCCTCTAGTCCTGCAGTGGGTGTTGTTCTCACTTGTGGTGCCAATGCAGGTCAATCTATGGATCCTCGTGAGGGCCGCTAAGTTAGTGGACTTGCTGGCGGACGGCCAACCATACGTCAGAATAGGTCTTACTATAGCCGTATACATCGGTAGAATAATTTTACCAGCTCGGTCTTATGGGGATTGACCGCTTATCCACATTTCTCAGCCCAGGTGACTAGGATCTTAAGCGGATTCTCTAATAGGTGGTAGGTAGGTAGAAATCTGCCTGTAGTCAGCAATACGACGTCATCCGCATATGCAATGGTCTTAACACCACTGTACCTGAGTTGCAGCAGCACCGCATTTAGTACAATGTTCGTCCGTTCGTTCTTCGTCCGCTCGTTCATTCGTCCATTCGTTCTTCGTCCATTCGTACATTCGTCGGTTACCCATAGTAGCCTTGAGGGGTACCTCTGGAGGCGAATGCTTCCATCTTTGTACCCTCGTGTTCTGCGATAATACATATGTCTTTCCTCAAGAATTGCAGCAATCCAGTTAGTGAATGAATCGTGGATCTTGAGATTTAATAGGGTTCTTCGAACCGCATCTGTTTTGACATTATTAAAACCACCCTCAATGTCCAGGAATGCGGCGAGAGTGAATTCCTTGCGCTTAGGAATAGTTTTGATCTAATTTGGGAAGTGGGTCCCAGGACATCATGTGTTTAAGGATTGCTTGCCCTCAGTGTGTAGGGTGTAGGGTGTAGGGTAAGGGCTTGATTCTGTGTACAGAGATACAGTTTAAATTTCTACGAACTCTGAAGGATTCCGGTACTTTATTTACCTGTCATTGAATGACATGTGGAAGAGGTGAATAACATTGTCTACCTCCACAAATGCAGACACACCATGGGGAGTCCTTCCTTGTAAAACATCGTTTTAACCTCAAATCCACTCCCTCCCCCACCCTATGTACATATGTATTTCTAAAAAGACCAAACTAATCAAAATCTTTTGTTATTTAGCTCCTTTACAATCAAACTTATTATACAAACTGTTGTATGTTTTTAAAAAAACAAATAAAAAACAATGAATTCCTCCCATCTGTGCATTTGGAGAATCTCAGAAACAATCACACCCGTGGCCAAATAAAAAATACTGCAAACAGAAAGTTAACACCGTCCAAACTTATTTTACATTAAATAGAAAAGAATAGCATTTATAAAAATTAAAATAACTATACGTAACTCTATATAAAAACAAATATTAATCGCTGTGCTGTTGGTTGTGTAAATTAAAATAAAATAAAACTAAATAATGTGCTTAAAAAATTTTATACAACAAATGTAGACAAAAGAGTAACTTTTTTTATAAAAATTTATCCCTATTTATATAAATATATATATGTGTGTATGTGTGTGTATAACCTAACGTGTACTTAATGCATTCGGTAATCCGTAAACTTAGTGCTCATCGTCCAATAGCCTCAGCCATTTTCGTCACCATTGTCGCCGTCGTACTTTGTATATTTGTAAATTTTGTCAGATTTTATATTGTTAATCGTTGTGATATTCGTCGTAGTCTTAAATATTTATTAATACAAATAAAACCAACAACAACAACAACAATAGTAGTAGTTAAAATGGATTATCAGTGTATTGTTGTGTATACCATCGTTCGAATAAGTCCCTTTTATCCGGCGGTGACGGCAGATAGTGATTTCTTTACAACGCCAGGAAGACAAAAAGGATGCTTGGATTGGGTGAAAGGACAAATTAAGAGGTATGTCGCCTTCCTACTGTGTGTTTGTGTGCTTATAACCCAGAAGTCCACTTAAGGGCTATGGGGAAAAACCAAAGGGATACGATACCGAGGCACTTGTCCTTTGAGGTCCTTTTTTGTTCCCTTAAGTGTCCGTCCGTCCTTTCGTTTGAGGACACATCTTGTTATCGTCAGTAGGTGTTAAAATTAAAACTGTGATTTTATTCTTTTCTGTTATTACTTGTTTTTTTTTTGTATTTGTTGATGTTTCTTTGGAAAATTTTTTGAGTGCCTTGACTTGGGCTGGAATTTTTGTTTTTTTCGATTAATGGTTTGTTAGTTTAGGATCGACAGTGGCATCTTTGCTTTCTAGTTGATTGAGATACTTATTATTCATATATTCCTCGTTGTGATTGTGCTTTTCTTTGATTTCGATGAATTTTCATTATTTCGAAGGGAAAATCATGCCTGGCACGGTATTATGGGGATTTGGGATGTAATACTTGAACAATGGAGTGCTTCCTTGCAGAGGAGGATTCCGCTGAAATGTGAAAGTCAATATTTTAGCCATTAGTGTGTTTTTCAAGGATCTATCGACTTGTCTTGAGGAGGAATATTCAGCATTCGGAGCGGAAGAATGTTTCAATTTTGGGAAGAATGAAGAATTGATAGTTTTCGGGTAAATATTTGAATTGACTCTCCGGTGCAGTGGGACCTTGAAGACGTTTAGTGCACCGAGACTAATGTTGGTTTTAGTTTGCAGTAAATATTGGAAAACATGTGATGAGTCTAGAGATGGAAGGCTTTGCTCATCAGCTTTCTTCACTTTCATTGAAGAATCTGTGTGACTAGTTAATTTCGAGGTTTAACTCAATTAGGTATTCCGCCAGCTTACAGTTCTCTGGGAAGCAAACTCGGTCTACAGGAACATTTTCAGAGAATATACTTTGAAGTCGTGTCCGTTTTCTTCTCGAAGAACGCAATGAAATGAAATATTTGGTTATAGCTAGTTTGTTCAATTTGAGACATTTGATACAAGTGTTGCAAGGTTATTAGCTTCCGATGAATCAGTGAAACAGTCTAAATGTGCGGGATTCCCACTTTCTTCTTGGAGACGGTTGACTGTGTTTGACGTCAAAATCGTCACGATTCGGTATCTACATTATTTTATGAAAACTTTCCATACGACATCGATTTATGAAGCTTCGTAGAATTTTGCGAATTTCTACTTGCCTGACTGTTTGTTATGTGTCAGGAAAGTCTTGGGTCGCTTTCCTCCTTCCAATGCTGTAGACCATCGTCGTGTTTTGAGCGATAGGTTTACTGGCATCGGAGAGGCAGACATCAGGCTCTGAGTGAAGTTGTGGCCCTACGTTGGGCGCCATTGTTAAAAGCTAAATTGTAGGCACAGAGGCATGAATGTGGTCTGCAATTCTACCCGAAAACGTTTGGTCTCAAGAACTCAGTACTAGTTGCTTACTTTACTGTTTTCTGAATGTGTCACATGTCGTGTCCCTGTTGTGCATATTTTTAAATTCCTGAGCACAGCATTGGATTGAATTTTCTCCAGTTGACTTTATCAATATTTACACATTTGTGCTTCAAGAGCTAGTCAACGAACATCATTTCGGTGTATCCATGTTTCAACGTAACAAGATGTTTAAAAACTGTCCTTTCGGATAGTAGATCCGACTAGACTGACTATAAGCAAGAATATTCGTGGAATATTTTGTTCCATATGCAAGGAGGACGAATAGACGAGAAGATTTAACAGAGAAATCTATGACCGACAGACTTCAACATCTCGATGTGCCTCAATTCTGAAAGGATCATCTCACCGAAGAAGCTCTGCGCAACATTGTCGTTGGCAAACACTGAAGAGGCAGCAGGAGCAGAATGATATACATATGTATATCTGTAAGCTCGTAAATCACAAAGTAACTGATATCCGGCCTTGTTAACCTTGAATGAGAATCGTCTTAGGCGGGGGAGAAAACATTCCACCACAAGTTTAAACAGTTTAAAAAATACCATCGATCTTCTTTACCTTATGTGGCGCTACCTGGGCCTCAACCAATAGTCCTTTTCAGCCAGCTGCCTCCAATTTCGAACACTAAATTTCCCTTTCCACTTTAGCGCGCCACATTAAAGAAGATCTTCCTCTACTATACCGTCACCGAGGGGGACCATTGTTGTCCATCCGCTCCATACTACCCGGCCATCTTAGTCCTTGTTTTTTTCTGATTTTTCTGATTACGTCGATGTTGTTAAATGTCGATCTGTCTTCACTCCCCGTCTATACATATGGGACCAGACGTAGTTTCCTCTCATAACAACCGAGGGGAACCTCATCCATTCTTGACATGCCTCTGTGCCGTAGAGCAGGACTAAGGATTTAAGTAAGTTGTTCGACAGAGGGCTTTGCTACAGAATTGCCTTTTTAGGAAACTGTCTTCTGGACAATTCTTTCAAGAACGATGTTAAAGAAATCGCGCGTCACCTTGTGTACATGTGGCGTCTTCCACGAACTTGATGGAGCAGCATGCATTCTTCATCGTCATCCTGCACAGCCGGACGAGTTTGACAGGAATGCCATAGCTCTACATTGCTGGTCTCTATAGATGCTGTCATAGGCGTCCTTAAAGTCAATAAAAAGGTACCAAGTATCGATTGGAAATTCCTATGTTTCTTCCTGGGCTGATCTTTCCTGGTCTAAACCCACACTGATACGGACCATTCAGGTTGTTGACAAAAGGTCTTAGGCGTTCACACAGGACAGCATATGAGATGTTGCAGAGGACTTGTTTCTCTAAAGTTGCCACAGTTTACAGAGTCTCTCCTTCTTTGAGGATCAGTCCAACAATGCTGAGGTTCCATTGGACATACATACTTTCACCCGACCATAGTTGGTGCATGTATGCAGTTCGTGTGTAACTTCCGGTTTTACAATATGATTGTAGTTCTAGTGCCTTTTACGGTAAAGAGGTGCTCAAACTGGTTTGCAGGTAACTTGCATCCCTACAAGGTTCGTAAACCGAAAAATGGGATCAGTCGAATTTATGGAAACTGACGAAACTATCCCGGAAGATGGAAACTACCTTTAAACTGAAATGAACTCGACAGTTCTGGATTTTCTAAGAATAAGAACAGTAGGTCTTCCAAGCTAGCTTACAGCTTGCTGAGAGTCTGGTCTGCACTCTTGCTTAAAGTGTTTAACAATTTAATAATGAAATTAAAATTTATTACATTTAAGAAGAACTTCAGACAGATTTTCCAAAAAGTTTCTACATATGAAAATATAATTTGAAATTCAAAATCTAATTTTAATATTTCTTTTTTCTTCTTTCAGGTAAGTTTTATGAAAAGTTGTCTCTGGAAGTTGTATCTTTTAAATGTAAGTTGATCACTTTTTCTTTATGAAGATTGTCTTATTTCTGAGTGTGTAACGAAGGTACAAGCTTTAGTCATATCACAGAGCACAGAGTTCGACTAAATTGCGAATGTAAACTCAGTCAGGTTATTTGATATTAAATTGACGATTGCTAAGCGAAATTTTCGAAAACTTGGCACCACTTGTCATCTGTATTTTGCATTGAATTCCAGATGAAAGCGAGGGCAGCAGTTGAACTTTCAATGTACAGTTGTGTTCAAAATAATAGCAGTATTTGCTTAAAACTGAAAAAATTAAAATATGTCAGATATTTCTAATTAAAACATAAGATCACCTGAACACTTAGTTGTAAATCCCCAATTGTTCAGTACTGATTTGCATCGACGTGGCACGGAGTCTACTAAGTCTTGGCACCTTTTTGACGGAAATACTTTGGCATGCGCTTCGTACTACTTGCCAAAGGTCCCGATTATTTGGTTTCTTTGCTTGTCTTACTGCAGTCCTTAAGTCTTAAGTGACTGTGCAGGCCACATTATTACCCTAAGCCCTATGGACCTGAAACCAGTCCTTACCATTTTAACTGGTATGTTTCGGGTTAGTATCCCGCTAGAAGACCCAAATAACCCTCATTGCATCTTCTGCATAAGGCAACATCATTCCTCCCAGAATGTCCACACACATGTTTTGGTGCATGATTCCGGAAATAAGATTGATTGGTCCTACACCTTGGTAGAATAAATTGCTCCAAACCACTATATTCGAACCTCCGTGCTTTATGGTCTTTGTTGTATATTTTGGGTGATATTTTGTATTTGGGGGGCGCCGAACATATTGACGGGACCCACCTGCACCAAAAAGAACAATTTTGCCCTCATCGGTCCGTAATATATTGCGCCACTTCTCTGCAGGCCAGGTGACATGTTCCCTAGCAAAATTTAAGCAGTGGAAGCTTATGAGGACTTCGAGCATAACTGTCACCTACGGACTGTGACAGCACTAATCGTTAGTCCTAGCTCCTTTTGGATGGAATTCGATGGTGCAGAAGGGTGCATTTTACTGTACCGAACAACTTGTCTATCATCTAAATCCATTGTTTTTCTTTTCGTCCGCGACTTTCGGGCTCGGATTTGAACTTATTAATTAAAAAAATATCTATTTGTTCTTATTTGTTTGATTAAAGCTTTAATTTGAACTATAAATTAGTTTTTTTTCTAAATAAACTGGCACACTTCTATTTTTTTTAACCCAGCTGTACATTCTGCTCGAGATCCAGGTCAGAACCTCTTCTTTATAAAGCAGATGAAGACACTACATTCATGGCTTAGGCATTTTTTAACACTGAGACAACATCAATATATTTCACATTTGTTTCAACAAGCTTAGCTCATGTTCGATATCAGGAATTTGAAGACTGGGGAGCCGAAAATGTTGCCAGTGTTCCTAGTGTAACAAAGGTTACTATTCTAACCAGTTTCTAGACTTAAGGTTGACCATTCAAAATCTTATATTTTTTCACAAAAAGACCGAAAGGAAAGTTCCGTATTTAACCAGAGACAAAGTTTTCAATTTTGATTAAATCAAGTTTGGCCAGATCACTGAAATCTATAGGTTGCTAGGTAGAGTGGCGGTTCTTTAAAGAAAGACCCCGATTAGCTCTCGGCTGCGCCTGCAAAAACTCATATAAAACCCAAACGACGTAGATTAGATCCTACCCGTTGAGTTCAAATAGTGAATTAGTTCTTCAAGTCCTTTTTAAGGCTATTTCACCGAGGTTCACAAAGAAGTTGCCAGGCCCCCCAGGTGCCGGACATTTGCAAAGGAAGTAATGTAGAGATTCTTTCTTATTAGTATCCGTGCAGGTTTTGCAAATGGTATTGAGAGGGATACCAAGCTTAGCCCCATGATCCACGATTGGCCAGTGGCCTGTGATAATTACTGCAATTCTGGCAATATCTGGCCTTGACTTACCAAGTAGGGTTGTTATAATCAGGTCATGTCTTTCGTGATATGACATAACTAGTCCGGCTGTTCCAACCGTGATTGGCAAGCTGATGGAAGTGAAGGCAGTGCGTAAGGGTAGTTCCTCCCCTCACCAGCTCATTAGTAGGCTCTTTAATCTTATCATTACTGTGTCCTGGGTAGTAGAAGGACAAACAGATTCTCTCGAAATCGTGTCCAAGATACTACAGCGCCCATACCGCTTAGGAGTCCAGCACTTCGGTTCCTTGAGCCGGATCTTCATCTAGCTGAGACTTTTATACATATGATTAGGTACAGGACCACACTTAGACCTTGAAGCTCGTGCGAAAGCTATAACGACGGCGCCGTAGATAAGAATTGGACGGTGTGCATCCATAGAGTCATCTTCGACTGGAGTCCCTATTTTTTACCGAATGTTTTATTGCAGGCATAGAAGCTATACTTGCTTTCTTTATTGAGCTTTGAACTGAGTTTCGGATCTAGTATCGTGCCGATGAAGTATTCGCTGAGGGTTTTGTACTTTTCAACGACTTTTCTAAGTCCTAATGCTGCCTAAGTCTCCATCAACTTGCCAATAGGACCGAAATGAAATGTAATTTGTGTGTAGTGGAGGTGCCTGGTCCCAAGGACGTCGGTTTTGCAGCCACAGAATAGACCTTCCTAAGCGGTGGAATGTTGCTCATCTTCTTTACAGTCGTTTGCGCGACCTTTACTCTTTGCATCAGAAAAGGTGTGAGGACTGGCCTTGGGTCTAGAAATGGAAATTCTGGCTTTCTGTGGAATGTTCTGCCCTTTGGTGTCCAGTGTTAGGTATAAAGTGTCCCAGTCAAGTTGGGAAGCCTTTGTTAGTTCCTTCCATTAAAACACCCGCACATCAGAAGTTGTTTTACCCCAAGACTCCTAAGATATTTATTGCATTTTATTGAACCCAATGCCGAACTAAGTTTAGGCCACGCTATAACGCTAAGGTTCGGAGAATTTGTGAATATGGTCACGTCTAGAAGCTCTTGCCTACTCATGTTGATTAAAGCGACGAGAAGATGGGTTTCATTCTCACAAAGTTGAACGATCTACCAGTTTCTCAAAGGATTCGATTACATAAACACTAGTTCGGAAGAACCTTATGTTAAGGAGACAGGCTACCCTGAATGTTGCCTTATGATGTAAAACGTGTTACGAAAATCGATAAACGTATTGTCACAACTAGTATCCATAATCCAGGACCACTATTCCAGTTACAGTTCAGAGGACAAAGTTCAACTAACCACCATAGTTGCGGTCTAAGTTCAACCGAAATCTCTGCATATAGACTATACCGAAGTACATATGTATACGTCGTCACCTGACAACAATACCCCGCACCCCGTCAGTCAATAAAAGTCCCTCATCTTCCTCCAGAGTCGCGTCTGTGTCAGACACTATCGATAAATGTCAATAAATCGCTACGTGCACCGAACACTTTACGCAGAGCATAATGCCATCCATCCATCCATCCTCTCGTGTGTCGAACAACCCACTCAAATGATTTTATGAGAAATTTTCATTACTGGGACACACCTCCAGCTCCATGTGCATACATATGTAGGCAAGTGATGGGGAGCTCTTAATTGGATAGTGTTTGGACGTGATCTGTCTTGCTTTAGTCCTCCCCCATCTGACATTAAAATTTACTACACACCCTTGCGCTTATTAATTGCATGAACCAATTTTGAAGCACTTCGCACAAATCAGGCACAGAGACAGCGAGACCCAGAGACAGCTCTGTTGTGAACATTAAATATACGAGGACGACGTCAGAGCTATCCTTGGGGGGTTCGAGTGCAGTGTCAGTCACAGGGTGAATGTAAACACTACCAGTACGAGTACGAATGATGATTTGTTTGGTTTTGTTTCCATTCGGACAGAGAGTAGAGGACAACAGCACCCACATCAAAGAGTAGGGTGTTCCAGCATAAAATGTTTGATTGATTGCGTTTCCTTATTGGACATTTTCTTTTGGGTTTTTGTTCCATGGTTTATCTCAATCAACGTTCCGTGTCCAATTAAAGGACTCGCATCAAGAGTAATGATAATGACTTTCCCCGTTAATGTGTGGATAAAAATAGATTTTGGAAGAAACCAACAATTCTTGGATTGTTGTCAGGAAAGGGATTTCCCATTCGCTTGGGGCCGTTCATTTTGGATTAAAAAATGAGAGAGGGTCTCGAAAATAAATGTCTCTGTATTATTCTGATCACAGTCCTGATATTCAAGGTTTATTGTATGGTTTACAGCTCCCGTTTCTGTATGGATCTGTAGCTGAGACTGCGAAAAAATAGGCTCTTCAACCTAAACTAGACCAGGAGCGTATGATTCGTTTGAGACATATTTCCAGGTGGTCTAGTCGGTGGGAGTGTTGAAGCCAATTACTAAACTCTTTATGACTGCATATCATGTTCAAAACCAATGGACCTAGCACGCAACCTTAAGGAACGCCACCTGCTACCCTTACGCACCGCCACTTTAATTGCAGTTTCAAGCCTGTCACTAACAGCACGCTTCAAACCTTTCCCAACTGTGTCTAGAATACAAAGAGGGTCAGTCACGAAACCACTCTCATAAATCTTCTGGCAGTAGAGCATATCCTCTGACCCACTTCCAGACAAGTTTTCAGGAGAATCTGTAGTTAGTATACAATGCTGACCAACCTCTATTGGATGAGGACTGGAGTTATAACGCTTGGTTCCTGAATGACTAAAACTGTTGACATGATGTGAGTGTGAAACTCCCAGGGCAGTAGGTAACCAATAGTAGCTCCACGGAACTGACCACATCAGGCGATACTTGAGTGAAAATATTTTGCACCGTCGAAGAGGATTTAGAGGAGAATCTAAGCAATTCCTCCACGTTTCCAGGAACGTGTCTAAGAACGACGTTCATTTGGGTCTTGAGAAAGTCCATAAATGTGTATCTATATCATTAGTTAGAAAATACTCTCCAACCTTCAAACCAGACCGCATATTGTAGGTCTTTTCAGCCTCCAAGGCCATGATGCCTGTAAGATTTCAACGTACATATTGACTGGGACTTGTGTCGTATAACACTTCCATGGAAGAGAAGGAAGAAACACACTCTATCCTCACACTATACCACATTTCACTTATATTTTCGACTTACCTTCTGGTACCAGACAGAGGAACACAACTAGCTCAAGTGGTGGACTAAATGACCTTTCCAAACCCACCAACCAACAATGAAATCAAAGTTATATTGATTTTCTCAGACTCAAGGGACTTAAAGTCTTTGATCAGTACGAAGTCAAACCTAGATTTATTACGAAAATTTGAATTTCTGGAAAAACATTTCTCCGCTCCATGCTACTCCTGCTTTTTACTGGGACTTATTTGCTGGGCAAGTTGGAATCACCACTGATGGGTGGATAATGTTTTAGCAAATTGTAGAAACTTCTAGCAAAGACTACGTATCCACGGGTACATAAGGTTACAAGCTTCGTTTCTTCCTATTCAGGGAACAGACCTTCTTATTCCAGAATCTACACTTTTGTTTCCGGTCAAGTTGGTTTTTGTGTTCATTTGATAGCTAAAGTGGAAGTACAGGTACCTCTAATTCTCACTGCCGAGCCTGTAGGTAAAACCCGCTTAAGCCTTACGTGAAAGTACATACAGGAGGCAACCGATACGGTTCAAATTTAAGCGTTGAAACCAATGGGTTCTTCTTCTACTTCCTCTCCAAGGGCATATAGTGGAATAGTTTAAGAGGAATCAAGTGAAGTCTTCCAATAGGTATGTCTGTTAAACAATGCCCTGAAGAGACAAGAACTAGATGTATTTTGATGCTAGACTCATGCTGCGTCTTGGCGTAAAACACAGAAGGCGAGGTTTCAGTAAAAATTTGAATCGATTTCTAAGGCCCAGCGGCCGCCAGGGATTCCCATGCGCCCACTATGGTGCTTTGTGCTGCGAAACCTTACAATGTCTACCTACTCACCTAAAGGCTTTCAGGCTTATTCTTACTAGCTTCTTCCTTTACTCCAGAATTCCAATTCCTTTGTCTCCAGTCTCTTTAGATGTGTTTTGTCAGTGACATTGTTTTACCCACTTGGGTCTAATTCTTGGCTAATACGATGCCAAATTTGTGCCGGACTATGATGAGATAGGGATTACTGTGTTAGATGTTACAGATTCTCCATCTCCGCTGGATATTGTACATACGACATCTGCGACTGACCCTAGTATACGACCCTCAGCTGATGCAATGTCATCAGCCTTAACGTCATTCTAAACCCCTTTTTCGAACATATTTCTAAAGGTTAGTACAGTAGACTTTATAGTCCTCAAGTTGGAATGAATTAGAAAGCAAATTCGGTGCAGTTTAGGTTCCCTTTCAGTTGGATAAGTCAGTTGACTACCAAAGCTTTAATGCTTTACCTTCAAGTCTTTTGGACATTGCTTGATATCCAAAAACGTGTGTAGATGAAATTTTGTACTTGAAAATCAGGGCTTAATCTGCTTAACTTTGTTAAAGCCAGACTACGAAGCTTACTTCCTGTGCTCCTTTGAGTTTTTGTGAAAAAACGTGGATTCCTTGGTGATTAAGGAATGTTTAGACTATTGCTCTGCACACTATTATCTGATTCACAACTAAAATTAAAACCGATGGTGAGACAATTCACCTCCTGGGGGTATCCCATATAACATACATAGATGTATCTGTTAACCACGTCCGTCTGTCACCAATTGGACTTGGACCTTTGAATCTAAGAAGGTGAAGCTAAACTTACGCATTTCACTATATTTCTGCGAAAAACAAGTAAACAGACTCACTTTTTAGCATAAAATACAAACGACGCCCACTTTTTGAGGGCGTTTTCCAACTAGTTGAGCAAACACAACGTGGACTGTGACTTGGATATGCTTCTATTCTATTTGACTTTTCATTTGAAAATCCTTGTTCCCATTTCGCCGACCAATCAATATCAATTCAAACTTCCATCTTCACTTGTCACTTTTACTTTTGTAATTACATTTAAGCTTTACAAAATCTACACACTTTCAGTTCATGAGTTTTAGGTGTCATTACATGCGCACTAGTTGATTGACAACTCAATTTCCCCCTGGATTACGTACGAGTATATATTTCTTTTTACAAAATCTGTCACAAAACGGAAAGTCGTCCTTGCTGGCGGCCGTAAGGTGAAGAAGATGAATATGTGATGACATTTATCAACGATGTGCTTCACTTAACATTTCCACTTCATTAGGCCGAGACCCTCTCTCTCTGGGGAGAGAGAAAGAAAGACAACCAAGGTTGGGTATGAGTGTCAAACGATGACGATTTTGATTGAATTTTCTAAAAATACCCAAAAGGTACTCGTACTCGTATGTGTTTGGCGAAAAAAAAGAAAAAAGAAAACATAAAATACATTTTCGAATCTCTTTGTCAAATTGTTAATTTCCTTTTTACGAAGGAACGAGTGTATGCATGACAGGTGCGTGTGGATTTTAAACTTCATTTCATCAAGGTAATGCCGTTCCGCACAAATGACGCGACAGTCTCCTAATGTCATTTTTTCCTTTGAAATGTTTGTTTTTTTTTTTTTGTTTGGTGAAACATGCGCGTGTTTTTTTAAGGGATATTGTCAAAAATTCAATTTAATTTCACCTCACACGGCTGGACAGTTTAAGGAATGATTTTATACGAGTGTCATATTGATGTGAGCTCCCATTCAACTGACAGTTCAATTTGCTTTGAAATGACTTTTTGACTGGAGCGAGTAGGAATTTTTATTCTATTCATGTAAAGCCAGTAGGGTTATTGAAAATATTTATCGGGTATTATGCGAGGTAACGTAGGGTAATTGAATGAAATGTCTATCCACATATGCGCCAGGGTTTTTCAGAGGGCTATCCTCTATATCCTGCAGACATTGTTTGCTAGTGCATAACGACCTATTAGCAGGAATCGAAAGCAGAAAGGCTCGTTACAGTACACGAAGATAGAACGTTTCAGAACTTTATTTGCTATGAACTGTACATTGGACTTTGTCTGTCTTACTTATAGTTGACTGGCATACTCCCGCATAAGGATGTAGATTAGTGCATCATTCGCTGCTTCTTGCTAAAGTCGCAGTCTCTGCAGCTCGATGAGTTTACAACACTGTCTACAACACTGTTTCAGAAGAGAACTGGGTGGTAGCCAAGCAGTAAGACCAGGGTATGGAGAGCCCTCGACACGGAACCTCCTACCCGTTAAACTCTCGTTTGATTTGAGTTTCTGTCGGTCGATATCAAACAAGGCAGCGTGTCAATCTTCACGAAAAGGTTCAGCGAATTAGCTTCTCCTCTCATCATCAAGAAAATTTCAGCGTTTCTCCGCTTGAAGTCACTGGTGTTCTAAAAGGTCGTTCTTTGATTCTTTTTTCGTTCTTCGACTCTTTTTCACGGCTCTCTGACTCAATTCTATTACTCGTCCTGTGTGTTGCTTTCCGCTTCTTCTCTGTTCTCTCTGAAATCTTTTTTGCAATCTTTCTTCCCTCTTCGATCGATTTTTGACTCTCCTCGGTCGTTCTTTGATTCTTTTTTTTGTTCTTCGACTCTTTTTCACTGCTCTTTGGCGCTTCAACGCCCTTCAACCTATACCAAGATATTTTTGACTACTATCTCGACATTCTTCGGCGCTTCTCCACCACCTACTCATTCTTTTAGCCTAACCTTCGATCATTAGTGGTAGCTTTTCGACTTGGTGTAACAGTCATCTGACTCTTCCCAAATGGCCTTCTTTGGACTTCAGGTCTTCAGGTAATGCCTTTTGCGACCGTGGCTGAACGTACACAAGACTTTCCACGACTGGCACGCCACATGTCCCATCCCCAATCCTACTATCGCCAGCGCATTCCATAGAAAACCTGGCCCACTCCTTCCTGCCTGAAACTGTATCCTTTTCTGTTCCCATTATACTGGGAACTGAAAGCTAAGTGCACTCCTCGTCTTTTCCTTTGATTCCACTCCTGAGAGGATGGATTTCTCGCAGCAGTACCCGACTTCTTCTTTTTAAATAAATCTCTTTTGCTGCTATAAATCACCACCACCATCGGTAACAGGACACGATGGCAAAGGAAAAAGGATTAACTACGCCAGGTAACTAGTACTCTACTGTCAAACTTGTATTCATGCAAATTTCGAACCTGAGCCCTCTCAATTCCTTTTAAATATTTGTCACACAAAATAAATTGGCACGAGGTCCAACTTTATAGTATTCCCTGCTCTGGAGGGTCCTTCGCGCTGTGACGCATCTGTGTAAGTAGACCACTCTAGGCCCGACTCATTACCTGAGGGAAGTTCATAAAAGTGCCACTCGAAGTTAATTCTCGGAAAAAAAAATCCCAAGTACTTATCTGTTTTTTTTCCCTTCGCAGATATCCTTTTTTGTTTTCCATTTTGTGCTTTTGTTTACAAAGGAAACACTCGAAAGTATCTGAACAGTTTGCTGCTTCGTTTGGCTCATTCGGTTTAACGATGTTTTCGAAAGAAAATTCAATTGAAGTGGAAGGATACTCTGGTTCTCATGGAGAAATTAATTTTATAATATTGTTCAGGACACTGTAGACGCGCTCGGGACATTCAATTGTTCGCCTTTCGAATCGCTCAGATCTGTTACAAAGTTAAAGTTTCCTTATGCGGAAATTACTCGAAGGATGTTGATAAAGTTTTGCTTTATATTTATTTGTTTCCTTTCTCCTTGTTTTGTCCTTACGGATATACTGGTTGCGTGTGGGTATGGGTAGTAACAGTCGGGTTATGGCTTTATTGGTGGCGCCAATTTGTAATTCCACTGATTTGAAATCAAAATGGAAAAAGGATCCGGAATGGGGCAGGTTTTAACTTTGTAGACAGAATTATGGAACTGTTTGGTCTGGATCGGGATTGTAGTGGCAATTTTCAGTTCCGTTCTTGTCTGTGAGGAGGGAATATCCGATAAGAATTGGTCAATGCGAAGTTGCTTTGTGGGATTTTGCTGATTTGGCATCTTTTGCTGGAAACGAAATTGGTGTATCTGATGGGAGTTTGAACTGTGCAGACGTAGCTATTAACAATGTGTAATTTTTATAATGATTGGGTGAGACTCTGTGTTTCAAAAACAAGTGAATTCTGTTCGTCGAGGAGGATGAACTTTCATTTGAAAATATTTATCGATTAACGTCTATTGTATGCACTGTATCGTTCGGTCTCTCGTGGCCCTCGTAATATTCAACTGTTTGTCTGCGATAAACCATAATTGGATTCCACTATCATGCGAAGAATGTCCTTTCGTTTCTGAGTCATTCTCATCAAGAAATGATATTTGGTCAGAGGATGAATGGAAGACATGTGTTGCAGACATAAACCTTCGAATTTGCTTTACCAGAACAGAGCTCGTTCGTTTCATACTCTATTCTGGTTCAGTGACGTGGTCTGTTAAGACAAACTTCCTTGATGATGACAGTCTGTCTTCCCAGCAGCCGTTCCATGATTTTGTTCATTTTCAAAGTCCAGGCAACCGACACCTAAAGGAAGCTCAATGCGGAGTGCCACGGTCAAGGGTGGTGTCATAAATTTCATATGTGCCTTTTAAATGTAATCGAAAATCTGGTTCCGATTCCGAAACAAACAGAGCCAGCCGTCAGTTTGACACTTTGGAGTGCCTGAATGGGCTCATTGAAATAAGCGCCAGAAGGCATGCCTTTTTGTCGTGGAATCGGAACCTGAGCAGAGGAATCACTAAAAAGAATAATAAACATTGTTCGCAACATATTGTTCAGCTCTAGCTAGGCGAATTGTTTTATTTCACAAGGTGTTTCCCTTCTATTCCATCGTCCGTTGCCAGTGGACGAAGTGACAGGTGGTAAAAGTCCCTCGATCCAATCCATGAGTAATGTGGGGGACCGCAGTGAAAGATGGCCAAAGTCCACTGGTCCACCTCAAATGCAATATCTTCTCATCTTTTGGGTAAAGTGCTAAACGTTCTCTCTCATCGGTTTCAGTAAGGCCTTAGACAAGCGCTTAGTTCAAATCATCCTGAGAATACAAACAGTACAAAGGACATATTCACTCTTCGTTGTGAGCGCAACCCCTGGCGTACCTCACGGCACTTATTTCGGTCCTATCGTCTTCATCTTTACAACAACCTCTGTCTATTGTGCCATGTCGGCTGGTATGATATAGCACGTTGTTTCTCGAACACTGCAAAATATTGATGGGTATGACGTTACCTCTGGTTCGGGTGTTGGAAAGGAGTCTCTTCTGAAATACAACAGGAGTGCCTAATTGAACGACAGCTTTTCGGGCTACACACCTTCCCTTGATTCTTTGTAAAGCGACCCATCTATCCGTCATTCAATACCGCAGAAAGCCTCCAGCCCGGATACTTTTTTGTTCTTTTCATCTTTTATGGAAAGTACTAGTCCCTTGCTGCTGCAAGCATCATCCTGGTTGTGCGTCCACCTTAAACAAACAAAACCACACAGCAGAGGTTATTGTCATTTTGGTTGAATGCGTGGTGCATACCGATTCAGCCGGTATGCATTTTGTAACACATGCTGATACAGGGAAGCCAATTGGCGTGTTTGCTCCTTGATATTTGACCTGCTGTGTTTGGTCAATTTCCATTTTTGTCAACCGAACAAATCTGAAGTACGTCCGAAGTGTATTTTCATGAAAATGTGATCCTTGTTGAAGTGACGTAGCTTGGATGCGATACCACTTCTGGTCTGTCCTTGAACTCACCTCTGGCAAGTATGTAGGACAATCGAAGGATGCGATAAACAAATGTGCCACTTAGTTCAACTATTGTGTCATTCTATTGCACTTTTAGAACAAATGCTTTGGATCTTTGGAATCTGGATGATTCTAGATTCTCAGGAAGGTATTGAGACAAACAGCTTGTCTAGGGACTATTTTCTGAAGGACTTGAGTGCAGGACATTGGGCCAGTACACAGTCTACAAGTTGAAGAGAACTTTAGGAAACCAGAATCGATGTAGACTCCATCTACGATCCTGGGCATCCCTCTCCTGGACTGTCCACTTAGATTGCATTGGTTTTTACCTGGGTCAAATCGTTGACACAGACTAGTGAAGATGTAGATAGCTTTTTGGTCTGTTTGCCAGCAGATTCAACAAGCCAATACCAATTAAAGTCAAAGGAAATCTGTACGTCAAAGCTAGGGAGGTAAATACTAATAGTTCTCCCTACCTTTCGTCCATCTTAAAACGATGTGTTAGGTCGGGAGATTCCGAAATGTGTAGTGCATAGCTTAAGATCGAGCTATGATTCCTGCTTCTTCCCAAAGGTCTTCTAACTAGAGTGTCTGCAAAAATAAGGACTCTGAGTGAATCTTGTATTTTCTGGTCAAAATTGATAACGTCCTGATTCTCCACTTCTGTCATTGATGCTAGGAACATCGCTTTGGTCATTCTTGTTCCTAAGCTAAGGAAAACATCAAATCCTTGGATGGAATGGAAACTGCTCCACCCAAGTTCCTTAAGCCCGCCAGCTTTCTAGTAAAGTAATGAAGGGGTGTGCTCTTTTGAGTCTCAGTAGTATCGAAAAGCTATCCTCATCCATTTCCCACGTTACGACTATGCAGAAGGGTCCACTTATATATATTCAAGCCAGTATTCTGCGCTTTTAAAAGTTTACTGGTCTTCCTGTTGTATTGCAAGCGGTGAGCCCTGAGTTCTCCACTGCTTTAGCCTGGGAGCTACGGCATTTAACCATCGAACTGTTTGAAAAATTCATCAGTAGCATCTCTAACTTGACGTGTAAGCTGTGGAACTTGAGCGTGTTCTTCCATCCCAAAGGTATCTCTACATTGGGATCTTCCGGTGCTTTGAGTTCCGTAGAATTCGCTGACTTTGCTCGAGTACTCGCATTTATATAGCATAAACCTTTTTTACGTGCAGAGGGAGTTATTGTCCATTTTTACCACTAGCGTGATACCTAATTCAGACTTTGCTTTGTAATCCTCTGTTGTTCAAGCTCAGTTGAAAAACCTTTTTCTCGGAGCGATTCCGATAAAACCTAACACCTCGCCCCACTTAGTCCCTTTCGCAAGAGGGTTTTCATGGAGGCTAGCCAGAAGGCGGCTTTCTTTTGACTTGGTCTGCTATGGATCGAGAAGTTCAGTGCAGTGGAGCAGTGACCGATTCACCACAGTCTCTTAGCTAAGGACTTGGAAGGCTAGAAGTTAGGTTCCACATTTCGTTTTGGCATGTAAAATGCACACAGCTGGCCTAAGATACCGGCCAGATCCTCTTGGCACCACACTGCAGAAGAATATGACTAAACACAGGCGAAAACGGTCCCAGGCGAATATCACTTCTGAAACCTAGGTATTCTGTCAGGAATGGCACTACTAACCCCTTCTAAAATTTATAACAATTCCATGATAGTTTTAGGAGACCGCTAAGGCACAACCAAACTTTTGTCTTCGTTTAAAATTACTCCAGGCATATCCTCTTCACAATGGAAGTTGCTAGCTGCTGAGTCAGCCTGAGCTAAGTCTCTACCCAGAACGGTATCAGCCATGGATTGTGAGGAAAGCTGCTTTATCTTTCCTATAAAACCAAAGATTCCAAAACTGTGGTGAATTTAGTCTGTCAAAGCAGCTAACTTTATTAGTCTTTACTATCATATCATGGCTGGAGGGTTCCTGGAGCAGGGACCTTTGTATATTAACGACTTGCTGTTTCGGTATCTTCTTCATAAATCTCTTCCTCTTCCAAAAAAATTGGTAAACCAAAGACTTCTACTTTCATCAGTAATCTGTGTGAACAGTACTGTTCGCCTGAATCCAGATTTTACTAGTTTCTATTTGTCCCTGGAATCCTCTTGAAGAAATTCACCAATCTTATCTCGGTGTGACAGTATGAATAGCTTTTCTAATGGTCAACCTATCGCGAAAGTCTGGCAAACGTCCGAGAGTATAATCGCCATTAATCGCACTAACCGTACAAGGAATATAGCGTGCTCAACATGAAAGCTTATGAGAAGCTAGATCCTCCATTGGTTTGCCTTGTGCGGCAAATTCATAGGTTGTACACAACTATACGGTGGCGCACTCTGTAGAGCATTTGGTTATCGTTCCCTAACACTTTCAGTAGGGGAAGAGTTCACTAGTCGTAAAGTTTTCTATTTCTGGTACGACGATGACTTTCGTCCTCTCCCAAAAGTTAATAAGCAGGACCAGGTTGTCCTGACTCCAGTCAAGTAAGAGTTAATATCCTTTTGTTCAAAGGACATCCCTGACATCGGTTATAGCCTCATTTTCCTCTTATGTACCATGTCACTGCCTAATAACTCTCACTTTCTTCCTTCCTACGACTACATAGATTGCATCTCAAATTGGTTATACATAAATTCATACATATGTATGTACTCAAGTCCCAATTTGTGTAAAGAAAACATTTGCCTGGCTGACGTCAAGTGAAATTTTCTTTTCAATAGAGGTTCGTTAACCCGTATGAACTTGGCCGTAGAGTGTGACTGTCGTAACTAATGAACAATTTTCTTCTCTTCTTTAACCACTTTCGCTTCATAAAACCCCCCTTCTCGGGCGTTAATCTTGTGCTCATTTGAAACATCCCAGCTATGGCAACATTCTGCCAAAAGATTCCCATTCTATACTCCATTAACCACGAATACTCATTGATTTACTTCCCCGTGTCCTTCACTCCTTTTGTATCCATTTGCAGATACAAAAAGCAAAATAAAATTCATCTTCCTAATTCAACGCAACTAAGCTGCAATAACCATAACGAATAAATAAAAAGAGGATTACGTGGCAATTTAAGGACCCCATCTCCAAGCCCCCGCCAATCATATAAACTGGTAATTGTAAATGAGGACCATTTGCGGCTGCATTTCTGTCTCCGTGAGGACACATCACATTTCTTTCTCATTTGCCATTCAAATCCAATCTCATCGTCATCGCCGAGGGGAGAATTTGAATTTTATATCCTTCCACCACCCACTTGCGCACCCTAAAGTTAATTATAGCTCAGGTACCATCACAGTCGGGAAATATGTATTATTAACTCTCTTCACCTGGATGCTGGCTAAAGAAGCCGCACAAATAAATCACATACACAAGTAGCTCCTCTCCTATTCCACACTCAACTAGGACTTTTCTTTCTTTCCACTTTCCACTTTCCCCTTCCCACGGTTAGTTTTTTTTATCCTCTTCTCAAGTGTAACGTGTAAGTACGCACACGCCTTTTGAAATATTCACAAAAGCCGCACAAGAACTTTCCTCTCGAATCGTTATGGAGTATTTTGTTATCTTGTTACCCCAGGCGTAGTTTTTAAGGACTCTCGCGAGCACATAAACTACCACGGGTATACTTTATGACTTTGGTTTATTTTTGAAAAAAAAAAAGCAAAGATCTTCAACTTGGAGGAGCACTTGGTCGTCTCTTCTTGTGCCTTTGGACGCTGGAGGGGTACTTTATGTTAACGACCAAATAACAACGTCGGGAACATTAAAAATCTCGTAAAGGAATCCTTTTTATGGGTTCTTTCGCGAACTGAAATTTATCAATTATTCAGTGACCGCGTGAAGGTAATGCGATTTTATACACTCAGCGACACGTAATTGTTTTGAGAGTTGTAAGCACAGGACGAAATTTGATTTCATGTTGTTAATGTTTCTTTAACTGGAAAGGAATTCATGACGGCATTTTATTGTGGACCTGTCTCTTCCAAGATCATATTTTCTTTATTTTAGTTGAGCCTTTTAAAGAGCAGGTTATTTTCTATACCCAAAACGGGTAAGTTTAGTAGAAGATTCTTAGAAGGTTTCAAAATTGTTTCCAGCCAACTTCAGGAGATCCTTTATCGATCTAATGCGCCTACACACTCGTTAGAGAGATCATTATACGAAAGAATTCACATTGAAAGCATTCTTATAATGTAAATTCAAGAAACCCCTAAAGTAGGTCCTTTAGATCAAACCTTCTAGGTAATAGTAAAGGGGTGCGCCAGACTAAAGCTCTAACCTTTCGAATAGGGATCATATTGGCAACACACAACAATATGAATACCAGACAGTCAGTCCTAACTGCTCTGAGAGATTTGGCAATATGACATTAACACCCGGGCCTAACTCTATTTACAAACACAATACCAATGCCATCATTAGAGTCACAGAGACTATGCGGGCCAGAACCGAAAATGTCGAAAAATGGTGAGCTGTTTAGTAGATGTCTTTAAAATCAAGGCTAATTCTCACACATGTATGTGTGTCTGGATAATCGCCTGACTATCCAACGTCAGAAGCCTGATTAGAAAGTTCTCGAAATCCTGCCCTAGCTACTTCCTGTAAGCACTTAACCACAAATGAAAGTTTACATTTTGGAGGAAGGACTAGATCAGATAGTCCAAAAGTGAACGAGGCAGTAGGCTCTATAAATGGTTTTGTGAAATCCGCTCTGCCTAGAAGATATGGCGTCGAAACCATGGTGTTGTTTCAAGGAGAAGTTTGAGATTTTGTGCGAGCATCTGTAGGACTATAGTCCCTGATATCTCTACACAAAATCATATGAAAATTGATCTGACGGTCTTAACAATTGAACCACAACATCCACATGGGTCTAGAGTTTGGGATATAAAAAGCAATACATTGGGCTGACATATGAATATCCTTGACAACATTTCGTTACTATCCTTTCCAGCAGTATGTCTCTCGGACATCATGCCGAAAGGAATCAATCTCTATCGCCCCTTTAAAGTTGTCATTCCGAATGGCAACTCATTCCTCATGCCATTGGTGCACTGACAGTTCTTAAAGGTCAAATGGGGTAGGAGTCGTAATTTTGAGTCCCAGCTACAACCTGTCTGTCAGGTTAGGTATCCCTGGCAATGTGGCCGCTGACGAGCTTGCCAGATGCGGTGCCCAATATTCATATATTGGTCCTGAACCCTTCTCAGGTGAACCTGTCAGCCAGATAAAGACAGAGTTAAATCGGTGGGAACGAAACGAAAAACTATTTTACTGGAATTCACTAACTGGCCGAAGGCATACCAAAATAATTTGTTTATTTTTTAACAAAAAGAACGAAAGAGATTCTAGCAATTACCAAATATAACGGTCTAATTCTGACGGACACGTCTCGACAATGCCTCGACGACACTATGACCGACGAACATATTTTATGCGAATGTCCCGCCATTGCTAGGAATAGGTTCAAACATTTACACAAAGGTTTTACCTCGCCTTCTGATATCCTACTCCTCAGCTGAAACAATCCTAAGCTTCAAGCTTATTGAACTTGATTTCAGCTAGCAGGCCAATTCACTCAAGCGAGGAATGACTATGACCTTAGAGATAATGATTGATGAGACTTGGGGCAATTTATTGGCAACTCCCGCATTCGTAAAAAAATGCGTCTAAGTTTGCTTATGCTTTCTGAAAACATTGTTTGCGGCATCAAGGAACGTTCTTAAATGAAATCTGAACTCGGAATGGCCTGGGAAAGCCACAGCCGACTAAAAGGAACTAATTGGCTACCAAAATGTTTGGGAAGACAATGACCCGATGAATCTACAGAAATCTGATTGGGACTTCCAGGTTTAAAACCCTGAAAAAGAGATTGTTTCATCGGATCCTCTTTCGCTCCGCTGTGCTCCGCTATACTGCGGATTCACCAGGATCTTCATGTCTCTTCCATTCTTTGTAAAATTTACCTTATTTCAGCTCAGAACTGAAAAATTGGGAAAAACAAAATTATCCTCGGGATAAAACCCTGAAAAAGAGATTGTTTCATCGGGTCCTCTTTCGCTCCGCTATGCCCCGCTTCACAGCTAAGTCACCATGTTTTTAAGAGTCGCCCACTGTTTTTCAATTCATTTTAATTTTTTTGTTTTTGTCTAACTCAGTCTGGCGTAGTTATCATTCTAAAATAGGTTGTAGTTTCCATAAATATTTTGGGCTCGGAGACAGAGTTGAAGAGCTGTCTGAGTGATAACCTCTAACTTAACGTTCAACCAAATTTGAATGCATGTAGGTATCGATCGACTATGCAGAGATTTCAAGATTTTCTACAATATTTTGCCATCCCATCAGGTCGATGTCCAATTAAGCCCCAGAAGTGAGCTTGCCTTCAAAGGTAGGTCATTCTTTGAAGGTTCCTGGTTCGGAGTCCAGTACTGCAGTGGTTTTCCTTAAACTATGTCGATTGGTGCACATTTGTATCTTGTGGCTGACCAGTGTTAGATTCATAATCGACTGCTATGCTATTGCAGTGGTGTTGGTTTGAAGTCATGAAGCTCTGTTGGGCTAAGAAGTGACGTTTAGAGCCTCCTGCATGCTTCGCAGACTTCCACTTTATTGGAATGTTCTTGGCTCTTTAGAAATGTGGGATTCAACTCCAGCTTCTCAGTTTAATACTTTCAATACTTTGTATCAATCAGGGAAGGTTTCAAGATTAATGGCGAAGTCTTCAATGAAGTCAACACAAAGTGTTAAGTGGTAGTTCCGGAAGCTCTCCAGTTTTCGAGAGTTTAAACCTGTCTCACGTTTCAAAAACAGACATACATCAATCAGATGGTCAACACTAAACGTGTTGTCACTGCTTATGTATTCGATTTAAACATTGGCAGACTTTTGATGCCCACCCTTCGATGAACCAGATGTGTACAACCTTTCACTCTCTAAAAAGTTCCATGCGTCCTTCCTGAGCGTTTTTTGTTTGTCTAGACAAGTTCTGAAGAGCTATTATTGCTCATATTGAATTTATCGAGAATTATTTGTTTCCAACTTTGTCCGAGACTGGCTATTTCATTTCAGGACTAAGAAAAGAGAAAAAAAAATGCAACTGTGCACAGGAAAACTTTAACAATTTCAAATGGGCCACTAAACCTTGCCTGGTGGAGGAAAAAAAAAGGACTTTGTCAAACTATCCATCGCACCATGTAGCCAGAGGCAGAGGTGTAGGAGCAGTTTTTGCAACACAGTTGGTGCAGGCTTAACTCTCCTTAAACTTTCTGGGGGTTGATCGCAATGTTATGGTTAGATGGACTCGAATGGAAGCAATATACTTTGCTGTTGTTTTTCCTGTAACTCCTGTAACATCGAATTGGTAGAAGAGTCACGGACAAGTTAACCCCTGTATAGGGTAAGTTATTGATTCAAGAAGTTTGCTGGTTCGGACTTTCTTCGAAAAACTAGTTTTGCAGAAAGTTTTAGTATCGACACAAACCGATCGGGTCTGCTGGTTATCGGTGATTCAAACCTTCGTGAGATTCAAGCCACTTCCATGTAACTTCGTATCAGAAGATCAAACTGATACTAAGACCGCAGTGACCCATAGGAGTAGAGCACTAGATTCAATACTTTGCTTTAAGATAGCCCTAGTCTGGACGTGCAGAGGCTGTGCCAAGTTGCCTGAATTTTAAGGTGGTTTTAGGTGGCTTGTTAGCAAGTTCGTATTCGTTAAGTATTCAGTTCTGCCGAGGCTTGGGTGGGCATTCGCAAAGGAAGTTGTGTTGCCCAATCTCTGCATAGGTGTCTGCTGCTGATTGTGGCCGCCATTTGGCTGTGGGCTGTGAGGACATCAATTGGGAGGGTCAGCTGTGATAGAAGTGACCCAAAGTAGCTTCACAAGCCTCGTTGCGGAAGTCTGAGGAGATTTTGTAGGCGAGGAGCCTAATGGACTAATGGACCGAGTGATCCGTTGGCATCTCTGTTGGTTCCGAGCCTGTTCTCGCTAACTCATAGTCCCTTTCATTTCCCTGAAAGCCCATATCTCCCAGAATCCAGCATAGCGTGATACTGTCCCTAGAATTAAGGAATTTAAGTTCCTCTCTACATTTCTTGACCACTTTTGGGTTGGTTGTGATCGCTTTAAAGGCCGCTTGACTATCGATGTAGATGTCTACATGCTTGTCATGGGTCGAAGTGGATATACTCCTGCACAATGTTACCTTATTCTTTCCGCTTGGAACGTACTCACGTGGTTGGGCTATGGCCTTTGTCCGTTTTTGACCAGTTGGTGAAGATGGATATCCAGGCGGGGGTTGATGATCCCACAATTTGTCCAGTTCTCTCATGAGGAAAACTTGGACTCGAAAGTGAGGTTGAAGTCTGAATAGGGAGGTAATCGGAAGACGTATTCAAGTTAGACCACCTAGTGATGGTGATGGTGATGGTGCTATGTCCGATGTAATCTCTGGGCTAACAGGCCAGACGTCTGACTCTTATGGAGTGGCTTTTGTCCCAGTAAACCACCAGACCAGGCAGACTCTTACTCTTTCTTAAGTCGCTGTTATGCTGCTGGTCTGTTTAATTTCGTTTTCCTTTACTTTAGTAGCAGTAAACCCTTGGTTTTCAAAAAGAAAGAAGGCAGACAAGAGCTTATTGTCCAATCTTTCTTCCTCTCGTTATTATTGTCCTGCGAGAGTGCTTTTTGTTTCTCGTCCTTGGTTTGAGAGATGCTGCCATTCTGTCCTATTTTTCCAGGGATTTATGCAACCTGGTCTACTAGCTTTGGCAATCGACGTTACGCTTTTGTCCTAAAGACCGGCTTTTGAGTTTCTCATTTCTTGTTCCTGCTTATAGGGTACCTAGCATTAGATTTTGCTTTCTGGAAAGTGAACTGAATCTTCTAAAGAGACACGATACGAGTGTCCTCCTCATACGATTTTTTAAGATAACCGCTGCTCTTTGCTGCACATTTTGTAAGGAGTAAGGGGGCCTTCTTCCTTGGAGTTTCGATATCTAGTCACATGACAGGGACATCAGTAATGACACAAATCAATCCACATCCCTAGGCACAAACCAGCACCTTGTGCTATGCCCCGAAATCTTGTGAAATATATATTCAATTCCAAATAAAAGAAGCAGCGATAGGCATGTCCTTGAACAGCGAATAATTTTTGAGTCACTCTCAGAAGTCTTCCTCCCTCAAGCAACCATGTTAAGGACAATCCACCGTCACAGATTGCATTATACAAGTCCCTTGTTTCAGTCCCTACTTTTTATTGTTTCCAATTCAATAAACCGCTTAAGTTAACAAAGGATAAATTTTATATCAACATCATAATAACAAACCACATTGAGCTGATGGGTTGTAGCTGTTTTCTTGGTTTTTGAAGAAAACAACAACAAAAAAAGAGAAGATCTCCAGAATAGGTGGAAAGTTTTACAACTTTCCAACGCGAGGATGCTCTAACCGGTATCCCTCTTCCTTTGGCATTGCTTTTAATTTAATATTCTTCCTTTGAGTTGTGTTTTTGTGCGCCAAGAAAAGTTGATAAGCTTAGTTAATGTATCCTTGTTTCCTGTTGTTTTTTTTTTTGTTATTCGTTTTCTTTTGTTTTGTTTAAAACACTGTGGTTTGCTTGGTTTTTGTGTAAACTTACCTACCATCGAGCAGCAGTTCCTAATTGCTGTGATGTTAATGAAAATGTATTGTTTGAGGTCCTTCTGTGGCATAAAGTTTTTTCTTTTTTTGAAATAAAAATTTCTTTACATGAAATTCGTGTGCCTGTGGAGAGTTGTTAAAAGTTTTTGTAAACTTTTCGAGGCATTGAGGAGTACAAACACACACAAACTTTGTATGGAAATTAGTCTGATAAAGAACTCTTGTATCGTTGTAAAGAAAATTAATTAAGGACTCTACGAGGCATGTCGTTAGGAGATCAGAGAAGGAAGGAGGATGATGGGTAATAAACTTTAAATGTGTAGCTGTTGTGTTGGACTTAATTACGCTAAGTGCCGGAAAGTCACGGAGTTTTTTGCAATTTTTTTTTTGGCTATAGAGATGGGTTCAAAGGATTGAAATGTAGTCCAGTCAGACCCAATACTGCACGTCTTCAGTTTATGGACTCTTTCGCCGTCGTCTTCTACTTTTTACAGTAACCATTTCAACCCATGTAGGCAGAGGACCTTCTGTATTTCTCTGTTGGTTAGGCACACAATTCTAAAATCCAAAGGTTTGCAGTAGCATATGTCTTCCAAGAACTACGTCAATAGAACAGGACGGACTCAACATCAACTTGGATTAGGGTGTGCTATGAACGCTTTGATGTTTCCTACTTTACTTGCCACAGTGTCGGCTGGGCAACACTCATATTTGCAACATAAGTTACTTACTTACTTACTTAGGTGGCGCTACAGTTCGGGGTGAACCTGGGCCCCAACCAAGAAGCCTCTCCAGTTAGCCCGGTCCTTAGCTAACTGCCTCCAGCTGCGCACTTCAAGTCGGTTAAGGTCCCCTTCTACTTGTTGGTTTGATTCGAAGACTCTACGGGCCGGAGCATTGGTGTCCACTCGCTCTACATGTCCTAGCCATCTTAAACGACATAAGTAACTAGTTGTTCATTTTATAAACCTGCTGCGAGGGAAATTTAAAGTCTTTTAAGACTAGTAGACCAATACTCCTCGCACTTGTCTTCCTATCGGAAGTCGTGCCGTGTTTGGTTGGTTTAGACCGGCCCTCAATGAGTATGCACTTAGACCAGAGAAGGTCTAATGTGCTGCCGTTTAGTAAGATGGGTGGGTCACCCTCTTACTCCTGGAGCCATCCGCTCCTTTTTATGAAAGAGCCAATGCTAGTCGTGCAGGCGGTGTTCGTATCATTGAGATCGGTGAATAGGTATTTACCTAGTGTGGCCTTTCTGATGATGGCAAGTGCAGGGCATGTGATTAGGAGGTGACAGATGGTCTCCTCTTCTTCCTCATCCCTACAGCTTCTGCAAAAGTCATTGTAGGAGATGCACAGTCTTTAAGCATGCCTTCCTGAAGCACAGTGGCCGTCTAGAGTATTAACTATCATAGAGAGGGCTTCTCTCGTGTGTCTTAAGATTGGCCATAGCAGTCTGGCAGTGTTGCTTACTTACGACATAGGCGCCTCGATGTCGGTGAAGTATATGCTATCTAGACCAAAGGAACCTTTTCTAGCCAATGCGTCAGTTTCGCAATATCACAGTGACCTGGTACCCAGCAAAGGGTGAGGTTGTACTGTCCAGTTATCTCGTTAAGAGATACGCGGCAGCCTTTCACTGCCTTCGATCTCATAGTGCTGGATGCGAGAGATTTGATAGCTGCTTGACTATCGATGTATATGACAATATCCGATGCTGATATTGCATTAGCCGCCAGCAAGTCACCTGCTTGTCGGATGGCATAGATTTCGGCTTGAAAGACGCTGCAATAGTTTGGGAGGCTGAAGGAAAGGTGGATGCCTAAGTCCTCTGAGAAGACTCCGGCTCCCACTCCGTCCTCAGTTCTCACGTTGAGTCCATTCGTTTTTGTTAGGTAGCGAGGCAAGCGACTCGTTGAGTTTTTTTTTTTCCATTTTGGCCAAATAGGAATGTTTCTCCAGAGATGCTGAGGGTATAAGGTGCACCAATATCTCCAGATCGGCATAGAAAGTTGTTCCCAGTGCGCTATGCGTTGGACCTTACTTTAATAATCGCGATTCGTCGCATTTCCTAAAACCGTCCAGCAGACAATTATGACCGAAATGTAGTGCCGCGGTTTCCAGCTAAGCTTCCGATCAGGCTGAAAGCATTTCCTGAATTCGTTTCTTTTTTCGCAGTTCAACTGTTTAAGCCACGATTCAGTCAACAATGTCTGCATCCTACCCTTAAATCGGTCGATGGAGTCAATGTATTTAAGGGTCCTTCAAGGCTCATTCCTTTGAGATGCGTTCCTTGAACAAAAACCCTCTTTTCTCTGAAATCCCTTTAAACTAAACAAAACCTTAAAGTATTTCAAGAGACAGACTCTTCTGTTTGCCAGGATACTCTGTTGCAGACATGTATGTACATATTCGCAACTGAATTGAGTGGCACACCCTAACTCCTCAAAATGAAATCCCTTGTCTCGTGCTCCTCCATTCGATGTCATCATACGTTTTAGATTACATTCCGAAAGGGTAACCGTCAGGACATTCCTGGAATGTGTATCACATTACACGAACCACTAACCTATCCGATTCGGATACATACATGAAAGGAATTCCACATCACCAAGTGAACTTCAACCTAGTGCGTGCAGGGAAACAGCCACCAACCACAGGGAATACACTGTTCCTACATAAATTAAAATTCCAGAACCACAAACAAGACACCAACCACAAGAAAAAGAATCACTCATACGCCCTTCACCATGGCGGCATACCAAACTAATTCGTGTTGGGAATTTCTAATTGAATGCAAAAGTACAGAAAAAATGAGCAACAATCATTAACACCAATTGTACTCTCAAAGGACATTCCTTCCACACATCATCCACGGGAATAGGATATGCTCTCATGCTGGCTGAATCCGTGATGTTATGCATGCACTGTCCTACACCCCCTTGGAAATGCTAGGCATTTGTGTTTATTATTGGCCAGGATATTGTATCCTTGCTCGGCACTGAATTAATGCGTGTACTATGCCCGGGAGGACGAATTTGCATATGAATTGAGTAAGGGGGTGAAATGTGATTTAGGTTTTGAATTTTAATTTCAACGCCCCACCGCCTATTGCCAAGGAATTGCTCGTTTCCTGCGGGAGAAATGATTTTTTTCCTTCGCCTCTTATGCCTCCTTCCACATGAATACGCGCAAATCATGGAGCCCCCGGCATGAGAAAATAACAATCGTCCTGATGAGGAATTTGCATGTTAATGTCATCGTTTTGGGTAAGCAATTCGGCAGCGAAATGAGTAATTTTATGTGTCACCAGCCTCGGCACTGACCTACACCCAATGGATTCATTAATGTACGTGTGTCCTTGAAAGTCCATGTGCAATTAGTTTAATTAGTTTTATTGATTCAGGCCGAAACTCTAAACTCAACGAGATCGCAGGATTTATGTATAAAATTGGAAATTTCCCATAAAGAGCTTTCGAACTTAATTGCAAGGATTATCCTAACAGGTTTGCGCTGCTAAGCAATTTGCTAATTGGTTCCTGTTGGCATGATTAATGGGATGGTACACGTTTAATCCTTAAGAAGATTATAAGGCAAAGTAGCAAATGATTATGAAGAAGGAATTTCCTCCAACACAGACAGAAGTGAGAATCCTTTAGTCGTTCATATGTTCTTCTCCTTTAGGAGTGTCAATCACCTGCTAAGGCGAGACATGAACTTTTTTTGTTTTTTTTTTTAAATGGAATTTCAGTTTGCCAAAAAGTTAGTCCAGAGTAGGACGTGACAGGTCAAGGTTGAGTCCTGGAAAAGGGAGGATAAACTTTCCGCTTCATTTCGTTTGGTATCACAGAGTCCTACGGATGATGGGGAGAATTTGATTTTCCTCCTGTTTGCCTATTTAACAGGAGATTTTATGAATGCAAAATATTTTGTGCCAGGACATGGAATCTGAATGGTCGGTTGGAGTGCCGTTTGGGTTAATTAAGTAGAAAAAAAGTGTCTGCATTTTAGTGTTTTGTATTTGCATGAGTTACGGAGAAAAGGACATTCTTCAGAGGCAATTGACTAAAGAGTCTTCTCTGGAAAAAGAGGGCTTGTTGTTCTTGGAAATAAGGAAACGATGGGTGGCTGCTAGTATGCTTTGGTGAAGTGTTGGTCTAGGTGTAGTGGGTACTGAATTAGAGACTATTTCAAAAGTGGAAGAGAGTGTTCTTCCCGTAGATGGATCCGTTCCTACTTACCACTGAAGTACCAATTGCTGGCAATATCTAGACGAAGCTTGTTATGTAGTTCTTGCTTGCATTCTGGTGAACCTTTTAACAACTTCCAATCAAACGTGGTCGAGGGTACTCTCTTTATACTTTATGTGCTTTGATCAGATCCTATGCTGGCAATTAAGCGGAGCGATTTATTCCTGTTCCACTAGCTAGACGATGGAGCCAAATCTAGGTCTTTCATGGCTGGTTCTACCATTACCACGTTTGTCTTCGATTTAGGGACACATTTGTGGTACATGCGATGGGAGAGCCCACAATTCTGTCAGGATCAGGGTGACCATAGAGGTGTATGGACGATGGATTACTTTTGGGTGAAACCTACACCAGGGGTTCACAACATCTTACGAGAACGTGACTATTCGGCACCTTTTCTCCATGATAACCCTTATCAAGCAATGATACATGAAAAGCTCAGTTTTTGTCCTTTGACTTCTAAGTTTGCTTTTAAAAACGGTCTCCTAGTTCATGCCTAGTTTCACATATCAAGAAGCCCTCTGAACTTACTTGCTTATTTAAGTTGAGCTTAGATCCGGGCCCCCAACCATCGAGCCTTTCTAGTTAGTGCGGTCTTTGGCTAACTACCTCCAGTTGCGCATCCCAAGCTGGTTGAGGTCCTCCTTTAGTTGTACGCGACACCTGAGTTGTCTTTCCCTGTTGAAATCGATAAGTCTTAGGATCAGAACATTGATATGCATATCCTCTACATATCCTAACTATCTTAGACGACTGAAGGCGCCTCCTCTAAAGCTCTTCAACGCAAACAGGATGAATTTTGCGTTCAAAACAGCTAACCATCCGTCTTCGTTAATGTCCATTCTTTTACGCCATAGAACTGGGATGATGAGACTGTTCTATAGAACCTTCTTGGTGTTTCTTGACAAGACCTTCTTAGGTCAAAGAACCAGCGATTGGCAAGAGTAACTCTTCGTGTGATCTCCGAAATGGTGCTACTGTCAGAGTTTATAGCGCAGCCAAGGTCGACGAAGTCCATAGCTACCTCAAAGTTATAGCTGTCTATTGTAAGGTTAAAGCGGTTGTCCTCCGAGAAAGAGGGTGTCCAGTACTGGCCTTGACGATTCTTCTTCTAATTCTTCCGAATCCGAATCATAATGACAACACAGTGTAGTGACTTCTGCAAGAATTGTTCGAATTCCTCAGTCGGGGAGTTCGGCGAGAACAGTATGCGTCAATGCGTCAATACTAGTTAGATACAAGTCATCCACAATAATCTGGATTACTCCTTAACTGACTTTCTCTATCTTTCCCTAGGGGCGACCACTCATCTAAATGGAACTGCGTTTGCGCCGTAAGACGTGACCAATCCATAACCATTTTAGTTATTGACCGGTTATCGCGTGAAGATCCTTAGGGCGCTGCGAACCCACTTCATTCTGAAGGTCCTTTTCTAATTATCATCATCTTCTGAGTTCCTACCTTCCAGATATAGAAAACTACTTACTTTCCCGACTTGGTACCTGACAATGTTTAGATGAGCAGCACTGGTGTCATGTTGAGGAATTGAAGTGTTTTGTTCGCTTCTGGCTCCAAATGATGACTCATCTGGTGCAGGTCCATTATCCTATGTGAGAGGTGGAAAATGCGTATTCAAGACGTTCATCTCAGTTCCATGCAGTTGTAGTATCTCGATTCGAAATATCGAGGCCTTCTCTAAATCAGACTTTTCAATAAGTGTTGGTGTGGTAAGGGGATCTAGCTAAAAAGCCTGCCTGTTCGTCATTCTAGCCTTTTGTTTAGCCACCGTCGAAAGACTCCTTTTTTAGCAGCCTAGCAATGATTATTTATTGTCTAGTGGGCGCCATGAGGAGGCGTGTAGTGTAGTTAGGTATTCGTCGGTAGAAGCTTAATCAATGCTGCTCGTTTCGCATACCAAATGGCAAAAATTAATGAGTTTAAATCACCAGTCTTAAGACAGAAGCTACCAAGGAGTGTTTGGAGATCTAAAGATGGTAAAGAACTGAGCTCACCTTTGCACACAGAAGACAGAAGAATTAAGGAGGGCATAGAATTAAAAAGGTATCAACTTAGCATGTGCAGTTGAAGGTGTTGTATTCGTCCATCTCAGGTTGACTTGTATTCGTCCATCTCAGGTTGACCCCGTACTCTATCCCATGAACGAGGACGAATCCCACGATCTTGATGGTCAGTTCACATCACCAAAACGCTATGTAACTCGTCCAGGAAGTAAAGTCAAAATGGGTCGTGTTGTGTGAGATGTGGTACCGTCTTGTTGAAACCACATGTCTTCCACAACCATATCTTCGATTTGAGATCAGGAATTGACGGCGCCGGTGATATCTTCCTCATATCATATTTTCAGCAGAGCGTGCGTATCGATGTTAGATAGGCCTTAAGACATCTATAACAGAGCCAGCCTCTTCGACTTTTTTTTATAGTTTTAGCTGAAGTACGCTCTGAGCAATGCTCCAGGCATACTTACTACAAAATCGTTATTTTTGTGGAAAGTGTTCACAAATTTAACACGTTCAGCGGTATTCAGCGAACAGTCTCGGATGACAGTTCGGTTTGACGAATGTGACTGAAACAGGGATGTCAAATCCAGACCACGAATTGGGTGCAATCCCCACATACGATGATGGAGATATATTTAAAGTAGGTTGTTTTAAACCTTTAAACCTGGCCCTACATGAAGAACTCTCTAGAGTGGTTTGGGCACTTCTGAATACCCTGCTTTCACAATTATTATATCATCTGATAGCACGCACACAACACGCAGTATTGCTTGATTAGAACATTGAAACTCATCACTTCATTAGCATTGCTGTGCCAAAGCTATTCATGAGTTTCATTTGTATAATTGCCATCCTTCCCTGCTGCATACAAGGTAATATCCGTTTCCTGCGACTAAACCAACATCCTCATTAATATTCTCCCCTTATAGCCGGCTTATTGATATAAATATTGATTAGGAATTCGCTCCTCCTTTAACGTTATAAAGACTAATCAAGCAGAGCACATTGCGGCTATAACAAGAATTCCCCTAATCACCATCGGAAAATGGCCAACGCCACGAACACCACCACTTATGATTCCTTTAAATTATCCTGGATTTGATTTCTGTCTTTGAATATTACGGCCAAACTCCTCGTGACGTTATAGCGCCCGTCATAAACAGAGAGTAGGGCAACGAGAAAGAACATCAAAAGGACGACGAAACCAGAATGTGATTGCAAGGAGCAAAACGGTAGCAATTGTGTCGCCTCTTGTAAAAAAGAAGAACAAAATCAGCGTGTTATGAGGCGTGATTTATCACCGGGCTAATGTGTGATTCAGCTGGTATTCAGCTTTTATTCAGCATCATCATTAGCGTACTAAATTATGACATTGAGATGATTCCCTACACTATGCGCTGTTGTTTGCCCTAAATACGAGGAGTCGAGGGTAGGGAGGAACCACGCCAACCTTCCTCTTTTCAGGATTAATAGGATATTCGACGGCTTCGCATTAATAGCCATACGGCGGAGGCAGAGGCAGAGTAGAAGTAGGCGACAGCAGTCTGTTGTTTGTGGATGCCAATGTCGATGCCGATGCCGAGCTATTTAGCTGAATTGATGAGATAAGATGAAATCGTATTTTCTCTATAATTACGTGACTAGTTGAGATCTCTGATGGCTTTTCAGCTTTGTTTGTTTTTCTTTTTTTTTTCTCGCCCCTCCCCCTCTCCCCGATGGAGGAGAAGGCATCCCGAGAATTAGTGGGAGTTCCTTGTATGGTGTATGGAATTTATTACGAATTTAATGAGATGTTTTCTGAGATGTACCCTGGGAGGATGTGCTGTCGTAGTTTTTATTGTCTGAGTGTGTTTATGTGTTAGATGAACCGGAAGCCACGTTTATTAATAAAACTGACTGGTGGTAGTGTCGATGGCTTTTATTTGATTTTCACTGGGAATGTAATTATTTCTATGGACCTTATAGTTGACGTCGGAGTTTTATTACTATCTGATGGGCTTTTGGGATAAACAGATCTGTCAATTATTTCTAAATGGATTCAATAGAAATTAAATTGCGATCGTAAATGATAATGCCACCAAATTGGGGATTATCGTGTGGTCGTTTGCGGGCATAGACTTGGTTTAGTTGTTAAATTGAATATCAAGTTGGAGAGGAGGCCAATAAAGGTCCGTTGTGATGCCGTAGATCCCACCAATTGGATACCCGAAACTATTGACGCCAGTTCACCTTGATTGTCAAAGTAAGGAGCTACTAGATGGTTTCTTCCTTCCACTCATCCCTACAGCTTCATGTAAAAAGATAATCAACTTTTTGGCATATCGGTCTATCAGACAGTGTCTAGGCAGATCTGTAGGTTGTTTCCATATACTTCGCAGTACCTTTCAGACGAAGTCTAGGTCAAATCTGTCTTGAAATATGGCAAGTAGAGAGATTTTCCTACGTACAGTTGGTCCTACTAAATGTGTTCATCTGTCTGACGAAACCAATAAAACAGAATGAAAAGTGCTCTTCGAAACGCGAAAAACTTGCTCATATTTTTTGCTTACTCTGGGCATTAGGTTATGTAAATTGTGATGGGTATGTGACGGATAAGGACTTATCACGTGTGGCCACGTGTGGTGGTGCCAGTACCAACCCAAAACTGGTTCAACCCGCCGGCTATATCACCCCCATAAAATCCAGTATAACAACTTCTTTCTCCCCAATGATACTAATGCCACCATAGAGTGCCCCCGTAGCATACCCCGCCGCTGCTGGCCAATCCGCCCAATCGGCCCACGACTGACATTTGCCACCCACCCTGCCTATCCAATCCAACCACAACGTCTGGCACGCGGAACTTCTACTCCCAAGTGGAGTATTTCAGCAATCAAATGCAAGTTAACTACAACATGGGTCACTCTGGCTACAATGCCTCCAACTTCGGGCTTTCGCGAGCTTCTTGTTAATGGGGACAATGTCATTGCAAACCACAGAATAGACTCGACATTCAACGCAATGTCGGCAATGACTCCATCGTCATTCTGAACAAGGGTACGCGTTTAACAAACGCCTGTGTGGCCTTAAAATCGACCATATTTCTGGGTCTTCTTTGATACTGGCCGGTACAGCGGCTATGATTTCTTCATTTTGCACCAATCTCTGTCTGGTTAGTGGCTTAGGGTCCAAGAGAGTGTATCCATGCTCAAACTTTTCTACGGTTCGACGAACTGCCTGCACACTAAAGCTATGATGCCCACAACTGAGCCAGAATTTCGATATTTTTTAATAGTTTCTGTACATTTGGCAGGCATGACACGATGCATGATGGAAAGACAAACATTACTGAATATTTTGACAGCTGGATGTCATTGGTAACTTTGACAGCTGCTGAAACATGACAATTGGAAAAAGTATCATTGCTATCTGGTCACCCTTTATAAGAAACAACCCAAGGAAATTGTTTGAGGGTTTGTCTGGACTGACAAATGGTTTACCAACAATTACAAACCCATATTCATTGGTTATTGCGCAAGACTATACGTTATTCCTCTGAACCGGGCTTACATGTTCCAAGTCAAAGCGTGGATGGACACGGAGAAATCTAGATGAAGAGGCATGGCATTCAATGACTTGCTTATTTCATACTTCAGGGATCAAGGTCAGAGACTTAAAGTCCGCTCCTTCGAGGTAAGGATACGTTTTGAAAATAAATAATATAAACAAACACCAGTTAACGCGGCGAAACGATTTAAATCAACTTGAAATGGTTTCGAAGTTATTATGACAATTTGTCCCGCATGTGTACCTGAATGTGCGAGGACATAAGCTCCAGATATTATTCGCTATAAACTTAGGATTATGCAAATCACACCTCTCCTTCTTGTCATGATATTCGAAGAATTTTACTTATCCTCGGGTTTGTTTCACCGAATAGATTTGAATTTTATGCCTTCGTGGGTATTCATGGCTTGAAAAGAACGAACGATAGACACAATGAAGGAGTGGAAGGAATCACTTTTTTCTGTTTTCCCAATTTGAATAACTCGGTGCACTGGTTTGGAAGGATTTTTCTCATTTCATTCGACTTTTTTGTCAGTAACTCCTGTGCAGAGGTATAGCTGTCGCACTAGACGCTTATCCTCTTGAATTGGAAAACGTGATTGGGATTATGTGCAAACCGATGAAATAAAATTCAAAGGTTGTCTGAAAAGGATATATGTATACCTTCGTAGGTAGGTAGTTGATTTCAAAATCAATCAGAGTCGTAATGAGTTTTGCTAAACAAAGAGACATAATCAGAAACGATATGAACATTCTTTGTCATCAGATTACACCACATGCATGCGGCACTTTATTTGGCGCCCAACAAAGTGTGAAATTGGCTGCTCTCGTGGTTGGCTGGGAAATCCTTTAACCCTCACGGATTACTGCACAGGAGACGTGATAAATACTCGTAATTGTCGGGCTGAACTCTCAAACAAAGGGAGAACGCTTGATAAGCATATCGCTACCATCAATCTGTCTACCTGTTATTACAAGTACAATGTGTTTCATTTAAAAAAAAAGTAAAAGAAAAGTGAAATGAAATACAAAAAGGTCCTCCCACAGGATCTACGAGTATATGTCTGCACTTTAATTCGACTACGGTTGCACATTATCAATTCGCACGCAATCACATTGCGGTCGCCATTATTTCATTAATAATTCACCGTCATAAGCACGGAAGGATATTCTGCAGTAGCACAACGAAACGGACAGTAAAATCCTTTCGGATTAATGAAATATTAACGACAAGAAAAAAGGAAATGCCACATTGTATCTGTGTGCAGCATTATTAGACATGACAAAGTCAATTTCCTATAAGTGAATGGTTTCTGCATACGCAATCGGAACGGTATTACCCAAGAATCCTTCGACAGATAATGGCCTTATTATGGATAATCTGGCGTCCAATTAGTCTCGTAATTCAATGGTAATTTTATGTAATTGTGTTGTGGTATTTGAATTTTTTATTACATACAACATCAAGTTGGGGGAAAATTAAATTGGCGCCCAACGTTGGCTTATAAATATTTATTAAGGCCTTGACAACATGAGTTCGTTGCGATATGTAGGAAACGATAAATTTCATCTAATGTCGGATAATAGCTTAACTGTGCTCCTGTGTTTGTTGGAAATAGAATATTTGATTGGTGCTGAACCTTGTACTCGAAGGACCATTTCAGACATATATGCGAGAGTGGATGTCTTGGACATACTCGCAGGCAATTCGTCGTACCAGGGAAAAGTTTGAGCATTCTTTTGGACCTTAAGCCACCAACCAGACAGAGATTAGTGCGAAATGAAGAAAACAAGAAAACATACCCGCCGTAGCGGCCAGTATCGAAGAAGACCCAGAAATGTCGATTCGGTCTCAATCCGCTGAATTGGGCATCGCCAGGGAGTCAACCCGGCTTATTTGCGTCTACATTCGTATAAGATTGTGCTGACGCGAAAACAGAAGCCGGAAGACCATAGACAACGCCGTGAATTTGCTAATTTGGAAATTTTGGAAATGTTTGCTATAGATCCGAATTTTGACCAAAAAATGATCTTCCCATTTTTGACTCAGTGGCTATGTCAAAAAGCAGAATTCCCATTGTTGGAGGGAACACAATCCACAAGTGTTCCACCGAGCATCAATGCATCCACAACGATTGACTGTTTGGTTCGGTTTATGGCATGTCGGCATCACCGGCATCACCGGACCTTATTTCTTTCGACGTTATCGTCAATGGTCTCTGTGGCCAGAGCTCAAAAACATCGATATATCGGAGTGGTGGATCCAACAAGATGGTGCTACATGCCATACAACTAACGCAACGCTACTCGCAAGTTGTGAAGGAGAAATTGGACAACTGGGTCATCTCACGGCGAGCGTTCATCAATTCATAATGCGGCTTGACACCACTCGATTATTTTCTCTGGGGCTACGTCAAGTGCTCTACGCTAACAAGCCAACTACTTTCGACGATCCCGCGGGCAACATTCGAGAGGGTATTGCCGGAATACCGCCACACATATAGAACCGATCGATCGCTTAAACCACTGTCAGGGAAGTCAAGATGCTCATTTGAATGATGTACTATTCTAATGTACACTACCGCTCAAAAGTTTGGGAGCAACCAGAAATTTGAGCTCAAATGGCCTTAATCCTACAAAATCCTTCTAAAAATGATCTAATCCTAGAAAATTAAAAGCGTTAAGCGTTTCAAAGAATTGGGCACCATTAACGACAAAAAACGCTCGGGAAGACCTAAAATCACAGCAAGCTCGGAGGATTTTAACATTAGAGTCATTTCAAAGAGGAATCGCCGGCTTACAGCACTTGAAATTCGAGCAGAGGTCAATGGCAGTAGAGAAATCCCTCTGTCTGTTAGCACAGGTCAAATTGCTGCTCGAAAACCTCTCCTAAGGCCACAAAATCGCAAAAAAAAAACGGCTAGAGTGGGCTCGTCTGCATAAAGATTGGTCCATTGAAATGTGGAAAAAAGTCTTGTGGACTGACGAATCCAAATTTCAAGTCTTTGGGTCAAATAGGCGAGTATTTGTTCGTCGATGGGACCAAGAGGTCCATGTGTGGTTCCAACTGTGAAGCATTGAGGCGGTTCGGTTATGGTTTGGGGAACGTTCTGTTAGAGGGATACAAAAGCATATTAATGGACCACGCTCTTCCATCAGGACGCCGCTTAATTGGGGTTAACTTTTGGCTCCAACAAGACAACGACCCCAAACATTCCTCAAAATTTTGTAAAGAGTACATAAGCAGATATTGTAAGACCAACAAAAATTAGTTCAAAATATGATATGGCCGGCCCAATCCCCAGACCTTAACCCCATAGAGCTTCTATGGGACGAACTCTATAGGCAAGTACGAGAAAGTTGTCCAAAATCAAAGCCACATATATACAAAAGAATTTTTTAAATATCTCCTATTGTTTAAATGTTATTTGGATTCAAAGTGTCAAAGATTCTTTGACCCCAAACTTTTGAGCGGTAGTGTAGCTAGAATCAATCTTATATCTCACACCGTTGTTGTTTTATTTAAACTTTATTTTTCCTGTCGCTGTTATCTGGTCACCCTATAGTAGGTATGTCCTCTACTTATGCATTTCCTGTTTCCCTTTTTTTTCTATTTACTTGTCAATTTACCAGGGCAGGAGTAAACGCCAGCAAGGACCATAGAAGGCATCCTGCAGACACAAGTTTAGTGTCCATCTACATAAGTATTCTGCCTCTTAACGTGCACTTCTTCCTAGTTAGCTGGATGCTCAGCTTGCAGCTATAAATACTTCAAAACAACTTCGTCACAAGTTCTTTAAACTACGCACAGACTTTTAAAATAAATAATTATTAATTTATTTTTTATTTGCTCATCCCTGCAGCTAGGAAGGTAATCCTTGTTGCGGCGCCTGTGTATTTTCAATTTGAAATTTTCCACTTCGCTTGGGAACAGTCTTTCACATTTCATTGCGTTTCATTGGATTATGAGTAACATCGCGTCCTCGGTGAATTTTTCTTCTCTTCTTTTTTTTTTTTTGTTGTTGTTGTTATTATTGAAGCCTAAGGGATGCATGAATATTATTACAAAAACAAAAAAAAAAGCAATTTATAAGTTTTGTTTTCATGGTGGAGAATATTATTTCACGAATCAATGGATTGGCTCATATTTCATCGAATTTTATTGGACCGCCGCCGTACACTGGACGTATTTTTTAAACGTTTATTGGACTTTTGAAAAACTTTAATTTTATTCAGCCACTGAACCTTAACATTATTAGAAAGAATATAAATAAAAACGTCTGCTAACGGAGAGAGTAGGTAATGAAATATTATTAAGAGAGAAAAATAAAAGTTTCACAATTCATGAGCGGAATTAATTAGTTGTTGGAACTATTCTTGAAGAAGTTTAGAAAACTGTTGTGAATGCTGCCCACACAGAGTTTGTTCATCTCTTTAAGGTTAGTTTTTATTTTTTTGTTTAATAATATTGTCTAGCTTCTGTAAACTTTTACATAGTGGGGACTGGAAAGTAGAAGGATGCTCGAAACACATGGATGGCGTGGTACTCGTCCCTTTTGGCTGAGAAGCTCATGTACTCAGTCGAACATTGTGTTACCAAGTGTTTTCTGAGCAGTAGATTAGGCAGGCACATCCTAGAAGGCGATTCCATACCATAATCATAGATCTCTACACTCCGCCAACCCTGCTATTTTGCTGAAACTGGTGAATGTGCTCCCTTTCTTGAGGACAATTCAATCCGTTTCTGCACGAACGTCTCCAAGGCTGATGAAGGAGAGGATTGTGGTGTAAGTGTAGGCCTCTTCTTCCACCTCCGAGAATATTGTGAAAATCTTGGCGATCAAGGAAGCCTTGTCCTGGTTGAAATGTAATGCAATATCTGTCAGCCATGTTAACATTTTCACTGACAGTCAAGTGACAATCAAAACATTGGAATCGTGCAGTAAAATGTCGCTTGTATCTTCTGGAGATGTCTGAGGAGTTCAACATTCACCTATGCTGGCTGTCAAGTCACAGCGACATTGCAGGAAATTTTACGGCTGACGAACTTCACTGACTTGGTACGACCTACAGGATTTAACCGAAAAGTCGGACCCTGGGTATGTCCCTCGCATGTAAACTCTGGCTAAGGGTGGACGCTTTTAGTAGTACCAACTGGATATAAGAAAATGTACCTACTTGCAACATTTCAAGACCGATCTGGCATGAGTTTGATCTGAAACGTAGTGCGGAGTTGGTTCTATTGAAGGGATCACTGATTAGCCGCTGGGCACTGTTTGATAGGCCAACTTGTTTTTCATAACTTCTGCCTAAGCTATTGGAACTTCTTTCTCTAGGAGCTCCATCTAGGAGCTTCTTTCTTTGACAACCTAGGCCAACTGGCGTCACGAGCCTCCTTCGTTTAATTAAAATCTCAGATTGGAATAATTAGTCCCGGATGGTGAAACGGTGCGATTCACGGTATCATAATGGACTTTTATTGGTCCGAGTGTCAGCCAAGTAGGCGCCGTAGCTCAAGTAGTTGGTGAGTTGGACAACGAAGCAAGGGGTTCAAGGTTTGAATCGCCGCAGGTAAAACACATAAAAAAGTTTCTTCCACGCTCCCTCCACTCGCGAGCTTCTGACAAACATCCGAGGGTACAACTGCGTTGAAAAAGTGTCTCCAATAACAAATTGCCCTTCGAATACGACATTAAACAGTAGGCCCCTTACTTTTGTGAAAAGAACGCAAAAGGTAATGAGAAGCTAGGCCCTGGGTCCCATAGACCTGGGGTGCCAACAAATTTGTAAGTGTTAGTCACTCCAACCTAAACCTAAGCCTAAACCTACCATTCCTACTGTGGGAGCTTCGAGCCAGCTACCCTTTTCGTTATAATAGCTATTAGTGACGGTCATGGTGTAGGCAGTAATTGTCGTGTAGGTCTGAATTGTCTATGCCTACTTGGCCTGGAAGGCTATCAGTGGGTTGTAGTTCGTGTTTATGACGAATGGGGAACTTTCTACGTTGAAACTGAAGGATTTCATTGCTCTGTAGATGGAAAGTACTCGTAGCTCTGTTCCAAGGAATCTTTCTTCTATTGTTGCTACCACGATGGACTCTGAGACGTTGATTTCGAAAGTTAGCTCAGTATTTTGTGGAACAAGGCCAAAAGGCCTCAAACTCCCTTAGAGATCACATAGTCATGGGATAGTACAGCCCTAGCCGTTTATTTGAAATTTCTGACTCCAGAATCCAGTCAAGTAAATCCGTGTCCTGTTGGCACAAACCATTCAATGCTATAACTGTCACCAATATAAAATCCATTTTCACTCCACCCACTCCACCCGGACACACGTCCAGCTCTATTTTAAGGCTCAACTGCTGATGAAAAACATTGCGGTTTCCCACCGCAAACAATAATTAAATTACAAGATGAGTGAACACAACCGTAAAATTGCATTTTAAAATGTCCTGTCCACGACGTGGCTGTGGTAAGGTCCTTTTCACTCCGTCTCCCACAGAGGAACGGCGACAAAGTCCCTCCAACGGTTAGTGGTTCTGAGGTTGACCATGAGTATAAAAATTAATTATTAACTTTGTGCTAAAGTCCTGCATCCGAACAGAAAGGGATACGAAATAATTCAATTAAATGTCTTTGCCGGGTTTGTGTTTCTTCGTCTCATTTTGTAGGTAAATATCCTTTCCAACGAAAGGGACACTAATAAGAATAAATGTTTGTGTCAGCTGCGACCCAGCGGGGGGCGGCGGCTATGGGAAACCACAATGAGATGAATTTCTGTCAGGATAATTAATATGACTGATAGAGGAATGTGTAGCAGAGCGACATGACTAAGGTCCATAAGGAGTTATTTTGTGTCATTTTTTTAGATCCGCTCGTGCCGACCTTGCCGCCCCAAAAGTGTCCTTTCAAGTTGATGTGAGCTAATCCACTGGGAGGGACTTTTTTGTTTTGCTGTTTCATTGTGTGTCACTTGGAGTATTAAAGGGATTCTACTGTTCCTTTTCGAAATCCTTGACATGAAATCCTCGTCTTTCATGTGTGACTGCTGTGTGGACTGAGACTACGTCCATCTGCATCTGAACATCGAGTTTTCCAAAGACACCAGGTTAGGCACGAAGCAATATAACTGCTGGCGCATACTTCAAAGTGTAATTACATTTGAAATATCCCAGCGGGACGGGCGATGACGGGCAAGGACGATTGTCGTTTAATTATTCACCTTAATTTCTGGTTTAAGCGTTTTCGTGGAGCGGAATTTATAGATACCATTTAGATGCGAGGATGTCGTTAAAGTTAAACACTTCTGGCTGAGTATTACTCAAGATAGAGATTAAATGATAATCCAGTGCAGCCTGGGAGGGAGGAAGAGCAAACGGATAAGGCATTCGGAACTGCTTATGAGGTGTGACAAGGATTCCATTTAATGGGTTTCGTTAGACTTAATGCAGTAAAGTGGTGGGTAAATCCATTGGAACCTATTCCACCGTGCGATGTCGTTTAGCATAATGTATCGGGTAATGGGGCAGTCTCATGGAATCCATGGCCATTCCATAGAATAGGAAAGCAAAAACTTATACAATTTTTCTAATTTTTAGTTAAGAGGTGGAGCTGCATCCGAACAGGAACTTACTCAGCCGAAGACGTGTGTGAGCTCTTGGTTTTGCTCAACTACGATGACAGTTCTTCGAAATGTGTTTTCCTTTCGAAATGTGTCCTTCTCTCGATTCTGTGCAATCAAGGGCGCCTTAATGAACACAGAAAATTGCAAGTTTGTAGGTTAAATAGATTTTAAGCAGTAAGGGGTCGAAGGTAGCTCACAATGGGTTATGTAATACATACAAGACATGATTGGTGTGCCGCACTTCTTGTAGCAGACCCTTTCTTACTCATGGTAAATATCAATAACTTAAACAATTTAGTCAGTCTGTTCGTATGTCACCACTTATTGGGACTTAAATTTTGACCTAGAAGGATGAAGCAGCATATTTGGCCTTTTGACAAGGTATAAGGAGGTGGAGAGACTGATGGGCTACGTGATATGTTGTAGATCATTTGATCATGAGCTTATTCTAACCAGTTCATCGACGATTTCGTTTCCTTGGAAGCTCATGTGTCTCGGAATGTAACAGAGCGTGATGCTCTGTGCCTTGACTTCCTTATATACTTCTTCACCAGTTTTGAAATGGTTGACTTTGCTGACTGCTTGGCTATGTAGATGGAACACACTTCCGTGACTGGGAAATTTTATAAATCAGAAAAGTGATGGTTTCCTTGAGAATATTTCTGAGCCATTCTGTTTATTCTGCTTTGTCCAATATGATAGCTTCTCCACATCCTAGTTTGTCGTAGGCGAAGGACGCTTTTTGTCGCTATTACTTTTGTTAAGAGATCCAGTGGGCAGGGTCTTATTACGGCTTCAAGAGCAGCAGTGGGTGTTATCCTGTTCGTCTCTATACACACCAGACGTCACAATTAACCCATACATTCTATTTTTACGCCTACTTTTTGGGGGCGTTTTCCTTTAAAAAGAAAACGATTTTGATGTTATTTTTCATATAATGTCGCTAAACGTTTGAAGTTATTGTAGTAATTCAATAAAAAAAAATTAATAGACCACGCCCACTTGAGTAGGGCTGATACAAAGGAAGAGGAATAGGTTCTTATACTATCCGTTCCAGACAGATTGTAGACTTTCTTTCATGTCTTCCATGTCTTTCCTGCTTTGCTGCGTGCATGTCTTTTTTGCTCGGTTGCATACCTAAAGCCAATCATAACTGAGAAACTTAAGTTTCCTGGAAACGTGTCAAATCGTAGACTTCCAAGGCGTTTTGAGTTTGCTGGCTTTTTTTTTTTTTTTGTTAAGAATGGTTCTGATAAGACCGTACCTGTCGGTTGCACCCCAGCTTCTTAGGGCAGGCTTGAATGCAATGCCAAATCTTTTTCCTCTTGATCCTTGTATAGAGAGAACTAGACAAAAATTCAAATTTTAGACGATTTGACTTTTGGCATAATTCCTGTTGTGGTTTTGATGTCCTTTCGAAACACTCGTCCTATGATCATCTGACCCAATGAGGCTAAATTTTTGGTTTTCATCATCATCATTTAAAGTCGAATTTCCGTAAATGAGAGACAAGTTTCACAAGGCGATTTCTTAAACCTATAATGCAGTTCAGGTGTTTCTTTGTAGGACTTTCCTTGTGTCAGAGGCATGCTTTACTCTTCAAAATGAAGAGGATAAGATCTGAAGGACATATTTTAAGAAGGTTCGGTGACTTTTATACCTTTGTTACTATTCGTGAATTCTAATGGAATAGTGGAAACAATCAATTGTGTCAACCAATACCAATTGTGTCTCAATACACCAGGATATTCTTTTTCGAAAAAACCTAAACGGGCAACACGTTCTTCGGCAACTTTATTATTAATGTTGCGACCACAATAAGAAAACAAAAGAAATCAATGTGGCTTACTGACGCCGATCATCTTAAACTTAAAACATAAAATGACTTCAAAGTAATAGTCTATATGAAATCTGTCATTTTTGAATGTGCCCTGGCAAACAACACTATTATGCTCTTTTGCTAGTGGATAGGGTCGGCTAAGTTTGGGAAAGAAGAGGAGAAGCTGTTCATGGGAAGTCCCTAACAAATACAAATATTTGATGTGACTGACCGCGTAAGACTCTAACCTATATGTGAATTGCTTGTTAGACATTTGGGAAGGGAACACCATGTACAATTGTTTGGCATCTTCAGTACCTACATGCACTAATCCCTGACCCACAACGCTGTTGCATCGGTAGATGATCAGCCAAACTATATATGTATGAATCTTGGGATTTTAACTAACTCTAGCAACCCATTAAGAAGTATAAACAGAGATGGTGAACAAATGGAACCTTGTGTCACTCCTATTTTTACAGAACAGATTTTGGAATATCAACCATTGACCATGAAACACAAATTCGGATTACGCTACGCTATAGCATGACCAGTCTCATTATTTTCTCAATATCCTGACTCTATTCGATCCCAGTACTACATGAATAGTTTAATCTGAAATCAACTACCTCAGTTTTGTGAAGGTATTCTGCTGCCTCCTTGCTTTCTGCTTCCTTTTCGATACTTCTTTTCAAATATGACATAGCATTTTACTACCTCTATGTAGTCTTGCTGGTCCCATTTTTTTTTGTCAGGTTAGGAATCACATCACTAGAGCACTCAGACGGAACTGATCCATTGTACAACCAGGAAGCATAATCCAGTATTACCCAGCTCGCTAAAAATTTATTCGACTTTCGGAGTCAAGACACTTCCGATAAGGAGCTTACAGTATCAGCACTCGCCACATCAGCACCGAAGATCTGCCACCTCAGCCGAAACAATAAGAAGTCCAACACATTGTCTACAGTCTTTTCTACGGAGAGACAGCAAAATGTCGCTTATTATCTATCTGCATCCTAGAGACCCATGCCACACACAATTGTGTTCGTAATAGACCCAATCGTCAATGCAGGCCATGACCGAGAACACGGGAAGACCCAACGCAGATTCAGGTCCTGAAATCTCATTTTCCTCAATTCCAGTGTGTTCCATCCACAATTCTGAACACATTTGTATGCCACTTTATGGTTTGCTCTCTAAGACAGTGAATTCAGTGAGGCAGGTGTTCCTTCTTCTGATGTGTCCAAACTTACATTTCTTGTTACCATAGTCGTTGTTAGAAGCGAAAGATTTTCAAGGCAAACATAGGTTTTCCACGAGCATCGATTGGGTAGGTTGTAAAGGGCATCCAGTCCGCCAGTGGTCCAGTGCTGTGTCTTTTTTTAAACTATGTAGTTTACTGTCAAGGCCCGTAGTCCTTCTTTTGAGTGATGTCAGGCGTGGGCCGTGGAGGGGGATAAGAAAAATACACACTTCTCCACCATGACATTTGACCATACAGCATACACGTAAGGTAGTGCTCTCACTTGTAACCTGAGGGAAGTTAGTTGATACGGAGATTAGATTAGATTCTTGTATCTAAGTGTACCAGCAACCATAAATACTGAAGGAATCCTAAGCCACCAAATTATGATCCATTTCGTATTACCTTACCAACACCTCAAATGATACTCGACCTCCTTGCGAGTACTCCCTCCCACGTTGTCGTCATTATTATTCAATTACCTGGATTCTTCTTTGGTTTCGGTTTCTTTATTTTATTTTGGATATACGAGTATCTTTGTGTTTCCCCCCACCCTGGTACGAAGCTGATGCTTGTTTTGATTAATTAGCTCCGACGAAACGGAACTGTGTCACCCACGCAAATTGTTTTGGGTTTAAACTTTTCCAAAAGGAAACCTTTAGTCCTGACGTAATTTATTACACCTTTCTTATTTTTTTTTTTTAATAATTTTAAGTGAATATGGTTATTTGTGTTCTCATCTTCGGTTTTTTTTTTCTTTTACAGAGCTGTTGCCGCCTACCTCCGTGCCCTAAACCTATCGCCTAACAATGCTGTCGTCCATGGTAATCTTGCATGTGTCTATTATGAACAAGGACTCATCGATTTGGCCATTGACACTTACCGGCGAGCAATCGAACTGCAGCCCAACTTCCCAGACGCCTACTGCAATTTGGCAAATGCCCTCAAAGAAAAGGGACAGGTAAGTGAGAATGTATGTAATCGATATGTTTGGTTTACATTTGGGAGTTGAAAAGGATTGGTGTTTAGCAGAAGTGATTGCAAAAAGAAAAAAATCCGTTAAGGCGCAGACAGAAGCAATAGAAAAGTTTTTCCGTACTCGAGGAAAGTTTAGACTCGTGTGAATTCACCCACCCTGTGGACTTTGGAAGTCTCGACGTGACTATCAGAGAGGTAAACCTGTTGAGACAACCCAAGGTGCATTTATTAACACCTCTGTGCTCAGGGGTTTTTGGGACGCAAACTTCCATTTGCTATATCCTGTTCGGTTCCACAATCGGTTGATTGAGACAAGGTTCTGATGATACTTTAGTACCGGTATCCGTTGTCCAGCTAGGTCCGAATCAGGGCAATCGATAACGACTGATCGAATATTGGTGAACAAAGGGAGTCCTGTCTCACCCCGCTTCGGATCTGGTTACCTCCTGTTTGAACCCATCGAACTATTTGGACTACATTTCCTGCACTAGACAAGTCACATAAAGTCTCAGTATCTATTCAAACCCGATGACCAGCAGGTGATCCTCTAAGATTACCTCTTTACTTTACTGGACTTTAAATACTGTAAGGATGTTTTCAATAAGGACATAACAATTTTGAATTTCAATCCAAACGCACCTTTAAACTTTTTTTATGGTCTGTTAATGCCAAAATGTCAGTCAAGGTTTACAATTTTACTATGTTGAAGTTCAAGAACGAGTAACATTTGGAAATTATTGAAAATGACTACCAAAATTTTGAATCGGTGGTCGCAACTTACCCCAATTTCGATCATAATAGCCGTCCCACCAGACAGCCAGATAGAATCAAGATATTCACTATTGAAAGTTGCGGTGCTAGTGAGTCCTTCAGTTAAAAAAACAACCAAATCAACTGATTCCATGACGTTCACAGGAATTGGGAGTCTCGCAGTCCACATTATGGAAAATTTTGCGTAAAAATCTGGGCCTACACCCTTACAAGATTCAATGAATTTAACAATTTAAGCCTCTCGTTCACCTGAAGCGCTGAAACTTCTCCGACTTCATATTTCCAACAGACAGACCATCAAGACAAGCACGAAAGAAATTATCCGCAGTATCGACACCCTCTTCACAACTATATTGGAAACAGTCATGTCTCTTAAGCCTTCTACACTAAAATGTTGCCTCCAGTTTGAGACACAGCAAGTCTGTCGTTTAGTCTGGCTGTATCTTGGATAGACGTGCCACACACAATGGCGTTCGTAGTAAGACCCACACCGAGGACGCGAGAAGCCTCAACGCACATTCAAATTTTGAGAAACCATCTTCTGAGCCTTGTTTGTCAAACAGATACGTCAACTTCGCCACCTGTTCTTCACAATATAGTCGGAATTTTGTTTAATATGGTTGACCCTGCGACCTGAAAAGATCTATTGTGTCTTAAGGATGTGATTTATTTTAAGAGTCGTACCGCTTCCCTAATGAGGAAGACTACATCCTTAGCCCGAGAGTTTTTAATTTCTGATGAAGAGCATGTTTCCTTTTGGAAAATGCGCCACCTTAACCAATGTAAAGCTGGCCATTCACTCAGATGATCCGTCACTTTCAGAGCATACCTACATTCAGCTCACATGGACCTGTTTAAAAGCTCACTAACTTCCTATGGTAACTTTTCCAAGTTAAGGGTTTACTTGAAGGAATAAGGCTTGATTAATCGGGACATTTTCTCGATGTGCCACGCAACAGTTGTGCTCCCAATCAGCGCTGTGGCTGTGGCAGCCCAATTGACACCACAGTAGAGTTTTGGACCTATGAACGCAGATATTGACTCAGTCGTAGCTAGTTCATCTCCAGATTCGTTGCATGCAATTCGATGACCAGGGAGCCATCCCAAATGTCACTGAATTGGACGACAGCGCTTTAATTGTAATTGCTGGCTGGGTATCTGAAAAGATATAAACCCTAGCCCCCTTGATACCCTTACTAAGGTTTAACCTAAACGAGAACTCAATAGCATGGAATACAGTGTGACACATATAGGAATAGGTATCGATACAGTGGAGTTGGGTCCAAAGACACCAACTCGAACTCCAGAGTCGAGTGCCAGAACACTATGGGACCAGTTTTTCCCCACATTACCTACCGATTATGATAGGATAGATCTTGCCTAACGAGCGTGTATTTCTAGTGTCGGTCTCCATGAATAGACCATTTGACTACAGTCGTGTTCAGGTTCCCACTCTGCTCAAACGCAATCAATGAACTGAACAGCAACTGAAGTCAGACGGAATCAAACCCAAAGTGGTTAAGTGTGACCCAAGCGCATTGAAACACCAGTGCCCATAATACTCCAAACTACCCTGTCTGAGACAGTAGACTGCTTTGATACTACAGCCCCTTCTAAAAGTATCCAAGAGTGCCATGCGAAAGCCAAAATGTCTTGGCCACTCAGTCCTACATTGCAGCAATTACCATGTCCCACACTGTGTGCTACCTTCTACATATCACAACCCGATCGATAGCCAACAATTTAATAAAACCGTCACATGGACTTTAATTGACCCAATTTGTCCATACCTCCAGGTCGACCGAAATACAATTACCAGTGCCACACACAGTCTATCAAGAACTCTGCACTGAAATGGCCCTTTCTAACGTAAAAGTGTGGTAAAATCCATTTATTACATGTTTTTCTGTCGCAAAAATAATTGTTTTTTAATGAATATACGAAACGCAAAAGCTCCACAAAAGGACACCTTGGCGAATTGCCATTGCGTGCTCGACAAGCAAGCGTTCCCTGCCAGCCCCCGTTCCCCGCTATTCCGTCCGTCTATTTCAAATTACCTTTGGCATATAAAGAATTGAGATGAATGTGCCTCCGCTTGAAATTCCAAGAAATTCAACAATTAATTACCATCGTCCCCACACAGGATACGAATGAGAGAAAGGCGCGGCGGGTGCTGTTTTAATTAAATCTGTCTTCGGTTCGATTGGATCCTCGTGTACATTTATGTTTTAAGGACCAAAAACGTTCTCTAAATATTTGCACGACTAATTTGAGCAAACAATTTGAAATACAGCAAAAAAAAACCACAACCACTGATGTTTCCTTTCCTCCTCCACACGACATGAAAATATATCTTAAGAGGCTGTGGGAGGACCAACCAACAACAAGGACGTTAACTCAAGGATTCCATTTAATGACATACAATTTACAACTGAGTCTATTGATGCTGAAGGGGTGGTGGCATGCTGAGCAGACTCATTAGCAGGTGTCCTGTGTGAGTGATGATTGCAGTCGGATGCAATTTCCTTAAGAGAGCTGTTAAGTGTCCTTTTTTTTTGATTCAAGAAGTTTTGACTTAATTACGGTAACGTTTCTGGTTTCGGTTTCCGATGATTTTAAATTTATTTCCACAGCAAGAATCAGAAGAAGGGGAAGAAATAAAATTTAATGACTCTAAGGATACGCATCGTCAGGCATTAATTTAGTGGCATGGAGTGACGCCGGTGTGCCACGCACGAGTGAACAAGTCAGATGGAATCCAGAGGTGAACCATAAATGAAGGAATCAAATGATTTGGGGTAAACATGGACCGAGATATGAATACTAATGGAATATTTGCCAACGTCGCGACGACGACGAAGTCGCCGACGGTCCGAATGGATTTGGTTTATTGACATGGTTTCCGTCCTCAATTGACTGTAGACTCGGAATCCTCGTTGGATAGGTTTTATTATATCTGTGTGTGTTTCGGAATAACATTAGTTCATCTGGAGATATGTATTCCAGTTGGTGTAGGCTTTCTTTGATTTCTGGACAGATTCAATTTCGCAGCTCAACAGCAAAGGCATGAGAAGGGGTCGAACGACTATATAGCTGAAGCTGGGAGAAATTATTGAAAATTACGTACTCTTCTGGCATTCGGACCGAACCTAGGCCTCACAAGTGCATGTTTAAGCCGCTTCAAGCCCCCATATTTGTAACATTGATGGGTGCTGATTTTTTCTCCAATCAGTTGAAGCTGACGACCTTCCTGGCCACAAACTGTTCATAGTGGCCACAACCTGAGGGTGTCTCATTCGGTTGTATATTGCCAAGTGGAAAGTTCAAGGGATTGTGCACTAGAATAGTTCGGAGAACAACCCATTTTTACCATCAAATAGCTTGGTGTTGCCGCAGAGTTTGGAGCCCTGAGACTGAGACCCCTGCACTTAATTTCGTTGTGGTCTCTGTGTTCTCCTCTCCTACTTTCCCGTTCACTCAAGTTTCTATGTTTTGGATGAGTTTGTGGGTCCATCTTCCTGTTGCAATGTCATTCTTTTAGGTGCCATTGAGTTTGGCCTTTTTTGATTCTTTGGCTTCCCCATTTCGTCAACCAGGACATCGGAGTCACCAGGCCAACAGCGACACATGCCAGTTTCTCACATGCTCTTTATCCCAGTTTTGAAGAGTTTGGCTCAGTTCTCAAACAGCTGAAGAACACTAAAGCCACCGGCTCTGATGGGTGGATGAAGCCAAACCCGATGACTGGACTATCAGCTCTATATCCCCCATCTTGGCTTGTAGAACCAATTGAGGCATACCCCTGCTTTATGTTGCATATAAGATTCTGTCCAACGCTCTGTGTGAACGTCTGGAACCTTTCTGCAACACACTAATCGAAATTCCTAAGCAGGAAAGCAGAGAAGGTTTCAAGCATTTTCGAGAGAAAAGTTCTTCGTCGAATTTCCGGTACTGTATGCGCGCAGGACGAAAGGAGGAATTGCGAACTCTCTGCGACATCTTCTCTTAGACGACTCTGTATAACTTCTAAAAAGCCCATCAGATCTTGCTCATACAGCTACTTACAGAGCTTACAGGGCCTAATGGCTTCCTTTACCAACTGTTGTACACGCAATGCAAATATCTGGCGTTATAGATGGGATCCTTTCACTGTTCGTTGGTTCCAATCATCCTCTGTTCCTGATCTGTGTCGTAATGTTATCTGGAGTTAAGTCCTGGCCTAGTTTCTTCACCAACATGTGCCGATACTCATCATACTCTATCCAATCGACAGGTTTGACTATAGGGATTAGAACGTGTTAAAAAGGCCCTTAAATAGCCATACCCTGTAAATCAAACATAAGTATAGGTCTACATCCTTTCTGTTGTTCCTAGCGTCTATGTTGGAGACATGTCTATGTCCTTTGGTTTTGATTGGCTTTGTTGCACAGTTCTATGAACCACTCCTCCGGATAGTGTCAAATCTCACGAGGGCTGTATTCCCTGGATTGTTGATACCTCTTGTTCTGATCTGACGATCTCCGAATGCCGCCATTAGGAACACTTAGGTCTTTTCGTATACTCCTCTGCATTGGTGCGTCACAGAGTTTTGGCATTCCTCGCATGAAGTCGCCTTGTGACTTGCTGATCCGTATGGATATACTTCGTTTACCATTAGTTGGAGTAGCTCGGTGTCCAGAGTTTCTGGTTATCCCCTTTTCTGGATCTTCTTCTTGTTCGTACTTCGAGCTTGATGAGTACTTGTTACTCTCCACGTAGCATTTGGACACAGAAATCCTTTGACGCATGGTCGAATATGGATATCCTTTGGTTTATCCTTGAGTTCAGCTCGCTTCCCGACTTGAAGAAATAAGCCCCGTGTTTCCATTGCCCGCAACGGCGATCTGGTTGTATTCTCTAGTGATGTTACAGAAGATTGGCGCATCGTCCTTTTAGTCCACCTCATACCCATATAGCGTCTGTGATGCCCGACGTCCCTCGTTCAGTTTTTCGTCGAACTCTTTAAATATTTCGCATATTCGCATCGTACTACCTCTGCGTCTGGGTCATAGGGCGCCAGAATAATGGAGCATCATTGTCTTCAAGTTATTTTCAGTGCTCCTCGATTGTGTGTGGCGGCAATACCTACGAATCCAAAGTAGAAGTCAATGCCGCTGAGTAAGCTACTGTAGAGCAACAGGGACGAAAACGAAATTGAATCAACATATCCCAGGCTACTTATTACAGAACACATTAGGAAGCAAAAAAGGACACAAAGCTCCTGCAAAAAACCGTCCGAATAAATGCATAAATTTCTAGCCGCCTTTCTCCTTTATAGGTCCTTTGTTAAGCCCTCAGTACTGCCAGTATCTACTATATTTCCGTTTCCATATTTCATGAGTTTGGCTTCGATTGACTAGGTCGACCATAAAGGATCTACAATGTGGAGATGTTAACGACATGTGGCAGCGATGAAAATAGTTCAGAATTCAATGCATGAAGTTCCGCCTAAACTAGTAAACAGAATTATGCCATAACTTCGTCAATCGCACACGGGAACAATGGACTATAAATAGAATTATTAAGGCGCGCCATAGAATTCCAAAACCAGAACCACTTAAGCAGCATCCCATCGTCATCCTTTCACATTTCCCCATTCCACTTCGGCGAACTCTCTGTCAACACCTACCTCGCTTTTAATATCCTTCCACGAATAAATAAATATTGGCGCCAGTTAACTCCCAAGCCCACCTTTCACGAGCATATGCACATCCTTATTCCATATCCTCGTGCCGTTTGTGACTTATTTTCCGAGACGCTCCGCCATTCACACGAATTGAAGTAAACAAATGGCTTTTTTGCACGCGAAATTATGATATCGATATTATATTGTGATTCGATTGGTTTTTGTATAACTCACACAGCAGTCCTGAGCCTGGGTAGGCTGGGTTTGGGTGCCAGATCGACGAGCTAAAGAAAACATAAACAAGCCCTGAAGTATGAGAGAATGATGATGTTGAAGTGGAAAGCGAAAAAAAAGAAGAAAAAATAAATTTCACTTCCTTACGCGATTATGTGTTTAGTAGGAAGGAGCGAGGGTTGACGACACCGAACAACGCCAAGCGGGACAATTTGTGAGCCTTTTGTGGTTCAGTCTAATTTTCTTGATGGCCACCCACTCCACGGTCTGCTTTTATTCGTTGTATTGTCGTTTGGGACGGAATGGGAGAGGGGAGGGGAGTCTCATTTTATGATGTTTATAGTTGATAGATACAAAAGGACGACATTTATTTATGAGGGTTAGAACCAACTGGACGAGACACAGAATAACATGGTCAGACAATTAGCGAAGTTTTTTTTGTGGATAATTAAGGGTTTGATAGGGGATAACTTTACGGCCTGAAGGGATTGTTCTCCAAAATTGAAGTATAATCCAATTTACTGGTTTTTCGCCATGTCAGGCCGAGGGTTAAACGTGTGTGCTGTGGAAGTCGTTTGGCAAATAGACCTTAGAGGTAATTAACTCGAGTTTTTATGTACTTTTTGGATGCCCAGTTTTGTCTGGTTAATGATTTGCCTTTCGAATTGGATTTGACATTGACATGAACAAGGGAAAAGAAGGTTAGGCCCTAAAGCATCCAAGGTCTTGTAGATTCCTGTAAATTCATGGGTACATCTAGACATGTAAGAGCGGTTCGTGGTATGTACACAAACAAACTCTGCACGTCCTATTCCCAACTCCACCTCCGCTTTCTTATCATACTATCAATGTCAAGACCCTGTTAAGATGATCCTTACCAAGCCAGTGGTTGCATTTTCAGCTGAATGGAGATATCAAACTACTGTACCTCCGGCTTGGCAACTAGAAAATGACCGCCGACGGTAGTCTCTATGATTCATCTCCTATGGAAGGTCACTACTTTGTCCCTGCAGATTGTGTAGAAGCCACAAGGTGGGACATACCAATACCAAAAGATAAAAAGTACCTCTTTTATGGTCGATGGATCCAGTATTGGAGGAAGTGACAAGTTTATGCCCACTATACGAAGCCTTATGCCACATCGATTTCAGTCTTCAATGTATCATTCATTATGTTTGGAATCTTTCCAAGCATGCATAGAGGTCTTATGGGATTCTGTAAGGATTTCTTTCCTCTGAAGAAGTATTTCTTTGATTCACACTGTAACAATCGGTTCTCATCGGACGGCTCTTCTGTTTATCGCTTAAACCCCCGTTTCTTCAGGTGTATAACCTTATCTCTGCAATTTAAGGTACCGTCCTATACCAGCTTTAACCAGACCTCTTCTGATAACCAGACCCCGTCTCGTCCTATTTCGTAGGCTAGTCTACGAAAAGTATATAATTTTTCTTATTCTACTATATTTTTTCAACACCTCTGGCATTTCCTAATATTGAAGAACCATCCTTGTGATGATATTCACTTTATTGCGACTGGAATGCATGTATGTCCTAACCTTTCCTAAGTGCACACTTTATCTTTACAAAAGTAGTGACGGGTTGTGCACTTCTCTTGAACGAAACAGACTCTGATGAGTTAGGTAGCTCAATTCTAATGAAACACCCTACAACCTTAAGTTAGCACTACATGTGAAGCACAAACTCGCGCTTCTATCACTCCCTTGTTACATATCCACAGCGTAAGACTCCACTTTGACTTCGAAAACAATTGGAGCACGTACATCCGTAGAAATATAAATGAGAATCGGGAATCCATTGCTTCCTGTAGAGAGAGTCCCAAAGTATAGCTATTCAAGGTAACCTTCCTAACTTTGCTCTTCGAACACAGATTCACGCTGCAGATCCTAATACCATCCATATGTAGATCCATTCCTTTTGTAACTGTCCTGCCTTCACTACTATCAATAGTTTTCTTTTTGTCCGCCATTCATCCATAAATGAACAAATTTCGGTTTGGGTCCTCGTCAATTTTAATCGCATTTCGAAGATAAAGGCTCCACTATGCGGAACTTTCTAAAAAGAAATGTTTAGCCCATCATACGGTCTATTCCACATGGATTAAAACTTTGATAGTCCTTTTCTGATCCTGCTTCGAAAGTTCATAACAGTAATGAGATTTTGAAACCCTAATCACTCACCCTTTCCGAGTGTTCTCTACCTCTATAGACGTATCTAGCTATTTACTTCTCCATAAGACCGGAAACAAACAACACACAAAAGTGGGTTTATTGATTTTAATACTCAAATTAAATAAACAACCCTCTTAGCTTAATCACTACGCAGTTTTGATTTTTTCTTTCTTTAGAAAAGGGTAACAGAGTGGCAGTGGGTACAGGCTTAAAATAGAAATACCGTGTTTAATTATCTTTTAAAAACTCAAAATAGCAGGGAGAACGCACAGACAGAACTAAAAATAAAAATACATAATGAGTGGGCAATTATTTCAATTCCCTGATGCCGATGGCTATTGTGATTATTTAAAGAATTCCTGGAAACACATCCACTGTTTCTTGAGATAAACAAAATCTCGAAATGTACAGGACGATTAGGAGTCGGAAAGACAAAGGAAGGCAAGTTCTTGGTATAAATCTTCATAGAAATAAGGGTTCCGACTGCTCGTCTCCATCTCTTGAAGCTATCGTCAAATTCATTGCAACATTCGACAACAAATCAATGACACTCCCAAATGTATGCCATTCGTATAGTAGTTGAATATAATTAATTTTGAAGAACGTGCTTTGTACTACCATTTTGTTTAATTATTTATATTTCAGGTCAAAGAGGCAGAAGAATGTTACAATACAGCCCTTCGTCTCTGTCCCAGCCATGCGGATTCACTAAACAATTTAGCCAACATAAAACGCGAACAAGGTTACATCGAAGAAGCCACACGCCTGTATCTGAAGGCACTGGAAGTATTTCCAGAATTTGCTGCTGCACATTCCAACTTGGCATCAGTATTACAGCAACAAGGCAAACTAAACGAAGCTCTAATGCATTACAAGGAAGCAATTCGCATTCAGCCAACATTCGCCGATGCGTACTCGAATATGGGTAATACCTTGAAGGAGTTACAGGATGTCGCCGGGGCACTTCAATGCTATACCCGGGCCATACAAATAAATCCGGCCTTCGCCGATGCACACAGTAACTTGGCGAGCATTCATAAGGACTCTGGCAATATCCCGGACGCCATTCAATCGTATCGTACGGCACTCAAACTGAAGCCCGATTTTCCCGATGCATATTGTAATTTAGCACATTGCTTGCAAATTGTTTGCGATTGGACAGACTATGAGGCACGCATGAAAAAATTGGTCAGCATTGTGGCCGAACAATTGGAAAAGAATCGTTTGCCATCGGTACATCCACACCATTCGATGTTGTATCCGTTGACGCATGAATTTCGTCGAGCTATTGCAGCCCGTCATGCTAATTTGTGCCTTGAAAAGGTCCATGTGCTTCACAAGCCGCCGTATAAATTCCCCAGAGAGGCGCATGGCCGACTTAAAGTTGGCTACGTAAGCAGCGACTTCGGCAATCATCCAACTTCACATTTGATGCAATCTGTTCCCGGTTTACACGATCGTACACGTGTTGAGATTTTCTGCTATGCTCTTAGCCCAGATGACGGAACAACATTCCGAGCAAAAATCGAACAAGAAGCAGAGCATTTCATCGATTTGTCATTGGTTACATGCAATGGCAAGGCTGCCGATCGCATTTATGCCGATGGTATTCACATTTTGGTTAATATGAACGGTTACACCAAGGGTGCACGCAATGAGATCTTTGCTCTGCGTCCAGCTCCAGTACAAGTTATGTGGCTAGGATATCCAGGAACTAGTGGCGCCACTTTCATGGATTATATAATCACAGATTCTGTGACCAGTCCAATGAAATTGGCCGGACAGTATAGTGAGAAATTGGCTTACATGCCATACACATACTTCATTGGTGACCACAAACAGATGTTTCCACATTTAAAGGAACGATTGATTCTAAGCGATAAGCAAGGTCTATCTGGCGCTGGAGTCGCTGATAATGTTACCGTAATTAATGCAACTGATTTGTCTCCCTTGGTGGAGAATACTGATGTCAAGGAAATCCGCGAGGTAATAAATGCACAGAAGCCAATGGAAATTTCATTGAAAGTAGCCGAATTGCCAAATACCACACAAATTGTGTCTATGATTGCCCAAGGACAGGTACAGACTTCGCTAAATGGTGTTGTTGTTCAGAATGGATTGGTAACAACACAAGCAAACAATAAGACGGCAACTGGGGAAGAGGTGCCACAGAATATTGTTATAACCACTAGACGCCAGTATTACCTACCCGACGAAGCGATCGTTTATTGCAATTTCAATCAGTTGTACAAGATCGATCCCCTGACACTACAATCGTGGGTGTATGTGCTAAAGCATGTGCCGAATTCAGTGCTGTGGCTGTTACGCTTCCCTGCAGTCGGAGAGCAGAACATTAAGAAGACAGTCGAGGATTTGGGTGAGTGTGAACTTGTTTGGTTCTTTCAATTACTACTAAGCAAATCGAGTCATTAAGTTTCGTGCTTGAATCTTCCCGTCCATTTGGGTATTTATTTGTTGAGCTTACTGTATTATTTCCCTACAGCACTCTTTAACCCTCATAAATTGCGGGTAATTGGTATGCACTTATAGCTTAGACTCGAAAAATGCACCGAGATCCACACTCCATGTTTCAAGACTTAGCTTAAGCACTCTCCAGCTCACAAAATATTTCTTAGACTAGCCAAGCACTAAATAGCATATATTGCACTGTGAGGTTCCAGTATAATTTCATAACGAGTTCGCAAACGTGTCCTACCGAATGATAAACTCCCAATATGCAAGCCTTGGCCTGAAAATCCAGAGACTTTTATTGTTTCTGTAAACACTGCCTTAGCATTAATTTAAAAAAAACAAATAAAGTCCACCGAAATGTTACTAAAAAAGAACTTTTTTTTTAGGAATTTCTTCCGATCGAGTAATTTTCTCCAATGTAGCAGCTAAAGAGGAACACGTTCGACGCGGTCAACTAGCAGATGTCTGTCTTGATACACCACTCTGCAATGGACACACCACATCCATGGATGTCCTCTGGACGGGAACACCGGTCGTGACCCTACCCGGAGAAACACTGGCATCAAGGTACAAAAGCAACACACCCAACACTCATTACATATTGCCAACACCTATATTTTCTTCTTACAGAGTGGCAGCTTCCCAATTAGCAACCCTCGGTTGCCCTGAATTAATTGCTCGCACACGTCAAGAATATCAAGAGATTGCTGTCCGTCTTGGCACTGATCGTGAATACCTTAAGGCAATGCGTGCCAAAGTGTGGAAGGCGCGTGTGGAGAGTCCGTTATTCGATTGCTCGCAATATGCGCAAGGTTTAGAGTTGCTCTTCACACGGATGTGGGAACGTTTTTCAATTGGCGAAGAAGCCGATCATATTTCCGCCATCGATAATAAATAAAGGGATTCCTCCCTTACTGGGACACAATCGTGCGACAAAGAAAATATAAATAAAAAAATTAAAATAAAACAAAAATTAAAATACAATTGTTAGTTATTCACGACCTCCCGTTCCATCATCTTCATCCAGGTCATCATTGTCATCATAGTCCCGTATCGTCACGAATTCTATTTTGTAGATACAGCCAGTTAAGCAGAGTAGCTCTCTACATTTGTTTATTTTCTCCTTTTTTTTTTTTAATTTTTGATATTACATGAACTTGAAAGAAACTTGTTGAAATAATTTTTTTATCATGAAGAGAAGCACTACGAGTATATCCAAATAAAATTCAAATTTAATTTAGCTTAAGACTAGATTTTAGGTTTATTATAATTTTCTTTTCTTTTACTTTTTGCTAACCTTTATCATTCGTTCATACTTTGTATTCCCTTGCATTATGATGAAGTTCCAAAAAAAAAACCAAACATCCTTATACAACAACAGAGTACATAATTTAGTTAAATCGATAAACTGAAGACGAATTGTAGTGAAGCTTGTTACAATACTAAATTTATTTGTAACTTCTTTCTTCTTTTTTTTTTAAATAAAAATGAAAAAACAGAAATAATATACATACATCATCTATTTTTTTAAAAAAAGAAAAGTTTTCAATTTATTACTCAACTATGTTCATAAGTTAGCACTTTTTGTATATATATACGAGTCTTTTGTTCACTTATATATATTATTCTTGGTATTGAAGAGAATTAACACACAAAATAAAGGAATTTAGAAAAAATCTGCAAAAAAACAAAATGTATAGGTATTTTCTAAAAGAAATATGTTTAACAACAAACACTGTCGGAAGTGATGTAGGTGTAAACGCAGTTAAATTGTATATTTAACTTTAGTTGTATCGATTTGTCTTTTTTAAATAAAATTACTTTCTTTTATTTGTTGAAATTTTCTTGAAAAAAAATGTTGGTTTGTTCGAGGTATACCTATTGAATAAAACAATTTGTAAACGGATATGAGTGACAATTATATTTATTAGAAATATTATACATATACTTACATATATTGTAAATGTTAATTTGATGAAAAGAAAACAACAAAAAATATACACTATACAGAAAAAAGACAGTCGTTTTATTTTTTAAGTTCCCTCTTCGTGTAAATAAATAAATACTTGGCGCTACAGGTCGATGGGACCCAGGGCCTAGCTTCTCACAACCATTCGTGCGTGTTATATTCTTTGCACGAATGGAAGGGGCTTACTGTTTACTGCCGTGTCCGAAGGGCGATTTGTTATTTGAGGAGCTTTCTCAGGACAGTTGTACTCTCGGATGTTTGTCAGACGCTGGCAAAAGGTGGGGTCGTGAATAACTTTTTAGGTGTTCCCCGGCTGGGATTCGATCTCAAACCCCTTGCTCCATAGTCCAACGCACTAACCACTGAGCCACGGCACCCAGTGTAGCCTTTCTAAAAAGGGAGATACCGCTTAATACAAGCTAAAACTAAGACGAGAAGTGAAGGAGATCGGATTTTAGGCTGGGAGTGCTACGGTTAAAATCGAACTGTGTGGGGTTTGAGTTAACCTTACGAAGCATACGGGAAATAGGTTCATTGAAGCCGTATAAGGTGCGGTGGGTTGGAAGATAGAAAAGACGAGGGCATCTTAGGTTACATGGGTTGGTGTTGAAGAAGATTAAGTTGTATAGAGATGCGCAAACCATGGAGCCTGAGAACAGTCGATGAACGAAAAAAATATCTGCAACGTCTCTACGTTTCTCGAGGGAATTTAGATTATGTAATGAGGTTGAAGCGGTCTCGAGAGGGAGGCAAGATAAGTGGGTCGTTCCAAGAAACACCACGAAGGGCAAAACGAAGAAAACGTCGGCGGTGTTTACGTGATAAGGTAATAGATTGGCATTTGGCGATATTGAGCTCTAAGCAATTTTTTTAGCACCAGTGGGAAAAACTGTCTAAGACTTGTTGAAGGACTACTACTGTAGTCCTGATTTGAACATTTTCAACATCGCTTATAGTCAGAATGAAGAAAAGAGGTCCAAGATGACTGCCTTGTGGAACTCCAGATGTGGCTAAGAAAGGAGCCGATAAGACGGATCTGAAACGAACGCTATAGAAACGGTCTTTCAAATAAGAAGATATCTATTTTAACAATATGGATTCGAAAGATCATGTCCTGGAGAAACAAGAGGACGATAAAGACAATCTTTTAATGCTGGATTGGAAGCCTTTAAGATGGTAGTTGATTGTTGACAATCACAATGATCTCCTTTACTGCATCATGTCCAGCCAACACTCTGATCATTACTAGATCCATTGTGAGCTACTGTTTTGAATTTACCTGAAAACAAAGACAAGAGTTGGTCTGTAGCTTTGGTATAGCTACACGGCCGTCTGATCTACCCCGAATTTGTTATACATTTCAGGCTGGTTAATGGTGGTTTTCATGAGAGGTCGCCCAGTTCTTCGAAGAGGTATTCACTGAGAGCCGTTTTTTAGTTCTGCCTAGGCTTCTGCATTCGCATAGAAAGATGTGCTTTCTTTTGCGGCCGTGTCGCTACATCCTCGACAAAGCTGATCAATTTCTAATCGCATTCGACAACGGTGGGCCGCCATGAAATTGTGGGCGGCAATAATCTACTATTATCCACGTCCAAGAGTGCTTAGTTGGGTCTGTTAAATGCCAGGATCTGTTTAGTTCTGGTGTTATTTCAATTTTGTTTAGAGTTAAGGTAGAACACGTTAAGATGGGAGTGCACTCCATCTCTTGAGGTAGTCTCACGAAGTTAATATAAAGTGTAAAACGTTCAAAAAGGTCCGGGAAGTTATTGAAGACTTACCTCATCCGAGACAGCTTACGGTTTACTTAAGAAAACATCGACTTAGTTAAGAAAATTCATCTCTATAATCCTCACTACAGTACGACAGAGCTTTCACAAAAACTATCCATCTCTCATGAATCAGTACGCCACGTTTTAGGCGATGTTTTGTACACGGGACCCGTCCCAGCACGGCTATTTTCAAAAGAGCTGAATTTTCTTCATATGGAGCATCGCAAAGAGTTACTGCAGACATGTTAGAGCGAGTTAATTCGAACCCGATATTCATAGAACGCATCATCATTGGTGACGAACAAACCAACAGGCATCAGGCAATAGCGCCACTTAAATGAATCAAACCCGAAAAAAAAACAAAAGTTCAAAAGTCAAGGTATTGCTCACTGTTTTCGATAATCCATACTTATATTGAACAAGCACAGTATTCTCCAGATATGGCACCCTGTTTACTTTTTTCTGTTTCGTGGGAACCATTTTGCGTCGATTGAAGAGAAGGAGTAAAGTTCACTAAGAGAACAGAAGGCGATCCCGGAGTATGCCTTTAAAAAATGTAGAAAAATGTATGACTTCAAATGGAGCCTATTTTGAAGGAAATGTAGAAAATTCTTACTCCACTCTTGTGCAATAAAGTTACCCAAACCATTTATTGTTTCTTGTTAAGGGATTCCACTCGCGACACGTAAATTAAAATAGATGCTTAACGAGAACAAATGTTAGGTGGACAAGTGGATCAACTTGTCTGCGATGAAACAGATTTGTCCAAAACGCTCTTAGAATTTGATCTCTCTCAATAGACTGGAAGTGGACACTCATAGGCAAGTCCACCACAAGACTAAACATTTTTGCTAATGATTTTTACAAAATTTGCATTAATAAAGAAGAGGAGGACACCATTCCCCGATTTTTTTGTTCCTGCCCAGTTCTCTCTCTCATAAGAAACCTTTACCCAGAAGCATTCTTCCTTAATAATCTAAGTGATCTGGCGATTTTGAAGATCAAAATTCCTCTACGCTTCATTAGAATGTCGAACTGGTAGAGAGGAACTCATACCTTCGATCCGCGATGTATCACAATGGACTTACTATTGGTTTAAGTGTCCTGGTGTCACTTACTGGTACCCACTTCAACCGAATCATGCACTTTCATTTCCAACTGTTCATATATAGACTTTAGAATTCAAACGTGGTCGTACAAGTGCCATCCATGATCCACGTTTTGGGCGACCAAAGAGTGCAACTACTGACTACGTGATGTTTACCGTAAATGGGTATATTTAAGGCCTTCCAGAAGACTACTTTAGAAATGGGAAAATCGCTGGATTGAGCTAGAACGCATAAAATACTCATATACTGAGGAATAAATGTATTTTGACTCATATCCTCATGTCGTTTCATTTCCGCGGCGAAAACTTGTTAAGTAACCTAGATTATAAAATCCTGATTTAAGGTTGACACATTCCCGTTCGACACCTACCATCTAATGCTACATCAAAAGCTGGTGATCAGGTCTAATAATCCTACCCCAGCTGCGTTGAATATGCATGCATCCACACGTACTGTACAACACCGCACCCGAGTACATAAGAATATAACCTCCCGCGCTCACAGGAATATAACCATTCTAAGTAGAAGCAGCTTTCTAGTACAAAACAAATCCCAAAAATCATACATAAAACAAAGAGCATAACTTTAAAGATATTCGATTTATTTTCCATAAATAAAATTCAAATATAATAGGTTTTATAAATATTGTTAAAGATTCTTAAAGGATAGATATCATAAGATCGTAAATATAATGCTTTAAAACATACAAGTAATATAAATATATGTATATAATGCAATTATACAAATTGACAATTCGCTATATAAGAAATAAAAACAAAAACTCTTTCTTAATAGGTAGGTACTAACAGGAACAATGAGGATAACAAACATGAGAGAAGGTAATGCAACCAAGAAAACAGTTTGGGCAAAGGCAAATAAATTCAAAAAAAAATCATGAAAACTATTTCTACAAAGTCTGCAAATGCAAATGCATATATCATTGTCTTGCTATTGAGGGCAATAAGTACTTAAATGTTACCAGTACTGTAAATGGAATGCAAAGAATTTACTATCGTCGGTGGGCAATTGCCAAATGAATTCTGCATAAATGTGGAGAGATTTTCATTAGAATCAAAATAAAAAATTAAAGAGATTACTGTGCGTACGAAGAAATGCATTAATTACGTAAGCCGGAGTTAATCATTTATTAATTGTTGTTTGCGAAACCGTTGGTTAGAAGCTGATTTGTTAAACGTTGGCGACAAAACTTGAATATTCTCAATAAACGTATCGGGACTCTAATACAGTTATGAAGAGCAAAACTCGACTTAATTCCAACCCCCATCTATCCCAGTAGATATCAACGATCATCAGTTGATGGGTTTATATCAATCGTAGATCACAGTAAGTCCAAATCAGACTTAAAAAGGTAAAAAAGTCCGGAATAGGTGTGGAATTCCTCCTTCATCCAGTGTCCCCCATTCAACATATGACAATAACAACGTAGAAAAATGACTATCTTGATTGTGAAGCGTGGATTTATGGCGTCTCCATAGTCGCATCTACATCTAGGTTATTGGACCAAAGTCAGTCTTTTCTTAGTGCTAGACCATAGTAAGAAAGAAAGGAATGAAGAATCTAACGAAAGGGAATACAAAAAAATTGGCGCGACAGGTCTATGGGCCTAGCTTCCCTTTACACGAATAGAAGTGACCTACAGTGTAATGCCGTATCCGAGAGGCAATATTTGAATGGCTTTCTCATGGCTCTCTCATGGTTGTATTCTCGGATGCTTATCAGACAATCGCGAGAGGGGGGCCGTGAAAGAAATTTTAGGTGTTGTCTAGGGATTGAACCTGGAAACCTTTTGCTCCGTAGTCCAATGCACTAACCAATTGAGCCACGCCTTCCAAAGAATTCCTTGAATTCGACGAACTCCTTTCAAAGTTAGCCTATGTTTCATCGGGAGTCGTCAATTTTCTTACACATGCTATCACCAAACGAATGTAAAGTGAAGCAGAATACAGAACGGTGTCGAATGTTTCTAGGCAAGTACGTCCACACAACAACAGGCTACAACATAAGAACTATAGATCAGGATTCCGGGAGACGCAAACGCCGCAAGTCTTGTAGCGATTAATTCGTCGAAACCGGGCACTCATCACGTGATACGATAATCGTCTAATCGTAATTAGCAATAGTACAAAGTTCAGAGCTACATTTGAAGCTTTTTTAGAGCAGTTGGACACTCTGGCCGAGGATGAGGAGAAAACTATACTTCATTTCGAAACATTCACCCAAATCTCCATCCCAAATCAAAACACCCTTCAAAACACTTTTACCTATCTCGACCACGCACGCTGTATAGAGGTTAGACACAACAGACCCAATCGGATGGTAGAATTCGTGATGGGTATATCTTTCCGTCCCACCTACCTCGAAAAATGATACATTTGGGACCCTACTTCTTCGATAAACACAACGTCAGCATCAGAAATAACTTTTCAAAGAAATGGCGTGCTTGCGAGCTTCCACCTCCATTCCCACCTAAGTGATCTTATTGCAAAGATTGCATCCTTGCGTTTCGATATACATATTCAAAACAAAATATACTACAAATGCACCATTCTGTCGCCACCTCCAGAGCATTACCGTATGCGTAAGTTTAAAAATTAGTAAAAAAAAAAAAGGTTACATATAGCAAAAACTGTATTCCTATCTATCATCGTCATGTTAACTATTAAATATTGCTTGATTAGTTTAAAGCTCAAGGTTAATTGTTAAAGCAACACAAAACACAAATGCAAGGCCATTGGTTACCGAAATAATACGATTATCATCAAAAAAAAAAGCGTTTTTAAGAGTACGTTCAGTATTTGTTTGGCATTTAAATCACAAGAATTCAAAAAAATTGTTTATAACAACTTCTAATAGATAATTATTTTCTTAGATATAATTTTTGTTTTTGTTTTTCTTTTGGTTTTTGTTTCGTAATATATAAAACTTTAGTAGCACACAGTTGTTGTTGTTCCTTGCGATAAATACTAACTATATATTGAATTAGAAATGTGCTTACATTAATATAAACTGTAAATTTTAATTATTGCGTTTTGTTTTGTATGTATGTTTTTTTTTTTTTTTTTTATAAACCGTATATAAATATTTTAAGATAAAATTTGTAATTTCAATCTCGAATTCCGTTATTTGCTTTGGTTAATTTCGTTATTACGCTTTGTTCGAAGTGAAATAGAGATGCTATAAGTATACATAGAAAAGAGAAGAAGAAATGCTGATTTGATTGATTGAAAGAGGAGGAAAACCTTTGATGTGAGCATTTTTTTTCTTTTGGTTTTGGTTTTTGTTTGATAGCGGGTGACTATTTGTAGCTTTAATTATTGTTATGGTTGGACCACTTTGACTTTTCGCTCGATTTCGGCCCGACACATGGGGCAGATATCAACTTTAAGCTGACAATTAAGGCAACAGCACATATGGCCGCATGGTAGGAATATAACACGCACCTGGAAGTGGAGAATAATTAAGTGAGGAGAGAGAACAATGAAAAATTTCAAAGGATAACTTACATATTCCTCCATGCATATGACACACTCCGATGCATTTATCATAGCATCGGACTCCGTTGGATATTCACGAACCTTGGCAGATTTCCTCGAAGTTGATGCAGTATCCTCATTTTCTTCTGCTTCTTGTGCCTCTTCTGGTGGCGGAGCAGTGGCAAGACGATCGCCACTACACTCGGCAACGTAACTCTCGCGAATATAGTCCTCAATTGACTGCAAGATCAAACGACGATCTCGCCCGTCTCGAATACCAGCTTCTCTGAGATCTTCATCTGTAATTTTCTCCAAGAACACATCATAGTTGAGTAGTAGTTTCTGCAGGAATGGCAAACAATGTATAACTCCATTGACGAGGAAATTATACCCCAGCATGGGATCAATGTTGGCCGCTTTAGATGAGTATTCCACTGGGCGCGAGTCTAACAATCTCTGATACTGCAGCAACCAATAGTCCTGCTGTTCGTTGGACTTTTGAGCTTCCATTGATTTGAGGGTATCGCATAGTTTAGCACGACGCAATTCTTGTTGCTCCAACAGATCTGTCAATATGTAGGTTAGACGCATTCGCTTGTCGGCCAACTCATTTATTTGCTCAGTGTTAAAGTATTTCTTTCGTTCGATTTCGAATTGTGTCATATTGGCCAATTGAACTTCGACTATACGCAGTTGCTCAACCAGACACCAAGAACGGGCATCGTTTTGTGCCATAAGAGCGACAACGGCTTGCTTTTGAAGTTCTTCATCTTCACAGATTCTACCAACGATTTCATTACGATTCTTTTCGTAGTTGCGATAGAATGCACTAAGTTGCGCAGAGTTTGCGTTCTCTTGCTCTAAAATATTCACTGAAGTGGCGTTACGTTCTTCCTGATAGATTTGAATTTTCGCCTCTTCTTCACGTAATGTTTCCATCATTGTAGAAAGGATTTCCTGTTTGCGCAATTCGGAATGTTCCAAGTGAAGCTACAATAAGAAATAGTTTTCAGTACATTTAACATTCACAAAGGAATATATTCTAATCGTAGGTACGTTTTCGAGTAAACGTTGCTCCTCGATGAGTTCCTTCTCCAACAGTTGACTATCAGCTTTGTTTTTAGCTGCTAAGAAATTTTCTATAACTATGTTAGCGTTGTCTTCCGCTGCATTAAAAGAGAAGTTTTGTAGGACCAAGTTTTTATAGCAAACGAATTCAACTCACCATTTAATATGTCTTTTATCAATTGATTGCGTTCGTTGTCTTTTTGTTGTTGTAATCTATTAACTAAGTCCTCTGTTTCGTTTTGTTGCAAGAGAACCGCTTTCAAAAGCTAAAATCCAATCAAAACGTTGAAAAAAAAACTTTTGATTGAGTAAAATTGGATTGTAAATACCTCTTTCTTTTGCTCTTGCTGCCTTCGTTGAATCTGCTCCAAAAGTGCCTGCTTGCAGACCAAAAGATAAGTAAGGTAGAATTCAATAAGCTATGCATCAACACTTACGTTTTCATTTCCGTAACCACTCTCGTCGATGGGCTGATATATTAGCTGGTTCGTTCGACTTGTTGCATTGTGGTTATATTCTTCCATTTGAGCTATTAAGGCCTATGGAGATATAGGAATGGAAAATAAAAATTTGGTCATTTTAGGCTGTACTCGGTACTCAGTTAAAGCACGGATTTAATTCGGCAAGTTGGTAGAAATCTAAAGAACCACTCCAAGGGAGAGAAATGCCAAAGTAAGTCTACGAAATAAGCTGGGCTTACTTCCAATGAAGACTGTTGATCTACGATACGGATGATGGCTCAGAGGAATATAGGGCAACTGTAGGAGTAAAACAAGGGTCTTAACCCTACCTCCGCGATAGTAGGATTGGGATATGCTATCGTTGTGCGATGAACGTCAGCTCGATCCAATGGAATAATACTTAAGTCTATTATTCTACAATTCACTGAACATCAGCAGCAGGAAACAGCTCTGGCCATAATAAAATCAAAATTTGTTGGATCTCGACACCAAGATCGTACCCATCAGTCATACGATACGAAATCCAGCTGTGGCCTGACGTGAAAGTCCATTCCACTGGGTAACGGAAACAATTTACATGCTCTGTGCACAAAATTGACTTTTGAATATCTGCAGATGCTTCCGTGTACCTTTAAAAGTGGTACGGCAAGTGCACCGACATGCCCGACCATAATGAATATTATAGTCAGCGGGCTATTCCCCAGAAATACCAGTGGGTATCTTCCCCATATGGTACAGCATGCAGGAACGGATGAGATCCCAAATTTCATCCTTAACGAAGCTATTGAACCAGATGAGTTTGGAAACCTCTATACACGATGACTGAGCAAATGGATTTCCCCCTGTAATGAAAACGTTTACGGTTGGTACTAGTCCGGAAAGGCAACAAGCCCCAGAGGAACCGTCGTTATACAGACCGCCGTGCATGTTAGACATCATAGGAAAGGTGATGTGAAGAAAAAAATATCCGCAACAGACTTGGTCAGTACGTCGAAGTAAACAACGGACTACCAACCAACAATACGGCTTCAGGAAAAACCGGAATACCATATCTGAACCAAGTAGTAAGGAGGACAAAAGCAGTACTGTGCCAGCTGGAACTTCATCATGAGAACGCTGAAAAATATTCGCGTACCGAACTATATGCTACCACTAATCACAAAAAAGTTTAAAGATAGAACCCAATACTACGACACAGATGAAGTGCTAAAAAGATATAAAATTACTAAAGGGGTCACACAGTAATCAGTTCTAAGTCCTGCTCTGTGGAACGTTATGTATGAACATCTACTGTGTATCCGCAGACCGAGAAGGGTGGACATAATCCGATACGCCGATGACATCGAGGTGACAACTAAAACCCTAGAGAAGGTGACGCAAAACACCATCAAAGACGTAAAAGAGCATTTAACTCACAAAAGCTAACCTGACGGGCGGCGCTATATCTTGGTTGATGCCAAATATTGGAGGACGCAGGCAATCAATAAGAAATATGTTGCGACAGTAAGTAAGTCTATACTCATGTACACAGCCCCTATATGGGAACCGGCAGCAGTTATACGTTCGTAGTTGAGAAGTATAAACTCGGTGCATAGAAGAACATAGCTCAGGGATTGCTGCGCATGTAAAACAGTATGAAGGGATCCAACAAATGTAACAGCAAGGCTATTGAGTTGGAGGTCAAAGTAGAAGCAGCAAAAAAAGGATGAGAAAAACCTCTTGGTGCACTTCAAATGTAATATCGTCTCCTATCTCCTCTTCCTTAGCGTTTTGAGTCAAATCGACGAAATTGAACAAAAAACTTAACCAAAAAACGTTTAGCGTATGATTTAAACGTTGGTGCACTCAGTTGGTGGCTATATCGCAATTTGGAAGAAATGGGGTATGCAGGGTCGAGGATGAGAAAAACCTCTTGGTGCACTTCAAATGCAATATCGTCTCCTATCTCCTCTTCCTTAGCGTTTTGAGTCAAATGGACGAAATTGAACAAAAAACTTAACCAAAAAACGTTTAGCGTATGATTTAAACGTTGGTGCACTCAGTTGGTCGCTATATCGCATTTTGGAAGAAATGGGGTATACAGGGTCGAGGATGAGAAAAACCTCTTGGTGCACTTCAAATGCAATATCGTCTCCTATCTCCTCTTCCTTAGCGTTTTGAGTCAAATCGACGAAATTGAACAAAAAACTTAACCAAAAAACGTTTAGCGTATGATTTAAACGTTGGTGTACTCAGTTGGTCGCTATATCGCATTTTGGAAGAAATGGGGTATACAGGGTCGAGGATGAGAAAAACCTCTTGGTGCACTTCAAATGCAATATGGTCTCCTATCTCCTCTTCCTTAGCGTTTTGAGTCAAATCGACGAAATTGAACAAAAAACTTAACCAAAAAACGTTTAGCGTATGATTTAAACGTTGGTGCACTCAGTTGGTGGCTATATCGCATTTTGGAAGAAATGGGGTATACAGGGTCGAGGATGAGAAAAACCTCTTGGTGCACTTCAAATGCAATATCGTCTCCTATCTCCTCTTTCTTAGCGTTTTGAGTGAAATAGACGAAATTGAACAAAAAACTTAACCAAAAAAAGTTTAACGTATGATTTAAACGTTGGTGCACTCAGTTGGTCGCTATATAGCATTTTGGAAGAAATGGGGTATACAGGGTCGAGGATGAGAAAAACCTCTTGGTGCACTTCAAATGCAATATCGTCTCCTATCTCCTCTTCCTTAGCGTTTTGAGTCAAATCGACGAAATTGAACAAAAAACTTAACCAAAAAACGTTTAGCGTATGATTTAAACGTTGGTGCACTCAGTTGGTCGCTATATCGCATTTTGGAAGAAATGGGGTATACAGGGTCCAGGATGAGAAAAACCTCTTGGTGCACTTCAAATGCAATATCGTCTCCTATCTCCTCTTCCTTAGCGTTTTGAGTCAAATGGACGAAATTGAACAAAAAACTTAACCAAAAAACGTTTAGCGTATGATTTAAACGTTGGTGCACTCAGTTGGTGGCTATATCGCATTTTGGAAGAAATGGGGTATACAGGGTCGAGGATGAGAAAAACCTCTTGGTGCACTTCAAATGCAATATCGTCTCCTATCTCCTCTTCCTTAGCGTTTTGAGTCAAATCGACGAAATTGAACAAAAAACTTAACAAAAAAACGTTTAGCGTATGATTTAAACGTTGGTGTACTCAGTTGGTCGCTATATCGCATTTTGGAAGAAATGGGGTATACAGGGTCGAGGATGAGAAAAACCTCTTGGTGCACTTCAAATGCAATATCGTCTCCTATCTCCTCTTCCTTAGCGTTTTGAGTCAAATCGACGAAATTGAACAAAAAACTTAAACAAAAAACGTTTAGCGTATGATTTAAACGTTGGTGCACTCAGTTGGTCGCTATATCGCATTTTGGAAGAAATGGGGTATACAGGGTCGAGGATGAGAAAAACCTCTTGGTGCACTTCAAATGCAATATCGTCTCCTATCTCCTCTTCCTTAGCGTTTTGAGTCAAATGGACGAAATTGAACAAAAAACTTAACCAAAAAACGTTTAGCGTATGATTTAAACGTTGGTGCACTCAGTTGGTCGCTATATCGCATTTTGGAAGAAATGGGGTATACAGGGTCGAGGATGAGAAAAACCTCTTGGTGCACTTCAAATGCAATATCGTCTCCTATCTCCTCTTCCTTAGCGTTTTGTGTCAAATGGACGAAATTGAACAAAAAACTTAACCAAAAAACGTTTAGCGTATGATTTAAACGTTGGTGCACTCAGTTGGTGGCTATATCGCATTTTGGAAGAAATGGGGTATACAGGGTCGAGGATGAGAAAAACCTCTTGGTGCACTTCAAATGCAATATCGTCTCCTATCTCCTCTTCCTTAGCGTTTTGAGTCAAATCGACGAAATTGAACAAAAAACTTAACAAAAAAACGTTTAGCGTATGATTTAAACGTTGGTGCACTCAGTTGGTGGCTATATCGCATTTTGGAAGAAATGGGGTATACAGGGTCGAGGATGAGAAAAACCTCTTGGTGCACTTCAAATGCAATATCGTCTCCTATCTCCTCTTCCTTAGCGTTTTGAGTCAAATCGACGAAATTGAACAAAAAACTTAACAAAAAAACGTTTAGCGTATGATTTAAACGTTGGTGTACTCAGTTGCTCGCTATATCGCATTTTGGAAGAAATGGGGTATACAGGGTCGAGGATGAGAAAAACCTCTTGGTGCACTTCAAATGCAATATCGTCTCCTATCTCCTCTTCCTTAGCGTTTTGAGTCAAATCGACGAAATTGAACAAAAAACTTAAACAAAAAACGTTTAGCGTATGATTTAAACGTTGGTGCACTCAGTTGGTCGCTATATCGCATTTTGGAAGAAATGGGGTATACAGGGTCGAGGATGAGAAAAACCTCTTGGTGCACTTCAAATGCAATATCGTCTCCTATCTCCTCTTCCTTAGCGTTTTGAGTCAAATGGACGAAATTGAACAAAAAACTTAACCAAAAAACGTTTAGCGTATGATTTAAACGTTGGTGCACTCAGTTGGTCGCTATATCGCATTTTGGAAGAAATGGGGTATACAGGGTCGAGGATGAGAAAAACCTCTTGGTGCACTTCAAATGCAATATCGTCTCCTATCTCCTCTTCCTTAGCGTTTTGTGTCAAATGGACGAAATTGAACAAAAAACTTAACCAAAAAACGTTTAGCGTATGATTTAAACGTTGGTGCACTCAGTTGGTGGCTATATCGCATTTTGGAAGAAATGGGGTATACAGGGTCGAGGATGAGAAAAACCTCTTGGTGCACTTCAAATGCAATATCGTCTCCTATCTCCTCTTCCTTAGCGTTTTGAGTCAAATCGACGAAATTGAACAAAAAACTTAACAAAAAAACGTTTAGCGTATGATTTAAACGTTGGTGCACTCAGTTGGTGGCTATATCGCATTTTGGAAGAAATGGGGTATACAGGGTCGAGGATGAGAAAAACCTCTTGGTGCACTTCAAATGCAATATCGTCTCCTATCTCCTCTTCCTTAGCGTTTTGAGTCAAATCGACGAAATTGAACAAAAAACTTAACAAAAAAACGTTTAGCGTATGATTTAAACGTTGGTGTACTCAGTTGGTCGCTATATCGCATTTTGGAAGAAATGGGGTATACAGGGTCGAGGATGAGAAAAACCTCTTGGTGCACTTCAAATGCAATATCGTCTCCTATCTCCTCTTCCTTAGCGTTTTGAGTCAAATCGACGAAATTGAACAAAAAACTTAACCAAAAAACGTTTAGCGTATGATTTAAACGTTGGTGCACTCAGTTGGTCGCTATATCGCATTTTGGAAGAAATGGGGTATACAGGGTCGAGGATGAGAAAAACCTCTTGGTGCACTTCAAATGCAATATCGTCTCCTATCTCCTCTTCCTTAGCGTTTTGAGTCAAATCGACGAAATTGAATAAAAAACTTAACCAGAAAACGTTTATCGTATGATTTAAACGTTGGTGTACTCAGTTGGTCGCTATATCGCATTTTGGAAGAAATGGGGTATACAGGGTCGAGGATGAGAAAAACCTCTTGGTGCACTTCAAATGCAATATCGTCTCCTATCTCCTCTTCCTTAGCGTTTTGAGTCAAATCGACGAAATTGAACAAAAAACTTAACCAAAAAACGTTTAGCGTATGATTTAAACGTTGGTGCACTCAGTTGGTGGCTATATCGCATTTTGGAAGAAATGGGGTATACAGGGTCGAGGATGAGAAAAACCTCTTGGTGCACTTCAAATGCAATATCGTCTCCTATCTCCTCTTCCTTAGCGTTTTGAGTCAAATCGACGAAATTGAACAAAAAACTTAACAAAAAAACGTTTATCGTATGATTTAAACGTTGGTGTACTCAGTTGGTCGCTATATCGCATTTTGGAAGAAATGGGGTATACAGGGTCGAGGATGAGAAAAACCTCTTGGTGCACTTCAAATGCAATATCGTCTCCTATCTCCTCTTCCTTAGCGTTTTGAGTCAAATCGACGAAATTGAACAAAAAACTTAACCAAAAAACGTTTAGCGTATGATTTAAACGTTGGTGTACTCAGTTGGTCGCTATATCGCATTTTGGAAGAAATGGGGTATACAGGGTCGAGGATGAGAAAAACCTCTTGGTGCACTTCAAATGCAATATCGTCTCCTATCTCCTCTTCCTTAGCGTTTTGAGTCAAATCGACGAAATTGAACAAAAAACTTAACCAAAAAACGTTTAGCGTATGATTTAAACGTTGGTGCACTCAGTTGGTGGCTATATCGCATTTTGGAAGAAATGGGGTATACAGGGTCGAGGATGAGAAAAACCTCTTGGTGCACTTCAAATGCAATATCGTCTCCTATCTCCTCTTCCTTAGCGTTTTGAGTCAAATCGACGAAATTGAACAAAAAACTTAACAAAAAAACGTTTAGCGTATGATTTAAACGTTGGTGTACTCAGTTGGTCGCTATATCGCATTTTGGAAGAAATGGGGTATACAGGGTCGAGGATGAGAAAAACCTCTTGGTGCACTTCAAATGCAATATCGTCTCCTATCTCCTCTTCCTTAGCGTTTTGAGTCAAATCGACGAAATTGAACAAAAAACTTAACCAAAAAACGTTTAGCGTATGATTTAAACGTTGGTGTACTCAGTTGGTCGCTATATCGCATTTTGGAAGAAATGGGGTATACAGGGTCGAGGATGAGAAAAACCTCTTGGTGCACTTCAAATGCAATATCGTCTCCTATCTCCTCTTCCTTAGCGTTTTGAGTCAAATCGACGAAATTGAACAAAAAACTTAACCAAAAAACGTTTAGCGTATGATTTAAACGTTGGTGCACTCAGTTGGTGGCTACATCGCATTTTGGAAGAAATGGGGTATACAGGGTCGAGGATGAGAAAAACCTCTTGGTGCACTTCAAATGCAATATCGTCTCCTATCTCCTCTTTCTTAGCGTTTTGAGTGAAATAGACGAAATTGAACAAAAAACTTAACCAAAAAAAGTTTAGCGTATGATTTAAACGTTGGTGCACTCAGTTGGTCGCTATATCGCATTTTGGAAGAAAGGGGGTATACAGGGTCGAGGATGAGAAAAACCTCTTGGTGCACTTCAAATGCAATATCGTCTCCTATCTCCTCTTCCTTAGCGTTTTGAGTCAAATCGACGAAATTGAACAAAAAACTTAACAAAAAAACGTTTAGCGTATGATTTAAACGTTGGTGTACTCAGTTGGTCGCTATATCGCATTTTGGAAGAAATGGGGTATACAGGGTCGAGGATGAGAAAAACCTCTTGGTGCACTTCAAATGCAATATCGTCTCCTATCTCCTCTTCCTTAGCGTTTTGAGTCAAATGGACGAAATTGAACAAAAAACTTAACCAAAAAACGTTTAGCGTATGATTTAAACGTTGGTGCACTCAGTTGGTCGCTATATCGCATTTTGGAAGAAATGGGGTATACAGGGTCGAGGATGAGAAAAACCTCTTGGTGCACTTCAAATGCAATATCGTCTCCTATCTCCTCTTCCTTAGCGTTTTGAGTCAAATCGACGAAATTGAACAAAAAACTTAACCAAAAAACGTTTAGCGTATGATTTAAACGTTGGTGCACTCAGTTGGTGGCTATATCGCATTTTGGAAGAAATGGGGTATACAGGGTCGAGGATGAGAAAAACCTCTTGGTGCACTTCAAATGCAATATCGTCTCCTATCTCCTCTTCCTTAGCGTTTTGAGTCAGATCGACGAAATTGAACAAAAAACTTAACAAAAAAACGTTTAGCGTATGATTTAAACGTTGGTGTACTCAGTTGGTCGCTATATCGCATTTTGGAAGAAATGGGGTATACAGGGTCGAGGATGAGAAAAACCTCTTGGTGCACTTCAAATGCAATATCGTCTCCTATCTCCTCTTCCTTAGCGTTTTGAGTCAAATCGACGAAATTGAACAAAAAACTTAACCAAAAAACGTTTAGCGTATGATTTAAACGTTGGTGCACTCAGTTGGTCGCTATATCGCATTTTGGAAGAAATGGGGTATACAGGGTCGAGGATGAGAAAAACCTCTTGGTGCACTTCAAATGCAATATCGTCTCCTATCTCCTCTTCCTTAGCGTTTTGAGTCAAATCGACGAAATTGAACAAAAAACTTAACCAAAAAACGTTTAGCGTATGATTTAAACGTTGGTGCACTCAGTTGGTCGCTATATCGCATTTTGGAAGAAATGGGGTATACAGGGTCGAGGATGAGAAAAACCTCTTGGTGCACTTCAAATGCAATATCGTCTCCTATCTCCTCTTCCTTAGCGTTTTGAGTCAAATCGACGAAATTGAACAAAAAACTTAACCAAAAAACGTTTAGCGTATGATTTAAACGTTGGTGCACTCAGTTGGTGGCTATATCGCATTTTGGAAGAAATGGGGTATACAGGGTCGAGGATGAGAAAAACCTCTTGGTGCACTTCAAATGCAATATCGTCTCCTATCTCCTCTTCCTTACCGTTTTGAGTCAAATGGACGAAATTGAACAAAAAACTTAACCAAAAAACGTTTAGCGTATGATTTAAACGTTGGTGCACTCAGTTGGTCGCTATATCGCATTTTGGAAGAAATGGGGTATACAGGGTCGAGGATGAGAAAAACCTCTTGGTGCACTTCAAATGCAATATCGTCTCCTATCTCCTCTTCCTTAGCGTTTTGAGTCAAATCGACGAAATTGAACAAAAAACTTAACCAAAAAACGTTTAGCGTATGATTTAAACGTTGGTGTACTCAGTTGGTCGCTATATCGCATTTTGGAAGAAATGGGGTATACAGGGTCGAGGATGAGAAAAACCTCTTGGTGCACTTCAAATGCAATATCGTCTCCTATCTCCTCTTCCTTAGCGTTTTGAGTCAAATCGACGAAATTGAACAAAAAACTTAACCAAAAAACGTTTAGCGTATGATTTAAACGTTGGTGCACTCAGTTGGTGGCTACATCGCATTTTGGAAGAAATGGGGTATACAGGGTCGAGGATGAGAAAAACCTCTTGGTGCACTTCAAATGCAATATCGTCTCCTATCTCCTCTTTCTTAGCGTTTTGAGTGAAATAGACGAAATTGAACAAAAAACTTAACCAAAAAAAGTTTAGCGTATGATTTAAACGTTGGTGCACTCAGTTGGTCGCTATATCGCATTTTGGAAGAAAGGGGGTATGCAGGGTCGAGGATGAGAAAAACCTCTTGGTGCACTTCAAATGCAATATCGTCTCCTATCTCCTCTTCCTTAGCGTTTTGAGTCAAATCGACGAAATTGAACAAAAAACTTAACAAAAAAACGTTTAGCGTATGATTTAAACGTTGGTGTACTCAGTTGGTCGCTATATCGCATTTTGGAAGAAATGGGGTATACAGGGTCGAGGATGAGAAAAACCTCTTGGTGCACTTCAAATGCAATATCGTCTCCTATCTCCTCTTCCTTAGCGTTTTGAGTCAAATGGACGAAATTGAACAAAAAACTTAACCAAAAAACGTTTAGCGTATGATTTAAACGTTGGTGCACTCAGTTGGTCGCTATATCGCATTTTGGAAGAAATGGGGTATACAGGGTCGAGGATGAGAAAAACCTCTTGGTGCACTTCAAATGCAATATCGTCTCCTATCTCCTCTTCCTTAGCGTTTTGAGTCAAATCGACGAAATTGAACAAAAAACTTAACCAAAAAACGTTTAGCGTATGATTTAAACGTTGGTGCACTCAGTTGGTGGCTATATCGCATTTTGGAAGAAATGGGGTATACAGGGTCGAGGATGAGAAAAACCTCTTGGTGCACTTCAAATGCAATATCGTCTCCTATCTCCTCTTCCTTAGCGTTTTGAGTCAAATCGACGAAATTGAACAAAAAACTTAACAAAAAAACGTTTAGCGTATGATTTAAACGTTGGTGTACTCAGTTGGTCGCTATATCGCATTTTGGAAGAAATGGGGTATACAGGGTCGAGGATGAGAAAAACCTCTTGGTGCACTTCAAATGCAATATCGTCTCCTATCTCCTCTTCCTTACCTTCTTGAGTCAAATGGACGAAATTGAACAAAAAACTTAACCAAAAAACGTTTAGCGTATGATTTAAACGTTGGTGCACTCAGTTGGTGGCTATATCGCATTTTGGAAGAAATGGGGTATACAGGGTCGAGGATGAGAAAAACCTCTTGGTGCACTTCAAATGCAATATCGTCTCCTATCTCCTCTTCCTTAGCGTTTTGAGTCAAATCGACGAAATTGAACAAAAAACTTAACCAAAAAACGTTTAGCGTATGATTTAAACGTTGGTGCACTCAGTTGGTCGCTATATCGCATTTTGGAAGAAATGGGGTATACAGGGTCGAGGATGAGAAAAACCTCTTGGTGCACTTCAAATGCAATATCGTCTCCTATCTCCTCTTCCTTAGCGTTTTGAGTCAAATCGACGAAATTGAACAAAAAACTTAACCAAAAAACGTTTAGCGTATGATTTAAACGTTGGTGCACTCAGTTGGTCGCTATATCGCATTTTGGAAGAAATGGGGTATACAGGGTCGAGGATGAGAAAAACCTCTTGGTGCACTTCAAATGCAATATCGTCTCCTATCTCCTCTTCCTTAGCGTTTTGAGTCAAATCGACGAAATTGAACAAAAAACTTAACAAAAAAACGTTTAGCGTATGATTTAAACGTTGGTGCACTCAGTTGGTGGCTATATCGCATTTTGGAAGAAATGGGGTATACAGGGTCGAGGATGAGAAAAACCTCTTGGTGCACTTCAAATGCAATATCGTCTCCTATCTCCTCTTCCTTACCGTTTTGAGTCAAATGGACGAAATTGAACAAAAAACTTAACCAAAAAACGTTTAGCGTATGATTTAAACGTTGGTGCACTCAGTTGGTGGCTATATCGCATTTTGGAAGAAATGGGGTATACAGGGTCGAGGATGAGAAAAACCTCTTGGTGCACTTCAAATGCAATATCGTCTCCTATCTCCTCTTCCTTAGCGTTTTGAGTCAAATCGACGAAATTGAACAAAAAACTTAACAAGAAAACGTTTAGCGTATGATTTAAACGTTGGTGTACTCAGTTGGTCGCTATATCGCATTTTGGAAGAAATGGGGTATACAGGGTCGAGGATGAGAAAAACCTCTTGGTGCACTTCAAATGCAATATCGTCTCCTATCTCCTCTTCCTTAGCGTTTTGAGTCAAATCGACGAAATTGAACAAAAAACTTAACCAAAAAACGTTTAGCGTATGATTTAAACGTTGGTGCACTCAGTTGGTCGCTATATCGCATTTTGGAAGAAATGGGGTATACAGGGTCGTGGATGAGAAAAACCTCTTGGTGCACTTCAAATGCAATATCGTCTCCTATCTCCTCTTCCTTAGCGTTTTGAGTCAAATCGACGAAATTGAACAAAAAACTTAACAAAAAAACGTTTAGCGTATGATTTAAACGTTGGTGCACTCAGTTGGTCGCTATATCGCATTTTGGAAGAAATGGGGTATACAGGGTCGAGGATGAGAAAAACCTCTTGGTGCACTTCAAATGCAATATCGTCTCCTATCTCCTCTTCCTTAGCGTTTTGAGTCAAATCGACGAAATTGAACAAAAAACTTAACCAAAAAACGTTTAGCGTATGATTTAAACGTTGGTGCACTCAGTTGGTCGCTGTATCGCATTTTGGAAGAAATGGGGTATACAGGGTCGAGGATGAGAAAAACCTCTTGGTGCACTTCAAATGCAATATCGTCTCCTATCTCCTCTTCCTTAGCGTTTTGAGTCAAATCGACGAAAGTGAACAAAAAACTTAACCAAAAAACGTTTAGCGTATGATTTAAACGTTGGTGCACTCAGTTGGTGGCTATATCGCATTTTGGAAGAAATGGGGTATACAGGGTCGAGGATGAGAAAAACCTCTTGGTGCACTTCAAATGCAATATCGTCTCCTATCTCCTCTTCCTTAGCGTTTTAAGTCAAATCGACGAAATTGAACAAAAAACTTAACCAAAAAACGTTTAGCGTATGATTTAAACGTTGGTGCACTCAGTTGGTGGCTATATCGCATTTTGGAAGAAATGGGGTATACAGGGTCGAGGATGAGAAAAACCTCTTGGTGCACTTCAAATGCAATATCGTCTCCTATCTCCTCTTCCTTAGCGTTTTGAGTCAAATCGACGAAATTGAACAAAAAACTTAACCAATAAACGTTTAGCGTATGATTTAAACGTTGGTGCACTCAGTTGGTGGCTATATCGCATTTTGGAAGAAATGGGGTATACAGGGTCGAGGATGAGAAAAACCTCTTGGTGCACTTCAAATGCAATATCGTCTCCTATCTCCCCTTCCTTAGCGTTTTGAGTCAAATCGACGAAATTGAACAAAAAACTTAACAAAAAAACGTTTAGCGTATGATTTAAACGTTGGTGTACTCAGTTGGTCGCTATATCGCATTTTGGAAGAAATGGGGTATACAGGGTCGAGGATGAGAAAAACCTCTTGGTGCACTTCAAATGCAATATCGTCTCCTATCTCCTCTTCCTTAGCGTTTTGAGTCAAATCGACGAAATTGAACAAAAAACTTAACCAAAAAACGTTTAGCGTATGATTTAAACGTTGGTGCACTCAGTTGGTCGCTATATCGCATTTTGGAAGAAATGGGGTATACAGGGTCGAGGATGAGAAAAACCTCTTGGTGCACTTCAAATGCAATATCGTCTCCTATCTCCTCTTCCTTAGCGTTTTGAGTCAAATGGACGAAATTGAACAAAAAACTTAAACAAAAAACGTTTAGCGTATGATTTAAACGTTGGTGCACTCAGTTGGTCGCTATATCGCATTTTGGAAGAAATGGGGTATACAGGGTCGAGGATGAGAAAAACCTCTTGGTGCACTTCAAATGCAATATCGTCTCCTATCTCCTCTTCCTTAGCGTTTTGAGTCAAATGGACGAAATTGAACAAAAAACTTAACCAAAAAACGTTTAGCGTATGATTTAAACGTTGGTGCACTCAGTTGGTCGCTATATCGCATTTTGGAAGAAATGGGGTATACAGGGTCGAGGATGAGAAAAACCTCTTGGTGCACTTCAAATGCAATATCGTCTCCTATCTCCTCTTCCTTAGCGTTTTGAGTCAAATCGACGAAATTGAACAAAAAACTTAACAAAAAAACGTTTAGCGTATGATTTAAACGTTGGTGTACTCAGTTGGTCGCTATATCGCATTTTGGAAGAAATGGGGTATACAGGGTCGAGGATGAGAAAAACCTCTTGGTGCACTTCAAATGCAATATCGTCTCCTATCTCCTCTTCCTTAGCGTTTTGAGTCAAATCGACGAAATTGAACAAAAAACTTAACCAAAAAACGTTTAGCGTATGATTTAAACGTTGGTGCACTCAGTTGGTCGCTATATCGCATTTTGGAAGAAATGGGATATACAGGGTCGAGGATGAGAAAAACCTCTTGGTGCACTTCAAATGCAATATCGTCTCCTATCTCCTCTTCCTTAGCGTTTTGAGTCAAATCGACGAAATTGAACAAAAAACTTAACCAAAAAACGTTTAGCGTATGATTTAAACGTTGGTGCACTCAGTTGGTCGCTATATCGCATTTTGGAAGAAATGGGGTATACAGGGTCGAGGATGAGAAAAACCTCTTGGTGCACTTCAAATGCAATATCGTCTCCTATCTCCTCTTCCTTAGCGTTTTGAGTCAAATCGACGAAATTGAACAAAAAACTTAACCAAAAAACGTTTAGCGTATGATTTAAACGTTGGTGCACTCAGTTGGTCGCTATATCGCATTTTGGAAGAAATGGGGTATACAGGGTCGAGGATGAGAAAAACCTCTTGGTGCACTTCAAATGCAATATCGTCTCCTATCTCCTCTTCCTTAGCGTTTTGAGTCAAATCGACGAAATTGAACAAAAAACTTAACAAAAAAACGTTTATCGTATGATTTAAACGTTGGTGTACTCAGTTGGTCGCTATATCGCATTTTGGAAGAAATGGGGTATACAGGGTCGAGGATGAGAAAAACCTCTTGGTGCACTTCAAATGCAATATCGTCTCCTATCTCCTCTTCCTTAGCGTTTTGAGTCAAATCGACGAAATTGAACAAAAAACTTAACCAAAAAACGTTTAGCGTATGATTTAAACGTTGGTGCACTCAGTTGGTCGCTATATCGCATTTTGGAAGAAATGGGGGGTCAAATCGACGAAATTGAACAAAAAACTTAACAAAAAAACGTTTAGCGTATGATTTAAACGTTGGTGCACTCAGTTGGTGGCTATATCGCATTTTGGAAGAAATGGGGTATACAGGGTCGAGGATGAGAAAAACCTCTTGGTGCACTTCAAATGCAATATCGTCTCCTATCTCCTCTTCCTTAGCGTTTTGAGTCAAATCGACGAAATTGAACAAAAAACTTAACAAAAAAACGTTTAGCGTATGATTTAAACGTTGGTGCACTCAGTTGGTGGCTATATCGCATTTTGGAAGAAATGGGGTATACAGGGTCGAGGATGAGAAAAACCTCTTGGTGCACTTCAAATGCAATATCGTCTCCTATCTCCTCTTCCTTAGCGTTTTGAGTCAAATCGACGAAATTGAACAAAAAACTTAACCAAAAAACGTTTAGCGTATGATTTAAACGTTGGTGCACTCAGTTGGTGGCTATATCGCATTTTGGAAGAAATGGGGTATACAGGGTCGAGGATGAGAAAAACCTCTTGGTGCACTTCAAATGCAATATCGTCTCCTATCTCCTCTTCCTTAGCGTTTTGAGTCAAATCGACGAAATTGAACAAAAAACTTAACAAAAAAACGTTTAGCGTATGATTTAAACGTTGGTGTACTCAGTTGGTCGCTATATCGCATTTTGGAAGAAATGGGGTATACAGGGTCGAGGATGAGAAAAACCTCTTGGTGCACTTCAAATGCAATATCGTCTCCTATCTCCTCTTCCTTAGCGTTTTGAGTCAAATGGACGAAATTGAACAAAAAACTTAACCAAAAAACGTTTAGCGTATGATTTAAACGTTGGTGCACTCAGTTGGTCGCTATATCGCATTTTGGAAGAAATGGGGTATACAGGGTCGAGGATGAGAAAAACCTCTTGGTGCACTTCAAATGCAATATCGTCTCCTATCTCCTCTTCCTTAGCGTTTTGAGTCAAATCGACGAAATTGAACAAAAAACTTAACCAAAAAACGTTTAGCGTATGATTTAAACGTTGGTGCACTCAGTTGGTGGCTATATCGCATTTTGGAAGAAATGGGGTATACAGGGTCGAGGATGAGAAAAACCTCTTGGTGCACTTCAAATGCAATATCGTCTCCTATCTCCTCTTCCTTAGCGTTTTGAGTCAAATCGACGAAATTGAACAAAAAACTTAACAAAAAAACGTTTAGCGTATGATTTAAACGTTGGTGTACTCAGTTGGTCGCTATATCGCATTTTGGAAGAAATGGGGTATACAGGGTCGAGGATGAGAAAAACCTCTTGGTGCACTTCAAATGCAATATCGTCTCCTATCTCCTCTTCCTTAGCGTTTTGAGTCAAATCGACGAAATTGAACAAAAAACTTAACCAAAAAACGTTTAGCGTATGATTTAAACGTTGGTGCACTCAGTTGGTCGCTATATCGCATTTTGGAAGAAATGGGGTATACAGGGTCGAGGATGAGAAAAACCTCTTGGTGCACTTCAAATGCAATATCGTCTCCTATCTCCTCTTCCTTAGCGTTTTGAGTCAAATCGACGAAATTGAACAAAAAACTTAACCAAAAAACGTTTAGCTTATGATTTAAACGTTGGTGCACTCAGTTGGTGGCTATATCGCATTTTGGAAGAAATGGGGTATACAGGGTCGAGGATGAGAAAAACCTCTTGGTGCACTTCAAATGCAATATCGTCTCCTATCTCCTCTTCCTTAGCGTTTTGAGTCAAATCGACGAAATTGAACAAAAAACTTAACAAAAAACGTTTAGCGTATGATTTAAACGTTGGTGCACTCAGTTGGTCGCTATATCGCATTTTGGAAGAAATGGGGTATACAGGGTCGAGGATGAGAAAAACCTCTTGGTGCACTTCAAATGCAATATCGTCTCCTATCTCCTCTTCCTTAGCGTTTTGAGTCAAATGGACGAAATTGAACAAAAAACTTAAACAAAAAACGTTTAGCGTATGATTTAAACGTTGGTGCACTCAGTTGGTCGCTATATCGCATTTTGGAAGAAATGGGGTATACAGGGTCGAGGATGAGAAAAACCTCTTGGTGCACTTCAAATGCAATATCGTCTCCTATCTCCTCTTCCTTAGCGTTTTGAGTCAAATCGACGAAATTGAACAAAAAACTTAACCAAAAAAACGTTTAGCGTATGATTTAAACGTTGGTGCACTCAGTTGGTGGCTATATCGCATTTAGGAAGAAATGGGGTATACAGGGTCGAGGATGAGAAAAACCTCTTGGTGCACTTCAAATGCAATATCGTCTCCTATCTCCTCTTCCTTAGCGTTTTGAGTCAAATGGACGAAATTGAACAAAAAACTTAACCAAAAAACGTTTAGCGTATGATTTAAACGTTGGTGTACTCAGTTGGTCGCTATATCGCATTTTGGAAGAAATGGGGTATACAGGGTCAAGGATGAGAAAAACCTCTTGGTGCACTTCAAATGCAATATCGTCTCCTATCTCCTCTTCCTTAGCGTTTTGAGTCAAATCGACGAAATTGAACAAAAAACTTAACAAAAAAACGTTTAGCGTATGATTTAAACGTTGGTGCACTCAGTTGGTCGCTATATAGCATTTTGGAAGAAATGGGGTATACAGGGTCGAGGATGAGAAAAACCTCTTGGTGCACTTCAAATGCAATATCGTCTCCTATCTCCTCTTCCTTAGCGTTTTGAGTCAAATCGACGAAATTGAACAAAAAACTTAACCAAAAAACGTTTAGCGTATGATTTAAACGTTGGTGTACTCAGTTGGTCGCTATATCGCATTTTGGAAGAAATGGGGTATACAGGGTCGAGGATGAGAAAAACCTCTTGGTGCACTTCAAATGCAATATCGTCTCCTATCTCCTCTTCCTTAGCGTTTTGAGTCAAATCGACGAAATTGAACAAAAAACTTAACCAAAAAACGTTTAGCGTATGATTTAAACGTTGGTGCACTCAGTTGGTGGCTATATCGCATTTTGGAAGAAATGGGGTATACAGGGTCGAGGATGAGAAAAACCTCTTGGTGCACTTCAAATGCAATATCGTCTCCTATCTCCTCTTCCTTAGCGTTTTGAGTCAAATGGACGAAATTGAACAAAAAACTTAACCAAAAAACGTTTAGCGTATGATTTAAACGTTGGTGCACTCAGTTGGTCGCTATATCGCATTTTGGAAGAAATGGGGTATACAGGGTCGAGGATGAGAAAAACCTCTTGGTGCACTTCAAATGCAATATCGTCTCCTATCTCCTCTTCCTTAGCGTTTTGAGTCAAATCGACGAAATTGAACAAAAAACTTAACAAAAAAACGTTTAGCGTATGATTTAAACGTTGGTGCACTCAGTTGGTGGCTATATCGCATTTTGGAAGAAATGGGGTATACAGGGTCGAGGATGAGAAAAACCTCTTGGTGCACTTCAAATGCAATATCGTCTCCTATCTCCTCTTCCTTAGCGTTTTGAGTCAAATCGACGAAATTGAACAAAAAACGTAACAAAAAAACGTTTAGCGTATGATTTAAACGTTGGTGTACTCAGTTGGTCGCTATATCGCATTTTGGAAGAAATGGGGTATACAGGGTCGAGGATGAGAAAAACCTCTTGGTGCACTTCAAATGCAATATCGTCTCCTATCTCCTCTTCCTTAGCGTTTTGAGTCAAATGGACGAAATTGAACAAAAAACTTAAACAAAAAATGTTTAGCGTATGATTTAAACGTTGGTGCACTCAGTTGGTGGCTATATCGCATTTTGGAAGAAATGGGGTATACAGGGTCGAGGATGAGAAAAACCTCTTGGTGCACTTCAAATGCAATATCGTCTCCTATCTCCTCTTCCTTAGCGTTTTGAGTCAAATCGACGAAATTGAACAAAAAACTTAACCAAAAAACGTTTAGCGTATGATTTAAACGTTGGTGCACTCAGTTGGTGGCTATATCGCATTTTGGAAGAAATGGGGTATACAGGGTCGAGGATGAGAAAAACCTCTTGGTGCACTTCAAATGCAATATCGTCTCCTATCTCCTCTTCCTTAGCGTTTTGAGTCAAATGGACGAAATTGAACAAAAAACTTAAACAAAAAACGTTTAGCGTATGATTTAAACGTTGGTGCACTCAGTTGGTCGCTATATCGCATTTTGGAAGAAATGGGGTATACAGGGTCGAGGATGAGAAAAACCTCTTGGTGCACTTCAAATGCAATATCGTCTCCTATCTCCTCTTCCTAAGCGTTTTGAGTCAAATCGACGAAATTGAACAAAAAACTTAACCAAAAAACGTTTAGCGTATGATTTAAACGTTGGTGCACTCAGTTGGTGGCTATATCGCATTTTGGAAGAAATGGGGTATACAGGGTCGAGGATGAGAAAAACCTCTTGGTGCACTTCAAATGCAATATCGTCTCCTATCTCCTCTTCCTTAGCGTTTTGAGTCAAATGGACGAAATTGAACAAAAAACTTAACCAAAAAACGTTTAGCGTATGATTTAAACGTTGGTGTACTCAGTTGGTCGCTATATCGCATTTTGGAAGAAATGGGGTATACAGGGTCAAGGATGAGAAAAACCTCTTGGTGCACTTCAAATGCAATATCGTCTCCTATCTCCTCTTCCTTAGCGTTTTGAGTCAAATCGACGAAATTGAACAAAAAACTTAACCAAAAAACGTTTAGCGTATGATTTAAACGTTGGTGCACTCAGTTGGTCGCTATATAGCATTTTGGAAGAAATGGGGTATACAGGGTCGAGGATGAGAAAAACCTCTTGGTGCACTTCAAATGCAATATCGTCTCCTATCTCCTCTTCCTTAGCGTTTTGAGTCAAATCGACGAAATTGAACAAAAAACTTAACCAAAAAACGTTTAGCGTATGATTTAAACGTTGGTGCACTCAGTTGGTCGCTATATCGCATTTTGGAAGAAATGGGGTATACAGGGTCGAGGATGAGAAAAACCTCTTGGTACTCAGTTGGTCGCTATATCGCATTTTGGAAGAAATGGGGTATACAGGGTCGAGGATGAGAAAAACCTCTTGGTGCACTTCAAATGCAATATCGTCTCCTATCTCCTCTTCCTTAGCGTTTTGAGTCAAATCGACGAAATTGAACAAAAAACTTAACCAAAAAACGTTTAGCGTATGATTTAAACGTTGGTGCACTCAGTTGGTCGCTATATCGCATTTTGGAAGAAATGGGGTATACAGGGTCGAGGATGAGAAAAACCTCTTGGTGCACTTCAAATGCAATATCGTCTCCTATCTCCTCTTCCTTAGCGTTTTGAGTCAAATCGACGAAATTGAACAAAAAACTTAACCAAAAAACGTTTAGCGTATGATTTAAACGTTGGTGTACTCAGTTGGTCGCTATATCGCATTTTGGAAGAAATGGGGTATACAGGGTCGAGGATGAGAAAAACCTCTTGGTGCACTTCAAATGCAATATCGTCTCCTATCTCCTCTTCCTTAGCGTTTTGAGTCAAATCGACGAAATTGAACAAAAAACTTAACCAAAAAACGTTTAGCGTATGATTTAAACGTTGGTGCACTCAGTTGGTGGCTATATCGCATTTTGGAAGAAATGGGGTATACAGGGTCGAGGATGAGAAAAACCTCTTGGTGCACTTCAAATGCAATATCGTCTCCTATCTCCTCTTCCTTAGCGTTTTGAGTCAAATCGACGAAATTGAACAAAAAACTTAACCAAAAAACGTTTAGCGTATGATTTAAACGTTGGTGCACTCAGTTGGTGGCTATATCGCATTTTGGAAGAAATGGGGTATACAGGGTCGAGGATGAGAAAAACCTCTTGGTGCACTTCAAATGCAATATCGTCTCCTATCTCCTCTTCCTTAGCGTTTTGAGTCAAATCAACGAAATTGAACAAAAAACTTAACCAAAAAACGTTTAGCGTATGATTTAAACGTTGGTGCACTCAGTTGGTGGCTATATCGCATTTTGGAAGAAATGGGGTATACAGGGTCGAGGATGAGAAAAACCTCTTGGTGCACTTCAAATGCAATATCGTCTCCTATCTCCTCTTCCTTAGCGTTTTGAGTCAAATCGACGAAATTGAACAAAAAACTTAACAAAAAACGTTTAGCGTATGATTTAAACGTTGGTGCACTCAGTTGGTGGCTATATCGCATTTTGGAAGAAATGGGGTATACAGGGTCGAGGATGAGAAAAACCTCTTGGTGCACTTCAAATGCAATATCGTCTCCTATCTCCTCTTCCTTAGCGTTTTGAGTCAAATCGACGAAATTGAACAAAAAACTTAACAAAAAAACGTTTAGCGTATGATTTAAACGTTGGTGCACTCAGTTGGTGGCTATATCGCATTTTGGAAGAAATGGGGTATACAGGGTCGAGGATGAGAAAAACCTCTTGGTGCACTTCAAATGCAATATCGTCTCCTATCTCCTCTTCCTTAGCGTTTTGAGTCAAATCGACGAAATTGAACAAAAAACTTAACAAAAAAACGTTTAGCGTATGATTTAAACGTTGGTGCACTCAGTTGGTGGCTATATCGCATTTTGGAAGAAATGGGGTATACAGGGTCGAGGATGAGAAAAACCTCTTGGTGCACTTCAAATGCAATATCGTCTCCTATCTCCTCTTCCTTAGCGTTTTGAGTCAAATCAACGAAATTGAACAAAAAACTTAACCAAAAAACGTTTAGCGTATGATTTAAACGTTGGTGCACTCAGTTGGTGGCTATATCGCATTTTGGAAGAAATGGGGTATACAGGGTCGAGGATGAGAAAAACCTCTTGGTGCACTTCAAATGCAATATCGTCTCCTATCTCCTCTTCCTTAGCGTTTTGAGTCAAATCGACGAAATTGAACAAAAAACTTAACAAAAAACGTTTAGCGTATGATTTAAACGTTGGTGCACTCAGTTGGTGGCTATATCGCATTTTGGAAGAAATGGGGTATACAGGGTCGAGGATGAGAAAAACCTCTTGGTGCACTTCAAATGCAATATCGTCTCCTATCTCCTCTTCCTTAGCGTTTTGAGTCAAATCGACGAAATTGAACAAAAAATTTAAACAGAAAACGTTTAGCGTATGATTTAAACGTTGGTGCACTCAGTTGGTCGCTATATCGCATTTTGGAAGAAATGGGTATACAGGGTCGAGGATGAGAAAAACCTCTTGGTGCACTTCAAATGCAATATCGTCTCCTATCTCCTCTTCCTTAGCGTTTTGAGTCAAATCGACGAAATTGAACAAAAAACTTAACAAAAAAACGTTTAGCGTATGATTTAAACGTTGGTGCACTCAGTTGGTGGCTATATCGCATTTTGGAAGAAATGGGGTATACAGGGTCGAGGATGAGAAAAACCTCTTGGTGCACTTCAAATGCAATATCGTCTCCTATCTCCTCTTCCTTAGCGTTTTGAGTCAAATCGACGAAATTGAACAAAAAACTTAACCAAAAAACGTTTAGCGTATGATTTAAACGTTGGTGCACTCAGTTGGTCGCTATATCGCATTTTGGAAGAAATGGGGTATACAGGGTCGAGGATGAGAAAAACCTCTTGGTGCACTTCAAATGCAATATCGTCTCCTATCTCCTCTTCCTTAGCGTTTTGAATCAAATCGACGAAATTGAACAAAAAACTTAACCAAAAAACGTTTAGCGTATGATTTAAACGTTGGTGCACTCAGTTGGTCGCTATATCGCATTTTGGAAGAAATGGGGTATACAGGGTCGAGGATGAGAAAAACCTCTTGGTGCACTTCAAATGCAATATCGTCTCCTATCTCCTCTTCCTTAGCGTTTTGAGTCAAATCGACGAAATTGAACAAAAAACTTAACCAAAAAACGTTTAGCGTATGATTTAAACGTTGGTGCACTCAGTCGGTCGCTATATCGCATTTTGGAAGAAATGGGGTATACAGGGTCGAGGATGAGAAAAACCTCTTGGTGCACTTCAAATGCAATATCGTCTCCTATCTCCTCTTCCTTAGCGTTTTGAGTCAAATCGACGAAATTGAACAAAAAACTTAACAAAAAAACGTTTAGCGTATGATTTAAACGTTGGTGCAGTCCAGACCAGCAGTAGATGCAGCCATCAGACCAGCTGCTGAAATATAATGGCAACGGCGATGGGACGGGCGATGAACATACAAACTGCTACCGAACATACAAACTGCTACCGAACATACAAGAGTGGACGAGAAGAAAACAGGGGAAAGTAAACTTTTGCCTTACCTAATTCTTAACAGGACATGGAAACTTCCGGGAATTCCTTTATAAGTACGACATAGCAGAAGATCTATTCTGTCGATGAAGGGAAAGTCCAAGATACCGAACGTGTGCTTTACGAGTGGGGAAAATTGGAGGCAGTCAGAAATGCAAGAAATAGGCAATGTTATAACCCCAAGAAGATTGATATCGTTCATGCTGTCAACGAGGAAATCATGGAACATCTCCAACAGTATCATTGTGATGATGCTCGCAAGAGTTAAGGCTAACAACACGAGCCCAAGAGCACGAAAAGCCCGAATCATAAGGAGAAGATTTGATGTCAAAACCTGCCCCTACAAAGGAATAGCCTGACCGACGGTACCGTATCGCATATAGTCCATTAAAAAAAAAGAAGGATGTTTCCGTACGTACTTCCATCAAATTGTTCAGAATGCAGAAAGAAATTAGATCGCTATCAGCTATTCGATCGGAACAGCGGAACAGAATACTTTCGTATATGTAGGTAAACCGCTCTGCAATCACACTCGACTCCATTCTTTCGCAACAGATTTTATATTACATTGCAGTTCGTTTCTTGCACATGTTTAGGAGACGGAAAATCAGACACCATATCCAAGAAAAAGGAACCAATCAAGAAGTCTATGAAATGGATTACAGAAAATAAAAATCTCTTCCCAAGAAATTCAAAATCACCACAGAACTGTGGAAGGAAAGAGAATCGCATAGGCCCGCCTGTGGCCGCAGTGATATGATGACATGCTCCCACCTCTAGTGGAAGGAAAGAGCTACAATATACAGCACCAAATCATAAGAAGCGATTGACAGAACACTGAGCAGTCAGTACATATACTGCGTTCTATGAACTAGGCCCTGGTAAATTTCCGATTGAATACCTACCAATTGCTCAGGGTATAGAAAAATCCTGAAGAGTTGGATCTACCCTAAATTGTTTGTGTAAATCACCGCGATTTCGCCAAATTTTTCCACATTGCACACTGTTTCTTATTTCGATTACAAAAAAAAAAACTTACATCTTCTGGCTCATGGTGCTGCCTTGGGATTCCGTCTGCAATTTCTGTTGTCACCTCCCCTGTGGCTAAATATCGAAGAATACTTGCTGTGCCGCCAGCAAGAATATCAAACGTAGGCCATTCCACAGTCTCCTGGTCCAATATCAAATCACAAAGAGTATCACAAGTTGCCAGTGTGGTCGGGAGCTGACGCAGTCTACGATTCCCGCTTACGTTCAGAATCCGTAAATTAGCCATGCAGCTTAATTCACTAATTGATTGTAAATTATTGTTGGATACATCGAGATGCTCGAGGTACCTGAGCTGATTTATCGTGTGTGGTAGTTTCGCAAGTTGATTGTTCGATATTAAAAGTTCCTGAAAAACAAGAAATCCCAATTAGCGCCGAATCACATCAAGTACGACTAAGTTTTTCACATTTACCCTGAGATTTTCTAATTTGTATATTTCCTCTGGCAGTTGTTTGATTCGATTGAATCTCAAATCGAGTATACGCAGCAGTTGTAGATCACTTAGCAGACCAATGCTATTGTTGTTATTGCAGTTGACTATTGTTGTTAACTGATTTTTGCTTAAATTTAGCATCTCTTTGCGCAGAACACGACAATAGATAAATACACCAGCTGGGATTTCCTTTAGATTACAATCGGATAAATCGAAATCCGATTCGGGGGTTTCCTTTGCCTGCAAGCACCAAGAGGTTTACCAAAGTTCAACGTCAATCCACCCACGGAGGGTGTTTAAGTGCACGTTATCAAAGTTATATTTAATTGTTGTATGACTAATGGCCCTTCGGGGTAAGCCCTACGTCATTTCACCACTTACCAGGCACATTTTTCGCTCCAAGCGAGATTTGTATTCACTTTTGGACTGCATGTCAGGCGCTGCAGGGGAGGTTTCTTCAGTGTTCGACTTAAAATCTGGCTCATCTTTTGTTAAACGGCAACCCATACATTTAAATTTGTAAAGGAAATTGATTTTTTTTACGGCCGTAAGGAACTGGGATGAATGCACTTCGGGTATAATTAGTAACTAGGGCAAACTAAAAAAGTTATGTCGCAGTTCGCAGCTACCAGATAGCATGAAGTTTATTTTTGGATTTTTCACTGGCGAATGTGATTCGTTCTTGGTATGCAGGGGTTATCAATCAATTCACGTAAAATTTGCGATAATTAATTTATGTGAAATTTATTGTTTTCATTTGTATAATTGACTTTTTCGCGGGGACAGTAAGAAAAAAACAAAAAAACGAAGTGATTCAGACGAAAATCGGGTTGACGTCTTATTGACAGTACTGACAGATAAGGTTTGAAATATATTTCACAAAGGACTTGACTTTTGGGTACAGGGACGGCATAGGAGGTGAAATAGAGGTGGGCACGGACTGCGAGCACTTTTGAGAAAATTTCGCTTGAATAATGAAAAGAAATGACATACGGATAGAGCAAGAAGACAAATGATGGAAGAAAACCAGAAAATCAAAAAAAAAAAAATGGACAGGGAGATGGTCGACAGATGGTAAGTACTTGGCTGTTGCTCTCGTTCAAGTAGTTTTTCAAATTCTTCATTTCATCTACAATGCAAGTTGGATTTATTAGATGAAGTCTGCATCGTTCACGGTACTACAGAGAGAAAGGAGCGCCTTTCACATTGACAGTTTATCTATGGCATTTGCATCTATCACAGACAATGCTTAGTCCTCGGGTTCTAATAAGAAAACATTCGCAGGCAGTCCACCATAGCCGTTATAGTTATAGTTATAGTTTTTCAACTTTTTTAAAAGATCTGACTGAAATTGGGTTCCCTATTTGTCTAGTATTCCGGAAGCTAAATACCTCCCAGTTACTAGTCATTTCTATACAACCAACTCCTCGTCTAATGCTATACTCAACGTTCGACCAAGATACGGTGGTATCACAATTAGAGGAAACTTGCGGATACGGCAGTAAGTCACTAGCGTATAGATTCAAAAACTTTTTAGCCCTAAGCGCAGGGATCACCTTAACTAAGTTTCTGTTCAAACCATCGTGGCGATTGAATTGAAATTTTCTGGTATATTTTCGTGTCCAGGCACCTAGCAGAGGGGAACCTAGTGCTGTGCTAATCTCTTTACGACCGCACTTCACAAACTTGGGTTTTATTTGAGTGGCAGTAATCGCTTTTGAGGTCTGCTCAATCCAACGCGGAACGCGAAAGCGAGAATGTGAGCTATTTTTTCGGGGTAAAGAAGTGCGACAGTAACATACGCGGGACTGCGAAAAAACAGTGCATGCAGCGAACCAACCAAAAACGCTACAATCCCGCTCTCGCCTCTCTGAGCTGACGCGACTGTGTGCATGGTGCCATGCCTCGCCTTGTATTTACTTCCCGCGTTGGTTTGAGTGAGCCTTTATTGATGTCTGGTCTGGGCGCAAAATTACACCTCTTGTCGAGTGACACTCATTACAACAAACTGCATTTCTGAACTCCGTCTGAAACTCCTTCAAACAAACGTCACTTCAAAGTCGATGACTTCACCTCAAATCAAACAAAACTACTTGTTTTGTTTTTGTTGCACTGCGAGCAGCTGGGCGATTTGTCACCATAGTTTTCATTTCCAAAAGGAAAGTTTTCTACAATTTCTAATCAGAAATAAATAAACACGATACAAATTCATATAAGCAATTGTTCCTTACACAAAATTCAAACGTCTACACTTAAAACTAGATACGTTTAGTAGCATTTCCCAGCGGTACAAGTGATTTTCTCCAGCTAATTGAATTACTTTGTCTAAGAAAACAAAGAAACCACGAAATAACCTACACTTCGGAGCTCCTCAGCAGCCAGACAGGCCGACACAAGTTACCATATAAGGTAAACCAACCAATTGGAACGAATTTTTTTAGGCGAAATTCATTCCTCCTTTGCAGAACAGCGAAAACATGGCCAAGGTGATTTCCCAAGAAACCTTTGACGACGTGGTCAAGGAGAATATTGTCGATTTTTCAATGAGTCCCGATGAGGCCAAGGAGGAAACGATTAAGCAATTCGAGGCCCAGGCAAGTGCTAAACCGCTGCAATTGCTTTGCTCTTTTACAAACGATTTTCATGAATAGGGAATCAATTTGGCGAATATCATCAAAGATTTGGCGATTAACAAGGAAACAGGTGTTCCAGTTCTGAATGAAATCATCGACAAGCTTAAGACCCACATTGGTGAGAAGTCAACAAACGCGAAACAATTGGTGGACTACTTGACTGTCCTCGATGAGGAATGCCAAAAGGTGAGTGTGACATCATTCTTATTCTGTGGTTCCAACGTACATACATATGTATCTCATTGTAGTCTATTCCGCATCGAGTATTGGCTGGCAAAAACGGTGCTCACGATATCATAATAACAATTCTCGAGCAAGAACTCTCCTCGTCTAGTGCGAACGAAGAAGTTCTTAACAAATGTGTGAAAGCAGCGATATCCTTAACCAACAAACAACCGGATCTCTTCGATGCAGAGGCTCTAGCAATGGTGATCAAACTTTTAAGCACAAAGCCAAATGATGAGCTGCTGAGTGGCACCCTACAGTGGCTGGGGAAAGCGTGCATCATGCACGAAACTAATCGACAGAATATTGTCAACGCCGACATAATGAGGCAGTTGAAGCCTCTGGTGCACGTGAAGAATCCCAGCGTCATGAAGGATGTCTGTGCTGTGTTTAGGTACATGGTGCTGGACGATGACATTCGAGTTGAGTTCGGAAAAGCCCACGAGCATGCACGTCTGATTGCCTCCGAAGTGGTCGTCGACTTGACCAAGCGGTTAGCAGGTGAACTACCATTAAATAGAGTCGGCTAGGCTGTGGCGATGTAATCAATTGTATTTGCAGAATTCGAAGATGTTAGCGTGCTTGCGGACATGATTTTAACTATCGGCACCTTAGCTGTCCGCAATGAGTTTTGTGTAGTCATTGAAGATGCTGGCGGACTGAAGCTGGTCTTCGATATTATGGTCAGTAATTATTTTTATTTAAGCTTAGATGGCCAATCGACGAACGTTATACATTAGAACTCCAGTAAACATTCTTCAGACATCAGGCCTGGAACTTGTAGAAGTCGTAGAAGAATTTGACGATCGGTTTTGTAGTCATTCACATGAAATACAGTCTGCAGGTTTCTGTAAGAAGCCATGAGCTGGAGAAAAAATCCGTTTAGACCTTAGTAGTTGGATTTTGCTCAGAGAAAGCGGTTCTTATATACTTTCTCTACAACAAAAGTAATCAAATCCTCTATCTTTACGAAGATCTTGAGTTAAGTTCCTTTTATATTGTCAAGGAATTAGGTACCAACTCCTGGATAACTCATGGATAAATAACATAAGGGTTTAGGGTTGAATGGTTTCAATGTTATCGAACATATTGTAGAAACTAACAGAGCTGATCCTCTGACGAACCTATAAATACCATAATTGGACGTCCCACCAGGGAGGTTATCAGGGCATACAACCTCTATGTTCTACTGCCAGTCCCTCGAAATCCTTTTCCCCCACTTCCTCGCTGTATGGAAACATATTTCCAGTCGTGTAATCTTCCCTTGCTTGTCGAAATAGAACTTCTAGCACAGCTTGGGCTGTTGATTGTATTCTTTTCCTTTTATCAGAAGAGCAAGGAATCACCATGGAACTGTTCTGATGACCATAGATGAGTTAGTGTTTCGTTTCCATCTGGTTTTCTCAGTTTAATCGTCTTAATGACTAGCATTTTCCTTTCAATGCCTCGGGTCTGTCTACGGGCTACGGGGACAATGGCTTAATTTCCTCCTCTTGAGCCGATAAATAGCACAGCTGATCATATACCATCAAAAGTATACCTTGATTGGTGAGGTTTAACCGTCGAGTGAAGTGATGCTTTCGAATGGTGGGCTGTAATGTCTAAATAGCTTGCGATTTTGATTTTTTCAGGTTAAGAACCCTTCTGCCTTAAAGCTGAACCGAGAAGCCTTAAAACTCCTTCGTGCCTTGGCGGGTAACGACACAACGAAGGCCCATATCATTCAACAAGGTGCTGCACCCATTATCAAAGAGCTCCTCCACACCAATATGGTAAGTTCGTTTATAATCTACTCCGTCAGTTCCTCTACCAAATTTATCATTTTTTTAAGGACAACGACGCAATAGCTTCCGCCGCCTTGGCGTGTATTTCCACGCTAACGCTCAGAGTTAAAGAGAACAGCACTGCTTTTTACGAAACCGGTATCGCTGAAACTATTGTCGAAACCCTTCGAATGCATCCAAAAAATAAAATGATCCAGGTAAGTCGATTGAAAATAGCCAACAACCATCAAAAGAATTCAACTGAATCCCAAACAGAGAAACGGTGCATGGGCCATTCGTAACATGGTATCCAGATCCCGTGACCAATGTGATAGCTTCCTTTCCTTCGGCGCCGAGGATCTCCTCAATGCCGCAATGACGGGACATCCATCAGTCCAACAAGACATCAAAGCAGCTCTCCGTGATTTAGGCTGCAAAGTCGATCTCAAAGAAGAATGGACCGGCAAGGCAGAGAAACACATTACTAAAGATTATTAATTTTGTTTCCTTTTTACTTGTTTCATTGTGTATTACTTATTTTCTAACAAAAAAAAAAACAAACAAACCATCGTATAATGTAACAAAAAAGCTTCATTGCATAGCGAATAAGCGCAACGCACTTAATACCCGCAACACCAGAGAGACTAAACAATCGATTAAGCGAAATAAACTCTTATCTTTCACTTAATTAACTTTAGAACCTAATTAACTGTAATGTACTATTGTAATATTTTTATAATGCTATTAAATAATAATTGAAAAATTGCGAACAATAAATTACAACTTTGAATGAGCAACACACTCACGCACCACAAAAAAACGTGGCGTTTATACGAGCAGATCAGTCGGAAGCCACTGTGATGTGAGATTAACTTTTGTTTAGGAACTTATCCATGGTTTCAGATCCAGCTGATGGGAATTTCCGTAGCTTTCCAGCTTTCAGGCGGCTACTCAGACTCTGTGCTGAGGTTTTTTTGGAAATAAATTTTGGGCGGTCATCGTCGTCGCGTATCATTTCTGAGCCGCCAAAGCCGTTGTATGTGAGACCAGTTTGCAGAGGTTTGGCTGCAGTTGGTGCCGACATAAGACGGGGTTTTTTGAATATCGTGAACTGTAATAGGAAATAAATAGGTACAATGTGTTAGAATGATACAGAATGGATGGAAGAATGATTTTGATCCGCGGGCACCCAATACGACACCTAACTACTACACAACAATGCAGTCACCAAGCGCCGGTTAGTTCATCCATGCAAGGGTGAGCTGGGTTTAGACCGTGTCGTGAGACAGGTTAGTTTTAACCCACTGATGAGCGTTGTTGCGACAGTGTTCCTGCGAGGAGGAACCGCAGGTAAGGACCAATGGCACAATATTTGTTCGAGCGAACAGTGGTATGACTACATCCGTTGCTACCTAAGGCTTAGAGATTACATCAAGTAGCACAACCCTTGACTCTCCACAGTGCCATTAAAAAGATTCAATGCAAATATTTCAGTAAGAGAAAGAATCATACCAGCTTCAGCAAAAGAGACAGAGAGTTGGCTTCTGCGATTGTGTGGTTAAAAAATCCGAGAAAACACAAATTAAATGCGGCAGCAGAGCACAAGAGTTGAGAGGATTCATCGCTGATCTTACATAAGGGTTACGTTTGTGACTGGAACGGAACATTACTTATTTTTCATTCCTATGATCAAGGGTAGTCAGCGGCATTCAAGAGAACGAACTGGCGGACGAATTAGCGAGAAAGTGATACGAACAGGACCCGAAAATGGTCGTCCCCTGTGTTCTACTGGCCCTAGCTCTTGTTAAATATAGAGAAACAATATAAACAATATAGAGAAAACCTACGTGAGACGGGCCTACGAGAGATGGAGTGCACTCCCATATTGTCGTGTCTCGAGAAACTCATGGTGTCCCGAAGTAGTCGTATGCGATTAGAAACTGATGAGATGACCTCTGCCGAGGAAGTGGCGACACTGATGCAGAAGAGTGCACATCTCACGCCTATGGAGAACTAGGGAACGACCCTCGGTGAATACTAATTCGAAAATTTGAACGACCTGCCAGGAAAGCGACCATTAACCATCCTGAAAAGGGTGGTAGCTGTACCTATCCCAAAGTTAAAAACCAACTTTTGTCTTTGCTTTGACGTAAACCCACAACAGAGGGTCACAATGGCTACACATGCGGCCTGTCCATGTCGTATTTTCCACACGATTGGAATGGTCGGAGAGAGAAATAAGGATTTGGAACAATTATTATCAGAACCATCCACATGTTCTGGTCGATACCAACTTCAAAGGTCGACTATTAAAACAAGGAGAAATCTTAATCTGGACTGAAAGGGAAAGCGATGGAGCGAAAAAATCTACCATAAACACCAACGATCGATGCCTCCAGTCTAGTCGTGTTATCAAGCAGATTGCAAGCGTGCTGACAAGCTGACAGAAGCGGCATATCAACAAGATTTACAACGCAAAACAATAAAAGAGCACAGGAAGAGCAAAAAACTAAAAGAAACGAAAACTCTGCGTAGAAAGAAGAGGATCTATGGGGCCTCCCAGCTGAGTAATTTAGGGACAAAACCCAAGCAATAGGTTACAGATTTCAAATCCTGAACATAGGCCAAAGAACTAAAATAAACGAAAGCTTCTCTTTCTCGTGGAGAGAAGAGGACCTAAACAATTGCAGACTGCAAATCCAGATATGCTCTTCGAAAAAGGGTGCAATCCTTATCAGACACACAGGGTATTGTGTTACTAAATGGAATTCAAACCAGCCAGCCAGTGAATAAGTTTTTCCTTCCATTTTTTAGGAGGTTGACCTTGCTATTAAAAAGCTAAAGAATAGAAAAGTCACGGCCCCGACGGCTTACTGTCCTAGTTTCTAACATAAAGGAGACTGAAGTGTCAGCTCTATAATCATACATATCCCATCTACGGAGTTCCAAAGGGCCCTTCTACATAACACTGGTCGTCCCATTCCTACTATATGCCATCGAGAGTCCTTTTTTTGAAAAATAAGGCTGCATCGTATTTTCGGTTCCAAGGAGGAGAATAGACGTAGTGGGGGAAAATAGAAAAAACACGGGGATTACATCAAATCGTCTAGTGCAGTAAATGGTGTTTGAGTCCACAAGGAAGATCGAAATGTTGGGGTTTTAGACTAGAATACACAAAAAATTAAATAAATACCTTGTCCGCCAGCTCGCTGTTAAAGTTGCTTAAGCCTGTGTTCGCCGAATTTTCACTGTTGTCACCCCTCAAGACGCCTATCCTTAGCATGTTAAACGGAACCCCACTTGCTTTAATGTTCAAGTACGGAGAATTCGATTGTTCGATCATCTTCACTTTTTCTGACTGCAAACAAATTTAAAAAAACCAATCACCACTCGTACTACAAACAGGAACAAACTCTCTTACAATGCTTGGTGAAATACTTAACCGCTTAGCCTCTTGTTGCAGACTTGCCACTCTGCTGTGTCCCGCAGTTGTGGTAGACGAGGAATCATTTATGTAAGCAGTATTCAGTCTGTCTTTCTCCAATTCAGACTCTAATTTATCTAACTGAAAGAAATAAAGCATTTCGTTAGCACTGAGCTGAGTAGCATTTAATAAAGTACCCTTTGCGTTAGATTGTAGTTATCACTCTCCAACTGGGACATCCTTTCCTCTCGCTTCCTTAAAAAAAAAAAGTAAATTGAAACTCAAAACAAGGCAGAGTCAAACAACTTACTTTCTCATCTCGGTCTCCTTTCTCAGATCGCTTTGAACTACCTTGAGGACATTTCTTAAGTCAGTCCGCTTGCTCTCACATGTCCGCAATTCCCTGGAAATGACCATCAATGGAATATTCTTTTAAATCACGGATCGGTTTGGATTTACCTCTTTAAAGCCGATACCCAAACAGCTAGTGTCGTTGGGTTGCTCTCCTCTTTTAGCAGCTTTTCGGCGTCTTGTGTGGTTGAGACTAGAATCGATGACACGTTCTCCATCATTTCAATTTGCTCCTTCAGCCGTTTGACCTCTTTCCTTAGCTCCTCTGCCTGCTTGGCTTGTTCTTTTGCCATTTTCAACTAGAGAGACACACACTTTAACGAATCCTCATTGTTATTGCATTCTCCTACCTGTTCGGTGTATGACAGAATGACGAAATCATTCTTCTGCAACTTCTGTTCCAGACCAGAGATCGTCTTCCTAAAGAAATGCCTCTATTACACTGCAAAGCACAATACTATTCCGAAACATACATGCATTTCTTCTGCGTCTGCTTGAGATTCTTTATCTGCTCCTCGGCCTTTCGCAGATCCTTCTCGCTTACCTTTACCTTCAGATTAGCCGAGTCCAACTGGTCCTGGAGAGTACCAATATCGATCTTACTCGTATCCAAGTTGGCTAGATTGAAGTACACCCGATGCACATTAGCATCGGTACACTTGTTACGGCATTGAGGGCATGTTTTCGATCTAAACTTGATGATTGTTTATGTTTAAATTTGATAAGAAATTTGTGTTAGGAGGGAATTCGCTCACCGCTCCAACCAACGACACAGGCAGGGGTAGTGGAACATGTGGCCGCATTTGGTGACATAGACATCGTCAGTTTGGGTGAAAAGTTCCGCACAAATAACACAATTAAGGTTTAACATTGTTAGAGTTTTAATACGCGAAAAGGGAGGATAAATAAGTGAAACGATGTCTATTTACTGACGATACCGCCAAAATGGTTTGCATGAGTTCCTGCACTCGGTGTACGGTAAATGTCAACAATTTCTGATCTTTAATATCGATACTCGATTGAATTTGAAATTTGAAGACGCGGATGGTAGTAGATTTTTGAAAAAAACACGTTGAACAGGTTGGTTTTGGATTCTCGGATGAGATCAGTTCCTTAGTTCGAACGATTCAAAGGATTTCGTTCTTGAGAAACCGGCAAATGATATTGGGTTGAGGTACTCCCATTGGGAATCCACTGAGATAGTAAATACAACTCTGTCATGTGACAAGGCCATCGTGGAACTACTCAAAGATAATTACCTTCTCCGCATTGTTGGAACTATCAAACAAGGCTCTTCTGCAAATTTTAAGAACTGAATGCTAAGTCCTCAAGTTCCTCCCGATATCTGCATTTATACGTATCTCCGGCAATGAGAGTAGCTACTAAACTACTTCCCTCTATCGTGCATAAGATCTCTAAGTTCTTTCCAACTCTCCTGCTTGTAAGCATTTTGAGCCCTTGTGTGCAATGGCAGCTCATTATGCGAATGATCTTGTGCACTGGATGAAGGTGACATTTTTGGGATCCCGGCAAAACTGATCCGACTGTGTCGCGGGACGCTGGAAAATACGCGATCCAATATCAGGATAGATAGTGCGCAGGGTAGATGTGAACACGGAAGGCACTATCTTCAACAAATCTGTACACCTTTCTTGGCAATTAAAGAACAGTCGAAAAAAGAACCATCGCTTCGCCGCTTCGACTTTCAAACTGGTCAAGGCTTTCCCTAACTCGGAGTAAATAACAACTCCACGATTGACACCTTAGTGGAGATTCGGTGAAGCCTTACCCTCAGAAACCGCTGCTATTTCTTTCGGTCTGGCGAAGGTAATGCTCTCAAAACTCCTAACTCGAAAGACGAAATGCATGCTCTACAAAACACTGATTCAGTGAGTTCTAGTATATGGAGCTGAGCGTTGGACGATAATCAGGACAGGAGAATGTACGGCTCCATATCCGAGATGTGGATCTATTCCAAAAATCCAAAACACGCTGACTACACTGGCTTGACCACATCGAGCAAATCAACAATAATAAGCCATCAAAGAGGATCTTTGAATCACAGCGCCCAGGTTCGATAAGACAAGGAAGATCGATCCTGCGTTTCAAGGATCAAGCTATCGCGGATGGCAGAGAGCTTGGTAGAGACAACTGGAACCAATGTGCCTGGTATCGAATGGATAGAGATCTGCCGTTTCTCAGGCAGAGGCTGATTCAATCAGCAAAAGGCACATGCGGTCTCTATTGATTGAAAATACACGGGGAGGGATATGACAATGTAGATATTTTAGTTGGTTTATGGTCTTCTTTCTTCACTGGAACGCCTGAGTGGAACTGTGGTTTTAAACTTCAAAAACCCTGTAGCACTTCGATCGCAGTGTCAATAAATAAAAGAAACATTTAATGAAGAGGGGGTTCTCTCCTCTTAGTCATCCCACCTACCTACCCACCTAGTAGCGATACTAAAATGTCTGAACAATAAAAACAATTCCAAAATTCTTAAAGAGAAACTCGAAGCAATAAACTCCCCAATTCGAATCATATCAGAACAAGCACACCCTGTGGGTCCACTTCGTTACTTCGAATCGAGTCTCTCTTTCGGTCGAACTCTCAAATTTGACTGGTTGACATGTTCGAAATATTTCCTTTCTTTTTCCGCTAAACTGTCAAAAACGTAGGTTGATGTTTTCCTAAAAGAATTTAAACAAATCTACAAATTACCATTCAATCACAAATAATTTACTAATTTCGATGCAATAATGTGAAACTATAACATTGCCTGCGACCATATCCACTAATCGTTTGAAATATTTTGTGCGTTTCCTTGCAGAATTTGATAGAATTAAAAAATGGCCAAGTCCAAGAATCACACAAACCACAACCAAAACCGCAAGGCTCACCGCAACGGTATCAAGAGGCCAACTCGTTTCCGTCATGAGTCTACCTTGGGTGTAAGTATTCCCGAAATGCATTTCACCTTGTTCCGACACTAATGCGAGTATATCTTTCCGCAGATGGATCAGAAGTTCCTGACCAACCAGAAGTTCTGTCGCAAGGGTAACCTGTCCGCCGCGGAGTCAAAGAAGCGTTTTGACGAACGCAACGCTGCCCGTGCCGGCAAGCCAAAGCCAGTGAAACTATAAGCGGTGCGTTGAGATGAATAAAGAGGAAACAATTTTTTTTTAAGAAAAAGTGTTGTTTATTTGGTCAACTTGAAGCTCAGTAGTAAATGCTTAGGACTTTGTGGAATGGGATGGGCTCTAGTGCCTCGGCGTGGCGGCGTCTGTAGTCCCATAGGAAGTGATCGATCAGAATGGAGTTCACGTTGTCCTTCGATATCTCGGGGTGGTTCCTCTCCAACTCGATCAGCACTGCGTCCTTTACTCTCTCGACGATGTAGATAGAGGCTCCTCGGATTTCCACTTCCCTTCGGTCGCCGTTATCGAGTATGGTGTCGTTCTTTAGCACTTCTAGGAGGTCTGCGTTGTACTCTAAGGAGCCGAAGTGTACTAAAACCTGCGGAATGCGATAATCAGCGAACATTGTGATCTTTCCGATATCGTGGAACTCGCCCAGGCCCTTGCCACGGAAGCAGGCCCAAACGTCTCCCACCAAGATCTGAGCCCGCTTGTAGAGGGCCACATGCTTCCCCTCAAAGGGGGCTGTATCACGGAAGCAAATAAACTCCTCGACGATCATAGTCAACAGCCTCTCGGCAGACTTGTCTGCTTGTCGCACCATGTTCTCGAATTTCCCTCCATAACAGGCGACTAGGACCCTGCCCACTTCCTGCAGGCACTCGACTCGTTCCTTGAGTAGGGGAACCTTTGTTTCACCATCGTCCGACCTGAGAATACGACCCAAAGTGGCTTCGTCAATGTTGGAGTAGTAGCTCGCATCAGTTATGGGGATTCCCTCACCCAGTGCACGGTTAACAGCCGCACACAGGGCGAAGTAACCAGTGTATCCGTTCACTTTGTACTTCGTATAGTTGGCTGGAAGGAACGAAATACATGCAAAGGGAATATTGTTGAAGGTCGACCACACTTACTTGGAGTCCAGAAGCAGAAGTTTAGAGTGTCAACGAAACAAATCCATTCCACGGCGTTGGGGTCCGTTTCCTTTGGATGAAGTTCGTGCTGCGAAAAGTTGTTGACATCAATCTCCTTCGACTGCAGACCCTTGATGATTTCCTTGGTCAACCTGTCGATGCCGGTTTGGTGGGTGCTGATGTGCTTGGCGTTTTGGACGATGAATTTGCCGGATTCTCGAGGCGTCAACGCCTTTGATGCTTGAAGCTAAGCGAGAGAGATTAGTTATCTGATGCAGTTCGGTAATATTGTGAAATTACGTGGGTCCTCATTGCAGAGCCTTCGGTGAATAGAGCAGAAAACAACAATTCGTGACGAATAGTGGCGTATTTATTTATATTTTCTAAATACCCGCGCATGTTTGAGCATGTTTGACAGTTAATCTGTAGTTCTGTTTGTCGTGTACTCTGGGAAACTGGAAACGAAGTAAATTTAAACTTACTCGGCCGTTGGGAGGGATTTGGTTGTTCAGTTTGGCGGGTTTTCTAAACATTTAGCGTTGTACACGTAGAAATGCATACAGGGTTGGATCTGCGTTGATTGATATTCATGGAGCCGCCCTTTTGCTTCACACATTGCATCAGTACACGACTTTTCGTACTCGTTTGTTGGAAATGACTTGACTGCTATGGGCCTTTTCTGGTCTCAGTGGGGTTGCTTCCTGCCAGCATGCCTTAATGAAGGGCCGTTCAGTAGAGACAGCGTGTTAACAGTGATTGAAAAGTGCAGATTTCCTGGACGTCTTGGAGCGTTTAGACTGGTTTTCATGGACACAGAAGGGGTCTTTAATATTGTTAGCCTAACAGCTTTGAACCATACGTGCGTGAACCCTGATCTATCAGACTGGATAGAAAGCATCTTAACCGACTGGGGCAGTACCGAAGCACGTGCTGTGGTTAGCTCCATTGCTATGGAATCTAGTGATGTATTAACCACGTAAGACCGAAACGGTTCTAAGGCAGTCCTTTATACCGATTATGTCGTCATGTTAGAGAGAGAAAAGTTCTTGCCCATGATCGTTGGCCTACTTCAGACGATTTAGTCTCGGTGTTGAGGTGGAAAAGCAAAACTTCTTCTATTTAGAAATAAGCGGAACATAGCCGATTTCGTGAAACCAAGTCTGGAGCCCCACTCTACATGTCTAGCTAAGCAGTGAGTGTAACTGGATCGGAAGCTGAACTAAACAACGTGCACGGCGTCGATAGTACGCTCACACCAGAATCTTTGGTAGGAGATGGGGGCCTAAATCTGCCACTATTAACTGGTCTAGACTCGGTAGGTCTATTTTTACATACAGCTGCCCGCTCTGGTGGCTGGTTGCCCCCCACTTCCGTCACAACCAACTCAAAACCACTCAAAAGCTGTAAAGAGGAACTCAAACCTTTTAGCTCAAAGCACAGCATGCTGGTTTCCGGAATACATAGGCTTCAACAATACGACGACATAGGCACAACAATACGACGATGAAAGTGACAGGTCCATAACTAACCACGCGATGCCATGGAACCCCCTTACTCAGGATGGCAGGATGCGCGGCGGTCCTAAGAGTACGTGGCGCAGAATAGCTGAGAAGGAAGCACGGCAACTGGGAAAGAGTTGGGGAGAACTGAGACATATGTATTTCCACAAATCGCACGCGATGGCGCGTAGGCCAATGCTAGTTGGACTCCACTCTCTTCATTCTGTGTTTAGAGGCTACTTTGGGTCGAATACCACAATAAATGATCAGAGAACTCCTATCACTAAATAGACTACAGCTGGCCCTCCTCATTGCTACCTTCACAGGCTACAAACCAATAGCAGCCAACGTCAGAAGAATGGGAATCAGCAGCACGGAGGCTTGGGAAACACAGAGATAGAGGAAGACACAGCGCACCTCCTCTGCGAATGCCCGAGCCTCGACGACCTCAGCTTGAGGATAGCCGCTCGCTGTCTTGTCGTCGGGAATCCCACACAATGGATCCGCCGAGATCCGAATGAGACTGTACTCCTTTGGCTGTAGTCGCCTAAGATCTTTCTCCACACGCTCTGGTGACCGTATTTGTTGTTCCCTGCTCGGACTTGAACCTGCTCAGTTCGAGTCGAGCAAACCTTCTACCCAATACACCATTCCCACCTCCACAGCGACTGCCTTATGGGAAGTGGAGCGGAGTTCCTCCCCATTCTGCCTTGATAGTGTTTATGTAGAGATGTAACCAGTGGTGACATACAAACGTCCACAAACTCCACAATATTTTATAACACTTTCAGCAGTCGCAGCGAAGTATTTACCCAAACTAAGGAATGGTTGTCCACATTACTTAACACAGTTCTCCCAACCTACCACTGAGCCATCACCATTTGAGAAGAGTGTAACGCACGTCCGTTGTACTAAAATGATTTATTTCCTTCCTTAGTCTTGTTTAACTCTCACAAATGTACCAAATTATTACTTTAATACTGTTTTGCGCAAAGCCTCCTTCGTAGAGTTCAATTTTATTTCAGTTTTGTACCTTTGTTTGCATTTTTATTAAATCGACCACCACCGCCACCTACATGCGAGCATACGAGTTCAACCATTCAAATCGATACTATCCCACTATTCAGCCAGTCATTTATTCAGCGCCAAGTTTCAACATCCAAGCCCACATCCACCATCTTGTAGTGCAAAATTTTTCCTCTACTCATCCAGTTCGGTGTTAGCGCATAAGCAAGTGATTTTTAATTTCCATTCCTTGGTGTTTATCTCTCAATTTAATTAAACATTCAATATACCAAATAAATCATAATAAACTGATTAAAAAATTAAGCCCCAAAAGTACCAAGAAAACGTGTTAGTTTCGTGACCGCAAAGGAGAAACGTATTACCACCAAGATGGGCGATTTAGTGGAGACTCGTCAGGCGGATTTGAAGAGGAAAAAAATCTGCCGCTTTTGTCTGTCGCAAGATGATACCGATTTGTCGAATATCTACTCAAGGGAGAATCGCATGAAAACAGCCCCGTTGCCACTGCAGGTTATGGCCTGTGTTTCCATTGAGGTAAATAAAACAAATTTAATTGTTTAATTGAAATAATTTCGAGGGAACAGTGTTGTTTACCAATTGTTGTGGATGTGACACCAACCAACAGGGGCGAATGGTTCGTTTCTGAATAAAAAATTGTATAAGGAAGTCCAAGACGCACAACTACCCGCCAAAAAGCAGGTAAAATTAGTACATGGCATGGCCGACTTGGCTACTTGGTTGGTCTTGTTTGTGCACAATATGGGTTCGAATGTGGGATTGGGATGATTCTTTGATTCGAAATTCAGAAAATTTAGTTGGGAATCGATGTAAAGTGAGCGCAAACATTTTTGATGAAATGGGGTTTTATAGTTTGGGCGCATTTTGTCGATGTTTTATCGGCAATTTTGGTGTACGATGTACGTGATATGATATCTCTGGGAAATCGGTTCGTATAAACACAGAGGTTGGTTCATAAACAGCGCATAAAATGTTAAGATAATTAGAGAAGCGTCTGTTTGGGTTCGATGTTCTTGCTCCTAGTGGCAGTAGTGATGACTCTTACTTCAGTAATTAACACCGTTTGGGTACTATTGCGTACTGTATCTGGTTCTCGACACTTAATGGAATCTCGTACTTGAGCAGGTAGTACGGAGAACTGATATCAGTCTACCGAGATGCTAGTCTATAAGCAAGCCGCTTATACTTTGGTCCTTCAAGAGAACTACAATCTATAAAAGATTGATTCTACTATATGGCACTGATTGCTGACTAGACTAGCTTACTTATGTATACATATAACCTTAGCAAGCAGTTCAAGTTCTCTTCACGTAGAGAATTCTAGAGGTAGAATCATTGTCTGACCATACGATTATTAAATTTGTCTTGAGGAACTCCTGTGGTTCTACTTAACCTTATAGGAATTCCAGGAGGACCAATTGGAACGTTTTCAGTTATATAGAGGGTAAGAGTTGCCGGAGCATTGGTGTCCATTCGCTCCATATGTTCGAGCTATCTCAAGTGACAAATGCACAGTTGCTGACTATAAGCAAGAATATTCGTCTAATATTCTGTTCCATATGCGAGGAGGACGAATAGACGAGAAGATTGAACAGAAAATTCTATGAACTCTACCACGATTTGAATGTAAAACGTGGAATCGACAAAAATTCTCCAAACAAGAGGATCTTCGCGTACTAGCTACGAGAGACAGTTGATCCAACATGCTTGGTGTATCCAGAAACAACTACGATCCTCAGCTCTGCGCAACAGAGGGTTAGCCAACGCTGAAGATCTGCGAAAAACTTTTTTGTAGCAGGAGCTGCATATCTGTATGGATGTAAGGTAGAGACTTCATAAGCTGAAGAAACACCAAAGATCTGTCAGTAGACCGGTCTATTGAGTCACAAAGATACATAGCTGTTCAGATGTACTACCTTGGTAATCTCGGATGTGAATAATATTAGTCGATCACCGATCTTCTTTTCTTTACAGTCCAAGGTGGACCTGAGCCTTTGCAGTCAGCTGCCTCCAGTTTCGCACACAAAGTTGGTGGATTTCCCTTTCCACTTGAGTGTGTTACCTTAAGCGAGGTCTTCCACTACTGTGCCGTCCCTCAGGAGTGAATTCGAAGACTCTCCGGGCCGGAGGACTGTTGTCCATCCACTCTACATGACCCAGTCGTCTTAGTCATTTTATTTGAACGTTTCTGACTAAGTTGATGTCTCGATGTCTCGATGTCTCCACTCTCCGTCTATGCATCGCCTCTGTGCCGTAGAGCAGGACTGGAATGATCAGGGTTTTGTAAAGGTTTACTTAATTTGTTCGAGAGAGGGCTTTGTTACACAATTGTCTTCTTAGTTTTAAGAATCATCGATTGGTAAGCGTTAATATTCGTTTAATGTCAGCGCTGGTGTCATTTTCTTCTGTAGACATAGATTTGGAGACCGGAATTTTTCCTAAAACAAATTGGAAGTGAAAGATGGGGATGGGTATGGGTATGAACGTACACCTAAATGGAGTGGGTAAACTGAACAAGTAGCTGGGTCTTGCTTACAATAGCTAAGGCAGTTACTAAAACTATTTTGCGGCATATTCTCTATTCTAAGTAGGTTTCCATTCTGTTATGACTACGATCCGACTCTTTGGGGATCATCTTTTAGCAGTCCTGCTCTTCCAAGTCCTTGTATTTCCTTGTTATGTACATTACTTTTGATTTCAGTCTTACGCACTGCCAGCATAAGCATCAGTAGCCGGATGACTATCAGTGCTAGTTTGGAATCAAACTGGACAGTGGACTGGCAATAATCAAGTGTTACTGGCATAACTGGGATCCCTATATTGTCTATCATCTTAAGATGGTGAGTTCCACACTCTTTTCTTGCATTCATCCAAAAGGAAATAACCAAGGGAAGTTCTTTACTCGTAAATGGAAATGCGCTGTGCTAGGGCTTCCTTAAAGTTATTTTTCAATATGTGGACCGTAAATTAGTAAACGAGCTGCTTCGAGTTGTTTCGAGACCTTTGCAAACAATCAGTCTGGACAAACAATTATGCCACTTCACAACAACCCTGTTTCTTCCTATTTGTATGCTGTATTTGGATGCTCGGAATTTTTGTTTAAAACCCTCGTATTTTTCTTTGCAGGTCTTTTCGAACGACAGCATGCCGAGCTATGTGTGCAATGACTGCCGCCTGATGTTCGATTACTGTTATCGCTTCAAGCAGATGTGTAAAAAGGCCGACACATGTCTGCGGCATTACCCACTAACAGGGGAATGGTCCGCCGCTATGAATAAACCAAGAATTCCGGTGGAACTTTTAAAGAAGCAATATTCTGAAGTGATGTCCAAAAATATTCCAAAAAATGGTGGCGTTATTCAAAAAGTTGAAGAACCCAAACCACCAATCATAATCAAAAGGCCTGAACCCAGAAATCTAAATGCCTTGCAGATTAGCAGAGTAAAGCCCGATCCGGGATTGGTGGAAAAAATAGAAATTGACGATGAAAGTGGTGATACCATCCTGACAATGGTAACTGACGGTCAACAAGAAATTCAGATTCAAGACCTGGTACGACCCGACCCAGAATCGGAGGTGGAGCAAGAAATACAGCCCATACTTAAGCCACGTCTAAAGAGAGGGCCAGATCCAAAAATCACCCCAGATAAACCTATTCATAAGCTATTGAACAAAGCTGCGATTCGGATTCTCAACAAAGAGGCACAGCACACGATCGAGCCGAGAATGACAAAACCGGTTATGAAGCGTGACGATGATGGGAACATTGCAATAATCACACAAATTCTGGATCCCAACGACATGGTAGCCGAATCACCAGACCCAGTGACAAATGCAGCAGTCATAGAGACTAATGTGTTTCCGTGTCCGCATTGCGAGCGCTCTTTCCCACTGCGCCAGTTGTTGGAAATTCACATGGTGAATCACAATCGTGAGAGAAGCTTCAACTGCAGTGATTGCGATAAGAGTTTCTTCAGTAAATATGATCTACAGAAGCACATTTTGGTTCACACCGGTGAAAAACCATTCAAGTGTGTCGTCTGTGGCAAAGGGTTTACACGCTCTACGCTGTTGCATCGGCACGAAAAGACCCACACGGACATTCCCAAGTTCATATGTGTCTTCTGTGAGAAGCCATTCATTTCGCAGGAAGAGATGGAGAAGCATACCGAGCGGCATCGCAAGAATCGTCCGTTTTCATGCAAAATTTGTCAGAAGTCATTTGCGTTTAAGCAGGGACTGGAGCGGCATGAAGTAGTTCACTGTCGCTTCCAGCCATATCAGTGCCAGTACTGTGATCAAAGCTTTTCGACGCCCAGCAAGTTGTCCCGACATCTAACAGCTCATGCTGGGGCTCGACCCTATCCATGCAAATTGTGTCCCAAAGCTTATTTGTTGAGTCACCATCTGACTAGGCACATGCGATCCCATAAGGACGGTTCTGGATCGTACAAGTGCAACGATTGTGACAAAACGTTCAGCACACGTGATGATCTGATTTACCATTCCGCTGTGCACGCCACACAAACGTTGGTGTGCCCGCTGTGTAAGGACGCATTCGAAGACATTGAAACCGTGACAGAGCACGTGAAACAGCACGCCGAGGGTGAAGCATTCGCATGCGAATTTTGCGATTTGATCTTTATGACCGCCAATCGGCTGCAAGAGCACACCGATGCTGACCATGCGGAAGAAATGGTGGCCTACAATGAAGATGAGCAGCAGGCGGCCGCCGAGGCCGAAAAGAAAAATGAAGCAAAGAGTACCAAATCAAATGACAGTGTCAATCGAGAGATTGACGAGGTGATCGAAGAGTTTCTAATTGAGGAGTTTTCGGATGTAGGCCCCGACGGCAATGCCAATGCAGCATCTAGCATTATTGTTAAGGAGGAGACCGAATGGCGTAAGTAGTACTTTACCGACAAAGTTGATTTTCATTTTAACATTCCTACACTTTCTTTTCCAGAAACACAAACAATTGAACCTCATCAAACATCAGGCTCGAATGAATACGAGCAAGAAGGCGGCGATGGTGAAGAATCCATTGATTACATGAACATCATTGAGGAGAGTGATACAACCGACGAACCGCCAGCTAAAGTAGCCAAAGTCACTGAGTTAGTTCAACAAGTAACGAAAAAACCTGTTCCAACTGCAATACTTCGGCACAAGCTACCAATGAAACCTCCACGAGCACCAACTCCATCGAATTCGAATTCATCTTCACCTAAGGAAAACAAGGAGCCATTACAAAAGCCCAAACCAGCGGTCCGTGGAAAGACCGACATACGCACTGCTATTACACCAGCTCCCAAAACTCGTCAACCAACCATACAAGCTGCTTTGCAAGGACTACCCAGGTCAGTGTCTGTAAAGAAGGTTCCCTTGCCAACCACGCCCCAGACGCCAAAGCTCGAATCGAAGTCAACAGAACCCAGCAAACCTGTGGCGACCTTATTAAATAAATCATCACTGATAGTGAAAAAATCATCGCCCAAAGTGGCGGCTACATCCGCACCTGAATCGGATACCAAGCAGTCGCCACAATCGAACCCACGTATGTTGCGGCAACGGTCTGAAATTTCTCCAAACACTAAGTCATCAGCCAATGCTAGTCCATCCTCACAGAGCTCAGAGGAAATAAAAACGGCTCCAGCAACACTGTTGAAAAAAATACCAGCACTTGGCAGTGTTGTTGGGGATAAGAAAATCGTCGAAATGATGATCGGCGACAAACGAGTTAAGGTGCAGCGAATCACGATGTCAAAAGCGCAAGCCGCGGCAATGGCTCGTGAAGGTCGAATCGAAATGAAACAGGGCACGATGATTCTTAAAAAAAACAAAACTTAGATTACCTGTGTAGCATGATACACAAACAAATATTATCCTTACGTATGTATGTAATTTAAAATCCAATAAAACTTGGTCACTGATAAGCTGTGTGTTTCTTTTGTAAGATTTCTAGTATTCAGAGGGAATTTGCGGACCTAGTCTGTCTAGTCTATTGGTGAACCGGCATTTTCCTTCTACAGCTCTGTTGTTTTGTTCTATGTACTTTGTAAGGAGCTTTGTTGAAGCAGCTACATTGGCTACAATATGAATCAAATGATTGGGTAATGGATGTGGGTATTGGTGTCGAGACCCGGGGATAACCAACTTCGACTCGATTTCGTTGTGAGTGTTTTAGAGTGCAGCTAAAGTGTAGGTAGTTAGGTAAAGTGAGGACAGCCAAACAACTACAGTGCTACGCGAATCTCGACGGATCCATTGTGTTCTCCATTGTAGGATACCTAAGTAAAGAAAACAAGAATTAGTCCAACAGATTAATCGGCGACAGATTAGCAGTCCGTTTTCGTGGTGAATTTTTGCTGGATTTGTTGAAAGACGGCTAGCATAGAAAGTGTTTTGTGTCTTCCTCTATTCACTTCTGTGTCGCCCATGTATGCATAATTCTGTGCTGCTGATTCCCATTCTCCTGAGGTGGGCCGCCACTGGGTTGTGACCTTTGAGAATACTAATGAGGGAGGTTAGCTGTGGTCTGTTGAGTGGTAGGAATTCTCTGGTCCTTTTATTGCTGTTATTGGGCCCAACATAGCCGCGAAATACGGCACAAGGAAAGTAACCATTGGCCATGTTGTGAAAGTCTGAGGAGATTTTGGAAGTGAGGGGGATAATGGGTGGTTGCACCTTAGTGGCCTTTTATTTTCTTGGAAGACTATGTGTCCTATGCCTTAGGGTTAGGGATTTGAGTGTCACTTTACATCTTTTAACCAGCTAACATGTAAAGAGATGTGTGGTATCATGTGCTGAGTTGTGGCAGTCTGTATGCGATACTTGTAATAGTTTAGCATTGAGGCCCTACCTGATCTTAGTTCCACTTAGATATGGCACACATGGAAGACATTTTTCGCTTTGGAAAATGGGGATGGAAGGCCTCCTATTACGATGTCATGAACTGCATTCCACGTCATTTTATATCTCTCAATCCAGAAGTGATTCTGTTAAGAAACTGTTGACCTCTTCACAATATATAGTCGTGAGGAGAGTTTCTTTTCATTTCTCCATGAGCTACTGGCTAGAGATATTAGAACATTGTTGCTTGACATTATATTTTTCCTGATATTACTGGAATGCATGGAAAATGTCAGTAGACTGTCGAATGTAGTCCTAGCGTGACTATTTGCTTCAATAGACCTGTCGTGTTTCTCCTTGTCGAGTTCTGGGTTCACCTCATTGGTCCAGGAGATGAAAAATGTGAAAAAAATTTGAATAAAATTTTTCAGGAGACAAGTGAATACTGCAACTGGTCGACAAATTTTCTAATTCATCGAGTCTTATTGGAGATGAAATGGATCCCATTTACTGATGCGAGAACGGAGCAATGGTCGAGGTTGGAAACCAATTAAGCTCCTTAGGATGGTGGGCGGAGTTTCAGCACGTAGTTATTGAAAATGACTGTTGAGAGGACTTCTCCCTGAGGGACCACTACCTTGATTTTATGTGTTGCTATCTACTGTTGGGAGATTCTATGAAGGATTGTCTACCATTTATGTAGGCTTGCAACTCCTTCTATGTCTTGTTCGGGGTAAACAGAAACGGACGAGTTTGGTGGGGATGTCCAAACTAGATATGGTTTAGTACAACTCATCTTTATAAAAGCTGTCATAGCCGGGCTTAAGATTGATAAAAAAGATGGTGAGTATCGACTTGATTTTCTCCAGGAGTGAAACTTCTAAGCCACAGAAGTTCACACTTTGTTAGCTCTCCGTAAACCATTGTGCTGTCGAAACAAAATCGATAGCAAAAATGTGTTGATAAGACCTTAGGGAGAGCAAAAGGAAACACTATGATCGCCAGCAGTCAACTATCACCCTAGAGGATTCGACTTCAGGATCTTCCAGAAAGTGAAAATGTGATCATTGTTGACTTTCCTGTCCAGAAATCACACAATGCCTTTGCAATTGGCAGAATGGATGTGTTGCTGGCTTATCGGAATACGACAATTGGTTGCTAACGAAGACCTTGGGCCATAAGTTCTAGTTCAGTGGAATCTCTTAAATTTAAGGGACGTACGTACATAGCGTAAGATCTTATGTATGCAATGTATCGTCTAATCTGAAACAAGCTGGGTTATGCAAATTGTAACTCAATTTCCCATGTTATAAGCCACTTCATGGTTACAGTCACAGCTAGCCACACCTAATTTATTACCCTTCCAAATCGCCTACCAGAGAACCTCTTATTCTTTGAAGGCAATAGTAAAACAAAAACATATTGTAATTCACAGAGACACGAATGTATTTTGAACTTATTCTCTTCAATAATTACATGTACCGAATGTGGCTGAGTCGGATTAATCTTAAGTCATCCTAATGGCTCCTGCCCGTCTATGCTTCATAACCATCGGGTAAGGCGTTAACTTCGGGATTGTGGAACAGGCTCTTGTTGCCTTCGCCCCATGGGAAACGCTTGTTACGAATACGCAAGTAATCGTATTTGACGAATTCTGGACGTGGATGATGAGCGTGTTCCTGGTGCTTAAGGTAAGCATTCAACATGCACAAGGCAATTGATGGGACTGCAACGAAGATGCTGAGACGTTTCCATAGCAAATAACCACCTGGAGAAGACAGGAAAAAATAATCGATTGAGTTTCAATACCAAGTTTGAATTACATAACCTCTTAACCTAAGATAAAGATTTTTTCGCAGAAATTTGTTTTCTAATTTCTGGCCAATTACCTGAATGATCTCCAGCGGTAGCGGCGGTTCCTTGCCTGGCTACAGATGTAGCAATATGACGACGAATAGCGTGGGTAAGGGCTGCTGCCATTTCGTAATAATTATTTTTATGTTCTCCTGATACAAGTTACGTTCTGAAGAAAAATTACTTTGCTTGTCAAAACTTGGAGAAAAAACATTTGACAGGTGATAAATGTCATTGAATAGTTGATTACAGCGCCAATATTTTACATAGCGGTGAGATAGAGAAATTCATTTCAGGTGCTTAAAACCTTTTTATTGTTGAACATGATGCCTGCATTATCTAAAAATTAACCCGTGGCTTGGATTTTTTATAGAAAAGTATTACCTGAGGACAGTGCTTTCAATTGGAAGTAAAGGACTACGGATGGACAGGCTCTCCTTAGACTGAATTCTCATAAAAGACCTTCAAACTTACTTATGGGCGAAAGCTCAAGGGATAGTCAGCTCCCAATTGTTTTATTTGTCTTCTTCAGTCGCTTTGGTCACTATTTATACAGACTGAACCGAATATCATATCATACTGGACTGCACTGTACTATGTAGAGCAATCTACTGAGTTAGACGGACACGCTTTTTGTGTTAACCTTCTCCAACAATTAAGGTCTCATGATTATGGACATTTGAAGCCAACGGTCTCAGCGGTCAGGACTGACTATGGCTAGAGTCTGAGCCAGGAATGGGCTTTGGATTAATTCACATGAACAGTTTCAAAACCTATTTAAGGTGCTGCCCGTTGCTGGTGTGTTCTTTTGTAGAGAAATATTCTTCAAAAACTGAACTTACCTTGGGTCTTCTCATGTTTTTGGTCAGGTTTTCCATATGTGGCAGGGGTAACAAAAATCCAGGCAGACTTGACACAACCGAACGTATGGATCTAAATCGAATGTGGTTCCAACAGGACAGTGCCATATGTAGAGCCGCATAGAACAATATCTTTACTGGCAGACAAGTTTCTACAGCATTTTGCCTTAAGATGCTTGATGCCAGTACCGATCTAACACCTTTTGACTTTTTCTTGTGGGAATATCTTATCTATGCCAACACAACTGGAAACCAGATAATACAACAGCTGCACAGCATCATATAAGAAAATATAATTTCTTATATCGAACTTATCACACACAAAACTCCCCAAGTTGAGCGGAATTAATCTATGACTACGAGCTGTACAGCGACGTGGACCTAATCAAAAGAAACTGCTCATCATTCGTTTTAGATGGACGTAGAGGGAATGAAAACCAGCGTTCCGGCCCGCAGAGTCTTCGACGTAAAGGAAGACCTGGCGCACAAATAGAAGAGGGCTCAACTGGAGCCCGGACTAACTGAAGAAGCTTGTTGCTTGAGGCCCTGATTCACCTCGAACTGTAAATAAGACCTGAATACAGTAGACTTCGTCTGGATACTGAAACAAAATTCGTTGTATTCTATGGTTTTTGAAACGAAGTATCACTTGGAAATGTTTTCAAATGAATATCTGAAAATGAATCTTCTTGGGCCCATATCAAGAAATTTTTGAATTCATCCGTTTCTGGCTTTGAAATTCAGCGCCTTCATTACTGACTGAAAAAATATCATTACTTCTCAGTAAACAAGTTGAAACAGGCGTGTCTTTAAAGTAGTTCAGTGAGCCATCCAAATAAAACAGTGGGCGGCGTGACTCGGGGTTATTAAGTTGTACTGTGGAGGCAGAGGTTCATTGTTCGATCCCCAGACAACTTCCGAAAGTATTTTCACGGTCTTGACTCTCGCGATCGACTACAAAGACCATGAAAAGCTTTTTAAATAACAAATGGGTGTGAGTTCACATTTTCGAATATCGAGAATAGCTTTTGAGTTCACATTTTAGAGTATGTATGGAGTTCTTGGGTGAAAATTTAAAAATTCTTTAGGCTCCAGCCCTGTTTCTTTAGTTTTTAAGACACTAATACTGTAGATACTTTAACAATACTTCAGGATAAAATTTTACCTATACATGCGACATTCTTCGGTAGTTTCTTGCTGAAATTGCTCTTCAGATACGACATTAAACAGTGCGATCGTTCCAGTTACATACATATGTGAAGAATATAAGACTAATTGTTGCTGGGTCCCGGGTGTCGTTTAAACCTGTTTCGCTAAATATTTGTATATTTTAGATGATCGTCTTTAGATTTTGTGGAGCTACTTTATGCTGTCCTAGAAGTTGTGTCCTCACCTTAAAGGGGTGTTGTGCTATTTTCTTCAAAAGGTAGTACATTCTGATAGCAGGTAGATAGGTAGAAGTGGTTGTTGTCGGTAAAAACATGATGTAGTTTAATACAACGACCCCTGTGACATGTCTGATATAAAATGGTGATGCAAGATAAATGATATCTGTTCAAATCCACCCTGTTACAAGTTACATTAAGGAAACTGATGATGTCCCCAATTCTGAAAGCCTTTAACTCTATAAGTTCGTCGAAAAAGCCTTTGCTTAGTGTGCGCTGTCTAGCCCTACCTAGACCTGGGCATTTGCATAGGAAGTGTAGAACTTTCGTTTGAAATATTGCAGCTGGTGAACTTTACATTGAATGGGACATTTATTTAGGTCGCATGGATCCCGATGGACCAGTGTGTAGTACTAATTGCCAGAACTATAAAAAATATCAGACAGTTTTCTATTTAGTAGGTCTTGTGTTCTGCTTTTGCAGTCACATTTGCCTAGATATGACACAGTTACGCACCCCACGTCATGCATGGAATAAATAGTCCGCAAAGATTCTATCCTTAAGGACCTCCACAGGGGTGTTAACCGTCTCAGCAAGGAAGCCATCCGAAGCAGATCCCCGCCTTACAAATTCATCCGCTCGTTCATCGCTCATCGCTTATCTTGAAAGCAAGTTGCTTTAGAGCTCAAATCCTCCTAAAATTTGATCACTTTCTGAAAGCTTAAAATACGGAGTTGTAAGTAGAATCTCGTTATCAGTTGTTTCAGTTTCCTACTGATCCGTAGAAGAAGCTACGGATCCTAGTTTTGTCGCGCTTGTCGTATGTTGTCATAACAGGTTGGCAGGTAGTGTATGGTTATGAGATTATATTAAAGCACCAGGCACTATAGTGGGAACATCGCTCTCCATATAGAACCATTACGGTAACAAACCTAAAACCTTAACCATCTCTACCATGCATTTGATATCCCTGCAAAACTTTACTTATTAAAACTATCTTCATTGATTTGGTGAGGAGGCCCATCTTTCTATAAGTTGTCAAAGAAATATTGACCCAGGTGTTTAGGTATACTCCGAGCTATACCCTCGCATTTACAGTGTTCATGTGAAATGTCATAGGAGACGTTAAGATCAGTCCAGTATCTGCATGTGGACATATTCGATAATCCTAGTCTCATGGCGCGCATTCTGAGAAAGCAATGGCCAGAGAGAACTCCTACCGAATGCTCAGATTTCCTACGATCTAACATAGGCTACATGTTGCTGTATCGAACCACGTTACATCAGTATTGAATCCGACAATGGTAGATGGACTACTAAACTAGAAATTCTTTTTAAAACCAAAATTTAAATTCGTCAGACATTGTCACATCTCACCGAGACCTTTGATGTCAAAAAAGGATTTAGACAAGGTGACGCGCTGTCATGTGATATCTTCAACATCGTACTTGAAAGAATTGTGCGAAACTCACAAGCCAACACCAGAGGCACAATCTTTCAAAACTCTATGAAACTACTAGGGTACGCCGACGACATTGACATTATTGGCAGAACTCAGCCAGCTGTCACTGGAGCGATCACTAATATTAAAACGGAAGCTGCCAAATCGGGTTTAGCGGTAAAAGAAGGCAAAACAAAGTATATGCTATCAGCGAGAAGGGACACACAACATCGACGAATTGGACAGAACGTCACAATCGACAGCTACAACTTAGGGTAGTAAGGGACTTCGTCTACCTCGGCTCTGCTATAAGCTCTGAAAATAACACCTCACCAGAAATAAGACGAAGGATAACTCTTGCCAATCGCTGTTTCTTTGGGCTAAGAAGACAATTGAGTTGCAGAACCTTATCCCGAAGAACTAAGGAGACTCTTTATAAGACCCTGATCATCCCAGTCCTACTTTATGGCGCTGAAGCATGGACTCTGTCTAAAGCGGACGAAGAGATCCTCAGTCGCTTCGAGAGAAAGATTCTTTGTCTAATTTTCGGTCCCGTTTGCGTTGACGGGCTCTGGAGGAGAAGATTCAACGACGAACTATACGAGCTGTACAGCGACATCGACCTAGTCAGAAAAATGCGCATCAGTCGTTTAAGATGGCTAGGACATGTAGAGCGAGTTGACACCTACCAATGCTTGGTTGAGGCACAGGTTCACCCTGAAAAATGTAGAAGGATGCAGATTCTGGTAAAGTTTGTGGCTCCACTTGTCCCGGGTCTAACATCAACTTGCCTGAAAACACGTTTGCCAAAAAAACTCAGTTCATATTAGTTTTGCATTTAAAAAAGAAGCAAATCCCCTTTATATATAAAATATTTTTATTTAAATTTGTTATTGTCAACTTCTAATACAATTTTTAAAATCATTTTACAATAACTACATGATAATTTTCTCCTACAGTCAATTATAAAAATGTTCACTTAAAAACTAACATCACAAAATAATTTATTAACAATACTGTTTTTAATATATTCACAATATGTATACAACAGAAAAAAATAAAAAATAAATGAAAAACTAAAAGAAAACAACTAATTTATAGCATAATTGATTGAAATAATATTTTCGTATGTTGATATCGTTACTTTTGTAAAACTCTAACGTGTCAAGGACTCCCCCTTACCTATTTACCCAAGGATTGTGTGTGATTTTTAACTTACGTATTTAGTATAAGAAAACAAAAAAGTTATATTTTATGCTGAATTGCTGAATTTTGGTGTATCTTATTGTAGTTTAGATTTGTTTACGGCACTGATTCGTTGTACATAATATAATTTAACTAGTTGAGTGTATTTTAACTTAACTGCTAACTAAGATAATTGATATTATTCGCTATTGGATATTGTTTTGTAGTTTTTCTTTGATGCAAGTGATATTCCTTAGATCATACTGCCAAACATTCGTTTGCCTCGGGTTAGTACCAGACTAACTACCATTACTGTCAGCAGAAAGAATACCAAACTTAGAAACGTTGTTAGGTAGCGACATCTGCGTCGAAATTTCTTCTCCTTCTCCATTTTGATACGCAACTGTTCGGCTCGGGGAAGATCCAATGTAAAGTCAGACTCCGGACGTGATGATGGCTGAAATAAAAGTAGAAAAGAGGCAGTTTTTGGGTAAATATTTATTCGAATTCAAACAGAAACCAAAAATAAGTAAAAGTGTAAAGATGGAAGCTAATTAAAAAATGTTGTTAGAAGCTTTTCGAGTGTTTGCTTAAAAGTGAGTGATGTGCGCTGGTTTTCGTTTACAGAGAGTACTTTCTACGCAAATGGGTGAAGTTTTAAGAATGCATCCGGTTATTGAACACAGCTTCGAAGTGCTTGACGCCATCGGAAGGGAAAGTGAAAATGCATCGAAATATTCCATGAACTTCTGTTCACATTCGTAAATAATAGGAAGAAGAGAAATAAACACTTAACTTTAGTGATAATCCGGGGAAATTGTGTAGCTTGAAATATTTTGAATGCAGTCCAAATGGTATAGCAATAACGAAGGTCAGGTAGAGCCTACATGGTACCACCTATTACTACGAGTTTGTCATTACCGAGTACCAGCTGGGGTTAAGTATAATTGTTACGTTTCTAATCCTCTAAAGAGCCTTCGACAGAAATACCGTGATACCAGAAGGTAGGTACTCCCCAGAACTTAGTATATTCCTACAGAAACAATCAGAGTTTAGTATTGACTACTAACACTTTGGAAACCAATGTTTGGTGTCGTAGAAATCGTTGTATGTACAGGGTGACTAGATAAGAATGATTCTACCTTTATTTTGAAGTGTGGAGTAGCATATCATTCAAACGGGCGCCTTGGTTTCTCTGACAGTGCTTCAAGCGGTCGATTCAATTCTTGATGACTCGGTGTAATATGTGCGGCGTTATTCCAGCAATGGTGTCTCGAATATTGACATCGAGCTCGTCCAAAGTGGTTGGCTTGTAAGTGCAGACTGAGAACATGACGTAGTCCCGGAGAAAATAATCAACTGGTTTCAAGTCGCATGATTGCGACGGCCAACGTTCGCCGTAAGATGACCCAGTCCTCATCTCCTTCACAACTTCAAGCGTTCCGTCACTTTTATGGCATGTAGTCCGTCTTGTTGGAACCTAGCTCGGATATATCCATGTTTTCGAGTTCCGGTCACCGATAATCGATTAACATCGCTGTATACTTGAGACCATTGGCGGTAATGCCATGCGATACATCGCACCAAACAGTCAATCTTTGTGGATACATTGATGATTGGTCGAACATTTGTGGCAATTCTGCTTGTTGACAGATCCGCTGAACCAAAAATGGGTCTCGTCCGAGAAGATGATTTTTGGCCAAAATAAGGATCTCCGACCAACATTTCCTGCGCACAGTTAGCGAACTGCCGGCGTTGTCTATGGTCTTTCGGCTTCAATTCTTGGCTGAGAACAATCTTAGACGGATGTAGGCCCAAATCGAACTGCAAAATGAGCCGGGTTGACTCACTGACGATGCCGATTTCATTTGAAAGGCGCCGAATCGATATTTTTGTGTCTGGCGACTATGTTTTTTTTCATTTCGCACCAATGTCTGTCTTAAAGTCCAAAAGAGTGTACCCACTCTCAAACTTTTCCACGGTGCGACGAATTGTCTACTAACACATAATCATGGGATTAGCAGAAGACTTCAAAACGTCCTCAAAAACTAGGAGCAGTGTGTATGGGGAGCTAAAAGTTAAGAGATTTGAGAACGTCCGTTCGCATTTCCCCAGTGGACATTCACTGGGAAAATGCGATTGAAAACACTTTCAATTCAACATCAGCAGGAGATATCGCGGTACTATCAGATAATCAGGTCATAATCACAGAGCTGAGTTTAATCGTTATCAAATCCAGGTTGAAATAGGACTGCTTAACAAAGATCAACAGGTTGAACCAGATCACATAAGAATAAATAAAATAGCTGACGAACTAGCGAAGAAGGCTCGAAAACGACGTTCTTGTGATTGGAACCTGTTCGAGGTTTAGGACCTATGGCGTGCTTCCTCAGAAAGCAATGGTGAGGGAGGATCCCTTTAGTTATTCTTAATCGCGATCTACTGAGTTTTACGATTTCCCCAGATTTCCTAAGGGGTAACATAGGCTACAGGACCTTATGGCTAATACGTCAAACCTTAGGACAAATCCTTCAAACGAAACAAGTCACAGAATCGTTTGAAAATTACAACAAAAGGGGATTGCCTATGGAGGAGGTTTGATACAATAGTTGCTCATTGCCACTAAGCCAGAAAGACTAAACGGAATGTCCAGTGTGAAACTTACTAAAGAAAGAACTGGATTACCAGCATCAGAACCTGCATATAGCCTTCTATACTTGTAGTAGAGTATTTGGAAAGAATTGGGGTCCTAAAACCTAAAATTATTCTATGGATGTATACGGCGATAGTAAGACCTATTCTGACGTATGGTTGTCTTGTATGGTGGCCGTCCGCCACCAAGTCCACCAACTTAGCAGCCCTCACGAGGATCCAGAGATTGGCCTGCATTGGCAACACAAGTGCCATGAGAACAACACCTACTGCAGGACTAGAGGCTATCCTCAATCTTCTACCTCTGGACATTTTCGTTAAAACCTCGGCAGCTATAAGTGCCCTAAGAATAAGTCAGTCTGATAGCTGGAATCATAATGCAACAGGTCATTCCATAATCCTTGAGAAATATCTAGGAAAAGTCTATACTACGGATTACCTCACTCCGTTCCTAGATTTTCATAGACTGTTTACTAGCTCGTTCCCAAGCAGGGAAGAATGGAAGGATGGTCAGCCTGCCAACACACGTTCCATCTCTATCTTTACAGATGGATCTAAGATGGATGTAGAAGTAGGGTCTGGAATTTTTTCTGAACCGCTGGGGATATCTAGATCAGTCCGCCTTGGCCAGAAGTGAGGCCAATAGTAGATGGACCTCCCTGGACACCTGTGTGATCACCAGAAGCCTATGGCCTTGCTTTGACAAAAGTAGGACCGACCGAATTATGCTAAAGGATAGGAAGTCTCTTTCTGTCCTTATAGGAATTATTACGGGGCATAACTCTCTTCGGTACCACATGAGCAAGTTAAGACTCACGGATGAAGATTTATGTCGGGGATGTGGAGACGAGGAAGCTCATGTGGAAGATGAGGATACAACCCACTTTCTCTGTCACTGCCCTGGGCTTATCCACCTTAGATTCAAATTTCTAGGGCGACACTTTTTCGGTGACCTTGAAGAATTAGCGAACAGACCAATAAATGAAATTTTTTGGTTCATCAAATCAACAGGATGGTTTGGTGATACACAAGATACAAATCAGTACTAGGGTTTACCAATGGGCAAGGGTCTGTATTGACCTGAGTGTGGCGACGTGATCTAGTCGCCTACCCACATACCTAACCTCACCTATCGGAACCTACATCTAGAAGAGACAAACAATTTGCTTGCTTTGGCTAGATCACTCAGACATTTTTGCCAAGAATTTTCTGTCTCCAACCCTTTGGAGAAGGTTTAAGATTTAAACTAAAAGATTTAAACTTCTGCTACTTGTGCCCTGTGAAGGTTCCCATTATGTGCTAGTTCCAACTGACGAAGATACGTCTTCTGGTAGTCTTGCAAACCAGTTTTGGCCAGACTTGCTTAGATAATATTATACCACTTTCTGCTTGTCATTCTAAAGGCTGTAGTATCCATTTGTAACTTTATCGATTTGTTAGGTCCCTAGTTTGACCTGCCTGTTTAACAATTGCTTGGAATATTCGTATGGTCTGGAACAACGATCTCTGTAAGAGATCCGCAGCACCGTTTAGTCAACTTTTATCGTTGCTTGGTTATCTATATATAGACAGCAATGGACGAAACCAATAGAAAACTAAGATGCACCTCTTAAGACAGCTTATGTTTGAAATGCACTCCAATGGACATGCGCGTAGTGATATATCGTGTGGTTCTTCATCTAAGATTATAAGAGTCAGGAAAACCTTCTGAAATAGCAATTCCCCTCCTTTTTGTATCTTTCAGACGGAAAGCAACAATTTATTCGCAATAAAAAGTTCCACCTTTCATAATCGTCCATGAGTGTGCTAACTTCCGAGTTGGGTTTGACCACCCGCTGTAAAAAATCAATTTATTCAACATAATATGAATAAAAATCTTTTCTTTTCTTATGTAACAGTGTAGAGAAGGTGGAACGGAAAGGGGATAGTCCACAACACCGATGGTATAGATGGAGTGTTAAAGTTTAAATCACTGAAAAACCTTTAAGTAAACTATCGCTTCGTCGAATAGCCATCATGCAAACGTGCTCCTCCTCCGCATATTTAACAAAATGCCAATTACAAACTGCATACAGTGAAGATCACTGCACGACCTACAAGCCCACTCACGTAGTATGGCAGTGCCTGCCAATTGCAGAGGAACCCTTACAGCTTGCCTGGACCCCAAGCTTGCTCACCATCGCTGTCATCTCTTTTTCTTGTGTTTTTTGCTTGAATGGAATTCGCTCTGAATTTTTATGGTATAACCTGCCTACGCAAAGCTTTACCATGGTGGATACACGTTCCCCCGTGTGATGATCACAAAAATTTGTGTTTACATGTTTCAAGGTCATGGATATGTTTACTCGGACGACGCCACAATATCCACTAAAGACCGGTGCGATCGATCAGCATGGTCGACCGTTTGGCTGTTAAAAACTACTTTCACTTCACACGCAGTCAGTGCTACTTTGGATGTACACAAACGTGCGGATACCCACATGAAATGATGGGCGTTACTGGCTCTGGGAATCAAGGTATCATGGTACACAAATTGAATGGGACTGCTTTGATTATGTCATTATAACATTCTGTAGGTCAGTTACCTGACGACTTGAATGATATCTACACGTTTGGCTATTAAGTGGATCAATTAATTTCAATACTGATCAGGTGATCAAGTCATCAGACTAGATAGAGGGAAGAGCGATAATGACCTCTCGTGAGGTTGACAAATATATTTGAGTCATTCCCTGCGAGGCAAAGTGGAAACATTCGCCCGATTGATAAAACTCGAACAATGGGGTGAAGTGACAGATCCACAAGGAGTCAGATAAAGAGGGCATAGTGTTCTTCGAAATGGAGAGTATGACATGTACTGCAGCTGTCATCCAAACACTATGTACTCATGAAAGGGTCCCTAGGCAGTCAAAGGATAAATCCTGCCAATAATAACTTTAAATGATGCAGCTTTCTGTAACTTCAGTCTCCTGACGGAAAAAAAATTATTTGAACAGATCGAATGGGTGGGTACAAATTATGACGGGAAGATCATTCTTCAGGATTCGAAGAATTTAGGCATAGAACTAGCAAGGACCAAGAAGTTTGTCATTGCGAGTATCAAGGAAGCCTAGCTTTGAACGTAAGGATTCCCTTGTAACTAGATTGACTACATGTCAAGCGCTGCCTTTTCCCGAACCTGATGATGGGACGATTGAACCAAGTTGAAAATATCAGGGTTGAACAACGAGCTCTACCTCTAGTCTTGCGTTGGAAAGAGTTCGATGAGGGGAGAGCAAGTTCTAAGGTCATAATGCCGGCCGTAATAGAGTAATGCACACGTCTTAGGAATGTAGCCATTAGTACAGGCGACTATCTTAGGGAGAAGTTGTACTAGTCAGTAAACTACTGCCTAAACGTAAGAATGCTACATGGCGAGAGTGCATTGTGTTGATAGTGCAAAGGATGTAGCATCTGTGAACCGAATAGATGCAGGGGGCGAGGATTCCATACACTGCAAAGGAAGATCTGATCAGCGAAACCAAAATCGCTGAATTGGACAGCTTAAGGAAGATTTGGGAACTTCACTACTCTAAAGCATAGAACACACCCTACGATCATCGAACACGGAAGAGGTATAGACCTCCGCTAAAGCTAATGTCGTGCACCAAGTATTCCACGTAATCATTGCGGACTTAAGGGATCAAGGACTTACAACCTGCAGGACATAATGAGTTATAAAGTTGTTGACTACCGCTCTTACTTACCCTCATTTCTTCACTTTCGGATAGTTCCATACGGCAGAACCATCATTGACTTTGGCTAGCCATAGAAGATATAACATTGATTGTACAAGCAAGGAAGTGGGACACAAGAGGTTGTGAAATCCTTTGACAATTGTTGTGCACTCCCATCTAGATACGGATTTGTCTGCGAATGAAGACTTTAATTTCAGGCCTGTTGACGACTGTCTGACCATCCGGAACAAAGTTTGATTCACCAACATTAGCCTGATATACACTTCAGTCTCTAATCTCCGAAAATGAATTTAGGTTTATTATCTGTAAACCATCACGAACTCTATTTTAGATATCCTGCGCAGCCCTTTTTCCTATAGTTCGGTGAAAATGAAGCCAGAAAGACACTTCAGTGCATAAGGTAATAAGATAGTTGAATAGTCTTTTCAGTTACACAAGACACAGAGGCAAGGGACAACACTGTGTAATCAAACGGCTTGAATCGAATATTCGTAGGTTTAGACAAAGTAACTACTGTCTTAGCGCTTGTCAAAGGACCGCACATGTAAATCGTTTATACATTTGTTCAATACTTAAGCCAAGTCAATACCTTAACGTAGCATGTAAATAAAATTCAATTCTATGACGACGGGATGATACCTTGGTTAAACAGGTATTAAAAGTAATAATCAATACGTTTGTCAGCACGGTTAGTACACTGACACACTTAGACTAAAAATTGTAGGATTCTGATACCATAGAACAAAGGATGATCATGTCTGAGATCCTTGAAGAAAGAAACTTTAAGATGGAACCATGTTTTTCCTCCTCCTTTTCATTAGTCATTAGAAAAGACTTAACTTAGATCAGTGAGGACATCAATTACATCGGTGATCTGCGATCGCTTTAACAGAGCCAACTGCTGCCGCATAGCTGTGTTGCTGATTGCCATTCTTCTGAGGTGGATCGCCAATGAGTTATGGCCTATAAGGACACCGATGAGAAGGGTCAGCTGGGGTGATAGTACCAAGAAGCTTTGTACATTATCGCCATTGAAGTTTTTGACTCCTTTAAGAGTCCTACTGCTTTACAAAAGCGATAATGACACGCAATAGGGCTTCCACAGGAGCCGGTGTTAGGTCCATTGTTTTAGCATATAGTGTACGATGGAAGGATAACCATCCGATATTCAAAATCTAGAGGCATAGTTCGAAAACATCGATGAAAGGCCGTTAAAGTGAGATCCATGTGTATGTATTTTCGGGACAAATTTTACTTAATTCGGTTTCTGTCAAAGCTACTGGAAATGGCAAGCACATGCATGGATAAGAGACTAATTAGGTTTAGACAGAGAGTTGTCAGATTACAAAATGTTATTCTGACTACTGTTAACAAGAAATAACCATCACTTATTGTACTTCCTTTTTCTGTGGCACTTGGGGAGCAAAAGAAAAAGGAAAATTCATTTCCATTTGTGCCTTTAAGTCGCATTTACATTACTAGACAGAGTTTGAGGTTCAGAAGGGTTCGATTTGACCTGCATAAAATGAAAAGGTGAAGCAACTGGATATCAACGTTTTGAATCCAAGAAAATATGAATCATTTCTGGAGCAACAACTTAAAGGTACGCGTAAGTTTCCAAGTGACCTCAAGTTAGAAACCTTCGACAGTTTGCTGAAGATCGGACATATTGGAGAGACTTGTTACTTAGTTCCGGAAAACAATAAATAATTCCGGCCGATTGAGAGTGTTGTCTACAGTGCTTCACTGAGTCTTTGCATAAGATATCTGTTTTTTCCCCAAATTAGATAGTACCAGCCTTGATATGACAGTATACAGTTCACTTTAAATGGTTCACATCAACCTGTGTCTCGGCTAAGTGCAACCAATTAAGTTTTAATTACTAACTCATTAATTACAATCACTTGTCACTTGTTTAGTAATATTTATCCACTTCGAAACTACATATACTTGAACAAGTAATCAACACCAATTTTAGGTGATTGACATTTCTTTTTTGTTTTTGTGTTTCTTTTTTTTTTTAATTCGAAAGTATCATAACTCATAAATGTCAAAATTGCCTCGTTACCCTTGCTAGACGATAGAAAAATAAATTCTGTCAGGTAATTGAAAGTGATCAGATAAACATTTAAAAGTTTTAAATTTGTTGCCGTTGGCAGTATTCGAATAAATTATAAATTTAGCGCATATGTTAAAACAGCAGACTTGATAATTGATACTTAGTGTGCAGTGTTGAATTTATTGAGTGCCTTAATCTTAGCAGATACACATAGTAGGAAGTGCAAATCAGTTTCAAAAAAGACGAAATGTTGATAAAAATGATTTACGTAATACGCCAGGAATTAGAAAAATGCTAGACCTGTTCGATTGAGAATGATTTGAAGTAATAAAAGCCTATGATTATGGTAATTAGTGTCGTAGATTAATATTTTGTGTCATCAAAACGGAAGTATATTGGTTAATAATTTAGAATTTTATTAGTCTTTCTGTTTTTTGAAACTTTTTCCAAGAATAACTTGGGTAGATACTTCTGAAACCGGTATAGAGATTAGCTTGTAATCAATTTCAATATTAACATAGTCAGGGGCGTTACATTGGATTTGAATTGTTTCCTTTTTTAAGCTCATAGGTCGGCTTGTAGTCACACCCAAAATATTTTGTGTCTTTTTGGTGGGCATGGAGGAATATCCATGACTTGCAGTCCTTGGGCTAAAAATATAAATACTTTGTACGTAAATCAATAACCGGGCAATGAAAACAAGTCAGACGTTGTTAAATTGTTTGTAGTCGTAAAAGTGGGAAAAGAAAATTTTTATTTCACCTAAAGTTTCAGGGATAAGGAATACAGCAAAGAAACAAAACACTAGAACTCAACTTCACGGTAGATCTTGCTGTTGGCGAAATGATCTCGACAATCACAGAGACAGGGATGTACATAGCTATTGTGGAATAAGACGCGAACAATACAGAGCATTGGATTTCTTAGTAATTAGGCCCACGATAACGACAGGACTCGAGACTATACTACCAAACCTATATACTTCTGCGGACAGAAGAATCGGAGCTATTAGCAAGCTAAAATCAGATTTATAGCTGGAAGGCGGATAAGGAAATAGACTATGGCAACGATCATACAAGTAAAAACGCAATGTGGCGATCGCGCGTTGACAGATTGAGTAGAAACAACGGCCACAAATGTAGCCTCAGACGTTGGGTCGGTTTTGGATCATAAATATCGGAAGTGTCGTTTAAACGCTCAAGTAGAGCTATTCTCTACTATGTTGCGGGTTTTGACAGATAACAGCTTATTTGGACAGAGAGGGGGTCTGTTCGCGTATTGTCTACACCAAAATTCATAGTTTGTCAAAATTATAAAAAAATATTAGGCGCAACAGGTCGATGGGACCCAGGGCCTAGCTTCGTGTGCGTGTTATATTCTTTACACGAATGGAAGGGGCCTACTGTTTAATGCTGCGCCCGAAGGGCAATTTTTATTATTTGAGAAGCTTTCTCATGACAAAATTGACTCTCTGATGTGGGGCCGTGAAAAAACTTTTTAGGTGTTCTGGCTGCGATTCGAACCTCGAACCCTTTGCTCTATAGTCCAACGCACTAACCACACAGCCATGGCGCCCACAAAACTATACGAATGGGGGAAAACTTTAAGAGTTCACACAGGAGCGGAGAAAAGGAGAGGTGTCATGTTGCAGCAATCCTGATTTTCATATTCTTTTTAAATTTCTTGTATTTTTGTATCGCTGTCACTCGACAAAGCAATGTAAAAACTGAGAAAGTCATGAAGTAAACAAAAGAAATATGACACCAAACCAATTTAATTGCTGTAAAACGCATTGTCTTTGTTCTAAAAACAATTTGTTGTTCAAAAGCTTACCACTTTCATTTGGGGCGTGACTAATACTCGTACGTGAAAAAAAAAATGCGGAGAAGTGTTCAGATAGAACTTTCAATCTGAACACGGAAATGTCAAGAGAAATTTGAGGTCCGGGAACAGGATTTGAATCATTTTTGGCAAATTTCGTAGACCATTCTACACCAAAATTCGTAGATTTTGAAATTTCAAGGAAGGAGGGTAAAATTTTCTCGGAAACAAAAACAGATGACTTTTTAAACGTCAAAGGGAGGTATATACAAATACACAAATAACAAAAAATAATGTACAGGGGTTTGACAGATTTGCAGGAAATTGCTGTAGCATGTGGAATCTCTTACTCTATGGTAAGCACTCTATTTTGCGAAAAACTGCGATACTTTTGCGTACTGAAACAAGATTTCGTTGAATTTTCTAAAAATTCGTGAATATTGGCTGATTTGGATCTGGATACGCGAACCTATTTCTTTGATTTATTCGATTTTAGAAACAAGGAACGTCAAAACGTTCCGTTTTTAAAGCACTCAAATGTCAAATGTTTTTGGTTGGTAAAGAGATCTAGAATTGACAGAAAAGTAAGACATTTTTTTGAGGCAGTGGACTGGATACGTAGGAAAAAGAATTTTCTTCACATTTTAAGACATTTTAGAAAATGTCAAAAACAGCTGATCGGTTAGTATTTCATGTATTCTTCGACTAAAACGGGGTATGCAAGTTATGTAAAATAAAACGTCATCTAATTTTTCAGCCAGTTTGCCGTTCCATATGTTAGGTCTTAGCATTATGCATTTGGCAACTAAGTATGTTGGGCAAAGGTTATATAATTGTCTAGACGACAGAAAGACACAGTGAAGCATTTTTCGTCCAAGAGTCTTGCGCTGAAGTTTTGGAAATTCATTTTTCTAAGCTAATATAACCCCTTTTAGAAAAATCATTTTATAACTGATCAATGCTGAGCTACGATTCTGTCTATCTAAAAAGTCGTTGTAAAGGAGAGTGGAGTACTACCATTCCTACTATGGCATATGGTAGTTACTCCTTATCTTAAAGAGGAGTTCAGTGTCAAAACCTATGCAGAGTTCCTTTAGTTAGTAAGAAACCTGGCAGATTCTGTTCTAAGTAGACTTAAGAAGTGGATGAAGTAGATGAAGTCCATCTCCATACCGAGTGACTACTCCTCATAAGAAAGGACAAAATGCTATGTACAACTCGTCCTAAACTCGAGTGTATTGTATTGCAAAAGATGGAAGGGGTTGAAAGGCTATCTTGCGTCTGCATAAGTGGTGTCCTAAATTATACACTCTCTGAGACTATGTTACTGTTTCTTCTTATTGGTAACTTTGGGGATCCAATGGTAGCTAAAGACCACCTTGGAAGCCCGTGCAAAATAAATATTGGGCATATAAGTATCCTAAATGGCGATGATACTATTAATTGAAGTAAAGTGTAGAACTTGCATTACTAACAAAATTACTTAAGAATTCGGAGTAAATTCGAATGAGTCTATGACAAAGGAGTACACGAGGTGCAAGATAGTATTTGGTACAAGTATGGGAGTCTACTTCAGGGTACCAGACATTTGTAGCATCAGATTATTCTCTAGCATATTCTATAAATAAAAAAATAATGCACGGATAAAGCCCTTAGAATCGGCAAAAATACGATCCTAGTCGGTAAACTATGTCGCGGATCTCCAATTCGATAATGTAGCCATCAGACGATGAAATACCACTAATTTGGGCAAAATTGGATTGCAAAAAACCGGAAAAACCTTCGTTAGTATAAACAATCTAAGACACGTAGTTAGAACCTTGGAGAGATTTTTTGGTAACCAGATTTGGGAGAAAGCCGATTACAGTAGAAGCTGTAGAGATGAGTGAGAGAAAGAAACTCCGACCATTCATCTTTTGCCCTACTCCATCGACTGTGAGTAGGAAAACCCTCTGTGATATCCCTATACAATGATCTCGCCCCTGAACCAAATTCATTTCATGCCTGAAAGGCAAATTCAGAGGTTACCTCTGGCTTACACTAGTTCCCCTGTGTTTAGCCAGCGTTCTGAAACCCATGTACCAATGGCTATTGTTCTAAAAATTATTGGTTTTTATGTAGGAAAAAAATATTCCACATACGCCACAGTTTTGCATATGTCATAAATGGAAGAGGGGGGATTCTTACTACACTGTGTCTGCGATCTAGTTGGTGAAAGTAGGTTTAACTGAAATTGAATCAGCCTGACTAATCCCACAGATTCACCTAACATTGCATCACTTAGACTCAAGATATTTAAGATTGTCTATCTGTCTATCAAGGTGACTCTACTACCAAACCGATTGCAATAAACGGTCCCACCGAAAACAACAATTATCATTACAACCGAACTTTCTAGTGCGCAATACAATTTCAGTAGGACCGAAAGGATGACAAATTGAATGACTAAGCCTTAAGTGTCATTATTCACCGTCATGGCAGGGCTGTAAAATCAACTTTATCTACACAATACAAGAAGATCGCTGCCTGCGGTGAAAGCTTTTGATTTACTACCGATTATTCAAATGCAACTTCTGCAGTTTGTACAATAAGACCGATTGGCTACCCTATGAAACACTCCTTCAGTATCCCTGTCACTTGAAATGGTTTTGTTTATTGGTTTTCATTTCAAATTAAACTTTTAAGTCTTTCCACACCTTCAGCTGACAAGCGATAATAAAATCAAAGGCTCCCGAGAATATTGAATATCGTATTCTGTCAAAACGGCTTTAACTGTAAATCATTTGATTTAATGGAGCTCCACTTCGGACACCTTGCATAAATCATACAATATTACGTAACACAAATATCACCCTGCCTCTACGTCAGTACCATAAAAAGCCAGCAAAAGTCAATAAAAGGAGAAAAAAAGAAAAAAAATAAATGGAAGCCAAATGCAGAGAATACATTTACAAAAGAAAAAGAAAAACAAAAACAAACAACAGAAGCAAATAACAAAACTATCGCCACTATTTCTTCCTTATTACTCTGGTGTAATGCAATAATATTTTGTTGTTTTTTTTTTTCATTTTTTTAAATAAGTTCAACACCCGAGTGATAATTTATAAATCAAATATTGCACTTTATCTATACCACCAATCCAGGGAGAGGAAGGGGACCCATTTGCGGGAACTGGTGCTTGAGGTCTAAAAACAATTGCCCACACATTTTAAACAAAAATAAACACAGCACAACTTGAAACCCGCACACGCAGGCAGCACTGGCACGAAATGTTATCTTTACCGTGAGGTAACACACTTTTTGGATGCACAAAAACCACACAAATTCGATTCTCAACCGACACAACGTGAGTGTGTTTTTAGACCAAAAGCCGGCTACGGTTCCCACCAGAGGGCAATGGATGAACGAACGCTTTTGTGTGTCACGCCATATGTGGGAAAGAAAGTGCGAATTAAATGTTTCAAGGTTAGGACAGTGTCAGCGGCGACCTAATGCGTGTTTCGATATCGTCGAATTAGCACTCTGTCTGTCGTGCATTGTGACAGAGGGGTAAAACTATTTTGAAAGGGTAATCTATTGAAAAAATTAAGAAGCAACGGTTTAAGTGATGTAGTCACAAAGTTCCAAGGTCTCAAGTGTAGGGGGCATTGTTCAAGACACTTGATCTTTCGCTTCCGCAGTTCGTCTTTGGAATTAAATTTTGTTGATCATTTGATTTCCGCCTTTAAGTTCAATAAAAATCTTTTAAGCTGCTGATGATTATAATCAAGTAGAAAATACATAACATAAAAAAAAATTATTTCTATTTTGTTTGCGTGCGTAGGAAAATAAGGAAGAGTTTTTCGTTGGCAAAGGTAGAACTTTAGGTTATAGATAGTTAAGGTATACGCACAGCTTTGTTTTGCTATTTTCTTGCTCACACTTAAGGTGGGAACTCACGGTCTCCATATACAATGAGATGTTTTTATTGAATTTGGTCCTTTACAATTTATTTGGACTAGTTTTTGAATATAACAAAAACGGCTCTATTGACCAAAGCAAAATTCCACAATTTTTGCGAGCATCTTGGGCGGTATAGCGATGATTTTGGCACGAATGTTTGCCTTGAGCTCGCCAATGGTCTGAGGCTTGCTGGTGTACACTTTACTTTTCAAATAACCTCACAAAAAGAAGTCCAGAGGTGTTAAATCTGGAGATCTGGGTGGTCAGAAACTACATTCTTTGATTTGCAGTGTGGCATGGCTTACCGTCTTATTAAAATCAGCGACCGTCCAGACCTTTCTTTACACATTTGTGGACAGACATAATGCGCCAACATCCACCGATATCAATTCCCATAGACTGTTTCGCCTTAGCTGAAGAAAAATGGCCCAATTATGGTTTTGGAACAAACGCCGGACCAAACAATCAGTTTTTGATCATGCAATAGTTTTCATGCATTCTCTGTTCCCAAAATTTAACAGTTTCGCTTGTTAACGATGCCAGAGAGTGCGAAATGGGGCTCGTCGGTCATCAAAATTTGCTTCAGAACTTCAGGTTTAGTGTCAACCATTTGAGCGACTGTTTTGGGCCTATTTCAAGCGACATGACAATATTCTTTGACTCAACTGCACTCTATATGGAACCAAATACAAATCCTTCAAAATGCGCACAAAGTTGTTCCACTGACTCCAAAATATTGAGCGCATTGAGGGTACGACATATGTACGTTGGTTCATAGGACTTCTAGATCTAGATTTTTTCTTGGAGAAACAGAATTAGTGTAGGAAAGGTGCTATAACTCATACTTTATATGCTCTTGGCTAGAACGTCTGCAATATAGTTCATGTCTTCTCTATAAGGTCGAATTGAATGCATTTCTAGAGAGCAATATGAACTCTACATTCACACGTTCCTACGGATTAGTAGTCTGCGTTACTGGCTACAATTTTCCCGGACTTTTCAAGTACTATTTCGAAGATTTTGCCACTTGAACCTGTTTCAAACTTTCCTTTTCAATGGATTCATCGCTGAACCGTAGACTAATTCTCCAAGACGTTCCTTAAAGTCTAACCCGATCTCAGAGAAAGCTATGAGCTTAATAAAAGGCTGCTAATACCACTGAAGACGTTCTTAAAACTTCCCCCTTGCAATATTCGTTTTCAAACTTCAAGAGTCTTGACACGCATTTGTAGGTCCAGGATACACTTCCAAGACATAGATTAAAGAGAAGTTAGTCTAATGTGTCGCAAATTCTTCACTCGGATCTTCACTAAGTATATAATATATGTAGGCATAATAGCATAAACTTCAGGTGATTTATAAGGAAGCTCATTGCCACCCTAGGTTTACACTTCCACGTGATTAGAGAGTGATTTACCATTTAATGGCGAAGATCACGGAGAGTAATGCAGCAGCAGGGCCAACACAAAGTCCTCAAGAATAGGAAAAAACTCTGGACCCAATGCAAATGCAATGTCAACACATATCTCCTTTGCCTTAGTTCTTTGGGCGGAACTGAGTAGAAGATTCAATCAGAAGAATACAAATCGTTGGTTTAGAATTTTGGGCTACTCAGTTGACCACTGTCTAGTATTTGGGAAGAAGTGGGGCATACCTCGATCAAAAATGTTTACCTACTTCAATAGTTGGAGCATTTTGCCTTGTTACCATTTTCTAGGGTTACCATGACACATCACGCTTGATAGTTCTGAGTTTCGTGTAGGGACTGGATCAGCCTTAACTGATTTCAGAGCCTAAATTTCTAGCTTCTTCAAAGAGCCACCAGTTGGTGCGATTAGGAAGGCTGTCCCAATATGAATGAATCTAATGACAAGTGACAAGGATGGTTCTTTTGAAACATGCCAATTAAGAATTAGGTCAACAAGAGATGTGGTAAAGTCAAGCACCTCTTGTCCGAGTAAGTTGACGAAGTTGAGTTTCTTGAGATTAAGAATCAATAGACGTTGCAGCAAAAACGAGATTACCTGTCAAGAAGTGTACATAATTAAAAGAAAAAAAACCTTGTTCTGTCATTACACCAAATCATAACAAGTACCTTCATACAACCAAGTGCAAGCTAAGTGCACTTAACAAGTCCTCCACTATAGTCTTTCAAACACCTAATTAGCATACCTAATAACAGAGTATAACAAACACTTCTCTGTGGCGCGCGCGGTAGGTAATTAGATGCGCTATTGTTTAGCATGTGGGTACAATAAACAATTCTGCCAGACACTGACGGTCAATGGCCCCTTCATCCTTGTTTTAACAACAAGTGTTCATTTGGTGCCCACCTGTCTAATCGAGAGTGGTGTGGTTGCATAATTCAATCAGCAAGGTAACTTCAGAAACCAATGCGCAGAACCACAGCGAAACGAGTGCACGACGTCCACCGCACCATCAGCACCGTCAACCTCCTTTTTTTCCTTCCTTCAGGTTTTTTTTTTTTTTTTAATCTTTCGATGGATTTATGCGGTCGCGGTACGAGCAACCAGCAACAAGCTAACAATCGCTGGTGGCTGGTGGCTGGGGCGACCAGATACTTACCACACATTTGCGAGACAATACGAAATGTCGAATGACAGGCTATTGGGTCATTATGCAACACAATGACGGTAGACTTTGAGTGGAAGTTGGTCGATTGGTAAGGCCGGCCGGCGCGAATTGTTAACAGCCGCCCTCCTGCTGGTCGATGCATTCAAGCGGAGGAAAATTATAAAGGAAATGCACCAACGCCTTGGTGGAGCATCGGACTGGAGTTTTGCTGGCTGAAGAGAAATAAAGACATTGGAGTTTGCTATATGCAACGGAAACGTTTATCTTTGTTTAGTACTCCGGTGAAGTAGTGAGCTGGTGGGAGTAATGCATAGGTTAGGTGCGGAGGTAATTAGCGAGAGCAGTTTTATCAGGACGAATCGATGGAAACAATGTAACAAGCCAGTTTGTCCCACTCTATCGTCTCGCAAACAATATTGTGACAGCCATGTCGCCTGACCTAACCACATGTCCTGAAGTAGGCTAACTAGATTTCTGTTGATGTATGTCTTCAGAACGGATTGGATCTCTCCCATTGGCCTTGAACCTACAGGCCACAAAAAGGTATCATGCTACAGTCTTAGGTGGAATTTGGTAGCAACTCCTTGGTTGCCCTAAGCTTAGGTTACATATACGGTTGTTGATTATGTATCAGGGAGTCACATGGAGTCTATTGTGTCTAAAAGATAAGAAAACCCGAGGAACCCGTAGCTTAACCATTCACGTAGATCTCATGAGATGGTTAACCTTACCTTTTATGGGCCAGTTCAGAACAGTTCTAGATGGCGAATAATATTTAAGTCCTTATTTATTGTAAGGTGGACCTTGTAGTGATGAATGAGACTAGTTTTAGCAAGAGCATAGGAACGATGCATATGCGACTCTCTTTTGGCCTGTACATCCGCTCTTATTGAGTCTTCCATCACACTATTCTGTTTTGTTACTTATTCTGATATTGAATCTCAGACTACACTGAAAGAGGGGTATGACGTTGTTTGATACTGTCCAGGCGGAGATCTGGAATAGACGTGTGTCGTGTGCAGCAGTCGTGCTTAGTCTGAGTCCAATTCTAGTTACCGATCTACGGCAGCAAATGCCCAGAGATCCCGTTGATGTTGTCACGTCACTTTCCAAGGAACCTGTACTTTTCTTGGTCGTTTTCCATGAGACTACCAAACCATTAGATAAGACGGCTCTTGTCTGTGGATTTTCTAAAGCCTAGAGATCAATCTCAGATTTGATCTAGTGGAGTAAGCAGGTTAAATCCGAACCAGCCGAACAGTCTCTTCAACTTTAATCTTAGACCTTCAACGCTTACAAAATCAAAGTAAGGAAGGACCAATGTCAACCTTTTGTTGAAAAATAGAAGAGGTCCTGGATCACTTATAATTTCGAACGCTTTGAGCTCCTAATGAACTGTCTCTTTTCTACTGCAATGGTATGGTGCATCCCATAGAAATACCCGCCTTGGAGCGGGACGATATGCCTCCTGGGGGTTTGTAATTTTCAAGGAGTTATGTGGATCTGATTCATATTCCAAAATCTTGGACGGAAGGAAGTCTTGCCTTTGTACCGAAGGGAGACAAAAGCTAATATTTTGATCCCACAGACATCAGGCCCATAAGTCTATTTTCATTCTACTGAAACTCTAGAGAAACTAATATATGCATGGCCTGTCAGCCTCCCAGCATGGATATAGCAATATAACACTTCTCAAGATCGAAGGAGCTTCTAACATCGTTGAACGTAGGACTACACCTGCAGTTAGAGTTATACTGTCGATTGGTGCCTTAGTTAGACAACTGCTGACTAACAGGATTATCAACTAAAAGCTGGACGATTTCGTAGTTCGAAGGTTCGTAAGTAAGGGTACTATTTCCACTTCTGGAAATACCTTAGAATACCTTGCTATAGCTATTTCGGATAAACAACTCAACATGTTCAGAGAACTTTGCAAAATACTGTCTCTAAGCTGGTGAATGCCTTCGGAGAAAGTCTATCACCTAAATTATCTTGTCTGTTGCATAATCTATGCATCAGTTAAGCACTAAGTCTTTGGAGTATGCAGCCACTCACTTGAAGACTATATTTGAGTAATCTAGTCAATGCTCACGACACTATTTAGTTCCCTGGTTTTGTTTCTGCAAGACACTGGCAACTTTTGTTCGACAATAAACTTTCAACAGTTGATTTGCAGAAGGGTCTGTGGCTTCAAAACATGTGTTTCTCAAAGGACAGTTTAAAATCTGAATCTGCAGTAGGCGGAGGTATCTTCTCCAACGATCTAAATATTTGTAGCTGTTTCCGTCTTCTCAACCACTGTAGCGTCCTCTAGGCGGAGATTATGGCAAACTAAAAAGCTTTATCCTTCGAAAGAGGATGACTTGAAGTAAATGTGGCTTCAATAAGATAAGAAGAAGTCGCTAGGATAAGTGCTAAGATAAGAAGTCGAAGTTTGGTGACTGAAATGGAGCACTTCCCGTTTGTGTGATTTGACCATAGACCATATCTTGATGGCATTCCACCTGATTCATGCGACAGAAAATTTGGTTCAGCTTAAGCGTTTCAACAGTGATGCTAAGTGTATTCCATAACTATTCCCATTTGATATCTAAAAACAGAATCTGTACTATAAGCCCTTTATAAGGGGTTATTCCTTAAAAATATGAGCCCTCCAATAGAACGGACCCAGTACCTAAAGCATTAGCTACTATACGGAGAAGAAAGTGCCACTCCGCGGCGTAAAAAACAATTCTATTGCGAAATACACCATACAGTACAATCCGGCCATCCAGCTAGGTAGAAGTACAGGATGTCATAGACAAATGAGGCGGAATCGACCTAGTTAGAGGCTGCTGACATGACACCTAGACTCCTATGAACAGGACGCGATTCTTGGCACTCTATAGTCCTCAACGGGTGAACTAGTTTACGTAAGAAGATAGCTTAGGCACAATTCGTCTACTTTACAAAGAAAACAATATAGACATGTGTCACGCTTCAGCGGGTTCAAAATTCCCAAAACATATGACAAACGAATGGCAAATGCTTTCCTCAGTATCTCACGAAAACATATTGCGACACATGTCAACAGCACAGCGTAAGTCCGTCCACTAACTGACATTCACTTCTTCGTTAATCACATAATAACTAATTTTTTTTAAAAAACTTATGTCACTCACTGGTTCTGGGTTCATCGCTGCAAGATGCTCGCAATGCTGGTACACCGTCCGCACTGGTATCGCCACCAAAACCAAAAAACACACTATTTGCTTGTTTAGCTTTTTTTTTGAAAAACAAAATTGTTTTCTCGAAGGAATTAGCTGGCCACACACTCGATTCGAAGAAATGTGCAAAACTGGAATTTTGTGGCAAGAGGTGTGAAGTTTCGTTCCGTTTCAAGTTTGTGACATTTGTGACATCAGAGCGGTACGGCGCCGCCGGTTGGAAGCGGTTGAACACAAATGAGGACGCTGTTATGCATGCCTCACAAAAATTTTGCAAAGTTTGGATTTCCCACCCGATACCCACTAAATATGGTGTTTCCCGACGACCTAGGAATATGAAATTTGGCCAAATGACGAAAACAAAAAGCCCACTCAAGTCACTGCTTGCCGCACACGTATTTAACTTGCTGTTAGGAAGTGCTAACGAATGCTAATAGAGCTGAAATGACAACAGTGCTTCGTAGTGGATGGTGCCAAAGTTGATACGTATACTTGGGACAAAAGAACTTCGAGCTCATGATGCTTCGAATATTTGTTTGTTGACACATCAGTCGTCTAGATTGATTAGCTTGATCTGATGAAAAATAAAACCTTCATGTCACCAAGAATTTTGCTGATTTGTGTCAGCTGATTTATGTGTATGTGATAGACGAGACGTAGGTATTAATTAATTAGGTGGCGCTAGAATCCGGGTTGGTTTTGGATCTTAATCAACAAGGCTCTCCAGTCAGTGCAGGATCGATCGTTTGACAAACAGCCGAGAGTAAAAGCTTGGACATGACATCAAATAGTAGCCTCCCGTCATTCGTGAGAAGAATATGACACGGAAAACGCGAGTATTAATGAATAACTAGCCCCAGGGTTCCATGAATCTAGCGCGAAACTTAGTCATTGCTAAATAGTTCTTTGGCTAGAGATGTCATGACTCATGAGTTCTTCTTCTCTGCTCACCGTCTTTGGAGATATTTGTTTCTCATAACAACCCGTAGCAGCTTTATGTATTCTTAACATATTCTATGGCTTTGTACAGGTTTCCTTTACTTGTTGCAGAGAGGACTTTGTTACTTAATTGCCTTTTTAACCCAAAGAGGAGCCGCTTGGTAGAAGTGCTAATCTAATATAAAGTAGATTCTAGGTAGAGAAAGTCCTTAGATACCTCAAAGCTATGTATATCTGTCGAAGGTGAAGATCATAAATGCTTCCCAATCTGACTCTCAATAAAGAAGACTCAAGGCTAAGCTCTCAAATCTGTGAATCTACATGTAAAGGCAAAAGTAATGAGTTACTTGTTCGGATACTCAGCATAGTGATCCACTCACATCGTCTACATATGAATCCTCCGAAACTGGTACATAAGATCCGTTTAAAAGGGAATGTTTCGCCATGGTTTCATCGGATGGACACTCTCCAAATGGAAACAATACAAAGCACCCGGTGAGACCTATCCTTTCCCTTCATGCGGTATGGAATAGTCTTTCTTAAGAAATTTATTTAGGCAACTTTAGGCTTTGCGCTAAAGGCTTAATTTTTGGGTTTATGGATCTATTAAGGTCATATTAATGTGCGTAGTTGAGGTGTAGTTTTGAGGCGTTAGAGAGAGGATTCTGCTAGGAACTTGGATCTTCTCTGGCTTGATGTTGCAGAGGAGGACAGGGTAAACTGTAAGCTGGTTCTATAACGATGGGTGTGCCTATAAGATTGGTAGCTAGTTGAATAGAGAGATTGTTGAGCCTGTATGCCAAAAAGAAACCCCCTTCTATGGGCCATGGTAGATACACACTAACTACCGTCCACGGCCAGATTTCTGCCTTTAATCTATGCAAATGCCTTTGTTATAAGATTAATGGCCAAACAAGATTCCGGTATCACTGGTCAATGGCCTTATTGCCAGGTGCTAATAAAAAAAGGCTAAACGTTTACCCAACTAGAACAGTCAAACGCTATCAATAAATGATGCACAACTTGATTTCTCAAAACAAACGATATATTGGAGTATAATGTATAATTTTAAACTATAAATTCAATTAGAAGCCTCATATAGATAGAATCATTGAAAAGATTTTTAGGCCTACTCCAGACTTTTTGGAAAAATTGGGAAACACAAACAAACATTAAATTCTAAACTTAGCAGAACCTTTACGATCATTACGATTGAAGTCCGTCTAATACAACAATTTTGTTAGGCGTAAAAGGGTCCCCGAAAAATTCCGCTCTGATCTTCAACGACAGTGTAATTCATGTCGAAGCTATCTCTATCGCTCCTTCCAAGAAGTTACTCAAAATCAGAGTTATTGTCATAAGGATTAGAAGCAGGGATTTTAAGCACCAACTACAAATTATTTAGGTCATTATACTGAGTCTCCACAAGACATGTGTATTTATGTCAGATGTAGTCAGAAAGAAAAGCTAGGTAGGTAGGTAATATAGTTGTGGGGTTATGAGAATATTTCAAAGCACTAGGCATCATAGCTCCTAAATTTAAACCTAAACCATATCTTTTTTGCATTTGATGTCCCCGCTGAACTTTACTATCTCAATGATTTGGTTCGCACACCCAATTTCGTCTTAGTTGTCCGAGAAATACTTTCCCAGCTGTTTAAGTTTGCCTCGGAGCTATGCCAAGGCATTCAGAGGAGATATGCGATGCCCTCGGAAACATGAATGTCCTTGTATTCGTATCTAGTACCTTCTCAGAAGACAATGACGAGAGAGAGTTTTTAATCTTATTCTTAACCGTGCCTGGTGAGTTTCAAAATTTTCACAGAGTTCGTACAATCTAATATATGCCATAAGGCCTTAGACAAGCCTATGCTTTCCTAGGTTGGACTACTTTAGGTTAGCCACGTCGATGAACCACTGTTAGCCACACAGATTGGTAGATTTACTGCTCGAAGTGAATTGCTCTGATCCACTTTTGGACAGTTTGTCGGCCGTTTCATTCCCCCCAATATATATATAGTGCCCAGCATAAACAGACAGGGCCCTGTGTATATAATGTCCTGACTTTGTACTGCAATTTTGGACTATTTCAGATTTAATTATGCTGGATTCTAACCCCTTAAGTGTAGTTTGTCTATCAATGTAGATAGCTATATATTCATTTAAGGACGCACTGCATGCGTCCAGAAGTTTCAAGACCACGTGCAGGGCTATGCCTTTAGAATATACTTATTCCTGTTCCTCATCCCTCACCGGTTTTGGAACAGTCCGTGTAGATAGACAGCTTTACTCCGCCTATCCTTCCGTTTCGGGTGTAATACTTTGTATGTTGCATCGGAGTCCAGGGTGCCGAGGATGACGTGATTGTTTTAGAATGGAAACCATTTATAGAAAAAATCTTCATGATTTAGACTGACGAGGACTGTCAAATTGATTGCACGGTTTATGTGCACAAATATGACAAGAAATTAAATCAGACTGAACTGATATGCCAGAAATGTCAATGGCATGACGAGTTCTTGCTAGTGGAGAACAGGGCTTAGGATGCTGTTCAAAGCATTGGCATTTAGAGGCCTTAGTTTTAAACAAATTAATTTTTTAAGTTCCGATTCTGTATGTCTTGACACATTAACCCCTTGCTCAACACCACCTCGACCTTGTCCACAAATTGGTCAATTTGCATGATTTAAACAAAAAAAAAAAAACAACAAAAATTCCTCATCATCATAATTTCTTAAATAAAAACTTCCAACAAATAGTTCCAAATTATTTTGTGGTAAAACTTACTAACCATTTGGCTATTAAGTAATAACATTATCGCTGTCACCGATCAAATAAAGTTATGAGATGCGATTATTAAGTAACAAAAAAATAAATAAATATAAAATAAGAGCACACAACACCGAAACTACGCTTCGTTACGCAAACCATCATAATTGGGCTTAAATCGATTGTAGTTGTTGTTATTCGCGTCAAATTAGCACTTAAGTGTTATAATGTTGCCCGTTTAATGATACGATTTCGAATTGGCTGGCCATGTTGTCGCACTGCCGCGACAGTTCAAACTTAATATTTGCGGCGGTAAATGGAATCATCATTCATAATATTACAGTGCACCGTGACCTGAAAGTCGATTAAGTACACATGTGCCTACTATATAAATAAAGTGCACGACTGGGTCGTACGTACTTGCACCGTAATGCTATAAGTGCATAATTTTATCAGGATTAAAGTCCAAGTTTTGCTCTTCCCAGTAAAGTAGGCGTGGCATTCCGCGTTTCGATGGAATAATAATCATAACATTGTAGAGTTTACTCAATGTTTTTTTTAAAAAAAACACCTTTAAAAGTGAGCGTGGCCAGATAAGATGTTTGAGCGAATTATAGAGAATTTTAGGGCCTATTACTTTGCTTAAATAATTTTTTCTCAATTTCTAGTAAAAATTTTGAAAAAAAATAAGTTTTATAAAAGTGGGCGTGGCATTCCAAAATTTGGTATGCCATCATTTTGCACTTGTCTTATAACCTACAAATAATAATTTTTAGCCCAATCGCCGAACAAATACCCGAGAAACAGCTGATTTTCAATATTACCGTTATTCGAATTTTTCGTGAAAAACGTGGTATGCCACCTCATAGCATATGCCCAAACTAACCCACACATTAAATTTTATCGAAATCGTTAGAGCCGTTTTCGAGAAAATCCATTTAAACTGAAATCGGCCTTAAGTAAACTACCCTTAATTTTGAGGTTAGAATGAAAATTCAAATTTCGCCTCTAGGGAATATCCCACAGACCCTATATATGAAGTTTGAAGCAAATCCGTCCAGCCGTTTAGGCTGCAGTCGAATATACAGACAGACAGACAGACTGACAGACAGACAGACAGACAGACAGACAGACAGACAGACGGCATTGGCGGACCTACTTTTTTGGACTTCTCCATTATAGTAATGTCAAGTTTGATTAAAATCTCGAGTTCCAAATTTTGCACGAATACAATACTTGCCCTATAGGTATAGGTGCAAGTAAAAAGTAGAAGAAGGAAGAAAGGGTGGGCCAGCAGAAGGAAGCTTAAAATAATGAGGAGACCTTTAAATTTAGGTAAAGTCCAAAGATTGGGCTAACAGGTAGGTTTCCCCCACCCTACACCATGAAAAAACTGAGAAGAATAATCACGAAGAAGTTTGGGACAGACGACGCATCATTTCATATAAATCGAGAAATCCTCTTCAAATTGTTCCCACTTTCTGATTCTCATATGATCAAGAGAAACTGAAGAAAATTCCTAAATTGGAATCTCTGGCCAAAAACTACTGGTAGTTCACAATATTAATTTAAGATTTTAGGCTTTTTAGAAAATTGGACAAAGAAGATGCTGAAATCTACGAATCATGATTTTTGGTAGAACAATTAGTAGAGGGAACTGTCTATGGTTAGGAAACTCCTTGTAGCGCCGGCGTAAAGAGCCCTCGACACTATTGCAATTGAATTTTCTTAATCCTGAACAACATTTGCCTCATTTGGAATGTCGTGACGCAGAGTTTGTACTGTTCTGGTGTTGGGTATTGGGACCCCAACCCATCCAGGCCAAAGTTTGTTGTGGATGTTTGAAAACTAAACAAACTACGCAAACGTTTCGGAGTGTTCTGACACGTCGCACGTAGAACCACACTTATCTTGTGTGGCGTGATCCACCATAGTGTCGTAGACTTATGAGTGACCACGGTGCTTCGAGATAAGTGTGGTTCCAGCCACAAGAAATGCTTTTAAGGCATAGCGTCATAACACAAAGCGACGCACCATTATAGGCAGGTGTACATAGTTCTGACTTTAAAATCGGAAGATTGCATATCTTCAGAGTTTTTCTAATCTCATTGATGTGTGATTACGGATTTGCATGTTCCCCATCTCTATCAAACTTTGAGTGGAAAAGTTGATGACTTCTATAGATTGGATGTGGACGATTGGTGTATGGCTTCTTCTATCAGAAGATGGAGGATTGGATTTAGAACCCCTTGCTGGAATGAGGCAATTGGATAAAGATAGTCACCTCGACTTAAGTACCTTTGTTTGTTGACCACTTGTGTGCATGTGGCGGCGTTTTGTTGAAACATTGGCTTGAAGCCATTTTTTTGAAATTATTCCAGTAATAGTCAGTCAATATGGCTCTGCAGTCACTGAAAACCGTCAGCATTAAACCCAGAGTTAGAGTGACTTTTGTATCAAAGATCAGAAGAGATGACTACTTCATCGCTAAGAGTTACAGATCTATAAGTCTGTCTTCCTTCTTGTTGAAGAGCTTGGAAAAACTAGTCGAGATTCAAGTGCGGGGTTTTGCACTGGGACTATCGGAAATGCTATGTGGAGATGGGGTGTAGAAAATCTTGTGAGACTGCGCTTCAAAGTTCGTAAAATTGAATGCGCGCTTGACAGGGTACTCCCATCGATTCAGAGTGCACCATCGAAAATGTGACTTTTAAATGCATGTGTGACTCTGCTAGACTATACCACGGGGTAGATGCAATCCAGGGCAATACTGATGAATACAACTTTGGTTGTAGTCGTTCTGTTATGGAAGATATTAGCAGAGGCTACCCGCAAGGTGGTGTTCTAGGTATTTCCATTGGTGCATTGCAGTTGACTCTCTGGTGGATACTTTGGATAGTTCAAAGGTCTACGCTCAGGCATACGCCGATGATGAAGACACGGTCGATGAATGGTGCACAAGGAATGAGCTCGCGATCAATCCTCTGAAAACTTAGATACGCCTGGCTCTGATCTAGATGCTCTGCTTGATCTACCATCCCTTGATATTGATATCAGGAGCTATGCTGTCTAAGCAATCTACCGTCTTATAATGGGTGCCTCATGGTATCATCCGCACTAGAGTTTCGATGATCTTGCGGCACACTTATCCTACGACCTTAGTTCGACTTTTTGTATTGTCAGAACTCCTTTAATCAGGCTTTGAGTCTTAACTGAACTGTAGTCGAATCTTCACGAATGACTTTAAAACTAGTCAAGCATCCGGTGTCATTCCAAAATAAATTCGATTGTAAGGGAGAACTGTTTTACTCTTATCTTGATCCAAGGTCGCACTGGAATTGCTAAGCAAGGCTCAGAGGAACATTTTTCAGGACCTGAGACTGCGTTCGGTCTTATATCGTCCTTGGTCAAAGCCTACATTGACGATTGGGTCTCTTGCTAACACAATTATGTGTGGCACGGCTCAGGACAGAGGGAAACTTAACGTATTCTCCTGAACGTTTGTAAGAAATTGATGGCAATTTCGCTGCCCCTTAGCAAGAAAAAAATGTTTTTTGCTTAACTTTTAGGGGACATTCTCTTTTTACTGCGAAAGTAGTACTCAACATCTGAAGGTACATAGAGGTACAACCAAGAGATGATTTGTGAACCACGCCCAAGAAGAACATTCCTCCAATGAAGGCCGGAAAAGCTATTATAACTCGGGGTGGCAATAATCGTGAACAAGGAACCGATTTCATGTGAAAATATTTGTTCTTTTCAGCAAGTCCACACGAGGTAACCCATTGATCCATAGAGGTCCTAAAAAGGGTAAAAACAATTGGTAACCACACTGTGTATCGTGACCGTATTAGAGCTCCAGACTCGATTTCTAGACAAAAACCAAAGTTTTTTTTTACATTCGCACCTCAACTGAACATTTGACAAACATCTGAAGGCAAAAGTAGCTTTTAAGGGTTGCGTCATAGTAGAACGTAGATAATACGAAATCTTGTACTCTATGAGATCGCGTGGAGATTTTTGAGAAGTCTCCAAATAAAGAAATGCTCAACACGGTCTTGGACTTCACTTTAAAGTCAGCATTCAGGTGGGACATACCCCGTCAGGACGTAAGTCCTCTTTTTATCCACAATTTTTGGGCAGATAATCACTGCTCTTTTAGGATCGTCAAAAATAAATAAATACTTGGCGCTACAGGTCGATGGGACCCAGGGCCTAGCTTCTCATAACCATTCGTGTTGTGCGTGTTATATTCTTTACACGAATGGAAGGGTCCTACTATTTAATGCCGTATCCGAAGGGCAGTTTGTATTTGAGAAGCTTTCTCAGGACAACTGTACTCTCGGATGTTTGTCAGACGCTCGCGAGAGGTGGGGCCGTGAAAAACTTTTTAGGTGTTCCCCTGGGATTCGATCTCGAACCCCTTGCTCCATAGTCCAACGCACTAACCACTGAGCCACGTCGCCCACTTTTTTTTTTTAGGATCGTCATTCATGTTTTTTTGGAAATTTCTGTCCTGATGGGGTGGGACATTATTCATAACTCAAATGCGGACTTACATATGCACAACTACCACCTTGAACCCTAACACACAAAATTCAATGATCAGAATTAATAATGACGACATAATCTGGCGACGTGATCAGACTGACATACAAAACATGAATTGAGACAGCCCACACATCAGAGAATACCCAGCAAACCGCACAAAGTCGCGTCACCTGGGAAAATCAGGAATAATTTGATCGCAAACAACCCGACCCTGACTTGAATTCAAACTCAAATCCATTCACGTATCCGTGTATATTCCTCGATTGATTAGAGGGTTCCGATAACAAACAAATGACATTAATGCCATTAAATAGATCGTTAGAAATCCCAACATGCATCACGCTGCTAGTCGATCGCCATTCGAGTAAACAACGTTATGACTTCATCACAATAACATCCACTTGGTCAATACAATTAACAATTAACTCCTCCATGTAACACGTTCTTAAAATGGCTAAAAAGTTACACAAACTTTGCATTGCCATCTTCAGGAATGTTTGCCCATCCAACAGATACTTGAATAATCTCCATGGCACCACCAAATATGCCTCGTTGCCAAAAATAGTAATTACGTAACTTTGGACAGTTCCGTCAGAAGACACACATAAATCGCCCTAATTCAATAATCAGTTCGTAATCCGGTCGACAAATCAAAAGAAATCAAAGAAACAAAACAAAAAAAAAACAAAACACACGCTACTGTCTAACAAGATTAGTTACAAGTTGTATCTCACGAGCAGGGCTTCATGCCCTTGATGTGACGACGCCAGCGAAAGGTACTAGATACTCACACGTGAGTCACGCTGCCAAAAGTGTATGACGTTGAAACGAACAGACTACTCTTAACCTACGAACCTACGCATACCTTGGAGAGAAAGTTCATCAAATATTGGCACTTGTCGAGTACATAAAGCCCTACCCATTTCACACACTCCAGTGCGTCCACTTGATGTACGCACATAGTATGAGGAAGCAGGTATCGTTGAAAGTGTATGCCATCCGGCTTCGGAGATGGTGCACTTTGGGTGTCAACCATCATCCGAACATGATGGGAGAATCCACCCTGTTGAACGCATTCAAACACACACGCGTCAAGCAGTAATATTCAAATTTTATGACATTTATGACATCCAACTGACAGATGCGAAACTATCGATGATAAATTCTGACATTTAATTTGCAATCAGTGCTAAGAACATGCGATTTATCGCCAAGATACATTAATTGTGATAATATATACAAATGTTATTCCGTTGTTTGGAATGCAATTAATATTAAGTGGAGGCGCTTACTTCTGACATCTGGTTAATGTCATGTGCACAGCGGGCTTTGAATTACGCATGCAAAACGTTTGTGACACATTGAAGGTGGTTCGCGCCAAGCAGACGTTTATAGAATTTATAATTAATTGCGGTGCGAAGCTTCTTCAATGAGAGCTTCGATTTTCGATTCGATTAGTAGCTAAGCAAAAAAAAAAAAATAAAAAATAAAAATCAGTTCAATGTCGATACGTGAGTGTATTTTGTGGAAAAAAAATAATAGTTTTTGTCAAAAAAATAAACGAGTATGGTATAGAGAGAGACCTCTGAATGGATTTGGGGGTTTTTGGAGGAAACAGAAACGCAATGCTTTGCTTTTTGGATAATCGTCAACTGTGTCAAGTTTACGATATGTAATTGAAAGTAATGGGATATCTAATAGCGGTGTTTTTAACGATATTGAGTTTTAGAATATGAGGTGTGTTTAAAGGTGGAATCACAGAAAATATGATCCACTTTTTTTCCATTCCAGTCGTCGGTTTCTTGCAGACAGCACTGAAGACGGTCTCTGTTCCATACTTTACTAAGAGGTGCGAGTGCGGAGAGGAATAGCTCTCACGACTATTGTTCTAGGTACTCATCAGAACTAGGACTGCTTCGGCGGGCAGGCAATTTTTGTAAGAAAATCCGGGATCCTCTAATCAATAAACTATTTTCAGACAGGATATTCAATATCTAACACAATCGGCCAACTATTCCATTGAACTAAATAATCCGTTCAACAGCTTTCAAGAATCCGAAAAGGCCATACTATAATCAGCAAATAAAGATATGTTCTGCGTAATAACTGCGTAACTGCGTAACTGCAGGAAGTCGAGCTGATTAATTTGAGGAATATGTCGTATTGTCAATTCATAGAGTAGGTTTCCCAAAAAGCAAAGTAGATCAATAAGGAAGCAGCTCTAGTCTTTGAAATAAGTTGACGAGAGTCAAAAGTTGGCGGTGGATTTTTAAAGTCGATAATGGAAACCCTGTTTGTTTTATATTTCATCTCTTGACTTATTCCCAACGGATTTGATTCGAGTTCAACTTTTTTGCGTCACCTTAACTTTTGATTAGGCACCATTCTATTAGCCGGGGTAATTGGGTTGCATTGTATGCTATATTTCGTAGTGAAATTTTCTTTTCTGTGTCAATTTACAAATGACAATAGCAGTGACTTTTTGAGTTGCAGAGTTTCTAGGACTATGCGTCTTGCAAATCCGTCTTATGTCCTATCAGCCAGTCGATCCTTTGATATTTGTCTATTAATCTGTGTAAGGGCATGGCATTAGAATATATAACACATTAACTGCTGCTTTGCAGTCTGCCTTAAAGACTGAATGGATATTACATATCTTTGATTAGATTTCAGAGAATACCTGTTGCAACCCACTTTGAACTTAAAAATCATGATACATCCTAACATTGTCCAACCGTTTCGAAGGTTCGTAAGCAGACAATAATACAAATTTGCTATATTTTCCATTGAGGGCTTCTTTTTTGAACAAAGTATCCTTGATTAGGTCGCATGAAAGGTTAGTCTTTCTGAAATCAACAAATAGTGGACACAAATTTGAGGCTCTCTGTGGCAAGAATATGATTTGGAAGTCTTTCTTAAGAATGTAAATAAAAAGCTAAGAAACTAGAACGAAAGATTCCATTTCCTAAAGGTGATAAAGATGTGAAGTCGTGAATGATTGAAATTTTACTGAACGGGTAGAATGAACCATTTAATCCAGACAACAATAATTCTTATTGCGAGCTAGACGGTGATGCCTTTGTCCATATGTAGCCACCAACTTTTGTGCAAATGATCAGAAGAAAGTATGAGTATACCTTAACACCGCGTACAAGATCGAATTACCTGCATTTGAAAAACTCCTCATCCGGAACCATATCAGTCCTGTTCTAAGTTGCGAAAATTCCTTACACTATCAACAGAATTTTCAGACTATGCCAGATCTAAGAAGAACGCACCTCATCGATGTGTGAAGCCAAAGGTCGCGGGGATGTGATCGAACTGGCTGAACAGAATTGCGCAACCAGCCCTGGACTTACAGAACATAGACCATGATCAACAATCTCAGACTGTGTCGAATGCATGCTCAAGACCAGACACATCAACTCAGAACTTGGGTGATTGCAAGGTGCATAAACTAGCATATAGAGGCACCCCCCAAGGTGGAGTGTTATCCCCTCTACTATAGATACTGGGATACTGAAGTGAGTTTAACGTTTTCGCATATATAGATGATGTTGTCACGTGGATTAACTTTAACTCCTCGAAAACAGTGGTGGTCTTCTTCACTAACAGCAGAACAATCCCACAAATCGAGCCCTTGAGACTCAATGGCACGTTCTTCTAAATCTCCGATAAGGCGAGATGACGGTTGTATTCTCTACCGTACGTTAAGCTGGAAAGAAGGCATAGAAGCTAGTGCCTTCTGTAAGTGCAACATAATCTTTGGCAAAAGATGGGGCCCAAGTTCTCCACCAACCATTGGATGTACACAGGCCTCGACAGACCCATTCTTTCTTATGGGTTTGAAGTCTATTGGCCTGCAGGAGATAAGATCACGTTCCTAAAGGCGCTAACCAGGTTACAAAAATTAGAATGTAGAGGAACTGCCAGTTCCAATGAAACTACGCCGACGGCAGCCCTTGAAACCATACTAACTCTGATCCTATTGGATCCGTGAAGAATATACTGCAAACAACAATTTTAGACTTCTTTGGGTTCCGATACAGAGTGACTAGCAGGGAACGGGTGGATGTTTAAGCAAGAAAGGGCCCATATATGACCTGACAATGTTCTTTACCTCTATTCTACTGCCCTTAGCTTTTGTCAAATCCAAAGTAGACTTACCCTTTGCGAGACTAGTTAATAAAAGTTGGAGCGCACTCTTATCGTGTCGTGTCTCCATTAAACTCTTAACAAAACAAGACAATGCCAAGACTAAGAAGATTCTAGTGCATAACAGGCTTAAGGTAAGGCTCCTTTCGGAATTTAATATCGACTACCATTCTGGTTGGGAAATACGGCATTCTTACCACCAAATACTGACTGACATGGACAAATATCTGACGATCTTTAAATTTGATCAACAAAGTCCATCCAAATCATAAAAAAAAAAACGAAAACCAACCATCATCCACCACCAACTACCTTTAAGTGTGCCGAGCCTCATCACTGATCAAACCCACCTATGTACCAAAATAGAGGCGAACGATCGCGACTGGATCAGTGGCAGCACACAAGCCTCGAAATCCCAAAACATGCTATAAACTTTCCAGCTATACGTAGGTACACAAGCTGTGTACATGCAGGCTTCCAGCGCATTCGAACGTCCTTAAAGGTCATCGCTTACACCGGTTTTTATTAATCGATTTTTTGGTTTCTTTCTGTTATTTTTCGTATCTATGTACCTGATTGCGAAATCGCTCGCATTGAAGATGTCAGGTTTTGGATATAACAGCATTTTAGTGACGCTACGCCTGCGCGCTGCAGTTGGAACGCGCGTGTGGAATATGCATCGATGCCAGCCGTGCTGAGGTGGTTTATCTTTGCGAATGGAATTTATCGGGCTAACGTGTTTTATTTTTTTTAAGGTTTCTCCTCCTCCCGGAGGCGTGCAGTCAGGCTTTATCTGTAACGGAATTTTAAGGTCAAATGGTGGTTTGTTTTCAAGTAGCAATGGTTACTCGGCCATGCGGAGCGCAATGCAAAATCAATTCAGTCGAAGGGAAAAGGTGTTAACATTTTTTGGTAGTTAATGGCATATCTTTGGAGCCTTTTTTTGGTGGCCTGCTGTAAAATGACTTTTAAGGGAAACAGCAGGTTGGACTGTGGAATGTTGATGGGTCGGTTGGTTGTAAATAAAGAGAGTGAAATACTTGTGCTCGTGCAGGGCGACTGGAAAATCCTGAATTAAGGCGTTGGCTAGTGACAGTTTTTTTCTTTCAGAAGTAAGTGTGTAGATTGAAATAAAGATTACTACCGGCACCGGGTGACCTTTCTTTGTGTCTTAGCACTCTATCGAGAGCTTGTCGGAGTTAATCGTCCTTTAAAGGGGTAAAGGATCCCTTACTGGCGAGAAAAAAGCTGTAAAGGCAGCGCGCAGAGATACACAATGATTCAGAATGACAACCAAGAGGGACAGTAAGGACCAATACACAAACAGAAAAGTTCTATATCTCCTGCCGAGTCCAGATATGGCACGGCAGGACAAAAGTGATGTAAAACTGCAATACAATATCGTTGTAAAGGGTGACCAGATAGCAGTGATACTTTTTCCAATTATTATGTTTCAGCAGCTGTCAAAGTTACCAATGACATCCAGCTGTCAAAATATTCAGTGAGGTTTGCCATTTGTTCATGCATCGTTTTATGCCTGCCGAACGCGCAAAAAATATTGAAATTCCGGCTCAGTTGTAAATACGCAAAGCGACCTTGTCATCACTTCAGTGTGCGAGGCAATTCGTCGCACCGTGGAGAAGCGGCATGAACGGACCTTATTTTGTCGATGGACTCATATATAAGCGATGTTTACAGACTTTCTGTGACCAGAGTTCGACAAGATCGATGTATCCGAGCTGTGGTTCCAACAAAACGGCGCTACATGCCATACAAACGACGCCACGCTGGAAATTGTGAAGGAGAAATTTGGTGGCCGCGTCACCTTAAGGGATTACCGAATTCTATGACAAGTAAGAGAACTACGTATACATTTGCAGCAGAGTATTTTGTCTGGAAGCACATTTGGACATTAAGTCTAACCAAAACTAACTTATTGGCTGCATACATACTACGTCATTCTATAGTCCTAAACCACTTGGACGATGACGATATGATCTCGAATAATAACGAGCAATCCGCAGTAACACATTCTGCACCAGCAAACCCGAAATCGCAGCGGCAATAAAGTCTCTTAAGAGGACAAGGCGGTGAATCTTGATGCCAGTCGAGTTACTTCAAACGGTGCCAAATATAAGCTAAGCAGGAAGCCAAACATTCAAGAAAGAGTCAAGCACACCACAGTTGGGCTTTTCTCCTGCAAAAATACGATGGGAAATTGATGGGGTCTACAACCCATAATAATACACCGTCTGGGTCATAAGACCGACACTTACATACCGGGCGGTTGTTTGGTGAACGGCCTTCGAAAAAGCTAGTAACAAACTTGTCTAGCGATGAAACAAATTTGCCCAAAGACGGAATTGAAATGATCTAAGAACTTGATCTCTCTCATCAGACTACACATATGTAGGCATCACAATTGGTGTTACCACAGGACACTGTCTTGTAGGTAAGCAAGTCACAAGGTTGGATCTCTTTGCGAATGATTTTTGCAGAAGCAAAGGTAGTAAGAGACTTTGTCTACCTCGGCTCTGCTGTAAATTCTGACAATGACATCCTAGCAGATGTTGAGAAGCAATTTCGAACAACGAAGTAGATTCTGTATAGGACCCTGATCATCCCTTTATGGCACTAAAGCTTGGACTCTATATACGGATACCCTTGATCGCTTCATAAAATGTATAGTACCATTTCCGTTGACGGACTTTGGAGGAGAAGATTCAATGACGAACTATATGAGCTGTATAGTCACATCGCCCTAGTTCCTATGTTGCCCATCAGTCGTTTAAGATGGCTAGGACATGTAGAGTGGATGGTTCAAAATGCTCCGACTCGTAGAGTCTTTGAATCCAACCCGGAGGGACGACCTAGAAAAAGTAGATCTCACATTAAGTGGCGCGCAAAACTGGAGGCAGTTTGCTAAGGACGGTGTAATTAGAGAAGTTTCTTAATGGAGGCCCAGGTTCACCTCGAATTGTAGTGCCACCTATCAAATTAATAGTCTCTTACGCTTCATTAGAAGTTCGAACTGTATTTGACGATCAGGTAAAGAGGTACCACAGGGTACTACAATGGACTATAATGGACTGCGCTAAGTGTTGTAATCACTTCAACTTAACCATGAGTAGGATATAACTGCTTAAACTTTAGGTACATCTATTCATTCATACATATATCTCAAATCGAACGTCAAGAATCATGTATTCCTAGATCTTTCCTCAAAAAGACTAAGCTAAGCACTCTGTGCCAACAAAAACTTTGTCAAGTTTTGAAGCCAAATTATAAATAGCCTCAATCATTACAACTTCTGTTTGATGGCCACAGGCTTAGAGAAACTTTCGAGTCTTATGGACTTCGAAGCCTTCGAGGTCAAAAACCAGAAATAATTCTTTGAACAAATGGATGTCCTCGTACACAAGCCAAAGCCTAGTTTTTTTTATAGCAATTTGTGCTGTTAAAGGGGTCCTAGTTCTAACCGCTGTACCTGAAGCAAAAGTTCTGTTTGAGATACTTTTTCATGACAGTTATACTTGTGGGTGTTTGTCATAAGTTTGCGGGAGATGGTAAAAAACTTTGTTTAGGAATCAAACTTCGAACACACTCAGTAGGCCGACGAAGTAAGCACGAGTCCCAGTGTTTCCCTTCGAGTACACTCTGGTTCAAACCGAAACAAGTGACTAAGAATCTCTTTATCGTGGATAGATGAATCAAATAGAGACTACAGCCACGAGTTTATACCAGTGATCACCTAACCTATCTTGGCCAAGTGCAAAGGTCATGCCACAATGGGCTTAGACATTCCGGTTTATTTCAAACAAGTGACAGACTTTCCAGCTGCTCCGAATCAGGCTAGTGTCTAGTCTTAGTGGTCTAGTCTACGTCCCAGATACACTCCTATGTTCTACGGCTTTGAACTCATTCGTCACTTGTATTCATTAAAAGTTTTAATGCTCGTAACCTCTCCAAGCTTGATTGGGAGAAGGATCTTGGGGCACAAAATGGTCCATAAGCCTTAAGACAGATTGCATCGTTCTAACTAGATGACAAGATGCTGAGTCTCTATAGGAGTAAATTGAGTTCTATCTATTAGCAGCTCTCTCGTATATTCTTAGTCTCTTGAGGCACCAGCGTGTCGGTCGGGCAAACCACAAGGGTAGAAACTCTGGCCAGTGACTTTCTTTGACGATGTAAAGGGAATACGCAACAGTTTGGCATACTTAAAACTCCACAAAGTAATAGATTCTGAGTGATAAATCTTAAAAGCATTTTTAGATAGTACCTCTCCGGATTTGAATGAATTCCAAAAAATCAAAAAGTCAAGAAGAGCAATAGATCAACTTAGTTGGCAACACTATGGGCTCAGTGCATCCAAGTATTACTACATCCTCTCTGGTGACAGAAGTGTATTAAGCCACCTGGTACTGTTGAGCTAGGGCTACGCCAAACCCCATTTATTACGTGCACTCAGGTCAACAACTCCTTCAATGCACGAGCAATATAAAGTCCTTCCTAGCACGATGCAGTTCATTGTCACTGCATTACACCATGTAACAGGCACTCTTTATGTTGCATCACGTACATATCTTTTAATTTTATTCCAAACTGTATACATGTTTCATTGAATTTATCAATAAAGGGAACTCAAATAAAACAATCCTCGCGCTACCGCAGGTATTACTCAACACACAATGTGTACGTGTTGTCGCCGGTCATGTGAACCGCATTTGGCCCGCATTCGTATCTAAACTTCAAAACATCGCCAGTATGTTCTTGTACCACAATTAAATAACACTTACAAGAGCCATAGGCTTGGCAAAAGCCTTTGATGTGTATTGCAAAACAAAACAGAAGAGTCATTGCCATCAGAATGGTAACGAAACTACGTGACAGTGTTAAACAATCAAGTGAACCGCGCCGCCATGCAGCCGCAATAAGTCCGTCACCAGCAGTTCATTGGATTCAATGTGATTTTGAAATTTACCTGAAAGAATGACAAATGCGCACACAAATTACTCGTACAACTGCGATGACATAAATAAATAAAATTTATTTGTTTAAGCGCACACATACCGACCGTGTGCAACCAATTTCTATGACAAATGTTTGTAGATACGTTCCACGGCCGGTTTTCACTGTTTAGATGGATCCGTTTTCAATGCCGAATTCATATTGTTTTAATGGTGGAAATAATTTTCGAATACTAGCAGAAAAAATATTAACAATTATCGGTAAATATTGTTAATGAAAATATTATTAATGTGAGAGGCTTCGATGGGTGTTTGCAATGCGTGCAATCTTTTTCTTTTGGTACTTTTGATGCGTATCTGCGATGAGTGTTTTACATAGCATTTAGATGAGCCTCACCGAATTATTATTTAGAAGAATGAAGGAACATGGCGACTAATGTGTTTGCAGATACTATCAGATTCAAAATCATTTTATGCGGACATGCACAGAGGACAAACTATCTTAGGCAAATATTTAGTTTTTAGTAAATCTACCTGATGTTGGGGTTGCGCTCAACTGAATCCCAACTGAATCACTCATTGAACAACAGTAGCGATGCACCTTTTTTCTAAAAGGGTTTCTCAGCTTTACGTGAAATTAGCTGCAGTTTGCTGGACGTTTCAACCCGCTTACACCAGTGGCATCCGGCTCATGTTCACTAACTACTTTTGCGATACTTAAATTGGAAGAGGATGACTTGGAGTATTTGTGGTTTCACCATGATGGTGCCACATTTTGTTTTTAAATGTATTCATCACGTAGGACTAAAGTCCTTCTAAGTTATAAACCGAGTGATGGAGTGAAATGAAAGGGTATAGGCGAGTTGAAAGATGGGTCACAATGGGTAGAGTTTAAATATTTGTAATGAACGAGTTTCTAAATTTCACTCCGCGACCGAAAATAGATTTAAAGATAGGTGCGGAAGAGACAGCTCGTGTAGTACGATTAAACTGACGGAACAGACGGAACACAACTATAGATTTTCTCAAGGACTAGCAATATAATTTATAACAACGACAACGTTTTTGTGGCTCATTGAGGAGTTGGAGCAAGTCTGCAAAAAAGCTATCGGGATGGTTCAAGATTAGTTAGTATGCAAAGGGTCCACAACTTGCACAGAAGAGGACAGAAGAAGTCCTCATTATCATCAGGAAGTTGTGGAGACTATAAGAGTAACCAACCAGAGCTATTTCAAGCATTCTGAATGTATACACATCAAAAGCAGCAAACGTATTAACTCTGCTAATGCTTGATACCTTAGCATGACTGAGATTGCTCGAAAGCACAAAGGGCAAAAAGACTCTCTGTTGTGAAATCGCCATCGGGTAGTTGTATAAGGAGTACAAGCAACTGGGAACTGAATACACAGCCGGAACGCTGGCAATAGATGTCTTGAACCAGTACTTCCAGCCGTTGGGGAATATGTTTAGTGTTGAGAGAGTGATAGACTAAAAATAGTGTCCAGCTCCAGGCAACGAAAAAATACTTCCTCTTCCAGTATATGTAGAGCTATCAAAGAACTGAGGAACAATAATGACGTCAGTTGTCAGTTGCAGTTGATAATTTGGCAAGGTGCATGCAACAAATTATCTATCAAGTAGGTATCAATGACCGAAAGTAAGCCCGACAACTACAAAATCAGTTCCATCAGAACCACCTATCAGAAATCCGATCCTATGTCTCCTATGAGGTGTCCCTTAAGGCAGTCCTCTAATTTTGGTACTAAATTCAATGTTGACTCCATTATCAAAGACTCTTATCTATGCCGATGGCATGAACATCTTTCAATTCATCTCTTCTTGGTTGTTTGATTTGGGTGTCATCTGTAATAAAGAGCCCAACCGTTCCATTCTGATATGTACATAAGTAGAGCCAATTCTGCGTTTGACTTTCTGAAACATTGATCTAAAGAATTGTCAGGCTCCCTACGGTACTAAACACTCCACATCACCATCGTTAGATCCATCTTCGAATGCGCTATTCAAGTATCGAATTGAAGCCGTCCAACACCAGTTTATACATTTTGCCCTTCGCGGTCTTCCCTGGGTTGATAGTTTCAATCTGCCCCCTTAATCCGAAACCGATCAACTCTGAGCGTTGGTGTCATTTAATACAAATCACTGTAGCTTCTTTCGTTTTAGTACTCATCGGACCAACTATGGTCATCATAACGCACCTTTGTCTAGAATACTTCGTTTGGCTAACAACGCTGAAAACTTGTTTGACTTTCTCTGCAATAGTGCCACCCTTTGCCATCTCTCCACTTCTTATCCTACTTTCTCTTTCCCTTCCCTCGGTAGTTCCTAAGCTCGTCTTTAGTATTTAAGTTTAGATTATCTAAGCATGGCTTGTATTAAGCTTAATAAAGTGCCGGTAGTGCCGGTATAAACAAAACCTGCACAGTAAGACAAATCCTAGAAAATCCCAACGTGACTTCAAGTCTAGTCTCAGCACCTTTTCATCGACTTTAAATCCGAATATGAAAGAATTCATGGCATGAAGCTCTATAAGACGGTCCCAGTTCAGCTGTGTTGCAGAAAGCTGGAGAAGACACGATGCAGAATGCAGTTTGGAATCAGCTCTTCTCAGTTTGTCAACATACGCTAGATTTCGACAAGGCGGTGCTTCTTCAAACTACTGTTGAAGCCGATAGTGCGTAGGGCAGTTAAGACTCCACACTTTACTTAATTTATTTATCCAAGCTTATCCTCTTTTCAAGTTAAAAAATTAAGTTAACTTGAAGGCTATCTTCAGATCGTTTTTACTGCTGCTGCTCGTATACTCAGCACAAAGCGCACTGGTAGCAAAGCAAGGCTCTGGAACTCATTAAAACCTTTTTCAATTAACTTAAACGCATATAGTGTACTTATGAGATATTCAACGTTTAGATGACTGCAGTCAAACAAAATCTCTTTGGTGATTATTTGCAAAATCAATCAAATGTCCGAGACGGTTGTACCGCTCAACAAAGAGCATCCAAATTATGACTTAAACTAACCAATCCAGGATGTCTTTTGTTTCGAAACCACTTCGTTGTTAAGTTTCTGTTAGCCCTTCGTATGCATTGCATCATGCATTTATGAACACGTCTTCATCTTTATTGCACTTCACTGTGTTTTGTTCCACGATTTGACTAAACAGGCTATAACTTCTGTCGTTAAACAAGGCAGACGCTCATAAATCGCCTCGGCGCGCTGCTAAAATATACATATCTCCACCTCTGTTATATTAATTGATTTTTAGATAGTTTTGTCCGTAAACGTTAAACTGCATAGCGAAAGTGAAACATAAACCACGTCCTTCAAAGCATGTCCGACATCAATAGCCAGCGATTTTAACAACCAGTTTAAAATCACTTAAATGAATTTTACTGTCGCCGTTGCATAAACCAATCATCTCAAAACAAAGGGAACTCACTTAGCCATTACATCAGGGTATAGACCGCACTAGCGGAAGTCTCAATGCTCATTGTTTTTAGACACAGCCCATGAGTTCATATGATAAGTACCAGGAACTGCTTTCCCATTACCAAATGTGTGCCAAAATGTTACCTTTTTTTTCGATCAGCGTAAGCCTGTGGCATTGTATCTGCTCGCCTGTACCAGCGTGGCTAGCGATCTAAACTATGTATCTAAGTAGGTAATTCCAAGCCAGAGTCAGACACGACCATATGACACGCTCGGTCTTACAAGACCACGAATGTTGAACAGCTCTCTCGTGACAAAACCCCGACGACGAAGATGGTGCATGCAAAAAGATCATTATAACACATGTGTGTAATTAGCAAGTCTCTTATGGTAGTGTACTATAATTAATATATTTTTGCGGCAAACACAGTCAGACAAAAAAGTATCTACAACTGAAACTCTGTTAGTATGACAATCGGAGATTGTTGTGCAACATTTGGACGGTCGGTCAAGGAAGTCGTTTGCAATGAATTTTTGCTGTGTCCCGATGATTACCATGTTTGGTTTCGTTCTACTAGTGGTGGGAATAATTGCTGGAGTACTTCGGGACTTGTATTTGGCATTCACGATCGTCTAAGCTGAGACAGGCGACTGGTTTCGTGTCTTAAGGTGGTTTTCTGTGTTTGCTTTGAAATGATTCGTTTAAATTGTTGTCACTGTCATTCAGAGCGCAACAAATAGAAAATTGAAGTCGTTACATCCTTGACCGCATATCTGCTTATACTGTACGAGTATTCAAGTGCCACTCATTGAATTAGCCTACAGCAGGTGTTGGGTTGCGTGTTTCCATCGGTTTGTATTCAATTTGTCTTTGAGAGAGTCTCTAGGACTTCAATCAAAGTGGTGGATTCATGGTGACACAAGGCATGCATTTTTTGCTCAGGTAATTAGTATCTACATTGAGTGAATCTCAAAAGAGGAACAAGCAGAGATGAGAAATCCAAAAAGGGCAAAAGATGCCCTGAAAGTCTTTATAGAAATCAAGCAGCTGAAGTTAAGGGAATCACCAACATTGCTCTGAAAATACCGACCAACTGGGGTCCATATATGTATCTGCCCAGCCTTTGCCTTAAGGAAGAAGTACAAAACCTATAGGGGAAGAAGCAAGGGCTGGTCCTCCTACCAAAAGGTAAGAAACAGTCTATGGAAAACCCGAAACACGTCATAAGTAAAAGAGTGAAGAATGCAATCGATAAAACTGAAGGCTTTGCAGATTGCCAGTAAGGTGATTCTATGACTGACGACATCGGCGATGATAAGCCCAATCATCACGTTGGATGATAAGAATGCCCTTGACACTAGAATATTCAGTGAGCTCTTTGCACCAAGAAAGTACTAGGCTACAAGAAGATAATGAGGGGCTATCTTAGAAATGCCTTATGACATCGACATAGAACGATGGATTGAATGGGTCAATCAAGGGTCCGGACGAGGTCCGTTACTGTGGAATCTACTCTTAACTCTAACAATGTCCTCAGACTTAAATTTCTTGGTTTCGCCGATAACAAAGCTGTCGTTAAAGTGAAAAGTTGGAACATAGAATAAGGGTGTCAGGATGGTTCAGGAGTGACTGCAACTTGTAGAGGAAGAGACAAAAAGCGTTCTCAGTACCAGTAGGTGAGTCTTGGAGACTAAAAGACTAACTGTGGTCGATCACCTTGTAGTTTCCAACCAAAAGTTGAAGTGCCTAGGTATTACAATACATCTTCTGCAGGATGCAGTTAAGGCTAGGTGAGGATCTAAATCCAGAAAAGATCACGCACCAGCAGATAGCGAGACTGTGGCAAAAATGATGAAGGAACAGCAAAGACTGGAGCAGGAATAGAAGTGCATCGCAGTAGGTTCCAAAAAACTAAACGAGGGTATGGATGGAGGGTAACCTATATTTAATCCAGGTTCTGGAGACCAGATTTTCAGTCAAACAAATCTTGATTTGCACATGTCCCTAAAACTGGCACCTCAAAGGTAGGACTTAGCATACTGCCGTCTAGTCTAACAATCTCATGAGAGACACTCAAACAGTTTAGTCCTGACTTATCCTACGAAATCGCTGCTAACTTGGTTCGGCGAAACAAAAAAATCAAAACTAACTCGGAAGACGAAATGGTTATTCTATAAAACATTGATCCTGCCAGTTCTGCTATATGGAACCTAGTACGGGACGATAAACAGGAAAGCAGAACAGATGTTGAGCATTTGAGCAGTTCCGCGAGGAGAAGATATAACAGCGAACTCTATAAACTGTACCAACGTGTGGATGCAGTTCAAAAAGCCAAAATACCTCGTCTACACTGGCTCGGGCACATCGAGTGAATGGACTAGGAAATGCTCCAAGAAAAAGTATCTTCGAATCACAGCCAACCAGGTTCTCGACGACAAGGAAGATCGAACATTCGTTTTGAGGATGAAGGCCTCATGGATGCCAGAGCGCTTGGTGCAGACAACTGGAAGTAGCGCTTTCGGGATCTAAGGGAGTAGAAGACCACCTTGTCTCAGACAGAGACTCTTCAAGGTACCAACCCGTCATGAACTGATCACAAATACCCTTACGCCGTCAGAAACATGAGTTAAACTTGGAAGTTTAAGCGTGCCAAGTCTATAAAAGTTGAACAAAAGCCTATTAAGAGAGATATTTAAAGAACGTCTCAAGCCCTGATATGAAATATGAGAGCAACATCGATACTAGAATTCAACAAGGTTGTAGAAGTTACCTTCGCATCCTGAGAGTTATTACAAGCAGCAGGAATTTTCAGGGGACTCGATCTCACACTAGTTTCGTCAAATCTTTGTAAAGATCATCTAGGAAACCTCCAAAGTGTTCAAAATTTCATTGATTTCAAAGGCGGATGTAGCAGAATTTTGTAGGACGATAGGGACATTGTCTTATAGGCACACTAACATAGTTTGAGATACCTAGAAGGGCATTACAAGTGAATTCGCACAGGATTTCCTATCCCTTTGCATGATGTTGTAAGTCCTACTCTTGTCAAAACAAGGTCAGAAACTTCTCATAATCACACAGATGTCACCATTAACTGTTGCCCTCTCTACGGGCTTTGATCCCTTCTTCTTGCTTTAGTATTCAACACAGTCTCACGGGGCAGCTATTGTAACTGGTAGGATCTCAGCTAGGAATACTCTGCTATGGTTCGGAAAGGGGACTGATTTGTATATACCCAGCGATTCAGAGAATATGCCTAACCCTACGCCTAAATTTAACCCATCTGTGAAGACGGAGATGGTACATGTACTAGTAGGCTGACCACTTTTCCATTCTTCTCTGTTCGCGAACAAGCTTGTGGAGGCTCTCTTGAATTCTAGGTAAGGAAGAAGGTAATCCGTGGTTTGAATGTTTTCTAGATACTTCTCCAGGATCATGAAATAACACGTAGTAGTATGTCTCCAACTACCTGACTGATTTATTCTTCGGGCACTAATTACTGCCGATGCGTGAACGAAGATGTCCAGCGGTAGCAGATTAAGGATAGCAGTGGGTGTTGTTCTCATGGCACTTGTGGTACCATGCAGGAACTGCCCTTAAAGGGATTAAATGTAAAGCCTACCTCTGACTAGGTGGTTCTGCTATAGAGCGGGAAACAGTGATTTTTCACCCCCTTTTCGTTGAGGAAATAAAGTGGAGCACAGACAACGATAAGCTGTACGTACAGCCCTGGTTAATCTACGCATCAAGGGGTTATGCTGTACCGGGATCTCAACCAACCTGATGCTCTCAACTGAAAGCATTTAGCTAACTAAAGTCACTCGTTCGTTGAAGTCCTGCTACACGAAAAGAAAACACTCATTCCATATTCAAAGAAACGCACCAATCTGGTCCGATTGGATCCCGCAATACCGCTACACATTGCATAAAATTCTTTCTTGGAATTCACTAAATATCTTCCATTTGTGATTACCATTACATAACACATCATTCATTCATGTACCCTGCTTCGCATCCAATACACATCTCTATTACACATCACGCTCGGATCGACTCCAAGAAGATTGAACCCATGAAATGCATGCTTCCCATACATGACATGGAATGGAACTAGACCCCAGCGTTTCTGTAGTGATTGCTTTCGTACTCCAGAGAAATAATTGGCTTCAAACGTACATATGTACATATTTTCGTTTAGGAATCCACGAAGACATTATAAAAAAGCTTTCATGAGTATAAATTGTTTATGGCAACCATTGCTTAATGGACACATTTTGTGAAGTGAATACTTTGGCTCTTTACCAGATGGCTCTAGCCATCAATTAGTGTTAATAACCATGAACGCATTTATATGGTATATTAATGGATGCAACGCTCTGTTGAAATGTGTATTCTATGGCATATATGCATTGAATCCAAAGCAATCAATTTATGTACTTCAATCAAGTCATGTATCTATTGGACAAAGGTCTATGGGAGTCAAGGCAAAGTATCTCAATTTGATAAGTGTTATGTTTTAATAGACAGTTTGTCTATTGCCACATCTTGGACTAGGGCTCAGAGCGATTGCAGACATGTACAGTTTCCCCACACTTCGGAAGGGTAATTTGGAAGGAAATCTTTTTTAATCATCAATTATTCGAATAACTTACTGTAATTAGTTTTAAGTGCTCAATCTTCTTTGTAATAGAAAAGTGTTGAAGTTAGCAAATGGCAGAATGTAAAAGGTGCAACTTTCATTTTTCAAAACTGGAAATATCTGAGATATTTTTGAACTTATCTCAAGCTGAACTGTAAGAATTTACTGAACACCGTTTGCCCGATCCACAAGTAAGGATAATTCTTAAATTGCGCCAATCACAGAGGTATCAGCCTCCTCAACAACGCGTATAAGATCTTATCTGCCATCCTGTGTGAATGTCTGAAACCCTTAGTCAACAACCTGATTGGCACTTATCAGTATGGTTTCTGACCAGGAGAGTCCACAATCGACCGAATCTTCACACTTAGGTAGATCTTGGAGAAAACCCAAGAAGTTCAAGTCGATACCCACCATCTTAAGGCTGCATATGACAGTATTTATAGAGACGAGCTAAACAGAGCCATATCTAGTTTTGACATCCCTGCCAAACTTGTCAGATTGAACAGAATGACGATGGAGAATTCCCTCTGCCCGTTCAAGATCGGTAACGATCTCACCGAGACCTTTGATGTCAAAAACGGACTTAAAAGCGCTGTCATGTGATTTCTTCAACACCGTACTTGAAAGAATTGTGCGACACTCACAAGCCAACAACAGAAGCAAAATCTTTCAAAACTCAGTGGCACTACTAGGGTAGGCCGACGACATTGACATTTTTGGCAGAACTCAGCCAGCTGTCACTGGAACGTTCACTAGTACTGAAATGGGAGCTGCCAAAATGGGTTAAGCGGTATACGTGGGCTGTCAACAAGAAGGGACACACAACACAGGCGAATCGAACAGAACGTCACAATCGACAGCTTTAACTTTGAGGTAGTTAGGGACTTTATCTACATCGAATCTACCATCAATTCTGAACACAACACGTCAGGAGAAATAAAAATGAGAATAACTCTTGCCAATCACTGTTTCTTGTCCTGTCCCGAAGAACTAAGAGGATTCTCTATAGGACTCTCATTATCCCAGTCCTACTTTACGGCGCTGAGGCAAGGACTCTGTCTAAACCGGCTGAAGATACCCTTGGTCGCTTTCTTAAAATTGTTGGTCGCATTGACGTTGACGGGTTTTGAAGGAGGAGACTCAATGACGACCTAAATAATCTGTCCAGCGACATCGACTTAGTCAAAAAGCTGCGGATTAGTCGTTTGGGATGTATAGGGCATGTAGAGCGAATAGACACTAATGCTCCGCTGGGCAGAGTCTTCGAATCAAACCCAGGCAACGCTGTAGAAGAAGACCTCGACTTAGGTGGCGCGCACAAGTAGAAGGGGACCTCAACCGATTTAGACTGCTTAACTGAAGGCAGTAAGCTTAACTCCAATTTTCATTGGTAATAATCATCCCGCCAGGCTGTGCGGGACAATATATTTATTATTAAATGTTCCTGTGCTAGTGAGACAATGGACTGGATATACCTAGTACCGATAATATCACACCCTAAAGAGTTTCAGTTCAAATTGAGCCAAATTAGTCGATTCCACACCGTTCACTGAAATTGGGTATATCTCAGTCTACATTGGGATGGATTTTGGGTAATGGTCTTGCCCTACACCCTTACAAGATCAAATTAACTTAAGAACTGAAGCTCTTGGTCACTTGAAGTGCTGAAATTTCTCCCATTGAGCTCTGCAAAAGTTTGAAGAAAATTCTGATTTTCATTCAAAAATCTTCTTCAGCTATGAAGCTCAACTTGGAGAAGCTCAACATGCTTCATGAGACTCCATAGCATCCATTGTGTGTGATTGAATCATATTTTTTCAATGAGATGAAAATGAACGCCGTGTTACGGTCAATGGGATTAGCTATCGTGCCATGTTGGACGATTCTTTGAGGCCAGAATTGGATGGACTTGATATCACTAAAATGTGGTTCCAAAAAGATGGTTTAATGGGAAGTTCGAAAGACCCCTCCGAGAAGTGGTAGAAAATTTGTTCAAAGGAATCAATAACTGGGACCGTGCTTCCAGTGGTTGGTTGGTTGGTCTAAACAGGCACTCGGTGAGTATGAACTTTGACCAGAGAAGGTCCTTAGCGCTACCGATTTGTAAGGTGGGTGGATCACTCTCCTGCTCTGGGAACCATCTGCTTCTTTGTATGAAATCATTAAGTCTTAGTCGTACAGGTGATGCTGAAATCGTTAAGATCATTGTATAGGTCTCCAACTAGTGTAGCCTACCTGCTTTTGGTGACTTATAGTCTACTCTTCGTCCATACAGCTTCTGCAGAAGTCGTTATAGAGGATGCCCAATCTTTAAGCTGGTCTTCCAATAGCACAGTGACCGGTTAGTGTGTTAACCATCTAGGAGCGAGTTCCTTGTGCTTTATGAGTACTATGGACTTGTTTTCAGGATTTTCAGGATCCGCTAGAGCAGCCTAGTTGTGTTGGATTGATTAGGTTGATACCATTGATGATTGACCTTCCTTACCGCGTCAAGATTGGTAAGGTATTCACGATGGCGCCCCGATGTCGGTGACGTTTAGCCTTAGTACGTCAGACTTACAATTATTACAGTGACCCAGTAAAAGGTGAAGTTGTACTGTCCAACTATCTTGTTAAGAGATACGCTTGCGGTGGTCGGATGATCGAAATAAAAGCACCACAGGTGGAATAAATTACAACTCATGGTATATCCTTATTAAAAAACCCATTAGAAACTAGAGATTGTGCCAAGGATTAGCAGAAATTATGACCAACTTTGATTAAGTACATCAAATGATTCGGAATTGGTCTCTCCAGGGGAACTTCTAGTACATTTCTTTTGAAGGTTTCAGTGCGCAAGGAGATATACAAAGTTATGAACTCGAAGAAATCCTCAACGACATTTTAGGGAATTGTAGGGTGCTCTCTCGGAGCAGATTATGCTGGTTGGTAGGACAGATCATTCAGGAAATCCAATTGTAACATTGATGACTACAACTTCTGTTGGTAGACGTTCAACCAACAAGACGTTGGTAGAATTGAAATACTGAGACAATGAGAGACAATATACACCAATGCCTTGTTAGACATATCTTTTTCAGATGAGTCTGTTGCGGGGACCTGAAGAGTCCTCGAGAGTCCAATTGGTTAAACTCCATTACAGTGCCGAATTGATGAAAGGGTATCCCAATACTGTTTCCTGCTTACAGAGACTATGTAGACTATGAAGTCAAGTTACTTCGGCGCATTGGTAAAGTAAGTACTTACTGAACAAAGTACTCAGAAATCTCATCAAGATCAACGGGCTCCTGAGTCATACGATTTGGGTCTTTGTTCAATAGTACATCCTTGAAACAGAGAGCTCAATTCCAGCTTTGGATGACATAACCACACAAAAACTTCACTAAAATGAAAGGCTATTACCACCTCCAAGGCCAAACAGGTGCCAGCAGAAGCATTCCCAAACCTTTCCGGCAATGAATGTATAGTACGGTGGTGTCCGGAACTTTGTACTTTTTTTTCCAACTGCACATCAGTTTTATTATCCACCGCTGATGTGTTTAAAATTTATGTTCTCTTTATTTTTAAATTAAATCTTAAACACAGCCATTAAGTTCCGGCGGGGTAATTAACAGATAATTCTTACAATCTCTGGCTGGCCGGGTTTAGCTGTTTAGTGCCAAAGATATAATTGCTTTTCTTAGTTGTTTGCTTAACGGCGGCGGCGACGCGATTATCGCTCGGAATGCGCGCTAGGTAACGAATGTCCTCTAAATCTTAATTTGCAATTTATTTTTATTGTGTTGGTTTGAACAAGGTTTTCATTTCACACTGGCTGTATGGTTGAAATGCAAACTTTGTTAATTGTTCCAGTTTAGATTGACTTTTTGGCCAATTATCGCAGAAAAAAGAGAGGAGAAGTGTACTCGCTTATAGTGCCAAGAAAAAGATGTAAGTATGTAAATTTATGACTGGAAGTGTTCAAGATTTATGTAAGAGATAAACGTGAGGGATTGCCCGACTTTTGGGAAAGTCAAATGTATCTATAGCCGTTTAGATACACAAATTTTGTTGTGATGATGGTAAAGTTGATATCAGAGTGGTGAGAGGGACACTGGGAGTTGTTTGAATGTATCCACATTCACAATAAATAGTGTTGGCATCGCTGTTTACATATTTCGTCCGGTTGTGCAGGATTACCATGGAGAATGTGCACTACTCTACATCAATTTCGGCAAAGAACTCACCGAGATCTGTGATGCCAAGGAAGGATTTAGACAAGGCGACACACGTCCTGTCATGCGATTTCTTTAACAGTTCTTGTAAGATTTTGCAGAGTTCCAACGCCACTAGTAGATTGACAATCTTTTAAAAGTCCGTGCAACTGCTTGCATATTGCCAATGATGTTGACAAGAACAAAACGAAGAAGAAGATACAACCACGAGCTGCACGAGTTGTATAGTGACATAGTCTTAGTTAAAGGAGCTCAAATACAATGACTTAAATGGCTGGGTTATGCTAGGCGGATTGAAAACAATGCTTCTGCCCGGAGAGTCCTAGAATCCACCTCAGACAGATGGCACAGTAGAGGAAGACTTCGCTTAAGGTGGTACGGTCAAGTGGAAATGGATGTCAAGCAACTCGGTGGTGCGAAACTGGAAGCAGCTGCTCAAGATCGAGTTCGCTGGGAGAGACTTGTTGGATGAGACCCAGGTCCACCCTTTTTTTTTTTTTTACAGGGCCTAGCTTCTCACAACCATTCGTGTTGTGCGTGTTATATTCTTTACACGAATAGAAGGGACCTACTGTTTAAGGGCAATTTGTGATTTGACGGTTTCTCGGGGCGGTACTCTCGGATGTTTGTCAGATGCTCGCGAGAGGTGGGGCCGTGAAAAACTTTTTAGGTGGTCCCCGACCGGGATTCGATCTCGAACCCCTTGCTCAATAGTCCATCGGACTAACCACTGAGCCACTAACCACTGCCCAGGTTCACCCTGCACGAGATAAAATAAAGTAAGTAGGTAAGATACGAGGAATTCTGTGTCAAAATGTGATGACTCTGAATCCTTGAACTTGGCTCATATACTGAGATTTGTTTTAGGGTAGAAAACCGGATACTTTTTGACGGTTGTGGTCGGCTCACTCAATTGAAATAGAATGTGCAAAACTGGCTTGAAGACATATTGCCAGTTGTCTTCTAAGCATGCTTACCTGAGTCGGTCTACTAAGAAGGCTCTTTTGAAGTAGTGCGCACAATGGAAATGGCTCTCCATTATGAGGAATGCACTCTTCCCACCTTTGTGAATATAGATAAAGTTTTTAACAATGTCTAGGTATATTGAAGCCAGTCATGAGGCTATCACTGAGCTAGGTGTAGATTGGATTGCATTCGTGATAAAAACTATAAGTATTAGGCGACAGCATAGATGGGTAGCAGAAGTAGTGGCTTTATGTGTCCTTTGGTACAGCTCATGGGAATAAACACAATTTTAGTAGAACTTAATAGTTGCGTACTGTTGTCACGAGGGCTTGTCTCTACGATAAGTATATTCACCGAAACTACTCTTGAGAATGGGTGAATATATGGGGGACTAGTGCCTTCCGAGTAAATATGGCAAAGACCAGAGTTCTAGAGTACACTCTCCACAAAAGAAAGAACTCTATAGAAGTCAAATCCGCCGATCCTGCCTGTGAGAATCATCAATTGAAACATTAGGGAATCTGAAAACGCATCCTTCCATTATCTCGTGAGCTATGCGTGCGATTGCACTGTCCTGTTGGAGGCACATGTTCAGTGCAACAACTGATCATGGTTATGCGATGTACTTGTCGGGATGATAAGTAAGAGGGTTCCTGGTGTTTTTTTTTCCGTGTTGTTGTCTTATTGCTCAACCAGTTGGCTCTGCGCCGGCATCACTGACCCACTTCCCTAGGTAAATACAGCAGCAGCCTCACATTAGAGAGTCAGAACTTTCTTTCGATGGGAATCAGGGAACCTGGTAGGACATCCCATTGGTATATTGGAGGCACGGATGGAGGTAGGATCTCCATAGATTACTGATTAACCTATTGTTAATGGCCAGGCAATTTAAATTAAGCAGCTGTTTCAGATCGAAGGTTTGTCCATAGAACCACATAATAAGCCGAACAAGGTACAAGGCTCGACAACGTCATAATAGTTGTCACAAGCAACCATGTGAATTCATTTAAGCATTTGCAAATCTCTCTGGAAAATTATTAACTGGTATACCGAGTACAAGTTCTATTTATGAAACTCCTTACGTAGACCCTCCTAAACTGAATGTATTGATGCTGGAGGCCTGTATTGTAAGAAGCCCATAATAGGACTCATCTTCAACCACTTGCCAGTCTTCAGGGAACACAGTTGCGTTAGGACAGTACTCGTAGGAGACATCACAGTTCTTAAAAAATTGAATTATGTTATGTCTAGCTCTAAGTGGAAGACTAACTCCATTGAGTTCCTGCCCTTGGTAGCAGTGTTTTCACCAACCCACTAAGCATCACATCACCTTCTAGATGGTTGTAGACTAAGTGAAGCTTTCAGTGATTTACTCTAATGGCTAATGTCACATCCTTCCACTGAATGATCCAACATACATTGTCTTACCACAGAACCATCGCAATCATACTTAGTTCCACTATCTTCCTGTCTTGATTGGGTTAACGCGTTACACAATGTAAGCACCATTAACTATTGCCCAGTAGGTACAAAGGGTCAACTGTGTAACCACTACTTAACCGGCCTCCTAACGCCCCTTTTTCAATTTCCATACTAAAATCCGACTTTGCTGTGTACGTTGCGAAAACCCGTTCGTAATTCCGACAAAAAAAAACCCCTCTAATGCCGATTTGGGCAAGAGAAGACATTAAAAACACATTGCATCTGTCCACGATATACTCACTCACACAGCGCCAAACGAAAACCCAAAGAAAACCTGAAAACTAGTCGGAAAAATGCTAAACACATCTGAAACTAGATCGTGTAACAAGATCACTCCGTCTAGCAGAGAGCGCAGCACCTTTGCCGCACCGCCTCAGCACAGCAGCCGGTTTTCCACATTACATGACCAAATACAGGTAAAGCTGAACTCGTGCCTTAGGAGACTAGCAACCATGACCACAAGACAGCAAAACGGGGTGCACAGCGAGCCTCGAATTTATGATCATTGTCCGTCCGCGCGCGTTATTACGAAAATGAAACCGAATTTAATAACAGAAATGAAAAGCCAATGGAATTGGGCCCAATTATCTTCTGTGCAGTCGGTGGACTGCAAGAGGCCCATTCCCAGTTGGTTTATTGAAAATTGGCAAAGGGTTGGGCCGTCGTCGTCGCCCGACACATGACCCATTGGCAGTTTTTGCTTTTTGGTGGAAATGCAGCTTACTGCGCGTTATGGCCAAAACAATTCCGTTTTACTAATGAAATGCAACGTTTTGCCACACTCAGTGCTGTTTAATTGCGCTCTCCGAGGACAAGGAGTGTCCCATAGGCCAGCACCAGTCATTCGAATTAATAAAATATACATTTATTGCGTTGGACGTTTATTTCAGTTCGTTAGGGTGGCTGTTTCCTAGTGGAAAAAAAGTCCAAACAATCGGACAAGTTTAAAAGGTAATTGCATACAATTTGCCATAATTACTGGACATTCATAGTTCATGAGAATATGGAGGGATACTTGCTTGGGAAGTAGGCTTGCCGCCTTTGCAGAATGCCGGGGGTTAGTACGAAAATGGTGTTTGACAACAGAATGCCTTTAGGTTATGTAAGATGACATTTGTGTAGACTGGATCCTCTGGCATATACGTTCTCTTTAATAGATTGGCTTGGATGGAGTTGTCTATGTTAAAATGTAATCACCGCGGACAGGCAATACAGCGAGTCTTTGGGAACACAATCAGTAGCCATCAAATGTGAGCCACTTTTACTGCAGTACCAATTCCCTTTCCATTTCGTGCTTAGTATGCTCAAAAATCGATTGAGTTTGATCGAATGTAAGAAATTTGGCCGTTGAGGATATTTTTTTTTTATAAAAGTGGGCGTGGCTATCGTCATTTGGAATGAAAACTCACGATTTTTGCTGAAACCCCCAACATAAAGCTTTGTAATCATTAGGACTAGCCTCAATGTGGTAAAAAACTTATTTTTTCAAGAAAGTAACCTAAAAAAGTAGGCGTAACCTATGCATGTACAGATGAAACAGACAATCTTCCAACTTAATTCGCGATCTTGTTACATTCTTCCATTCACTGCATACCTGTTATAGGTACTCCCATGGGGGTGTAGTTAGCACCTTGCTTGTTCGAATGCGGAACTATATATCAAGAGGAGCAGGTGGTCAACACTACTAGTGATATCAGAAGAAAAGTATAGAGAATGTAAGCAGGTACAAGCGTTAAAAAAATAATGGAAATCGGGTCCTTAAAGCATCAAAGGCGTGAAAAAAGAATCATGAAAGTGCGACCTTTCGAGTGAAGGAAACTATTGATGCACAAAGGAACCCGCTTGGGGGCATGGTTTTGGCTTAAGTTCTCATTTCAAAAGAAAGTATAAAGTGACCGACTCTGCCCAAATTTTAGCTAATTCGTGAGGATATTTATATAAAAGGTTAGTTAGTCTCTACAGCTCGTGCAGATGTGATGGCGTACCTTAGCTAACTTTCGCTTTGCAGACATAGTCTAGAACTCAGCATTACCATCCTTAGTATGGATATTCCCATGCCAATTTGGACTCCCCTGGGTTCTCTACTATAATCTATTGGGCATCATGTCAAAGTCGTTGAAAGCCGTAACTTGAACTCAAAAGCATTGACGTACATATGTATGTTTAGGGCGATAAAGTGAGGTAGAGGGAAATTATTTCACGGGAATTTAACTTACGTGAGAATTTATTCCATCGCTTGTTATCAAATGTGGACTAATTTCACAGTTTACATTTGATAAATTGTGCTCAACTTCTGTAACAGTTCATGAGTTTGACTGACAGCTGCTGTTCCTTAGTGGAGCGATGAAGCTGTGAAGGATGAAGGGTAAGCCTGCGGTGAAAAAACAGGATGCAAAGCCATCGCATATGCAGACGACGACGTCGCCATACTAATAACAGGAAAGTATGTGCAGACTTTGACTGATGTCATGCAGTCTGCTCTCAATAAACTAACCAGCTGGACTACAAACTGTGGTCTCTCAGTCAATCCAACGAAGACAGAGTTGGTTATGTTCACACGAAAACACAAACTCCCTCACTTTAATCTCCCAAAATTAAGAGGAACCCCCCTTGTCCTCTCAAACATTGCCAACTATCTCGGCCTAAAGCTTGACCGCAAGCTTCTTTGAAGAGAAAATTTAGTCGAACGTGCCAGGAAATCTCTGACTGCCCTATACGTATGCGAAAAAGCTGGCCCGCTCTGGAGAAACATTCCAATTTAGACAAAATGGAAACAACTCAACGAGTCGCTTGCCTCAGCATTACCGGTGCACTGAGAACTTCTCCTACGGTCGCGCTCCAAACTTTACTCCACTTGGTCCCTTTAGACATCGTCGGAAAGAAACTGTCAGTCTGCTCGGCATTCAGTCTGAGAAGCTCTAATCAATGAAAGGAGCAATCTACAGGACATGCCAGCATACTATTGATGTACCGTCATCTCCCTCAGGTCACCGACTACCTGCCCGCCGAGCACAGTTTCAACAATGACTACAAAATCTCGCTACCTAAAAGAACCGAATGGACTCAACGTGAGATCCTGTACAACGAATTTTTACGGATGGATCCAAAACTGAGGACGGAGTGGGAGCCGGAGTTTTCTTAGATGACTTAGGCATCCAGCTCTCCTTGAACTTCCCACACTATTACAGCGTCTTTCAAGCCGAAATTTATGACATCCGTCAAGCAGCTGACTGGCTGACGGCTAATGCAATATCTGCATCGGATATTGTCATATACATCGACAGTCAAGCAGCTATCAAATCTCTTGCATCCAGCACTATGAAATCAAAGGCAGTGAAAGGCTGCCACGTACATATCTCTTAACGAGATAACTGGACAGTACAACCTCACCCTTTTCTGGGTACCAGGTCACTGTGATATTTCGGCAAATTGCGAAGCTGACGCATTGGCTAGAAGAGGTTCCTCTGGTTTAGATAGCATATACGTCACCGACATCGAGGCGCCTATGTCGTATGCTAAATACCTGATCAACGCCGATGCAGTAAGGGTGGCCAACCATCGTTGGCAGCAACACTGACAGGCTGCTATGGCCAATTTAAAACGCAAATAGGACCACGGGTCTCCTAAAACACAAGAGAGGAGCCCTCTCTATGATAGTTAATACTCTAACCAGCCTCTGTGCTTTAGGAAGGCATGCTCAAAGACTGGGCATCCCCTACAACGACCTTTGCAGAAGCTGTAGGGATGAGGAAGAATAGGAGACCATCTGTCACCTCCTATGCACATGTCCTGCACTTGGCAACATCAGAAAGGCCAGTCTAGGTAAATATCTCTTCACCGATCTCAATGATCTGAAAACCGCCTGCACGGCTAGAATTGGCTCTTGGGAGCGGATGGTTCCAGGAGTAAGAGGGTGACCCACCCACCTTACTAAACGGCAGCACAATGAACCTTCTTTGGTCTAAGTGCATCCCCATCGAGGGCCGTTCTAAACCAACCAGCCAACCAAGCCTGCGGTAAAAAGTGAACTAATTGCCCAGTAGAGGGCACCGGCTTATACTTGGTAATTGGAATAAATAATTAAGTTGAGAAATTACTTTACCATCTGGCTGTTCTTGGCGGTTAGGTAACACACCATAGAGCCAAAACCCTTCACAAAGTATCTAGATGTGATGAGTTCATAGCGCAGTTCCCAAGACATTCGACGAATCCATGCTGGTAGTTACAAAACCAATTCCGATTGATATACTTGCGTAGGAAACATATAGTATTATAGATCAGCTTGGCTGACCTCGAAGATTTAAGATTGGTTAAAGCCCAGGGCATGGTGAAGCCAATTGCTTGGCAACAGAGTTTCAGTTCAAATATATCGAATAGTTCTTCCTCAAAGCGTAGGTTACTTTACTGGCAAAGAGTTAACACTGGAAAGCATCACCATACAGATGTTAATATAGCTCCAATGCTCGGAAAGATGAAGTAGTTAAGGAAAAAGATAATTGCCAACACGTTTGGAAAGAAGTTACACTTGTGGTTCCATTGTTCCTACATATGAACAGTGACAGGAAGGAGGTGGCTAACCTACCTTCAACGACAAGAATTTACTCAGTTAATTCCAACCTATTGCAAGTGCCTAATTGCAAGCTATTTCCTTGCGTTAATTCTACGGTAAGGTGGTCGCTAATAATCATTCACAGTCCATTCGACTAATAATCTCGCCTGTCACTTTTTGCTTCTATTGCCAATAACCACGTTTGTACATATTTTGACATATGGCAACAAACGTTGATTAATTGTGCTGCCAGTACGATACAATCCACACTAGTCCTCCTCTCGTTTCCTTCTATGACAAGGTCAATTCGAAACATGGCAAATCGAATGCATACAACGTATCTCTCATGCACACATTCTCTACAAGCAAATGTCCGAAAAATTGAAAATAAATTAACTTATTCACCTCAACATGGGTCAATTAACATTCAAACTTAATTCAATTCAATTCGCCTTCTTCTTCTTCTTCTGTTGATGCTGCTGCTGCTGCTGGTGGTGGTCAGTTCGCAGAGCACCGAGTCAGCACCATTAAGTGTCTAGGTCGGTATCAATCTTCCTTTCACATTCTCTGTAGAATTCATTGCCACACCATCCACCAGACACCTAGCATCTAATGTCTGACCAAAGAGAATCTGAATCATTCCCGCACCAAACGACCGACCAACTGAATGAAGATACATGTACTGCTGCCAGAGGCCGGGGCAGTGGGCAAAGTATCTGCAGATTTTTCCATGGTACGGTGATAGATTCTTTCGTGCGCCAAACTAATCTTTTTCAATTTTTAAACAGAAAAATTGTTATTCAGTATTTTAATTGGTTTATTAGAGGAAAAAAAAAAACCGACAGTGCAAGGTAAACGAATTGGATTTTTGAGCTGTCGGCGGGTTTCGAAACGAAACAAATAATGAAACTAATTAGAAGCGGAGAGCTGTTCTTGTGGATTGGGTTGTTTCACAATCTGCATACCTACACACTCTGGTGTCGGGTTCAGTTTACTTTTGACCTCAAATTAAATTTAAAATTGATTTAGGTAGCAGGTTGGTCAGTGGTTAGTGGTTAGTGGTTTGTGGTCAGTGGTCAGTGGATCCCCCCTCCGCATTGATTTGTTGATAAGTAATTGCTGTGCTATTGATTCTTTGGTGGTAGGTACCAGTAAACCTTGGCTAAGGTTTTTTTTGAGTCAATGAACTGTCAGGGAAGATTGATTTTAGAAAAAAAAGTTTCCACTGACTTGTTCTTGGGTATTTGTCAGTGTTTTTCGGGCTATGGACTTGTGTACTTGTCGCCACCGACTAAGACATGTTTGGTATGACCATTGCGAGACTAGAATTTTTCAAAAGCTGGCTTGGATTCAGTCAAAATGTTTCGATGCTAGTATACTCAGTAAGTAAAGGAATGTAGTTGAGTGTCGGCTGACTCTTTCAGTACGAAGAAGAGAGTTTTGGATGCTAAGACATATCAAAGAAATATCCATTCTGGTAGAAAGAGGAGGTTTCGTGACCGAGTGGAGAGTTCCATGAGATTTAATCAGTATTCTAGGGAGTACAGTAACTTTGGGGTTATGTTTGGAAAATGTCAACCCGAATGAACGAATAGAAAAGGTTTGTCAGGCTAAGCATACCAAATTTTGTTAAAATGGCCATTTTTGTTCCACAGGTGGTTGTAGAGCCTAAGTACTAACTGCCCCCGTAGTTGCAAGTAGTAGACAGAGCTGCCTGAGTGTTAAGATATCTCTCGAAGATATTGAAATATTTAAGAGATTGGGAACTGGTAAGCCACAAAAAGTAGATAATGTCACAGATGAATTTCCTCAAGGCTGCATCCTAGGTCCGCCTCTGATAAATCAGAAGTTTATGAACTAAGAATTCTGACCAAAACGAAGACCATTGGCAATTAGCATTTTATCACCGATAATCCTCTTTACTGCCTCTAAATAGGTAAATGGAATACATGCCAAATTCCATAGAAAAAGGGCTGAAGCCGCCTATTTTGAGACTACATTTCGAGCGACACAGAGACTATAGTAGCTTGCAGGATGCCAATTGATTGCTTTATAAGAAAAGCAGAAGAGAAGAACCTTGCTAGCAGAATAACGAGTCAAGTCACTATCAAGTATTATTAGTTCACAAGTTGTTCCAAGGCCTAGCTTCATCGGTACGAAGACAAAGGTCATTGTCTAACCTACATATACGGAATTGAAGAACCATTGGCCTTTTAAGGGATCTAGTGGAGGAAGAACTAGAAGAGTATGTAACGAGGTACAATAACACTAGACAGATGGCAAAAATGAAGAAGTTGACTAAAGAATCAATGGAGGACAGTACAAGACCGAAGTAGAATTAAGTCAGATCCATAAAGCTGTAGTATTTCTTACGATGAAATCCTTGACGACAATAATACGAGGAAAAAACCGGCTCACAGATGAGACAGAAAATGTTCTCCGTATTGATCAGGAAGATACATTATTCTTCTTGAGATAGAATAATAGTTCTTCCCTTGATTCCCTACAAGATTTCGTGCTTGTTGAATTCGGTTGCCTTAGTCTAAATCATTGGACAAATCATGGGGAACTGTTAGAAAGTATATTCCAGGACTTTTTCTCGTATCTAACAAGGAACTTATTCACTAATGTTTCAGTCAAGAGTAGGAACAAGTTTAATCATTCAGTATTGTGTTTCGATGAAGGTAGATTCAAGCAAACAAAATTACAATAAGCGATCAAGTATCATTGTAGTGACAAATGACTTAAGTACCAAAGTAAGATGCTCACAATCAATCCAGCAGTGATTCGAGTGTGGGCTGCACATGTGGCCACTCCGCTCTACCTACCTACCTAATACCAAAGTAGCTCATTCGCTGCAGAATGTTCCTGCACAAGATTGTCTATACACTCGGTTGAGCATTGACTGGCAAGTGCCATCACTTTTTATATATCACAAACAAGACATAGAACCGACATGTCAAGTTGGTTTCGACGGTATCAAGTATATAGTGCTGGGGTGCCTCAAGACTGCGTGTTGTTACCGAGTCTTTTTCCAGTTTTTACAAAAAATATTCTCTTATCAGAGGTCGTCCTCGAAATGCCAAGGTATCTTAGTTACTTAAACCGGGAAAATTTTAAGCCACTTAGTCCTGACTGTACGAGAGATCTACAGGAACTACCTTGTTAAAGTACTTTGATTCATCTCCTCTGCACCCTGGTAAAGAGGAATAATAGTCATCCACTGAAACGAAATGGTCTAACGACAGTACCCCATAAATAAGCAAACCAAGAATTAAAGAGTTACATGGAAGAGGTATTAACCTTATAGTCTCTATAGGCTTGAAGTTAATAACAATTCAGAAAATGCCTCTTCACGTTGTAGGTGTAGTTTAAGAATTGACTGAAGGGTGTTTAAAAATAAGGAGGAACAACTAAAGAGGGAGAAAGCAGCTTGCTACGATTTCTAGTGCATGTATGAATTAAGAAGATTCTTTGCTTAGAACATTCTAAAGGCAGGTTTGTATGATATGATCGTGGAGAGGTCAGCGCGAATGACTCTACTAAACCCAGTTCTCTATTAGTTATTTGCATAAGTCGGCCGATATTGGTTCTGATGTGGCAAAGCACATGAAAGAGGCAATGGTCTACTGGTCCATTTCTGTGTGTGGCATAAACCAAAATTTTATTAGAACCACATACATTTGTATATTCCAAGTCAACTTCTTTAATTTGCCCCAAATATAGTTACTTTGTGTGCATCATAAACTAGTTGTTAAACTAGTTTGAACCTACCATATGTTTTTACCCCACCACTGTGCTCTTCTACATCGTACGGCAAATATCAAATCGGAAATCCACTTTCAATCATCGAGGCTTAAATACAGTAAGATTGGAATTCAAATTACAGACAATCCTGTTTCCCTCGGACGAAAAAGAGTGCCAACAGCTCAGTTGCCTCGAACGCATTTCTTCACACAACTCTTCCGCACCGTCCTCGCAATCAAGTTATCCCTGATCTATGAATCCTTTATAACCCGTCTCGTCCTTCAGATGGCTTTAAGAAACATCTAATTATGAAATTTAGCTTTGAACTCTAAAGGTACAGTATTGACGATACCAATGTCTCAACGGAATAGAATCAAAAAATGATTTTCTTAATAATTGTTCCTTCTTCTTGATTCTCATCGATTTATGTATGCGCATTACTTTAGCTAAATTAAATTTTTGTCGATTGGGAAACACTATCTAGTATGATTCAAGTCTAAGAGAAGGGGCCAGTGCCCCATGATGAATTCGAAGGTAGTTAGGGCTGTCGTTGTTCTGATTATTTTGCTTACAAAAGACTTACAAAGCAGTATAGGAGAGCATGGAGAACTAATGGAACTCCTACGTCTAAAAGAGGCAAAAAGGTGTCCCGGATATTCTTTAAGATATATTTTTTGGAGTCACACATCAATGTACTTGTCAGCGAAACTGTAGACCAGACTATCGTTGTGCATCATGTGATGATAGTAGAGTCCATGCTGTTCTGACGGTTGGGAAGAAATTCCGATCTAAACAACCTGCCTGCTGTGAATAACTCGACAATATTCTTCGAATCAGGTAAGAATAAGTCCTTAAATATTATACTCGTTCTTCTAACACAGACATAAGGTAGCACTAAGCTCCTTGTCGTAAGGCTCAACAAGTGAAAAACTAAAGTGATGGCAGTCGGTGTTGCGTAAGGTGGTCTTGCCGACTGATCCTCAAACATGGCGCAGAGCAAATTTGATATTTTTAATCGAGATTCTATTTGTTTTAAGATATCCCAGAAACATAAGACGGTGAGAGCAGTTTTGTATAAGAAACAAGAAACCAAGCTGCCCGAAGGACTAAGTGAGGAAGTCGATATTATTTACAAAGTCTGTGGTCTGTTTGGAATGCCGGGAGTCTTCCTGCCTCTAATTTCTATAAAATAAGTAAAAAGAATCAAAATTTCTACTCACATAGGATAGTATCGCTTGATTCCCATTTGTAATGACACCTCTCTTTCCCAGCAGAGTTTGATTCATTCGATTCGTTCCGTAGTACATCTCCCAAATGCTAGGTTTCTTGCGGTGCCAATCCAATATTGAGTCTTTGTCTCCTTCGCCGCCAGCCTCACCACTCAACTTATTTAAAATTGGTTTATGAAATGATAAATTTTTCTGTAATTGTGTCCTTGTTCCCGTCGCGGACGAGCTACCATTCAATACCGCACTCGTTTGATCCACAACACTTGTCGCACCACCACTACTACCGCCACCACCACCACCACCGCCAGTAATTCCATCACCCGCCGCCGTAACCGCTCCGGACGTTCCGACATAACACTCCGCGTTCATGGCCGGGAAGACATCGCACAACGATTTGCGTTTCATTTTGAAATTCGGATCGCTCGTGCACCGGATCGACGTCGTTTCGATATGCTGCCGCGTATGCTGCACCGTGACGACCGTGCCACCGTCACGAATCGCCTCGTACGCGAAATCGTATTCCGACTCACTCGCGTTCGACTTACGCCTTTCGAAGGCCTTCTTCATCTTGACTATGTTCTGGTTCTTCACCAGCCCGGTACATAGCTGGCGAATCTCCATCTCGCTGTGGTGATTCATTCGTTCGAGGTAGGATTCAAGTTCGGATTTGAGAGCCTTTATCATGGTCTCGAATTCTTGTGGCAGATTTTTGTCATTTGTCGGGCTGCTGATACCGTCGGACGATTCCGATAGGAGACGAATCTTATCGCGCACGTCTTCGAGAAGCTCCCGCGTATTCTGGAAGTGGATCTGATCTTCGTATTTCTTAAGGAAGTGATCGAGAGAGTTGCCCACTTCACTTTCTAGCCTGTAGGCATCTTCGGGGCAGGAATTGATGTATTTGGCGCATTTATAGTTGTTTTCCATGTCCTCGTCGTGAAGGATGCCGGATTTGTCAAAAGTTGGATTGTCAATTCCTCTGGCAGCTGAACTCTTAGTCTTCCCATCGTTTACCAGAAGAAATGAGTCCAAATCGATGTCGAGTAGAGAGTCTTCGGCGATTTCCTCTTGCCAGGATTTTTGCAACGTAGTTGCACCATCGGAGGTGCCACCTTCCAAGATCGTCGGCAGGTGCCCATAGCGATTCTTCGCTGCGTCAGTGGCACTATGGACTTGAAAGAAGTTCGCCGGCAACGCCTGTGGATTCGATCGGACAAATGACGATATTCGATCTTGCGCACTTAGTTTGGGATAGTTCTTGAGATGCCTGTCCAGATTTTCAATACTAGTCTCGAGGATACGCAGATTCTGCTTCATGTTCTGCTGCAGTCGCTGCTGTTCGTGTGCATGATTCAGCCGATGATGATGGTGATCCTCGTCATCGTCATCGCTGTTGTGCACGATCATAATCTTGCGCGGACTCGTGTTGCTCTGTTGGCCCAATTTTGCTGACTTAAGGGTGGCTGACTTACTCACCTCTAGGATATCGATAACCGGCTCACAGTAGATGTGATCTTCCACCGAATACGTAGAACACACGTTCGAGCTATAATAACCCGATGAACCACTTTTATCGGTCGAGTAATGCGATTGAGAACTTGTTCGCTGGCGGGCGCCTCTGCCGCTACTACTATGACCAGCAGCGGTGGCATCTCCACTGCCACCAGTCGTTGTGGTTGTAACGCTACTGCTGCTACTGGACGTACCACCACCACTACCACCAACAACATTGCCGACAACAGCAGCACCGGCAACAGCCGCTGATGAGGACGACGATGAAGAAGCTAATTTCTCGTTGTAGCTCTGCTGAAGATCACTGGTAATTGAACTAACAACGTTTGGATTCGTGATTGATTTCGAGGCGACTGGGGCACCAGCACCAGCACCAGCAGCTAAAGCTGAAGCTCCACTGACATCAACATTTGCACTCGTTTCGTCGATAATCGATGATTCAGCGGACAATGAAGACTTGGCCAGTAAAGACGATGAGGATGCCGATGCCGACGACGATGATGATGATGAAATAAAACCGGAATTCTCCGCAGCGATCTTGTTGGTCAACAGATTTGGTGGTTTCTTCAGATTGCCATTAATGACGGTGACTGGATCACTGGCGCTGATTGATGATTCCAGAGTGCTCGGTTGCGATTTGGAATTAGTGCTGCTGCTGCTACTGCTGCTGTTGGCGTTACTGTTGGTGACTTGGTTTAGTTGGCCGCTAATAGAATTACTCTTGAGACTGGTTGATGAGGCGCCCAGATTGGTGATGACCGACAGTGGCATTGAATTTCCAAAGCCAATACTGCAAGGAGAAGAAGAAAATTGTAGTGTTAGGTGCAAAGTGGGAGAAAAAAAATCATAAAAAACAACGAAAGTGGTTTGGCAAGAATGAAAGTGACCCATGGCTGACTGTAAAAACAAAATCTCAGAAGTGGGTTAGAGTGAGTGTAGTGTTTTGGCGGCGAGATCCTGTAGAAAGTGAGCCTGAAATTGACTTGACTTTCTTGATCTGGTCTTAGAGATATCACTCAACAGGCTAATAAAACTTCAGAATCGATGGTTGAATGGAAATTGAGTGAAGAGAAATACAGTGCTCATGTATCTACGAGATATCCCAATGCATTTTTAATTTGACAATATCCGTGTTATGGTTACAGTTGAGTTATCAATTTCTGCGACGACAACGAATCACTAGAGAAACCTTAAACGTGGTGCAGCTCATGCATTCGGAGACTGTTTAGATGCATATGGAAGATGCATTTATGCCTGGAATGTACATATGCTCGTGGTTCAAGTTAGAGAAGGGATTCCACCTACAGGTATCCGAAGAATTGCTGAAATATTTCGAGTCAATCCAAACCATTCTCGGGATTACACGATTACCGAACTTCCCCGTCAATAGATCAATTGTTTGACCAGTTGTTTGGCATGTGGCACCATCATGTTGGAACCACATATCACTGACGTCAAGTCCATCCTGTTCCGGTCATTTTCATCGACGAAAAGATTGGCTCTGTCACACTTTCGGTCACTTTTCTGTGGAACCACACATCATATTTGATCTTGTAAGAGCCTAGGATGAAATCTTTACGGAAAATTCGCTACAATGTGGATTGAGAGATTCTCAATTCCTGCGATTCGGCATAGAATCGACTGATTTGGATTTGAACTTCGACCGTTACTTTGACTGACTGCCACAGGAATATTCAGTAGTGAATATGTTGACTCGAATTTGTCCACTATATGCACAGGCTGTCTACATCTTAGTAAGCATTCTTAGAGTTGCGAACACCCACTTAGAATGTTGGTAGTAATTGTTAGTGATTTCCAAACGTTGGTAGTCCGTGGACTTTACCATGATTCAAATGTAGATTCCGTATGATATTTTGACATTAACAGGTCATAAGAAGAAGATAAGGGTGCCCTTACAATATGATATAAAAGTGTTATGTCCTTATTGAAAAACTCTTTAGAAGCACAATTAACTAAACTCCTTTCTGGGATGTCAACCTACCTTAGCTTAGTGCTTTCCCTACCTATTCAGTTAAGCCCTTCTACTCTACACTCTGCTGTCTGTTATTAGATGTGGGGATTGCATACCTTAATCTATTCGTCAACCTATATCCTGTGGAGTTCTGTGTATTCCACAACTTCTTACTGCAGAATCTAGATTTCATTGGCACCAATATGTCGTAGGATGATGCACTAGAAATAACAATTGTTGCGGAAATAATACCATCCAATCAGAACATCAAGGGTTCAGCGAACAGCGAGCCTAGTGCTAATGGAACCTATTGTAACCAAACCGGAAACAATAGAGAACTTCCGCACAAGAAACTTGTACTCATCCCAAAGGGGACAAGTCTCCAGAGCAGCTATCGTCGTGTATACCTCTTTGAATGTCGGACACAGTAGGAAAAGTGATGCAAAACCTTAGTTACACAGTCATAGAGAAAGTGGAGGAACAATGCACCCTGTCAGGAACGTGAGATATGGCGCAGGCACATGGAGTACTGCATCTGTGTTGTAGTCTCTTAAAAATCGGTGAAATCTAACCACATCATCGGCAAGATCAAAGAGTGAAATTGTTTGATAGTAGACTGATGGCCAAGTGGCTGGTGATTCTGTTCCCAGGGTATTCCCTGATATTTCCTATTGTGCACAGTGTATTCCACGAATTAGAGAAACGGCGGTCTTATGCTTGGAATCTTTTGGTCTGATCAAGACGACTGATCGTTCTGGTTAAGAAAGTGTTTTTGGAGTGATTGATGCATTGTCATAAATCATGAATCTCACTTTTGAGATGTCGGTCCTTGAATCAGATGCGGAGATGAGGATAAACCTGCTCGGTTTACAAATTTTTCATAAACTCGTAGACAACACAATGGGCCCCATCGCGATCGCTAGAAAACCAGTATGGTGACATACCTAAAGCTAAATAGTTTCTTCCATGAAATTGATATTTTTGCAAAACTTTAATAATTCATTGATTCGGTTCGCAGACTCAACTTTCTCTTAACTATCAAACCAATACTTTTCCAGGTTTTTAAATCTACTCCAAGCAATGTCCAGGTGCTCACAGAGTAGATTTGTGATGTCGTCTAAGACTTAAAGGCCATTGTAGTATCTCCATTTGACAATCCTAGTCTTATGGCGTGCTTCCCCAGAATCCCTCTTATTATTCTTAACCGGGACCTGTTTAATTTTATTATTTCCCAGACTTCCTCCGGTCTATGATAGGCCACAAGGCCTTAGACATTCTATGCCTTCCTAAGTTGGACCATTTTAAGTTAGCTTTATTGATAAACCTCTCACACAGAGCTGGTGGTTCTACATCTCTACTTTGCGGAAGCACTGATACTCTTTGGTCATTTCGTCCAGGTACCCATTATAACCTAACATGGTTTTGCATATGTAATGTCCTGAATATTTGGCCCCAATTCCTGTTTTTTTTTTTAGATATAATGATGTTGGATTCTAACGCCTTAAGTGCAGCCCTCCTATCAATGTAGATAGCGGTATTCTTGTCAGATATTGATTCCACCTACAGTGATTTCGCAGCTTTGAGCGCACTTAAGTCTGAGTCTGGAAGTCTCAGGGATACTTGGAGGTCTATGCGTCTCGAGTATACGCCTGGCCCTTGATCCTACAGCTTTCTTTTGGGGTTATCACTTTGTATATTGCATCGAAGTGCAAGGTACCAAGTTGTCATCCAATTCATCAAGGATGTCCGAAAGTGACGCCAAAACGCGCTATTACTCGGATGTTGTTTTATTTGTAGCTCAAGGGGTACAAGACACAGAAACATCTCAAGAACAAGCACCGGTAATAGCAATACAATCTGTTCCTTGTACTTTTCTCAATGTATTCTTCCTTATAGTGGCTTTCCACAATAAAACAGCTCCATATTTAAGGATGCGTCTGACTGTCATAATATACAGGCAGTGCATCATTGCTCCAATTTCCTTCGGCCGTTGCCTTGCAAACTAAAATAACGTTATTAGCCTTGCGAGCTCTGTATGTTAAGCTCCCAATCCAACGTCTTGTCCAGTATAATGCCACGATATATCCGAAAGAGTTACGTCAAGTCCATAATCTCTAGCCTATTTCCCAAAGCTACTTCCTCCTAAATCAAGTGTACAAAGTCATTTGCATACGCAGTTACGCTTAGTCCTGTATTGTCTAGTTCCATCGGTATAGCTAGAAACCAGAGGCAGGTGAATTGAATGCCTTCTTGAGGACTACCTCTTGTGATGAATGGATATGGTTAGCAATGCCTTGCTCGACATTGCAAGTTTTCAGGGCGTTTTCGATAGCATCCTTCTTCACATAATTGAAAGTGCCTCTTAAGAAACCAGCTAGTGCTTCTTGTAACTAACGATAGTTTTAATGTTCAGTTCTGCATCGTGTAATGGAGTCTCCACCAATCATTGGTGCTTGATTGGAAGGGACTTTGGACTGCCTTAAAGGGTATTTATGCATCCATCTATGTTGGAATCTTTAACAATAGCCAAACATATTGTCCACAAAGTATCCCATAACACGTAATTAGACCAAGAAGCATCCTATTTGATTGAATTATGAATTTCCAAGAAATATCCCTGGATTTACAGGGTGCTAGACTATGTCTCCTGTGGTACATAGCATTCTCGTCCTCTTCTCCGCTCGATAACACAATCGACTTGCAAAATACCGCATTGACATCACCCCAATTGAACAGCCCCAGAATATAAGTACATACGATACCACCAACTAGCCCGACCTAAGTAGCGGTACGCAAAGAATTTATCGCCTCGGCCCCAAGTTACCACAAAAGATATCAGGTTTCCATAATGAAATAGAATTTATCAGATTCGGCTTCGGATTTATTCACCTGAATTTGCAATTGCAGCTGCTGCAACTGCCATGAGAGACACACTCGAGCCACTCTCTTTCGACTTGGCTCGGCGACACAACGACAAATTCAAATGGCAGCTAATCTAGACAACATGCCCTGCGGTTCTGCACCCACATTTGAATTTTTATTTCAAAATTAATAAAAAGCAAAATCCAACTCTTTTTTTTTTTAATTCCTCACTCGAAATGAAAATGTATCTCAGTGTATCCAAGTGAACCCGACTTTCAATTTGGAACAGTGAGAACGCACGTACGTATGCACCGGAGCCTGTCACTGGTGTGGCAACTTAAGACTTGATTTGGAGCAAAGTGAATTTATCTTTAGCCAAGTAACACACAGAGAGGTAGCAACGATGAATGTTGAAATGCATGCGCGCACCGCGAAACCTGTTCCATCTGGTTGTATGGCTAGAAGCACTTAAAGATACGTATGCCCGTGTGGATTTCTGCTTAGAATGGAAAATTTTTCGGATGTCTGTTGGTCGTTTTTTTTTCTCTGAAAAGTACATTTATGTGCAATCCGATCGGAAGGTATAAAATAGGAAATGTATGCTTGCCGGTGGTGGAGAAATAATCTAAAATCTTAGCTGCTGAGTCATTCTAGGAGTAATGTGGCACGTTTGGCATCGAGAATGGAGAAATTTTTCTTGGAATGCAAACGAGCAAACCAAATACCGTGGAGTTGCCGCTTGGTTTGGGAAGGAACAATTCAATTTCTTCCACGAAGCCACAGTTTCTCGAAAAGTTCTGTCTTTAGTCATATACGTGGTCCACGGTTAGGTTAGGTATAAGGGAAGCAAGTTCCTTGCCCATTGATTAACCTTGTGCGGTTGATATGGTTTTTTCTGGGGCGAACTTGCAAACCATCCAGTTGCTGGATATTTCTTTAAGATCATGTCGTGGACTCGAGTTTCACGTTAGGTGTTGACTCCTATTAGGTTAGAAAGGAAATTTACTTGGTCACAAAACTGTCTACGAAGGACCACTTAGTGTTTGCTTCCCACAGGGTCTTAAACCTTGTTTTGAGCCTATCGAAGGCGAGATGATCTCCGAGTTATCGACTTACTCTGAGGTAAATTCCGATCCGACGATACTACAACTTTTTCAGCCTTAAATTCTGAGCTAGGAGCTCCTCAGTCCACAAGATCAAAATTTGATAGGTGGCTCCGAAGGTGTGATCGGGCCGTATTTTTACGTCGATGAAAATGACAAGAAGAGAATGGACTTGAGTTATAAGTATGTGGTTCCAACGAGATGATGCCACATGCCACACAGCTGATCAAACAATTGATCTACTGGAGGGGAAGTTTGAGAAGCAGTCTGGTAAAATGGAAACCTCGGTCAACGACTTCAAGACGTTGGTTTATGCCAACAAGTCAATAATGTTAGAGGAGCTCAATAATCGAGCGGAATGGTGGTTGAAAATTGTGTCCAAAGAATCTATTGCTGCAAACGTGAGATCGGTGGCTATATGAACGAATTGAAGTCCATACTTAGATGTAATATGTGTGCTACATATGGAAGAAGTTTAAGCCCAAAATTTCAACTATTCGGCCTCCTAATCAAAGACAAAATTGTTATGTTCTTGTTGAAAACCCGTTTATATGACGTAAGTTCTTAAAGTTATCCAAACTACATTACTGTCTGTTGCTTTAAATATGAACGCCTTTTGGATAAAGATGACTGCAGTTGGTCAGCTTTTCCTGCTGCAAGGTAGGGAGAATGTATTTCATTTCTTTAAGGCATCCAAAAGACGCGCTGTAGTCTCTGATGGTCATCCCTTCTCAGTTGAAAGATGAATCAATGGTTAGAGGAACGTTGGTCTTTAGACAGTTGACATAATTGACTTGCGAGTGGATTTTGGAACACTGCGCTACTAATACATATATATATGTTTCTATGCCACTTGAGGCCTGAAAGGTCTACAAGAGGTACATATACTATGAAGCTGTAGCTTACGTACTGTGACTTCATGATGGTAACCCATATCCAATCAGTGAAACCCCCATAACCTCATCATCCATCATGTCCCCAGCCATTGCCCAATATCAATCGAGTTGAGAGAGGCTTCACAATAACCATTGAAGGCAAGAATTTTGAACAAAATAGCGATACATCCCAGCAACTGTGTACTCTTGCATCTCCAATCCCAATTAACAGGCCATTATCGAAAAGCTCTTTACGTCTTATTGCACATAGCACCATTAAGCCCCAACACCACCAAATACCAGCCACTCCACATTTTTTTTTTGACCACAATTACAAAAGTTCCTCGAAATTGCCCTGCGGCTCCTCTCGGCAATTACAATCCTCGGCAAAGTAATTGAACAGCTATTTCATCACCCGATAAATAAATTGGCCATTCGATTGCGGATCACCTCTCGGCAGCGATTCTAATACCCTTCAAGACGCCAAGCGCAGTGGCAACGCGTAACCAGTCCCGCTGCTGTCTGGTCAACCTTGCATTCCTTTGCAATGCGATGGTGAAATTAATACCATTGCCGGAGTTGCGAACCGCAAAACTGAACCGAGAGCAGCAGTCGCAGCGGACAAGCTGACGACCCCAAAGTAACATTGTTGCCAGTGCGAAGAGGAGCCCTCGTTTCGGTCTCGAGGTGAAGAAGAATTTTCATCTTCAAATATCAAGCGCACACACCCGCCCCATGCTCCCGCCACCCGGCATAGATTCCGACAAGCCAGTAACGAACGACCAACAAACAGCAAAATTTATATTCACGCGGACTGCATTTCGATAAAGAGGTTAAGGCTTTAATCGGGCGCCTAGCCGGCGTGCATCCGTCGCGCCAGTGTCAGCCACATGAACGGCCGGTTCTTGTTGATGTTGTTGTGTTGAGAATGTGGCTGCGCGTGTTTGTTGTTCCATTCGCATCGAAACCGAATGAAATATCTTCATTTCGTGGCAACCCATCAAAAAGGAAGACGCCAGCGTCACTTGCCAACTCTGGCGGAACCGGCATTCTTTCGGGACATTGTTGCACACAGCAACTCCAGCTATCGAACCGACATTAATTTGTCAATTACCATAGTCAATATCAATATCACCGTGATGGGTGGTAATGACCACGAATCGTGACATTTACCGGACCGGCGCGGCGGAGATGGTTTAACGTTTAACCCTCGCCCCGACACACGGTGAAGATGATTGCAGAGGAGAGGATACTGGTTTCATCTGACAGACAACTTTTGCTGGCTGACTGGCTGACCTCTCGGTGTATGGTGTGAGATAGCCTTCTCGTGTTGCAATTGAGGTCGTACGGGTGACGGTTTCTCAAAAACAAAAAAAAAAAAAACTTGACGGTACCGTCTATTAGGCCAAAAGTTGACATTTAATTAAAGCGGTTAGTTATCGCTTGGATTTCACGACTTCGTGCGAAGAACACAATTTTGGGGTAAAGTTCAATTTGGCGTTTGTTGCACAAACAGTGGCAGTTCGGAGTAGCTGTCAGGTTAGTTTTGACAGCTAAGACAACGTTCTTTTTTTTGACCTAAATTGTTAGTGATTTTGTGGGGGCTGCCCACATTCGTTCAGTGTAACTCTTTCAGTCTTCATTATGTCACAACCAGGATATAAAAGCTTGTACTGATGAGTGCAAAGAGCGGTGGACTGGGGAAAGAAGTCGTACTGACACATAAACTTGTGCTACTACCCAAATGTATGAAGTTTTCTCTTCGTTGCTCCATTATGAACGCTAGACCACGGTAGACAAGAATCCTAGAGTCTGTCACAGATCGTAGAGAAGAGATACGTCGTTTCGAGGAACTATACTTTGATGAAAGAGTGTACAATTTATAGAACAAACTGTTCTCTATGTATGATGTGGACAGCAGTCTTTGAATTTTGCCTTGGGACCTTCACAGAGGACCACAAGAATATATGACTGAAAGGGAAATGTGGGAAATACTTTTTAAATAAAGTGCACGACTGGGCCGTACAAAGTTGCACCTATATCTCAAATTCTTGTGTGTATTTGAGGTAAGTTGACTATAAAAACGTCATATATCATCTGTAGGATTTGATAAAGCTCTTGAAAATTAAGCATCGTCGTTACTTTTTCTTCAATTTCACTCATAAATTCATTGCCTTTGAACTCCGGTGAATATGCGAAAACCCAAAGTAAGTCCTAAAAATGTAACAATATTTTCTTTCTCTCTCTCTGTCTTTTAACCAATGAAAATTAAATTTGTACAAATCCAGTAGCACATGCGCACCAATCCAAAACTGTATCTAAGGAAAAAAAAAAACGTTTCCATGACAACACCTGTGTTCTAGGAAAATCTTTTGCAATGGTATATATTTTGAAAATTGGTTCAGTAGGAAGAAGTAGGGATAAAATTCAGGTTTGGCCTATTAATATGATATGAAAATGGTGTTTTTGTTAAGCTGGCTGTAAGAGAAGTGAAATTTTAAGCAATTTTGACGAAAAACGTGGTATGCCATCTTATAGAGTTTTATAAAAGAAGACTAGATATGAAAATAAAACAGTAACGATCGAGAAAAGTTTTCGAGAAAAGCGTATTTTTATGAAGATGGCTATAAGTAAAGTACCTTTCAAAACAGTTTTGATCAAAAACGTTGTATGCCATCTCATAGGGTTTGAAAAGGCTTATTCTAATATAAAATTAATAAAAATCGTTGGAGCCGTTTCCGAATAAATTGGCTCCAACTGCTTGATTTTGCGAAAAATACCGTTATACTAACTTTTGGCCAAAAATGTGATACAGTTCCTGATAGAATTTGAGATGCTTAATCATATGTCGAAATCTAAATAAAATCATTGAAGGCACTTTCAAGCAAATCGGCTTTTAGTCACCTTGGTCGTAAGTACCGTTATATGATACTCAGACCGAAACATGGTACGCCATTGTGTTGCATTACCTCGTACTAGTCCAAATATGAAATTTGAACTAAATCATTGAAGCCGTTTTCTCGCAAATTGGCTATAAGTAAAGTACCATTGTTGTCAATTTTGGTAAGCAGCACGATACATCATCTGATTGCAATTAACTAGACTAATTGAAATATGAAGTTTAATCAAAATCGTTAGAGCCGTTTTCGAAAAAATCCATTTTAACTGAAATCGGCCTTAAGTAACTACCCTTAATTTTGAGGTTAGAATGAAAATTCCGATTTCGCCTCTAGGGATTATCGAACAGACCCTACATATGAAGTTTGATCGAAATCCATCCACTCGTTTAGGCTGTAGCCTCGTGCACAGACAGACAGACAGACAGACGGCATTGGCGGACCTACTTTTTTGGACTTCTCCATTATGGTAATGTCCAGTTTGATTAAAATCTCGAGTTCCAAATTTTGCACGAATACAATACTTGCCCTATAGGTATAGGTGGAAGTAAAAATACAGGTGAAGTCCTTTGATGACATCGAGTGCAAAAATAATGAGGGACTTCCGCAGGGTTGCATCCACAATTGTTGATCTGTATAAAGTTTGTTCGGTCTTTCTTGTTGTATCGAGCCTAAAGGGGTGGAAGTGAAAAACTCTCTTGGTGAGATGTGACCAAGCCAATATAATCGAAGAGGTTTTATCTTCCAGATTACATGCACTTGACACAGTTCCTCCGAAGTATCCTAAAATCTACTTCGCTTTCTTGGTTATCATTCAATTAGGAGTTTTGAACACAGATTTGAGAGTGATTTAGAAGATGTAAGTGATAGAACGAGAGTTAACCGGGATGCCGCCATGGCGGAGCTAATTTCTTCCCTGTAATTAGCGATAGACTCAACAATGCGGTGGTACGAGTAATCTTCTTCAACGCGTCAAGGATTAAACATACAGGATCGTTGATCGATTTAAAAGGATTGGAGGCACTGGTTCTGGCGTCTACAGTGAGCCTAGAACTATAAGTCGGTCCTTCAGACTTAAGGACAATTGCAGTGATAACTCAGTTACCAACAACGTAGCTCTCTGTTGGGGCTGTGTGGATATCTCTGGTTTGGAAAAAGTGGATAAACTGATCAGGCTATGGGGACATCTAAGTCCTTGCAGGGCTTTCATGAGGTCGATAACCCGCTTAGGGGTCTTAAAAGAGAAATAGACTTGGTGTCCATTACAGCTTTGGCTATTCTATAACATAGCAGGTCTCATAGAACTTAGTCGCAAGGATATCAGAACGGTTGTGAGTGCCATGCCACAGGGTGACTTTTAGAGGTTCTCTCATTCCACCATGAATATCTCGCCATAATCATCCATCCGAGCAAGTAATGAAAACTGTAATGCAAACGATGGAAACTGATATTTTTGTGGAGCGTAGTATGGAAAGGAACTCACATAAGTCTATTCCACATCATGCACACCAATCGAAGCACTGGCCATCCTCTTCATGGAAGATCTTGCGGAATGATCTTGATTTAGGAACTTACACAATCCAGCTCGGGCAAGAATACTTAAGCTGCTTGACCATCATAATTTTCACTAGCAATCTTCTTGCCATCAAATATGCTAACGAAGTGGACAGTGAAGTGTGGTTTGGTTGTGAACGCGCTAGGAAACCTAACATTCAAGAAAGAGTCAAAATGGGTACTTTTGCAGGTTCCATTCTAAATAATTTAGAAATAGCTTCCGAAAACATAGACTTCTGAGTGGAAGAGGTGTTCCTGGAAGACAAGTTGGTTCACTCTTATACCAACTAAAGACGGGGTAGATGGAGCTGTTTTCTCTAATATACGCTTAATCTCAGTCTCTGATTTCATCTTGCTTATCATTGCAGCTTGTTACAGGCGGAATCTAGGCGAACAAAGAAGTCCTATCTTGGCTCAGGAAAAACGTGATGTCCCCTACAGATATTCACATCTTTTCAGATAGCCAAGATTCTTGGAATCCTTCTTTAATAATTCAAAAGTTGCTCTAGACTGCCATTTGTCTCTCTTAGAGATGGCAGAGCAGGAATATATAATCTTTGTTGTCACATGGACATGAAAAGTCCCCATCTCCAAGAAAGGCGATCTTGCAAGAACTACCGAGGCATATCCCTGCTAAATGTAGCGTACAAGATCCTCTCCAATGTACTGTGTGAACGTCTGAGACCCTTCTGCAAACACACTAATCGGCACGTACCAGTGTGGCTTCCGGCTCGGCAGATCGACGATCGACCAAGTTTTCACGCTAAGGCAGATCCTGGAAAAGACCAACGAATTTCAAGTCGAGACCCACCACCTCTTCATCGACTTTAAAGCCGTATACGACAGCATTCATAGTCTTAATCTCTACAAGGCGATGCCCGAATTCGGGATCACGGCAAAACTGATCCAGCTGTGCCACGTGACGCTGGAAAACACGCGGTGCAATGTGCAATTTGGGAACAGTTCCTCTGAACTATTCCAAACTTGCACCGGATTTCGGCAAGGAGATGCGCTGTCGTGTGACTTCTTCAATCTAGTGCTGGATTAGAGAGTGCGCAGGGCAGGTGTTAACACGGACGGCACTATCTTCAATAAATCTGTCCAGCTGCTGGGATATGCAGACGACATCGGCATCATCGGTCGCTCCCAGCGCGCCTGCCTTGATCCTGCCAGTTCTGCTATATGGAGCCGAGTGCTGGACGATAAGCAGGAAAGCAAAGCACATGTTGGGCATTTTCGAGAGGAAAATTCTTCGTCGAATTTTCGGTCCCATATGCGAGGAGGCCGAATGGAGGAAAAGATATAACCACGAATTCTATGAGCTGTACCAAGATGTGGATGTAGTTCAAAAAGCCAAATTACGTCGACTACACTGGCTCGGCTATATCGAGCGAATTAACAATAATGCTCCAGCAAAGAGGATCTTCGAATCACAGCTCCCAGGTACGAGACGACAAGAAAGACTGAACCTGCGTTTTAAACACCAAGCTATCGCGGCTATCGCTACCATGTCTTAGGCGGATCCTCTTCACGGGTCGGGAGTCCGTTAAGTAACATGAAAACTTAAATTAAAGCTGGATGGTGTCGGGAAATTTAATGGCAAGTATCCAGCGATAAAATAGATTGCGCCTAAGCTAGATTTGCAAGGTGTCATCAATGGACATTGTCTAATAGGAAAGCACGCAATTAGACTTGCCAAGTGATGTTTGCAGAAGTTTCGAAGATGGGGAGGATAAGTTCTAGTCCCACCTTGTCTGCACTTGGCCTGCTCTTTTTCATAAAAGAAATCTTCATTTTAGATCACATAGTACAGTCAGGTTCCGATGATCTAAATGCTGGACTATTAAGCCTTAGGAAGACTGCAGGATCTTGGAAACTGACAACAAGATCACCTTAAACCTTTTAACCCTTTAAACCCTTTCTACTTAAACTACCTTCCGGAGAAAAAAGAAACGTGAGAATGAAAGCGTTACCAGTGCCTCATGTAGGTACTTACACTGAAGTTTCGAAGATGAACTGCGGGCTCTGCGCAGGCATTTTCTCTGACCGATTCCCAAACTCTGCCAAGAAGGCTTTTTTTTGATTTGGAAAGACTCTTGTTTGCTGAACAATTTCCCTACAAATACAAATATCTGACTCAACAGGTCAATGGATATTAGGAATCTACTACGTTCCTTTATTCACTTGCTAACCACTGAACCTGAGCCTCCATTAACAAGCTTCTCCAGTTTGTTTGGAGTCCCTTACTACCCTAAAGTTACGCTTCATTAGAAGCTCAAAGTTGTTTCACTAGTAGGCATGAAGGATTATATGAACCAGGTGGCATTATTGGTCTAAATGTACTGTCAGTCACTTTAAACCTAACTTAACCTTCAAGAACTATCACTGACATCAGTGCACTCAATGTCAGTAAAGCTCTGCCATGATTAGGGACAATGAAGCTGACTCACAATTCATAAGACTGTACTAATGCCAAAGGTTAAGTTTGCTAAGAAATAGTATTATAGGTCGTTTCTGTAAAACAGCAGTTTTTGAATCACCTGTCGCAGTCGATGGCCATCGCCTAAATGCCGAGTTATTGCGATTTGAATGCATGCCATTTGACGGATGTATCTGTTGTGGAAAGTACCTGTCCTAATTCATTGTCATTGACGAAACTTATATAAATAAATTCAGCCGTAGCAGCACAGCCAATGAAATTTATGTTCAACCTTCAAGCACGAGTACTTCAAGTCATTCGAAAGCAATAAAGTATTTTACTATCCATAAGCGCATTAGCCGTTGATTTTACGACGATGATCCCAAGAATGCATGCGCATTAGTAACGCAACATTCCACAATAATAAGAAAAAAAAAAGAAAAAAACACTCAAGGTAACCACTAAATCCACCTTATCCCTTCGGCGGGCCTAGCCCCCACAAGCTAATTGAGTTGTTTTGCACGACAGTACATGTCTTTTTTTTATTTAATTCCCACAAATGAAGACAAATGAAGAAACAAACCCAACCTTCAGCCATAAGTCAACTCCAAAGTTAATCGATTGAATAAAGGCCTAAATATATCCACAAAAAAAAAAAAATCGAAAAAAACAGTCAAAAACATTTTTTGATTAATTGCTTCACAGTCATCACGGGGATGGCCTTCATGCCGACGAATCTCAAACTGAAGCTGCACTCTGACAGTACCACTAATGATCGACGACGACCACCAGTGGCCCCCTTGGTGGGAGTCGGCCACAACCGGCAAACATCATCTTTGCTTTACGGACCGTATGACCGTATGACCGTATGACCGTACTTAATCGAAAACTTGTACTCATGTCCTACTGAAGCGATAATCACTTGAATCCATAATTCACCGGTCTACGATGGTCACACACAGATCATACTAACTCCGTCGCCATGACTTCTTCATTACGCCAACGTACGGAGTTGGTGCATTTCGAATTTAACGAATTTTTTTTTTCTTGTTTTGACCTTCTTGAGGCGTCACAAAGCTTAAGAAGTCAAAACGGACGCTGACAGCCCGTTGTTGCATAACAGCCAGTGACAGTGACAGTGAATTTTTTTTTGTTGCTTTATGGCTTACAGTACAAGTGTCTTACGACACTTTGGCTATTTTACATGGGTTAGGGGCTACCTATAGCCATTTCGACGGAACACAGTTGTAGTGGTAGTGATCTGAATTTTTCGTTAACACGAGCCACTGAGGTCACTGTCATTAATTTGGCTTATTTAGCGAGTTGTCATGTCTTGAGGTGCCAGAGTGAGAGATCACTGATACTGCTGATTGGGAGCGAAGATGGATTGTCCTAATTTAAACTACAAGGTACTTGGATTTGTTTTTATTAAGATATTTGCACTCCTGTCGAGATGCAAATCGCAAGCAATTTGTACGGCAAATCCGGTGAAGGGCATTCCACGGGCCAGAAATTCGAAAGGAACATTCCTCTGCTCTTCATTGTAAAAGCCAAGTCAACACTGTTCTCACACCTCGAGTTATTCTATGAATATATACATTTTTTTTTCTTTCTAATTACACTGGTATGACAAGTACTCGTACAATGTATCTAAACGATTTACATCAGCGGTCTCAGGTGTTTTAGGCAATTTTCTTCTGCACACCATTTATGGGTAATATGAAGCTTGTTGCCACGGAATCTCAAACGCAAGTAACCCCAAAGTATTGCCTAAGTGGTGCAAGTGTGCCATTTGGGTGGTTGATGGCGGTAATGGTACGATGCAATTTTCGCGGCTGGTGAATGTGGTTCTTAGTGGTTTGTGTAGACTTTCGTAAAGAAAAAAAAAAAACTACACACGACCAGTACTATACAGCGGAACCAAATCCGTTCGTTGGTGCGTTGCGACTCTGGTGAAATGACATTTGATATTATGCACTGACGGCCAACCAACCGATAGATAGTTTTGGATCACTATGCTGCGAAGTTCTGTTTTGTTTAAAGATTGCTACCTTTGCGGGGATTACATGTGTAATTTGCTTGGGGGTTGTCGTTCAGCTCGAAAGTCCTAAGTGAACAGATTGCAGAATGGCTTTCGAAATCGCTGGATAGTACGCAGGGATAAGTGCCATGTTTTATGGGTAATTATGCCAAGCTTTGAGCCTGTACCTGTGGAAATTTTGTAGCACTCAACACAGTACGCTCCAAGCTGTTTTTGTGTTGCTGCACAAGTATGAGCACTGGAACCCAAATTTCCATGAAATAAATCGGGCGATATGTTAGCAACTTGACAGTTGTCATCGGCGGCCTTGGATTATTGATACAGACCAGGTGGTTGACACAGTTCTGAACCATGTGTCGTGTACAGTCCCAAAGAAAGAAGTCCAGATCCATCTAATTGCATGAACGACATCGCACTGGCCTTAACTCCAATAATTATGCAGTTTAGTCAGATGTGTGGCATGTGGCATCTTCTTGTTGAAACCACACACATGATCCAAGTGCAATTTATCAAAGAAATATGAAAATTAATGTAAAGAGTGGGCCATCTGTTGGTTAGTTTTTGAATCAAATGTTATTTTGACACTGACAGCTCTTATACGTTCAAAAAACTGACAGAAACTCTGTATAATGTTTTTGAGGTATAAATTGGATCAAATACGCCTGCAGGAGGTTGGGAAATATTTCAAAGTTATTTCCAAAGTGGAAACAGTGCAAATGTTGAAAATAAATTTCCGACGAAATGGTGCACTGGTGTGTGGAAGTTTGTGAAGAAAGCTCTTGAGACTAGTTTGCTGATTGATAACCGAACATACTCCCGTGTTCCTGCTGTGTGATCAACGGAGAATATTCCAGTCACTCAAGAACAGTATTGGCCAAGCAATTTGGGAAATAGGGACTGAAATCATCAAGATTGAATTGAAAAATTGAGTTGACACGATGGCTTGCGGTCAAGGTAGTCATTTGAATGAAATAATATTCCGTAATTAATGGGAAGATATACTCTTTTCAATAAAGTAGCAATCCTTGGAGAGTAAACAGCAATGTTTTTGTATAGCCCTTTATATTCAGATTAGTTGAAATGTCAAACAAGCGCAGCTAACTTCAGACATAACCGAGAAATCTAAGAAACTAGATTCTCATATCACGACGGTGGGACAGTCATATCGCAGATGATGGTCACCTTTATTAGAACAGTGACCAGTAATGTTACCAAAGACAGTACGTGTGTCTCTGCGATAAAACTTAGCTTAAGCACTGAATCACTAACTGGAAATGTGTGCTAAATACCAAGTTTCTTCCCTTCACCTCCAACTGCAAGCGTGGAATGCAATTCGGTGGAGAGTTATAGGAGAAGGAGGAATTCGCTGTCCTTAGATCTTCCTGGTAGAAATACGTCAACATAACGTATTCAAGCCTTACTTAAAGGTAAAGTGGGGTGCGGCAAGGCTGCATACTTTCACCAATACTATTTTAATTGGTGATTAGCGACGTGCTAAATGCGGCCTTATCAACAGGAATTCGGAGGAATTCGATGGACTCTTACATCTGAATTCAAACACTTCGACTACGCCGACGACGTGTGCCTGCTGTTACACAGAATTATGGACCTTCACCAAATGACAGGAAGCGTGGAGAGGGAGGCAGACGTCGTTGGGTTAAAGAGAGAGTTGAGAGTTTTCAATACCTTGGGAGTATTATCTCAACCGATGGCGGAACCGAACTGGATGTAGCCAGCCGAATAGGCAAAGCAAAATCTGCGTTTGGGATGCTACCCACAGTTTGGCGTAGCAATTCGATTAGCTTAACCACCAAGGTACAACTGCTCCATTATAACGTTGAATCCGTGCTGCTATATGGGTGTGGTACCTGGAGGGTGACCCCCACTATCACGAGAAAGCTGTTAACGTTCGTCAATAGGTGCTTACGCTATATCCTTAGGATTTTCTGGCCAAACCGTATCTCTAACAAACAACTCTATCAGAGAACAGGCCATGAACCTATAGGCACAACAATACGACGACGAAAGTGGCAGTGGACTGCACATACTCTCCGAAAGGGTGACAGGCCCATAGCTAACCCCGCGATGCAATGGAACCCGCTTACTCAGGATGGCAGGATACGCGGCGGTCCTAGAAGTACGTGACGCAGAACAGTTGAGAAGGAAGCACGGCAACTGGGAAAGAGTTGGGGAGAACTGAGACATATTTCCAGAAACCGCAAACGATGGCGCGTAGGCATTGTCGAGGCCCTAGGACCCACAAGGGGATACAGGACTAAATTCTTACTTAAAGGTCAGAACGATGGACTACGGGTAGATGATTAGAGAGTTCTCCACAGGTTCCAACCTATCATGGTGATGACCATATCCCTTAACTCACTAGGGTGACGGTTTCGTTCACCTTAGGCTGTAATGCAAAAAAGAGTCCTTAAGCCGCTTAAGACCGGTGGAGAATCGCACTAGCATGGCCGAAGAAATAAAAAGAAGTTCAAGAGTAGAAAAGAGCATACCAACAACTTTTGCTACTCAGTGTCCTTTGGACATAAGAGGCTCATAGGCGGATAACTTCACATGGAAAGATTACCTCCGAAGAAAACAAATAGAGAAACCCGACAGAAAAGAGGGCAGACGCAGCCTGGGAAAATACAAAAGTGGGAAAGGAGACACCAAGAGGTAGACTTGTTGCTTTATAGCTACAGGGCCACGAAAACGGGTAACCGCACTTAGACTATTGTTGACCGATGAAGGCAGCTAAGTTTTACTTTAAATCAACCTGAGTCATGTACATGGTACTCTATGAATCCTGTTTGTCAAGATGCATTTGATCTCATTGTAGTAAGCTCCTTCATACTTAAGTTGGTGTGTACCATCCTTCAGAAGGGCTCCATGTTAGATTAGAATCATATAAAATTTGACTTGGTGGAATCCAAGATGAACAAACTGGGAACTGGGAACTGGGAACGGGGCCAGGATTTGCTGATACCCTACCTTATTCGATCGTCCGGTCTGCAAAATGGGTATATATCTGACAAAAGTCTAGTTTCTTCTTCATTCATGCAGCTTAGCGATGGGGGCCACTACGCCCTACCAATTATGAGCGTTTTTTCTGTCTAATCAACTAGTTGGAGCGTTTCCGATCCAGGTTGGGTCAGACCTATCTGGAAATGAGGCAGGTAGTCTTGTCTGTCAATTGAATTTACGATTGGCAAGCTTATCAGTCATACAATTCCCAATCCGAAACATTCTTAGACTTTATCATGGCTTGATCGTATACATTATGCTTCAGTTCCTCTGCAATGATCTCCGCCTGAAAGACGCTGGATCGTTGGAGAAGACACCTCCTCATGACTCTGTTTTTGTAGAAAGACACGGACTCCATGTTTCTTAGCCACAAGTCGAAGGAATGGGTGAAACAAAGTTCTTATTGAAAAGAAGTTCAGGAAGTAGGTGTTTTACGGAAGGAATTCAAGATTGTTATGAATGAAAGTGTCCTGAGACCAGACTACTGAGATGTAACCATCAAACAAGTAGCTCCACAGGTTGCCACTTGTTCGTTATAAATGTCCAAAAGCAACATGTGAAACAGAGCAGTTGTCGGAATGGTTTTTAGTGCTTCACAGATGAAAAGGCAAGCCCACCTTTGTTAGGTTGTCCACTAGACGATTAAGTCACATGTTAATATGTGCCTGCTGAGGGCCTTTTTCTTTCTTACAGCAGTACAGGGCCACAAAGACTTTCTTGATGCGTGTATTGGAGAGTGTCAGGCTAACTCTTCATAAGTTCGGAGCCTCGAATTATGGAATTTTATATTTCTTAGTGAAGAAACCAAGTTCTGTTCTTGAAGGTTAACGCTAAGCTCAAAACAGCAAGACAGCTACAGTAACATCATCCGCATAAGCAACTACATCGCATGTTTCATCTTCCAGGATAAGAAGAAGCTCATTCACCATTCGATTCCAAATAAAGCCTCCGCACTCAGCTTTAAGTTGCGTTGATAACCCACAACTCCAAGGCTGGGAAGTGCCCACATGACAGCTCTATGTTAGGTCGTTTGTAACGATTTTCCCAAAAAGGTACATTTCCATAAGATACCTGCTCTATTTCACGGATTAAAACCTTTGGAGTACCTCAGAGTAGTCATTTAGGGCCTCTGTTCGTTGTTTTAACTATAATTCAACTCAAGCTCACTGCTCAAGGACCGCTCTTCGTGGAGAAGGTCACAGGTGAAGTTATAATGATCACTTGGGCTATACAAAGATTTTGGGGATCTCTTGAGTACAGCCCACAATTCATGCATATAGCTGCCCAAAATATAATGATTTTGATGCGTATGTTCCAGGTTTAACTGACTTTGGGTCGTTTATGGCGTTATTATTTGCTCCAACCATTGAGAGACAAGCTGGCACTTGCGTCTAAAGACTTATAGAGATAGAAGAATCCAACAAGGACAATGCACTGTAGCGATCAGGATCGATATTAGCCATATAAATGAACTTACAATGGCTGTAAGCAATGCCTAACTGTGGAGAAGAAGGCTCCACGAAACAAAAAGGCATGTTTGAAGTACATGGTAACTTTATGATACCTTTTGACATGTGGGTCATGTTAGAATGACTGGTAGAGTGGCACGTACTATATGTAGGTCAATGCTTTCACGATTAACTCCTTCTAGATATTGGTACCATCATGCTCCCACATACCACCAATTGTCCTCCGGCTCTGTTGATGGCTTACGATTCCTAACGACGAATTCCCGCGAATCGTATTACCATTTCTTTGAGTGGGAACCCCCGTACCCATACACACTTCCTTTTCTAGCTGCAAAGCAATTTAATGCACATTTTTCAACGTCAATGAATAATTCATCAGCGCACAGGATATGATTTGAACCTCACCCCCGTAATTTGCATGCAAGCAATCTTCCGCCACTCTATGCAATGGCTGTGTGCACAAAGCCGAATCTGATTGCACTTCCTTTTGTTTTATCGCGCACACAGTACCCACTCTTAGATACATTTCCTTCCCCACTTACCTCTGATACTTCAGCATCGCCCTTGGCAGGAGGAAATTGCTATTCACCGCGTCATCTATGATATGATCCCGCTTGTTACTGCCGCCACCGGTGCTGCTGCTATCGTATAGCTTCCCCGCCGGTCTGAGGTTGCTATCCAACGAGATTTGACTTGATGATGCGGAACTACTATTCGTCTGCTGTGCTTGCTTCTCGATGTCCGTCAGTGATTCAATCGAAGAACGCTTTCCCATCGAATGCGATGTAAAGAATGCACCGATTCGCTTCAGATACGTTCTCTTCGGGTCCGTAACATTGCTGGTGGGATGCGAGAAGGAACTGAGGCTACTATTGGTGCTGGAGCTGTGACTGGACGTCGTCGAGACGTTCTTCTTCTTCTTCGGCGACAGCTGTTGCTGCTGTTGAACATGGTGTTGGGGTCGACTATTTAGACTATGGCTGTGGCTGACAGTTGGCAGTGTTGCGTTGCTAATACCAGGCGCTGGCGATACTGATGCAGATTGTGATGTCTGATGGCAGGCTTTGCATCCACCCACAGTGTACTTGGGATGATGACCCGAATGGCTTCCGTGGTGATGATGATGGTGCTGATGCTGCAGCGAATGGGAGCGGTCCTCTTCGCCTTCTTCGTAGGGCAGCACTTCGATTGCGTCAAAGTCATAGGAATTGAAATAGGCCTGCTCTTTGGTGCGTTTGACTTTGGCCGCCTCCGAGGCGTGGTGGTCGAGTTCGGCCGCAGATAGACTACCTAAAGGTGTTGGCTTAGTTTTGCTATCGCATGTTGGCATCTTACTAGCTGGCAAGTGCAATCATTGGCATCAGCGTAATCTGCAAAAAAAAAAACAAATCGTTTCTTAATACTTCCAGTGGATTGGTGTGATTTATGAGCTGAAAACGAGAGGGACCCACTAACATGGTAATTACCCCGAGCTGCTGCAACAGCGTGAATTTTAATCACACACCACGCTGTAGGTTGCTCGCATTCTGTCAGCTGGAGATTAATGTGGGTATCAGCACAGAGTGTGCAGTTCTCACAGTATATCATGTTAATTGTGCTCCGGTGCTTGATTATGCGAAATTGTGGTGCCGAAGGTTACACTCGTACCCGTGCACGCGGGAGGGAGAAGTGACAATTTTGGAATTCATTTGAATTCATGAATGATTATCCAACAAACTGTGGGAGTTAGTGACATAAATGTTGTGTCTCAATTAAGACGCATTCAAATGGGTGGAGGAGGTCGTCTGCTTTGATCCGCATAATGTGGGGTTAAGATGCGAATGGGTGCACGCTCTGCTGGGTTCGGTAACAAGCTGTTTCAAGAGTCAAATTAAGTCAGAATTAGGGGAATTATTTAACTGTGAAGCAATTGATGGGTAAAGTCTTTCGGATTAGGGTAGAGTGGGGACTGGCCGGGCAGTATGCCATCATGACCATATCAACTCTTAAGGACAAATCCTAGGCTTGGCTTGAATACTGGGAAGACACTGATGACGTTATCTTGCTTTGACTTGTAAGACACATAGCAGTTTTGAGCTTCGGGTCAACCTCGGACATTCATTAGGGCCTAGTGCAAGCACAAAGTCGAAATCTCGACGTGAAGCTAACAAGGTTTCTTCAAGCTATAACTATGAACTAAGGAATGGAATGAGATGTGTAGGGATATGGACGTGCAGGAGGAATAAAGGACTTTCTTAAGGGACAGCTTGTTGAGGTAGAAGTCAAAGAGAAGATGGAATGGCTCCTGGTACCCGTAATTTGTTCGGTGGGCATGCCACGAAAAAGTGGTATAAATAGATCTGAGATAACGCGGAGTAGTGTTAAGGAAGATACACCGAAACAGAGAGGAGCTATTTCTAGACAACACCTAAAATGCCTTTTATGGGATCACATATCGCTAGCTTCTGACAAACATTCGAGAGTAAAACCGGCCTTAAACAGTAGGCCCTTCCACAGTGTAAGGAATATAATACGCACAACACGAATTGTCGTGAGAATCTAAGCCCTGCGTCTCATGGACCTGTCGCGCCAAACTATCAATAGTACCTTCGAAGAGTATATCAAAAAGAGGGAGAGTGGCTGTAGGTTCATAAGTTTCAATTGGGCTGAGTGTTGGGGAAAGTTTTGGGTATCAGTCCAGATGAGCCCTCTTAAAGTGAATCGCATAAACCTGCACTGTGCGACTTCCACACGAAGAATGTATGTGCTTTGTGTAAGCAAAGTCGTCCACCTTGGTTTTGGTCAAGGTAGCCATCAAAAAGGGGTTCACTTGACTACACTCGATGTAAGGACGAAGATAATTTCAAGTACTTAGATGTAATAAAATCGAACATAGATGAATCAAACAGAACCGTTTAAGAGTTGGGGTTACTCCTGACGTGCTGAGGTCATTACAAAGAAAACCCCATAGGTGAAGCAATTTTCTGTAGAACTGCCTCAGTCTTCAGCTCTTTTAGTACAAGCTTTTGGGCGTGTAAGCCTAGGTTGAAGCCATCATTTGTGAAAATAATTGGAGTGGACTATGAAAGTCCCCCAAAACCTTGTGTGGTTTTGGTTATTAGCTGAAATTAAGTTGGCTGAATCCTAGGATAGTTTGAGCTGAGGAAGAGATGATATCAGATTGATATGGATTAGTCCTCACAATGACGGATCATTGAAAACCTTTCTTAAGGCATAATTGGCACTAATTTCATTGTCAGGAATACCTGTATACCCTGAAATCCATGATAATGTAACTTTCTTGTGAATAGCATGCTATGGGAGGGTTCCTTGACAGCTGTTTGGCTAAAAGAGTTATTGCCTATACCTATAGTTTGTCTTTATTCTTTTTAAAGGAATCATGGCCTCCTAGATATGGGCTACTTTAGCTGGCTGCATGTGACCCAAAGCGGTAAGTGATTTAATGATCGATTTAGGAAAAGGACCACACTTTTCACATCTGCTTCTATGGTTAGAAGACAGTGGTTTTCCAGCTCGTTACATACATTTTGAAATCACCATTTCACCATTTGAATGAGAAACAGAGGTTCACTAGTATGTCTCTCAAGGTACATAGAAGAAGATTCCGTTTATAGACAGACAGCTTTTAAGAAGCGGACTGCATCAACATCGTTGCACTTCCTTGAAAAATTGGGTGTACCCTCCACAGACTTCGAGACGTGAATGTTAAAGAATCCATTACCCATTCTGTGGAGCTGTATGACGTTCAATGGCTCACTTAACTTGGTGTGCAAAAATGAACTCTGTCTAGAAGGCTGGCTATTGGGTGAATTGGCTTTTTAAGACCCAGGCTGTGACGTCTTGTTAATATGTTAAGCGGTTCAGTGGAAAACTTTGGGTAAGGGATGATATCTTGGATTCTGGAATATGTAGATACTACTCGACTCGGGAAGCGAAATACCAGTCCCTAAGGATTCTCTATATTGCCTAAACCAAACCGGAATTTGGGGGAAACACAACAGCACCCAAGTGCCTTGTTTTCAGGCAGACGGGCGCATTCTATGCTACAGTAAGAAGCGTCACCATAATGCAGTGTTATAGGTGCATTGTCATAGTGAAGAAGTATTTGAATTCAAAACTAGCCAACGATAAGAAAGGGCGTTATTGCGAAGCACTCAGCTGCTTTTGGACGTCCAAAATAGACGCAAAGCAGATAGGGGTATAGTACCAGAATCCTATTGCATAATACCTCCTCTCCAGCTACCGGCTCCTGCATTCCGAAGATCTCACGAGACGAATTTCCAGATTCGTAACAATCAGTAGCTCCCAGCGTCCGATAAAAATTGATCTTATGACCGCTGTTGAAGGAATTGTCTATCGATCTTGAGAAGGACATGAGAATTGCCTTTGCAAAGATACCTCGATATGGGTGGACAAATAAAATCTTGCAATTTATTTACTCCAGCAGCATAGTATAGGAGCCAGGATCTAGAGTCCCTATATGTAACGTAACCTGGGACGTCATACATACAACTACATTAGTGGGCTGCTGTTTAGGAGAAGCAGATGAACCTGAGAGCTTTGCTGACTACTGGAGTGATATCTGTGTTACGTACTGCCATCTGCCGGTAAAGTAGCAGCATGTTTCTCCATCTGACCACGCAACACTTTTCAGATCATTTTCGAACCGCGTGTTCAGATTGAGTTCGAGATCCTAAGCAGGGTAGGACAAACCTTCATCTAGCTCATCTGTTGACGTCTGCAATCTGCAGTCTCCAAAGCCAAACCTGCTTTCGGATTAGTGCTGAAGTTATGGTGATATGCAGTCCAATTGAGAATAATAATTTTCTATTCGCAGGCTCTTTAAGCCAACTGTACAGAGCAAGGGCTAAAGAATCTGTTGCCCTAACCTAATCTAGCTTTGATCTAGCGATTGCCTGCGTTTCATCACTATTTTGATAAAGTCACAGCCTTTAATGGTTAAATCGCCACCTAAGTGTGTTTGTCTGGAAAGCCTCGAGAAATGACTCCAATGTTTCTTAGTTTGGAGACAAAACTCAGTAAGTATGGCCTGAAAGTAAGTAAGGTCTGAATGAAAATGGGTTCTATCCTAACAGAAGAGGGCAAATAAAGAACCCCTTACCTACCCGAAGAATGTACGAACTTCCAAGCTATGAGGTAATATCTCGCAGAACTATCACGCTGACCTATTTGTCAACCAAAACGATTGCCTTTTGCAAAATATGATTTTCCTTACTTAAAGCCGGTTATGGTTGGTTGCTGCCATCAAGCACGATATATCATTAGCGATTATCGATTGCAACAATATCCGTATCTTTTGCTATATTCTCAAGAGCCCCCCTTCTACAAGTGCACACTTTTAAAACAATAGAACTTTGCATAATGATTGATTGCCACACCACGAGCAATGCCGAGTAAACACCATGCCATATTGTCTTCCACTTCAGCCATTAGCTACTGTTTTTCAGCGATTTTAAGGCTGTAACTGGTAATTTATGTTCATTCACTCTTAAACGGAAATCACTGCAGCGAAACCCAATAACCAAAGAACAACAGAAAAGAAATAAGTTAATCATCTGCCAGAATATAAGCGATTAGTTTCGCTGTGTTTTTCTTTCGATCTCGTGTGATCGATAGCCAAGTTCTACAGACAGAGACACGAATGGCCATGGCACAAAATGTGCCATAACAACAACAACAAAGCCCACTTTATTGCGAAACATCTAAAAATAAATGAGACTGAACAATAAGATACAAAAAAAAAAAAACAGATGTTTAACTTAACGAGTAAGAGCAACTCCATTGATGATGTACTAGCCGATGTGTGTTGATGGTGTTCTTTTGTTTTTTCGCCTTTTTTTGTTTGCTAGTAATTATTATTAGATGAAAGTGAGTATCCTCGATTGAGAAGTATCTTTAGATATTTGTGGGAGTCTTTTTATGGATATGATCTAAGATCTTATGCGAGAAGTGGTGCGAGTCTTTGGAAGTACTTTGGTTGAGGTGCCGACGTTGTTTGGATTAGGACCGGCTTTTTTTTTATTTTTTTTCCTGTGCTTGTGGAGTGCGTTAGAAGATTTGTTTGATGTTGGAATTCGATAAAGGTCATTGAATTGGTTACGTCAGGTGGTACCATGTGGTACGGGATTGGACGTCATAGAAGAAGAGATGTTTAAATTGGATTACTAATGGATATACTTAAGAAAGTTAAACACCTTTCTATGCATTAATGGCATTTTGCTGGGAGTACTGTGTTGATTGATGGATATCGGTAGGTGAATGGTAAGCCGATTGGAAAAAGGGTCGACGCACGGATGAATGGCAATTAAAAACAGATACGGGTGTATTGACACCATTCGGTTAAGTTGCTAATGTCAGTCAACAAAGAGCAAATAGATTGGGTTGATTTATGGCCGCAGATAGTGGATACTTTTGCTAAAAGAGGGGACGAAAATGAACAGTAATTAATTTAGCAGTCGAGGAGTACTAAACCATTTGTGGGGGCCCAGTAGGAAATACTTTCACCAGTGATCAAAGAAAAATAAGTCCTCCCTGTGAAAAACTATAAATAAGAGAGGCCTCTATTCCGATAGCATTCTACCATACTTCGTGCGATATTTGCTAAATTGCTTGAACCAATAAATGACATTTGAACTTTCTGCGAACTAGGCAGCTGATGGCCATCGCAAATCATCTCTTCAAAATATCTTAAGTTTCGTTTAGGTTACAAGTACACGATTGGAAGCTTCTGGCAAAGTTCCCCTTTCCATCTGTCGATGTTGAAGACTTTTGCGAGTTTGTAATACCCTTGTGACTCTGTGTCCATTTACTGTCCTGTCCTTTCTATTGTGCCCATACGACTAAACTCAAAGAAGAAATTCAACCAGGTAATACACGTCCACCAATTACATTCAGGGAAAGAATATACAGTACTTCAGTCAAGAGTATACTGTAAGTTCCAGCTGCCAGGTTCCAAACGACCAGGGAGATCGAATCTTGGTTTCAAGGGCTCACTGATTGCTTAAAACCTTGATTTGGTGGAAATTAAAATAATAAAATACTAAAATTATAATTAAATCAAATAATTGTGCTTCCGTTTGCCTGGTTTAGCATTGAGCGCAATGGTACGCAATTTGTACCAGCAGGTCCAAGCAAATATAAAAGAGTTGATTTGCGAACTGGCTTTATTTTGGGCAATTGAGTTCCGGTCTGTTATTGGAAGGCCGAGGGCCATTCTGAAGGAAAATAGAGAACGGTGGCAGGTAAATATTTGATCGAAGAAAGTTTCAGTATTATTGTACCAAGAATCTAGCTTTCGGTAGCTTGAAAGAGTTACAAAAAAAGCGGTAAAGAGTCGAAAAGCAGTGCATTTTCTACCTTTTCGTATGCGTTCAAACCCGTTCTAACACATACAGTTCATTCTGAGAACAAAAAACACTTTAGCACATACATTACAGTCTACAGTCTACATATAGTCAACACATACAGACTATAATCTTCTCCCATGACACTTTCTACAAAACAGGGCCTCTATATCCTCGTTGGATCGGCGTTTGTAGGAAACTACAGTTTTCATTACACGACAATTGTCAATGTATCGCCACAACAACCTGGTTGTTTTCAGACAGCTTAATTGCCAATTAAAGTGAAGACATCGACAAAAAGAATCCAATTAATCGATTGTGTGTTCGTCTAGCACAGATTTCTCATTCAACTGGGTACGAGTGCACTGGGGTCGCTCGATGCACTCTAGTGGATGTCTAACCTATGAGTACTAATGTGACTCCTAAATGAAAAAGTAAATATAAATAGAGTCAGTGAAAGCAAAGTCAGCCAACTCAGGGCAGGATGAGTTCAATCGATTGCGTGCGATTCGTGATGGATCGGTAGCGTGCTCAAATCATCAAGGAAGTGCGAATAGAGACGATACCCACTGGCTGCTTTGATATTTTCGTGCAGAAGACTATCCTAATACTTACGTAAAATACCAAGCCACACACATATCTGTGAATAAGATACAAGCTCGCACCAAAATCAGACATTACGTATTATGTTAATGTCTTTAGCTGTTTTCAGATAGATAGAGAGTCGTTGCAACTTTGTGCCTTTGCCATAAAATAGTTTCAGTTGAAGTTACTATTATTCCACACGATAGTTGAAGTGTATCTAAAATATTTTATGGGGGAGACGATATACAAAAACAATATAAGCCCTGAAGGGCTAGGTTGAAGCACATCATGAGAGGTAGATTTGGGCCTTGAGCTTACTGTTTTGAAAGCTTTATTAATAGAAAGGCAAGAGTTTTATTAAACAAAAAGAAAATATATATTGGAGCACTATTTCAGTGAATGGTACGCTTTAGGTTTTAAGTTACATGTCCATCCACCGTAGGACCACTTCGACCTAAGAAGATCCATTGCATTACCACATGAGTCGGTCGCTTTCATCACTCTTGCAACCACTTGGATTTATGAACGAATTTCCAAATTTTATTGACTTTCGATTCACCAATATCTTCAAGCTCCTCGAAGACGTATTCTACTAGAATCTGCTTTTTTGATGAGAAAAATGCAGGGCAGCTACAAAGATGGTGAAATGGTGGTCCTTCCTCCTCCTTCAAACATACTGCCCTGACAGAATTTAAAGTTCCAAAGCGTGTCTACTTAACGTACAATGACCCCGCAATAGTCCACCAAGGATCCTTATGTCTGGTCTGCTGATGAGTAGAAAACATGTTATCCTGCGTCTGCTCAACTATGGCCACATCTGCCTGGCATGATGTACAGCTAATGTAGAGATTTTGTATCTTCCTATTTCAGTGGGTAGATGAAGTCATGAGCTCCTATTTAGTGCCAGCTACGGCTAGTTCATTTGTTTCGTAATTTTCTTGAATATTTGAGTGCTTGACATCACATTCGGAGATGTGTGACATTGTTTTACAAATTTGAGCCTTGTTTTTGTGTTTTAGCTTGACTGTCAACGATGTCCTCACACGATATCGATCCTATAGACAGCTAGTCAACGGCTTTACGAATGGCCATAACCTCCGCTTAGAATACAATGCAGAAGACTAGTAGTTTAAAAGACATCCTTACGCCAGAAGACTGGAATCAGTTCAGTTCCTACACCCTCGCCTTAGACCTCGCCAATGCCTCTCGATCTATGCTAACAGAAACATCATGGACTCTATGTTCATTTAATGTTCTCCTGCGTTAGTGGAAGAGGAATTTGTATCTACAGGTTGTGAGTTCAGTGCTATGGTACACCACAGACTGATGAAGAAGAGTTCTTCTCTTGACAGATTACATAGCTTGCAAGACCCTACTCTATCTAGCCAGATGAATGAATAGATGCTGTTTTAAGCTCGACAAATACCGATATCTTTAAAATTCAACTGAAATTCACTTGATACAACCCGTCACCATCTAATACACTTAGGAAAGGAGCCTTGTATCCGATTTCAACAGATCTTGTGAAGAGAAAACAACTTAGCCAAGTTAGTTACAACAACATTCAATTAAGCCCCACAATCGCATGATTGACATCTTATTAAGCCTAATTTAGCACAACACAGCATAATCGCATATTGCAGAGGAAAATACGTAAGCTGTTAGCTTCCATCTACAACCTTTGCAAAATTCACTTTACACCAACACGATACCATCTTCTTGCCGAGATGGTGTAACTGTACATATTGTCAATGTATCCGTAGCTTTATTACAATAATGTACGTAATTTTCGCGTCAAAAATGTAAGAAACGATGATAATTGTCAAGCGGGTCACGTTCGTACGTTCGTACGTTCGCATGTGGGGAAAGCATCCCACAATTACAAAGCCTATGCCCTTATTTTGTTAAAAAATAGTTGTGAAAGGTAAAAAATTAAATATTTTACTCTTAACAATATTATTGTTAAAAAAAAAAGTTGTAATGATAAATGGGGAAACGTGCATGGAGTTATGTCACCACGTACAGTGCTAAGTTGGTTGTACGCACTGGGGCTCATGCACTACGCATGCCATTGTGTATGGTTTTGTGAAAGAAAATTCAGATTTTTGGTAAAAAATGTATACATCCACTGAAAGGCATAAAGATGTGGGCACGACTGAAGTTCGTAGGAATATTACAACCCTCAAAACTATGCTTATTTACTGTGCACTTAGTATCAAGAAAAGGAGCGCAATGAGTCAGATAGGCTAGATAATGCTATATATAAACTACGGCTCAACCTCATGGCCTCAAGAAAAGCGGTCTGCCCAATATGTGCGATGGGATTCCGGCAATAGAGTCTCGAATGCGGGCCTCGAACCCGCCCAAAGTGGTTGGCTTGTTGCCGTAGACTAAGGATTTTATGTGTCAAGTCGGAGATGACCTAGTCCCCAAATTTCTTCTTCACAAGTTCGAGCCTTACATCGATTGTATTGAATGTAGCGCTGTCTTGTTGGAATCATAGCTCGGATATATCGATTAGTCGAGCTCCAGTCACAGAGAGTCGGTTAACATCGCTCTATACTTGAGACCATGGACGGTAACGGTGTTTCCTTGTTGTTTTCAAAACAGTCAATCTTTGGGGATGCATTGATGCTTGGTCTAATACTTAAGGAAGGTGTTTCTTCCAATAACGATAATTCTAGATGACATAGCCCTTGAGCCAAAAATGGACTTCATATGAGAATATGAATTTTCTTTGGACTAAAATCCGGATCTCCGGCCAACTTTTTCAGAACCCAATAAGTGAACTCACGGTGTCGTCATGGTTGTCCGGTTATAAATCTTGGCTCAACGCAAAATAAGCCGGGTTGATTCTCAGGCGATGCCCAATTCGGCTGATCGTGAAGAATCGACATTTCTGAGTCTTCTTCGATACATTTTTTGAGTGCATTCATCCCTTTGTAGATCAATATTCCCTTTAGGTAAAGGTATCAACCTTTAAGAAGTTTTAATTCAGAATTGTCTAGAAGCATTTACACCAAATATTTACATAACAATCTTGTGAATCTTGGAACGCTCCACGTGAAACCAAATGCTTAATAAACTTGTAAGAAAAAGTTCTTAACGGAAAACAAAACTGCTAGGAGTGTGCGTGCTACTTAAAAGCCTATAATTTAGGCCAATAAGTGAACGAGTAAATACTTACTTACTTACATACGTAACGGGCTTCCGACCCGTGAAAACTCCCTGCCTGAGACACGGTAGCCTTCCATTCCCTTTGATCCCGGGCACGCTGCTTCCATTTGTCCAGACTAAGCGCTCTGGCATACGCGATAGCTTGATAGCTCGGTCCTTAAAATGAAAGTTCGATCTTACTTGTCCTCTAGAACCTGAGGGATGTGATTTGAAGTTCTGCTTTTCTGGAGCATTATTCGCTCGATGTGGCCGAGCCAGTGTAGTCGGCGTATTTTGACTTTTTGTACTACATCCACATCTTGGTACAGCTCATAGAATTCGTGGTTGTATATTTTCCTCTATTCGTCCTCCTCGCATATGGGACCGAAAATTCGACGAAGAATTTTCCTCTCGAAAGTGCCCAACATGTGCTCTTCTTTCCTGCTTATCGTCCAGCACTCGGCTCCATAGCGCAGAACTGGCAGGATCAACTTTTTGTAGAGCATACATTTCGTCTTCCGAGATAGGAGTTTTGAACTTATTTGTTTTGCCAGCGGTTTCCTAATGTCTTCGTCGAATCTCCACTAGGGTGTCGTTCGTGGAGTTGATATTTACTCCGAGGTAGGTAAGCTCTTAACTACCTCAAGGTTACTGTTGCCAACAGTGACGTTTTGTCCTAAACGGTGGGCCGATGCTTCTTTGTTCGTTGACAACAGGTACTTGGTTTTCTCCTTATTCGCTTCACGCTTCGCCTCTTCTTCAATTGCCGTGGAAGCTTCTATATGATGATGATGTCATTGTTGTCTGCGTATCCCAGCAGCTGGACAGATTTATTGAAGATAGTGGCTTCCGTGTTAACACCTGCCCTTCGTACTATCAGCTCCAGCACTAGATTGAAGAAGTCACATGACAGCGCATCTCCTTGCCGAAATCCGGTGCAAGTTTGGAATAGTTCAGAGGAGCTGTTCCCGAATTGCACATTGCACCGCGTGTTTTCCAGCGTCACGCGGCACAGCTGGATCAGTTTTGCCGGGATCCCGAATTCGGCCATCGCCTTGTAGAGCTCAAGGCGATGAATGCTGTCGTATGCGGCTTTAAAGTCGATACCATTCTAATTACCATTCAAAAAATCCATACTCTCCTTTGAGGACAAGTTGCTGTTACAAACTTGGATATTAACCATGAAGGGATTTTCAAAAGTCACTTTTAGATGTTTGTGTAGTGAAGCGTTTTTGAATGCTACCTTCTTTTGGCCTCAAATCGATTCTTTGTTCTCAGATTATTCTTATTTTCAACAGGATTGAGCCACGAGTCACACAACACGTGAAAGCATTGATCTATTGCCGTCCAAGTCTCCAAGTCGGTTAGTGGGGACCATAGGTGGTTACACCATTATTTATTTTGGGTTTCTTTGAGGGTTTTCGAAAGTAAAAAGCGGGTCCTTGAAAATATTTATATTCGTATGAAAGCTTGTAGACATGGTTGTGGTGGACATTTGAAAAATGCAATATTTCACAAATGATTGTTAAGACTTATTTTTATAAAACTGAAAACACAAAGAAAAATCTAAGTATTTACATATTTTATTTAAAAAAAAAGGTCAATGTCCAGTCGATAATTTCACGATGCGGTTAGATCGGAGGCCTACTTTCGTAACAAGTTTACATGAATGGTCTTAAATGTCTTAGCATCACAATCTGTGCGTCGATGTTTTCCACGAAAACCTCTGCACGAAGGTGTCCGCTGATTCCAATTTTTTTTTGTTATTTTGGCGTTTTATGCTGATTGTGAGGTCGCCAATAGGCTCTGGTTTTTTGGTATACTTAGGCTAGACTTACCATGGTCATACATATATTCTCAGCACACCTTGGGTTTCTTTGTCTTATTGTGATGGGAACATTGTGAACTGCATATTTTGGTTCAAATTTTCCCATCAGATGTTAATCTGGATTAGTATGACTATTAAACTTTAATAATTTGCCAATCTTATTGAAGCTTGTACTTTTTCATGTTGCGTGCTCCCAGTCGATGGAGGTCTCCTGCTACTTGTCTGGGCAACATAAATGGCTCTGAATATCTTACGACGAATTTTGTTCTCGAAAGGACTGAGAATATCTCTTTATCTATCTTCTCTTTAGGCCATAAAGTAGGATTAAGTCGATGAAGGTTTATTACATGATAGAATCTCCTTCGTTGTTAAGAATAGGACATTCTCAACAAAAAAGGAAACAGAGCCTGGCAAGAGAGTTATCACTATCGTTTTACATTTACTAAAACGTTGTCGAAATTGATACCAGAGCTAAGGTAGACGCGTATACTAAATCCATCTGGGTAGCTTCGATTTCAATACTTTCAAATGCACTCAGTTCTGCAAAATATGTCAGACAAGTTGTACATACTCTTGAAAGGTTGTGCCTCCATGAAAAGATGATTGGTATCGATTTGGACTTCTTGAGATTTTGCCGGTATTTGGGGAAGTGTGTGCCAGTATCTGCCGGAGAGTGATGACATGATCACTCTTGCGGACTCTTGCTGATAATTGTATTGAGAAAGGCACGAGTTGTTGGGATTAAACTTAAATAGAAGTCTTGACTATCATTAGTTGGGTTCAATGATTCATTTCGTCTGATAGCAGATCAACAGCTTTACGTGCTTTTTTCCCCTACTTTTGGGAAAGCTGTTGTTCTGCACTTCTGTTTTGTTCGTAGAGTTCACGACTAGCCCTCGTACTTTTTTGGAACACCTCTTTGTATCCCTCTTGTCTAGATGCCTGTGCTTGCCGAGATTCTTCATCAAACTAGGGCCTTCTTGGTGGAGTTCATTACAGTTGATCTTCGGCACCAGAGGCTGGTTGAACAGAAGCCGTTATATATCTGGTTTTGGTAGTTCTACTTGACGCTTGATGCTTAGAATGAGTTTCATTGAGGGCACTCTAGGCATACCTTACGTCGATCGCAATATGATCGACGTTTCATAATCAGAAGATTGCCACAACTCAGGTGTTTATTTAGATGAGGAAAGCATTGACGAATTCTACTTAACAGGCTCATTTTATAAACAAAGCATAGGTATATAGATATACCTAAAAACTATGCCTTCTCTCTTAAGAATACGAAGCAGAGAAGAAGTAGAGTCTGTGTGATTAGAATCAGTGGTTGCACAACAAAGCTTAAGATGACCTAAAACTAACACACTTCACTTGACTCATAAACCTCCTAACCATTAACGAAGTTAACCTTTTAAAAACTATGTTAGATACATTATCGCACTGACTACCGTTGGACAATCAGTCAAACTTTACTACCGCCTTAAACATCCCATCAAGAGTGTGTTTAATGATTTATCGATTGGCCATAAAAGTATTTATTTGCATTTTTTCTACCCGATCACTGATAGCAACGATGTGTCATGGAAAATTGTAAATTTAACAAAGTCCACACAACAAACAGCCATCTACGGCCGCAGATACTCGTACAAATTGCACCAATCAGCAGTCATCAATGTTTCAAATTACCAGCCAACCAAGGAAGATGAAGATTTCCGAAATCATCCTTATTGCATACAATCATCAATCACTGTCCGTCCAACTCATACTGCCGCCCTATGTACTTTTTTTGCAAATAAATTACAAACCCTGTGTGTGCAACATCGGCTCCAGACGATGTGGACTAAGCTTCAGCACCACAGCATCGAACTGATAGAGTCATAAATATTCAAAATAGATTTATCTCAGCGATTATCTTTTATTTTCATTCTTTGGCGCTTCGACGAGGAAGTATCTGCGATGAGAAATTGGTATGGGGGGGAAATGTAATTTGCAGATGCAATCGGAACTCTGCGAAGGGAATCCGGAGCAAGAGTGCGACGAATCCCGTGTAATTAGCGTGCTGTTTCGAAGTTAAACAATCCAAACACTCATAATTGCTTATTTGGTTTTCTAATGGCCGTGCTAATTTCTGCGATTGACACAGAGTCTGGGATGAATAGGAATCAATTAAGATTCTCCGTTTAATGGGTTCCGCGACTTGATCGATGTTTGTCGAAGAATTCAGCAGGAATTTTTGCATAATTTGCAAATGTTTAGCTGTGTAGAGTATCTTAATCTATTTGCTTGGTAATGAGGAAGCGTAAATAGTTTATAGTCGCTTAGTATTATGTGGCAGGGCCTCTGCGGTTTGGGCAAACAGTCGTGTGGCATTCTAATGTGCGCAGGCGTATCTGTGATGATAGAGATTCGTGATACATACTTTGTGGAATCTGCCCGGAAGCTGAAACATCCACGCTTTTGCATACAATTATGGATGAATGATGATTAATTGCTAAATATAAAAATGTGGTGAAACTGAGATGAATAGATACTTTACTCGGCTGGGCTTGCATACAGTCGAAGTTACGTAAAGAGACTTTTGCTTTCTTAATGATGATAGTTGAAGAAAATCTTTTTGGAGGTCAATGTGCAGGTCATGCATCCGTCTGTTGCTCATAAGTTTCTAAAAAGCTTGGGGCACAGGTACTATACCCACATTCCAACTACAACTTGCTTTCATTTAAATGGCGCTACAGGCGGTCGTTATAGCAAACAGGAGCACAAAGTTCCTTCATGTGGAGACCTGCGTGCAATGGAGTTCCCTGACTATAAATCCCAGAAGGCAAGAATGGGTAAATGAATTCCAAGATATTGTTCATCATCATGTGAGGCATACCCTACTGCTTGGTACATTCTACACATCAAATGCTAAATATCGGCCAACTGAGTACACCAAAGTCTAAGTCATCCAATTTGCGTATTTCAGGTTAAGTTTTTTATTCAATTTCGTCCATTTGACTCAAAACGCTAAGGAAGAGGAGATAGGAGACGACATTGCATTTGAAGTGGACCAATCGGCTTTGACCATCTTTCACTATGGTCCCCCACATTGCTTTTGGGTTGGATCGAGAGAATTTGGCCATTTTTCAATGTGGTCCCCCACATTGCTTTTGGGTTGGATCGAGGGCCTTTTTCCATCTTTGACCGTGGTACTCCGCATGGATTTTCAAATGCTAAAAAGCGTCATCTGTGGGTCATCTTCTCAAAGGCTCTACCTTGGCTAAGGTTGTATTTTATTTGGTCTGAACATAGTCGTGTGTCATATGCGGATACATACCACGTCCCCTGCATGATTGTAAGGAATCCGTGACACTCTATTAGTCAAAAAAAAAAAAAAAAAAAACAGCTTGGAGACTTCTTTACTCGTCATAGACTGTCTTTACTACGAACATGGATTCAAGCTCAAAGATGAATTTTTGCGACCAAATTTGAAGCTCAGAACAGTTGCCTCAATGTGGCTGCAGCTGGTAAGCAATATCATTACTAAAGCACGGATTTTGACACCGTCAGTCGACATGGAAACATTTCTGCAAAACATGGAAAAAAGGGAAAGCAAAACACTGCAGCAGAGAACTATTGAATTTCATATGCAATCCATGATTGCATCTCAAAACGTGCATCGCTTGCACGCCTCCGATTTCCCATTCATGCATTCATTCATTCGCTCGCACTACTTAGACATATTTTTTTTTTTTTTTGTTTGAAAAGTAATAACAATCAAATTACAAGACCACATTAAGGCATTCCTAATCGTTCCCACGATTTCCCAATCAGACATCTGACGATGCATCATCTCATGGTTGTGCGGTATTTATCATTAAATTCCCCGACTGCGGCGGCGGCGGCGACTGTGCGACAATCGAACAATATTGTCAATTGTTGCAGCCAATCCCACCGATTCCAGGAAGTGCTCCATCAAATGAAAGATTTAATCAAAGTTTTCACGAGCCCGCTGGAAAGTATCTACTGCCTGCATTTTTTTGTCACGAGTATGTCGTACATACTCATGATCGATGCTCATGATCGCACAGCAAAGACGGCACATAATCATCCTCATTTGAGTATGAATTCAATTTCTAATTCGAACACTCTCCCTGGGAAGAGGCAGAGTTATCTTTGCGAGATCGCTAAAGTATCTCGAACTAAACAACATCGAATGCAAGTTGGTGAGCGGTGGCTGGCTGCTTGTTCCCATCGTCATCGCGGCGGCAAGGTTAATTACATCGTCCAATAGCATTGATGACCTCTTCGGTGTCCAAATGTGAAGTCGACTTATGGGGACTTTCGTTTGGCCGGTGGCGCAGGGGGGCAGCTGGGAAACAGAAACGAATTTACATTTGAATGTAACTGAGGCGCTTCGGAACGAACGGTTTGACGACTTAATGGTGGTATTATCTTTGGGTTTGTTGGATAAATAATGCCACTAAATCAAGGGCAAGGTTACGTGGCGTTATAGGCCTTCCAGAATGAATTATTCATTTAATAACAATAATCGGACGTCTTTGTTGTATTAGCCAGAGAAGTGACGAAACGATGCAGAGTGCCATTGTAGCGCGCGGTTACGTGGATCTATCTAATTATTTGCGTTTGATAGCGATTGTGTCTTTTTGAAGAAAGTAGATGTAGTTAAGAGTGGCTACTGTTTGTTTGTTGACTTCTATGGAAATTATGCTTAACAAATTGGGGTTACAGATTGGAATGAAACTGGTTTTCAGAGAATGTCGCGCCGCTATGGGACATGAGATTAATGAACCAATTTAGCTGCTCTAGGTAGATTAAGATATTCGAAGTTGACGCAGTGGTACTGTCATTTAGTGTCATCTGAGAAAGATGACTCTGTAGACTGCTTAGCACAGTCCGTAGAACAATACCGAGTTGTACCACTTAGCAAACACGTAATGCGACTCCATAAACGATTCTGAAATGGCAATTTGTTTATCATTGGAAGCACACTCTATGAGATTAGCTGGGTTACCGATAAGCAGTAAACAGTTGAGCGTCTTGGACGGGTTAGAAGATGCCTCTCTTCTAGTCCAGAATAAGTCTAGAAGAGTTCCTTTGTTAGTTGAGTCACTTGTATCGCCTGTTTACAATGTCCTTTCGTACATTACCAGCAGATTACAGTCACATAGGTGCCTGTAGATTGAAGAGATTGACTCTGTTATAGATGTCCTAAGACCTATCCATCATCGTGCATTTGGATTTGCATCTACACCCTTCAACCGACTCAAGAATTGAAGCCAATTGACCACGATTGGGTGGTTGAGCATCAACGTTTGCATGACCAACTTTCAGATAACATTTTCTTCAGCGATGAGTTCGAATATTTTGGCCTCAAATCGAAGATATAGAAGACATGTGGTTTCAACAAGATGGTGCCACATCTCACACAACACAACCTGGTCTTGCTTTATTGGAAGAAACATTTCGTGGTGTTTCGGTGATGCGAACTGACCACCAAGATCGAGTGATTTGTCGCCCTTGGATTTATTTTTCTATGGTTATGGAGAAGATCGTGTTGATGAACACAATCCGCAGTCTCTTGATGCTTTGAAATCGAATATTTGTCAAGTTATGGCCGAGATATTGCCCGATATGTCTCAAAAACTCATCGACAAGTTACCTTGTCAGAATTAAGTCCTGCAAGAACTTCCGTGTAGGACAATTAAACGATGTCATATTCCATTTATATCTCGGTAACGTGTTTGCCAGTTTGCTAAGGTTGTTGATAGATACTTTCCGAAGCTTGGGCAGAAGCTTCTCCGTGTCTTCCCAGCCTCTCCATGGGTGGTGGTGATTCTCGTCACCTGACGACACTCAACATCCGCCAATTCCTTAAATTATTGATGACCGCAGCCGACCCTTACGTTTATGAGAGATCCATGGTACTCAATTGGTCATTTAGTCTCGAATGGTTTATTAGACGCCTAAGGCAACATATATCTTAATGAAGGAACGGAGGTCTAGTGGTGCCAAGCCATCATCGGTTGGTTCCTAGAGCACAAGAATATTTTAGTCAATTGCAATACAATACTGAAGTTAGACTAAATCAGCAGGAAAGCATCTGCTCTCTAGTAGGGATCGAGGCGGGACAGACATGTCATCTTTTCCAATGGGATAAGGAGGAAAACGATTTTTTTTTTGATACGTTGGAGGGGTCAAATCTTTTAGAGAACGTGGCTAGAACAAACAAGCGAATCACAGAGTTTTGAGTTAGGTTCTACTATATTCGTGTAGACACCCCAAAATTTTGTTTACTTGAAACCTGAAGCTTGTCAAATGTAAGTCCACATTTGCCTCACACTGCATATTAGAGCGGATAGATCCATTTTTTCCGATTTTCCTATTGAATGGTCGGACTTGTTTGTTGGACTACAAGTCCTTGATTTTCCTATTGAATGGTCGGACTTGTTTGTTGGAAATCAGCTTGTCTACCCTAGCTCCGAATATAGGATATTTTTTGGCGGAATGTAAAGGATAAACGCTTATTTTACGAGGTTGGATAGGTGGTCCAACTCCATGTTACATCAGATTTGAACATAGCGCCTAAAGTGGCGTCGATTACCTTAAAGCTTGTCTTACTCGTTGTTTAAGCTCAGCTGATTTTCCGTTAGGGTGTCCAACTTGGTGGTCCTAAGTAGTTTATAAGTACAACAAACAGTAGTGAGTCATCATGTAAAAATCCAAACGTCACCACAAGAGGAAACAACCTACAACAGCGTTATGCAAAATAATTAGTGGGCGAGTTCATTAAGCCGTTCCTATGATTTGTACCGGGTTTCCGGTAGAAGATCACAAATCTGGTAAGAATCAACTACATTCCATTTGTGGGAATCGGTGTGCATCAAGTAGGTATTCTCATGACTCAATCAAAAGACGTTAAGACTTCGAGTGTCGATTCCCCTCAGAAATGAATCTGTAACGAGGTTACTCATCGTTCACATTGTCTGTAGGTTGACGAATCTGTTTATCTTTAAATCATGAAAGGAAAGCCGTACGCAATGACGAAAGATCGTGTGGGCAAGGTGCGGTAGAAGAAAGATTTCAACAAATTTGGAAAAGTAAAAAGGCCATAAGGGATAATCTGCGATTGTGCAAAGCGACACTTTCTTTTGTTGCTGAGACTTAGTTATGCAATCGAAGAGTGATTTAAGTTGTTAGCCTTAATACGGTAAACGTTACTAATTAAGGAATAGTTATGATCCTAAAACTATTGTCAGATGTATTAGGAGTGCTAACTTATTACATATAACAGAGACGTCAATCTAAGTTGCAAGGCATTCCAGACAAAGATGGACGTTTTGTCAAAACAAGTTGTTGAAGTTTGACATTTGAAGCAGTGTCTAAAAACTGTCAGAAATCAGAGTACGGTTTAGAGCCCTGAGCTTGGAATACTTCGTCGACAAACAGCGAAACGTAAACATAGTTGTCATATGCGATCAGTCAAGATGGGTAGATGGCTCCACTGAAAAAGGCTAAGCCAAGGAGACACAGAATATTTCAATGATGATCTGCCTCCATCATAGATTTAACCAAAGCGAGGAAAACAAGATGGCATGTCTCCGATCTCTATACAAACAGTGACCATCAGTGATCATCGGGCAATCACTGAAAATTTGCAAAAGCTGGGCAGTAACGTGGAAACTCTCAGCGGAATCTTCTTCACCCGAGGATAAGATGGACTTCGGCAGAACTCGGGTGTACTGGTGGAACAATTGAAAAGAATGGAGCTTCAGAAACTGATTAAAAGAAGTACAACTGAGAACAGAGGATACGGAACAAATGGAATTCCTGGAAGCAGAAAGAATGGATGGGATCCTAACCTGAAGTGTTTGAAAACATCTACATAAGGTGCACGAAAGAAGAAAAGTGTCCCCTGCAATGGAAGCAACAGTGACAGGTACTATTACTGAAAAGCGACAAGCCCCGAGGATCTGTTATCACACAGACCGCTGTGCATGGTGGAAATAGTGGGAAAGGTCCTTGACCAGTATACCGAGGGAGACTGGCTTTTCAACCGACAATATGGTTTCAGGAAAAAACGGAGCACCATCCATGCGATGTGAAATTGAATACGAATCCATATCTGGAACGCTGTACTATGCTGTAGGTACATTCGACTTCAGAATGCATTCAACTCGACCAGCTGGAACTGTATTAGGAGAGAGCTGAGGAATATGCAAGCACCGAACTACTACCAAGATAAAACCCTCTACTGCGAGCAATACAAATGAAGGACCAAAAAGATATAAATTTACAGAAGGGGTCCTGCTGGGATCATTTATAGGTCCTGCCCTGTGGTATATTATGTATCGCCGAGTGCTACGTATCCGGTGACCAAGAGGAGTAAACATAATCAGATACCCCGATGACATCTCGTTGGTGGTAGTATCTAAGACCCTAGAGGAGGTGACGCAAAACTTCAACAGCACTATTAAAACGTGACAATATGGCTTCGCTAACAGGTCAGGTCAGTGGATCACAAAAAACTGAAGCTGTCCTTTGATTGAGAATCTAGTTATACGTAAAGAAAAACACTCCATTGTGTCAAAGTCCTGCATAGAGTACACAGGGGTACTGCTTGACTATAGACTCAACTTTAGAGATCAGTTAGCTTACATAAGGGCGAAAGCTGACCGGGCTGTGGTCACAAATATAAGAGGACACAAGCAGCCTGCTTGCGACAGTGAGTAAGTCAATCCTCAAGTATGCAGTCCCTATATGGGTACCTTAAAGCAAGAGATAGGCAATTCTATAGACCCAAGGAGACTGATATCGTTCATTCTATGTAGTATGGGGACTATGGGACATCGCCAACAGCATCATTGCAAGAACTATGGGGACCCACCGAGTATCCATAAAGGACTTCACCTCATCACCGCATCGAAAAAGAAAAAAAATGCTGTCCGAAGCAAAGAGGGCTCTCTAGTGAACCCATCGACTACGACAGTGTGTATTGCATGAGATGGCTAGTTTGACAGCGAGAGCTTCTGTCGGCCAGGATCCAGTGCTTATCGGCTTTATTTTAGTACATTTAAGGTTCGCGTTTCTAAACTAAATTGAGGAAATGTTTGCCTTCATTGCTCCGAGTGGGATGTGAATTGGTTCCACAAGTAAGCAATGGAGGGCTGAGTCCTACCCGGTCAGTTCATTAGCGGTAAGGCAACACGTACTTAAAAGTTCCGGTTGAGATGGATTTTCTAGAGCTTAAACTTTATTCTCTTTGGTAGAAGATTCAACAATAAGATCTTAAACTTCGTAAGGAAATCCTTTTGTAGATTGAGGCTGAATATCAACTTGAGTTAGAGGTGAATCTGTATATACTGTCTTCAACAGTCAAGCAGCACTTAAAGCGCTGAACCAAATTGTGAAATGGTCCAGACAAAGTGTCCAAAGGAAAAGAAGGACCCTAAATAGTATTTTGCCTCATAACAGAGCTAGCTCAATCAACTAAATGGTATCATGGGTCTGAACTCTTTACTTAGAGGTCAATCTGACTTTTATAAAGAAGGATGTTTTTTTTAAGAGGGTGAGAACTTTCAAAACTAAATGAAAACACAATATTAATAAATTTATGGATAACACTATTTTTATTTAAAAGCTTAGTTTCTGGCATTAATATGTTCGTTTAAAAGGACACCTCGACTATTCGGGACGAATTTTAGTCTGTCAGTCCAAAGTTTTGTAACTCTTTTAAGCATATCTGGGCTTATAGTCGTTTTAAAGTTAAATTCTGGCTTACAGATCTCCAATTGTTACTGGTTTATTGGAATACACTAAAGACTTAACATATGCAACTCCACAACAAAATAATCCAATGATCTGAGAGCCCAAATGCTTAACTGTTTGCTTTTATCAGAGCATTACAGTACTAGGCTGTAGCGGCATCATTTTGGAACCCATGATCTCGAGGCTGGATCTTATGTGAAGCCAAGATCTTTAGGAATAATTTTCCATGCGGTGGACAGACAAAGACCTAATAGCTTTGGGTCTTTATTTACAATTTCACCCGCTAGGGCTATTGGTTCTTCCGTACGAACAATTCTTCGAAGTTTTGAGAATCAAAAAGTGGAAATGGGGTACAAAGTTAACTATGCGACGAATTGCTTGCTCAGATGGAGGATTATATCGAATTTCCAGTGCGTTTCATGAATGTAACGTTTGCCTTCGAAGTACCTAACTTCGAATGATTTCAAAGCATGGTTGAGTCGTGTGTCTCTCCATTATAAAATGGCGAACTATACTGAATCTAGTTTGACATTTTGTCTAAGTTGAAAGATCTATTACTCCAAGAAAATAGGAACTTCGCTGCCCTGTTTTTCACAAAAGCAGTGTGAACTCATCGGTGGGCTATTATTCTGTCAGTAATGGAATAAATGATAGAGGTACCAGTGACCTTAGTAGCATTGTAAGGTTCTTACATCCCAACAAAATAAGATGTGGGTGCACCAATCTGTGAAGTAAACAAAGTCACAAAGCCTTACCTTCAAAACCCTCAGTTCCGGGTTACAGGCACGCTAAGTAATTATCTCGGAAAATACGGGCTAAAGGCGCACCTTAAGACTTAGAATTCTGTTCATTGTAAAGCCTAGACATTTCGTACTCATCTCCACAACGCACTATCGCATGCACTAACTTTTTATTTTGTTTGTTCCAAGATAATGGACCGCGTTCGTGACCTTGGAACCACCTGAGAGACTAAAACAATAAACCCACATACTACATATCACTGGGCAAGGTCGAGAAATCAACAATCAACACATCGTTTATGGAAACCGTTGCGTAAACAAAAATTCATTGGATTATTAGCCTCTTCATTGATTTTCAAAAAAAAAAAAAAAAAAATTAAAAATTGAAGACAAAGAGGTCGGCCAGCGTACATTGGCCACCTTTAATTGTTTCCGCACCAACCATTGTACAGGGAAGGGGGTCTGCACAAAGCAAATTGCCACAATTCCAAGAGTGGCCAGAGTGGTTGCACAACAATGAATGAGCACCGTGTTTTCACCATTCGTGTAGAGGGTCTTGAGACTCGTCTCGTCAGCCCTAAATTGAAATATTTTCGATATCCATATGTAGCTGCTCAATGTCGAACAGCTGCAATGTTTTTTTTTTTTGTTTGAAAATACTTCAAAGGGTCCGTTGCACACCTACTAGATAGCCAAAGTGTCTTAAGCTTATCTAAGGTCAATGGGGAATTTCTTTAGGCCAGAGCTGGATCCGTCTGAAGAGACTTTGTGGCCCAAGTGATTGTTGTTTACATCTGGAAGAGCTTTGATGTTAATGAGTGTGCTAATTAAAATGTCAAAAGATACTTGGATTGCAGTTTTTCTTTTTGTTTTTGTAAGCGTATTCAGATGGTCAATTGATGGAGTTATGGTTTGAATGGTTTGACGATAGGGCCAATTTGTCACTAGGCCGAGAAATACTTTCGAAGTTATGCGGGTTTGGCAATATTTGCGAAAAATATTAACAACTTTTTGGGTTAAGCTGTGATAAGTGAGGTCACTTGAAGGGGCTTCGGGGGGAAATAAAACCTCCTGCAGATGGCTTTGGATGTTTCGTAAGATTTAATGGGAAGGTAAGAAGATTCATCAGAAATGTGGTCACGAGTATGGGTGTATTCAAAGTTTAGGTCGACATATACTTCCGAATAGTGGTTACAGGGAGGACAGTGTGGAAAGGTTTCAATTTAATGGAGCCTTTTGCATAGAAACCATGCTAACAACCATATCCATTCAGTATAAGGTAGGCAATAGCCTTTTGTGGGTATAACAAACTCCAATCAAGATTTCATAGAGAAAGGATCAATGAAGTCGTTTATGAAGATGACGGTGCCCCTACGGTCAGTGAAATCATTAAAGGTGCTTTGGGTGAGGTAAGTAATTGGGGCCACATCTCCACGGACTTAAACCAACCAACGCTAGGCACTTTGGACTTGAATTCTATTGAAAGCTTAGCTGGATCTGGGTATAGTTGATGACATCTTCCTTGCATCCTTACAGTAAAGAGTTTTGAAAGATAGGTATACTATACTGTCTGTCCTATGGATGTGATCATTCGAGTAATAACTTGAAGTCAATCGAATTTAGAGTCCAACTGTTAGGAAGTATTGCAAAGTTACTTATGAGGGATGTGAAGTTCTAAAATTCCAGAGAGAAACTGAGAACTTTTTAGGAATGCTCATGGCTATGTAACAGCAGTTCCATTACGTCTGTCATAAGTGGAACTCCTCAGGACGGGATCACATCCAAGTACCTTGGTGTGAGACTTGGTCCAAAACTTATTTGGAAACTTAACACTCAGCAGCTGACAAAGAGATCCTGGGTGGCATTCTATGCTTGCAGCAAAACCTTTGGCAAGAAGTGGGGACTTCGCCCGAAGATGGTCTTACGGATGTACATTGCGATGGTGCGTCCTATCTATCGCCAGTCTGGTGGGCTGGATTAAGGAAAGATAAAGAGAAATGGAAAAGAATCCATTTTCTAGGTGCACGAGGGGTTCTATCACTCTGTCGATACAGGATATGCATGTAGTGCGCTCCGGTTAAGAGAAACAGGATGCTGGTGTACCAAACTTTATGATCACTACTGCATCCTGCATCTGTTACCACGGGCTCCTGCCATCCAATCCAATCGACTATATAATGATGGACCTTGGAGTATGGACTTAAGGGCTTCCTGACTTATCTAATGTCTTCCTGGCAGAAGCTCTCTCTGATAACTTAAGTGAACTACCACATATCCCTGAACGGCATATTCATCCTCATTGACAGTCCCTACATACTCGAAATTAGAAGAAGAGCGCAAAGTAGAACTGTTTTCGCTGTGTCATCCGCTCAGAATTAGTCTCCTTTGGGCGACGAGTTCCAGAAATATCGAGCGAATAAGTTGGCGAGATGTGAATTTGCCTTGGGCAGCTCCCATGCTGAGGCGGTGAACGTTCTACTGGAGTCCCTTAAGTGTACAATTTTTGCAAAAGCTGGTAGTAGCAAGCAGAAAGTGCGGAACTGTCTTATCCAGGCAGTTGTGGACCAAATACTACTGAAATAGGATACAAGAACTATTGGACTATTTGGACTATGACCATGAGCTATACGAGTTATATACATATATCGTACATATAGCGTCATCAACTTAGACAAAAGAGTCCATAACCGAGAATACAGCGTCATATAGAGCGAAAGGACATCTTCCGAGCCTTTTTGACACCTTCTTAGCATGAATACTTTTTGAATTTCAGATTTCAGGATGTAAGCTTGTGGTAAGGATGTTTTATTAATCCAACATTTCACAACGATACCGGTAAAGACCATCATTGAGGAGTGTTTAGTGTCTTGAAAGTCAAAGACAGTAGTTCCAAAATTTTTAGAAGACTTCCTAAAGCTACAGAGATAACGATACTTTATAAACTATTGAAATGCTAAAAGGATTTTGGATGAAGAAATTTAAAAGTTTACCTTATATGCATGTGCTTTCAACTGCAGAAAGTACTGATATGTAGTTTTAAAGCAGCGGCCAGAACAGAGTCGTATTTGCCTGAAAAAGAAATACAAAAACAGATGTAAAGTTCAATGTTATATACTTTAAAACAAATGAAAATAAGTCTATAAATATAAAATACAGGTCCATGGGTCAAAGGGGTCAGCTTCTCACAACCATTACATTCTTTACATGAGTAAAAGCGGCCTAATGTTCAATACCTTTAATACCAGTTATACTCTCGGATGTTTGTCAAACGTTTTAGAGTGTTATCTGAACCTCCTGCTTCGTAATCCAATACAATAACCATTTGAGCCAACTATTGATGTCAAGACTAAGCTCACAGACGACGGCGCATTTCGAGGGCTCCTAAGTGAGGGTACTCTGGAAGACAGGGTTTTCTATAAACTGCGAATAATTCAGAAGGATGAAGGCTGTAACGATGATCTTCTGATAAATACTTTCTTAAAAAATAGGACTGCCCATCTTCGTATGGAAATAGACGATAGACGATCGCCCTTAAGAGCTACATAATGTCGATATGACAGTTGTAGATCAGTCAAAATAGTTTGGTTTTATTCTTGGCTCGAAACCTTGTATTCTGGAATATGTATGGAAAGACTTTTTATATGTAGTTCTGCACCATATTAAGATAATAATAGAAAGCAAATAAGGACTATAGCCAAAAATAACATATTCACACTTCTACATACCCGTCATCAGGCAGTGATCACCAAAACCTATCTTGTCCGGGTTTAGGCCTATGTTTCAGTGAAGTAGTCAAAATTGTGGACACCGTGGCTCAATGGTTAGTGCGTTGGACTATGCAGAAAGGGTTCGAAGTTCGAGTCCTAGTCGGAACACCTAAAATTTTTCATGGCCCCACCTCTCGCGAGCATCTGACAAACATCCGAGAGTACAACTGTCCTGAGAAAGCTTCTCAATAAACAATTTGCCCTTCGGACACGGCATTAAACAGCAGCCCCTTCCATTCGTGTAAAGAATATAACACGCACAACACGAACGGTTGTGAGAAGCTAGGCCCTTGGTCAAAGTTTTTTTTTTTTTTTTTTAGTAAAAACTGCACCACAGCATATCGAAAAACGTCCCAGAAGAAGTAGAGAATGATCTGACAAGATCCTGAATATGGTGTGGATAAACTAGGAAATGTCACAGGAATGAAAATATGGAATGATTCTGGTTATATTTAAGGAAGGACGCGCAAAGGATTGTGAATACTATACAGACATCACAATCCTTACTGTGAATCTCAACACGATACTCGAAAGTTGCCTGGGAAGGACTGTCAAAAACAAATTTTAAATGTATGTACCCTGACAATGCAATTTTCTGTAGAAAAATTTTGTGATGTCCTGGCTTCACAAAATCTACGTCATTAGCAGCAAAGGCAACTGGAAGGGATAATTGAGGGCAAGGATGCAAGGTTAATAGACTTTATGGCGTGTTACAAACTTATCGATTTCTTTAAGTCTGTGTATCTACCAGTTCTACTGTATAGAGGAGATTCCTCAATCCTTATTGAAAAACAAAACCATCTTATGCTGACCAGGAGAATGTTAATAGAACAAGTAAGGTTACACACGAAGCAACAAAGAAAGGAGCTACATGTTAAATGGACGAGGATAGACGACGAATCCAATAGACAAGTTAAAAATAAATGTGGAAGCAGGAACTAGAGGGTAGAACAAGAAAGGAAATCCAAGAACCACGCCATGGAGAAAAAAATTATTCAGAAAAAGGCAAGAAGAAATAGAGAATATTTCTGAAGAAGAGGAAGAAGGAATCCGGAGATGGAACATCGAATTCTTAGGGTTATAGCTGACCAAATTCTCTGGCTATCTTAAGAGGTTTTCAAAACACTATATGTGCTTAAAGGGACTCCTCTGCATTCACGAAAAGTGACGTCGTGACTATCGTGTTTGGGAGACTGTATTTGGCCAGAATTGGATGGACGAGATGGTGCCACATACTGTACAGCTGGTCAAATAATTAACCTAATGAAGGGGAAGTACAATAATTGTATGACCTCGACAAATGGTTCCATCCATTTGCCAAGAGGCTCTTAAAGCCAAGAGGAACTTAGGAACATTATCGAATGCGAAACTGCCAGCTTTCCGGCCGTTATGTCTGGAAGAGTGGTCGAAAATCGACTCGAAAATGCTCTGTGCGGTCCTATGAATGGTATCGAATTCCAAACTTAAAACTAACATATAATAGGAATGTTAGTTACAGGAATAAATTACAATCTGACATCTCAATTCTGCTGATACTGTAAGTACTAAATTGGTATGTCCTTATTGAAAAACGCTTTATGACCTTGGCCTCTTCGAATAAAAGAATTATTTTGAAGACATATAGCTGACTATTTTCTAACAAGATCTCCAGATGGCAGACCATTGATCACAGCATCGATGTCAAAAGAGAATGAATAGGATTGGACTCAAACTATATCCCTGCGGTACACCAATTTCAGTCCCAAAGTGTTCGAACAAATCGAATTCATTCCACACTGCAACTGAAGTGTTCGAGGTTAAATGTCGATGAACATCGAAAGCAGAGAACAAACACAGTATTTCAGGATGACAACAAAACTGCCCGATCTACTCCTGACCACATCTCAACAATGAGGCACGAACTGTTTAGCAAAATTAACCTTCTTCCCTCCGCCAAGGTATAACCCGTTCCACTCCACGTCTGTTCCGTATCTATCACGAATTTATATCAAAAAATGTTAATTTTCCATTTAATTGTCCTACTCCGCACGTAAAAGCAGAACATTTCACGAAAGTTATGTAACACCAGAGCGAATAACCTGAGCGGTACGATTACGAGATACCGGTTCCTCACAATACTCCCTCCACACTGGGATGGGAATTTTCCCGATGTGGGATGATTCTAAATTCAATTCTATTATCTCTGAAACAATGTGTAGATAATTATTATTTTATTGTGTGTCATTCTGAAATGAATTATGTTAATGCTGGAGATACCTGAAGAACACGTTGTGCTAGGTTCGAAAGTAGTTTGACTAGTAAACCGGGACGGTGCGATGGATATGAGGTCCATATCACGTTGCAGTGTATCTTAGAATAGAAGTTTGTGTAAGTAGTGCTTTATCACCACAATTAATTGAAGAAAAAAAAATAACATTTACCTGTTTAATAATAATTGACGTAAGGATGGAGAATCTAAATAATGATTGAACTTGATTTGATTCTAAATTAAACACCTGGGAGAACTGGTATGAATGGATTCATTAAGAACTTAAACTTAAGTGAGTGGGAGTGGCAAGTGAGATATAATTTATTCTGGAAGTGCTAAGTTACTTGCAAGAGTGAATTAATGAACGGAGATCAAAGAAAGGAGAGCCACTTAAGCAAATTGTAGCGTTGGCGTAAAGTGGACATTTTTCAGACGAACTGAAACTGAACAAAACCCATTCCCTCTCTCCACGTGGCACAGCTGTCAAGGATTTCATAGCCAAACTTTAGCCGCAGATACTCGGGGAATCATAGGATTATAGAAAGAAAAGTAGCATGGGGCATTGACACCTTCTCCTTCTTCAAGTCGCTGGGACCAGCCGGGATCATTCCATAGCTTATTCTGTTCCGTTGTTTACAGAAATCTTCAAAGGTAGCTTAAATTGCACCTACGTTTCCCAATACTGGAGAGAATTCAACGTCATCTTCATCTCCTAGGTGGGCATGTTTTGACACACTACAGCGAAGGAACTTAGACCGATCAGTCTGACATCCATCCTACTCAAAAGCCTCGAAGGGACGTCTCTACATGAAGCGCCCTTCAGTAGAGAGACATGAAGTGGAAACAGTGCTTGAAAAATCACTCCACCAAAAGAATTCACATTAGCAGCTATTCTGGACATTCAAGAGTCTTTCAATAATGTAAACCTAATAGCAGTTGGAAGAGCACTAAACCCTATCCTATCAGACTAGATGCCCTGAATTACCCAACATCAGATCCGAATTGGACAGTAGCTAAGCACATGCTGTGACCTCGCGTGGAACCCCCCAAGGAGGGATTTTATCGCCACTGCAATGGAACTTAGTGACAAACGAAATCTTTTTAAAAAAGTACCAAAATGGGTTAGGATCGTGCTAATGATGTCGTCATGTTAGTGACAGGACAGTTCTTGTTTACGATCGTTGATCTGTTTCAAATATCGCTGAGCTTCCTGAACAACTGGGGCAAGTGATATGCAATGTGCAAAAAAAAGAACTAGTTCTCTCTAGAAATAAGAGGAATATACCAGATTTCGTGCCACCTAGTCCATTCGAAATATGTATCAGAAAAAGCAACACATACAGCAAACTGGATCGCATGCTGCACTGAAAGGGCAATATACTAGAACCCACGAAGGAGAGCTCGATAGCTCTTCACGCTTGCAGCAGATTTTTTGGCAGAAAATGGGGCCCTAAGCCCGCCAACGTATAGTGAATGCGCCAAATCCCGCTCTCCAAGGCATTGTCATGACAAGCTGGGATGTTGAAAAGCTTCACAACGTTACTGACTCAGGAATATTCTTAAAGGAACAGCCAATTGCACCCACGAAAGCCTTTACTTCCATCACAAATCAAATCTGATCAAGAAGTGCAAAGAGGAGGTTAAATTCCTTAGATCAAAGCACACCATCCACTCTGCAGGATTCCGGGACACATGGGGTACCAAGGGAACGAAAAGGCCGATAAGCTATCTGGCAAAGACTCGGAATCAACAGTTTGTTCGGTCCTGATGCCCACCACAGGGCATCACATCCGAAATTACTTTGAACTTCCACAACATGGCCAACATAGGTTAGAGTGTATTCTCCTTGTGTTGCGTTTCGAGACTACTTTGGGTCCAATACAACAAAAAAGGATCAAAGGAACTCCTATCACTCAATAGACCACAGCTGACGTTTTTCATTGGTATCCTCATAGGCTATAACCCAATGGAGGTCAACAGGGAACTCCCAAGTCTCAACAGAACAAGTTACTTAAGTTGAGAGTTATCGTGCATATGTATGTCCTTGCAACTGATGAAGAAGAACAAACCTGTTAAGGAAGATTGATTAATACGGTTGGATCTGCATTTGAGACAAGCGTAACCTTTACATGATTATCCATACCTTGCAGCCGAGTATGGTCAAGGACTCTCAGGAGTTTAGTCCCCAGAGGAGACCAGAAACCAAGAAGTAAGCTAACTTTCTTTCTTTGCCTACAATCGACATATATATTCAAGGGGATGTTAGTATATGAATTAGATACCAGGCCCAAACGGGGGTAGAGAATCGGAAATATTGGTGTGCTTTCGGATGAATTGTAGGCATGATACGGATGCGCATGGTTGAAAAGTTATTTTCGTTTCGGTTAAGGTTGAAACACTCGAAAGGCTTTGGAAAACGCGAACGATCTAGCTAAGGGCGGTGCAGCCCGTGAATCTATAAAGTTGCAATGCCAAAGATTAAGTGGAGTTCCATCATTGTGAGACTTATCTCCATATAGCTATGCTGGACATATGCAAGTCATATTGCTTTAGCCTTCACCCATTTTGATTGATTACCCTGCCCCAGCTGAGAGAACCACAAAACTCAACTCAGGCAGTAAAAATGCATTAATAGTTCCTAAAGCGGTAGCAGAGAAGATCTTAATGAAATCAAAGTTAATCCTTAAGCAAACCAACTACTAATACAAAGGATGGCCAAATGATATTCAATGATACCAAGTTTGATTCTACGTTAACTGCGCGAATCGCTCCTGCCTGCACTCTTTCAAACGGAACCAAGTTTGTGTCCAGATCCTCTCCGGTGACTGTTATCCACTTATCCTCTACAAAGTATGATTACTCAATACACGCCTTTTCGCTTGCTGATATACTGACTCTTACAGGCTGGTTAAGGATTGCCACTTCCGTCATGGACTTATTCTTGTTCTCTCTTTTTTAGGTATCCCACGCTGGGGAACACAATGGATTCCTATGGCTGCAGTCATCCACTCAACCTACCTACCTAATGTTAAGTACCGAGTCTGTTTTGGAAATTTCTGTTTTGAGAAGTTTTTGACAGACATGCTCTCGGATGTTTGCCAGACGTTTGCCACAAATGGTATCATTCAATAACAAATTGGATGAATCTATATAATACTTCACACTGGCCAAAGGAAAACTGACAATTTTACAGAGTTGTTGATTGGGAGGCTGCAAGTCTAAAGCAATAATGTACAGAGTTTCATGGATCCAACTGCTTGTCTAGAAAGCTGTCACAAACCATCTATGTACCCACTTTTCTGACAGACACTCGCTTGAAATGTTGTTTGATGCATTTGAGCCTACACTCCATGCCATCGCCTCCATGGTGCTAGCTTGATGCCCCAAGTATCTAAACACCATATGTATGTCCACATGTCAAGAAGTACACATCCCAATTTATTCAAATTCGATTCACTTTCAGTCGAAACCAGTTTGCCATGTTATTGGAATTTCCCGAAAACGTCATCCGCCATCCGCCATCCACCTGCGCCCATTGTATGATCGATTTTTCGTCTTTTTTTTTTTGCTTGTAGACAATGAACTTGATTCACATCACCACTGCCGTCATCGATAGCATTTTCCCGTCATTCATCATCCTAAAAACAGACAAAAGCGAGTCTCTCTTACGTAACCCGCGCACAATAACAACATCCGCGTCCTATAAAAGTCGGTTACTCATCAGAAAAAAAGATACAAATCTGGGTAACAACTAAAAAAATTGCAACATAGTGCTCTGTGTGTGTACTTACGGTTCGGTTTAGTTAACCTTACCGCAACAATGGTTGGTAGCGCGTACGTAAACCCATTGGAATCCATTGCATCGCTGAGATGCCCCACTGTGGCTTAAAACATTCCAACGAAACAATGCCAATTCGGGTAAACGGCTTCTTGTACTCTCCCAGATACCACATACAGGTGTGGTTAACCATTCGTTCGATTTACATAGAAAAACAAAAAAAAAAAAAAATAATAAAAGCCCAACCGGTTGGATCTAAGTACTCGCAGATACTCGCACAAATAATAACTTTCTTCTGATAAAAAACATTTTTTTTCCTCTCTCTTCCGTTCAGTTGTATCTTTTGTGCAATCAATTTGAGCAAACGACAACGCATGGAGGAAAATTTTGTTTCCCATTGATAAAACCAGGTCAGGCAGCAGAGAGTCTGCGGTTGAGATGACAAAAAAAGATGCAACCATGCACACATGGAATCGCGGGCTTTTAAAATATCTTTTTTAGTCAGAGATGCGCAACTTCATTATCACTGAGACGGTAGTGACTCTGTATCTTGGGGATTGTGCTGGAATATTCAAATTATTTTTTTCTCTCTCTCTCGATGGCTGGGCGACATCGGGAGGTGAGTAGTGAAAGCGAAAGTTGTGAAATTGCAAAAAGTCCACAGTGATTAGGTTAAAGAAAAAAAATGTACATAGTGCTGGTTCGATACTGGCTGTTGGTTGTCGATGACGACAACGACGCTTGGGGAGGGCTTGGCATTTCTGCGGTTTCTCTGATGTTCAAACGGATTGGCGGATCGCCGGATTGGCGGACTCGAGGAAGAGAAGTTGCCTCAACCGGTGATGCGTTTTATCTTGAGTAGGAAAGAATAGCTTACTCTAGGCGAAGGTGGTTGTGGTCCAACATGCGCCACCCAATCTTGCATAGAGTGTTGTCTTGGAAAGCCCATTAGTGGTGAATCTGGTGGTTGATGTCATAGTGACATGATTGGTACGTATTGGTCTACGACTTGGGGAAATCGAGATTTGGGGCTAGCCATATTCGGATGGACAGTGACATCACCGATTGGTCAGTTACGAGAAGTATCTACTAATGGAAAGTGATCGTGCTTCACGAAAAGCTTCTCGAGACAGTAACAGACAGAGAATGAATTCCGTTCTAGAAGTGACAGAGATATTCGGAACACTAAGGCCCCCTGTAGGTAAGTCAGGTAAACTACTTAAGTTAATCTTTTGATTGTTGTGCAGCAGACTTTCAGATGCTAGACGAAGAGCTAATCAAAGGCAAGATGGAAACACAGTCCATACTGGTACCAGTTTCTCTTCTTTGAGAAAGAAGAGGTAATTCCATTATTCTGCAAAATGGGACTGATTCAAGCTCTACTTCATTGTTTCATGAAGTTTCGAAAGTGCTACTTCTGGTACTGATTAGCCATAACTAACGGATACGCTCCTGGAATATAGTAGCCTTTGGATGCTTGAAATAGAAGTAAAAGCCATCGATCTATCCGGCTGTTATAAGAACTTAGAGCTATATTGGAGGTTGTGACTCTTATCGAGGCGTAGATTAGAAAAGATCACGAGGAGAAGCCTACGAGTCCACAGTATCTGGTAAAAATAGGAAAAGATTATCTAAGAGACACGAACAGAAATGATCGGTGGTATCACTCCTGTAACAGGAGTGCTAGTGCTAGAAAGCTAGAAAGAAACAGCGTCCTGGACAGGTACACATACAACAAAGCGGTGATCAAGTGCGTTGTACCGATAGCTCCGAAGGAAAGGGACTTCCACGAAGATGAAAGCGTAAACTATCCTCAAACACACATGTTCTGAACATGAAGAGGAGAGTTCAAAGTTCCAGAAATTGAGAAATGGCAACTTGTAATGAGGTAAGAAGCAGTCCTAGAGTGGAATTGCCAAAAGGCAGGGCGATTTAGTTGGGTCTACGTCTAGCACACCAAGAGGTGCCATAGATCTCTGCATTAAACTCATCGGTCTACCAAGTCTAGGAAGTCATTTAGAGACCTCCGTGTTGCTATTGGACTCGTTTGGGTTACGCAAGACACCGATATCCAAAAGAATGAGCTGCGAGTGGGTGTACGAATTAGCAAGAAAGGGGTCCGAATAGGACCTGACAATGATCGACACCTGTGCTATGCCGCCCTAAGTCCTTGTTAAACACAATATAGAGAGGAGTCGTGAGACTGGGTAACGAGAGATGAAACGGACTCCCATCTTGCTGTGTCTTCTGAAAACTCTGGACACAGTATGATGTCGCCAAAACCACACAGATCCTGGCGCTTGACAGATCCAATTTAGCACTCTTCATGGTGGCCCACCGTAGTCGAATGCGAGTAGAAACTGATGACCTCTGGAGAGGGTGTGGCGACACGGATGCAGGATAGTGTACTTTTTCCTTCCTCTGCGAATGCCCTAACCTAAGCAGAACTAGAAAAACGGCCCTCGGTGAATATTAATTCGAAGACCTTGGCGACCTGTCAGGAAAGCCACCATTGAAAGTCCTAAAGTTTACAACAACTTCAGGGTGGTTCAGAGAAGTCATGTAGCTACTCCAAAGCTAGTAAGAAACATTGTATCTGTCTTCAGGTAAACCCATGACAGGCGCTACAATGGATCCACTACTGATCCCAGTGTTAGCTGCATATCTGGCCAACCCATTCTACCTACTTACCTACCTAAAGTCAGGCTTTGAAAAAATTGATAAGTTAGAGTCCACAAATCAATTGTTAATCAAATCTTGTTCTAATAAACTGGCCCTTTCATGAAATAGTTAAACGAGTTACAAAAGTGTATCCAGGCGTATCCTGGTTATACAAGTCTCAACATATCTTCACTGAATTTTAGTTGTGGCTAACACTTTGCATCCGCTGTTGCGGTTTGTCAAGAAGTTTTTGCAAATATTTTCACATAATGTACCTTGCGGAGTGAGAATCAAAAAGTAGTAACACAGAGCGTTTCACTTCTGCATGATTGCAGTATCAATTTTTGCAATAAATCATTGGGCACTAAATGAAAATGAAGAATTCTCACAAAAGAATTGTGGCTAAATGAGATACCTCTCGAATCGAATTACATTCTTGGCCAAGTTATGGACGATGACATTGTCACCCATACATGCGTTAAGCTTTGCAATATGGCAACCAAATCCCAGAACACATTAACTTCTCTATACAATTTGGAATGTGAAACTTAGCAATTGCTGCTTTTGATGAAAGAGAAAAGATCTATCGCTCTTTTTAGAAAGTAAAACGCCTTATCAAACCATCTATTGCCACATCCTTCTCAATCCACAAACAAATGAATCGGATTAGATCACAAGTAAGTATGTAGTCGAACAGGTTCTTTACACGTTTTTTTTTTTTTTAAATTTTGTTTAATATTTCAAAGAAATACAACTAATCGATCAAACAAACCTGCTTACAACCATTTAAACTTATTTTTAGCGCCGTCACCACCAAATTTATTTTCTGACTATTTAACAACATTCAACAGGACTTTTAAAAACTATTTTTTTTTTGCTTCCAAATTAAAGTCTAATTAATAATAATAAAAGTAAAAGAATTTATAAATATTAATAAACTTCTTATTAATTAGACCGAATCTTCCGAGATCAGTAACGGGATAAGGAGTCCAAAGAAACCTGATTGCTGGTTCTGCAGAAAAAATTCACATCACATCTTGTCTGGAGTTAATCTTCCAAACTGGATTGTTCTTTGGGTGAATGGTTTGAATGGTTTGAATGGTGTGAGCCACATCACGTACCACCGAAAGGGATGACCATTCATCAACCGGTGCTCCGGTGACAATCCGATGCACAGATGAGTTAGTGTTTGACAAACGGATGTGGTTTTGTTTTTATTTCTTTTTAAATCAGCAAATAACACCAATTTAGCAATCAATTATGGAATTTAACCGACAACAAAGCGGTTTCTGGCTGGTAAAACATAAATACTTTCGAAAGTCAGAATTGTTTCGGTGACTTGTTGAGAAAGTTGTATTTTCCGTTGCAGGGGCAGTGTAATTATTTGTGATAGATATTTGTATAAGAATAGTGAGGATACTTGTATAAATCATGCTAGATACATGCAAGTACGTGTTCCTCAACTTTGGAAAGCTGGGGAGCAATAGCGATAATTTTTGAAGATTTGTCGTCTGAAAAACTCACTTGGTGACAACCTGGTGTCAGTGGAAGGACTGTATTAGAGTCGTATCCAAGAGTTACGTCTAGGATGTGCAAAAACTACAGCAGATACTAAATGCCAGAAGACTACCTAATGTGAGTTAAGAAAAAATCAGCAGATGGTACTCATGTTTGCGAAAAATGGTATACAAGCACTACGTATCCGAAACTTGATATTGCTATAAAGGGACGGATTAAGGCAACCAGTAGAGAGGACTCCCAAAATAAATGGGCCATTCCTCTGGTAAAAATGCAATCTTCCTAGGAAGGTATCTCACATACAACGCCGCTTTTGATCAGCATCTTTCGAATATACCATGACTGGGGTTACGTGCGAGGTGTATGTGCAGTTGTACCATTCTGGTGAAACCACATGTCCTCCAGTCTCAATTCAACAATTTGCGGCAATAAAAACTCGTTGATCATGGTTCTGCTTACCAGTCACAGTGAGAGAGTTGCAAACGGCGTCTAGTCACATAGACAATGTTCTTGTAAGCACAAGCACTACAAAGCCTTCCGGCTTCTACTCTGTCATGTTTTGTACCAGTCTCTTAGATACGACTATCTAAACGCCGTAGTGTTTGACAGGTTTGGCCGGGACATCAGGGCCGAAATTGACGTTGTGCCAAAATCAATGTCGAATTATTCAGCGATCTTGAGGAGTATCGCGTTCATGAGTTATAGCACCTTCCGATAGATTGATACACATTGGGCCATCTTGTACAACTCTTCCTTAAACAACATCTTTCGATCAAGGTATGCATTGTCGTTCTCCGAGAGATCTGTAGACCAATTTGCCTCAGCTTCTGGTGCCTTAGGAGAATAGTTAATGGCCGCATCAGGGATGGTCCACTATATAGCAATCTACTTAACAATAACAAATATGCCTATCAACTGGGCAAGTCTAATCTCTCAGAAATAATGTCTCGTAAAAATCAAAGGACTTTCCTACGACCTTGATCATGTTCTGATATACGGACGAATCAAGAGCTCTAAAGGTAGAAATATTAGTGCTACGCTAAGCAGTGACAGAACCATAAAAAGATGAGTTCTTTTTTCAGAGGCACAGTGATATAGCATTACGATCTTATTCATAACTATTTTGCAAGAAATCGTTTCGGACCAAGGGACTGGTTTAGGAAAGTTGACCTGAACATCTACACCATAGAAAATGCAGTCTTGATCGAGGTAAACTACTTAACTTCACTCTGCTCGCTGAATAGAATTTTCAAAAGATGTCAACTACCAAACCCTAGCTCCTAAAAAAGACTCACTTGGTAATCTAATTTCACGAAGACGATAGACAAAGGCAGGATCTTCTCATGGACAAGTAACAGTCTTATTGGTAACAGCTGAGATATAAGCTCCTAAACGACGTTGTGGCTTGCACACCTATAACCAGGCAGCTGTCACGTAAGAACCATCGATCAGATGGGAAAAACCGAAATAAAGTTCTACATAAGACAGATTGAACTAATTTTAGAGACTAGCTTGTGAATGCACTTAAAGTCATCTTTGGCATGCCTCCTTAAATCTTCATATATAGAAGCAGTCGCGGAATCATCCATCCACACATTGACCTTCAACTCAGTAAGGATGAACTACTTGTACTTGAACTCAACGCAGTAAAAGATACATTTCCACATATGTGAACCAAATCGATTAAAACATTGTGAAGATAGAGTAGGTATACCACAAAAACAACAGAACAGCTCCGGTCCTATGAAGTAAGATCGAAACTATATAGTATGGCCCTGTTTGAAGCTCCTCATTTCATTAGGTAACACAAACAGGAGACCGCTAACAAGTGGGCAATGAAAGAGCAGAAAGTGTGTCAGAAAAGTAACTGCATCTACCTTCATGGTATGAATTACCAATCAGCCCTGGAAACTTCTATATTAGAAACTTTCTAAAAACCAGCTCATCGAAGGTAAGCCCAAATGACCCTATGCCTTCGTCTGTTCTTGTCCTTCCCTCGCAGCTCTCTAAATAGGTTGTTCGTGGTCCTGTATTGCTTACCAATCACAGAAGCCGCGTAACCAAGGCATCCAGCCACAGCGAGGTCCTCCAATGTTGTTCCAGTCTCTTCGTAGAGCAAGCGATCGTACGCCAGGAGAAATGGCTAAAATGGTCCTCTTCACGAAACACATTGCTCCCAGCCTCCTCCTCCTGCGACTGTGGATATATACTTCCAAATGGTTGCGCTTGACACTTATTGCAAACTAGTGCTAGAAGCTCATTCACATGAAAGTAATTCTTCTGTTGGCTAGTGGCCACTGGAAAATGATTCCATTGAACAATTCAAAATTCACCTTATTTGGGTGCAGGACCACTGGGACAATCCAGGGAATTGGATAGTACAACTCTGTCGAGGGGAATCCAAACATGCTACTTGGTACTTGTAAACTCTTAATTAAGCAAAATGCGTTCAGGGCTGCGTACCTTATAATGAAAGAGATCTGACCCAAGCTGGATCTCAAATGGTCCAACAGTCCAAAAAGTTTAAAGAGATACTTCATCAGAACAGTAATAGGTGTTAGTACGAGACACTGCATCATCGGGAGGAATGTTCCTAGGACAGATCTCCCAGCAAACGATTTTTGCAGAAGCTGGAGGGATGGGGAAGCATCTATGCACCTCTCAAGCTCCCTCTACTAAAAGTAAGTTATGTCTGGGAGAATATTTCTTTGACAACAGTGCACTTTCTAAAAAGGCCTTTTCGGTTCGACAGGTAGATTGAGGAGACTAGATCCTTTGGTATAACAATGGGTTTACTTTGGGTTAAGTGTGGTTGTCGATCAAATCTGATCTAAGCTCCAGCATGTTGCTGTTATAAATACATTAGATCTGTGTCCACAAATTTATATCTAAATTGATATGCCCTGTCGCACATCGAGTATCTATTAGGTCATCGTTTTATTATCACAACAATTCCGGTGGTCAAATCCAAAGTTTGCAAGGTTTTCCTTGGATGAATCTTACAACATTCCTACAAAATAGAAAAAAAAAATCCGGAAAATGTAATCCAAGAAGAATTAATTCCGCTCATTAAGTATTCAATTAAAATTCCGATTTCATTTCCCAAACACATTTATTAAATTTTAAACGAAACCTAATACGTGTATCTAAGTTAACAAATAGAAGAAAAAAATTGTCTCCTTCAAGCAATTAAAATATAATTAATCATCATGACTTGGAATCTCTGCCCGAATCGCTCAAAAACTACACAAAACACTTCAATCAAATTGTATCTCACAGTTCTTATGCAAATGAGCACACGTTGCTGTACCGAGACCAGTATATCTCAAGGAAGTCCGAGTTTGTCTTGTTTGTCGAGGGATTCAGTTTCTTGCGAATTCTTTTGTAAATTTTTTTTTGTTTTATGGAAATCAGTTTTTTTTTTTTTTTTTGAATAGCCAGAGGGCTTCAATGGCATCTGAGAATCCGAATCTATTGTCTTTGCTCAGTGTTGTGTAGTCAGGAATTTATTATGCGATTTCGCAATGGAGAGGATGCTCTGTCTTAAGTAAACAGTTTGACAATTTGTCATTATGACATGAACACGTATACGTATAGCTTAAGAAGAAGAAGAAAAAGACAGAAGCTAAAAAGTTAAGGTTCATTAACCTCAGGGTCAGCCTATTGGGTGTTGACATTAGTTTCGTATTCAGTGGTGGGCTTAGCAAATTGTGGGAAATTTGTTAACTGACTGACTGTGATGTACGTAATAGTAATTTTATGCATTTTTTCGGAATTTGCAATTCTTTATGGCCAACATTTTGACATTGGTAGCATAACAGAAATATTCATTAAATTTGGTTATGAATATTGCAGCAATTTTTCTTTCCATTTTACGGGGGTCAAGCGAAAACAGTGTGCGTAATCAAGAGAAAATGCTGGGCTAGCCATTGAAACTTGAGGTATTTTTGATCAGATTGACCTGGACATACCAGGGTTGTTATGTGATGGATTGCACAAGGATTAACCAAGAGTCTTACTTGTTGCATAAGTGAAGGACGCGTCCTTAGAATCTCGACTGTTGCAACTAGGGTCAGTTGAGTAAATGTGTGGCTTATCAAAGCAATATTGTTCAAACTTTGAGGCAAATATGAAATATTGTTCAGTCGAAGAGAATAGCTAGTTTTGCGGTACCAAGATATCACAAGGCAGTGACTTTGCAACTTTGCACATTCTTAGAAACCATTTGCCTTAACCAAAGGATTTTGGAATGCGTTAAGTTCTGTTGCTTAACTCAAAACTCAAATTTAGAAAAAATTTGTTAAAAATGCGAAATGCAAAGTAAAAACAAAGATCACTGAAATTTGCAATAGTTTTCACAATACCTTAGAATACCTTTGAATTCTGCAAACTTTTTAAAAAAAATCATTAAAAAAAAAAAACACAGAGTTTTTCCAAATGATAAGTGATAAGTTGCGGTACAAACAGAGAATGATAAGTACTGCGCTCCTTGCTGAAAAACCTACCAAAGGATAAGCTATAGACTGATGGACTGTGCATTATTTAAATACTGTTCTTCAGACCAGTAGGACTCAGATATTAATTTTTTTTTTTTATAATTTTTATAAATTCAGGGCGCGGGCGTTGGGAAAAGGGGAGAGAGGAACAGAGGAGGTACCGGTGCACGTTGGCTTTGAATGTTTTAAGGTTGTAGTGATGAGGAAATACAGAGCATGGGAGATCATTGCACATACGTGTCGTTCGGCTTATAAACGAATCTCTGTATTTGACAGTAAGTCCGAAATTGGGCTTGAGGGTGAACTGATGTGCATTCTTAGCGTGACGCGTATTGCGGGTGAAATTTTGAAGGGGAGGAATGCAACTGGCTATTTCACTGGAGCATTTTTTATGGAAAAAGCGATAAAACAGGGAGAGACATGCTACATTTCTCCGATGTTCTAGAGGCGCTATGGAGCCTACAATGTCTCTATCACCTATAAGTTTTAACGCGCTATTTTGGACCCTGTCTAGAATGTGCAGAACGGTCTTGGGTGCACCAGACCAGATATGGGCATTATATTCCATTTTTGGGCGGATAAATTGAGGCCAGATCAGATGGGGTGAAGTATTTCTTGCACCGCTTAAGGAATCCTAGACACTTTGCAGCATTTTTGGCGACCTCGAATATGTGATCGTTCCATCCAAGATGGTTATTAATACACATATCGAGAGTGGCAAGTCTTTCGGTTTACGCGATGTAAGTACCATTCATGGATAATGTTTGGGGGTTTCGGTTTCGCTTGAGAGATAGAAGACAGCATTGCGTTTTGGAAGCATTAAATTTCACTCTGTTGGTTGAACCCCATTTGATAATGCTGTCGAGATCGGAATTTAATGAGTTTAACATACGCTGCCGTTCCTCTTCTACGGCCGAAGAGCAGGGACGTGAGTTAGGGAACGAATATGAAAAACTGAGGGTACTATCATCAGCGAAGGAATGGATTGGATTAGAGGTTGCAGACAAGAGATCATTTATAAAAATGAGAAAAAGAGTCGGAGACAAGACTGAGCCCTGGGGAACACCAGCATTTGTGCGGTGAATATCAGACTTGAAGCCATCCAACACAACTTGTATTGAACGCCCCGAAAGGTAATTTCTAATCCATTGAAGAAGAGTTTCATCGATGCCAAATGCACGCATTTTAGACAAAAGAGCTTGGTGCCAAACTCTGTCAAATGCCTTTGAAATATCGAGTGCAACCATCTTTGTTTCGCCAAAGTGATGGAGAGAATGGTTCCACTTCTCGGTGAGATATGCCATCAAATCACCAATGGACCTGTTGCTACGAAAACCATACTGCCGGTCATTAATGAGTTTTCGTGATTCAAGATATTTCATAAGCTGACGATTTATCAGCGTTTCCATGACTTTGGAAAGAAGGGACGTAAGTGCAATGGGTCGGTAATTGGTCGGAGAGGAAGAATCGCCTTTTTTAGGGATAGGCTGGACAAATGCTGTTTTCCATCTTCTCGGGAAGAGCCCAAAAGAGTAGGACAGACAGAAAAGCTTACGCAAATGTTTTGCCAGCGAGGAAGAACACCTCTTCAGAACTATAGGGGGGATACCGTCTGGGCCAGCGGATTTGTGTATGTTAAGACCTTTGAGAACTCCTGCAACTGTGCGAGTGCGAAAGTGGATTTGTCCCATGGAAAATTCGACGCTCTCAAGCACAGGGACAGACAAAGCACTATCTTGCAGCGTGGAATTAGCTGCAAACTGTGCAGCAAGAAGATTAGCCTTGTCTAAGGAGCTGACAGCTGGAATGCCATTGTAAATGAGCGTTGGGATGGCAGATGAGGCAGAATTTTTAATGTTTTTTACGAATGACCAAACATTTTTACTACCTTTGGGACACTGTAGAATTTTTTGCCTCAATTTTTGGTCGTATAGGTATTTTACACGTTGAATACGGGCATTGCAGTCTTTTCTGGCTTGTTTAAACTTCTTTCGGTTTTCCTCAGATTTGTTGGCTTTATAATACCGAAAACTTACTTCTTTCAACCTGATTGCCTCTTTACAGCTCAAGTCGAACCATGAGTTTATCTTAGGTTTAATGCTCTTTATTCTGTTAGGAATAAAGTCATTCATACCTAAGAGAATCGGGTTGGTCGATGTTGGTAGGGAAAGGGTAGTATCTTCAAGGGTATTTGTCAGCTTCATATTATACTAATTTTTATTATTTTGTGTTCTATCAACTTTGACTTTGTTTTTTGTGCAGACAAATAAATGCTCGTATATAAAGGGAGTCTGATGGTTAAAGGTCCATTTGCAAAGCCTTTTAGTAGTTGATTTTTGTATCCAAAGTTTTGCTAAGCAACTATTTTTTTAGATTCGGACATCACGGACCATACGGCGAAGTACTTATAAGTCTCGAAAGTCCATGGTGCAAAAGCAAAGGTATGGTTTGAGAAGTGCCTGAGTTCCATCTTAGGTTATCCACAACGGAGATCGGACTCCGGAGATGTTACCTGCCCTGATAAAATATATTTTTAAAACCTTGTAACTGGTGTGTTTCGTAGAGAAGATAACCACATCTCGATTCGAATACCACATTTTTATATATACAAAAGTCGATGAATTCTCGTATGGTAAGGTCTTCCTCAGCACCCAATACCGTACCTTTAACGAATGAAATATTCCAAAATATAGTACATAGCACTTACACAGATGATTCAAGTATCGAATCGATGAAAACTGCTTCAGAGTCAAAATATAATTAGCCTCAGCTCATATTTTATTCAAGAAGAACCTCTAAATATTTCAAGTATTTAAAACAATTTCTATCAGAAGTAGTGTGTATTTCGAGATCAGAAGTCTCCTGTTTTCTCAAATTAAGAAAATTGTAATTTTGTTTACCTTTAGCTTGGATTCTGCAAACTAGGTTCTCGGTTGGTTAGCATCGTAGTTTAAGGTCTAAAGGGCCAACAGGGTCATATGGCAAGGATGATTCAACAAAATATGGTTAAAAAAAGGAAGAAAAGGAAGTATGGTTACGAGGAACGAAATAGGTCCGGGGTACGCCTGCTATAACAATCGTTAAATTTTGAACGACTTATGTTTTTGTTTCACTTCTGTTTTGCCAGTAACTGATGGAAATGAGCTGACAATGACAAACTAATTCCTGACAATTTATTGTCAGAGGTCTGGTCTTGCAGTTGTTTGACACAATTGTCAGACGAAAATTGGTAAAAGTTCACACGATTGACAGGTATTTGGGACTAAGTTTCCATCATCACTTCCTGGGGAAGTTATTTCGCATTTTGTTAATATGAACTGACTAACAAGATCGTGTGATGATGCAAAATGTGATCTGTATCAGGAAACTCTTGACGCTTTGAAACTAATATTCGTCAAGTCATGGCTGACTTATTGCCAGATATGTGACGAAATGTTATCGAAAATTACTTTCTCAGAATCAAGTCCTGCAGTCAGCTAGAGCTGTGAGTTGCAATAGCGTATTGGGTCAACCTTCGTAGTTTTCCATTTATACTATCCTAGGTAGAGGGAGGTTTATGTCCTCATTGAGAATATAAGCGGATATAACGAGTCCAAGGTGGTGGACAGATGCATTCGGAGTCGTATGTATACCCCAACAGTTGAACCGATTTGTTGATTGCATTTCTTGAAGATGGGGCCTGGTGTATGCACCCTACCACCAACAAATTTGACAAGCTCCGTTGGTAGACCATCAGAGACAGTGGCCTTGTTATTTTTCAGCTTTTTGATAGCTGAACAAACCCTTTTTCAATACTGGAAGCATGGATGTCTTGTTCATTTAGAGTTTCGAAGTAATAAGACACATTTTGGACAGTTTGTCATTGAATTGTCTAGGGTTAAGTCTCATTTAATCAAGCAAGCTTCTGCTGAGACAATCACTTTGTGGCAACCTTTGCCACAGTTGTGATCGTAAATGTTAAAGACTTGTGATGGTAGGCTGAGAATTATACCTTTCCGTGCCAGGCAATGTCAAAACACCCTCCTAGCTACCTACCTATTCAGTTTAGATATGAAAAAGAGTGCACTCTTCGTCTTCCGAACGTTTGTCAATGCCAGCCTTCACAACTCAGTAAGTCAAGGAGCACATTGTGGGAAAAACTGCCAGGGTTCCGTGTTTGATGTGATGACAATATCTTACATCACGGATATCGAATGTAAACATTTTGCAAATCGCACTCTACAGCTCGCAGTCTCTCAAATCGCTCTCGAACAATGCGCAGTCATCACACATTTCTGAATAAGTTAATGACTATCTTTCATTTTCAAATATTATGTCGTCGAAAATGACATTTCCCCTTTTCAAAAGCTGTTGTGTTTGTGCATAAATCACCGTGCGAATCGGTCATGTATTCACGTTTGCGTGTGTCCACTCCTCCACTCCAATCCAAGTATGTAGATACTAGTTCTCACAATGTGCCAAACCAAACCAGTATGCAGACACTTTGATTGCGAATTTCAAAGATCTGTCAGTTCCTGGCAACATGCAACAGTACACACATGCGACCAACTTAGCCACTCTTGCGCGAATCGTATCAGCAGCGCGTAGCTAACGATCAATCTCAATTTGCCTAGAGCTGTTCTCACTCTTTGTGATCAATCACGCATAGTCTGGGTACCTACGCGCACAATCCATTCGAATTTTGCTGCTGAGATACTTTGAATTAGATTAGATACTGCGAGATACTTTCACTGGTGTGACCCTGGGCCATTAGGTGGTGATTTTATCTTAAGCGAAAGAGAATTGTACTGGAAACAAACAAAGCCGAGTCAGCGAGTCTGGCAATTTTGGCATAGCATTCGTGTTTGCGTTTCCGGGTCGAAGCAGAGATAAATCTAGCTGCTGACGACGATAAAAGATTTGGCAAAAATGTTAGAAAAAAACAAAGCGAAATGCGGAACACCTCAATGGTCGGGTTTGTCAACTTTGGGTATGCGACAAGCCCAAGGCTACGAGTAGGGTTATGCAGACTTTGGTATGTGAATGGAGTCAAAGTGGGCGTGACTCTATGTTATGAAGACTTCAATACTTTAATGATATCCGGAAAAAGGATACTTTTCAAAGTGCGTAGAGGTATTCGAAAATTCCAAAACTTGATTCACATATGTCAATCCTTAGAAAGGTATTTTAAGCCCTGTAGGTAGTGAGATAGCTGTGAGATAGTTTGCCAAGTATCCGTACTACATCTTTCAAACTATGGAAGAATGTAAGAGAAACTTGCTTCGCTAGGGCATCGTTTCAAGGTCAATCTCTTCTGGATGGTGGGGCTTAGTTAACACAGATGGGAATGAATAGCTTAGCCCTCGACAGGTCTGTCACAAAGTGAGTCCACGTCTCGTTGGAACTAGGTAATGAAAGAGTTTTTATCAGACCACAATACCATTTGGCCTATGTTTCATCTTGTTTTCGGGTCTCTAGATCTGGCCAAGGCCAAACATCCCATACTGAAAGCTTCCTTCCTCTATGTTCTTACAACAAAATTGACAATCAGGTCATGTTAGAGGTGGTGCCAGTGCAGCGCTGAAGAACTCATGAAACCTCATCGAAGAACGATGAAGCTGGCACTGACGGAGCACTATCGAACGGTCCCCTGAAATAAGGTAGCTTGTTCAGAAACCCATGAAGATCATGTGGGACAGACAATTCTTATTAGCAAATCGAAGACACTCAGAAAAGGCAGGCAGGATTGTACACAAAACTAGCTGTAGTGACTGTCTGGGCAAGTCCAGTCTGGGCATGTACCTCGGGCAAATGAAATGCTATCCCAGCAGGTACATGGGGTAGAAGCATGGTAATACCATTTGGCCTATGTTTCATCTTGTTTTCGGGTCTCTAGATCTGGCCATGGCCAAACATCCCATACTGAAAGCTTCCTTCCTCTATGTTCTTACAACAAAATTGACAATCAGGTCATGTTAGAGGTGGTGCCAGTGCAGCGCTGAAGAACTCATGAAACCTCATCGAAGAACGATGAAGCTGGCACTGACGGAGCACTATCGAACGGTCCTCTGAAATAAGGTAGCTTGTTCAGAAACCCATGAAGATCATGTGGGACAGACAATTCTTATTAGCAAATCGAAGACACTCAGAAAAGGCAGGCAGGATTGTACACAAAACTAGCTGTAGTGACTGTCTGGGCAAGTCCAGTCTGGGCATGTACCTCGGGCAAATGAAATGCTATCCCAGCAGGTACATGGGGTAGAAGCATGGTAATACCATTTGGCCTATGTTTCATCTTGTTTTCGGGTCTCTAGATCTGGCCATGGCCAAACATCCCATACTGAAAGCTTCCTTCCTCTATGTTCTTACAACAAAATTGACAATCAGGTCATGTTAGAGGTGGTGCCAGTGCAGCGCTGAAGAACTCATGAAACCTCATCGAAGAACGATGAAGCTGGCACTGACGGAGCACTATCGAACGGTCCTCTGAAATAAGGTAGCTTGTTCAGAAACCCATGAAGATCATGTGGGACAGACAATTCTTATTAGCAAATCGAAGACACTCAGAAAAGGCAGGCAGGATTGTACACAAAACTAGCTGTAGTGACTGTCTGGGCAAGTCCAGTCTGGGCATGTACCTCGGGCAAATGAAATGCTATCCCAGCAGGTACATGGGGTAGAAGCATGGGCCGCGATATCATAGCTTCGTTAAAATTGAAGGCATTCTGGATCAGTATGAATATGTAACAATTCTGGACAAGGCATAGCCATACAGTCTATGTCTAGGTACATGGGTAGGTAGGGCATGGTTATAAGATTATCATAAAGTATCTTCGCGATCTCTTGAGAACTATTATGGTAAGATAGGCCCCAAGGCATTAGGCACAATATGCTCCGCTAATTTGGTCAGCTACATATATTGATGGACCTCTCTAGAATAGAATGATACGTTAGTCCTTTCGTTCTTCTCAACAACAGTGTTCAGGTACTGAACATAAATGGCAATACCATGGACCTTGCTAATGACATGCAAATGATCCAAACCATTTTTCGCATCTTGTGACGAATTAGCTTTCGAAGGAGCAAATATCGGTGCTTGACTGAACAGGCTGATATTGACTGAATTTCTTGGGTTTAACTATGTTTGAGGGACAATTTCCGACGAAGAAAGTGTTTCATATTGTTGGTGTATCTCACCAATAAAGATTGCCAACAATATTCTGCCACTCTCTACTCAAATACTTGTTTCTAGAACATTAGTATGGTCGATTCAATGAAAACAAGAGGGCAGACGAGCTAGCGAGAATGGCCTTAGAATTAAGTGAAGTAATCCCGACAGATCACTGTGTCTTACCGTCCATCAGCTTCTTGGATCTCTACGGACTTCTGTTACATGGCTAACACCAGGTGGAGCTCGCTCCCGTCCTGCGGTGCTTCGAGGGTTCTTTGGGCCCAATATAATGACAAAAGGACTAGAGACCTTCTATTTTTCAATAGAACACAACTAACCATTCTCATTGGCGTCCTTACAGGCCAAAATCAAATGGCTGTCCACCTCAGTATAATGTGTTTCAACGGCTCAGACCTATGCAGAGGCTGACACGACACACTTCCTCTGCGAATGTCCAAGTCTCAGCAGAATCAGACGTCAAACCTTCGGGAAGACATTTTTCAACCAGCCCTTCGAATTGATGAACATGCCTCTAAAATCGGAGGGCCGCAACCGACATGTAAATGTTCTGTTTTCCTTTATACACACAGGGGAACACAATGTATCCTTTTAAGATCTGAGTGAGACTGCTCCCACCTGATGGATGTTGCAGTCATCCCCCTGAAACCAACCAAACTATGGTCGATCTAGGCGATTCTAGGATTTCGCAGTAAGAGCGTGCCATTCTGTGTATTTCTAATGCAATATCCTGTCTTTGAGATATCGAAAAATATAGGTCAGCGTACCTACTCTTTGACCGTCTTGGGTTTGGAGTTTACTAGACATCCCTACTTATCAAAACATTATCGTAATTTGTATGAATCATGAAATATGGTGTCACTATCGTTGTTGGTGTTGATCCTAAACTAGATCCTAAACTAGCAGTCTAAACTCTATCACCTATTGGAATGGACCATGGACTTTACATAGCTCCCAAGAAAAAGGTGCAAATGTGTTAAATCACATAAGGGAGGCAGTGAATTTGCTGGACAATTTCTGAAGATAACTCAGAGCAAACTTCCATTTCAAAAGCTCAATTGTTTGACCCGCTGTGTCTCATGTGGCACCGCTTTGTAGAAACCACATACTCTTCTAGTCATCTTCTTTCAATTTGTTAGTCAACATAGCCCAGTGGGGATTTTCAGTAACTGTGACTGTGTAGAAGGCGCCACTGGAGAAGCAGTATGGGACAAAGGGCAACTAACTTACTTACTTGTTCCAATGTGACAGATTTGGGTATTAACGGAGCCATTGAGCCAAATTGTAAGCAAAATCGTCGCAACCAAATGCGAAGTTTCATACGAAAAAATCGATAATTTAAAAACATTGTGGGTGGCAGAAACAAACCACAGCTAACTTCACGCATGGCCGCTAAACCCAATTGGAAAAATGGAGTAGTCTCAATTGAAGAATCCCTCACATGTCCTCGAAGATTGCCTTGCTTTTAGTCGAAGGTAGCTAGCTTAGTAAAAGGTCATTCCTGTCCGATAGTTTGAAAATACGGCAGCAGTATGTACCGTGAAAAGAAGCTCGATTTGACTTCTACATTACCTCCATAGGATCCAACCTAACAGCACTGGTCATAGACTACGTCAAATTCAAGTGACAACATTTTTCTAGAGTCAGCTACAGGCAAGACCTCTCTCTAAAGTCTATTCCGTGACTCACCGCCTAAACTTAACTATCTAAGCAAATTAGAACAAAACAAAACAAATTAAGTAATCAAATCAGAAACTCGTTACGATGCTCACCCCTTCTTTTAATAGTTTTTTTCAAAAGTGAAAGGGCAGTCCAACCAGAATATCTATATCGCATTTCATTCAGAATTCATTCAAATGTATAAAGATACTCATTTATCGCTGTCTGGAATTTTTTAAATATTTCACCTTCCGCTGTTGAAAAAATAGCAAAACTATGAAATCATTTAAATTATGGAAAACATTTTAGAATACATTTTTCATTTTCATGGTCAGAAATACTTTTTATAGAATGTATCCATGAATGTCTAAATTTAGATGCAGCCGATCCATTCGTTTGTTATTAATGAATTGGGGGATCCGTGAAAGTGGAGGCGGTGAAATGTTTTGTTTATATATGAGAATAACACATTTGTTTATAAAAAAAAAACAATGAACGAGTTTTGAGTTGAGCATCTGGATTCACTTTTAAGGTCATGCTCGTGGCCTTGACGTGCATACATGTACATACGAATCCATCATGGAAATGCAAAGCGAGAAAACACGTCTAAATTAATTGGTTCTTGAAGGAAATTGTGAATAGTTGAAAGCTAATGGTTTGAATACCAGTTAGGTTGAACCAGACTTAAGCTCGAACAATTCTGGTCACAAAAAATCAACACACGATCCAAAAAACCATGTGGAATCTATCTTTCCATCGGGTTAGGGATCCCAAGACAGAAGCACTTAAACGCAACTGCGTCATATCAGGAAGCAAAATCAAGTCTTTTGGTGACTTTCGGAGGAAGCCAAGAATGCACTTCAGCGTAGAGGAGCTTACAGTTTGAAGACTCATCACATCAGCACAGAAGATCTGCCACCTAATCCAAGCAAAGCCAGAACAAAAGCAAAAGAAATTATCCGGAATATCTTCGCCTTCTCTACTAGTGTCGCAAGGCAAGGTGGCTCATAAGCCTACCACATTAAGATGGTCACCAAACCGAAAGAAGGCCAATAAGTTGTATATAGCCTTGTCTGTTCAGAGACAGCAAGAATACCGCCTTTATCCTGGAAAGATTTGTTACACACACATGTGTTCGTAAGAGAACCACCTAAGAAAAACTTGACGCAGGTTCAGGTCCTGAGAAATAATTTTTTGAACCTTGCTTAGCAATTTCATCGAATATCTTATTCCGTTCAATCCCCGTGTGGTCCAGCAAGACTTTAAGCGCTGTCTGACTGTCGCTATAGATGGAGACCCCTCCACAATATAGTCGGCAGCCATTAGGACACCGCATAAAACACTGCTTGAAAAACAGAGGCATGCCTGACCTTTAGTGAAGTCCAATGTTATCGGTCTCCATAAACACACCAGAACCGGATCCTTGATTAGCTTTGGAACTTTCCATGAAGCCAGTCCTGATCGCAAGGAAAGTTGACTCTAAATTTACGCAGAAGCAGAAGTTTCGATGGGAGATGAAAAGGTTTATACAAGTTGACAAGTTTTATACAATGGTTACGACCAGGATTTTAGTTATCTCTTAGAACAGACATGCAGCCTACATGCCTACAGTATATTCGAACCTTTTAGTCGAAGGTAGAACTCCTTATACTGAAGGTTAGTATATTCGGAGAAACGCTTTGAAATTTTGTGTTGGTACTAGAACTATTGAATGTTCCAGTGGAAACGTATTTTGGTACAACCGCGCCACTGCTGAGTCTGCATATGTCTTAGCATCTTAAATGAACTTTTTAGATAACGAATAGAATTATATCCAAAAGTCTTATGCTTGGATAAAGTAGCATCGTCAAAAATATTAATTTTAGACAACTGTCATGCCTTTATAGCGAACAAGAAATAATATAGGTAAAAGAAAGGATCCCTGCGGTATTCCAATGCTTACAGAAAAACTGACAGATAATTGAATACTTGTGTTGAATTCAATCTTCTCTTCAATAAGTGAAGCTTATTTTGTAGATGAAACCAACGTTCTACTTAAGACAGTGCTTTTCAATTTTGGAAGAAGTAATGATAATTCTTGGCTTCATTACCAGTTTCGATCCTTAACCTAGACTTTTGGGTTTATTGAATTCATCATCATGAGCTGTTGTAAGATGTGCTACGTGGAGGACGAAATGTTTAAAAAAAACTTTACCAACTTGATGTCGGGCTATAATATAGTAGTTTTATTAATAGTTTGGGATATTAGCAAAGGCTTTGCGGTGATCCTCAGTAAGATCTAGTGATCTTTAGTTTCTTTTGACATAAGGCTCCTCAAAACAAATTACGAATCCCACGATTAGTCGAAAGGACTCTAGTGGTGGTATAAAGCTAATGGTAAACCATGGCCAGTCGGACAAGTATTAACATAGACACGAGCCTTCGTACTTACAATGGTCCTCAGATTTGCCGCAATGTTCGAGTTTAAGAAGTCCTCTGTCTTAGAGTAGACTACAGAGTTTCTTAAGTTGTACACCAAGACAAAGTCTAAGTTTTTGAAAAATATAGATTCATCGCGATTGCCTGCGCTGTAATATTGCATTCCAAACGACACATATCTACGCATGTAGGAGGCCTTTCGGAAACACTTGGCGCCTTAAGCCAACCGTAGGGTACTGACCTTACAGAGCGATTGTAAGTCTCATTTTAAAATGCGTCTAAAAAGGTGTGTAAAACACTTTAGACGAAATGGCCTTCATCGGGGACTAAAAACAATTTATAATGCAACGGTCACCAGCATTCAGGTTCGTCTTCGAGCGATGTAAGGCGACGGTAAACAGTCCGAAACCGACTATATGAACCCAATGCTGAAGCTTATCATGAGGTTCACTACTAGAGTTCCTGGGAGACTTGAATGAGAGCAATGCACTATATAAATGAATGTTTGTGAGATTTTTCAGACGAAAAATCTTCTTGTTGACTTCGAGGGTTTGGCGAAAGTTAAAAGCCCTACCACCCTCTTGAATACATGTTCAAGGACTAGGAATCACGGTAGACGCAAGAACCATATTTGCCAACATAACCGGACCCTCAAACTCTCAAAAATTATTGCTGAAGTTGTCTAAACAACCTGTTTCCACCAACAGGGTAATAAAGACTCTTGGCACTCACATTTTAATGTAGTTGGAGGATGAAAGCTAGATTGAACTGATTATCTTAATAAGAATGCATGAAATAGACTTAAAAGCCGGTCTAAGTAAGCAGTAAGATACTTATGGCAATCGTAAAGAGCATGATTCATTACCATCAGCATTTTATTAGGTTAGGTTAGGATAGGTATGTGGGTAGGCGACTAGATAAATATCACATCGCCACACTCAGGTCAATACAGACCCATTGTGATACCCAAAGGGGAAAAAGTCCATTGCCCATTGGTAAACCCTCGCATTAATTCACATCTTGTGGATCACCAAACCATCCTGTTGATTTGCTGAACCATTGATTGGTTTGTTTGCTAGTTCTTCAAGGCCACGGAAAAAGTGTCGCCCTAGAAATTTAAATCTAAGGTGGATAAGCCCAGGGCACTGACAGAGAAAGTGGGTTGTATCCTCATTAGCTTCCTCGTCTCCACATCCTCATAAATCTTCATCCGTGAGTCTTAGCTTTCTCATATGGTACCGACGAGAGTTATGCCCCGTAATAATTCCTATAAGGACAGAAAGGGACTTCCTATCCTTTAGAAAGGGACTTCCTATCCTTTAGCATAATTCAGTCGGTCCTACTTTTGTCAAAGCAAGGCCATAGGCTTCTGGTGATCACACAGGTGTCCAGGGAGGTCCATCTACCATTGGCCTCACTTCTGGCCAAGTTCCATGCCTTTTGCTTCAATGTACAAGGCGGGATGTTGCGATGTGGATTCAGAGCCTCCTCTTGCCAATCCGTCCGCCTTCTCATTACCTGGAATACCTTCGTGTCCAGGGACCCAGCAGAGTGCAACCTTGTGCTGTTTTCCAAGAACCCTGACTTCTTCGCGACAGCACTTCACAAGCTTTGATTTTATTTCGATTGCAGTAATCGCTTTTATTGCCGCCTGGCTGTCGATGAAAAAGGTGAGACCTTCCGGTGGTATTGGACCTCCGCTTGGAAAACACTGCTATGGTTCGGGAGGCGGACTGATCTAGAACCCAGCGGTTCAGAAAAAATGCCAGACCCTACTTCTACATCCATCTTAGATCCATCTGTAAAGATAGAGATGGAACGTGTGTTGGCAGGCTGACCATCCTTCCATTCATCCCTGCTTGTGAACGAGCTAGTAAACGGTCTATGAAAATCTAGGAACGGAGTGAGGTAATCCGTAGTATAGACTTTCCTAGATATTTCTCCAGGATCATGGAATGACCTGTTGCATTATGATTCCAGCTATCTGACTGATTTATTCTTAGGGCACTTATAGCTGCCGAGGTTTTAACAAAAATGTCCAGTGGTAGAAGATTAAGGATAGCCTCTAGTCCTGCAGTAGGTGTTGCTCTCAGGGCACTTGTGGTGCCAATGCAGGCCCATCTCTGGATCCTCGTGAGGGCTGCTAAGTTGGTGGACTTGGTGGCGGACGGCCACCATACAAGACATCCATACGTCAGAATAGGTCTTACTATCGCCGTATGCATCCATAGAATAATTTTAGGTTTTGGACCCCAGTTTTTCCAAATATTCTACTACAAGTATAGGAGGCTATAGTTGCTTTCTTAATTCTTTCATTGATATTAGGCCTCCAGTTCATTTTTTTTTTATGAATTAGAATTATGCACTTAAAAGCAGTCTCGGCTAAGGTACTGAGTCTTGTGGTTCACCATCTTAGGTTCCTAACACTGTCATGAATACTTTACAATGGTCGTTCCAGTCTACTTAAACATGTCTTTTTTAAGGTAAAGCAGAAGAATTCCATCGTACTGTGACGAAAACTCGAGACGTTCAAGCTCGTTCATTACAAATTTAGTGGCAGCCTTCTCCAAGTCATTATTTGAAGAACAAAATAACTAACATCCTCCTGCAAGAGCTATGAAAACAAAACGCATAACCTCGTAGCTACAAGCGCGAATAAAATATGTAAAGTGGTTATAATGCGCTTCATTAAAGCTGTTCCATGCTTGGGATAATGAAAACTCAAATTATGAGTCTAGCCAGTAAAATGGTTTCAACTTTACGAGCCAATAACTAAAGCCGTGTGATTGCATGACTAAAGCCACAAATCCTCGGTCGTAAAACCTTTTCAATAGTAGCACGCTATACACTTTTTAGCTACTGTGGCTAGACATTTAGGAAGTGCCCCCTTGAGTGATAAAGAAGTCTGTAATAGCAGTTTGAAAGGCCTATAGATATGGTCCCGATCATAAATCCGGCAAAGTCATGGCAATGTAATTTCCAGATCTAATATGAGTCCATGGCATGGCTAGAACAAAAAATAACCAACTTAAGGTTCCTAGGTTATCCACGGTGAGACCGAACCTGGGTAAACGTACATATGTTGCACTCATATTTCTCGTGGTATAATGGCTTCCAAGCGAAGGGTGTCTACATTGGAAAGAACTGCGAATACAACGGATAAGTCAAAACAAGGAAATGAAGTGGCTTAATCAATCGAATGCAGTTAAGGCTAGATCTACTATTAGACTAATAGATTTCTTGCTATCGAAGGCTTCCTATCTTGACGAAAACAGTCTAGGAATTCCATTCAAGACAGCGACGAAGTAAGGATGATGAAGGCAGTTTCCGAAGTTGGTAGAAATAGTTGCGGACTTAAACACAACAGACGTTGTCTGCAGATGTCAGTATACCTATAGCAAGTGTACTCTCAGAAGAACTGGAGACAAGATTCTCGCTACACAGATGAGTGAAATAATAACCTGAGGACCCTCAACAATCAGGTCGACCGTTTCTTTGTCATTGGATGTACAGCGTGTCCTTGAACTACTTTAAAGAATTTGACCCTTCTAATAGTATTTTTATCTGTCCCCTATAGGACCCATGGTTCAGGGACACAGGAATCGAAAACCAAAAAGATTTCGGCAACTATGTCTTAGGGATCATTGTCCTAGATTTGTCAAATGTCCTCCACGACGAAGCAATACAATACAACTTTCAGCAAGTAGAAGTTGTTAGGGTCAGCTCATTTAAGTACGTCGCTAGAGCTTGGAATGCTGAAAGTTACCGAAAACCCAACTCTTTCCATACGGACCTCCATTTACTGATCTACAGAACCACTACAAATTGAAGCCTAAAGTGCTTATAGATGCCTTTTCAAAAGGTCTTTTATGATACATGCTAGCCTACTAGACAGTCTCGTGAATACATGAATTGGGTGGCTGATCTGCGATCAGTTTAGCATGACACACGCTATCTTCTTGAACTATCCTGATATATATACTACTTGTCCATTTGTGGTTTGTCTTACTAAAATGTTTAGATTTGTACCTCTTTTGAGGAACTTGTCTACTTTGGAGCTTCCTAGAATGTCTCTATAGACTAGGATCCACCAAAGACGAATGTTGAATTGCTCCGTCTTCTCCGAGAGAGACAGACTTGGTTACTGCTTGTTCAGAGTGAGGTTTTCCCGGAAAAGGTATGACCTTACTGAGTAATGGCGGTGTACGATATACATATGTAGGTGCATAGGGTACATAAGATACATAGCAACATCATTTGAATTCTTAAAAAAAAAAAAACAAATAAATACAGAGGACAGTACACCGCTTTGAGGAATAGCTACTTCTCATCGATTTTTCTTCCAGGTTTGGGTCCATAATCCTGCCGGTAGGGTATTGGGAAGTAGGTACTCATACATCACAAGGTGCATGAAAAATAAAAGCTTTTTTCATTTGCCCCTTCAGTATGGATGTTTGGAGTTTTACCCTAGTATTTGTAGCACTAAGGAAGAGAGACAACCTTTTCTCTACTCCCTTCACAGTCCTAAGTTTTTTAAATCTTGTTAAGCGTTTTAAGAGAGCGAAGTACTCACTCTATCTTATGTCAGGTTATTGATCCTCAGAAGATAGGATAACATTAGGTCTTGTTCACATAAAGTGCTTCAATCTTTCAACATTTCCGTTGGTACAAAATAGCAGGCTTTAGTCTCCAGTAGTTGTTTCTAAGTCCCTAGAATATGCCCTATTTTTTGAACATTTTTTTTGGATAGAAAATTGGAGTAATTTACAGGGAAAACCAGCCACTAGTGTCATGGTTGCTTAGTTCATGTGTTGTCAGCACTATTTACTTGCAGTTATAAGGTAAGTATTGGTTTTGTGAAAAACTCGATATTTAAATTCAACTTGACACTACTATGGTGATGGTGAATTCCAAAAAAGCTGGATCCGACAAAACCATTTGTCCGCCGTTCTCCATGTATGGCCGAATGCAGCCTTAACGGCTAGATGGAGATGTATACGACAAATGCAAAGCAATAGCATACTGAGTTTTGAAACTGCCACTCCTACTTTTAAGAATTTTCAAATAAAAGTTGTGAAGACAGCATCATACCACGCCCTCTTTTGAGGACGTTTTAACAGATTTTTTTTTTTTGTGAAATTTCCCAGATTATATAATTTCATCAAAAATGCAGACTGCCACGCCTATTTTATAAGGCTTCACTTATGAGAAGAACGACTCAGCTGTGGTCTAAATTTTTGTCGGAACCAGGTTTGACATTCTAACAGAATGCTTTCTTCGTTCCGGTATTGTCCACAGAGAGGACGTCTGGAGGTTCTGGGAGAACTGCCAGACTGGACTTAAAATTTGGTCGCATACTATCTGTAGTATCTTTAAATCCAAAAAAACGAACTGTAATTAGCCAGCATATGCTTTGAATTACTCTCGAGAGTATCTGTAGGTAGTAGTGGGACTCATACTGAAGAAACATAAAAGAAGTAGGAGTGAAAGAAAGGAAGAGAGGAGCTCGACCACTGTTTGAAGGAGTCCAAGCTTATGAGGAGACTATTGTTGGATAATTGTCGTGTTTTAGTTTATTTCAATGCCAACATACATATTTATGAATAGCACTCGCATTTGCCAAAAAGCTTAGCCCATACTGTTGAGATACTAGTCCCACATAACCGGAACTCGGAACCGAAATGCTATTAAAACTATTTTTACACTTTTTACGACTTTTAGATCCTAAATTCCATAACAAACAGACTTTAGCCATAAAGCCTGGAACAAGTTTACCCACTTAACCGATGCCAAAGCATTCACCTATCGGCATTCCAACAATGCTGCAAAGTGTCTCTTCCCAAATAATAAAAAGAAACGAACTTAAATTTACATTTAATTAAGCAAAAGCCAATAAAAGGAGCACGTGAAGGGGCCACCAAAGCGCCATTGGCACTCACTAGCATCTTACTTAAAAAACTTATGCGTAGGCTCGACATTTTTTTTTTTTCTTTTCAGGAAATAATTATCTTTCATAGCTGCATTGAACGTTTTGACCTTTTTCTCGAACTTAAAGTACTGTCATCGCTTGTAGTCGTGCACGCTTATAACAGCCATACCAAATGGAGCATTAAAATGATCTTTAAAGTTTATCTCTAGAGCAAGCTTCTCCATAATGTAGTGGACCTGGACATTGCACGTAGGCATCGTAAATGCAAATATTAAATGTAATGTCACAATGACATCACCAAAGGTACTTCGGGTACAGAGGAATCGCTGCTTATGCTGTGTTCACATGAACTGCAAGTGCGAGTACTCGTAGTAACAATTCCATGAAAATTTCATTTTAGCCCCTAAACTCAAAATTGTTTTATACCTACATATGTACATTTGTATGTGACTGCCAGTGTGAGTGGGAAAATTATTCATCTCACGAAAGTGCTATAAACGAATTTATAGCACTTATCAAATTAGTAGTAGCTGGAGAGCTTAATCAACACTATTGTGGTTAAACCCAAAAAAAAAGTACTTCGTATGTTAAACTCAATTGAGATTTTATTCTAGATTCAGTCGGATAGAGACTTTTGTGAATTCTGCAGAAGGATTTGAAGCCTCACATCACGCAAAGACAGATCTTGTCGGAGTTTGTCTTTCAATTTCAGAGAGACAGGTTTGGGAGGCGAATCTTTTAGCACAGACAAGCCGCCATCTCATCCACAGTCGTCAAATCAAAACAGCACTCACGGCAAACCATGACGTCGCACTTCTTTGGGTCCCAGGATACAGTGGTATTCAAGGGATCGAACAGGTGGACGAATTTGCAAGAAAGGGGTCCGAATAGGACCTGATAATGGTCGATACCTGTGTTCTATTCACCCCTAGCTTTTGTTAAACATAATATGGAGAGGACCTTCGTGAGAGAGATGAATCGCACTCCCATCTTCATCTGTCTCCAGAAAACTCCATACAAAGTATGATATAGCCAAAGCCAAACATCACCGGTCACAATCTCATGTTGACTGTGGCAACACGGATGCAGTAGAGTGTACTTTTCACTTCCTTCGAATGCCCAAGCTTATGCAGAACTAAAAAAATTACGGTGACTATCATATTTCAAGGATCTGGCGACCTGCCAGGAAAGCCAACATGCACCATCCTGAAATTAATAACAACTTCAAGGTGGTTCAGGGAGGCCATGTAGCTACCCCAAAGCTAAATAAGAAACCCACGACAGGGGCTCACAATGGATCCAGTCAAAGGCTCCTATCAATTACCCATTTGTCTCACCATGCGAACATTAAAAACATTGACTCAATCAATTAGAAAAATCAAATGGAGTCGAATTAGTTAAATAATCCGGATTACACAGGATGGGGGTAAACCGTGTTAACATGGGATAATGGATGGATACAACATGGGTACACCAACTTCAGATTCCAGCAATTAGATTCAGACAAAGTGTGCGCGGTTTTACCTAAAGAACCACTTGAAGCAGGCATATGGAGACAACTTTCAAACCTCAAACTCTTACTTAATAGTCCGACGATTGAACCATGGCCCTCTGATCAAATAGCTACTTAAGTATTCTAAACGGTTCTAGGCTCTAATAAGAATCCGATTAGGTAAAGCCTCAAGAGGAAGAATGGAAGGCGCCTACTGTTTAATGCCGTATCCGAAGGGCAATTTGTTATTTGAGAAGCTTTCTCAGGACAGTTGTACTCTCGGATGTTTGTCAGACGCTCGCGAGAGGTGGGGCCGTGAAAAACTTTTAGGTGTTCCGACTGGGACTCGAACCTCGAACCCCTTGCCCGATAGTCCAACGCACTAACCACTGAGCCACGGTGCCCACTTCCCATGAACCTATCGAGCCAAAAATGTATTAATTTTTTTGTAAAAAAGGCACCATTCACCAAGAGGATACATTTCACTTTTTAAACACTAATACTGAATGGATACCGAAAAAACTCCACAAATAGGTACACATTTTATCAGATAACCAAACAGTTCTAAATGTTCTTATGTCCTTTGACTTTGAGTCTTAGGTGATTAATAACTGTCCTTCAATGTCCTTCAGTCAACTGTACAGAATAAAATCAAACTGATATGGGGCACTGGACATAAAGGCAACCCCTGCGATGAAGCTGGTTCTATAGTCTACCTGTAAGCTGGGTAAAGATAGAACTACGACTCATAAGATGGCTTAAATCACTGAGTCGCACCTCAGGATGAATAAAGTTGGTGTTAAATTCGATGAAAACACTTTTTTTCGAAAAAAGCTCCCTAAAATTCTGTCTTAATCTTTTTTTCTCAATTTCTAGCCAAAATATGATAATATTAGAAAGTCTTAAGAAGTGGGCGTGTCTCTAAGGACATCGCAGCTTCTCGAGAAATTACTTAGATAATCGATATCGGATTCAGAAGACATTATTTAACAATTGATCAAGTTCACATAGTATTTCTCGGACTTCTAGGACTTAATCATAAACTAAGGCGTCTCCTGCCAAAACAATATTTCTCAATTACACATCTAAGAGATAGATTTTTCAGAACATCTTACAACGTAAATACCTATATATAGTGCGACGACTCAAGAGGACAAAACTAGTTGAATTGAAACACCGACATGGTATCTGGACGTCGAATTCTGAACTCGGAACATGATCAGAACTTTCGAAGTGTCAAAGCAGTTTAAGGATCAGAAATGCTAATTAGTCCACGACGTTAGATCGCAATATCATTGAAGAGCACAGGACAAGGTCTATGTTTCATCCGAGCCTGACCAACGATCTTAGTCGGAATAGGTATGACATGTACAACGCGTCCAACTCGGAAAAATGGAATAAATGTCACTGTAATATGAACTTCAAACCCTAAATGTTAACAAGTCCATCCCTAATGTCTTGTAGACGTCAGCTTGAGTTGACAGTTTCAAGCTGTGGCCCTATACAGTTTGCTTAAAATTTGTCAACGTAGGTACAGTCTTTTGATAAATCTGCTAAATCTTTAATTGTCCTTCGTCATATTCCTTAAAGCACCGACTAGAGTTTAAAATAAATAAAACTTGGCGCGTCAGGTCGATGGGATCCAGTACCTAGCTTCTCACAACCATTTTTCACACGAATGGCCCCTGGCCTAAAGGACCCTATTGTTTAATGCCGTTTCCGAATGACAATTTTGTATTTGACAAGCTTTCTCATGACAGTCATAACCTCAGATGTTTGTCAGACACTCACTAGGTGTTGTCCAGCAATTGAACCTGGAACATTTTGGTCTGAACTCAAACGCACTAACCGCCTGAGCCACGGGGCCCACTACAGTCTCCAAGCCATGAACTAATGTCCCTTGTGGCATGGAGAACACGTCAACCGTGACAACCATCCTCCACCCCTTTACTGTACTTCCTGTTGACATAACCTTCTTCCTTCCTACCACCTTTTACTGTTAAAATGAATAATGATCGAGACCACCTCTAAGCGTTAATCAAAATGTCAAAATCTCACTCACCAATGGTCCACTTTTAAGCCACTTGTCCGTGCGTGTGTAATGTAATCCGATTCGCTGCTCCTTGGCCAATTAAATTGATTTTTTTTCTGTCGGCCAAAGCCTTGCCTCGCCTGTCAAACGAAGCACACTCCAAGTAGTGTCTTCAAATCACAACAACACTATTATTTTCGGATTTTTAACCGCTCAATTGGCCTACACACACTATTCCCGCACCCGCGCAGAGTTTCCAAACAAAAATACTATAAATCGACAAAAGAAGTCACACTTATGCAACCGTCTGACAGCAAAATTTCTTCTTCTTTTGGTACGTCTTCCTGGAGTTACTTCGAACCGGCCAAGTGCACTTTTTGCCGTGTTACCTGTTATTATTTTCCATTCAATGCAATACTAATACTAATTTCGAACAGAGAGCCTTTTGATTGGACTCACATTAATTAGGCAAATTGAGCAATACAATGTGCATTAAAAATTCACGAATTTTAATTTTTTACAATCGACCCACCACAGTTGGTAATAATATATGAAAAATATCGTACAATCGCAATATCGTAATAATTTACGCGTATTCACCACATATTGTACACCCGTTCGGCGGCGGTCCCCCCGTTCAAGTTCAAAGATTTCACTTTTGTTTGTGGGAAAGAAATCGAAAGGAACCGTTTCTTCTTTCTTTTCTGTTTTCTGTTTTCTCTTGTTTCTTGTTTATCTTTCTTTCTTCGTTTTATGCTGTTTCTTTGTTGTTTTTGTTTTTTTGCAACAAGTTATCGAATACGATATTGCAGTGTGCAGCGGTTTTGTTCGATTATTATGTGATAACGTCGAGGAGAGTTGGGCTATATTTGTCAACCGATCGTGTTCAATCGATGCCTGGAAAATGTCAAAACGAATAAATTTTGAAAAGAAAATGTATGAAAAAAAAAATCCTAAAATAGAAGAAAGCAAAAGGAAAGAAGGAAAAAAAAAACAGATGAATCAACCTAACACTCTTCTCAACTATTGCATGAGAAGCGAAAAGAAAACTCGAAAACCGATCGCGAGCACGCGCACCAATAGATCCAACCGACGCCACCGACGAAAAAGAACTGCGATTCCACACGGCCGCCACTGGCACAGAGACCCCCCTAAACGAAAAAAAAAATGTTTTTTTTTTTTTTTTTCAAAATTTTTCTTCATTTGTTTTGGTCTGCAATTCCAGCTGGTGGCTGAATTGGGAAGACAACTTTACAACTACTCTACCAGTGTAGCAGTTTCTGCTGCTCTGCTCACTGCAAAGGCCAAGTTACTAAGCACACATACACAGACAAACAGCCAGACACAGATACTATTTGGTTGTGAGAGGAGAACAAAAAAAAAACACCTTTTTGGAGAGGTGGCTCTGGCTTTACTACTACGGCCGGGCGGATGGTGCGATCGGTCACGATCAGCTGGAGTAAGACGCCTGTCAACAAGCGATGCTATTACCACATCTTCGGATCTGGATGGTGGTAATGGTATATGTTACTCTCTGCAGACAATTTTCGTTTTCGTTTTCATTTCCATTTTGGTATTAATTTTTGCTTCTTTGTTTTGGTGTGGCATTCGCCAGAGGATGAATGAATTCGAAAAAAAAACGCCAAATGAGGCAGAGCAAGGAAACATGGATCCTACCTCAACTGGCTGAATCGGATGGCGTGTGTAGTACCCTCCTGATAGCAATCTTGGAGTAGTTTGGAGTAGTTTTCTGTGTTTTTTTTTTGCATTCGGAATCTGCATCTGGATCTGACCATCTGTATCTGCTGTGTGTGTGTGTATAGTAGTTTTGTTTTCGTTTTGTTATTCGACTGGAAAAGAGGTCAGATGCTTTGTGTGTTGCTTTAGCATGGCTTTTGCTTTGGTTTGTTATTTCTGATTCACTTTGGGTGTCTTGATGGAGTGCACTGTATCGTTGCACTAAATATAAGTAAAAGGGGCGAACGAGGGAGGTGCTGTGGAAGACTCACAGCTAATGGCAACAACCTTTGTTATGAATTAAAGTAAAAGGAAGTTGTGTTTTGGTTTTCTTTTCTTTTTTTTGCTAAGAAACATTCAAGGAAAGACTCTACTGACATTCTAATTGGTGGCAGCAAGGTGCCATATAAACTTTGCTTGCGAAATAACTTACAAGCCGCGATTATGATCAAAACAGTCTTGAAGAGCTGTTTTATGGGTTTATCATTACTATGGAACCTACTTGTCTAAAATAACAAAACCGGCTGCCAACAAAGACGTGCTGGTTAACTCTAATTAAACCGAGGTATATGTATGTGGCCCTGACTGGTGGAATCTCATCCAAGGACGAGGATACGATTAAGAGGAGGAAGAGTAAGAGATATTAGAGAGATTGTTGGACTCCTATAGCTTACACTACATCAAGGACGCGCTACTTACTACTTACTCTATCAGGATTGTTGAGCCCTGAAATCCTTGTCAATGTTCACATATAGGTATCTTTATTTCGTAAAAAGGAAAAGACGCCTTGGTAATACTATTCTCTTATAGTATAGTCAAAGCTTACTTAAAAGTCAGAGATGGTAGATGACAGCGGGATGGAAGAGCACTAAGACCTTGGTAGATCGATTTTTCAAATAAATGATCCTCCCTCCAAGTTAAAGTACCTCCTGTAGTCCAACAACTTTCATGAACCGAAGTATGAGAAGTGAATCCAGTGAAGGCAGATCGATCTTTGAAAGAACTAGGTACCCTGGTAGGGACTTATGCAAAATGTAGATTGTCCATCGCCTTCTATACTCCGATACCTGGAACCTGCAGTGGACTGTTAACATACCTGTTAGAGTCCATAGTTTTCTTTTCGGTAGTTGTTGTGTTTCAATAAGAACATAACAGCATTGTATTTAAATAAAATACAGAACAATTGAGATATCGGGCTAAAATGTAATCTAGATGTAGTTCACATGTTAGATTTAGGTATAGAATTCAATCTCGTTCATACGACCACCGTGAGGATGTTTACAGCGATCGATTCTATGGAACAATTTTTCGTCACTCTTCCACACATATCACCCGGAACCCTGGCAATTTCTTGCTCGTTATTGTTCCCGAACTCCTCTTACCTTGTTGACTTGTTGCCATAAACCAAGGACTTAACGTAACCACTAGTTTGCAATAAAATACAAAATTGTTGTGTCCCTATTGAAAACCCTTTAGATGGGTCTGCTGGTTGTTATCCTACCAAACGCAACTAGAACAATGACCTTTGGATTTGCCAAATATTAAGGATTCCTCAAACGGTGCAAGAAATACTCAGCCGTCTCTGTCGAATATAATGCTCATGTCTGGTATGGTGCTTTCAAAATCAGCTAGATAGTTTTCAAAATCGCGCGACAAAAATTATAGGACTGAAGTATAGCAGAGACTTTCTCAAACATCGCAGAAATATTTCCGTTTCAACAGTTTTCTCGCAACACCCTTCACTCTTTGAACGCTCATCACTTCACCCACTTCAGACGTACTGCCACTTATAGGAGGGTGTTTACACTGAATTTTTTTGACGTTTACATTCCTGGGGGGAAGTAGAGAGGTGACATGTTACAGCAATCTGGATTTTGGGATTTTGTGAAATTTCCTGGATTTTCTTTTTGACGTTTGGAAATGTCAATCGCTGTCACTCGACAAAAGGGTGAAAATATAAATTGAAAACTGGGAAATTCACGAAATAAACAAAAGAAATACGACAGGAAATCAATGTACTTGCTGTCAAAGGCATCGACTTTCTTGTAAAAAGTTATTTTGTTAAAATACTAACCAATTTCATATAGCGCCAACCACTAATACGTCAGAAAAAATCCGCGGAAGTGGTCAGACAGAAATAACAATCTGAACACGCGAATGCCAAAAATAGTCCAACCCTGTCAAATCTGTGTGAACAGGCTCTGGGGATTCTTTTCTAAAGCGTAGAAACTTGTCGACCTGATTAAAAACACTCGAAAGTCGAAAAAAGATTTAGACAACGTGTGGCGTCGAAATTTAACTGTTTTAACATCAAAGTTGAAAGAATTACACAAAATGTGAAAGCCAACACTAGAGGAACACCTTCTCAAACGTTTGTGCAACTGCTATCTAAAGTTCGACATAATTGCCAGAATTGAATACATGGATAGCTTCCGGAGTTAGCCACATCGAACAGGTACTGTCAGCGGATACACAACGTCACTTTCGACAGATGACAGGTAAAATGAAGAAAACGATGTTGAATGTTCGCAATTCTGAACACATGAACTCTTTGAAAGGGGGATCAAGCTTGGCTACCTCACACGAAGACTGCAAGAATGAAGGCAGTGTAAAGTGATTTGGTCACGTAAGGGTTGGAGGACTATCGTTTGACAAAACCAAATGATGAGTTGGCTTTAAGAATTAGCGAACGGAAATTGGGCTCCTTGTCAGACCAAATGGCAAGATAAGGAAGAGAATGAACTATGGGTCTACATACTTATATAGGTTGACCGTGAAGAAAATAAAGTCGGGAGAAGGACTGCTTGGACTTCCGCGAAAAAGCAATAGATTGGGATTTGGCGATGTTGAACTCTAACCTATTCCTAAGGCAACAGATCGAAAAAGTATAGATGTTTTGAAGGAGTCTTGGCAAGATGAACTGAATTTGGTGTCATCAGCATAAAGGGTAAGGTGAAAGTGGTCAGAGCTAGAATGAAAAGAAGAGGACCTAGATGACTGCCTTGAAGAACACCAGAGTTGAGTTTTAAAGGAGTCGAGAGAACGGATCTAAAGCGGACATATGGGTTCAAAGCCGAAGGCAGAGAGTTTAGAAAGTATTAATTGACCAGATAGGGAGCTTTCTGGTAATGGACCTTTCTTTCCAAATTGAATAAGAAAAGTGGAGGACTGACATTGAAATTTAGGGTTTTTTCTAGAATACGTTTAAAGAGATCATTCTTCGATCTCTTTTTATGTATGGGTATGATAAAAGAGGTCTTCCAGACTTGAGGAAATTCACCTTGGGAAAGGGATGAACGAAAGAGCTTACAGAAAAGCAAGGGCAGATTGAATGTACAATTTTTCACGATTATGCCTGGGATACCATCAGGATCGAGTGAGAATCCATCATGGATAGTCTTTAACTTATTGTCCATTAGATATAGACGGAAGGCTTAAAGAAAAAGGTGCCACTGGAACAAAAATCAGAACAAAAAAAAGCGAATCTTCAAATCAAAATCGCACAACGTAATAGAGAAAAACCTTGGTGGAGCGCATAAGTAGAGGAGGAGATGAACTAATTTAGAGATGATCGACATCTATATTGACGGTCAAGGCGCTATGAAGGCAATCTCATACACATGTCTCCGAATTGGGATGCCATGACTCAACTCACAACACTCCCAGTACTCACGGGAAACCATAACGTCACACTCCTTTGGGTTTTAGGACATAGCGGCGTTAAAGGGAATGAACTGGTGAATGCTCGTTGCTGGTGTTCCACCGTCCCTAGCTCTTGTTAAAGACAATATAGAGAAAACCTTAATGAGACTGGCTAAGGAGAGATGTAGCTACCCCAAAGGCAACTATTGTATTTGTTTTCAGATTAACCCGCGACAGAGGCTCACAACGGATCCTGTGGTGATCCGAGTGTTGGTTTCACCTAGAGGGTCAAACTGGTGGCACTGGTAATTAAGAACCGTGCTGACTGCAGATGATTTTTGGTTATCCTGAATAGCAGGACAACCTAAGTGAGTAACTATGGCTCTGACTACTTTAAATTTTGGTTGAAACTTAAAAATACCTTGAGATGCTTCAATGAAAATTTTCAACAACAGTTTTCCAATTAAAAACCTCTTCACTCCATTTAGGAACCATCTGTCTACCACTTTGACTGAGATGAACCTTACACAGGAGATCAATTTTGACGATCTCTGCAGTATGCACATATATGTATATTTCAGAGCTTAATAAAGACTATACATAAAAATTAATAAGAGTTGTAAAAATGCAATCAAAATGCAAAAAAGAAAACACACCTACGCAGTTTCCGAGTTCAAGGTTGCCCATCTGGAACCAGTCCAATTTGGTATCTGTTTCTGAATTTATAAAGAAAAAAAGCATTAAAAATTCCTTATACATCGCGCAAATAAATTTATGCCGCAAGGACTGTTCCATTGACATCCCATGCTTGCATTGCATCAGAAAAAGTAAACTTTAAACGCTATTTGCAGATCAATTCAATAGCCAAATCCGTGTCTTAATCAGGTACTCAAAACTTAACAGATTACCTGCAACATTATGGGTACTTCAGTGCCTTCGACTGCAAATTCAATGCAAATGCATTTTTGAGTTTCGTTAATATGCAAATGCACTCGTCAAACGAGTTCCAGTCAAACAGAAATAGCTTCACCCGCCCCTTTTCGCTCGGTCATGTCATATTCTCAACAAGCCTAGCCGCCTGCATAGGTTCTCAAGAAAACAAAATGTATCTCACACACTCTCACGAGTATCTGGCCACAATTTGTCATCGATGAAAAATTCTTGAGTGCACACGATTCAATTAAAATTCAGATACAAACGAATTGAACTGCATTCATTAGTGTTAGATACTTCAGTTCGCTTCGAGAACGTGGCGAACGAGTTCAGCCGAACCGAACGCATCTCCACCAGCGTTTAGTACTCATAATGACGATTGTGAAGCTGCTGACTTGGATCGTGTAGTTGTCACCGGTGGCGCGGCTGTGGTGACTGACAATTTAATTTGCATTATTTGTATCTGTATCTTAGGTGTATCTGTAGGTGCGCTGCGTAGCTGGCTGGTGGGGCTTTGCAAAATTTTGTTATTTTCTGTATTTATAGAAAGCAGATGATGTGCCTGCATATTGGTGTTTGTGAATTATGATCGGGGTTGCGTAATTGAGACATCAGACGCAAACGGCGTCGGTCGCATAATGGCCCAGTTACAAGTGGAATATCGGAATTAAGTCGACTTGGCTTGAATATTTATTATAATTGGGAAAGAAAACAACAACAGTGGGTATTGTTTTTGTTTTTTTTTTGTTTTTTTGAACGGATTATAGTAAAAAGAAATTAGGCAGATCAGGTTTTGGCACAGTGAGATAGAGCTGACCTTCGATTGGACAGTTCGAACGTGAGGAGCATTATTTTTCTTTGGTTTGATTGGTATTTTGGGGATGTCATTGGAGAAAGGTTAAGGTTTGGGATTGTACATATCGTTTTGTTGAGGTTAACGTTGTGTCCAACGACACAGGATGTAACCACACTTGTACTTGTACCTACTCTGCGGACCGAATGGAGAATTACGCCCCATTGCATGATTACGTGTATTTTTCTCCATATTTTGATCTTTGGTTTGCTGGACAATGTTGTCTACTTTGCTTGACCTCGGTGTTCTCTCTGCGCCACCACCCTAGGTAGTTCGGTATCAGCAGGCTATTTCAGATTCTAAGTAAGTATGCAACTCCAGAGAAGAGAATTAAGAGCCTACCTTCATCAAATTCTGGTATCTTGTTGATCTTTATTGCTACTGGAACTCATGAGCTTTCTTCAGCTCGGAATAGTGGTTTTGGTCTCTGTTACTTACTCTGTTGAAAATTGCGTTAATAGGTTGTCTAGAACGTAACTGTGGTCGGAAATTTCAATTCTTCAACGGACACTACACGGGATCGTCTCTGGGACAGTAGGCCACTGGCCAGCATGTTACTATAGTAAAACTGAAGATGCCTTGAGCCCAAATTTTCCTGGAACCTCCTCGGTTGCTATACCTCAATTCGAAACCCCCTGTGTATCAACTCTACTCAACCAAAGACTCTTTGGGCCATGGGCAATTTCAAACTTAATAAGCCCCCAGGGCTGGATCGTATCATTCCTTTTAAGCTTCAGCAATCAAAACACACATAGTGCTCCCATAGATTGAAGGCAACTTCCTTGTGATGAACTTGAACTTTCCAAGTAGCTCCACATACAACACCAATTAAGTAGAATCGAATAAATTTGATATCAGTAATATTTGGATACAAAAGTATGGTCCCACATGCCACACAGCTGGTCTAACCATTGATCTATTGAAGGGAAAGTTCGGTAATCGTGTAATCTCGAGATATGATCCGATCGAACAGGCATCTCGCTTATACGATATAACGCCATCTGACCAACGTGAAAGGAGCTCAGAAACAATATCAAATGCGGCGCTGCCGACGTTCCGACCGATATGTGTGGAAGAGTGGTGCAACATTGGTTTCGAAGAATTAACGCGCATGCTGCAAACGTTCTTTCGGTAGTCATATGACCTACATCGAATCCCACACTTAAATTTGGGATGTGTGCTATACCTGGAATAAATTTCAGTCCGAAGTCTTAATGATTGTGTATTTTATTTAAGTACAAAATAGTTATGTTCTTCCTGAAAAACCCTTTATTTTCGAAGCTTGTAGGGAATTTGCAAGTTCCGAGCTTTAACCGCCTTTGGGAGAGGTCAGGTGATATTCTCTCAGGATGATATTCAACGTATCCTCCATCGTCCTAGCAAGAATAGAACGTGCGGCTATATGCGAGATAACAATTAGAGGTGTACATAGTACAGCATCAGCTATTGCGACTCCATTTAAACGCTTTTGCATATTGAATTGAATATTGATTACCACGAAGAATGTTTCTTGTCAACAACAGATCCCTAGAGACCAGAACAAGTCCTTTAAACGACACTGATTTCCTCCGAACTTTATTTGAGTAAAGAAACATTTAAAGATCTAAAAATAGCTCTAAACTTTCATCAATTAGTAACACTTAAGGAAACAAAAATCCAACATTATCCCTTCGACTCCAAAGGAAGCACGTCCTTCCACGGAATATTAAAGCACAGAGTCGGTGTGTCCCACCGCCAGCAACCTGTTGTTGTTTCAATAACACTATTCCTGTTGTTATGTCAACATGCGAATCGCTGGGGTATTACGGCGGGCGGCATAATTTTAATATTTCTGATGGGAAGACATGGTTGCTGATCGCCCTACATTCCATTTTATTTCCCACAAAATGGCCATCAGGCTTGGGGTTACACTTAAGCTGCTTATGGCTGTCGGTGGTGCAAACTTTCATGGACACACTCTTTCTATTCCCAAATGCATTTAACTAATTACCTCACTCGTGGCTGGTATAGTGGAAGACATAAAGACGTGGACTGCTAGTGTCAATGTGTCCCAATTACGAGGTGGTCAACATGCCAGTTTAGCATATCATAACGTCTGAGTTGGGTTTTAGGAGTTTGAAATAAAAATGACCAAATGGACGTTAAACTTGTAATACTTCAGTGGAATATAAAATGGTTACGGTGTGCGAAGTATAAGGAAATAGGTAGCACCTTGGACGAAGTTGGTAGACAGAAGTTATTGAAATTCCATGAACAAGTTTGTAGGACTTAAAATGAAGTGCAGACTGGTGGTTAACCCTCAGAAATAGCAATCCAATTCTCACTGCCTTCTATGGATACAGCAGACTATTTGGGAATACCCATATAGTAAAACCTATGCTGACGTATGGCTGTCTTATTTGGGGAAGTCCATCGGCAGAATCAAGACTTATTGGCTCTCACGGTGATATGTTTGTATCGGGGTCACTATCCTCAAACTACTTTCGCTGGATATCTTAGTTCAAGCCTCGGTAGTTGCAAGTTCCCTAAGAATGAGTGGGTCAGACAGCTGAGTCCTGAAAAAATAACTAAGAAGTGTATCTACTACATTCATTCACTCATTCCCGACCAAAGAAAAGTGGAAAAAGAATCACCCAACTACGAGTAATACCCGATCTGTCTCTGCCTTTACAATTGGATCAAAAATAGGTAGAGGTGGCAGGTATCTTTTTCAAACTAGGCTCTATCCTATTGAATGTATTGGAAAAGTGAGGAGATGAATGGCAGCAGTTGGCACAAAACAGAAAAGAGGTAGGTGGTCATGATATAACGAAAATCAGCTATCAGGTACCTACTTAAGTGTGATGACCGATGCTAGACTCGCTTACAAGGAATACCTTGCAAGAACATGGTACAAAGCTGCAAATGCAAGTGCTGCCCTATCCAGAATATTAACTAATATTGAAGGACCTAGACAACAAAGGAGACTAGTTCTGTGGTGGTGCAGTCCATCATTATACATGCGGCACCAATATGGGCCAAAGCAATGACAGTTAAGTCGTACGCAAGAAGGATTAACTCCGTCAATCGGTTATGTGCATCGAAGGTTTGGTGCACACATCGGACAGTGTCAGAGGATGCTATATGTGCCATGCTATCAGCGAATATCTTGGGGAGGGAGCCACAAAGGATCTATGATGTCGAAATTCAGGATACCCGAGCTTCAGTCAAAGATATCAAGCTAGAAGATGAGAGCATGGCAAAAGAGATGGAATCACTCTAGAAACGAAAGACTGGCCCCCACAAATGGATGGACCGAGATTATGTCCTAACCGGACATGGCTGCTTTTGAGCTTATCTTAACAGATTTGGTTTCAGGTAATCTCCTACTTTCTTAAACTGTTGACAGTCTAGGGAAGACGTGCAGCATGTATTTTTCAGTGTCCTCTCTTCAGGAAAAGCTTAAAGTTCTTGAGACACAGCTTAAGTTTTTACTCTGCTGGATATGATTATATGCATATCAGGGTCGGAACTCAGATCAGGACAAGTCAAAGCGGGGATTAACAACAGATTGCCCCCTCTAGACAGAATATAGCCTTGCTCCGCCAGAGTAGAGTCGACTCATGCAAAAATATTGGAAATCCCTGTCTAGAACTCATCATTCTGCGGCACCACATGAAAAAGTAGAGGACGGCGAAAGTCCGCAAATTGACGCTTCCAGGATAAACGATATCTTAAACCATCATATGAACTGAATAGTTGTGGTGGAATGCAGCAGTGATGTCAAAAGAGGAACAAATTAATTAGTAGCTTGATGTTGGCACTGCAACCTCCCTGAGCCATTCCGTGAGTGTTATAAATCTAAGGATAACTGGTTGTATCTTTCCTGAAAATATTGGTATTCACCGACGGGGCTGTTCCAGGTTCTGAACACTCTCGAGCGATCGCTGTGTTTTCTTCTCTGTCTGTCGCAGCGTCAGAACAGGTCATCTGTTACTACATGAAGGTAAAGTTAAACCCCTTTAGGATTAGGATAGTTTTAATTCTGTCAGATTTTATATAGAAATTTTATATTCTGGAAGGATTTTCATGCGAGGAGAACTTTTATGAGGACACTTACCTCTTCCAGGCATTCTATCAAAAGGTGATAGTAACAGAACAGGACTTTACAAACGTTAGATGGTTTTTGACTTGGCTAAACGCGAAAATGTTCCTAATTAACGAAGCCGTCAAAGCAGAATGCAATTAAAGTTGAGAAGGATTTTCACGGAATTTCTTCTCTTTATACTTGTTTTTAGGTCAAATGAACCGGTCATGAACCTCGAAAGGTCAGAGACTCCAGGGGTAAAGATTTTCACGACTCAAGCCAGCACAATGCACCTACACTGGCCTGGCATCAACCTAACCACACAAAAGTACCGTGAAGTTGTTTGAACAAACGAAATTTAAACTCCAACGTCACATCCTTGTTAAATCCATTTTCGTGCAAGCAACACCCATGACTCATTCCGGCAAACATCAACATGCCCCCGAATAACCTCAAAACCTACACCGAACCCATATCACATACTCATCGGCCAAAGGCCCACCGAAAAGCTAACCCATTCGCATTGCAATTAACACGCCAATTTAAACACCAGCCAACATAATATCCAATCAATTAACAAAATTTGACATGTATCTGCGTATGTATCTGCGACAACAAATGACCTATCGACAACGCCAATTAATTTATTGACAAGCAACACTTGTGTGTTATTTGTGCAGCTTCTCCGTTAGATCTTAGCCACTTGGCGTTGGCGGTTTTACCATTCAACCATCGACGCACCTACTCAGTGCTGAGTCCCGGAACACTTACGAACTGCGAATGACATTAAACCGATCGGTTTCATTGTGAACCGCTTTAACCCAAAGCCTACGCACTAGTTGACGTCGTCACCTAGTATTAGAGCACACTGTACGAGTACACGCCTTTCGATGCGATTTCACGTAATCTGACCCATTTTAGACGGGCACGGTGCTATGCTGTTAAACTTGATAATAGTTTCAGTCAATTGTCTGAAGTTAAACACTGTTCCGACCAACAGACCGACTTTCCCCATCCGTAAATGTTTAACGCGAACACTAATTCATCATTACATGCAGATTTGACATAATACCGTGCTTAAGCAGATAGTAATTAACTGAGTCAGCCGAGAGTCGGATCAGTCGGTAACAGACATGCTGCGTCAATAAAGCACTTGTTTTGGTTTTTTTTTTCTTTTTTTGTCTGTGTCTTGAGACGGGCTTGAACGATAAACTTGTAATGGCCTACAACGAGTTGAGTAACTCTCCGGGTTAGTGTGTGGATTTTCCTTTGTTTTCGCATATTTCTAATTATTCCTGCGGAGTATCTGCACACAGCAGTGTGTATCTCAGGGAAAAGCGATGAAGATAGAGGCTGGAAAAAACCGTCAGATGGCTATCACTTCATGTATCTGTCAATCAGATTTTTTGCTTAGCTCTAGTTTGGTTCGTTTAAGGGTGACTGCGCGGTACAACAACCGCTATGGGTCTATTGTGTTCCGTGGTCTTTGCATTTTGTGGCTTTTAGTCAATTATGACCTCTTTGAACCTTTCGGAGTGAGTTTTCTGACAAGTTGACTAAATGATGTGCTGCCTTTCTTTTTGTCTTACATAAGACATGACTTTGCTTGTAGACATAGGTTTACTGGAGTTAATCGAATTCTTCTTACCGGTAGTGCTGAAATGGCTAACCTAGTGGCAACGTGTTCTTTTGTTTAACTTTGGTATATACTTGCCAGGTTTTGGGTAAGTCCACTGGTAAGTCATTTAATGCTAGAACATCGAGACTTAGCTCCCCATTTGACTGAAACTTTTTTGAAAGGCTAAAAGGTTTTCAATTGAAATGAAAATCAGCACTTTCGAGTACCATAACATCACTGGAGATCTGCTGCCTCTGATCAGAGAAAAATCAGGATAATGACAAAGGAAATGATTCGATGTATTCGATAGGCCTTGCGGTGTCATACTAAATTACTTAGGAACGAGAAAGCCAAAAAGTTTTAAGAATGCCGGTCATTTTTGACAGACGTTTCGAAACATTGGTTCTCTAGCTTCGGAAGAACCGTGCCACATCATACTCGTGCTCGTGGACGACCCAATCTTGGGTGGAGGATACAAATCCTGAGATATCACTTCTTTTGATGATTTCGTTTCAAACAATTGTAGTGCGATTTGGGATGCAAACAAGAGTCAAAGAGTTTACCCTTCCGACCAAGTTCAATGAGCTCTTATTCTCGAACTAGTTTAGAACAGATTTTAGACGCAGATACTTCGATCCCTACACCTATACTTTACAACTTAGTCAATAGCCTTGGGGATGGAAAGAGTACTCCACTTGGAGGACAGAACCATGCGTGCCTAACGACTACGTGTCGAGTCCAGGTCATCTATTTCCACTAATCGATTTTCGAGTGCAGCCTAGTCCAGGGGTAGTTAGTTTTTTTCAGGTTACGCCAAAAACTGTCAAACATTTTTGATGGAAAAAATTAGAGACGCCACGGTTCCTTCCTATCGTTCAGCTGACGACCGTCTTAAAAATTACGAGATGAGAGTAGAGCGCCCAATTAGATGAATTCGTTAGCTTTCTCCTTATGGATCTACAGGGCTCTCTCATTACGCTAAGGTAAATAAGGATCTTTCAAGACCAAGATAGCTTCTTGCGAAGAGATGGTGGCTGAAGGGCCCTTGATGTGACAGCCGGACCACCTACTTATGCACATACAGGGTTCACATATCTATATCCATCCGATCCTTCTAATCAAAATATACAGAAATTAATGCTCGAGAGGCAAACAGGAACTCAACCGGAAGCTAGAGACATTTAAAATTCCTATGAAGGCCTTAAAAATTGGACTTTAAAACACCAACTCCTGATGAAGCCGACTTAGACCCGGTGGGAACTGCCTACACATTATGATGAAGCCTAAAGGGCATAACTTACATGTCAACAACATCATTCAACGAAGAGATCCCATGGTTAACACCAGGCGAATTCCACCGATTGTACACCAGAACCGGATGGAGTACCGAACAAAGCCGTGAGAGAAGGTGTAAACCAAGATCTAATGCTTTTATATAAGTCATGGTGATTAGAATATTCCCTGCTCACTGGAAGTTCCACCAACAAGTGCTGCTCCCATAGGGAAATAAATCCCCCAGAGTACCTTCATTTTAGCCTTCGCTACTGAAACACGTTCACGGAAATACAGAAGGTACCTTCACAGATTTTGAGAGGATAGCTCGTCCCTTTGTTCATACTGCGATGTGCAGGAAGAAGACGTACAATATGTAATTTTCCACTGTCTGTGCTTTACACCAAAAGGCAAACACTTTGCAGACCTCATATAGTACTTTGACGATACATATGGTTCGGTCGGAAAAAGTGAATAGCTATCGAAACCGATCTCATGAGAATCAAGAAGTAGGGGAGCGGTGGAAAATTGTAAATTGTGGAGAAGTACTTATGCAAGTTTTAAGGGTTGCCTATGAATCATCTAAAACTACTTCTTAACACAGACATGCATCACTTGGAACGAAACGTTTGTATCTTTCCAAAAGTAGGTCTCCCATCCGTCACTGGTTTTTGTTATTATCATCGCTTGCATGGGCTAGAATGTGTCATTAGTGAAGATCTGACCTTAGAACGTTTTTGCTTAGCTTCCAAAGAGATTGCATAAAAACGTTGACCTTGTCTTCGCTATTGCTTTGAGTACAATTTTTCTCATAGATCCATCCATGACTCAAAGTGATTGCGTTCCGCTGATCGAGCTTCATTACCAACCATCACTGTGGGGCACACGCCGATGCAATAAATCATTCGCTTACCTACTCCATTGTCCAATGAATATTACTTTACAATCTTGCAATAGAGGTCGACTAATAAAAATCATATGTGCAGCACTTTAAGCCCGCTCAACACCTCATTACCATGTTCTACCAACCATCAAAGGTTGCCCATATCGCCAAATATTGCATCGCTCACTTGCTAGTACATATCGCAATAACTCAGATTGAAATAACTAATTGCCTCAGATGCGCCTAATTCACTTAAAAAGAAAACCAATTTCATATCTAAGCTTCGATTTGGATAAATCTGATTTCCTCACTATCTTTGCTTTGTTGTGAGATACAGTATCTCCCTGCCAAATGTGTGTAATCTACATACATTTTTCCCTCCATTCCAATACACCCGCTGACAGGTTACTGAATGAATGAATGGCCAACAATTTAGAGAAAAAAAAATCAGATTCTTATATAATAATTGCCATTGAAGGTGTTTAACGATACCCACTTCCCTTTCGATTTCACTTAAATTTTTTTTTATGTTTATTTGATCATAGATACATTGATACATAATTTGCACTCTCTCTCTCGTTCCCTTGGGCTGAGATTTGGTTAGAGGCTTAAATCAAAGATGGTATTCACGCGAATAACAAATATTTCCCATTGTAACAGAGTATCTATGGGTCATTCAAACAAAAAAAAAAAAACTAAGACAAGTGGAAAAAAATCGCAAAGCAACGGATACAAAAGCAAAGCAAAAAAAAATTCAAAGAGGAATTTAATGGCTTCAACCGAACAGAAAACAAACTAACGAATGTTAATGATTGGGTTAAGATAAAAATCCATCTTTAGCGCGTCTGATTGCTATGGGAATTCGAAGCTGTTGAGTGATAGATAGATTTTTATAAACAGTTCACACAGTGGTGGGTTGAGTTTGAAAAGGTAATCCGATACATGGTATGGAATTACAATTGTAATTTGCATAGGCATCTACATACATATGTGTGTGCATGTGCTGTGTATCTGCAAACTTTCGGGATAGCTTGGTAATAGTGTAAAGTATCTAAATAAGAAAATATAGAAACAGACTCTGTTTCAACGTGAAGCAATCCAAATGCGAAACGAGGAGGAAAGGATGTGAAGCAGTACGAACGTAGCCATCGTAATTGCCAGAGAATCGTTTGAATCATGCCGGTTGTGCACAGGTAATGGGTGCTTCCTAAAGAAACACTTCGTAGCTGAAACATGGTACAGTTGGAAGCAAAATTGTTTGGACGATCAGATACTTCAAGAAACGTAGCATACTTTTAGGCATTTTAGTTGCACCGATGTTGATTGGTTTTGAATGTTTATAAACATAACACCGTAACAGAAATAAGTCTCCTTGGTCTCCAAACTAACCAGCTCTGTTAAGATGAGAGGCACGTTAGCCTCCTACAATTTTTCTTTGGAACAAACAGCAAAAGAATTCGCCCCATTTGACGGCAATCATTCGACTGACAATGATCCAATAGTCGTGTGGTGGTATAAATCTTCGGTGCAGTCGAGAAGACTCCCGCACCTCTGTACATGCATCGAACGCTATCTTGGATACATCCGTCTTCCCTTCTCCCACTGAACTTTACTGAATGATCAAGAATCCGAGCTTTCGTTTACGGCATTTTTTGGGACTTAGAATAATTCTACTGTGAATGATCTTGGTCAGGGATTCCTTCTGGTTCCTGAAGTGGCACATGACTCTTATGTCCTACACAGCTTTGCGCTGATTGCCTGTCAGGACTGACTCTACTTTATAATGTCGAAGAGCCTTCCTTTATCGGACGGATCCCATTTTGAAATATCAACCTGCCTTCATCCCGGAACAGTGGGTCGTAAGGGACTAAGCCCAAAGAATTGCAAGACTTTGTTTATTTAGGGACTAGGTAAAGTCAGGGCTCGTATTCTTGCCAAGAACAACCTTAATTTCTTTCTTGTGTCAAAGTCAAAAGACCGTTTCTGCGTATATACCCTATAATAAAACGGGGCCCCGACCTGCGGACAATATATGTAGGTAGAGTGATCAGTCAGATTGAGAAGGAAAACCAGCGCCTCGTCATAGCGAGAGACGCCAATACTCATCATACTGCTTGGGCTTGTACGAGGTGAGTGCCTTTTTGGTTACTTAATGGAAACCAGCCTCGTTATTTGTAATAAGGGATCAGATCATACATTTATTGCTAATAGTACGCAGGGAGTCATTAATTCTCCTAAGATTAGTGTCAAAAACTGGACGGTATCTAACAGTTCGGTATTTACTTCAGTACTCCCATGAAATCTGTTCTAGGAATCCAAGAACGGTTTGGGATGTCTATAATACAAAGTTCAAAAATCATCTCAACAATCTAACCTTAGTTCAGCCGCATTCACTTACTGACGACTCTGGATCAGATACTGGAGGCTGTGCAAGGTGTGTCCAATCAGTAGACACAAGAATGAGGTAAACTTCCGTGGTGGAGTTCTGAACTAAGTAGACTTCTTTTTCAATCAAGAAAAACGCTCTAGGAACGCTCTAGGGTATAAAATCAAGCCCCTCGTGGGATCACTTTTGTGGAAATATAGAAAAGACTAGTGATTCGTCTCGGATTTGGAAAATTTAATCCGAACCTCCAAATATTCCTATTTATAAAAAAATCAGATAGAAGCTTGGCCATGTCAAGTAAAGAAACCTTAGAGCTTCTTATAGACACCTATTTTCCTGGAATTAGAACAGAGACTGTACATTCTGTAGAAAACCATCAGAGAGTTCAGTTCATAGTGCCAGGAGACGTACAATCGCTTGGTTTCGCAGAGTTGTTGCATATTATGTCCGTGGCTCCGCATTGTCTTTAGGAGTTGTTTAAACCTCGCAAAGTAGTCTTCAGACCGGTAAGACCTCTCACGCATCCCCTGAAGACTTCCGTCCGAAGGGAACGCATGCTTATCGGAAGGGAAAATAAGTAGAGACTGCCCTAAACTCGTTGGTAGGTCTTTAATAATGTTAACCCAAAAGCTTAATCTACTGCACTTCTTGAGTTGAGAATGCTTAAAAGCAGACTCATCCATGCTAAGCTGGTGTGTTGTCTAAGCAGAAGGTCAGTACCCCCAGGGCGGAGTATTATCACCACTATTGTGGCTCATGGCAGTGCATGTAGTGCTCCTAACGCTGGGTAATGAGTAGTTCATAGCTCATGAGGATGACATTGCAATAGCGATATCAAGACAGTTCCTTCATACAGTCAGAGACATGATGGAGTCTCTAAATAAACTCGGTATGTTGTGTTGGTCTTCGTGTTAAACCGCCGAAGACTGATCTAGTACTGTTCACAAGATGGTATAAAGTACTACATATATGTAAATCCCCCAAGCCTCAAGGGTCAGATACTTGGAGGCCATTCTCGACAAGAAACTTAGCTGGTTATTAGAAACGGTCTTGCCATTTAGTTTGAGATTGATTTTTATTTTCCAAGGACCAGTTGATAGACATATCGAAGCTAATAACCTATTTTGAAGGCATGCTACTAACCAACGTCTCTGTTTTCTAGACCCTAATCCTGAAAATGTATCAAAGAAACTCAATTGCGGTATCTGGCAGTTTGATTCCTCGTACTTCCATGATTTCGCCGATAAAATTTCAAATAAGATTCTTACTAGACATGTGAGACGTTGATATGCTTCCAGTAGGTCCAAGTAAAGCTCGTTTACAGACATCCCTCTGTCAATTTACTTACTTCAAGTCATAGTTGTAAAATCCTTAACTCAACCTATGAATACAAAATCGTACATCCTAATCAAGAACCTCACTCCACCAGGACAATTCCCAGCTCCGATGCTACGAATATTCAATTCTAAACGCTGTCCTCTGGTCAGGTTAAGTGGTGTCTCTGAACGACAGTCTCCCAAACAGATTAATGGCTTTCAAAACTCCCTTCGTTAATAAAATCCTCTATCAGAGATTTCGCGAAAAGGACTTGGATATGGATCAGCGTAATAAACCATTTCCATTTTAAGGCACAATGACCTATTCAACCTAAATGACTCATGGATTTGCGACACCATTGAACTTGCTTAAGAGCTGGAATCTAACGAAACGGACCGTACAAATTGCAATGGTCGTCTTTATGACCTCATTTTATGTACACGAATAAAACCATCCTCCCTCATACCACGACCGTATGTCCATTACTGTACGTAGTTCATTATTTTGAATAAGTGTCCTTTTCGATTAGCAGTATCATCCAGAATAAGGTTTAAATTCCTCTCTGGAGGGTAAAATAAATTTAAATGAAAATTTAAATAGGCCACCCTTATCGTTCGTTAAACTGTACACATCCCTTACACAAACCAAAATAAAACAGAAAGGGATATAAAAATGAAACATAAAATTTTACTTAGTCCACGGGATTGGATTCGCGCATTTAATGGTTATAAAATGTATCCAACGGATCTAAGAATATGATTCATCGTTAAAAAATAACAAAAAACAACAAAATATTGCCAGGGTCTGAAATTAGGCAGACACGCCGTGCGATTAGATAGATCATCTTAACGCCACCCATGCCAAGACTTGCTATTTTGGAAGCCTTGAGCTGCAGGCTTGTAAGGAGGAGCGTGTTTTCGAAATGAAAATTTATCGATTTCTGAAATTTGATTGCGAATATAGCACGACGGTGTGTGGGATAGAGAATACAGTGTACTCTTCATGGTATAACTGAGAGGCCACGTTTTAAAAGGATACGTTTTGAGAATGGGAAGGGGCTACTTGCCTTCATGAGATACTCAAGACTGGAGTTGAACAGATGAACCACGGAAAATCTATCCGGGAACTCCAATATCTCATGAATGGTGCGCTCGTGGTTGGATTTCAGGGCTAGAATCCGTATAAACCAACTGCTTTTGACTGTCCCACAGAAAATGGTTCACTGGCTCTAAATCACAAGATCTTGGAGGCCATGACAGGGATCCATTACTGGAAATAAAGTTCTCGTAAAACCCTGCCTTCAATAACTCATTGATTTCACCGGGAGTACAGCATGTGATACCATCCTGTTCAAACCAAATGCAGACTATGTTCATCCACTTTTGGGAAGAAAAATTGTAGACCATGGCTCTGTAGCGGGCGCCATTCAAGGTGACATTTCGATTTTCTTAATTTTTTTAAGCAATACGACTGGACGATGTCACCAGCTGGTCCAATCTGGTCCAAACTGTGCATTTTTAGGGATCAATCGATAGCTGATGTATCACATCTGATACTTCTTTTCGATTGTTAACAAAGCTACTGACACAAAAATGGGACTCATAGCAGAACAAAATTTAAAATTTTGAAAAATATTTACTAAACACTGATTTTGAACATAAATTTGTAAAACGTTGCTCAATCATAAGTATTTGCGTGATGAACTGTCAAACAATTTTGAATGGAAGGTGGCAGATGTCAGATTAACTGTCACCAGGCTCAGTGTTGACATTCTGCAAAAAAAAAAACCTTCGAAACAAACACCATTCTTATTCGATTTTAGTCGACCTAGGGCTTAAAATATGTATGCTCTGTAGGTGCTTATACTCAGTTTGAGGTTTAATCTTAAATTTAATAACGTTTCCCAGTATTGATTTAAGCCATAAGCAGAGTTTAATGATTCGTTAAAGTTAACCTATCGCTAGATGTTGATAAAATATGTAGACCCTGGCATCAATATGGTCATATCTAGTATTGAGACTGTTACTAACTTCAAGTGGTAGCCATCGGATTTTTGCTGTCATTTTGACCTTATAAGTTCGAATATTGTACAAGGCAAAATTGCCTTCGGATGAATCCTCTCGTCCTAGAGATTTCTGTCTAGGGAACTGTCCCTCATTGTTGGAGATTGTACTTCCATACCGAAAAGAATCAACTACGACGACGACTCGATACTTTCACTGTCTGTGAATTGGAAGAATGTACATACATGGAACGTACGTACGCTGTACACTCCTGTTATTGGGTAAAAGCTTAAATCTGTTCTCCCACAATACAGGTGATCCAGAAGGCAGAGAACGGAATCCGGCTAATCGTTTTTAGGTTAACAAAACTATGAATACACACAGCATCTTGGCCTTCTCCAGACGGTGGAACCCCATGCCAAATCGATCACATACTTTCTGACAGGCAAACGTTGACTCTGATCACTGTTTTGGTAAAGCCATATTCAGACCTCAAGTGGCTAACGAGAAGGAGCTATGAACTGTCCAGAAAAAAGAGATTTAAGCCTTAACAAGACTGGGGTGGCAAGCTCCTTACCATCCACGAACATACATCAACAATCTGTGGGACCAGTATCGCTAGATCCAACACCGCAGTGCAATACAAGGGCAACGAGATGAATATCGAGCTTAAAGAAGGGAAGAGGAAAAGGTTCCTGCCTCAAGGATATCGAAGAGTTGATGTGAATAACATCTGCAAGTTGTTTTTAAAGAAAAGCCAAAGAAACTGAAAGCACACAGAGCGCTAGGACGCATCAACCAATCATGGACGGATCATATTATATCCGATGACTGCACTATTAGCTATATGTGCTCCATCTTTGTAAAAACTAGAGAACTATGTATATCCCTACAAGATGCTATCGAACTTCGTGCGTTAATGTCCGATGTCTTTCTGCAACACACTATTCGATTCGTACCAGTGTGGCTTTGGAGCCAGAAGGCAAATCCATCTCTTCATCAACTTCAAGGCAGCATATGTTCCCATTCATCATCTTGAGACACCTTAAACCGATGTCTGGATTCAGCAAATCGGCAATACACCTTTTCCGAACTACAGGATCGCGAAAAGAAGGCGCGGTCCAGCCTGCTGGAATACGCAGACGATATCGACATTCGCAGCATGTAATCAGTCTCTACGATGATGTTACTCCGATTCAAAATGCCAGTTCTCCATTCAGACAACTGAACAACAAAAGTTGAAGAACAACAGAAGCAGCCACTGTTCTCATGCAGATTCGCGTTCTGCACATGAACCAGCATTCCACAGTATCTTCTTCTTCTTCTTCTATCTTGTTCACCTCAGCGAGAACCGTCAGCGAGAGTCGTCAGTAATGCTTTAGGGCCTCAGATTTCATAGTTAATATTGTATTCGTAGTCAAAACCGTACGGAAAACACTAAAAATTACAAGCAAAAACAATGGTGGTGAAAGTATGCATCCTTGTGGCACCCTTGTTTGTACTTTACAGTAATTTCGAAGAGCTTCTCAGTAAAAGTCAGATTAAGAGAAGATCTACCCATTAAGTCCTACATTTTGGTTCTGTTGAGTGCCAAGGAGGATCGATTTTTTCGTCCGTAGATACACATCTAGTTCGGTCTTGTATGAGGTAGCAAGACTATTATTCAAATGGTTTAAAACTGCGGCGATCGACTTTTCGAAAAGTGTTGCTTGCAACTACGATGAGTTCGTCAATGTGGTTTGGACTATCTCATCCGTTCTATATGCTTAACATAGGTAGACACTTACAGATGTCATGTTCGAAAGCTTGTTCCATTTAAGACAGATTCAACGGAATGGACAGCCACAAATGGGCTAATACTTCTACTATTGTTTGACGCTGTCAACTTAAAGTTATTCACCCACAGTCTTGGCATTTGTTCATCCTACTGAAAGTATGTAATTGCAAAGTTTGTGGATTTGAAGACTCGCAAAGGTGGATATGATAATCCCAAGATATCGGAGACGGCAAGGATCCTTTTAATCTGAATTAATGCTAACTAAAGGTGAGATGATGACTAACCACGTGTTTTTCTTCCTGTAAAAAGTGCAAATCTAAAAATAATGAAAAAAAAATAAAAATGAATAAGCCTTCCAATGAAAAGGTTAGCTCCAAAAATAACTCCAACCATCATCGACATTTTTATGACCTCGTTTGCCATCCTAAAGTTCAAACGCTCTGCCGCCATTCAGTGCATACTAATCCAATTTCAAGAACGTAATTATCTGCATCCATAGGATTAAAGTTCAACAATTCAAATAATAAAAAATGTATGGAACACTCCATTTAATGACGTCAGATACTTTCTTTCATCCTTAAACTACTCTAATGATGAACAAATAAGCTCTGTTCTGCCAATTCTCCAAAGGCTCGGACATTAGTGAGGCGGATACGTCACAAATGAGAGGAGAAATCCAAGCACATGCGCCCTGCCAACGCTGACGTCAAGTTCAAGTTGCGAAATCCTTCCGCATTCCTTGTCATTGAAGCGAGAATACCTACTCGCTACTCCCCCCTGTTGTATTCCCTTTTCGTTGCTGCAGTAAAATTAAAAATTAAAGAAGAAAAAAGATTCCATAACATTTCAGCAGAAGGATGTTAATTGTTCCACATTGACAGGATAAATGAAAAGAAGGTGGCAGCCTCCTGCAAATTTAATCCTGCAGCGATTGTGTGCCAGAAGCGAGGCATTGAAGCTCATTCAATTGTAAACCACCGACATAAATGCAAACAAATGGCGCAATGAATTGCAAACAGAATTGTCCTGGAAACAACACACACACATACACAGGAGACGAACAAAAAAAAAAAAACAACAAAAACAAAGGTAGAGATATTTCAGCTGGATTCTCCCACAGTTAACCAGGGGATGGGGAGTGCACGTACTCTCCAGAAATGTTAAGCACAACGATAAGGACCTGTTTTAAACGTGTCATTGGATTTTGTATTTACATTGTCTATTTGTAGGTGTAAGTGGTGTTTCCTTCTGTGTAGAGTATGTGTAGCCTGGAGTGGGAGGACTCTTTTTTTATGACGTTGGGCGGGCAGGAGCACAATTAAAGTTTATTGCGCAGGAAGTGGCAATTGGTTATTATTATGTGACATTCTGGAGACAGGATGTGAGTTCAATTCTATGCACTTGAGAGGATGTTTCCTTTTTTCTTTCTTTCATCAAAGTGCATGGAGACTGAACTGAATGTGGCGCCAATTGGCACGTGGCATCACACTGGAAGAACGCTGAATCCAGTGATGGTATGAGGTAAGTATGGCTTTTTCTTAAGGATATGCATACGCATATGGATAGGGAAATGCCGCTGATTTGGTCCTAGTGACAGTATAAATTGATACTTTGGTAATTTTGAAAGTTGCCAAACCACCCAAAGGCCCCTCTTCAACCAACTCACCATCTCCAACCAACGCACCAACTCAGGAATCTATATTGCTGATGTACCATACACTATTGAAGCACCAAGTGGACAACGCCAACGCTGTATGACTGTATTGATTGAACCAAATCGCTTAGGCGTATGTCGACGGCATGGACAGAGTTAAGATTCTTTTGAGGAAATGGCGGAGGAGTATCGGTCGGGATCCAAAATTAGAACCGTGGAACTGGGCATGAGTGCTGCTTTTAAGGTTTCGTGTCTTCCTACAGTAAGGAAAATATCTATCCACGCCTAGGAACATTGCTAGAAAGATCTTCAATATCTATTTCAAATACACGGTTTGGCATCCATAGGAGGATTGTCTTAAAAAATGCAAGAAATCCATTGAAGGATCCATATGCACGGCTTGGATGGACTACTGTCAATCCATTGAAACCATAAAAAAAAATCCTCAAAAAGATCCTTTGATCCTCCCTAAGACTTTTAATGAAAACACCCTTTCCTGGGTGTAAAAACGTGATTACCCTTGCAAGGATATTTTATGCCGCACAATGCTCATCCTGGAATGATATTAAGACAACTGTTACAGAAGTTCATACCTCCTGGGCAATTACCAACTTCTCTCCCTATAAATCGGCTGGTCTTGACGGAATACTTTAGGTCATTCTGCAGAAAACATTGGACCCGGTGGTCCCATGGCTAGTATTTGTCTGTAGAAGCTGTATTCTCCTGAACCACGTTCCTTTAAGCTGGAGCCATGTTCGTGTTGTAGTTATTTTGAAACCGTGAACATGATTCCTCTTAGAACATGATCCTACAATTAGGGGCATTCGGTGAGGTTGGGGATCCACAAAGTTGATCGAACAATAGACGGAGTGGGAAACTAGCAGAATGATAAATGAGTTCGAATCAAACAATATTCACTTACGCCACGGATGTCTCAAAAATGGGCTGTGATGTAGGGGCAATGATTCCCTCAACATTTCCACGTCTTACCGGTTTCCTGCTGCATGTAATGTTATCCGGGTGGAAGTTCTCGCTGTACGGGAAGTATCCTTTAATACCAAAGCTCCCCTCATTCCCAGCCAGTCAGCTATCCGGAGTATATTGTCAGTTGCTTCATCCTCCGAACTAGTAAAACAGTGGAAAAATATATCCTAGCTGGGTTACCGATTCGGAATCAGCCTCTCTCAGGCGCCAGAGTAAAATCGGTGAAAACGAGTAAGCGGATGAACTATTAAGCCCTCGTATAAATCCCTTGCAGCGCCGGTAATCGTAGTACATCTGGAGGTCTTTAAGAGTAAAACCTTTGCGCACCATCTATTAAAACCTAATAATAGATGCGGAGTGTCACATTCAGATAGTTGTAGACCAAATCCTACTGGAATATAAGCCAAGAACTATTAAATAGAAAACGAAGGGATATTGCTAGATTTGTCACAATTTGAAGAGGCTTATTGGCCGCAGTGCATTGCGCAGCTGTTTTATTTTGCTCACTCTCCCAACCATTTCTACACCAAAATCCTATAAGGATCACACCAAACCATAGAGAATTAATGACTTTTCCTATATAGGAGGTAGAGCAGTCCGACTTCGAGCTGTGTAAACAGACCCTGGCTTCAGCAGTTTATATGGGAGATGGCTATGAAAACAAAAAACTTCGTGTCCGTGAATCTTACAGCTGCCTGGAACCGTACTCCCAATAGATCTCGGAGCCAAAGAACTAGGCTAGCCAAGACTAGTATATTTCCACTTTAACAGCTAACTACTCCATCACCCACTTTTAATTTAGTTCACCGGTATTACTCTCTATGAATATGACTTTGGCTTTCGAACACCATCGCCTCAAGTTTTCCAGAACTTGGCATACAACTTCAAGGTCTGGTCTGATATATCCAACACCTGAACCTGTTGCTTCTGTCGGACTAAATAGTATGCTCAGCAATATAGACAACTAGCTAAATACCTCATTGAAATTGATCAAGTTCACGTCAACTTAATGGCTCCCATTGCTGAGTACCATCCACTGGGTGAGAAGCCTTCAAAAGATGCCGGTTGGAGAACACTTTAAGGTCCAGAACCAGTAAAATCTCCCAATATACGAAGACATGAACGAGGACTGTTCTAAGTTCCCTAAACCACCATTAAACTTGAGGAGTGGACAAAAGCATAGAATGTGTCTTCTAAAGCTTAGAATTTTCTTGCCATGATCGATTACCTCGACATAAATGTTCTCAACAGACTAGAATTCAGCAAGTAGACCTCGTCAAAATATTAGTTCTCTAGCCATATGGACCCAAGTGAAATGCGGAACTATTCCAAACCGCATGAACTGCATCGCCCGAACTATTGATCAGACCTTGGCTGGAAGCTCCCTAAAAAAGTCGAGGTATCTGTGTGGTCTCTCCTGTGGTTAATAACTGGAATTTTCCTGCAACGAATCAAATTATTCTGTCCCTTAAATATGGTGACTTCAGTTTAAGGAGAACTATCTCTATAGGTGTTCCTCAAGGTACATCGCTTGGCCCCTTACCTTTTATGGTATGTTTCTACTCACATCTTTATGGAATTACCACACAAGTAGGTTTGTGCATCTCAATTCAATTCAGAGAACGTTCAGTTTAGTTCAAAGCTGTTTGCTGAACTAGTTCGTACTTTTAGTGCATTTAATTCACAGTCGGTCTTGTGCAATTTGGCCAGATACTTTTGTACAATTTCCTTCACATAGACCAGCACAACGATGTGTTTGTTTGGCTATGTTATGGGTTTAACAAAAAACAACTAAGTGAAAAAAAAAAATTACATTGGAGAACTAGTTCACATGACTTGGTAGAGTTCTTTTCTACACTAGTTCGTCCGTGAACTGCACTACGGATGTATCTTATGACTGCTTCTAGGCACAAGAATGGTGTTCCAGATACACTTATACTAAGGCACCATGGGTACGAAGGATCGGCTTGCAAACGGGCTAGAAAAAACGGGCTTCAGTAAAGTTAGGTATACCCTTCCACCAATATTGCTCTTTTTAGAGATTAGCGATGCACTTAATGGTGCTTGGTGAACAGAAAAGAGAGTAGAGAGCTTCCAATTCCTGGAGCATATTGTTCTAATCGATGGTGGTATGTATCCAACATTTTACGAAATAAAGCCTTTCAGTTACAAAGTTGAGTCCATGCTGCTATATGAGTGCGGTACTTGAAGAGTAACAGCTACTACTAAAAGCTGGAAACAGTCGATACTATCTTCCTATGCAGTACCTTAAGGATTTTTTAGTCAAATCGTATCTAGAATGAACAGCTTTATCAGAGAACGGGCCATGATCTAATAGGCACAATCATAGAAAGACCGTGGTGGCAGTGAATTGGTCACATTTTTTAAAGAAAATGACAAGTCCCTAGTCATCCACATGGCGCAGAGAAGACGAGCAGGAGGCACAGTGACTGGGAAAGAGTTGGGAAGAGCTGAAGCACAGGGCCACAAACTGCACATGATGGCGCATAGAATTTTTTGATTTCTCCGGACCCAAAGAGGACAATCCCTCTCCCCTTGATTCCTAGTAAGACAGATACATGTAGATTCCCACAGCATAGTCATCGTTTGTTAGTCATAATCCACAAATTGAACACATGATCTGTGAACAAATGAACATTGTACCCCTTCGTCGAATAACAATCAACATGTTTACACGCCCAATTTGTTTTCGAAAGGTAAGTTCCCGTATGTTCTTTGAATCACCACTCGTATCCGCGGAAACCTTCAAAAACAGGAATATCTCGTCACCTTTGATTGACATCCTGTGGGTTTCGAGCTCACCTATCGATAACCTTTTCATGTTTCATCGCGACGAGAAGAATCCGCTTCCATCACAACACCTCATGATGGTGATTCAATCTAAGAACCAAAAAAAAAACAGAAAGGCACACGCCGCTCACGTGTCAAAACCGAAACGACTTGCGTGAGAAAAATTTATCTGCTTTCCAAGAACTACATCTCTGCAGTCGACAGGAAGGCTTTTGGCCCAGTCACGGTGTACACTGTACTCCAGTCTGTTTGCAAGGAAGTGCTTATCTGTGCGTCGGAACACTCTTCTGTCTACGAATTTCATTCATGAACATCTAGCCCCCCGTCGCCGCCCGAAATGCGTACACAGTCTAGTGGGTCTAGTACGCCGTTGACAGCCCATAAAGGGGGTAAACAGTGGCAGTAAGACTAAATTCCAGAATAGATTTACCCTTGGATTATCCGAAAAAATATTTATTACATGATAACCTTTTTTTCTTCTGATGGCAAGGGTTAGTGCACGGGCTCCATCGTGGAGCAATCTTTTATTTTTTTTTTTTTTGCACAGTGGAGGAGATAGCAGACATAAAGTACACATAATTTAGAAAACTGTTTACACGGCTAATTTCGGCATATGATCTTTATCGAAAATCCTTTGCGTATTAAAATAACACCGTTTACGACGGGTGGCAGTGGAGGTGGGCCTGGGTCCGGGAATAGGGAGAAGGAATGGTTAAACATTTGCATAGAAGGGTAAACATTCATAATTAGGTGCTTTGGACTCGCTTCACGTTTTTCGGTTCTCTGAAACGTTTGATTCTGATGGTAGCACTTCAAAAATGGGAGGTGAGAGATGCCTTGGTTGGTGTGGGCCACCATGGGAGGAAGGTGTGGAAAGAAGGAATTGGGTTTGATGAAATGGCTAATCAATTGAAAAGATTTTTATTTAATTCGTGACTTGAACAGACATCTCTATTCTCGAAATTGAATTGAATGGGTAGATGGCATCGCACCAGTGCTCCTGCAGAAGGGCTACGTTCACATTTGGATAGCTGACAGTAGTCTGCCCATCGTTATATCCAGTCAGTGGACACAAGAGACAGCTCATTGGAGCTTTTACTGACTTAACAGGAACTAGGCCCAACGTAAATAAAGCTACGACCAACGTTCAGTTCAAAGTCAGAAGAATTGAGAGCCTAAGAACGATAAGGAGCAGAGTAGACATTAGAAATTAAAAAGTGCGTAGGGGGTACAGCAAGTTTTTCAATCGAGGCATAACTATTTTGTATTTCTATAAATCACAGAATAATTGACATATCGGGCTGAAATTCATTCCAGACATAGTACGCACGTGAGAAGGTTTACAATGATCGACTCATTAGAGCCAATTTTTCACCACTCTTCCATATTTATCGAACTGACAGAACCTTGTCAATTTTTGCGTTCGGTATAGTCCCTCTAACGTTGTTGGCTTGTTAGTACAAACCATTGACTTAACGAAATTCCATAAAAATAAATCCAACGGCTTTAAATCGTAAGAGCCAGGTGGCCATTTGAGCCGACTATTGCTCCAGATTACACGATTATCAAACATCTCCTTCAATAGAGCAATTATTTTACCAGCTGTGATGCATCTTTTGCTCATTAACAACGCTTCATCGCTGAGCATGATTGTTCCATGAAATTCAGGATTTTCTTCCAAGATGATGAGTGGCTGTCACTCTTTAGTTAATTTCATCTTATCAGCGTGTAGGCCAAGATCTTTACCCAAAATTCGCCACAAAGTGGACTGAGAGAATCCCGATTCCTGTAACCGGTGTGGAAACGACTGAATCGACTCATTTTGAACTAAAGTCCTTTAGACTGCGTAATTTTCGGTACGTCGACTGGTAAACACTGTTTCTGTCAATAATAAGGACGCCTATACCGCCAGCATTAAGTGCTGCCAACATGTCATTAGAAGTGGCACAATTAATGCCCTGGGTTTCGACCGACCACTGCCAAGAAACCGCTGGTTTGACATGGAATGCCGGGAAGCACATGCAGCTGAACAAGATGCATATGAAGTGGCGCTGCAAAGAAGGACGAGGGCTGCTCGTGAGCTCTACGATCCAAAAAGACGGGGAGAACATCGGCTTCTTCGGAGAAAAAAGAAAGAGCATGAAAAAAAAAACGCGTGCTCTAGGATATTGAGAGATTATACTCCAGGAATAATGTACAGAAGTTCTACCAACATATAGTATAGTATAGTATAGCCCGTATAGAAGCCTTTGAGATAAAGATGAAAACGTCGTAGTAGAGTCACAGTCGGTGCTGAGAATATGGAAAAACTACTTCTGCAGACTGTAAAACGGCGACGAAGATCAACATTCCGCTGTAAGGCAGAATGAACCATTTAACTAAGACGATGATAGCCAACAAGGCTGCTGGACCTGATGGTTTACCAGCTTACTATTCAAAACAACTGGAAATGACCTGGTAGAGGGCATACACCAACTCATTTGGTCAGATGAATGCAATCTCCGCATCTTATCGGCCATTCTGTGTGAACATGTGAAACCCGGTTTCAGACCAGCAAAGTCCATAATCGACCAAATATTCACAAGTAGGCAGATCTTGGAGGAAACCCAAAAAGTCCAAGTCTATATCCACCATCTTTTTATCAACTTTAAGGCCGCATATGACAGCCGAGCTATTCAGAGCCATGTCTAGTTTTGGCATCCTTGCCAATCTGGTCAAATTTCAAAAGACCGTGCAACTCCTAGCGTACGCTGACGGCATTGATATTATTGGCTGAACTCAGCGGGCTGTCACTGGAGCGTTCACTAGTATTAACACGGAAGTTGCCAAATTGGTTAGCGGTAAGCGAGGTGAAAACAAAGTATATGCCAACGAGGAGGGATTGGACAGAACATCACAATCCTCAGCTACAACTTTGAGGTAGTCAGAGACTTTATCTACTTCGGCTCTGCTATAGCTTCCGAAAACAACACCTCAGCAGAAATAAGAAGAAGAATAATCGCCAGTTTCTTTGGGCTAAGAAGGCAATTGATAGGGCAGAGTCCTATCCCGAAGAACTAAGGAGACTCTATATAAGACTCTAATCATCTCAGTCCTGATTTATGGCGCTGAAGCGTGGACTCTGTCTAAAGCAGATGAAGAGATCCGCAGTCGCTTCGAGAAGAAGATTCTACGTAAAATTGTCGGTCCTGTTGGCGTTGACGGGCTTTGGAGGAGCAGATTCCACTACGAACTATACGAGGTGTACAGCGACATCGACCCAGTAAGAAAAATGCACATCAGTCGTTTGAGATGGCTAGGACATGTAGAGCGAATGGACACCAATGCTCTGGCCCACAGAGTCTTAGAATCATACCCGCAGAGACAACGCATCAGAGGATGACCTCGTCTTAGGTGGCGAGCACAAGTAGAGGGAGACCTCAACCGACTTGGATCGGTCTAACTGGAGAGGCATGTTCATTGAGGTCCAAGTTCACCTCGAACTGTAGCGCCACCTAAGTAAGTATGTAAGTATCTTGGCTCTAATTTATCCACTACAGCATGTCTGGTGGGATGATTTATACTACCGACGGTTGGATTAAGTTAAAGTTCGTTTAAGCCGGTATGTGTAAAAAAACGTTTAAACCAGCATCGGGTTATCAAGTTTTTGCAAACAAATGTTGGAAAGTACATCATGGAAAGGAATGTAACAAAATCATCCATTTACCTAACCTAAAGTCTGAGTCTTTCCTAAGGACTACCATCTAACATTCCCACCTAAGTATCCAATCCAAACAAATTGTCACAAATCTTACACAACATCTGTATGTGTGTGAGTACGTTCTAAACATCTTAACTACCTTACGTCTACACTCCAAACCAATTGTTTTGTTGACTTGTACCTACTACTTCAAGTAGTTTCGTACCATCCGAGCGCCATCCAACTTACATCCTACACATGCTAACAACTTCGCAAATCTATGTTTAAAGAGTGAATTTCAATTCACATCTCGTGGATCCAATTTAAACTGACAGACGAAGAAGGATCCACTGGATGGTAAATTTATCCTTTCACTTCATTTCACTCCATCCCAGCGGCGGCGGCGGCGGTGGTTCGCGCGTTCGTGCTCATCCGAAACATCCCTTCCAAATGGGAAATGTAAACTTTTGTTTTCCGTTTTATTACTTTCTCGTTGTTGTTAATATTTCCTCCCTTGGATCCTTGTTCGTGTGAGGCGGAGAGTAGAAGACGAGCCAAAAATGATTAGCGAACTATATTTGATTTCCTCATTGCCTTTCACTTCTGTTTGTGAGTGGGTGTGTGTTGTTTCTTTTCTTCGAATGGCGCCAGATTTAAGGATAATGGATCGAATCCGACCACCCACAATGACCTATGACGCTTGGGACCTTGCTGTCATTCGGAATAAATCAATGTCATAAACAATGACAATATTCTTTCATAATCGGGAAACGAAAGACAGAGACAGTCAGAGTCAATTATCTGAAATTCGATGACATATCGATGTGACAGCTAGTATGTACACATATATGTATATGTATATCTGTTCAAGCTGACGTGTGGAAGTATGCAAACAATGGAGAGTGGTGTCGTGTAATAAAAATTAATGAGCAACATATAATTTAATATTACAAATGGCAACAAGAAAATATGTCACAATCACTTCGAGATACAATTGAAGTGAACAACATTAAAATAAGGACTGTAATGGAAGATGTAATGGTATTGGAGTGCCACCGACGAGAACTGAAATGACTGATGAGTACTTGGTCTGGTGTGGCATGGTTTTGAACCACTGCGTTGTTGACTGTCAGATTATAATTAAACAATGTTGTGATAGTCTTAAGCAAATTGTCCTGAAGTCAAGTTGACATATGTACATAGCCCCAAAGAAAACAGCCCACAGGTATAAAAGCGCATGAGAGAGGCGGCCGACTAACTTGTCCATTTCTGAAAACTACACGGTTACCGTAGCTACATTCATGTCATTATGTGTGGAATAGAACATCATTCAAACGGTCGGCCGTCTCGGCTTCGCTGGCAGTGCATCAAGTGGTATCGGTCCAATATTTGATGATTCGGTCCAATATGCATCTGGAACGTTGGCCTCTAGCTCATTCAAAGTGATTGGATTGTTGGTGTAGACTACGGACTTGATGCAGCCCCAGAATAATCCCATCGCCAAATTCTTCCGATGAGGTCCGATGATGCCGCCATGCCATAAGCCGCACTAAACAATCAATCTTTGTGGATGCATTGATGCCTGGTCCAACATCTGCGTGTGCTCCAATAATGGGTATTTTGCTTGTTGAGATAACCGCTGAGTCAAAATGGGACTCGTCAGAAAATATGATTTATGGAGTAAAATCCGGATCACCGGCCTACATTCCCGGCACCAAATGAGCGAACTCACGACGTTTTCCATGCTCGTCCGGCTTCAATTCTTGCATCAAGACAGCCTTATATGGATGTACGCCCAAATCCAACCGCAAAATAAGCCGGGTATAGTCTCTGGAGATGTTCAATTCAGCTGATCTGCACCGAATCGACATTTCTGGGTCTTCTTCGATTCTGGCAGTTACGGCGGCTATGTTTTCTTCATTTCGCACCAATCTCTGTCTGGTTGGTGGCTTAAGGTCCAAGAAAGAGTGTACTCATGCTCCAACTTTTCTACGGCGATATCTTTATTTCGATATCTTTTGAATAATTTCCGCACTCGAAATTTCCGCACAATGAAATGACAAACCTTAGCGTATATTTTGACAGCTGGATGTCAGTGGTAACTTTGACAGCTACTGAAACATAACAATGGCTATTTGGTCACCCTATACTTCAATAACTCACATTTTGGGCTAGCTATGTGGCATAGGCCTAAGTCATTCTGTTTCAATTTATCCTGACATGGTTACAGGACATGTTGCGTTGGTGACCTCCATTTACTATGACTGCGTTTTGAATGAACTCTCCAGCATGACACCCAGACCAAACAGTCATTTTCTGACGACGGCAGTATACGACAACAAAAAAATTTGGCGGACACGAAAAATTTCCGACTATATCTTACGATCCTTGTAATGTGATGCAACTTCCTCGCAGTTATTCCGTGTTTTTGGAATGTCCATACTGTGGAAACTATAAAATGGTGGTCCGAGCTAAGACTGGCTCTCAGATATGCATCCAAAGAGTGTCTTGTGTTAACCTGTTTAAAATAAACAAATTTTTGGCACAACAAGTCTATGGGACCCAGGAACTAGCCATGAAAAAAAGAAAAGAAAGAAGAAGAAGTGTTGGCCAGGGGTATGGATGGCAAGAAAGCTATGAGACTTATCTCACTGTCTAGTAAGAGGATATACCAGTAGGCTTGGTTCTGGCTTGAAGGATGTTTATAGAAACTATAGAGACCAGTGAGAAAGCACGGGACTCTGTGTATCTTTTCTGCTCTATCCGTCTTGAGGAAGATAACCCTGACTCAAGCAAAGTCAAAAGATTATTTCTGGGTCTAATTGCTTTATGTAATGCAAGTAACTTTTTTTTTCCCTTGCTTGAGCGGGGATAGCCATCCAGTAAGTTTAAGCCCTGGCACAGTCAGTCTTTCGACTGACAATACCACCAGGAAGCACTCACGAGGGTTTTTGAAAGATTTTGGCTCCGATGATAGACAGTGTGTCCTTTGGTGTTATAGTGCATTACGTTATCGAATTTATTTTTGATAACAAAGGATTTGTTACAGTCTATCATGCAAGCCTCGCATGTCAGTTAACCTCTAGAATATTTGTCTGATGGTTGCGAACCACCATGAGCCTTGAAAATCTCGGGATTCGAAGCTTAAACTTCCAAGTCAATAGTCCGACGAACTAAGTCACATGCTGTCATAGGTATAAAGAGGGACTGAAAAGAGATAAAAATATGTTGGGCATTGAGTCGAACTTCCCGGGTTTTTCCAACATCTGCTCCAGTGTGACAATTTAGTCGATGGTGGACTTTCTCGACCATAAACCGCACCGCACCAAGTTGTTGTTGACAAAGTAGTTCACACTATACAACAGATACAGACTTGTAAGTCAAGTTAAAGACACTTATTCTACCAAATTTTGCAGATGAGTCTCTGTCCCCCGCTGCTTTAAATACAGAAGCCTTCATATAGAAGAGGAAGCCTTTGATAACAAGTTATAACCCAGTAATCTCAGACTGGGTAGAATACATGTTCAAAATGAGACAGATTAGCTCATAACTGGGTGACTTCCAAGCACATATAGTGTCATAATGGCAACATATAAGTTTATATCACCGAATTATTTCAATCTACCCTCAACACCCTACACTCCCCCAAAACGAGGTCTTGAGACTCAACTGAACACTCCTCCACGTCTTAGATAAAGCGTTTAACTTCTTTGCTTTTCAGGATACAGCGGGATTCAGGCAAATGAACAGGCGGACGATTTAGCAAGAAAGGGGTCCGGTCCGGGGTCGTTACCTCTGTTCCACCGCTACTAGCTCTTCTTTGATCCAATATAGAGGAAGTCTTCGTGAGACTAATAAAAGACGGTGTGCACTCTCCTCTTGTCGTGTGTCTAGCAAAATCTGGATAAATCATCATAATGCCAAAACCAAACAAATTCCAGCTTTTAACAGATCCAACCTAGCCCTCCTTTTTACCAGCCTCACCCTCCTGGCGGTCCACCACAGAACAGTACGACTAGACACTGGTGATCTCTCCTGAGGCAGAACTAGGACAACGCCTCTCGGCGAATACCACTTCGAAGATCTGGGCGAATAGGCCGCTTAGCTACCCCAAAGTTATAAACTAATGTGGGTCTTCGTTTCTAGGTTACCCACACCAGAGGTTCAGATTGGATCCAGCGTGAACTCTTTGACGAGTTTATATGTCAAACAAACCGCAGCTAACTTCAATCGTATTGAAGAAAGCTTATTGGGTAAATGGCGTACTTCAAAACGGTCACGAAACTAGAAATCATTTCACGATAAACAGAAGCAAGACTCCATAAACTAGGACATGTTGGACAGTGCTTCAGGATGTAGATAAAAGTTTTGTCGTTGTGGCGTTAAGCTCGGAAGAATATGTCTGGACTTTTACCAATTCTGTACGGCAGAGTTTACTCTCATGGTAATGGAGGCGATGTTCCATCATCTGTGAGATGCGAGCAAGGAGATTACTTCCGATAATTTTACAATATTACCGGCTACATATAAGGCAAGGGATGTGACCATAATTTATTCAATCAAATTCGTATTCCGCTATCTGTTATTCGCAGCAAACAATCCCTAACTAAGCCCGGAGGCGATTAATCTTTCCTTATGCAAATCACTGTGTACCAACCCTACCCTCATTAGTCTCCGCACAACTAGCATGCACGTCTGTTCAGAGCCAACATTCGGGAGGCTAGGGCCACAACAGATAACAACCCCATCTAATAGAATATTACCACTTGACTAAGCCCTTAGCGATTGATAGCACACGCTCCTTTCTAATTCCACACACTGGCCTCTCAGCGCGGCGAATATTAATCCACACATCCAGAATTCAATCTCGGAAATGATTTCCCACATTAAAAATACATACGTACGTTGCGATTCCTTCCGGCGGATTGGCAAAGTGAAATCCAATACCAAAATCTAATTTCACGTATCCATATCCAATCGACCTGCGTGCGGATGGCGGTGGTGTCGGGGGTGGCAAAACTCTCATCAGATATCAATCAGCTTATTCCCGGCTAGTGATTATATGGTTTCATAAGTCTTCCGTAAGACCCATAGCCTCCAATATGCACACAAATCCAGACAGGCAATCTTCCCATCGCATTCACTTCCTGGGTGGTGAAGTCTGCACCCAGAAATCGAAAGGATAACGAGCTTGAGATGCGCGCCCACCTCCTTCCGATCCTTTCTCTAACCTTTGTACAACTTTACGATTCGCAGATACCTACTCGGAATGGGAATACGTGAGCGAAATTGATTTCCATCATAATCATCGTCGTCCCTCTCCTCCTTTCCTCCGTTTATCCGTTCCTCCGTTCGTTCGTCCATTCATAGATGCGAAACGTTGATGATATCTCGCCTCCATAGATCATCCGCATGCGGATAAACACGTGGCTAAAATAGCATCCCTTAAGTACAGGTATTGTTTCAATTTCCCAACACAAACCCTTCTGCGTGTGGGGGTAGTCCATTGACGTCACCTCACATCCTTGCCACCACCGAGTGCAGGAGCCCCATTGGGAGATTTCGGTGATTTACATAAGGGCGGTGGGTCGGTTTAACTGGTGGTACGGATGTGGCTGAATAAAAATAAGCTTGATGTTGCCTATAACAGGGTCGCTAACCCTCTTAGGTTGGAAAGAATGTTATTTTGCAAAATTATTGCGCATTCAACTGTGGAGAGCAACGACAGTTTACAGGAAGCTGCTTGTTGTTGGGTTCCGGGAACTCATCATTAATCGAAGGTCGGTCCCTTTTCGGGTTTGTTTGCTTAAAAGTCTCGCTTTTTCTGTGAATATTTAATCGGGCGATTTGAGTTAACGCGCATATAAATGATGGCAGCTGGTGGGGTCCAATGGGATACCAGCAGCCTTCACATAGCATTGCATTCTGCTATCGAATGACCGTTGTAAGAGGGTGTGATTGCTTTATTAAGGTTGGATTTGGATGTAATGTTGTTTATGGCGGAACAATGTGGCGCACATACAAATGAAGGGATTCCGGGATTGAGGAGCATTCTTCTTATTCTTATTGCCTTCATGCGAACCACTTAAGGGCGATCAGATTCAGAAGTGATTTCTTCATTTGGACTTTGAAGATAGAAATGCATGATAGATGATTTCTATCAATTGGCTTTAGGTTTGATGACATGGGAGATCTGTCGAGAGAGATTTGGTTGATAGAACCACATTGGCATCGATGTACTTTTTTTACTTAGGTGGGGCTACAGTCCGGGGTGGACCTGGGCCTGAATCAACTAACTATTCCACTTAGTACGCTCTTTGGCTCCTCTACTGCGTTGCCACTCAGGATTGGAATCGAAAAGTCTTCGGACCTACGTACTTTTCTGTCCAGGTAGATGTTGCAGTATAGGTTATAGGATGCACTGTTCTCCTCCTCAAAAGCTCGTCAACGCAAAGGGGATCGAAAATCGGTCGAAGAATTTTGCGTTCAAAAAAGCAAAGGATATCTTCATCCGTCTTTGTTAATGATCATGTTTTTGCGTCATAGAGCAGAACTGGAATAACGAGGGTCTTATATAGAACCTTGCCACTCAATTGCTCCCTTAGGGAAAAGAAACAGCGATTGGCAAGAGTAACTCTTCGTTTGATCTCTGAAGTTATGGTGTTGTCCGAGGTCTCTAACTAAGTCAAACTTTTAGAAATGTTCAGTCCAATTCGTCGAGATTGTGTGCCTCTTTTTGTTGACAGCATATAGTTGGATTTACCTTCGTTCCCAGCTAAACCTATTTTAGTCGCTTCTGTTCCAATATTAGCAAACGCACAAGTGACAGCTTGCTGTGTCTTACCAATGATGTCAATGCCATCATGATGTTAGAAAAATCAAATGACAGCGCATGACCGTGTCTAAATCCTTTTTTGACATCAAAGGTCTCATAAAGACTGTTGTTAAGACATTGTCATCCTGCACAATCTGACGAGTTTGGAAAGGATGGCAACACTAGACATGACTTTGTAAAGCTGGTTTCCATAAATACTGTCAAATGGAACCTTAAAATCGACAAAAAATGGAGAGTATCGATCTGGACTTCCTGGGTTTTTCTTCAGGATGAGCGATTGTGAACTTACCCGATCTAAAACCACTCTGCTAGGAGCCAAAGAGCTCGTTAACAAATGGTTTTAGGCCTTCACACAATACGGCCTTTAGGGCTTGTATACAATGTTAATCAGACTAATGCCTCTATAGTTGGTGCAGTTCAGGAGGTCTCTTTTCGTGTGGATCGAGCGAACGATCCTGAGGTTAGGTGTAGACTTAATGTCGGAGGTTGTTAGCCGTGTCTTGACTGATTATATGACTAACGTAGTTCTTCCTATCAGAGCGAGTAGATTATATTGCATGGCATGGTTTCCGGTTCACTGCGGCATTCTGCTTCGTATCGCACTTTCGATAGGTTCGTGGCAGCAACTTTATAATGAAATCACATGCACAAACGAATCTGCAAAACCGAAGACCCAAAAACCTCCTAAACTGCGGTATATTCTTTTTGTTTGTGAACAGTATCAGTTCTGCTTATTCGGGAACTGAAAATCCAGATTTCCTAGTTCAGTTGTCCAAGATCTTTAGCAGAACCAGATAATCGGCGTAGGCTGTAATTTACTGGCTTCCAACATCTTGTCGGAGACACCCCAAGCATGCTGCTTCCAGTTGTCCAGTATACGCACTCTGCCATCCGCAATGGTTTGATCGTTAAAGCGGAGATTCGAACCTTTGCTGGACCATTATTGTGAATTCGATCGATGTGGCTGAGCCACTGCAGTCGATGTGTTTCGGCTTCTCGGACTTGGTTTAGGCCATAGAGTTCGCTGTTGTATCTTCTCTCGCGCTTCTTGCATATGAGACCGAAAATTCGAAGAAGAATGTTTTTCTCGAAAGTGTTCAATATCTGATCTGATTAACTACGAATGGACTCGACTCCATATAGTACAGCTGGACCCTTTGGTCTCCCGAGTTTGGAGTTTTGAACTCATTTGTTTCGCCAAACTAAAGTACTTATCAGTATCAGTTTCTAGGGTCTGTCTTCACCGAATCTCAATCAAGATGTCATTCGTGAACTTGGTACAAGTATTTACTCCGAGTTTGGGAAAATCCTTAACCACTTCGAAGTTACTGTTCCCAACAGCTAAGTTTTGTTCTAGGGGTTGTAGACAGGTTCTTCTTTGTTTGTCGATAACAAGTACATGCTTTTGTCCTGAAGGAACACAAAATTGGTCAGATGCGATGTTTGTCCCTTTAAAAGTGTGTTAGTAAGCGTGTCTCGCATCCATTAGCACGTAGTCGACTTGGTTGGCAGTTTGATCATCTGGATACTGTCAGATTACTGTGTGGATTTGTTTTCTTAAGACCTAGTGCTTGTGCCACGTATCGCCATTTTATAAAATGCTGCAAAACCGATAATCCAGAAGGCGACACTGAAGCGATACTAACTACCGATTTTTGAAATTGAAGTCTGCGAGTATAATTTTGACATTATACTCCGGACAGGCTCGATCTAGGAAGTCATAGAACTCCTCCTTGTGTATGGAGCGTGTGCACATATTATGCTGATGTTTTGAATGAGAGAGAGAGAGAGTGAGAGAGAGCGCTATTAGAAACAGGATAGTACAGAGAACTGAGCCCTGCGGTACACCAGCATTAGTTGAGAATGGGGTGACAGTTCAATATATTCGTCAAATTCCAACAACTCGTACTCTATGATGAGAACATCCTACTTACCCCGTACGCTTGTACTCCCCTTAAAAGGGCGCTGTGTCACACTCTATCCAAAGTTTTGAATATATCAAGAGCTACTACTCGGCATTCAGTGTGAAAGTGAATACTTTTCGATGCCGCTTCTCCTCATGACATATCAAGTGAAAATCGCAAAAAGTTGAACAAAAACTTTACCCATCCAAGAACTAAAGAACTAAAGAACTACATTTAGAACTTCTTTGAAAGTCAACACCTTGAAAGTCTTGTAAATTATTACAATTTAATCGTACTCGACTTACAAAGCACACCTTCCTGTCTAAAGTCAAATACATCCAATTAAGCGCACCAATCCGATATCGTACGCTCTGCTAGCTGAACTTTTCATTCGTAAATTAATATCCCAACAAGTGTTCCAGACGAGAGCTACCTAATCAATCACACCCAATAATCCCGAACAAACGCAACTACAGAAAATTCCCGTCCCCATCCCTTCACATGAGAAAAAGCAATCTTAAATCAACCATAAGAACAATGATGTAGGTCAAAGCTCCTTCCTTCTCGCATGGCATGGAAAATTTATTGCAATTTCACCAAATACACCTCTTCTACACTCTCCGACCATAATCATAATAATAATTTCCCAAATCATTTACTTTGGCCTTTACCGAAACTAATAAATTGTCGGGCATCAGCCTGTCCTGCGCATTTTCGTCTGGTGCTCGCCTCTTTTGAGTCTTTTGAGTCAAGAAGGACCTGGAGAGCATTCTTGCTCTCTCTCTCTCCCAACATATGTATAAAAGATTTCTCCAGGCCCAAATGACGTCATAGTTTTTCCACGTTCACTATATTCGATAAGGAAAATACCACCCCCAGCACCACGACCACCGGCCCCTTCCCCGGAATGTGTTCAGGTTCACACTCATTTGGGAGAGCAGAGCTTCGACCACATGAGATACATTTTTATCTTTTTGAATAAAAACGTTTCTCAGCGAAGATTCCCATTCAGTTTGGAACAGCCGGTTAGTCGTGTAGCATGAAAATCCAGCCTGCGAATTAGTACGCGTCTCGTGGGTGTGTGTGTGTGTATTTGCATGTGTATTCCATACATACATATATACATGTAGATACTTATCAAAAGAAAATTCACTCATTTTCTTTTCTACCCAATCCTATCGGCCCATTGGGTGTATGGTGTATCTAAAGTGCGTTTCGCTTTGCTTTCGACAAATGCATCTCATGGTGCAATAGATTGATTCGAACCTAGTATCTGTGGACAGTTTTTTTGAAAAAAAAAAAAAAAAGTGAAAATCGTGTAACTTAATCGTTGCGGTAATACCTATGCTTCTGGCTTAATTACCTAATTCCCTATATTCACAGCGACGGCAACGACGACGACAACGACGACTAAAGAGAGAGAGTGCGCTAGAGTGGCTGGGTAATTTATCTGAATGTAAACAAAACAAAACAACGGCCACTTGTGCGATACTTCTACTAATTTGTGTATATTGCTATGTAAAGATATTTGATATAAGGTACACTATCTAAAGGTAAACGTAGTTTCGTTTGTCTCTGTGTATGCCTGCCTCTTTGCTGTAAATCATCATCAGTGCGTTAACAACGTGCGTGTATATCTCAACGTTGAGTGCTCCCTGTTTGTATCTAGTTAATTATTCATTATTTTCTACAAGATAGAACATTCTTCTTCTCTTTTTTTTTATGACAAATTTGCCAAATTATGCTAACAAAGTAAATTGTCTTGTACAACCTTTGGCTACTAATAAAGTAATAAAACCGAAAGATCCTTAAACAACACAAAAAAGTCACAAAACAAAAAAAAAAAACATTAATTGGTTAAAAGACAACTGAAGCAGATAAACGAAGATACGTGTGATCTCTGCAGATACTTTTGTTTTTTTTTGTTTTCCCCCGTCTCGAGTTGTTGTTTTAGGCTATAGCCTACTCAGTGGGGGGAATGTTTGAGAAATATTTTGTCGCGTTATTTAAATATCGTGGGAATATATCTTTTTTTTTTATTTTCTTGTTCTACATTTTTATTTAATTTTTTTTTATATTTTTTGTCTCATATCTCTTGCGGGTTAAACTACGAGTAAGAAAAAAAAAACAAAATTTTTTATCAGAGGTGATAATTTTGTTCGTTTTTTGTGTGTTTTTTTAGAGACGAAACGATTTGTTGTGTATCTATATGTATCTGCAAGTATATTTAGTGAGTGAAAGCAAATATAATTGAATTTCTCAGACAAAATAAAATTAGAAATAACTGAGAGCAACACAAAAGTGTCGTCGTATCATTTAAAAGGTGATTAACAGCGAAGACTTGTTTGTTTGTTTGGCAAATCACAGGACAAATTGTGAATTCGATTGGAAAGACGCGCCCCAAACTCAAAGCCAAAACAAACCTGCAATAAGTAGATACTTTTCCTCTCAATTTGGATGTGAAACGATCTTCAAACAGTTCAAGTAAGTTTTGTTTTTCTTCTTTCTTTTTTTTTTTTACAACAGATTCTATGATTCATAATCAGTCGGCAAAAAATGTATCTTTGATGATATTTTTGTTGAAAAATTGTCCACGACCACGTGGCTAGCGGTGTTAAAATTAGTCTCAGACAAAATACAAACAAAATTTAATGATAATTCAATCATATACATATGTTAGTATGTATGGCCACCCACTAATGAGAAGATATTTTGTTTGTTTTCTTGAATCATACCTTGCTGGTGATGTGTTTTTTGGGTCTTTTTGTTTTCCTAGGATTTTATCTATAAGTTGTTGATGGTTTCTACACCGTTAAATGCAAAAACAACTTTAGATCAGAAAGAAAATTATGAAAGATACATTTATTATTGAATAATTAGATATACTTGGTTTTATTGCGAGTTGTCTGGGAGACGAACGCAAGGAATGTCCTATACTTGTGTGGCCTAGTTGGGTTAGTAGTCCCTAGAGGAGGTATGGTACAAATTAGCTACTTTGTGTTTGGCTTTCCCCAATGGGCTGGTCTTTATTGAAGTTTTGCCATTCGGGTTACTTCCCCAGTGTTGGGGAGACTGAAGAACTATTCTGTTTGAAGTTTGTAAAGTCTTTAGGATACTTTGGGGGAATATGAATTTTTGACACGTACCGTCAGCTGCAGTGCGGATATAAATGGAATTTTGATGGCATAAATGGAAAAGTTTGGAGGCTGTGCTGGGGTTAGGCTGATGACTTTTACACTTTGGGTGGTGTTTTCTTTTTCATTCGCCGTCCATAGGGAATAGATACGAGTTGCAAATTAAACTTAAAGAGGATGATACTTTGTGAAAGTTGGCTTTAAAGATACGTATAGGTAGATAAGTAGATGCAGTTGAACGTTCTTTGATCAGATTCATGGAAAACATTTCGTAAAATAATAATAGAATGGTTTCCCAAACCATTTGCTTAACTGGCGCCCGATACCAGCCAGTCTTTCAAATTGTCGATTTGGGGACTTTATAGCGTGACCTCCAAGAGGTCCTTAGGATTCAGGTGTGGCTTTTTTCCTCCTCTAAAAGTCGTGATTGTGTAAAGACGCATAGATGGATGGTTTTAAGGCTGTGGATGTACTGCGAATTCTATAGGATAGCTGCGCTTCCTTAAAGTTTGATCTTTTTATAAATAGATACTGAAATAAGGTAGAGGGGTGATTAGACTGTATTGTTTCGTCGATGAAAATGATCATCATGTCACTATTTTTGGCCAGAATTGGTTGAACTTGACATCAGTGATGCGTGGCTTCTACAAGAGCCACACAGAACGTTAGACAATTAATCAATTGAAGGGGAAGTTCGTTAATTGTGTAATCTCGGGGAAAAGTCTAGTCAAATGGCCAAATCACTCATGCATTAAGTCGGTTTTAGTATGTCCTTGGTGTATTCCATTCCGGGTCTGATCTGCGGTCGTTTAAACAGCACCATCTTGGCACAACGTTTTACGTCAAAACTAGGGCAAATCTGTCTGTAGCTAGAGGGATACCCTGTCTAGAAAGCTTGTTTGTCTTCAAATATCCTGCAAAGTATCTGTGGCTTGACACCCAGAAAACGTGACGGAATGTGATTCAAGGCCTTTAATTGTTGTTTGACTGTTAACGTCTCTGACAGATATGACATTAGATCTCATTTTCGTGAGACATTCATTAATATGTGCAGACTGTTCTGAGGAAAGGGAGTCTCTACTCTCTAGTGTTGCTCGTACGAAATTTTCCGTCAAATAACAGGGTCGGCCGTATAAAAGGCGTCTTCTAGGGTTAAATAGAGGAGTTCAGTGATCGGGGAGTAGAAGTGTGCCTCATGATAGCTACAATGTCATCTGTAACCATAGGCAACCACTCTCCAACCAGTCCATTCTATATTCAATAGCAGCCCCCTATTCCACTAGATTCCACAGAAAAGAGGCAGGGTGGAATACTGGGAATGGGTTGGTGAATTACTGCTTTTTATAATGCTTTAGCGAAGAGTCTTTGAAACAAAGCCGGAAGAACAACGCAGTAGAAAAATGCCTTGCCTTAGGTGGTGAGCACAAGTAGACGACTTGGAGTGCGCAACTGGAGCCAGTAAGTAAGTAAAACGAATTCAAAGTCCTCAGCCTTTTTATGGTTGGAGCTACATTCGACTTCGCCTTCGACTCTAACTTGCTGGTTTTAGTGAGTACGCATGTAGGTTCCTAAAGCTGTTACTATCAGATCAGCAAATAGTTCTGGTAAGTTGTCAGTTCTGGTGAATTGGATACCAAGAATGAACAGGATAATATCCCTCAAGCCTAATGGATACCTACTGAGAACAGACACCTATATCCTGATAGAACTTCGTGGACGCAGGCACAAATGTCTTAATGGTTATGTCCTATAGTCAGTCCTTAAGACTGTTAAGTGTTTGATCGCTACTAAGTGTGCGGTTTCGCAGTATTCCTTCTTGGAAAACACTTTGAAGTTTTTCAAGGGTTTCATAAGTTTATCTGCTTAGTTCTTCTGGTAGTATAGAGTTCAGGATGTTGCAAAGGATATGCAATCAATGCGAATAAATGGTAGTCAAAAGTCTCAAAGAATGAATTCATAGACTGCGTGCTTGAAGTGGTGCTGGGACTAGATGCGTGGAACTAGACTCGAGTGAGCGTGGTTGACAGTTCAGACCTAAATATCTTTGATTGTTTAAAAGCATTTATGTCCCTGAACTGAGGGCATTCCGTTTGTACACTGTTGTCAGCTTCAAGTAGTCGAAAGTGAAAGAAAAAACACAGAACTTGTAAATATTTCAGCTCCAATGGGGCTTACAATAGACCAATTCTTCATGTACACTACATATTAGTTAATAATTCAATTTCAATGTTATTTTCCAAGTAAATAGATATTTCTTTTGGCAACAAACAAAAGTATCTAACAATAACATCTGCGGTAGCACGAACAATTGGCGGTCGCGAATGTTATTTTAAACTGATGCTCCGGGCCGTATCGAACTGCAATATCTAAATATTTACAAAACGAAATATAAAATGGGTTTTTCGCCAGTAGCACTCGGCCATTCAATTGGAGAGTGTATACACTTAATATTCGACGCCATGACAGGACAGATAAACCCAATTAATTGCCACTTAAGTGGAATAATGTGTGGGAATTTGTAAATCGAATGGGGATGCATTTCGGAGCGCTATTCGATGAATAATTTAATTGTTGTTCGTCTACGTCGAGGGCATTTAGTGTTCAATTTGAAAATATTTATTTCTAAAGTATTCACTTGATGAGGTGATATAGTTCATCTTATTTCGAAATTATTCCGCTTTGCAGTGGACTTAGTCGGGGCTTTGAAATGAAGGTGTTTGCTGAGGAAGAAGTGTCGAGAGTTTTTGAAATGTTCATGGACAGTGCTGTCTGCCGATGGGGAGTAGTTTTTGCTCCTTTATTGGGCTTCAAGGATCTTGAATATATATTCCTATACATTATCGAAGCATAGGGATGATAGTGTAGCATAGGGAATGTGTTTTCCAGTCAACTGACACACGTCGGCCTTAAAGAGATCACCTTCAACTGTATTGAGTGGTTTCTATACTTTCCAATGGTTTATCTGCATGATTGGAATGAAGCGATACATTAAACGAAGAGCTTTCCAATTTATTTGCAAAAAATTGTGTCTATCCGTGTAGTATCGAACCACACTCTCGAAGCCAAAATTGACTTGTCAACTTCTGGAAACAGTGGTAATGTTTCGAATTATTCAGCTCAATACAAACTGGTCTTCTAAAACCTGATCAACGGCGCAGGGACATAAGTCCATTATTTGGTGGAACGTACAGAGTACGCCATCTTTTATGTTTTTGAATCAAGTGGCGGCCTCTACTGATCAAAGCAAAATGTGCCCATTTTGCTGCGTTGTTCATCACTTTTTCAAGGATCTCTGCCGGTTTAGCAATGATTTCAGCACGTATGTTTGCCTCAAGCTAGACAATGGTCTGAGCCTTGGTGGCGTATACTTAATTTTTTAAATAACCCCGCAAAGAAAAGTCCGAAGGGACGAAGGATCTGGAGATCTGATCATTTCTTGAGAGCACACGTCCAGGGAATTTTTTTTATAGGAACTGGATAGTTTGATTTGCAGTTTGGCATGGCGCACCTTCTTCTTGAAAAAAAGTAACCGTCCAGCCCGTTTCGCACATCTGTGGGCAGACATAATGAGCCAACATCCACCGATATCGTTTTCCATTGACTGTTTCGCCTTCACTGAGGAAAAAGGGCCCAATGACGGTTGTGACGCAAACGCCGGCCACCATTGGTCATGCAATGGTGTTTCATGGATCTCATGTGGATTTTCCGTTCCCCAAATAATGTGAACTGAGAGAATCCGAATTCCTGTGAACGGTTTGGAATCGACTGGTTTAGCTTATTTTGAACTAAAGCACTTACGGCTGTGATATTTTCGGTACTTCCACCTCGAGTCTATCCACTATGGCACGCACAGCCTATCTGGTGGGACGACTATTACAACCGAAAGTTGGAGAAAGACCTCTTAAAGTTGCGACCTTCAACTCGGTATTTCGGAAGGAAATTGTAATAATTTCTATACGTTGCTCGTTCGTAAACTTCATCTTGATGAAAATGTAAACTTTGATTGACCTTTTGACTTTGCCAGATCATACAAAAGGCTTAAGGATGGGTTTATATTAAAACACAAAATTGTTATGTGCTTATTGAATAACCCTTTATAAGGTAACTTCCTTATACACGTATTCCTTCACTCGTTGCCTTTTCTGGCTTGGATTCCAATCAAGTTTACAATATAGACTATTAGACTATGGACAAACTAATTGATATTCAAAGTCCAATTTCTGACCTTCGCTGATTGTTAGTAACTCGCACTTGTTGTAAAGGCTTTTGGCCTGAACGCCACAAGTTCCATATACATTTACTCAATTGTTTCGTGCGAACTATTTTGTCTGAGTTTATAAATAACTATCAATTTGTGGACATTTTTTAAAACCTTACCTTTCAGAACACGTGGCATGAGTAGCAGTCTTAAACCACCTCACGTGGACTTTTAGCTCTCTCCATTCGTAGACGGTGAAATAATAACCTGCAAACTGAGAGCGAATTGTAAACATTTTCATAACTTAGTGCAGACACAATCCATGGGTTTACACAGTGTACCCAAATTATACTTGGGTTTCAAACCACATTCCGCAAAGGAGTGTGTATTCTTATCGGGACCTGCTGATACCCTTCAGAACTGTTCCTGGAGTAGTGACTACTTCTTGATTATGAAGAGCTGAGTAGTTCCGGTACATATTTATAGTTAACAAGCCTCACAAGTATACTCAGCCGACAGTAGTGGAGACAGCGAATCACACAATGACCTAAACTACAAACTTCCACTTTTGAAATGAACTTTAAGAGCAAGGCCGTCTTTTCTATGATAAGAATCTGAACCCTTAGCTACGACGATGAATGCCAGAGCTCGGATATGGTTCTATATATGTTGAACCTTCTACTCCACTTACCGTCCCCATATCTGTTACACTCATAATTCCATTGTTTCGAAACGATAAAGCATGGCCCAGTACCTCACTCATAACTACCAGAAATAGTATTGGCGCAAACATACACCCTTGAGGAACACCGCATTGTAAAATTAAAGCAATTACGAGAACTTTGCATGGGCTATCTTTATTTTTTAAATTTCTATCTTTCATCGAACTGACAGAACTCCAAGTCAGTGCTTTTTCATTTCGTCTGAATCAGGGTAGTCCAAACTCTGGGTATCATTTGTAGAATGATGACAAGTCCAGTCCAATGGAAATAGGTTCTTCCATATATTGTAACGCTCAAGGAAAAGACCCTCTTTCATGACCAGCTCATCACCAATATCTAAAAAGTTTTCTTTCTTCAAATCGAGTGGTGTCCAGTCCAGGTCTTTAAGATACTCATCACTTGGGTTGTTTGGATCTCTAAGTCCAGAATATAAATATTTTTCATAAAAAGAAAATATGTTTGCAACTTACCCAGTCTTAGCAAACTGTGTCCACATTCTAGTTATCCGCTCAATGGTGGTATCTTCTGGATCAGTCTTCGAGAATAAAGGTGTTAAACGAGGAATACGTAACAAGTATATCAAATCATCGTGATGGGTGGCACCTAAACGTAACAGATACTTTTGAAATAGTGCTTTCCCGAATATACTGATCCAACTTACCATAAGGCTTATTATCTGGAGGAAGGTTAAAGTAGCTATAGCGTCCTTTATATGAAAATCGATAGTAGTGCACTGGAATGTATCTAGCTGCAAGATGTGCGAATCTATGCACCCCAAAGCCAATGATACCATCACTGTAAAGCTGCGAAATTCCTTGTATTTAACTAACGAATTCAGTGTAAGTTTAAGCTTACCTTCCCTAAGGGCTCAAATGGTCCAGTACTGGTCAAAATTTGGTTATCTAGGTACTCCTTCCGTAAGACAGCGCTAGCTTCCCTCGATTTGTTCGTATATCGTTCATACTGGAAACAAATTGGTGCCACTGTCTCCCAGTTCTCGTTGAACTCCTTGGTCATAGTGTCGTTCTTAAGGACATCTATTTAAAAACTAAACTAATTTGCTAGTCTCGACTTGAAAACAACTTACAGTAGGCAATGCGCACGAATTCGTCCTTAGTCTGGCCAATTATAAGCGGAGTTCTTTGAATCCTACCCTCTTGGTAAGCTGCGATAGGATCTTCAGTGAGAAATCTCTCCTGGCCAAAGTCCTTCTCTATAACTGGCAGCCAGTTTAGTATGGGACTCCAACCGAACTCAAACATAGAGGGGAATGTTTTCACAAACTCATCAGCTGGTGTCTACAATAAACTTAAGTTGCTAAGAGACCTTTAAACACCAAGACTACTACTAGTACCTCTCTAAGGCACTTCACCATGGCGTCTAGGTCATCTGTGTTACAATTCACCAATCCTGCTTGTTTTTTGGCCAAATCGAGTTGGTCTGTTCCATACTCCCACTGAGTAACAGGCGATGCACTCATTGCGATACCCCTATGAAACAATCCCCTCGACATGGGCGACATCATATGCAAACCAACGCTATGACTACCTGCACTGTAGCCCATCAGTGTAACCGAATTGGGATCACCTCCGAACTTAAGTATATGGTCTCGAATCCATTTGAGTGCGACCACTTGATCCTTGAGTCCGGCATTTCCGGGTGCATCTGCAGTACCAGTGGCAAGGAATCCCAACGTCCCCAGGCGGTAGTTAATGGTCACCAAAACAATATCGCGATCCATGAGAAGCTGCGGCCCAGCGAAGGTCTTGCTCTGAGCAGACATTGAATAGAAACCCCCGGGGTGGATGAATACCATGACCGGCTTCAATGCGTCAGCATTCAAGTTCTTCGAGTACACATTCAGGCGCAAGCAGTCCTCAGAAGAGTCGGAGGAATTCGATGTACTTTGCGGGCACTTTGGTCCATCATCTGTGGCGTCAAACACCTTTGGCTTCCAGGGACCCACCGGTTGGGGGTTCTTAAAGCGCAACTCACCTACTGGCGAATTGGCATAGCGTATGCCACGAAAAGCATAGACATCTTCTCCCAAACGCGACTGTAATGTAACACCCCGTATGTCACCCAAACTAGTAGATACTTCCACAGCCGACGTAGAGGCAAACGCGGCACACAACACGATGTAAACTGCAATCATTGCGAGCGGTAACTGAGCGTTTCACGGCGGTGATTAAGCAATTTATAGATCGTCTGGTCATCCAGTAAACAATAAGTGTATCGGTAAATCCCCAAGTGTTACGTGTACGGAACGATAATCACAGATGTTTCCAGGAACCCTCTCGGCTTACTTGGTCGCCCCTTGCCAAGTGAAAGTTTTCAAAGATTTCAGAATTCCGTACTTCACCTTGCTCCCCGAGTAGATACGAGTCACTAGGGGTTCAACATGTAGATAAAGGAGGTCAGCTGGCGACCAGTGCTAATCTATTTGTGTTTTGGGACTCAAAAGATTATTGAACAGACCTAGAGATACACCTTTGCTGGGAGCGTATCTGAGTATACGAATGCACGCTTTCCAAGGTCAGCAAATAAACAGAAATAAACTTGTTGACATATTTGTTTATTGAAAAGTTTGTATTTACTCTCATGGGGTTTTCCTCAAGAGATTAAATCTTTATAGGTCTCATAGTTCAGGTTTATTAGAAAGCTTACTCCACCTGAGAGTATCTTCAAAGGGGTAGTTTGAGGTTATCTCAAGTTATACGGCAGCATTCGCTTTGTAATAATTTAACTGCAGACACACTTGTAGTTTCAAAGAGTTTGTTTTAAAATGAGAAAGTCACATCTTAGGAAAGTTCAATTTATGGAGGCCAGTGACTTGCGGATAATGAATGTAAAGTTTAAACAGTACAGGTGCCAGCACCGACCCTTGAGGTACACCTTCAATATGCTTTCTGAGCTTTCCGTTGTATAGCATGGGACAGAAAGGCTGGTATGTCTCAAATGAGAATAAAAAATAGCTCAAGATTCAATGTAAATGCTGCCTCGACAAATGTCTTCTCTTGCTTAGCTTGTTGGCTCAAATGGACGAAGCTGAACAACGAAACTTAACCAAGAAATGCGAATCGGATGTTTTACACGTTGAAGCAGCCTGATGTGTTGCATGTGCCAAGCTGTGGGGTTTTGCCTTACATAAGAATGAGATTAGGTTCGGAACCTAATACAAATGCTGTCTGTTGGCTCAAATGATCTGATGATCTACACTTTGAGGCACTGAGTTGCCTGATGTCAAACAGTAGTTTATGCCTCACAAAGCTAATGCCATTAAAACTCATTGAAAATAGAAGTGGTGACTGCACACAGCCCTGGGGTATCTCACTTTTAACTTTGAAGGCTTCTGATACTTTGCCTTTCTATGTTGACGGTTCACGCCTTATATTATGAAGGGCAACGTGCTAGTATCACCGTCACAGAAAAGCGTAAAAACTTGCCTATTCTATGTATAATTTGAAACGTTTTTTGAGATGCTTTGAAATATAAGGAATCCGCCAGAACTTGTTTAAGACTTCACCCACCGACACTCACCTAAAAACTTTTCCATTAGATACATTTATCTGCTAAATGACGTAAATGTGCGAATACCCCCAACTGGATTATTTCAAGACGTCCTTCCCACTAAAATTAGTCTTTACACATCATTTTGGTGTTTTCTCAACTTACAAATAGAAAGTCATGCGTCGACTGTAAACAATCGTACATCGTCTTAATGGCCACATGTCTGTCAATAGTTTTCAGACAGATTTTCCTATAACACAAACAAATGCTTCAAACAAATCAGTTGCAGATGTGCGGAACCGAATCATCATCAATCCGCCCGGCCGGTTAGCCCGTAGTCGTATACTGCACCCGGCCGCGGAACAACAACCTACAAAGCCGTAAAAAAGTTTAAATATAACAAAATGGAATAAATACAAAAAAAAAATAATAATAATTCACCACCTGATGTTTACACGACAATAAAACGAAATGCTCGAGTACGTTTGCCATCCGTTCGAGCATAGAACGTGCGTGCGTACGTAGAAAGCTTTTTTCTGCCTCATTTCATGATCGTTAAACGGTCTGCGGAGTCTCTACGCTCACAAGGATGCCACTGCCTCCTCGGACCAGCCATACATATGATGGATTCATAAAAGCGCAATAAAAGTCAGCGGGAACATACAATATATCCGCTGCGGAGCACTACATCGGTCGAGGGGTGATAGCTCAGGAACCACCTTCGACTGTTTGATGTCGGCGTAGACTTATTTCAAAAATGAATTTTATTGAATGTTTTTGGAATTGTTCTTGTTTTTGGTTTTATACTCTTGTAGTTGGTGTGTTCACAATAAAAATTGTTTACAAATAACAATGGCTGGGGTTATTTCGAAAATAGAATTTATTTTAGTCTTGCCGCCCCGCGTGGGTAAGGCGCGTGGTGATTGGCCTGCCAGGAGGCTGGAGCCAGGGGACTATCTGCGTTACAAGGTGTGGGTAGAGTTAAGTAATGAGGAAGTCAATACCCGCAGAGGTAACGAGGCAGGTGGTAACTGTGTGCCGCAGGTGGTATCCCAATTGGGGAGTTCCTCTCGTATCCGTCAATAAGGGCAAGCGAGTACTCCGATGAGTTAGTAGAAGGAACATTCAACAACTTGGTGATGATAAATGGCCTGCATGATGTAAATCATTTGAAGATACAAATGTATCTATTAGATTCCCAAAAACAATGGCCAAAGACGCGGATTCATTAGAAGATCTGACGAACCAGCATCATACCAATATTTTCGATATTCTAATAACGGATGAGGTACTTCGATGAACTATCATGTCTATCGCATCGTTTAAGCCGCCTAATCCTGGCGGGATTCTGCCAGCCCCATACAGTAAGAAGCGGACGGTACCAGAACGGCTCTAGAAGCTCTATGTGCGTCCTCTGTTAGCTAGAATTGCAACCTGAATAGATCCATTGTACAATTTTTGGGCTGTGTGTGTGTCTAAGAGTCGTACTACCTCCCTAAGAAAGAGAGAGTACGTCCTTTCCCGGACAAGCATATTTCCTTATGAAAAATAGTCTGCCTTAACTAATGTAATCCTGGACATTCACAGAGAATGTGGTCTGTTAATTCGTCATCTTTAGATTGAGATTCAGGCCACAGTGATCTGTGAGGAAGCTCCTTATTGGGGATTTTCTTGTAGGATTAGTGGTTTAGACGTTTCTCAGTGGACCAGATGAAGTTTACCTTCCCAATCATTAATCAGCGCAGTTGACACCACAGTAGGGTTCAGGTCCTATGAACGCAAAATCTGGCCAGTCCTAGCTGGTTCATCTGCAGATTCTTTCATGATCAGGGATGGGTATCAAAGTATCACCCTGTTATGCCTGGCAAGATCCATCATAGCTTTTGGATTCAAAGACATCAGCACCAACTCCAGATTCCATCTTCGATCCGCCTGTGAACCAAATTAGACGTCTAGGGTCAAGTTTTGGAGCACTATCTGACCAGTTTGTTCCTCTATCTTTATTGTGCGTAATTTTGTCTCTTTCATTGAGTCACAAAATTTAGAAGGATTTCAGGGAGAAACAAGTAATAAAGGTGTCGATTCCGGAACACTTCCCTGACAAGCATTCCTTTCCACGAATTTTTCCACATCTCGCTTCACACCAGTCCTTCCTGGTATACAACATTACCATCATAGAAAAGCTGTTGACGCACAGATTGCTGTGTTCAAGTAGAATGCTCACTTCCGAGGACTCCATTTGAATAGAACCCCTCCATCGAGTAACGTAAGTTACTTGTCAACCGAAAATGATTTCGAAGCCACTTCATCGACTCGGCGACGGCAACGGCAGCGGCTTCAGTAACGTTATTACAAAAATTTCTCCTCAAAGAAACGAAAAACAAAATTCGAGGGAAAAAAAAGTTCCACATACGCCACCGACACGACACGACTGTCGAATGTTCCCGAGAATCCTTTTAAGTGCAAATATGTTTCAAACATGTAATTCACCATTCCAAGCACAGGAATTGATTTTCAAATGAAATTATGGTTATTACTTCATTTTCCAATTCTCGGAAAATATTGCAAAGAAGTATCGAAAACGAAATAGGACTCCCGCCCTCCCTCGGCCAGCCAGCGTGTGCCGAGAACTTAATACATTTCCCAATGGTAAAGGATATTTGTTGCGCATTCTGCACATTCCTTTCAGTTTCAGGACGTTATTTCGATTTTATCCTCCAATGTGTGAATGTGTGCTGTGTGTGTGGTATAGTTCTTTTGCCACTTTGTCTCTGGAGTGCTTTTGTCCGAAATTAGATACTTTTTCACTTTCCCTTCTGATCGCACATTATGTGCGAACTTTATACCAAGAACGAGAGTAGTTTTGCTGGGCAGGACGAGGGCAAATATGTGTCACATGGACAAATAAATGTGTGTAGCGAGAAAGGAAATGATTTTCTCCACTTTATTGTATCCAATGCGTGAGCATAAACATTCATTAGAAGGATAAATCGAAATGAATGATCCATGAGCCGCAGGGGTTGTATGCACAACTCCCATATACGCACACACTAATCCGGAAGACCAGCGCTATTAATACAATTTTTAATGGCGATTTAGCATTAAAACTTTTATTAGGGGGAGAACGCTTATAATCGAAATGGAAAAACAGTTTTTACAGCTTGGTAAATATGTGGTAATTGATGATGACGATGACGCTAATGCCAGTGCCAGTGCCGAGAGTTACATTTAATGAGGGTAGCAGCTCCCTGGCCATCGCATAACGCATAGGTCTAGCTATGGCTATATAACTGCAATGAAAATATTGTGGTAATACTGCATAAATCTTATGGCCATGAATGTAAATATTGGAAGTGGATGAGTAAATATCAATCTGAAGGGCAATAAAGTGCCAATGATTCATAACGAGATGTCATGAATCATTAAATCGAATGAATAACAATTATGTTTGGGAAATGTCACCGCCATTTATTATGGATTAAGTTTTAATAAAGCCAACTTTATGACCTGACATCCTTTGGCCATTTGTGTAATGGAAAAATGCGTCGAATTAACTTTTTCAAGTGCATAGATACAAATCGAATGGCCATCGACTTGTATCCAATAACCAATAACCATTGTACAACCAGCAGTGGTACTAAAAGATGACGGTACTCCACAGGATATCTGATTTAAAAACTAAACAATGGGGCCATAGGCCATAAGTCCTTTTCTAGGTTTCGTGTCCTATTAAATTCAGAAAGAAAAAATTTCCAAACCTTGGTGGGATGTAGATCTGTTTCAAACACAATTTGTGAGAACCGTATATGCATTGAGCGAAGTCAAATATCTCGGTGTCATCCTTGACAAAAGGCTCAACTGGAATTCTCATATCAAGTCCGCCATAGAACGCGCCACCAGGGCCATGTGGGCCAGCAGGCGCCTCTATGGTAGAACTTGGGGTCTGAATCCTCAATCCATCGTATGGTGGCCAAAAGTTCTTGAACCGACAATGGTTCAGAAGCTACAAAGAATAGTCTATCTCTGCATCTCAGATGCCATGCGTACCTGCCCTATAGCAGCTTTAGAAGCCATCGTTAGGCTCAAACCTCTACGAATCTTCATTAGAAAGACGGCTGCTAGATGCGCTATCAAGTTGCAACTGCAATACAAGTTTAAGGCAGGTGACCACGTGGGACACCTGAAAATTCTTGACTCACAACGAGACATGTTCACAAAGAGACATGTTCTGAACTGTACCCGGCATTATGGTCAGAGAATACTGTTTCGGTAGGTTATTTTAGGTTAACATATTAGACCGTGCAGACTGGTCCAATGGTGTTCCAACACTGGACCCTAGAGGTCTGATATGGTTCACAGACGGAGTGGGTGCTGGTGTCCTTGGACCCAACACCAAAGTCTCAATACCTATGGGAATGTGTCTCATGGTTTTCCAGGCTGAACTCCATGCCATTGAGATCTAAGCCAGGTTAAACCTTAGTAAGGGAATCAAGCGCGCTAAAATTTATATCTTCTCAGATAGTCAGGCAGCTCTCAGAGCTCTGTCGTCTAACTTAATGGACTCCTTAGCAGTTAAATGCTGTTACGATGCGCTACAATCTCTTGCTAGACATAATAGTGTGGTACTCGGATGGGTTGTAGGTCATCAGGGGATTCCAGGCAACGAATCTGCAGATGAACTAGCCAGGGCTGGCTCAGGATCTCCATTTATTGGACCTGAACCTTATTGTGGCGTCAACTGGGCCCCTGCCACAGCGCTGATTAACGCATGGGAGCATAAAATGTCCCGGGGCTACGACAATCCAAAAGGTTAATCAAGCCATATTCCTACAAGGAAATTTTGAGTTTAGGCAAAGAAAACATTCGGAAGATGCGGAGGTTTTCTAACAGGTCACCTCAACAAACTCAATCTATGCCCAGACATAGAATGTAGGTCCTGTTCAGAAGACGACGAATCATCTGAGCACTTTCTCTGTGAATGCCCAGCTCTGCATTGGTTGAGGTGGTGCATCTTGCGCAAGCTAACATGCTCGCCGGTAGATATTAGCCCCTCTGCAACTAAGGACGTGCTTTCCTTCATTAGGGAAGCAGTAAGATACAACAGATCTTTTAGGTCGCAGTATCAGCCATACGGGCTAGGGTCTGGAAAAAGAAAAAAAAAATTTAAGAATTGTCTTAAAGAAAACAAGAAATCCATTAAAAGAGTCAAATGCTCGGCTTGGATGGACTACTGTCAGTCCATTAAAACCTTACAGGACTTTGCCACATTAAGTACATATGTGTCTCTCTAAGTAATACTCCAGCAAACTCAGTATCCTGGTTATTCAGGTTGCGGAATTCTCATCCTGGAATGATATTCAGAAAACGATTACAGAAGTTAATATCTCCTGGACTTTTACCAACCTTTCTTCCTATAAATAAGCGGGCCTTGACGGCATAAGTTAATACTGCTGTACCACGTTCCCTTGAGCTGGAGACGTGTTCATATTATGTGTATTCCGTAAGCTGGGAAACATCTGTAGACTGTATGCGAAATACCCCAGTTTTTCAATTGTATTCAAATCTCAGAGCACGCACAAATGTCGACCGATGAAGTCTGCTTATGCTAAAACTTAGAGTCGTTCAATCAGCCCTAGATACAAAAGTTTCACCGCATCTGTCATGAGAGGAACTACTCAATGTTGCCTTCTTTGATTTATGGCAATCAAGAAAATCCTGTGCAGACTTGATATTAGATTTAGGGATGTTTCTTTCAATAAACCAGTGAGGTTATGGAATGTGCTTTGGACAAGACTAGATGGTTCACGACTGGATATGAAATCAGCATCAACCCAAGCAGGAATGAACTGACGTGTTGTAACATTAAAAACCTTCACGCATCCACGGCTAAACAATCATGTACCTTGGTGTACTTGATCCAAAACTTAGCTGGAAACTGAACATTGAGCAGCGGATAAAGAAATCCTGTATGGCCTGCAGAAAAACCTGCGGTAAGGAGACGGGACTTTGCCCGAAGATGGTCTTATGGACGTACATCGCGTTGGTGCGTCCTATACTTTTCTATGGACCTCTAGTCCAATAATTTAAAGCCAAAGACTTGAACAGATGAAGCAGACAACAGAATAAGACAAAGGTATCTTGATCAAGCTTGAACTTACCCTTTTTATCCTCACTCTCGATCGGACCGAAAATATCGGGTAGTGATGCGAATATATGAGAAGACAGGCGTTCTTTCGTTAGCCTTTCACTATCAATTCCTATTCTGCGGTTCCACCTTGATGGCTGGTGTGTCCCTAGTGTTTGGACTAAAGATCAGGTAACCAAACCCGTTGGTGTTAGCGGACAAGAAGGAGAAATGTTTCATTCTTGTTCTACATGGCGGCGGACAAGTTTCCTAGATGAAATCAACGATGATGTCTACCAGTTCGAGGTAAAACATAAATACTAGGCCCAAGGCCTAGCTTCTTACAACCATTCGTGTTGTGCGTGTTATATTCGTTACACGAATGGAAGGGGCCTACTGTTTAATGCCGTGTCCGAAGGACAACTTGTTATTGGAGAAGCTTTCTCAGGACAGTTGTACTCTCGGATGTTTGTCAGACGCTCGCCAGAGGTGGGGCCGCGAAAAACTTTTAGGTGTTCCCCAACTAGGATTCGAACCTCGAACCCCTTGTACCATAGTCCAACGCCTAACCATTGAGCCACGGCTCCCACTAGGTTAGTGGGATGTAGGTCAAACTAAAAGGTTTCTCAATACGGACATAACTATTTTGTATTTAAATAAAATACAAAACAATTGAGATATGGGGCTGGAATTTTGATTTTAAATATAGTACAAATGTTAAATTTAAGTACGAAATTTAATACTAGTCATATACCCACCGTGACCATGTTTGCAGCGATCGATTCTTTCGAGAAAATGTTTCACCAGTCTTCTCATATATCAGCCAATCACACCTCCTGTAGGAAATCCACACCACATGGTCACTTTTTGCGGATACAATGGAATCCTTATGAGCAATTTTACAGAGTCCAATCTGAGAAGTTTCAGAAATTCATTTGATCAATCGTCTTCGGTTTATTTGATCTTGTAAGGACATAGCCCACGGTCTTTACGCAAAATTTGCCTTATTGTGGACATCTCTCAGTCCTCTGTGACTTTTTAATTATTTCTAAAAGTTGCTCGTTCATTAACTTCACCAAGCTAAAGATGTAAATCTTGGTTGACGTATTCACATTGACGGATTAGAAATAGAGTGCAAGGTTCCGTTAGCTTTAATGTATAAAATTGTTATGTTCCTATTGAAAAACCGTTTAGAAGAATCTAGTTAGTTTAGGTTTCACAGGATTTCTGAATTTCCTGGATGTAAGGATACAAATGCTAAACGTTGACGAAAATATTAACAACAAGGTTGCAGGTTTATTGCATTAAACACCTCAGACAATGTAATCAAGGACATATGTATATCCAATCAATGATGCATCTCTAATTGCTTGATTCAAAGTTTGTATATCCTGTCACACCATCTCCATGTTAAAGTCTAAAGACATACACACCCTTCGAGAGGCTGCAACTAACTAAGTTGCAGGATTGCAACTAACGAAACCCTTCTCTCCATTCAACCTTCCAGTTTCAACGCACAAGGAATGTCTGAGAACATAATCCACCCGACACCGATAGGTGCGAGTACCGTGTTTGCTTGTCCACTACAATTGCTGTCAATTTAATAAGACACCTCTGGCAACTAACTACATGCACAGAGGGGCAAACTGAATCTCACCATTGTTCCCGTGTAATGACAAGATACCATCTGAGTTTCTACCCCCTCGTACCCCAATATTTACACCCTATCTATGGCCATAGATCTGAACTGAAGCTAAGAGCGGTGAACGTCATAATGCAAACGAAACACAATCAGTCCCATTCAATGGAGGGACTTATTCTATTCCAGGTATACGACAAGTATCTATGTGTGTCAAACAAAGAGCTTGTCAAACGATGAGACGACATTCAGAGTCCGCGCCCCGGGAATAGTTTTTCATCTGAATTCGGAATCATTACCAAGAGTTGTTCTTGTATTTTATTAAAGGTTCATGTAGGTACGATTGCCTGCCTCGAAGGGGGCTAAAAATAGCCCAAAATCGATAAATCTTGTCGTGTTCGGATAATTGCAGGACACGAAACTGGGAGAACCTGATGGAACGTACTGAAGTGGATCCATCATTAAGCTTGCTCTGTCTGTTGTGTGTGTTGTAGGAGTGGAAAGGTGGAAAGAATTGTTTGCCAATTTGTTTGTACTTTCTGTCAATCAAGTGACGAAATGATAACACGTGTGTGCGGGTGGGTGGGTAGCTTAGATACATCAATTCAGGTGGAAAACGAGGAACTCCACGTCGAAAATGGGTTTGGGGTAAGACCACAGTATTGATGAGTGACATTACAATAGTTGTTTTACTACGCGTCAGTTGGAGTCGGGGTGTGATGAAGGATGACACCCAGGACTGGGATTGTATTTGACGTGGCGCACAGCAATTATTTAATGCATTACATTGTTGCACTGCGAGGAGGGTTAAGTTTCCAAAGTATTGGTAGTTCATTACTAGTTTGGGTAAGCTGAAGTTTTTGAAATACAGAGGACAGCATGCAGTTAATACAGCTCACACATTGCACCATAGGGAGTTCTTTAACTTATAGTCTTCTATTAGAGAGGTGCATCCGTAGAACTTAGACAGCACCTTGAGTTTTCTGCAGATAGTTGTTGATTTTGGTGAAGAATGGTTTCCGACCAAATCTTAACAATTTGTCATGAAATGTCCGATCCAAGTAGACCCGCTCAGGTACCAGACAGATTGCTGCGAGTTTACAAGACCAAGCATTCGAATTAATTGACTTTTGAAGTGGATGTACGGTCTTCTTGGTTGACATAAAACTGAAGTCTGGGATTTGAAACAGTCCTTGTATATTCTATTGTAGTTAAAATTACTTTTTCACTACAAACTAGACTTCAGATACGTTCTAGAGTATAATAGTTATACAATTGGTACTCTAGTCCCGAGGTTCATTTCTTCCTCTCCTCCGATCATATTCGATTGATGACAAGCCATTAAAAGCTACTGGCAATGGTTCTTCAGCACATCTACAATCCTCGTGCAATCCTCGTAAAACCCTTAAACCCATGTAGGTGATTCTAAAAGAAAGAATCGAATGTTGGTCCGTGTGGGTCCAATGCCACTGATCTAAGCCGTCTGATGAATCTTTGTGAGGAAGAAAGACTCGTCAAAAAGCTACCACCATTAGGATTCTTCAGAAACGGCAAAGTTGAAAGCAATCAGAAGGACAAAACACAGGCAGAACCCGACGTCTCATAACTCAAGGCGGTTCTGACATAGAGTTGGTCATACACATAGCACTCAAATATGCCCAGCCTTGTCGGAGAGTCGGGAACTCCTTCTAGGGTCATTCTCTTCCATGACTTCACCAATCTATTATATTTGTACATCTGGACGAATGTCCAGTCCCATAGTATATATAGTATCACAAACTCCTTGATGGTATGAGCTGATACAAGTATTGACTAAGCAAATCTATTCCTTCCCACGCCCGTCGCTGAAGGTGGTACAAAACTGTGCTCTGAGTAACACATCATGTACCTCCCATATCCATGAATTGACTCTGGCTTTTCTAGAGCACAGTATCACAAAACATAAGAGAGTCTTTGTCCATACTTTATCCCTTGATTCACCTTCAAAACATGCTGATGTTTGACTTCGAAATCAATTTTAAGAATTCCTAAAACCAAGCCACTGAGAAACCAGAGCTCGATCTAGACCCAGAGCGTGGTTAGATAAATCTAAATTTAATGTATTCGTTCTTGAAGACGAAATATAGAAACTAGATTTTGAATACTGGAGCTGTGCTCTGTAGAGAAGGTGTAAACCATTTTCCAACTCTTAATAAGAGACCAACTTTTAATCTCTTCGACCAACTAAGAGTCCATTGTATCCAATTATAAGACCCTAAGAACCGAATTTCAGCTTTCACTGGCTGAATTAACCCACCCAGATGCGAGTATCAATCTCAGGATTTTGCTTAGCTCAATATCTCCTCGATCGTCCGTTTCGCAAGGAAATAGCTCCGGAAAGCTAGCAAGTCACCAATAGATTCTATTTCCTCTTCGTCAATGCAGTTTCTGCAGAAGTTGTTGGCGGGTTGTCCTAGCCATGTTGCATGATTGGCTATCACGCAGTATTCAATAGCTATTCGAATATCCCTGCAACTAAGTTTCAGAACATCTACAGATCTCTTCTTGTTATACTCCAGACTGAGCACAATACCATCGCCTTCTTTCCAGATTCGATGTATATTTTCCTGTTTAGAATGCTGAGTGATGTATTGGCCTCAAAAAGAGCCTGGAAGGATCTTAGATGTAAACCTACCCTGGCCAGCTCATCCACATTTTTATTACTTGGGATATCCATGTGGCCCAGTGTCCAACAAGGACTGTTATTGTTAAGAACTGGGATATAACCCTGTCTTTGATGAGTTTGGACCTTCCTATTGCTTATTATCTTGCCAGAATTATTTCTCTTGATAATCATGTTCGCAGCTTGTTTTATTGAACTGTCTTCGGCTTGAAAATCGGCTGCAATCGACCTTAGGTTTGAAGAAACGATTTATGCACATGTATTCATTTTAGATTCATCGGTATAGGTAGCAAGCACTTCCTTCGTACGGGCGAAACCATCCGCCCATTCCTCCATGCTAGAAATTCTCATAGCGAATTTCCGACTACAGTTTGATAGTGGGATGGCGTAGTACATTTCCAAGTAGAAGGACGTTCAGGATTGTTTCCATTGCTGCTACGGTCGTCAATCTCATCGATCCTGTCCCAGACAGCCTGGCAGTTGAATCCTTGAAACGTGGGCTCTATCAAGATAATTTATACCAAAAATGAAAAGAAGCGAACATAGATGGCAGCCCTCTGGGACACCGTAGGTGAATGAAAGAGGACAGACCTGAAGCGGACACTATTATAAGGGTTTCAGGGTTTCAAAAAGTTTGAAGAGGAATAATTGAAGAGATATATAGTCGAACGCTTCAGTGAAATCGGTTGCAATACATTTCTAAGGATGAAAGGGCACAGGGCACGAGGTTTGTAGCAAATGACCTTTCAATTTAGGAAGCGATGGGAGCAAGTGACAGCTTGCAACTTGGCATGAAATTCGATCAAAGAGTTTGGGACTGTAACCTTTAACCTCTTCAGGGATTCAAGGGATTGACAGCCAGATATGTGGTTTCCTTGTTTTGAAATATGCATATATAGTGAGTATGTATGTGCCGACGTATGTGTGCACATATAAATAAAGAACACATAAATCAATAATGCACCACGTAAGAGAAATCACAGCTCCGCTAAGAGCTTTACGATCACCCTCTTATATAAATCCAATCTTATCTGATGGCAAATAATAGATTATGCACGGAACTGGCCATAAATTCACCACCCGACACCCGTCGAATCCGTTATTGAACTAGAGACATCCAAACACATCACAGATTACGAGTACACAGCGCGCAACAAATCAAACACACCCTTAGTACAAAAATAGCCCAATGCGACCGTACAAACGCGCGCGGGGGTGAACCGTCAGAACGTATTGAAACATCGGAAATCGGCAATAGGCCTATGAAAACAAAAAATTAGTGAGGTTTTGATATTCATTTTTAGATTTCCAATTTTTCAATGAATACTCGCCGTAGATACGCATAGAAACGGGCGGTCTTTCGAAATCCGCTCGTACGTGCAGTGAATTAATAGAAACGCTCGGCACACTGGGACCGATCGGCTAATATAAGAGGCGCGTTACTGACGACACATGGGGGGGCTTAGAAGATGTGCCGTGCCAAAGCGATATGTGTTGACTTCGATGACGACGTTGACGACCACGACCAAGACGAGGAAATCTCAAATTGATTGAGTAAATTTGGAACAGCGCGCACAGATGCTCGCAAAATTTACGTGATAGGTCTCTTACGCTGACGTCAAAGAGTTATTCACTGCTCTCGAGCTGGACGGGTTGTTTCGGAAAGGTTGTTTATTTTTGTTGTTATTATTCTTCATGTGTTATTCTTTTTGAATTTTGTTCTTTTTTTTTGTGGATAAAATGGTGTAAACAGGTTGCGGGGAAACCAAAATGTTAGATCAAGGAAGAAAATGTGCAACTTATGCGGAAACGCTGCTGTCGTGATCTAAAGTTAGAGTTCGCATAAAATGTAGAAACGTCCGTTGATTGATGATGGAGTTTTCTATTTTTAAGAGTACACAACTTGGACAGATGAAACGAAAAAAGTTTGTTTTACTTCAAACGAAACAGCAGCGCGCCTTGGAAGAGTGATTAATTTCGTCTACTGAAAGTTTAACCAAACACTTTCGGGGTCTTTTGTGACGCACGTAATTGCTGAAGTTAGTATTCTAAGCACTGTACTCGGAATATACTAAGCAAAAGATGTCTAATAGCGAATGTTCCTAGTTGGGTGCGAGTAGTCTCTTTAAGTTGAGCGGAGCAGCGAAACGAACCATAGCGGGGCAAAGCGGTGCACAATTGTTTCACGTCATGAAACACTATTCACTCACAAAGGAGTATGATATCCAATAGTATATGTGTGTCCAGAAACCTAATATTTAGCTGATGAACATCATATGAATGTGGCCTTATCCAGTACAGATAGAACTCAAGTGTAACGATCCCAGAAGCAGTGTAGGAAGATGATAGAAAAAATAACACTAGAACCATTCCGGCTAAGCTAGACTAGGCAGTGCCACATTCCGAATTATACAAGAAGATCCTCTTTTCTGTAAAATGGTTTCAGATATTTTGGATTTAATACAAAACTGTGGCATGATGCTCAACTTGTGAAATATGTACATCCTTGGGACAGTAGAACTATTTATCTGTTATTTGTTTGTCAAAGATGAAGAAAGGCTTCATTTTACCTTGTACATGTATATCGATGACTTGTAAGAATGGAAACTGAACTGAACTGACAAACTGAAGGACCATCTTGTTTGGTTCACCGAATCAAGTCTTTCACAGAATTTTACACAACTGCCACCGACATGAAGTTATTGAATAAAGGCATCCTCTACCTCCATGAAGATTGGATACATATAGTGGTCCTCCAATGAATTTTGAACGCTGCAATCCAGCGAGTGAAGAGCCACACTAAGATCTCAACGGCGATGTCCGGTGTGGGATGCCTGAAAGTCCAACAGTTGTTGGACAGGCTTTGCATAGGTCTGTGGTGCTGATTCTCCTTGTTCTAAGGTTGGAGCCCGTGAAACGCAACATTTTGCCATCTTGTGGAAGTCCAAAGTAATTTCTCAGATATGAGGTTTCTGATGAGCATTAGAATCGAGTAAATTGTTGGTGGGTCATTTGATTCGGAGCCTATTCTAGCTGATTCATCATTCCTTGGAAACCCATATGCCCCTCAATCTAGTAAACGCTGGTGAGGATGTGCCTCGTGCTGTCTCTATGATTAAAGCCCGAGCATGGCTTTAAGGGAGCGTCCTGACTTTTGTGGGAGCAGACCCCCAAGCCAGATAGCTTTTTGTGAGAATATAACTAACGATGGCTGTGAGTGGTTAAAGCCCCCTTTTCAGAATCTGCGTTCAAGTATATCGTCATTTCAATTCCAGTTTAATTTTCTATCTAATATGCATCCTATAGGTAGCTTTCTTTTCTGATGGCTGCATTGTTGATTTGATTCTTGATTTGACTAAAGCCATGCCCACGCCCACAGGGTATTCTGGATTGGGATCCGAAACGTACTACTTAAGTTTTATCGAAAATTTAATGGAGAAATAGAAAGACTGGGTTTCTTCGGCATTGGCTTCTCAGCTAAAAGAAATTGCGATTGACAAACTTATTCTTCGTCCAATTTCTGCTGATATGTCACTGTCAGGGTTTACAGCAGAACCAAGGTAGATCAAGTCCCTTACTTCCTCGAAGTTATAGCTGTCAAGTGTCCCTTTTTGTTGATAGAATGTACTTGGTTTTGTCCTTAATCACTGCTAAATCCATTTTAGCAGCTTTTATCAATATTAGCCGCATATGTACATATATACATACATAAGTAACAGACTTTTGAAAGATCATACCTCCGGTGTTGCCTTGTAAGTTTCTCACAATCCCTTTAAGTACAATGTTGACGAAATCAAATGACAAGGCACGACAGAGTTTAAATTCTTTTCTGACATCCAACGCCTCAGTGAGTTCGTTACCGACCTTGACGGAGCAGCAAGTATTCTTCATCGTCTTCCTGGATAGGTGAGCAACGAGCTTAGCAGGGAAGCCCGAGATAGATATGACACTGTATATCTAGTCTCTATAGAAGCTGTCATATGCGGGCTTGAAATCGATCAAAAGGTGGTGAATGTCCATTCGAACTTTTTGGATTCTTTCCAGAATATGTCGAAGTGTGAACATTTGATTGACTGGACATTTCTGGCCTGAAATCACAGTGATGGTAACCGGGATAATGAGATTCCATTCACCATTTGAACAACTCGGCCTGTAAACCATCAGGTCCAATAGTCTTGTTGGCTTTGATCTTGGATATTGCTATCTCTGCTTCGCTTTGGTTAGGTGGACGGAAATTTTAACTATCATCGTCTATGTTGAACGGACTGAAGCAGATGGTTCATCTATTCTGAAGATTACCTCACGAAACCCGAAAAAAGAGTTAAAAATTAGAAACCTTTGACGTTTTGAAATAAAATAAGGTTGAGTAAGGGTTAAGTTACTATAAATTTTCGAATTTTACTTAAGAAGTCTGATTTATCTGACTTTGAGATACTTTGAGATACACCTTGTATGATACCGAATCCTGTGCATCATTCGGGCAAATGCTATCGACAACCAGGGTGATGTCTGACCTTTTGGTTTCCCGTGAGCAAAGCTACAAAATACTTCAAAGTAGCAAACATTATCAGTTCCTTGCCTCGCATGTAAGAATTAGTATATGACTGCATGACGAGGTGTAGGTATCGAGATCTAAGATCGTAGATTCGCACCAATCGTATACTAGGTCATCAAGTGTACGTGCTTTTTGTTTCCTTCGAAAAAATACCATATAGTGCAATACCCTTAACCTTGAGTCCACAACTCATTTTACAAGTTGTGCAAACTACGACCTTTCTCCCATTTCCTGGCACGTTCTTCCAACGAAAACATAGAAAGACGACCCTAAAATAGATTTTCATCAGTCCATCCATCATCAATCTAAATTTGTTGCCACAATAAAATAACTTTAGTTCTGGAACTATGCGAAGGTCGTCTATAAGTGCATGTGTTCTCAACTCCTCGGCGCTGTTAATTGCACTTCAAACACGAATCCATTAACGTCAGATGGAAATGAAATATTTCCCACTGTGCGCAGCTTATTACAATGTTACCTACACTCTATTACAGCTGACACGTTAAGCGCTATTGTATCCTGAAATATTAAAAACTATATTTAGCACTAAATTTTGTCTAAAATAGATTTTAAAATTCAAACGATATTTTGGTGGGTGTTACTGAAAAAATCCTGAGAGCATCCATCATTCTATTAAATGGTGAAAGCTACTTTAAATTTCGTAGATATGTACATAGATACCTATGGTAGTACCAAAATGATACGTATCAGTTCGTAACTGAATATCAAGTAGATAGTTTGAATATTTTCCACAACAGATACAACATTTACAAACAACATGTCATGTATTCCTTTACTATCCTTCCAGGTACGATGACCTCGCTGACACAAAAATGGGAAAAACTGTCACCAAGCGAATTCCAACACCTGCAGGAGCTTGCGTCATGTGAGTAAAATAACTTAGACACTTAGATACAGATATGTTGGCGAATGCATTTGGCATGACATCGAATATTTGATTTTGAATTGCTGTTCTCCTCCAAAGTGGAACGGATGGCGGATGAGATTATTTTCAGTTTTTATATTATTTTCGAATCCAAGCGAATCTGAATTTTTCCTTCTTTTTATGATTTTTCATTTCGATAGTTTTTAGATTCGATTTTCAGTCGTTTTCAGTTTCTCAGAAATACGAATAAATAGCAGGCGACATCTGGTGCAGCATAGCATTCCTCGTGCTTGACAGGACTACATGCAGCGTTGTGCCAATCGTATAGATATGTTCTATATGGAGTAGCGTTAGGGCTATGGCATTTACTTTCAGAAAAAAAAAGGAATCTGTTTCAAATCCTAGTAAGAAAATATGGCCACAGGCTCAGATTTTTTATTCTTTGTTCCTTGTGTACACTTATGGATGACAGACGAGAAAAGACGGTTTTATTTACTTTACATTATCTACCACACTTGGCTGCACTAGACCAGATACATCTTCAGCTGTTTTCGAATGTATGACATTCTTCTTCTCGCCTGCTTTGCCTTAAGTTTTTCAAAACCGACTGGATATCCCTATATAGACAGGGATAGTGAACGCTGCCTTGCAAACTATACAGCGAAAACAGTTCTTAAATACGTTGCTATACCACTGCATCTCATATGACACTTAAGAGCTGTTTACGAAATCAATAGGCTGAATCAACCGCAACCTATTTTGAAGGAGTTTTAACCCGCCTTCTGATCTTTTCGAACTTTACAGACAGCTATAATGAACTTGAACGGCGATCTGGTACTTACTACTTAGGAGATATGTATATGTAGCCAAGCTCTTAACAATGGTTAGTAATGCAAGCTTGTCACTTTTGCCAGTCTGATATCCCTCCAAAATGTTACTATTTCATTGATTTGGTTCACAGACCCAACTTCCTCTAAATTGTCAAAGAAATACCTTCCCTTGTGTTTATGTCCACTCCGAGGTATGCCTTGGGATTCACAGAGCAGAAGTTCAACATACATAGGCTACAAGGCCCTAGACACCCTACATCCTCTTAAGTTGGACCTTGTTAAGTCAACCATATTGAACCATATCTAACTGTATGGCTTTGTGGAAGCACTGATTGTTTTTGGGCAGTTCGTGGGCGTTTCCGCTTCCCTTAATATCTCAGTGTGCCTAGATACCCAACATAGTCCCATACGGTTCTGCGTGCATAAGCCCCTGAACAGATATTGACTATTTCAAATTTCATGATGTTGGATTCTAATGTCTTAAGAACAGCGTGACTTATGCTGATGATAGCGATATACGTGCCAGCTGTTGATCTCATCCCTTGTAACTCTGCAGTTCTGAGCACACATACCTAGAACATCAGCGCCTCTTCCAGGTAGGTTTGTGTATATTGCAATCTCGTTTTGTAGAAACCACATTTTTTGGCAATCTACCACTTCCGGGTATGTTATCCGATTCATTAGGGATCTCGGAAAGTGATTCGCTAAGAATGGGGCTATGTCATATACATTGTTAACCTTGACGAGCCCTACATTAGAGCACTGAAGTGCACTATTACCTACGCACCTGAAGATGAAGTGGTAAGGACGGATACAGCAACATCTCATGTCCAGCCTTAGGAGTAATGTGCAAGGCACTGGTATTGGCTGCACCTTTTTGTATTTGGCGAACGTATGACGAGCATTCTTTTTCTGTACACAATAAAACAGCTCCATATGTAAGAATGGGTCTCCTCGACTTACGGCAAAGCCATTAAGTCAAAAATGAGTTTCATCAGTGAAAATGATTTTTCCATGAAATCCAGCATTTTATTCAAACTTTTGCAGTGACATTGACAGACTTTTAGAAAAGTTTAAATGACTATTTGTATTAAAATACAAAATTACTATGCCTACATTGAAAAACCCTTTTGTATTATGCCATCCGGTTAGTTTATGTGTAGCTAAAACTAACGGTGTGGATTACCTGAGCTTCTCCAGTTACCCCGGTGTTTAGCTAACTCTCTCCAGTTACACACTCCAAAAGGGTTGTTGTCCCCTTCCGCTTGTACGTGGTTACAAGGCAACAACGTTTCCAGTCTTGAAAGCCAACATCGAGTGCATGATCGAAATGGTCGAAAATTTGAACTTCAGATGGGCATATCCCCGAAATTAGTTTTTATCGTCAACTGTGGATCACAAATGATCAGTTTAGCCGATAGTTGTATCTGTCTAGTGCAGATGTTCTTTCCTATATTGGCATTTAAATTGCTTAACAGACTTATGTTGAGGAATTTAACTTTGAAGCCGTTCACCCTTTAGCAAGCTGTGGACTTAGTCTTGCCTTATTCTGATAGTAATGAAAAATCTGTTTTCGACCAAGTGCTGCTAGTCACCCAGACTATCCTATTGAAATCCACGTACAGATCCAAAAGTTGTCCTGCTTTCATAGCCCGAGGTCATGGATAGTTGACTCCTACTTATCGGAAGTCGTAACAATTGTGCCTTGGTTAACCAACCTACAGCATGGAGAACGCCGTCTTTGGTGAACACAACTAACCGTTGAACTAGAGACCGATACGAGTGGAATCATTGTCTCAGTACGACCTCTTACGACGCTATCGCAGTCTTGAAGACCCTTGTTAACCGGAGCTCAATGTGGGAATCGATAGTTTGCCTGTAGACTATGATAGGGAGCGTTCTCTTTGCACATGCTACTGTCATGCTGATCAACAAGAGCTGTTCGAGGGCTCCATGGACACGCAGCCAGAATCAGCACACGTTCATCCTTAGTTCACTATCAGATGTCAAAGTGATTCGTTTTTTCCAACTGGAAGGGGTTTTGATTTGTAGAATATGTATAGAATTGTGTATGTATGGAATTGACTCATGACATAAGGCACCATATTTTCACCTTTATTGCTCAATCCAATCGCAGTCGTGAACACATAAACGAGAATCCTTATCGATACAACCCGTGGCACATACCAATTATCTGAACACCTATAAAACTGCTCATAAACACTCCCTTCCGATGCTTAAGAGCATATTTCAAGACAGTCCTCGGATTGGTACTATTTCAGCTTCGCCAAATGCAGCCACCAACTGCACTTGGTGTCAAGCCGTATCTGCCTTCCGGGACATTAAACTTTTACGACTTGAACCCCTCCGCCACATCCAAACAAAACGTTTGCTACTCATTTCTTACTTTGAGTTTTTGAGTTATGCTTATCCTTACAGGCGTTGATGTGCGATTCGTGTGATGTGAATGCCAGTTCACACTTGTTGGAGGTTATGATCGATTCCACTTAATCGATTCGTAAACAGCAGTCTCTCAACAGTCCCTCAGTTCCATTCACAGTCTCACTATATAAAGCTGAAAGGATATTTTTAAACATCTCCTTGAAGCGTATGACACTACTACTGGGAACTCTCAATGCCAATGCCATAATTAAGTATTGGTGTCCTGAATGACAATGGCACTGAAACCGGGCAGGATTCGCCTCCATTCATGACTAGCACAGTGAATAGTACGTGTGTAGATACACCACAAATACTGCAAAATGAGGTTAAACACGTTTGCGCAATAATTATGCAATAAATTACACCGACAGAGTGTGCAAGTGTGTATGGTGTACTACAACCATCGTCAAGGGATCCGTACTAAATCGGCCTCCTTGAGGGAGTCATCGCTCTCTCTCTCACTCTCTCTCTCTCTCTCTCTCTCTCTCTCTCTCTCTCTGTCTCTATAAAAGAAGGATGTGGAGCTTAATTTGACTTGTCCCGTGGTTCCTCGAAGCGATTTATACGGACTTTCCTTCCCGTGTACGGTGTGGTTTTTGTTTGGAGAATTCTCCGTTGGGATATATGCATCCATTAGCTAATTACATACTTCCTACGATGCGGACAAGGGTGTAATTTATTATCATGTCACCCATGTTCGCTCCACATGCAATTAATGACTATCAGATACACGTATCCCACGTTCATATATAGACGTTCGTACTAAAATAAATTTCATTTTCTCATTACAGATTCAACGCGAAAACTGCAGGATGTACTCCAGGAGTTCTGTTCCCCTCAAGCGTCGGCAAAGTTCATCCCCGATGGCGTAAGTCAATATCTAATTACTTTTCATAGTTCAAGATACAAATAATCAGATTATTCCTATCCCATCCAAAACTTTCGTCCTCCAATCTGGGTCCTGTGCTAAAACTATCAGCGCGCATCCATTAGATGCAATCTTATTATGAAACCTAATCCAAATTCAATTAGGCAGGAACTCAATACTTTGGTTCTTCTCCTCCCACTGGGGCTGCAGAGAAAGATTCGCATCCGCAATCTTTAACTTTTCACAAATTGCCTGAATGAATATTTCGTCCTGCGGTTATCCTATTGAAGTGGTCGTCTTATTATTGAAATTCTATAGGCGGGATGGATGCACCTAGGAGTTGAATTAAATGACGACGGCCATGGAAACATAATGCGGATTATTTTGATAAACGTACGAGATACGAGATACACATATGGTGGGGATTTTAGAACTCAATGTGTGGACAATATGGTTTGCGGTTTAGTTTGAGGGGTTTTAGTTTATGTCTTTGTCCTTGGATTCAGTTTGAATGGAGGACTTAGTGGATATATGTGGAGATATCCTTCGTATTTTGATCTGATAATGTGGGAAATTATTTGAATCTGATTACGGATCAAGGGCGGTTCTGTGAATTTCACACTTATTATTGGTCTCTTACACGGATAAGCATGTATAGTCTTTGATTCAGATAACATCGCAGCGACAAAGGACAATGAGCTTGCTTAGCACCTATCGTTTGTGGTGGCGCTATTGGGGAAACTTAATCTCCATATTGAGTGTGGTTTGCCAACATGCTTAGAGGATGGGAAATCTCTTTTAGATTGCTGCTCTAGCAATGAAATTATGTCAGAATCAAGTGTCCTGGTGGAGGGTGCCTTGGAGCCAAGACAAACAGTTTTTGGAGTTTCTTGGAAGAGTTGAGTTGGGAATCTGTGACTCAACACTTTTGAACAAAAGTCTTAACTATCCAACATTGTATTTCCTACTTCTCTATACAAACATATGTTCATTGGAGATTTGAATTGAAATGTTCTCAAGTAGAAGTTGGCTCAGAATGTTCAACTTCTTCCTTCTTCGTAAGAGAAGTGATTTGAAGTGATTGGCGAGTTTTAAGTTCTCATTCACCATACCTCATTCAAATCATCGACTATCCGTCCTTAAGAGTGAACATAGAAGGCAGTATTAGATATCCAAACTAGCTTTATAAAATAATAGGGCAAGGCATACAATCTCAAAGCAGCAGAGATGTGGTTTGTCAAAGAAAGAGTGTTGAGTGTGTTCAGAAACGCTGTGACTAAGAAGAGCCTGAAGCTCCGAGCCCAGAGCTAGTGACTCAGATTACCTGTTACAAGTTTGCTGAACTTCTCAGGCCGTTCTTTCTGTTACAGAACCACGACCATAGGATTTGAAGATTCTGGACTGAACATTGAACATGCAGACAGTTCATGTTTTTTTCGAGGATCGTCAATGTGAGGATCATATTTCTCGTGGAAATATGAAAAAAATACTCGAATTATCAAGGAATTCCTTTGACAACAAAACTTTTTCCATCAAATTTCATACAAATTGGGACAAACCAAGTTATTTCTAAAAGCCGATTATGAACTTGAATCCAATACCAGAATATAGCCATCCAACCAACCAAAGCTCCCGTAAAATGCCCAAACTCGTCTTACCAGTCCTACCAACGCCTTACAGATCAACGGTCACGCCCACCAAAAATCATTTATGAAACATCAAAAGCCAATTTACCAAGCCAAACCATTTAAGCCGGCAGGACTGGCATTTGCTAGTGAACGGTCTAGTTTTGATCATGAAAGGGCAAGGGTGTGGATTCACCTTCTATATGAATCCCCGACAAAAACCTAAATATGATTCTTTGAAAATAGCTCGGCAAAAGGACTCAAAATTGTGGTATTGACTTAAGCCAAAACTCCAAAGCTAAAATATGTGGCACCAGTTCGATACCCAAAGATAAAGCTAGATATTTTAGTTTCAATTTAAGTAAGAAATGTAGCTGGAAACCCTCCATCCAAGAACGAGTACCAAAAGTCACAACAGCCACTGGCGTCTTTGGATTAAGTCATTCACCACAACTATTCCTACAGCTTTTACGGATGTTATTTGAGAAGATGCCTTACCTTCCTATCTTACTTTTAAAGGAAAAAGTAGAGAAACCATCCTGACAAACTTTTGAAAATCCTTTACGATCCTACCCCTTACAAACGTCTGACAAACATTCGACAGTAAAATGTCATGAAAACCCTTTCAGAAATAAGGACCTTTCACTATGTATTTAAAACTTCGAAAAGTTGCACTTCTAGATTGCATCCACTCCCGATTTGAACGTTCTACACTATTAAGATACGCTACCATTCACCTTTCAAAGATTCCCTCGAGATTGTAAGGCTATCTTGACTGATTTGTCTTTAGCTTATGCATGTTGGGATGTACATACATCAATCAGCCTTCACAGATCATTCAGCAGAAAGGACGTCGTTTGACTTCAACAAAAATATTGGAAAGCTGTAAGGACAATATCAGATCAGTGTCCATAAACCTTTTGACCCAGGATACACGCCTAACATATCGTAACCTCAAAAAGAATCTGTTGGGAAATGTCAACTGCTATATAGTATATTCCCAGGGGACCCTGCCTGAGATATAGTAGCACGTGTACATTGCTCTCTGTTGTCTAGGCTAAGGGTCCTAATACCCACGTCCTTGGGATCCTGTGAACTTCCTAACTGCCTCCAAGTTGCAGCTGTAAATAGACTGTTAAATGACCCAGCCTCTACCTTTAGGATTTGACTAAATACTCCAGCACCCATGTGCTCCAGTTCTCTAAAGTACAGGCGAGATGATAGCCTTCGGGACCGACGTCTTTGTTATTAGCTCAAACTTCCCGAGTCTAGGGCGAGGTAACTATTTCGACAACTGGTTTCTGGTGTCACTCGTTTTACATCTACAATGTTTAGCATGTTGTTGAGTGAGGCTATGCTCCAGATTTGAAGCTCACAGACAGTTGGATGTCTTTCTTGTAGAAATCGTAGTTAATTTAGGTTTCTTTGGGCAGGGTGCGTGGTCACTCTTCAGTCTTTTACCTCCGTACTCTTTCCAATCTCATCTTGTTATCCATTGTGAAGCCTGTAGACACTTTTGGCACCTTTTCAACCTTTTGTAGGTAAAAGATATTATTGTGTAGATTCTCTTGTGTTTCTTTCTTAGGGCTGAAGGCACACAATTTTCAACTAAGGCCGGACTCCATAAACTTCTCATTGATAGTGAACTCCACTATTGCCTTCAGAAGTTCCTTCCATTGCCGTCCCGATCAGGGCAGAAACCATTTTCGAAAGAAACCATGATCTGTTCCCCTAGAGCAGATACATGACTTCCGAACAAGGACTTTCGGTACGGTTTCATGAACGATCTCTGTCTCTGACAATACATACATAGAAATGAAAATATTATGGAGAACCCTATCCAGATAATTTTTACCAGAATATTTGCAAACCATGACTTTTCTTTAGAAGATCAACAGTAGACGAGATGTACCTAAAACAACCTTTAAACCTTTCAAAGTTTTCTTATAGTTATGCTCGTTCCATTTATTAAGTATATCTCAAGTGCACCTCTAGCCCTGAATGGTGGCTTCGAGCCAATCCACGTACCTGGCAACATAAGTGTAAACCCCTGGAAGACTCCTATCACAAACTGGGGAAAACTTCGAGTAGATACCGATGAGTTCATTAGTACTCAGCCAATTCGCGATCAAGCCACTGCCATAGTCCGTTTCACAAGCAGTACCTGCACCCTGAGTCCATCCTTCAGCACACAGTTGATTCAACTCGTCATACAGCATATGGAGGGCAAGTTTCGACTCACAAACGGATGGCTCTAGCACAACGAACGTGCCAAACTTAAGCTTGTCATCGTTCCTTGTCAAGGCATCATCAAAACCAGCCAATACTGCGAATTTATTCGTCATTGCATCGACTGATGCCCTTGAGAGAGAAACCGGCGCAATGGTGTCAGAGAATATCAAACTTAGGGGAATCTTTACCAAGGCCACGTCATCATAGTTCGACGGTAATGGATAAACCGGGACACTCTTCACGGATATACTGAAGAATGGTGCAGATCTGTCGTCTTCGTTTAACTTTCCGAAACTTAACTCAAGACGTACGCTGTTCTTCACACACTGAGCTGATGTGAGAATCCATCGCTCGTTGAGAATCGAACCGCCACATTTGTCGCCAGACGGTAAGACGATTATGCGAACGTGGAATGGGAATTGCCGTAAGTCATTGACTTCATGACCATCGATCAGTCTTGCGGCAGGATTTGCTAAACCTTTTTCCACGAAGGCAGCAAAAAGTACACAAGCTGTTAGGACTTTTATTGCAGAGTACATTGCAGAGGTATTGTCTGGCGATGAACTGTGGGCCGGATAGTCGAGGCTTGTATTTATATTGGCTTGGGTTTACTTTCTTCGAAACAAATGAAAAGATGTTAATTAGTTTCTGATAATGTTTGCCATTATCTGGTCTAGTTCATCAGGGGAAGCACGATCTAATTGAGTAGTCGAAGATAACATAACAAACAAGAGGAAATCGGCTCCATCCTGTACATGAATGCAATTCACTGAGACTTAATTCTATTTGGTAGATAAGAAAGATATATACATATTTTTACATAGCTGGAGGTTTTGAAGTCTTCTTCACTGGTATTTCCGTCACAGGGAACGCACTTTCATTCAGCAATTGGCAAGACGTTTCCCGTGTGATTTTGGATGAAATGTCAGCTCCGCTTTGCTCCGTTTATTTGTTTACTTTAACCATTAAAAGCTACTCGCACCAGTAGTTTGACCGATACAAGATATTCTGGATAAATTTGAATTAGAAAAGAAGTTTGGAGCGGTTAGACCGGGTGATCTTGCCGACCAATGCAAATCGCCAAATCGCTCCATTGTCATGCAAGCTGTGTGTCTGCAGTTCCTGTTGGAACCACTTGTCCTCCAGTTCATCATAGTTTTGTAGGTAGGTTAAAAGGGCGACCATGAGGAGGCTTCAGTATCATTGGGATCTCGCCAGATCCATTGTGTTCCCCGGTGTGGGATACCTGAAAGAATATGAATAAGGTGCGGCCCTTCTGAACCAACCCGTGTTCGTGGTTTTAGGGGGCGTGTTTGCTAGTTCGTAGAGTTGGTCGAGGAATGCTTTCCCAAAGCTTTGGTGTCTGATTCTGCTAAGACTTGGGCATTCGCAGAGGAAGTGCGTCGTGTCTTCCTCCATCTCAGTGTCACCACAGCCTCAGCATAGGTCTGAGCCGTTGAATCCCATTCCACTGAGGTAAGCCGCCATTGGGTTGTGGCCTGTGAGGACGCCTATAAGAAGGGATAGCTCTGTTCTATTGACAGGCAGGACAGCAGGAGGAAAGTGCGGAGTTACGGACGTCCGATGAGTGCCTGGAGAAAAAAAAGGCTTAAGGACTAAATAAGTATTTGGCTGAAAACTTATCTGAGGTGAGTCCATAAGCTGCTCCTTTGATCTCTCGTTTCAAAGTCTTTGCAAGGCGGTTTACTCCAACTAACCTAACACCGAGTTTGTGAAAGAAATAAGCTCCTAATTGTACGTACAAGGAAGGTACATTATCATCTACTTCCTGACCCTACAGAACTCTTTAGAGAACAATGTCCTGTGATGACCATTTTTGCAAGACCAAGTTAGATCTCTTTAGAACCATGGAGAGCATCGAAAGGAGCGTCGGCGAAGTAATAATTTCACATTTCCATGGCATTCTGGAAGACCTATTAGACCGTCAGCTTAGCAACAATATTTTGTATTATATGCAATCGAAATCATAATAGAATCGCCCCTGCACTTTCAGTTCAATAGGAGACTGAAAGGAGAATGATTTCCTTTACCTATTCATGGACCGTAGATTAGATTAAGTTTTCCTTCTTCCAACCAAGCGCATGAATAGAACCGAATCGAATCGAATGAGGGGGGAGAAACAAACAACTGCAAAGGCTTCTATCAATATTTCGCAGGACAATAAAGTACAAACACTGATCTCAATAAAAGAAGACTTAAAATCCTCTCCACTATATATGTATGTACGTAGGTACTCGTAAAGCGTATCCGCAGGTCCTTAGCAACCCCCCAGCTGCTAGGTTATAGGAGCAAAAAAAAAAAAAAATTGGAAGAAAACCAATGAAAATATTATTATGGTCCTCTCTCTTGAGTGATCCTTAATATTTATTTCCTTCAATAACTGTCGTATACGTATGTATATCCTTTTAGCGACGAGACTGATGGATTGCACATATTAAACACGTAAAATATTGAATAGAAATCAATTTCGAATTCGAAGGAGCCCAACCCTGACACAACCTAATAAAATTTCAAAAGTGTCCTCATTGCTTTTTTTATTCTCATCCTGTGTTCATCCGTATACCTGTACAATGGAGGATAAAGGAGTGGTTTTCAATACACCTAAGCAATACATTTCGAAGTGTTTGTATAAAGATGTTCCTTTACATCGATTTTATTGCCATTTCATGTTATGTCTCTGATCGGCCGGTGACGACGGGTGGGCGAGTGAATGGATTGTGTCCATAATGTTAGTCAACACCTCTCACCGCAGGACCGAGACACACAGTCAAAAAGCCAAACATGGTCCATGAGAAGGCGAAAATGAAAAGAAACCACACATCTGTAGAGTTATCGTTGTCATCCTCGTCCTCGTCCTTGTTGTCATAGTCGTCCTGCCTCAGTGAATGGGCTTTTGAAAATTGCCGTAAATTTTCCATTAAAATCTCGATTAACGAGGCTTTTCCATCACCACACACCATCACTGGTACTCTCGCCGTATCTTGTTGTGCTGAACCAACAAATCCTTTGTTCAGGTTCACGATTTTTTTTTCTCTTCCTTTGCGTTGCTCCTTTGTATTGTTGGTGTGTTCCTTTTGCATTGAATTTGTTTTGCGTGTGATGTAAGCAACACTTTCGTCGTCCTGGAAGCTATCAGGGGCGAAAAACTTTTCTTGTTTTCGTTTGCGTTTCTTTTTTTTTTTTTGGAAAAAAGGGTTTCCGCAAATTTGGCAAAATTATTTTTCTGCGTGTGGGTGTGTGCGAATGTGGATCAATGAATGAATGAATAACTGATTTTGGCCTTTTTCAGTAAATTGAAAGGATTCATGTACCATTTGATGGGGTGCTTGTATACACGGCCCATTACATGGGTGTATTTGACGTAAATGTGGCCTTATATTGGCCTCAATATTATCCCTCTGGGGTATGAAAGTATTTCTTATCTCTACGACTTTTGATCAGGTTCTGGGGGTTTCATACGGTTCGCTTGGTTCTTTTGCAAGTTCAATTGCCTTGGGTTCAGTCGACGGCTTTCGGATTGACCTTGGCTGAGGGATTATAATTTGTTTTAGTCGGAAACCTCTTCGAAACGTATTCGGCATACCAAGCAGGCAAACGTTCTTAAGACTGATAAAGTAGTTATTTCAATACACGAAGCCAGAAACTTGAATCAGATATTTCCACCTACTTTCAACCCTGCATGTCCTGATTTTATGATTCGAAGGAAGCTCATGATGTCTAAGAATCTCTAGACTCTAGATAGAGCAGGCTTGTTTGATGGAAAGTAGTTTCTTCTTCTGTTTCGTCCTTATATGTAGCTCGCTTGGCAATAGCTCTACAATCAAGTCAATGCTACGTATGTGATTTACCTAATGAAGATTAGATCTGCCTTGAGATATAATATGTTGAACTATATTTCCCTCTGGGGTTCATTTTGTTAATGGTGATGAGACATACCCAGTGCTCGTCATTGTGGCAGAGTCCTTTCTGAGGAGATCGGCAGCCTTGAAGCTACCCGAAATATTTATGTGGCTATGCACTGAGCACAGGATCTGGAACTGCTCCGTAATGTCCATGAGAGATCTTAAAGCGGGCTTTTACGTCCAGGAACATTATTGCAAAAGAACTGGTTTGACTTTTAACATTTTGATTGAATTCCGCTGCAGCTCCAGATCGAATTTTCAATTAAAGCCACAATTAACCTTTAAAATGCTATGTATGTACATATATACATATGTATAAGTAATATCACACTCACTATTGGTGGAAATACTCATTCAAATCTTAGTTTCAGGGTGTAATCGATAATTTCATGGATAACTTATTTGCATGAGAATTAAGAAGTAGGAAATATGATAGGAAGACCACAATGTGGAGTTTTTTTAGTGGAATTGCTGCACAGGTAAAAGCCAAAAACTAAGAAGGCGAAAGAATCCGAAGAAGGGCTGCAGAATCGTAACAAAAAGCCTAAGAGAGATTTTAGCAAGAATTTGCTAAGCTAAGTTTGAAATAAGCCTCAAAAATAAGTGTTTTATTTATTTATGTTATTTTTAATGTGTAAGGAGTTAGAAAAGATATCACAGGGATAGGAGCTCATTATGGACCAGTTAATTGAGCCCTAAGTCCACAAATAAAAGTCAGAAATATGTCGGACCTAACCTGTGTAAATATGTATCTTCTTAAAGCGGACGTTAAGGAGGAACGAAACGAAGCAGTAATGAAGCGAGGCCAATCATGTCTAAGTGAAGATTTTGACTTTATATAAAAGTTGAAGTAAATAACTTCACCGCTCGCTGCACTTCAGTGCTCCTTTACGATGGATATATGCACATAAAGTATCAAACCTTGTAAATACGAATGAACATTCTCTATCCCTGAAAAGGAACCTTCAGGAGACGAGAAATGCTATGGTATAAAACCTAGCATCTTCTATACATGTATAGGTCTAGTAGACAGGAACTGGTACAAAGAACTCTACAACTCGCAACACGCGAGGTTGAACATGATCCTTTATTTTCTGAACATATTTATTTATAGACATGTCATAGATAGACAGTCATAGATGAAGTCCTGCCAATACCAAAAGCTGAAAGTTGAACTGCAGACAGTCACACTAGGGTGATGGGCTTGAGATGGCCTCAAGGAGCACCTCATAGAGATCTTTTGTGCTATCCCCCTGCAGATGCTAAGCTGAACTTAGGATTTTTGAGCTCAGGAGGAGGTGATATCGGAAGGCGAGGTCAAGCCTTTGTGGAAGTGTTTGCGCGTCCGAGCAATGGCAGGACATTCACATTGAATATGTACGGCGGCTGTCCAACGCACTTAGACCAGCAATAGGTCCATTGTGATACTAGGCGAATCATAGGTGAAAGTTTCTCTCTACATACTCATAAAACCTTTTAGAACTTCTAATGAAGCGTAAGGGACTCTTTATATGTACATTAATTAGATCACCTAAGTAGTTTTCTAATTGGAGCTTTCTACTGCAGGAGAGAGCCGGCTAGAAGCAAAGAAGGCGGGGTTTCTGCTGTTATTGTGGCATACTTGTCTATAAAACAGTGTCCCGTGATATGACCTTTTGTAATGCCGATGACCAGTATATTGAGAAAAATCTGTTTTGTCGCTAGACACTTGTCCATCCGGCTTAAGAGTCAGTTTGTGTGTAGCGACTGGTAGAGTTGTTCCTATTCTAGTTAATTCACTCAAAGTGAATATTGAACTGCACAGCCATCTGAGTAAGAGACGATCGGTGAAAAGAGAGACGATGATTTCCAAAAATTTGGTAACTGCTTGGTTGTCCGAAAAGATTCGAAGCAGAAATCACGTTTTTCTAAAGCCACAGAACAGCCAAGAACACGCTACCGTAACCTTAAGAATAAGACTGTCAGAGATACTTAATATGAAACTTTTTTGTAAGCTCAAAATAGAACAGGGAGTAAGGATAGCAAACATGGTTACCTAGATCTATAGTAAAATATTTGCGTAAAGTCGAAACTCCAGCGAAACAAAAGAGATCGGCGTGTGTCGGCATCGCAGGAGTATGATCCTGTACCTAGTCCTACTCAAAAGACAGCTCATATGCGAACTGTTGAAGCAGAGAATCCAAGTGCCGGACTCCTATGGCGGATGAATATTTTAGGATCTTGGAAACGATTCGAAGAGAATTGGTTTCGCTTTGGGAAAAGGTCAGTAGGGGGTCTTTTTTAACAATCAGCTGAAATATTCCACGTCAAATATCAAGCTTAGCCTGGAGCCAAACTATGAGGTTTAGTGACGCACAACAGATGAGTTCTCCAGTTCTCATTGCCACTAAGAGAAAACGAGAATTAATAAACTGATGTCATTACAAACCAGTATGTCGACTTAAAACTTCAAGAAGTTGTAGGTTTTGGACCTTGGTGTTGACAATATAATACTCCGCAATGGCATAGATAATATTTCCCTTATCAAATCCGTAAAGCAATACTGAGAATTTGTTAGCAATTTAAACTGTTCTTGACACATGTTATACTCGTTAAAATTCGATCCCACCAATTAAAACTGAACATAAACTCTCACCATGAACAGAACTTGAATTGCTTTGGTTCAACTGACCGTCTACGTCATAAATGCTGCCTGTGCGACACTCGTCGGGATTAACAAAAGAGTTCTAGTCCACGGAAGTTACAGATTCTGTATCTTTAGTTAAAGCCGTACCCTTTATAGAGACTCAAACCATGTCCACGTGCGCCGCTAAACAGATACAAAATCGTTTCATTAATTCCACGACAAGCAACCCTTTTCCATTCATTCTCCATTAAATTATTCATATCGTCGAAGGAAAGCAATATAAATCCCATAATCTGAATCCATATTACGTACTAAAAAGAAAAACCATTTTGTAGAAATTAATAACTCGATCAATATCTCAAACGAAATGACGTCCCTAACCAATAAAAAACAAACAAAAAAAAAACGACATTTTACCCCATATGCTACCCAGTACACACAATACACACCCAGATTATGATTATGCTAATAAATTTCGAAACGATCCCCTTATTAATGCCAAATTATGTATCCAGCGATAGCATCATCTCCGCCCGGTTTGCCAGTTTAGAACGATGGCAAACAAAACTCGTCAAATGACACAAAGTCAAACAATACCCACAAATAAAAGGGATACCCGTAGACAAGTACATATGTTCCTAACGTTGTCTTCTTCGGCAAGAACCTTCATTAAAAAGCAAAAGGATGGAGAGACCAGAGACCAGAGACAAGTATAAACATCCGTTGCTGTAACTAAATCCATCAGAACCGTATTTGCCTTCAATACTCACCACTTTAGAAATCAAACTTTCCCAAGGATACCTAATATCTTTACACATGTTTACACTCAAAGTCGGCTGAAAGTCCAACCGTTTAAGGGGGTGCCAGGACTCTTAATTGCAAACCACACTCTGTCTAATGAATTCTCTGGTGTCTTATTTCCTCCACCACTCTCCATGCTATAATTACTACAATCTTTCCTGCCCCCCATTCCCGCAACGACAAACACTGTAGTTGATGTTATCCTGTGTGTCCTTTGAAAACTATTTGCAAAAGTTTTCTACGCATGGGCTACACCGCATATAAATTTCATCGGAAATAGACAATAATGCGATGAAAGATGACACACTACCCAAACTGCGAGGCTATACCCTCAACCGTCCCGCCGACAAAGCGCATTACACGCCCACACCAACACACCAACACACACAGCCACAGAGGGAAGACATTATTACAAATATCCTGTGTACTGTAAATTAACACATTATACTACACTTACATAACTGTATTACCATTTGTCATCATTGCCATACCAGAGGATGACAAGGAACATCAATTCCAGGAAGCGAGGGGGCGCGCAAAAATTACTTTGCAACAAAGGTCCTGATCGGGATTTCTGTCTATCAGTGTGTTTGTGTGTGTGTGTTGTCTAGGATACAATGGTTGTAGGACTTTTGGTGGCGCCCGCCTACGAACATACATCCATACTTACACACGGGACATGGCAAAAAGGAAACACTGACAACATTTACATGTGAAAATCTGTTAGACTTGTTCGACTTTAATCTCTGAAATGATGTTACCATGCGAACCGCTCTGATGCTAGATGATGGCTGATTGGGGATGAGGATGGGGGTGGCATTCCATCTATTTATAGAATTTCGAAGAATATTCGGTTGAGTATATATGTATGTAGGTAGTAGTACATCAGGTCATAACGTTGGAATATTTTCTTAATACTCTTGTCGTGCACACAGATACTAGCTAGATATGTACATTTTGTCGTTTTCCTTCAAAGCAAGGCCGCACTACAGGGACTGGGCCGCATTCCTTCTTTCCATTTATGACACATAAATTGATGCTAATGGACTTAATATGCCTACAAACAATGAGCATCTGAGAGTGCCTCAGTCGGTCCCAGTGTGGAAATTCGATTTGTTCGTACTATGCTCAAAAAGAATCTTTGAAATACGTACGGTAATGCTGTTTTGGGTAATACGTATTCTGAAGTCAAGGAGACGTGATTGAAGAACACAAAAAGAAAGATGGACAAGAGAAGGATATGCTACCATTCCACATCGATACATGGGAGTGGTCGGGGAAGCCGGGAAATCTTCGATCCGGAAGCACGCATGGATAGTGTATCTATTACTGTTTATGTGAACGGCCGATGTCTATCTTAATTTCATGTAGTGGCGATTAGGGCAGAAAATACAAACGACAATTGGAGTTTATGGATTATGATTGCAAACAAGGGTTCAATGGGCAAATTATGCCATAACATTATACATATGTGTTTACAATTCTTGGATATCAAAAGTTGTTCGAGATAAACATATGGATTTACATAATACAATGACTAAGACATCTGGGAAATGGAGAACAAATGGTCACTAGTCATGATGTGCGCTGAAAACTTTGTTTTGGGTTTGCTGACGAACATATAATACCTAATCCTGCCATAAGTGTGGCACGATTTCGAGTCCTTATCGGTTCAAACTTTCGATAGGAATTGAGGCTTTATAATAAACAGACGTAAGTTTGGTTACAACTTGCGATCCAAAGGGTTTTTCAATGAGGACATTACAAAACTGTAGGATCTTGGAAGCGATTCCAAGTTAGTCTTGAGTGTACATATTAAAATCGTTTGGTTCTAAGGTTCCTCAGATCGATAAAAGGAGGACTACATCATCGCCATACACAATTGGCCAATGGATGTCGTTTTGTATATGTATATGTCATACTGCGCATACAAAACTTCATTATCAAATTAAAAAAACCGGCCTCTACGTGGACTCTTGAGGGATTCCAGCTTTTTATCTTCTCATCTTTGGTTAGCAGTGTGCCATTATTTTTCTTGATGCATTCTAAGACTTCAAAGTCCTTTAGTCTTTGGGTTTCACCTCTAATTTTTTGAATCCACAAATTACCACTCTGCCGAGCCAGCAGACTCTTGTTCGATTTCGAAGCTCTAACCTATCCAGTTCCCTTTCTATGACCATTCAAGACTTTCCACGATATAACGTTCGAGTCGTAATTTTTATTTCTTTATTTTAACTGAAGTAAGTCTGTATGACTTTATCCTAAGGCACTAGATACCATAGTGTACCCATTGCGATCCCTTACAAGTCTAAACCTAAACCATTGACTTAGTTCGCAGATTCAACTTCCTCTCAATTGTCAAAGAAGGACTTCCCTAGGTGTTTAGGTCTACTCTGACCTATGCCCTGACATTCACAGACTAGATGTGTGATGTCCACCGAGACGTAAACTTCACTTCAGTATCAGCATATATCCATAGTTGTAATCCTATTCTCACGCAGTACTCAGAGATACTCCATACCGTAAACCTGCTAAGTTTCAAAATCTCCCCAGAAGTACTACGGCCAAATATTGGCTGCAAGTCGTTGACCATTCAAAGCCAGCCATCTTCTTCTTCTCGAAAATAATCCTTTAAGTCACACTTTATGAAAGCTTTAATTCTTTTTTAGCCCTTTTGTTTCCGTATTGAAGTGTCCAGGTTCACAACACAGGTACTAAATTCCGATACGATTCTTCGTACATTATTCTTTGAGCAGGAATTGACTATTTTGGATTCAACGATGTTGGCTTCTAACTCCTTAAGCGCAGCCTAACTATCAATCTAGGTGACGATATGCTTGTCAGATCTTGATCCCATCACTAGTAGTTCCGCAGTTTTGAGCACAGTTAGAAGCTCTGCTTGGAACACACCGCAAACCTCAGGACCACTTGTAGGTCTACGTCTCCAGAGTATATACATGAGCCCGTGCCCTAACTGGTTTTGAAACCCTCGATGTATAGTGCAATCTCATTTTGTAGAGACCGCGTTTCTGTTCCGATCCTCCCTTTCCGGGTATGTCATCTGATTCATCAGGGATCTTGGGAAGTGATTCCCTAAGCATGGATCAATCTTTCAAATTGTTGAACTTGATGAGCCCTACTTTAGTGCGCCTAAACGCACTGCTGGGTTGGGTTAGGTTGGTTAGTTGTCCACGCTCTGATATGCACTTAGACTAGAGGAAGGTCCATTGTAATACCACTATGGGAAACATCCGGATTACCAGCACCGGAGACTAAATGGAGACTCTCCACGTATAATAGGAGGCAAGGCAACCGGTTTTGGTGCGAACCCATTAAGCCCGGTGACGAATTTTTTTATTCTGCACACTGTTAGTCGCCTGTAGTTCAAGTGGTTAAAGATGCTAAAACTTCTCAAGTGCAACCGTGGGCATAGTGTGCAGAGCGGCGGTAATACAGAGTTATGCAGGCTGGTGTGTAAGGCCAGTGTATCATCACACTTCAATTCTTTTACAGATGCAGATAGTGTTATAACTCTTTTGGACTCTTTTCTGTATGTTAGGTTTCCAATCTAGCTTCTTCTCCAGTACAAGCTCCAAACCATTTGAAGGGCAGTATCCTGTATTTTCTGTTGACGAATACTAGATTTGTTTTCTCCGAAGTTTTAAATCTGTAGCTCATTTTCCAATACTGTTAAGAGCCAATACTGTTATTGTGACTTAGACGCTACCATTTACAGTGATTCCACAATCCGTTAAAGACGTCCAAGCCTCTAAGGCACTCTTTATTTCAAAGAAGTTGCTTCTAGTGTCAACTACGATCTTGAGCAACAGTTCGACCTCCTACTGAGCTTCGGCCCACCCTAACTTCGTAGCCCACCCTAACCTACCACTGCTTTAAAGACTTAGAGCCTTGTCCTGAAAGAAATGTAAGAAAGGATCTCCTATAAAAGGATGTACATATGTAGATAGAAGGAAGAGTGACCTTAGCCTCAAGGACAATTTAAATGCTAATGCATCACAAGTAGGTCTACGTACAAACTTTTTCCACTTAAACCACTGATATACTATTTTGGGATGACGAGAACCCCTCCCTTCGTCCTTACAGCATTTTTTTTTTAGCATACGAACGTACATTAAGTGAATGAAAAATTCCCCCACATCCTTGGAGAATGAAAACCCTAAATAAAACTTAGTTTTAATGAAATAGTTGATTCTTGCTCGCATATCTTGGCATTTGAATTCCTTACTCTGCAGGAAGAGAAATGAAGAAAAGGACAACAAAAAAAAAAGGAAAAGAAAAAATTCCAAACAACACTTTTATGAGTTTTTTTTTTCTTCATTTGCTTCCGCATCACAATTCACAACCGAAGTCCCAAAACGGAGAGAAATTTATGTATCCTCGAGGAGGCAACCCAATAGCGGCGGCGGCGGCGGCGGATTGAATTGCCAAGAGATAAAGAAATAATCATACACACAACTGCGGAAAGTCAATGAACAACATCAGTCTCGTAGGACGGATGAAGGAGGCGTTGAGTCATTTGAAAGCGGCTGCTGCTCTTTAATGAGGACATAACCATCCTCCGGACCTAGCCACTGGTTCTCCTACAAACATTCGGATTCTATAAATATAAAGTCGCAGAGCACACTGGAATGGTTTTTTGAATGTTCATTCCCTGAAAGTATCTTGAATTTCATGAAATTTCATATCTACTACTTCATCAGGACACGAGCATCCAGATGAACAGATGCCCACCATCGTCATCCATTTACCGCGTGCACAACGATGCGCATAATTTTGTTCTTTTTTTCTTCAGAAAAGTCTCTGATATCAGATAGCTCACAACTCGTAGCCAACCGAAAATGAATATCCTGACGCGCAGCGGCTTGCCTGCGGCATAAATTTCGTCGCGGCTATAAATTTTGTGGTTAAAGGCTTTCGCTTTCACTCTCTCCCTCTCCATCTCCCACTCTATCTCTGTCAGGCTTTTATCCATTCGATATGGGCGCTGGAAAATGGTTGCCACAAACAAGGATATGCAGCAGGACACTACTGAACGTGAACGTGCTGGCCGTTAGCTGGATCTAGATAATGTATCTAATGCGGAGCAAAATGTTTATTGACCTTTAAGGTCGCCTTGAGTTGTGATAACGTTAATTCGATTCAACGTCCAAGTAGACCACCTTTTCAGGAGAAAAAAAAACACCAAGTGGGATGGAGTCCTGTGCCTTAGTGTCGTCGGCTTGACAAGGCGGAAAAACTTAGTTGCGGAGCGAGGAAGGACACAACAAAAAAAAATGTGGAAACAAGAAATCCGAAACTTTTACTATGTCCATGTAGAGATGTACAGAGGGGGAGGTGTTGACGTCATCGTGTTGACCTAATAGACGGATTCCACCCGAAAGCTATTGTTTTATGAAATCACCGCGCACACACAGGCGTACAAAGAACACAGCAGAATATAGCCTCGAAATGAGTTTGTATAGATGCGATTTTATTGCCATTTCTCGTCCTTACCTCGTCCACTGCTAATCCCATCCGAGCACTTTTACTCCGCAGGAGCATGGGGGGCTATATTGTGTTACATCGTTGTTTATTACATGAGGTGGCCCGGCCAGGAGAGTGGGTAGCAATAATAGCCAAAAGGAATTTAGTGAGATTCTTCAAAATTGAGTGCGGAAATTGATGAAATAGTTTTCTAGTATACATATTCTTTTGCAGAACAACAGTGCGAGTAGAAGGATATGCCGGAGGATTAAGGCGCATTGTTGTACGATGAGATTGGAGGACGATTCTTGGTCTTTGGAAGATTAGGATAAAAGCTGGCAATGGAAAGTATTAAAGCCGATATTATGATGTGGTTTTGGTGAATCAATATGTGCATAGTTTGTGCATACAGAAACGCAAGGGATATAAAGAATTTTCATTATTGTTGTTGCCTTAGGGCTCGGATTTGATGGAGTAGATGTTTCGGCCGATGTCTGAAGTTTTCGCTTATTGATGCAACATCTCTCCCATAGAGCTCTTCAAAAGTATTCCTAAACGACTACTTCCTTATTCCTTCTAGTACTATAAAGGTCCTGTCTTTTGTGCCGTATAGGCAGAACTGAAGCCAGGTTAGATTATTTTGGAGACACCTTTTGGGATATTTTGAAAAATTCAAGGAGATGAAAGGAGATCAAAAGAGAAGAATCCAAGCTTAAGTGCTTCATTAACTAGAACTTGTGAAACGTCCACCATAAAAGAGATTTTTAGGTTTCTATCTCACAAATGGAGACAATGGTTGGAATAGAGGAATAGGTAGGTTATAGCCTCTGTGTTTGAAGATTTTCTTTTCTAAAAAAAAATGCCAAAAGATTCGTTCTGTCACGGTTGTACTCAGCTTTTGAGATAAATTACAGAATCTACCACACTAAAAAGTAGCTTCTTCCAGAATGGAACATCAGACCTAAAATATATGTATCCTCACTGATGCGAGAGGCGTTAGCTTCAATAATCTTGGTTACATTTTCGACCAACCGAATTAATTAGATCTGACTTTTTGGGTCTTTTGAAGGTTCTCCACAACACCATTCTATTTAGTTAGACTACTTAAGCTTTCTAGTACAATGCGTATAACAAGTCACTACAGGAGAGTCAATGGAACACCATCAAGACGCAGCTGGTAAGGACTTTATGTTCACTCAATTTAATTCCTGTACTGCCTGTGGCAACTATAACTTTCCATGATGTATGAATGAACCTAAATCATTAGTGCCATCCGCCAGTTTGACACAAGCTTTGTCTTTCGATACTGGAGAGAAGAGCATTAGGTTCAGTTCTGTCGCAATAGATCTATGGTCAGCTTTTCAGGACAGTCAGTGCAGATGTCCTTACACATGATCTGGTATATATAACTGAATTAGAAGGATGTATATGCCTCCAGGGGCACACCTATAGTAGAGCCATCTACCCTTTACTATGGGTTCTCGCTCACAAGGAAATACTTCTTTGAATCCACCATAAGGAAAGACTCTCCTAAATCTCTGATCATAAAGATATACCAGTAAGTAAAGAGGCATATAAACTTTTTAGTTGACCTGGAGCATGTCAACCGCCCGTTGAACATTCCTTTTACATACTTAAGCACGAACCAGGAAATATAGCTTTAATGGAACTAAACAGAAGATAGAGTTCTATAATGAAATTCTGAATAGGAGTCCTCATGGGGCACAGAAGTGGTACCACATGAAGGAAATACGATTGACCAATGAAGATCTCTGTAAAGGATGGGATGATGGGAATCTATAGGAGCATATTACCAACTTTCTGGGTATTCCTATAATTGACCTGAGTGCGATGGAAAGGAGACTTTCTCCTCTTACCCAAGCTACCTACCACCTACCACTATTCTCCTATGGTGGATCGCCATTGGGTTGTGGCCTGTGGCCACCTATGAGAAGGATAAGTGATGGGAGTTCTCTCGTCCTTTTATCGTTGTATTGACCCCAAAGTAGCCTCGAAACACGGCACGAAGAGAGTGCACTGCACCTAGTATTGGCCATCTTGAGGAAGTCTGATGAGATTTTGAAAGTGAGTGGTTGGACCGAGTGATCCTTTGAAATATCCTCTGATTCCGAAACTACTCTAGCTAGCTCAGTGTCCCTTTCATTTCCTTGGAAAATGTCCTAGAATCCAGCATAGCGTGATGCTGTGCCTAGAGATTTGAAAGGATTTGAGCTATTTTTTTCATGTTTGATACATCTTTTGACCAGTTTCGAAGTTAGTTGCCATGTGGAAGTGATGGCTTTGATGGATGGGCTCTTGCAGGGCCCAGGGGATACACACACTTGCCTGGAACACACTTGCGTGGTTGGGAAGCTTCATAAACCAGGCGAATTGTGGTTACTCTGAAAAAATTTCTGGGATGTACCTTCGTCCGTTTTAGATCCGTCCGTGAAGATGGATATACAAGTGGGGCTGATGATCCCGTCATTTGTCCAGCTGTCTCTGGACAGAAACTTGGCGATGAGGTTGAAGTTTGAGTAAGGGGGAGGTATTCAGAGGACTCGTTCATGTTAGACCGATGTGGTAGCCCCCCACATTGCGGTTTGTCGTAAATGAAGGGCGCTTTTGCTCCAGTTTTTTGTCCAGTAAGCAGAGCTCGAGCATGGTTTCAATGCATTCCAGACCTTGGACTCTTGTGAGGGTGCTAAGGCTTGCGGCTTTTGCGGCAGCAGTCCACCAGACCAGGCAGCCTAAACGCCTTAATGTTGACCCACTTGTTGCATAAGTGTAAATGGTACTCATGGCGGCACTGAAATAGCTAGTGCAGTGGCATTTACAACTGACAGGTGACTGTCAAGCAAATCTAATTCTAATCGATCAACGCAAAATGTTTCCTTCCGATGATTTGTCGAGCAAATCCTCACCATGATGACAGGACATCTGTCAACGAGCGGCAACAGCTTACAAGTGTCAATCAGCACCTTCTAACCCACAATGCATGCAACGTATCCTTCCGTATTTTGTGAAGCAGATTTTACTAGTCATTCGACACATTGACTGCCATGTATCTTTCATTCAGAGGATAAAAATAAAATCCACCTCCGAATAATTTGTCAATGTGCTATTTTTATCTGGACAATGTAACAGACCCTACTCTCGTACATTAGTCTATACCGCCTGACAGGTGTAATATCCTGCAGCCCACCCATTTATCTAAGCCGCCTTCGGTTTAGGCGACACAAAAGGTGAACAAAGCCCCAAAAATATCCCTGAATGACATCAACATCACACACACACACACGTGGAAATTTCGGATATTAAGCGCACTATGCTCGCTTGGTATTGCTGCAATCCATCATAATTATGTTTTTTGTCAAATTTATCGTCCTGCTCCTCACCTGAATCCCATTTTAGTATCCAACCACACTGCCGCCAGAATGCCACGTCATTTCTTAATTTATCCACACAACTTGTATCTCTGAGCGCGCGGGGCTCTGTATCCTTTTGGGACACATCCCTCGCAATCGAAAAGACTTTCTTACCTTCCTTTCTACACCCCCACCTGGTTGTGTTTCTCACATATTTTCTTTTATTCTGTCCTGTTCACTAAATTTATGAGTGGGCGCATACTTTATATCCTGTACATAACTGCTGATGGGTGTAATTTGTTGCCGTGTCCTTAATTTATTATCTCAGCTCGCTTAAGTCTCTTGCGGCCATAAGATGTGCCCATAAATTCGTATCCTTTCAACATAAAACGGCAGTTCCTTCCTGTTTGGCGGCGAGAGTACCCTCGAAAGGTTACCAAACATGAACTTTCTTAGACTCGCGAGTTCACCTGTCCTTTCTTAGGTGTGTGACACACAAACACACGCCCAATTTGCCCCACTTAATTAGGAAGTTGATATTATTTGTGGCGGCCTCCTGTTCCCTATGTAACAATAACTCTTAGCGTTGTTGGATGTGACCGTAGACCGTAATTTAATGGATAGAGTCTTGGGTCGCTATCTCTCTCTCTCTCTAACTCTTACTCTCTGTTTTAATTGCAGGAAATCGACTACGATGGGTTTCGTCGGTTTTTGGATGCCTTTTTGGATTGCGAAGCGCCCGAGGAGCTATCGAAGCATTTATTCGTGTCTTTCCTGAAGCCAAGTATCACGCAATCACAAATACATGGAAAGGCACTCAACCAAATGGCAGCAATTAGCAGTACAGCCGCATGTGCTCCAGTGACCTCGCACACAAAGGGTAAGTTGTATCTATTTGGTGGGGAAAAACTCCTCCATAAGATATTGTATCTCAGTTGTGAATGGCGTGAATTTTCTTTCGTTTTTGATTTTGATAGATTCATTCATTATCCTTTGGCATTTCATGCTCTTTCTTTCTCTCTCTCTCTTTCACTCTATCTCTTTTTTTTTTGTCTTTGTTTTGACATCCTTTTTTAGGATCAATTCCGAACATAAGTAGCATAGCGGAAATCCAACCAGCTGTAACGATGACTGAGACGAAACAGAGTTTTGTGGAGAAGTTTCATGGCATCACCGATAAACTTCATTCCTTAGGTCATTTAGGTCATGATCCCAGTAAAACAGGTTAGAAGAAGAAATGAAAAAGTTTTCTTGTTTCTTTTTTTTTCGAAATCCTTTTTCTTTTGTCCCCTTTTTGGTTTCGTAGTGAATTGCAAGTTTTAAGTTAAACAAAGTTAATTACAGTCCTTGTCAATTCCTAATCCAGATTTCGCCTTAGGTGGACTATAGACTTGATATTTCAACGTACGAACATATCTCTAGTAAGTGGTAAGTTGGTAATGGGAAACGTGGTCCTCCCAAGATCGACTTGCTGAGTCGGATAAAATAGGAAAAATGAGGCTCTTTTCGAAACCTCCAGCCAGCCCTTTGAAGTGTATGGCTTGGACTAATGTTAGGACTTATAAAATATCATCAAACCTGACTGACTGACAAAATTATGCAAAAGGATAATAAATCCCTTTCTACCCTTGGTTCAGGTATGCAAATACTTAACCTTATCCAAAAGGTTTTTCAATTGAGACGCCCTAGTTTTGCAGTAGTTTTTCTCGGCTATTTGTGATGACAGCTGCTTGTTTTTCAGGACCTTTCAACTTGTCTACACTTGCCATTCTCCATGAAAAAGGACAAGCTGCAACAATGTTTACAAGTTGCACAAATTTTGTTTAAAGTTTAACACAATTTTACATATGGTTTTCATCGCAAAATCATTTTCTTTAAAAACCAAGTCAGAAACCCTAAGTCCACTGGCAACACAACCATAGTCCCTATGCATCTTCTCCGAATCTTAGTCTCTAAGTCTGACGATTTTTGGAAATAAATTGGAAGAATATGAACACATGTGGTTTCAACCAGACAGTGCCACATGCCACAATGTTGGAGAAACAATCGAAATATTGATATCCAAGTTAGTTAGCCGACTTGTCCTTATCTTTTGAGCTTATGAACTTTTTCATTGTAGACTATGTCAAGCCCATGGCCTATGACTTCAGTTCCGATGCAATGACCAGGTAGTAGGCATTTAGACTGCATGCTCCTAATGTTATATGAGAATAATAGAACGAAATGGTTTCGAACTGCAATGACCTAGCCTCTTTGGCAACATTGTTTCGTACAATGAAAATGCTATAACGAGCCAGTTCCGTAGCTGTGGACAAGGGGATTCAAGACTAAGATTCCATCGAATATAGGTTATCCGAGACATTTACTGTCCAGCACGTTTCACAAGCTCTGCGAGATTAAATGCGAACAGAGTCGTGCATGTCCTGTGAGGCATCGGATTCAGTGGGCATCCCCATGGGATCTGTTTATCCGTAGGAGAATATCGTGTCCAACTGCCTTAAACTTTTTTGACTACTTTACCTTTGGACGTAATCTATACTAAATTTAAGGATGTAGTCTCCACGACTGGACTAGTTCACATGAGGAAGCGGTGGGCATTCTTATGTTGACTTCATCGATTGAAATTAAATCTTTCGAGCTGTGATATATCGACCTCTAGGTCAGGTGTACATTAAGCCCAAAAATCCTCCATACTGGACACTATTTAGTCCAACATCTCTTCTGTAGGAAATAAAAGGGTTTTCAATAAAAATTTTGTGTGTAAATGCAATACAGATTAATTGAGGTTTCGGGCTGAAATATATTTCAAATATAGGACGTATGTTGGATTTAAGTACGAAATTCAATCTCGTACACATGACCACCGCGAGACTCTTTGCAGCGATCGACTCTTTGGAGCCAGAACCACCTGTGTGGCATTTTGCAGCATCTTGTTGGAACCACATTTCACTGATGTCACGTCTTTCTAACTCTGACCAAAATTATCTTCCAACAGAGATGAATGATGGATGAATTTCAGGATTTTCTTCAAACTTTTGCAGAACTCAATTGGAGAAGTTTTTGGGGCTTCAAATGATCATATGTCTTCAGTTCTTGAGTTAATTTGATCTTGTAAGGATGTAAATAATATCTTTACCCAAACTTCACCTGAAGGATTCCCTCGACTGAGGGATTCCAAATTCCTGTGAACGTGTTGTTGTCTATCGTTTGTATTAAAATACAAAATCGTTATACCCTCATTGAAAACTTATAAAGAAAAACTTAGCTGACTATGTATCTTATAATACTGATCCATCTAGGGTCTCCTTTCTTCGATGAATTCAGTGAAGTGGCGTCCTTAGAAATTATAAGCATCTTTTGCTTCATTAAGAGTTCTATGTATAAAAACGGACCTCTTCTGACCTAAGCACTTCTGTATTTATGAATACATAGCTACTCTAGGTTATTAGGTTATAAGGTAAGGTGGCAATCCTCCCCTTACAGTAGGATTCACTTAAACCAGAAAAGGTTCATGGTATTACCACATAAGTAGGTTTCGTCCGTTACTTCTGGAAACATTTCGAGTTATGGACAAATTTCTAAATTTTATTGGTACCCGGATCGACAATATCTTCAAGCTCCTCGTAGGAATATTTTTCAAGTTCTAAGAAGAAATATTTTCCCAGAATCTACTCTCTAGATGAGTATAATGCAGAGCAACTGCAGAGAAGGTGCAATGGTTAGTCCTTCTCTTCCTTATCCATCTTCCTTATCCTTCTCTTCCTTATCCTTATCACGACAGAAGTCGTAGCGCAGATTTCCGAGCTTTATGGCATCCCTACTTAACGCACAGTGACGCATCAGTAATCCGACTAGAGTACCTGTGCGTGTTCTACTGATGAATAGAAGACTGATTGTCTTGCATCTGTTCAAATGTAGTCGCATTTGATGCAGAGTTTATGTAGAGATATTGTATCATCCTCCTTTTTGCAGCCAAGATCTCCTCTGTTGTGCCTTTTCTGCCTAGTTCTGCCTTACAATTACCTTGGACGTTCGCGGCCCAGAAACTAAGTGAGATTACATTTATTTGATGTCTCATTCAGAGATGCGCGACATTATCTTGCCAATTTAGATCTTAACGCTGGTAATTCAAGTGCTTTGATAGCTCCTTGACTATCGGTGTTAATGAGGGTTTCCGTACCCGACACCGATCTCATCAACAGTCAGTCGGTGACTTAACGAATAGTCATAACCGCCACTTGAAATACACTCCAAGCAGGTGAGACTGAAAACAATCTAGGTCCTACGCTCTTGCCTATCTTAGACTCATCAGTGTGTAATTCTTTACTAATTGGCCAATTCTGTCGGCTGGGAATACGTTCGTGATATTGAATGTTGAATTCCAAGAACAGGCAAACGTAGTTCGTGGTTTCTATCGTGGCGTGCCCTGTCTCGCTGTGACACCATAGTATTTACTCCCTGAGCCGTCCTAACCTAACTTATCAATAGAGTCCGTAGTCGATTCTTTAAAGATAGATGAATTCGACATAATATATGGTTAAGGTTGAAGATCAAAATACTAACAGACAAGTTTGAGGCTTAGAGGCTTAACCATCTCACTTTTTCAGCCTTCAACTGTTCTTATCGCTGGGCCTTATATTGTTGCTTCAAGGTGGTTGCTAAAATATCACAGTTCAGTGCCAATCCTTCGTTATAATCATCTATCGACAGTCATAATCGATAGTCTGACAAATCCATGGTTCAGTGGTTAATACGTTCAACTACAGAGCTCAGTGGTTAGTTCGTTCAACTGAGGTTCAAGGCCCGATTTCCAGACATTATTTAACTTCTTCCGAAAATACCGATGATTACGCCCTTTTACGAATCGAAATAAAACTAGAAGACTACGTTGAAGAGGATTTACACGCACTTCTAAGGAAAGATCAGAGTTATAAACATCTAAGGCCCTCTCCTACAGCAAGGTTCGTCCAATAAAGTGGGCTCGTTGTCACTAAAGTACAACTACTCTGGCTTAACATCCGAATGAATGCAGATGTCACGTTCTATATCAGCTAGCCTAGTAGACAAGAAAAACAAGAATCCTTAATCTAGACCTGAAAAGTGTCAAAACGATGATCAGAAGCAGAGTCTCGATTTTCCCTGGAAGAGTTTGAAAGGTCCGAACACATTCTCTGTAAATGTTCCGCACTGAGAAGACGTTTCTTTATTACGTTTATGGCATTAAAATGTTCCTTCATAAAGGACATAGTATGTCTGTCGGAATAACTTAATCTTGGCACTCAAATGGAAAGGAATGTCCCTTTTAAAGGTTTCCTCTCAAGGTTTCTATTGACGAGTTCACCTTTTTCTAGTCCCAGTCAAGCGCAGTCATCCCTTTCATCTATAATGGGTTCTAACCCATTGGTTTTGAATAAATTAAAGGTGGTTACTGGAGAAATTCCTTGAACCATGGTAGAGCTCATCGCCCGCTAAGTGAATGTTCAGCCGTCGCCAATAGCAGAAGGAGGACACTTTTGAGTTGCTTTCCCACGAATGTGAAAGACTTCTTGAGATTGATATCCTCATCTAGGTTTTCAGTGTAATCCAAGAAAAGTGGTAGTGGATTCAATTGGTGGTTCACCAAAGTAGGTATACCCATATCACAATCCTGCAAATTGCAAAGGACTTCCTTACAATCGACAACGGAGGAGAGAAACCTTCTTTAGACTCTTAGACCACTTGGGTGATTTATTTCTGTCGAGTGTCGAGAGTGGGACCCATGTCGTCCTTCCATTTCAAAGATCGTGCTCTCACCCGTGCCTGAAGACAATTTGGTGTTTCGTCCGAAGCCAATTGGCCATTTGGCCAACAACTCAATTAGAAGACGAAAAAATAAATTCTAATTATCCTTACCCAGTGATTGCCCTGCTTTTTTCTTTGATTCCTGGGTACTTGACTCTTTTCGTGCCGTAATTCCTGTATCTTGAGTCTTGTGTTTGTCATTTTGTCATCCTTCGTCACCACACTAATACCAGTCGAACTTTCCCCATTTCTTTTTGCAATGATTTAGGCCATTTACCGCCCGCGGCAACAGAGAAACAATCTCCCAAGGAAAGCAATTTAATAAGAGTATCCCCCGACCACGCAAGGCTTAAAAGTAGTTCGAGACCACCCCCCAGCATATCCACTAATACAGTCGTTCCTTTAATTGCTTCCCATTTTCTTTATTTCGCAATTCATTTCCATTTCATTTGCTTCTTTCGCTTCTCTAGATAGATATTACATAGATATAGTTTGTGTTCTTTTTTTTTTGTTTTTGTTTCCTTTTCGTAGGAAGTGTACATCCAATGGTCACCGTAACACCAAGCCCCCTGGGTGGCCCCAGTATATTTCAATCGGCCGCCCGTCGTTCAATCGATTCGAGTCCATCACATTCGCAACACACGCAGAGTCATTCGCAAATGTCACGTAACTCATCGAAAAAGAGCAACAATTCAGTTAATTGCAAAATTGACGGTAAGTCTCCCACAGCCCCAAACCCAATCTCCAATCAACCTGACCACGTTCCTAATCCAAGCCCATCAGTACACACCAGAATCCTTAATTCAATTGAGAGTGTATATCCCTTGGTTAAGCGCCCAACTGTCCTTTCTTTCAGCCAAAAACACAAATAGAAATGTGGGTTTTGGGGCGCAATCTTTTGAAAGCGGTTTTCGAACGGAAGGCGTTTAATCAAAACGAAATCGGATTATGGTCTGGCCACAATGCTACCGATCCCGATGATTAGGCCGTCACTGGCGCTGGCGCTACCACTGCCGTTACCCTTATCCAGTCAATTATATTAGAAAACTTTTTCGAATTATGAGAAGTTTCTGACCTTATCTCCGGACCGGCGCGGCGCAGATCTCCGACGAAGTCATTCAAAAGCCCCTTCCAGATAATTTGATGCAAGATGTTTGCTGGTCGGAAGAAATTATGCTCTGGGATCATGTGATTATTTTAAAAGGGTTGATTCAGGAAATAGCCACAGCATCGGTATTCGGTTGAAATGGCTCTTACCATTGAAATTGACCACAAAGGGATTGGAAAGGTCCCTTTTTTTGTGTGTGTTTTCGCAGGAAATTCGATTGGAGAGGAGAGGGAAAATGCGAAAAAAGTTAACACAGGTTGTGTGTTGCAAGGGCGTCGGCTTTAAGGACGGCGAAGCTGTCAGAGGATTACAGCCGGGAAATGGCAGAGAGATGCAATCGATGTGAACAAAAGCTTTAGATTTCCATAATTATAAGCACACGAGCCCGGTCCGGGCGTCATTAATCAGATCCAGCCAATGTCAGTTGAAACAATGGCGCGTAATTAACTATGTAACTAGGAGGAGTGTTAATTAGGTGTCCTCGTCGGGGATACAATTAATTTTCAGTGAAATTGTATACATTCAGTCGACAAATTGGTGTATTGTCGGAAACTTTAACAGCGCAACTTTAACGGAGTGTTTTTCAAAAGAGGGAAACATTCAGAAAACAAGGAAAGAACGGACTTGGGACAGCGACAAGGACATGATGATACTTCTCAGATTAACCCAGATGGATTTGGATTAGAAAACATACGGACAAGTTAAATTCCACTTGGTGGGGGTCATCTGAACACCTCAGTTCACACAGTTGCCAGAAAGGTCTAAGCGTATGAAGTCAAAGTAAAGCGTGTCAAGTCACGCCCATTTTTTAGGGGCGTTTTCATAAAATCGAGTATTATCGAGTAAAATCGCGGAGCTTCCACTATCAGTACTCACCACATCTGTACCGAAGATCTGGTACCTGATCCGAACAAAAGGAGGACAACAACGAAGGAAGTATCATCGCCCTCTTCACTGACTGGTCTACAGTCTTTTCTGCTACGAGACAGCAAGAATGCCGTGAATTCTTAAAAACATACGTTTGACCTGCCTGCATCCATACTACATACAATTGTGTTCGTAAGAGACCCAATAGGAAATAGAGACCATGGTCGATGACGCGGGAAGACCCAACGCTGACTCAGGTCTGGAGAAATTATTTTCTGAGCCTAGCCTAGCGAGCGCATCGGATATCTGATTTCCCGCAATCCCAGCGTGACCTGGAATCCAGACAAGCGTGAAAAGTTCAGTCCTGCGATCGAACTCCATCAACGAGTTACAGGGTTGAGCAAGGCCCTAAGCGCAGTCTTCTTGTCACTACAGATGCAGATACTACGACCCCACCACCTATTCTTAACAATAGGTATAGCTGCTAGCCATTAGCGTAGCAGTTCTTCGCTTGAAAAGTCCACGAAGACTCCAGCACCGGACCCTTGATTACATTCGACGACAGCTCAATTCAGGCCCAAAGTCTGGCTCATGCCAGTCCTAAAAGCAGGGAAATTCGGCTTTAGATTTGTTCAACTGCTGAACTTCCGGTGTCACTTCTAGAATTTTGGGATAAATTTCGGGCCAGGTCATCGAATAATCAGTGCGGACGATACCAAAGCCACAGCGTCTAAGACAGTAAATTGGTTTAATAGTATTGTTCATGATAAATGCATAAACGCATCAAGAGGAGCAGAGCATATAGAGCAGAGTTCATTGGAGTTTAGAAATCGGTCACATACTTACGCGAAACCCATGTTCACCAAACAAGTGACGCATAAGCTAGATAAGTGCCATGTCTCGCCAAAGCATCCTCTTCGTATCTAGTATCACTTTCAGATATTTTGATTCAGTGGGGATCTGAATATTGATGGCTTTTATGACTGGCTGAGTCAGACCGGTCTTTGAAGCACAGTCGCACAGGATTTTTCACTCTGGTATGCACGTTGCATCTCTGATAGAGGGTGGATCCTCATCGCAGATTTGAGCACATGCAACTCAACTAGCTTCTTCAAACTTTTCAGCAAGGAGGAAGACAGACTTATATCATGTCGAATATCCAGCTGAAAAATCACTCCTACCGCTGTACACGAGACACTTGATTGACTTCTTTTAGAAGCAAAACATGTGACAGCCTGTTTGAGCTTTTTGAAAAGTTCTGCCTTCACTTTATTGTGTTGGTCCCTGAGAACTGAGAGAACTGTTTAACATTACCTAAACTAGGTATTCCACTTTTTCCACTCTCAAGTTTTGAGTTCAGTCTTGAGTCCAGCTTTAAGTGCAGCCTTGGGTACAGGTAGTCTCGTGTTTACCAGTAGTATTTTATTAAACTACTTGTCCCACATATTTTAACCAAGTATCATGCCAGGTGACGGAAACTGAACTTTAAGCCCCGAAAGAGTTTACTCCTGACGAAAATCTTTGACGGAATGATAATGTCCTTCAGATCACCCAATGGTACTTTTTAGTTTCGTAGAACGTTAGGATTATTTTGGTCTTAAATCTTTATAAAAACAAAGATATGACTTTTTGGAGTACGGGGAAAAGAATAGCTTTGCTCGAACCAGGCCTACTTAATATAATACGAACACAAGGAAATTTTGCAACCGATCACCAGTAACTGTTACAGTCTTGCCTCTAGTATCCTCAGAGAAATGTGGCCCAATGATCGTGCTCTACGAAAGTGTAATAGACGGTGTATCACCTGGGGGTTTCCAGTGTCCCAATAGGGACTATTCTGATTAAGCGACTATTCGTTTAAACCTTTAAAGGGCTGCTTATAAAGATTTTTTTGACAAAAATGGTTGTCGTCTATGCAAAGCTGTAAAACTAGTTTAACACATTGTTGCAACGTTAGCTACTCCGTACTAAATTGTTGTCGATCTCTCTCTACGACTGTCAAATGTCAGCTGACATATGTCATCCGAACCAAAATGGCGGCCAAACGAAATCGATCTGGATGACGCGGAGACAGTTAAGGAATGCATCGTTTGTATAATTGCATTTGTCAGGTGCATCAGCAACTATGAAGGATAGTCAAAGGAATTATCATGCACAGGCTTAAATGAATGAAGAGAACATGAAACATGATTTCGAAGAGTCCTCAGAGCATTTCCATGGCTGTGCAATGTTAAAATTTAATTACCTTATTCCATTCGTAATGAGCTACTCCTTTATATTCATCATCCTTGCGCGCTACATTATACAATTATAATTGTAAAACAATACTCATTATAGGTAATCGAATTTTCCCTTCCAACAGGTAGCATACCCATTGCCTCATTTTTCAAAGACCTGAGTAATTTCGAAATTTTTATTACCGAAATCATGTTTCATTATCCCACATCGTAGTCGGTCCTCGCCCATACTCGTACCAAGGAGTCAGAGTACCTAAACATCTTCGTTTTATTCCGCCAATTAAACTTACAAATTGCCTCGAGAAATTCCTTTCAAAAGGCTATGGCTTAGCTTTTGGCCTCATTAATCACTTGCTTCAGTTGGAATTTTCATCCCATCCACCTGACATTTTCGATTTTACTTGATAAATTATCATTTAAATTGAAAAATTACAATCCCCCTATTCTGACAGTTGAGCTTCAAGTGTAACTACCAGAGTTACAAGTTAGGTACCCGTTGTTTCGTCTTATTTTCCAAAAGATGTAAACGCTTCACTTTTCACAAAGAAAGTGAATTACTTGCCATAAAGGATCTACGCTTACAGTAGTGAAAAATCCCGACAACAGACACTATCTCACAGGACATGGATTTTTTTTGTTGTACGTACAAGTATAACTGACACGTTCATCATCTTCTCTGGGGAGATTGTAGGATGGATTCCTTTTTCTAAGGTCCTGTTAGTAGCATCAACAATTTTTCGATATAATAAGCTTTGTAAATGTGCACAGCTTTGGCTTTGTTTGTTTCCAACGCGCAGGATGTCATGTTGTGCAACTATTACGAGGAAAAATTGAGAAGGTAATGAGATTTGTGTCGGGATGTTATTGGTTTTTCAGTTCATGTTAAAAAAATTCATCAGGACGTGGATGCATGATGTTTCTGCGCTCGTAACTCTTTGAAATAAATTGCAGTCACACGAAAAGTGTAGCAAGAACACTGAGTCCTTAAGTTGTCATCCAACTTATCCAAGTATTTGCCACCTTCATAACGTCATGCAAATTATAACTGTCTCTCTGGCATGAAGAGTAATCAAGTTACCACATGTGGACATATCCTTGCAACCAAGAGCACACGCCAAAGGACCCCTTATTGCCGTCAAAGTTGTTGGAAGATGAGCCTGAAGCAAAACCAAAAGTCTTGGGCATTTCTGGTTATCGTATGAAGTATTGACAGACTAGTGAATAAGTAGCCAGCAAAGGTATCCTACAAGCAATGACAATAACTTGGTCAGCTGAAGGAACAAGGCGGATTGCCATCACCCATAGAGAATTCTAATCAAAGAACAGTAAAATGGGTGGTAGTGTTGTCTACAGGTCATGGAATTTTCGAAAGATGGGTCTTTTGGAGGATGACAAGTGTGAACTATGCCTTCAGAAAATCGGAAAAGAAAACGAGAGGTCTTGGGGAACCATTGAGTAGAAACCCAGAGGATAAACCAGATTCCTGTAAAACAGATGCTACCATTGACACGAAGACTCAAGATCAGAGAGGAACTGTGGAGTGGAGAAATTCCGAGAAGAGAACAGAGCCGAAAAGCCAAAACCACTGTTGTCTGGGTCGAAATTTCCCGAATAAAATGTAAAGCTGGGGACACCAACTGACTTAGAATGCGCAATTGCCAGGCGCAACTGACCGCGCTAATTACTAACTGTAGCGCCACCTAAGTAAGTAAGTAAGTAAGTAATATGAAGCTTAAGCAACTGGAAGCAATCCGGGAACTAGTGACCTCTCTGGCAGTCTGACCGATTACTTCAAAGGAATACTTATTTGTTTGATACTCGGCTAGAAACGTACTCTCGAAATTTTAGGAAATCGAGTCATACGATGGTTGAGGCTCTTCCAATCTGTGGAAAGTGAGATCTGGTTATAAAAACCATTATGGTGTAGATTAGGTTAGATAGCCATCGTCATTGACAGCCAGGTGGCTAGCAAAGCTATTGTGTTTGTAACTACATCATCGAAACTTGTAGAAGAGTGAAAGGACGAACTTTCTTCCTTAATTCGTCGGCTCGAATTTAGACTACTTTGGGTGCCGGGTCATAGTAACATCGAGAGAAAGGACCTAACTGATAAATTAGCAAGGCAGGGATCTACTTCGGATGACTACCTTATTATAGTACAAGCTTACAGTTGATGGCTGAAGGTCCGAAATAGTGTCATATTTGGGCAGTTGTGGCCAGAATACTGCAGAAGCATAAGCATCAAATAGAAACCGGCGGGTTATTACTAGAGTTCTGGCCACTGGACCATCGGGATCTACATATGTGCCCAGAATAGGTATTCAGGTTACATGAGCCGTGGTATTAAAACGGCGCTTTATGCGCTACTTATGTTTCAACATGTTTTTTACTGACACATTCACCTCTTGAAACATAACATCATACAAATGTCCTTCGCGGGAGTTCTTCCAGTACTTGATGCTGAATGACTCGTCGACACATATCGGTCAAATACTCATTCAAAGTTTGACAAATATTCGTTTTCTAAGTGTCAAGAGCCAGTTCACATCCCATTTTTCTTGCAATAATGCCAAAACGGGTAGTATTGTGTGAGATGTGGCATCATCTTATTAAAACCACATATCTTACATATCCTAAGCTTAGAATTGACCCTAAAAAATTCGGTTAACATTTGGTTATAGCTTATTTTCGAAGAAATAGAGACCATTGACACCACCAGATCGAGTAGCACACCATAGAGTGACTTTTTGTGAATGCAATAGTCTTCTGACATTTAGTGAGTTTCCACTTCCCCATATGGAATAATTTTGTTTGTGGACGTATCCATCAAGTAAAAAATGAGCCACATAGCTGTCAACCCTAATCTGCTCTTACTGTACGAAACTACAGAATCGCTATTTTTGTATTAAGTTTTCACAATTTTAACAGGTTCAGCGATTTTTAACGACTCATATTGTAAAATGTCAAACTATTAACTAAACATACAGTATAACCCTCGGATGACAGTTCAGACTGACGTATGTGATCGAAGCAGGCATGTCAAATCCAGACCTCAAATTGGATAACCGTGCATAAAATCTTTTAACTAAATTCTGCGAAAACTTCCAAATTATTTGAAGGCCTTTGTAAATGGATAAGGAGATATAAAGTGGTTCTCAGTAAGGTGCACTTGAAACAACATAAATATGTGATAGAGAAGCCTAGGAGTGTCACACTAGCTTTATGAGTGTCTTAACAAATGACATTAGTGTCGGGCAAGGTGCAGAGTATGACATTGGCTTTGGATTTTACTAAGTACGCGAAGAGAACTGAATTTTGCCTGCCTTTTTCGGAATACTGCAATGTTCGTGCTATATATTGGATTTATTCAAAGCCATTTGACAGGTCAGCCTGATAAATACATAAATACCACTGACCCAGCTTGAGAAACATTGCAGTTGGTCGGTCAGTTGAGGCGGCACCAACTCCTTCCATTGTTATGAGGAACGTCTTCATGTTTACAGCTTTCTCTGTCCGCAATTTTAAACCTTGCAGTCTATGTATGTGGTAAGGGAGACTGCGATATAGTCTGAGAACTTTGCCGGCATGTATCCATGTTCTGTCACAGCTTTTCTATATAATTCTAAGGCAACTAGAGTTTTCCAAGTAAGAGTATTTAGCAATGCAAGCCACCTTTCTGTTTAGCTTTAGTCCTACATAGCTTGCACTATCTACTAAATTTATACTAGACCGCTCTGTGATGTTAATTCTTTTTAAGCCGGATTGGTGTTTAGTCCACATCCTCTCTCTACTTGACCCTGAGATACCACAGTAGTCCGTATACTACAGGTCTTATCTAACCTAAGAAGTAGTTCAGTATTTTATAGCAGTGGACAGAGTATACTTCCTTGCGGAATACCATGATGAATTTTAGTTCCTATAACCAAAAGTGCCATTTATCACTTTGGTTACAAAAATGAGGTTTGTTAAGCAGCAGAGGCTGCTGTGAAGCTTTGATGATGATGATTTGAGGTCTTAAATAGTCAATACCTTGAGGGAAAACAATTTGTGGATAGGATAATTGGGTGAGTGTAGGGCCATTTCAATTGATTTGCCCTTTTAATAGACAGAGTGGGACTTTTATAATTTATTGTTGTCTTCGGACTTCTTGAGAAAGAAATCTAAGATGCTCTCGAAAGTCTTCAGGTTCTCCTTCTAGCTATCAATAGGACCTCTCTATTTGCCTTTCAGATCATGGTAGCGTGTCCCTAGTGATGTGTCAAAGATTTTAAAACATTCACTGGCTACTGATATACATTCTCTAAATTCGACCTCTTCCAACCAGCTCCTCCACAGCTCGTCTCTTAACAAATTTGATGAACAGAACAATATCGGTTCGCATTGAGGCTCGGACCATAGTGATATTCCAAAGTACTGCAGGGTGCCTACGCCTTCCCTTCGAGTTCTATGTCTCCAGCACATACCAGCACAACAAGGACATTCCAGAAATATTGAGCTCAGCTCAGACAGTCACCATCATGTTCGCCTAGTTCTACCAAGCCTAGAATAATCATAAACGCATTACACTCATCCAGTATGTCCGACACCCCAAAGCTTGCTCATCCGTAAAACCATCCCATTGCAACGGTGCGACACAAAACTCTTCCACTCGTGCTGAGTCTCGTGTCCTTTTATAAATCCAATCAAAACGTTTTCCTGATTTTTCGTTTTCTTTCTTTTTCCAGCTGACATGAAACTCCTCACTCGAAAGATGTCATATTTCGATCCACTGTCCCTGAAGGTGCCGCTAAAGGATGTAGTCTGTTACTTGTCCCTTCTGGAAGCTGGACGACCTGAGGACAAACTCGAGTGTAAGTCAACTTTTGTTTCCTCCTGGAACACTGAATGTGTACGAGAACTTGCTATGGGATGGGTTTTCTTGTTTTCGTTTTTTTGTGGGAAATTTCCGGAAAAGTTTAATGAATTTTCGCACTTTGGCAGCGAGCACGTCCTTTGGGAGGCACTGCTCATCTACGCGCTGGTAATCGGGTGGTGGTGTGGCGGCCAGATTGTTGTTATTGGCTTTTGATTTCTCCTTTTCTCTGTGTTCTGCTTTGCAGTTATGTTTCGATTGTACGACACGGATGGAAATGGAGTACTGGATACGGCGGAAATGGATGCCATTGTGAGCCAAATGATGTCCGTGGCAGAATACCTCGGATGGGATGTCAGTGAATTGAGACCGGTAAGTGTTGCGAAAGTATTTATGTTTGGTTGTTTGCACTGGGGTTCGTGGTATTGTTGTCCTGTTCTCCTTTATTTGTCGGGATTCTTTTGTTGTTTTGTTGATTGCTGCCGAGGTTTGTTTACGCAAATCAATTTGATTTGGGTGGTTTTTTTGTTATTAGAAAACTTTTCCAATTATTCTTAACTGGGTGGGGTTTCGTTTTCGTTTTGGTTTTTTTTTTTGGGTTTTGGGGTTTGGAATTCGTGTGAAGGGGAAAATTAAATTTGCATTGTTTTGGGTGGAAATAATTTTGCTAATCAGTTTTGAGATTGGATTGCATTGTTAGGGTTTTGCAGGGAAAAGTTCACGTAACTCATAAAATTGGCCAACAAACAGAGCCCATAAATTGGTAAACAGTATGTACGTACGCGTTGGTAGGAAGGTGGAAACCTATAAAGGCATTTAATTGTGCCTAGGTAACTCGATCCTTACGACGAATCCGAATGGGGGATACAAGTGTTCTCCTTTCCACCAGACACCCTAACTCGTTGTATGTAATATAACTTTAATACTGTCGTTCACAACATTCAACATTCAATTCACTTTGAAGCGTACGCTTTGAAACTCAAAACTGGTCTTGAAATAAGTTTCGAATGATATTGTTCCTTTCTGGTCCAGGTTCTCTGCAGTTTTATTCGTCTGACAGATACGACTATGTTCAGAGGACTTCAAACTGGAAGTCCTAATTGTAGTCAGTAGTGCCAGACTAGTTTTGTAAGAGCTTTTCAAAGAACAATAATCGCACCCAAAAGTTGGAGTCAAACGTCTCGTAGTTATGGTTTCGGTCAACAGCATACTAACCGAGTTATCCCTTTAAGCTGATTAATCCATCCACACCAAACTACCTAAGGACTTTATACCATCCATAATCTAAGAAGTGTTTCTAAATATCTCTGCGCCCCTTGGGCAGGACACATTCGCCGTGAACGTGTTCGAGGCTCTTTTCCTCATCACGGGCTGTAACCATTGTAACCGTGCAGTCCTTCTTCAATTTCGATTAGGTTATAGGGTTTTCAGGTGCCTTTGGGTCCGACCAGAAGCAGATGCAGTTGTCTTGTAAGGGAAAACGAATGACGAACTGTTCCAGATGGACTGTGTGAATGAGAGCTGGCATTGGACAACATATCCCAGCCCCGGTTCATCACTTTAACTCCAACTCAGTCCTCACAAATTCCATTGACAAGTTTCTTAATTTCGAAAGCACTATGTCGACAGCAGAATTGGAAAAGTCAAAAATTGCATTTGAAATGGCACCAAAACTAACCTGTGACTGTTCCGGTCCTATGTTAAAACAGTGCTTCTTCTACTAAATTTCATAAGAATGAGTCTATGGATCATCCTTAAAAATGTCAGCCCTATTCGTACTTCGGTTGAAACGTTTTACGCGAGAAAACTATTGCCTCCACAATTCGACAAAGAAAGAGGAAAGAGATTGGCTGTACTGACCACGCTTTGTAATGGAATATACTTACCTTAGTTCAGTTTGATTGGATAGTATGAGTTTATGCCATGGCTTATAACTAGGACATGAGGGCTTTCCTTCCTGCTTACATCTGCTGGCTCTTAGACTCTAGGGCTCGTTAATCAATCTCTGATCAAGGCAATAAGTACCCGCATAGATTACCAACGTGCAGATTGAGTCTCTGTGTTGGTAGTACTTAAGTGAAAACGCTTTAATGCTAAATTTTTTGCATTTCTGCCTGAGTATCTTGAAGATTTTTCTCACATGACAGACATTTTGAGTTAACACAGCTGAACGACTATTCTCAATGTACAGCGTCACTATTTTGGCTCGTTGTTTCGGTGTTAAGTTATAAAAATCATCGTTAAGTCAATCGGTTGATAAATGTCAAAGTTGTTTGATGTTTACGGACCGACATAAAAGGTGGCGCACCTTGTACATATCTGAAAAACCGATTTAAGACACTTAGACCAGAAATTTATTTACAATTTGACTTAAGTTAAACCGTTGTACCAAATTTTTGTTAAATAGTTTAATATGGAAGATAGGCTTAAGTCTAAATTATTTGAATGAAAATAACATTTAAATTTAAATTTAGAGCTCAATTTTCGAGCTCAATTCCACAACGCTTTGACAACAGCCTTAATTGCCATACAAATGTTCTCTTTAATAATTTTAAAGGAATTGAAACAAAAAACTTTCCAAATAAGTATTATTTTCAATTCGAAAACTATTCATTAACTTAACTTTTCTTTGGCAAAAAGTAAAAGTTTACATGAATACCATGTAAAACATCAAAATTTGTTGAAACTTGAAACGGAACTTATCTAGTTACATACATAAAATATTTAGCTTGCATTAGTTCAGTGTGTTTCACAAGTTGGATAACAAAATCATGAATATGTTATTAACTACATGTTGGGCATACTCCTACACATTTCATTGAATTTGCATGACAGTACTGTCCGATGTGTTTTAAAATTCAATTTTTGGTTGGTACGTACCAAAATTACTGTCCATTAGTTCGTTTGACATATGTAAGTATAGCATTCACTGTGCCTGGGAGTATAGAGTTTCTGTTTTTAGCATTAATTAAATTTACGTTGAAATGGAAATGAAATTATAGTTCCTAAAATTTTGTTTTAATTTGACAACGTATGTACATTCATACGAATGTAGCTTACTCTATAAATTTTCAAAGATTTTCCTAAAATGTAAACCTTTGGACACAGTCCTCGTTCAAACTTGGTTTTGTTCAACATATTTGGAAAATAATGACATTAATGGAACGCGCTCAGGGGATTATGGCTACCCTTCTTCTGCTAAGGCATAGCGCAGACGCTAGGAAAATTAGGAGAAGGAAAAAGGAGCCACGGATGCACATTGGTTTTGAATGTTTGTAGATTATAGTCTGAGGGAAAGATGCCTTATAGTCTGAGGGAAAGAGAGCCTTCCACATTCGTATTGTAAAGGAAGGAGTCCCTATACTTGATGATACGTTTGAAGACAAGTTTGGCGGTAAATTGGGGAGTATTTGAAGCTGGAAAGGTGTTGAAAGGGCGGAATTCAACTGCTTATTTTGCTTGAGCACTTTTGGTGAAATGTGGACGCCGTGGCTCAGTGGTTAGTGCGTTGGTTCGAGGTTCCAATCCCAATCGGAACAGCTAAACGTTTTTTCACGGACCTACCTCTCGCGAGCGTCTGACAAACATCCGAGAGTACAACTGTCCTGCGAAAGCTTCTCAAATAACAAATTGCCCTTCCGGCACGGCATTAAACAGTAGGCCCCTTCCATTCGTGTAAAGAATATATGTATGTATAGCACGAATGGTTGGGAGAAGCTAGACCCTGGGTCCCATCAACCTGTTGCGCCAAATATTTATTTACTTTTTACTTTTGGTGAAAGAAGCTATACGACTTTGAAAGACAGGAAACTCTCCACTGTCTCCTATTAGTTGAATCGCGTAATTTTGAATTTTATTTAGCAGATCCGACGAGGTTTTGGGTGCACCGTATAGGACACAAGCATTATACTCGAACATATGGCGAATGTATATTATTATTTATTACAGCCAAATCAGAGAGTCTAAAGTAGTTCTTCCTGGTTATTTCAACTAATATTGTCATAGCCAGAATGGAAAGTTTTTCAGTTTCGGTAATTCAAGTATCATTCATTGGGTGTGGCAGACAGCTTAGATTAGGTTCAAGCGAGAGAAGACAGCGTTATGTTTTTCAGACATAAAATTCGACTCTGGTGTCGATCCAGAGTGGTTGTACTTTTTGGTAAGATATCTCATCACCACTTTGCTTATGGAGTTGAATTCAGGAGTTTTCCTGATTCAAAATATTTCATAAGCTTGGAATGAAGGGACATAGACATATTCCAAGAACGGCCTAGACAAGAACTCTCTCTTATCCAATTTCCTTTAAAAATTTGAGAATGAAAGTTGGCTCTAGTGACTGCATTTCCTCATCTGATAATTGTCACTAATCCATATATTTCAGTATTTTGTGGCTCAGTGCCCCACAAGATCCCAGAATATGTTTCGAGATTTCACTACACTTATCGCAGAATCTGTAAAGACTTTCTTTAGATACACCTAGTTTTCTTAGGTGCTTCCTTAGTTCACATACTTCGAATCTTTTCCGGCTGTGTTGCCCCAGACATTTCTCAGTTTCCAGCTCCTTGTTCTATTTTCTTTCTCTAGTTTGCTCAATTCTTCTTTGAGATTATTTAATATTCCGCAGAATAGTTCAGAACCCATGGATGTTTCTCATGCTCTCCTTCTCGCTAGGGAGTCGTCAATTTCATTACTTTCTATTCTTACATGGCCAAGTATTAAAAAAGAGGGTCACCTCTACCGAGTTCAATAAGTTTCGGCTAACACAAGTTAAGAGTTTATGACTTAGGAGTCAAGTGTCATGATTGCCTGGCTATCTGACATCATAGCTATGTGATGGTTGGCATTGACCAAAATTGATTTGGACACCCCTATGTCACCTATGACATTGATATCAACCTGAAAGATGCTGATACTTACTTTTGCCAATGGATTCATAGTATTAGGCCCTAGGCCCAAATACTCCTGCACTAGGTCCTCCTTGTCAGTTCTTGACCCAAATGTGTACCAATTCGTTGTGTAATTTCTCAGTCTGCAGATTGTGGATTCACTGCTCTAATTCTTTTTATTGCTTCTGGATATTAAATCTTTTAATAATATCGTTTCTAGGATAGGCCAGGAGTGGCAGTGTTTCGAATAGCGCATCGAATTACTTCTATCTAAGGCACTTACCTTTTCCTACTTCTTCGTTCGCCATTGTTTTTCTTTTTCATATTTTTCAGAGGAGTAAGCCAGTTCCATGGTTGCAGTTGGGCGAGTTCTCATGGCTCTGTAAGAGGCATCCAAGTCTGTGCACATTATTGAGTGTCTGTCTCGTGGTGGCTTCCTTTGTCCATACAATTGGTCTCACAATAGCAATATATCTAAGGAGAGACGAACTGGATCGCCATTGTTCTCTTTAATCTTATACTGCCACTGGTACATTGCTAATCTGTTCCTGCGTCCCCTCTTTGGATAGTGACTGCACTGAAGAAAAAAATCTTAATAGTACCTTGAGAGTCCTGACCTTATTCAATATTTATCTCACTTGGCTTTCTCCCTGTCACTCTATGACAAATAATAACAAAAGCAATAGCCATTCAGGTTGTGTACAGAAGAATATTTCAAGTCCTTTAGATTAAAGTACATACATTTAATTTTATTTGTATGTCTCATGTATGTGGATTTAAGTACAGCTTACCTAAGTGGCCACTCTAAAGTCCTGCAATCAAATCGTTTTACGACTCCACCTACCTACCCAGAAACTTCACTTTCTTCTGCCTTTGATGCCAGTCTCGTCCTTCACCTCAACTACACTTCAAGCGGAGCCTTTGCCGAAAGAGTTTTTGTTCTTTTTTTTGTGTAAATAAATCGCAAGGACAGAAAGGAAAGAAAAAAAAAGAGAACCAGAACCAACACAATTTGCCGAAAGTAATAAAAAATCACAATCACGTTCCAGGTTCTATCCGTTCGTCGAGGTAAAGAGTCCTTTTCTTATGGCCGCCCCTTGATTTTTCCAGGAAAAGCGAGGTAATGGAGGGAAATTATCCTTCATCAACAGCGAAATTACTTTCAAATGTCACCAGGTTACCAGACCCGAAAAATATACCGGCAGCAGCACACACATACCGGGACCCTTCTTGCACTTAATTTTCCATTTGATCATTCCGATAAAATAAATCATTACATCGTATCGTACCGTTATATGTATCTGTTTAAAAAAAAAAAAAAAAACCTATGTAAAGGACAAATTCAATTGAATGTCATAAATTTAAGTATCAACAGCCATAACATACAGCAAATGTAATTATATTTCCAGATATTGCAAGAGATGATGGTGGAAATTGACTACGATGCTGATGGCACGGTATCCTTGGACGAGTGGCAGCGGGGAGGCCTGACAACGATACCGCTTTTGGTGCTGCTCGGTACGTACCAAACACACCCTAGACACACACATACAGACACACAGACAATACAGTGTAATGGGGTTAAGCTTTGCTTCTTGTTCCTCTCTTCGAGAACGACAACGAGTGGTTACACGGTAGAGAGTGTGTAAGGACACGCGAGTCGTGATACACAACTCCTCCCTACGAGTATAACCACTGTTAGAGCGTTCTGAAGTAGCTACTAAGCAACTGTTTATTCTTCATTTTTACCGTCGTTTTTATTTTTGCTCTCCTTTTGGCAAATTTTCTTTTTTTTTTTGCTTTTCATTGTATTTGTCGTGTACTATACTTTGCAGGAGTGGATAATACAGCTCTAAAGGAGGACGGCATTCATGTGTGGAGACTGAAGCACTTCAGCAAACCTGCATACTGTAACCTTTGTTTGAATATGCTAGTTGGCCTGGGGAAGAAAGGACTTTGTTGCGTGTGTAAGTAAAACAAAAAAAAAAAATCCTTTTTTCTTTTTTTTTCCTTTTTGTCCGCCGTCTTTGTCATTTTATGCAGAGTTTTTAAATTATTTTCGGATGTAGTATGTAAGAATAAAGCAGTAATGTAGGTTGTTAGCGCTTTTAGTTGAAACTTAATTCTGTGTTTACTTCAAGAATGTTGTTGACATGTGTAGTTGAAAGGAACTGTGTGTGCCAAGTTTTGTTACAAAAAAGTTTTGTGAAAACTTAATTAATCTGGAAAAATGCTATGCAAGGACATTCGTTCTCGTTGTATGAACTTTAAAATGAAATCAAATGCCATGCATGGAATTGCATAAATTAAAATGAAATTAATTTATTTTTCTTTGATGATCCTGGCGGGATGTTGATGAAAACATGCAGACTTTCTTTGAAAACTTCGTACTTGTAAGTTGTTGTTGCAAAGTTGCAAAGACATGGGCTTGGAACTTTGTGCGTCTTGTTTGTTTTTAATTTCAGAAGAAGAGACTTGATATCTCTTCCAGATACCTCCAGGTGCTACTTGACTTTTGTTAGAACTTGTCAAACATGGCTGCAAGCATTATTGTAGGATGGCTACTCCTTTGCCAAGTCCTATCTATCAATGCAACATGTATACCAGCATGGAATCCTGCGAGACTGTGCTTCAAAATCTATGTACATAGAGGGCTTTTTTTAAATTCGATTTCAAGTACATGTCTGTCGTTGGTATTGTGGGTTAGACCAATGCTAATGACAGCCAGTGCTAGAATGCTTTACTATCCTGTACACTGGTATTGCTCTTCAAACTACTTTGGGCACAGTATGTCAAGTCAAAGACATCCAAGGCGATCTACCAGTGGCATATCATCGGAAAAGACCTTTGAATCTAGGTGGATGTTTAGTGGAAGTGCCTCCGCCAAAGTATGTGACTGCCTTCTTCAGTAGCAAAACTTCAGAGAACAGACCTACTTTAGATGCTTTATTTGGATTACCTCGACTTAATACTTATGTATGGATGTACAGGGCCTGAACTGTCAAGGACATCTTACGACTTGTACAAGGTGGCTTTTCATATTTCCCACATTGGAATTTTAATGACCATGCGCGACACTTATCTCTTATTCTAAGCCCCTGGCTCCATAGGTAGGAAGTCTAATGGAATGATGCTCGAATTTGCGTTGAGAATTAGCTTTAGCCAGAGTCTGATCCTCGACTAGGATGTAGTTGAACTTTCAGCGGTGAAACTAAAACTGGAACTGAGATCTCCGTTGGGATTAATAGACAACGATCAAAGGATTCTTTAAGTTTCCTTCCTTCGCGAAGCACTTCAATGTGTAAGGCTTATGTAAGTCACATCACTGTGTTCGCTGCTTGTGGAATAGTTTTTGTCTTGGTTTGCTCGAATCAACTGGCATCTCCTTATTCTAAACTGAATTCTCAGCTTTTTGTGAAAATCGAGAAATTCCAGAAAAATAGATAGTACTACGTCTTGTTTCGTGGTAGTGCAATGGACCCGTTACATTTGAGTACGCCATTTGAACGTTTCTTAACCCAACTTTTCGATTCGAAAATTCAAATTCAATTTTCTTGAGGCGCTTCAATCTTCTATATTCCGAATCAACTTTAAGGTATATTACCTTTATACTTAGAGTTTCAACCTAGTTGTCTTAGCAGCTGTATATAATTTTAAGCCAATGTTATAGTTCATTAAGAATGAAACGCCCACACTAGTGCTCTACCTGTCTTATATTTTCTTCCGGTTTCTGCTCGGTGTCTTAAAGATTCGAACCCAAATTCAGAGACTTGGATGAAGATGTGCCACGAGTCTTGGATTTCGTCATGAACAAAGTCTAGTCATACCAACTCAAAAAGTTGACTATAATGTGGAACTGAATGAAAGACCAAAGTTCCGGACGGCAAACACAGTCCCGTCTGTATAATGTCCCTTAATCTGTCAAAAAGATTGTTGATAATTATCCAAGGAGTCCATAGTTATGAAAACTCTCAGCGGATTCACAAGGCTTGGGGAAATTCTATTCAAGGAATATAACAATGTACATATGTATCTGCTTTAAAGAACAACTAAAAGCAGTATAGAACAAGCTAGCCCTAACTTCAAGCAGTCTGCACCATAAGGCAGTAAGCTCAAGACCCAAATTTGGGATGCAAGCACCATGGTTTCCAATAGTGTTCCATAAAAATCTCAACCAGCGCGGTAACTAAAATATTCCTTATTACGACGATCAATAGAGGCAATCCATAGAGACCTAATATTAGACCTAGCATCGACCTCTACAGATTATCTTGCATTCCTTTAACTCATCATCTGTTTCTTAGGTTATGGCATTCTAGAACGTGCTTGGAAAGGAAGAATATCACATGATCTCCACGACCAATATCGGTCTTTAAAGATATCAAAGAAAAGTTTGGTAAATTCTTAGTCTCCTTTCTGCCATTAGATACGCTTTAAAAGGACATGCTCTTCTGTTACAAGGGTATCTTCCTTGATGTGGTTGGCATTATGGAGTTAGCCATGGATAGCAGTATGTCCTTGGGCCTGTGAAGTGCCGAGTAAACCGTGACCAACATACAAGAATTAGTTGGCTTTAGGGATAAGTTTGGAATGCTATCCAGCCGTTTCCTTATCCCTTTCACGCTTCGGAATTTCCGAGGGTTGCACTTAAAAGCGGTTAGCTTTAGGGTACACGAGCGTTCAATCCCGATTGGATCCGATTATGGAATTTTCAAATGCAATCGCTGTGGACCTTTAAAGAAAAGGTGTCGCGTTAAACGCACGTTTTTTAGTGAGAAAAAGTATTTTTACTGAAAACCGCAAGCTAAATGGCTTTTCAAAGCCTGATTGTAATATAATCTCGTTTTGATTCACGGGGATCGAAATTCCGCCTTGATTCTAGACTTCTCGGCCATCTGGAATTTTACAAAATATTTCGCTGTCCACAAGAAAGAGCACAAACTACCGACCATAATAATAAAATATAAAACATCGGTGAGGGACGAAAGCATATTGGTCTTCAATTCCTTAGATTGTGCTGATACTCTTCCATGATATTTTATAGGAATACTGACTGAAACCTATTTTTTGTACTAATGACAGCCTGGTAAATCATTTCATATGAGCTCTGATGGACATCCTTGCACAGTTCCTTGAGCTTCCTCTGATAACTTTTCTGAATATTCTGTGTATGGTATTTTTAAAATTCCGTGAATCTATTCCTCTGGTCTGGCCAGAATGTTTAAGCTACAATTTCGTAGAACCACATTCAACCAACAACAGAATGGCTTTTCCATTACACGGCTGCATACCGCTGACTGTTCTTTCTCATCAAGTATACACCCAATTCTAAGAATTCTCAAGATGCGACACACGAATACCTGTCATAATGACATCTGTCAAAGTGACAGTAATATAAAGCGAACTATTCCAATTGACACCCGGCACTAGAAAAACAAGTGTCATTTCATGGAAATTAAAATGTCCCCATCAAAGCATAAGACTTGAAAATTAAAACCAACATCGACACATATCCTGAAATATTCTCCTCACCAAAATAAATCACTTAAGCTTATGACGCACAACCATTTAAAAAAAAGCAAAATAAAAGTCTGACTTGGCATTTTGCAATGAAACTGAGATGCCAGAGTTTTATGTGAATTAAAATTTAAATAATTTATTATTTAATTTTGTGCAGTCCCATATAATTGAATTCTAAAGAAAATGGAAAATATGTATCCTTATCCCAGGACTTATCATCACTCGCATCCATCATTCGAAAAAGAGAAATGTGTCTCAGGAACGGAATTTCAAATTTCATTCTTCTGGTTCCATGTGATTCTTAATTTAGAAAATTCCTCATCATCATCACCATCCCACACCCGTACAGTGGTGTAGCATGTAGCGACATTTTCGACTGAACCAGAAGCCACCAAATCCTTGTACATCCTGTTCATATACACTTTTTTTTTTCTGTTTTTTTTTTTTAGTATGCAAATATACAGTACATGAGAGATGCGTACAACATGCTCCAGCTTCCTGTATCACAACATACGTCAAATCCAAGAAGGCCAAGGGCGGGGGTGATCTCCTGCATCACTGGGTCGAAGGCAACTGCTATGGGCGTTGTTCCAAGTGTAGAAAACGTATAAAGGCGTACCATGGGATAACAGGACTGACGTGTCGTTGGTGTCACATGATGGTATGTAATACACTTTCAAATAAAATAACACTACCGCTCCTAACATTCGATATGAGAAAGCAGGACTTGAAAGCCATACCATATGTGTGAGTGTGCGCTGAGTGTTGGCATAACTTTTGGCAAGTGTCAAACAGATTCAATGGTATATCCTGTTGCAGGAAATGTATTGGTATCGGTCTTTCAGCTTTCACAGTGAAACAAAGGATTGTCCTCTACGTTTTGGCAAATTGAATTTTAAGCGCTTTTATTGCTACTTAAAGAGTTTTTCAGATTGACTTTGGAACGGTGGAACGGTGGAAATTGGAAATTTTTTCTTTGAGAGCTTGACAGACAGAAAGGCTTATTCCTGCATTCTTTTGATTTTCGTTTTACAGGGGGAAGCGATATCCAATATCGGAATGAAATTGTTTTGTTTTTTGTTTTTGTTTTGCGAACGGATTGACTTAGTTTTGGAAGTGCCCGCACTGCGAGAACAGACCTATAAATAGTACATCTGTCACACCCTCATGAGGTTGTCAGGGAAGAAGCTAAATGTAAGGGAAAACTTTTTTTTTTTACAGATAAAGGGTCAAAGGTTTTTGAAAGAATAATACCTCTCCGACTTCTTAAATAAATAATAGCATTGGATTGTTTACAAAACTTTTCAAAGGGTGCCTCATAACAAATTTACAACTTTAAGCGGGAATAGAAATGTAGACCCATATCCGAGGAAAGGATAGATGTCACAATAACACAGTGTAAGTGGTAATTAAATTGTTTGTCTCTAAGTCGTTGGGATTTTTATTTAAAATATGGGACATTGACTAGAGTAGGAATCAAGAAAGCGATAGTATCTGTAGGGTTTTGGATAAGAATCAGACAGTAAGAAACCATATTTTGGTAGCAAATAAGGCTCACATCTCTCCACAAGCTTCGTCCGTCTTCTTATTCTATAATTCGCAATTTTTTTTAGCTAATATCTACAACGTGTCTTCTATTTAATGGAGAAAATTTGGTAGCGTCTCAAGGACTTTCGATTGGGACACCCAATTTTTCCAATATAGTCTCTCGATTTTGCGTGAAGATAGCTGACATTAGCTGACGTTATGCTGACATTTTAACTCTTTTATACCTGTCATTCTTCTACAACTTTTGACTATAAGGCTTCGTTAATATACAACATTTTCACATTTAGACAAATTAGAAACCCTGAGCCATTTACAAAATGCCAATATGAAGTTTGGTGGTAATTTAATCCACAGAAAGGGACCAGTCAATTGGCCGCTTTGTTGGATGGAGTCATCTGACTCCTTCGCACTTATTTCTTCCAGTTCATTGTCCATACCAATAATTCAAACATTTAAAATTAATTTACCCAGGGTCTACACAGGCAATATTTCCGACAATTTATTGCTATTGCTCAACTTCTTGCTAATGGAGACGCTATAGCAATGGAAATATTGACTACCAGATGGTTAGCAAATGACTTTGACATTTCACTTTTTGCAAAATGGCTGAATTTGAAATAAAGTTATTCAGCGAAGCACGCATTGAGATGAGCGAGTCAAAACTGTCGAAAGCAAATGTTATAAGACTGTCAAAACGTGCCTTCTCGGCAGAAATGGATCTAAATTTTAAAAATTCAAAATTCTTTTAAAATTTTTTACGCAAGTATTTATTGTTCAACGAAATACTGACATTTGACAATCCAAATTGCCAGCAATGAAGTGTCCACGGAAATTTGATTGACTTTTCAATTGCCATTCCTATTCCCATTGACATTGCCACAAATATTGCCTGTGGACACGCTGTGTTATTGGCAATGTTGAATCCGTGGTACTGTAGGCATAAGGATACAGTTCCTGGAAAATGTCCGCCTATATTGCAGGAGAGCTGCAAACGTAAAAGTCGGCACCGCCACTGCTCGTCATGAAATGAAACCTACTAACCGGGTACACCAAGGCACATATGAGAGAATGGGCAAAGAGGACTCAAAGCAATTGGAAAGAAGTAGGGTAGAGTAGCGATATATTTCTAGAAATATATATCATACACGATGGACAGAGTAAATCCAAGACCCATTGCATTAACTTGAAAAGGTCTGCCAGTTCTTATTTCTATCTTCGATCAATGTGTGACCTAGTCCGGACTTTTAGCGTCCAGTGGTGGCTATCTTTAGGACCAATCTATTGATGTTGGTGATCTTAATACTGACATTACGCTTCATTAGAAGCTCAAATTAGTTTCATTAATAGATGCTGAGGATTACATAGTATGATCCAGGTCGTATCACAACGGACCTTACTGGTCTAAGTGTGGTGGCAATAGCTGGCACCCACTTCAAGAATTACATAACCTAGAAATCTCACTCGCGCGGCTTAGAATAGGCAAATAGGCAATTCTGGGCCTAAAGGAGTAATTTTTAAACCAACGATTTTTGACCTGTCCGTTCAGAGAAGATCAAAATTCTATTCAGGTTGATGGAGCAAATGCCTGCTCATTTCTTTCTTTAGAGGAAGTCTGTTTCAACGTTTAGGCTGAAGTCAAGGAATGGCGTTTCCTCTAAATGGTAGTTGATTAGAAGCAGTGTGATCATAGAATGGTTGCAGTTGGTGTAGTAATGCCAGTGTATGCTAATCTTTGAGTCTTGTGCATTTCCCTGAGATACGTGACCTTTCCTTCTGCAGATCACGCATATAAGGCAACCACAGGGAAGGATAGTTTCAACGATACTAGCTAACATTTTTTTTTTTTCAAAGAGAGGGTATAGATGCTTTCTTAACTCAATTAGCTTTCGGTGAAATATACAACCCTTTGGAGTGGCGTACCATTGATATCACAGGACCATGTCCTTCCTCCCATCTGTGTAGACTGTTCATTGTGGGTGATACTCACTTGATGATATTGGGAAGCGACTTACTTACTGACATACTCTGTAATGTTTTTCAGACGATCGTGAAAGTTTGGGACGCGAATAAACTTTTGATGCTAATGTTACATGACGACCTCTAGTTGTTTTCGACAAACTCAACAAGAGTGAGAGAATTTTTCTCTCGTTTATCCTATTCTCCAGCACTGGGCTCCATAAAGCAGTACATGCAGGATCAATTTGTATTTCGTTTTATAGTTTCGAATTAAGAGTTTTGTAACTATGTCTTCGCTATACCAAAGTAGCAACGGTTCCCAGGGTAAGTCTTCGCCGAATCTCCAGCTGCATGTTCATCGATTGGCAGCAACAGATTTTTTTAAGATAATGCCTTCCTGTGCACTATCTGTTCCAGCATAAGATTGCAGAAGAAACTGAATCAGTTTTCCCGAGATCCCGATTTGATTTGAAGTCAATACAGAGATGTTAGTCTCAACTTAAAACTCGTGGAGTTTTTTTAGGATTTGTCTTGTCAGAAGCCACACAAGACATAGGATCACTCTACTAGAAAATGGGATTATATAGAACGTATGGTGGCATGGCTTCAGCCATCCATAAATAGTAAATGATTTGGTAGATACATTTACCCTACCAAAAAGAAGTTCTGTAGTTAGACCATAAGGGGTGGCCGCCTTGTTGTTCTCAGCTTATTGAGAAAGATGAGTTTACCTCTCCCAAACTAACAAGGGGATGGGTTTTTCATTGACTAGATACGGGTTCTCTTCTTGTCCTGTCATTCTCTGTAAACACATTTACCATTCCCTGCGATTCAGTGACTAGGATTCCTTCATTTTTTCGAAGAGCCAGCGCTTTGGACTTGAAGCCAACTGCCAGATATGTTGGCTTTCTTATGTTGCTCCCATCGAAGGACTCTGCCTTGAGCTGTGAGACTGCGACATATTCTTCTTCCACACTTCCAGCTGTTTATTAAAATAAGTTCTACACTCTAAATGGAATATTAATTTAGCACAGTGCTCCCGATTCCATTTGAATAAAAAATTCATCGCCATCGTCCTTATGGCATCCGATTCTAGTGGTCAATAATGCAAATTGACGAAGGCTTCCAAAAATAGCAAATTCATCTATTTCAGGCGCCATTTCCTTGGCCTTTCTTTTATATTTTTAGCAATTGATCGAAATACAAACAAAACGAATTGACTCACACTCTACATAACGAATTTCTTTCTTGTTTTTCTATTTGATTTGAAATCAATTCGATTTGTATCCGTTTGTATGGCGTATACGTAACAAAATTAAGTGAATTTTTTTCCCACCAAACAGGAATTACAAACGACTTTTTCCTATTTTTATCCACAACTAATTTGATTATTTAAATCTTGTTATTAGCATTGGGTAATGAGTTCCACAGAACAACATTAGGGATATATATTTTTTTAATAAATTAAAAAATCCAGTTCCACTCCAGGGATGGAGGGCATAATCGATTTTCATTAATTCGTAATTCACCGGAAAATTTTCTATTAATCAATTCTGAATTTCATCTCTTCATTCATTTTGTTTTCCATATTCTAGCTTGTCCTTGAAATAAATAAAAGGATAGCGTTGTGGTTGGTGTGTCTGTTTGTGTGCCTGTTGGATTTGCCAAAATATTCACTCATGGTGAACTGGAATCATCCTTTCTATTCAATCTCAATTAATAATGCCAATTCAATGGCAGGAAATGAAACCAATTAACTCGGACAATAGCAGGAGCTTCCTAGAAGCATCTGGCTTAGTTCCTTAGTTATAGACCGATGTATGTATGGTTGTGTATATAAATTTTGGTATTTCTCTTGTAGTTACACAATCGATGCGCATCGTCGGTGAAAAAGGAATGTACACTGGGAGAGTATGCCGAATTAATTGTCCCGCCAACAGCCATTTGTCCTGCAGTACTCGATAGACAACGGTCCGTGAATCAATCAACCAATTTCAAGGTAATTTGAGTTCTCTTCATTTGTTTATATGAACTGCATGTGCTTTGAGTTGTTTGTTTATTTATTTCCCTTTTGTTTGCCATCATCCCTATCCAACTAACATTTTTCTCATTCTGCCAACTAAGTGTGGTTAAGGTGACTAACACTCTTGAAATGTATCTATTTACTTTGAAAGCCATCTCAAACACAGGTAACACATTTCCAAATCACACCATCAGAGGCTGGCTGTCCGGTTTTGGTGTTTGTCAATCCGAAGAGCGGTGGACGACAGGGCGATCGTATCCTGAGAAAGTTCCAGTATATGCTTAATCCACGACAAGTGTACGACTTATCGAAAGGTGGTCCGAAAGAGGGTAAGGCATTAGTTTGTGGTGTCTTTAAGAGATTATGTTTCCTTTTCCTTTTTTGTTGTTGTTTTAGTTTAATGGAATACAGTATGTTGAACAGTTAAGGAGTAAAGTTAAGTCCTTCCTTAAAGTGTGCGACATCCTAGCTGTAAGGATATCTAATGGAAGATTTAACTGAATGATAGCGATGTTGAACGGAGTATGTAATTAGTCGTGGAACTGAAAGCTTATGAAACGTCTGTCATATCCACAAAAAACCACTTTCGTCATTGGCTGACTGTACCAATTGGTTTCTAACCTAATCTCTCATATGGAACATATCCAGCTTCCTCGTAATAGTGCTGGAGTAAGACAACGCACAACGCAAGTACTTTTGTTCAAAATGGGACAAATCAGTCGATTCCACACCGTTTCCCGTTTGAATCGGGAATTTCTCTGTCCAAATTGTGCTTGTCCTTGGTCTACACCGTTCCAAGATCAAGTTAACTCAAGAAATGAAATCTCTTGATCATTTGAAACCCAGAAACTTCTCTGAATGGGCTTCGCAAAAGTTTGAAGAAAATTCTGAATTTCATCAAAAAACATCTAAAGCGATGAAACTCTTGTCAATAAGCAACAAACCCACATGGACTTCAAGAGACTCCATTGCATACACAAAAAGTGACCGTGTAGTGTGGATTTCATGCCGGAGTTGTGATCACCATGTTAAGGTCAATAGAGTTCGCTATCGTGCCATGTTAGAAAACTATTTTTGATCGATCAGAATTGGGTGGAGTTGACATCAGTCATATGTGGTTCCAACAAGATGGTGCCACATGCCAGACAGTTGATGAAGCAATTGAAGGAAGTTCCCTCACGCCATTGGGGTTGGTGTTGGCCAATAAAGCACCAACATATCGAAACCCAAATTGCTAAAGTTTCGGCCAATATGTATGGAAGTTGTAGTCGAATGATAATTTTTGACCTTAAACAGTAAAATCTGCAAAAGAAAGCACAATCGTGATCCTGCAAAAAGACTAGTGTACAAAACCGTACTGGATCTAGTAAGCAAAGTCATTGATTAACCACACGATTCAGCCCGGTGTTAAGTATAACCGCATATTACCTCCGTATACCCGATTCCGAAGCGTCAGATAAATAAAATGGATGTCCATTACCTCTATTATTGGCATGAATACTGATATGAGTCATAAAATACCAAGTCTAACTATAGTGCTCCTCCCTAATTGACTGACGTTTCGTTGATTACTAGACAATACCACCGAAAACTTCAAAACGACTAAAGGCCTGGGACAGGTTAATTAGAGTTTTTTTCAAATCCTGTGCGTGGATAAAATTCACAGTTCAAAATATTGTATATTGTATTCCATACATCCACACAAATAAACAAGCTAAAATCTTGAAACTCCTAGTATTCCCAGTTAAGGTCTCTTGATCAGCGATTTCAGTGGCTGATGTTCAGAAACAGAGGAAACCTTGTTTTTGGTACTAGATTCATACTATTTGTCTTTGATGCTGGTAGACACAAAGGATTTTGAGCCCAATTAACTGGTTAAAAAATATTGGTATGTTCTCGGCAATGTCCCTAAAAAGTCAACAATTCAACTCACAGCTTCGAAACCAATCCGTTGCTTGTATCGTTAAGTCGGGTTAAATTACCAGCACCAGAATCCACACACAAGCAAATTTATCATGAAAGTCAAAGTGAGTAGTTCCCATGTGAACCAAACCTGTAAAAGGATTTGTCCTTTAGTCATGAAGACAATTTGACCAAAAAACAGATCAATATGAACATAGATGGTCTTCTTCGCCTGCACAGCTTCTACAAAAACTGTAACAGAGAACACTCATCCTCTTTGCTTAAAATTCGAAGTATCTCATCTTCTGCCATGAGCTAGCTACAACAGTAGTGATAGTCCTTCACCTTCACACCGACTATTTAGTTATACAGGACCCCAATTCCGCATGGATAAGCCCCATCCAATACAGACGATAGTTGTCAACGTTTAGGTTCAGAAGTTCAGCATATCTATACACATAGCTTCTGTTTCGACATTGTTAAAAGATCACTCAATCTAAAGGAAGGACACCAAGGAAGGCTGTCTCTATCGACTTTCCCTTTGGGAATAAGACTTTCACTACATTGTCTTTCCAATGAGAATTTACCATCCAAATTTGTTCTTACATCAGCCTTTCTAGAGTCTGTTATAGAATCAAGCACTGGAAGTCTTACTTACTTCCGATATGAAGACTACCATGACCCTTCTCCAGAATAAAGCGGCCATGTTGTACTTCCTCCATCAAGAGACCATCTAGATCAGGAGGCTTGTAGGACAGGAAGATGTAGACAACCCACTGTATTTTCTTGAAACATTCTCTATCACTAGACTAGACTGGACTCTCTTATGGTTTATGGTTTTCTACTTCTCATGGTGGTGGAACTCACAGGAATACTCGAGACCAAATTCAGGTGAACTTCTACGTACAGCTGGAGTCGAACTGAGACACATAAGGTTCATCTTCGAATGCTTTCTGGTACAAGTTTGACCGGGCCAACTAGACTAAAAAAGCTTACAATGATGGAACGACTCCAGTGAAAAGGTAGGCCAATACATTCTTTTTGGCCGAAAATGCTGTTCATGATAAAGGGAATAACTGCGAATGAAAATGGGACTGAAATAGACTGAATGAACTTGGTGACTTCGGAGCGGCTCTTGGCCTGCAATGCAGAATAATTGGTAATGAAATCAATGTGGAACCATTCAGTAGTCCAATGTCATTATTGCGACCCTTAAGTAGGATCTTTGACAGGTCGTCAAAGATATTAAAGATATGTAGCTCCACTTGTCCAACACACTGTATTCGCCTTTTAGCCTTTGGTAACTTTTAGTCTTTGATTCTATTAACTTTATTTGATTTCTTTCTCTTTTTCGTTTCAACTTTCGAACATGTGTGCGTGTTTTTGTTTCGTCGAAACCATACAAAAGGACTTACACTGTTCAAGGATTTGCCAAATTTCAAAGTTATTTGCTGTGGTGGTGACGGAACTGTTGGCTGGGTTCTCGAGGCAATGGGTATGTCCCATCGTACATTGTTCTTGTCATCTGTAATTGGTTTTATTTATTTTTGAAATTCCTTTTTTTTTCTTCCTTTTCCCTGTTCTTTGTTTGTTTTTTTTTTTCGGTACAGATTCCATTCAATTGCAATCACAACCAGCCATCGGTGTTATACCACTTGGGACGGGAAATGATTTAGCCAGATGCCTACGCTGGGGCGGCGGATATGAGGGTGAAAATATCCCCAAGCTAATGGACAAGATAAGTCGATCGACTATTGTGATGCTGGACCGTTGGAGCATAGAAGTGACTAACACCGCACCAATGGAGGAGATTCTAAAGCCAAAGGTGAGTGCTTGACAATTAGGTTAAATGTTCATTAATCGCCCATTGGAATGGCTGTTTGGTGGATTTTGTGTTCGGGCGTGTTCCGAATGCGAGAGAACATCTGTATAAATGTGGACATAGCAGATGGATTGGAATTGAATTAGGGAGTTTGAAGAATTTCAAGATTTGATTTAACGCGTAAAAGAGAGTAGTGGGCCATCAGGGAGTTGGAAGCTATTCCTCAATGAAGTGGATAACAAGAAATATTCTATTTGATCCTTAAGATGGTTTTAGGCACTCTTGTAGTCTAAATCCAGTTACTTTTATTCAAATTTTAAGTGTAAGGGGACTTGAAGTCTTATAGAGCAGGCAAAGTTCATTGTGGTACAACATGGATCGGAAATCCGTTTAAGTCTATTCTTGGAGCGAGCAGGAGTTTAAAATAAAACGTTGGAGGCTATTGATGTTGGTGTTAACCATTTTAACTAAGTTGTCGAAGAAGAGACAGCTAAGTACAAAGGCACGTACAAGGGAAGTGGAGGTGGAAAAGTCAACCTGTTTTTACAGATATCATTCACAAAGAGGACCAGCCTGGTAGTGTTCCTATCAGTAATGTAGAGTTTCGTAATGCCACCTACCATGATTGCTCAGATTGTCCTTTTCTGATTAGACATTTGAAGCGTTTCTAATCCTGCTTGCGCCAGATGTATCTAGAAATGAGATACATAGTATTGGTCAAATCGACTGTATCGAGAGCCAGATTGTAGCCTGGAATATTACAGTGCACCTGTACTACCTATAACTGGACAGGCTTACACTTGCTTGCTAGTTCCAAAGACAGTAAGTGAAACAGCGTCTGTTGGTGTGGTGCTTAGTGCTCTACTGGGGCAAGTCTTTTGTACCCGGCTAGGATGAGTTGGGTAACAGGTTTTCGCCAAAGCTGTCGATCAGACGATTAGTATAGCCCTGATGATGGACAGATGTTATAGACTCCATTTATCAAGGTTTTCTTAACACATTCAAGAATATTGGGTTACCAGCTAAGTTTCATATCAAGCATAGACCCAAGACGTCAAGTGTCAGGCTAATACCAAATTAGTTTTGTAGGGTCAAACTGGGATATTTTGTGTGTGCCAATGAAGTTGTAAACAGCGGACAAGTTCAATTTTTGAAGGTTGACACTGAGCTCACATTTCTTAGTCCATTTAGGGGACTTAGAGAGAGTATTTTGTAAAGTATCTCTTAATTCGAAGGAGGTATGGAAATGTCATCCGCATAGGCAATTACATCACAGCCTTCATCTTCCAGGATTCGAAACAGATTTTTGCTATCTATTGAGTTGATAACAATGTTGGTTAATCAAGGCGCCAATCAGAGCCAGAACTCCAAGGTACCCAAGGACATCCGTGATAGTGGTGTGTTAGATTTCAGCGAAGATTGAATTACAGTGAAATTTAAAATCATCTCAAAGGTATTCATTTTCGTATTTAGTTTCTGAACAAGGTTCCTGAAGCTTAAGGTAGATCCTATCAAGATTATGTCTTCCACGGAATTTGCTTTGTTCTACGCTCTCTCTAAAGTTGAGGTCGAATATCTGTTCATTTTCGATACTTAAAACATTATTGGTTGTTTTGAGGATACTAGATGTCTGGATCTTCTTCCCATCAGTAGTGGACTGATTGATTTACCAAGTGGAAGACATCATCTTTATAGGATCTGCCTTAAGCTTAGGTTTGCCTGTAGCGATTGGTATTTCTAAGTTGCCTTTATCCATTTACTTCTATTCTCGCGAGTTCCTCCTGGAACACGGTACAGTGACTTGTAAGACGGAAGGAGAACTTAAACTCCACTTGAACCTTCGTTTTTAAGCCATCAGTGTAGACGTGAATAGACTCAAATTCTAAAAGTGCATCCTCATTTCAGGGTGATCTGGAAGCGATGGTGACGTCGAATTTCTTATCAAAATTTAGACATGGATTGGTGCAGCCAATGTATTCTGGAGAGATTGTGAGTTTAGTGAGAGATGAGGGATGGTCAAGCTCTTTCGTTGGCCACTGTAGAGTAGCTTCAAGGCGAATGGTTGCACTTACTGCCCTATGCTTACTGAATACATACACATGTTGAGGGAAGCTAAATTCCCAATGCCGCAAAGAGAGTTATTCATAGAGCTCCGCTTATCCACAGACAAGTTGTATGTGTTGGACCTTACTTAGGTATTCACAGTTTTCTATCTTCTCTTCCTAACTTTGAGATGTACTCCAGATTCAGACAACCTTTTAAAATTATATCCAGCATCAGTAAGATTGTGTGTGATGATTTCTGCAAATTGGCAGGTCCCACTGGTTTTATGGTTTGAGTGGCCTAAATGAATTAGCTCTGTGTAAGGTGATAGTTATTCGTGAATATGGTATATGAGAGATCATATTGCTATCCACTTGGGAGCTGACTGGAAAAGCGCTCTTTCAGTAGAAGTTGTCCAAGAGTAATCAACTTTCTTAAGTTAGCTGAGTAGCTGGAGCTAAGAACGATACCATCCGCCTGGACCGAAGTAAGAGTGATATTCACACCCAACGCAAGAAAATCATCGCATACTCTCCCGAAAAATCTTAGACCAATCAACCTAACATATTTTAAACCCAAAATTCTGGAAAAACTACTGGATCTCCACATTAAGGGAACTATTGATCGCATCATGCTTTCCATGTCACAGTACACCTATCAAAAGAGCAAATCCGTGGAAACAGCCCTCCACTCCAGTGGATCAAAAATCCCTGTCCTTCCTGGACATCAAGGGAGCCTTCAACAATGTTGAAACGCACTCGATGATCAATGTCCTACGAAGGCTTTACATCTGCGAAACAATCTGCTGCGTTATAGAACACAGGGTTATTACTGGAACCGTCTCCAAGACCGTAACACCCTAACCGGCCACTGTGCTTTAGGTAAGTATGCTCAAAGACTGGCATCCCCTACAATGACTTCTGCAAAAGTTGTAGGGACGAAGAGGAAGAGGAGACCGTAAGGCACATGCCCAGAACTTGCCAATATTAGAAGGACTAAAATAGGTAAATATCAACGATCTCAACGATCTGAGTACCGCCTATGGTTCCAAGATCATCCACCCACCTTACTTAGTAACAGCACAATGGACCTTCTGTGGTCTTAGTGCATCCTTATCGAGGGCCGGCCTTAACCAACCAACCAAGGTAGTTGGATTCAGTTCGATTTGAAGAAAGGTTTTTTTTTTTAGGCTAGGAGCCACAGCGACTTCTTCTGTTTTATCACGGAAGAGTCTCCATGAAGTATTGTACTTTTGACTGTTCTTATTCCCTATTTCTATGTTCATACATAAGAATGCCTTGCACAAGTCCCAGTCTAGCGCGCTTCCTACACTTATTTCCTAACGCATCTTAATCTAGAGACCACCATTGTGGGTTTTTCTTTTCCTGTGCTTTAATCGTAGGACATCGCTCTATGCAGGACTGAGGTTAGATTCTCAACATTGCGGTCAAGTTCGTATCCGAAAAGACAGTAACTTTGATGTCCCAAACATAAGCTTAACTGGGCGCTCTTTTGCATACGTACGCACATTTGAACTACATACATTCCCATGCCAACTTCTTTATAAAGCAAGATAGGGTGTTCAGTTTCAGCCAAAATTTTGTCCAACTATTTCTGCCACAAACTTCTGAATGTAATAAGGCCCTCAAGTATGTACTCCTAACAGCCAGACAGCTATGGGTGGTTAAAAAATATTGAAAACTCCTTCTGTACATATAGGACAGACATATAGTTTTAATTTGTTCACCATTTCCATTTGTCTATATCGTTCTATTTGTCTCTCATCCCCAGGTTACTCTACACTCGAACATGCAAAAAGTTATTGAATTATCCCAGCGGGTGATTGTGGAAAAGTCCGTAATTGAATCCTACGAGGAGATCCATCGAAACGGCGTGAATACCACAACATCCAGTGAATTCTCAAAAGAGAACAATACGAGAAGCATATCAATGTCAACAATTCAAACCAAAATCCGAGAGGAGCACAACCATTTCACCAGCAGCAGTCCTCCCTCCACTCATTTGCAGTTATCACCACTTCGTTTACAGCAACACCATGAGACAACTAGAACAGATGAACATATAAAGGATTCAACCGAAACGGATCCAGATAATCAGAATAACAATCAACAGACAATGTCAGGATATTTATCGACACCGACATCACCAGACGCAGCAGCTCTAAGGACCCCGACCACACCATCTACGCCAACAACTCCGACCAATGTCGATGCAAATAGTAATCCAAAACTCCCATCGGAGGACGATGCCGGTGATGCTGGCGATGACAATGCCAACATTACAACCAGCGGTAGCATTCTAAACATTCCAATCCAGAAACCAATAAAAGTTCAATCGGAAAAAGATTGCTCCGCTCCGTACAACATTATCAATAATTATTTCTCCGTTGGAGTGGTAAGTCCTAGACTAAGTCAATTAAATTCATTTCGCTAATCCTACTATGTAGCAGAGTGGTATGGTATGGTTTGTATGCGAATGGGCTTCGTGCACATGTGCTCAGTCATCCAGGATAACCCGTGTCATGTAGAGGGTTTCGCATAGGTTCGTTGATTTTTGTAACATTTTCGGGAGGAAATTTAATTTCACGTTCCGTTGGTCATAGACGAAGTCAATTATAGTACGTTCGTTGCCACTTGCCCAGGAGATTTGGCCACTGGTCATGTTGTTGAAGTTGATGGTGATCATGATGATGATGATGATGATGATGATGATGATGATGAGACAGGGTATCTCTGTAAACGAATGTGTCTGGAAGGCTTGCCTTTGACTTAATTATACAAACGAGTCCTACAATTGAATGGCCACATAATATGGTTTCGGTTCTGCAAATTCGTTTTTAAGTATTCGTACATCCCTACGTTTATGTATGTCTTTGATTGCTCACATGGCTGGTTGGTGTTCATTAAGGACTTTGAACTCAATTTCTGGGGAAAAATTGTTACCATTGCAGATTGGATTCACATGCTTTTACGCAAGTTTTGTCTGCAGCTCTTGATTAATAGTTGGTCAACTCGTTTTTATGGATACAATAAGAATGACATACAAAAGGGAATATAGGAACATTCTACTATTTTGAAGACCTTCAGTTCTGCCCAAGAAGGTAGCTGAGGAAGGCTCCGTGAAAAAAAGCTTTTACCTCTGCGTATTTTAGACATCTTAAGCAATGAGTTCAACCGAGTTGTACATCACTGTCACTATAAGGCCAAAACCAACCATACTTCGGTTAAAGACTAACAGCTTATCTGCTCCTATGTATTCGTTTGAGAAGATACACGTACTTCAGCTCGATTCAGTGAAAAGCTGTGCGACTTTCAGCTCACTTAGTCCCTACCCTATATATAGTACTAAAGAAGGCAGTTTTATAAAGAGTATCCCAGTTTAATCTTCATCTGCACTTTGTTCATAGATAGGTCTAACTTACTGAGACCATAGAGATATCACAGTCATCACTTCTGTTACAATCAAATCAAAACTGCTCAAAAGATGTAAAGTGGAACTCTAATCCCTAAGCTGGAGACTCAGCCCAACGCTCTCTGGATTCGGGGGCATATGAGTGTCCACGAGTATGAAATGGTAGATGGTCTAGCTAGGAAACTTTTAGAATCTAATGAACTAGAAGAAGACATTTTGGGCCTAATGCCGGTCAGTATTTTTTTTATATTCAAAATGTATACGGATTTTCGCAAAATACGACTAAAAAAGGACAAGAGAACTTTTAATGCTAAATAGACCAAAGTTGACTCTCGTCATAGGGATGCTCAGAGGCTATGACTCAATGACAGCCCTTATTTAGAGAAATAAGAACCAGCACGATAGACCTACATATGTAGAGGCTGTGGACACATGAAAGTAGGAGAAGACTCAACACGTTTCCTCTGCGAATGCCCCAATCTCAATAGTATCTTACAACGACCTAAGCAAACTAACAAACACGCCACCTGAAACCAAAAATTTATCCCGAAAGCCATCTATATTTTCGTATTGAAGCTACCCAACGGAGGTTTCTACGGTCAGTCTTTTTCGACTTCGAGTTGGTTGTTGTAAACAATTTTGCTCTAACCCTCATCGTCTAAAACTTATCCGTCTGCTGTCCTTCGAAAACCGTCACGACATCCCTGATTCACTCTGCCTTCGCATTCGATATTGTTCCTGAACTCCTCTAACGTTGTTAGCTAGTTGACACAATCCAGCGGCGTTATATCGTATGAGCGAGGTAATCATTCAACCGACCTATATCAAGAGACTATACGACTACGGAGCGCCCCCGTAAATCAATGTGACCTGTTGTGTAGCATGTGGCATCATCTTGTTAAGACCACATATCACTGATGTCAAGTTCATTAACTTCTGGCCAAAAATAGGCTTCTAATATGGTACTTTCGTGAGCTCTACTGAACTCATATGGTCCAACCACACACACTTTTTCTGGATGCAGCAGAGTCTCTGAAACATATTTGGCTTATGTATAAGCAATGTGGGGAACCACAGCGATAGATGGCCAAAGTTTCGCGACCCAATTCATAAGCAATGTGGGGGACCACAGTGAAAGGTGGTCAAAGTCGATTGGTCCACTTCAAATGCAATATCGTCTCCTATCTCCTCTTCCTTAGCGTTTTGAGTCAAATGGACGAAATTGAACAAAAAACTTAACCGAAAAACGTTTAGCGTATGATTTAGACGTTGGCGTACTCAGTTTGCCGGTATCTGCCATTCGAAAATTAGTGCGGAGTACCACGGTCAAAGATGGAAAACCCATAAGCAATGTGGGGGACTACATTGAAAAATGGCCAAATTCTCTCGATCCAAGTCAAAGATGGAAAACCCATAAGCAATGTGGGGGACTACATTGAAAAATGGCCAAATTCTCTCGATCCAACTCATAGTATGTACATATATGGAGAGAAATCCTTTAGGCCAAAAATGAGCTTCATCGCTAAAGACAATTTTTTGATAAATTTCAAGGTTTTCCTTAAACTTTTGCAGACATCAATGGGATAAGTTTTGTCACTTCAAATGAACAACGAGCTTCAGTTCTTAAGTTAATTTTATCTTTTGAGGGTCCATGGCAAGATATTTGTACAAAATTCGGCACAGTATGGACTGACAGGTTCCCAATTCCAGTGAACGGCGTGTAATCGACTGATTTTGGTTCATTATTGACTGAAGCACTTATTTTCGGTCGATAGTTTTGGTCCTTCAACCGGTGCATTGTCTTACTTGTACAGGAAGAGAATATCTTGACTCGAATTTGTCTACTATAGCACGAGCAGCCTGTCTAGTGGGACGATTATTATGACCAAAGATTGGAGTAAATTGCAACCAGCGACTCAGAATTTCGGTAGCAATTGTCAATAATTTCCAAACATTCCTACTTCGTGAACTTCATCACAATAAAAATATAAATCTTGCCAAACGTTCTGATATTGACAAATCATAAGAAATGTTTAAGGATGCGTTTGTATTAAAATATAAAATTGGTATGTCCCTATTGAAAAACCCTTTACTTCACCTATTTGAACTTCAAAAGCAGTCGCATGTAACTTGAAGCTTCAAATGCTTGTGTGTCCTTAATGGTGATTTAGTTCATCATCCCACAGCTATTGGAGGCTGAACTTGTATGCTGTTGACATGGTATTGCATTTTAAATTCGAGGTTTGAATTCAGGATCGGTCGGTATTGACTGCTGTGGTTTGAAGGTATATAAGACCTAAATTTGTAGTCCAATCCTATCCCGATATGCCTCACTCTATCAAGGGAATCCTTGTGTCCTCCAGATTGATAATAACGTTAGAGGCTAAACCATCAGTTAGTAAGTTAGAAGTACGCATCGTGACCAAACTTCGGCTCATACAATTGGACTTGTTGTGTCACAGAGCAATGTACATTAAACCTGGGTTGTGGTTTGCTTTTCTTCCTACCTGCCCTCCATTTCGCTATAAGACGTAAACTAGACATAATCACAGAGTTACAGAGCTACAAGATATCCGACTGCAGAGGCGATTTTTTACACTGTTTGCTAGGTTCAGGAATCATCAGATTCCTGATGAGCTAATAAGGAATTTGCATAATCCTTTTCATAAACTTAGTTCCAGTACTCGCAGGAACAACGTCCATTTCTTTTGCTTCCATGTGGACAGTTGTTAATAGATTTCTCTGCCTTAATTATATTTTCCAATTAAAACTGTAACCTAATCCACTCTTTTTCATTCTCCATCCCCGGTTTCCATGCAACTGCATCTTTTTTGTCAACAATACCATTCTTACATATCACTGTCAGTGATTTCCATGAATCCATTGTCTGTACTCGTACAATACCAGGAACTGGAAATCAAATAAACTAATTACAAATGCAAAAGTGACTTCCTGCAAACGGATAAACATCCCAGCACTTAACATGTTGTACCAGTCCACTCTGTTCTCTGTATGCAAATGTGTTTAAAAAAAAAGAAAGGACCCCCTGCACCAATAGAAATCCTTGTTCAAGTCATACAACTATCTACTTGCATCATAAATCTCCAATTCTCATTGTCCAAACAGTCAAAAATTTTACATAAACACAAACATTTCGTACGCTTCCCACGTTCCATGCGGGTGTCCTCAAAACTCGGTACAAGGTACACGCACACCCATCGTATGCAGGACAGAGAAATCCCGACACTTGTGCGAACACACCACCAAAATAATAAGCCGATGTGTGTACCAACCAGCACCTATATTTCCGGGAAACCAAACCCAACTTCTCTCCATCAAAGTCGAGCAGCCAATAGGCCAGATTACAATAAATTGGTATGCAAGGACTCACTACATCAACCAGACAGGCACTCACCATGTCAGCATTTCAATCTTCCACAACTGGGAGATGTTAACATTTAAATTAAATTTCGCTCCCTCTCCCACTGGTGGTAATGATATGACATTTACGTAGTAGTGAAATGTCCTTATAGAGTGTAAATAAATTTAGGCTCTGCACACAGTAGGTACGGTCGCTCATTAGCATCAGGAACAAGTACGAAACTTTATAACAATATTAAGGAACGCACGCTTTAAGGTGAAGTAGCCAACCCACCATCTATCGCAGCCGACATGAAGCCGCTACTTGCATAACTAAATAGGGCGGCGAAAAAAATAAAAAAGAATGAAACCGAAATACCTGGAAAAAATTCTTTCCGGAATCATGGCAACGGGGATGACTGTGGTGTATTCCAGAGAAGTATGTTCTATTTTCATATCCCGTAAGAGGTCATGTTTACACAACTCTGTGTCAGATGAGCGCAGTGGATTGAAATAATTCCAGGAGCTAATTGGAAATTCTAGAAAGTGGAACAAAGAATCCTGGGAATAGGGAATACGGGAAGTTATCGAAAATGCCTGCAAACTAATTACGAAATTCTGGGAATATTTTCTCATCTCAACACGTAACAGTGATTGATGTTCGTTTGTTTTATTTTTTTTTTTTAAATAATATCGATAATTAAAATGTTTGAGGTGAACAACCAATATTAATGAGCTGAAGCCTCTAGCCAGCACTTGGATGTATTCCACGAACCAATTAGACAAGTTAACAATAATCGCATCGCCAGGACAACGAAATTATTATTCTTTTCAAGTAAATTTGGAGGACGTGGAAAGTCCGCCATTTTGTTTCCGTCAATCCACTTCGGACATGTATCAGCCATTGCAACAGCCATAGATTATACTCGTAGGTTTGAAATTATAGTGAAGTGCTATTGTGAAGAGCTCAGGTTCTTAGAACACAGCACTGAGTCCCTGGACATTAAGATACATGGATATACTTATCAGATAATGAGAAGTGCCTTGGAACAAGTCTGCATCCCGCCGCCTCGCACGATGAAACTGAAAGGAGGGATTAAGACCCTAAGGAAGGGAAACAACAGACGATACACGTGTGACCACTTAAGAACTTGCTGTAACAAAAAAAGACCGACAGTTCTATGCAGAAGGTTAGAAAATGCTTTTCTTTATAAGGATTAGAGAAGAATTTGTGGATAAAAGAAAGTTCGGGTCTTATCTACTTACTTACTTACTTTAGGTGGCCACCTAGGAAGGGACATGAGCCTCAACCAATAAGCCTCTCCAGTCAGCTCGATCTTTGGCTAGTTCCCCCAAGTTTCGCACACCAACTTGGTTGAGGGCGCTTTCCACTGGAGGGCATCACCTTAGGCGAGGTCTTTCTCTAAGGTCTCATCTACCTCAGACATAGATGTCTTTGGCGATGAAGAAACATTGAACGAATATCCAGTAGACCAGTACTGTCATCTTGACTTATTCTAACTAAAGTTTATCACAGAACCATAGATTTGGAACAAGTTTATCCAACGGGCAAGAGACATCTTTCCCCTATGGATATCACAATGTATCTGTATCCATCTAAAGGTGTTGCTGTGAATCGCTTCCACCATTCCTGGCCTACATAGACGTCTTCAACTTGAGCCTGAGTCAGTTAAGGTCTTTAAATTTCTGAGAGACATGTCTGTATCTCGGGAGAGTTTTCCTTCCTGAGGTGAATTTTAAGTGAAATGAGATGAGATTAAGGAGAAGCTCGACTGGCAAGCCTTGTTAATGCATTCATTGAAAGTGTGTAGGAGACAAGTAGGAGAAATAATAATTAGAAGTCGAATCGGCAGAATACCTCACAATTTAAGCCGAATTTGACAGAGTTTAGACCGAGTTTTCAACAGACGTCTGTCGAGTCAGATCAAGCAGAAGAGCGAATACCTTTCCTGGTGTAAAGGTTACCTTTAGAAATTTCAGAAAACATCCAAAAAAAAATTTTAAATAAAGCACTTAAGTCATGAAAGATAGTCGATAGTCACAAAGGAGACTGTTTAGCAGACTTGAGTTTCATAGAAAATTTTGTAGAAAGGAGGGAAACCATTGCTTACTGCTCAGTAATAGCCAAGGTAGGCACGATATGACCCTGCAGTCTGCTGTTATGTCCAATTTGTCATTGCTCCGTGTTCCTTCTTGTTGACAGAGTTAACTTGGTTATGAGCTCATTTACAACTGATTTGACTGTTCGCCAAGTTTTGCAAATAAAGTCCTTTTTTCACAAGGTCTCGCGAAGTCGTTAAAGAACTTGTTGGAACAGTGAGAGTTCTACATCGCCATTCTGCATAAGTTAGACAGGGTTGGTTAACCAATTCCTAGAAATAAGTTAGCATGTCCTTTCTACCAATGGACAAACATTTCAGGTTGAAATAATGCCTCCTTTTTTACTCTGAGAACTATGAGTTACGTGGACACACTAATTTACATCAAAAGAATGTTATTGTGATAAAGTTTTTGTCAAACGGAAGATGCTTATGTTGTCGATGATGTCGATGTCAGATGATAGAGATGGTGAATCGTTTGCCCATTCTCCCTTAGTTTAGGAAGAGACTTATCTGCATAAGCCATAAAGCCAGTCTTATATCTGTGATTGGGCATTGCAATCAGACCAAGAAGCAGAAAGAAAAGCTCTTATCAGAGTAAAAGGTCATTCATCTCAGAATGGGCGAATGCGAATGAGCGAATATTCGCCAACATTGACATTTCATTCACATCCAATGTTTTTCTGGTCGCAATTATCTGCATTTTACATGTCATTCAGCATAAAGCACAAAGCAAACAAATTGTGAGTTTAAACTCTCGCGAATGCTTTGGTGGATTGCGTCCTACATTGTGTGGAATGCGAATAAACTTTGACAGTTCGCAAAAAGTATTCGTCTATTCGCAGAAAAATAGGCGAATTTTAAATTTCTTTACTAAAACTCATTGAAATTCAACTTCTTTCATATTAATCGATAGATAAACTAAGTTCTGTTCTTTTGGAATAGTAAAATTGGCAATTGCGCGGCTATTAGTGTGCTAAAAACGGTTCGTTCGCAATTTGCACATTTGCAGGTGGCTGTGCAGTGAACGGACCCTAAAAGTTATTTGTAAAACTCCCATAATAATATATCCCACGCTTTTATCGACTTTTTCAAATATTTTATCAAAACTCAAGAAAGATGTTAAAGAAAGTTAAATATGACGAACGAGCTATGTTCTTGTTAACTTTTTCTTATTCGATACTACAATAATATGTTGCAGACTTAAGCAAAGCCTTTTACCATTGTTGGCAAAACAGTAAAATAGCCAGAGGTAGACCAGCATTTGTAAGCGTACAACAATCAAGCCATAATTGAAGGTTAAGTTCTGTTGACGTTGTACTTTTAGGTGGATTCCTTTTGATGTGGGAAGTTGGTCACACTTCTCATGCACAGAACATCACCTAAAATGTGACTCTGTCAAACAATAGTAACGATTTTCGAGCACCAGTTTCTTCACTGTCGTTGTTTTCTTCAGTTGTCACAAGTGGACCGAATTTTCAACTACTTCACGGTCCTTTCAGAATGCCTTATACCCGATATGACAGGCTTTAGGCTTGGGCTTTCCGTAAACAGTAAATTCCGTTCGCAACACAAAATTTTAAACAAACTCAACAAATTGTAGAAATCGCCAATGACATTTGAGCTTAACTCATATTTTTGACTGCTGTCAACAAACTATTCGCGCTGAAACTCAACGTCAAAATAGATGACAGAGGAAACATTTTTTTTTTAAGAAAGCAGGCCCCTTTGATTCACTCAGTCCCGTTCATATTTTGACTGAATGTAGGTATTCTAGTCAAAATTTCGTACGAAAAATTGTTTTTTGAAACATCGATATCTCCTAACTATATTTTCGTCTTATTTCGGCGAGATCTACAAAATATCGTTTTTAGATCTTGGTGCCTCGGCAACTATAGTACCTATCCCCTATGTTTCCACATTGGTTTCTCGTTCGTTTATCCTGTCCTTTGCGTCCTTTGGTTGTCTGATCGCAAGCCTATAGTATGATGTGTGGTAGGTTTGCCATCCCATCTTGCATGCAAAAAAACTTGCTTCGTTTTATTTGACTTTAGGCCACCAAAACAAACTTACAAGTCTTGTTGAACGATGATTTCATCGCAATTGCAAACCATCCATCGCCTGTTAACCTCAATTGCTAAATAATTTGCTTCAACGATATTATTTCACCCATTTCGTGCCGCACGACAGAAAAGTTAGTTGACACCAAACAAGCGCTTGTTATCCTTTAATACTTGAATGCGCTTGTGTGTGTACACCGCGATAGTTAACACAAACTGTAAGTTCATTCATAAAATTGTGATCCTTCAATTATGCGACCACAAGGAATAAGTAACTTCTCTCAATACCGCACAAAAGGATGAACACCATATTAAATTTAATTAACCAATTAGCAACGAAACAAGACAAAGCGTAGGAAAACACGAAGGAAACTAATTGAGTCCTGGATAACCCCAATGAATATATTATGTAAATCTTTAGCTGTTCACAACTTGCATTTGCCATAATCCTTCTCTGCGTCCCATTCATATAATTCACAATACAATCATTTTTCTTTTCTCCTTCCACACAATCCATCCCTGAAGTGCCAATTACTGAAAAGAAGTTCCACAGCGGTCGAGAACAATTAACTTCCGCTTCAGGGATGTTAATTGAAGTTGAGTGAGTCCTCAAACAGAAAATTACTGCATTTATAATTCTTGAGATCCTTTTTACTTATGAAGAGAGCTTTGAGATGACTTGCCGCGGCTGCGGCGGGTTAAGGATTTGCTCAAGAAATTTATAATTATTGTGGTTGAGTTGGGTTGAGAAGGGATTAGGAGATGTTGATGCTGTTTACGTGTGGATGAGGACGTGATAGGACTAGAAAAGTCAGAGTGCAAGGATACGGATTTATTGAACATCTTACAGTACTTTAGGATGAGAATGGGTACTAGAGGTAGACTCCCACTTTGATGCCATTGAAGTGATCGTCCTCTTAGTAGTGTTCATCGACCAATAGACTTTCTTGGCGTGAGCAGGTATCCAAAACTAGATACAGCGCATGATCCTCAAGTGGTCAAGTGTCTACTAAATCAAGACCTTGACATTGAGGCTGATTACGGTCATATTAGAGATGTAGATGTTGGAATAATAACGGAACCAAACCTAAGCCCAGTGACAAGTTTTGCGTTGTTTCTTAGGTCTACCACAAGAGTCACTTACAAAAGCTGTTTCTTTTTGGAAAACAAGTCTGAACAAATGTACTGCTGGCCCTTTACAGAGATGATTTTTCATCCTCCCAACAAAACCTTCTATAATTCCATCTCCGACTACAGATTTAATTTGTTAAGTTGGTATATCAGGGCACAGAAGCCAGTCAAAAACGTCACCAATTTTCCGATACTATTTTAAGTTAGGGGTTTTTTTATAGATGGAATAAGGCTTTATTAATTATTTGGACAGTCTAAACCAGACCACATTTTCCCAGACGAAGGTGTAGAGAATTTATTGTTCCCAGTCATTAATCAGAGCTGTGGCAAGAGGTCAGTAAGTCCCACAGTAAGATTCTGGTTCTATAAACTTAGATTATGAGCCATCCCTAGTTAGATTCGATGTCTAGGACCAGGGATCCATAAGGGGTCGAGATTGGCATTAGAATGGTCTGCAAGGATTGATGGAAAGTTCTTCCTTGTTGCATTATTAGAAATGGGCGTGTTGGTAAGATCGCTGATTAAGACCTCCAAGTCAATCAATGACAATGTAGTGTGATCTCTGTTGAAGCTATTTCCTTGAAACTGAGTGCTTCTTCTGTAGTCGAATGCAGGAGTACACAGTTCTAACCATCCTCTAATATGTACGTACATGAGTCTAACAGATATTCCTTATGTTTTCATAACGTTCATAGAGGCGGAATATTCAAAAGGAACTCCAGACGAAAGTATGCAGTGTTTAACCGGTCTTACAAGCATGAATTTGCTTCATATTTTGGCACCGATATCATTGAGCCTTAAAGAATTTTTTTTTTTTTTCCGTGGGTTGGTGAGAATCTTCTAAAAGACACTATGAGACACCGTGTACTCATAGTAGTGTCAGATTTTTACTGACTAAACACACCCTTCCCTTTTATTAATTTTGTTTACTACAATAAGTTTCCTTAACAAGTAGTTTAAGCTTCAATAATATTCGCGTGAGGCAGGTAGATTTTCAGCAAAATCACCTGCTAATGGCGTCATTATATGCGGTTGCCTTTTATTGCGCTAGATCGAACGGTTTCGTTCTTTGAAGTAGGCGCATAAGGTTTCTCACGTCCAATATTTGGAGTATAGCATGGTTACAGTGACTATGAAGGCGAAGATGGAGCTTCCTAGCGAAGTTTGTTATTTCGTCGTTCACAGTTGCGATCCCTAAGTCTCTTTGTATATCATTGTTTCTAATATACCAGGGAGCATTCACGATTCGTCTTATCACTTTATTTTGGAATGATTGAATAAATTCTCTATTGCTTGCTTTAGTACAACCCCAGAGTTGTATGCCGTATGTCCATATAGGCTTAAGCACTTGCTTGTATATAAGCAGTTTGTTATGTACACTTAGTTTGGAATATCTTCCAAGGAGCCAATACATTTCTCTAAAACAATTTTCAATCTCATCGCGTTTTTTTTTTAACGTGCGTTTTCCACTTGAGCTTCGCATCTAGTGTCATCCCTAGATATTTAGCTTCATTTGCATGTGGTATTTGTACCGAGTTAATAAAAACGGATAGATTGTTTATTTTCTTGTATGTAAAGTTAACATGCGTCGATTTGGTCTCGTTAAGAACAATGCGCCATTGTTTTGTCCAGTCACAGATTTTATCCAAAGCTTGTTGGAGTTTTTCAGTTGCTGACTCAATTGAACTATCCGTTGCTAAAATGACCGTATCGTCCGCGAACGTGGCTACTACGGTGCCTTCAGTTTGGGGTATGTCTCGAGTATACAGCAAAAATAAAATTGGACAAAGGACACTTCCTTGCGGAACTCCGGCTGCGATTTCCTTGAACTCGGAGTATTCAGTTCTGTGTTTAACACGAAATAATCAATTTTCAAGGTAGAGCCTTAAAGAATGATTGTGGTGACAATAGTAATAAGTCCCCAGTAAACCATTTTAGACTTAAGGTTCTAGTTTTTTTCTAAGAGTTTAGAAGTCTTGGGTGTCCTTTTCTATATACCTAGGTAGAATAATGGACTCCAACAAGCTGGCTGGATATCATTTAAAGTAAGGGTCTGGAGATTTATATTTCAGCTCCACAATGTATCAAAGTAGAGGTGACAAGACGCCTCCTTGTGGACAAGCCTTCATACTTTTGATGGACAGTGATCGGTCTTATTCACTAAGTTGTGCAAAGTTGCTCTTCTCGATTTGCCTGCTAAGTAAGCTAATTGGTGTTCATTGAGCTGATCTTCTAATAATGCAGAACGCCCTTCTAAACTGATGATCTAGCATTTTTTCCATTACGATTCGACAACACTGAGGTGAGAATCATATAACTAAAAACTTTAGACATGAATAATCCATTAACGTGTCAAAACACCATCGATATTTCAGAAATGTGGTTATTTAATTCTAGCACATTGCTGTTAGGTAAAGCTGTCTTATACGTACTTTGAGTATTAGGTAGACTATCTTTCGTCTATTCTACAGTTTTTGAAATTAAAAAGGCCTCACGCGGTCTAGTTATCCACCCGAAACTTACTTTACTTAAGGGGTTCCCGACCTGTGGAGAGTCTCTGGCTTAGAGTTGGCAGCCTTTCAATCCCTTCGATGCCGGGCACGCTCCTTCCAGTTATCTGAAGGTTCTGTCTGACTTGTCGACTCGATCCTAGTGGCTGTGTTTCGACCACTTTCGTCCATTCACTCGATGTGTCCGACTTTGTGGACTACATTCACATCTTGATACAGCTCATAGAGTTAGCAGCTTTATTTTCTCCTCCAATCGCCCTTCTCGTATACGTTTACGTTTCTAGTATACGTTTGCCAGGATTTTAAGCAGAGATACACCTCGATAGTTCCTACATGGCATAGGATCACCTTTCTTGAAGGTGGGGCATGTAGAGCCCTCGAGTTGAATCAGTTAAGACTTCGACTGTACCAATTGTACCTTTATATGGTGACACAGCCTTGAAATTTGTTTAACGAAAGAGACATCCTTTGTCGAATATTTACTCTCTCTAATGGAGAAGCAAACACAGTGCAACGACAACACTTTCTGGGTCATGACGTACTAGTGAACTGCACCACGTGCATCCATCATCCAGTCGTCTCTGTATACCACTTCATAAGTTCTCTGTTAAGAAAATCGCCAGTTTAATTATACACGTTTCTTTCTCCATAGAAATGCAGATATTCCTTAATTTTTGAAAGAATTGCAAACCATTCAGAATGACTGACACGGCAATCCTTTTGCAGAAATTAAATTTTCTCCCAAAATTGCACATACATACAATAACTGTACACATGCCACTCCAATTTGTTTGGCTGCACTAAGTGTATTTTCTTGTTCTCCCTTCCTGCCATTCACAAAACTCCTTTAGATCTCAAAAGCAACAGCTACGTATTCTCAAGGACAAGAAAATGCTCCTTAGATCCCGACCGTTTTATAGTATCTTTAAAAAATAATTTTCCTATCCAAACCATAAATCATTCTGTCGTTTCTTTTTTCGTTTTCTTTTATCCACCTGCTGCTGGATATGTTATTCGTCAAGAAGGAAAAGAGGGAAACAAAAATTTCGCTCAACGTCCAAGCGAATAATAAATTTCCATTCATTACTCCATCGGGAGTCTCTCCCAGCCATCAACTCCTTCCGCGTGTGTCTCTGTTTGGCTCATTCTCCCTCTGTGCATATTTTCTCCAAAAAATCCTTTCGAAACGACTGTCCAACAACACACACATACTCGTACACCCGTCCCTATTGAATTATAAATGAACTTTATAAATCGATGAGAAGCACATTCTTTGTCAAGGACCAAAAAAACATTCAACGTTTAAATTCATTGAATTATTCATATCCATCATCACATCATAAAGGACTTCCTTGGTCGTATTTTTTAATTTAAAAAAATCACAAAAAAAAAAAATATACAACCTGGGTATAAAGGAATATCAAAAATCATCCTGAATCTTGACAGGAAGGAAAAAATGGAAATAATTGCAAGAAAATCCCCTCATTAAACTTTCAGTCGAAGACAATCCCTCTGACAACAGCCGGAATCCTTAAAACGTCCAACATTTGTGCGACCAGGAAAATTTTGTGTTTTTTTTTTTTTTTTGTTGACTTAAGAATAATGAGTGGGGAATCCTTGATACTTTAGTAAATTACTTATTTTGTTGTGTTGATGTCTTTGGAGTATGTAGGTACTGCTGGTGATTTTAGCTGCAGGGTGCGGGCAATTTAATTTTTGAACAGCAACAGTGACGCGGAAGTGAAATCAATTATCAGCTGAAGGACACTTGTACTGCCAGTTTGAGCACATTATCCTGATCCATTAAGTATTTCTTGGGGCGCGCGTAGGAACATTACACCCGACAGGGAGGGAAACACGAAACACTTATTTTTTTTGGAAATTTCCACTGTTTTATGGAAATCATCAGAAATCTTGGGAAAAATACCGAATTGGGGTTTTAAGGATATGCACGACTCCTGCCTGTGAAGCATTAATGTAACTTTTTCGACGTTAAAGGTATTAGCCCTGATCGGACATGGATATGAATGCCTTCCTTTCAAGGGAAGTCGAATACTTTGAATTGACAAACACTCCTAGATGCCATTCCAAAAAGACTTCCGCAGTCAACCTGAGACTGTCAAATCTGGGTGGAAGTGATTACATTAGACACTCTAATGGGTGTCTACAGAATAGAAATGGATCTTACCAGGTCTTCAGCAAGGATATGTAATGTCTCAATTTAATCCATGGCTATTCCCATTCCAGAACGGATTACGAATGTTTTTAAAATCTCAAAGATACTCCAAAGACACATTTTTTCTAGGTCTTTCAACATCGCACTTGCATGGGCTGGATCTTTTCATACAAAAAAACCTGAGTATCAAGGAGCTTATCATGGTTCCTACTACGAACTTCCTAAACATTGTGTGCTTGCTGGCCTGATCAATCATTTATCAGTCCATAGCTGGGCGGCGGCGACGCGTCCACCAGAAAACTTGTTAGCTACGGAACTCCTCAAGGTGGTGTCTTATCCCCTGTTCTGTGGAATCTAGTAGTTAATGGAGTGCTATTGGACATGAAAGGGACTTGTTGCAAAGTGGGTGCGTATGTACCTAGATGCATTGCTATCGCTGCATTCGGAAGACACGCTAATACTCTCAATGCGCTTTTCTTCGTCTGACTAAGTAGATCGGCCTCAAATTATTGCGTCCTACATGTGAATCCCCTCAAAATAGAACTTCTCTTTTTTACAAGGAAATATAGGGTCCTATAGACCCTTCTACGATTAATGGTACCACTGCCATTGCTCTATAATAGATCTTCTCGAATTTAACCTAGAAAGCACCGACTATACTTCGTCGACCCTATTGTATGACTCAAACTTCCCTGACCATAGTGAATTGGTCATTGCTTCCTTTCCAGAGGACAGTTTAGTTCACTTCTATATGGGCGACTCCAAGGCTGATGAAGGGGTGGATTCTTGTCCTTGTCCTGGCTAAAATGCTATTCAATAATCTCTCATATCTCTGGAATCGTGTTCCTTTACTTCAAAAGCCCCTTTAAACTACTGTTTGTCTCTGCTGGAGATGTCTGAGCAATTGAACATTCACCTATGGTCGATTCCGGGCTATTGAGTCATTGCAGGGAATTGGAAGACTGACGAGTTCATCAGACTGGGTAATACAGAATCCCACAAAAATGGCAGTGCCTAGCTATGCCCCTCGCTATAAGTAAACTTCTGCTAAGGCAGGATGCATTTAGTGGTGGCAACTCTAGATGGGGAAATCTCCCTACAATCAATCAACAAAAGTTCGTTGTCGTACCATGTTCCAAGACTATTTTTGGCCAGAATTGGGTGGATTTGACAACAGTGACATGTGGTTTCAAACAGATGGTGCCACATGCTACACAGTTCGTTGAACAATTGATCTATTGAAGGGGAAATTCAGTAATCATCATCATCATCTCGAGATATAGTCTGGTCGAATGACCATCTCGCCCATGGGTTTTAATGCTGTTGGATTTCTTTTTATGGGATTATGGCCAGTCGTTTATTTATTGCAACAAGCAAACGTAAAATGAGCTCTGGAATTCAATACTTAAATTTAACATGTGTACTACACCTGGAATAAATTTTAGCTAAAATTTTTCAGTCCTTATTGAAAAACCCTTTATGTGTAGAGACACTTGTTACCGATTACAACAAAGTTCAAGCAACATAGTGCATTGTTGTCAGTCTTTGCGGATAAGTCAAGTTACCATTCATGTAACTCAAGCATTTATGTTGTCAAGGTAAAGTCACTTTTGCAAGGCGCTAGCTAGACTGCGATTAGTACTGTATCGTACTGAGATACTTTTCTTTCACTATGAATGCTAGTTAAACCATGGGCGGGTACGGAGAGGCTCGACTACACTAAAAGTTAAAGTAAATGGTTCCAATGGTAGCTGGTCCGTCACTCTAGTAGCAACACAAGGTATTCCTTTCTTCTCTAAGTTACACTCTAAAATAACAAACCAATAAAATCTCCCACCCTAGCTAGAGCTTGGTAAACTGAGTAAATCTATGGTTATACCACCGAACCTAGCCTGTGTATGATTATAACTTAATAGCATCATCTTCCCAAGCGATTCGAACCCAAGAATATGATTTCTCGCGGACAGAAAAAGGTTAACAACAACTTCTCAGAACCATTTAGTGGCCAAAGGTCTTAGACGCGATTTTGAGTAACAAATACTATACACAGCTTGATCCTCACCTCCTAAGAAAACTATCCACTATGATCCTTTTTACTTTTCCATTATTTAAAGGATGTTTTATTACTTCTCCACCCCTTCTGAGTCAGAAGTGGGTCTTCTCTGAATTGGTTTGTAGAACGTAAGTTGTTTCCCCATTCCTCCACAGGTTACGCCAGCTCTATGTCATTTTAAAGTGACCACTAAGTCATAACTTTCATTCAAAAGCCATTCACAGAAAGGTTACCATTAAAACCGACAAAGAACAGGACATATTCTTGCCTGTTTTTATTGACCTTTTCAGTACAAAATTTACTCCACTGACCATCCTGTTGACGATATAATTCGAGACAGCTTTTGACGGACGAAAGCTAGGTTTTAGAACGACATTTTTAGAATTGACCAAGAATTTTACGAATCTGGGTTAAGAATTCAGTACCAGTTCCTGCCGCTATCTCTTCAAAAAATCTCTCCAACTTGCTTGGTTAAGATTGATCTTGGACCGTCTTAATCCATTCAGTTTCTTGTTCTCGTTCGATTCTGGGTAAAGTTTTTTAAGTACCTTCTATACGTCGAATGTCGTTACCTAACCAAACAATCAATATGATCCTGCATCTCGTAATTCAAAATCTATAAACAGAGGGATATACATATGTATGTGTATCAAAGTGTCTATTGTCCTGTGACCACCACTGTGATTGCCTTTAAGCCATTTCGCTTGACATTGCAAACATTCTATCACATTATCTGAATCCGTAGCTGGAGCGTGTACAAAAATTTTCATTTCGATCTCATTTCCTTTTTTAATGGGATTATCCATATATAAATACTTTCGTCCTGATCCACTGCTGCGTACATAATACTCAACGACTACAACTACATACATATTCATATCTGTATCTCACTTTCTCTCTCTCCACAGGACGCTGCAATTTGCGTAAAATTTCACTTGGAGCGTGAGAAGAATCCGCATAAATTTAACAGCCGCATGAAGAACAAACTGTGGTACTTCGAGTACGCGACTTCGGAGACGTTTGCGGCCTCATGCAAGAATCTTCATGAAAATATTGAAATTGTGGTAAGTACTGGAACGTGTCCAAAATCGAAATTTTGTTGCTACACACTTGGCCGCACTGGCATTGTCACTAGTCGAGAAAGTTTTCAGTTTTTTTGTTTTTTTTTTGCTTTCCTTCCTTTTTGGTGAAATGGAGTGATGGAATCCTTTATTAAATCCACTCTTTTGGTGGAATTCCTTTATTTTGGTTTATTTTGTTTCGAGTGTTTATGCGGGTATGGGTGAGACTATACTGCCGTGACTAGATGATGGTATTTATGTCAGATACTTGGCATAAGCTATGCGGGCGGTGGCAGATGAATTTGTTAAATGGTTCCCCTTGAAGTGAGATATTGAGACACTTGAAGGAGGCGTGTAGGACGGCACACTTGAAGGAATAGCAGCGAAAATGCGTTACGTGCCAGCGTGGTTATGAGGAATATTAACATTGTGTCCTTGTGGGTTATTTTTGGTTGTTCGGAGAAATTGGTGTTTTACTCTAGTTGAGCCACGCGTTTTCATTGTCCTGCCTACAAATGAAGAGTGACAATTCGGTTAGCGCGCTTAACTGCCTTGTGGTACTGGGATAGCATTCCAAGTAGGCACTAAATTTGGAAAATGAACAGAGCCATGGCATCTGACGTTAATTGCGGTTACAATGGATTCCCATCATCAGAGCCACGGATTTTCGAGATGCCAAGTACCTACACACATGTAACATAAGGAGGTACTTTGTTTGGATAAATAGAAAATATTTGGAATGCAATTTGGATACATTAAAGTAGACATACATATTTTATAGGGTATAAGCGTTACACAAGTTTCGACGTGAAACAGCCGTTGAAGTCTTCTAGGATAGCTTTTACACCTGCTTCATCTCTTAAGCTTTTCATTTGGATGGCGTGTCTATTAGGAAAAAGTGAGAAACAAAATGTTTTAACGCCGCTATCCAGGAGACTTCCGACCACCTTAGAAGAAGAATCTTCAAGCTCCACACCATTTCGTATATTTTTGGAGAAGATACGCTGTCTGAAGATCTGAACTAGTTTAGAAAAAGGTTTTGCTCAAAGGTTTTGTGCTCTGCCAAACAGAAGAGGCACTCTAAGAATAAAGACGAGTTTAATTTTTTTCTAGACCTAGATATGTGTGTTAAAGTATATGTTTTGTACTTTAAAATTGAAATAAAATTTAAAATTGAAATAAACTTCAAAACACATTCAACAATGTACAAAGTTCAATTCGAAATCCAAAATTACTTGACCAGCCGCTCCGGTACCACTCCCTTAACAATTGTCGTATGATGAATAAAATTTTAGCTATGGACTCTATGGCTTTTAAAGTACGCCAGACTCACTTTAGACGCCTGCCTGCTAGTTTTTGACATACCCTTACCGGAGTGATGAAATCGCATGAGCAGCTAAACCCTGCGAAGCAAGGCACCCACATCAAACTGGAAATACACCAGACTTACTTAATAAGCGCTTGCCCGAAAGCTGATGATACTTTTTGCCATAAAACGCAATATATTTAAGTAAAGGGTCTTTAGGGCAGTATATTCAAGAAATCTGTCCAGCTGCTGGGATACGCAGACGACATCGACATCATCGGTCGCTCCCAGCGCGCCGTTCTAGAAGCTTTCACGGCAATTGAAGAAGAGGCGAAACAAGTTGGCCTTGAAGTAAATGAGGACAAAACCAAGTACCTGTTGTCAACAAACAAAGAAGCATTGGTCCACCGCCTAGGATAAAACGTCACTGTTGGCAACAGTAGCTCTGAGGTAGTTAGGGAGTTTGCCTACCTCGGAGTAAATATCAACTCCACGAACGACACCCTAGTGGAGATTCGATGAAGACTTACCCTAGGAAACCGCTGCTACTTCGGTTTGGCAAAACAAATGAGTTCAAAACTCCTATCTGGGAAGACGAAATGTATGCTCTACAAAGCAATGATCTGGACGATAAGCAGGAGAGCAGAGCACATTTTGGGCACTTTCGAAAGAAAGGATGTAGTATGAAGAATGGACAATAATGCTCCAGGAAAAAGGATCTTCGACTCACAGCTCGAGACGACAAGGAAGACCGAACCTCCGTTTTAAAGACCGAGCTATCGCGGATGCCAGAGCGCTTGGTCTGGACAACTAGAAGCAGCGTGCCCGTGATCGAAGGGAATGGAAGGCTACCGTGTCTCAGGCAGGGACTCTCCACGGGTCGGGAGCCCGTTAAGTAAGTAAGTAAAGGGTCTTTCAAAACGATATGTTTTAACAAAATTCACGAATTGAAAATAACGCTAAAAAATAACGAAAAATGAGGGAAATTTTTAAAAACAATTCTTTGACAATTCATCACGATCTCACTATAAGTAGCGTTTCAATTGGTGCTGTAGAACTACTCCAAGTTATCCTTCCTAAGTATCGTCTAATAGACCATAGCTAGTTTCAAACTCCATGTATTACTGGATGCTCTTTTGGATGCATAAAGGGCTCCACACATTTGTTTTATACGATCGTCATGATCTCTTTTGGTTTAGTTTTATGGCCGAATTCTTTGCCGAGCAAGAACCAAACCATTCAGTTGCTAGTTTTGCAAGTTTGTAGCCCTTTCCACATTTATTTATGGGATTCAGAGAACGAGCTATAATGTATTTCTTAATAGCAAACCATGTAAAATCAAGGACATCTAAGACTCAGGGCCAAGGTGCTCCGGATCTATGTAAACTCCAAAGAACAGCCAGTCTCTGCTCTTGATGTTCTGGTAGATTTACGTCCCCTCATACACCTTGGTTGGCTGTCCTATAAAACTAACGGTCTTAGGCGGCGTGGTTTTTGTTATTATCCCCACAGAACTTTTTATAGCCTTGCGTAACATTTATCCTACGACCCTAGTTCTATGGATATGCCGTCTAATGCAATGACGCCGGAGTTTCTTTGGCCGTACAAGTTAAGAATCGACTTTCCTTGCGTTATAGTCATTAATTGGGATGATGTTACCCCATAGACTACAATTTGATATCCTAGGAGCAATGGACCCTGGCTATTCGCCTTCTAAAAAATGCAGTCCCCTTCTTTTCTCATCTTTGATGATGGATCCCTCAAAGGAACCAATGTGCTTCATAGCATTTAACATTAACCATGGATAAGATTCACTTCTTGTCCTTAAAAATTGCCTTAAAGTGAAGTCCGAAGGAGTTCTTGTGAAGGATGGGCCATTTAGTGGATTCTTTTTAAATCATAGGTTATTTTGACACTGATTGGTCTGGTTGGTTGGTTTAGACCGGCCCTTGATGAGGATGCACTTAGACCAGAGAAGGTCCATTGTGCTGATATTTAGTAAGGTGGGTGGGTCACCCTGGAACCATCCGCTCTTTTTTATGAAAGACTTTTACAAAAGTCAATGTAGGGATGCCCAGTCTTTGAGCATCCCTTCCTATAGCACAGTGGTCGGTTAGCGTATTAACTATTATGGAGAGGGCTTCTCTCGTATGTTTTAGGAGTCCCGTGGTCCTGTTTTCATTTAAAATTGGCCAGAGCAGTCTGGCAGTGTTGCAATAGGCAAGTTGTTGCCAACGATGGTTGGCCACCCTTACTGCGTCGGCGTTGATCAGATATTTATGTCGGTGACGTATATGCTATCTAGACCAGAGGAACCTCTTCTAGCTAATGCGTCAGCTTCGCAAATTCCCGATATGTCGCAGTGACCTGGTACCCAGCAAAGGATGAGGTTGTACTGTCCAGTTATCTCGTTAAGAGATACGCGGCAGCCTTTCACTGCCTTTGATTTGGTAGCTGCTTGACTGTCGATGTATATGACAATACCCGATGCTGATATTGCATTAGCCGTCAGCCAGTCAGCTGCTTGACGGATAGCATAGATTTCGGCTTGAAAGACGTTGCAGCAGTTTGGGAGGTTGAAGGAGAGGTGGATGCCTATGTCCTCTAAGAAGACTCCGGCTCCCACTCCATCCTCAGTTTTGAATCCGTCAGTAAAAATTGACAACGATTCGTTGTACAGGATCTCACGTTGAGTCCATTCGGTTCTGTTTGGTTATTTTGACACTGACACTGTGCTGTTTCCCGCTCGAAGTCTTGACTGAAACTTGGTATCAAACCTCCGTGGAACGAAATGAGTCGTTTTACACTTGAACAACGTTGGGAAATACTGCAAACTTATTTCCAAAGTGAGTGCTGTGTAACCCAAACAGTGCGTTATTTCAAAATAAGTTTTGGCCGAAATAAAGCACCCACCGCGCCTGCTGTACGCAAGTTTGTGCATAAAGGACGTGAGACTGGTATACTAGTGGACAACACTCATGGTCCTCGTCGTCGTGCGGTGTGCACAGACGAGAATGCTGTAGCCGAGAATGTGAGACTTAATTCACGAATATCAGCTCACTATCGATCTCAACAGCTCAGCATTTCACACACTAGCCTGAGAAGAATTATTCCCAAGTATCTCGGATTATTCGCTTTCAAGATCCAATTGACTCAGCAATTGAAGACGCATGACCATTCGCTTCATTATCGCTTCGCAATTTGGGCCTTAGAGCAGCTTGAATTGGACAAGGATTTTGGGCATTTTCATCTCGGCGGCCACGTATACAAACAAAATTGCCGCATCTGGAGCTCGGAAAACCCGCACGTTATTTTCGAGAAGCCGATGCATCCACAGAGAGTGACAGTTTGGCACAGATTGTGGAGTGGTGGCATCATTGGACCATTTTTCTTCGAAAATGAGGCTGGGAACAACGTTTCGGTCAACAGTGGGCGTTACAAAGTTTTTTCTTACTGAAATTGAAGACATGAATTTGGACGACCTCTGGTTCACGCAAGATGATGCGCCATGCCACACAACCCATGCCACAATCGATCTTTTGTGCACCAAATTTCCTAATCGTGTTATCAGCCGTCATAACGATATCAATTGGCCGCCTCGGAGCTGCGATTTAACCCCTTTGGACTTTTTTTCTGGGGAACCGTGAAGGATCGATGTTATGACAACAATTCGGAAACGATTCAAGCACTTAAAGTCAATATCATCCAAGTAATCCGTGAGCTACAGCCCGAAACCATCAACAAGGTCTTGGAAAATTGGAGTGACAGAATGCGCCACTGCGAAGCCAGCCGAGGTAGCCACTTGAACGACGTAGTATTCCATAATTAATGGGAATATTCGCTCTTACTAATAAAACCATAACACATGGAAAAAATTTAATTTTGTTCATTTTATTGTATTTTTAAAAAGAAACTTATATTTGGCCCACCCTCCCCAAATCCCGATACGTATTTCAACGGTTTACACCGATTCCAGGCGAAATGATAGTAAAATACATTCGATTTGGTTATTAAATGGCTAAGACTAATTATTTCAATCTCAAATTACCCATAAAAATCCAGTTTTTCCAAAATTGAAAAATTGACACGGACATCGCTAAAAAACGCAGTAAATTGTGTAAGAAACTGAGAAGACTTTTTTCGCTGATTTCGTGTCACACTAAAAGAGTAGTGATTTCCTCGATTTTTCCTTATTTTTTTATTTATCCTCCTGTTCAGGGTGCAAATGTTATTTCTTTCGATGTCCTGGATATCGATAAACAGGAATACGAAAGATTTATAGATGGAAAGCGACGATTTGCAGAGTTAAGAGCTTTAAAAGGACGATCGGTCCTTGCTGGGCGTTTATTTAATTTTTCTCAGAATTGGTAAAATTTAGAAGGAACTTCTTGAGATAAAAGTTGTAGGTTATTTAATGTTACGTTACGTGATAATGATGTCCATCCTTTAAAATCCATAATTTGAAGGATATAGACAAAATTAACGTTTGTGTACCTTAAATGCTAAGCTACAACGTTGAAATTTGGAATGTATACGTCTTGGGAACTAAAAAAGTACTTCTGAAAGTTTTCTTAAAATCCGCCCCCTGCCACGCCCACAACTTAAATAAATGAATTTTTCTCAAAATGTTTGCATGAAACACAAAATTTTTTATTTAACAAAATGTCTAGATATTACTATGCCCTATAAATCGTCCATACATTATATAGGCCCACGCCTAATTTTTTGGCCCATTTTAATCGAAAAACCAGACTTTGCCCTTATGGGTACTGCCTTATGGTACTGGCTGAGACTTATGGTATTTGAATGGGCAAATGGGCAAGGGCCACGCTTAATTTTTGATTCATAAAAGTCCTAGCTAGCCTTGATTTAACAAACCGAAAATACAGCCCCTAATGACATCATCTCAGGAGGCGCTGAAACCATTTTGCAAGGGGCTGACAGATTTTTCTTTTTCTTGTATCACTGTATTCAATTAAATTCAAAATTTTTTCTCGCGACTGTCACTAAATCCAGATTATGCAAATAACGTTTGGAATATCTAGTCCAATAATTTTTTAACCGAAGCCACAATGGTTCAAACTACGAGCAACCGGCTGAATGGTACTAGCTTATCACATCAAGTAAAAGAAAAATGTTGACGTCGTTCCTGAAAGTCCGAATCTCTCAAATCCCGTAGTACCGAGGAGGCTTTACCCTCTATCTGGATATAATTCAGCTAAATCAGAGTCTTCTTCAGTAATTTGGAGGACCTAAGCAAAATTGAGCAATTTACCCAACTGCTGATACTAGGGATCCAGTCATAGATGTACATAATGTATCTATCCACCATCCAGATATGAACATACTAAGTATCTATTAATCTAGATTTTGACAGTATTTTATGTAGCAAAACCATCAAATCTGGAGATAGATTCGAAAGCATGCTAACCAGAAAGACGTCAAGAAATCTCTGACTATTCCGTCAGACAAATAGCGGAGTTACTACAGAGATTCAGTGTTTATCAAATAATTACGTCGAGAATTGTTCTTCCGAGTACGTATCTTTCCAAAATTGATAGAGCATTAGCACCAGTAGAATGACAAGGTATCACCGGAGTAATGTATCCTGAGCAGCTAAGGTAATTCTTTGGAACCCAAATTGCAATCGATAGCATATGACAGCACCTATAGAAACCAACCATACAGACCTATGTCTTACATTAGCATCCCTAGCAAACTCATTTGTTTATGCAGTTTATGACGGTAGAGAACGCCCACAGCTCGATCACTGCCGGTGATGATCTCATCGAGACCTTTGATGTCAAAAACCGACTTAGAGGTAGTAAGGGACTTTGAATACTTGGGCTCTCAACAGAAATTAAACAAAGGGAACCCTTGCCAATCAACTCTGAGCCTAGATGGGGCTGTTTTTTCACGGATGGCTCCAAAACTAATAAATGTCTCGGTCCTGGTCTCTTCGCGACGACCGATAACACTAGACTTCACTACTCATTAGGCAAGCATGATTCTGTTGACTCTTGTGTGGGTCGCAGATTACACTGGGATTGCGAGTAATAAAATAAGCATATCAGTGTGCTAAGCCTAAGAGGCACTTCTGTCTCCAATGCTTGTGAAAAAGGCCGCTAAAATGGGTTATAATAGATTTTGCTTCCTTACTCAACAATTAATTAGTCTCCTAAGCTTTGCGTAAAAGATCTAATCTGTCACAGTGCGTCCATACCTACAATCGTTTGTCAACAATCTAATCGGCCATAACAGTGTGGTTTTAGGCCATTCGTTCTCATTTTCACTCTCTGGCAGATCCTTGAAAACCTCAAGAAGTGCGAATCGATACCTACCATCTTTTTATAGATTTTAAGCCTGCATATGACAGCGATTCAAAAGGATGAGCTATGCAGAGCCATGTCTTGCTTTGGTACCACAACGAAAGACATTCGTCTGTGTACCATGATTCTGACCTATGATGTCAAGAAAATGATGTACCGCTGTCATGTGATTTGTTCAAAGTCATACTTGGGAGGATTGTGCAAGCGCACAAGTCAACTCCGTAGGCTTAGTCTGTACAACTTCTAGCGTATGCCTACATTATTGACGTTATTGACATCATTGACCACGTTCACACACAATTGAAAATCAGCGAGCTGTCACTTGTGCATTCGATGATATTCAGGATGTCCTGTCAACCTGTATATGCTGTCAACGCAGAACATTGGTGAATTGGACTGAACGTCACACTTGACAGCTATGACTTTACGGTAATAAAGGACTTTGTCCACCTTGGCAACTACACCCCAGCAGAAATAACTCTTGCCAATCGCTCTTTCCTTGAACTGAAAAGGCAGTTGACTAGAACTCCCGTATCCTGAACAACTAGGTTAGGTTAGGTATGTGGGTAGGCGACTACAGTCAATTATCACAACGCCACACTCAGGTCAGTACCGACCCATTGTGATACCCATAGGGGAAAAAGTCCCTTGCCAGTTGGTAAATCCTAGTACTGATTTGCATCTTGTGTATCACCAAACCATTCTGGTAATTTGATGAATTTAAAGATTTCACTGATTGGTCTATTTGATAATTCTTCAAGATCACTGAAAAACTGTCGCCCTAGATATTTGAATCTAAGGTGGATAAGCCCAGGGCAGTGAGAGAGAAAGTGGGTTGTATCCTCCTTGGCTTCCTCGTCTCCACATCCCCGACATAAGTCTTCATCCGTGAGTCTTAGTTTTCTCTTGTGGTACCGAAGAGAGTTATGCTTCGTGATAATTCCTATAAGGACAGAAAGCGATTTCCTGTCCTTTTGCACAATTCGGTCGGTCCTATTCTTGTTAAAGCAAGGCCATAGGCTTCTAGTGTTCACACAGGTGTCCAGAGAGGACCATCTACTATTGGCCATTCTACTGGCCCGAATCCATGCCTCTTGCTTCAATGTGCATGGCAGGATGAGCACCGAGGTGTCTACCTGCTGCAATGTAGAATCAGAGCCTCTTTTTGCCAATTCGTCTGCCTTCTCATTACCTGGAATACCTTCGTGTCCAGGGACCCAGCAGAGGGCAACCTTGTGCTGTGTTCCAAGAACCTTAAGTTCTTCACTACAGCACTTTACAAGCTTGGATTTTATTTCAATAGCAGTAATCGCTTTATTGTCGATGAAAAAGGTGATACCTTTCTGTGGTATTGCCTTCATCGCAGTCTCACGGGCAGCTAAGACCTCCGCTTGGAAAACACTGCTATGGTTCGGAAGGCGGACTGATCTAGATATCCCCAGCGGTTCAGAAAAAATGCCAGACCCTACGCCTACATCCATCTTAGTAGATCCATCTGTAAAGGTAGAAATGGCACGTGTGTTGGCAGGCTGACCATCATTCCATTCTTCCCTGCTTGGGAACGAGCTAGAAAAAGGTCTGTGGAAGTGGAATGGAGTAAGGTAATCCGTAATCCGGAGGCCAATCTCTGGATCCTTGTAAGGGCCACCAAACAAGACAACCATAAGTCAGAATAGGTCTTACTACAGCCGTATACATCCACAGAATAATTTTGGGTCTTAAACCCCAGTTTTTCCCAAATATTCTACTGCAAGTATAGAAGGCTATAGCTGCTTTCTTAAATCTTTCATTGATATTAGGTCTCCAGTTCAGTTTTTTATCAAGAACGAGTCCTAGGTATCTTGCGCTATCCGAGATTTTAAGGGGAATACCCCCATCGGACGGTAAAGTGAACTCAAGAATTATCCTTCTGTTGGTGAATAATACCAGCTCGGTCTTATGGAGATTGACCGCTAATCCACATTTCTCAGCCCAGGTGACTAGGATCTTAAGCGCATTCTCTAATATTTCGCTAATGGTAGGTAGAAATCTGTCTGTTGCCAGCAATACGATGTTATCCGTATATGCAATGGTCGTTACACCACTTTACATCGTCCTAGTCAAAAATTACATATCAATAAAGGGATTTAAAAGCTTCTGCTCATAGACTCTACTTTGAATAGACCCCAAGGGTACTACGCAGTAAAGGAAGATCTTGCTTTAAGTGGCGCATACAAGTAGAAGGGGAGCTCAATCTACATGGAGTGAACAACTAACTGAATGAAGTTTGGTTAAAGCCGGGTTAACTGCAGAGACTTGACGGTGAAGGTCAATCTGGTCTGTATCAAGTCGAATGTTATCCATTCTAAGGCACGACTATCCTTCAATACAACCCTTCAGTTGCCACTATTATGAAAAGTTTTATGCGTCAATCCATTAGCAAGCTATTCGATTCGATGCTCTTTAACAGAGGAAGGCACACTGGAAGTCCTCGCCCTCGTCCAACAAAAAGTAACCCACCCCACGCAACCATTGAAAATAAATTCCAGAGCCGATGGACCGTTAATCTATCCAGAGCAGAAATTATTGTTGTTTGCTATTTTTCTGAAAATAAACCCGGCTTACGAAAAAGAAAACGAACATCCATCCCATCAAGTGGCTGCTTGTTGTTTTTTCTTCATCGTCCTTCTGCGTATAGGTAGAAAAGTACGATGAAAATAAATCATAAAGTAAAAAAACGTGTAGCTTCTTAAATTTAATTTTTTATGACCATCCCACCTGAAACGATAATAATTTAAGCTCTGCCCACATTACCGTCACAGTACGAGTACAAGTAATAACAAATATTACCCTCGGTGTAATACATATTTATCTCGAACGTTCACCTGGCACATCGAGGGCAATAAACCCACGAAAATAGGTACAATAAATAAAAATTTCCCTCTGTCATCAAGAGTGCAATCCTGAAAACCTAATTCTTTCAAATAAAATGAACGTTTCCACTCTTCGACGCCCGCCCTTTATTCATAGCAATTTGCTTTTGAGATGAATCCTCTTTATCGTTTCGTCCTTTTCGTCCTGCACCACTCGGCAAACAGAGACACAGACAATCGTCGACCAAAGCCTATTTGAATTCCATTTTAAACATAATAAAGTGTCCTCTTCAACGAAAAAGATCTCGACAAAGCTCCAAATTGAAAGCAAGTACCAGAAGAGAGAGGAAAAAATGAAAAATCCTTGTAGTATCCTTTATTTTATACAAAAAAAAAAAAAAAACAAGTAAAACAAAATGTGTATATGTATGTATATTTGGTATTCTTCTCATTTATAGTGTGATGGTGTTTCACTGGACCTGGCAAATGGACCACATTTACAAGGCATCGCTCTGCTTAACATTCCCTACACACATGGTGGCTCAAATTTATGGGGCGAGCATTTATCCCAGAAACGTATCAGGAAAGGCGGTCCATTTCGGAAGGGTAAGAAGCTGAAATCATCTGATAAGGAACTATCAGCGACCAGCTTCAATTCAGTTGACTTATCGGTGGCTATTCAAGGTACGTATCCTTTTTTTCTTTCTCTCTCTCGGGTGAGTGTGTGTGTTATTACTTTTTTGCTGCTAAAAGTTATGTCCTGTTGTCGGGCTTTGCACGAGCACTTTGCTCATCCCTCTCTGTCCATACTCTGTGTGTGTGTGTGTGTGTATTGTTGTGTCGGTGACTGTGATTTCGCATGTCCTTTTGTGTTGATTTTAACACGTTTTGCAAATAAAATCTTGTCCTCCTCCTGCTCCTTGTTTCATTTTTATCGCTGATTCTCTGCTTTCATTGTGGAACGCGCGCGTCAGCTACCGTACCGACTGTCTATCCCTCTCTCCGGTTATACTTAGAATAAAACTGCTTACTATTGGGATACGCAAATACGCAAACAGTATGTACGCATACATACATTATGTATATTTGTATGTGGGAGTTGGGAGTTGGGTCCAAGGACATTTTTCATTCAACATTCATTCAATATTGTATTCGTGTGTCATTGACAGATTTTGGTGATCGTCTAATCGAAGTCATTGGTTTGGAAAATTGCTTGCATATGGGACAAGTGCGGACGGGTTTGAGAGCGTCCGGTCGTCGGTTGGCCCAGTGCAGTGAGGTAACGATAAAAACTCGAAAAACTTTTCCCATGCAAATCGATGGAGAACCCTGGATGCAGGCTCCTTGTACGGTGAGTATTTGAAACATTTTTTTGTGTATCGTATTCACTTTAGTTTGCAGAGTATGTGGTTTATGGTCATTTCTGAAATGTGAAGGGGGTTTTTGAGTGAAGTGAGTTTTGAACATGAGGTTTGTTGAGCAGTTTGACTTTATGGCGACTGCACTTGGACGACTTTGATACTACAAAATGCTTACTTTGCTATGATTTAATGCAATTACCTCTACTCTGAACTTTGTTGGGTGAAGTTGTGAGTTTTAGATTTTTGTTTTCTTGTTTTGGATAGGAGAACGCACGTGGTCGTATACGTAACATTTGGGAATTGATTAGAAATCAATATGTTGAGTGGAAGAACATGTATTAGTGGCCACGGGAGGGGTAATTTTGAATGGCGTCTTATTTGCTAAAAGCATTCATTTGGTATGTATTCCGAGGGGGAATAGGTCTATTTGTTTGAATCAACAGCTTATTGATCATATGAAATGGAATCGGAGTGGACGTATGAATGTTAATGGTTCATTGCACTTCAATCGGAGAGAACTAACTAGCCAAACCTATGTGGAGTTTTAGTAAGTTGGTACTGATGTATAGGGCTAAGATTTCACTTAGGACTCTGTTCTGTTTCCTTCTGAAATGTATCAATTTTTTCCTCATTTTCAAGAGAACGGCGGAAAAATGTGGCACCTTTACTGTATATCCTTATAGCTAGTTTTGTCCTCATGTATTAAGCCCTTATGAGGGCGCTCGAAATGAAGGATTTCCCAAAGAGGATATAACAATTTTGTATTTAAATAAAATACAGAATAATTGAGATATTGAGCTGATATTTGTTTCAGATATTGTACACATGTTAAATTTAAGTACCGAGTTCAATTTGGTTCACATGACCTCCGCGAGCACGTTTCCAGCGATCGATTCTTTGGAGAAAATTTCCCACCACTCTACCGCACATATCAGCCGGAACATTGGCAATTTCCCGACCGATAATGTTGACTTGTTGACATAAATCGCCGAATCAAGGTAACCCTATCGCATGAGCGTTGTGACCATTCGGCTGCAGTATTTCTCGAGATCGCTTGATTAGCGAAATTTGGATCAAATATTTGCCAGCTGTGTTGCATGTAGCACCATATCCAGAATGGCAAGTCCATCCGATTCTGGCCAAAAATAATCTTCTGGCACGATCGCAAACTCCATTGATTTTGACATGGCGATCATTTTCAGCGACCAAAAAATACGATCCTTAGGCATGAAATCCACACCACAAAGTAAATTTTGTGGATCCAATGGAGTATCTCGAAGCACATACTTTGATCTTGTAAGGATATAGCCAAAATCTTTGAGCAAAATTCACCGCAATGTGGACTGAGATATTCCCAATTCCTGTAAAAGGCGTGCAATCGATTAATTTGGTTCCTTTTGAACTGAAGCACTAATGGCTGCGATATTTTCGGTCCTTCGGTGCGTTGTCTCATTGGCACAGAAACATACAAAAGTGCATATTTTAATTCGACTCTATTCACTATGGCATGCACAGCGTGTCTGGCCAGACGATTATTACGATCGAAAATTGTAGGGAGCGCTCTTCAAGTTGCGAACATCGACTCAGAATTTCCGTAGTAATTTTTAGTAACTTCCAAACGTTGCTGCTTCGCGATCTTTACTATGATAAAACTGTATGCCATTACTGACATTTTGACATTAGCAAATCATAAAAAGAGTCTAAGGATGCGTTTGTATTAAAATACGAAATTGTTATGTCCCTATTGGAAAACTTTATTTCTTTATCCTTTACCCATAGATCTGCAAATAGAATTTCTAGCGACTGAGAGAGTTAATCTCAATAGAATCACCAACATGACTGACCTAATTTATCCAACCTAGAAGGCCAGACAGTCATTGAGGCCAATGTTAGGTCAATCAAAGTCGGGGTCATTCTGTTTTTAGGAGGTGCACTGTAAGACTAGGATCGTCACTCCCTTAAACAGGTGTAGGATCCATCAGCCATTTGAAATGAATTTAGCTTCCCAGGGCTCTCTCTCTAAAAGGTTTTTATTATTCCCAGAACCTCTCTACACAAATTTCTATGGTCTCGTTGGCCACCCAGCAACAATATAAATAATACTTGCACTAATCGCCTTATAACTTCTCCTTTATATGAATGTCTGTATATAAACATATGTAGCACTTAAGTCCATATTTTCAGTCATTACCAGGCGTTCAGGCTATTCCTAGTACCCATTTTAATAGGTTCTTTCCACATGTACTCTTCTATTATGGAACACGCAAACACGCAAACACGATATACATTAATCCTGAGCAATCCCATGAGTTTTCATTTGTATTTCATTTTGTTGGAATGCAAAACTAACCGCAGGCAATGCAAGTGATTAGTGACTCACATTCCTTCCAACTAATGGTAATGGTGAGCCAAGGACAATAATTTGCACTCGTATGATGCATACATACATATGGATATCCTTTTAGCAAACTTTAACACTATATGGAAAAGGGCTTAGAAAGCAAGTTGGAATATAAACAAAAATAACCTACATTATCCAAGGGATAGAAGGAACTGTATTGAGAAAGAAAACTGGGTATAGGAAAAGCCTAGAGTCTGTAAATCATTCCGGAATCGTGTGAAGCACTGACGACTGTAATGACATATTTCAGCTTAAAAGATAAAGATATATGTATAAGCCATGAATGTTCAACTCATTTTCAAGCTTCTCGTAGAAAGTGACTTAGAAAAATATAGAGACTACATTAGGCTAGAGATAATAGTGTTAGCGAAACTCTGCTTTAATCCGTCTTAAGACATAATGGACCTTGAAAACATAGTGTAGTGTACGTTATGCTACAAAAGAAAGGGACTTCGTTCTCTTTGTAAATGAGGATTGATTCGGTGAGATATTGTGGACTTTTTATAAAGCCACCCTTTTGCACTAAATCCACAGAAGCATCTTTTCACTTCCTTCCGCTATTTACGATTCTGAATTCTTTTTTCATTGTAAATACTAGTTACAGAAAGAACTGTAGTCGATAGTTGGTTTCACTGTTGAACTGGTGTATTGGTAATTGAGTGATAGGTTGTTATTTCAAATTCTTTTAAAATTTACATCAAGAAGACAATCTCATTCCCATACTTAGAGAACCTAATCAAATAAAGAAATCCTTCACAAATTCTTCTTCATTAGTTCAGACACAATCCATGAAATAATGAAACCTAATACAGCCACCAACCTGTTCTCTTCTTTTTGATCGAACTTACCAGGTGCAATTGCCGAAACTCAAACGAGTGCATACATTTAGGCGCAAATTAAAATCTAGTGTCTGAATCTGTACCTCAACCAACAACTTCCTATATGTATATCCTTTTTCACATGTAGTTGCCACCAAACGTGAGGTCTTCCTCCACTGCTCTGTCCTTCCGTTTTAGACTCAAAGAATCTCCTTATGTCGTAAATATTTTAGACAATTGATCCGTACTTTTCTGATCAGATCGACTTCTTTGTTTAGCTCATAAAGTTCTCCTTCTTGAAAGCCCAGGGGCCGAAAACTACCTGAAGCATCGTGCCTTTTGGGCCATAGAATAGGGATAGTGAAGGTCTTACATAGAGTCTTCAATAAAGTTTCTTGAGAAAGTAAAAGATGTCTTAGGCCTTCTAAGGTCAAAGAAAAAGTGATTGGGAAGTGTAGCTCTTCGTTTGATGAAATGTCGTTGCCAGAATTTACAGCGTAATGGATGTAGACATAGTCCCTAACCTTCAAGTTATATTTTGTTGCCTATTGTGACTTTCTTTCCATTTCGTCGTTACGGTTAGTCCATATTCACAACTAATCCAATTTTTTGCCACCTCTGCTCCAAATTTGCAAACGCACCAGTGACAAGTCGCTGTGCTCTGTCAATGATGCCAATGTTATCTTGCCTTTGGTGTTGGCTTTCAAGTATTGTACAATTTTTTCTAGTATGATGTGGGGCACCGTGGCTCAAGTGGTTAGTGCGTTGAACTACGGAGCAAGGGGATACATTCTAATAACAAAATACGAATGGTTGTGAGAAGCTAGGCCCTGGGATCCCATCGACTTGTTGCGCCAAAAAATGTTGTGATGTCAAAAAGTCATATACTTCTTTGACATGCAGCAAGCCTTCTTCACCATCATTCTGTACAATCTGACCAATTTAGCATGGATGCTAAAACTAGACAAGACTCTGTATAGCTCTGCTTTATAGATTGTCTCTTATGCGCCCTTAAAATCATTAAAAAAAATGTGGTGACTATTAATATAGACTTCTGAGATTTTGCCAAAATCTGCTGTAGTGTGAATCCGGTTAACTTTTTTGATTCAGCTAACAGAATCTTGTGGAGACTAATGTCTTTATATATTCTTTTATCAGGCTTACTTTCCTCAGAGGTGGAAATGAATTAAAAGTCTTTCACTGCTCCATTGCGGACAGGTCTCTTTGGACTTAAATTTGGATGTTGCTATCGTCTTGTCAATAAATCTGGTGGTTTGTTGGGAGTTCATCCGTTCAATGAAAGATCTCCTATTACTTTGCCTCCATCGTGGTAACGTCTGAGTAGTGCATGTTCTGGCATCTAAAATACTGGAAAAGTCCCTAATGTTGACCACACCATATGGTCTAGCTAGCTACAGTAAGAATAAGTTAAGCAGTACAGACGAGGTGTTGTTTAGGCTGTGCTTTCCAATGCTCCTTCCAAAGATGTCCTCCGTTCATACTTAGATTATTCCTCATATGTTGTCAAGGATCTCGTACAATCATCTCTTTTCTCTTTGCGGCGAATTCGCATATCACGATAATATTAGCTAATTTAACCTAATGAGGATTCTCATAAGGCATTCACTGACGTGCCTAAGGCTTAAGACTTTATGCTGAAGTCTACCGATTCTAGCCATATCTGACCTTAACTAACCTCGATAATATATCACAAAGTCGTTCAACGTCAAAAGTCCATCCTGACATATTCCATCTGATATTGACTAAGTTGACAAACGTATAGCAATACAACCTAAACAAAAGCCCAGTGATAACCTTATTGAAAGCTTCAGTGCTGCACATCCCTTATTCAGAATTATCCACGTCAAAAAGCTTACACTACTTCATGACAATCGTCCTGACATCATCACTCAACACATCATCTTTCAATCAACTCAATTTATCCTGGCATTCTCTACCCCACCAACTAGGGTAACCCCAGTACAGTACTCCTGTTCCTTTGCGGTATCTAATATTTATGAAAGAACAGGTAAAGTGGTGTTAATGGGTGGTTAGTGATTAGTTCATTAGAATATTTTGGGGTTGAATATTCTGGGCCTAGCTTCACTGCTGGGGTAATTAGGTGAGTTATTGTCGGGTTTAGTGGTAGTTGGGTCCTCTGCTAGGAATGCTCATTGTTTGATGGGGAATTTGCGGTTAAATACATTTGTACTTGTAGTCTGTTCCTCTCGTGAATTTAAAAACTGAAATCATTTATATTTTCTTTGTTTCTAGATAAAAGTTACTCATAAAAACCAAGTTCCAATGCTAATGGCACCACGTTCCGAAAAGGGTCGAGGATTTTTCAATTTATTTTGCAGCTGACTTCCTACCATCAGTAGCAGTAGTACCGGCTCTGTTATTAGTAATAATAACAATAATTTTAATAGTAATCAATCCACCGTCCAAATATCTGAATAGCTTTACAAGAACATGCGTATTTTAACTATTTTTACTATTCAAATAAAAATAACACAAATAACTTAATTTATTGATTAAATTATTTTGTACATACTCGTATTATAAATGGTACACTTAAATATATATCTACAAATAAACACATACTAAATGTAAGCCAAAATAAAAAAAAAACAACAATGTACATATAGCTTTAATTGTGTTGCAAAATATATATACATGTGTATGTCTGTATAAACATGAGAAAGACCAGAATTTTCATTTAACTTAAAAAAAAAAATAATAAAATTTTAAGTATATGTATATGCCTATTTGTATGACCTACTAGTTAAATCTATATATACTACTCTCCTATACTCATGTATTGTATACTCCAAAATATTATATATATAAAGAGGTATTTTTTAATTTAAGAAAACAAACACACTTGTAAAATGTACTATTGTAAAACAATTGAAAATATCAAATGGTGAAGCTTTAAACAAAAAAAAAAAAAACAAAAAACAAAACTAAGATGGAACACAGAATACCTATGTATTAAAAATAAATAAAAAACTAAATAATAATTGTTGCATTTGGATTATATTTAAAAATGAATACATTACTACATATAAATATATTTTGTATTAATTATTTATTTTGATTTTTCCATTTTTGTTTGTAAATATCAGATGGTTAAGCATTTAAAAAAATAAAAAAAAAAATAATAAATTAGGGAAATGTGAAATTTACTATATAAGCCAATTAAGTCAAAAACTTCCAGTGTTGTTAGAAAGTTATCGAATTGATTTGTTGTGTGTGAATCGATGTTGTTAATTGTCGTTGAATATTGTTAATTAACTTGGATTGTTTAACGCGATTGCGAAATAATGAAACAAAAGAAAATACATTATTATTATTTTTTCTTATTTATTTGAGTTTTTTACTTTTTCTTTTACAATTTTTATTTTTATGGTAAGTTTTAGTTTCTACAAAAGCAAGTTGGTCTCAAAAGCATTCCTTACAGAAAGGCCACCTTTTAGAAATAAATCCCAGAGTTCAGTTCAGCGTTTGGGGCGAACCTGACTTTAGCTTACGTTCTGGACTTGTTTGGTCATGTTTGCTGACATGTTCATATCCATATTTAAGAATGCACTCTTTCATACTGCTCTCGATTCAATTGTTAAGGCAGCTACCACCTCTAAAAGATGTCAACTAAGGCATGTCTTGGTACAGACTCTTAGGCTCTACTTGTTTAGTTTAACTAATTTTCGATTGGTATTGACCAACGTTATCGCTCGGCCGAGGGCTTGAAAACAGGCTCAGTGCTTAGTGAATCTGTTGATCTTTTATTGCAGAATTTAGAGAAATTGTTTGTGGATGCAAGATCTTACTGGAAATTGAGACAATCCCAGACAACTCTACACAGTACAGTCCATGCTTAGTTAAGCCCCATCAGTACTGCTTGCGAAAATATACATATACTCGTGTTCCTTAGATGCTTGTCTGCAAGCGTTTTCGTGCACATGTACATAGTTCATCAGAATGTTTACTTACTTACTTAGGTGGCGCTACCAACAAGCCTCTCCAGATAGCGCGGTCTTTGGCTAACTGCCTCCAGTTACGCACTCCAAGTTGGTTGAGGTTCTCTTCCACTTGTGCACGCCACCTAAGGCGAGGTCTTCCTCTACTGCGTTGTCCCTCCGGGATGTATTCCAAGACTCTTCATCCGCTCAACATGTCCTAGCCATCTTAGACGGCTAATGCGTACTTTTCTGACTAGGTCGATGTCGCTGTACAGCTTGTAGAGTTCGCTGTTAGATCTCCTTCTCCATAGCCCGTCAACGCAAACGGGACCGAAAATCATCCGTAGGATTTTGCGTTCGAAACGACCAAGGATATCTTCATCCATCTTGGTTAACGTCCATTCTTCTGCGCCATAGAGCAGGACTGGGATGATGAGGATCTTATAAAGAGTTTCCTTGGTGCTTCTTGACAAGGCCTTACTACTCAATTGCCTTCTTAGGCCAAAGAAACAGCGATTGGCAAGAGTGATTCTTCGTTTGATCTCTGAGCTGATATTGTTGTCAGAGTTTATAGCGGAGCCAAGGTATACAAAGTCCTTAACTACCTCAGAATGTTTGGAAAATTTATAAAAACTGGGTTTGACTTGTTCCAATTTGGAATTCAGTAGTGTTACAAACCTTTCATTCCTCGACTCAAAGTGGTCACCTAAGCCGACCAATAGACATCGTTCTTCTTTCTGCATCTTCCTTCTTAACCTTGTACTTAGGAGAAGGAACGTAACGCTTTGGCAAGAAAACTACTGAAACCTATGAAGATGGGTTCACGATCAGTAGACCTTGATATGTTGCAAGAAACGACAAAAATTATTGGACATATTTTAAGGCTTAAAAACGATGTTCTTGGAAGACTACACTATCGAAAACACAGCCTATCTTATGGTTATCTGTTGGAGATGATCTACTAGTAAACATAGTCAATAGACCCGCTAGTTGTAGTCAGTCATATGACGAAATTTGTGGTTTCATTTCAAATACCCTTCACGGTCTCTGGTTGACAAGTTAGAGAGGATCTCTAAATGATATACTTTAAGTTCAAAAGCTGCAAAATGAGCAAACGGTCTAAGCTAAATGGTTATACAGCAGTGCGTGGAAAATCTTCTTCTTCAGAAAAACTTATTGATAATGCTGGAGATTAAGACTTATTCAAATGTGGTGGTCACTTGCCAGATTAGTAATTTTTTGCAGCACAGACTCTAAGTGCTCCTTCCATATCATAGCTCCAGGGGTTTAATTGGACTAACTTCGTCTGACATTCTAATCCCGTCATTCGTTAAGAATTGAATATCATATTCCATATATCAGCCCTATCTACCTTTCAGAAAGGATTCATGGCTTTATGATCCTAGGCCTTATGATCCTAGGCTGTTGGGGAAGTAGGTATCTCTTCTTAGTCCAACTTTTGTTACGTCATCTCCAATATAGCATTGCCAGCCGAATATTTGCCACAATATATACTATATAGGGTACTTCAGACTCATCCTTGTGGAACCCCATGATTTTCTTTTAATGTTGTTTACCACTTATGCGGTTGTGCTCAATATCGATTTTGTCTGGGCTGTTTATGTTTTACTAATCCTCCCACATGGACGAAGCTTATATCCCTATATTTGAAAATAAGGATAAGAAAGCGAAATATTGTTCTAAGCTTACATAAAACACCGGTTCTTTCTCATCCTTTAGTTATGTTTTTGACGACATCTTGAAAGTGCATATCACTATTTCAAGAATAAAGGCTATTACATATATGTATCTATCCTCTACAGATGTCAGTCGTAGATCCTACACAAAAGCTAGTACTGTTTACTTGCAGAGGATTTATTACAGATATTGTTCTGTCAACACTCAAACAAACTCAGAGAGAAATGGTCTCCTTTAACTGTCGTTTATCTCGTACGTACATATGTTCTGCACAACTTAATAACTCCTCAGACCGCCATTCATCCTCGAGGGTTCTACAAGATGTTTTCTTAAGAGGACACAATTGGGTCGAGCATGGCCACAGTGACATTCTGACCAGGTTACCGAGAAGATTATTATTCTTAGGTTTAAGTCAAAGTGGAGACCTCAGGGTATAGCCAGACCAACATCCTGTCTTTTTATTACATCCGCAGTAGCTGCAGGAAAAAGGATAAGAAGAAAACCCTCCTTAACCTCCTATGAACTCCGACTCTGTACCAAAAAAATTGCTCCTCTCTTCGACAACAATGATCTAGCAGAACCGATCACATCATCAGTAGTACTGAATACCTATTCAGAGATATAGAGTTCATGGAAACTGTCGATGTGCTATGAATAATTGGAGGCATAAATGCTCTGTGAATCCTTGGGTACCTTTTGCCAGGAAGAGACTGACACACTTTGAGTAATAATTCTTTAATATCCTAGAAGAGGTCGGGTCATCGAACTAAAATTATAGTCTATTCCAATGCTCCTTACTTATTACTTATGCCGGGTGGCTTGTGACAAAGTTATAACCCTCAAGCTATCATGACCTTACCTTACTTAGACAAACAATGAACCTTTAGGTCCTTTTAGAGTATCTTACTTTGTTGGTCTCACAATGGAAAGCATTACCAAAGTCTAGACGGTAAAGATGCTCAATGATGATCCACCTGGTGGTTCTTTTACGTAAATGTCTCCTTCGTTTCCTCACTATCTTAGGATTCCCTTTGTACAGAACATTCCCCGCACTTTAAATACTCTTCTGGGGAGCATACACCTTCCTATGAAATGTTCCTTCTACATTGTAAGCTAATTTCTATCCGAAATAGCTCAAAGTTGTCTTAATTCTTAGCCATCTTAAACAGTTCTGCTGTCACACTGTTTGGTTGCTGTCCAAGAATGTTTATGTGGTCTCCTTGTATCTACTCGGATTCAAGTTCATCAGTTCGCCTCGACCAACTCTGCACTTAATACAATTCTTTCCCGAAGAACATATCAACTTTTGATATTTATGAACCAATAAACGATAATCCATCTCCCTTTACTGAGAGACGGAGTTTATCAAAAAAAAAATGTATCCTTGAAAAATCTTATTCTTGCTATGAAATTAGTGACTTATTATTACTGCAGGGTACGATCCTTAAATGTATGTCTGTCTTTATGTACCAGTAGGTTAAATATTCTCGGATAATCGGATTGATGTGCTGCCTGCTGCGATAACAGTCTAACAAAGACAATGGGATACATTCACCATTTCCTAGTTACCTGCTAGTTTCGTGTCCTTTATTGCTTGAATCTATTCATTTACATGTTTGTCAAAACGAGTCATAACGTAGCTAATCCTCAAAAAGGTTACAGGTTTTTCCAAAGTACTTTAAGAAAAGATTTATTTATTTCTGAGTTGTGCTTCGCAGAGTGGCCTGTGCTGTTAGATTAGAACATCCACCATGTTCAAAAGTACGAGTATAGTTGTGTAGGTAGATGCATTCCTTATGAATTTTACATTTTTATCTTGTATTCCTAGGTAGTATTGAAGAAGTAATAGTTATATAAGGCTGGAGAACGTCTATGACTTCGGTTTAAAGGCACTGGGTGGAGTTGTAGATTCTAAACACGTAGCAGACACCTAAGGCCTTGCAGTAAATCCAAACAGTATCGACATCCTTTTTGGAATCGTCAATGTAAATGGACGGTTCGTCTTTGTTAGACTTTTTCGACTCATCCTTTCCCTGTGGCTTTTTTTGCGCTGCCTTATTAGCTTTGGTGTCCGTATTTGAGCACTGTCCAATCCATTTGGCCACATGTTTGCTCTGGTTCCTCTTAGTGACAACTCCCTTACAATTGATTGTGTCCCAACTATGTACTATTTAGTCCTTATTCTTCAGTCTCGTCAATGCATCTTTTTAAATGATTCCATTGCCCTAGGTGATGTTTCCTTTCTTCATATCAGAGGAGGAGCCAACGCCATTCTTCTCCAGTATGGCCTTAATGTGTACAACGTTTTTTACAACCTAGTTCTCTGCGTACTTAAGGAGAGACTCTATCTTTTCGTTACCTGCTCATTGTCAATCTGCCCTGTTCTCTCCGGATCGGCTCCCTCATCTTCTTTGCTTTAGGTCGATAATTTGAGTATGGGCTATCGACTATCCAGTCGAAGTCATTTGGAGTCAAGTGATTCCCTAGCCTAACCCTTACAACTGATAAGACGTCCAGACTTACACTCGGCCTTGTTAGAAAAGTTGATGATTTTTGCTTCTGAAAAATCAACTCGTCTTTACATTAATTTCTTCTAAAGGTCAGTACAGGAAGTTATATTAAGTGGTGATCGTGGGATCCATGAGAACTGAAAGAAGAAAACATCCTTTAGCTCGGTATCCTTAAGTTGATTAAAAAATTTTGGGTTGTCTACTATCCTGCGTAGATTGCATTGCGTCTGCTACTTTGCAATGAAGTTGTCGGTCATTTATATATTTATGAAGGTTTATAGCTTTAATATGAGAGTAGTTCCTAGTACTACATCTAAACTGCAGTACTGCTTCAACTCAGTTTGGGGTTTCTACGGAAAACATTGCATTTCCTAATTGTTGATAGTATTCCCAAATCAGTTGACCAGCTCAAAGCCACTTTGGCCCCAAGTATATTTCCTGAATGTAGAAGGTTCTCCACTATCTAAACCTGCTGTTCGCCAATGTTGAGTTGCTTCGGATTATTTTTTTCCCAATTCAATCTTTGCTTTTGCTTACGAATTGCGAGTCAAAAAAGACATTGTCCGCGTAGGGAAGATTTTTAAAGTAGGATGCCGTTCCCCACTTTATTCCATGATTTCCTTAGGCTAGGACTGCTAAAGTATATCGCTTACGACCAATAAGAACCGCAGTGGTGAGATCATACATCTGTTTGGTGGCTCATCAGCTTTTCAGCCAAGCACTTTGATATAAGTACATTGGTCACGTTTTATCGTTCGAACAATAGTGTCCACTCATTTATTTTATAACACACTCCATTAAATTATTAATTTTAGTTATACATTTGTGTATTGTTTTTAATATAACTACTAGTAAATTTAAAACATACATATGTATATTTCTCTATATACTCAAAACAAAAAACTTCTCAAAATCCACACACAAAACAAAAAAACTTTAAAAAAAAAACTAAATATTGTAAACACATTCTAAGTTTTATTATCTTATAAAATTACAAAAAATAAGCAAACGTCTCTTTGCTTCGAGAAAACACCACAGTAGAAGTTAACATTAACTTATAATGTCAATAAAACCAAAAAGAAATATTAAATATTTTACTAATAAATATATATACATAGAAAGAAAAAGACACAAAATATAAATAATATATATATATTCATACAATACATGTGTAATGTTAAATATAGAAATTGTACATAAGAGTATTTTATAATAAAAAAAATAACAAATAGACATAAACTATATATATTATTATATAACACATAATTAGATTTTAAATTAGTGAGTAAACAATTAGAGTTAATAGAAAAATTACGTTGTTAATGCAGAGCTTTGAATGTCCTGCCTGTAATAACGATTTATGTAGTTTAAAGGTTTTTTATGCGCCAAATTTTTATTAGTAAAATTATAGAAGTATTTCTTACTGAGGTGTAGATGACAATGGATTGGATGCGATGCCACAGCGTGACCAAATTTCGCAAATACGATGAACGGGCTCTGATAATGAACAAGACTGGACAGAGTTTCACAAGTGTACTGGTGGCCTTAGTAAAAATCCGGGCGTTGCTAAAATTTACCATTTATCACCAAAACCAAAGAATCATCCTCTAACTGAACGACCATCTACTTCCTTCAGCATCAAGTGCCAAGTCTTTGAATACAGTTCTAAACTATGTAACTTACTTAAGTCCTATATCCCCTTGTGGGTCCTAGGGCCTCGACAATGCCTACGCGCCATCGTGTGCGGTTTCTGGAAATGTGTCTCAGTTCTCCTCAACTCTTTCCCAGTTGCCGTGCTTCCTTCTCAACTGGTCTGCGCCACGTACTCCTAGGAAGGACCGCCGCGTATCCTGCCACCCTGGGTAAGGGGGTTCCATTGCATCGCGTGGTTAGCTATGGACCTGTCACCCTTTCGGAGAGGATGTCCAATCCACTGCCACTTTCGTCGTCGTACTGTTCTACCTATAGGTTTATGGCCCGTTCTCTGATAGAGTTGTTCGTTAGAGATACAGTTTGGCCAGAAAATCCCAAAGATATAACGTAGGCACCTATTGACGAACGTTTGCAGCTTCCTCGTGATAGTGGCGGTCACCCTCAAACTGTGGATAGCATCCCAAACGCAGATTTTGCTTTGCCTAATCGGCTGTCTACATCAAGTTCGGTTTCTCCATCGGTTGAGACAATACTCCCAAGGTATTGAAAACTCTCAACATTCTCAACCGTTTGTCCAGCAATGCATACATGAGCTGATGAGCTCGGTACTAGGCTGATCATTTTTGTTTTTGCCGAGTTAATTAATCTATGTGACAGCAGGCATACGTCTTCGGCGTAGTCGAGGTGTTTGAGTTCAGATGTAAGAGTCCATCTAATTCCTCCGTTTCCTGTTGATAAGGCCGCATTGAGCACGTCGCTAATCACCAATAAAAATAGTATTGGTGAAAGTATGCAGCCTTGCCGAACCCCACTACGGACTTCGAATTCCTCTGACAGCCTTTCTCTGTGCAATACGTGACATGTGGACCCATCATATGTAGCTTTGATAATTACTATTAATTTATCAGGAATGCCTCTCCTGCGCAAGGCACTCCAAATAAATTCCCGATTGACACTATCAAACGCCTTTTCAAAATCGATAAACAGCAGGTGAAGTGGCGATCGATATTCAACACATTGCTCGATAATGATCCACAGGGTGTTGATGTGGTCGACACAGGAGGATCCGGAGCTGAAACCTGGTTGTTCGGCGTCGAGTGTGTCTTCAAGTTATACTTTGATTCGCTCCAGGATGATTCTAGCAATTATATTGGCCACAGCAGGCAGCACGCAGATACCCCTCCAGTTTTCGCACTGCATTAGATTGCCTTTTTTAGGGAGCTTGACGATCATTTCTTTCTTCCAATCATCCGGGAAGCTCTCGGATTCCCATTTTAACTTAGTAACAACAGATTAAGAAATTTTTCTTTAGGACAAACAACTAACTATCGAAGTCATTACCCGACTATGACTTTATGAGTTAATACCTTGGAACAGCTTCACGTTAATTTTTCTGGTTTTTAGAGATCATGCTGGCGTAGAGATTAAATAAGCAACCAAGAGGAGAAAATGTCAGCGTCCAGAGTGCAAATGTCTCTAAATAGAGCTCATGTCGAGATATAGCCGACAATACCTTTCTTTCTCTGCAAACGTTAAGCCACAGACGGCTATAAAACCAAATCTTGTCGAATAAATCGAACAACTAAGTGTTCCAAAGTTTTTTTTTCACAGTTTCACCTCTAATGAGGCCCTGAGTCCGCACCGACCTGTAGTTGGTTGGTTGGTATGCTATCCTAGGTGATGGACGGATGTACTTACGTACCTTTATTGCGTTTATCGTTACCTATTTCAGGACCGAATCTTGTCGGTTCAATATTGTTATTTATTTCAGGACCAACTCTTATCGGCTCACTGTGTATGTTTAATGTTCTCAAGAAAAAAAAAAAACTCTAAAATGAAAGGTCCTACAAAAACTAGATCACTTCACTTGGTCCTCCAATATTCAGCCTATTACGAGCAACTATAGAACTCACCTATAACTCGCAAGTTTAAGGTGAACTTTGAATCAAATGTCTTACGACTCAACGTAGCCCCCACAGTCTAGTTTTCGAGAAAGGAAGTTGTGTATAAGTAAACTTGTATACTACCGGACATTCACAATAAATGTGTTCTAAACAGAAACTACACTCCATTGGAAGACAGGATGACACTGCTAAGAAACAATGTTCTGTGAAGTTTCTCCCTTTAGGTTAAGTCCTTTTTTGTATAAAAGAGGCTTGGATCGCCTAAACCTCTGAAAACCTCCCTAATAGCAAAATATCGTAAATCATTCAGACACCACTGGGCTAACATAGACTCCACCATTAGTTCTTTTCAAACTGCCGGGCTTTCTGAAAGGGGCCTTCCCATTTCTGCGATTTTACTATACATATACTTGCTGCAGAGATGCCTGCTCCATCTCCAGCTACGGATTTACACATTTTGTTGACTATATATAGCTTCTAAGGCATTTTAAAAGTCTTCCATTACACAACCCTACATCGCTCATGTAACATTTTTCAGGCATCTAGAAATCTTAATGAAATTTCTTTCAGTTTTCAGTATCATTCCATCACAATTATACTCTTCGATGTTTGTCAAAAGTTTGACAATTGTTCGGTATATCTCGGATTCATAAGTATGTACCTTAAACCCTTCAGTGAGAAGATCGATGCGCCCACGGTCTAATAACTCTATTCAAAGTAAACTTCTTAGTAAGTTCTGTATTGAAGCTAGAACGTCACTTAATACTGCGATCAATCAATGCAAAAATATTCTCGAAATATTTCCTTTGAAGCTGATCTCGCCTCATCTAAATGCTCAGCTAACATAACATTAACTCTTCTCAAACGACTATAAGTTCATCTTCATTGCTCCTAAAAAATTAAATTTACACTTCACTCAAAAAATGCTCTCTGATGTTTGTCAGATGCTCCCGAGAGTTGGGACCGTGAAAATAAGAACTTTGGTGTAGTCTGGAAGTTGAACATCTAGCTAACCATTGACCCATAGCGCCCACAAGTTAAATACACTAAACAAAGTCAGCCTGTTACTGAAATCACACCTCATACCTCAAAATCCCGTTTTTAAGCAGGTACTTGCACCAAAAAACATCTGTATGGTGATCCCAATCCTTTCGTCTATATTCCGAATTTGGACACCAAATATATACTAAGTTCCTTCCATGCAACCAGTTCGTGTGAGCCTCCACACCATATCCTTGCCGCCATGCCATTGTCATGAACATCTAATAGATCTTTAGGCTTTATTTTCAAAAACGAAAACGGTGCGACTAACCATCTTGAAAGTTCCGTCAATTTAAGTTCTCTTCAACAGGCTTGATGTACTCTAGCAGTAGTCGTAGCAAACATTTATGTGTTGTTAATTTTTATTTGTAAATACATATAACGTTCCAATACTATAGTGAACTTAAGTGCTTTAATATTAAGTCGTCCGATTTTGTATATTCGCAATGCTTTGCTATTTAAAATAAAAAAAAAAATAAATAAATATTAACTTTTAAAAGAATAAATATATACATACATACATATATAAAGAAAACTATAGGTAATTCAAACTCCAATTTACACAAACAAGGAATAAATATTAAATTAAAAAGGAAACAATATTTATTATACATACATACACATACCTATATATTCGAGTAAATAAATAAAATCCATGCTGTAAAGTGGAAACAATTAACAGTAAAATTATCCAATGCAACCCAGTTTGTATGTTAAATTTAAAATAAAATAAAATAATATTCTTAGTAATGTTAAAAATGATTAACGCAAACAATATAATTGCTTTTTGTGTGCTATTCCGTTGTACCGATTGTTTTTTTTTTTTTTATTATTATTTAGGCTTAAATAATTTTACAATTACCATAAATTGGCTTATGTGCTATTTATTATGTTTGACCACATGTTTGTGTATAAACAAAATGAAAAAACAAAATATATTCCAGTGAATTATATCAAATAAAAACATATAAAGGATATGCTTGTTTGATTTTCATTACACTCTTGACGAGGATGAGGCTGCAGTTGTTGAGTGATTTCCGGACAAGCACACTGATCTGGTCATCAAATCTTAGTCCTATTTATAGACAGAGGAAGGTTTGCAGAAGCCATTGTGGCAACACACTAATCGGCACGTAGCCGTGTGGCTACCTAACAGAACCGAATGGACTCAACGTGAGCTCCAGTACCACGTATCGCTGTCAATTATTACGGATGGATCCAAAACTGAGGACGGAGTTGGAGCCGGAGTTTTCTCAGAGGACTTAGGTTTTTTCTTTTTTTTTTTGTTTGCGCCATCGGATGTGTAATCATCTAAAGATACCAGTAAGCCGGGCTAATGGCATGCACGATTCGCAAACCTGAATACTCGATGCCAGGAATAAGCCTACGTACTAACCCACACCCTACACACTTGAACCACTCACCCCGCGGAACTACCGTTAAGCATTACTTCGCGGGGCTGGTTAGCACTTTATGCTCTTCTTACCCTGCTCGACGTTTCTTGCTCTGAGGGGGCTTCCGTTTGGGTTTGGTTGCTCTCCCTGACGCTTTCCAGCCGCCAAAGTTTCCTTATGATCACCGCTGCTGTTTGTTTCACAGTATTCCATACTGCGCTCGATCTCAACATATAGTTTACAATGTTGGTATTTCTCCAATTATTTCGTCAAGACCTCTGCGTTCCAAGCGAAAATGTGGGCACTGAAAGAAATTCCATCTTTCCTTTCATGTTCTCATGCTTCGCTGTCTTTCTGCCAGCTTAATATATTTGACTGGAGCAAGGGAATCCTGGATTTTGGCGTCGTAGGTCCTCTATAGCTCAATAGCCAAGATATCCGCTGGTAGCATTCCCGCAATAACACATATAGCATCGTCGGATACCGTCCGAAAAGCGCAACACACTCTCAGCGCGCACAGTCTGTTGACGGAATTAACTCTTCTTGAGTGGGACTTAATTTTAACTGCCTTTGCCCATATTGGTGCCGCATACATTATTATTGACTGCGCCACTCTTGAAAAAATTAGTCTCCTTGGATGTCTGGGTCCTCCAATGTTTGTCATTATTCTGGATAAGGCAGTACACACCCGAGCAGCTTTGTCGCACGTTATTTCAAGGTGTTCCTTGTAAGCGAGCCTAGCGTCAATCATCACACCTAGGTATCGGATCACCGGTTTTGACGTTATATTTTGGTTGCCTACCCTGATGGTGATTGCTTCTCTTTTCTTGCGACTGCTTGCTAGTACTGCTTCCGTTTTATGTGCAGCGAGTTCTAAGCCGACTGTTGCCATCCACAGTCTCACTTTTCGGATACATTCATTTCAAATGTCCTCCAGGCGTTTTGCTGTCACTACAATTGCGAGGTCATCGGCAAAGCCTATGACTTTTGCCTCGTTGGAGATTTCAAGCCTCAGCACCCTATCATACATAAGGTTCCAGAAGATAGGACCTAGTACCGATCCTTGTGGTACTCCGCCAGATATGTGGTACTGTCTTACCCCATCGTCGGTATTGTAAAACAGGCACCGTTTCTCGAAATAATTTAATATTATTTTGATTAGGAACTCTGGCACCATAATTTCTCTAAGTGAGTACAAAATATGTCCCCAGTTTGCAGAATTGAACGCATTTTTGACGTCCAGTGTTATTACAGCACCGTATTTTTTTGCGTCTCCTCTCTATCTTCTGCCCTGGATAGCATCTTCAAAAATTGTGGTTACCCTCCGTGAGTCTTAGCTCTCTTCGATTTCCTGTCCTTTGGCATAATTCGGTCGGCATCGACATCGACAGTCAAGCAGCTATCAAATCTCTCGCATCCAGCACTATGAGATCAAAGGCAGTGAGAGGCTGCCGCGTATCTCTTAACGAGATAACTGAACAGTATAACCTCCGCCTTTCCTGGGTACCAGGTCACTGTGACATATCTCGAAATTGTGAAGCTGACGCAATGGCCAGAAGAGGTTCCACTGGACTAGATAACATAAATGTCACCGACATCGAGGCGCCTACGTCGTATGCTAAATACTGATTAACGCCGACGCAGTAAGGCTGGCCAACCATCGTTGGCATCAGCTTGATTATTGCAACACTGCCAGACTGCTCTGGCCAATTTTAAGCGAAAATAGAACCACGAGATTTACCATCTCTTTATCGAATTTAAATAACATTCATCGTCTTGAGTTCTACAAGGCGATGTCCGAATTCAAGATCCCGGCAAAACTGATCCAGCTGTGCCGCAAGACGCTGGAAAACATGCGGTGCAAAGAGCAATTTGGGAACGGTTCCTCTGAACTATTCCAAACATGCATCGGATTTCAGCAAGGACATGCACTGTCGTGTGATTTCTTCAATCTTGTGCTGGAACAGATGCGCAGGGCACTATAACGGCTGGTGGGATATCTGTACGGCTGGTGGGATACGCAGACAACATCTGCATCATTGATCACTTCCATCGCGTCGGTATAGAAGTTTTTACGCCAATAAAATGAAAAATAATCAAACTATCGACTATAGATCAATCGGCCTAGCCCCCAGCAGTCTTCTCATGTCTAAACTTAATTCAGAATACAACAAAAAAAAGGCCCAGAGAACTCCTATATCGAAATACACACCTGATCCTCCTGATTGGTATCCTTACAGGCCACAACCCGATGGTGGTCCACCATAGAAGAATGGAAATCACCCCCACAGACTGTTCATACGTATGTAGAGGCTATGTGGGCACAGAGATAGAGGAAGGCACAATACACTTCCTCTCCAAATGGGCAAGTCTTAACAGAACTAGATACTTAACTCTTGGAAAAGTATCTTTTAACGAACTAAGCGAACTAGCTAAGACTTTACCTAAGACCACCTTAATAAAGAAAAGGGTTTAGTCTAGGAAGACCGCTCCCGCTATGAACTAATCTATTCGACTTACTCTTATTCTCTTTTTCAGGTATCCGACACCAGGGAACCCAATGAGATCCGAGTGCACTTTTTGTGTAGTCGCTTCCTCAACCTGCCTATCATCTAGAAAAAGTGGTAAACCTTGGTTTGTTTATGACGTTGTACGACCAATGAATTGACTTGGATTTTAGTCCTCAGGTTGAACATTCCCATCCTTCAAGTTCTAAATAACTTTACACTTTCGAACATCGTGTTTTCTTTTCCTCGAAATGGGTACCTACAGGAACAGTTCTGCAATTATACAGTTGAGGTATCATTAAATTATAAACTTGGTCACGGATTCTTCTTCTTCTAGCGCAGAACGAAATGGGATTAAAGAGCCTACCTAAGAGTAACAGTAGCACAGAAGAAAAGCCATAAAGACCAGGTGGAACTATAAAGTACGAATGAAAGGAATCTTCTCATTGAAATTCTCTGATAGTAGCTTTACTCTGCGAGCCAGCTTAGCCAGTGACTAGGTATTCAAATCCATCAAACCTAGCGTTCACCAGCCTAAGGTTTAATAGCACTAAATACTCTTTGCTTTATAATAGCCTACACACCGAACAAAATGCGTCACTTCGATCGTCGTATTTAAAACAGTGCTCTACTTCGTGTTGAGTACCATCATGTTTACAGATACCTACAGGCCTCTTTACAACCCATAATCACTAAGTTCATTATATTGGCAACAACATATCAAGGTTTCTCTCTTCATGTTAAGAGACTTGCGAACCTTATCTATACTTCGCCTAGCGTTCGCTGAAAGCGTTCCTCCTAAGCTCTATGTAAGTGAATCGCCCACCTTACTCAGGCTAATCTTTCATTATGCATATTTGGGTTTCCCAATCTAATCTAATCTATGGACAGTACTAGACACTGGTTCTACACAGAACCTTTAAAAGCATAACGCCTGGAGTAACCGTTGGAGACAGTGGCACTAGAAACATGCTATGTAAGCAACAAACTGAGGTCTACACTTTCAAGGACTGGAGATGGGAGTGAGAATTATACTGATTGGCCTACGTGTACATAAATCACGTACAAAAAGTCCACCAATATGTACAATTAACTAAAATCCTACGAAAAGAAGCCGATGGAATTTTCCAGTAACTCGAAGGACACTCATAGGGCAGAAAAAAATGAATGCCTTAACAAAGCGTTTCCCAGGATGATCTAATCCACTCTCACTCTCTATTACATTCAGTGTTGTCTGCGAATGGACAGGCAGCATTGGAATTCCTTTCAAAAGGAATCTACCTTCATGCAGATTAGCCTTTGTTATATACAACCTTGACTGTAGCAGATGTTTGAAAATATTACAATGAGTAACCATAAACCTTTTCCGCCGGATTTTTCCTAGAACCTAAGAAAACATCCAACCAGCACAATCTCCCGGCTGTTCTTGCAAAAAGGGACAACAGGTTTGGCAACATAAATAGCAACACCGTTCCAAACCGGGCGGGCAGGTATATTATTATTCTAATTACTTTATGGCCACACCGAGTGGTACATTCAATTGCAAATCACCCTACAACGAACAAATGCCAGGTTAATCCCTAGAGAATCGCGATCCTTTCATTTTCACAAATTTGCATCTCGCCTCGTGTCACAAAAGGTGGCACGGCACGTCTTTGAAAAGACAAAACCAGTTTCCTCGGGAAAATTCGATCCCTTCGCCAAACAAAGACCTAAGTTGTTTGTCTTCCTTTCGGAAGAATGTGTTTTATTGCATCTCCAGGCAGCTGTGCTGCTTGAAAAACCCATAACCAAACAAATCTTAATCCTACTTAATACAGGTAACTACCCTCTCTCTCTCTTCTACCCTAATCCTTGTACAGGATCTGCCTGATCATCTCGTCATATTGAACCTTTAAATTTTGCAACTCAGCTGTCCCTCTGTGCATTTGGTCACGTATGAAGCTGCGCTGCACCTTTATCTGTTCGATTTCGTTGCGGTACATGCCATTGTGCTTCATGAGTTCCTGCAAAAGCAAAACCCATCAAAATTTCAGATTTCCTGCATACCACACCGGCACCCACCTCTAGATTTGCATTCTGGAAGTCAAGCTGCTTCTTCAGATACTTTCGCTTGGCCTCAAGGCGCTGCATACGAATCGGCAGTGTCTGCTCGTCCACGGTCTTGCCATACGGACGCCTACACATTACACAGTTAAGAGTTCATCATCATCAAATAGAGCATAGAGCGTGCATTACCAGTTTGGATCCACACGATCCTTGAACTTCTCCTTCAGCATCTCCAGCGTGGCTATGTTCCCACCTATGCTGCACGTTTCCCAGCTCTTCTCCATCGAGCTCATGACATCCTTCAGGAGATTCTCCTGAAAATCCTTCAACAACACCTCCTTGTTAAACGCCACATTGTCTGCCTTAAGAATTCTCGCAAAATCCTCCAGGTGCTCCAACCTACAGTTGGACGCAAAACAAGAAAAAAAAAAAACAACAGTTAACCCAAAAACCGACTACAATACAGTTATTTGTGTCGTTCTGCGATAAACTTTTTTACAGTTGCACCGTGCTACATTTACAGGCCGGGGATTGTGCAATATGACTCGAGATAACATATTTGCCCAAACCACGACCCTAAAATAAAACACACTCCACTCAAATTCAAATTTTGATTCAAAAAAACCGCGACCGCAAAAATAGAAAAGAAAGAGTGGAGTATAACCTCAAATTTGCGACGAGTTCTCTATAATGTTGCCAGTAGACTGCCTTCGCTTTGTTTGCGATTTCCAGATTCCGCTGGAATTGCTCTTCCTGCACGCACTGGGACTCCATCGAACAATGTTGGTAACAAAAAAAATATTTAAACAATTGAAATATGAGTTACTTGCAGTAACGGTCGGCTTTTGTTAGTTATTTTTGAAAAAAAAAAATACAAACAAAAGAAATTCACAAAGAGCACGACTCTGCGCAGAATCTGGAGAAGACAAATCAACCCGACGAAAGAAAGTGATGAAGTGAAAAAATGTCTGCACAAAACTTTAGAATGAACCAAAGAAGAATGCGAAAAAATGCCCATGGTGGTTGTAGTCGAGGACAAATCGAGAATCATTTGGAAACGGATAATGGCTGAGTGCGTTCAGGTGAGGATTGTTGTTCCGATTGAGGGTTGAAATTGTTTCGAAAAATTTTTCAAATATTTTTATGTATCGAGTTGCGATTTGGTTGTCAGATGTCGTCTTTTAACAGATTTTACGTTTAGTTCTCTGTGTAGGATACTCATTGGTGCTACTTTAGTATGTTGAGACAGTTCCAAACTACTTTGGAATTGATTTAGCAACAGACTTAGGCATGATTTGTCAAGGATGGCATAGTTCTTCCTAGACTAAAGTTGAGCACTTTATTAAGACACAATTGTGACCAATTAGTACTATTGGCGAGATACATGCGGTGAGTCTCGGTTGCATAGTTCATCAACTTAGGTTATTGGTCAAAGGTCCTTAGACGTTATGGCTTCTAGATTCATCCGTACAGGAGCTCGATTATCTTGGCGGCACTTGTCCTACACCTTCTCGATATGTCGTCTGTTGCAATGACACCGACTGTCCTTGGATTCGAGACTGGCTCAGGGAGAATCAAAGCTTGGGCTAGGTTGTATGTAGTCCAACCCTTACGGTTGGTTTCAAAGGGTCTGATGGTGGTGTCTACGGAAACATTTTAGGCTGAAATATGTACAATACTACTGACTACCGACTGTTCTGTAGAAAATGGGTTTGGTAGTCCCTCTTCCAAACCATTAAATCCGTTTCAAAAGAGTTCGAGAAAACAAGAGCTAAATTTGATCCCCAGCCTGAACTCTGTCTCAGGTCTGGGTCACAGGTTACGCTAAGGGAAAGCCTGTGTGCAGTTGTTTTTATAGAAGACATTCGATCGAGTTCCTCGAGAAAAAACTCAAAGTAGAAACTGAATGGTGAGTTACTTAGGCTCTAAGAATAACTCAGCTCTAGTCAGCGCTCAGAATTATAACGAAATTGATTACGGGGGCCGCGTTTATGCCATGGAAGTCTGGTGTTTTCCGAGATAGTTACAAAATGGAGTCAACAACGTAGCAGCGACAAAGTAGCACGGCATATAAGCGCGCCACAGACAAATTCAAATACTGGTTGTGGCAAATGAGTACAAGGCATCTTAACTGGGCATTGGAGTGCACTATTCACTTCCTTTGCGAATGCCCAAGCCTATGCAGAAGTAGAAAAGCCGCAGGGACATGTACATGCACATGTGGCTAACCTAGCTGGGGTATGTTTAGGCTTCCAAGAAACAGCTGAAACTTCTAAAGATTCCCTGAACATTCACCATAACGAAACTAATCTTCCATGTCTAAGACTTAGTCCTTGCGTTCATCGTAGGATTCGTGTCTCAAATGGTTGTTAGTGCGTTGTGAGAAGCTAGGCCTTAGGATCCATAGACCTGTCGCTCCAAGTAGTTTAGTTCCTTACAATCACCATTAAGTTATTAAAGGGTCCTGCCGTTTGCATAGTTTTAGACAGAATCTACCTTCACAGGGTCTTCGTACTAAGCCATTTCTCTCGATTTTTCCTCAAAGTTTCACCAATGTTAGGGAATATTGTACTTTAATTGCTTTTCATTCGCATTTTCTGTCCATTCCCCACAATTTCATGAACGAACCCACTTTTTGAACATCCTCCACAGTGTTACCAAAACTCAGTATCACTACGAGGAACAATCAAAAATTAAACACCAAAGCCAACCGAAAACCAACAATCTACTACAATTTCGTTCCGTTTCACATGTTCTACTAGCTCATCTTCTTCTCCGCCATTTGCAATTCATTAGTTTTATGTGCTTGTGCTGGGTGTTAACCGCGCCAAGTGTCTTTTTGCCAAAAAAAAATCTCTAGAATTGCAATCAAATATTGTGCAAATATTAAATAATCCCCTAGAAAAACTTTACCCAAGTTCAAAAAACCACTTAATTCCTCTGTTATCAAACAAGGTGAGTTCAAAAATATCGAATTAATATTCTTTGCGAGCGAAAAATAAAAATGGTTTGTGCAAAAAAATGGTGGAAGAAACGAAAAAAATTGAGAAAATTTTTATTTTACCAGTGCTACCGTGTATTGAATGTTTTGTATTATCTAATTTATGAATTTAAATCGGAATGAATGACCTAAATTGTATGTTTTCCTGTGAAAATTTTCTGTAATCCCAGTCACCTTTGACCGCGCGCCGCACCGGCGTAAAGCGGTTTCAATTGTGAAGCCAACAACAATAAAGGTGGTACGATTTACATGGGCTCATCCGGCATTTTTTTCGCCTTTTCCTGTCTCTTCTGGTCGCGGGGAAGGTGGGCAACATTTTTATTCAATTGCTGGGAACAGAAATTTAGTGTTTGGTGTGTTTTTATTGTTTTTTTTTTGGGTATTTTTGGCGGTTAGGGGCGGATTACCGGCAAAGTGGCTCGAGGTGCACTGCCTGTGCCAAGAGTGGTTAACTGATTTCGCTTTGCCAGGGGGCAGGAGGTGTTTATTGATTTTTCTAAGTCATTGTGCTTCGCGAAATGTGTCAACAAAACTTAGATTTGGTCACGGCGTGAAAACCTCGTCCTTGCCTGCTGCTGCATCTTGCCGTGGTTCATGGCACCAATTTGGTTTGTTGTTTTCCTTTTATGGCATTTCGAGTTCTGTGAGCAGTTCAAGGTTACTGATTATGCGGTCGCATCGATGCTTGCGATGCAGTGGAGAGGAGGTTCTTCGCGCCTAATGGAGTACAAAGTATGCGCCGCCGAATGGTGTTTGCATTGAACTCCATTGGTCGGTTTACGAGCTTGTAAGCTAGCGGCCTCTAATTGCATTCGATGTTGTTAACTGCTGTGACACTGAGTACAAAGCGCACTTTGTCGTAATTGGTTTTTGCTGCAAACAAAGCCCCAAATATTTGGACGGTGCTTAGATTCTCAAGATCTACTGTCGGGGATCCAATGTCTTTGATGTGTTCATAACCTTTGAACACCGAGTCTGTGATTCCCCCGATCTAGTGAAGGTACTTATCGCGGTTTGGGGAATTGAATGTCGTACATACATGGTTTCTGTTTGGCTGGTTGGGAGATTATATGTACCACCACGTCGCTTGAATCAAAACTAAAAAGAATCATTTCAACCGAAACGGTGTGAATCCCATACAAAAGGGTGAATCCCCAACGACAGACAGTGCAGAAGTTCTGCACATTTAAAGCACTGCGGGGTGCATTTGCACCAGAATTGATTTGGTTTCTATTTAAGCCGAAGCTGTGGCTTTGTCATCACAGGGTACAAGTATTTAAAATAGTGAACGTTTTTTCTACTTGCATTGTTTAAGGTGATGGTTGCTGGTCAAGTCTTTCTATCACAAACTGTTAGTAAGGTAATCATGACACAAATCGGTGTTTCAAAACTTAATTTTGCTGTCAATGTTGTCATTCAGCTATGGTTTCAGCAGCTCAATAGAATTATTTCTTTTTCTCTCGGGAACTTAGTGTAAAACTTTGGTATAGCGTTGTGTGGTAGATAGTTAATGGCTACTTGTGTTGTTAAAAGTAAATATCTTTTCTTTCACTGAATTCCTAAGTTTACTCATTTAGTAACAGAAACTATTTTGGCGGAGAGATGTTCCGCGGGGGTCCTGGGGTTGAACCAGGATATTACATATGTGAGCTAGCGACTGGCCTAGTGGTGCATCGAGGTATTGTGAAATAAAACTACTTGTGTTTGAGATTTATTTTGGGTCTCGTAACTGATGAAACACAATACCATTCAAATCCCCAGAAACGCCTGGACGAGTTAAAGTATACTATTTCGAAAAATACTAGGGATAACCCAGCAACTTGACTTTCGATGTTGGTCGTGAGGTTCTCTAAAGTTTCTGGTTTGACATAGACAAGTCACGAATGGGTGGTCCATGTCTGGAGATAACACGGTCACCGAACTTTGACTTCATGGGGGCAATAGGCTGGTCGTAGGCAATAGACAATAGTCGTAGGACTTCTTCTATTTATCTCAAACAGTCAGTCAGATTGACTGTGACAGCTCCTTTAGTGGTTATGTGTGGTACATCTTAATTTTTGGAAAAAATGAGGTTAACCAAAGTACAATATGAAGCAAATAGTGCATTTTTGCTGAGTTAGAAGCATTGCTGCTCTTAACCACTTGTCGGTTATTCTCACTCCCAATGGTACAGTTTTGTTCGCTTGCGTTGCCCAAACAAAACAATTCAGTTCTAGCTGATTTTTATGTCCAAGTAAATGATGGCCGTTTGACGTGCTGTAAACCATTGTCTATACATTTCTTACTTACTTAGCAGACAAACGGATGGACCACAGCTAGTATCCGATGGCTGATTTCTCACTTGTGATTCTGTTAACAAATATGCCTCCGAGGACCATTTTGTTAGAAGGTTTATCTTCCTTACCGGTATTTACAGAATTACCGAGTTATTTGTACTTGAATGTACTCCAGAGGGTTTCACATCTTCAGTTTATGGTTGATCGCAATCAATGGTATGTAACTGCTCCATCCCTTGTACAAATTGCTGATCCCGGTAAAATGAACCGCCAAATTTTTGCTCTCTCAGTGGTAATATGCAAATCTTCCTACAAAATTTGGCACAGAGACGGATGGAAAATGTAGAGTTGTGCCTTCGTTCTTATTCTTCTACAGAGTGTTTGTTCCACACGTCATAGCATATAGCAAACGTTTAATGAAAGAGCAATCAGAAATATAATACGTATTTGATGGTTAAAGGCGACTTCATTCTAAATAATTATCGATCCAGTGATCAAAGTTGAATACACGTTTATATGAGACTATTTGACTAGAAATTGCATTAGAGAATCATAATGGGCGAATATCTCCCAAGATAAACACTCTCCGAAGGGAACTTACTAATCTAATCTCACCTAACATGACTCTTTTTGCCAGGAAGACAGAAATAAATAATTGTAAACGCCTATTACGTCTTATTTGTATGTGGCTTGTGGGTTATATGGCATCGAATATCTATTGATCTTATAACAGTGCTGCATTGTTACTGTTTTACATATGACGCCAATGAGCTGTTTGGAGTTTATGAAAATTGTTCCTTTTGTCTGTGAGAGCGTAGAACTCCTCAGTTTTTCGTTGACATAAAGGAACATTCATTTCCATACTTTCCAGTTCAGTATGTGTATGTAGTATGTTTGCCTGTAGTTATTCCATTTTAGCCAACAGTTCCATTGAATTTATTGCTCTGATCAAGTGCTAGTACACATCATCATGGTACAAAAAAAAGCTTAACGCTCCTCCCTTGTCTGTAATTAATTAAAATTCATCGTACTTTTCAAATACACTCTGGCATATCTCCTTTAGTTCCATTCCTGTCGTATTGCTTACAGGGTATGTGAACTGATGTTCACAGAACTTGTTTGCAAATTAATAAATGCAAATCAAACCACGTCTCTATTCCCAAAGGTTAGGGGTTGGTTGACATGTTCCATCTTGAACTGGTTTTTTCCTTGATGGTCCAGATGAATAAAAGTCCGCAACCCGTTTCTACCAAACCCTAAGAAAATCAAATCATTTCAAGCTACAAACGGAGCTTTTTATAGATATAATCTTCTTTATTTTCGCACTGATACGTAACAAGTCTGTGAAATATCTGAGCGATAACCTGTGGTGTTTATTCGAACTACTTTTTTATGTAGCATCACAGACGTCGAATAAGATAAATGTGCCAAGATAGTGTCGCTGGGGCTAAATCCAATCAATCATAATTATCTAAATTAGTCTGGATGGGCGCAGTAGCTAGCTGCTGGTAAATCGCGCAGAACACTAATCCAAATAATTTATTCACGAAACTTGTTTATTGCACTCGCAATTATTCACATGTTGTACATCTATGCCATTAAGCTGCGAGTCCCATTCTGAGTTTAACTTAAATGGATGACTACAAAGGTTTAAATGCGAAGAAAACGAAACCAGATTCCATGTTTAGGCGAGACTGACCTTGAAATTCCGCGTGCAAACCATGTCAAACATGGTCTCTCTTCATATTGCCAGATGTTTGCAATTGATTGCTGTCGTGGATGCCTCTAATGTATGAATTGATTCAACTTTAGCTTGTGGGGATTTAATTTCTTTGTCGTGCTTGGGAATTCAATTACATTGAAGGCGGACAAAGAATGTTGAGTGCACATCGCCTTCATACATATGTGCGCACTAGTGGAAGTTATGCAATGCATTGCATCAGAAGTATGTCGTTTGTGGATGGTTTTGGATTTATTATGAAATGTGAATAGTGTTTAATGTGCTTAGAGGAGACAAAACGATTATGATTGTGATTTTGGTTTACCTTAAGCGGATCTACATTCAATCAAATGCTTAGTCGACACAATTGCAAAGGTTGTTTCCACCACAAACTAACTGCTGGTCTTGAGAAGTAATTCCCTTTTATTGGAAAATGTCGATTGCTTGGTTCTGATCTTTTTGCTTTTTTTTTTAAGAAGTCGAAACGAAGACGGGGGTACTAGATGTAACTAGGACACACATGGACTTGGCTTCTGATTTTTACTGTAGCAAAAGCCTTCATACGAAGGATACAGCAATCGGAGGTCTCAATTGACAAGTTTTCTCGTGACATATGCCAGGTTTCCACTTGTCGTTTTGAAAGTTGAAACATAGCAAAACTCTTTTAAACTAGTTACAGATCTCCTGCGCTCGTATAGTGACAAGGAAGCACAGTAATTTACCTTGCAGAAGTCTAGAAAACATTCATTATTAATATTGCGCCTTTTAAGAGATAAAACCCAGTGTTTCACTGGTCAAGTTTAGTGCTGCAATACCCCATTACTATGAGGATGTTTTTGTTGACATATTGTTGTAATTTCTGTTACATTGGTCCATTACCTGTCTCTGTACCTCTATCGGTACCCAAACAACGACCAACCTACAAGATTTTTACGAAGAGATTGACTGGTTAATTGTCCCGATGACTTTAACACTTCAATAGAACGGATGATGAGGCAAACCATGGGTTGGCAAAGAATGTGAGGAAGTAAAACAGACACTAAGTAAGCACACAGACACTAAGATAGAATGAACAAACACTTCTTTTTCTAAGGATTTGGTGTTTTTTTTTTTTTACTTTGATGCAGGTTTTTGGTTCACAAGTCAAATTAAGCTTACCTTGCATCGTAGCAAACAGTGCTCGCAATTGGTTCTTTTCTCTTATTTCTTTCTTTTTCAATGAAACTCTTATACTATAGAGCTGCGAAGATGGTCGACCCTATTGAATATTTTTAATTCTTCAGTGAATCAATATTTATCGTTTGCGGTTCTTTACTTTCAGGTCTTTTCCTTGTAGTCTATTTCCTATTCCACTGATGGGTGGGAGGGCTAAAACAATGTTTAAATATAAAATGAATGTAATTGGTTTCAAAACAGTAACTGGCGAGCTCTGGAGGAAGATGAAATAGTTCATAACCTAATCCCACTGCATCATTGATGCGAGTAAAGGTCTTACATTTTTAACCTTCATCGAACTCCCCAATGTCTCAGTAGGACTACACACTTTTAGATGACAATCGTCGAAAAACACTGATACGATCGTGATTGTTCAGTTCAAACTCACTAAAACCTTCTCCTTTTTTACTTTCACACATAATCCCGCGGGGACATCCTTAGGTATTTTATCATCATCATTTTATGTGTTATTCGCTCAGCTTTGTATTTGTTTTTTCTGTGGTATTCTCCTTGTGGGAGTTCCTATATATTATTATTGTTAACGACAAGCTTTTAGCCGCATCCCAGATCTCTACCAATCCTTCGCGCGATGTTATTCGGATTTTCTTGTATACATTCTCAGTCTTTCACATTTTGTTGTGAATTTTGCGTAGCGGAGATGAATGTTTTCGCACTGAAAGTCGCGTGTCGTGTACACATCGGTGCACGTAAAAGTATAATTGTTCATGTTGGCGATTAGCGCTTATCTTTGCGATATCAGTCCGGCGGCCCTTCACTGGACAAGTGGCATTTTTACTCTCTTTTTTTCAGTTTGTCTTTTTCACATATGCTTTCCTTTTCACTGCATTTTCTAAGATGTGTGTCCCATTTACTGTGATTGATTACACGACTTTTGAAAGCAGTGATCTGGTTCTGCACTCAGTCTCGGTTAAGTTGGGATTATTCTTATTAGAGCCTTTAATCCATAATTGTACTGCAATCGTACCAGCAGTAAATCAACAATTTAAATCTCCTCCAGTACCTTGTTCTTTCTCATTAACTTGCACCCCTTTCGAGGCCACACTGATGGCAATGGGATAACACCATCGACGATAAAGAGTTAATTTGCGTAAAAATAAATTTTTATCATTTCAATTTTCGAATTAATATTAACTGATGACATCACTAAATAATCAAAATTGTCGAATCATTTATTAACCGCGTATATGTAGATGGATTGCGGGGTATTAATCGCAGAAAGGGGACAAATTCGATACATTACACACATGGGAACCATCACGCTGGCGATGTATAGATGTGAAACAATTAAATAAATTAATTGTGTAAGTACTCGGTAATTAGCTTCCGAAATTACTTAACATGCACTTTACCGTGGCCCACTCACCATCAAATGATTTAATCCCTTCCTATGTCGCCGAATGCCTTTAGTTACGAAAACAAAATCCGTGTAAAATAAAAGTAGTGCCTCATGTTATGTAAGACATCGTCGAGGTGTAGGGCTAGTGGAAAGGAGAGCTAATAAAAATAACAAAAATCGAATCCTTGTCAATAATTCATAACATCAGAGAAGGAAACTCTCACACGCGATACCCACATTAGTTATTAACTTTAGAAACTCCGAAAAAAAGAGAACGAAGCAACTGCGGCACCACCACGGCAACTAAATGGGGGCGGTAGCCACGGAAATGTCCACTCAAAAGGCAACTACTGGACGTTATGTGTTGGGTGGTCTTGAAACGACGACACAAAGTTGCTTGAGAAACTTTCGCATGCTGCTGTTGGGCAGCAGAAGGGGGTGTTTGATTGGAAAGCAATTTTTAAAGTATTCACTTGCATGCACACGCACTCACTGTGAAAAGCAGCAAAAGCAGCAGGAAAGTCGCACATATCAAATGCATTTGAATATCGTTGCAATCATCCATGGAGCTTATAGGCATACACACCCTGTGTGGTCGTTTGGTCTTCGAAGAAGACGTCGTTGTGGTAGCAATTTACTCAAAAGTCATTTTTAATTAACGCCATTCAAATATTAATCGGCCAAACGTCGATTGCGGTCGGTTTTTCTACAGTGACTGGCATAGTTCTAGTCGAAGAGTTCTGGGCGCCGAACTTTTATTTTTTCCTTTCTCTCTGTTGTGTGTGACTACTGACAACTGCAGACTATAGTCGTCGTCGTTGGCACTGCCACCGCCACCGTTGTGTGGTTGTCGTTATTTTCAATTTGATGGTGGTGTTGGTGGCCACCGCTTGACCAATTTCCCATAAATACCTTAAAGCATTCGTTTGCGGGGAAGGTATGTATGTATCTACCTATACTTCTAACCAGCAACACCACTCCACAAACGGATTGTCATGGCGACGCATTGTTTTGACAAACTGCCTTGATGAAATAATAATCAAAGAATCATCTTCATGCATTTGTAAAGATAGAAAACCACTAATGTGTGATGTATGTATGTATGTGACGGGCCGGGCGGGCGGTCTCGCGGAACCCATGATTATCGAGAGTGTGAGTGGCTATAGGTGGCCCACAACACTGAAAGTTTGTTCAAGTCCATTTCGTCCTTTTTTTTTTTGGTTTTTGTTGTATGTGCATTTCTACTATATTAATTGGACGAAGGAGGTAATTTTCTACTCCATGGGTATGGTAAAATTGATGGACATACGCTCGCTTTCCAAGGATGGTGGGTAGTACTGTTGGTGCTGGTGCTGGTGGGTATGTGAAATTACATTGGAATTGTGGTTGATAAAATGGAAATAGTTGTACACATTTTCCTGGTCACATTAGCGTTTTTGGTTTTTTTTTTTTGCTGTCATTATATTAATGTGAGAAAGGAAAGTGAATACGAGGGTGTTCTTACTGAAGTTGGTTTTGTATGATTCTCTTGGAAAAAATTTGGGTTTTTATTGATTTTTTTTTTATTTGATTGATGGCTTTATCAGCGGTATGTAGTATGTAAATCGAAGGAGATAAAGGTAGGAACAGAAATCTTGGTTGGTGTTTTGAGAAAGTAATCATTATTCATAAAGTCTGAGTACACAATTTAATTTTGACTGAATTAACCTAAATGATGGGATTAATCCGTGAAAGTTGTTCCAATGAATATTCAATGAGTTCCTAGGTTAGAAATTGTTGGGAGAAGAGATTTAAGTGTTGGGAACACCGGAAAAAATATATCAATCAGTAATTTATTTTGATCATGCTTTCATGGGAGCAGGAGTTTTGGGATGGAGGTTTAGTCCTTATCTTATGTTTGTGCGTGTTGTATGCGAACTCAGTAAGGCGTGTGGAATAGCAAATCACAAGATGTCTTGTGTTCTATATATACTTCCTTTAGATCGGACAATGATGGTGCTGGACACAAAAGTTTCATGAAAGAAGTAGTGGGTTAGCTTAGGACCGCGATTGTTAACCTGCAAACTATTACAGTCTGTGGGTGGTTCACCGATGTGAAATTAATCTTCAGCACAGCATACAGTGCAATTAAATATGGACTGACAGACATGGGTGATCTTCATTAATGGATTCACGTGAAACTTTGTATACGATTATCTAGTTTTTATGTCACAGATACATAATTGTCTATCTGTGTTGTCCATCAATACGACTTAGGAATGGCGACGTTGTTTCCCTGATCTCTGTCAGTTGCAATTGTAAGCTGACGCCTTGCCTTCATAAAATTCTGTTCAGCCATGAGAATGAATGAGTTTAATCCTAAAGTGACCTTACGGACTTCATTAAATCCAGAAATATACATCAGTTTCCACGCTGCTGGACTATCAGACATTATTTCTTTAAAAATCGGACCTTATTTCAAGCCTACCAGCCTATGATCAATGAATATCTCTTTAAAAATATGGATGTATATGATCCGGACGAAATCCGGTTTCAACAGAATGCTGTTGCATTCCATATGTGACTCGTGTGACTTGTTATTTCCTGTAAAGCTGCATATAGCCATTGATTTATGCTGCTAAACCTGCACCATTTGACGTCTTGAAATCGAAAACATTGACTGAATTTGAACGTTCAGCTCTTGAACCACTTCAAAAAAGCACTTCCTGAATGCACAAGTTGTCTGAATTCGGTCGCAAGCCTGAACTCTTAGAAGCTCATTTGAAGCCCTCACCACACTGCTATCACGGTCTCCGAGACCTTCGGTTCACCGGACAATTTCTTAATTGGGTTTTTCTGAGCTCGCTCAGAGCTTCGATTGATGATTGTGCGCTTAACAAACCAAATTGTGTGTAGTATGACTCTCCGAGTTGCAAGTAAACGAATGGATTCAGCAGTATTCTTGCTGCCTTAACAGAAAAGACTATTGGCCCTAAGTGATACGACAGTCAACGACGCGTATGCGAAGAGCGATGGTGTTTTGGTACACTATATCGGGCGGTTCATATGGGGCCCCAGTGTGGTATTTGCTGATTTACAAATACTTTTTGTTCTGCGAGGTGACCGGGTACCACATATTTTTTTTCAAAAACATCTCCACTCATAGTCCCACTGAATAATGTATTGAAATAAATAAACCAATTCCCTGATATTGGCAAAATAAATCAAAGTACTACTACATAAATGTATACATAAGTATGCTAATCGAAAAATACTAGAAATAACTCTTTTTGTATTTTTGTTTCGCAGCATATGGAACTTTCAATATTGTACCAGCAGTGGTGTGTTTTATTTAAATCACAAGTCTAGACATTCACTTCAGTTTCATTAAATCATGTTGAATTACATACAGCACGAGTGAAAACAATAACAATAATAATTTTCGAACAAAAATAAACACTCACGTAAATAGAAATTGATGAATAGTAAAATAGAATGAATAGATGACGCACTCGACTGTGTGTACATATTGTTCTTAAGTCTTTTAATGCTTATACTAAACCAAGCACTTTGCTGTTAGTAATAATTCCTATGGACATAGCAGTTATATGTATAGGAAACCGTTTTTTGAAGTTTTAAGGATAGTAAGGATAATAAACAAATATTCTTTAATCGCACCACGTGCATATAACTATTTGTTTTCGAGGAAGAAAACATGATAAGTAGTGTAAACATAAAGTTATAGGTAAATGTACATTAAGAAATTATTATGAACTGCATTTGTGGACGCCCGTCGTTGGATAAGTTATGTTAATTTCCTACCGACATCATGCATGTTATTTGAGCAATGTTAGTGTAAACAGAAAAGTAACAAGGAAAGGGGTAGGGGCGTTTGTAGTGTACGAATGATGCACAAAGGACGACACAACTTTGTCATCAATTCTGTACAAACAAAATTACATAGTGTAACTGCTATATTATGACTAACTTGTGAAACATCTTATTAGAGTCACAGTTTGTGGGCGTCCAACTAAGAAAAGTGAAGAAGCAGCCAATGTGTATTTGTGTCAATGCTACATGTGTACATATTCTTACATTCAGTCAAAATATGAGCGGAACTGAGTCATCCGAACTCAAAAACATTGCTTGACCTCAAGTGCTATCGGCGATTTTGACGATGAAAAAAATAGTATTTGCTTGATATTTTGTGTTCCGAACGGAATTTCTTATTCGGATGGGTTCAACATGTTGTAAAAAGTCTAAAGAGCGCTTGGAAATAGTCGAAAACTTACCTAATTCAACTCAGTGAAGAAAATTGCAGTCGAACATCGTTACTATAGTCTAAGAGAGCTTTCACGGCAGTTTTTAGCTGATGTTTTGTGCATGAGACTCGTCCCAGTACGGCTTGTTTCAAAAGCGTTGAATTTTTATCTCATAAATCCATCAACATCGTCGGACCCGTTTTGAATCGATTAAAATGATAAAAGAATATTTGCTGAGAGAACTGAAGGCGATCCCGGAATATGCCTATACAAAACGTATGGATGACTGTATTGTTCATTGGGACAAAATGTACTGATTCAATGATTAATTGATTTTTCTTGTGTTTATTGGCTCAGTCTCGCTGCTATTTTGACTGAATGTTTAGCATGAGCTTAGAAAAGATCGTTAAGAACGTGGTGTTTGGGTCATCAGCCAGTGCATGTAACTCTTAGAACTTGTTTTCTAATGTAAAGAGCTAGTTTTTTGATATCACCAATAATTGTGATGCAGTTCGGCCTTCAGACCAAAATGTTTTTCGACAAGTTTGCTTGACGCTGCTGAGGCAGTACAGCAAACCCATTTGCCTAATAACTACAAAGTGGTTTTGCTTGGTTTGAGCTTGTTTTTTCTGTACACCCGCTATATAGTATGTAGTACACGCAAAAGTACTGCGATTTTCTTTGCAAATGGAACTGCGATTATTGTGCATCAGAATTGCTTTTCGAATAAGAACTGTTGAGTCTATACGTTTCCCCAAATCGTACCAAAATATGTGAAATGCTTAAGCCCTTAAGTCCTTCTTAATATACACATATGCGCCCGTATATTAGATTTCCTTCATGAATCTAGAAATTGCCATTAATTCTTCCTGGTTACTTTGGACACGCAACTCCCATATCATCATCCCATGGAATCTTCTTCACTCTATTTAACTCTAGTTTCCTTATTTTCGAATGCAAATCATGAAAGAATCTATATCGAAGGAGACAAATAATGTTATTCGAGTTGCAAATGTACATTGCTAATACAATATCAAAACAATCATAAAAATTGTCTTATTTTACAAGAAAAACGTGCACGTGCTGTCATGCGAGTACAGAAGCTAATCATTAATCAGCGAGTTCTGCTGTTTTTATGTGTTTTAAAAGTGACTGCACTTTGGCTTGTTAACAGGTTAGATGCGAAGCTATATGCGCGGGAAAAATTAAAAAATGAAACGATCCATAAACTATATACTTTATTCATTTCTAAGGAATCAACCTCAGAGATGAACGGGTAAAATTAGGGTAATAGTGTGTGCGCCTTCTTCTAAACTCTCTAAACTAAAGGATTGCGATAAAACAGTTAATATGGCTTAAAATGTTTTTATTGTTTTGCACTTTCAACTAAATTTGTTTGTTGTCATCAGCACAGATAAATCTTGTATTTTTTCCGGCAAATGAACCAAAGCTCTTGCTATAATTTCAAGCTGTTTAATGTACTTGGTCTGTAATAACATCAGCAGCTATTTAATAGTGGTTGTATAAGATTTTCATTAATACCAGACGATGATGCGACCACCCAAGGAGGACTGAATTCGCGGTTAAAAATTTATTCGAAAGAGATATTAAAAACAGGTCTTACTGTGACTACCAAGGTGAGGAATGTCTGTCGTATTGTCGATGAACACAGCAATGATTTCAATGCAGTTAATATTGTGAGCAATAAAATCTCTTGCTAATAAGCTTTCTGTTGGGTGAGGACGAGATAAGCTACATATGCCTACATACGTATGTAGCGCAAGTAAGTGAATTCGATATTTTTTTAACAAAAATGCATTCCATTTCCTTCAACACCTTGCAAGCTCTGGTACCACTTCTATCGCGCGTGGAAATGTCTCGTAGTTGTTGAAGTAGCACAAGAATTTTAGTATTTGTCTGAATTAATATTAATAAGACCGCATGCGACATAACGTTGGCATGAAGTTCATTTTGAGTAATGCTGAACATTTTTGTGCAAATGGTTTCGAAAGGCGCACATGTGCCAGCACTTTATTCATGTTTGATGCATTCGTTTACAAAATGGTTCTTAAGATTAAGCCATGGTCCACATGGTAGAGCAGAGTAGAAGCATAATGAAACACATGATCACTTGCTACTAATAGTCAAATGGTCCTTTCGTCTTGTCTAGACTTGCCGTGCATCGACCGAAATGGGTTGTACATTGTGTTGCTGTTGGATTTCGGTACTGGGTTCCTATGAGAATATCCAAGCTTGATTTGCTCTACTCACTCGAATGCACATACTTATATCGGTTCAATGAAGATGGCGTGAGTACTGGTGATATTATCCTTTGAACCAAATGCATCCAAGATTAACGACCTTCAACTAACAATAATCGTCTATCTTTGGAGTTATTGAACTAAAACAGCTTTGATGTTAGTTTGCTTTTTTTTTGTTTAAATTTGTATTCAAACAAAACATCATAGTTTTTTTTGCACTTGACCAGTTTAGCTGGTATAATCTTTCGACAGATGGTGAAATGGTAAATAATTTCAAAACTACACGTGTCATCTAAATTATTAAACCGTTATATCTTTGAAAAGATGTAGGCAAACACCACGTTTTCTATTAATCAACAGCATTTTATTGTCAGACGTCAAAACTTGTATTTTAATTTAAAAAAGAATAAGAAATTGAAATCGTTCATTATCATATTAATCGCAGATATGGCGATATCGCAGAGCGTTATTAATTCATAAATTTCAGGAATTGAGAGGATTAACTTCCTAAGTTTTCGTTTCGTCGATAATTTGACATTTGTCAATGACTTTGTTTACACTGTTACACTGGGTTTTGAAATACTCATCGCAACGGAATGCTAAGATGTTGTCTTGTTTAATCATATTCATGTTTTTTCTTCATAATCGAAGGTAAAAGTAAATAAACCGCAGTAGCAGCGTGGTGTGTTTGTGAATTTCGTTTCTCAAATCGAAGTTTTAGAAAAGGAAGGGAGAAAGGTGGTTTCTCATCTTGGAATGCGATATCAACCGGTTACACACTTCCTGTGTTGAAGTTCTGTAAATGGAACGAGTTTGCCTAAAATGCAAAAAGTGGTTCGTTCTAACCATATAGAAACTCTGTACACTAGCAATGTGAGGTAAACGAAAAACGAGAAGCCATGCATACATAGGTAGGCCAGTCGGTGTATTGTGAGCTTATTTTCGAATTCCAGCTCATGAGGTAGTACAAAAGATCTCTTCTAGACTTAGTGAATCCTACCTACAACAGAGGATATCTAAGTCAGAAAGACACGGCACTTATTATTTGTCCGCAGTTATTAGGCTTGGAAAACGTTCGAAAAATGGGTTTAAGTCATTGATCTAAATTAGACTGACATAGGCCTTTGCTCGTTCCTAACGACCAACAGATCAATTGAATGGAAGATTAGTGAAGTTTTCTGTAATGCCAAGCAGTACCTTACTTACTAACTTAGGTGGCGCTATAGTCCTCCATTATCAAGCTTCTCCAGTCAGTCCGGTCCTTAGCTAACTGCCTCTAGTTGCGCACTCCAAGTCGATTAACGTCCACTTCTACTTGTGTGCGCCACCTTCCTCTATTTGGTTGTGTCTCGGGGTTGGATTTGAAGACTGCGAGTCCGAGCATTTGTATCCATCTGTTCTACATGTCTTAGCCATAGCAGTACCACTCAAATGGTTTTCTTGTTCCACTTAAACCTTGTTCACAAATTGAAAAAATAAATTAACACTCGAAAGTAATAGTCATGCAGGGCAGTCATTATAACAAAGCTCGTGCAGACTGACCGGGGAAATAATGAGCCGAAAGTAAAGGTACATACTTTACGTGAATGGATCTGTATTCTCGGTTAGTCGGCTAGCTCTATTCAGTAAAGTAAGTGTTCGGTCATTCTATTGAAATTATAAGTTGTCTTTTCCGAGGAGAGAACATCGTAAAGTCACAGCACGACGTAGGATGTTCAGAAAAATCTTGAAGTAGGGCTAACTGTGTAAATTTATATGAAAACAATTGATTTGGTTAAGCGATAAGTTCCTTAAACAGTTTTCTGTGCATCTGAAGGAAGCAAATGACTCACATGTATGCAAACATTCGCTTTAGTTTACTAGAGAGGAGAAAGGACTTTATATGTTGCCCAGCTTTCTCATCCTATCACCTCAAGAATAGCTCTCGACGGTGCTAGATTAGTTTGAAAGCTCTATAAGTGCTTAGAGATCTGTGTTTGGATCTCCCACAAAAGTAATGCAGACGATTGCACATTTTGGGTAATGATGTGGCATTTTTGTGTCATGTACAAGTTTCACAACTTTTGTAATGCATTCTATATAGCGGTGATGTTCCTTAGAAGAGTATAGAAAAAAAGTGCATCTTTTCTCGCTTAATGTGTACAATATAACTTTTAACTTAACTTTGGAAGAGCAATGCTATTTACACTAATATCCGCACCATAGTTTCTAACACAAAGTTCTTTTTGATGTCTACGGGTGTTTCCTTTGGTCTAATAACAAAGTGATAATTGCTCTTAAATTACTATTCCCGTTTCATCCATCAACCGACATCAATTAATTGTAATTTAATACTTGCAATAAAACTATCGATTGTCCTCCATAGTAATAGTACAAGGGGGTATATTTTTATAATAAGATATCACAGACAAAAAAAAGAAATGACCGCTTACAACTGCTTTTCTCATGTTTAAAAATTCATAATGTAAAATTATCAGCTGATATTGACGTAGAAAATAGAACATGAGTCCCTCATTTTACAAAATGAACGATAAATGCACCTTAATGCATCGAATGCAATTTTTATTAATTTCCAAAGGTATAATTTACCTTGTAATATGCCTGCGATAATTTCCATTGCACAACCACTACTCTACTCGATGTCCTTCTGTGGTTGTCTTATCGATATGCATATGTCGTCCAGAGTCAATAGATAAAGGAGGTATATGCTTTTTCACAGAAAAAAAAAATGGAAAGAACTAAGCTGCCAAGCAACCACAATTTTCCAACAGACCAAAACTTTACACGCCACGTCACTGCAAGCCATAATTTTCCATCAATGCCCGTTTCCCCTTTATTCTAGCTGTTTTGGAATTTTTAATGATCAATGACTAGTTGGTGGCTTTTTATTGGTCTGTCTGATGTTTCATGTCCTTTGCAACATGAAATTATCGTGGTGTCCTGTTCGATTGAAGTTGGAATGTCGCACGTTTTGATTGGCCACCAATATCCGGTGCTTCAAGTTCTCCATGCCTAAATACCTCACGCGAGATAGAGATAGTTTTATGTGTTCGAACGTTAAGTGGCTGAAAATATAAGCTTCTAGTTCCTTTTTCCCCTAACAGATACAAAACTTTTAAACAAATTATTTTGTAAAAGTATTGGATTTGGAGTACTAGTATATTCCCACCTTTCTTCTTTTTCTGCCTAAAAAAATATCCTATAAATACGCCTGCAGCTGGATATATCTTCCAGTTGAATACGGTACCCAGTGCTAGAGACTACTAGTCTTCTCTTCTAGCTTACAACGGTCTTCAGAATGTTAACAAAGTATAAAAATTTCAATTGTGCTAATAGTTTTGTAAAAATCGTTGTTCTACAGTTAACTGAAAATGTGTTCTAATTTAACATAAAAAAAAAGGTAAACAAATTTGAACAATTGTGAAACAGAATTTCGAATTTCCAAAAATGTTTAAAGTGAATATATAAACTCTCTAAAATAGGACAAGTATTATACTTTCTTTCGAGATTGGTTTGTTCAACTCTAGAAGTTCTGAATTGAATTGTTAAACAAAGTAAAAAGTACAAGATATTGGCATATTTGGGAAGAAACAACGAAAGTGTGTTTTTTTTCAAGTAAATTAATAAAAGGAGACTAAGCACAGGTTTTTTCGAGGCTCGAATTGTGTAATATGATTCAACATTATAATCTAAATTATCGCATCTACACGGGTTGACAACTTTTGAATCTGGACGGAGGTCGTTTCTGTGGTCAAAGTTCAGAAGCAGACATTATGGAAGCATAGTGCAATTCAAAAGGCTCAGGAGTCATTCATTTTGAACAAAGAAGAACATTTGGACTCTAATTTCTGCTGGTAATCCGTTGTTCCGTTTCAACACGAAGTCTACCTGGCCCAAGTCCATCATTTTCAAAACCTTCGATCAAGTGTTACGCTTTGTAAAATATTTGCCACTCTATCTCAAAGGTTTATGATCATTTTACATCCTGCCACAGTTTCTTAAAATTTGATCGAAATCTCTTTAGTTTCATCGCAGAACGTGTACATCTTATGAAAGGCTTCTCAGGACTGACATCCTAAAGACTTTTTAGAACTTATTCAAAAGGAACCCTAAAGGTGTACTTAATTTGTCTTAAGCATACGAGTAGTGCGGTTTGACAATTTTTGAAACGTTTTACTCTAAAATTTCTAAGTCAAATCTCTACTTGAGTTAAGTGCTTGATAAGAACATATTAAAGGTTCTTAAAACAAACCTTGCAGCTAGCACTTACTTTATTTGTTCCTAACTTCCGATATTTTACAGACGAAAAATTAAATTATTGCGCACAGTTCTCTCTAAAGGCTGTGATAGCTAAGCTCAACATCCTTAAAGCAGAGCTAAATATTCATTGATATTCAGTTATAACAAAATGGGTCTTAAAACCGACTCCTGTGGTTCTCTTTTCGTGTATCAGATGAGCAGTTGTGCTCTGAAATTTGATTGAAACTTAACAGTAATCTCAGTTTGCTTATACCCTCCCAAAGACAAGGCTGATGTAGTAACAATATTAGACTTCTTAGCAACGAGTGGATGATGGTTTCTGATAAAATTATTTTTGCAAAACGAAGTGGTATGGCATCTTCTTCGAATTTATTTCTCGTTTCAATTTATTACTTTATTTATGTATTTCGTGCCGCTGTTCAGCGACATAAAACGATCCTCTATAACCGCTTGATTGTTAACTGGTTTGAATGATCATTACCGCAGAACTAGACTAATAGTCCTGACGACTTCTTAGACAAAACAACTGTTATTTTACATAACACGCTCATCTCAAGAACATGTCTACTGTATTTTGTTTAGAGTACCGACATCGGCAAGTACAGAATACAACCCACAGAGAGCGTCGCTTTCCGATTTCTATTCGTTATCTATTATTCAATGCAAATTCACTTTGTAAAACAAACACTTGTTTATTAACATTTCCTTTCAATGTACATACACATAACATAATACGAAATGTGATCTCAAATTCATTCTCTTTTTTTTTTTTTTGATTGGATTGAACGATATTACGTCCGCCTCCTTCTCTGTATACCACTAGAACAGAAAATCCCAGTCCGTATTAAGTAATAACGAATTCAATTACAGCATCTAATGATACACAAGTAGAATGAATCGATACGAGAGTCATAAGCTCGTTGAGTAATACATATTTATATATAGGTATATGTACGTACATATGTACTAAACTACCTACACACGCTTTCGTGTTGGGTTGTCTCTAGATATCCGTACGACCATCAGAATACCACTTGAGCGTGTAATTACATCGAAGATTTCTTAAGGCATTGCTTCTTACCAGATATGCGCTCCTATCTCGTCTTATACCATTCGAAGAAAATCAATACACAACCATATCTATAGGTGCAATGTCTTTTCATCGAGATTAAGCACTAATCCGATTGAATGTGGCGATGTATGTTACACATATAAACACTCTACATCCTACATATGTATGTACCTACATATGTACAGACTTATACCCTCACCCGTAACCGCCTTTTGTACTTATTGTCCAAACAATTATTAATACGATTTACACTTCCGAAGACATACATTCATACATATATTTAATGTCACTCATCGCCTACGGGAAATGTAGTTCGTTTTCCGATTTATGCCTTTGATGTGTGATGATGTGTGCTGCCACTCGTTCATTTCGATCGCCGGACATCCCTCCACTAAGTGTTGTGTATATTTTGTGTGTTCTCTTTGAGACTTGATTAAGTGGACGTAACCACTAGCCACTGGACACATCTTAAATCCCATGTTGCCCAATAAATTCCTACCATGTGCTTGTCACACCGTATAACCTGTTCATTTTTGCGAATATAAACAAATTAAATCATACAGCCTTCTTGGCAATGAAATGGAAATTGAATGCATAAAATTGGCGGCGAAATCGTTTTGCTTGGGAAGAGAAGCACATGAAGCGTCGCCATATGGTGAGATGTATAAGTGTGACTTGTACACTGCTGCTCTTTGGCTTTTGATTTAGTTTTCAAAAATTAGTATACTCCCGCCACTTGCTGTATGCGGTTGGTGTGTGGTTAATTAATTATTTTTTTTTTCTACTAGTTGTTTACATTTTTTTCGCAGTGAGTGACACGGTTGACACATTACTTAACACCTCCTGATCGATTGATATTAATATTTCATGGTTTTAAATTGATTTATCATGACATGCAGTGCTTAGAAAGCTTATTTAATTCTTATTTATTGTTTTGTCTTTACAGAGGGCATGAAAATGAAGCGAGGCGATAATCAGCAACAACAAAATGATGATGGTGGTGCACAAGGAAAGAGACACCGCGGTGGCAATGATGATCAAGTGCGACTATTGATTCCCAGTCGTGTAAGTACTAAAAATACGTAAAAAAGCATGCTAAAAACACAACAAAACAACAGCAATTCGTAGCTGAAAACATCTTAACATGAACCTGCTTGAACTTATTCGTAGAAGATTTTGTAACCATACCACATGAATCTTACATTGTTAATAGGACGAGAGTGATATGTAACCAACAGTGGTAGGAATTCGCTTCGATTATGCTGGGAATTCACTAATTGAAGTCGTCTAGGACATCTTGCCAAATTTCACGATTCACCGCTAAACATAGTCTTTGTCTACATATTGTGTCAATTAAATTGTTCAGTGACTCCGTGGTGTCTCGATTGAAATATCTTAGCGTATTGAAATTCAAAGTAAAAAGGCAGACAAGCAGATTGAAAATTGTCGTGCCGGGACGGTCAGTTGGAAATGCTTGTGCAATTTCTGTTTTTCGCGAGCGCTTCGCATGTTTCATCATGTACTTGTGGAATGATATATAGTATGAGTATAATTTATTAGTTATTATCAAAATATGTAATCCCAGTGTAGTCTTTGTAGGGCCAAATGGTACATTGAGTGTGACAAGAGATTACTACATGACGTAGCTCTATTATCTAAGCTATGCATTGCCCACAGCGAGTTGGTGCGCTGTGTTGTATGTTTTGCACCACTTAGTGAGGCGTTCTTTGAACTTCTAAAATCCAGTGGTGGAGTAAGCAGATGTGCTATCGAAATGTACTAAAGGTTGGACAAAGTTTAGAGTCCCAGATTTTTCACAGTACTGATTGATTTATTTTTCATTCAAACTTAAATTCACTCGGAAAGTCTAACGCAATCTGGACTCTTACTAAGTCTTATGAATGTTAGCGGAAAAGAGGTAGCTACTCGCGTGTATTACCACTTTGGGTCAGAAATTGTCTCAGCAATCTTATCACAGGCTATGCTGTCATGTAGCATCAGCAAGATAAGTTGCATTGATGTCAAATTAAAGAAATAAAGTACTGAACTTTTATGATGCTCTCGGGTAGAATATAACGTTCTTTCATTCCCAGCTCATCCTTTCTAATAGGGTATTTGTTTTTTTATTTTTTGTAAAGAAGTTTCATTGCGCTAGAAAATTTAAAAACAATTCAAATTTGCTGTAATAACCGCCATCTGTAATTAGGAAAGTGCAATCAGAAATTTAAAAACGCACAGTTTCTGAGAGCTCTGCTTTTAATACTTAAAAAAAAGACATATTTGTAAAAGTTCACGAGAACTCATTCAATATACCTATCTAGGTCGAGAAATGAGAATTATATTTTTCCCAGGATTCTCAAGAACTCTAGGATTTGTAAATTTATCCTGAGTAGTTAAAATAGTACATTAACTGATTGTAATTGTTAGCAGGAGCAGCTTTTCGCACAACCATGGCGAAAAGTAGTTGCTACTCACTATAGGTGAGTTCTCTAAACAAATGAGTAATATAATCCGAGATGAATTTTAGCTTTCACTGCTTTTAATTTAGATTTCAGGCAAGAATAACCTGACTGGATTTATTAGGTATTGCGTCATTGCGTTTTTGCGTTCACAAAGTGCTTGCTAGTTAAGTCGAATCGACAGATATTGTCCACTCCAAAGCGAAGTAAATCTGGACAAAAGAAAAGCTGAACTCCTCTAAACTTTCCTAAGGGACGAGCAGAAGAATTAGAGTATTATAACAGGGTTCAAAGAATATTAGTCTTGAATTCGTAACTCAAATTGAAATGTGAACACGAGAGTCCACTCCTACTGCATTGCTGACACATCTCGAAAATATTTCCGACAACTCTTATACACTCTTGTGTTTAAATTGCATATTAAGTGCTTTGCTTTAGATTCAGCGAATATAACGACTATATCGTGTGGCATAAGAGCGTAACTAATAGGCAATGAATCACTGATGCGCAATCGCTATTGTCACTTGGAATTGTTAGGAATCTATTAGATCTGGATAAACTAGAATATTAAAGATCCAGTTAGGCTTTTATAGACTTTTTATTTATTTGCAGAGACAAATCGCGCATGCCTAAGTATCAATAGACACTGAACTTGTTTGTTATCTTGAAATCTACTCCATTAGTTCAGATAGGGCAATATTCATAAAAGTAAAGCGGCAAAACTGTTTAAACCAATTTATTGGAAGTGACTGGATAACGTGTGATGAGGAGACGTAGTCCGGACACTTTCAAGTGGAAGTTAATTTATTTATTTCTTTCTGTCTTTCTTCTATTTTTGTTTGGAATGAAAAATTAACAAAAACAAAAACTAAGGATACGCGCCCAATTACACGTCAGCGCAGATATGACACCCACTCTTATGTACTGATGCTTTTGGCAACAATCTTAGATTTTATGATATTATGATTGCTTCACTAATAATCGTAATAACTCTTAAGTTGTCGTAATGCTTGTCTGTTCCAACATTAGGTTGGTTTATTAGATTTTGGCTAGTACATGTGTATGTACATATATTTTTGAATTCGTTTGGCATCTACTGGTTCGGTTAACACAGAATATATTAAAGTGTGAAAGCAAAAGCAAGAAAAAAGCGATGATGCAGGAACGCTACTGAGAGAAACGAAAGGGAAAACATGTCATCACTTGGTGTCTGCTTAAGATGCGTATGTGGTCCTCTGTTAATCGTTGCCAAAGTAAACAAACTGCAATAGTTTATCCAATAAGCAAAAATCTGCTTGTACAATTTTTTCAATGTGAGGAGAAGCATTTCGACACGGTACGTGCAAACTCATACTTAAATTGAATGAGGTCAGCATCTTCTTTCGCATGTGTCCACCCCGCACTGTTTGTTGTATTATTTGGCTTATGCTGGGTCGTAAACGAAATATCCACGATATTTTGTCGTTAACAGGTTAGGTGACGATCATGTGTCTCCAGCGGTTTATACTTATCTGGTTCTACGGACACTAGTGGAGATACGAAGATGCAAACACTTAACCTTAAAGTAATTCAAAAGCTTTATAGGTACCATCGGATGCGTTAGATTTTATTCTTTTTTTTTTCAAACACCACAATATGGTGTCAGTATTGTGTCAAATATTGATATATTTCACCATGCAGGCTGTCCAGGAGCGAGTACACTGTGTGGAGATTACTTTGCAATATAACCGCTGGTTAGAGTGTTGAGGTAGTTTGAACCTCCGTGAATTATTTACATCTTGTATTCTCCAGTCGAGGGATATCCGACTGAAATTAGAAGAAAACAAAGAAAGACATTCGGACCATCCCGTCTTCAGTATGAGTCGAGTGTAGTGAGAAAACTCTCGATTGCTCGTTTATGACTAGTTGTCGACAACAGCTCTCTATTTTGTCAAAGTTGATCTCACTTATAACATCTCGGAAGCTACGTTGCTATTCATCCTATTTGTCTTTTGCAATCCCTTGCCCAACTGGCATACATTGGTGCGGATGAGTCTTGAGAGCTGTATGTTATCCACAGTGGATGAGTCGCAATCTTATTCTAAGAACCGAGGATACTAAATATATTAGAATTCTAAAATCTAGAAACTAACAACTGTAACAAAGTTATTCTATTCTATATTTCAACAGTAGCCCCATTTAACCCAACAGAATTAACATCGAACTTGACTTTCGTCGAAACGTTTCCACCCTGTGTCGGCTTTTTGCATTTTAGACTCAGAGGCAACTTACGCAACTAATTTAGTCTTCAATCGAACAACGTTATGTTATTGCATTTTCTTACACAGTTTAGACGCTTATGTTCTGCTTCACTAATTTGCGTAAGTAATCGCATAAAGAAAACAAAAAAAAAACTGATTAGTTCTACTTACATATGCAAGCCCTGAACTGATTGCACCGATTGTTGCTTTTGTTTCCCTTCTGACCAACTGTGGTGATTCAAAGTTCTCAATCCAAAGCAAATTATAATTGTGTTCGTCTTTACAAAAAAAACGGCAATTGCTCCGTTTATTATCCTCGTTTTGCATTATCCTAACCCGTGAATTGTTTGCTCCTACTGATATATTGCATGGAATTTTCTTAATTCCCGGCAAGGGCACTATGTATCAAAGCGAACGTTACACTTTGGCGCACACATTTTAAATCTTGCCAAAGTAATTCTTACAGTTTCTATTCATTGGTCAACACAAATCCCTGTTGTATCAATTGTATTTCAACTGAAACAGAATTTATACACATTGCACGCAATACACAACACTTGCACGCCTATTGAAGAAAAACATCCTTTTTGAATGCTTATTTTTTAAAAGACACTGCTTGTTGATTTGATCGTAATTGAGTGCTAAACACTGCTTGCTTGTTTGAAAATACAATACCGTTTTACGGCAAGAGCACTCTGGGCCAATGGAAACAATCAACATTGGTTCAATTTTACATCTTGCTAAAGTAATTGTGGCAGTTTCTTATTCGTTGGTAAGATGTTACCTTCATTTTACCAATTGTATGTCAACTGTTACAAGTATTTTTGTGTAGTTTTGGAGTTAAAAAATCGTGCTGACATTTGTAATTGTATTTGTTTGAAACTAAAATACTACTAAAACAACTAATACTGTACGAACTTACATCGTTTCATTGTTTAGCAAAGTCTTTTTGAAGTGGCCATGATCTGAAAATACGTTCATTCAATTAAACGTCATAAAAGTGTCCTGAAATTGGTGACTAGAAAGTGTTCCTCTGTATTGTTCAGACCGAAGAACAATATTAACAGACTAGGCTAAAGGAGATAACGATTCCATCAAACAAAATTGATTGGTTCTCCTAAGTCCTCTGTTGCTCCTGTTGGAGGACTTTGTTTGAAATAAAAGAATAAAATTTGCTGGCCGCTTGCTCATTACATAGACATAGTCATAATCTTTTCAAGAAAACTTAAAGGCATCGAGTATCGCCGTCGTTCGACATTTTGTCTAAGCCATAGTGGGGTGTATGAACCTACACTAGCCTACGTCTTCATAAATCCATTGACCCTTGGTCATACGAATGGCTCCCAACATGAAGCTCGAACCCCATGATTCTGAGAATAAATTTTGGCTATATTTAGTTTAGTTGACACAGACATACCTTGAGTTTTTGACAAAATGTGTCTTCTGGTGGAGAATTGTGCTCAACATGTATGAACATAGTACCGTGTTATCAGTAGATTCACCTGAACGGTAGGGATAAGTTCCATCGGTCTCTTCGGGAAACTAATAGTTTTTTGTCTTCCTGCTGCATCACTGAACCATCGTATCATTTATTTTCGAATCCATATCAGCCCTGAGACAATAAAAATGTGTTTTTACTCAAAACGCCATATCGACAAAAAATTTCTTACTTGTTTGGCACGTCAGATTCTTGTACTTTCACACAAGACACCTTCATAAGTATATTACGACTCGCTCCCGTGGGAGTGTACTTTTACTACTTTTTCAAAAAAATACTTCTACTGAATAGACTTATCAACGGAGTCGGTGCATGGAGTGATCTTCGAGTAAAGTTGCTCTAACACATTAGTAGTTTAGCGATTTGGGCCCCAGGAGGCCAAGGCTATCTTTTATTTATTAAATGGCGCACTATGTGATACCTTGTAACCTCCAAAATTGAGAAAAATGTCCAAATTTTTACGACGACTCCCTACTTAATTCACCCAAAATATATTATATACAAGACTTTAAACTAATAAATAAAATTTCTTACAGATTGCTGGTGCCGTCATTGGTAAAGGTGGTCAACACATTCAGAAGATGCGCTCTCAGGTATGTTAAAACACGTTTCCTCTCATCCTCGATCTTCATAGATTTATTTTTGTACCTTGGAATACCATATTAGAGTTGTTAAAAGTAAACTACAAGTCCATTATAGAAATGCACCCTAATACGAAACAAAAATTAAATAAAAAAATCCTTTGATTTTCAAATTCCTAACGGAAGTAATTGCCACTTGTGTCTATATAGGAATATATCTCATCATTCATTTAGTAAAAAAAACAAAAAAGAAAAACACTCTTGAACCTAATATTCTTGTTGAGATTTAAACAAACAAAAAAAAAGGAAATTGCTTAATTAATTTACAAACTAAATTAATTAACTCAAATCACAAAAACCTTTTATGGTAGTCTTGTCTTTCCTCTCTTTCTTTGCATATCATTTTTGTTTAATCAACACCTTTTGTAAAGAATTAATACCACTACTAGAGCTAAAGGTATTAGTTTTTAATACTTTAAACAAAACAAAAACTTAACCATCTCTTTTTATATCTCTCTTTTTGATTCTCATTTTTTTTTTATATATACCTAAAGCTTTACGAAAATTAAACAAAACTCATTAATATGTACTGTATTAACCTCTTTTTTATAATTTGTATAATATCTATACACATAATATATAAGAAAAAAAAAACAACCATATCAAAGCTAATTACTAAATCTAAAAAATTATTATATTTTCTCTCGCACCCTCTCTTTATGTGTGTAAAAACCAAAAAAACAAACAAAAAATAAAAAAAAACCCGTGCCCGTACCTGTGCCCTGCCTGTGACTGAATTCAACTACCACCACCACCTTCGACTGGCCCGTGTCCCGACAATTGGTTGTTGATCCCGCGCTCTCAACTACTGCGAAACTAAAATATATATATAAAAAAAAAAACGCAAAAATTTATTAAAAACCACACCAAACGAAAATAAAAAACAAAAAAATTGTTTGACCACAAAAAACAAAACAAAACAAAAAACAATGCAAATAATGCTATGCGAAAATAATTATGTCCTTGCAAACAATGTGGTATCATAATGCACTAAAACGCACACATACACGCAACTGAATCTATGTATATGTATGTATATACCACCTATGGAATAACACTAAAACAAAAAACAACTATCCTTGCCACGTTTTGTGTGTTGTGGTCCTTTTTTTATTACAAAAAAATTTTATTTTTTCCATCCAACACGCAAAACAAATAAAAAATACTTATTTTTTTGTTGTTTTTGTGTAATAAATTGTGCAATTGTGTAAACATTTAATTAATTAAAATTTATATATATATATGTATCTACCGCCTTATTTTCGCAAAAAAATCAAAAAAAAAAACAAAAAAAACTACCAACCACCACCACCACCACCAAATCGACCAACCAATGTCAAATCTGATGCGCGCCGTATGTGTGATCAAACATAAAAAAAAATACAAACTATCGAAATAAACAAAAAAAAATTATGCAATGAAATAATTTTACTGTTGCCAATCATCAACTGCTACTACTACTACTACCACCATCTACCACCACCACCATATATATTCAACCAACCAAAAAATATATATAAAAAAAATCGACTGTTCTCGCGATGAACCATATTTTGAACTCAACCCAAAAATATAAACTAAAATCCAAAAAACTGAGCAGTATAAAGCCACTGTGTCTGTCGACGATTGCCAAGGCCCTGAACGGTAAACACTTTTTTCCTTTTTACTACATAATATATTTTTTTGTAAGAATTTTATTTCTTTTTTTTCTTTAGAGTAGAATTAAGATTAAAATTTAATAGAAGAGAGAAAAGCTTCCATCCGTGCTTTCTACTCTCTCACTCTGTCTCTCTCTCTCTCTTTCTAGACTCTAGATTGTGTCAATGTCCATCTTAAAAAAAAAATGTTCAAAGAATCTCCAGTCCTTAAATATTATGCATATTTGTTTATTGCCACTCAATTGTTCTCACCCATAGTGTGGAAGAGAATAAGAAAGTCTTTGAATAGAAGAAGAGAATGGTTAAACTTTGTCACCTTTAGAATATAAGAGATGAAAGGAAACTAACACACAAAATTAACACGGAGGAGGTGCTTAGCGCGCGTTGCTTACTTTTTTTTTCTACTACTTAATATAAATGTGCAGGGAATAATAACAAGTAACAAGAAACGCCAAGAGGTTGCTGGTTTTTATCATTTTTTATCATGTAACACTAAATTTTTTTGCAATTTTTACATGTGTGTGTGGTTTAGATTCAAAAACATGCAAGGTATGATATTTGAATGAAAACTTAGTTCTATAAGGAGCTTGAACGTTTTCACAGTTCACAGTTTTGTTCAAGTTGACGGTCTTTCAATGTTATGCCATGCCAGCTCATAAGATTTGGAAAAGATTTACAAAGCAAGAAAATCCCATCATATACAAGTTTTTTTGGGTCAACCGAAAATAGATCGCACGAGCATTCTTCGGATAATTTTATTTGTTCACCTAGTTATCCAATTGAAAGTGCAACTTATGGCTAAAGATCGTTTTTCTACAATTGTTTGTTAATACCCCAATTGACGAACTACTACTGGATGTCTGAAGTAGATATGAGTAACTCAGATCTATAGTAATTTAGTTACTCTACTCTTTGAAGAGACCCAAGCAGTTTGGATCACAGATTAGTGATTCGCTGATGATTGATTAGCTCAGAAGCGTTCGAGCTGAGTGCTCATAGCAGAAACCACTCAACAAACCTCAATACAATGCCTAGCACGCAGAAAGTGATGGGTATACTTCGTGGTGAACCGATTCATTCATAAGATTCGTTAAATCTAGTTGCAGCATTTTCAGTGCTTCTTTTGACATAATCAATCTTGAACCGTGAAGACACAGACAAGGTTCTCACTGATTTGCTTTAACAATCGTTTTGTTTGTGGCATTCTAATGTGTTTCATATGTACCAAACGAGGTTGATGTTACCAAGTGTTAATTAGCACTGTTATAGCTGCATAATTGAACGTCAGATAAGAATTTCACCAGCCAGTTAAACAGCATACACGTTGCCTACACTTCTGTATTGACCACGCACTAAAACACGATCTAGCTTTGCCTAGAGAGTTTGTAACGCATTGAAACAGTACTTGATTGGCAGTACGTTCCCTGACAAAACTTGCAATCGCACGAATTACAGTCTAGGTCACAAGAAGTTTGCGTTTTTCATTCCCTGACATCAAAATTGAGTGTCTAGCTAATATCTTTAGCGAATTCGTACACTTTTCAGTATGAAAACATATTTGTTCCACAATTCGTTTTCGGTGAGAGTGTAAAGTTCTCGAAAACCTAGACAGTGTCTTGAATATACTTCTCGTTTTATACATAGTACTTTATTATCAATTAGTGGATGTTAAACGCTTGTATTTCAAGGCTTTTCTATCCTAACTTGACATACGATCGTTTCTCGATATAGGTTTTATTTCCTTTGGTTTATGTCGTTGAATGCTAACATAATTCTTGATTCGAAAATAAGACTTAGTTTCGTGGTTCAATCCTTCGATATACTTGAGATCGACTTATTGCGGTATACCGCACGTATCCTGTATTTAAATCATTGAATACATTGGAGGAATTGACAAATCTTAATGGAAAAATCAAAGTTGACTTAACCGACAGCGAATCGAAAGGTCAGTCCAATGCTATTTCGGTCACAAAATTAAAATAAATGGGAGTGTCTCTATAAGACATGTTTGGGTCCATAGATAAATGAATCCAAGCTCGTCTATGGCTAGAACTTCAGCATAATTATTTCATAAAAATACTTTGTTGTATTAACCCAATTCCCTTTAACAACATTTACTTGAGATAAGCAATGAATATGATTTGTTCAAGTAACTTGCTGTTATCATATTATCAACTATTTTCGTCACCACAACCGCCGGATTGATAACTGGCGGTGGGGTATTTCTAAGCATATTCAAATGGATAAGTTTACGATAAATGCGTATGATAATGCAAAACGCTTTACACCGAATAAAAACATATCCGATCGACACTATTTTACATAGATAGTATTAATCAAATGTGTATTTTATGACCACCAGAATAAAATTTGCGTATTTCCTAAGTGTTTAATTGTCACTACGTCAAGATAAATTCGTCATAAGCTGTAAAATACTGCATAATAATATTTTCAAGTTATGTACATATTTTGAAGACTGCTTCTTGAATTTGAATTTTATTAAAACATGAGCAAGCATCTCATCAAAATAAAATGTCAGTTTCCTCTAATGAATAAGGTATCGTAAAAAAAAAAATCGAATTTGAATACATCGGGAGAATATCGACTTTTGATGTTGAATGATTTCTAAGAAATAATAGCGATTAATAGGACTTAAAATACCTTACGCAGTCTTATATTAGAAATCCCTCTGTACAAGTACTTTAGACATTATGTCTGTACTTAAAATGTTCTGTGTAGGATGTATTTATGAGGAGAAATAAATATTCCCATCGATTCGAAGTTATTTTCTATAACTTTTCAAAAATAGAAATGGAATTCGGTCGAGATATTAGTGTTTTATTCTCTCCTTATGGAAGAGATTTATGGATATGCAGTGAAAACACTTTTTGGTGATGTAAACAATTTGTTTTGAAGAAATGATTTAGTGTCTTATCCCTAATTTAACAGAGATTTACATTCCAGAAAAATAAATCAATGATGACTCTAGATCTTCTTGTGTTATACATTTCTGGAGTAGGATTCTGTCTTCTGCCAATGCATTTTTACAAGAAAAACTCGCACAGGGTATTGGGTATTAAGTACTCCAGAAGCTGTTAAGATGCGTGAAAAAGCTCATATCTTCTAGTTCATCGCCTCCGTTATATGAAAAACCAGACGAACTCGTGCAGGTTCCTTTGGTGATTCGAGAATAAAATAAAAAGTTTAACTTCGTAACTACTTGATACTTGCGTCTGGGTATTGGAGTATGAGATTACCAGACGATGCTCACACCTAAGTCGGTTTTACAGAGCAACTACATGCTAATGCATTGTGTTTTCTTGCACTCATAGACGATTAAGTTCTTTTCGAATGAAATTGGGTGCTAAGCATAGATGTAGGCAAGTGCTCAATCTGTTTTGCTGTCTCTCGCAGCAGAAGAGAGAACTTATTGGGCGAGTACGTTTGACTAACAATGATCTGCATTACTTGCGGTTAGAAAAGGAAATACAAACTAAACTTACGCAGGCTTCCAAAAAAAATATCGCGATTTGCACGCTGCGTTTACGACACCAATTATCTTAATAAAGTACTGGTCGTATGCCTTTCTTTAGCCTTTCAATGTGCTGTTTTTCTTGCGGTAAAGTAAAGGAACAAAAAGCTGAATAACTTAAATATTTGTTAAAAAATATGGAAACATTCTGAAAGTATAGACCTATGTTCTGTATATACCTAGCTTTCATGAGCATTCAGCCATCACTTTCTGAAAAGTTATCTTTTTACGAAGTGTTAATGGCGAAATTTCGTTTAAACAAACAATTGATTGTGTATTTTGTGTACACAAGTACTTGCCTGCTATCATCGCATTTGATTTCTGATTCAGTTTTTGTTTAGAACATTATTCATCGCAGAAAATCGACGAACTAGAACCACATACATAGGTAGTACATAGGAAATAAACCAAATTCTTGCTTTAGCACATTTATATTAATTTTGGAAAAAAAAGAAAATTATTAATAACGTAACTAGAATATTATCGAAACGAAAGATGAACATTGGATTAGTAAACACCATTCTCATTCACTACATTGTCTCTTGCCTGATGTATAAATAAATTTTTTTTAAGATAAAAGAAAAATGGTATTAAACACCCACCCACCGCCAAATAGTAAAGTTCAAGTATCGTCCTCCCATCCCTTACTAAATGCTTACTTTCTTTATCGGTACGGAAAATCACTGAGCCCTTAATTGTTGGGAAACTGTGCGTGTCGCTATGGTAGTAACAACATTCACATAATTTTGTATATGTACGTCTGTCCTCTCCTTCTCCTCTCTTCTTTTCATTTTAATATGAACCCAGAGCTTAGCCAGCTGATAAAAGTCTCTTTGCATTTGCGGTTGTTGCTACCATCGTTTAGTTAAATGAATTTCAAAATTCCATACTTCCATGCCACATCCTCCATACGATATATCCATACTGCTACTGCTACTACTACCCCTGTTCTCTCTCTGTGTCTCTAGTCTTTGCGTTAATAGAACATTCTCTTGCATCTGGGTATGGACATTTTCGTTATTTATTTTTTTTTTTAACTCGAAGAAATCTCATGTATCTCTCATTGTCTTTGCCTGTCTCTCTCACCACCACTACCACCACCGCCACCGCCACCACGAAGCACCAACCAGCCCAATGTTCTTCTGAGTTTTTAATTAAGCAAAATGTAATATTCGTTACGTTGGTGACAAAATTTATACCATTTTTTCTCTAGACGATTCCAAAAATACGAAAGTACTTTAGAGCTAAGATAAATTAAATATACATACAAATGTGTTTGTGTAGCCTAAATTAATTAATGTTTTTAAATCGAAAATTCCACTTACAGTACAATTTTAATTGCAACTGATTTGGATTCAACATGCAAAATCATAACGGAAATGCTGAAGTACTTCGAGGAGGTAAGCTATTTATTTTTCTATATAATTTATGTATTAGTCAATTAATTGGTTTTATTTAAAACAAAAAAAAAAAAACAAATATTACAGAAAGACGATGAAGTCGATGTACGCGTTCTAATTCATCAGAGTCTTGCCGGTTGCGTAATTGGCAAGGGTGGCGCTAAAATCAAGGAAATTCGCGATGTAAGTAGAATGAAAATATATTATTGCTAATATGTATCCTTATAGCCTGTGTGTTACCCAACGGGAGGAGGGTAACATAACTCAAAATATATGTATATACGTATATTTATTTTAATATAGGGGATTGCGTGCTTGTGACAGTTTCACAAATTGTGTGACATAAAGGGAATCAATATTTCCATTACCTACCCTAAGGGTTGTCGTCAGGTGGAATATGTCAGGACAATATTCCTGGAATTGGTTATTCTTGCTATTTTATGTAAAAAAACTGATATACAAACATATATGGTGAATAAGGAGAGATTTCGTTTTGTGCGTAGGTGTTTGATAAAACAAAAACGAACCTAACGTCGTGTCATGTGAGTTGGGGATTCTGTATGAAACATTGCTACTTAAAATTGAAACTTTGTACATACAAGTACTATGCGTGTGAATGTTTGGGAAATTTTAGAATCATGTTTTGACTCCAGGTGGAGGAGATACTGGACGAAATAATTATTTGCATGTGACCGCTTGGGGTAGTACTCTATAATTAGTAGGACTTGCTTGGCAAATATAGTCAAGGGAAACAGAACAGCCGTTCGTGTGTCAAATAATAATAAAAGGTTCGTTCCTGTGTTCACAAGCGAAGGGCATTGCTAAGTAATGGTTTTCATAGTAATCGCGATTGCATCTTGTTGGGAAAATCATAGGGAATTTTGTTTATTTATTGAAGTGTCCCATGCAAGGTCAGAGAAGCAGGCTCTTAAAATCGCTCTTACAAACTGGCTCATAGTGCATAATGTATGTAATTGTCTCAGAATTGAAACATTTTCGATTTAACCAGTACTTGTACATTTTATTTTTGGTCATGTCTATCAAGTCATATGCTTTGGATGTGACCTTGTGTGTTTTTCCAATATTGGGGGCCATTTAACAAGAAAATGGTTAAAAAAAACAGTAACAGTCATAAAATAGTCTGAATTTCTGCAAAAAAAATAGCATCATTAAATAGATGGAAAAGGTGGGTACAATACAGACCAATCTGATGTATGGTCCCCGCAGCTGTAAGTTATTTTCATTGCTTCTATACCCCGCAAATTCTTATAACCGCTTTTGGTTTAAATGGCGCTGTAACTCGGCATTTTTTGACCAAAATCGACGAAGTTTTTCAACAAATCTTGCTTCAACTTTTCTGTTTTGAGACCTGTAACCAAATACATAATTCGAGGTCTTTATGTTCTGAACTGTGATATATATGTATATCTGAGATTTCAGACATACTTTGTACAGAACAGTAGATATTCTTTCGTGTGTTGCCCACCATAGGAGCTCGCGGTTAACTTTTATTTGTAACCATGCCAGTTTCATGAACTTTATGCATCCACTTAACGTGGTCTTGTCGTCGTTCGTTCATAAATAACCGCAGGGTAGGGCAGAGTATTGTGCCCAAGATGTTATTTTTGACGGAAGGTTCAGTTTGGCTGTAATTTCGGCATCTTGTTGATTATATCTATGGATAAACTATTCCCTTCTGTGTTCTAGAGGCCCGGTTGAATAAGCTTTTCCTCCTCCACTGCTCATAATGCGTTACCTATTTATAAAAGCCTTTCCCAGCATCTGTTGGTGTCATGTTACATATTGAACTTTAAAAAAACAACCTTTTTAGCGCTCGACTGCAATGTGTCCTCAATTTTCGATCACGTTTTCCATTAGACAAGATGTTCTTATTTTATGAACACACGTTGCATAAAATCCAAATATCTGCATGTCGTAATGTTTCCAGCTGTAAAAAGCAATGTACCATAAGATACCTTTATCAAATCACATCTGAAACTCTGTTGGAGGATAACCCGTTGTGCACACATGCTTTTATGCCGCTTATAATCGGTTAGAAAGGAAATATATGCCATACTGCTTATAGAAATGTGAATTGGGGTATAAAAGGTATTAGAGTGTCTATTTGTCTTTGAAGATGTAGAGTTTCTAAAATTAATAAAAGGTTAGGATTGACTCGTTAAAGTATTACAATCTAGAGTGACCGCTCTAGTGTGATGTGATGACTTATACAAGAAAGAGCTGTCAATTTTGTATGGATCCTCTTGATGCAGAGTCGGTGCCAGAGTGCTTCTGTCGATGATGGTATAGTACTTTATTCAATACTTTTGTTTATACACATTTTTCATCATTCATTTCCACAGTTTTCTGGTATGCTTTCTCGTGATAAGTTCCAATAAGCTCTCGTGGTTAGACTACTTTTGTAACACTTTAGCGCCATCATTGTTCTTTCTGCATTGGAGTGAAACTTCAGTACAACTTGTATATGGGGCAACGTTGCTGACTAATCAAACATAGTCTCTGTAGCATACTATTACGGACTTCCACAGGCTATGTTTTCCAGTAGGGGTCTAGACAATTCTTTCTACTCTTAATAATGAGATTTTGAAGCCCTTACTATAGGTATGTTCAAGCAAAACATTAAAGGTTGCGCTTTAAACGATTCCTGGGTTCCTTCATGAACTAAAATAAAAATTATTATCTAGTCCCATCAGATGAAGTATCAGACAACAAACACATGGACCTGTTAATTCTGTTCTCAGCTCTGTTGTTCGTTTGGAAATATCCAAGCATTAATCTTCGTCACCAACATGCTTTTTGCAAAGAGCTACGAAAACTTAATCTCTGTCGTTTCATCAGCCTTAGGCGCAATTGCTCAATTAATGTTGTCTCTATCGACTCCTTTTGGAATAGTCGTTGTTTTGTATGTAAACTAGTACTTCCTGCTTCGATTAAATTGTATTTTCTTTTGTACCATCCAATAGGAAGCATAGAAAATTAATGGATGGAATTTAGATTAGCCTATAGCAAGTTACCCTCGCATATTCTTCTCCGTAATATTCGAAGAATTCACCGAACATTGTGGATAGGAATTACATACATATGTATACAGAATATCTCATAAACTAATAATTCAACTGGAACAGGTATTCTCAGACGTCCTCCACCCGCAGGTTGTTTAGTAAAATTACTTTTAAAACTTCCAACCACGTTACATTCAATCTGTCCGCAATAAATTTTCAAATAAACACCACCCCTATATCCCGTGTGGCCAGAACTTTGCAATTATGTCATCGTGTGTAGGGAAAACCCTAAAAAAAAAAAACGAAAAACATTCATCCTCTCTCTAACCCGTTCTCCCAATAGGCTGGCTGGCTGGATGGAGACATAGTGGACTAGGGTGTAGAGAAGGTCATTTTGACATTTTCACCACTATAATCCATAAAAAAGAGAAATTAAAAGAAATAAAACCGCAAACCACCACCACCACACACCAACGCACTCGTGCACACATAGACGAGAACGAAACTAGATAAAATAGCCGGTGTTAAACAAATGAGTGCCACTTCCTTCCGTCGCTTCCTTCCGCTATTCGTCGTCGCGTTGTCCCACAGTGTGCCGTGAGCTTGTTGCCTGATGTTTACTAGCACTGCCCCCTTCCCGCTATCTGTTATAATATAATTTCTGTGCCTGTATTCAGTGCGCGCTGAGTAATTTCTTACTCCACCAGGAGAAGGAAGGAGCATAAGAGGTGGGTCAACCACAGCGCGCCGGGAATATTGACGTCCACTCTTTTCTGCTCCACTACCCATGGGTAAATATTTAACTCGATGTTCTGGCTGTAAGGGGGTGGGCGTTGGGAGAATTTCCTTCGTCCTTTTATTGGCCGTCGCTTGCAATGCATGATTTCAAATTATAATTTCCATTTTCTTTTTTTTTTTACAACACTTGCGTGCCAGCGTGCTAGTAGTAGCCCTTTGTGGTGGCATTTTTATTTTCATTTCATGACGACGGCGGCATGAACCCGCCAACGCCTGCTTGCCGCCACTATCGAGCCAGCTCACACACACACACACACCCACACACACACCCGTACACACCATCCCTATTGTCATTCATCCAAACCACTCAATTTAATTTAGAAAACTATGACATACACCCTAATTATCCTTTAATCATTCATGCATGGAACGTATTATATGGTGTGGTGTGTGTTGTGAAGGGGGTTTGAGTTCGTACGCAAACGACGAAGCACATGTTGTGTGTTATATAGGCGCGCACACTGTTACATAGATAAAAAGGACACCACCCCCAAGGTGGACATGTGTGCACTGTTAGGAGGTTTATCAGCTTTGGTAGATGAGAAAGCAAAAAAATAACAGAAATACTCCGCAGGTGATAACAATCTGTCTCTGATCGAGTTTACAGGCTTTTAGTTGATTTTTTTTTTTTTTTTTAGAAAAAAAGCTTTGTGGACACGACAATACTCATCATGATGTCAGTAATATTTTGTTTCTCTTTCCTTTTTTTGTTTGTGTCCTCGCAAGTATAAAAGAAATTATTGTATGATGTGTGTACACCTGTTCCTTTGTACAATAGATTGTGATGATGGTTAGGCTCTCGTGCTTCCCCCTTTTTTGTTTTATTTGAAAGTGGTTGGACTTTGAAAGTAATTGGCCCATGGGAGACACGGGGTAGGAGGATGTTTTCGCTCATTCCATGAAAACTGTTATTGGTATACATATTATACTATAAAATTGCTATGACTAGTTTTTGAAACAAATTTACAAACTTACACTCGCCGCTCAGTGGTTAGTCCGTCGGACTATTCGGAGCAGGAGGTTGGACTAGGGTCCTGTGAAACCTGTGAAATTGTATTGCACATCCATCTTTAGGCAGTTGGAATGTTACATAGCTATTCAACTTTTTTTGCTTTACCATATGCACCTCATGATCGATTAGAGGAGGAGACTTGAAAGAATTCTGCACTTAGATGGGAAAAAGATAAGTGCCGAGGCAGCGATTCTATTTCATACAATCGACTCAAGCCCTTTTGTTCACCTCTTACCAACACAAACTTGATTGCAACTTCCCGATACGGTTTTCCGATCTCATTGGGTTTACATACGGTTTACCGAAACATTTGTGCCCTTCCACGAAAATACTGCATATTGCAACGGAGATCATATCCTGTCTACAAAGTGTTGAAATATCTGTCAGAGATATTCGCGCATTCTTCGACAGTCAAGATGTAATACATAACACAACCGTCTGGTCCTGGAACCCAAGATTAGTTTTATTTTTTTTGAGTACGTTAGGTTAGGGCTAAAAAAAAATGTTTAGATCTGACAATTCCTAGAGCAAAGCTTAAGCAGTGGAGCCGTTATCAGTTGTAGTCAAGCTAATAAAATAGTTTAAAGAGAAATGTGCTTCACCTTGATTTTCAGTTCACAGTCAAGACGTGAGCAGGTAACGTAAACAACAATGACATCGTATTCTTGATCCTTCTTTCTTTGGAAGAAGAGGACCAGAAAAATCTGGACAAATATAGCTCTGTTTCACGAGTAGCTTGACCAATATTGTTTTTGAGTTCTATAATCGCCTATAGACTGTTCGTATAGCATAGGTTTTTAAAACTTCAGTTGGTATGGAATTCCTGAGGCTAGTGCGACTGATTTTCAGTTGCTGAGATCTTAGGTGCGTTGATGTCCTCGCGTTTAGGCATACATTTCCAGCAACAGCTCCATAGACTTTGTTGGGCGTTGAGGACGGACAACAGTATACATCGGTTACCAATTAGCAAATCTGCCTCACGAAATTTCTTCACAAACTTACGTACAGCAGTTGCAGTTGGTACATTATTTTGACCTTCTTTTCTTTGCAAAATTAGAATTGCCTCCACTTTGGAATATTTCCCACCTTTGGTGGCTCTACTGAGTTTCTGTTAATTGTTTAAGTCGACAAGAGCTGTCAGTGTAAAAATAACATGTGATTTACAAAAAATCCAACAGATGGCCCCCTTCGGTAAATGTTTTCATTTATTGCGACCGTGTTTAACGTTCTTTTTGCCAAATCAGGTCCTATTTGTACAAAGAATGCTGAGTTGATCGATTGGCAGTTGGTGAATTTTAGTTTTTTAAATCCCCTAGACTATTTTGAATCTTCATGTGCTCCTTGACAAAGTATTGATTTGACTGGTCACGATTCAACTATTCCCTAGCCTACAGCTCTTGAGTGCATGACAATCCAAATGGAGCAGTTACTCAAATAAAGATTCACTAACCATTCTCCTCCTCATCATAGAATATTCCTGAAACGTCTTGATTTACATTCGTTAGGGAATTCTGTTCACAATCATCCAAATAGTATATATTTACATCATTGTCCGAAAGGACATCAAGGACACAATTTCAGTACTTTTTCATCGACAATCGAGTAAGAAGCAAGTATCTCATGTCTAAGACTATGCAAAAGTTTCTATGACGTGTTTTGATTTCGCAAAAGTTGCAAATCCACAGATCCGAGATGTGTGAACCATTCACCCCAAAAAACTTTTATCAAAAGATAGAGGGAGAGAGTGTGGAGGTATGTATTCGTTTCGTATTGTTTGTTCCACTTTCGAGAAGAATAATGGAAACAACAACATCCATTCCGATCCGAGGAGGAGAACAACAATGCAGTTTCCTCTCAATTACCTCCGACTACTCCTCTTTTAAGGCTTCATTTCACATGACTTTCAAATGTTGAGTTCCGACTATATATTAAGTTTCCTTTCATGTGTGCGCCCTGCCTGGCAGACAGAGGCATTTCATGTAGGTACATATATGATGGAAAAAAGTACAAGTTTTACCACATCGCCAGGTGCCAGGTTACTTTACAACAAACGCAGGAAACTAAAAAAAGTGATGAGAATGAGAAAAAAAGAAAAGAAACGCTCGCGCCAAACATAAACGTGTACTATACATACCTCTTATACACATCGAGCAGATGTTTCATATGAACAGTGAATCCTGCTGCCGCTTAAGACGATGTTCTTTATCCTGCCTGAACATATAATAATAAGAAGGAAGTCGTCTCCCTCGACTGAAAGATGTTTTTTGTTTTCCTTATATTCTTAAGATTTAAGATATTCTCCTTCGTCCTTTTTCCATTTTCCCAATTATAACAAAGTGTCCTTTTCGAATGCTGCCTGGCTGCATGGCTACCATATCCCGAATTAGACAAAAACCACCTTTTTAGTTCTTTGACCCAAATTCTCTTGTGTTTTCGTGATTTCGTCTTTCATTCTTAAGTTGTTGGACGAGACCTGCCTTAATAGTAAGTAAAATGAATGAAGAAGGAAACGCATTCAAACTAAGCAAGCACCACCAGCACCACAACCACCACCACCATCCAATTATGTTAATTAGTTGAACTGGCATTCATTGTTTCTTGTTTTTGGGTGGATCGTCGTCCTGCTGCTGCTGCTGCTGTGCGACATACCATACATACAGCACGTGTTTTCTTCGTTATCTTATTCAGATGTGATGTGATGCATAACGACGCATTCATCGGCTTTATGGGCGCGCTCTAAGAGCGATGTACTTTTGCAACATCTGCCCTATACCATACCATTGCTGCCTTCCTGCCTGCCTGCTGCTGTGTATGACATCTATTTTTGTTCGCCTCTTCATTTCTCTTCGAAAAATTAAAGATGTTATTCTCCCCAATTTGACAAAAAAAAAAAGGCGAAAAGAACAGAAAAGATGAAAATCTTGGCCAAATCGTGGGTGATTAAGGAAGAAAATAAAGTCCTAATGGATGAGCAATAACCTTGGCCAATTCGCCTTCGTCAGCCATTAAATTCTCTGCCAATTGCACAAGCAATAAAAACGAGAGAAGGGTAAAAGGGACAAAAAGGATTTACCCTTAAAGTAATTAATTTGTTTGGAGAGATGGCGAAAACTTCTTAACCCAATTTTTCTTTTCTTTTTTTTTTCTCCTCTCTCTCTCTTCCGCTTTAAGTTTGTACGAACAGTTGGGCTTAAAAGTAAAGGGAAGCGGTCTTGATGAATTCGTTATGTTTTACATCGGTTCCTATATTTAGAAGATCAACCAACCATTTTTAAAGAATCACGGTTGGAGGACTTTGCACAAAGTTTCTTTTCATTTCAATTTACATTCGTCCGCTTCCTTGTGATAACACGGGCATTAGCTTAAAGGACAGATGGACACACAATCTACAGATATTCATCTTGTTCAAACCAGATTGCTTTATTATTGTTGGGAAATAGCATAGTTTGACTTGATGTCGGAGAGTGTCGTATTTGTTTGTATCCATTGATACTCAGTCCACACTTCGATTGTCGATTACAACAAGCGTAAGTCTGGGTAAGCCTGTAATAGGAGCCCTTATAGTTAGAAATATGAGTAATCCCTGCGACGATTTCTATAGAATATCGAGCAGTTGTGTATAAATTTTTCGTCTACAGGAATTTTTCAAACAAGCCTCCTCCTGGGGTTGGTTGTTCAATATGTGGTATTGGCAGCGTTCACACCCTTTGCTCTAACTTGAGTTCAGTTTCTGTCTCGATATTCTAATGGGGATATCGAAAAGTAAAGCCAAGAGTTACCTAAATATTTCCTTAAGAGATTTTTTCAAGCAAGCCTCCTGTGATTGCACATGAATTGCTAACAGAAGATTATTGCATCTGCGATTCATAGAAACTAGGAAATATACCTGCCACTTCCAGACTGGCACGACGTCTGTCTGCAAGAATTTGTAAGAAAGGATTCCAGCCTTTGTTCGATTGTGTCACATAGTTTCTCCAGGCTTATTGTACTGTGACCAATGAAATTTAACCTTCTTCGACTCTAGTCAGTAACATGAACAAAAAAAAAAGGAATACTGCTGCCTTGTGATTCCTTCCTCAATATTGGTAAGCAGTCTACGCTTTCCTATTAGGGCCTCCTCCATCTATATTCGTTGAGAGCACTATTTGCCACTCTGTTGGTACTTTATCTTTCTGCATCTTTCCTGCATTAGCTCAGCAGCATTACTTTTGTTTTCTTGACTGCGTGTTGTACGGTCTTGAAATACCCTCAGAGCTCCGCTTTTTGTTCTTCGACTTCAACGTCAACTAAAAGCAACAGTCATTCACAAGCCAATTATGCATGATGATCTCGGAGTCTTTAAATTAAGTCTTCCTTGTACCACAAGTTAACATAGCAATGGCCCTAGTAGCGAATCTTGAGGTACTTCGCATCTGACGCTTTACTCTGTAGTTTCTCATCATCAGTGTCGTCCAGCATAGGCGTGTCTTTAACATAGTTTCTCCAGAGATAGCTCCATGATGTTAAGGTGCTACTACACTACGAAATGAGAGTTTTTCTAGAATGAACAATATAATCATCTGCGATATAGACAAAAAGGCATAAAGTTTGGGTGTGATATGCAGCGATTTGTATAGCCGATACGAGGACTATCTCATTCATTTTTAAAACAAACTTAACAGAGCCAGTACGAACTGGTTTCTAAGAATGGCTAGACTAAGTGGACCCTTGGTTAGAAAGCCTTGACCATGATCGGACTGTGAGCCAAATAACAAAGATAGAATAACGTTTGGTAGCCAAACTTGCTTTCTCATCGTCACTGTAGTTTCTCCAACATACACAGTATGTCTTAACCCAGTTTTGATCTGCTGCTTGGCTATTTATACGTAATGTATTTTGGTATATTGTGTTTTTTTTTCCTCTTGGTCTGGCCTAGTTTCCAGGTTTTGTTTCTACACTACGAACAATTAGCTAATTTAAATATGTATATGAGTACCAAGGCGAGTTTTTTTCCCCCCAAACATACTTACCACACAAGGAGTACAAGATACATACGAATATATCTTAGAGAAAAAAAAACTGCCAAAAAATTGGTCTTTAGAAAGGACAGCATGAATGAAAAGGTTTTTTTTTTTTCAACCCGCCTTCTGTCTAACTCTGAAATCTTCTCTCTATACATACATATAGCAGGGAAGAGGACGACCGACCCTCCTCTTCGTTGGTTTCACAACCATCTCCCGGTACTTTGCTATAACAACCAGAATGAAGAAGAGATCCCCTAACTTTACCATGTGTATAACCCCAATCATCGATGGTTATGTGTACACTATGCTCTGCTACTGATGTCTTGTGTTGTGTAGAGGGGTGTCCTTCTTTTCGCGTTGAACACAGAAAGAACACCCTCTGGGCTCCTTTTGTGTGTTTACTTCGCATGCATATGAACAGCTTTAGCATTCAATTTTTTTTCTTCTTCGTATTTAGGTCTATTTCACTTATCTAAGTTTGCCCAAGAGTTGTGCATTGAGCTGTTGTCGCCTACCCATCCACACATCCATAGTGAAGTAGGCTAATCTGACACATTACTTCCTTGGGTGTCATAAAAACGGATGCCAAATATGATTGATTTAGGGAAAATATGGGAATACAATGATCTTGGGTGGGGGGTCGGTCCATGCGATATTTTTCGACGGATGTTCTATTTATTTATTTTTATCTTTCCTTGTTTGAAGATAAAATCAGCGGAGGGGGGTTTTTCTACGAGTATTTAGTGTTGTGTCTTCTGTAAATAAGAAACGCCTTACTCAAGTCAGTAGTTCGCTTAAGTTTTTCTTGACAACTCCTGACATAATGTGTATTATTCCGTTTTCGTGACTCCATGCGAATGCCATAACTAAGGTTACCTTGGTGATAGTTGTAACACAGGAGTCGGACCTGCTCCATTTCACTGTAGTCTCTGGCTTGTTTAGTTCAAGTGATGATCTTTTCTTTGCTAGGTTATCAGCTCTTTTCTTTCTCGGTACACACTTGTTTTCGGAAACAAAGTCTTACATTGTATTGCGTGCCAATAACCCGTAGTCCTTATAAGCTTTGGTTTTATTTTATTGTTTCAATGGATTCCCCTTAAATGCATGCTGCATGTTTAGCAGCTGTTGTCATTGCCAGGAGCTCAGCTTGAACAACACTGCTGTATTCAGAGAGTCTAACCGAACTTGTCAAAGAGCACAAGTTGTGGCAGGTTCTGTGTTCCTTGAGCTGAAAGCATCCTAGTCATGCTTATGCTTATGTAGCGCTTAGCATCTGCTAACATTCATCTGCTATTCTCGATCCTAATTTACGATCCATTAAGAATTATTCATTTTGCTTTTTTCGTCAGCAGGGCTCATTTCAGAACTGCATGTCAATTGAGGTAGAGGGTTCTACGATGACGTCAAGACATTGTTAGCTTTATGTCGCTCACTTTCATTCTGGTTTCCTTATTGCTGTGTAAGCGAAAAGATCAGGTTCAAACATTTGCAATTCCCGGCCTTTATCCTGAGTTGGGAGCCCGACTTCGTTCGTGTCAGGGTTGAGGGAAAGATCTCTGGATACTTGTTAGACTCTTCTTATGATGCATCTTTTTCCAAAACGACATTTTCTTTAGAGTCCATGGCAGCCCTATGCTGTTAACCATGTGTTCAAGTCTCCTAAGATGGTGTTGAAGCAACTGGTGGAGTGGATTTTATTTATTTCAATTCGCACATAGTCTGCGTGAATTGTGGTCTTTGTCTTCTCGAGTGAGTGCCTATGGCTTTCTTGAAGTTCCAGCAGGAATTCTTGTGGACTTATAGGCCACTCCAACTGGTCTAATCAACTCATGAGGATTTTTAAAGATTAAGAGAACAGAGCGCGGTGAAGCGGTGCAATATTGTAATTTATGTAAATTTAATCATTGCCTTCTGCTAATAATAGACTTGTGATTCTTTGCAGGTATAGACCTTGTTCCTATGGACATACATTCAAATTGTGGTCTTGTTGTGACTTAGTTAAGTATAGTGTGAATGTACAGCCCTATTCCGCCAAAATTGCTGACCGAGTATAAAGTTATATCTGCCCATTGGGTTCGTGTGAAAATCTGATCATGTTCCCGAGGCTTAGGTTGGTCCTTTCAACTTCAGAAATACCTGTGTACATCGTACATCTGCTTACATTTCAACGCGAGCTACTATTACCAGCTGACACATTTCTATTCCCAAACGGAGATCATTTTTTATTTTTCCAAAAATCAGTTTCCATTTATTCTAAGCAACTCCCAATCCAAGCTGCTTGCAATTATATATGAATAGCACGGGTGGTCAGATTCCTTCTGATTTTTTTTTCTTGTATCCTTCGTCGAAAGATACGCGCAATCCGACCTAATCCCCATGATTAGACCTTTCTTAGAAAAAGGGTCTTCCTCTACAGGGAAATTCTATTCTCTCTGTTGCATCTTTTTTTCCATTAAAAGGAAAATTGACATAATGTGCATCTATCCTGCAGTTACGTTGTAGTCTGCAGCTGAGTGACGGCTGCTATGTAGCAGCATACAGTGTGACTACTCACAAGGATTTGTTTTTTTGAAATTTATGAAAAACAGGTGCTAAACACGAAACGAAGGTGGCATGAGCCATCTGTCTCTGCACACCCATTGTGTTGTAATTAATTTTCATTTTCGAGAGACACAAGAAGTTATTTATCTGCGCTGCTCCGTTCAGTTATCCTTAGGTATAGTTACATATATAAATTGAAGAATCCTTGTGATTTTAAAAATGTTCTTTCAATTTCTAATTACAAAAGAACATCTTGAAGGGAAAAGGCCGGAGATGAACAACACACAAACAGGATACCAAAGAAGAGAGAAAGGAAATGTACTGTGTTTGTTAAATCCTCCTCATGTCTGGTCGTTTGTCATCGTTTTCCTCTGTAGGTAGTGTTCTTTTATTTTTTGTCGTTTGTTGTTTTTGAGAACAGAATAGTAGGTAAGGCATAGGAAGGTTAGTCAAATGTGTAATTCGAATAATTTTCTATATCAAAACCGAAACGAAGAATGTGGTATGAGAGACACAGGCCAAAGGATATAGAGAGGATGAGAGTTTAAGAGTTCACAATTTATTCCGGTTACACAGGATGTTCAAGTTAAAGTGAACATATGCTTGTCGCTCCTTCTTTCAATTCACACACATTCGTCTCGTACACATGTGTGGTGGGCAATAATACACCATGTGCTTGCTTAGAGGTATGTTTGCCTATGTGTGTGTGTTGTATACGAGCGAGCGAGCGATTTTCTGTCGTTGACAGTTGCCTCCTTTGATTGTGTATTTTTTTTTTGCTTCTCCTTTTCCTCATTTTTTTTTAAGAATAAATTTATAACAAAAAGAACACTTAGAGATTCAGAAGAACATGAAGTACAAGACAGAAAGGAAAAAATTATGTATAGAAAGGCATGAAATAAAAGATTGCTTTTCGTAAGGACTTAAAGGATACCATTGACATGGTCACACGCAGTTAAAGGCTACGGAAAAATGTGACTACCTACCAAACAAAATGAACTGCAGTCTGGATAGGGTCAATTATTATATACCCTATGTTGTTCTTTTGCATTAAAGAATGGTGTCAGACATACATTTGTATGTATGTAAATGGTAAACATCCTAACTTGGCTTAGGACCTTAGAACACGCTTACGGGTGTCAAGTTGGACTTATCTGACAAAGAAATTTGATTTTCTTGATTTGTTGCCTCTGAAATTTTCGTTCAGAAGAAACGCGTTCTGATAAGTGCGAAAAAAGCGGAGCAAAGTGGAGCAAAGCGGAGCCATGGATCCCTATTTCGAAAGTAATTAAGGTTATTTTCATGTTTATCCTTAATATTCACCCTGTCGTTTTGTTCGGCAAAAGGTGTGAAATGTGTTTGTTAGAAAAACAGAGAAATGGAGCAAATCCTATCTTTTTCAAAAGATATTGTCATCTTTGTAGAAGGTACCAGTTTCAGGACCTACATTGATAGCTCACTGGTATTCGCTCTTGCGTTGTGAACAAAATGTGAACTGCCTTGGTTTGATAAAGGCAATGAACTATGTCTCCTCTATCTGACTAGGAAGGACTGCGAAGCTACAGTCAAGCTCATCGCAGCACACAATTCACGGCAGTCATTGTGGTTTCTATTTGTCAGTCTTAATTCGAAATCTAGTATGCAATGGAACACTGGATCGTTGAACTTATCATATTTCTCGTAGTCTCCTGGTCAGTAGTATTCCATACATACAGAGTTGTGGTAGAACGTCTTCTACTCAATTATTTAAGAAAGTTGCCTCTGAACCGAACCAGCCATATCGACCATTTACCTACAGCGAAACAGCTTGAAAATTTATTGAACTACTTGGCTGACGGGTTTGGAGTACGTACAATAGGGACAACATTACAATTTCCCTGTGGCCATCGTGATGGTGATAGTATAGAACAAATCCTTGCATAGCTTTTTGTTGGTCCCTTTTACCTAAACATTTATCCCCTTCTCCACTCAAATTATACATACATACCATAACAACACAGCAGCTATAAACTATCTACTAAAATTCACACCCAAAATACTATCTTTGAATTCTGAAGAAAACCCATTAATTAATACTTTCACTTCAGTCCAAACGAGAGCTAAACAGATTTGTTGACTCACATGTTGGACATGAATTAGTCCTGACTCATATTATGTGTCCTCTGTCAGTGATAAACATTTTATTGTTGTATGTATGATTATTCTAAAGTGGGTGCGACGGACGTCTCTATCATAAAATGTTTACAGGAAATGTTAGGCATTTTAATGATCTGCTTATGTTATAGATTTTTAGGTCGGGTATTCATTTGTTTTACTAATTTCTTGACACTGTATACATAGCTGCAATATGGTTCAAATCTTAGTCGAGCCTTAGACACTTTTACTATACATGCTGCAAACCATTTAAGAAAGAGTAAACCTTATATAATGTAAATGTAACAGTCCTAGCCAGAGACCCAAATCATCCATTCTTTCGAGCCATATTGCAAAGCTATAAAACTTGGTATTTACTGAGTGCCAGATTATTAAAATTGCCTTGAAATAGTGTTGGTGGAAGAATAGACCCTTGATGTACCTCAGCGTTTACAGAGAGATACAGGCAAGGCTCTTGATTCTCTGCGTCCACAAGTGACTGAGGTAAACAAATCAGGGGATTTCTAGTCTATTAGTTGCTAAAAAACTGTTGTTCATGTTCTTTAACAAATTTCAATACTTCAGCGTTTATACTGCAAAGTTAGTAAAGTCTGCGCTATAAGTCAGCATTGAACTAGAGTTCATGTAGGAAAATATTGTGATGTTGATTGGAAACCGTGAAGTATATTATGAACCCGGCTTAACTGAATAATTTATCGTGGACGTGGCGTGCATTTCAAACGTCTTTCACTACAGCTTCGTATGTTAAGTATTGTCTTTTACTGAATGCTCTCATATGTGCGTTACAAATGTTTAATTACTGCAGAGATACACCTTAGCATCCAAGTCACTCTTGCTTGTACAGAGTTATTTTAAATACTGCCTCTATTGACATCAATACATATATACTTGTGCATACAGTTTCCGTTAAAAACTATCCCCTAAAGATAATACACCCTATAGGGGATACAAGGGTTTAGCAAAAAAACGACTAAACGATGACTACATCAGTCAGCCGCAACTAAGCTCTAGCCACACAGTCCTTTTTGTATGCATGCATGCGTTGTGAATGTCGATTACGATGGGAAAAACGTCTGTGCAATTATGTTGTATATATGTATATACACCTCTATGTACATATAATGCATGTGACCATTGTGTAGAAATTGTTTTCAAAAATTCCAGAACCTAAAAAAAAAAAAAAGAACGAATTCGTGTAGGTACTGGAGGAAAAACAATGAGAGAAACCAATGGTAGGGAAAAAGGACGAATCAAACAGAAATTGAGAGAAAAGAAAAAAAAAAAACAGAAAAAGATCTAACGCAAGCGCATTGAATCCACCGGTCTCCTATCCGTTTATATGTATACATCTATGTATTCTTAATGTACGTATGTATGGCTTGTTACCTACAAAACACAAAGGCCGTGGTGTATTCTCGCTCTTTCTCTCTTAACTTCGTGAGTCCTTTTTGGGAAATTTATGTAGAACACTACAACAAAATGAATTGAAATCCTGTATAGTGTAGTGAATGACTAGTAACACTCTTCAGTTTATCCTCCTGTTTGTTCCCTGTGAGCACAAGCATTTCCTTCCCCAGCACAGTTAGTCAACCAGTTTGCAGTTAACAGTGGTCGCGTTCACATCGTGTCCTTCCGGGTGTCGAAAATTCTATCTCTCGAGTTGTGTGTTTAGTCGTGAGTGTTGAAATCGTTTTTTTTTTTTTTTTGAATTTGGATTTTTCTCCCGTGTCCCCTTTTTGTGGCGAATATTAATTCTCTCGAATGAATTTTTATTTGTTAACCTTACGAGTATATGGACATAATTGAGAGGATTACAACACACAATATCAATATTGTACGAAAGTTTAAAATAGCATAAGGGACGAGGTGGTTGTTTGTCCATCAGTACAAGACGACAGACGAGAAAACAAAGAAAATATCTGTATTCATCAAAAAGGAAAAAAAAAAAATTCCCAACAGTACGAGTAACGAGTACGAGTACATCTAAAGTTTTCTTTTTCTTTCAATTGGAGCGCCCCATTTTTTCAATAGAGTTTTTCGGTTATACATGAAGTTAGCTTCGGTTTGCTTGACGTTTCAACTCGCTGCATGAAGTGGTATACGCTTCAACGGCGTTTAAAAATTTTCCAAATTTTTTACCAGACCTCGCGTTTGGTTGCAACAACCTTACATGCGTCGATTTTTGATTGGATTGTCATACTCATCAGAATAAACGAATAATTGAACGTCTAGTGTGGGAATTTGAGTCAACATATGCCTTTCCCGGCCCAGCAAGGCAAACAATACCGAGACAATATCGCAGCTGCAGTCGCGAGTGGAAGAGAGATTCCAAATTTATCGATATTGGACATCTCCCGAGGTACATAGTTGGGAATTCACTATAAGATCGTTTGGATCCAAAAAGTGAAGGCAAACCGTGATCCGTGATCGGGCCCAAACATCATGAAAATGATCGCAAATTCATAAGACAATCCGAAGCCATTACATCTAAAAAAAGAATGTACTGATCGGTATTCACAGTCAGTGAATGAAGATCCCTGCCACCTTATATTTACTGAGAAAAATGATGACTTGGAGTTGGTCAAACAGTCGAACAATTGAGTCGAAGTTTGTTGACCTTATTATCTCTTAAAATGGAGCCGCCAATTGGCCGTTGTCATGTTCATGTTATTTGACGCCTTTGGAGTATATTCCTTGGATCTATGTCAAGTTCTTAGTCTCTTTCAATTATCCAGAGGCTTTATAATACTTCAGGAGCTCGATATATGCAAAAATGTGTTCCATAAATTAATAATTAATCGATGGTACTTAACTCGCATAAAATTTTGATATCTCATGCACAAGCTCTTTTATTTAAAAAAAATCTAAAAAGGTGCGCTCTTACTGAAAAATCTTTATATATCCCTTCTTACAATTTCGTTCGTTTCCCACTGTGCTTCAGGATATTTTTTTTTTCTTCAACTCCTACGCTGGCTGCTTTATATAGAGCAGCACCACACACATAGGGTGAGTCAGAGTTAAGTTGGAGTATGGGAGTTGTTTTTCTATCGTGTGTTGTGAGAACAAATGGATATGTCTCAATTCGAGGAATGATGGATGTATCAACGAGGTGTTTTCGAGTGTTGGCCTACTTTTTGGGCTGGCATTACAAAAACAAAACCAGTGACTACCGAATTAGAAGATGACTAACGAGGAACGACAAAAGTCAAGGTTGTGGTGAGTTATCAAAAAGAAAAAGAATTTCTCCTTTTCGTCTACTATGTGTGTTTGTTTTCATATATATGTGGTTTGCCAGGACGAAGTGAAGTTAAAATTGTCTCACGATGGCGCTACGATTAAATATAAATAGAATTGTGTTCGCTACTATTGGACGCAAGGAATAGATTCTACATCCCTGCTTGTAACATCATTTCCCGTATAAATCTAATTTTAAAACAGTAGTTATGCTGATGACATAAACACGAATTCAAGTGATTTGGAAAAATCTGTGAGCGTGGGCTTGGAACTAATTAAAACCTATTCTCCCTAATTTTCCTTACCGACGCCTTTTCCAATAAATTTTTGTCATAACCAAGAGAACTCTGCCGTAAGGGGTTCAGCTATTTATATTATATTTATAGTTCTATTTTGGCCCTATATACTGTCGTGCTAACATGCGATTGTTCACGCATCTATTTTGCGTTTTAAAAGGTCCGGCTTAGCTCATTGGTTCAGTGACTAATTCTATCTTCTTGAGTCATTTCCGAAGTAAAATAGTTTCAATGTTGTAAATTTTGTAAAACTCCATTGGTTTGCATACCAATAGAACGGGAAACACCTCGCTTTATAGCCAGATAGTGTGAGCACACTGATAAGCCTTTCAGCTCCGCTAAAACGTTTTGAATCGAACTTGGTTTCGCTTAGGACCTTTGAGTATATTTTCGAACTCCTCGATTTTGTAAATTAGAGTTCCTTCACCGTGTCGCTCTTAAAAATTGTAAGGAATTGCATTCTGTAGTTCTTCTTGTGCTATTGCAATTGCGCACTACCGCACAAATCGATCCGCCGCAGGGTGGGAAAGTCAGTCACATTAAACGAACCTAAATGCCTGCCGTAATAAATATCCAGTATAACATATTTTAGTTCATATAGGAAGAACAGAGGTATAAATGTTAAGACTCTAAGTCTGTTAGTCTGTTCTTCCAACTTGAACAATACGTATGTAAACGAACCGTCTGTAACTTCATTCAACAGGTTTGTTTTATTTTTATATGCAACTCCAATTTACTCCGTTGCCAGCGGGATTATACTCTCAAAAGAACATTTAACTAAATGGATTTTATGAAATCTTCCTTTTCTTTTTCACAATCTGTTCGGGAGAAGATAAATCCAAAAAGTATCGATAACTAACCACTTTTCTCTTCTCGCTTATCCTCCATCGTAGGATGCTTCAAAAACTTTTCACTTCAATTAGCAAATTGTTATCGTGTATCTTATTCCTTCTTGTTTTTTTGGATTTTGTGTTGTTGTCGATACGCACACATTTTTTTTTTCTTTATTTCCGAAATAGAGATACTGGAGGAGGAGGAGGGACCAGCAACTTTGAACAGGAAAACACTACCAGGGAATTGCATCACTTTAGATCGAATTTCCTGTTTTTTCTTTCTTGATGCTCTCCTGTTTCGGGATGTATGGCAGGGTGGGTCGGTCCAGATATGGGATGTATTTTTTCGATGTGCTCAAAAATTATTTCTGCAATTGTGTATGGTATGCGTTCAAATGAAGTGCATTTGATGATGGTCTTTCCATAAAAAAGAAACGAAACCCCGACTACAGTCGAAATCACCCATAACGACCTGAATAGTGAAGACCATTTTGGTTGGTGTTTTAATATTTTGAATTACTTCCCAATCAGCTCTCGTAAAATATAGATCACAGACTCTTGAACTTGTAAAGACTCTCGATGTAGAACCCACTCCCAATGCTCGTTGGTGTAACAGCATTGAATGACGTTATAAGGCATTGTATAGAATAATATCATATTGATGTGAATCGTATTATTGGACTACTGTTCGTTCATCTACTTGAATTGGTCATTACTCGCTCTGTGGGATTAAATTTAATCAAACCGCATTGTGATGTTACCAAAGGTTTTGGCTTGTTCAATTATCTCTCGCATGAATTCGAAGTATACTTCTCTTTGGTTGGTTGGTAAGGACTCAAAGAAATTTTACAAGCCTCATTGATTTCACTTCTGTGCTTGAATTGACTTTAATGAAGCTTGGCGTGAGATTGTGAGTCGGAACGTTAATGGATGTTCTGCTACATGTGGGTGCCATCGTTGGCTCAGGGCCTCAAAAGTATGGCTGACTGAATCGACATAATTAAGTACACTCTGAATACGAATACGATAAGTTGAGAGTGGAATATGTAGTTTTGAAATTTTATCATGTACTGTAGAGCACTAGGATTTACATTCTAAACAGTGAGTGAGGATACTTAGGCTTACTGGAGGATTCTGTAAAATAATCGAGGATACTTCATTATGTTGAAATAGTTTACCAAAAGTTGTGTAGTAGGTACAAAGCAGTAAATATTCGACCAACTAGTTGACACAAGCACGCAATTAGGTTATTTATTTCAATGAAAATCTGTAATCTAATTCCATTTTTTTTATTTTATTTTAGAAAATCGGTTGCCGAATCTTGAAGGTATTCTCTAAGCCAGCACCGCAAAGTACTGATCGTATTGTGCAAATAGTTGGCAAGCCTGAGCAATGTATCGAAGCTGTACGCGACGTGGTCACCCTAACAAGAGAAGTAAGTTTTTTGCAGTTGTATAGAGATTGGCGATCCTCTAATTTGGATGTATTCTTTCAGACTCCAGTGAAAGGAATGATCTACAACTACGATCCGATAAATTTCGATGATGTGTACTCTGATGAGTATGGCGGTTTTGGAGGAGGTGGCGGCGGTGGCGTCGGTCAACAGAACGGCAATAACAACAGTGGATTCCGCGGCGGTGAACGTCAGTCACGATTCGACGGAGGTCGAGGAGGACGTGGAGGTGGCGGCGGCGGCGGCGGCGGCGGTGGTGGCGGTGGCGGCGGAAGTGGTAACCGTTTCGGCGGTAACAATGATCGCGGCGGCGGACGGGGTGGTGGTCGCAATGAAGATCGCAGCCGTAGCGGGGGACGTCGCGATAGGGAATATATAAACCCATGGGCCAATGATAATGGTGGTATGGGAGGTGGCGGCGGCGGCGGCGGTGGCGGCTTCGGAGGAGGCAGTATGGGTGGAGGTTCTGGTGGATTTGGCGGCGGAAGTGGAGGCGGTTTTGGTGGCAGCGGTGGAGGGAGCTTTGGCGGTGGCGGCGGTAGTTTTGGCGGAGGCCTTGGTGGCGGCAGCGGTAGTCTAGGTGGAGGCGGAGGTGGATTCGGTGGAAGTGGCGGAGGATTTGGTGGAAGTGGTTCGCTGGGCGGCGGAAGCCAATTCGGTAGCAGTGGACTTGGTGGAGGCAATTTTGGCGGTAGCTCGGGTGGTGGCTTCGGCGGCGGTGGCGGTAGCTCCTTGAATCAAGGTGGTGGCGGCTTCGGCGGTGGCAATCAGGGAGGTGGTTCATTTGGTGGTAGCGGTAGTGGCGGCAGCGGCTTTGGAGGTGGCCCGTCTCTTGGAAATGGAATGGGAGGCCTTGGAGGAGGCGGTTCAGGTGGAATGGGTGGCGGCCCAAGTGGTGGCGGCAGCGGAGGTGGATCGTTCGGTAACAATGGAAATATGAATGGACAGACCCAGCACGATCCGAAGAACAGCACTCAAGTCACCATTCCAAAAGACGTAAGTACATTACAGAAGAACTGAATAGATTGATTAAGGAATTAATAGTCCATTTATGGAAGTCATACCGTTGTCAATGAGAGAAATATTTGCACCATTGACGTGTATTTACGACTAGTTGCGCTGTTCTAAGATCTTCTGCTCTTTTTAACCGATGTTTACATCATATGCCTTCGAATCATTCGTTTAATTCAAGCACTTTTTTGTATTTGCCATAAATGTTACCAAACTCTGACATTTGATGGAAACAAGACGCACTTCCTATGCCTTACAGTTGCTAATAGACGATAATGCATTTTACTGAGTGCATCTGACCTTAGTTGACTCTGCACTCTCATTTTCTTTTACACCCACGTTCCCATGGTAATTCATCATGCTAGACAGAAGCTAAACATTCATGATATCACTTGAATTTATTGCCGGCTGTGTTCCAACAGTGGTAAACAGACTCGTACCACTTTCAGAGAATAAGGGCCTGCTTCTTGTTCCGTCTTCTTAAACGTTTAGTTCTCTCAGTCGACAATTGACTTCAGTAAAGACAGTTTCTAAACTCAAAAAATTCATCCAGATTCTAGCCACAACATATTTGAATCATATTAATACCTATTTTGTCTTACAGCTTGCTGGTGCTATCATTGGCAAGGGAGGCGGCCGCATAAGACGCATCCGCAACGAATCCGGCGCATACATCACCATTGATGAGCCACTTCCAGGATCCACCGATAGAATTATTACCATTTCTGGTAATCCAAAGCAAATACAAATGGCTCAGTATCTTCTCCAACAGAGGTTAGTACCTACAAAAGTATTTTAAAATTAAAATTCATTGCTTTGTCTCATTATATTCCATTGCCATGTGACTAACATTTATTTCATAAACATTTAACTAACAAAAAACAAAATGCTTAGAATGGTGAAACTGATATCGCTCGTCCTCCGTGTGCTAATACCAACTTTCTCCTTCAAATGCGTCTAAAAAAACAAAAAAAAAAAACATCAACCACTTGTAACTAACTGTCTCATCATTTAACGATCCTTTGGCATATTTTGTATGGAAGACTAGTGATTTTGTTGTTTGGGTAATTAATTAACAATAAATCCCTTGTCTTTCTACAATGTATGTTCGCTATCTTCATTAATTTTATAAAAAAAACATTAAAAAATCCAGCTCGCTCCGCTCTTATATAATATCTCGATGTATTGCCATAATAATCATTTAACATACTATTTAAACAAAAACAAATGGGAATGGGAACATGCGTGTTGTGATATTTGTTTGTGTGTTTTTTCAAATAACAAAGTGTAAAGTGCTCGAATAAAAGTGATTGATTATCTATATCCCCCCACCATTGACATCCATTTATGTTTCTCACCGTTAAACGGAAATTTTTAATAGAGTTGTTTCATAAATTTCTTCTCTTTTCAGTGTACATGAAAACAGGAGAAATAATTTTTAAATTTTAATTCTAAACTTAAAATCAAAACAAAAAATATAAACATCAACCAATCAGAACATAAGTAGACCGTTTAAGAAATAAGAATTCAAAGAAGAAAGAAGACGTCAACTAAAGAAGAACCACCACCCCAAGCAAAAGATGAAGATTAAGACGAAGAAGAAGAAAAAGAAAAAAGAGGACATCATTCAATCATTCTTTCCCCTTGACAGTAATTCACAATATCCTTTTTACACCAACAATAATTATATAATGTACTCCGCCATAGCAATTAATTAATCCGAATGACTATGTACTTTTTACCATATTTAATTGAATAAATTAAATTTTTCTAGAGCCTAAGAAACAAATAAGTCCACAGCATGTAAAAGAATTACAGAAAATAAATAAAAAACAAAACAAAAAAACGTATGTCTACAAAACAAAACAAAAAGAAAAAAATAGCAGCAAAATCACAAGTACAAATATTTAACGAAAAAAAAAAACAGTTTATCGAAATTCTTTTGCAAAAAAAAATAATAAAAAAAAACACCACAGTAACACGTAAAGTAAATCAGATAACACCAAATCTTGAAAACACTTAGTAGAATGTAGGAAACCATAGAGAGACAAACGATGATTCTCGGCGGATAGGCCACGATCCCTCACAAAAGCATTATTATAATATTAAATGGATACCATTAGTAGTAACATCCCTTCCGCTAAATGTTTAGAGACTAAGTTGGAGCCGATCGCTTTTTTCCTTTTAATTATTATATATATATATTTTTTTTTGTATAACAATCGTTATGCAGATGATTGCGCACTGCATAGATGTGGACAGAGAGAAGGGAATAATTCTTTTATTTCGCAGAATTTTAAAATATAATTTTAAAAAAGAGAAAACAAAAATATTTTGTTTTATAAAAATAAAAAAAAAAATGAAACAAAACAAGAGAACATGCAAATGAAACAAATTAAAACAAAACAAAAATATTTAATTTAGAATTAAAATTTGTGTTTATGTATGTCTTACCAAAACAGTCAATAAAGCGATCATTTGATTTTGTAAAAAATTATTTCTACAATTTTTTATTTGTTTATTATTCTTTGTGGTATTTTTCTTATTCTAGGTGTGGTCTTACATTTGATTGTCTCGTTTGAAGTAGACAAATGCTAAAGGTAGTTTTTAATTGGTGTGGAATCCCAACGAATATACGGTAACATTCACGTGTCTGTAGACTGAAATAAGAGATCAGGAAACTTACCAATATTAACCGTGCTCCAGTAAATATAGATCACGCTTCCCTTTTGAGCTACCACAAAAAGGGCCAACATCAAACCATTATTAAGTTTTGGCAAAAACTTTTGGGTAATTAATCCTTCTAGGCCATTCTGGGAGGAGGAGGTGTTCTTAGAAGGGAAAACAATTTTCTCGCAATACCCGTCACGCTTTGAATGCTTATCAGTACACCCTCAAGCCTATTTTCGGACGTACCGTCAAGTATAGAGATTCTTTCCTAAACCGTGCTACACGAATGTGGACTGCTCTTCCAAGCTCTATTTTTCCCTCACATTATAATTCACAAACATTTAAAACCAACGTCCATCGGTATCTTCTATCTTCTCTTCCTAATTTCCCTAACGCCCGCGCTTCCTAATCATTGTAGCGTATTCCAGGCGAAATTAATGGCGATTCAAGCAGGGATATGTTGACTTAGGAAAAACGTGTATCCACTACCGATATCCGCATCTTTTCAGATAATTCAAAAGCTGCCTTAGACTGCTGTTTGTCTCTCTTAGAGATAGCAAAACAGTTTACTATTCACTTTTGTTGGGTGGCAGGGGATTGTATGGCCAATGAGTTCCCTAGACATGGAACTATTGTACCTGTCATACCAGCTAAAGGTACCTTAGGTCCTTCAATTTGTACATGCAAACTTAAATATAAGCTGGATGATTTCGAGAGGTCAAAGAGACAAAATAGATTTGGTCTAAGCTGAGTCTGTTACGCTCAAAGGTGTCATCACTGGAGATTGCCTAAAAGGATAGTAGGCAACTAGACTTAATGTGCATGCAAACGAGTTTTTGCAGAGATGATCAGGAATAGAAATATACTCTCAACTTTCTCTGTTCTTGCAAAAGAAAATTTCATTTGGGAAGTTTCTTTTTCAATGATCATGGTGATCTTATTAACGCGGACGCCTAATGTCTACTTCGCTTCATTAGAAGCTGAAATTGGTTTCACTAGAATGTACGGTCGAGGTGATAACACAATAGACCTATTATTGGTATAATAGGCCAGCCAGTTTAACCTAACCGAAATGACCATAAGATCGCATATCAATCAGGAGTTTTGAAAATTGTAAAAGTGTTAGCAGATGGAAGTCTCTATCCAAGAAAAAGAATAAAACTCTGTGCGTTTCTGAACCTCTCCGGTGTCTCGATACCACATCTTTTAATCTTTCTGAACTCCTGTTGATACCAATTTTCGAATAATTCTTGATTTCTGTTAAAACTAGTACAGATTGGTCTCGAGATGGCGTCTTCTTCACTCTACTTGTGGAGGATGTGTCATCTGCACAATCATTTTGCCAACAGCAGCGCCGAAGCAAAACTTGTCATTATGATAGTTAATTTCATTTCTTTTTCTTCGGCTGCCTCCGCAAACAGATTTTTGTTTTAGCCCGACGTGTACCGGCAACAATAAAAAATTAATAATTACGTGTAGCAAAACTAAGTTTCCATAACTGGTGATCTCGATGTGATCCATACTGATTGCCAACACCTCTATTTTCACATTTGAATTGGCTATTTATAACGAATATCTATAACTGGCCAGGTCCTCCAACACCTCTTCGTGAACAAGAAGAGGAATCAAATGCCACACGCCGTGCATACGAGGATGAATCACGAGTTTTTCCAGTCATCATCTCAAGAGCACGGCCATCTGTTTCTGCCCAGTTTGTTTTTCGTCTCAGCTACAACATTGAGACCATTCAAATGCTGAGTCTGCTCCCATTTTAAAAAACTAATCCTGAGCTGTAGTTCTTGGTTAAATTAATCTTACAGACGAACATCATCCGTGCTGATATCTCCATCGTACCGTGATATTCAAACCAGGACCAATCGGAACGCTAAGCCAATTTATTTTAAACTCTACGCGACGCAGTAGCTAACATATATAGGGAGCAATCATTCATGCGTAATATGGGCATACGCCGTCCTTTCAAGTGGACCTTTATTATAGTAGACGTAAGGAGAGGCTTCATTGGAGGAGACCTACTATAGGACCTTCTTATTGATCTTAAGGGGCTGCCTAATCAACAGGTTGATGAAATTCATCATTTCGGGCCAACTTTCTAAAGCTTCCATTTACATCATCTCACATTCTGGCATATCCAGCTTAACTCACGCATAGAACATAGAAATTACTAGCCCATCCCTCTCCTCTTGCACCAGATCAGACAATTTTGTCTCACATCACATTGCGACTAGTTCCCTTGGTTGCGAAAGCGTCTACGCAGGCTCACTTGGGACAAGCTGAAGATAGCCAAGGAGGATTTCGACTTTCTGCTACACCACCATGGTGTAATACGATCATTTTACAGTCAATTGGTCAGCCCTCTACGCCTAAACTTAAAGGCTGACGCTTAGAGTGGGGCCACAGGCGTCTTAACAAATGAACTATCCCCGGGCTGTTATCTGATTCCATGCGTCTAAAATGTGCTGTTACAGTAGACATTCCAAAAAACGACCGTTCGAACTATCTGAATTTTTGGGTATGTAACACAAATGTTTGAGAAATGTTTTCTTTGCGGGTTTCCACATTATATTCCGTTCCTGTCCATGCATTAGAAGGCAAAGTAGACAGATGATCTCGGTCTTTGGGAGATTTTAACACCCCTATCCTTGTGATTGAATGTAGGTTCTTGTTTTGTAGTTCGACGTTGTTTACATTTCCTAGAATGCAGGGATACGTCTTTAGGTCAGATAAACTACCATCTACAACTTTGACCTTGGGTTATCTTATAATCATGCCACCAGCAGTGAGTTGATAGTCGAAGATGATGACCGCACTTGTGATGATCACGCCGACTGTCATCTAAGAGAGACCAAAAGAGTTATTTGTGATCGTCAACCTTAGGGGATTCACGTCCTAATTTCAGTTTTCATAAATATTCTGTGTTGGAACTTAATGATTAAAGAAAAAACCATAATTATTTGAATAAAAATTGTATAGCAATTTTTTTTAAGTTTATTCAATAAATATAATAAATTTGCATTAACTTTAAGTCTAGGTAATAAAAAAAAGGATATGTATATAAAAATCAAGTTATTACATATGTGAGTTATTATATAATATGTACATATACATCAACAGTGCAAATTTAAATCCGATTCTATGTATTTAATCGATCGGCTAGTACTGCAGTATGTATTATTATTTTATTAAAATTAAGTTACTTTGTATTATTGCGTGTTTATTGTTTCTTTTAGAATTAAATTAAGCCTTAGTCATGTAAAGCACCGTTTTCTCCTTTTCATTTCCATCTACTCTTGTTGTTTATCATCCTCCTCGCTTCCTCTTCCATTTCCTGACTTTACAAAATTTTTCTTTTTTACAAAATGTGTTGTTTGTTGCTTTTGTTTGACAGAAATTATTATAAATATTTGAACATCAGTATAATTTGTTGAGTAACTAGAATTTCATGTTAATTCCGTTTTCTAAGAATCTGATTAATAACTAGATAAATTACATAATATATTAATTTTTTAATATTAAGTGGTTAAATATATTATGTGTGTGTACTTATAAACTGTATAAGAAAACAAAACTGGTCAACAGTGGGACACTTGTGGTATTCAGTTTAGTTTCGCTTGGACGAGTTAATCAAATATTTACAACAATGTGTTAGTAAATGTTTTTCACTTGGCGAATTGTTATTTTGTACCGTAACTCCAACTTCTCGGGTATAGATGTCAAGACCGTATTGACCTTCTTCGGGAAAACTATAGAAAAAAATAAGAATATCGTAAAATTTGTGCTGTTTTTTCAAACTTTGGCTTTGTACTTACGAAATTGTAAATGTAACAATATCCTCGGATGTGTTTGTGTGGGTGACGTATTTGGATAGTTTCTTTTCTTCGATACCATTTTTATGCAGCGTTGCCATAAAATCAGTCAGTGGCCTTGACATACGGAATTGTAAGTCTAAAGTTCGTCCGGCAAAAATAAGGGGTTCCTGGAACAGAAAACATTTCGAATCAAAATAATTATGGCAGGTGAAAGGATGTCGTTAAAAAAGGAAACCTAAACCGAGGATCACCAATCGCTAGAAGTCATGAGGCGGGGACGACCAACCCCAGGTTTTTATGAAGCACATACCAGTTTGCCGAGCTTATTGAAGAAAAGATCAGTCGGACAGATGAAGTTCCTGGAAAAGTCATTTGGAAAGGGACCCAACCTTTAGAGTTTTGCCCTATCAAGGAAGTGTCCTGTGAAGTCTCTGATCCAGTTTGATCTTGATACATCAAGTGTCTTGAGGTCAAAGAGTACGTTTCCTGACACTTCATGGTCACTATGGATCTGCGAGGCGAAGAGATATGCTCAGATTGAGCTTTCCAGAGAAACGACACCTCAACTCAGTCCGCTTTTGGTCTTGTCTGGTAAAAGTAAACTGTACACTGAAGCCTATCGTTGAAAGTTAAACTCGAATCTCAGATACGGCGATGTGTAGTCGAACGCATAATGTTACATGCTAAAGAAGGAGTAGACCTTTCCAGTTTTACCAATGGTAGAGTCTGGTGTCCAATTCCATCAAGAGTCCACCAAGTGGGATAAGTAATAAAGGTTATACATACAATACATCACAGTCTGGTGAGCAGAAGGGAAGCATATAACTCAGACTTGCAAGTGACCGGGTAATTGTTTCTGACTTCAAGTTGTTTAAAACGTCCTCAACGTCAAGAGAGGCCACTGTGCTATATTTTTGAATGTTCCGATTGATTTCGAGTGCTTTGCAGTACCCGGGTTTGTACGGAGATATCATAGTTGAATGGATGCACAGTATATCAAATAGACGATTCCAATCTCAAGCCACGATCTGGGAACGTAGACTAGAATCAGACTTGCATAGTTTGAAGCCGCGCGCGTTCCAGCTCATGAGAAGGGCAATCGCAACAATGGAAGTAGAAGGATCTCTGTTAGGACTGAATATTCTACAAAGGCAATAATTTTGCATACCTATTGAAAAAACTTCTCGTAATGGTATGATGAAGAAAATTGAGGAAATCAAGACGAACATCACTCAAGTTTTAGAGAACCAATAAAAGATGAAGCCAACTCCACGGCTGCCGTGCTCTGTGGATAGTGAACCACTAGCTGCTGACTTTGACCAATTGTTGCATCTTATATTGCTGGTTAAACCGCCAGTGGAGCCTGGATCATATAGTTGTTTCCGATCTTCTGGTTGGCTTATACCGACCCATAACAGATACATCTGTATAGGATGTTTCTAACCCGAATTCTGATTCCTTCAGTCTGAGTATTATGTTTGTCGGGCAACTGTTGTAGTAGAGATTGAAAGACATAGGACTCTGTATGCAGGTAGTCCTGACACAGTTCCAGCTAACACCAAGTGAAATTCTTGGATAGTTCGGGAAGACTACACATAAAGAAATCACAGGAATTGGGACAGAGTTGGAAAGAGCTAAAATCGATTTTCAGAATCCGTTTCGTACGCTTTTTAGGTGTTATGAAGATCATAGAAGGCACAAGTAGCCTAGGGTTTTAAGTAATCCATCAAGCCAGGAAATATTTCATCATTTGGATTCACTGCCTTCGATTATGTTGATGGACTATGAGATACATATCTAACTGTATGGAATAGGAAAAGACTTGGAGTTTTTCGTATACAAAACACCGCAGAAAACATTCAGAAGATCCTGCGAATAGATAGTGAAGACTTACCTGATGAGTAATTGGAATCAGTCCAAAGAGTCGTGTAGCCTTAGTAGGGCCCCATTCTCCGCTGGCACAATCCGGCAGGGGCACCATGACTGTCTGCAGTTCCTCACAGCAGATCTGAAAAAAGTGCGCTTAGAACCGATATCAATTCTATCTACCTTTCGAAACTCACCTTGAATTTGCAGACTGATTTAAATTTCATTGGCTCGCCGGTCAAGTACTCCTGCGGTGTCACTGCATTCGCGAATATATCCAACAAGAACGCACCTGAGCATGGAGCATGTACTCGGAATGCCACAATATTTCCGATCACTGATTGCATAACGAACCGTTTCAGAGACACTGCATCATAGGAATCCTCTTCGCTGTCGTAGAATTTTAAGTTGTAATGGAAAATCAAACAACTTTGCATATCCGTTGGCATGGCTATTCGAACAGTGGCCGCACCTATAGGAAAAACACATTAGAATGGCAGTCCCACGAATAGCTTGTGACTTCTAACCTGTGTCATCAGTGAATACTACCGCTCCGTAGCCTTCATCAGCAAAGTGCAATCCATATCGGAAGAACAGCGATCGTACGAATGGTAGATTTTCGAACTCTCTCAGAGTGATTGGACGCTTTAGAAGCTGCCAGTCCTCCTGCAGAGGATAGAACTCATAGATGAACTCTCTGGGATCCGTAAGGAAGTAGTGGTCATCATATTCATAGCTGCAAAGGTATAAAAAAATTTTAGTAAGTTCTGTAAGGGAAGGTTTAAAGATAACTTACCGAAGACTATCATTCTTGCCGCGTCCTGTCTTCGGAGCTTCTTTGGCATTCACCAGATGCCTTGCTCCCCAATTGCACTGTACAAACCGCCATGCTCCAGCGACATAGACCGCATTCCATGAATTCCTAAAACGTGAGTCCTGGAATTTCACACCAGGCTGGTATCCAGCACTCTTTGAATAGCCTTTGATCACCACACAGTGGAGACCAGCGTAGCTGCAAAGACGCTTAAACAGGACGTGATAGCTTTCAGTTCCATACTTAATGCCGCGCAACAGTCCCATCGGTGTGTCACCCCTCAAGTCGTCATCGAAGTGCATTGCATTCAAATTTTTCACCGTAATCCAGCGGAAGATTGTACGAGCCTTCTCAATGTCGGTCGTACACCGACCCACCAACTGGCGGACAAGGTCTGTGAATGTCTTTTGATCCTCTTGAGCAACCTACATAAGTCATAAAAGTTTGCCGTACTTCGTGATTCTCACCAAATCAAGGAATACTTACCGAAATAGCAATCCGATCTACGTCCTCGAACTCAATGGGATCGGTGTAGATTTGGAATTTGCTAACCGCTGGTGGTGATGGAACCGGTGCTATATTGGGATACTCTATCGCAATGGCGCCCTCATTGAAGTCCTCGTCCAGGAAGATGCTCTCGTTTTGCATGTATTCACTTCGTCGGGCACTGATCAGTTCCAACATTTCACTAGACTGACGATCGACAAGCGCCGCTGTTTCGTAACGCTCATGCTCGAGCATTTTACGTGTGATGCTCTCCTTCTTTTTGCTGCGACGCAGTGTCATGTTCTTTTCGAGGTCTTCCTTCTGTTGTTCGTGCCGGAGCGTGAGTACATTGTGTTCGTCACGATTTCGTCTGGAGGTGGCCAATTCTTTTTCGAATTTATGCGTAAGACGTTGAAGTTCACGTTCCCATTCGTCCTGGAATTCACTTTGGATCTTGCGATCTTCTTCTTCTCGTTTGCGAGCGAACTTCCGATAAAGGTCATCCTCTTCTTTGCGGTGTTTCATTTCGAGGTGCGCCTGCTCCTCGCGGGCCTGAAAATAGATGGCAAATCGAGTGTAAGTTTGTGATAGTTTGTTGGTTCTAAAGATAAACTCTGCCTGTTATAAAACAAAATAGACAACATGGCAGAGGACATGAAGCCCGATAGCTTGTGTAGATATGGACGTTTGAAACCATAAGAGAGCTCTTTGGATGACTCCTTTGAGAGTAGCAGGGTGCCTTCTGGAAACAGCGATGTCTGTATAGGGAAGTACTTAGTAACCAGTCACTTCCATGTCCAAAACGAGTCCCAGAAAAGGGGATAAGAAACCACACATGTACCTCTAAGGCCCAGCAATGTAGTGCATCTAAAGTTGCCGCAGATTTGACATTGTTAAAGGCCTCATCAATGTTTAGGAACGCGACCATGGTAAATTCCTTGATAAGCACTTGAGAGTGTAAGCATATCTCAACTGATTCGCCTTTGTAGCATGCATGTTGGGAAGCAGAGAGCATAAATGGACTAATGGTCTCGCCTAGGTGGATATCGCTAAGACTTTCTAAAGTGCTAGCTTCTGCCTGATTTGGGTATGAAACTTCAACCTCGGTCAATAATTTGGGAACATAAATCAGACAAAATGGGAGCACTATGTCTTCTGAATGTTGAAGCTTAGCAGGAATTTTTTGGGTTTTCAGCAAAGGAGTTCCTGCACGGTGAAGAGAAGAGGTTTTCGAATTGAAATACATTAACCGAAGAACTGCGTCTCCAGTAGAACATCGATGGACTCTTTAGTATGGGTGATTCAGTGACCATCTAGCCGCATTAGGTACCTCGGAATGGAATGACTTTTGGAAAGAATTTTCCGTAGCCTTAAGGCTTCATAGGACTCTTTAATGCTTCTACAGAAAAGACACCAGAAACGTTGTTTCTCCTTCTGCAGTAAAGTTTGATATGTGCTAAGAGTCAGCGTGTATGCATTCCAAAGGCCCTTAAACCAGGCTTTGAATGATCAACGGCTTGGCTACCCGATCATAGCCAACGCAGATCAGGCTCTGTGCCAAATTTTGAGATATTCCAGCTCGAATGAGATGAAATAATTCGTCAAGAGGTCCATTATTGAAATCTTACTAGCAGGCTGACTGTTGTTATGCATCCGAAGCAAATGCAATCCAATTGATGCAATCTATCATCTTGTAAGCTTCTGTGTGGCCAAGGTCTTTCTAGGTGCATGTGCACAGCTTCTGGTTGGCGTGCCAGGTCACTGCCCTTTAACCGGTAACACTGTTAGTTCGTTATGCATCTCCTAACGTATATCTCATAACAAATCGATAGGTAACAGAGCAAAGCTATAATTATTAAACTATTTAAGCTCAAAACTGTTGCGGATAACCAGCAACTAACAGTATCTCGTACAATCATTAATTATAAATGCCCATATTCACCTAATTATATCGCATACCATAGGCCATAACAAAGCCTGCAATCTTAGGGCAAATGGCCAACAAACTACAAGGAATGCGAACAACCAAAACCATTGGCTGCGTGATTACGGGCCAGTTACCGCTCAACTGATGCGTGCCAAACTAATTATTCGAAATTATATTGGCAAATACTTAAGACTTATGCTCATCGGACCACGTACCCTATGCTAGCTATTGTGTACACAATTCAGCGGTATCCGTTTCTTAATGGTTGTGTATCGTTTTATTACAAAACCTCTGCAGAAAGTGTAGAAACCGTCCTAAATCAGCGCACAAATAAATTGCATTAGTAGATCGTTGTTCGAGTTAAATTTACGATTTATTTGCGTGCAATGAATTTTTCAGATGCATTTCGCACTACTCACGGATAGTCGATGCGATGTTTGTTTGTGGCTCGTTTTGAAACATTAATCGGCCAATTTAGTTAACATCGGTGCAGTGCTCCTAGTTTAGATTCGGATCACACAGACGGTTCGGTGATTGACGCAGTCAATCTCCGCTTTCAGTCGGTGACAGCGCAGGCATGAAGATTTAATTATTGAGCCCGCGGGGTGGAAAGGCTTCAGATTAATCAGATTCCGAGCCGACTCGTGAGCACTGTGTCCACACAATAGTTGGGTGTCAAATAAAGTGAATGATAAACGGGTGTCGTTACCGTGTTTTGTTGTATGATTCGAAGATTAGCGATGGTAAGTGGCATTAAATTGTCCTCACTCGAGCAAATGCGCGTGTTTTGCGGTCGAATTGGACTAAATTGAGGGCTGGCAGACGACTTGTATGTCAAGCTACGTGGGTTTTACCTGCAAGTGTAAAGTATTTGAGGTATAGCATGAAGTGAGCCACCACACTTAAGACACGTAATGGTCCATTGTGGTACCACATACATAATGTAGGTCTAAATCCAATCCCTCAGAACCACCAAGGAAACAAACGGTCTACATATTTGGCTGGTAATAAAGCTTTGATAAAGCTACTCGCCGGGATTATCTGAGCAAGGTCCAAGGTAGAGCGAGTACTGCACAAAACTTCCTCAGCGGCATTGGACATTTTGCTGCACCTGTTAGTCGTAGATATACTTAGCAAGCGATTGTCAGCTGGCGCAGCCGCTCGTCTCGAACCTATCTTGCAGTGGTCAGAAAAGACCACGTCTCCATTTTGAACAAATACAAAATTCCCTCAGAAACCTCGGACTACATCACCCCATTTCCTACATCAACTATCCCTTTTTAAAGCTTCAGCAAGGAGCATTTCCGTATGCAAGGAGGGCAGGTGGAGGAGAACATAAATAGAAATTTCCTGGATATGGACTGAGTGTCAACCAAAGTAAGACGAAACTGATGTTTTTACTAAAACCAAACAACCGACCTATCTTCCACTGCAAAGTACCTTGCTATGAAGACTTGATCCAACACTGACTTGGAAACTTAGCATTGAGCTTTGGGGAAAGAAAGTTTGGGTGGATTACTATGCCTCCACTAAAGCCTTCGTTAAGGAAAGGAGTTTCGACCGAAGATGATTTTATGGATGTATATTCTCCTAAGCATCACTAGTCTGGTGGCAACATGTCCAACTCAAGCTTTGAACGTAATATTGTACCTTTAAGAATTCGAACCTTTATTCTTATCATCATACAGTGCGGTCAGGTTAAAAGAAGCAGGAATCTGGTGTATCAAACCATACAGTGGTTGGGATCTTCTCTGATTCCCTCAACATTTCAATTTTAATGTCTTCCGGGCTGAAGATCCTGCTTCATGCGAGGCGTCCTACCTACATAAAACCACCACAACCCTTAACACCATAGCCATATTGACAGTCAGGCAGCTATCAAGGGTATTATATCTCTCACTACATCCTCGAGGTAGTAAAACAGTGGAAAGATGAACTGGGTCTTCGGCTCCGGATCAGTCTTCTTTGTGTGCCGGGTCCTACAGTAATATCCAAGGAAATGAGCGAGCTGATAAACTTGCCCTTGATGGGCCTTTATGGATAGAATCTTTGGGGACTATCTACCTAAAGCTGATAGTGAATGGTAGGGGACCTGGAACCGCGTCTTATCTAGGCAGTTATGGCCCAAATACTACTGGAACAGAACACCAGAAGTTTTGAATAAAAAATGGGCATATATTGCTGGAGGTCTGCCAATCAGTACTGGGCACTGGCCCATCGATGTTCTTGTGGGCAGAGTAAGTATTAGCTGGTATTAGCTAACTTCTTCCTATCTACCATATACAACATTTGAAAACATTGCTTCCTTCACGCATATCCTACAAATCCCTTTGAAAAAACCCTTTATTATGTCAGAACAAGTCCTCGATGTGATTGGAATAACTACGCAGAAGGTTGGCTAGGTGTTCTCCTTCGGGGGGTTTAGTAAAATGGTGTTTGAGTGCTAAGGACACTTAACACTCAGTCGTGAGTAAGACTTCTCCAACTAAGCACGTTATTTATGATAGTATTTGCATTAAAATTGAAAACAGGTATCTACAATCTTACAGATGCGATATCAATGAATTTATTTACGTTAATTCAAAAAGTTGCCAGTTAATGAAATCATCTCCACCACCTGAACATCAATCCGAACATGTGCCATACTCGTAAATGTCACTCTGCTGTGCTGCTTCACAAATATATTGCTTCCAATAAAAACATGAAGCTAAACTGAAAAAAAAACTCATCTTGAATCACGTCAATCGATGTCCAAGCGGTAGCCTCCTTTCGAGAACCATCCGTGCATGCTGGTGTTCTATCTAACGAAACGAGTTCTACCAGATTCAGTGCATAAACAGCCCGAGAAATACCCAAAGATCACGGCGTAAAAGAAACCGATAATCAGTGAGTACGTCCACAAATCCTCAGATGTGTGCAAGACCCACTGGCCTGGTCATACATCATTTCCTGCATACTCGTACGTATGCCTGTTAGACGATACAGTATATCATCATTTTCCTCTATTTACCTGGAGTACACTCCATAAACTTGGGATACTTTCACTCTACGCACACAATTTTTAGCACAAAGATCAGTGGAATCTAGAAGATGTTCTCAATGGTGGCGGAGAATCGTCATCTTATTTGCCATGACGACGATGACGAACGATGTCTATAAGTAATGGTGCTGGTGGTGTATTGATTGGTAGAGGATTACCTGGAGATCGAGAGACACAGTTGGGTTCTGTTTGGTTAATGACCATCGATCATGGAATGGCAAGGAGGTGAGGCTGACTTTCATGTTCTAAGTCTTGTTTATTTTGTCACTGACTATGCTTTGTTGCGTCTGAGTCTGCAATGGTTTTATTTGCCTGGGGATGGGTTCAAAGGAACTTGGCAACAAATGAGGCACTCAGTCAGGCATGGAAAAGTCTCTTGAAATGCAATATCATCTCATATCTCCTCTCTCTTAGCGTTTTGGGTCGAACGGACAAAAAACTTAGCCAAAAAACCCAAATCGCATGATTTAGACTTTGGTGCGCTCAGCTGCCCGATATGTAGGAATTGGGAAGAAATGGTGTGTACTTGGGTCAGGTATGGAAAAAGTCTCTTGAAATGCAATATCGCCTCATATCTCCTCTCCCTTAGCGGTAAGTTAGTCTTTCCTGTTGACTGTCATCACCCTCATCATATAAATCACCAACTAATAGAGGATCAACATTGTTGCAAACACCATCTGCGACAAATCGTATCAAGGTATCTGCCACGTCTTAGCCTTGTCCAATCCACATTTCTGAATAATTCAATTAGCAACGCACTTCAAACGCCGGATAAACAAAAATCAGATAAACCTCTCCAAAGCCGTCGAAAATACCGAAACAATGTCAAGTTCAAGTTGGCATCGTTATCCACTGCAGGTGGTGTTGTTTAGGTGTGAATGTTGAGGATTTCAGCAATTCGGCGTAACTCCTTTTTGTCACAACTCTCTTGGGCTCCGTCGGCTTCCCACACCTACACGGCCGATACTTCGGGAAAAGATCAGCCAACAAACCAGAAATAATAGTGTTTGTTAAACAAGATTCGTTTTTTTTTGGAGCTCAAATTGTATTATTCAATTATAAATCCATCTGGAGAGCCCAAAGATACGTACATATGTACCTCAAGAAGGAATTTCTCTGGGCTTATTTATTTATTTATCAATCTATTTGCGCACATAACGTGTTTGCTTGGTCAAATTTTTTGCAATGTGTACGAGTGTAAGGCTTTTGTGCGAATAATAATGGTAATTTGGACTTAACGCAGTTCAAGTTATTTCAGGAAGTGTGCACTTATGTACTCGGGTGTGAATAGATATGTATTTAGTTGAACATAAGACGGATATTGACTTTGAGAATATTTTTGGTATTTTTGACGTAAAATGAGCTGTCGATACCATCGTGATTTGTAAATTGAATGTCATCACCTTTGTTAGCTGGACCTGACATGACCCAAGAGATAACCTTGCATCTAGCATGACCTACCAGGTTTTCGAAATTTGCATTTTACCCTCGATGCTATGAAAGAGATAATAAATACAGGGATTCTGGAGAAAAGTTAGCCAGGACCTCTAAAAAAGACTGCTTTCGACGTTAAAAAAGTCAAAACTGATCCTGCAATAGGAGATCTCTGACCAGAATGGATACATCCTATCACCTCGTGACGATAATCCTTAGCTAGTTCTCTAACAGGAAGCTGAGGTACTAGGCAGACGATGTCCTCAAATACTACAATATTTCTGTCAGAGTTATTCAGCGACCAGTTCTTGAACCTCTCTTGTGGATCATGATGCAATACGGAGTTCTGCGATTGAAGCTGCCACAAAGAATTAAGGTTATACGTTTTGGCGACGATATTACTATGGCTATCGTGGCCAACCATTCCCACGAGGTATAGTTTGTCATGGATAAAGCGATCGCTAGGATTAGAAATTCGCTAGAGTCTACCAACCTGAAACTAATTAACTCATCACAAGACCAAGTGTGTCTTAATAACCAGCCGAAAGACTGTCATCAGGCACAAATGTAGGCCGCGCTTTCTGGACCTGGACCTGGATATACGAGGACTTTTCGGCTTTTCAATACTTCTATGCGCTGCTAGAGTTTGGGTTGTGTCAGGGTAAGAGCAGAAAAAAAGGCGTCATAAAGTTAGGTAGGACAACACGCCAAAAGACAAATGTATATGTTGCCCCAGTTTGGGCCCAGGCACGTAGGACAAACGAAACCAGAAGGAGATTATCCAGACTCCCCGCGCAATGGACAATGAGCGGATTCTGAACCATATCAGACGTGTCCGTCATCGTTATAGCTGAAATGGTCCCATTGACAACTTTGAAGACAAGATTCTGAGGATATACAAGAGAAGAACTCTGAGTTACCATGATGCCAGTGGCATCAATAGGATTAAAATGGAAGAAAAGGCAGCATCAGCAGCTATGTGGCAAGGTCGTTGGGAAAATACAACAAAAGGGGGATGGACTTATGTACAAGCTGATACCGACAAACAAGTACTGAATAAGTCTAAAGCATAGGGACTACAACTACCATCTTACGTAATTCTTGTCTGGTCGAGGCAGTTGGACATCTCCATGCTGCCGGGAATGTCCACACTTTTCACGGCATGTAGAATCACTCTGCCCCGTCCGTCGTTAGTCCTTGATCCAAAATGTGTTGTGAGGAGAGAGAGGCTAAGATAAGCAGTCAAAGTAGCAGAAACCTCAGAAGAAGGTCACAGAAGCTGTATAGATCTGGTATATGGAGCCGCGTGCTGGACGATACGCAGGAAAACAGAGCCGATTTTGAGCACTTTCGAGAGAAACATTCTTCGTCGAATTTTTGCTCCCACATGAGAGAAGAGCGAATAAAAAAGAAGATATAACCTCGAACTCTATGAAATGTAGATGTAATCCACATACGTGAACTACACTGCCCCGGCCACATCGAGCGAATGGATAATAATGCTCCAGCAAAGAGGATCTTCGAATCACAGCCTCTAGTTTTGAGACGACAAGGAAGTCCGATCCTCCGTTTCGGGAGCCCGTTAAGTAAGTAAGTAAGTAAGTCATAGCAACTATCTTGCGGCTTATGCTCCACCTCTTATTAGTTAGACTTTTCATGGTCCATAAGGAGATTCTGGCTTTGCTTATGGTTTCGTGGGGTCAAAGTACGAAGTGATCTTTCCTTCCAGAACTAGACACATTTATGTATTTGACTTCTTTTGAAAATTCAACTACTTCACCACGCAGAGTGAGCTTTGGTTTTGGCGTTTAGACCAACTTTTTTATACCCTCTGAAGGTTTCCTAAGCTGTTTGCTAAAATTTACTATTATTGCTGATGGCTATCGTTAACCATGTGCTTTGGATGGCTCTGTAAATTATGGACATGTTCGGTGTTGTCGAAAGCTTATCTGATGCCAAAAGAGGAGCCCACATACACCTGGACTCAAACTAGCACCTTACCCGGTACCTTAGCCTGTCCGATCACGGCGGCTGTTAAAAACAACTCCACAGATTTGGAGATAATGGTATTTGGATTTTCCAATCGTGCGTGCTCCTAGTATCTTTGCAAGATTTACAAACGAAAGCCTCCTTGAGCCCCTACAAGCCTAGTGGAGCTTGAAATAATTGAATCACTGACCACATGAGAAATGATGGAGGGGTCACTGGATTTGTTAATGCCATACTTGAACGAATTGTTAAAAACCGAAGAAAACCGGAGGATCATTCTTTCAGAAGTCTGCGTTACAAGAAGGTGTTTTTAGGTAGGTATATCAGAGACTTGGAGTGGCATGTCATTGAACCTTAAGGGTCCTATTGTTGATCTGTTTTCAGAAGGCTAACATTTGATCCACATCTAGAAACCGATCTCTATTTAGTAACGTGTTTCTTGGACTATAAGTCTACTTTTGGATATCGCTAGTTAAGTACCACGTTGTATCGACTATTCAAGCTCACTCTCCAAAAAATCGCTAAGAACATCCTCCCGGATTTACATAACTTTAAGGCTATTAATGTTTGATGGTACAAGCTCTTATAGCTGCTCGTCGGTTTTCCTTAGAAGATGGGACCCTTGAACCCATCCTCGTCCTTAAATTCAGAGAACCTTCACATGACAGACTCTATACGTTTTCACTACAGATAGCTTTTAACACTCAAATACATATGGCTGTCCCTGACAATGTCCCCAACATCCCGCTGTTGTTGTCTTGAACTTGTCGATGAAAATACGCAGGTCGTGAGTGGATGTACTCTCGGGTTTAGCATTCACGTTTGGGTGAGTTCTCAATAATGCACGTGACATCCAGTACCGCCACTGACGCTGCTTTCTACAGCAAGCAATCTGTCGAGACTGTGCCCATTTTTGGTGACACAGCATACGTCAGTCATGCATACACCATGTACGTGAACTCCATACAAATTTGGAGAAAATTGCATTGCTCATCCAAATGGTAGGTGCCAAATGGTTTCCACAAATTCCACGCACACTTGACCATGAACTGCTGTACCTGGTGCGAAGTGCAATGAAACGCCTGTCAGTCAACCCCTCCTACCTGTGAAATTAAATATTCGACAAATCTATCTCCTGCTTTGAATTAAATTGTGCGTGGTGCTGCTGGGAGCACACACCGCCTGCCGTGTCGCATTAAAATGCAGAAAAAGTCAATAAAATTTGAATTTCAGCGAAAAAGTAATTTCCAGACCCACGGGCAACAAAGACCGTGGTATTCAGCTATTCAGCGGTTTTCCATTTGTGCCGGTGAGCCTCAAAATGCACTCGCATTCGTATGCGCAGCGAGTACCTGGGAAAAATTTTCAAACATCCGCAGATACATTTGCACACCCGTGTATCTGTTTTGCGTGTTTCTCTTGTTTTGTGGTTAACGACCTTTTGGGAGATTTCGCCCTAGAAAATACGAGTACGGTTGATTGCATGATGTATGATCGTACAATCCTCCTCACTCTCGCTTTGGTCTCTCGTTGGTATCCAGCAGACGGTGTGTTATGCCCTGAATAGTATCTCGGTACTTTAATTACTCAATTACTCTTGTTTTGCTCTTGATCAGCATGCGATCTTTGGCTTAAAGAAAGTTATCACGCAACCTATTCCCACTTAACTCAGATTAAGATTCTGACGGGCAGTTAGAAAGAGATTCGATAATAAAAAAAAGTATCTATTTACAAACAGTTGTTGTTGATTAAAACTTACCAAATAGAAATCGATTGGTTTTTCACGTCGCTTGTTGTACGCCTTTTGGATTTCGGTCTGCTTGAGTGCGTGTGCAATGTGTAAGGCACTGGCATCGAAGCGTCCATACTTGTAGTCGGAGTCATTTTGTGAGGGCGAACTGACTTCACGGCTGCCATAGCCATTGGGCGTTGATTGACGGGAGCTGACACCTATGGGATGAGAACATTGAAGGAATGTGGTTATTTACATATGTATGAGGCTAGAGTAGGTTGCATGGATTGGACAAGAACATGTGTGCTGACTCTGTGGGCCTTTAGGGAAAGATTTAGATTTAGATTTGATCTTGTGCAGAGTTAAGGTCACGAAGGTGCTACGTAATCGAGAAGTCTATCTTTGGATCGTGCTATGAACGTCAGTTTATCGATCTATCAAACAAGGAAGAGCGTTTTTTTTATGAAGCAAGTCTCGAATGAATATATTGGCTTAAAGGAAGCTTTGTAGGTCTAAGGTCTATTTAAGAAGAGGCCCCAAAAAGAGATTCATCCAGATCAGTCACCCGTGACGAGAACGGGTAGAATAGATACAAAGTAACGCCACTTTCTCTCCACCATCGTAGGCTGTACTGCCTTGAAACCTAGCTCAAGAAGAGCGTTGAAGTCCATTAGTGCGTCAGCAGTGTTTTTTTCTTATTTTGTGCTGATATTCATTCAGAAGTACAACGACGCTTAGTTCGAGAAGTTCCAAGCGAGGTTGAAGTATTTAAAAGTGGTAAACTGGATCTAAAAAACGAGGTGAAGTATCTCGTCGAAGTCATTAGCAAGCTAACAAATCTAGAAAACTGATTTACTAAAGGTAGAAGAGCATATTGGATTTGTCACGGGCCTTTTGGTAAGATATGAGGTCTGAGACCAAAGCAAGCCTACAGGATCTGTAATTGCACCACTGCAAGATCTGACCCATCCTGCGAACGAGCTATAGTGCGACACAGGACAGGCTTCTGGACTCCTAAGTCATTCGAGTGACCTTTTAATCAAGGAATATAGGTACTTTCAATTCAGTTCTCCAAATGCGAGGAATGGTAGCAGAGCTCTGTCGATGCAGACGCGGATGGATCATACAATGATAGAGATTCAGGGACGGGGATCCACTGCCAAGCGCCACCAATTAATCACGCACCCCATCTCGAAGAGTCAAACATTTTTGGTATACGAAAGGTCGCGGAGTTATTACTCAGTACCGGAACCCAAAGAAGGTTCATTCACATCTGCCCGGACAGTCAAGCAGTAGGGGACTACTAAGCCCAAGAACCAACTTAGTGAATGAATGCAAGGAAAAACTTAACACTTCCTAGTCCGATGTGGATACCTAGTCACTGTAATATACCAGAGAACGAAGCGGTTCGTAGGTACGTCTATGTTTACAGCTATAGGAGTTCCCTTGAAGGTCATTAGAATCGCATACACTAGGTCGTTCGCAAAGCACCACGAAAACATGTGGAAAGAATGGAAAACTTGCAAACCTGTCAAAGCTATGATTGAACGTCCTTGTCACCGTTAAACGGAAAGGGCCCTCGATCTAAGTAGGAGAGAATTAAGACGGATTATCGGTCCGGACGCTTACAGACATCAAGTGCCTGCCTGGGATGCGAGGTTCTTCGAGTATTTACTAGAAGAATGCCCTGCATGAAGGGTGCTAAGGTATAAACATCTCTGATCACAGGTCCTGGCCGGGCTCAGCTGTCTTAGACATTACAATTTCGCGAAAATCCAAGACGTTTCTCGGAGTTGTGAGCCCCACCCAACTTTCCACAGAGTTTCTCTAGGAAGCCCAATCGGCAGTTTACGTGATGAGGTTACCCTTCCCCTCCGCAACCAACATTTTGGAAGTCGCCCACCTGGGTCTTGCTTGCAAAGCACTACCGCGATCTCCGATAAACTGAAGGAGTGATCCTGTATAAGAAACTTCTTTCCGCAAAGCATGTCAAGTTGAAGACATCCAAGGCGTTCTAAGTTTTCTGTCAATGTAAGGTTGGAAGAGCCTCTGGACCTATACAGCTATGATAAAACCATTTCTACGTTAAGCGTCGATTGTTTTGTGTATGAGGCTTTCGCTTAAGTATGTGTACTAAACTCCAAAGAACAACCTGTCGCGCCAGGCTTGATGCTTCTGTCATGGCATGTACTATCAAAGCAATATGTCTTCTTAGATGAGTTGACTTATAGTATCGTCTGCCCTGAAAGTTCAATGACTTCGACTATCTTCGGCCAGAGACTGAGTCTTGTTTATGTGGCTGAATTTTTATAAATCTTTTCAAAGATCATTTTTAAGACCAAATACACATTCGGGACAAACGAATTTATTAATCAGAGATCAATGGAACCCCAATGGCTAATGATCATGTTATTAAGACTAGGTAAAGGGGTCGCAGTATGTCCGTTTGTAGCGACAATCAAGCCCTGAACTTCTTATGAACATAATTGTATGTGCTACGATTCTCCAGTAAGGCGGCTGACTAAAGGGACATGTGTAAGAAACCAGGCGCATTGTTCCTGACTCTCAGCAGAAAGGACTGGGTGGTGAGTATGATAAGTATCTTAGTTTGGTAAGCCTGCGAAACTTGTCGAGAGAGCGATTCCTTCCTTAAATTCCTATAAAATTGTCCTGCCTTTCCTCGGATCAGCCACGGTATTGACCCCGCAAAGTACGAAACCATTCTTTCGAAGAAGTTCCAGTAAAATAAGACTTGGTTTGTGTTGCTTGTAGTACAAGACACCAGTAGGGTTTGAGTGCTTCAGTGGAGTGCTTCCTAATCGAACAAAAAAAAACCTTCTTCGAGGATTCAGTTTAGGTTTCGAAAGCGAGACTAAATGACTGAATTCTGTTACATCATTCTTCTCATGCAGAGAAGGTGAAGTTGATATCCCATCTCTTATGATCACTAGATTGGACCCTACGGTAGTCAAAGTATACATAAAACCTGGGAGTTATATCGACACTTCAACCATCTCTAAGCCTATCCATGGACGTAATCCACTTAAACCTCAGCTAACCCGTACCATAACTCCAAAGCTTTATGGCTTCTTAAAGTGCAGATTCATAAAACGTCTTCTTTTGCCAAAATGTCACATAAGAAACATTACTACTCACCATCGACACCGTCCAATCTTGTTCCTCGGATTTGTTCATTCACAAATTTATTTGTTCGCGGCACATTCAGCGCTTGTCTTATGCCTACAGATGTTTGGTCAAGATGACCAGGTCCACTCTTTGGTACATGTGAACTGCAATATACCTGAAATGGTAATTAAAAAAAAATTCTGTTTAGTGTTATTAGATAAACACTTGTTCCACATTCTCAATGAAAACCACACTCGCTACCCATATAACCCACACTTTCATTTGACCATTCGCCGCTGTTATGTTTCACTCCACCGACCGTACACGATGCTCCTCCAATGGAATATCAGTTGAAGTATGACGGGCAATAAACAAAAAACAAACGGGCCCCCTTACAAAAAGATACAAAAAAACAGCAAAATATAGACCCGCTGATCTCTCTTTTCGAACGTAGCTACAGTGTTTGGCTAGAAGGTGTTTAGCAAATCAGCAGCGGATACATGTAACACATCGGTTTCGGATCAACAACTACTGTCCGGTCGTACCATCCGTCTTTGAATTTAGCCATTACTTAGTTGTTTTATAATTTATTTCTTCCTGTAACACCAATTCGGGCCTAATTGTGACGTAATGTTGGCCAGTCGTCGAATTGTCTTAAAATAGCCAACTGACTGGGTATGTGTCTGACTTGACTACACAAGGCACAGATGGTGGGAGTTAGACTCGCTGCAAGCAATGGAAGCTGACTGGCATGGCCTAATTGAGAAGGCCGTTTGTGAACAAACAAAAAATGTATCTTTAATCGGATTTAATGAAGTTTTTGTTTTAAGAAAAAATGTTATGAATGGATTTCGGATTGTTTTGAAAATTTATTACAAATCAGAGGCAAGAGGTAAACATTTGGAAATATCCACTTTGTTGGTCCGTAAGTCGATTTAAATGAAACACATTTCTGATTAAGATTTCGATCGAATTTTCATTTCAGTATATTGTTTGGATCATGTTATTATGTATGTCCTTCTTAGGAGTTCTTTCAGAACTTGACTCTGCCATTTTCGATGACTTTTCGACAAATGTCGGCCATAACTGGGAGACTTTTCGTTTCGTCAAACGTTTGCACATTGCATAGCCCGACTAAAAGACAGTCAAAGGCTATAAAGCACACTATCACATTATTAATGCGAAATAAATCGTCCAGGAAATTTGTCCTCCAATAAAGCCAAAATGGGTCGTTTGGTGTTAGATGTGGCATCGTAGTGTTGAAACCACATATCTTCCACGCATGTATATCTTCGATTTGAGGCAAAAAAAAGATTAACATTTGACTAAGGCAATGAGAATTGACGGAGACGGCTACAGCTTCCATGTTTTTGAAAAAGTATGAACCAATACAGTGACCTATTTTGTGAATGCAATAGCTTTTGGACAATGCATCCACCGAGTGAAAAATGAGCCTCATCGCTGTCGACCATAATCTGTTCGTAATGCGCGAAACGTACCTGCAACATAATCACTACTTTTGTAGTAAGTTTTCACAATTTGAACACATTCAGCTATTGTTAAACGATGCATATTGTAAAATGGCAAACCTTAAATATACAGCCTCGTATGACAGTTCGGTTTGACGTAAGTGGTGGAATCAGGGATGTCAAACTCAGAGAACCAATAGGATGACCCTATAGTTTGGTATTGACAGTTAATGCACTCATCCTTTTCCTGGATTTCAGCTATTTATTTTTTATTATAGAGAGCTACATTTCAATTTGATGGGTTGTTTGATGTGGCGTGGGTGTAAGCCTTCTTTTCCAGAAAATAAAAAAATCCGATAGGCAATCCCTTTTCGTTCAATGCCTTTCTCTGACAAAGCAAAATATTTGTGTCATATCCAGAATAGGAATGAAAGAAGAATGAAAGCCCTAGCGCCACTTTTCTCTTCCTAGAAAGTTATTGGTCCTTAGACTGATACGGCGTGAATGTCTGGTGGAAAGTTTTAGCAAAAGGTATAAACTACGAATATTTAGGCAAAGTCCAACATATATCTGGTAACTATGTGCATAAACAGAGCTCTATAAGTTTCCTCTATATTCCCTCTGCGACTGCAGTGGACAAGAAAAAAATTTGTCCATACCTCCATTCTGAATAAACTCAAAATCTCCCAAAAATACGGACTACATCCCATGTCTAAATCTTGATAACACCCTCGCCGTTACCATCTCTTCCAGATCACTCAGAGGATGCACCTTTGCATTTCTCGAACAGTCAAGCAGCTATCCAATCCCTGGAATCGAATTCTATTAAATCTTTAGGAGCTCTACACTGCTCGTTGTCTGTCATGGATGTGGCTGAGTAGTTCAATTTTGTTTGGTGCCGGGACATGGAGGCATTCCAGGGAAATCTGATGAACTCAATAGAATAGGCACAACAAGTTGGGGATACCTATCACTATACGCATACTGAAACCTAAGTGGATCAACATTTTTAGCGATGAACAATTTTTGGCCAAAGCTGGATTTGAAACGCTCTAAGAACTTGATCTCCCTCCTGCACATAGGCATTACAATATGTATTATCACCAGACAGTGTCTAATAGATAAGCATGCCACAAGGTTGGGTCTTTTTACGAATGTCTTTTGCAGAAGCTGTCCAGCTCTCTCTCGCTGTAGGAAGCTTCACTTAGGATCTTTCTAATATAACGACTTAGGAGATCTGGCGAATATGAATATCTCTCTTATGTTGCATGAGAGGTTCAAATGGTCTATCGACTTGGTAGTGAGCGACTTTCTATTATGATCCACGTGGAATCACAATGGAGCTATTGGACCAAGCGTGGAGATTTAAACTATTACCTAACACAATTTTTATCGGGTCATAGTTTTTTCCACGAATCTGTCAACCCTGTGAAGAAGCAATGCAGAATTTGGTATGGAATGATGGTGTGCTAAAGCAGAAATTGGTGTCCAAGTGACCCCAGGAAGCCTGATCACATTTTTGTGGCCGACAAGAAAAGGCTGGGAGACTGCTTCATCTTTTTTATATTTTTAATAAAATTATCAACAGTATGATGCATCAACAATGAACGAGCTAGCTCTGTCAGTGAAGTAAGAAAGGACGAAATGTGGAAGCTGCCTCTGCCAAGAAATGTCTTGACTGGCGGTGCAGAGGACAAACAAAACAGAGTTTTCTTTAGCACATAGACTGCAAGTATCCATAGCCCTATCTGCGACATCACGTCCTTCACATCCTACACACCTTTCGAAAACAGATTCAAACTATTGAGTAGCAAACCAAAAAAAAGCCCGTCTTGCATGTCCGTTTTTGTTGACAGGACTTACTGAGTATGTGTTTCCGCCTTTAACCTATCTTAGCAGCTTCAGTCTTATAGTTTAGAAAAGCACGACTGACATCAAGCTGTGTTCTTTCGATTAACTTAAATAAAATACATCGGGGTATGCAAGTAGTTGGAAGAAGTTTTAAAAGGATGTGTCTGATGCAGCTTGAGTTTTGTACTAATATTTTATAAGAAAGTCACCATTATATAACAAAGGTCTCGATAACGTCAAAGCCAAGATTAGAGGTGGCTAGAAATTTACGAAATGATGGTGGGTATTGGTATTGACTTCTCTAGTTTCTTCAGAATCTGAAAAAATGTCAAAATTTGATTGTTTTTGGACTTAACTGGTCCGAAACCATATGAGTGGTTGACGGAGGGTCTTAAACGTTCTCACAATATGCCAGATAAGATGAACATTGAACAGACAAAGGGAGTTTCCTTCCATGGCTCTCATGTCCCTTTGAACGAAGAATGTTGAGAATGCATTCATAGGGGATACTTTCGTCTGACGATAGTCCTTACCTGTAGTCAGACTATCAGCTTTAGTAGTATCATACCTCAGATATCGGTATCTTAATTTCATCCAGGTCGTGTAGAGGGAAATGTTGGTTACGGTGATCTTTCCACACCAATCGATGTGGAAATCGATTGAAACAGTATTCGATTCCATTCCATTTGATTGTTATTCGATTGTTTGCTCCTGAGAGCGAATAAATCGATAATCGGATTGCAATTTCAGGAGTCGTCGATTGACATTCAGACAAAGCAAATCTAGATTTATAGTACGATGCGATGTTTTGTTGGGTAAGGTGATATGTGAGCCCCTGCCTTCCGGCATAAGTAAAAGCTTTGTGACAAATGGTTAATAAGAAACCATAGTCAACCAATTAACTTTCAAGCTGAGACCCTCAAACACGTGCAACTAAAATCCAATTTCTACCAAAGGCTTGGCTATAGCCACACTGACCCATAATTGCGACTTGTGATGCAACCAACATAACAAAGGCACTCCCTCACTTAGGCCTACAAAAGCACTAAATTTCGGACAATACCCTCTATCTTGCATCGCAACATGAAATTCCAATGAAAAACGAAAGTATCTCGATACAATTTTTGTTTCCCATTATAGCCACCATCAAATGAATTCAAAGTCAGTGAACTTATTACGGCATCGTTATGGGCCACTGTCACTTAACCATTCGATTGTGCGGTGCGCTCCCAACAATCAACAACAGGCGCCACTTTCGCTCTCGACAAAAAGATACAAAATTTCATAGTGAAACCTCCCATAGACCACATTCACCACTACCACACCCTGTCTTTCTCTCTCTCCGCCGATCAGAGATTGGCATAAATCGATTTTAGATTCTTCAATGAAATGGTACGCCCCCGTCCAGGCCATCCGCCTGTACCCATTCTGATCCAAGCCAACCAGATCACCCACTCGCGTGCGCCCAGCAATTTGACACAGTTGCCGTTGATCGCGCGCAAGTCCCACGAACTCACTCACTCACACACTACCGTATCGATTTTACATTCTCAACTCACCTCCTTGTCGTCATGCTTGTGCTGACTGTTAAAGTACGTCTTGAGTGTTAATTTCGTCCCACAGTGGACGCACTTGAAGCAGCCCGAATGGAAGAATGTAAAGTCTTTCAGCGGTCCAACACGGTCCACCTGGTAGACGATTTCGCTGCAGCGCAGGCATGTGGATTCGTAGAAATTCGGCCGATACATGTTTGGTATTTTTAATTATTCGCTAAGCCAAGCCAAGCCAAGCACTGTCCCTCTCTCTGTTTTGCAGACCTCTGTGGCCGGTGTTTATTGCATTAGCGCCCGCGATGATGTCTTGCGATCCGATTTTGGAGCTGCACACGATGCGGTGTGGTAATTGCACTTAATGTGTTTAGGTGTGTAGATAGTTTCGATCAGATCAGCCAGATTCATAAAATCTACGATTTATCGGCATTTTTAATGCGAACTAACGAACGAACGAGCGATGCAGGTGGACTTTGGATTTTATCTGAAATTAGAAGAAATTCAACGTTTAGCTTGCTGTTTGCATAAAATTGTAATAAAAGTATTTTTTTTTCTTAAACTGGGTTTGAAGTTTTAAAAACTGGCTAGAGCTCAGTGAGAAGAGGGAATACCATTTAAAGGGAAGAACACGATCGGAAATATTAACACATTTGGCATCACTGTTGAATACTCCCATCTGCGAAAACATGTGAGGTTAGCTTCAGTTGACCTGGCTGGCAGTAACAGATGACTAGCAAGTGATCCTCAAAAGAAGAACGTAAAACAAGGGAATTCCTCTGATGGTCACATCCATTCAGGCTATTCAGAGCTCAGGTCAATAAGGATCTTTCAAGACCCAGGCAGCGTTTTGAACAAGAGAAAATGGCAAAAGAACCTTAACTGCAATGGTCGGATACACAAATCAATTTAACCTGCTCATGCTGTAACTCCTGATCAGATAGATACCGGGACCTGATAGGTCGTTAAGAGTGACCGAGTGGATAACGCCGGACAATTGCAATGAGATCTCCTTCGAGAATAGTCTGTTCGTCCTATTTAGATTCAGGCCCGGCTAGATTCTCCTAGATCACAGATAGGTGTTCATGTCATCCCATCTGATTTTGACAGGCTTTGTCGCCTTAGTCGTCAGATGATTTACACTATAGTCAGTGGGTTTCTGACTGATTCTCCGTTTTAGCTGGCTCGAATGCCCGTTTGGATTTGTCACTCTAGTTTCAGTTCTGTTCCATCCAGTGTCACTTTCCCCTTCATGTCGTGATACCAATAGGTTCTTGAGCCATTTCCTGGTAACGTTTTTGGGGATACGAATGGGAGTAAAAATCCGCAAGATTGCTCTACGACGTCTAATAGACAAATAGCTACCACCTTCCAAGAACCGATTCAAGATTGGAGTGCCACAATGGCAGCTAGATTGGCTAATTGTTCCTCTTTGGGTAGGATTTCAAAAGAAGTTTTTTGCCTTCCAGATTCTAAAGAATACATCCAGCTCGTGCCACCGCAGTTAGTTATTCATTTTCTCGACTTTCTGTCAGGCAGTATTCACCTGAATACGGGTGTAAGAAGAGCTCGGGGCTTTTCTTCCAGATTTTGGGTCATCTGATGCAAGTCTAGGATGTGAAAGTAGGTGAATATTACTTACGTAGTCAAGATATCATACTCCATTGAATCTATTATTACCCTTTCTTCAATGCCGAACAAAGTATTGGTGACAGTATGTACCCCTGACGTACTCCACTTTGGACTTCAAAATCCTCCGATACTTTACGTAGTCATGACAACTTTACAGAACGACTTGTGTAAGACCGAGCATGTACTACACTCGTATGTAGCCTTGATAATAGGTATGACGACATATTTACCATCTCCATTCTAGCTGTCGAAACCCCTTTAGGAAGTCGATGAACAGTAGATGTAGTGAAAACCTGTTTTGGACATATTGTATTGTTAGGATCCGTAAGGAGGAAAGTCTAGCTATCCGACATCGGAAGATGAATCTAATTGTTGCTCAATCAATTCGAATATGACTCTATCTATTACCTCAGCTACACTCAAGATCGGAGCAAGTTTTTCTTATCTCCGTTCCTATCATATAGTGTCTAGTGAGAATACAGTTCGGACTCTGTGTTCTGATCTTGTCCAGACCTGATTTGTGCAGAAATATATATAGCTCCTGACGCATTTTCTTACATGACATCAGCATATGCTTACTTGTAGTTAGAAGTTTCTACGGCTTCGGAACTACATACAGTGTTCACATTGATATTCGACTCTTCTCCTTATAGATATGGCAAAGGGAACCAGGCTAAGTGACTTTTCAAAAGATCTGGTTCTGTGCGGTAAACAAGAAATATAAAAAATATAATGTACGTATCATCAGGTCCATATGTAACGAATTGTATTAGACAAGAGAAACAGACCAAATATCCAACCTTAAGGTTTGCCGCATCTTACAAGTCTTCATGCAGACTTATTGCAACTCGTAAGTCCATGGAGGGAGTGGCACACGACCCACTTAGTAAATCAAGTTCATAACTGTATCCAATATCACAATTCACTGATCAATCGGAGACCATGCGGCTCAGCTCGGTATGCTAACGAGAAAGAATCAATACATCACTTCCTTTGCAGATGTCCGGTCCTTGTGAGGATCTACTAACACACCCTAGGATAGCCTATCTTCGTGGAGCTCAGCGACTATATTCATTCTTCGAAGAACCGCCACTTTACCTAGCTAATATTTGATTGTTTCGAACTGAAGACACAGTCAACTGAGCCCGACTTAGAAACAAGCCGGAGAATGACAGGAAATAGAAAAAAAGGAATATTAGTACCTCGTTTCATTCGTTAATGGACTCTGCGTACTTCCTGTTGCTAGGTATTCGAGACTTTAGAAGTGTATGCTACAATCTAGCAACAATCTCAACCGATGGCGAAACCGAACTGGATATAGCCAGCCGAATAGGCAGAGCAAAATCTGCGTTTGGGATGCAGTTTAGCCCAGTTTGGCGTAGTAATGCGATTACCTTAATCACCAAACTACGACTGTTCCGTTCCTACGTTGAATCCCTGCTGCTATATGGATGTGGTACCTCGCCACTACCGCGAGGAAGCTGCAAACGTTCGTCTTTAGGATTTCCTGCCCTTACCGTATCTCTAACGAATAACTTTATCAGAGAACGGGCCCTGAACCTATAGGCACACCCATACTACGACAAAAGTCGCATTGGATTGGACATACTTTCCGAACGGGTGACAGGTCCATAGCTAACCATGTGATGCAATGGAACCCGCTTACTCAGGATGACAGGATACGGGGCGATCCTAGGAGTACGTGGCGCAGAACAGTTGGGAAGGAAGCTCGGCAACTGGGAAAGAGTTGGGGAGAGCTGAGGCATATTTCCAGAAATCGCACACAATGGCGCGTAGGCATTGTTGAGGCTTTAGGACCCAAAAGGGGATACAGGACACAGCTGCTTTTGGTCTGAAGTTTGCAGGGAAGTTGAAAACTTCTTCATATACATTTATCGAGATGGTCTTTCACTACGCGAGCTCTTCAGATAGAGTAGTTTGGTTTTGCTTCATAGACCAAAAGAACAATCTTATTTCTCGATTCACTGGCGGACCTTAGACAGATTTATAGTCTTTAAGTCGGGGTTTAGAAGTCGCTTGGGTTATTAGACTTTTAAAAAGGATAGGCGTGGTAGGTTTGTAATGAAATGTGACTGTGTTCCTCGAACCCCTGAGTTGGTTCTAGCTTAGCCAAACCACAAAAGGTAGCTTCAACAGTAATTGTATATAGATTTCCATTTATAGGACTGCAATAGCTACACTGGTCACCCTGTAATTCTTGCAAAATAACTAAAAATCGTTTGAAGTTTCAAAATAAACATAATAGATACACTTTATAAGACTAAACACAACCATAGATACTACATCTTCTACACACGCTTGTTTTAGGTTATTATCCTCCTTTGTCAACATATGTATGCACATATGTATGAGGTGTACATAATCACTATCATTATCATCTATTGTCTGGTACATGCGATGTCTTTCTTTTTTGTTGTTCCAAAGCAGAACACGGTTTTTCTCAAAAGAAATTACATACACTCGCCTCACTATTGAGAGCAACTAACACAGAGCCGCGCACCATCTGTATCTGCAGAGGTGAAGTCATCTTTTCGCGTGAGATAATGCCAACCGACGGCGGAGCATGTCAAACCTGGGAAAATACAGGTAGTCGACCATGTAAAAAGTAAACTTGGTCTAATTAGAATCGACTGGGAATGGTTGGTTATTTACCTTTTTTTCGCAACAGTCACAGCAAACGGTGGCATTGTTCGGTTTCGTAATGACTCACGGAGGCCCGTCACATCTCCTCCATTCATGTAGACAAGCGTCATTTATTCTCCGAATGAATGCCAACCGTATTGCAGCTGACAATTTAGTCATTCCACTAAATTGGTCTATTCAAATAGTTACCCTATGGCTTGGGACATTTGGAGATTATACCACGCAATCGAGGAGCATATTGCCGTTTATGGTAATCGTCGATGGATTAAAGTAAAACAAAGTTGACAGCGAAGATTCTCCAAAATTAGTGTCACCCACTACTTTGTGCCATAACTCGTGATTGCCCTAAAAGTCGGTATCACGACGTAATGATCGAAAGTTAAATATTTCACCCACGTTCTCGTATGAACGTAAAGCTTAAACTTTAGAACAGAGCCAGCTTTTTTGAGTCGAGAGAAGGAAGAGGATGAGCTACGATTCTAGAAGAATCTGTCTGAAGCAAAGAAATTAAGAATATCAATAAGTTGTCTGCAGTCTTTTCTGTTGAGAGACAGCTAGAATGTCGCTGATATCTTACATACATAAGCTCGGGAGCAGACGTTTAGTCCACCGGGTTCCTGGTTCAGGTCTTAAAAAATCATTGTCTGAGCTTTGTTTATCAATCCCATCGCCGAATTCATTTCCAGCAATCCCAGTGTGACCTCGGACCCAGGCAAGAGTCAAAGGAAACACTCTTGCGACCGAATTCAAGGAGGTCTTACATACCCGAACTATTTCGGAACGAATTGCATACTTAAGTAAGACCTTAAGCACAACCTGACTGTCTGCATAGATGCAGATATACCAACCTCTCCACCTTTTCTTAACAATATATGCAGTAGGTAGCCATTAGGATTCTATAGATCTTTACTTGAGAAACACACGCTAACGACTTCTTCGGCTTCATTCCAAACCAGGCTCAGAATCTGACTGAACTCACCCATTCAGTGAAAATCGTGAATGCGCAACACCCGAAGTTCCGTCGTCATTGCATCATACGGCAATGGAACACTCTGTAGGAGAGGTTACAACCCTAGCTAAGAAAAAAAGTCATAACACCAAATGCGTCTGCATAGATACAGTGCGACTGAGGGGGACCCACAGGGTTCCATCCAATATTCACGACTGTGGAACATTTTGTTGTAATTTTGCATACTTCAAAGGTTTCTCAAACTGATTTCATCAAAAGCTTAGTTGAGTCTTTAGTTTTACATGCCGCACCAGTATTGCCCAGAGCCTTGAGTGGTTACTCAATAGGCGATTCATTCAGGCACTCCATCCCGTCAATTGCTTCTATCCGTAGTAGAGACGCCAACAGGATGTGAGCAATAAGAAAGTTAAGAAAGAAGTGCAGAGAGCAGCTTAGTAAAAGGGTTCGCAAATGGGTCGACAGTACCCATGCAAACCCATGATGACTGGTCAAGACTGGTGCTTGTATGTCGAAGCAGTGTACACCAAGATAGAATTCTAAAAAAAGAGGGTATAAGCATGGCAATACCTGTGCATAGCATCGAGTCATCCACTCCTGGACGCTTGGCACAGGAGGCGGAGATGATTTCGCAGGAGGAAGTGTAGACTTTGATCATAATTCCGAGGTGGTGAAACCAAAGTACTGGACAGAACATATTTGCTAGAATGCATGCCATAACTTGGATACATCCGATGTTCCAACCGTCACCGAAATAAACTTTGCTAAGCTTAGGGTTGTTTAAGCCGAGTAGGAGGTGATATGTGAAGGCGAGATACAGCCTTTGTGGAAGTGTTTGAACCTAGTCCGAACACTGACGGGACGTTCACTTGAAATATATTTGGCAGATTCAGTATCCTTGTGGCATAGTCGGATTGGTTGATACTAATTTTCTTGAGAAGGCTGTTATGAGTTGTCCCAAAGAATTTAAGGTTTAGAAAATAACCGAAGAGTTTATAAGAAAGGGATCGTCGTCAAGCTCAAGGGTATAGTGCAACGAAAATGCCAGAAAAGTGTTAGTGGAATCAACGATCCTGTAAAATATCTAAATTTTGGCTAACATACGATACGATCAGAACCAACAGACCTAACCTATTCATCTAGAGAATGAAGGGTCTGAATGTGAGACTGTATTACCGACTGTTTTGAAATGTCGTGAACATACGATGGAAATGCATGAACCTCTTTACTCTTTCGATATCTGTCTTGAGGGAAAACCAGTCGTGCAACCATGATCAGAGTTGATCATTGGTGTCAATGCACCGAACCAAAAGTGTTGCTACGTCAATAAGGTTTTGCAGGAAACCTGGGCCTGTTCGTTAAGTATGTCACTTCTTATCTTCGAATCACAACTATCTTCACTCTTGTGTAATGCGGTTTTATGGTGACAGCTCTGTGTAGTTCACCAGTCAAACACGAACTTCTCATTAATTCTAAAAGTAGACTTGTCCACTTACACTAAAAGCAAAGGCCTGACACTTAAAACGATAATAAAATTGTTTCAGAAAACTGATTACATGCAAACTTAATCTCCAAGCCTTATCTATGGATACGAATACGTTTAGAATACATTATGACATAACAACAACGCCACATTCACTCTCGAGACCACTACACACACCCAACCTCCAGCCAAAAGTGACTCATATCCCCTATCTGGGCAATTTTTTCAAAAACAAACAAAAAACCAACAAACCTTTCAGCAATTTCACGCCATAATTTACACCTACTTCCGTTTCCACAGATGCTGTTGTCATGTCCATCTCTACTTCTATCTTGTTGGCCATCTATAGACCGATACACGCCGTGTGTATCTACTCACAAATCCGTTGGTGTTTCTTCCCATTTTTCACCATTTTCAGGTGTAACACAACCCTGACGTTGTACCTCATGCCAAAATGACAGACACTGATTAAGTACATTAAACAAAAAATGAAAAAGAAAAATCACTTTCTTTGCCACGCTACGAATATAACAAATGAAATTGTTTTTAAAAAAAGTGAGAAAAAAAATAGAAAAAAAATAAAAATTTTCGTAATTCCATCGTTGGATGGATTTTCTTTTTGTTTTCCGCTTTTCTTTTGAAGTGCATCGACCGTGCAGCCACTTTCTTGCATGTGTCACTGGTTGCAGCAGCCGCGAAACCAACCAACCGACAGACCCCAGCCCGTAGATACATCCAAACTTGAGTCAAACGTATAATTTCATGTGCAATAGTACAACTCTATAACTAATTGCAAATGATGTTTCATTTGGGCTTCGCATGGTTATGGCCAGGAAGCTTAGGCAAAAGACTTTCTATGGTTTTTTTTCCCCACTTTTTTTAATGCGAAATAATTAAGGATTCGAAAGGAGATGACCGGTCGGTGTGGTGGTAAGAAATCGCCTCAAGTGCGTCCGAATAAATTTTCTTTTATTGACGAAGCTCAGCGATGTGCGGCAGCGGTCAGTGTATCTGAGGTCATTGTTGGTCGCATGTAATGGGTATTGCTGGATGATTTATTGACATGAAAGTCGCGAATCAGGCTGATTTATCTATGTCCGGTTAGGGTTGCCAGAAAACTATGATTACGACTGATGGATAGGTTAATGTTAGAAATGTTCATTGGAATATTTGCAGAGGTACTTATATTTACAAATGATTTTGGAAATTACAATTAAAGACAAGAAACTGGCTTCTTTTTGACACCACGGCGTTGAGTATGATTGAACTTTAAGAGCTCCTCGTCAGGCCTTAGTTCCTGTTTTGGTTTGACGTTAGCTGCGTCGATACTCCACCCTACCTATGCAAAGTGAAGAGTTTTTCAATAAGGACATAACAATTTTGTACTTAAGTAAAACACAGAATAATTTAGCTATCGGGTTGAAATTTATTTCAGATGTACTGCACATGTTAAATTTAAGTATGGAACTCGATCTCGTTCATATGACTACCCCGAACATGTTTGAAGCGGTCGATGCTTTGAGCCAATCCTCCACCACCCACCATAAATGTAAAAGCTGCCAATTTCGCGTTCAATATTGTTCCTGAGTTTCTCATATGTTGTTGGCTTGGTAGTATGAACCAACATCATCACGTAACCCTACTAAAAAGGAATCCAACGGCGCTAAATCGCATGACCAGTGTACGATTATCGAGCTTCCCTATCAATAGATCAATTGTTGGGGAATGTGTGTGGCATGTGGCACCGTCTTGTTGGAACCACATATCACTGATTCATCTAGTTTTAGTCAGAAATAATTTTCCCAGATGACATCATAGCGGACTCCATTGATCATAACATAAAATATGGCGCAATCACACCTGATATCATGATATCTATACTAGACGGTCATTTTTAATGGATTCGACGGAGTAAAACCTGAATTTAAGGTTTTTTCCTCAAACTTTGCAGGACCTAACTAAAGAAGTTTCGAGGCTTTAAATTATTAAGGTGCTTCAATTCTTGAGTTATTTGATCTTGTCAGGGTGTAGGGCAAGATCTTGAGGCAAGCTTCGCCACAATATGGACTGAGAGATTCCCAATTCCTGTCAGCGACGTGGAATCGAGTGATTTGGCTCATTTTGAACTGAAGCACTTATACTCGCGAAATTGTTGGTATTTTCAGACGGATACTCTGCTTCAGTGATACAGAAACATGCAGTAGTGAGTATGTTGACTCGAATATATCGAATATATTATAGCACCCAAAGCCAGCCTGGTGGGCCGATCATTACGACCGAATTAAGGGCTGCTAAAGTTATGGCTAACTGAATCAAAATGTCTTTTGTAGATGCTTGTAATGGTTTCCAAAAGTTTGTCGTTCGTTAACGACTTACTTACTTACTTGGTGGCGCTACAGTCCAGGGGGGAGATGGCCCGCATGACCTCTAGTTAGGTCTTTAGCTAACTGCGTTCAGTTGCGCAGAGGTCCTCTTTCACATGTGCGGGCCACCCAAGGTGAGGTCTTCCTGTACTGCATTGTCCGTTCGGGTTGGAATCGATGATTGTTCGGGCTGGGGCGTTGGTGTCAATTCGCCCAATATGTCATAGCGATCTTATACAACTTTTTAGTGCCGCTGTACAGCTCGTAGAATTCGCTGTTGAGTCTCCTTCTCTTGACGCGAAGGGGACCGAAAATCGTTCGGAAAATTTTGCACTCAAAACAACTAAGGATATCTTCATCTTGGCAAGGCCTAGCCAATGATGGCACGATATAGACGAAGTCCCGAATTACCTCAAAGTTGTATCTGTCTAATGCGACGTTCTGTCCAAATCGTCGATGTTGTGTTTCCTTTTTGTTGCTAACATATACTTTGTTTTGCCCTTAATTATAGCTAAATCCACTTTGGATGATTCTGCTTAAATACTTGCAAACACACCAGTGACAGTTCGATGTGTCCTGCCGAATTGTACCTCTGGTGTTGGGTGGTGAGTTTCACACAATTTTCTGAAGTAGGACATTGAAAAAGTCACATGACAGGGCATCACCTTGTCTATATCATTTCTTGACATCGAAGGTCTCTTTAAAATTGTTTCCGACCTTTATGGAGCACCTAACGTTCTCCATCGTTATCCTACACAGTTTGACGAGTTTGGCAAGGATGTCAAAACCAGACTTGGCTCTGTATAGTTCGTCTCTGTAAATGCAGTCATATGCGGCCTCAAAATCCGATAAAAAGATGGTGAGTATCGATGTGGACTTTTTCCGTTTTTTCCAGGATCTATCGTAGTTTGAATATTTGGTCGATTGTGGACTTTCCTGGTCTAAAACCGCACTGATAGGAACCAATCAGTTCGTTAATAAAGGCCTTTTGATGTTCACACAATACAGTCGACAGGCACTTACAAGCAATGTTGAGGAGACTTATACCTAAGTTGGGGCAGTATAGAGTGACTCCTTTTTTGTGGATCTCTAGCCAGATCTTGGAAATGAGTTGGTGTATGTTCTCCACCAAGTCATCTCTGGTTGCCTTACACAACTCGGCCTAGCAACTTTGTTGCACTTAAGTTTGGATATTGCCATCCTTACTTCATTCTGGTCGGGGGGGTCAGAGTTTTCGTCGTCTAAGTTATCATCATTAACGTTTAACAGTCTACAGAAGTGATTTGTCCATATCCTCAATAGTCATCACCGACTGTAACTCAACTACGAGGTTTAATCGTTCATTTCTACAGGTCGCTGTTGGGCTCCTGTTGTCGTGACACGTTTCTGATGGCGTCTTGGTATCGATGCCACTGGTCTTCAGCACTTGTTGTTGTGGCGTTTGAGATATCCGCTGAAACTAGGTAGTTGGTTTATATTGGCTGATCGCACTCTTACTGGAAACATCTTTCAGGAACAATCGCCCGACATTTCGGGTCCCCCTATCAGTATTTTTCAGACAACCCCATTATGGGATTCGTAGCCACCCTCTGTCACTGATCCAGAAAGATCTCGTTTAATCCGACAAACTAGAAGCTGACGAGAGCTAATATACCCACTGCTGTAAAGCCGTTGAGAGCCTTCCGCCCTGGCTGCCCGGACTGGCCCGGACTGGTCTTGGGTTACAGTGGTGGCATAATGCGCTAATTAGTCTGAGGAAAAGTTAAGTCATCTTCAGTGCGATCCCCAATGGGTTTCTGCTTCGGGAATAGGTGGTTCCCCGATCATGTCAGTCCAACGTCAAAGAGAAGATCACGAATGGTTGTGAGATTAGTTTTGTGGTAGTAACCTGAGGACATAAACATAAGAGAACCTACACGGCCTGTATTTCTATCAACTGTAGACGAAATCCTCACTCGAAGGCTAATCCTAGAATGTCAGTATGTAGAGAATAATCTACATTTCATACTGAAAGATACAAAAGACTCTTATGAAAGACCATGTATGTAACCCATTTCTTGGCTTTGCGAAGTCCACTCGGAAGATCAGCTCTAGGAACCAATTTCAAAGAACCAATACGTGAGCCTCTGGAGTGCCAAAATCCGCCCATAGTAACCAAAAAATTCTTCAATCTCTATTGTTAACAAATTGCAACCGATAACAAGCCTACCAGGGATTAAGTACACCTAACCACATCGAAATATCCATGCGCGCCTTTGCGCACTGCACAACTCCTGTGGCGGAGTATCTCCGAAGCTATCATGAGAATATTCTTCGCTCGAACCAAATCCAAAAGATAAAAACAAAAATCCAAACAAACACTGAGTTCTCCAAATGGCCTTATCAGCGGGGCGCTACACCGCAAAATTCGCTTCTAGCTTCTGTTGTCACTAATTCGTTTGTGTTTATCTAAACCGCATTTGAGAATTACAACACACTTAGGGGGTGCCTGGGTATAAAAGGACCCTCTGGTCGGGTAGATGGTTACAGTTCACTACCGATCTACGAGTAGGAAGCCAATCCGAATTCATTTTCAAAACTTCGTTCAGTTGTAACTTTGCGTCTGAAATGGCCGACAAGCAGAATCTATTGTTGCTCTTCGATCGTCCTCAGGAGCCCGTTTTCATGGAGAAGGGCGACAGGTCGACGGTCTTCGATGTCCCCGATAAGTTCCTTACCGATCGCTACCGCCCCATTGGTAGTGAAGTTCAGTCGCGGTTCGGTGACAAGGCGGAGAAGAGGGTTCCAGTGAAGGACTTGACTTCTATGCCTGACTTGAGAGAGGTGACTTCGTTGGGCCGTCGCGAGAATATGTCGTTGTTCATTCCACGTCATCGTCGCATTGCTGCACGCTTGATTGACATCTTCATGAAAGCCCGCTCGGTCGAAGATTTGCAAAGTATTGCTGTGTACTCGAGGGAACGTGTCAATCCCTATCTGTTCAACTATGCCCTCTCGGTGGCTATACTCCATCGTAATGACACCAAGGGACTGAACCTGCCATCTGCCGTTGAGACTTTCCCGGCCAAGTTTGTCGATTCGAAGGTGCTGACCCAGATGCGTGAGGAGGCCACCGTTGTACCCGAGGGATCTCGTATACCGATCATCATCCCAAGAGACTACACTGCGTCTGATCTTGACGAGGAACATCGCTTGTGGTACTTCCGAGAGGATATGGGCGTCAACCTTCACCATTGGCATTGGCATTTGATCTACCCCACCGAGGCTGCCGATCGTGCCATCGTGGCTAAGGATCGTCGTGGTGAATTGTTCTACTACATGCACCAGCAGATCATTGGTCGTTACAACTTGGAACGCTTCAGTAACAACATGTCGCGTGTGAAGCGATTGAACAACTTGCGGGAACCGATCGCTGAGGGTTATTTCCCGAAGATGGACTCGTTGGTTTCCAGCCGTGCCTGGCCACCACGTTTCGCTAACACCACCATCAAGGATCTCAATCGTGAGCTGGATCAGATCAAGTTGGACGTCTCCGACATGGAGCGGTGGAGGGATCGTATCTATGCCGCCATCGATCAAGGATTCGTTGTTGATGTAAGTACCACATGTAGACTCTCTGCATATGTATATGTAATTTGCTAATGGTTTTTTGTTTCAGGAACAAGGTAACCGCATTCCACTCGACGAGAGGCGTGGCATTGACATCCTCGGCGATGTTGTGGAATCATCGATCCTTTCGCCAAATCGTCAACTCTATGGCGATCTCCATAACATGGGACACACCATCATCTCGTACTCTCATGATCCTGATCATCGTTTCTTGGAGTCCTTCGGTGTTATTGGTGACAACACTGTCGCCATGCGTGATCCCGCCTTCTACAAGTGGCACGCGTACATTGATGACATTTTCCAGCAACACAAGGAGAGCTTGACACCATACACTATGCCTCAATTGAATTACCGTGGCATCACTGTAACCGGTGTTCAGGTAGCCAGTCAAGGAGGACGACCAAATGTACTCAACACCTACTGGCAACAGTCCGACCTCAATCTATCCCGTGGCATGGACTTCGTGCCAAGAGGCAACGTCTTCGCAAGATTCACTCACTTGCAACACGACACCTTCACGTACACCATCAATGTGAACAACGATGGCGGAGCTCAACGCTTTGGCACTGTGCGCATCTTCTTGGGACCGAAGGTCGATGAACGTGGCCAGCCTATGTTGTTCAGAGATCAGCGTCTCATGATGATCGAATTGGATAAGTTTGTGGTATCACGTAAGTTGCGCATCATCTCCGACAAAGATTTTCCTCTAACTTTTGGTTCCTATAGTCCGTCCTGGTCAGAACACAGTCCGTCGTGAGTCAAGCGCTTCGAGCGTCACCATTCCATACGAGAGGACCTTCCGTAATGTTGACCTTAATCGGCCAGCTACTGGCAGTCCTGAGGAACTGGAATTCAACTTCTGCGGATGTGGTTGGCCACAGCATATGTTGATCCCCAAGGGACGCCCAGAGGGCTTACGTTGCGAATTGTTCGTCATGGTTTCTAACTACGATGATGATAGGGTACGTATGTTAACGAACACTGTTTGGATGGTAAACTAATTTGTGTCCCTCTTAGGTTGACCAAAACTTGGTTGGCAGTTGCAGTGATGCCTCATCATTCTGCGGTGTTCGCGATCGTCTCTACCCGGATCTCCGTCCTATGGGCTATCCATTCGATCGTTTGAGTAGCACTGGTGTCGATCGGTTGGCTAACTTCCTGACTCCGAATATGCGTGTCATCGATGTCAGCGTTCAGCACACCGACAGGACTACTACTCGTCAGTAGATCGTCGTGGACAGGAAGCGACTAGTTTTTCTTTAAATGTATCTTTCTGTCGCTCGTTTAATAAATTCTAAATGAATGAAGTAATTTTGTTTTATTGGTATATGGAGACCATTTGAGGTAGCCTACAGAGGTCGAAGGTCTGTGCGAAAAGACTGTAGAAATGTTCAAAGCTCAAGGCTGCTACAGATCTGGTTTAAAACAAGGACTTAAGCATATCTTCAGCGGAGTTTTTTGCAAGCTTATAGGTGGTATCCTGCTAGAGTGTGTGCTAATCTTCCCGGCATATGTCCCGATCTACTAGGTGTTTCGGCAACGTATTAATAGCCAACGAGCCATGAATCCCTCTGAGGCGAGGAGAGGCCAATCTGTTTCTCCATTTGACAGTGGTTTTGTTCTCTTGACACAGCATTGTCGAAACCTATCATCAGAATCAAGTAAGCCAACTGTTCTGCGTTCGAAAAACTTATGCAGATGGTACCACAAAAGCGTGGTAACCTTGTTTGAATAGTTTTGAAGCACTTACTGATCTTTCCCTCTTCTATGTAATAAGATGCCTCCGCACGAGGTTTGCGTCCCGGGATGTTGATCTTAAAGCGAAATCTTAGCTTTCAGTTTCTAGGAACTAAATTTCAGATATCTCCTCTAAGAAATAGAAGGTCTTTCACTTGTTCGTTGTCAAAAAATCACTACGAACAGATTGAAAACCATGAAAATATAGTTTGTTGGCAGTGCTGACCCTGCAGCTGAAGAGGACACTACAGAACTTCTTTCTGAACGATTCTTCTAAAGAGCCCAACTTCCAAACGACTGGGACAAAAAAGAAGCTTGTGATGAGTAAATCCTCAAGCTAGGGGCCACTGCCAATCCAGCACATCAGAAAGAAAGGAACGCTCTAAGGTTAATCAAATCGAATTGCTGACCACAACTGAATACCAAATACTTCCATTCTATCTGTTGACGATCTAGAAGACATCACGAGTGACAGCAGAAGACCAAAACTATAAATTACAGACAAATAGTCTACCACCTCCCCACTTACTCTGTCTTCGATAAGAACGTGACAGCATAGAGGCGGGAACCTACCGAACTTAATAACAAAATAAATGCTTTTTAGCCAAAAATAGAAAAAAAAAAAACGTTAAATCGAAATGAAAGTCGATTAGGTATGCAGCACAGCACTGAAACGAAAGTGACAATGAAATATTTTAATCCGAAAGTGAATGCCTGACAATTGATGCCCCGATCTAACCGTTTTGTGAGTCGAACAGATTCCGAACTTAATTTGAATTTTATCACCACGATCTTTACCATTTGTGCATCCAAGAGCGTCGATAGGAGAAATACAGAATTCTTAACCAACAAAATGGAAAGCAAAATACAATAGAAATTGATTTGGATGCTAATTTTCTGAGTTTTTTTTTCATTTCAAGCCCGTGTTACCATAAACCAGTTTCGATCATGATATAAGGAACAGAAATATGCTAAACACTTGGTCTTATGTATTTGGTTTGTTATGAATCTATAACAGCCTACAGTTTGACATCAATTTTAGAGGAACACAATCTCGTATATGCTTGGTTTACAATGTCTTGTCGGTGCTTTGAAATATGGTAGTCAGATGGACATACATATGTACATTCATTGTTTCAAATATGATAATACGCGCCCGTATTTGTTTGGGCCAAGAAAACGTCATTGGGGCTTGGCCACGTCATCAGAAAAATTTGACAGTACGCCATGTCTCCGCAAACTGGATGACATCAACGTTTGTCAGTTCTGACTTTTTCATGCAATCGTTCGATAACACAAGGTAAATGCAAGTCTGGTATCTCTGTTTTTTTACCTGTGAATGGGTATAAAGGAATACTCGCCAATTTTGACGTTTCATTCAGCATTCTGTGAATTTTAAGAACAAAACAAAAGAAGTGTGAGGTTAAACTCTCTACAATGTTTTGGTAGCGCGAATGTGGAGTGTGAGTGTGTTCCATGTGTGGAATGTGAATAAAATTTGATAGTTCCTGATAAGTATTTGCCTATTTCCGGAAAAAATCAGAGAATCATCAATTCCTTCGCATAATCTATAGATAAATTTAACTCTGTACTTTTGGAATAGTAAAATTTGCAAATTTTGTGCTTATAAATGTGCTAAAAACGATTTGTTAGCAGTTCGGACATTCGGAAGTAGCTGAGCTGTGAATGGACCTTAAGAGTTTGGTCACGAAATTTGTCTGGGTTTAGCTATAGGTTTTCTATATGGGATTAGTTCTTCTTTTATCAGACTTTTATATGATTTTACTTGAGCAAACCACTCCTTGTAAAAAACACTCCGTTTTGAATAGAATGGGCGTGGCATACTGCACTTTGTATTGAATTTCAGCAATAACTTCGGACGTTTGGGAATATTACATGAAATCGTTGTTCTAATGCAAACGTCATTCTAAAATTGGGTGTGGCCACGTGTCAATTATTGACAAATCGAATATTTAAAAACTTGGCCTTTACAATTTTTTTTCGATTTCAAGTAAAATAATGAAGTTATGAAAAAATGAGTGTCCCAGGTACTATTTCTTTTACCTTTACCTCAGATACGACATAAGTTGCTCCCAGTTCAAAATTTAAGGACCAAGACCTGGTGCTTTAAAATTTGTAGTGGTTGAGGCAGAAGAAGCGATATCTTTAACATTCCGGCTACTGGTTATCGATGGTAAACTTATGATACTACCGATATACAAAAATGATGTGGTAATCCTAGTTTTAGACTCATTAAGTGAACTATTCAGCAGAAATGAATACAATCCCTCAGTAGTGGAATGTTCCTTTAGATTCTGTGAGAACTTATCAACTAGTACGATTGAACCTTAAAGTTTTACAGAAAAATTAAAGGTTTTGTACTGCCTTCCCTATAGCTTAGTGAGCACTTTTAACCTTCTTCAGAAAGTTGCGCGGTCTAATGTAATATTTTACGGGCTAGCTTTCAGAGTTGGGTTAAGAGCATTACTTGTCTTGTCCAAGAGAAGGAATATATCCTCGGAGTTGGTACATGAGTTGGGTTTGGAGTTACCTTGATATGCGGAAGTCGGGAAGGGGTCTATTTTACTTGAGTTCAAAAGGATCTAAGCTATGGATATGTTTGAACAAGTAAGGCTGTTCGATGCTAGAGAAGGAATATATTTTGGGTATTGAGCTGGTTCAGAGGTTACATTGGCTGTTGAAAGTCAGGGTGATTTGCTTTACGAGTTTCTATCAGAACGTGAAGGCACCATGCTGGGTCCAAGACTACAAAGAAGAATCGAATCCAAAACCTGACGTGCAGTCGAAGCTACTATGGGGGATTATTATTATTTATTACCTTGTTTGAGGTATATTAACTGCTCTCCCCAAGCTTAAATCATGAAGGTACTATTGGAACTGGAAGTCTAACTTGAGCCGATATTACTAGAAGGTTCTACTTTCAAAATAACTTGTTTTTTTTACCAAACTTAGCAACACAAAGAGTTGGAGCAATGTATCTACAATCTACAAAGTCAAGTGGTGCACAGATGGGTAAAAATTGATGCAGAACTGGTGAAGTATTATTAGGGTCAAGAGCCAAATCATCTGAATCCATGGGTAAAAGTAACAGAATCTTACCTCTAATGTCAGATAGTCAAGCCTTGTGTGGGTTGATTTGAAATGAATGACTGCCTAACAAGAAAGTTACTGCCAGGAACCCTTATAAGTCCTGAACCATTAGGCGGCCAATAAGCGACCACAAGAAATAGGACTAGATCCTCGGAAACACTTAGGGCAACAGAAAAGCCAAAAAAGGTCTTGTTCAACATAACTGAAATAGTTTTGCACAAGGCTCATCAGCAGGAATATCCTAACAGGCTTTCTAAAGTGGTATTGTTGACTTAACCAGTATCTAAGGACACTAGATGTGTCTGAAGAAGGAATCAGTTAAATCCCGGAACATTTGCTTTGAACCTGTGGGGCACTGATTTGTAAGACTGATAACTACCAATTGTTAGATACATACATACCGACACCAAAACCAAATCTCATCCTCCGATTCTTAAAACTGTATTATAGAGAGTGCTCTGGGACAGATTTCTTCTATCAAGGTTGAGCACATAACCCTCATTCTAAAAGGAATCTTTGTGCAAGGCGAACTCTATAGAGGAAACATACCTCTCCAAGGTATCAGCAGAGGGTACCATGCACCAAAAGGTTCCAGTGTGACATAACTCGTTTTCAACTCTTGCAAACTTGTGTACCCTGTTTTCTGAATAGTTAAGTTTAGTTCTATTTGATAATCTACGACCTTAAAGGAGTCGTAGGCAACTGTTCTAAGTGAGGAAGCGACCTATATGTTATCTGCCATACTTCCATTTCTTTATGTTTCCTCAATTAGCATTGGTTGGTGTCATGTTCTTCCGGAAGCTAGCAACGACAGATGGCAACCCTACAACCACTGAACATTCGCAAACGTGGAACCAATTACTATCATCAATAGAACACGAAATCATAATGTTTGAATGAAAGTAAACACGGGGAAGTCCACACGTATCCCATAGAATTTATGACATTGACATTGAGATACACACATACTCGTAGTATGTATCTAAGCTTATCATCGATCACCTCTTATTAATTGCATCACACTCCACCATTAATCAAGCCCGACAAATGTTGTGCATACGAGCGTGGTCGCAGCTTTGGCCAAAACATAGACTTAATCACTCGCTAATTGAATTATTGTCCTGGTAATTGTTGTGTAATTCATTAAGGCTTGCGTAATTGATTTTTTACAGTTTTCACCAAGCCATTAGGATATGCAAATTTCTGTTTTTGTTTCGATAAAAGATTTACAATTCGTGCGCCATCTGCTTGTTCGGTGCGTTTGGTGTGTATAATCATATTTACCAAGTTTGTCAACTGATGATGTCAGAAGGGAGCGAGAAAAACAAACTAAAAACAAGAAAAATGTAAATAGTAATGACAACGAAAAGACAGTAAAGATAAATTACGAAAATAAGCGAATGAGTACATAGGAGCATGTGTTTGTTGTTTTCCGCAAGAGCAAACTCGTTGGGCAGAGTAGTGCAAGCCATTACGGCCATGTACTCGCGCTGGATGGAGTCTTGAATGAGCTTTCGAATTTTAAAAGGAATTTCTTATATTTTGGCTAACTGAATGGTGTAGATTGTAAATGGCTTATAAGAACTAGAGTTTCTGTCGAACCTAGTGTCCATTAAATATGGCCTTGTACAGAACTTATAGACGACTGGTTGCATCGACAATGATTCAATTCGTATCGATCAACTTGTAGACGGGAGCAATGCAATGAATTTGACGCGAATAACGCTGGTAAAGCAAGAATTTAGTGGTCCTACAAAATACTTCTAATAGCGACTTCAGACTTAAGGCTGAGCTATAACAGAAGAATGGTTTTATACGATCACTTCCGAAACAGTGCGAATACACAGGTTTTGTATTGGGTACCCATAAGAGCGTTTAGCTTCAGTTCTTTAAGATTTCGTTCACTTTTACGTACGAAAATGTGACAGTTAAACTGCTGTGAATGCTTATGAACCAGAGAATTGCCCATTTAACCATGAAATGCAATTAAAATTCAAATAATTTATATATCTCATTGCATAAGTCAAAAAATATTTATAAAACAACACAATAGCTCAAATGACAGACAAAGCAATTTGACAGTTGTCATTCGAACACAAACGCCCATTATGGGCTTCTTGAATCAATGACAGTACTGAAGGAAACTTAACGTAAACTTATGACATTAGCCTCCGATTGCTTTTGACTATTATAGATGAGCCTTTAGTCTTGGTACAGGTACAGTACATACGTCAACACTGAATGCTGGAGAAACATCGAGCGTACAGTAAAAACGAAAACGATGATGAAAAGATTCTGTCATTTATGTATGACAGCTATGCCAGCTATGCGACCCGGCAAGCAGTATTTAAGTGATACTACGTACGTCAAAGAGGTTTTCCCAATTCTGAGGAATGTAGAACTTGATGTATATTGACATTCTGAGATCATAACCCCCGAAGGATTGGAAATTAATTGCTTTCGCTGATGATATAAGATCACCCAAACTCTTGGAGAATGACTACAGACTTGGTCGTCAACGAGAGGAGGGCGTTTGTGGAAATCGTAATGACAGACGTCGGCAACCGTGCCGTGAATTCCATGTCTGACTATTACTATACCTACATATATGATTTAATAGTAACTGCAACATGTATGATGGAATAGGTATGATGTCATACAGAAGAATGACGAGGATACCACATTGAACCAATGAATGCGAATACGAATTGCTTGTCGAGCAACATACCAGTCGATTTTTCGGTCAAAGTACCAACAGAATAAAGACATACCTTTCTTTTTAAAAATGTGCAACTTTAACAACGACAGACAAAGACCATGATGTCCCACATGAAGTCTTGGATCAACAAGAAGCAAATGCGTGCAGAACATAGGAGTTTTGGAACTTATCTCAGTGGGTTTGAGCATGACTGTCGAACGGATTCCTAGGTTAGGAACTTAGCCTTGAGAGTATAACTAGCGAATGAGGAGAAAAGTAGATGGCTGAACTATAATGTTGGAATATTGCAGACAAAAGCAAAAGTAAAACATAGTCTGTGTGCGCCATCTTTTATGTCGGTACGTAAACATTTGCATGTTTTTGAAACGTCAATTCGATACAATTTTTACCATGAAAAACGTGCATATGATCGAAAATATTGTGGACAACACTATTCATCCTTAGGTGTCGAATTTTGTTGAGCACGGAACAGTGAGAGATCGTCGAGATGCCATTCATCAACGGCCAACACATTCCAATGAACTCGTTGAAGGGGTAAGAGAGAGTGTTGCTGACAAGCCAGAGTGAAACCACCTTGCGGTGCATTTTGGAAGATGATATGCACTTGTTTTCATATAAAGTGCAATTGAGTCAAAGAATATTGTCTACAAATAGTCCACGTCGCTTGGAATACAGCCAAACAGTGTCGAATGTTTGACACTTAACCTTGTTTTTGCAAAATAATTCTGTTGACCGACGAGGCCCATTTCGGACTCTCTGGCGCCATTAAAAAGCAAAATAGTCGTATTAGGAGAACGGAGAATCCACACAAGATCCATGAAATACCATTGCTTGACCAAAAAGTGTATGTTTGGGGCGGCATTTGGGCCAAAACCATCATTGGGTCATTTCCCGTCAGAGAAGGCGAATCAGTCGATTCGAATCGATGTCGGAAGATGTTGGCTCATAACGTCTGACCACAAATGTGTAAAATGGTTTGAACAAAACGGTGCGCCATGCCACACTGCAAATCAAACAGTGCAGTTTCTGCAACGAATATATTTCCTGAAGGTGTGCTGTCAAAAAATTACCAGGTATTCAGATTTGACCCCTCCGGACCAGCAGCACCAGCAGGCCTCAGACCATAGACGAGCTGAAGACAAACATTCGTGCCGAAATCATTCCCGAATATTTTTTAACGTCACTAGCCAACGTCACTTTTGCCGGGATCCCGAATTCGGCCATTGCCTTGTGAGCCTTGCTCAAGACGATGAAGGCTACCATATGCGGTGTTAAAGTCAATGAAGAGATGGTGAGTCTTGACTTGAAATTCGTTGGTCTTTTCCAGAATTTGCCTTGTGTGAAAATTTGATCAGTCAGCTACTGGGATGGAAGCCACACTGGTTGCAGAAAGTTTTTAAACGATCACACACGTTCAGACGATCTTGTAGGGTTATGGCTCGATAGTTCCTATAAGATGTAGAATCGCCTTTCAGGAAAATGAAGCAAATAGATCTGATAGTACAGTCATAAGGGATGACTTCATCCACCCATATTTGATGGATGATTTAGTGCAAGTTTAAAAGGCTCCCCATTAAAGCCGGGAGCTTAGTTGTTCTTTAGCTTTTTGACAGCCAAGACAGGCTAAGTATCCACTTTCTGTCACCTTGACATATTGGTGTTAAAAAATGGAATGGTTTCCATAGGAATTGGAATATTTTGATATAATCTTCCGGTCATCAGCTCTAGGGACGGTTTTCTATTTCGCAACATACTACCGACAAACGTTCAAGTTAAGTTTTTATCGAAAAATATGATTGAAGTTCCAATAAAAACTTTACTTTACAAGTATCTCACTGTTAAGTCGATCATTTCTCCATCGTCTTGCCTAAGCTTCAGCCCGCAGACCTTTGAAAAAGGAAGTCTCAAGCCATTTCGCCTTTTATGAGGTGATCATAAAATCTGTTTCTATGTCAGTCTAGATCTTTCTTTTAGTTTTGTAAACACCAGCATCTACCAACCTTCTTTGGTTCAATAAATTATTCGATTTCATTTAAATTTCTATGATGAGACGCAAATATATAGGTCATCACCGATTAACATGAAAAAAAGATGAAATCAGAAAGAATCTGTCGAACTTATTTCAATTTATCGAAATACACTTTTCGATTTTCCTATATGTACATACATATATGTAAATATTTGCATTTTCATAAATAAATTTGAAAATAAAAAACAGATATGAATATAAAACCCAACGAACTTTCGGTTTTAAACGCGCCGCCGCCGTGCCGCCGCCTTGAATATTCGACATCAAACCGCAGAGTGCTGATAACTTATGAATATGCGATTTGGATAAGTTTTGGAATTAACAACAATTAAATGTGAATTGCAAATCCGTGGGAGACGATTATGAACTCGGTTACGAGTACACACATATGTGTTTGAATTTTGCATTAAATCATTAACAACATCCGCATTTGTGATATAATTTAACGCCCACTCTGAAATTGGATGTTTGATTCATTTTTGAATGCCAAGAGTGCCATATTGGCGCATAACAGTAAGTAAGGCATGTTGACTTTGAAAAAAAAATTAAAATTAAAAATAATAACACCTACGTTCGATTTACCATTGCGGAGAAGTATCTGGAAAGGCACAGTGTATTCCAACGAATGCTGGATGTTCTGAAATATTTTTTCGAAGTTTGCTTGTGTAGTGGCAATAAAGAAAAGTGGGTGTTTTTGACATCCAAAATATCAAAACATTTCAGGTCGGTATGCTAAACTGAATTGCTTGGCTTGATGCTTAACCTAATAAGAAACAAAACTTTTGAAAGGGGTACAGCATGAGAAGTACGATCTTTAATGACGAAAAGAAGTACTAATGTACTGGCTTAGAGGACATATTTAACCTTGGAAGCTTGGCTGAAATCCTACAGGGTACCAAGGTATTTATGATCCACTTTAAGATGGTATCTTTGACAACACTACGAATCTTGTTTCCAAGCAAGGCATGGTGGTACATCTACATAAGTAGTGGTCCAGGGAAATAACTTCACGGGAACTTATTTTACATGGGAATTTACTTCACCTCAAGTGGGAAATATTTTCGCTTTAAAAGTAATTCCCACAAAAAAGTGAAATTATTTCCCACTTTGAGTGAGAAGTAATTTTACATTATAAAAGTGCCACTTTGGCGTGAAGTTATTTCTCTTCACCTTAGGTAGTTAGCTAGATTCGCATGTGGGTATGTTGAAGGGAAGAAGGCTCTAACCATTTGGACCCATTGTTCTTCTTCTTTACTTCATTACAGCTCGTCTTCAATAAGAGTGATATTCTAAGAAAGATTGTAAACTGAGGCATTTAGACATACATATTGAATAACATTGCCGCTGTAGTAAAAATGGTCGCTGAAGAGCCTTCAACATCAATATATTCAATTTTCAGGCTTTGGGCATTCATCCTCCGATTAGATTATTTTCTTTGAGGATTTTCGAAAAGTAAAGTCTTTGCAGATAAGACAACAACGATTCCTTAGCTGAATACCAACATTCGCACTGAATTTGGTGAAGTTAAGGCGGTAATGTGTGAGCCAATTCTCGAACATTTTTAAGTTCGTATAACAGCCCCTAGACTTGCTCGTGTTGGACATTTAAATGTTTTTGTTTTTCACATCTAATTGTGAAAAGTCATACTTTTATAAAAATGAAAAAAAAAAACAAACAGAAAAATCCATGTATTTACATGTTTTATTATAAAAAATACCTCTAGGCTCGGTCTTGTGAGTACTGAAAGTAGTATCTTCTGTTCTATTCTTCAAGTGACATAGTCTTGGACAGTGACATGAAGATTTTGATCACTGCAATCTCTGCATTGTCATTATTGTATTTAAGTCTCATTGTATGGTCATGTAGGAGATTGAAGCCAGGTTTTGCTTTTGTCATACCTTAGCCAGAGCAAGTTCCACCTATTATTCAGACTTTACGTCTCAAGCTAGAGAGTGGTTGATTTTGGACTGTTGCAAGAATTATTCCTGCAATTTAGTCTGTTTTCTCATTTCTGATTATATGCTTGTATCAAAATGGACACTAATAGGACCTACTTTTGGAAGACCTAGATGTTGTCAGGTTTTATCCATCTTTAATTCATTTGTATTCATATTTGGAATGTTTTTAGTATTTTGCTGGTTCTTAGATTTCTATTCTTCCCTTTTTAAAAAAGTATAGGAAAAAGACTTACAAAGTCAATTTACAAGAGAGATGCTATGGCAGTTTGATGAACAAACCATATCTTTATGTACGGAGTATTAGTCTTAAGGACGAAGCTGGACAAGAAAAGGAGTCATTATGTGAAAGGCTTTGAAGGTTATCTCGCGTGTGCATAGGAGGCATCCTCCTCCTTATGTGACATACTTACTATCAGGATAGAGATACTAGAAGGACATCCAAAAGCTTCTACTCCTACTCAGACCTGTCCATCAATGCAAAATGGCAATCAATATTGCCAGGACCACTGTTAACAAGTGCTATACAAATCAACAGACGCTTTCAATCTCTTGCTCCATATGGATGCGAGTATCTTCAACATTTTCTGTCGTATGTAGAAGCAGTTGCTTTTGAAATCAAATCCCTTCCTTGGTACGACATCAAGGGCTTTGAACTATAAGTCAAAGTTTGTAACATAAGTAAGTGAATTCCAAAATATTGCTTCAATGTTTGGTCATGTTGCCGAAGGGGGCGATTGAAGGAGAGGGTTCAACTGGGAACTATATGAGCTATACCAGTCTCAGTAAAAAAAACTAAACATGAAAACATCTAGTCCTATTCCCGAAAAAAAAACAAATGACAAGTATCTGGGTAAAAGCTATACAACACCGTCAGATACCCAAACTGAAGTTGACCCCGTTTGACTTCAAGAACCAACCCATGTTATAAGTAAGAATCCTACAAACATAATACCACACAACTTCCTGGAAAACACTTCCATTTTAACACAGCTAGCAAGGTAAATCTGTGTGGTCCATTTCCGGTTGGCATTGCACACTCGAGTCCCTTGCCACTGCTGTGGTAGGCGCGCAGTGGTTGCTCCAACACGTTAACAACTTAATCCCGAGAACGTTCCTTCAAACACGTATCCCTCTCTTTCTCTATTCGAAATATGTCTTCCATGTCATATAACAAGACATTCCACAGCTCGAAAAACAAGAATTTAAACTTTCTACCCAAAACCGACCGAGCAAAAACCAAAAAAAAAAAAGACACTTCTTGCCCATCAACTCTCCGCGCAAAGCAGCAGCATCGGCAGCATATTCTGTTTCGTTTCATTTCAAACTGCGGCCAGTTTTCGAAGAAAAACTAGGACGCACTTACGCATACTTAAATTATGACCTACCCAAACCCAGAACCCAGGTGAAACAAAAAACCAACAACTATCGCATAAAGTATCCACTAAATAAATAAACCAACGAAACTATCTAACTCATCTGCCCCATTATTTACACCTACGTCGGTCGGTCGGTGTGTCTTAGAACCGACAACGACTTCTCCGCTAAGAAAATGTTTTGCGCACCGCTGCCGCCGCGCCTCGCTCATTCACCAGACACTCACTCAATCTCCATTTCGATGGAATTTTATAGAAAAGCCATGGAAAGAAATGTTGGGTGGTTGGTGTGGTTGTGCGCGGAAAAAAAAAATAAATAAATATGGCTGCACAGCAGTTTTTTTTTTATTTTTTCATCTCTCCTCATGCGGATGCTGCGCAGCCAAACGAAAGAGTTGATCTGCGAACTTGTTTTGGCACTTCGGGAAGTGGATTACTTTTGGTTCGATAAATTGGATCTGTTTACTTACTTCGATTTGGGGTATCTTTTTGTTTCCTTGCTGGCGATAATCCCTTAATGAATTCAATTCACTTGTGGTGTGCCACTTTGATTTCTTCGATTCACATTCGCGGGTTGGTAGAGCGCATAAAAACCAAAAGAATCTCACAATTATCCGAAGAATATTGAAATGTGTTACTTGTTGACTTGATTTTGTATCTTTTTCACTATTAAAACAGATATACACACACTCAGCGAGCGGAGAATAATCACTTGAAACTTTCTTCTTGAGAAATTTCACACAAACTTCGTTGACGTAGTCGTATAGAATATTTATTTTAATTTTTTTTTTCTTATTTTTTTATTTTTTTTTTTTATTATTTTACCTTTCAAGGTGTGTATCTCGTATCGCTCTGTGATGATTATACACTTGTCTCGGGTGTATGTGTGTGTGGGTTGCGTAGTAAATAAATAGTACAAATATTTTGCTAGTAATGGTAAGCGAGGGGGGGAAAGTAGATGCACACAACAGCAAGATACACGAGCGCACACACAGGCAAGTAGAGATGTGTACGAGAGTAAACTAAACAACAATAACAAGAAAAATAAATTTAAAAAAAAAATAAACACACAAAAGAGTTCCGAACGCGAGCGCGGACGTTTGACGTATTCGACGGTTGGCTCAAAACTGAAATTTGTGAAATTCTTCTCAGGTGAACAATGCTGCAGTTCGCTTGAGACCAGGTGAGTTGGAGTTGTTGCGTGTTTTTGTTTGTATGCTTTTTCCACTCTCCGACGATGATTAACACGAAGACAGGTGTTTAGAGTTGCCAGGTAAACTGTTGTATAGTTTGTTTTTGTTTTAAACTGCGGCGTAGGGGTATTCTTCGACAGGTACTACTACAGTAGTTGTAGCTATGTCATACTTATTTCTTTTTTGTTCTTCCCAGGGGGTGCTAGAAAACCGCTAATTGGAACGAGAAGCAGTCCTGTTCTGTTTCAGATAGTGGCACTAGAAACCAGACATAACCCTGTTCATTTGGGCACCATCCATTCCTGAACCAACTTACTTCATAGTGGTGTCGTTCTCTGTCCGCTACGGGACCCGTCTCTTTCTTGACTGCTGGTTGTTTATATTTCTTGTGATACCTGCTGTTGTTCCATTAGACCATTTTCTATAAAGGACCATACTCTATATAAGTTGCGTTCACTTGATGACACTTTTGGGGCAATGTTGTCCGGAGTAAAAACTCCAATCAGCACATCTTTCAGAGTAGGATCTGTTCCAGAGCAAGGAAGTGATAGCGGTACAAGCAACCGTGTTTCCTTCCCATCCATTTAGCAATGTCATTGATTAATCTCATAGAGCTCCTCTGGTTGCTGAGGTCCATCTGTGTTAACACTTCCCTGTTGGTGAGCTCCTTCGGCTTCGCTTTGTTTTCATATTTGTTTGTATGTATTGCGACTGCTAAAATGGCTGATTCTGAAACTGTTCGGAGTGAACTCGCCTCTCCCTTGTACTGCGGCCATTTGCTGCTGATACATACTTTGTACCCATATAGGAGAACGGGTTGAGTATTTTGTATTAAGAACCTTTTTCTACTGCTTGTACGAACACCTACGTTATCCGATAATCTACTCAGCGACGAGTTACTTTCGTTCGATTAGATGCAGACTTTATCAGTTGGCAGAAGTTAAGCATTTTTGTTAAGAGTCATCACCATCAAGTAGTTCATCGGAATCGGGATTCATTTCTTGGTCAGAAGGACTATTTTTTGTTTTTTCTGCTGCTAAACTCAGGAGATGTAACCGCCAACGTCGTGACCACCACCATGATATTGTCTGCATGCACCATCAGAAAAGTGTTTTCTGTCATCTGCATGTAAAGAATGCCACCATAGAGGATAGAAATGGGGTCCCAATATCAGGCTTTGTGTTGTTCCGCCATTAACTTTCTTTTGCCGTGGATCATCTGTGGCGCGGTTCCAGTTCCTTAAGATAATCCCTCACAATCCGTATGAGATACTCAGTAATATTGAAAGGCGTATAGCATGTGCTTCCATTTGACTGAGTTGAAGCCGTTTCGCAAGTCCAGAGTTGCTAAGAATATGCTCTTCCTTGAACGGTTGCCCTGTTGAGTGGGCCTTTTTAATGCCATTCTATGTATATTTCGAGATGTTGGGCGCAATATCAAGTGATTGTGCACCAATAGATGGCCTTTCAATTTATAGGATCGTCGAGTCAGAAATTGTATCTGTCATGAGAATAAAGCGAAAGATTTCGCTATTTTTGCTGTGCGTTCTATTACCATTTCTTGAATAATTCTGGAAGTGATGGTTACAATCTTCTTGTTATTGATCGCTGTTCGAATAGCTCCTTTTTGATTTTATACCGTTTTTTAACCTTCCGTAGGAACGTGTTGTGATTTTAGGAAGTTCGGTATATTTAACATGTAAGCCAAAAGGTATGCAACATATTTTGAACAAGACAATTCTTTTTGGGGTATGCGCAATGTGTTCTGTAGCCTTGTTAACTGAAATTAGTCCCAGTACAACAAAATCCTTGAATTTAGGACAACATTTATGGTATTACTTCATTAGCCAGCTAAAACTATAGCTCCCACTTTATTCATGTGGTTGAGATTAGGTTAGGTACTTTTAAATGCATGCCTTGGAAGTTAGTATCATGTTCTACAATAGCATGAACGGTAGGGTAAAGTGAAAAGGGTGTGGATCTAGTCGAGATCCGTCTGAAAAGTTCTTCGAATTGAACTCCCAATGTGTCTTACCTTATCAGTTTTCTTAATTTTTCACGACTGCCAGGATGTCCATCTCCAAATCTATCCTTTCACAGCATTGAGTATTAATTGATATCAAAGGAGAATAAGCCTATGATAGTTCAATTAATCTTTGTTTGTTAAATCATTTACCGATCATAAGATTACCATTCTCACCATAAGTGAAGTTAGTTGTGATTCGTTTGATGATGATGACTAGATTCATACTCTTAAACGCATGTATTTCATGAAGAGGTTTAAGTTTTTAATGCATAGTATCCTTAAAGTAACGTACATCAACTATTATAAACCTCTGCGATGCTGAACCAAACGAAACCTTTCTACAAGACATTCTCTTCAATTCGCTTGCCTCGGTTTGGATCCATATTGCTTAACTGGATGTCTTCTTATCCAAAAATAAATAAAATGGCGATTCTTTCTTTGAACATCTCTATTGTCCCACAAGGCAGCCACCTAGGTCTCATTTTTTTCATTACATTTTCAAATGATCTTCAGGAAGTGATTAATTCGAATTTTTCAAGCCTATGTCTTCCATTAACTTCAACTTCAAGAAGACCTCGACAGTTTTTCGAAACATGGAGGTTAAATAAGACGGATTCTGGGTTGTTTTGAACGAAAAATTCTTCGAACGATCTTCAGTCTCGTCTGCGTTGACGGGCTTTGTAGGAGGAGCTCAATTTCTGAGCTGTACAGCGACATCTGGCGGAAAAGATACGCATAAATCGAAGAGCAGAAGAAGAGGTCGCTTTAGTTGGCGTGCACAAGTGGAAGAAGACCTCACCCAAATTGGAGGACGCAACTGGAGGCAGTTAGTCAAAAACCGCGATAAGCGAAGCGACTTGTTGGTTGAGGAGAAGGTCCAGCCTGGATTGTAGCATCAACTAAGTGAGTAATGTATGTTCAAGGGAAACATTTCTCCACACGATATATGTAGGTACCCAACCACGGTGTAGATAGTGTAATTATCATAAGGCACCATAGGAGGGCCATTGCGATCCCTAGAGAACCATTGCGATAAGAAATCTAAACCTAATCCATCTCTTCCATATATATTACATATAACTTGGAATGGAGTATCAACGCGCAGCGTACCGAGGATGTCATCTAATTCATCAAGGATCTGGGGAAACCATTCCCTCAAAATGGAGCTACGCTCCACATTGTTAGTCTTGAAGAGTCCTAAATTAGTGAGCCGAAGCGAACTTGCAATATTATTTGAAAGATAATTGGTAGGAGATGCAGGAACACCAAAACTGCAGCTGTAGACATAGTGCTCAAAACACAATGTAGGCTGTTCTGTACCCCGTGTATTCTTCCGTATTCCTTTTACCATACAAGAGCCTCATATGTGAGTAAGGATGAGTCAGACTATCATAGTATATATCCAGTGAATCATTGTAGATTTTAAATGCTACTTTCATCGAGAGCGTTATAATCCTTGCGTACTCTTTTCTCCATGTTAAGCTTCCAATGTAGCCTCTTGTCCAGCTCAGTTGGTATTACAACTCCGCTGTCATGATTGTGTAAGGTGTTGCCATTGCTTATGAAGGTTATAATAATATTTAAAAAAGAAATGTAAACTCCTCGTTAATTTATAAAATAAGTTTATTTTTAATACTATATAATTGTTGTTTAACATTAGACAATTAAACTAAAAAAAAAATGTTTTCTCTATTTTACACAAACAATTCTTATCGAATAGCTAAAACGTCTTAAAATCTAAATGCAGATTTTTTTTTTAAAAATATATATATTTTTAACAACTACTCATGTCCTGTATATAGCTAATTCACAACACTGCCTCCCTCCCAACAGACGTAAGATCAATCAATAAAATAAAATATGTAGAACAAACAAAAAAAAAACGACTACATCTGGTCACACTCTTATCATACAATTGACTCTACTTCACGGTATTGCTTAGAAAATTAATGTTAACATAAGGCTAACTAACAAGGCTCAGTATATCATCACTAGTTTATCTGTTATCCTGTCTCCATCTCGACTATCTATTATAAATTTCTTTGAACTTTCAATAAATACTTGTAACGTGTGTATGTGTTTGTGTTAATGTGTGCTTAAAGCACTTTAGTGAGTGTGTCTATTAAATATACATATATATATATATATATATTTTTTTTTTACTCTAGGAGGTATGTTTAAGTAGTCCTATATAAAGGTTAAATATAATTTAATTAACTTGTAAATATTTGCTTTGTCTTGACTTGATTAGTTTGGGGGTAAAAGTGCTGATTTAATCTAAGACAACACAAAAAAAGGACACTTTTCCTTCAGTTACATACAAAGAAAACAGAGTTTAAGCTAATTTACACAATAAATATAGAATTCTTTATAAAATAAAAATAATAGACTATATATTTTGAACAGCAGACTATTGAAGGAAAAATAAATTATTGTAGACTTGGTTTTGTTTTGGAAGACACTTGGGGTGCTTGCAAAATTTGACGAGTCCTGGCGGTGTACGTGTGTTTATTTTAGGAAAGTCCATTGGTGATGGTCTGAGGGGGCATACTGCTGTCGGGTCGCGTTGTGGGTAAATATGATTTGACGGGTTTCTTTTTAAATAAGTCCGAAACGAAATTTGCCTGCAAGTAAACAAAAAGAGAAAATTCATTAATTATGAGGATATAAGTAAGTAAACAAGGGAAGACAATAGACACTGATACGGAGAGTTCAATGACTGTTTTTGACAGTTGTTAGGGCTATTCTTCTTTCCAACTGAAAAGATTAAGGGATTCGAGACAAGTCTGTAAACAAAGTGTTGGCAGGTAGTTAGGTATGTGAATCTCAACACGTTTAGTACAGGCTTGCACTTAAGTGGAAATACACAGCACGAGCATTCCTAGCGTCAGGATAGTTTTAGAACGGAGAAAAGGACTATCCACTAATTCCTGCAGAATCATTCTAGTGACTTTTACAAAGAGAAGATAGAAGGTTAATCTAGGATCTATCACCTTCAAAAGCACCACTTCAGTGAGCTCAAATATCGCGTAGTCGTCATTTTTTTTTTATTAAGTCCACTATTAAGAGTGACAATATGCGGGAAGTTGATGCCTCTAACTACGGGAGCTCCAGAGAGTACCCTGTTTCGGTATGGGCTATACGCCCTACCAACCTTCATTAGCAAGGCGGTTGCTAGAACCCCTTTTAAATAGGGGAAACAATATAAAACATGGGCCACCTAAGAACTCTTGAGTAAATTCTTAAAACGGATATGTCCAGTACTACCTATGACATCATGGTTAGGGTGCACTATTTCGACCGTGTAAACTTGTGTAATGGTGTTCCAGCATTGGACCCTAGGGGTTTGGTTTGTTTTACGGATAGATCGAAGATGGAATCTGGAGTTGAAACTGCTTCTTGACAACAACACCAAAGCCTCGATACCTAGGAGAATATGTGCACTATGGTACAGGCTGAACTCCATACCACTAAGATATGTAGGCTAAACCTTAAGCACTTAAGAAAGGTATCATGGGCGGGTGTACAACTTTTCAGGTAGTCAGGGAGCAGGGCAGTCGTTCACTGTACCAGTATGTAATAGAATTGCTTCTTATTGACAAGCTGATACTCGGATGATTCCTGGACACCATGGAATTGTAGGTAATGGTCTGTAGATGAAATACCTAGGGGTGGTTCATATACTTTTATTGGGCCAGAACCTTATTGTGGTCCTGATTGCCCTTATTAAAGGATTAATCATGGTATACATATTCCCGCAAGGAAATCCTTTACTTAGACAGTGAAGGTACCAGAAATAGTGAACTTTCTCACAGGTCATTAAGGTATCACTTTAACAAACCCAATCTGTGCTTTGATACGGAATGTAGGATGTGCTCGAAAGATTGATTTTTGGATGATTTTTGGATGGTTAACATTACATTGATTAAGGCGACACATTTTGGATAAAGGCTTACATCATTAGGGATATCTCAGCAACCTTACTAAACCGTAGTAGACTATAACCAGGTTTCTTAGCTCACTAGAGGATGATTTTGTTATTCAAATCAATGGGCTTTTCACACTACATTGTTGTCAAATAAAATCCATCAAGGAACAACTCTGTTGTAACCCGGAGTCATAAAGCTACCTCACCTTAGCTTAACTATAGCTTCTTCAACGATTTCAGAAGAAGGACAAATTGCAATGAAGCAGTTGTATAAGGCTTCATCTCTCGAGATAACGTGCGTTGTTACGACCGTTCTTAAAAGACAGTAATCAGTCTACTTAAGGCAAAGGAATATGTATGTTTAACGAAGGCTAAAACTGATGGAGTCTAGTACTTCAGCTGCGATATATGTCCAATAGACTGATTGACACACTCGTTTCCACTGCGAGAGGAAGACCTTCAATCTTGTCTTCAATTAGACATCAGGGACACAAATTATACAATTCGATTGAGTATTTTTGCATCAAAAGAAGGTTAAGACTAATCCTGTTCTTGAAATGAGACACCGTGAATACTATGGGACAAATCTTGGAGCATACTATAAATGACAGATTCGATGCAGCACTAGAGGAAGCTGGAGGACTGGCGCTTCACTTATAATTTCCCCTTAAGCTCGCCGGACGATCGACACGATACTACTGAACAAGTGTTAGGCACACCACACGATGGACAGTCGATCTGAAAAAGGGTTTTACACAGCAAACTGGATATCAATCATGCAATCAGTCACTGAATGTCAGAATATGCACAGAAAATCTTTAGAAACTCTTTTAAAAATAGGATGTTCTCCTACGATAAAAAAGGATGGAACAATCCATCATAGTATTGTAGGACACATGCTCCAGGCCTCTATAGGCCAGCAGTTTTAAGCCAAGAGTTCCAGCTACAGCCAGTAGAACAAACCAAGAAAAAGACTAGCGATTTATCAATCTATAGCCACTAAGTTGGCGATTAAGTACCTCGGCGTTTATCATAGAAGCAAGGCTTACTTTCTTTTAATTTCTGCAACATTGCCATTTTGGCAAATGAAGTTCGAAAAAACACAAATTTAGATAACGGGTATGGCAAAGCATGCAGAGCTAAACTTTTACATAAACCAGACTTTAAAAAGCCATGGACACTTCACTCAGGCTCCGAGGCATAGAATCCATTGAAGATATGAAATATGTCATATTCCTCAGCCCGTACTACAGAACATAAAGATATTAACTGAAGAAGAAATTAGTTGAGGTAACACAGGGCTGCATTATGTTGCTAATATTGTTTATCGGTGGTAAGTATGTAATGTACTTCTGGGTCCATTGGACTGTGTATCAGAACTTTGTGGTTCCGGCCTGGATTTTATTATAAAGCAGTAATAGTCACTTCGGCATTAACTAAGAAAAAAATAAGTATTCACTAATCCCAAGCTGAGTAAATTGCAACGAGTATCTTGTTTATGCACTGCGGATACATTGAAACTAGTTCAATGGCAGGTCTAGAAATTATTATTGGTGGATGGACAACGCTCATCATTGACATTGTTGTCAGGTTCAGACAATGATTCTTCTTACAACGTTGTCGGATCAAAAACTGTCAGTTCACATGAATGGTAGGTTATTATTCCCGAAAAATTTGCATAACCATTGCCATACGTTGTCAGATTCACTGCATTTTAAGGATTTTTTTTTGATTCCGCGTTGTATTGGATTGTAATTATTTAAAAAGTGTAAAATTCAAGTTGTTATTTAAACCAGCGAAGGTAAAGACAAACCGCCAAACAAATGCCGTTCTGTTTGGTCGAAGGAATAGTCACTGCGAATAGTCACTCTCCCTCACTGACAATTCTGTCATTAGTAATCTTCACAAAACAAAATCATACTTGAAACGAAAATAGTAATAGTACAGCAGCGAACATACATATGTACATCACTGACAACAACCAGAACATCGTACAACAAATGAATTGTCAGATGTTATAAACTTCGCACATCTGTCAATTTCCAATGACTCTACAAATGTCCTAAACTTCTGACAATGGTTTGACAGTTCACATACGGTTTGGTAACAATGGTCTCAATATTGTCAGACAGAAATCGGTAGTTTACATGATTGTCAGACATTTGGGACACATTTTTAATTGGTAGGACTGACAATCGTCTGTGCACGGGTTAACTGTGTAATTTCAATTGTACAACTAAACGCGTTCAGTCAAATAATGCCATTTGAGTTGTTAGAGGGCGCTTGCATTCCCGTTAATAATGTATCTAACCCATATTTCCCATTAAACTTGCATATTTTTAGGATCATTAACTACACCATCCTGGAATGACCTTACCATTTCGAGTGGCTCAATGAAACCACTTGGAATTGTCTACAGCACCCTATGGAGCGAAATAAAATTTCAGATTTATGGAAAATTTTATAGATACTAGTGTACAGCGATACCCGCTGTGAAAACTCTTCTTTACGACATGTCCCAGCGTAATTGGTCGTAAGAGTTGGAAAATATCCATGCGTGTATGAAATGATGGCAGAAAATAAAGTCAATCAATAATTCAACATAATTTATCCATTTGCACCAATGCATCCATACCTGGAGAGGACCGGGCAGGAGAAACACAGAAATAAATGTAATTCCAACACCTTCTGCGCATGTGGACACCTTTCGGCTGCAGATACAAATCGAATTCCATGATCACAACTTTTCGTTTCCTCTGAGAATTCAACCACAACTTGCGTGATGACATGCATCCAGATTTCATGTTTTGGCAATAGCATCACTCGAACATCCATTTGCGGTTGTGTTCAATACAAGTCCCGTGGTAATTGGTTTATCGAAAGGTAAAGCCCGCACGAAACGGAGAAACATGGTTTTGTGGATTTTAATTGAATTCCCCTCAAGTTAAAGGAATACCGTGGAGTAGTCCTTAACTGAGTTGTTGCCTGCTACACTACGGGTTGACATGAGTTTTGTGGTTTCGGTTACAATGGTAAGGTCAGGCAACCGCAACATGGTCTGGAGTTTTGCATTTAGGGTGAATTATAATTGTGGGAATTTGATGTGGTTAAGGACAATAATTTATAGCAATTGGAAGCGTTCTGAACCGAAATGATTACGCAAAAGGTGATGTGTGGAAACAGAAAACCGAGTTATGTCTTTGAACTTCAACGGATGGCGGTGTGTACTTTGGGCAAACTTAAAAGAGTCGACGTACAGTGACTTCACGAAAAGTTTTTCAGCAGATAGAGCAGGGCATATGTATCTATAGATCCGGTTTGAAGGTCTGATTTCATAGGTTGGACGAATTTTAATAGATGTGGAGTAGAGCTACGTAGACAGAAAAAAACTTCCTTGAACAACTCAGAATATGAACACAAACTAGGCATCTAGCGCAGGCCCTACATACGTGTGAGACATGGTAGAGCAAGTCCCTGGGCCAAAGGACCGCAGGGTTTACAAGCCTTTCCAAAACAACAGTTGCTGGAAAACTAAGATCCCACAGAAGGTACATGAGTTATGGCTGTGGAGTTCTTAAAAGTGACTGTATGCACTCGTAAGCATGTGTCGACGTTGATGTTATCAACATTGCACATACCACGCATTCTACAAAGCTTGGTTCTGGAGAATATGCACCAAGAAACTGCCCACAGATTGCCTGATATGTTAGAAAAATACCAATGGCAAACACTGGTTCGAAACTGCGCTGATCTTTATTGGATTTTGTCTGAAGTATCTTGGCATAAGTACACCTATGTACTTTTTTTCAAAGGAATAAGGCTTTGCCTTAATGGCGCAATAGTGTGAGATCAAAATGGGTTACCTTAACGTACGCGAATGGAATTTTGAACGATGTGTAAAGATTGGTAGTCCTCTCTATTACTGGTGCCGCGAGAACCCCTGCTAACACTTTATGGTGACGAAAAGCGCTCAGAACACAATACCAAGAGGAAGGACAAAGAGATGTACTTGGGTCGATACTTGGTTCGATAAACCTCTCAGTTTTTAGGGAACTTTTCTTGTCAAAGATAAGTCAAAGTAGATGATTCTTACCCAGAGATTCTATGAAGAAATAAGGTGCTATATGGTTTCAGTAGAGACCACACTCGACCACAGATAAATGGGGCACCGCAGGGTTAAGTTTAAAACCACCTAGTGTTGAACAGAATGTACATAGATGTACTAAGACTACTAATTTCTCAGATATCATCACTCATGACATTCACGTTGTTGCGAAATATATGAAACTGAAACAAAACGTTCGTGGACATCTATGGGTCTTAAAAGAAAGGGTAAAGATGAATGCTGTATCTATCAGGAGTAGGATAAATAAGGCAAACATTGGTGGATGGTTCTAAGTCGATAGCTCTGCAAGAGTCCTAAATTTAGGGTGAAATTTCCATAGCTGCCTACTGGCTGTATGCATTGGATCTTACTCGTAAAAATAGGCTAGTTGTTAGCCTCATGCAATTACACAAACGGGACCAGGAAAGTATTTAACATTTTTGTCTTTGTGAAAGGATACCCTCAACAGAAACGGAGTGACTAACAATAGAATTGATTTTTCGGTATCCGTTGCCGATTTGCGCCATCTACGCGGTTAAAATAGGTTAACCGATTAAGGTTTAAGTATCTGATAATCTATCAGTGTTACACATTGCTGTGCTATTGTCAGATTTTGGAGAACAATATCGTTCTTGTTCCAGATAACTTTCAGGTACGTATCAATATATTTCATTACCATTTTTCAGTTTCGCTTAGAAAAGACTGTCCCTCTTTTGGATTCTGTCTAGTAAAGAGTTGAACCTATTTTACATTTCGCCAATCCACAATCACACAACTAATCTAATGTTTGACTAAGAACGTGTGTACTTGTTTATATCTAGAAATAGCTGAAAGCACTTAGGAAGGGAAGACTTGGTTACTACCTTCAGAATATGTATGTATTTTTAAAGGTAAACAGGTTTGAAGATTGGATAAAAGTATAAAACCTTCAGTATCTGAAGAACTTAAAAGGAATAGCCGATGAATGAAATTGCTGTTGCCTCAGTGCAGATTGATTTTTTATTAAAGAGATTTCAGATAGGTCAACATACGATGTTCGAATCGTGTCGAACGTGTTTCTCCTTAAATATATCTTACATGACATAGAAGGAACAGTGATTATTAAGAAAATTAAGGTTCTAGAGATTTGAAAATAGGGCCCTAACTTTTATATGGTTTTTGGGTTGCCCTTCCTTTTTTCCAGCCTACCAAAGTATCTTTATACAGTTCTCTGTGTACAGGCATGGATTCGTAGCATTAGAAATAAAAAATGTTTATGCTATTCAGTTTTGTTTATTATTTTTTTAATATTATTAGCAAACATTATTCTTTACACTTTAATTCAAAAACAAAAAAAGAAGAGAAATTCAAAAGGAAAATGGTTTAAAAGAGAAACAATAAAAAAATGAAGTACTTCAAATTAATATTCAATACACGATCAATTGGATTTAGTTCGATTTGATTGCGGCCAAACAGTGTACCAATTAAACCAACTCGACGGTAGTAAACGCGCCTAGAATATACAAATGATGAATTAGAATAGTGTTATGTTTGGATTAGATGGATGTAGCGAAGACCAGCAAGACTTGCAATTGAATTGTATCAAGATGCTGACGGTCTTCATTGCAAAATAAAACAAACAAAAATTATCAGAAGAAGAACAATAATTGTAACACGAAAGCAAATCATAGTCAGACTTAGAGCATGCAATTGTGATTGTCTAGGGCAAACAAAGTTTAAATTAAACTACATGCGTTGGGAGTATGCTTTACAAATCAGTACAGATTTCAGAGAGCTTAAATTTGGAAGACCAGGACATCTAGTATCACCATACAGTCATGCTGTTGTTATAACCAAATTTCAACAAACCATTTGAGCGAGGCTAAACAGTGTTAGGGCATGTATAGAACCACGCCTACTTGCTAACCCATTTTCTAAGAAAAGAATCAAGATTTGATTTTGAAAATCTCACTGAATTCCCAATTTTTTTGGTTATAGGAGGTTACAGCCACGCCCAGTTAAATTTACTAAAAAGCGCTAGAATATGGCTTTGGTCTGAAATTGAAAATTCCACAAAGTAGTATGGTTAAGGTGCTTCACGACCCATTCCAACAGATGAGTGAAGGACAATGTGCCTAAGATTAAGAAGGAATAGCTACTGATAAAGAGAAGTTGACAGAAACTCAATGTTTGACAGTCAATAAGGATGCTGTCATCAAATACCTAGATCCCTTAAAAAGTTTAAATAAGAGAATACTTGGTCAAGACAGCAGTGAAACAAGATTAGGAAGATCTTTGACAAGCATTACTCACTTGGAGTTTTGTGTGATAGAGTGGATAGGAGAAAGTCTGTGTGTAGAAGAATCTTGAGAATTACCTTGAGGACCATATCACTACTAGATTTTATAGAAACTCCTCAAGAGTCAACAGTAAGCTTCAGCATATCGCTGTTTTTACAGGAACTTCAAGTAACTCAGACATTTGCCATGAAAGTTTGTATCTTTCTTTGCCAAAAAAAAAGTAAATAATAGAGAGGGTTAATCAAAAGCACAAGACACAGCATATCGAGCACAGCCTTGAGAGTTTCATGGAGCAACGACGTAATATCGGTCTTTTAGGAGCTGGAGCTTACTCTTCGAATATTTGGATCAAACAACTCCCAATCTTGGGTAAGTTAGGAGATGTTGTTTCGCCAGCGATTCTTGTCGTCAAGCCCTTTCAAGACCTGTTTTAATGTCATTTATGGCTTTAAAATAGAAAGAAGTATCGTTGTCAGAGTAATAATAGAGTCGGTGTTGCGACCAAGCAGGATTTAGGACTCGAAAATGTTGCATAATTGTCTTTTAGAAGTTGCAGTGTATCAGGTTCAAAAGAAGAACAAAAACATTACAAATACATCACCCGGGAGAACGAAGGATATTGATTGGCTTAGAGTTCTTGGTTCGATGGATATGAAATGAATAGAACAATAGGGTTTTGAAAAGTCTAAGAGGACATTCCTTCTCGGGGAACCACAAATACTTAAAGAAAGGAAGGACATGTCATTCAAAGAAAGTTGCAAAACAGTAAGGAACATATAAGCGATAGTCCCAGTACTAATGTGAGCAAAGACACTTCTACGAACTGTAAGGATGAAATGGAAAGGAAATTTCAAGGAATTGGGAAAAAGTCTATTTTATGCACAACAGGGCCAAGGCGACCCATTGTGGTCTGTGTGTAGTACATACATATTCCTCACACTAAAGAAAATAGCCTACTGTTTGTAACTGGGCCCGAAGGAGAATTTTTGTTTGAGAAGCTTTTTATGATAGTTATACCGTCGGATGTTCGTCAAACGTTCACGGTGAGCGGGTGAAAATTAAAAATGAAATTTGTTTCTTACTTCTAAAGAACGTCTTCTTACTTCTTACGTTAGAACCTATTTTAAACTACAAGGCTGTGGTTTAATGAATAAAGTCGCCTTAGTTAAATGAAAGGTCACCTTAAATTCGTCTCTTCACCTCTATTGTATCTTTCAATAGTATTCGGCACTTATTCCAAGCCAACAAGGAAAATGCTCTCTTAAATACTTAGACTTCAAGAACCTCCACCTTCTGGATCACCATTAGATCGGATGGGTACAGTACACTAATTCGCACACTAGTGATGGACTATACGAGTGGAATCTCGGCTTTTTACTGAGTCCTCTGCTGTTATATGTCCACTATCTTGCAAAAACACTTTGGACTAAAGGCACCAACGACTAGGGATAGATGAGACTTCACTTTATATCTCCAAAGAGTACCCTAAGTTCGTACACCGACTTCTATTTATTCAATGTATCCTGCATTATATAGCTTTTGGAGTCTATAGCTTAATGGGTCGGTATAGCAGAACTCTCCAAGAAACTGATGTTCTAGAGTAAGCAAGCTATTTCTAAAACAAGGATCTTGAACAATGTCCTCAGTTTGGTTCATAAAATCGGTACACAGCTCAACAGGAAGAACCAGACAATAACAGAATCTGAATCCACACCTGAAAAACCCCTCAAGATTCAACGACAGATGTTAAAAGATAAATCTAGACAGAAGCTCCAAACAAAAATAAACAAAAAAAAAAAAAACAAATTAATAAAATCCATAACTTACCACAACTAAAGCGCTAATAGCACCAATTGTCACACCGGCCAAAACATCCGACCAGTGATGCTTGTAATCGGAAACACGACTTAACGAGGTGTACCAAGCAATCATAATCAACAGGAATTGCAGGAAATGCTTCAGCAATTTAGATCCCTTCCAGTCCATGCGAGCTTGCAAGTAAAGCTGTTAAAAGATACATAAACATGAGCACACTCAATAAATTGCAAAAAACCAAAAAAAAAAAATGCATTGCAACAAATCCATTTGACATTGGGTGGTGCATTGCATCCACAGACACCCTGGCGACGACAGCCGACGACTATGGAGTGTCAAGTGGATTAAATTGTCTGTACTTACAGCCATGTACACCATTGTAAAGGTGGAAAAGCTCGAATGACCGCTGGGGAACGAGAGACGAACTTCCTTTAGCAAACGTTCGGGGTGATTGCCACCGCGACATGTGAAATCCTCGATGTAACGTCCCGCGTTTTTCGGATCTAAACAGTCAGTACCATCGGACATCATTGGACGGCATACCTGCAAGAGAGGATAAGGAATGGAATAAATTAGTTTTCAGTGTCTCTGCGGAGGTGGATTAAATGATTGTGTGTTTTGTGTAGAGAAATTGGCAGACGTACACCTGGGCAGGTATAATAAAGATGTTCCCACGCATAATTTCAGTTGGAGATTGCATCTTACCCGAGATCTTGATAGGATTATCGTATTGTGTGTCAGTTTTTTTTAATTTTGTTTGTCTAACGCAAACACCTGACCTTCAAAGCAAACGCTCTACAGTCTGGTAGACAGGAAGAGTTTGTTTTCTACTATCATTTTCCAAAGGCATACCTACCGTCCCTTTCCTCTTTTTAGTTCTAAATTAAACGATGAAACAAGCTTTTAACCACCAGATACAGTAGAAGTGTATCCATACATCTATAGATACGTCCACGATGCACTAAAGGTGTACCTATACACTTCAAGTGCGATTTTTGAAATTCTTTTACTAGATGTCAAAAACGCCTACTTTTTGGGGGCGTTTGTTTTAAGGAACAAAGAAAGGTGAAATTGGTAAGCAATTAATCCAAAATGTAGAGTGCCATGGCTACGATATTCGAGATTTGTGATGAGATATATTATATGTGCCTAGCCACGTTATCAAGGGAATAAAAGTCATGCCGTGGGTGCTGTGGCTCAAGTAATTAGTACGTTGGACTACGACAGCCAAAACATTTAAAAGTTTTTTTTTTCACGGCCCTATCTCTCGCGAGCGTCTGACACACATTCGAGAGTAAAACTGTCATGGAAAAGATTCTCAATTAACACAATATGAAACAGAAGGTTCCTTCCATGACTGTTCTTTTCTCAAAACGTTTCATTTCTGACATATTTCTCCAACGGTATCGAAAAATGTAATTCTCTGCGGTAGGAGTGTTTTGGTCATACATTTTCTTCAGTTTTCGCTGATTGTCTGAGGGTCAATAGCATGCGGAAGCCGGAACGAAGAGTGGCAGGGATACAACGGCTGACAGGAGAGCAGACTTTGAGTTTAATAGAAACAATTTTATTTGTGTCGATCTACCACTTCAACGATCGCTTATGTCTTGAATTTCAGCGTTCCCCATCTGTCAAAATTGCTTTCATGCCAATAAGATACTTTTTCGTTACTAGTCACATCTTTCATGGGAATGACTTTCATTCTCATGATAGTGGCCAGGCACTATACTCGTAGCCATATATAATTGTTATCTTTGCGACGATAACACTTTTTGTGTGATTTCTTTATTAAATTTGATCACGGATCAATTACTGATCGAGGGTATTAATTTTTCATAATAGAAATATGATTAGGCTAAAAATAAAATTATATCTGATAACGTTTTCTAATCGTATTAGCTATGCATAGGTACTTGATTGGGACAAGATAAAAATAACACAGGTTTGGTGGCTTTAAAGGTTGGTTATGGAAAGGAAGTCTTTCAACGACAAAACCCTTTGACATTGATCAAGACTTAAGTGTATTAAAGGCCACATGTATCATGAAGATGCAGATCACTTCAAATATCATCATTCCAAGGCTTTACAACTTAATTTTGCTTATTTGGTGCCCGAAACTTGCAGAGTTACTATATGATTCAGAATCGTTCTCAAGTGTTACGATGGATAATTGGAAGAGATTTGTTTGATTTCTTTCTCTAGTTTGGCTATTGACGCGTTCGTGTGTCTTTGTTTCTGTTTAAATGTGTACACGGGTCGCTTAACTTCTTTCTTACTGAAAGCACTGGAACGTATTTAAGGCAGTCATATAGAAAATCCTTCCAGAGGTACCTTATATACATACATGTATCTAAGTCCACACTTATGCATTTGGCATTCGGCGGCTATAAGCACTACATGTGTTATGTCATTTTGTCTAACGAAAGCTTTGAACGTTGCACCTTATGCCATTTGACCTGGGTCAGATTTAGAGAAGCAAGTTGTTCGTGTGTTACATTGTATGACCATAGTAGCGAAGCTAAGTAACACTATACCTAAGGGTTTCAAAGGTAAAGTGATAAAAGAGTATTTCCTCTGATACACTCCCAAGTACTTAAGTAATGCCAGATTCATAGCACTGTCTTCTTAGCGGAAGTTTTGTGCAAAGAGCAACTAGCTTTACTGCGTCATCCTTTTAAGATATGTCTCATTTTAGGGAGAGGCTAAGCCCTTCACAGTTATTAAGTTAAGAAACCTTTCTCACTTTCTACCAAAAGCTAACATCAGGTGGCTGGAGTTGCAGAACTTTGTCACATAACGATTTGACTCATCAACAACTGGTCTAGAACACAAAATCTAAAAACCTTAGCTAAGATCCCTTTCTGACAACCTCCAGGATTAAACCTCAATACTTCCTACAAAACGCAGGATCGCCTTTTTGGCAGATTGGACATATAAAACTACTAATAGATCTACTAATCCAAAAAAGTAAAGCTGAGTTCTGTCAGGTCGTGGAAGCTAGACTTTAATCACATCCTTACAAGCTTTAGTAAAAACCTAGCTTCACTGGTGATTACGCTGGGAAACGAGCTCACGAACCTCAGAGTTAAGAGTTTAGGTGAGAAAAGTTGAACTTGAGGGAGGCTGACCAGTGGATGGAGGTCTGTTACTTTTACTATGGTGCTCTGTCTTCTGCAACCATTCTTGGAAGTAAAGAATATGGTACTTGGCTAGTAGATGCTGATGTTTAAGTCGTTATTGTAAGAAATCTTCAATGTCCTACCAAATTTCATTCCGAAGTGGTTATTGGCATAAAGGGCAGATTTGTAAGAACTCGGAGCACTGTTCATACTTAGTGATGTCTACCGTGATACCCTCCCGTAGGAAAACCTTCTTCGAGACTAGTCTAATGTCTCTTTGTACATTGATGGCTTCGGTAACGAAGACAACTTCTGCGCTCTGATCCAGGATCAAACGTCTATCTATCAGTATTCCACGAGAAAAAAATTCTAGGATGTAAGTAGAGATTAGAGAAACTTTAATCCCATAGAATGTCTTGAGGGTTTATTCATCATAAGCCTCTATGCAATAGAAAAAGACTCAAATTCGATGTTGCTGGTAGATAGTCCTTGATCACGTTATTATCTACCTCTTCCCGAGTGTCTCTAATCACATTGGGTACCCATCCGACTATATCGCTATCCTCGGGCTCCGTTGTGTGTAGAAACAGTGCAATTAATCAACTTCTCTTGTCCACCATAATTGGCACTTCCTTCGTGACGAATTTCCTCATACAAATGTCACCAAAATATTTCCATCCATAACAAGAATGCCATTGTTCCAAGGGAAGAATACATCTTTTTCGGTTTCACATTCTGTCCTCATATCCGTGTTTTAATGTCACAGCATAATTTATGAACCAAAAAAGATAAACCATTCCCCCAAAGTGTCTTAAGAGTGTACACAAAGAATGTATCTTCAATTAACAGTCGCGCGTGCTTCAAACGAAAAAAACCCTCTGATGTCGTTCGGAATCAACTCTGCAAGTCGAAAAGTCAATGGTGGAGCGATTTTAATGTAATATTTCATTTTTAATTATTTGGAATTTTGTTGTCGTCGTCCCTTCGTGGTTTTCCTTGCTTTTAAAGTATCAACGAAGTTACTATACCACATGTGTTTTGAATACGCGGTATACGCATTATTTCCTGCATCCGTTGTATCTTTTTTTAATTTTTTTGATTTATTTTTCAAAATCTATTGACATCCTAGAACAGATGCATGTGGGGTTGATATTTTGGGAGTACTAGAGAGTCAGATACTCATATGATGCTTTTTCAGCAAACTAATTTATTTATCTGTTGAAAGTATCTGCGAAATTGATACCTGCATTCATCTATAGATAGCCACCTCCGATGCAAACGTCAATTTGTCATATGATACCACTGTGGTATATCACTTCAACTCCGTCGAAATATCTCAATTGAACTGCAGGATGTAGGTAGATTCAATGGTCCATTGGATTGGCCGGCAATGAAGTGCAAAGTACACACAAAAGCAAAAAAAAGAGTATATAATCCTATCTATTACCTGTGGGATAGTATAACAACACGCCACCGCTTGTTTGCGATGCGATTTCTGATAGTATTCATTGATTCCGGTGGAAGATTTGCAATTTAAAACGAGCTCTGCATGCGGACCGGCAGACACAGGTGGCTTCGAGTGGTCCTACAACGTGGAAGATGGTGAAATACGATCCACTCTGCGGTAGATTCAAAGCCGGCGTTTATTTTCACATGTTTTGTTTTTCTATCTCGGATTATTGATGATCTCTAGAGTGAACTGAGGAACGCTAACATATCCACAGTGAGGTGGGAAAGAAAGCTACAGATCGGAACAACATTTATGTTACAGATCGATGATCGTGGAATCGGATGATTCATTACCTGCAGATCGGACTACTAACAGTCAACTATGATCACCGACGTCAAGCCGAAGAACGATGACAGAGAATGTGCGGTGATTTGTCAAACGTGGAAGCCCAAGTAGATAGTACGACAGTCGATAACATCATATCACCCAAGACTCAAAGTGCGGCTATTATATATGAAACAAGAGAGTCGAAATGATTTCAGAATCAAAGATAACATGGAAACTCCCAGAGGCACAACCGAAGAACAAGCCAAACAAGTGACAATCTCTACCACACCGGGATGCGACGGATCCATCCTGTGCGACGGTACAACCCTGTTGGAACGATTGCATCAGCTGTGAGCAGACAGCGCCAAAATGCGAAGGAGTCAGCAGCCAGCGAGACAAAGACAGAGAGAAGTTACAGAAAGGGTTCCGCAGGGATCAGTTCTAGGTCCTGCCTTGTGCAACATTATGTATGATCCAGTGCTCCGTATCCGGTGACCACGAGGGTTGACATAGCGTAGGTGATAGCAGCCAAAACCCTAGAGGAAGTCACACAAAACTACAACAACACCATTAAAAACATGAATATATGGCTTCGATCAACAAGCCAAGAATCAGCGGACCACAACACTGAAGGGGTGCTCATAAGTAGTCCCAAAAAAATTGAACGCCTGGTAATAGGTATGGGTAGAACACTCTATCGTGACAAAGCCCTACACCTACGAGTACTGGTTGACCATAGCCTCAGCTTTTAAGAGCTTACACACGTGGGAAAGCAAACCGGGCTGTGGTTGTACTATCCAGGTTAAACCAAATATTGGAGGACCGTAAGTAAGTTAATCCACATGTACCCGGCTTCTATATGGTCATTCGCAACAGCTATAAGCTCGTACATGGGAAGTATAAACTCGGTGGCTCGAAAAGCTTCGCTCAAAGTATGTCGCGCTACCAACAATACTAAATAAAGGATTTACCCCTTCAGGGCATAAAAAAAGACCCATGGAAGCATATGCACCTGTAACTCATATTTGCTTCTTGCAGTGAGAACTATAAAGCATTGATTGGCAGGATAAAGGTGGTCATCTACTGACAAGTCCAGTCACGCCTAGTGTGTCAAGTCCAGTCACATATTTATTGGACTTGGAACCAATATTTTCTCTATAACTTGTTATCTATCGCTTAACAGTCTATCTATCAGAATTATCTGACGGCCCTACTGACTAAGCAAGGTTATGTTTTGTTATCTTAACATTTTGTTATGAACTGCTTATCCTGGACGAAGATAGGGTCTTCAAGTGGACTGTCTACTGAATGCACGGAATCTAACTTTGCAGTCCTGTTCAGACGTTTCTAAACTATACAACTGTTCATTTAAAAGTCATAGGCTTCAATGGCAAATAAATGCCTTTCGACAGCAAAAAAGAAAAAATATCGCCCTAAGTCACATGCATGTACATGTACAGGCACCCTGTATTGTCGGCAACGTTACAAGAAAAATCCAATTGATGGCTAAATCGATTCGTTAACCAATTCAACCTGTCACCAACAATATACTCCAAGCGACACGATAAATCAAAATCAACGATAGACTTAATTTAAATTCCTGCCAGGACATGCAAACCAATTCTACTGTCTACAGGTACTTACATCGAAGAAATGCGGTCTCAGTCGGCCAATGGAGTACTTGGCAATGTCCGTTGTCAGTTGACTTAGAGCGGCGCCAAATCCAAAGACTCCCAGTGTCTTGTAACATTCTATCAACCAGCCAGGAACCTCCCATCCTCTGAATACAAACGGTCGACTGGAGCTCTGTGGTTTTAAGTTGGCCTTGGTTAGTTCCACTATAACAACCTGCAAATAAAAACAAAAACAAAATGAATTTTATGAATTGCTGCGATCTGTTAAAGTATCTAAAATTTATGCACGCGATGACAGTCGTTTAACATAAATCATCCTTGGCCGGTGGTGACGAGGTGCCTAGACACCGTTGACATTGTAATATGGAAATGGATTTGATAACACATATCGTCGGAAAGATTGGCCATTTCCATGTTTTAATTTGTTCTCGTCTTGCCTGCATTCGAGCGAGGGCAAGACTACTTTATGATGCGGAACCTACACAAATCCTTAACGAATCAAATTAGATCCTCTTTATAGTCGGGCATGTTTTGACAGCTAAAAGTGGCCGACGTCCACGGTATGGATGTGGATTTCTAGAAACACAGCACGCAGGCAAATTAATTGAATCGAACGTTGTGTACTTTATGGAGCAGCATGCGGTATGTATCTCTGGTTACACGGATAAAACACGCAAAATCCATTTCAGCATTTCAACAAGCCAGACACCGATGCTAACGCTTCTGATTGTTCATTAGCAGCCAATTGTGGATTAGGTGGCTGGGAGAGCCTACACGAGCCTGGACGGAGTATGTACCTATGGACGGATTGCAATGAAATTTATGACTGATTTATGGTTGGTAATAAATTGACCTTGCAGTTGAACTTCATGTCTGCGGAGGAGGCTGAGTGGTGCGTGGTACAGTACCGCATATCAAACGCGATCTTCGTGTGGTAAGAGGGTGGTTATATGGACTTTAATTGCACGCGTGCGGTGTTACTGACGCGAAATTTGATGAGATACGCTCACTTTCAACACTTTTAGCTGTCGACGACACGCCCAGCCAGCCCACCGGACAAGTTTACGATGGCAGTGAGTACGGAAATCATTATTTCAAGTCTATGGTTGATTCTGTGAAGAACTAATAATCTGGTACAACAAACTGTACCACAATGGGGAAACCATTCGGTCTGTATTAAGGATTAATGTTCCTATAACTTTTGGATTCTTCTCCGAATTTTATCTTTCACAAGTTAAATGGATTAAAAACCATGGACATGTTAATCTGCAATACAAAAAATGCCGATAAAGAAGCTGTTTTCTGACAATTATACTCTCGGATGTTTGCCAGATGTTCGGGCAGAAGATAGGACTATGAACAAAATTTTGATGTTAATCGAGCTTTATACTCCCTAAGCCTACACGACTAAACTAAGACCTTCCAAATCGATAAAGAAATCTGATCTCCTTGGATCATCTCCAGGATATGTCGAAGTATAAGATTTCGTGCGATAGTCCTGATTTGAAGAGGTTAAGCAGTGTATCAGATATGACCGTGGAGGCTAAAGAGACTGAACCCTCTGTAATTGTAGATCAAACAAAGCGTAACTGGAATGAAATCTCGTCTTTCCATTTGTTCTGCTCATACCTATAGAGATCCTGATCAAGGTTCGTAGCACTCTTTGCGGATCTATGCTACGATGCCCTTCTGTAGTTATCGGAAATGAGCCGAAGCTCCTAATTTTCAGAGGTTCTGCTGGCTTGTTTACATGACCACCACGGATCTTCAGATTTCCAGCGCTCCATCAAGCTACTGATGAGACAGTGCATGCTACAAAAATACTGGAAGTTGGCATTGAACTGATCGATTTATCATTACAAAACCATCATGTCTATCCATCAGCCATTAAGATACTTCTTCCTCAATGTACGTTTCCAGAAATAATAGTAATGACATGCAAGCAATGTATTCCAGTCGTTCTGCTTAGTGGCCTTATTCTTGATCTTAGTTTTTTTCAAATTAAGTTTTGAAGTGCATTGTCCCAGTCTAATCTGGTGTAGGGGACAAGTTCCTATGTTTAAAAGGTTGCGTGAGGCGATTTCCGTACTAAATTCGAGTTTTACAACCTTTTTTCAGGCTTATCCTTGGTCCTTAGTTCATTTACTAGGGTTGCAAACAATCAACCTATTATATACAAGACTTGAGATTGCTTCACTTGTCTTCTATAGCAGAACAGATATCTTAAGGCTTAATCACCATGCTTAAGGTCAATAGCTAGCTAGCTCTAGCACAAGATACCTATGGATGTCATTACAACCTACTTCAAGGATCCAGTGTTGTCGTTTGGCTTTCTTTTGCATAATTTGTTCTTAGACCCGAAATAGTCTTGAGGAATTCAAATATATCAGAGAAACCAGTAAGGTTGGAATAGCTCGGATGTACCCGCTTATACTTATACAGTAAACCTAGGCATTAAGCAGCTTCCTCTTTAGTTTCGTTTGGTTCCTTCAAGGCTCACTGCTACTTACTTAATTACTTTGTTCATCAGGCGACTTTGGTTGATTAGGTTCTATGGTTATCCCTATTCGGGAGGGACATACTTCGATAAAAACGTAAAGGAAAGCTGCAATCCGTCTGGATTGAATCATAGCCTCCATAGTCCTTATGCAGTGGGCGTGACCGCATCGCATTTTTTTTGTAGAATTAAAGAGATATCTTCGAATTTTTTTTGTGTTTAATGCATAATTTCATCAAATCCGGTTTTTCGATAGAAAGCCTCAAAAGTGGGCGTGGCCAAGACTGATGTATGGACGAATTGTAGAGAATTCAAATATCTAAATGTTTTGCCTTAAGAAAATGTTCTCTTCTTCTCAAAACTGATAGGAAAAGACAGGTACACAGAAGATGTGTCAGGGATTCTTTCTTTTCTCCGTCACTAGAGCTTCTTCAGAAATCTTTGGAGAGAGGACCAAGGATTCTGGCATGTGCTCTTGAGTCCTCCAACTATGTCTCTTAGATTTGTCCTATTAGCAGAAATAAATGAACATGTTTTCGTACAATCCAGCTCTGGTGAAATTTGTTCGGAAGAGAGACATGAGCTGACTTAATGTTTCCCTTCCTATTTCTGAGAGGTTCCTGCCTGCCTTCATTTTAGCTACCTAACTAGTATGCTTAGCAATTGTCAGGAATATCCCCTAAACTTGAAACCCAGTATAGAGGTGCGTCGCACTTAACAGCGATCTCGGAAGGAAATCTGCGGAATTGCTTTACTAACTTGGATCAAGTTATTGGAGCTGGATTCTATCGAGTTAGTTGAAAGCCAGGTTGCGGCTTCACAAGCTGCTGTGACTTCTGTTTGAAACACTCTATGGTGGTCCGACAGTCGTGTGGTGATACAAATAGATAATAAAATCCCGATGTCTTGGATCCTTCTGCGTAAAATCTGTCGCAGATACGTTTAACATTTCTCCTGATTTCTAAGCACTTCTCCTAGAAATCCCATCACATCTATAGGCCATGATCTTTGTTCATTTATAGGTGAGACTTTGGCTGTCATGTCCCTCAAAGAGTTTAGTTTCCACAAATAGCAGCAATAACTGAGTTGATGAATCCGTTGTTGGACCTATTCGGTCATTGTCTCCCGATTTTATGGTGCATTCACATTTTCTGATTCCAGGCATCAATTTCCTGATGAAATAAACCAGCTCACTTCCAGTTACAGGGTACACATGTCTTTTCCATCGACTGCATCAGTCAAGCCAAGAACTCTGCCGCTCTGATAGGAATTGAGTTCTTCTTTAGCACGCACTTTACGGAAATAAACCCCGGCACCCAAACAAATTTGAAAAATAGTTTTTTTTTCCCAAAAAAAAGTGTGAACGGATCGTTGCATTCACACTCAAGACCTGGCCCTCCCTTAGACATGTAAATAAACCATCTTACCGCACTATTATCGCTTGAGTTCGTTTACCTACGCGGCGCCCCTTTCCAAAGAGCTCTCAACACCAAAACGATAATAAATAATCAACAATGGCACTTTGGGGCTAAAAAAATCAAAGATACATCTAAATTGGGGTTCGCCTCCTAAGTGCCAGATACGGATGGAACACGTTTTTTCGTTTTCAAAAACCAATTCCGACTAGAACCGAAAAAATCCGTAATGAAGTGAGAACGAAGAACCATTCACAATAAAAATGTCATTGTCAGTCAATTAAATTCCTAAAACCATACTCTGGGCGGTCTTCAGTCCCGCAGTCCGCTTAATTGCAGCGAATATGTTGCATGGCATCAAACATGCTTGTTGCACAATAAATAAACTCTCCCACCCCCAATTGTTGACGCACTAGACAGACACCGCGCGGGTTGATGGCACTCTCTGTCAAGTGGTCCAGCATTCTGTCTCGGATGCGGCATTATCTTTCCCATTGGATCTGGTGAAGTCGATTGCAATTGGAAACTCGAGTGACCCAATTTGTAGGTCTTGACTCGGGCGGTTATAATTTATTGCAGAGATTCTCTGTTGAGTGTTTCGAAATGATAATTGCTGCCGGAGGGGACATATGCAGATGGGAATAAGGGACTTGGAGCTATCATCTGGCGGGATTGTCAATATTGTTGACAGTAAACTTGGGATGATGGTCGCCCATTGAAAGATAGTGACGGGCGTAAGTGTTTGCAGCTTGAGGCACTTGGATGGAAATTGCGCAATTAACTTCGGGATCGGGGCTTGGCCGAAGAGAGTCTGGGAATATGTGGGCCGTTTGGCGGTTTTAATGGTTTTCTGTTAAGCGAAACGGATTTTTCGATGTCGTAAAGAGATTATATGGGCTTTTCATGGGAGCTTTCCTGCTTTTCTTGGCAATGTGTCAGGAAGGGCATTTTGTCATCTTATGAAACTCTTGTAGTTGACTTAGCCACCCAGCCCAAGAGACATCTTCAGCTGAATGCAGATCGTGAATGGAATGGAATCCAAATGGATGCGTTTAGATTGGTAAGGATATGTTGATCCAGTGGACAGGCAGAGTGGCATCTTCATTTAGATTTTTGTATGTATCACAAGATCCTACTGGAAACTAGTATATCGTTAGCACTTTGAACTCTGAAATATATAGCCTCAGACACAGGGATGTCCAGACAACTGTTGATGTCACGACAGGGCCCTGCGTGATAGGTAAACATGCAGCACGGGTAGAACTACCCTGGAACTCCAGAAACGAAAAGAAAAGGGATTGCATTCGTCACTTGCTGTGGCTCCAGGCGCAACAGAGACTATGAGACCATGACCAACAGAAACTCTAAACGTTGTATTGCACCTTTTACCACTCGATCTCCAGATTATATCCTTATCATCATGTAGACCGGTCAGTCTAAGAGAAACGGGATGATGGCGTACCAAACCTTATGATCACAATAGCATCCTGTATCTGTTACCTCGAGACCTGGTAGATAATCCAACCAACTACATCCCGTCATGGTCAGACTTGTACCTAGGGCGGAGTGGGAAACAAGGAGTGTGACAAACAGGTTCGTAACAACAAACCACCACATTCGGTAGCATCAAAGCCATCCTCATTGACAGCCAGGCGGCTACCAAGGCTATTGTCTCGGTCACTACATCCTTAAAACTTGTAAAAGAGTGCAAAGATGAACTTTCCTCGTTGGGTCATCGATCGTCAAAATACTGCTGGAGAAGAACACAAGAATCATTGAACAGAAATCGGACGGATATTGCTAGAGTTCTGGCAATTAGTAATGGCCACTGAGCCACAGGGATCCTCCGGCTAGAAGAAGTATTCCATTTAATGTACATTGCCCCAGCTCCAATATCCCAAACCAATTCTACACATCCTATGCAAATGCCCAGCTCTAGGTAGCGCCAGTGACGAACTTACAGAGTTAAAGGCGATCAGGATTGTAGATGTAAGGGGAATGTCCTCAGTGTAACAGGGTGGATATGAATACACCATTCTATATTCCACAGGTCACATGAGTCTTGTTATGAAAACGGTGCTCTTCGCGGTACTCATGTTTCATCACAGCTTTCTGACAGAACCATCTCTACCTACCTAGCTATACCTAGCCATCAAAAGGAAAGACACTGTTGGAACTATTTCCTTGAACGATCCTAGAAATATTGAGCTGAACAAACTCCTGGCATTCGTACACACATCTGGGTGGTTTAGTTCACCCACTGAAGTCTGCTGGTCGCAGGGTCTTATAATTGGCTACAATGAACTCTATGCTAGTCTAGACTATCTACTGTCAACCAGGGCGTCTAACCGAACCTGGCTATCATAAGAAATGATGCCTAATATTTAGACTTCAGTTCTGCTGAATTCTTGTTATATCTTTTCGTTAGGTGCTATACCACGGTGAACAGATTACGAAGGCAAGTGAAGGCCAGTACGACTAGTAATCTCGAGTAATCATTTCAAGGATACCTAGGACCTCCGATTTTCGAAGTTTAAAGTCTAGGTCTAGGGAATAGATATTTAGGGCACATCAAGACTCCTAGAAACAAGTAGTGTCCATAGTTCCAGTTTTCTGAACTAAGTTCGGCGCATTGATGTGTAGAAAGAAACATCTCTGATACTAGTATCGATGGTGCAAGATGATTCAGGCCGAGATCACAGCATACAAGGATACAAACTGGTATAAAGGTTCTACATTCTGCACTAATTGGCTTTATTTTGAAAGTTGCCTTTAGGTTCATAGAAGGGTCCAACAAGTGCAAGTGTGACACTCGCTGGATGCACACAAAACTAGAAGTCTATATTCAGCCTGTAATGGGAAAGGAACGATTTGCCTTAGCACTGACCGACAGATTGTCTTTGGGTTCATAATGGGGCACGAAGCTACTGCTACTTATGTGGAACTTTTCGAGGTTGCGGACACTAGGTGTGTGAGTTTCCTATCGTCAATTAGAACTTAGCAATGGTCATTGTCACTCGGTGCTCCTATGCAACTCTGTCTCAAAGTTGACTATGCAATCGAAATAGACAATCCCTCAGGGTTTTTAGTCACATACAACTTTTTTAGTCCACAACCGAATAAGCATACTTCGAAATCTACTTCACAGGGGGTATTCAAAAGTTGCTCTTACTGAACACTTACTGTAATATCCCTACGAGACGCTTAGCAACATGTTTATAAAAAATCTTAAAAGAAGAGGGCGTAGATCTGTACCTTGTGGGACTCCATACAGTTCAGCTGTTCTTGTGTTAAAACCGCCATAAGTTCGATCATTATGAAACCAGTCTGCTAATTCTATTAAACTTAATTCAAACATTTTGGTAAGTCAATAAACATATCCAGTCTGTTATGATTTATGTTCAGATTTTCATTCAACAAGTCGGCAAAGACAATGGCCAATAGCGATTCTCATACATAAACTGCTAGCCCACCAAGTGTAGTACCCACCACTTGTTCAATACGTTTAACTGCTGTTAGAACTGAGCAAAGTGTATAGGTCTCAAGGTGTATCTTTGCTTCTACCTTGCAAGCTGCGCCCTACCAGTGCGGTATCTATGACATTCGAGAGATTTATTACGACATGCTACACATATGGAAGCAAAAAATTGAAACAATAAGTTCTACATTCACGACACTAGTGTATGGCTGTTTGTGCTCATTGCGACATTAAAGTCGTGGTTTGGTTAACCAAGTCACCGCAAACAAAGTGATTAAGTTCTCCTTCACTGGACATTGCCATTAAACTCTGCAATTGAGTCGGCAGTCATAAAATCACCGGTATTCGATTCAAAATGCATAAAAACGTTTCAGATACATACCCTGACAGGGGCGACATTTTCTTTCCACCTGACAGCCCCCTTCAATCTTTCACTCAGTCCAAGCCCGACCCGGCTACCTTCGATGTTAATTTAAACTGAAACTATGCCCATAGTTCCCATCAAACTCAATAAAAGTATCTATAAATATTAAATCTTCGTGATATGTATCAAAATGTTGGCACACCAGGAGCACATTGCATGCATAACAAATACGACAGACCAAGACCAGGGCAGAGCGGCGTCTAATTTGCAAACACCTTTGGTTTCCCTCTTATCAACCTTCTACGCGTGGCTGCATTATTTATCAGCCGAAGAAGGGTGGCCATAAACAACTAGAAGACACCACATGCAACGAAGATACACAAACACACGGATAAAGTCGAATCCACACTCCAGGTGATAGCGCCAGGCGCAATCTAATGCATCATTGTCAGTCTGGCACTAGGCTCGTTAGCTCGCCCAGATAACATCGTCCATATGTCAGAATATTATGTGCTAGGCACGATCGACTTCCTTGCTGTGCATACGATTATAGCCGACGTCCATGTACACATTTAGATACATCTATCCACACTAGTTGACGATCAGATACTTTTCGTAGAAGTGTCCGTTTCTCATTACACCGAGTGCACGATCCAATCTTAAGGGTGGGTAATTAAATTCATTAATAAACCATCGACGCAGTGCTGAAGGTTGAGATACTATACCCGCATGACACCTGCAGAAATGTGTAATGCACTCAAGTGTCCTTCGACGTGTATCGCAAGGTGAGATTGCAATGGGTGTTCTTTTCAAGCGAATCAGTAATTAAATAACGTGAAGGAATTTACAAGGCCGTCTGGAAGCCAAACATTGTATGTGGGCAACGAAAGCGATCTTGGAATGATAAGTAGTAAAAGGGAACACTAGTTGTTTTCCGTTTGGGCTTGGAGACTTGTCGCGACGGGAGTATTTATTCATGAACTAGCCTCAGTCTGTGCGACTGAGGTAGGTCTCTCATACGATAGAATATGGAATAACTTACAATGATAACGGGTATCACCAGTCCAATGATGTAGAGCATCCAGTTCCTCACTGTCGAATCGTGGAAGGGATGCATTAGGGACTCATCGTCGCAGAAGAATCCCCTCTTGTATGGCTCAGCCAGCAGATAGAACAACAGAATCGGGAATCCAACTGAAAGAAAGAAAAAAATTATATTTAGATACACGATAATAGCAAATATGACGCAACAGATGCATGCACGCGTACTGCAGATACACCCAGTATCTTTCGCGCATGACATTGGACATTGATCTCGTAAACTACTGAACCAGATATCGTTGAATGATTATCGCAATATAACGCTGATTGCTACAGTCATGACATTCACTTATTAAACACAAGTAATTGGTACTTGGACGAATGATAAGAGGAGTCGTTGACAGAGACTGAAGTGGAGTTCCCTGCCATTCTGTAATTTTATTATGATGAACCAATTAAGACCGCGAAATAATAATATTCTATTTTTATCGACTGCGGGATGCAAACGAGGGATCTCGTTTTTCAGGAACGATGCCAGTTCGAGTGTGGCGGCAACCGGATGGGTGCACTTTTATGCGAACTAGTTGAGAAGTTTTGTTTTAATTAAAAGTGATAGTAGTTGAAGTTTCTTACGTGGAAATACTCATATTTCTGGTTGTTTGGTAAAAGAAAATATAATATTCTGGAATGGGTACCTGAAGCGGGAGATTCACAATGCAATTAACCTACTGACGGAGATGCCAGTGGGCTGAAATTAGCATAATCTTGTCGAAGGTATTGGGGTTTTATTATGACCGGGAACTACAATCATGAATGTACAACTGGCGTCGTATGGTCGGTTAAGTGAAAGATAGTTTTAGACAGATTTAATCCACGTCTTCTGTTCACCCCCAGAAGAGAGAAAATTGTTTCAAAACTACCATGGTTTATGTCAACAAACAAACAACCCTAGAGAAACTCAGAAACAATCTTGATAGAGAAATTGCCAGCGTTCTGGTCGATATGTATGAAAAAGAAATGAGAAATTGGCATACTTAACATGTGTACTACACCTAGAATAAATTACAGCCCGATGTCTAAATTATTCCGTGTTTTAGTTAACTTACAGAATTTGACAAATACTCGTATTTAAAGCTACAAAAGTTGGCGGATTATATGCACAAACACGATCTTTGGCGAAGCCTCACAAAAATAAATCCAACGACGACAAACACATGATCTTGACTATCAGTTCACATCACCAAAACGAGGAAATAACTCGTTCAGGATATTTTTCTTGCCAAAACCGGTTGTGTGAAATGTGGCAGCGTCTTGTTGAAACCACACATTCATATTTTCGATTTCGAACATTACGCACTTAGCGATGACATTTAATGGTGGGTTTTCATTTTCCCACGACAAGTTTCTTTGTTAACGCATCAACCGAGTGAAAAATAAGCCTCATCGCCATCGACAACAATCTGTTCGTAACGCGCGAAAAGTAGCTATCACTATTTTTGTAGTAAGTTGTCACAATTTTAACACGTTCAGCGATTATTAAACAATGGTGTAAAATAGCAACAACCTTAAACAGAACATGTACAGTCTCAGATGACAGTTCGGTTTGACGTATGTGTTTGAAACAGGGATGTCAAAAAACGACGAATTTAATGACTCTGTATTATTAATGGATACGGGAATCACAGAAAAGGATTTAGGCTCCGGTAACAGTTAAGAGTTAAGACTGGTACTGCTTTGTCTATTATTAGACTGTATGCGTTGGACTTAACCACTAAAGTTGTAAATAACACGAAATATAGGGTATCCATTCTGAAGTATCTTCTTTGTGTTTTCCACAGATGCATTTGTTTTGACTGATGACAATGTCATGCCTGATTTCAATCGTTAAAGTATTCTTCTCAGAGAAGATACCATCTCTGGCTTTGTCATCTATCATGGATCTATTTATGTAGATAGTTACATATGTCTTCTATAAGTCAAGAGATATAACACCCTATTCACTCAGGGGTCTAAAATTTAAGTTGGCCTCTGAGACTTCGTTTATCTATCGTTTCTGCGGTACTCGGCTCATTTTAGATACTAATTTTGAGATTCCTTGTTAAAGAATAATAAAGAATTACGTTCCCTTTTATTTATTCCCTTTTAAACTTCGAGGACATGCCCCTTGTGTTCTGTCAAAAATATGCAAATACCCTCTCAAGAAACAATACAAATCCATTAGACCTTGAACGACTTAATTCTTTTCTTAAATTCCAAGTACCTACTGTGTTCACCCCTTTTTAGTTTACGAATTCAAAAATGGTTTTTTTTTGCTCTCAATCCCCGGCACATAATAATAAAAAAAAAATCCAACCATGCCCAGTGAGTAAACAATTTCCCTTAGTTTTCGAAAACAACATGTTTTAACGTCTTCGAAACACCACACAAACAAGTAAAAACAAACAACAATCGGAATCGTTTTCCAAAAAACATGATCTCTATGTAATTTTCCAAGCATTTCCCTATAAATTTGTATCTAGATCGTGCTTTGAATGGATTCGAAACCAAAAATACAATGCAATCCAACGCTGCACCTGTTTTTGAGTGTTCGACAGAAATTCACGTTGGTAGGTCCATTTGCGCAATAAAATTTTATGTTCACCACACATTGCAAGTGCCGTGGGGGTATTTCATCAACTCTGCCGGTAATAGGGTGTAAGATAAGTGCGGCGGATGCATAAAATTTAATTACCCAGCTCATGAAGTTCTCAGATTCCAATGCGAATCGGTTAAGAAAGGTGTCAATGAGGTAATATCGATACGCGAAGGCAAATAAATCAGTTTGATTGACCAGAATGTACTATGTAAATTTTATTGTTAATTGAGCGACAATGTATTGAATATTTATTAGAAAATGGAAAGAAGATAATAGATTTTGACATGAAAACGTTTGGATGATCGTAAATCATAAGCTGTGGCTTGTGGTAGGGCGGCATTCTTCAGAGACTTTACTAGTTCCCTACGAACAAAAGTACTCAATACAGAGAAGTATACAGAAAAAAAGATTACTTTCTCTACTTTACGTAATAGATTGTAGGAAAAACACGATCACTTCTCACTTATGTATGTATGTACATGGTCGGGCGTAGTCGTGCATTTTAATCACTTGCGGCTATTAGAAGTATCTAAGTACAGAAATATACATCCGATCACTTTGTTTGATCTCTCGTTGTATAGAGTTCTTTTCTGCCTATGATCATGCGTTGTAAGAATACCATTTGTTTAAGCAATGTCTCACTGATCGGTTGGTGTGTTCAACCAACGATAGTACAAGATTTGTGTTTTTCTGCTGGGTATTGGAACATACCTCGCCTTCTGTGTGTGTAGTTCTTCCGGTCTAAAAGAGTGATCATTAATAGGTCGTCCTGTGAGCAAAAACCTAACAGTGTGACTATTTCCCGCACCATCCTTACATATGGATTTTGATCTCATTCTCATAACCATAGCTGGACGTTTGCAGCGATCGATTCTATGGAGGCTATTTTCCACCACTTTTCCACACTTTTCACGATCGGAACGGTGACAAAATCGAATTCGAGTTCGATATTGTTGGCTTGTTGGCATAAACAAGGATTCCAACGTTTCCAACGCGAGGTGGCCATTCGACCAGACCTTGTCTCAAGATAACACGATTAGCGAACTTCCCTTTCAACAGATGTCTGATTCTTAATGCTGACAAACACTTTTGGGTATTATCTTTGTTTTCAATTAGATTCTTCTTATAACGTAAGACTGTATGTCTCCAAGAGATAGTCAGGCCATTTAGACTATACCTATGCTCATCAGCTTAACTTCAAGAAACAAGCTCTAGTAACTCTTTTTATAGTGAAAGGCTGTAATGATCAACTATTCAGGAATTTGCGGCTCCATCACTAGTGAGAGCCAATCATGTGCTAAAATCGACGATGACGTAATGAAGATCAAAACCGAGATCTACCACTTAGCCGGTTACAAGCTGATTTCGATCAATTAACGTCAATTCACATCACGAGTGTTAAAAGGGACTGATTCTCTATACCGAAAGTAAACTGTAAGACTCCAGAATATGGAAATATTTTCTTCGAAAAAACGTGTCAGAGACATTCGTTCTGGTCCATACGTTGGTTAACAACATACAAATGTATCTCATTCAAAAGGAATCCATTGTCCATCCGCATAACATATAGTTTTATTCCTGTTCTCAATCAGTTCCACATAAATATTAATCACAAACAGATTCGAAAATGATTAGCTTCGACCACAAGAAGGAACGGAGGATTAATAATCCCCCATTAACACTTTCCTTACAAAAAAACAGTTCCTTACAAATGCAGCACCGTCATTATGTATCTTTTCGACTCGAAATACCTACATACCTGATTACTCATTAAAAAACAAACTGATACCAATGGCGGCCATAAATTTTCGACTCAAAGTTGAAGGCGTTTCATGGTGATAGGTGCGAGTATGCTGTCGACACAGAGTTTTCTGATTTTTTTTTTTTGAAGTTAATATCGTTCGGTCAGAGCGTAAGTGTCATCGACACATTTATTACCATGTTGAGCAACACAGGGTCCCTGCACTGACTGCATCAAGTCAAACCAACCAAACAAATTGCCTCAAACGTCGGGCATTTTTTGTGGATGATTGATGGCTGACAGTTGAAAAACATTTTCATGTCGCCTCTCTAGTCGCGCGGTGGAAATTGTTGAACGATGACGAGACGCATGGAAACGCAATTAGTGTGAGGTTACCTTTAGGGCGGGCTCTTGTAGATTTAATGATGATTGCAGCAAGCAACAAAGAGTAGATACATTAACGAAATTAAATCGACCAGTGCTGGATAGGATTAATGAATCGATGCATAGACACATCGGTAGTGTGGAGGTAGGATAATTAAATGGAATCAATTCTATCAATTTCCGAAGCAAAGTGATTGAACGTTTTTCTAATAAGTGCATTCGCTACAATTGACTGGGTGTATACTTCAATTAAAATCGATTAAATTAAGTGTATTGCAGGTACAGTGCATGTATCTCTTCCAACGCCCGTTCTATTTGGTCATAGATACGAGTAGTACTAAGTGTATCTCATAAAGCAAACCTCCAAGTCATACACATGGCACAAACCTCGCCTAATTCGATTAAAGTGATAAAATTTATATTCACTTACTGTGGCTGATGATGATGAAGATGCTGATGCTGCTGCTGAATGCTGTCTTTTATGGTCGATTTATTGTTGACCATTCAGACAACAGCTGTATTCTAGTAGTACATCTGTGTACTTGAATAGTGGCGCAGAAAACCACGCAACCACACGCAGATACACCCCAACAGAATGTGTAGATATAATTTAAATTTCACTCTTTTCATCGTAATCGAGGGATCAAAGTTCAAATCGAAAGGGTCGCCTCCTAACTTCCGCGAACCATAAATGAGTTTTAATTTTTCTACAAATCCACAAGCCGTGTGCTCCGAACCGAACCAGAGTGTATCGGATACAGACAAACTATGTTCCAGTTGTGGATTCCTTTGGGGTATTCTTTGTTTCGGTTAATTGGGTTTGATTTTTGCGTTCTGTGGTTCATTGTTCTTTCAGTTTTGAGTTTTGAGAAAAAAAATGGGGGACCTCCTGTACATTTTAATGTTTCACTTTAGAGTGTGCACCCTACTGGTTTGTTTTGGGCTGTGTGTGATAGGAAGCCACAAACAAAAGTTGAAGTAAACAAGAAAGATTCACCCTCATGATGCAGTGATTTATAGAAAAGCGGGACGCAAAACAATCTGTGTTATGCTAGGTACTCGTAGTCGTATCTATACTTTTGAATTGTGTTTTACACTTAATAACAATTTCCTCTTTGTCGCTTGCACCAACAACAAAACAATGTACGCTTACGCTTGGGTGTGGGTTCGTTTCACTTTGATGGGGGGACACTATCTAAGATACATATTTTTGTAGTTTTGTTTCTATTAATATAAACTTGACATATTTTTTGCTTTTTTATTTGTTATCAGTGTAAGTGAGATAAATGTGTGATAGTGACGATGTTGATTGCGAAATACTCACGAAAGCTTGCTTCATACTATCTGATGTTCAAAATTTGAGAGACAAACAGCGCTTTCAAATCGAAAACTAAGCTTTTTAGATACTAAAATAAATTTATTTATCACCCCAAGATTGAAAATGTATGAACAGATACAAGCAGACAGCAATAATGTTTGTTTAAAGAAAAAGTGTTACAAGTATGGGCCTCTAATGGTAACCTTATGGAACACCACTTTGCACTATACAAGGGTAGTAGATATTGTTATAATGGTCAAACGTAAGGTTTTCGTTTTTGGTCTTTAACCTAAAACAACAAACCATCTACCAGTTGGTACATGTCGGTTACTTCGAGCTGGTGACATAGTACAGATAAACCGCTCTCGGTCAAGCTGGGTTCCGGTATCATAGACAGCATATTCAGCGATCATTGAAGGACTTTACCAAGCTGACCAACTACATGTTACATCCCGAAGTGCATTATTCCGGTCAATTGCATGGAAATTCATCCTGACATCATCGTAGGAGACGTGTCTAGTTTGGTCCACGAGAACATCCTTGTAAAACATAAGATGATTGTTGGAGCCCGTGCCAAGGGTGGATGTGGAGGATGTGGTTTTGAAGACCGAATTCGATGGTGAGGTTACCAAGCAGAGTATGTTGCGCGTGTAGGCTCACCCACGTTCAGTCACTGAGAAGTTGCCTGCCAATCATACACTGTTGATTGGCCAGCGCGCGTATGTTGGAGTCGTTGTTTCCTTATATTTGTGTCAAGATTGTCAACTCAACTCAACTCTGTCCAAATACTCCAACTCTGATGTCGGTTACGAAGAACGTGGTAACGAAATGTCTGAAGTATTATGTACCTCGAGTTGTCTGTTTAGATTGATAGTGCTGTCCTTGTTGTCAATACATCTAAAATGCCTGTCGCAGCTCCTCAAGCTTCCATCTACACTGGTATCACTCTATCCGAAAATTTCCGTGATATCGGTTACAACGTCTTCGCCCATAGGACTGACGCTCTTCGTGAAATTTCGGATGTCTCGCTGAAATGTCTGCCAATTTCTGGTACGGAGCCTGCCTGGGCGCCCATTTGGCCTCCTCCTACGAGTGTGCAAGTCATGTGAAGTCCCTGGATAACGTGATCATCACCTCCTAAGCTTGATTTCTCTGAACCGTCTCATCTGCCACATACTTAGCTCGTCATTCTGAGAACAACATCACACGGAACGTGATCCGCGAACTCCTAGGTAACATCGTGTGGCCAAGGTGTTTGTCAGAAGGAAAGTGGTATTATTCCCAAAAGGCGATAAGTCCGCAGAAAAACCGTCATCATACAGCCCGCAGTGGATGATAGACCCAGTAAGGGATACCTTGGAATATATTCGCAACACGAGTGGAAAAGAGGTTAAATAAGTAGTGCTGTGCTATAGTTATACTCGAAGTGCCTTCAACTCGTCGGGGAATTTAATTCTTTTCTACGATACGGCCCTGTAGAACATTATCAAGGATAAGGTACTATGTATGTGGCGGTCAAGTGAAGTCGACTTATTCGGATGCGGCGATGACATCGCGGTGGTGATCGACTCTAAAACTCTAGAGGATCAGGGAACTGAGAAGGTATACCCGTTGAACTCTATAACCGGGTGTAGCTGACTACTCAATGAATGATCAGATGGCAGGGAACACTAACAACCTGGAGTGGATAGCCCTAAGGTAATAGTTGATTGCTGTCAATGATCGATGATGCTGACCGATCGTTTTACGGAGAGCTAATAAAGTGTGATCTTCAACTGTCACCTTAGAAGATTCCACGCCTAGGCTTTCTGTGACAAAATATGTATCACCTTTCGTAAAAAACGTGACTTAAAGCTCACGTTGCCTGAGAAAGTACAAAAGGTCTCGTATGATTGCTAAAAATACGATCATATCGCAAAACTTTATCAGTACTTGACCAGTACTCAACTTATTCACTGTTGCACTGATAACATTGCCTCGTTGAAATTGAACTTCCCCGAACTTGAAGTGCTTACAGTCTGATATTCCCAAGCAATTAAACCTCAAATTTTAAGCCTGCCACAGTCCATCCCCTATAAAACATTTAAAACACATAATTTATGACACTTTCCCATTAAAGACTTAAGTCTCTCATGCTAGAAAATCTAACAACCACGCTCGTAGTTAACATAAGATTACCATTTGACCTAGAAATTGATAAACAAACCCACGTTCAACTCCAACCGCTTATCAGGGTCTAAAGCGACTAATTATTGAAGTAATTTACTCTGATTATGATGACGTTTTTCTCTCTATAATCTCTCATGGTAAAACATATGTATCTGACACTGTTGCACAATGCAATTGCGTGGAAGAAAAGTGTTACAGACGACGGCATGCCTTGCGTGCAACTCACCGAACAAATGCCTAACATGTGGAAGCAAAAAAAAAAACGCCGATTTGATTATGATTTATTGTGATTACATAGTAATTGTATGCAAATTACTCGCGAGTAATGAACGGGAAGCCGAGTATTGTTGTCTAATTTAGCGGTAATGTCGTCTTACAGAGGTGATTTGCAAGACTGTAGACAAATGTGTCCGGGGGATTGAAAGTGATTGACAATTGTTCGAAAGTGGAACAGCCACGGAATGTGGATTGTGTCGGATTCTCGATAGACCTATGTCCATAGATCTGGCAAAATAAATCCCCTACAACTGGTCTTTTGTCACGTAGATACATACGTTGGCAACATGCAAGAAAGTAAACTTTGTTCTTGCGAGCAACTCTGTACTTATACTTACTAACAAGCTACAGGGGGTCGAGCCATGATGCGGAAAAAAATACAAAAACATAAATAAATATTTTAAATCCGAAGCACCCTGTAACTGATTATTTTAACTGTCAAACAAACAAAATTTTGTATGCATATGATAATGACCATAAAAAACAACCACCCACTTCCAAAGAAACAATAAAACAAAACGAATTTTCCTTTGAAACCCATTTTCTCAATTTTCCACAAAATTGACAGAGAAACACTAAAATGTTTCAAATGTCAACAACAGGCCTGTGGACCCGGCCTATCAAAGGTAGAGAATCTTATTTGACAACATAATTTAATTGACACTCACTCCATCGCGTGCATCTTGATAAAACACCGAAGAACAACCAGCATCGGCAACGACGACAGGTGAACAGTTTTGTAGCAATAAAGAGGAAAACGAAAAAAAAAAAAGAAAAGAAAAACGTCAAAGTGACATTACAACACGAGTACCTATATTTGAATAAATGATTGTCAGTGTAACCTCGCCTTATTTTTTGACTCTTATGCTGATGACAAAATATTAACACATCGAGTGATTGTGTGTTGTTTTCTTTTTGATAGTGTATGCATAGGGTGCAGCCAATGTCATCCATCCGTCAATTTCACTGCATGACGTTCGGTGACAGTTCTTCAAGAGTTGTAAGTACTTACTAATGTCATATAGAAGATACATTATCATTTAGATAGATTGTAGATCAATTAATTAAATCCAAACGTCATGTATATGATAGATACACATCATTAGATAGGGAGAAGGGAAGGAGTTTTAAATCAAATTGCCGAGTCCACAGCACGACAGCGATGAGGGTGAAATGAAATAGAAGTGCGTTTTACGTTGTTCCCTATGTAGGTCATCCAGTATAGAACGTGACAATTGACAAGAGCTGTGTAGTCTAGATTTATTTGAATTGATCGCAATGTGGACTAGTGTTGTTTTGTTATTTGTTGATTGTGGTCTAGTGGATGAGGGTGGATAAGAGCTATCAAAACAATTTTGTAGATCTCATTTGTTTGCTGTGTGCACTTGAATGCATGCGTTCAGGCATTTAGCGTTGCGCAGTTGTTGGATTTTGAAGTCACAAGCCAAACAGCAACGAGTCATGTCAGTTTATAATGAAACTTAGTCATGTAACAGACGTCATAAGTAGTATTCTGGTTATGATTTTCGGAATATTTGTGATTTTAAAACTACCACCTACAGGTAAAGCAATTTTTCTGATAGGATTTTCTCAACTAAGCGTGAAGTTAGCTGAAGTTTGACGTTTCAACTACTATGACATTGACATTAAACAACATTTGACATTTGTAAGTAATTCAAAGATCTCGATTAGAATTAAATCTTTTCTCTAGGATTACCTTCATAAATTGTGTTTCATTTGAGTCAAGCCATTTTTCCAATAGGGATTCTCTGATATGCGTGAGGTTAGCTGCTGTTTGACGTTCGGTTGTTACACAGGCAATTGAATGTTTGGTGGAAACTTTTGAGTCAATAGAGAATTAGCCATCTCTGTAACTAGTTTTGGTTTACAACCCTGTAAGTTGTAACTTCAGTGACTGGACTCTAAATATGAGTGAAAGCGATCCTTAAGCCACCTTAAAACCTTTCAAAACGGTTCGTTGAATTGTCTGATCACTTGTTAGGTTTTGGCCAAGTAGAGTGGAGCTGAGCGGGTGAGTTGTTACATTTTGGAGAAAAATCTGGTCTGCGTTTCCCAGTTACTCAAATTGTGATTTTGCCAGCCACGCCCACTTCTGCTTACAAAGATAGGCAAAGAAAAAATTAACAAATATATTGCACCAACTAGCCAAGCACTTGGATGTTTCAGACGACTTGATAGCTCAGTTAAGACAACCTACCTCGTTCTATCTCATATGGAAGTTCGGAGTAGACTCTATGGATTGTTGTCATTATGTACTTTAAGTTCATTTCAATTTGTTGATACAAACTGTCCTACCGAGAAGAAATATCGTAGGATCTGGCTACCATAGGCTGAGGGCTAGAACGAGCAAGCTTCAATATTATAATAGACTTGATGTGAACCAGAAATTTAGATTTTGAAATTTCGGTCTGGTGACTATTACCTAATAAATACTTGGATAAGCGATTCTTATTACTATCGCCTGTAATACACAATAAATTACCTTCTTACTTAAAAAGAAATCAGTTTTTACATGACGGAGAGATCAACGTAAAATCCCCTACTTGATGTATCTACGTGTCCATCAACCGTGCATGCAAAGCAGCACTTACATGTGTAACTATCTCAAATTATCATTAATTACGAAGCCAGTCTGATCATGTCCATAGATAAATGTATTTCTAATCAATTTCTCTCCCTCCTTCGCGGGATTAAAATACAAGCTATAAAAATAACTCAATATGCTGGAAACAAGCCACTAACTTGCTACCGTTTCACAGGCCACTTTACCCACTTAACACCCAAGTGGGCACCACACTTTTCCTTAAGTGGAAAAGCCACACAAAAATTTTTATAGTCTTATGCTGGAAATCCCATAAAAATATATCCATAAAATCAACAAGGTATTGAATTCCAAAAAAAGGAAAACTCCTAGTTGCATTAAGCGGGTCATTCACCATTCTCAGTGCGCGCATTTCTCGATGCAATCTTACATAAATGTCATCCTTAATGGACACAACAGGCAATGGTTCTATCCAAAAATATAATTTTTTTTTTGGAGATCCCCTTACAAGGGTCTAGTCTAGTCGAAAAAAAAACATGAATTCCATTCATAGGAGTACGGATACCCTGTCACCCTGAGCAGACAAAAAATGTATCTAAATCTTTGTGAACGTTCAAGAATCCACCTTTTCTCTGTTTAAGGCGATCTAGGAGTATATCTAATCCAGAGGATCAAATTGGGAGATTACAGTCTACTATTCCTTGCACAACAATAGTGGATCGTCAGGGAATTATGACTTCATGAACACAGACACGGATTTATTGCCAGTGAGGGTTACGTCTGGATGAGTTTATCCCTACTTCAAGGTGCATTGGCTTACTCTATTTTTGGACTGCAATTGACGACGGCAGGAGAAACCCAAGAAGAAAGTGTTTTCTTTGTTTGTACACTTTGAGTGAAGCGACCACGGAAGCGAACCCTTGGTGAATAATGGATTTCTTGTGTCACAACTATGGTTTGGTTTTGTCCTTTAAAAGAAGAAGAAAATGAAGAAAGAAAAAGAAATTCTCACACTCTACCTGGCGGTGACATGAAAACAAGTTGGTTTTTTTTTGCTCTAAATTCCGATGCCTGTTTATTTCGTATCTTTTTATCTAAAGAATTTCATCATCTACTCTAATTGGCGAAGATTTATTCACAGGTGAACTGTGGATTCTCAGAATCTGTCGATGTGGAGGAGTTGGGACAATAGTTGGTTAGGTAGACAGGTGGATCGATTGTTGGGTGACACAATGGATTTAATTTTTTTTCAGTAAGCGAAGGTGTTTCGCAAGTGTTCAAGCTGACCATGTGGGTTGGGCACTTTCACACATTAGTGAGTGGATAATGGTTTCTTTTTTTTTGAGATATTGAACTCGTGGGTGTGTATCAAAGGTGCAAGGGACACATTTTCTTAACTTTAAACCTTGACAGATACCTATAGTATCGCAGAGTTCTTCAGTATTGACATTTGAATTTTGAATAGATAGATAGATACACAGATATCCCAGATGTAGATGTACATATGTACATATGTACACATGTATGTACGTATCTTCTAGTAACGAGAATGCAATTGTACAGCGCTGACCAAACATTTCAGTATGGAGTACCGGAAGGTTCGGAATTTTGTTCAATTCTTTTAATTTTATCCATACTACAATGAAATCAATATAGAACTCTTTTTGTGAATGCAGAAGTAAGAAATTTAGTCCTCTGGTATAGTTTCTAAGGTACTAAGCAACTTCAACCTACAAACACGATACATCATCTAAATATCCATTCAAAGACTTGTACTTATCTGTGTGTTATACTACCAATGCAAAGAAGAATGTTCCGAAGACTGAGTATCTGAGTATAGCGAGACAAGAGTATTCCCTGTCTGCTCATGAACATGAGAGAAGCTCATCTTTTTTGTACTCAGGTCCATTCTGTTGCCCATAGGGAAACAAAAGTGTATCCCTTAGCTCGTGTATCAATCTGTCGGTTATTTCCATATCAATTTTTTAAATACCGTGACCCTTACAATAGCTAGGTGAACAGATAGTTTCTTACAAAAATCCCAACCCGAAAATTAATAAAAGGCAATAGGCTGGTCGTCGAATCTGAATTAGAACATTGGACATCTGGAGACGGATATTCTGTACTCCGAAGACAACTTTTAAAACAAAGCTCTTTAACGAGGACAATGCGACACAAAAGTGCCAAATTACAGGCGTTCCACAGGGATCAGTACTAGGCCCCATACTGTGGAATGTAATGCATTAAATGTCTAAAAAAGGGAAGGCCACGTGGAATAGCGAGGGTATAGCTTAAGACGAAATCGCAGAATATCAAGGTGAAAAGGAGGACCTAGAGGTAAAATCGAGGTTCTTCTCGAACATTGAGAGTGAAGAGTCACGAAAGTCTCATGCAACTCTCAATCAAATGCATGTGGAGTATCAAACAGTGGAAAACATTTGATTCAAGCAACAAAGGCATCCGAAGAATCGTTCCATGTGGCGAGTACTGCTGACTGCAGTGTGACTTAACCAATCCGCACTGAAAGGTACAACATAACAGAAAAGATGAACTAGAAAATATTGGGTTTAGAACGAGCTTTAAAGTATCTTTTAAAGATTTCCACGTTCCTACGAAGTATATAAGGCACCAATAGCCCAGGAGGGGTACATAATACGAAAATCCTTCAATCGACACCAAGAAGATACGTCCCTCTAATAGAATTGGAGGGCACATAACCTTCTAGTTGTCAGAGTGGTTACAAAATATCCTTGTCGGCACTATCACTCTTCACAACTTGGCGTCGTAAGGCATTCCCATTCAAGTAAAACAAATAAAATCGAAGGCTACTCCTTGAATCACCTTCACGATTCGTGTACCCCATACCCAAGGCAAAGTCCTTCTGTTATCCCTTCATCATTTCTCTTTCATCGCCGTCAAAGCTTCGTAGATATCCATAAAATTTGCTGCGCCATTCACGACTACCTGTTCCCTTGGTCTGATTACTCAAACTCATAGCTCTTCAGATGACGTCAGACGACATTCAAGAACGAATTCCCAAAATCAATACGAAAAGCCCGCGGAATTCACTTTCTCACGAACGAATGCCACGATAAAACAATAAACAACAAATTATTATGCAACTCGACTGCAACAAAAGGAATACCAACAACAACCGAAGTCAGACAGCGATACAGTCAGTCGTCTACAAGTGCAGCCGAACTGCACTATGCCTCACAGCGATAACCTTGAGTTTTCCTCTATTTCTATGCAACCCTGGGGGGCTGTGTGTAGTCCGTTGTCTGCAAAGTATCTGCTTCCTCAAACTCTCCCGTTGCATGAATGGGACACTATTAGTGCTAAGAGTTCATTGAGGACGAAGGTGCTAAGCACTTTGCCTAACTATACCGCTAAAGGCTAATGAAGTAAGTCGAGTGGAAAAGAAAAAAAGAAAAGAAAAACCAAATGCAATGGACCTTTGTGGATCAATGTAAGCTGGAACTATGTGAAGTGGCTTATACGAGGCACTCATGGCCTTCAGTCGATGGAATTTGATAGTGCAATCGCTTCGTTGAGGGACAGGGGACACACTTAGTTGGAGTTCCCACAATGCAAAACGTGACAGGCACGTTGACGAATACCCCCACATTAGTCATTTAGACTGCTGTTTTAATAATGCGATACGTGAATGCGATACGTAAAGCTTAACAAACATTCTAAACTGAGAGAATCGCTTGTGCAAATGACTCACAACACTATTTGTTAAACAATTATTTTATAGCACACATTTGCAGCTGGTTAATCATCTTTGAAACATGTTCTTCTTAAGCTTAACGCAATTAACATGACAATAAAAGCCATGTAGCTATGCTGATGGCGCTAGTGTCTCATACGCCCTGTGTGTGGACATGAAATCCTCTCGTTTTATCAGTATTATTAGACAGAAATGTTTGTTTATTGGCAATAAAAAGATTATATAAGAATAAGTACGCTGCAGAGGTGGGATTTACACGTATCTCTAGCATACGTAGATACGGAGATACTTTGTACTCTTATGGTGGTGGTGTTAGATTTTTGATTGTTTTTCTTGTTGACAATTAAAATGTGTGTATTTGTTTAACACATAAGCAAGAGACACACTCGTAATTAGAGATACAAGTGTTTCTAATTTAGACTTTAGGCTGGTTTCACAGGTATACACAGCATCTTTGGAACTCGTAGGCATTTTTTATGTTCAATGTTAAGAGAACAGGGCATAGATCCGAACCTTGTGGAACCCCATTCAGTTCTGTTGTCTATATATGAAGAACTGCCATTTATACAGAACAAGAATGCATGATCTATCAAGGAAAGGTTTCAGGAATCATAGACTGAAGTTATACGTGTCTGCTTGGCTTCTACGCTGACAAGTGTGCAGATATTGTTGAACTCTCTTAGATAAATAGAGCGTAGGCTAGTAACTTCACATTCACGAAGCTGGCCAAAATGGTCAAAATAGACATCGAGAACTTAATGCCATATACATACATAGTAACGAGCGCATTGAGTAGTATTAGATAGAAAAACGTTTGACATGCTTTCAAACGAATTCCTCAGTACATCGACTAGGAGAGTACTGTGTAGGCGAAGCACTATTCCCGCGCTAAGCTTTCAGGGGCATTTTGAACTGTCTTATATGATAGATCGGACAACGCGCGTCAGCACAGTCATCAACACACCTAGTCGCGTCTCACATAACATAGTAACATATTTTCGTACAAAGGATTGCGGAGTCTCCCGATTTGCGTTGTACTAAAAAAAAATTATTTTTTCCTACTGCTACAGTCGGGGGTGGATCTGGCCCTCAACCGACAAGCCTCTCCAGCCGGATCGACTTTTCTCTCATAACAACAGAGGCCGACATCATCCAATCTTGGCATAGTGCATGGCTCTGCGCCGTAGAGCAGGACTGGGATGATGGGTCCTCCTAGTAAGCACAATAAAAACACTCCAGAACCCTTAAGTGATATGACTAGTAGTATGCAAGTGAAATAACTGAGTCTCCAGTCTCCACAACACAACAACAAAGTAATCTGATTACCCAATAGCCCAAGGCTAATAGTTTCAACATCAGCTTGAGTTATACAACACTTCGCTTCTAGTTTCAATGCGTACAACGGGATAAAGACCGAGGTGTCTACCTGTTCTGACGTACATTCCAAACCTCTTCTAGCCAGTTCGTCAGTCTTCTCAGTACCTGGTATATTTTCCTGTCCAGGGATCTAGACGAGATCAACCTTGTGCTGGGTTCTAAGAATCTGAAGCTCTTCACAAGCTTGGATTTCATTTCTGTAGCAGTAATCACTTTTCTTGCTGCCTGCCTGTCGATGAAAAAGGTGATACCTTCCTATGGTATTGCCTTCAAGGCAAATTTACGGGCAGCTATTGCCAGTGCTAGAAATCTGACCGAATCCTAAGATGTCCTACTTGAGAGTCCATAGTCTAGGTTGATAAAGCATTAGATCTGTATATGTAGATCTCTCCGAGATTTATATAGTCTTGAGAAGAACCAGTTCTTTATTAATAACTTGGAAATTTTTCGTACCTATTTATAGCCCATACAGCTTCATACTCTTTATCAGGGAATAGCTTACTATGCTGATTACTCAATCCATTCAGGTTTTGAAGAATTTTGAAACTTCCTTCCTGTCAGAATTATTGACATACATACATTTAGTCTTTAAGATCTACAGAGATACACTAAAATGCTTCGTAACCCATTTTGGCTCTGGAGTACTTTTTGACGTCGACAGCAAATTGCCCTTAGTTTCGCTTTCAATAGTCCTGCTAGCTATTCGCTTAAATCTATGACTGTCAAGATTTTTCTCTTCGACCAACGACTTGGCAATCTTTCACAGATCAATCTGGTGTTCCACAGGAAAGTCACTTAAGTCCAATGCTTTTTATGCTTCTTAATGAGTGGAATACATTTTCTAGCTATAAGGCTATGGATTACGAACGAAAAACTGACGGATATACCTCCATTATAGTCCACAGATACAACTTAATGTAAAAAAATACCTCTGATGGAGTTGAACCTCTTTTTCATAAGAATGACTCTTAATGTTTCATCATCTTCCCGGTCACGCTGTTTTGACATTGTAATGGGTAACCTCTAATGAGTGCTGATTCACACCAAAGGGTCACAAATTATGTTCCAGTTATGAGTCATGTTTAGTTAACCAATTTAAACGCTTACAGGAAAATGGGTCAAATTAGTTTATCGTGACAGCAGGTGACACATTTTCTGGTAAGCATATCGATGCGTGTGACAACGTGAGGTTTGGAAAATCATACAATCTTTGAAAACGTAGTAGTTCTAGCTTATGATTCAGAAAAGACATAGTTACATGACTGTCCTTTCAACGAAAACCATTTTATATCGCCAACTGCAGGCGAGATGTAAGAGTTAACTCGATAAGCGTGATATAAAACTTCAGTGATTCATGGGAAAAATTTTAGTGCCGATCAAGTATCAAACTAAGCATAGTACTAAGGGTATATCTATACAGAACAGCATTAGAAGCAGGCTTATAGCTTTCATGCTTTTATGTTGTCATTATCAACACAATAACTACTAAACCATACCTAGAACATCGACAAGGGTATACGTTAAAAAAGTCGGTGTAACGAAATCGGGAGCAGATTGTAACCTTCGTATCTTTGGAAGTTACCAATGAATTTCGTTCAGTGAGGTATCAAAGTTTAAGGTATATTTCCTTCTAAGAGACTTACTACGCCGAGTGGGAAAAATATTGTAGACGAGGATGCTACGTGCGGATTGCAGGAGTAAGCTACGTATAGACATTCAACTTTAACAAGGCACTGTGATTGCACTTATTGCCCGATTTAGATACAATAAATGGCATTCACTTGCTTTATTGAACCTTTTATCGGATATGTAGTGATAGTCAATCAATCTTTTTAGTATATGAGTTGTGACCATGTGAACAAAATTTAGTTCAAAATTAAGTCGAAATCGGGTTACACTTACCGATTTTCTGAAGTCAAAATTGAATATACATATGATTTTGGGATTGAGTATAAAGGAGTCTTGTATGTCTTGATGTACGAGACCCTACAGCAGTGTATTTACACAACAGAAGCAAATCCACAGTCATACCCTTGTTCACGCTATTCCACGTATCTTTCACTTGAAACTAGATCTCATCAGTGTCAAGCAATGAATCCAATGAATGAAAAAATACTTATCCCACGCAGTAAATTCATTAGCGTCTACATAGCTAATACGAAAAGATAACACAAATGTTTGCAGATAGTTAGTGAAATCAACTGCTCCACCCTCGCATGCTTGCGTATCTACAAGTTTGAAAAAAACTCTAAAATGAGTAATATTTTGCGCACCACTTTTGATAATCCCCAAGATACAGTAGATCCCTATCAAATAAAACTTTATATGGCTTCTATTCGACAGTAAATGCCATGCCATGGCATTTCCGTACCGCAATCACCTCGATGACTAACTTCTCAAGTATTCCAAGGAAATTCTACAAAAATATGTGGAAGCCTGGTTGAATCTACCTGAAGGAATGTAGAATATCTCAAAAGATAAATTTAGAACAAAAGCTTTGCAATAAATTCAATTAAACCTCAACTGACACCAGTGACGCGAACAAACTGACAAATAAAGTGAGAGCAATTAATCAACGCTTGACATTGTGACTCACAAGATCAAATAGATTGGTGCCAACTTGACACGAGAAGCGCTTACACTTATTGGCGGCAGAAAGTGGCATCGGTCGCATCCATATGCGGTGCGTCTTCAATGAGTAATACAAGTAGAAAGCGTTCATTTCCTACTCCATTCACATGCAACCGAGAGTGAAGTATCTATCAGTTTAAAGCTTGGCTTTGGGTATTTCAATGATCGTGCGATTGGCGCTGTGATTCGAAGCCATGGGGGAGAATAGTAATTTGTATTATGGGAACGTGATTACCTACCAAGTTTTCTATAAATGTGGAAACAGGTATGCAGATGAGATCATTGGTTTAATCAACGCTGGGGACTAATGAGATTTGCGTTGGGAGTTTTAAGAGTGACTTGGAGTTTATACGAAATAGTTGGAATAAAATATGTTTGTTATGTGAAATATATACAAATTTGACTTTTAGTTTGATCAGTTAGGAGACTTTAGTTTTATTTTCTTTTAATGAAGGAGAAGGAATGTGACACATTCCGGTGACGCCGACTGTAGCTGATCAAACTCTGATATCCGCAGAAAGAAATGGCGATCTTATCAGCGTAATTCCCAGAATTCTAGTAAGTTCTAGTTTGATTTCCCAGGTAAACGTTCAAAGTCAAGGATGACTTCTAGTGTACATATGTTCATAGATGACTTAATCATAGTCATGAGTGGCCACTGTGATATGAAGTTATCCAAGCAATCTGCATCAAGTAAAGTTATGAAAATAAATTGTTTCATTGTGATTACCTCACTATTGTCGTCTGATTAAGTGCGAGTATATACATACATTTGTTTGTGCTTATATGCTTCTCAACTCTTGAAGTACATACATTCGACTTCTAGAACTATTGCTATTGGGCTGACCAGAACCATCAACAGTCATCACTGAGAGCTAGAAGTCTCCATATCAGAAGGGAGACCTTTACTCCACTCTCCACATGGTGGATGAACCAGGTGACGTCGTACATTTTGGACAGTCGTCATAGATGCAGTGATCCGTTCTGGGAAGAAAACTATTCAAGCAGCCAAACGAACTATTCGAAAAATGTGGTAATGTTACGGGCGGCATTCCCAAAAGTTCCATATTAGGTCCTCTACTTTGTGTATGATGACATTCTTAGATACTCAAGTCTGCTGACGATGTGGCAAACTTTGTGTTGTAACCAAACTTCTAAAAAAGCTCAAACTTGATTACAACGAAGCCAATAGGATGGTCTGAGACTGACTAACATGCAAGGGTCTACAAAGAAAGACACAGGGGATGGAGTAGATTGCTTGGTGAAAAACGAAACTCAAGAACAGTATCAATCAACCATACGTGATCATCACTAAGTGCAACAAGCAATGGTTACATAGCAACACTCCGGTAAAGGAAAATGGATGGATATAGTGACTTTCAGGAAGAGAATTTTTTGAAGCTGTAGACAGACTATGGGTGTTTTAGAATGTATCTTTCCAAGGTAAGGGACGACGATAGTGCGATTAATATCGACTTAATGACGACTAAACCCCTAATAGTATGAGAATTGTAAGGAGCAAAGTTGGGACACTGAAAGGGGCAATTACTGTATACATAGAAAGAGCAATGAGCTTGACGCAAGTCAAAAGTAGGAGGTTTCTCCAGCTGGTAAAAGGCAGTCATACGTGATTACTTGAACCAGCCGAACTATCAGTATCGTTCAGAAGATTAAGAGTACTCAATCAAAGAAAGTGGGTAGGCTATGTCATATGACAAATTCTCTGTTGATCATGCTGTGAAAGTTTAAGGCGTCTACCGATTTTCGTTACATTACAACCTTCTTAGTCTGTGCTTTCACTAGCTGGCCAAGTTATATGATTCGTGTCAAGAAAGGGGTAATCTTACTATCGAGGCTGTACGGATCTTACTAAATTCACAGCATCTGGCAAAAGAATGCCACTGAAGAGCAGAGGTTTTCTGAGAAAAGGCAGTGACATTGCTCCTTATCTTAGCTCGTAGCTAGCTCATTGAATGGTTCGACGCAAGAGTCCTTTCCTCGCACAAACTGTACTTATAGCTCGGCTTAGGAGTATGCATCATAAATTTCTACTGTCAATGACACAAAAGAAAAGGAATAGCGGTCCTACCTAAGATCAACTAAAGAGCTTCTACATAGGAATATCCTTCATCATTTGATGGAATGTCATGCAAGATTTACATACTTTACAAAAACATGTTGAGTGTGACGCGAAATTTATGATCGGCTTGATCGCCCAACGGAACACACAGTTCGTTGAACACTTGTGAAATGGTTTTGGTTATGAATCAACCACTACCTGTGCGTCGCTATCATGTCTGGTTGAATGAGAATGCGTCGTCGTCTGTGCTTGTCTGCATGGGAATTCAATTCTCAATTCGTCGTCGTTTACAAGAAATGCCAACAACTCATGGAAGATCGCAGAGCATGGTGTGGGTCGTGCTCTTGCTGCGTCATCAGCATCTTTCTCTTCCAGAATAGGTAGTGCAAGACAGTAACTGTCGGCGATGAATGGTGCCAGTGATGGTGTTTTCTTTGTTTTTTTTTTCTTTGAGAAGAAGGATCCTCAGATTCAATGGCATTGCAAAAGCGACTCATCAGATGAACATTGAGTTCACATGATTTATCGTCGTTACACCTTCTTTACCGGCCTCTCGTCAAATTACAAACAAATAGAAATCTTAGAAACAGAAACGGAAACACAGAAACGCCCCAAGTGCACGTATCTCTGCTAAGCCATGGGCGCCATTTGGGTAATGTTGTATAGCATACAAAATGTCATCAAATGTACTTCAAGTAGATACAAAAATTAAAGTCATACCTTTCACACAACTTGTTTAATACAACTTTAAAGTTATATCACCCTTGTTGGAACACCCTTTACCCACGCCGAGCGTATCTATAACTAGAATCGTTCCATCTAGACTCGCTGTTTCAGGCTATTCATACGACAACTTCGTATACGACATTATACGGCTCTAAAGGTTACAAATAGATGCATAAAAACTGAGGATTGAGTTGTGAGTGACAGATGGAAACCCCACAATTGTGTTTATAGGCTTTTACAAAACCACAATTGAAGGTCAGCAGGTTGATACACCTTCCCATAAACTATGTTATATAGCACGTAAGCATTTTACAAATTTCTGTCACGCACATGCGGTTCACGTTGGAAAGAAAAAAAAAAGGCATGCAAACGGTCTTTACCATTACAATACACCTTCAATGCGTTTTTCTTAGTCATTCGAGACTACAATTCAATTTCCGTCTTCTTTGGCGAAAGGAAAACAACACAAAAATTTCTCCCAACTCATCAAAACATAATCGCAAACGAATGCGAAAGTTCATTAAACCCATCGAGAGAATCACTCCATGCAGACGGGTGCCGTAGTTTCATCACTTAATTTTGCAATTAACGAAACAAAATTCATTCAAACCACCAAAACTGGGTCAGGAGAAATACAAGACAACTCCGAAACATGGTGCAGAATTGAAAAGTGAAACTGGATCTAACCAAACAACAACAACAGCAACAACAGGCAACTGTTGGTCACGTTGTGCGAATGAAATTCAATGCCAAATGAGATATTATGGGAAAAAAACACTAAAGATACTTAACGAAACGTTAGAACGATCTAACCAAGGTCTACCACTATAACTTACCGCAAAACAGTATTAGTACATCCGTTAAGATTCGAACAAATATCCTTTTGTTGGTCTCCATCGCGGTTTGATGATCACAGTTCATGCGTATCCTTGAGTCGGTTTCTATGTTATTATTGTTGTTGTGATTAGAAGTGTTTAGATTTTTAGTAATAGCACCGTTCGTACCACTTTGGTTCGCGTTCACACTACGAGTCGGAGTCGATGTAGATAGTTCTTCGTTTAGATCCGGCCGACGAAGCGGTGTTGTTTCACTGACAGACAGTTCGCTACTCATTTGGAAGAACTTAAAGCTCGAGCTCTCGTCTTGAAAAATACACACAGAGCCAAACAAGTATTTTGCTGCGGTTCGTGATAGAGATGGTTGTATTTGTTTAGTGTACAAGTGTATGTGATATGGAGAGATAGAGATAGAGAGAGAGAGAGAATTTTATTTTTTCATAAAAACGATAAACGAGTACGAATACATGCGATGGGTGATGTGTGACGTGAATCGGTTGAATTAACAAGTGGGGGGAGAAGTAATAGATTCTTTTTTTTTAAATTGTATCTTCAACGTCACATACACACAGTACGATAGAGTACACTAAAGCGCTGAACTTGACAGAGCCAAAGTGAGGAACAGGGATGAAGTAGGTGATGGTGGACAGAGTTTGGGTTTGATGATGGTGCACTGACTCATCGGACCATCGATCTCTTTTCGGACCTTTCAAGATGTCGTGCTGGCCAATTTCGAACCTCAGGTGGTTTATCGAACTTCTGATAGATTTTCAATTACTCTCCACACTGGACTCACTCTCAGCTCGATTACGTTTGTTTATGTCTTGCTTTTTGTATCTTTTTCTTTTGTTTTGTTTTCCTCTATAAATAGCTTGCTGCTGCCAACTTAATGATGGCGACACGTTGCTATGGATCCGTGGGGTGTGTGCACGAGTTTACCTGAAAAATAGAAAAACGATTAGATACATTGATTTGTGTGACAATAGATTTGTTCTGATTGCGGTGGAGGTGGCGGTGATGAATGTGCGCCGTGGGGAGGGAACTTGTTCAGTTGTTTTAATCATGGGAATTCTTAACCAATATCTTCGTCATATCGTCGGCTGGGGAATTGCAGATACTACTTCCCTGTTACAACTCATATGCAAGGGAATGATTCACCGCCGGATGGATGTAAAGAGAGACGACAGCGGTTACTGCTTTTTGGGACTTTTATTGCTTTTTCTTTTTAGTTTTTTGCTTTCGCACGTTGACTGTTAGAGGTGTGTGTGCTCTGTCTCATAACGCGGAGGGTGATTTTGTTTGCCTGGGTTAATGGTGGAAGCATGAATCAATGTTTACATTGACTGAGAAGTCTACGCTGCAGTTTCATTGCGGTGGAGGGCAATGGTCAGTGATTCGAGATGTATCTACGTGTAGATGCGGTGTAAGTGACGACTGACTCTCGACTCTTTTGAGCTGCAGCAACACATGGATACATCCTCCTTAAGTGTATTCCAATCTTAAGTCGTTTGAACACGATTTAAGCCCGGTTTTGTTGGATGAACGCCTATGGGTGGAACCATAACAAATTTGTTATCAACATTTTGAAACTACATACATACACACATGGGAACATGTGTCCCGAGAGACTAAATTTCGACTGCGAACGATCTGCTTCTTATCTGCAATGGTGCGCATTTGTTTTGGTAAATATTTTGGCATTTTTGACATTTCTGACATTTTTAAAAGGGGGCGGAAGTTCTGTCTCGATGAAGAAACATTGGACGAGATAAATTGTTTTGGAGTTCAACATCTTTTAGTACAAAGTACAGAAGTTGGTTTATGGACCATAAATGTTTGGGTCAACGCTTGAAACACCCATGAAACTGATCCGTGTTACAGTAGGGTTGGTTCATTCTCGAGAATTGGCTAAACGGTGGGCAATGGTATTGACGTTCAAAAAAAAATACTTACAAGTCGATTCAGCAACAAGGTACATATATGTACATATGAATGTATGTATGTATGTATGTATGTACGTAGGTAAGGTACATAGATAGTGTGCTCGCTTGTGGCCCAAAGTGTGCAGATTCGAGTCTAAGCGGGCAAGATCAAGTAGAGACAACGAATTTGACAACCTTTGCCTTCGCCACTTTTTGATAGCGTTGTCAAAGTGTTGGTGCCTGATCAAATATTCCTCGTCTTTGAATGTACTACATAGCCTTAAACTTTTCACATTTCCTTGAGCTGCTCCCGAGCCGAGCCGATGGTCAACTTCACCCAGCCAAACAGTGTATACAGAACGGATGGCTGAAGTGTATACAGAACAGGTATGCCATCGGATAGGACAGTAGTTTCGAAACCTATCCACTATATAGAGACTATACCATGCGAAGACTTTAACACACAAGTGTACTGGAATCTTCAGGAATGTCTAGTCTTGCTGTTTGAAACTTCTACCAGAAAATACAGTTCGTTTACAATTATACATATATATGTATCTACATACATACATATATGCATATAGTTCGAATCCAAAAGCCGGCTAAGAACGATAGGATCCGAAAAGCCTTCTTAGTCTAGACAACTAAATGTGAACAGCTTATTTTAGGCTCAACTGAGCCGTAGGAACGAGTCTAGAAGAAATAAATCGAAGGTTAATACAATGTCTAACGACAGCAGATTGGCTAGTCATACAGTAATCTCCAAGCTAAAAGTGAATGGAAGGCATTATAATCTTCAAAGTGTCCCTAATTTAGCCAGAAGGCGTGATAGCTTAAACCTACATACATCGTGCACCAAATGAAGCTCAGAAGAAGTACGAGGTCAAGGTACCACCTCTCGAGATCGTCTAAAAAACATCCGAAAGTACAACTGTCATAAGAAAGTTTCTCTAGATACTACTAGTCTGTCGAAAGCCTTCTTCTCAATGTAGCGAATCTCATTATAAGGAAGATCTTGGGTTGGGCTTTTATGTCATCTGCATCATTTAAAGCGCCCAGGCCTGACGGTATTTTCCCAGATAAGCCTTAGAAAAGCCCCAGCAGAGGTCAGGTCAGGCTTATGGAAATCTTCAAACAATGTTTAGGGTTGGACTACATACCAGGAGCGTGGAGTGAGGTGAGGGTAATCTTCATATCTAAAGCAGGTAAATCAAGTCACATCCAAGACAAAGACTATAGACCTTCCTTCTTAAGACACTAGAAGGGCTTCTAGATACATATGTACATTAGAGGCTAGTGTCGCTTCGACAGTTTATGCTCAACATGCATATCTTAAGCGTAAATCGATGAAAACTATATTCCACGAGGTGGCTGGAGAAATTGAAACTGGGCTTTACTACAAGGAACTTGTAGTAGCTCCGTTTTTAAACATAGAATGCGCATTCAAAGAGAGAGGTGCCATCAAAAGATCTGTGGGAAGTGTTACTGTCGAACAAAGGATTACCAACTGGATTTGCAAAATGCTAATCTGAAAAAAACATTATTTCCTTTCCCAGATATGGTTTCATTAGGAAATCCATCAGTAGAGGTATCCCTCCTCTGGGTTCTAATCATCGATGGCATACTGAAGGAACTAACTAGCACAGGAGTAAACATCATTGCACATACGGATGTGATTTTAATCCAGAGATTTAAAGTTAGCCCAGACAAAACAGATCTTCATAACTGAAACTGAAGCTTAATGGGGTGGAGCTGACCCATTCAGATTGCGCTAGATTGGAGGCGTCACACACACGAAAGAGTCCACAAGGCTTATAACTCTAATAGTGCGGAGAGCAACAGTGCGTTGAATCATAATCTACGACCGAACAACAGATATATGATTCTGAGAATGATTGTAAGAAACTGAAGACACTGTAGTGAGGAGGAAATGGCAGGCAAGTGTGGATCTTACTGGGAGAGCGGACAGCTGGAATGTTATTTTGAAAAAAGCGTCAAGACGAAAGTTGAGGTACAAAATGTCTACTACCTTCTACTACCTTCCGGAGAATGTAAGATCTGTTGATCCCAATTTTGATCAAAAGAGAATTCCAGACTACGAATACGATTGACATAAATTTTTACCATTTTCTTCAGGCGGAACGGCCTAACAAGAAACTGAAGCTTCCTTACACATGAAGCCTCCTTACACACGAAGTCATACCACGATTTTTCCTTTGACTTGATACTCTATATTCGTTTCGGAATAAAGAATTCCCTGCCGAGGTCCTTGTGATATCCCGTCACTATTGAGGAAATATAACGACCAACTCCTCAAGAAGACGTTCAAGTCGTCTTAATTGACTTTTCCGTACTGAGTGGTTGAGATATGAGAAATGAATCGATATGACGCAGTTGTTAGCGGTATAGCAGTCGGGCAGCAATGTAGGCCTATTCAAAAGCTGGGTAAAATTATTTATCGCAACAAAGATTTCAAGATACCTTCGTTCGGGTTTTGTCCATTAAGGTTCGAGGAAGGTTTTATTATTCATGGTTCTAGTGTTGTGTTGTTAATCCTCAACATGTCATAGTTAAGGAATGTGCAAAGAAAGAATTCAAAGTTCCAAGTACTTCTTGGAAGTTTTCTTTCCTAGGATGCCTGGGCATCAAGAAACTTCATTTGAACAAAGCACTCTGTGGAAAGCCAGGTGAAATGTACTATAGGTACCTAGATGGTAACGAAGCTGCAGATATTCTGGGAAGACAACTGCTTCTGATTTGGATGCAGACTACACATGGTTAAGTAACTCAGAGAAGTATAGTAAAAATACAGAGAATGCATCTGTCTTTACCAAAACAAGCTACGAATAGATGTTGAAAAACTTCTTATACTCTACCGCAGTAGGAATCCCAAGACGTCGTGTACAAAGGGGCAAATGTGACTGTATCTATGTGATGTCTACTCCTAATTTTTTTCACAGACTCAATAGAAAATGGGAAAACAATTGCCTAATCGAGAAACAATCAATTTCTTTTGATTCTAACTCTGCTACAAGTTTGCTCAGGTCGTTCGATACCACAATCCATCATTTGGTTAACTCACTCCTAAGTACGGATTCTGATCAATTGACAAATTCCTCGATGATTGATTGGGATTTTAATTCCTCTGTCAAAGCCAATAAATCATAAGAGTTCAGGTCGAAGAAAGAGATGACACATTAGTATTTACGTATCTATAGATAGAATGGTATCTTTTCCATGTCTCTTCGATTGAGATTAAATAATAAAAAGGAAGACAAATGTGTCAGTTAACCAGCCAACGCAATGAAATACTATGCGAAGACATTTACAGCCCATAAACCGACATCCTTTCATAGACCTTGAATCCATATTGGTCGTCCATGAACCGAAACCTACTTCGTATGCATCTCTTCTTGCAGAATCAACATAGTCTGCCACCACAGATATCTGACATTCTGTGTTCCACGAAAATCGTGACAATTCTCAGATATCGCACACGGTACGCGTATCTTTGGCGTCACATTCGCATGACCCATCTAAAATATTACAAAATTTACAAAATTCTGTTAAATGTCAGCGCGTATCTAAGTTGTTTATAGCACACTCTAGTCGCACGTGCACGAGATATTTATGGCAAACTACTGCCAATAGTACCAACTAGTAGTGCCTGTGTAAGCAAACACACTCATAAACGTGTAAACAGTGCGCCTCTCCAATGGGGCAATTCCAATTAGCATGTGGACTCCTTTATGGCCAATTGTTTTGTTTACTCTTGGCTTGTGCGGTCCCTGTTTGCGAATAAATACACTTACTACATGATGGGCATGTAAATTTATTATCTGGTATGATAATTAGGATCCTTACTTGAAGGAGGCATCTATAGAGATGCGCTCTTATGGTGCACGCGAGAATGGTCCTTGAACTTAGGATATGCTAGGTTTACTTTGTCCCTGAATAAGTGCTGAGCTGTTGGAATTATTATTTTTACTTGTTAGTCCGCGTGTGGCAGCTGATAACAAACTGTTATTGCGATAAGCTGCTGCAGCAATAATTTGTTAATTGTTTATCTGGAAATTTCAGAAACACATTTAGCAATAAAGAGCTCATGGGTGAGTTATGACTGCAGGGAATTACATAGGCAAAGCAGCTTGTGACAGGTTTGACATTAGTCAGCCTAATATTTGTGGAGATTTGTGATCGCAAACTGGTTAGTGCACGTTTCGACTTTATTGTATCCTGCCGTACTATACCAGATTATATCAACTGCGAAACTTGGAAACATCCCTGCACTCTAAAGCTAGTCAAAGTCTCTTTGGAACCCGACATCATTTAGTCATACCAATCGGCATAGGTGCTGGAGCTACACAAGAGGGCCCCGAACTCGCCAGAAAATCGTCGTCCCTTACCCCTTTTTTCATTTCTCACCACAAAGATGGACTCACTGAGCGACTTTTGAAAAGAATACATCCATGGATGGAGGATGGAGCTAAACCTCTAGCTCAACTTCTTACTGTGATGATCTTGCAAACCCTCCACTTGATTTGTTGTAGTTCAAAAGTTCGTACTGTAGGTCTTGGATGAAACCTCGTCAGTGACAGAAAAAGTGGGTTATGTCCTCGTTAACTTCTTTGTCTTCTTCATGTCGTATCGCAGAGTGTTGACCTTCAGATTCAAAGTCAGTATCCAAAAGGACCATCTGTTGTTTGCTTCTTTTATAGTGTTAATCCCTTTTTCGAGCTTCACTGTGCAAGACGAGTCTATTTATTTTGCCCCATAAGCGAAAGGTTAGCTCTTCTTGCCAGGACTGCACAAGCTTGGATTTGATTTCGAAAGCAGAAATCGAAATCCAACTAAAATATTCATTTGGTTCGTGGCTCGGATGAAATGACTGAGCTTACACCCTTGTCTATCTTTGGTCTATATGTGTAGACACATAGTTCCTGGACTATGCTACACCATGTCACCCACTCTAGAGGCAATGTGGTCTCCAGACTATGCATACGGAATACGTCCCTCATCCTGAGCTTTACTTAATAATGCATTTACCACAAGGATAGTAATTTTTGAATACTGGGCTGAGGATTGTTTGCAAAATTAAGTCTAAACCCTATTATTGCGTGGTCTATAGATAGCGTCAATAAATTTGGCGCCAGACATGTCAAGTTCGCCTAAGTCGTTATCAGTGATACACAATGGATTAGTAGACTTTTATTTTTGCTTGAAATTTGATAAGAAAATTCGTAAAATTGATGAGGAATGTATGAAGTAATGATTTCCTTGTCATACTCGTAGGTGTGGCCAAAGCTACAATCCGTCTGGAACTGATGGCATCTGTAATACAATACCATTCTTCCTTAGTATCAGACCTACTATATGTTATTGTTGAATTACAATTGAACTTCAAACAAAATTTTATTACAATAGCTTTTATGAAAACGCCTCTAAAAAGTGGGCGTGGCTATGAATTATAGATATACTTAAGCTTTGATGAGCTTACCAGTTGCATATACATATATGTACATATGAAAGTAAGTAATACTACGTAGGTGGTACTACGAACCAATCACTTCAAGACAAGAATAAACGGATAGCTCTTCAAAAGGCCATGAGTTATCTTGTATAATGAATTGGAGGGAAGGTCTAACCATCTGTCAAACTGAAAAGGTTTTTTATAACAATCATAGGAGGTGTCATTCGGCTAGACCTCCCCGCTAATGAAGCTGCATGGACGAAGAAGAAGAGGAAACTATACTACATTGCAAATGTTAGCTCCAAGTTTTTCCGCTGTTAGAAGATTCCACTAAGAGAACTACTTTTCCGGGCTTTAGCTCTTAGTGGTTCTTTAACATCTATGTGGCACCACAATGGCAAAATAACCTACAATTTAGCTAGCTAAAGTATGCAGAATCTGTGTTTACCTTTGTCTAGAGCATACAGGGTGGAGTATTAAGGATTCTTGAGTCTACACACTAAGTTGCCTACAACCCAAGGCTCTTGAACTAAGACATTGTCTTCCCTGTCTTTGGACAAACGGAGAAGTAGGCCGGCCGAAGCGGTTAACCTGTACTATCTGAAGCATTATCGCTACAACAAGATAGATAAGCCTTCACCACGGTGGTATTCAAGCCCTCTGAGTCCAAGGATGAAGCCAAAAATTCATTCTCCCTTATAAGGACATTCTTAAACCAATCTTCCTCTCCGTGTCTTTAACGACCAGAGATGGGTTATTGGGCAACGGTTGAGAGGAAGGATATTGATGCATCACTGTCTGTAATGTCGAGAGTTAGATCGAGGGAATACGGAGAGAGTTTACCTAACAATTTTTATTTTTACTAATTTGGAGTATTTCATCTGTTTTGGAGGGTTCGACTGGGATCCAGGTGCAGGTTCTCGGTTGGCTCGAGATATCATCCGTTGCTTTTGTATGAAGATCGCAAGATCTCTAGTCCTCACACGCTTTGAGCTTGCCCCTGATACCAACCCTCATCGTGACAGATCGAAGGTGGGTCTGGGTTTTCTCTCCAATCAGAGGAGAGTTTAGCTAAGATCATTTTCTAAGCTCTTAACTTTTTGCCTCATCTAAAGCAATGATCCCCGATAATCCCCGACCTTTACTATACCACGGTGAATGCCTTCAAATAGTTTCAATTGTAGCATGTCAAGTTCGTTTCACATCTACTGTATCTAAAGGCACATTTGGGGTCCCTCAGGGTAGTAATTTTGGTCCGTGACTATTCATTTCGACAATAAGTGATATAGAATGTATTGTTAAAGATTTTCATGATATTTTATGATCATGTTAACAGGGAAATACATAATCAATTGATTGATTGGCACTTGAAACGCTTAACCTGAACTTTTTATGCAACTTTTTGTCTGTTTGACAATTTCTTTGATATGGCAGCTGGATTTCAATACGAATAACTGCTATTCAACGCAGCAAGGTCGTTATAGTTGTCGTTGTAGATGGAAAACTTTAAGATATGAACGTGATTTGTTTGATGGGAATACACATGACTCACTTTATAACGAAACATATCACAGGTAACAGAGAACTTCCGGTTCTTCATAAATTGTCTAACTTTTCTTAAGTTTTTAAAGAAAAGGTTTCACAAAGATCCTCATAAAATAAATCAAGACCCAGGACAAACCACAGTATCACAATACGCCACAAATTCCAGTTCGGTTCGGACTTCAAGACCGTAAATCACTTCACTCTCCCGCCGCACCACCTTTTGCGTTTGATTTACAAAAAAAATAACAAGTCTCGCTTGCCGTCAAATGTCGAAACCAAAAAAAATGTATCGTTCACCCCTTTCGGACAAAAAAAAAGAATCTATCTATACAAACACGAAATTCCTTTGTTGTACAATAATTTAATTCCGAAATATTTATCAGTTCCAGTTCGTAACGATAAGATACGATTCGAGTGTATTTCGAAATACGTAGTTGCACTCTATCTACAAGTATCTTTCAATTGTGAAATTCATTGTAGACTCGTTCTACGAACCTTACTCTGTCATGCTGCCAATGACAAATCCACAATTTGGACAAAGCTGTCAATCAACAAGGACCATCGTTAATAATTGCACCTGCTTCTGTGGATGATGAGGCAGAAACAAGAGACAAAAAACAAAATGCAGACTCCTCAAGAAGATACCACGACAACATCATCATTAAACGTAGAAAGTCTTCGTCTTCGTCTTCGTCTTCGGCTTCGAATAACAAGATCCCACTTGTCCAATCCACTATTCCAACGAACAAGTAAGACTACCACTCTTGATGTCATGCACCATGGTACTTGTTGCACATTGTGCCTAACATGTGGAGGGGGCCTTCGAGTGGTGCCTCTTAGACACGACACGATGCATGACTATGTCGTGGCTATTCTGCAAGTATCTCATAGGTTGTTATTTTCGACTCTGGGGAGTAGTGGTAGAGTTGTATTGCAATTTTCCCACCTCATCACTGAGATTGTATCTAGCCCGATGGTGGGGCACCGAACAAGTGGAAATGGAAAACCAAATATGGTAGGGGAACAGCTAAGGTTCTTTGTTTTTCCTTCTTTTGTTTGTTCAAAGGGAAACGAAATATAATAGATAAACAGATTCCCAGACAGGTGGAGCCTGAGTGGCATTCGGACTGGAGTGTGTGGGGCTTGAAGTGTGTTCACGATCCGAATTTGGATTTCGATTTTACCTCACCGTGTAGATGCTTGTATGCTTTCGTTATTATACAGTCTTAAGTCGGAGGGCTTGAATGATTTTATGAGGCAATAACCAAATGGACATTTCGACCATTAACACAAATTTATTGATAAACGTTTTCGAGACACAATCGGGTAAACAATGGGTTTATCAGGTGTACACTGTAAGTTTTATTGGCTTTTGAACTGGGTGCGGGGTTGTGGTTTTTTAATCACTAAAGGCAATGACGAGGACTGTTTTCCACTGTAATCAATAAATTAAAGTGATTAGGTTTAGAGAATGCTTATCAAGCACGTTGAGGAAAATGCGCCTCAAATATGAATGGCACTTTGCACTTTGGAAATCGAACTGCTGTGTATTGATTTTGTTGGTCATGCATAAGGAATGGGAAACGGAAAGAACTTCTATCGATTTCCTGTGCATATGTGCATCCCTTATGTGTTTTCAAGAATGCCAGACATTCTTAAGGGTTGCTAGATAGGGGCCATGTACATAGTCATCGTTGCTGTAGCTGATAAGTATAATATTTCGACCCAGTTTGAGGTTCAATTCACTTGAGATAACCTTCTTTCAAACCCCACTTAGATCCAGAGGACAGACGATTTAGGTAGGTAGGTTAGGAGGTGACAGCGTCTACATAATGTAGTTCACCCTTACTCCTTTTTCTAAGCATTCCCTGTGGGGGATACCTGAAACAATGACATAATACGATTTGTCCTACAATCAGTGTTTAGGCGGAATGAGCCTCTTGATCCAACTTGTTTGCGTTATGAGTTTTAGAGTGGATTTAGTTGGCGTGCTAGCTAGTTCGCTTAGGTTGTTGGAAGATACTTTTTCGAGAATAAAAAGCAGCTACTATAGAGCTAATACCCAACGACTATCGAAGCTCAAAACAATCAAGGCTGGTGGACTGGATGGGATGCAGGTCGAATTGTTGAAAAAAGCTGGGGATTAGTTGGTAGAGTGCATACACCAATTCATCTCTAAAATTTGGTCAGAGGAGTGTATGTCTGATTGATAGATTCCCGGCAACGTTTGGCCGATCCACAAGAAAGGAGATCCCTTCAATTGCCCCAATGACTGAGGTATTACTCTCTTAAACATTGCACTCAAGATCTGTCATATTGGGTGAACGCCTGAACCCCTTCGTCAACACTCTGATCAGTTTGATTTCGGGCTAGAAAAGTCCACAGTCGAACAAATTTACACATTTCGACAGATCTTTGAAAAAAAAAACGATTTCCAGGCGGCATATGACAGCATAGATAGAGATGACCTATACAGAGCCATTTCTTGCTTTGATATCACTGCCAAACTCGTTCGCCTATGCAGAATGACGATGGAGAACTCCATTAAGGTGGGTAACGAACTCACTGGGACCTTTGAGCTCAAAGAAGAACTTAGACAAGGTGACAAACTGTCATGTGCCAACACGACAACATCGTACTTGAAAGGATTGTGCGAAAGTGGGGACGATCTTTAAAAAAACTTTGTTACTACTAGCGTATGTCGACTATATTGACATTATTGACAGAAAGTATTAAAAGAGAAGCCACAAACAATGGGCTTATTGAAAAATAAGGCTGAAACCAAGTATATGCTGTAACTTCGAGTTAGTAAGGGACTTTGTCTACCTTGGCCTGCTGTTAATTTTGACACTGACATCTCAGCAGAAATTAAAGGAAGAATAACTCTTGCCGAACGCTGCTTCTTTGGCCTGAGAAGGGAAGGCAGTTGAGTAGTAGAGTCCTATGCCGAACAACTAAAGAGATTCTGTACAAGACCCTGATTACCCCACTCGTGTTTTGGGACGCTGAACTTTAAACTCTATCTAAACCGGATGAAGACATCCTTGGCCGCTTCTTCATATAATTTGCGGTTAGAAGAGGAGATTCAACGACGGACTATGTATATACAGCGACATTGCTTTAGTTGAAAAGTTGTGCAACAGTCGTCTAGGATGACTACGACATGTAGAGCTCGTACAATCTTCTAATCCAACCCGGAAGGACAAAGGGGTAGAGGAAGACATCGCCCTAGGTTAACTGATTTGCAGTACGCTTTGGAAGAGGTTAGCTAAGGGCTTACCAAACTGGAAAAGCTTGTTACAAGAGGCTCAGGTTCATTAGTAATATAGATCCACTTGCTATCGTCGTTATAGCAATACCACTTGACCAAGACTAGAAACGTTCTATTGTTTCAAGAATCAGCCCTGTTAGCAGTACAAAAATATTAGAACTGTATGAACTGGTGCACATACTATCGAAATGAGTCAACACATTACCAACGTCATGGAGAAGTGAATTTCTACTTCAGCCATCTCCCGACTGGTTATTTTCAAGAGTATCTAAACGGGTTTTGGCACGATCAATATTCAATCAGTCTAAACTGCGGAGAGTCCGGAGAATATGCGCATCTTTTAAATGTAAAAAAATACATATAGAGCGTAGAAAATCCAGCACAACTTGTGCTGCGGTTAAACAGGTTGCAGGAATAATCTTGATTGAGCAGAGTAGGGGTTAGAAGATCTTTAAAAATTAGACATCCATTGAATGGGTTCACACAAATTAGGGAATTCAATTGTACAACCTGCTTTCGGAATAGCTTAGTTATTTGACTTCCAGACTTGACAACGTTCGGCAAGTATCCAAGATTATGAGATTTATGAAAAAGCAGGTATGAGTGTTATATTAGTTTTTGGAAGTACAGCTCTTCAGTACCTTTTAGAGAATTTGATGTTTCCATACAGAACTATATGTTAACTAGAAAGGCTCAAGTTTGATTGGCGTATTTTAAACCATATCTTAGCCTTTTCTAGAATTAGACATCCATAATGCCAAAGGCCTGTTGGTTGTGTCTACTGTATTATCTAAATCGAATCACTTTTTTGACAGATAGACAGAGTGCCAACTGGTTGCCACCAGACCTAGAGATCATCAAGGGCAAGTGTTACACTTTTACTCCAAGACTTCATTTCACCGGACAACTTTCCTATGTTAAACTTCAAGTTTCGAAAAGGATTCCAAATACAAAGCAGTTTGGTTGGATGTGTACAACCTACACACTTTTGGAACAAATTTCTCCTTCCTGTCATAACCAACTGACTGGAAGGAATTCATGTAACTTGATCAGATAACCATGTCCATTAGGTCAAGTCCAGCAAAACACTATTTGAGGCACACTTTGCCCTATATTTTCCAAACCGGGTGGCAAATTCAGTTCCCATTTCTTCGTTCTATATACGTGACAAGAACTAAACACATCACAATCCACAGGGCAGATAGTAACCCAACACTTTTCGCATCCCTGTCACATTTTCACAGCACTTTACTGGCAGTAAAACCCCAGGTTTCCCACTCCACACTGTCGCACAACTTACCGGATGGATTCGAAAACAACTTCTTCACTGGTAAAACTGCAATCCACTAATAGTTTCGAATCGAATCATAAAATGCCAAACCAACGATTCTGCCCTGCCACCTAGAAACTGCAAAGCAAAGAAAGAAAAAAAAGGAACTGTCTCCTGTCAGCTGTTTAAATGTCAAAAACTAGTAGTGCGCATGTTACCACCAGTTTCACATTCCATGCGTCCGCGTCAGGAGGAGAGACACAGACACACCACCATCATGCCAGGATCTCGAGAACAGGGTCGCGACCACAATGCTGATGTCGTGTGTAAATGTCAAGTTAAAGAGGTCAATAAATTTGTACCCGTATGCGTCTCACATGACCAAAGGAAGCCAAGGAATCATATAACGGATGTGGAACATGTTTTTCGCATTCACACTTCCTCCGACTTTATTTCGGATTCACGTCGGAATTGTATTTCACCCACGGAAATCCGATGCACAGCCAAAGTCAAGACGGGTAGATATGGATTTTCGTACGAGATGGCAAACAGACAAATGACAACCGACGCACGATGTTCTCATAAATTAAGGGTTGCCACTCACTCGCTTCTGTTAATTGCACTTTAAGGGGATTGTCACCTCACAAAAAAACATGGCCAGAACCGTCTGCACGAAGGCGGTTGTAAATGAGCAAACAGTGTTTGGGTACATGTTAGGCTGTCGTCTGTCTCGTTGATAGTTCTGGTCTGTGTATGTAATTGCTGCCAATTATGTTTTAGTTTATCTTTTGTATTCGCCTTCCGAAGAGATTCAGAAATCAGAAAAACCAGTTTCCATGATGAATGCACTAATTAAATGCCAAACGGACGACCTTGTCGGCGAATTTGGCTCGAAATGAGTTCCAAATTAAACAAGTTGCAAAATTTGTGTATCTTCTGTATCTGGTGTATCTGTGACTCTCTCTGTTTGCGTGGAGTCTATTTTTAGGATACAGATAGATTCGGAAAAGAAAACAAAAACAAATAAAAAAGCATTTTATTAATATGGCAATAGGCAGGTAGGCACCATCCAACTGGGGATTGCTTCATCGCATGCAATTACGATTTGTTTTTGTTGTTTTCTTTTTTTGGCCATACGAGCACTGTCATAAGATTACTTTTCAAGGTGGAGAATTTGCGGAGAAAAAAGATCATAAAACAAACAAAACAATAAGCAATTGTAGGTATGTAGAGTTAAAAAGTATCTCGCTTTCGGTTTTCGGGTATAAAACGACGGATTTCAGGTGTTTTTCGTTGTCTAGTCCAATTCGGATTTCGAAGGTTGTATGATCTCACTTAGTGAAACCATTGATGGTTTGAGATACTCTCAATAAAAGCAAGTGCTCCTGGCTATATTTAGCGCTGTTGACACTTGAGCTGAAAGCACCATCTCGGTTGTAGCAGCTTAATAACTAGACTGACTAAGAAGATAAAGGTAAGCTATATCTACAACTTGGACTCGAACGGAAGCCTCACCAATAATGTTATAAAAGTCTTTAAACATGGCATAGAAGGACGAGTTTGTATCTAAGGTCATGCAATATCAGAATACTTTAGAGTAACCCATCAATCACAATCTTTCGTCGATCTGCCTTAAAACTTTGAAAAGATTTTTTGACATTCACATCAGCAGCGGGGACAGAATAAGTTAAACCACTTACAGGCAAGGCTAGGTTTAAACTGGGTGCCAGCTGTCGCCAGCACACTTAGGGCAACAAACTCGTAGGTCTGTTGTATGATCCTGCATACCTACTAGTGGAACCTAATGAAGCGTAGTAGACAATGAAGATTCCCTAGTAGACAATGTCCAGTGTGACACCTATTATGATGCTGATATGCAGTCTGTTAAGAGAGATTAAAATCTTCGGGCATTTTAGATCCAGCTTAGGGCAAGCCTCTTCTGTCGGTAGACACATTAATCCACCTGATATTTAATCTATCGAGAGCATCCACCTTTAATTTTAGTTTGTATGTAGCGATTGGAATAGCTAAGATATGATGGTACTACAATTCCCTGAAATATCCCTATACCCCGGCATCCAATAAAAGTGAATATTAAATTGCTCTTCCACCTCTAAGAGAGACGAATTGCATTCTAGACCAAATGTCAGACTATTAGAGCGGATTCCAAGGATTTGAAAGCAGGTTGGCTATCTGAAATAATGTGGATGTCTACCGTTTTTCCTGACCCAAGATAGGACTTCTTTAATCCTCCATCTAACCACCTACCTACCGTCCGTCGATATAAAAGCGAATCGACTTGTCTCTAGGAACATCTCTTCCTCCCAGGATGGTTAAAAGAATGATTTTCGCGATATCACTGAGATACTCGTATCACAGGCAAGCTATCTTAGCTGGAACCTTCAGTAGCGAAGTAACATAACATAAAATAATCATGGGTGCGTCAGTGATAGTACAAGCCAAGCGTCCGTAGTTAGCCTGTATCTATAAAGTATTACTCAGAGTTGTTATGAGTTTTTAGAGCCAAGTGCCTTAATTGGAAATTTGCTTTAAGTCACTTTGGAAGGTCTATTGAGAGAGGAAGAATGAGGAGTCAGTTCCACAGTCTCAAGTTGGTAGAACTTACGTTGATAGGGAATCAATTTTTCACACATATCACTCGGAACGTTGAAAATTTTGCGTTCGATATTGGTTCAGAGCTCCTCTTCTAACGTTGTGGGCTTGTTGGCATAATCCATCGACTTAAAGTAAACCCATCGCATGAGCAACGTCACTATTCGACCAGACTTTTTAGAAGTTACACGATTACCAGATTTCTCCTTCAATAGATCAATAGCTTGACCAGCTGTGTGGCATGTGTCACCACCTTGCTGAAACCACATATCACTGATGTCAAGTTCATCCAATTCTGGTTAAAAACAAAGCCATTAAGCCAAAAATGAGCTGAATTGCTAAAGATGATTTTCTTTAAACTTTTCCAGAGCCCAATTGGAGAAGTTGCGGCGCTTCAATGATCAAGAAGCTTCGGTTCTTGAGTTAGTTTGATCTTATAAGAGTATAGGGCGGGAACTCTTCGCAAAACCAGACATATTTGACTCGTTTTAAATTGAAGGACTTGAAGGACAACTATGATATTTTTGGTACTTTGACCGTTGCGTTGTCTCACTGGCACAGGACCATCTAGCAGTGAATACTGAATATATTGACAGCCTGTCTGGTGTGACGATTATTACGTCGAGACATTGGAGTAAGCGGTTTTAAAGTTGTAACCACCGACTCAGAATTTTTGCAAATGTAAAGATTCACTGCCGTTTCAGCATTGAGAGATCATAGAAAAAGTTTAAGAAACCGTTTGTATTGAAATAAAAAATTGAACAACATTTTGCATTGTAAAATGTATCTGTAGTGACAATTTCTACGAATTCTAGGCTAAACCGTTCAGTAAAGCCTGAAATTCAAAAAAGAAAGATCTTTACATGACCTCAGCATCTAAGGGGCTGGATCCGTATCTGTACGACTAGGTTAATGACGCATTGTCGCAGCTTAGCTTGTTCAGTTCGTCGTTAATGCTTCTCCCTCGTGGATCGTCAACTCAGATAGGATCACAAGTCGAAGGAAAAACTTTTCTTTCCAAAGTCCATGCTTCCATGCTTAGAAAATTTTATGGAATCTTTTTGGCAGAGATATCGGTTTTGTATGGTCACTTCTGATTAAAAATATCATCGTAATTGCATCAACATAAGACAGCTTATGGCTTGCTCCATACATCTAGCCATAGTTTGCCCTCTCCTAGTTTTACTTTTATATTGGCAAGTTTCCTTCTATTTCTCGGTAATAACTTCTATCGAAACAGGAATTCACAAGCTCCATGGTATCGATTTATCGAGATATTCCCCTTTAAACGTCTAACATTCAGTCAAAGTAAGAACAATTAGCGCAGCAATTAAGTAAGTGCTTAGAAGTAAATAGACTTTGGCCCTTGTAACATAGCAAATACAGCAATGTGTATAACTTGGCTCGTATGGCTATGGTGTAAACAGATGTTGGGTGAAGTGCTCCTTGTGATCGGAATACTAATTACTGCATTGGCCCGCATGTCGGACGTGTGTTAAAACAGATTCACTGCAAGAACATAGACATTTTTTAAAAGTTGATGTTGACTAGAATTTTAATGAACTTCAGGGATGAGAGGAGTTCTCGGATGCATACGCTCCTCTGTTGTAAGTAGTACATATCCATATTTCAAGACCATTAATGGGTTCTACCATCATAACAAAGACGGCTAAATGCAGCAGTATGCAAGTCTTTGAAGTTCGAAAGCTACGGAGATAGCCACTAGACTCAAGTAATTACCATGTAGATTATAAAGTATATTTGTAAAGTCTACAAATGCTATAGGAGCTGTAAGCGAAGTTGACTAGTCAATAAATTGCGCAACAGTCGTCTAGCTATGTTGACCCGTAGAGTCTTCGAATCTAACCCGGAAGAACAACCCAGTAGAGAAAGACCTCGCTTCAAATGTCGCGCACATATCGAAGTGGATCTCAACTGAACTGAAGACTTTAAACCAAGGACCGAGCTAATGAAAGAAGCGTGTTAGTTGAGGGTCAGATTCACCCCGAACTTAAGTATATTTTTAGAACCTAGGTAGGTAGGTTAAAGAGGTGACTGTAGCCAAAGTGATAGGAGCTCTCTGATTCTTATTGTCGTATTCAGCCCAATAGTCGTATTGGAATTGTTCAATAGTTTATCTACAGTGAACCACCTTCTTAGCAGTTTTGAATAGTTTCGTTGAATAGGGTTGTCGAACTATGGGTTAAACCTAGGACATCACCACTACCTCAAATAACGAATTAAAATGAGTTAGAAAAAAACCGGCCCCAATTCAGAGCCGTGAGGCACAAACTAAGTTCAATATTTGCAGAACCAATACCCAATCTGTTAGTGAGATTATAACATTGAGGATCTAAGAACCAAAAGAAAAAGTCAGAAGGCGTTCGAAAGGTCAGAATATTATCTTAAGCTCACAAAATGGCTAAAAAGAACACTTTGAGATAAATCTGAAAGAACCAAGAAAGTGTACTCCAGCTTTCTATTGAAAAAGAACTACAGACAGAGAACCTCGGAATGTAGCGTTCAAGGTATCTAAGACATAAATCAAATGTCATGTGTTGCTCTACGAGAAATGTCAAGATCTGCTGTAGCTTGAAGAATCCCAGAAATCACAGTAAATGAAACAAAATTAACAGAAAACGATAGGCAATAAGAAATCTTCACGTTCAGGTGGAGTACCTAGTAGACCACTAAGAAAGATTCAGATATATGTACATAAATTCAATTTAAGTTCAATCTACCTTCTTCATATATTGGGAGTGATCGGACGGTAGTCTTTCGAGCCACTTGCGTAAATTCCGCAAAACTCCAACATCGAGTGCTATCTATCGCACACCAACCCATTCAGGGTAAGCAGGGTTCGTCCGCTGTCTTGTGGACAGATGTCAAAAATATATGTACTAGCTGGTCTCAAGAATCTTGGGGCACAATAGTAGGACACAAAAAGAAACAGAAAACTGCTGATACCGTCTTAGATACCATGTCATCGGTATGATCTCGATAGCCGACTCGCAGTCGACAAAACCAAAAACCAGACAGACGTACGCCAATGGCTCAGAGAAATGGATGCAACGGTCCAAAGTTACAAATAAATGTAGATAGTCATATGTACATACTGATTCAGAAGATCAGAATAAACAGATCACATAGTGAATTAAATTATCAACCAACCGAACCCATGATGGTTAAAACTGTTATTTACAATGACCAGGTTGTTCTAAATAGATGTACAAATGACTCGGCTTAAACTGCTCCGAAGTACCCTGAAGAACAACGAAAGCAAAGAAATGCTTCAAGGACGACAAACGACGACATTTGAGTGGATGTGATAATTTTTGTAAGTATTTCGCATGTCAAAAATAGTCATTCACTTCGCAAAATACTCCTCGAATTCCGAGCCCATCGGTATGTACTAAAGGCAAACACAAGACACTTGACAGCACATTGCCGTGCTAAGTAGTTTTTTCACAGGCCGACTGCAATTAAACTTAAGTCACTTACTGTCACTTACCCAGTTTAATTATAAATTATGTTCTGTTTCACTGATTTTCTGACCTATGATCTTTTCTGAACTATGAACCTCTTAGTCCACTGAGTTGACTTTATCACACTCACCAACTTAACAGGTGATTTGCTTAAGACAGTGCGTTTGCCAACTGACACTGACACCGTCTTAAATACCTTGTGAGTGCAGCTTAACCCCATTATTTTCTCCAAAAATGGTTGAACTACTTAACTTTCCCATAATCGCTGAAATAATCCTTAAATGGTTAAAAGAAATACTGAACTCTCTCCCAAAACGACCGATCATCTACCCACACCCACTGGCGGACGCGCATACTAATCATCGGAAGTCTTAAAATTCCCTCTCCATGGCAACCCTGTCTCCTTATCTATCTTTGACACTTCTTTTTGGCATTCGTTCAGAAACCGTTGCAAATACACACAATGGCGGCTCATTCCGTCACTTCGAAAAGTCAACTATTAATAAACAGACATTTGGATTTTCACTGCCACTCAAGAGTTTATGGCTAAATAGCATCGGCGGCGGCGTCTTACTGACCCCGTAAGGCCGCCGTTCAATATCACTGCCATTGCCATAAATTATTAATTTCGCCGCACACAATCGGTCTATTATTAGATCACCGTTGCTCCGAATTTATATCAAAAACGAACAAATTTTATAATCCAGGTGCGTTCGATGCGATGCTTACCATTAACTCCCGATTCTCGGCGCCCTTGCACAGGATTGTCAATCAATAATTCTTACAAAAATAAACCAAAGTGTTGTTGAACTTATTTTTGACTTCTCGTATTTATCACTAGATAAATAAATAAACAAACAAATTATTTAAATATTGCGATTCGCACTTTCCGTTAATGTTTACATTACGGGAGTAAACATGGCCAGTAGTACATATGTATTTCGCGCAGAGGAATGCGTTTTTTTTGTTGGATTTTTGTACAAATATCAGAATCTACGGCGCATAAAATTGATAGCGAACCAATTAATCGACTGACAGGTCGGGCTTAATCAAATTGATTGCGCGGAACTACGATATCGGAGAGATAGACCGACAACGAACAGACAGCGATGTGGGACTTCGAACTAACACACGTCCTACTCGAACGACAAATCTATGAAAACTGATTGTATCTAATTTTTGCTTTCTGTTGTCGTTCGGGGGTATTTTATGGTCTCCTCTTTGTGGTGTTGTTCGGTTCGATACAGTGGGTAGAATTTTCTTTTTATTTTTGGCCACCGAAGCGAGGAGGTAATCGGCGCGTGCCGCAGTTGCATTTGGTTATGTTGCGACATTTGTTGAGTTTTCCTTTTTTTTGAGTTTGGTAAACAATGAAAGGGAAATGTCAAAATTTTGTTTGAATGGCGCAGAGAAAGAGAATCGATACGAACAAGTGCGTATCATACATGTATTGAGGTGAATATACCGCCTGGCTTTAGTGTGAAACTTTGCGAAGTAGAATAAAACTGATAAAACGAGAAATTGATGAGCAATTTTATCGGCATTACATATTAAATTAAAAAAATTAAATTGAAATTACACATACAGTGTATACAACTGTTGCTATGCGACAGGTTCTGTGACGTTACTGTCACAACAAGTGACACTTAGGCACAACTTTGTGAAAAATAAATAAAATGGATTGGTAGGTTTGGCCAAGCTGGCTCCCCTCGTTGAGACAGATACTCTAAGCTCAGAAGGAAGGTCAAATATGGTTTGTACCATGAAAGAAGGAATCGGAATACCATTACCTGGTCAATTTACAATGAAAGGAAGGGCTAGCAGCTTCGGTGTGTTTGCGATCTACCCGTGATACCAAGTTGCGCCAGAGACAGAAATTTTGATCTTAAGTCCGGTCTGACTAGAACACTAAGGCAATCGAAAAAGTATTCAGCGCTTTCGCAGCCTATAGGGTAGGAGCAATGAAGCTAATCGGTGTAACTTTTACGTAAAACGTTGAATAGAGCAACCAGTCTTCTGGCAACGATGTCCCCTGAGAGGGCTTACTAGATTTCTTAGATTTTCCGTCCTTTCAAGTTTTCTTTGAATACAGTTTTGTATAGATGAGAGACATGTACATATGTATAATATACTGATGTTGTTCCACCTACTGATTGCCTTTTGTCCCAAGGACATCGAAGGCGTATTCGATAACATGGGCTATCAGCAGCAGATCAAGAAGCATGGTTATTGCTTGTCACGCAAACTTATCCTGTAGCAGCATTAAAAGTCGTCGTTCACCTTAGACCCCTACAAATCTTCATTGTGAAGACGGGAGTAGGTATAAATCAGCTGACCATGTGGAACATCTGGAAATTCTTGACTCAATTCCAAAAAGCGGCATGTTTTGCACTATCCCCGGCATCAGTACTGGTACTGTACGGTAGGTTATTTGAGGAAAACATATTGGACTGTGCATACTGGAGCCTGGCCACTGGGCCTAGTTTAGTTTGCAGAAGGATCGAAGGTGAAATTTGGTGCTGGAGCTGTTTTCTTTGGACTCAAGACCAATGTCTCCATACGTATGGGAATGTGTCAGACGGTTTTCCAGGCTGAACTCGGTACTGGGAACTGGGTACCTTCGTCGCGCATATGCAGTATAGTACTTCATAGTTTTATGTCCACATATATTTACAATCCAAGGTTCTTGTACCAAGACGATATCTTCCCTGTCCTTTCAGACACGGTGAGATGGCCGACGCATGCCGTAATGGAGTGATAAGGGTAAGAGGGTGAAATTGCACTGGGATGGACACACTTTCCCAAAGGGTCCAGGTCTATAGCTATTATTAATACTATTATTGGAATGAGGACAGAGAATATTCTGGACAGCGATGTATTGTGCCTCCTACTAACACATTGGAGAGGTACGTGCCTTCTCCTTCTCCAGACTCCTTTCGGACTCCTTTCGGAAGTGTTTTGAAAGTTGTGGACTCATCGCAGAATTTGCAGAGACCTTCTTCAGATGTACTTAGTTTCCTTAGTTGCTCTCTGAGTTTAGAAGCCCGTTAGGATACGTACCTAGTTGTTCCTCATTGTGACTTGACTTGTTAAAGTTTACGCTCAGCGTAAACTTCTATTTCGCAGAATGGCTCAAAATCTGTAAAGATTTATGATCATCTCTTTCTTGCTAAGGAGTCGGCTATTTCATTAACGGTTTCCACAGGCATTCCCACACCAGCTAAGACTTAATGGCATGGCAGTCAAGTGCTATGAAAGAAGGTTGTCTTATGTGATATTCTAGCTATGTCACAATCGGGATGAGTTTTGAAAAGATTTATTTGGATACACCTATCCATTAAATAGATTCAAGTCTGGAAGATGCTTTGTGCCCATGGGTTCACAGTACTTGGTCCTGGGCCCAAATACTTCTGCTCCAGTTCCTTCTTTAGTTCTTGACCCATCTGTGTACCACTTAATTGTGTGATTGCTCAATCTGTAGATTTATTGCTCTAAGCTTGATAGGTTCAAATTTAACCGTCAATGCGATGAAACTAGCTAACTTAGGATGGCAGGATACGAGGCGATCCTAGAGGCACATGAACTAGAATTGTAGAGAAGGAACTATTACAACTTAGGAGAGCTGAGGCCAGAAACTTCGCACGAAGTCCTTATTTTCGTTTGTCTAGATTCATAGCGCTGCAGACCCATTTGAAAACAAAACAAACATAATATCTATTTGGAATTATTTTGCCCAAATAAAGTATTTTACATTCGAGTTGTTGTCCTTCCAAAGCCTCACGTCATGACAGCTCTGTCCGAAGAAAAAGAAAACTAGAAGACACAATAATTGACTGAATAATGATGTTAATTACAAAAGTCTATTATCATTCCCCCCTCGTAGCAACTCGATAACATCTCCCTACACTCAATCGGAAATAAAAGAAATCACTCATTCAACCGATAAATGCCACATAAACTTAGCGCCTTTGTGTCAGCACTAATGGCGCCAATCGAAACTGACGTTTAACCAGTATAAGTAACCAATTAAAAATCAGTTAATGACTGGTTGGCAAATAAACCTAAAAGCACACGGCTACGTGGGCAGAATGCGCGGACATCCTTGTGCAGCCTACGCGCTTGCTGATTCTCCACGTCATGTTCGCCGCGGCTTTGGGTAATCAAATCCAGTAATACATTGGGGTAATTAAAACTGTGGGAAAATCGACCATAAAATTCCAGCCGATACTCAGTCGTGCGTTTCTGCCTAATCCTATCAGTCACAGCCTTAACGCGTAAATCCCATTCATATCAGACTTTATCCCTGAGGAGTATTACAACTCAAGGAACATTGTAACGAATTGCATTACCCTTCGTATAAATCCGGCAAAGCCTGTGGACCACATGAGGCGTTCGCGAACTGGTACACATCCAACAGTGTAGCCCTTCATGAATTTCATTCTGATAAAATCGTTCATTCGCCCAAATTTCCCACCTCCAAAGGTAGTTCGTTGTTGTCTCCCATTCTGCCCTCCTAGCAGCGTGCACCAAGAGATGAAAGGCCCGCACACACACTCACAGTAAAGGTGTGAATGGTGTAGATATCACAGGTATACGGCAATGTATGTAGGTCCGTAGGTCCTTAGGTCCCTGGCTCTGTCACAGGAGGCACAGTGAATTATGGATGCAATGCGAAATTCACATAATTTATGTGCACGCTCTCTACCCATATACCCGTAGTCGTAATGTCAAAGGGGGCGTGCAAGATGTCCTTGTTCCTGGGCCTACGTGCTCCTGTTCAATTGCCTGACCTGGTACAGTGACGACCGGCGCTCGCTCGAATGGGGTTCATTAATCTTTGCATAATGTCCTCGGATGACGGATGCTCTGCTCTGGTGAATGCAGCCATTCATGCGAATAATTTAATTGTTTTTAATTGCAGCGATTTGCAAGGAGGGAATGAAAAGAGGTGACGCTTGTAAGGCATTTCATGGGACATTAGCAATTCTGGACATAATGGAGCTGCAGCGTAATGGAGTTGGAATCCATTAAAAGTGACATCAATTCGGTAACTGTGAGTTTGGGATTTTTTTTACTATCTATCTGTTCACTGGTTATCCTATCTGTGAATTATTTGTTTTCATCATTAGTAAACCATTTCTTAAAATTTTAAACACGTGAGGAGCACCCCTAGATTTGTATCTGTTACTAATTTATCAATCTCCAGAGTAATATTACTTACTTACTTACTTGATGTAAATGAGGACAAGACCAAGTACCTGTTGTCAACAAACAAAGAAGCATCGGTCCACCGCCTAGGACAAAACGACACTGTTGGCAACAGTAACTTCGAGGTAGTTAAGGAGCTTACCTCCCTCGGAGTAAATATCAACTCCACGAACGACACCCTAGTGGACTTACCCTAGGAAACCGCTGCTACTTCGGTTTGGCAAAACAAATGGGTTCAAAACTCCTTTCTCGGAGGACGAAATGTATGCTCTACAAAACTTTGATCCTGCCAGTTCTGCTATATGGAGCCGGGGGTTAGCCGAGTGTTGGGCACTTTCGAGTGAAAAATTCTTCGTCGAATTTTCGGTCTCATATGCGAGGGGGGCGAATGGAGGAGAAGATATAACCGCGAACTCTATGAGCTGTACCAAGATGTGGATGTAGTCCAAAAAGCCAAAATACATCGACTACACTGGCTCGGCCACATCGAGCGAATGGACAATAATGCTCCAGCAAAGAGGATTTTCGACTCACAGCCCCCAGGTTCGAGACGACAAGGAAGACCGAACCTCCGTTTTAAAGACCAAGCTATCGCGGATGCCAGAACGATTGGTCTGGACAACTGAAATCAGCGTGCCCCCGGGATCGAAGAGAATGGAAGGCTACCGTGTCTCAGGCAGGGACTTCTCACGCGCTACAGTTCGGGGTGAACGTGGGCCTTTAGGAGCAAGCTTCTCCAGTTGGATTCTCCTTGGATTTGATTCTACGACTATACGAGCCGGCAAATATCCTACCTTAACTATGTCAGACGACTCAAATCGCTAAACTGCTCATATAATTCGTCGTTGAATCTTTTCCTCCAAAGCCTGTCAACGCAAACAGGATCGAACTGTCTACAAATGATTTTCTACTCGAAGCGAGCGAAGATGTCTTCATCCAACAACACTGGGATGATCAAGGAGTTATACAGCATCTCCTAGTCGATATGGGTATCTACTATTCAATTGACTTCTCATTCCGAAGAAACAGCGATTGGCAGGTGTTATTCTTCGTTAAATTTCTGCTGAGATGCCATTGTCAGAGCTTACAGCCAGCCTTACTAACTCAAAGTTATACAAAGAATTCACCGATGTTTCGTATTCTTTCTTGTTGACAGGATATAGTGTATCCTTCGCTGGATCCATTTTTGTGTGCTAACGCACGTCCTTGATATCGAAGGTTTCAGTGAGCACCGAGTGTTCTCCGTGTAAAAGCTAGACATGACTCTGTGTAGTTTACTGTTCCTGCACCACGACCACCTGAACCTAATTCGTGCGGAGCTCCCTCATTTACATCGAGCGTTGTGTAGTTGGCTATTACTAGGATCTTCTATGTAGATAAACACTCTCCTCTGATTCTCTTAGTGGCACCAGGTTCAGGCGAATAGGTTTGATCCCTCAGGCAGTGGTTACGCATTTCAAAAGACTAATTATTTCATCAGCATGCCAGGCGACATTCTGTTATCATCTACAAATCATCTGAGAAACTGGAACTGTCTACCAATTTATGAGGCTCTTCATTGCCACAGCAGCTAAATTCAATTAACCAGATTACTTAGCACTCAAGTCATGCACACCGCTCAATTGGCACTAACTCCTCCGGCTAAGTTTGCCCGATCGAGACAGACACGAGCCAGTGGGCGGAGTTGGAATTCAAATTGAATCTGTAAGCGGAAAGGAATTACTTAAACGACATTAAAAGTGTCTCCACGATGATGTGTGACTCTAATTGCAGTCAGTTGATGCACTTTGAAGCCCGCCAGTGGTCCATCTATGTGCAGATTCTCATCTCCACACAATAATTGCCCATTACATCCTACAGCGGAATCCATAACGCAAACAATTCCTTATCAGGATGTTGCATCAATTTCCATAATTGGTAGCGAACGCTTGGTTAGTGCGTGTTCCTCCAGCAGCCACTACCCTCGGCTGAGAATCTTGCTCCGAATTGCTACCGCGCGCGCAATTTCAAGTGAATTTTAATTGCGACCACATGCGTTTCCGCCGTCCATGTCTTCAATGAATGCTCCCGTCCCGTATGGACCATCAGTTCCTTTGTTTGAAGAAACTTCCTGCATTCGAGGAAAACAAAGCACAGATTAAACAGAGATTCATCATCGGTTGATCGTTCGTTGTGCGGGGTTCGTGAATGCAGTTTGCCTGGAAATGGGTAAATAAATCCACATGGTCATCAGGAGGGCATACAGTACACCCACAGAAATGTTAATGCAGTTCGACTAGAGTTACTTGATCAGCGCACCTTAGACTTCTTGACACAGACACTGATGACACTATTTCAAAGGATTTAGTGCTGTAAAAAGCGAAACATTAAGATGACGTTCAAGCACCTATTTAAGAAAGAAGACATGGAAGAAGAAATGGAAACCTAGGACGTGATGCTGGACTTGAACCTGACTTTGTTTCCCTTGGGTTCCGAACTATGGAGGCAAAGGTCTCATTACGGACAGTTGGATCCGTCTAAAGATAGGCACCCAGTCACGCTCTCGTTTCAGACAGAAGGCCTGGAATATGTATAACAGTCAGAACCCTTAACGAATCTCTGTCGATGTCGCCCTCCATAGATGTACAAAAGGTAAAAATTCCTCCATGTTGGATCTCTAAACTGATCGTACGGAGAAAGAGTATTGGGAAGGTCTTCATTTAGGCTAAAATGAAAGGAATCATTGGATGTCCTAACGAACTCAAAATAAAGAAGTACCTGGCTCCTCTTCTGCTCAAACAAGCATAGTAAGGCACGTACTGTACCCAGTTACATCAAAAGCCCTACTGAAACAAAGCCAGTAGTTAGGGGTTGGGTTGGGTGGTTGTCCCCGCTCAGCAGAGACAGACTTAGATCACAGGAAAGTCCCTTGTGACATCACTATGAGGAAATACCCAGTTTACCAGCACCAGGGATCAAAAATGAAGACTCTCCATGGGGAAAAGGTAACCGATTTGGATGTGAACCCATGCCGAAGACGTATGTTTCACTGTTAAGGCATTAAACCGGTTCGACCCGGTGACGGAGCTCTTGATTCTGGTTTGGTCTTGTCTGGGCAGATCGTTGAGTACTCGCCAAGGATTTTCCTTCTCAGAACCGATAAAGCAGAACAGGTGCAAAGGATATGTGCCATAGTTTCCGCCTCTTCCTCGTCTCTACAGCTTCTATAAAAATCGTTGAAAGCAGCATACTGGCATTACCACGTACTGCCACGTAAGGGTACCAACTATCTCTCTTAGGATTGTCCTATTGAAAGGGACAAGTCTACTAGTTTTCTCTTAAATGCAGCTCTTACCAAATTTGTAAGTCCTGATATTGTTCCATCTACTATGTGCCATCCTGATGGCTGTGGTATCTAGTTGGAACTTTACCGATTTCTTAGGTGCTGACGGCTCCTCTCAATTCTCAGTAAGGTTTTGCGATCTGTTTTGCAATTGCTTGAGCCCAGCATAGGGATACGTCGTACCTGACAGCGATCTCGTTGAGAGATTCCCGGCATTGGTCTACCAACTTGAATCGAATTATTAGCGATTCCAAGGCTTTAATCGCAGCTTGACTGTCTATATGGGAATGCACTCTATAGAGTTAATCGAAAGAAAGGTCACGGGTTCACGGACTGCTGTGACTTCTGCTTGAAAAACGCTACAGGGATCTGGCTGTCGTGTGATACACAAATCTGGTGCTCTAAAGTAAACTCCTGAGCACTCCTACTAGGAATCCTGGTTTTATACTTGACGTTCAAGTCCAGATAGGGGACAATATAGTACGAATTACCAAGAATAGTCTTATGGCCGTTTAGGATCCCATATGGATGAGGTTCATATTACCAAAAGCCAGTTGCAAGGATTTCCAAAGTCGTAATGCTGCTTCAGTCGTCGTCAGCTTCCAATAGATATCAACGGAAAGTTGATGGAGCATAGTTTCTAGTGCAATTGTAGGAATTGTTCTAAGGGCGCCTGTTGTGTAAATGCAGGATATCCTATGAACCTTCTCAAGTACTGCAAAGTTGCTTTTCTTGCCCAGCTTGGTAGGTACATACTCCACATTTTTTCACTTTAAGAGTCTTATATTTATGAGACGAATCGAACTATTACTCGCCTGTAGTTTGTAGGTTAAGTGGTAAGGATACAGAGCAAAATTTATGTCCGGTCTTGGGCGTAGTGGGTATAGTGACTTTCCACCTTGCAAGAGCCCCATGCGTAGGAAGGACTATCATAAAACATAGCCACTGCATCTTCGCAGATTTTAGGCCTGGCCATTCGCTTTCAGATGAAGAGAGTGGTATAAGCCTGTGTGTTAAGCTCCTGTTCTAGCGTCTTACCCAGTTTAATGCCAAGATATCTTGAGCGGTCTAAAAGGGTCAGTTTCAACAAATCCAGATTCGAGATTTTTATGGGAGGTATCCTGTATTTTCTATTGAAGACTACCAGCTTTGTTTTATTCGGGTTGACGTGAAGGCCACAATCCTTTCTTTGCTATTTACACAGCCTGTTCTGATTCAAAGAAAAACTAAACTATCCGAAGTCATTGTCACTCCTTGCTCCTTCTCCATCGATTTCTCCCATAATTTTTTCCAAGTGTACCCACAAGCTACTTGCGTACATGACCCCACATAGTAGTTGCCAAACAAAGGGGATTATACCCATTGAGAGTGCCATTGACTATTGCCTGGCTTTCTTCTTCGATCGAAAACAACCTCGTCTTCGACTTTCAGGAAACCAGTTTCTACGCATTCATCCACGCATCATTGTTAACAACATATGCGTGTGGTTATTTCAGAAATCCCATTCAAAACTGAATTTCTGATCAGCTTGACCATAAATTCTACATAAGTAGTCAAAGGCTTACCATCGTTCTAGGTGGTCTCATGCAATAAAGTCACATTGTTGCCTCAGGATTTAGGTCTACCCTTTCATAACCAAAAACAAAAACTAATTTATATTCCTTCGCCCAATTTCCATCTCCATTCGGCCCGATTAAGTGCAACACTAATTACACCATCTTCCTTCCAAGTGCAGCCCTCCAGGCAGGTGGGTGTTCCACAGCCAACGCATTTAGCGCAGCGATGGTGCTGATGATGATTAAATCGAGCAAATCTCGCGATCCTCCATCCTGCAGAGGATGTACTCGTAATTTATGATCTTTTGAGTGTAATCATCGCGATATATCACAGAGGCACGGCGCACCGCGGCGGCAGGAACTGCGAGCCTGGCAATAAATTGGAAATTCGACCTTGGACTGGATGCTGTTGCTGAAAAAAAGAAATGGAATTCGGATTAGTCTCGAGGAATCGCAGATACATAGATACATTCCTCCTGGCCACAATGAGTAAGTAAATAAATTCTCATAAGCCTGTGAGGTGACAGCTGTTGTTGTAATAATTCTTGCCAGTAAATTGGACTTGGAACAGATTGTGTCCAGCGGCACCGTTGCCGAAGTTGGTAGGTGCAGACTTTAAAACGGAAAACTGTTAATTAATAGGCGTGGTGTGTAGCTGAGATAATCGAACTGTGGAATTCAATCCAGGTGCAGGATTGAAGGTAAAACTTTCAAACAGATACTTTTATTTATTTCATCGTTCCGACTTTGCCATACGGACGAAACGCAGACGGAAGCACCTCATGCTGGCTTGAAGGATGAGTTTTGAAATTTAAGGAAGAATACATCGGAAGGAGAACGTGCAGCGGAAAAATAGTGCCTCTAGTCATACGTACTTATAAACAAGGATATGGGAATTTTTTTGAACTGAAGATGAACCCTAAGTCAACCAAAGGTAGCTCTTTTATCAAAATGTGTTTCCTAGCATAAAAGGTTTGGGTGTCTACAACTACGAGGGAGCAGCCTCACTCGGATCTCAACGGGTTCATTGTATTCTTAGACGTGGGACACATGAAAGTAATGGTCAGTGAATACTGTTTCGGTAGGTTATTTGAGGTTAATATATTAGACCGTGCAGACTGGTCTAATGGTGTTCCTACACTGGACCCTAGAGGTCTGATATGGTTCACAGATGGATCAAAGATGGACTCCGGAGTGGGTGCTGGTGTCTTTGGACCCAATACCAAAGTCACAATACCTATGGGAACGTGTCCCACGGTCTTCCAGGCTGAACTCCATGCCATTGAGATCTGCGCCAGAATAAACCTTAGTAAGAGAATCAAGGGCGCAATAATTTACATCTTCTTCAGGCAGCTCTCAAAGCTCTGTCGTCCAACTTAATGGACTCCTTAACGGTTAAATGCTGTTACGATGCACTACAATCTCTTGCTAGACATAATAGTGTGGTACTCGGATGGGTTCCAGGTCATCAGGGGATTGCAGGCAACGAATCTGCAGATGAACTAGCTAGGGCTGGCTCAGGATCTGCGTTCATTGGACCTGAACCTTACTGTGGCGTCAATTGGGCTTATGCCACAGCGCTGATTAACGCATGGGAGCATAATCTTCGCCTAACCCACTGGGAAAATGTCCCGGGGTTACGACAATCCAAGAGGTTAATCAAGCCATATTCCTATAAGGAAATTCTAAACTTAGACAAAGAAAATATTAGGAAGCTGGTGAGCTTTCTAACAGGTCATTGCGGCCTGAGATATCACCTCAACAAACTCAATCTATGCCCAGACATAGAATGCAGGTTCTGCTCAGAAGATGGCGAATCATCCGAGCACATTCTCTGTGTATGTCCAGCTCTGCATTGGTTCAGGTGGCGCATCTTCCGCAAGGTAACATGCTCGCCGGCAGATATTAAAACCTCTGCAACTAAGGACGTGCTTTCCTTCATTAGGGAGGTGGGACGTCTCTTAGAGTAAAAATACACCCTAAGATACAATAGATCTTTTAGGTCGCAGTATCAGCCATATGGGCTAGGGTCCTAATTTAAAAAAAAAAAAAAAAAAAAATGGTCAAGACAGTTGAGTTCAACAATGAGTCTATAGCGGGAGCGATCTCCTGAACCAACTTGTTTCCATGAGGAATAGTAGACTGGTACTTTCCAAGGACTGTGTATCTTGTTCTCTTGAGGCTTGGGTAAGCACCACAGTTCCTGTAGAGATCTGTGAGGTGGATTCTCATCCTTCTAGGATAAGGAGGCATATGAGAAGAGTTTAGCGATAAAAGGTTTTTAGTCCGTTTTTTTTGCATTGCTCCCATTATTTTCTGGAGATGCGGCAGGTAAGGTAAGTGTACTCCACCTTACATGGGCTATGTTGTAAAAGTCTGAAGTAATTTTGGATATGAGAAGGCTATTAGCCATTAGAACTGAGTGATATGTTGGAAGGTCAGAAGCCATTTCATTCCCTTTGACACCATATATGTCTCATAATCCAGCAGCGTGTCATTTGGTGCCTTAAGCTGAGGAAGTTAAGCTCCTCTTTACACCTTTGATGGCTGCTACTGTGGATGTTTATATGATTATTTCTGTTCAAAGTCCAGAGTTTAAAATTCCGCTTGGAACACACTTTCGTTGTTCGGAGTTTTGTGGTTTCTCTAAGCATATTCCTGAGGCAGTACCATAATTTATCTTTAATCCTTCCGTGAAGATTAGTATGGAGGCAGGATTAATAACCTCGCCTTTTGTCCAGCTCTCTTTAGAGAAAATTTTGGAGTTGAGACTGAAGTCCATGTAAAATAGTCAGAAAGCTTGCACTTGGTGATGGTGCTGCGTAGGGCGCTTTTTGGCCCTACTTCTTTAGTAATGAGGTCAAGTAGGCAAAGTCTGAGCATGGGTCCTAATAGAGGTTATTGTATCTTTTCATGCTAGAGGTTGGATCCTTGTGAGGATGAATAATTTTGCGGTACCAGGCCAACGGACCAGACAGTGTATATCAGGAAGCATCTAACGATAGTGCTGTGCATCTAAGGGATGGTGTATAGTTTTGGCTGCCATTTCTTACGGAAGACTCTGCTACATGTGTGAAAAGCTATCGAGACCAGTTCTATTTGCGATCTTTTATGTACCACAGGTGTCTTCCCTTGTCTGACATGCTTAAACCCAAAAAGTCCTTCGCGATACCTTGGTTTTTCTTTGACTTTGCCGAATTAAAGGCTAAAACTTCTTATAAATCGAAGGATAGTCATAGCATCTCAACTGCTCCTTAAATGGAGCACCACGCAGTGAATGTTCGAAAATGGGCTCCAATGACAAAGGCACCCTTTTCCTCAGAATGGAGTACAAGATTGCCAGTCATCTCCTCTAGGAAAGCCACTTTGAAAGAGTCTGGAAAAATCCAAGAAATCCAAATTGATACTCAACATCTCTCCCATTGACTTCGCGTCCTTATATCAGCATTCGTAGATCCATGTGCAAACGTATAGCCCCGTAGAATGCTTGCTGCTCCAATGAGTCTGATAATAACCACACGAAGACCTTCGATGTTGAAGTACATGGGACATTGTGACCAACATGTCTTCCGTTAAGGTCTTGGAGTCATCTGCAAGATCTCATTTAAAGGCTACCATGAAAGTATGATGTCAACTTTGTCTTCTCTACGATCTCCCAGGCATTCAAGGTTGACTTTCTTCCATAGGGTGATCCTGGTCTCTAGGGTTTTAAGCCTAGCAAATATCCTCCTTCAAATTTAGAACCATGCCCTCCTTGCCAACCATAGTGTATGCGATTTGCACATGATGTGCAGGTATGCCGCCACCATTCATGCGAGAAGTATCTTGGACGCCATTCGTTAAGTGCTTGGACGCTATTCGGAGGTGCTGTTCATTAGCGCTATATTGGCTGTCGGCGCCTTTTGTGCTTAATCATTAATTAATGCTGATTAGAGATTTGATTACAGATGGCGGTGCGGCGTGCTAACGCATTCCCGATACAGTGTCGCAATAAATGATTAATTTATTCCGCAGTTGGGAGGTCCCACCTCGATAATCCATCAGCTCCGTTCCTCTTGCACTGCCATGCAAATTTCCTTCAATGCGTCAGCAGAAATTCCATCAGTGATCTTGCTTTGACAGACCCTGCCACGCGGTGCAATATGCCTGGACGTAGTCCTAATAAATGCACCCCTTAGCCCAGTCAGTACTGCAATCAATTAATGCCAACTCCTTATCTCTGCTACGTATGCAGTACTTGCGATAGTATCCTTGCCTGGGACTCTGGGGTTACGAGATACGTCTAAGATATGGCTGGCAATGCATCAGGCTTAAGTCTCCTGAATCGATGGACCATGTGCATGGCTGGGTGGCAGTCATGTGGGGACTACCGTCGAATAAATTTCGGATCACAGGCACAGATAGTGTGGGGTATCTTGGACAAAAGATACGAGAATTCATGTTATGCGGTATAAATCAATGCTGGGCAACTGCTGGAAGTCTAGTGAAACATTTATCAGTAGTAGTAGCTGCAGAGGTCGTGTTAACGTATTCAAAGATTGTGGGCTGGAGGAGGTGGTGACAGGTGGAGTTTGAAAGGTGAAAATGTGTACAGTTTTGTAGAGTTACAGTGGTGGTCGGCTGGTCCAAAGTATGCCTATCGATTGGGGACTCGATAAATGCGGATCGATGGAGCCCACTAAGGAAAAGGATAGGGACGGGATGATCATTCCTAAAAAAGAAAAACCAATCCCCAGCTAAGTGGGATAATTTTATGACACCGATCGCATGAAAGGTGTATAAGAAGGCCAACATTCAATTGCTATGCAAAGGCCAAAGTAGAAGGCATTTTGTGTATCAAAGTTAAGGACAAATTGGTTTAACTTCTGAGAAGTCTGGGAGGTCAATCTACTTGGTTGTCCATAGAGCTGGAGTTTTCAAACTCATGTCATACGTTGGATGTACCTGAGCGTCCTCGGGTCCGTCCTACTGGATGGCTTTTAATAGGACTTCTCACCTCAATCTTCTATCTAAGGTCCAAAGATCTGGATGTAGAGCTTCCTTCTGAGACGTGCTGTCCTTGTTGGCTGCTTATGCGGCTATACTGCTCAGAGCCTCCTTATAGTGGTTTAACTATCATAAGGGCCAGTTCTCCATTGTTGATCTCCTCAATGTTGCCCCAAAAGACAACGACTACACCCCAGTCACTATGTTATTTGACCTTCTTACTAGCATCTCTGTCCGATATGAATTGGTCCAGCTCCCTATACTGAGGACACTTTAGTTTAGTCCTATACGAATACGAGCAAGTCTGAGTGCACCAAAGTCTTAATCATGAGATTTGGGTTTGTTGGTTAAGTTTTTTGTTCAATTTCGTCCATTCGACCCAAAACCCCAAGGGAGAGGAGATATGAGAGGAAATTACATTTCAAGAGACTTTTCCATATGCCTCTATACTTTCAGACATGAGTCTAGAAATTGGTATGACAAACTGAGGGCATTGCTGTCGGCGGGGGAATGTGTTGGATTAGAAGCAACCCTTTTGCTCATTTGACTCCTTTTTTGACTTATATTTGTCCTTAAGGTCGTCGAGTAGGTTCGATAGAACTTAAACCGTGTGTGCCATTAAAACGAATCGTAAACTTACTTGCAACACACATGTTGCCTTGAAATATGTTCATGGTGTTTGCCAAAAAAGTTCAAACGACCAAAATTTATAAACATTGGTACAATCCCGAAAAAGACTTCACTCCCATGTCCGAGGTGTGAAATAGTTTCCCAAGACTCTCCTTCCACGCGAACTTAGTCCATGCCCGAGTCAGTGTCAGCGAACATGCATTACCTGTTACCATCATACATTCTCCGTCCTCCCATCCATAGACCACGGTGCAACTGGCTTATGATTTATAGTCGATGACATCTTGTAATCTTACGCTAACACAGTGAATAATTCGCGCTATAAAAGAGGTCTCCTCTTCGTGCCACCAGACAGATCCAGTATCTCTCCTGCCAGACCTTACCATAGATTTATGCCTCACGAGGAGCATGGTCGCCGTTGACTGGGTGACTATGCGGGCCACGGCAGCCACGTTAGCTAATTAGCAATTGGAGACGTTACGGTTGTGCTGCACATGCCTTTTGAGGCTACAGAAGCATCGGGCAAATTGCCTCCTACCTTTGGCCTTTGGTAGTTGGCATACCGATGTCAGGTTTTATTTTTGCCATAAATTCGAAAAGAAAAATTGGTTTTTGATTTTGTGGTCGCCAGGAATGGCCAGAGAGTGCTCCATCGGGTGGGAGTTACACCGAATATGCTAATTTGAATAATTTGCTGTTTAGTCCAAGTGTCGCGGAGAGCTTGTAAGCTTATGATGGATGTTGACAATGGTTGGAGTACGAGTAGGTGACACTTTTTTCCAGTTGTCCACAAGTGAGGTTTGTTTTTGAACACTTTGGTGACCAAATAACACATAAATCAAAAGTACGAGTAAAGGTAAATTACTTTTCACACTAACTGTCATATCTGACCCACATTATCATTTGGGGAACTCCAGGCTGATGGGTCAGACATTATTAGGAGATTCAGCATCGAATGCAGATGGTCATGATATTCTAGTGAATCTACCTATACGACACTTGCATCGTCAAGCCCATCCAAACTTATGGAATGTTTGTGCGGAGGCGGGGACACACATACGGTAAAGATAGAAAGAACCTGAAATTTCCAAAACTGGCAAGACCAGACATAATCGGTCTAAACAGCGCACATATTGACCTGAGCAATCATCCCTACAGACGCGGACTAGTGATGTGTGTAGTACTTGCCCGGGCTGAGAGAAAGTCTCGAGAAGAGCATCTTTAAAACTGGAAGCGCTACGATCCAAATACTAAGCTAAAATGCTACAGTTTCAAAAAAACCCTGAACTTTGTTAGATATACAGAACCTCTCCCCAAACTGTCAACCTTACCCTTAACCATGCAGGATTATGAGTAGTTGGGCCGCGCATCGACGAGAAGACTTGTTAGTTGTAGAACTCTCCGATGATGGAGTACTATCTCCTCTCTGTGGAATCTAGTGGGTAGCAAGGACTGGATGCAGAGTGGTTGCGTATGTCTGTCTTCAAAAAACACTCTATTTGTCAAGGAAACCAACCAATGTGCTCTCCTTTGGCTTACTTTGGTGTTTCCAATCTGATATCATTCCCAGAATGTGTAATCATATGGTGGCCGGTCCTTGATGGGTGTACTCATCTCCTCCAACAGAAGCATGTACCACTTGCTCCTGTTAGACATTTTTGCCAAGCAATTGGTTGGTCACGCGGCTATTCGGCTCAAACGCAACTTACAGAGGTCCTTGGCGGGGGTACTTATCTCCTCCATCAGAAGCATGTACCACTTGCTCCTCTTAGACATTTTTGTCAAGCAATTGGTTGGTCATGCGGCTATTCGGCTCAAACGCAACTTACCGAGGGCCATCACTCCTGGTCATTGATTACCTCAATTTCAAGCTAGAAGACACCCACTGCACCCCACCGTCTACATATGTTATTTGCCCGAAGCTTCTCTACCTCACGACAGTTCCATCCATTTCTACACGGACGCCTCCAAGACTCATGAGGAAGTGGTTTGCATGCTTCCCCGAAAGCTCAATCTGAACATCTCTCTCCGCCTCCCAGATTATTAAAGAAATTTTGGCGATCAAGGAAGCCCTCTTCTGCTTTAAATGTAATAGCTGTCAGGGATATGAGCTCTCCCTAGAAACGTGCTCTTTTAAAGTCCGTCTTTAGCTGTCATTGTCTCTCCTGGAAATGACTGAGTTGTTCAACATTCACCTATGTTGGGTGCCAGGCCACAGATAATTGGCAGTAAATTACATGTCTGATGAGCTTGTTCGCCAGACTGTGTACACCGCAATGGTGGAACCTGGGTATGCCTCTCTTTATATGTAAACTCTTACTGGCAGCATGTCATGAGAGATCTGGCCTAGGCTTGATCCGAAACGCCGAGAGGAGTTGGTTATAATTATTTGACACAGATCAGACACGTTTACAGTATTCTGACTGGAGACTGTGGTAGAAAACTGGGTCTCTTTCCATATGACTTCTCCAGAAGCCTTACGGATGAGGATGAAAAAAATCCTTTGTACGTGCCCAACCCTATCCTACAAAAGTCTTTTTGATCTAGGAGCGCCTTTCTTTGACAACCTAGGCGAATTGGCAACACGAGCCAACTTCGCTCTGACTGGTTTAATTAATCTCGGGTAGTCAAATGGTACGATAAATGGTGTCAAAAAGGACCTTTTCTAGTGACTGTGTTGCCAGAATCATGAAAGTACTCCAAGGATCGCACCAGAAATGAGTTTTGGCCTTGAAAATCTGTGTCGTTTTCGTACATGCATAGGACTCGCAGAAACTAATTCCTGAGACAAACACAGAATTGATTATTTTGGTGTGCTGAAGTCCTACGGGATACTGTCTGACAACAAGCTAGAAGAATGCGCCTCTTTTCAAATGGTTTCTGGAGAAATCCAGAAGACTTATGATGCATCTTTATCAAGTTAAGATTTATCATTCTTTCAAACAGATTGGACGGGATACCAATACTGCACTAGAGGCTGTGGACGTTATATCTTTCATATACTTACATATGTACTTACTTACTTACTTAGGTGGTGCTACAGTCCGGGGTAGACCTGGGTCTCAAACAACAAGGCTCTCCAGTTAGCACGATCTTTGGCTAATTGGTTCTAGTTAAGCACTGCACGATGGTTGAGGTCCTCTTCCACTTATGGGCGCCACCTAAGCTGAGGTCTTGATCTACCGCGTTGTCTCTCCGGGTGGGACGGTCTTATAATCGACATTAGGATAGGAAGAATCGATTTGGACTTCTTAGGGACTGCGGACTTTCGTGCCCTGAAACCACACTGATAGAGAAACCACACGATCAGGTTGTTGAAGAAGGATTTCACACAGAAACCTGATCTATAATGAGGCCAGATTCGGGGTTTTTCTTCTTGTTGATCGATCATAAGGCATGTACCCGTCTGCCCAAACCTTGAAAATAAGTTGGTCTATACAGGTCATTTGCGGGGTATTGGACAGCTTGACTACACCGTCAAGTTCATCAGCCTTGTTGGATATAACCCTGGATATTTCTATCTTCACTTCATTTTGGTCAGATAGAAGGCAGCTGTGATTATCATCATCTATGTATGTAGGTGCAATAGTTCATTATACCTGACAGTGGAATGTTGATCTTTGATCTAAGGACAACAGACGTCCTTACTCTTAGCACTGTCTATGACACAACTCTAAGGTTTCTTCTTCCTTCTCTTCAGGCTTTTGTACGCGTCTTGTTAGTGATAGTGGTTGGGTGACATGGTACTAGGGAACGCTCCAGTACCTTCCCTACAATAACTTTTCTTGCAAAGTGTTGAAATAACCATAAAATTTCAAAATTGCGACTAGTAGCATAGTCAATTTGTAAAGGTATGCATTCTAGCACCTACCATGACTAAGCATTGTTCCCAGACATGAAAGGCAACAACACGTCTTCATTCCGAGATTAAACGGCGCTTAACCCCACCACCATCACTGCCAGCCACAGCGGACAAAAGGACAACACCATTCAATTCATCCTCACGACCACGTGAGCACACAATCAAAGACTTAAATCGCGATAAATTCACTTAATGTTAATCGAATGAAAATAATCGCGACTTAAGTGGTGTCGAGCATTCTCATCGTCGCCCAGGCCCCAGGCAAGAAGCGAATGAAATTTTATTGCCGCAGATACAATCACAGTACACGATTCGCCGCAATGAGTGGGCATAAATTTTCCGCTCCAGAGTCTTTGCATAGAGTCGTCCGCATCTGCGCGTTTGAACGCCCTGGGCGCTTGCTGCACTTGGGTCCTCATTGGACAACGCCTCTAGTTGCCCGCAGCGGCGGCGCCAAGTGCCAGCCAAGACACACAACAGAAAGTGTGACCAGCGAGTTAGCCAGATGCTTTATTTTAATATTCCCACATCCATGGAATTTTATTGCAGATAATTAAGAAGTCTTTTTCTCTGGTCGCCTTAAGACCAAATGTTCATTTGGGAATGTCTAGAGGCACCAGAGTCTACGGTTGACGCGGTGAAATGTTGGACTGTTGGACGGAAAATTGCTGTGGAATGTGACGGCTGTTTGTTAGGGGTTTTGTTTGTAGCAAATGTTGGTTGTTTGCGACTCTAGAAAACCTGACACTTGCTCGAAATGCATTTAATGTGTTTCTACATGTGTCACGGGAGATTAATTTGTGTAAGTTGTTGACTTAGTGTTCACTGACTTAGTGCTAGATTTCGTAATGTGAAGTATCTCTGCTGCAGATACTTCTTCCGTATACTCTTCAGGGTTAGAAATTCACTCTAAGATACTGCATGCTTAAGGCCTTTTACTTACAACTCACGTCAAGTGTCCAGTGAGAGTCCAGTGATGGCACCTAATCTAGTGTTGATCTGCAATCTGCTAAGAGATCCAGAGTAGCCCAAATCTGTTTTGTCGCTAGCCACGTTATGCCACTTGTTTGACCGAGAGCATCCAGCTTTTACTTGAGTTTGTAGCGATTGGAGTACGTAAGGTAGTATTACCAGGTAAGATAGGTACAGTAGTTCCATGTCTGGCGAATTCATCAGCCCTATGTATAATTCCCTGGGATGTCCCTATGCTCATGCACCAAAAAAAAATACTAAACTGCCTTGCCATCTCTAAGAGAGACGAACGGGAGTCTAGAACAATATTCGAATTACAAGATGGCGCAAAAGTCATCACCCTTTTTGCAAATGGCGGCAAATGTCAACTCTACTTTGACATTTGTGAAGTGAAAATATAAAAAATACACGTCAACAAGACATGTATATATACATACATCGCAGCTGCTGTTCAAGATGTCGCAGAGGACCCCGAAGTATCGACCAGACGAAGCTCTACGCAATTGGGCATCAACCGGCGGTCTTTACAGAGTATTTTGGTGAAAGACTGTAAGATGTTCCCGTGCAAGGTGCAAAAACAACGTGGACCAAACGACTACTGTGGGCGATGACCTCTACAGAGTCATGCTCAAGGACGTTCTTCTTCCTCATTGGATGAATGGGGACTGGAGAACATGTGGTTGCAACACGATAGAGTATCGCATACTGCACGAGCCACATCCGAAATTCTAAGAGCTGCATTTTCGGGTAGTCTAATCTCTCGTTTTTGTACTGAGCAGCAAGATTGCCTGATTATACTGTTCCAGACTTCTTTTTACTTGCACCTATACCTATAGGGCAAGTATTGTATTCGTGCAAAATTTGGAACTCGAGATTTTAATCAAACTTGACATTACTATAATGGAGAAGTCCAAAAAAGTGGGTCCGCCAATGCCGTCTGTCTACCTGTCTGTCTGTCTGTCTGTCTGTGCACGAGGCTACAGCCTAAACGAGTGGATGGAGTTAGATCAAACTTCATATATAGGGTCTGTGTTATAATCACTAGAGGCGAAATCGGAATTTTCATTCTAACCTCAAAATTAAGGGTAGTTTACTTAAGGCCGATTTCGGTTAAAAGGGATTTTCTCGAAAACGGCACTAACGATTTTGATTAAACTTCATATTTCAATTAGTCTAGTCAATTGCAATCAGATGATGTATCGTGCTGCTTACCAAAATTGGCAACAATGGTACTTTACTTATAGCCAATTTGACAAAAAGTCGATTTGTAGGAAAACGGCTCCAATGATTTAATTCAAATTTAATATTCGGACTAGTACGAAGTAATGCAACATGATGGCGTACCACGTTTTGATCTAAGTATGATACAACGGTACTTAGGACCAAGGTCACTAAAAGTCGATTTGCTTGAAAACGCCTTCAACGATTTTATTAAAATGTTCACATAAGATTAAACGTCTCAAATCCGATCAGGAACTGTATCACATTTTTGGCCAGAAGTTAGTATAACGGTATTTTTCGCGAAATCGAGCAGTTGGAGCCAATTTATTCTAAAACGGCTCCAACGATTTTTATTAAATTTTATATTAGAATACGCCTTTTTAAACCCTATAAGATGGCATACCACGTTTTTGGTTAAAACTGCCTAAAATTCCACTTTCCTTACAACCAGCTTAATAAAAACACGATTTTCATGTCAGTATTAGCCAAACATGAATTTTATCCCTACTTCTTCCTACTGAACCGATTTTCAAAATTATATACCATTGGAACAAAATTTTCCTAGAACACAGCTGTTGTCATGGAAACGTTTTTTCCTTACGATACAGGTTTTGATTGGTGCGCACGTGCTACTGGTTTTGTCTGAAATTCATTTTCATTGGTTAAAGGACAGAGAGAGAGAGAAAGAAAATATTGTTACATTTTTAGGGACTTACTTTGGCATGTTCACCGGAGTTCAAAGGCAATGAATTTGAGTGAAATTGAAGAAAATTTAACGACGATGCTTAATTTTCAAGAGCTTTATCAAATCCTACAGATGATATATGACGTTTTTGGCCAATCTGCTTAGAACGATGGTTTACTTATAGTCAACTTACATATTCTTACCTACTTATGTATACATATATCTGTTTATTTATTTTTACCTCAAATACACACAAGAATTTGGGACATAGGTGCAAGTTTGTACGGCCCAGTCGTGCACTTTATTGTGTTTGAAGTAACGAGTCTAAAAATTTTCATTTGCAAAAAAGGCGAAGAACATCGAGTGACAATTTTTTTGCCACTTTGTGGTACAGAAGGATTCCAAGGATTTGATAACTGCTTGGCTACCTGAACTGATGTGGAAAGATAGAACTACCTCAATCGCCATCAATTCCATCTGGAACACACTACAATGATTTGAGAGACGGAAGCCGAGACAGATACCTCTTTCTATCGAGTCGTTAGTCTTTGAACACTGTTTATAAGTAAATCGACTAGTTTTCCAGGTTTTGGCTGAGGGGACTCTCAATGGAACTGTCCTCGTGCCTTAGGATGTGTCCAAACTTCTGTCACTTTCTTCTTCGTAAAGTAATGGCTACAGCTTCTTGGCTCGTTATCTTACAACGTAGTTCGTTGCAGATACGATTAAACCAAAAATCTTTAAGAAAATTCGCAGAAATGACTTTCTAAGTACAAGTAGCCTATCCATATGACTGTATTTATTCTACGTAGGACCCGAACAATCATGAGAAGAGACGACTGCTCCTCCAGACTTTGGATAGCATTGCAAACCCATATTTAGCTTCTCCGAATCCAGTGCACATGCCTTCAGACTCTCCTGATAAAGAAAGTAGTTGCTCTTCGGCAATATTGAGTTACCATAATCGATACGATACGATACGACACCAAAGTCAAATCACTTAAGACGTTGGCGTACTCAGTTTGCAGCTATCTGCCATGCGAAAATCAATGCGGAGTACCACGGTCAAAGATGGGAAAAGGCCCTCGATCCAACCCATAACCAATGTGGGGGACCACATTGAAAAATGGCCAAACTCTCTCGATTCAACTCATAAGTCATGTGGTGGACCACAGAGATAGATGGCCAAAGTTTCTCGATCCAATTCCTAAGCATTGTGGGGGACCACAGTGAAAGATGGTCAAAGTCGATTGGTCCACTTCAAATGCAATATCGTCTCCTTTCTCCTCTTCCTTAGCGTTTTGAGTCAAATGGACGAAATTGAACAAAAAACTTAATCAAAAAACGTTTAGCGTATGATTTAGACGTTGGCGTACTCAGTTTGCCGCTATCTGCCATTCGAAAATCAATGCGGAGTACCACGGTCAAAGATGGGAAAAGGCCCTCGATCCAACCCATAACCAATGTGGGGGACCACATTCAAAAATGGCCAAATTCTCTCGATCCAACTCATAAGTAATGTGATGGACCACAGTGATAGATGGCCAAAGTTTCTCGATCTAATTCCTAAGCATTGTGGGGGACCACAGTGAAAGATGGTCAAAGTCGATTGGTCCACTTCAAATGCAATATCGTCTCCTTTCTCCTCTTCCTTAGCGTTTTGAGTCAAATGGACGAAATTGAACAAAAAACTTAATCAAAAAACGTTTAGCGTATGATTTAGACGTTGGCGTACTCAGTTTGCCGCTATCTGCCATTCGAAAATCAATGCGGAGTACCACGGTCAAAGATGGGAAAAGGCCCTCGATCCAACCCATAACCAATGTGGGGGACCACATTGAAAAATGGCCAAATTCTCTCGATCCAACTCATAAGTAATGTGATGGACCACAGTGATAGATGGCCAAAGTTTCTCGATCCAATTCCTAAGCATTGTGGGGGACCACAGTGAAAGATGGTCAAAGTCCATTGGTCCACTTCAAATGCAATATCGTCTCCTTTCTCCTCTTCCTTAGCGTTTTGAGTCAAATGGACGAAATTGAACAAAAAACTTAACTAAAAAACGTTTAGCGTATGATTTAGACGTTGGCGTACTCAGTTTGCCGCTATCTGCCATTCGAAAATCAATGCGGAGTACCACGGTCAAAGATGGGAAAAGGCCCTCGATCCAACCCATAACCAATGTGGGGGACCACATTGAAAAATGGCCAAACTCTCTCGATCCAACTCATAAGTAATGTGGGGGACCACAGTGATAGATGGCCAAAGTTTCTCGATCCAATTCCTAAGCATTGTGGGGGACCACAGTGAAAGATGGTCAAAGTCCATTGGTCCACTTCAAATGCAATATCGTCTCCTTTCTCCTCTTCCTTAGCGTTTTGAGTCAAATGGACGAAATTGAACAAAAAACTTAACGTAAAAACGTTTAGCGTATGATTTAGACGTTGGCGTACTCAGTTTGCCGCTATCTGCCATTCGAAAATCAATGCGGAGTACCACGGTCAAAGATGGGAAAAGGCCCTCGATCCAACCCATAACCAATGTGGGGGACCACATTGAAAAATGGCCAAACTCTCTCGATCCAACTCATAAGTAATGTGGGGGACCACAGTGATAGATGGCCAAAGTTTCGCGATCCAATTCCTAAGCATTGTGGGGGACCACAGTGAAAGATGGTCAAAGTCCATTGGTCCACTTCAAATGCAATATCGTCTCCTTTCTCCTCTTCCTTAGCGTTTTGAGTCAAATGGACGAAATTGAACAAAAAACTTAACCAAAAAACGTTTAGCGTATGATTTAGACGTTGGCGTACTCAGTTTGCCGCTATCTGCCATTCGAAAATCAATGCGGAGTACCACGGTCAAAGATGGGAAAAGGCCCTCGATCCAACCCATAACCAATGTGGGGGACCACATTGAAAAATGGCCAAACTCTCTCGATTAAACTCATAAGTAATGTGGGGGACCACAGTGAAAGATGGCCAAAGTTTCTCGATCCAATTCCTAAGCATTGTGGGGGACCACAGTGAAAGATGGTCAAAGTCCATTGGTCCACTTCAAGTACAATATCGTCTCCTTTCTCCTCTTCCTTAGCGTTTTGAGTCAAATGGACGAAATTGAACAAAAAACTTAACCAAAAAACGTTTAGCGTATGATTTAGACGTTGGCGTACTCAGTTTGCCGCTATCTGCCATTCGAAAATCAATGCGGAGTACCACGGTCAAAGATGGGAAAAGGCCTCGATCCAACCCATAACCAATGTGGGGGACCACATTGAAAAATGGCCAAATTCTCTCGATCCCACTCATAAGTAATGTGATGGACCACAGTGATAGATGGCCAAAGTTTCTCGATCCAATTCCTAAGCATTGTGGGGGACCACAGTGAAAGATGGTCAAAGTCCATTGGTCCACTTCAAATGCAATATCGTCTCCTTTCTCCTCTTCCTTAGCGTTTTGAGTCAAATGGACGAAATTGAACAAAAAACTTAACCAAAAAACGTTTAGCGTATGATTTAGACGTTGGCGTACTCAGTTTGCCGCTATCTGCCATTCGAAAATCAATGCGGAGTACCACGGTCAAAGATGGGAAAAGGCCCTCGATCCAACCCATAACCAATGTGGGGGACCACATTGAAAAATGGCCAAACTCTCTCGATCCAACTCATAAGTAATGTGGGGGACCACAGTGATAGATGGCCAAAGTTTCTCGATCCAATTCCTAAGCATTGTGGGGGACCACAGTGAAAGATGGTCAAAGTCGATTGGTCGACTTCAAATGCAATATCGTCTCCTTTCTAATTTTCCTTAGCGTTTTGAGTCAAATGGACGAAACTGAACAAAAAACTTAACCAAAAAACGTTTAGCGTATGATTTAGACGTTGGCGTACTCAGTTTGCCGCTATCTGCCATTCGAAAATCAATGCGGAGTACCACGGTCAAAGATGGGAAAAGGCCCTCGATCCAACCCATAACCAATGTGGGGGACCACATTGAAAAATGGCCAAACTCTCTCGATCCAACTCATAAGTAATGTGGGGGACCACAGTGATAGATGGCCAAAGTTTCTCGATCCAATTCCTAAGCATTGTGGGGGACCACAGTGAAAGATGGTCAAAGTCGATTGGTCCACTTCAAATGCAATATCGTCTCCTTTCTCCTCTTCCTTAGCGTTTTGAGTCAAATGGACGAAATTGAACAAAAAACTTAACGTAAAAACGTTTAGCGTATGATTTAGACGTTGGCGTACTCAGTTTGCCGCTATCTGCCATTCGAAAATCAATGCGGAGTACCACGGTCAAAGATGGGAAAAGGCCCTCGATCCAACCCATAACCAATGTGGGGGACCACATTGAAAAATGGCCAAACTCTCTCGATTAAACTCATAAGTAATGCGGGGGACCACAGTGAAAGATGGCCAAAGTTTCTCGATCCAATTCCTAAGCATTGTGGGGGACCACAGTGAAAGATGGTCAAAGTCCATTGGTCCACTTCAAGTACAATATCGTCTCCTTTCTCCTCTTCCTTAGCGTTTTGAGTCAAATGGACGAAATTGAACAAAAAACTTAACCAAAAAACGTTTAGCGTATGATTTAGACGTTGGCGTACTCAGTTTGCCGCTACCTGCCATTCGAAAATCAATGCGGAGTACCACGGTCAAAGATGGGAAAAGGCCCTCGATCCAACCCATAACCAATGTGGGGGACCACATTGAAAAATGGCCAAACTCTCTCGATTCAACTCATAAGTAATGTGGGGGACCACAGTGATAGATGGCCAAAGTTTCTCGATCCAATTCCTAAGCATTGTGGGGGACCACAGTGAAAGATGGTCAAAGTCGATTGGTCCACTTCAAATGCAATATCGTCTCCTTTCTCCTCTTCCTTAGCGTTTTGAGTCAAATGGACGAAATTGAACAAAAAACTTAACCAAAAAACGTTTAGCGTATGATTTAGACGTTGGCGTACTCAGTTTGCCGCTATCTGCCATTCGAAAATCAATGCGGAGTACCACGGTCAAAGATGGGAAAAGGCCCTCGATCCAACCCATAACCAATGTGGGGGACCACATTGAAAAATGGCGAAATTCTCTCGATCCAACTCATAAGTAATGTGGTGGACCACAGTGATAGATGGCCAAAGTTTCTCGATCCAATTCCTAAGCATTGTGGGGGACCACAGTGAAAGATGGTCAAAGTCGATTGGTCCACTTCAAATGCAATATCGTCTCCTTTCTCCTCTTCCTTAGCGTTTTGAGTCAAATGGACGAAATTGAACAAAAAACTTAACCAAAAAACGTTTAGCGTATGATTTAGACGTTGGCGTACTCAGTTTGCCGCTATCTGCCATTCGAAAATCAATGCGGAGTACCACGGTCAAAGATGGGAAAGGCCAAATTCTCTCGATCCAACTCATAAGTAATGTGATGGACCACAGTGATAGATGGCCAAAGTTTCTCGATCCAATTCCTAAGCATTGTGGGGGACCACAGTGAAAGATGGTCAAAGTCGATTGGTCCACTTCAAATGCAATATCGTCTCCTTTCTCCTCTTCCTTAGCGTTTTGAGTCTAATGGACGAAATTGAACAAAAAACTTAAATAAAAAACGTTTAGCGTATGATTTAGACGTTGGCGTACTCAGTTTGCCGCTATCTGCCATTGGAAAATCAATGCGGAGTACCACGGTCAACGATGGAAAAATGCCCTCGATCCAACCCATAACCAATTTGGGGGACCACATTGAAAAATGGCCAAACTCTCTCGATTAAACTCATAAGTAATGCGGGGGACCACAGTGAAAGATGGCCAAAGTTTCTCGATCCAATTCCTAAGCATTGTGGGGGACCACAGTGAAAGATGGTCAAAGTCCATTGGTCCACTTCAAATGCAATATCGTCTCCTTTCTCCTCTTCCTTAGCGTTTTGAGTCAAATGGACGAAATTGAACGAAAAACTTAACTAAAAAACGTTTAGCGTATGATTTAGACGTTGCCGTACTCAGTTTGCCGCTATCTGCCATTCGAAAATCAATGCGGAGTACCACGGTCAAAGATGGGAAAAGGCCCTCGATCCAACCCATAACCAATGTGGGGGACCACATTGAAAAATGGCCAAACTCTCTCGATCCAACTCATAAGTAATGTGGGGGACCACAGTGATAGATGGCCAAAGTTTCTCGATCCAATTCCTAAGCATTGTGGGGGACCATAGTGAAAGATGGTCAAAGTCCATTGGTCCACTTCAAATGCAATATCGTCTCCTTTCTCCTCTTCCTTAGCGTTTTGAGTGAAATGGACGAAATTGAACAAAAAACTTAACGTAAAAACGTTTAGCGTATGATTTAGACGTTGGCGTACTCAGTTTGCCGCTATCTGCCATTCGAAAATCAATGCGGAGTACCACGGTCAAAGATGGGAAAAGGCCCTCGATCCAACCCATAACCAATGTGGGGGACCACATTGAAAAATGGCCAAACTCTCTCGATTAAACTCATAAGTAATGTGGGGGACCACAGTGAAAGATGGCCAAAGTTTCTCGATCCAATTCCTAAGCATTGTGGGGGACCACAGTGAAAGATGGTCAAAGTCCATTGGTCCACTTCAAGTACAATATCGTCTCCTTTCTCCTCTTCCTTAGCGTTTTGAGTCAAATGGACGAAATTGAACAAAAAACTTAACCAAAAAACGTTTAGCGTATGATTTAGACGTTGGCGTACTCAGTTTGCCGCTATCTGCCATTCGAAAATCAATGCGGAGTACCACGGTCAAAGATGGGAAAAGGCCCTCGATCCAACCCATAACCAATGTGGGGGACCACATTGAAAAATGGCCAAACTCTCTCGATCCAACTCATAAGTAATGTGGGGGACCACAGTGATAGATGGCCAAAGTTTCTCGATCCAATTCCTAAGCATTGTGGGGGACCACAGTGAAAGATGGTCAAAGTCGATTGGTCGACTTCAAATGCAATATCGTCTCCTTTCTAATTTTCCTTAGCGTTTTGAGTCAAATGGACGAAACTGAACAAAAAACTTAACCAAAAAACGTTTAGCGTATGATTTAGACGTTGGCGTACTCAGTTTGCCGCTATCTGCCATTCGAAAATCAATGCGGAGTACCACGGTCAAAGATGGGAAAAGGCCCTCGATCCAACCCATAACCAATGTGGGGGACCACATTGAAAAATGGCCAAACTCTCTCGATTCAACTCATAAGTAATGTGGGGGACCACAGTGATAGATGGCCAAAGTTTCTCGATCTAATTCCTAAGCATTGTGGGGGACCACAGTGAAAGATGGTCAAAGTCGATTGGTCCACTTCAAATGCAATATCGTCTCCTTTCTCCTCTTCCTTAGCGTTTTGAGTCAAATGGACGAAATTGAACAAAAAACTTAACGTAAAAACGTTTAGCGTATGATTTAGACGTTGGCGTACTCAGTTTGCCGCTATCTGCCATTCGAAAATCAATGCGGAGTACCACGGTCAAAGATGGGAAAAGGCCCTCGATCCAACCCATAACCAATGTGGGGGACCACATTGAAAAATGGCCAAACTCTCTCGATTAAACTCATAAGTAATGCGGGGGACCACAGTGAAAGATGGCCAAAGTTTCTCGATCCAATTCCTAAGCATTGTGGGGGACCACAGTGAAAGATGGTCAAAGTCCATTGGTCCACTTCAAGTACAATATCGTCTCCTTTCTCCTCTTCCTTAGCGTTTTGAGTCAAATGGACGAAATTGAACAAAAAACTTAACCAAAAAACGTTTAGCGTATGATTTAGACGTTGGCGTACTCAGTTTGCCGCTACCTGCCATTCGAAAATCAATGCGGAGTACCACGGTCAAAGATGGGAAAAGGCCCTCGATCCAACCCATAACCAATGTGGGGGACCACATTGAAAAATGGCCAAACTCTCTCGATTCAACTCATAAGTAATGTGGGGGACCACAGTGATAGATGGCCAAAGTTTCTCGATCCAATTCCTAAGCATTGTGGGGGACCACAGTGAAAGATGGTCAAAGACGATTGGTCCACTTCAAATGCAATATCGTCTCCTTTCTCCTCTTCCTTAGCGTTTTGAGTCAAATGGACGAAATTGAACAAAAAACTTAACCAAAAAACGTTTAGCGTATGATTTAGACGTTGGCGTACTCAGTTTGCCGCTATCTGCCATTCGAAAATCAATGCGGAGTACCACGGTCAAAGATGGGAAAAGGCCCTCGATCCAACCCATGACCAATGTGGGGGACCACATTGAAAAATGGCCAAACTCTCTCGATTAAACTCATAAGTAATGCGGGGGACCACAGTGAAAGATGGCCAAAGTTTCTCGATCCAATTCCTAAGCATTGTGGGGGACCACAGTGAAAGATGGTCAAAGTCCATTGGTCCACTTCAAGTACAATATCGTCTCCTTTCTCCTCTTCCTTAGCGTTTTGAGTCAAATGGACGAAATTGAACAAAAAACTTAACCAAAAAACGTTTAGCGTATGATTTAGACGTTGGCGTACTCAGTTTGCCGCTACCTGCCATTCGAAAATCAATGCGGAGTACCACGGTCAAAGATGGGAAAAGGCCCTCGATCCAACCCATAAGCAATGTGGGGGACCACATTGATAAATTGCCAAATTCTCTCGATCCAACCCGTAAGCAATGTGTGGGACGACAGTGATAGATGGCCAAAGTTTCTCGATCCAATTCCTAAGCATTGTGGGGGACCACAGTGAAAGATGGTCAAAGTCCATTGGTCCACTTCAAATGCAATATCGTCTCCTTTCTCCTCTTCCTTAGCGTTTTGAGTCAAATGGACGAAATTGAACAAAAAACTTAACTAAAAAACGTTTAGCGTATGATTTAGACGTTGGCGTACTCAGTTTGCCGCTATCTGCCATTCGAAAATCAATGCGGAGTACCACGGTCAAATATGGGAAAAGGCCCTCGATCCAACCCATAACCAATGTGGGGGACCACATTGAAAAATGGCCAAATTCTCTCGATCCAACTCATAAGTAATGTGGGGGACCACAGTGATAGATGGCCAAAGTTTCTCGATCCAATTCCTAAGCATTGTGGGGGACCACAGTGAAAGATGGTCAAAGTCGATTGGTCCACTTCAAATGCAATATCGTCTCCTTTCTCCTCTTCCTTAGCGTTTTGAGTCAAATGGACGAAATTGAACAAAAAACTTAACGTAAAAACGTTTAGCGTATGATTTAGACGTTGGCGTACTCAGTTTGCCGCTATCTGCCATTCGAAAATCAATGCGGAGTACCACGGTCAAAGATAGGAAAAGGCCCTCGATCCAACCCATAACCAATGTGGGGGACCACATTGAAAAATGGCCAGACTCATAAGTAATGCGGGGGACCACAGTGAAAGATGGCCAAAGTTTCTCGATCCAATTCCTAAGCATTGTGGGGGACCACAGTGAAAGATGGTCAAAGTCCATTGGTCCACTTCAAGTACAATATCGTCTCCTTTCTCCTCTTCCTTAGCGTTTTGAGTCAAATGGACGAAATTGAACAAAAAACTTAACCAAAAAACGTTTAGCGTATGATTTAGACGTTGGCGTACTCAGTTTGCCGCTACCTGCCATTCGAAAATCAATGCGGAGTACCACGGTCAAAGATGGGAAAAGGCCCTCGATCCAACCCATAAGCAATGTGGGGGACGACAGTGATAGATGGCCAAAGTTTCTGGATCCAATTCCTAAGCATTGTGGGGGACCACAGTGAAAGATGGTCAAAGTCCATTGGTCCACTTCAAATGCAATATCGTCTCCTTTCTCCTCTTCCTTAGCGTTTTGAGTCAAATGGACGAAATTGAACAAAAAACTTAACTAAAAAACGTTTAGCGTATGATTTAGACGTTGGCGTACTCAGTTTGCCGCTATCTGCCATTCGAAAATCAATGCGGAGTACCACGGTCAAAGATGGGAAAAGGCCCTCGATCCAACCCATAACCAATGTGGGGGACCACATTGAAAAATGGCCAAATTCTCTCGATCCAACTCATAAGTAATGTGATGGACCACAGTGATAGATGGCCAAAGTTTCTCGATCCAATTCCTAAGCATTGTGGGGGACCACAGTGAAAGATGGTCAAAGTCGATTGGTCCACTTCAAATGCAATATCGTCTCCTTTCTCCTCTTCCTTAGCGTTTTGAGTCAAATGGACGAAATTGAACAAAAAACTTAACTAAAAAACGTTTAGCGTATGATTTAGACGTTGGCGTACTCAGTTTGCCGCTATCTGCCATTCGAAAATCAATGCGGAGTACCACGGTCAAAGATGGGAAAAGGCCCTCGATCCAACCCATAACCAATGTGGAGGACCACATTGAAAAATGGCCAAATTCTCTCGATCCAACTCATAAGTAATGTGATGGACCACAGTGATAGATGGCCAAAGTTTCTCGATCCAATTCCTAAGCATTGTGGGGGACCCCAGTGAAAGATGGTCAAAGTCGATTGGTCCACTTCAAATGCAATATCGTCTCCTTTCTCCTCTTCCTTAGCGTTTTGAGTCAAATGGACGAAATTGAACAAAAAACTTAACCAAAAAACGTTTAGCGTATGATTTAGACGTTGGCGTACTCAGTTTGCCGCTATCTGCCATTGGAAAATCAATGCGGAGTACCACGGTCAACGATGGAAAAATGCCCTCGATCCAACCCATAACCAATTTGGGGGACACCATTGAAAAATGGCCAAACTCTCTCAATCCAACTCATAAGTAATGTGGGGGACGACAGTGATAGATGGCCAAAGTTTCTCGATCCAATTCCTAAGCATTGTGGGGGACCACAGTGAAAGATGGTCAAAGTCGATTGGTCCACTTCAAATGCAATATCGTCTCCTTTCTCCTCTTCCTTAGCGTTTTGAGTCAAATGGACGAAATTGAACAAAAAACTTAACCAAAAAACGTTTAGCGTATGATTTAGACGTTGGCGTACTCAGTTTGCCGCTATCTGCCATTCGAAAATCAATGCGGAGTACCACGGTCAAAGATGGGAAAAGGCCCTCGATCCAACCCAAAAGCAATGTGGGGGACCACATTGATAAATTGCCAAATTCTCTCGATCCAACCCGTAAGCAATGTGGGGGACGACAGTGATAGATGGCCAAAGTTTCTGGATCCAATTCCTAAGCATTGTGGGGGACCACAGTGAAAGATGGTCAAAGTCCATTGGTCCACTTCAAATGCAATATCGTCTCCTTTCTCCTCTTCCTTAGCGTTTTGAGTCAAATGGACGAAATTGAACAAAAAACTTAACTAAAAAACGTTTAGCGTATGATTTAGACGTTGGCGTACTCAGTTTGCCGCTATCTGCCATTCGAAAATCAATGCGGAGTACCACGGTCAAAGATGGGAAAAGGCCCTCGATCCAACCCATAACCAATGTGGGGGACCACATTGAAAAATGGCCAAATTCTCTCGATCCAACTCATAAGTAATGTGATGGACCACAGTGATAGATGGCCAAAGTTTCTCGATCCAATTCCTAAGCATTGTGGGGGACCACAGTGAAAGATGGTCAAAGTCGATTGGTCCACTTCAAATGCAATATCGTCTCCTTTCTCCTCTTCCTTAGCGTTTTGAGTCAAATGGACGAAATTGAACAAAACACTTAACTAAAAAACGTTTAGCGTATGATTTAGACGTTGGCGTACTCAGTTTGCCGCTATCTGCCATTCGAAAATCAATGCGGAGTACCACGGTCAAAGATGGGAAAAGGCCCTCGATCCAACCCATAACCAATGTGGGGGACCACATTGAAAAATGGCCAAATTCTCTCGATCCAACTCATAAGTAATGTGATGGACCACAGTGATAGATGGCCAAAGTTTCTCGATCCAATTCCTAAGCATTGTGGGGGACCACAGTGAAAGATGGTCAAAGTCGATTGGTCCACTTCAAATGCAATATCGTCTCCTTTCTCCTCTTCCTTAGCGTTTTGAGTCAAATGGACGAAATTGAACAAAAAACTTAACCAAAAAACGTTTAGCGTATGATTTAGACGTTGGCGTACTCAGTTTGCCGCTATCTGCCATTGGAAAATCAATGCGGAGTACCACGGTCAACGATGGAAAAATGCCCTCGATCCAACCCATAACCAATTTGGGGGACCACATTGAAAAATGGCCAAACTCTCTCAATCCAACTCATAAGTAATGTGGGGGACGACAGTGATAGATGGCCAAAGTTTCTCGATCCAATTCCTAAGCATTGTGGGGGACCACAGTGAAAGATGGTCAAAGTCGATTGGTCCACTTCAAATGCAATATCGTCTCCTTTCTCCTCTTCCTTAGCGTTTTGAGTCAAATGGACGAAATTGAACAAAAAACTTAACCAAAAAACGTTTAGCGTATGATTTAGACGTTGGCGTACTCAGTTTGCCGCTATCTGCCATTCGAAAATCAATGCGGAGTACCACGGTCAAAGATGGGAAAGGCCAAATTCTCTCGATCCAACTCATAAGTAATGTGATGGACCACAGTGATAGATGGCCAAAGTTTCTCGATCCAATTCCTAAGCATTGTAGGGGACCACAGTGAAAGATGGTCAAAGTCCATTGGTCCACTTCAAATGCAATATCGTCTCCTTTCTCCTCTTCCTTAGCGTTTTGAGTCTAATGGACGAAATTGAACAAAAAACTTAACTAAAAAACGTTTAGCGTATGATTTAGACGTTGGCGTACTCAGTTTGCCGCTATCTGCCATTCGAAAATCAATGCGGAGTACCACGGTCAAAGATGGGAAAAGGCCCTCGATCCAACCCATAACCAATGTGGGGGACCACATTGAAAAATGGCCAAACTCTCTCGATTCAACTCATAAGTAATGTGGGGGACCACAGTGATAGATGGCCAAAGTTTCTCGATCCAATTCCTAAGCATTGTGGGGGACCACAGTGAAAGATGGTCAAAGTCGATTGGTCCACTTCAAATGCAATATCGTCTCCTTTCTCCTTTTCCTTAGCGTTTTGAGTCAAATGGACGAAATTGAACAAAAAACTTAACCCAAAAACGTTTAGCGTATGATTTAGACGTTGGCGTACTCAGTTTGCCGCTATCTGCCATTCGAAAATCAATGCGGAGTACCACGGTCAAAGATGGGAAAAGGCCCTCGATCCAACCCATAACCAATGTGGGGGACCACATTGAAAAATGGCCAAACTCTCTCGATTAAACTCATAAGTAATGCGGGGGACCACAGTGAAAGATGGCCAAAGTTTCTCGATCCAATTCCTAAGCATTGTGGGGGACCACAGTGAAAGATGGTCAAAGTCCATTGGTCCACTTCAAGTACAATATCGTCTCCTTTCTCCTCTTCCTTAGCGTTTTGAGTCAAATGGACGAAATTGAACAAAAAACTTAACCAAAAAACGTTTAGCGTATGATTTAGACGTTGGCGTACTCAGTTTGCCGCTACCTGCCATTCGAAAATCAATGCGGAGTACCACGGTCAAAGATGGGAAAAGGCCCTCGATCCAACCCATAACCAATGTGGGGGACCACATTGAAAAATGGCCAAACTCTCTCGATTCAACTCATAAGTAATGTGGGGGACGACAGTGATAGATGGCCAAAGTTTCTCGATCCAATTCCTAAGCATTGTGGGGGACCACAGTGAAAGATGGTCAAAGTCGATTGGTCCACTTCAAATGCAATATCGTCTCCTTTCTCCTCTTCCTTAGCGTTTTGAGTCAAATGGACGAAATTGAACAAAAAACTTAACTAAAAAACGTTTAGCGTATGATTTAGACGTTGGCGTACTCAGTTTGCCGCTATCTGCCATTCGAAAATCAATGCGGAGTACCACGGTCAAAGATGGGAAAAGGCCCTCGATCCAACCCATAACCAATTTGGGGGACCACATTGAAAAATGGCCAAACTCTCTCAATCCAACTCATAAGTAATGTGGGGGACGACAGTGATAGATGGCCAAAGTTTCTCGATCCAATTCCTAAGCATTGTGGGGGACCACAGTGAAAGATGGTCAAAGTCGATAAGTCCACTTCAAATGCAATATCGTCTCCTATCTCCTCTTCCTTAGCGTTTTGAGTCAAATGGACGAAATTGAACAAAAAGCTCAACTAAAAAACGTTTAGCGTATGATTTAGACGTTGGCGTACTCAGTTTGCCGCTATGTGCCATTCGAAAATCAATGCGGAGTACCACGGTCAAAGATGGGAAAAGGCCCTCGATCCAACCCAACCCAATGTGGGGGACCACACTGAAAAATGGCCAAACTCTCTCGATTCAACTCATAAGTAATGTGGGGGACTACAGTGATAGATGGCCAAAGTTTCTCGATCCAATTCCTAAGCATTGTGGGGGACCACAGTGAAAGATGGTCAAAGTCCATTGGTCCACTTCAAATGCAATATCGTCTCCTTTCTCCTCTTCCTTAGCGTTTTGAGTCAAATGGACGAAATTGAACAAAAAACTTAACTAAAAAACGTTTAGCGTATGATTTAGACGTTGGCGTACTCAGTTTGCCGCTATCTGCCATTCGAAAATCAATGCGGAGTACCACGGTCAAAGATGGGAAAAGGCCCTCGATCCAACCCATAACCAATGTGGAGGACCACATTGAAAAATGGCCAAATTCTCTCGATCCAACTCATAAGTAATGTGATGGACCACAGTGATAGATGGCCAAAGTTTCTCGATCCAATTCCTAAGCATTGTGGGGGACCCCAGTGAAAGATGGTCAAAGTCCATTGGTCCACTTCAAATGCAATATCGTCTCCTTTCTCCTCTTCCTTAGCGTTTTGAGTCAAATGGACGAAATTGAACAAAACACTTAACTAAAAAACGTTTAGCGTATGATTTAGACGTTGGCGTACTCAGTTTGCCGCTATCTGCCATTCGAAAATCAATGCGGAGTACCACGGTCAAAGATGGGAAAAGGCCCTCGATCCAACCCATAAGCAATGTGGGGGACCACATTGATAAATTGCCAAATTCTCTCGATCCAACCCGTAAGCAATGTGGGGGACGACAGTGATAGATGGCCAAAGTTTCTCGATCCAATTCCTAAGCATTGTGGGGGACCACAGTGAAAGATGGTCAAAGTCCATTGGTCCACTTCAAATGCAATATCGTCTCCTTTCTCCTCTTCCTTAGCGTTTTGAGTCAAATGGACGAAATTGAACAAAAAACTTAACTAAAAAACGTTTAGCGTATGATTTAGACGTTGGCGTACTCAGTTTGCCGCTATCTGCCATTCGAAAATCAATGCGGAGTACCACGGTCAAAGATGGGAAAAGGCCCTCGATCCAACCCATAACCAATGTGGAGGACCACATTGAAAAATGGCCAAATTCTCTCGATCCAACTCATAAGTAATGTGATGGACCACAGTGATAGATGGCCAAAGTTTCTCGATCCAATTCCTAAGCATTGTGGGGGACCCCAGTGAAAGATGGTCAAAGTCCATTGGTCCACTTCAAATGCAATATCGTCTCCTTTCTCCTCTTCCTTAGCGTTTTGAGTCAAATGGACGAAATTGAACAAAACACTTAACTAAAAAACGTTTAGCGTATGATTTAGACGTTGGCGTACTCAGTTTGCCGCTATCTGCCATTCGAAAATCAATGCGGAGTACCACGGTCAAAGATGGGAAAAGGCCCTCGATCCAACCCATAAGCAATGTGGGGGACCACATTGATAAATTGCCAAATTCTCTCGATCCAACCCGTAAGCAATGTGGGGGACGACAGTGATAGATGGCCAAAGTTTCTCGATCCAATTCCTAAGCATTGTGGGGGACCACAGTGAAAGATGGTCAAAGTCCATTGGTCCACTTCAAATGCAATATCGTCTCCTTTCTCCTCTTCCTTAGCGTTTTGAGTCAAATGGACGAAATTGAACAAAAAACTTAACTAAAAAACGTTTAGCGTATGATTTAGACGTTGGCGTACTCAGTTTGCCGCTATCTGCCATTCGAAAATCAATGCGGAGTACCACGGTCAAAGATGGGAAAAGGCCCTCGATCCAACCCATAACCAATGTGGAGGACCACATTGAAAAATGGCCAAATTCTCTCGATCCAACTCATAAGTAATGTGATGGACCACAGTGATAGATGGCCAAAGTTTCTCGATCCAATTCCTAAGCATTGTGGGGGACCCCAGTGAAAGATGGTCAAAGTCCATTGGTCCACTTCAAATGCAATATCGTCTCCTTTCTCCTCTTCCTTAGCGTTTTGAGTCAAATGGACGAAATTGAACAAAACACTTAACTAAAAAACGTTTAGCGTATGATTTAGACGTTGGCGTACTCAGTTTGCCGCTATCTGCCATTCGAAAATCAATGCGGAGTACCACGGTCAAAGATGGGAAAAGGCCCTCGATCCAACCCATAACCAATTTGGGGGACCACATTGAAAAATGGCCAAACTCTCTCAATCCAACTCATAAGTAATGTGGGGGACGACAGTGATAGATGGCCAAAGTTTCTCGATCCAATTCCTAAGCATTGTGGGGGACCACAGTGAAAGATGGTCAAAGTCGATTGGTCCACTTCAAATGCAATATCGTCTCCTTTCTCCTCTTCCTTAGCGTTTTGAGTCAAATGGACGAAATTGAACAAAAAACTTAACCAAAAAACGTTTAGCGTATGATTTAGACGTTGGCGTACTCAGTTTGCCGCTACCTGCCATTCGAAAATCAATGCGGAGTACCACGGTCAAAGATGGGAAAAGGCCCTCGATCCAACCCATAACCAATGTGGGGGACCACATTGAAAAATGGCCAAACTCTCTCGATTCAACTCATAAGTAATGTGGGGGACCACAGTGATAGATGGCCAAAGTTTCTCGATCCAATTCCTAAGCATTGTGGGGGACCACAGTGAAAGATGGTCAAAGACGATTGGTCCACTTCAAATGCAATATCGTCTCCTTTCTCCTCTTCCTTAGCGTTTTGAGTCAAATGGACGAAATTGAACAAAAAACTTAACCAAAAAACGTTTAGCGTATGATTTAGACGTTGGCGTACTCAGTTTGCCGCTATCTGCCATTCGAAAATCAATGCGGAGTACCACGGTCAAAGATGGGAAAAGGCCCTCGATCCAACCCATAACCAATGTGGGGGACCACATTGAAAAATGGCCAAACTCTCTCGATTAAACTCATAAGTAATGCGGGGGACCACAGTGAAAGATGGCCAAAGTTTCTCGATCCAATTCCTAAGCATTGTGGGGGACCACAGTGAAAGATGGTCAAAGTCCATTGGTCCACTTCAAGTACAATATCGTCTCCTTTCTCCTCTTCCTTAGCGTTTTGAGTCAAATGGACGAAATTGAACAAAAAACTTAACCAAAAAACGTTTAGCGTATGATTTAGACGTTGGCGTACTCAGTTTGCCGCTACCTGCCATTCGAAAATCAATGCGGAGTACCACGGTCAAAGATGGGAAAAGGCCCTCGATCCAACCCATAAGCAATGTGGGGGACCACATTGATAAATTGCCAAATTCTCTCGATCCAACCCGTAAGCAATGTGTGGGACGACAGTGATAGATGGCCAAAGTTTCTCGATCCAATTCCTAAGCATTGTGGGGGACCACAGTGAAAGATGGTCAAAGTCCATTGGTCCACTTCAAATGCAATATCGTCTCCTTTCTCCTCTTCCTTAGCGTTTTGAGTCAAATGGACGAAATTGAACAAAAAACTTAACTAAAAAACGTTTAGCGTATGATTTAGACGTTGGCGTACTCAGTTTGCCGCTATCTGCCATTCGAAAATCAATGCGGAGTACCACGGTCAAAGATGGGAAAAGGCCCTCGATCCAACCCATAACCAATGTGGGGGACCACATTGAAAAATGGCCAAATTCTCTCGATCCAACTCATAAGTAATGTGGGGGACCACAGTGATAGATGGCCAAAGTTTCTCGATCCAATTCCTAAGCATTGTGGGGGACCACAGTGAAAGATGGTCAAAGTCGATTGGTCCACTTCAAATGCAATATCGTCTCCTTTCTCCTCTTCCTTAGCGTTTTGAGTCAAATGGACGAAATTGAACAAAAAACTTAACGTAAAAACGTTTAGCGTATGATTTAGACGTTGGCGTACTCAGTTTGCCGCTATCTGCCATTCGAAAATCAATGCGGAGTACCACGGTCAAAGATAGGAAAAGGCCCTCGATCCAACCCATAACCAATGTGGGGGACCACATTGAAAAATGGCCAGACTCATAAGTAATGCGGGGGACCACAGTGAAAGATGGCCAAAGTTTCTCGATCCAATTCCTAAGCATTGTGGGGGACCACAGTGAAAGATGGTCAAAGTCGATTGGTCCACTTCAAATGCAATATCGTCTCCTTTCTCCTCTTCCTTAGCGTTTTGAGTCAAATGGACGAAATTGAACAAAAAACTTAACTAAAAAACGTTTAGCGTATGATTTAGACGTAAACATAAATGGCCAAATTCTCTCGATCCAACTCATAAGTAATGTGATGGACCACAGTGATAGATGGCCAAAGTTTCTCGATCCAATTCCTAAGCATTGTGGGGGACCACAGTGAAAGATGGTCAAAGTCGATTGGTCCACTTCAAATGCAATATCGTCTCCTTTCTCCTCTTCCTTAGCGTTTTGAGTCAAATGGACGAAATTGAACAAAAAACTTAACCAAAAAACGTTTAGCGTATGATTTAGACGTTGGCGTACTCAGTTTGCCGCTATCTGCCATTGGAAAATCAATGCGGAGTACCACGGTCAACGATGGAAAAATGCCCTCGATCCAACCCATAACCAATTTGGGGGACCACATTGAAAAATGGCCAAACTCTCTCAATCCAACTCATAAGTAATGTGGGGGACGACAGTGATAGATGGCCAAAGTTTCTCGATCCAATTCCTAAGCATTGTGGGGGACCACAGTGAAAGATGGTCAAAGTCGATTGGTCCACTTCAAATGCAATATCGTCTCCTTTCTCCTCTTCCTTAGCGTTTTGAGTCAAATGGACGAAATTGAACAAAAAACTTAACTAAAAAACGTTTAGCGTATGATTTAGACGTTGGCGTACTCAGTTTGCCGCTATCTGCCATTCGAAAATCAATGCGGAGTACCACGGTCAAAGATGGGAAAAGGCCCTCGATCCAACCCATAAGCAATGTGGGGGACCACATTGATAAATTGCCAAATTCTCTCGATCCAACCCGTAAGCAATGTGGGGGACGACAGTGATAGATGGCCAAAGTTTCTGGATCCAATTCCTAAGCATTGTGGGGGACCACAGTGAAAGATGGTCAAAGTCCATTGGTCCACTTCAAATGCAATATCGTCTCCTTTCTCCTCTTCCTTAGCGTTTTGAGTCAAATGGACGAAATTGAACAAAAAACTTAACTAAAAAACGTTTAGCGTATGATTTAGACGTTGGCGTACTCAGTTTGCCGCTATCTGCCATTCGAAAATCAATGCGGAGTACCACGGTCAAAGATGGGAAAAGGCCCTCGATCCAACCCATAACCAATGTGGGGGACCACATTGAAAAATGGCCAAATTCTCTCGATCCAACTCATAAGTAATGTGATGGACCACAGTGATAGATGGCCAAAGTTTCTCGATCCAATTCCTAAGCATTGTGGGGGACCACAGTGAAAGATGGTCAAAGTCGATTGGTCCACTTCAAATGCAATATCGTCTCCTTTCTCCTCTTCCTTAGCGTTTTGAGTCAAATGGACGAAATTGAACAAAACACTTAACTAAAAAACGTTTAGCGTATGATTTAGACGTTGGCGTACTCAGTTTGCCGCTATCTGCCATTCGAAAATCAATGCGGAGTACCACGGTCAAAGATGGGAAAAGGCCCTCGATCCAACCCATAACCAATGTGGGGGACCACATTGAAAAATGGCCAAATTCTCTCGATCCAACTCATAAGTAATGTGATGGACCACAGTGATAGATGGCCAAAGTTTCTCGATCCAATTCCTAAGCATTGTGGGGGACCACAGTGAAAGATGGTCAAAGTCGATTGGTCCACTTCAAATGCAATATCGTCTCCTTTCTCCTCTTCCTTAGCGTTTTGAGTCAAATGGACGAAATTGAACAAAAAACTTAACCAAAAAACGTTTAGCGTATGATTTAGACGTTGGCGTACTCAGTTTGCCGCTATCTGCCATTGGAAAATCAATGCGGAGTACCACGGTCAACGATGGAAAAATGCCCTCGATCCAACCCATAACCAATTTGGGGGACCACATTGAAAAATGGCCAAACTCTCTCAATCCAACTCATAAGTAATGTGGGGGACGACAGTGATAGATGGCCAAAGTTTCTCGATCCAATTCCTAAGCATTGTGGGGGACCACAGTGAAAGATGGTCAAAGTCGATTGGTCCACTTCAAATGCAATATCGTCTCCTTTCTCCTCTTCCTTAGCGTTTTGAGTCAAATGGACGAAATTGAACAAAAAACTTAACCAAAAAACGTTTAGCGTATGATTTAGACGTTGGCGTACTCAGTTTGCCGCTATCTGCCATTCGAAAATCAATGCGGAGTACCACGGTCAAAGATGGGAAAAGGCCCTCGATCCAACCCATAACCAATGTGGGGGACCACATTGAAAAATGGCCAAACTCTCTCGATTCAACTCATAAGTAATGTGGGGGACCACAGTGATAGATGGCCAAAGTTTCTCGATCCAATTCCTAAGCATTGTAGGGGACCACAGTGAAAGATGGTCAAAGTCCATTGGTCCACTTCAAATGCAATATCGTCTCCTTTCTCCTCTTCCTTAGCGTTTTGAGTCTAATGGACGAAATTGAACAAAAAACTTAACTAAAAAACGTTTAGCGTATGATTTAGACGTTGGCGTACTCAGTTTGCCGCTATCTGCCATTCGAAAATCAATGCGGAGTACCACGGTCAAAGATGGGAAAAGGCCCTCGATCCAACCCATAACCAATGTGGGGGACCACATTGAAAAATGGCCAAACTCTCTCGATTCAACTCATAAGTAATGTGGGGGACCACAGTGATAGATGGCCAAAGTTTCTCGATCCAATTCCTAAGCATTGTGGGGGACCACAGTGAAAGATGGTCAAAGTCGATTGGTCCACTTCAAATGCAATATCGTCTCCTTTCTCCTTTTCCTTAGCGTTTTGAGTCAAATGGACGAAATTGAACAAAAAACTTAACCCAAAAACGTTTAGCGTATGATTTAGACGTTGGCGTACTCAGTTTGCCGCTATCTGCCATTCGAAAATCAATGCGGAGTACCACGGTCAAAGATGGGAAAAGGCCCTCGATCCAACCCATAACCAATGTGGGGGACCACATTGAAAAATGGCCAAACTCTCTCGATCCAACTCATAAGTAATGTGGGGGACGACAGTGATAGATGGCCAAAGTTTCTCGATCCAATTCCTAAGCATTGTGGGGGACCACAGTGAAAGATGGTCAAAGTCGATTGGTCCACTTCAAATGCAATATCGTCTCCTTTCTCCTTTTCCTTAGCGTTTTGAGTCAAATGGACGAAATTGAACAAAAAACTTAACCGAAAAACGTTTAGCGTATGATTTAGACGTTGGCGTACTCAGTTTGCCGCTATCTGCCATTCGAAAATCAATGCGGAGTACCACGGTCAAAGATGGGAAAAGGCCCTCGATCCAACCCATAAGCAATGTGGGGGACCACATTGATAAATTGCCAAATTCTCTCGATCCAACCCGTAAGCAATGTGGGGGACGACAGTGATAGATGGCCAAAGTTTCTGGATCCAATTCCTAAGCATTGTGGGGGACCACAGTGAAAGATGGTCAAAGTCCATTGGTCCACTTCAAATGCAATATCGTCTCCTTTCTCCTCTTCCTTAGCGTTTTGAGTCAAATGGACGAAATTGAACAAAAAACTTAACTAAAAAACGTTTAGCGTATGATTTAGACGTTGGCGTACTCAGTTTGCCGCTATCTGCCATTCGAAAATCAATGCGGAGTACCACGGTCAAAGATGGGAAAAGGCCCTCGATCCAACCCATAACCAATGTGGGGGACCACATTGAAAAATGGCCAAACTCTCTCGATTCAACTCATAAGTAATGTGGGGGACGACAGTGATAGATGGCCAAAGTTTCTCGATCCAATTCCTAAGCATTGTGGGGGACCACAGTGAAAGATGGTCAAAGTCGATTGGTCCACTTCAAATGCAATATCGTCTCCTTTCTCCTCTTCCTTAGCGTTTTGAGTCAAATGGACGAAATTGAACAAAAAACTTAACTAAAAAACGTTTAGCGTATGATTTAGACGTTGGCGTACTCAGTTTGCCGCTATCTGCCATTCGAAAATCAATGCGGAGTACCACGGTCAAAGATGGGAAAAGGCCCTCGATCCAACCCATAACCAATTTGGGGGACCACATTGAAAAATGGCCAAACTCTCTCAATCCAACTCATAAGTAATGTGGGGGACGACAGTGATAGATGGCCAAAGTTTCTCGATCCAATTCCTAAGCATTGTGGGGGACCACAGTGAAAGATGGTCAAAGTCGATTGGTCCACTTCAAATGCAATATCGTCTCCTTTCTCCTCTTCCTTAGCGTTTTGAGTCAAATGGACGAAATTGAACAAAACACTTAACTAAAAAACGTTTAGCGTATGATTTAGACATTGGCGTACTCAGTTTGCCGCTATCTGCCATTCGAAAATCAATGCGGAGTACCACGGTCAAAGATGGGAAAAGGCCCTCGATCCAACCCATAACCAATGTGGGGGACCACATTGAAAAATGTCCAAATTCTCTCGGCCAAATTCCTAAGCATTGTGGGGGACCACAGTGAAAGATGGTCAAAGTCGATTGGTCCACTTCAAATGCAATATCGTCTCCTTCTCCTCTTCCTTAGCGTTTTGAGTCAAATGGACGAAATTGAACAAAAAACTTAACCAAAAAACGTTTAGCGTATGATTTAGACGTTGGCGTACTCAGTTTGCCGCTATCTGCCATTGGAAAATCAATGCGGAGTACCACGGTCAACGATGGAAAAATGCTCTCGATCCAACCCATAACCAATTTGGGGGACCACATTGAAAAATGGCCAAACTCTCTCAATCCAACTCATAAGTAATGTGGGGGACGACAGTGATAGATGGCCAAAGTTTCTCGATCCAATTCCTAAGCATTGTGGGGGACCACAGTGAAAGATGGTCAAAGTCGATAAGTCCACTTCAAATGCAATATCGTCTCCTATCTCCTCTTCCTTAGCGTTTTGAGTCAAATGGACGAAATTGAACAAAAAGCTCAACTAAAAAACGTTTAGCGTATGATTTAGACGTTGGCGTACTCAGTTTGCCGCTATGTGCCATTCGAAAATCAATGCGGAGTACCACGGTCAAAGATGGGAAAAGGCCCTCGATCCAACCCAACCCAATGTGGGGGACCACACTGAAAAATGGCCAAACTCTCTCGATTCAACTCATAAGTAATGTGGGGGACTACAGTGATAGATGGCCAAAGTTTCTCGATCCAATTCCTAAGCATTGTGGGGGACCACAGTGAAAGATGGTCAAAGTCCATTGGTCCACTTCAAATGCAATATCGTCTCCTTTCTCCTCTTCCTTAGCGTTTTGAGTCAAATGGACGAAATTGAACAAAAAACTTAACTAAAAAACGTTTAGCGTATGATTTAGACGTTGGCGTACTCAGTTTGCCGCTATCTGCCATTCGAAAATCAATGCGGAGTACCACGGTCAAAGATGGGAAAAGGCCCTCGATCCAACCCATAACCAATGTGGAGGACCACATTGAAAAATGGCCAAATTCTCTCGATCCAACTCATAAGTAATGTGATGGACCACAGTGATAGATGGCCAAAGTTTCTCGATCCAATTCCTAAGCATTGTGGGGGACCCCAGTGAAAGATGGTCAAAGTCCATTGGTCCACTTCAAATGCAATATCGTCTCCTTTCTCCTCTTCCTTAGCGTTTTGAGTCAAATGGACGAAATTGAACAAAAAACTTAACCCAAAAACGTTTAGCGTATGATTTAGACGTTGGCGTACTCAGTTTGCCGCTATCTGCCATTCGAAAATCAATGCGGAGTACCACGGTCAAAGATGGGAAAAGGCCCTCGATCCAACCCATAACCAATGTGGGGGACCACATTGAAAAATGGCCAAACTCTCTCGATCCAACTCATAAGTAATGTGGGGGACGACAGTGATAGATGGCCAAAGTTTCTCGATCCAATTCCTAAGCATTGTGGGGGACCCCAGTGAAAGATGGTCAAAGTCCATTGGTCCACTTCAAATGCAATATCGTCTCCTTTCTCCTCTTCCTTAGCGTTTTGAGTCAAATGGACGAAATTGAACAAAAAACTTAACCAAAAAACGTTTAGCGTATGATTTAGACGTTGGCGTACTCAGTTTGCCGCTATCTGCCATTCGAAAATCAATGCGGAGTACCACGGTCAAAGATGGGAAAAGGCCCTCGATCCAACCCATAAGCAATGTGGGGGACCACATTGATAAATTGCCAAATTCTCTCGATCCAACCCGTAAGCAATGTGGGGGACGACAGTGATAGATGGCCAAAGTTTCTCGATCCAATTCCTAAGCATTGTGGGGGACCACAGTGAAAGATGGTCAAAGTCCATTGGTCCACTTCAAATGCAATATCGTCTCCTTTCTCCTCTTCCTTAGCGTTTTGAGTCAAATGGACGAAATTGAACAAAAAACTTAACTAAAAAACGTTTAGCGTATGATTTAGACGTTGGCGTACTCAGTTTGCCGCTATCTGCCATTCGAAAATCAATGCGGAGTACCACGGTCAAAGATGGGAAAAGGCCCTCGATCCAACCCATAACCAATGTGGAGGACCACATTGAAAAATGGCCAAATTCTCTCGATCCAACTCATAAGTAATGTGATGGACCACAGTGATAGATGGCCAAAGTTTCTCGATCCAATTCCTAAGCATTGTGGGGGACCCCAGTGAAAGATGGTCAAAGTCCATTGGTCCACTTCAAATGCAATATCGTCTCCTTTCTCCTCTTCCTTAGCGTTTTGAGTCAAATGGACGAAATTGAACAAAACACTTAACTAAAAAACGTTTAGCGTATGATTTAGACGTTGGCGTACTCAGTTTGCCGCTATCTGCCATTCGAAAATCAATGCGGAGTACCACGGTCAAAGATGGGAAAAGGCCCTCGATCCAACCCATAACCAATTTGGGGGACCACATTGAAAAATGGCCAAACTCTCTCAATCCAACTCATAAGTAATGTGGGGGACGACAGTGATAGATGGCCAAAGTTTCTCGATCCAATTCCTAAGCATTGTGGGGGACCACAGTGAAAGATGGTCAAAGTCGATTGGTCCACTTCAAATGCAATATCGTCTCCTTTCTCCTCTTCCTTAGCGTTCCAATTAATGGACGAAATTGAACAAAAAACTTAACCAAAAAACGTTTAGCGTATGATTTAGACGTTGGCGTACTCAGTTTGCCGCTATCTGCCATTGGAAAATCAATGCGGAGTACCACGGTCAACGATGGAAAAATGCCCTCGATCCAACCCATAACCAATTTGGGGGACCACATTGAAAAATGGCCAAACTCTCTCAATCCAACTCATAAGTAATGTGGGGGACGACAGTGATAGATGGCCAAAGTTTCTCGATCCAATTCCTAAGCATTGTGGGGGACCACAGTGAAAGATGGTCAAAGTCGATTGGTCCACTTCAAATGCAATATCGTCTCCTTTCTCCTCTTCCTTAGCGTTTTGAGTCAAATGGACGAAATTGAACAAAAAACTTAACCAAAAAACGTTTAGCGTATGATTTAGACGTTGGCGTACTCAGTTTGCCGCTATCTGCCATTGGAAAATCAATGCGGAGTACCACGGTCAACGATGGAAAAATGCCCTCGATCCAACCCATAACCAATTTGGGGGACCACATTGAAAAATGGCCAAACTCTCTCAATCCAACTCATAAGTAATGTGGGGGACGACAGTGATAGATGGCCAAAGTTTCTCGATCCAATTCCTAAGCATTGTGGGGGACCACAGTGAAAGATGGTCAAAGTCGATAAGTCCACTTCAAATGCAATATCGTCTCCTATCTCCTCTTCCTTAGCGTTTTGAGTCAAATGGACGAAATTGAACAAAAAACTCAACTAAAAAACGTTTAGCGTATGATTTAGACGTTGGCGTACTCAGTTTGCCGCTATGTGCCATTCGAAAATCAATGCGGAGTACCACGGTCAACGATGGAAAAATGCCCTCGATCCAACCCATAACCAATTTGGGGGACCACATTGAAAAATGGCCAAACTCTCTCAATCCAACTCATAAGTAATGTGGGGGACCACAGTGATAGATGGCCAAAGTTTCTCGATCCAATTCCTAAGCATTGTGGGGGACCACAGTGAAAGATGGTCAAAGTCGATTGGTCCACTTCAAATGCAATATCGTCTCCTTTCTCCTTTTCCTTAGCGTTTTGAGTCAAATGGACGAAATTGAACAAAAAACTTAACCGAAAAACGTTTAGCGTATGATTTAGACGTTGGCGTACTCAGTTTGCCGCTATCTGCCATTCGAAAATCAATGCGGAGTACCACGGTCAAAGATGGGAAAAGGCCCTCGATCCAACCCATAACCAATGTGGGGGACCACATTGAAAAATGGCCAAACTCTCTCGATCCAACTCATAAGTAATGTGGGGGACCACAGTGATAGATGGCCAAAGTTTCTCGATCCAATTCCTAAGCATTGTGGGGGACCAGAGTGAAAGATGGTCAAAGTCGATTGGTCGACTTCAAATGCAATATCGTCTCCTTTCTCCTCTTCCTTAGCGTTTTGAGTCAAATGGACGAAATTGAACAAAAAACTTAACCAATAAACAATTAGCGTATGATTTAGACGTTGGCGTACTCAGTTTGCCGCTATCTGCCATTCGAAAATCAATGCGGAGTACCACGGTCAAAGATGGGAAAAGGCCCTCGATCCAACCCATAACCAATGTGGGGGACCACATTGAAAAATGGCCAAACTCTCTCGATCCAACTCATAAGTAATGTGGGGGACCACAGTGATAGATGGCCAAAGTTTCTCGATCCAATTCCTAAGCATTGTGGGGGACCACAGTGAAAGATGGTCAAAGTCCATTGGTCCACTTCAAATGCAATATCGTCTCCTTTCTCCTCTTCCTTAGCGTTTTGAGTCAAATGGCGTACTCAGTTTGCCGCTATCTGCCATTCGAAAATCAATGCGGAGTACCACGGTCAAAGATGGGAAAAGGCCCTCGATCCAACCCATAACCAATGTGGGGGACCACATTGAAAAATGGCCAAACTCTCTCGATCCAACTCATAAGTAATGTGGGGGACCACAGTGAAAGATGGTCAAAGTCGATTGGTCCACTTCAAATGCAATATCGTCTCCTTTCTCCTCTTCCTTAGCGTTTTGAGTCAAATGGACGAAATTGAACAAAAAACTTAACCAAAAAACGTTTAGCGTATGATTTAGACGTTGGCGTACTCAGTTTGCCGCTATCTGCCATTGGAAAATCAATGCGGAGTACCACGGTCAACGATGGAAAAATGCCCTCGATCCAACCCATAACCAATTTGGGGGACCACATTGAAAAATGGCCAAACTCTCTCAATCCAACTCATAAGTAATGTGGGGGACGACAGTGATAGATGGCCAAAGTTTCTCGATCCAATTCCTAAGCATTGTGGGGGACCACAGTGAAAGATGGTCAAAGTCGATAAGTCAACTTCAAATGCAATATCGTCTCCTATCTCCTCTTCCTTAGCGTTTTGAGTCAAATGGACGAAATTGAACAAAAAACTCAACTAAAAAACGTTTAGCGTATGATTTAGACGTTGGCGTACTCAGTTTGCCGCTATCTGCTATTCGAAAATCAATGCGGAGTGGTGACAGTATGTACCCTTGATATATTCCACTTTGACTGTAGATTTCCCTGCAACGCGTAACTCCATGCGATCGATCCGTAAGGCATTGATTGCTGCCGTAAATAGTACCGGAGTTGTTGGCGCTATAACAAATCCTTGAGTCTGTAGATGTTGAACCCTATAATATTGAATATGTTTGACTGATGGCTATTGATGATTGAAGTCCTGAAATGTTCAAAGAGTTATTTCGAACGCTTCGGAGCTAATATCTGAAGAGGCGGCCGATAGCATTGTAATGGATTTAGTTGGATCTGGTTTGATCTTGTGGCAATTAATGTATTCGTATAGTGTACGTCTAGTGAATAGGGGGTTTGAATTGTAGAAGTCCACAAATCTTAAACACCTATGCATATAGTATCACTTGTAGAAGTTTGATGCACAAACAGTATACCCTGTAACATTGGTCCCTGCCCACTTACACCAATTAATGCATTATGAGCTCTGCAGATACTCATCAACCAAGATTTCAGTACTTCATAGTCTAGAAGCTTACCGACTGTCTGACTGACTTAGTTTACAGCAATTATCCTACTCGTTGACTGTGAAAATAATTTTGCAGCTATATCTCGCTGTGAAATGCTATCCAGTCGTTACTTATTCTATAAGAGTGGTCAGGTTGGGCTGATGGTACTAGAGTTGTATCTACATGACTAAATCTGGAAGAGGCAAGAGTTACCGGACATTCCTCAGGGCATTGTATTAGCAGAACAGTGTCAGGGTATGTTGGGTACCTGAGCACTGTGCTGGTATATTGCCTTCTGAGGAAGCGCACTATGAAGTTTGCATTATCGAGTAGGGATATTTGCGGATATTGTGATGATCTGTTTGCATACACGTAGCAGGAATGTCACTCATCTATCTATAAATATTTACTCGTCTGTAAATGTCAAGTCATTCGTCGGAGTGGACTAACATACCTTCTTTGATGTTTAGGTGCCTTACCGTTTAGGTTTAATAGTGATCGAGATGAGTCCCCCATAGTCCATAGTGCTTAGCGCTAAGTATTGTAAGGTGTTTATCTAATGTCAGGATGACAACATCGTCAGAGTAGGCTGTCACGTTGAACTTGCCAAATCAATCGAATCATAAAGGCCTGAGTAAAGCACGCTGTAAAAGGCTCCCTCAATGTCGAGCAACGTGACAAGATTGGATCCTACATTTTCACGTCAGTTGACAAAATAAAGTCGACAGGAGTTGTCCGCAGGTTTGTACTCCAGTAAGAGCTACGCATCCACCTGCAGTCAAAGCAATCAAAATGCAAACAAATTGAATTAGTTCACTTGATGTGCCTTCCTATATGTATCTATAAAATACTTGTTCAACTAACCCCAACCACCGCAACCACAAATCAACAACCGCACCTGCATTGATTTGACTTTCGAATCAAATGGCAAATAAAATAAAAACTCGTTTTCACCTCGTGCCAAGCATGCAGCACTCTCCGGTGGGATTCCATTGATACGGCAAAAATGTTCTACAAAACCGCCGCCAGACGCAAAGCCAAACGGAACAGTACACTTCAACGACCGCTCCTCCATCCATTACCACCTGTAGCTTCTATTAATCTTAATAGGCTCCAAGTTGAAAGCCAAACACCGGCCTTCCTCCCGTCGAGTGATAGCGGCTGATTTACACTCCTGTCCATTTGACAGATGATAACTTGGTGCGTTTTTAGCATAAGCGCTTGCGTCCTTCACCGTTCTACGCCGATTAGTATCTATTTCCAACAGCGCTGTGGCCTTCAGCCGGGGTCGTTCCTTGTTGTGCATCTAGAATACAATTTATGAGATAATCGCTGATAGATACAATTGTTTTGTGTGCGAGTGCAACACGAGTAAGCAAATTTGTTCAACAGGTAACCTTTAGAGGCCACAACGCTTACATGGGCAAGTGTGTCTTCGGGTCTGGTATCTGATTGACGATGGTGCCTCGACAGTGCTACCGACTGAGTGAGCATTGTAACTTATGGCAATCAAGATGGACTTTAATTCAGCACGCAATGCAGGCTGGCTAGTTACAACACTGATCGCTGACGCTGTGGTTGCGTAAGGTTCGATTAACAAGTTGCTCGAGCGATAAACTTAAATATTGCATTTTGGACTCCATGGGTGGTTGGGTGCCGTAGGCATATTGTCATCCCACCGAACTGCTGGTGAGTGCTGTTGCAAATAGATTCGTATCTAGATGGGCGATGAAAACGGAAAACAAGAAATCGATTTCATAGCTACTTCAGGAAGATTATGAAACTTATTGCTGGAAAAGCAATCTCAGAGTCTTCGGCAAGCAGTTACTTTTAAACAAGGTGAGGCTAACACTTTTTTAACGTGGGTTTCTCATGTTAAGAGTGACCTTTCGAGCACTGCGCCCTAAAAGTTATGTGACTGGTCGACAGCAGTACAGACATCCTTGGACAGATTCTCATGCAAAACTCGATAGAACCCTAAATGTCTATATTTGCTTCTGCAGCTAAGTTGTAAACAAAAGAGGTTCCAATCTGTGGTGTTTTTGTTTTCCAATGGAGGATAAGACAGTGGTGACCCTGATAGCAATTACCTTCAGTCAGGCAGTCCTTCGGACGATGACAGCGGAAATGTCGTTCCACCTGATTAAAGCGAAGAAAGGATAACAAATCCAAGCTGAAATTCAACAAGGCTCCTGAATATGATGGTCAACAGGTCGAGTTCTTCAAAGCAATTGGAGATGACTTGGTAGAGTGCAAACTCAACTCTGACCGTATGCCGGATGAATCCAACCTCAGGATCGATAGCTCAATCTATTTACAAGAAAGGAGATCCGTCACAACGCATACAAGATCGTGTCGGACCTGACACAATTTGCAAACGAGCTGGTTGGCCGTTACCAGTTTAGTTTTAGACACAATAAGTAGGTAGGTAGGTAAGTTACCGGGGCAGGCCACATTAGCGTTAAAGTCCATTGTGATACCACCTTGATCTAGTTTCTTCTCTACAAGCAGAGAGAGCTTAATATAAAGCGTTGAAGGCTATTGAAGTTGGGGTCACTCAATTCACCTAGATTATCAAAGAAGTATTCACCTTAGTGCGATCTTCTACAAGCGGAGTGGAGCGTTTGGCAATAAAATGGAGAACGGTGTCTTCCTCTTCTTCGTCCATGCGGCTTCTACAGAAGTAATTTGCGTAGAGGCCGAGCCTAGTGACATTCTGATAATCCAGGGTTCTGTAATTACGATTGCAATGAACGTCCTTTTCTGTCAAACAGTTGGAGCGTTTGAGCTTAAACAGTAGCCTCGGTTTCGTCGGATATACATTCAGCCACAAGGAGTCCTTGATCGCCATGATCTCCCTCTAGCCTGACTCTGTTAATGATCCAGAAAGAGAATGAGAAGAATACGATCTCGTTTTTTTACAGCCACTCGAGTATTGAGGGGATGCGTGAATTAAAGGTGAAGAAGTACGTAGTTGATGTCTTACGAGAGGAGTATCTGGACAGGCTGCCACTTGTTTATTATAGATGCCCAAGGGCGACAAGTAAACCAGCATGTCAAAGGCCATCGTTTAAGTGGTTTTTAGTGCCCCACTGATGCAAAGGCAAGTTGTCCCTTTGTACCCACCTAAGTTGAGTTAGGTAATAGGTATACTGCTGTACATATGTAGTATTTGTATTTCAAGATGAGGACAAGTTCTGTTTTTAAAAGTGATGAGGTATTTACGCGAAACAGCTTTAACAACATAATCCGCATAAGTAGTTATATAGCAGACTTCGTCTCTCAAGACCAAATGCAGTTCATTTAGGTTCCAAAGAAGAGAAGAGAGCCCTCCGCCCAGGGGAATGCTCCTACTAAGAATTTCTCGAGCGACGGCATCGTCCAGCCTTGATTTGATAACCATGTTTATTAAAAGTTGGTTAATCGGCGCCACAGCTCAAGACTCGCAAGTGCCCACGTAATAGGTCCTTCGATGTCGAGAAATGGTACCAGGGTATATTCTTTGCAATCTAAAGATTTTGCAATGATGGGTACCAGTGAGTACAGGGCCGTTTCTACGGCTGATTTGGTTTAATACATCGACGAATATGAAGATCTATCAGTTACTTCAGAGTTGTCACAAGAAATGATTGAGATTTTTGGGATTGACATGTGAGCTGGCTTCGGTATGGCAACCGATGAGTTTTGCTCTTAGTATGTAATAAGTATGCACTGTCCCATCACAGCAGCTAGTAAAATGAGCACCCATTGACAACATTTTTACTTTGCTACAAATCTTGGGACAAAACACAAGAAGTCCAGATCAATGTGGATCGAAAAGTTTTTCCAACTACTACTAGCAACTAACTTGAACATATGGGTAGCTACAACTTTGAGGTAGTTAGGGTAGGATGACATTATATCAGAAATCAAACGAATAGTTACACTTACCAGTCCCTTCTTCTTTTGGGCTAAAAAGGCAATTGAGCCTGAAGCTTGGACTCTATCTAAACCAGATGAAGATATCCTCGATCGGTTGCTCGTGTTGATGGCTATTGAAGGAGAATATTCAACAATGATTTGTTACACATTTAAAAAGCTTTATTTGTATTGAAATAACACTTGGAGGCTAAGAGTAGACAGCTGAAAACAAGTTGATAATACAGTAGACACTGACTAGCCCCACCAGTCGGGAGTTGCTTACTTGATATATGGCCACCATGGCTGGATCTGATGAATGTCATTCGACACATAAAGTTTTCGATCATTTTTATAACCATTTGTGGCCATATCTCCTCGATACCACAAACAACGCAGGCTTAAATGAGTCGATTATTGTTGGTTTATCAACGTAGACTAGCAACTCTACGTTTACCAAAAGAACGCTTATGACCATATCCATTGAGCCACATAGCCGAACACAATTTTTCGATAAACCACCACATCCAGTTGACCGAAATTTCGACGCAAAAGATAGCCATTCGGCTTCAATTCTCGCACAAGTTGGATCTTGTAAGCCTTCAAACCAAGAAATTGGCGTAAAACATTCCATAAAGTGGATGGACTTGTCAAATCGACTTCTTCACCACTCTCCTGAAGGCATGCAATATTCTGTTCAGTATCCACTCTTCTTCTGCATCCCGGTGCCACTGAGTCCTGCAAAGAAAATGTTGTACGAAATTGGTCAACAATATGTCGAATAGCTGCCTTAGATGGTTGATTATGTCGGGGATAATATGGTGCAACCTCACGATAAAATTGCAAAGACTCTTGAATACAAATGACACTGACAGTTCACAATCTGACAGTTGGTTTGACAGCTATAACTGTCTGAAGTTAGTAGTGAGTTAAAAGAAACACTGTTTATAACAACTTCCACGTTTAAGCTGGATGTCGTTTGCTTTGGTTATTATGCTTATATATATCTAAATCCAGGAAAAGTATACATATATGGATGTCTCTCAAAAATTTCCCTAAAACCAAAGGCTTTCGCTGACAGGAAAGAATTCGTCGAAGCTTATTTTTTCAAAAGTCATTCAAAGAACTCATTCCGGAAACACTGTAAGCACCCTGTTTCCCTCCACAAAAGTGAGTATAAATCAACTGTGTCAGCGGTCCTCTCCCTCCCAACTTAGCCGTGATCAAAGGAATACTATTTAAACACCCATATTCGGTCATAAAAATGCCATTAACCACCTCAACACACCATCCGAGAATAGATCCCAATTTCCTGTTAGAAAATCTCGAATTCATCACCCAATTTGTCTTCTCAAAATTTAATGCCGCACAGTACGAGTAGTTAACCCGTCTGACTCCTGTTCGCTTTCAAGTTAACGCTACCGACTCCTCAAAAATTATCCCATTATGTGCTTTCTCCAGAAATCACTTCAAAACTAAAAAAATAATCTCCGACCAAATGACAGCAATTATCTTTTATTGCTCAATAAAACTTAAACCCCCACTCTGTCACGCAAAGATGAGATGCTACATGGAGATGGATACTCCTCTCCTGCTGGTGCGCCTGCCACTGCTGATGTATTCTAATGGAAGCATAAAATTATGACATCTTTATCATCAGCTCCAGCGTAACACGAGACGCAGACCATACGCCATAAGCCCACGGAACACACAAGTATGCAAATTCGGCTTGCAAGCCATCTTCTATTAGCCACGACAGAGCTGTGCATTAGATTGTCTTAGCCGACTGCCGACGGCTATCTTTGCCAAGCGGGCCATTAATAATGTTATTGGAAAAATCAATTAATTTCGATATTCCCAGTTGAAGACTGGATACCGGTGCGGCGGGCACCAGCACGATGAAGTTATTTGCCAGAGCGAGAGTGGATTGCGTCCATGTGCGCAGTGTAGCCACCTGTTCCAAGTGATAGCCCACTTTGATAAGACAGACATAAACCCCAATGCGGCTGTGGAGAGTTTGCATTTAAATTGGCGGTGTAAACGCGTATTTGCAAATTCAAGTGGGCGGATACGCGATGTGAGTCCAAATTTATGGAGCCTCCAATCTGTGCATGCTAAGCAATTAATCCATACAAATTGCAGTCGAAAATGTGTATCTGCACCAAGGATATGCTGTCCTTTAGTACATTCTGAACTAATTTATGGCGGGAATGCAAGTTGTGTACAGGTGTTCGCATGTTGGATAAGTTCAAACGCTAGCCTCTTAGTTGGAAAACATTGGTTTTATTGGTAAACACCCATCCTGTCGTGCGGTTAATGGCATCGAGTTATGAAGACATTGCCCACTGAGCAGGCAGTTTTAATGGGCTTTTAATGTCATGAAGGATAAGCACTGACACTTTTTTAGGTTGTAAAATGTTTATGCTTAGCTTTAGGATGGTGCTACGCAATTTTACGGTCTCCAACGTCTTGATGGATCGTATAATGAATTTGTGCCTACAATGTAAAGACCAACTATGAGATCCTTTCTGAAGAACTTCAGTATAGCTTAAGGTTGTAGGTATCTCCTATTTTCTCTTTCGGATTTCCAAAATAGCTTAACCTATCTATAGTCAACTTTTCACCGATTACCAAGATAAAGTGAACAAGCTATCCTGTGAAGCTACTCATAACCGCTATAGGTAACCACTGTGTCATGGGGTATCTTAGAAGAAGCGAAAATTAAAGCTACATCTCCCACTGATTGAGAAAAATGGAATCTTAGTCTAGGCAGGGAGAAAGAGATGGTTATTGTAAGTAAATCTTGACGAAAATCTGCGTGTATCTGTCTCTTCAAACCCACCCTGTTACATAGGTAACTGAAGGAATCCCCAAATCTGATCGCCTTTAACTCTGTAAGTTCGACGAAAAGGGGTTTGCCTAGTGTGCGCTGTCTGGCCCTACCTAGAGCTGGACATTTGTTCAGGAAGTGTAGAAATGTCCCTTAAATGAAATACCTATTCTTCCACTTGGATCCCGATGGCCCAGTGGCCAGCACTCTAGCAATATCCGACCGGTTTCTATTTAGTAGTCCTTGTGTTCTGTTTCTGCAGTATTCTGGCCACACATATGTAGATATGACTATCAGCTTGTACTGATTCTACCTTTAAGTATTCCCATATGGACGTTAACCGACTTAGCAAGCGAGCCGTCTAAGGTAGAACCCCGCTTTGTTAATTCGGAATCATAGTCTAGAAGCGCATCTCCCCTGTTTCCGAAGACTCAATGTTACGTACACTTTTCAAGACGCCATCTGAGGCAAAATCCTCGACCAAAGATGTCTAATTCTAAGCTGTGAAGGCAAGACCACTTCTGATATTTTGTTTGAAGACTTTTCCTCTTCTTTAGCAATTGGTTCTCAGAAGGCTGATATTCTTGTCTCTGAATGGTGGTCTCAAGGCAACTCTAGGTTAGTAACCAGGACACGAAAACTACTCAAGTTTGCCTTCGTATAGAAATTGATATGTAGGATGCCTTCTAAATACTGATTTTCTGCCTTAAGATCTGTAGTTGAACTTTGAAAGAATCCAAATAGTAGCTTCTGAAACCACATTGGAGTCCGTTACACACTTCTACCTCTTTTAACTGGAAATTTACGCAGAGGCTTCATGTATTCAAATTTTTCGACGTTACTGGGTTCATACCGAAACTGATTGTCCTGACTCCTGGCCTTATGGTAAGTCTACATATAGGTTCCGCACTCTTTATTAAGTTCCCAAGGCAGAAGGGCAATCTAACAGAGTTTAAAAACTCGAAGAATTTCTAGAAAGTACTTGCTATACTCTCAATAATCTGAAAGCAGGTTTACGTTCTGGACATTCCTTTGTTAACCTCATTAATGCCTTGCGGGTCATCGTCGAACGAACCATCGGGTATACATATCCGCTGTTCAATAATTTCGTACGGTTGTTCAACATACTAAAAAGAGAAGACTTGTGCTACATGCAAAGTAAGGTACCTAGCTATGTAGGTATTCGAGATTCAAAGCGGTGTTCCACAAGTTTGTGTACTAGCACCACCACTCTTTTTGACTTCCACAAAATGACTAGGCCCATAAGAGGACTCACAGAATATGTGGCTACATATAAATTTCAGAATATTTTGTCGACGCTGGGTTTAGGTTAGGTTAGGTATGTGGGTAGGCGACTAGATCACGTCGGCACACTCAGGTCAATACAGACCCATTGTGATACCCAAAGGGGAAGCAAGGGAAAGTCCCTTGCCCATTGGTAAACCCTAGATCCTTCTGTATAGATAGAGATGGAACGTTTATTGGCAGGCCGACCATCCTTCCATTCTTCTCTGCTTGGGAACGACCTAGTTAACGGTCTATGAAAATCTAGGAACGGAGTGAGGTAATCCGTAGTATAGACTTTTCCTAGATATTTCTCCAGGATCATGGAATGTCCTGTTGCATTATGATTCCAGCTATCTGACTGACTTATTCTTTGGGCACTTATAGCTGCCGAGGTTTTAACAAAAATGTCCAGCGGTAGAAGACTGAGGATAGCCTCTAGTCCTGCAGTAGGTGTTGTTCTCATGGCACTTGTGGTGCCAATGCAGGCCAATCTCTGGATCCTCGTGAGGGCCGCTAAGTTGGTGGACTTGCTGGCGGACGGCCACATTACCCTTACTATCGCTGTATACATCCATAGAATAATTTTAGGTTTTGGACCCCAATTCTTTCCAAATATTCTACTACAAGTAGGTATAGAAGGATATAGTTGCTTTCTTAATTCTTTCATTGATATAAGGTCTCCAGTTCATTTTTCTATTAAGAACGAGTCCTAGGTATCTAGCGCTATCCGAGATTTTGAGGGCAGTATCCCCAATGGACGGTAATGTGAACTCAGGAATTTTCCTTTTGTTGGTGAATAATACCAGCTCGGTCTTATGGGGATTGACCGCTAGTCCACATTTCTCAGCCCAGGTGACTAGGATCTTAAGCGCGTTCTCCAATATTTCGCTAAGGGTAGGTAGAAATCTACCTGTGGCCAGCAGTACTTGTCGTCGGCATATGCAATGGCCTTAACACCACTGCTCCTGAGTTGTAGCAGCACCTCATTTAGTACAATGACCCATAGTAGCGGGGAGATTACTCAGCCTTGAGGGGTACCTCTGGAGGCGAATGCTTCCATCTTTGTACCCTCGTGTTCTGCGATAATATGTCTTTCCTCAAGAATTGCAACAATCCAGTTGGTGAGTGAATCGTGAATCTTGAGATTTAACAGGGTTCTTCGAACCGCATCCGTTTTGACATTGTTAAAAGCACCTTCAATGTCCAAGAATGCGGCGAGAGTGAATTCCTTGTCTTTTAAGGACTTCTCGATAGAGCCGACAACGCAGTGTAGCGCCGTTTCCACACTTTTTCCTTTGGTATAAGCGTGTTGGGCTGTGGACATGACCTCGGGACGAAGTCTGCTGCGAATGTAGATATCGGCTAGCGTTTCTAATGTTTTCAGAATGAAGGAGATTAGGCTAATAGACCTGAAATCTTGGCGGTGGTGTGGCTTGGCTTTCCAGCCTTGGGTATGAACACCACCTTGACCTCTCTCCATGTTCTAGGGATATGTCTGTGTTTGAGACTGCTGATACCTAAATAGTTCTCTGAGTACCGGAATAACAGTACTTGAGGTGCTCTGAAGCATGATCGGTATGATTCCGTCCAGCCCTGGTGATTTATAAGGTGAGAATGAACCTATTGCCCAATCGATTCTCTCCTCTGAAATCAAGTCAGCTGGTAACTCATATTCGGTGTTAGTATTTCTTACTGAGCTATCGACAGGTTGAGTTGCACTCCCAGGGAAGTGGGTGCTAATAAGCAATTTAAGTGACGACGCTGGGTTTAGTAAGCCTTATAAGACTGGAAAATGTTGCCACGAAGGGTTCGGCCAAAATCCCCCTCATCTAGGTGAGACCGATCCAATCATCATTTGCTAGTAACCCTAAAGAGAATCATGCAATCTTGTGGTACTTACAGTAGAGGTATGTTCCTCTCCATGTGTGAGCCTTGATCTCTGTTTTTTTCTGCATGATGTGGTATAGACGGCACAGGATAATCATGACTAAATTTAAGGACTGGATCTCCAGGCTATATGAGGATGGGAGAAGGAGAAGAATATCGTTAAAAGTTACAGTGAAAATGTACATTTACCAAGCCAGTATTTGAACTTTGATGAGGTTGTCTTGAATAGCTGACAAGGGGTCTATTTAAGGCTACCGGAGTTTGCAGTACAGTTCTTAAAATAAAGTTACTTATCCATGAGGATATCCTGGATTTGTCTATAGTTTGCGTGAGTTGAGAATTCCAAACCAGTTTACATCCAAGTATTCGAGTCTTTTCCTTCCTAAAGAATGTGAGTTTTGTTTTTAACTACCCATCTTCCACCAATAGCTTTATACAATTCGTAGGTTAGGTAGGTGCTTACATGCACATTAATCGGTGGTTAGTAACCGAACTACATGAACGTGCTTATTTGCAAGCTAACAACAAACTCCTAGCAACAATTGGCTTTGAATGGTTTCGAAGAAAGTCAATTTCTTAATCAATACTTCTCCCATGTCCTTTTATCCTCCATCGAGCAGTTAGTAAGAAGTTGCAATGGAGTACATAGAGTTCATGCGAAGGACTGACAATCGTCATTTGCAAACCCACATACGATACAAGGTCAATAGAGGTCACTTTTCAAAAATGTTTTTAGTCTCACAAAGGACATTTTTATTTAGATTCGAGAGGTATTTAGAGAACGCGACGAGGACTTGGACAGAAGGAGGGAATGGTAGGAATATATGGTCGATATCTTTTTGTTACATAACATCTTTTCCAGTTTACAAGCGCAGTTAGCCGCCGAAGAGCTCCAGCAGGAGGAAGAGATGGCAAATCTCTTCAGAACCAGAGTCTTGGAAAATATGCAGAAACGACAGGATTGGATAGCGACAGCAAATTTTGAAAGATCCGAAGCTGAGAGAGAGTTCTTGAAGTTAAAACAAATTCAAAGGGAACTGTAAGATTTGTTTTTTTTTTCTTCCAATCGAATCCTTCTAAGGTATTGTGTCCTTGGTAGCATGAATTGTGAGGAGATGCGTCCTAGGGAAAGCAAGAAGATTACCGAAGAAACCAAAAGAGTGCAGCTTCTGCAAATCGCTGAGAAGAGAGCTATTGAGATGAAGGAAAAGGAAATCGACAAGATATGGTTTGAGGCATCAATGTGCATGGAGAAGGAAAAGGAGAAGCAGCAACAGTATGAGAACCATTTAAAGAAGATCATAGCTAATCAGATAGTGAGCGTACTGGATGGCCAGTTGGAGTATCAAAAACATTTGAAGGAGTTGGAAAATGAAGAGAAGAAGGAGCAGAACATAATGTGAGTGCGAATAACTTTGGGAATGAATTCAAAATGTATTTTGTACAGAAATGAACGAGAAAAGAACGAAGAAGCTATCAGAATTGACACCGAAGCCAGGCAGAAGTTGAGCAAGAAGATTCAAGAGGGAGCCAGGCTTACGGTGAGTCCAATTTCTATTGGAATTTAAATTTCTCAAAGACATTGTCCAGTGTCAAGCTAAACACGTTCGGTGTACACGTGTTCCTTGACTTTTAATGAGTCCTAAAAAGCGAAGTTACTTTCAAGTTACAAGTTCAACCAGTTATGGGCTAAAATAATCTTCCACTACGGCTCGATAGCGAACTCAATTGACAGTAACATGGCGGTAACTTTTATCGACGACGGTCCAGTCCCATCTCTAGCATAATATCCACGTCACAGGGTCCTTTTTTGTGGATTCGATGGAGTCTCTTGAAGTACATATGGATTCGTAAATGTCGTATTTTGCTGATTGCCAAAGCGTTTTAGCCAAAAATGAGGTTCATCGCTCTTTGATCATTGGAAATAAGCTTAGCCCGAAATACCGAACATTGTTTGTCTGTAAGTTGTATGTACAACCATTTCGTGCTAATCACAGGAATCTAGATGGTTTCAGTCCGCAGCCAGCTTAAACTGGTGATCTCTTCTATCTCAGTAGAAGTCCAAGGAAATGAAACTTTACCTTCATTGAGGCTTAGTGTATTCAATTTATGAATTCTCTGAGCAGTCTTCCAATCCATTTCTTCCTATTGATGTCTATTGTTCTACGCCCCTTCACAACCTTCTTATGTTGCTAGGACTTTAAAAATAAGGTTTGAGTGAACTCTAAGGACAGTCCCACATGCATCGAGTTGTCAAAGAAGGCAGCCTATGTACAGCAGTTATTGATTGGAACACACTTGTGGACATCCAAATTCCTAGCACTCACCAAACTAAGATACGTTTCCTTCGTGTGGTCGATGATTGCTGCATTTTTAAGGACAATTGCTTATCGTGCATCAAGTCAAAGAATGTCGACAGACTCTGTCAGTTTGCTGAGAAATGGGCACAGCCTTTGGTGATAGCTGCTTTAGTTACAGGTGACAACATCTTCGATGTGTCCAATCTGAGTTAAGAAACAAATATGGGTTTATTGCGAAGATTCATACATCTCCGCATTCCTGTTGTTCTGCAGTTAAGAAGAATCCTCTTAACAAACTCGAGAAGGAACAAAACTGGGCCAGTCCTGGTACTAGTGATGTATCCGAGTTGCCCCCTTTCGTTTTGGGCTCTTCTTCGTGCGAGTCAAAAGACTACAGCTTTGATTGTTTTATATTATGTTGCAGGACGCCGAGTTCATCTGAGCTCTACCCTTTAGAATCTGCGGCTATGTTATACTTTATGTTCTTAGTAAAATCTACCTTCTTTTCCAAACTAAGGTATAGAACTTCTTCATCGACTAGGTATTAGGTTAGGTGGCTATCCGCCTCTTATGGTGGGATTCATTGTGCTTACATATGAGCCAATTTCTTCCATAACTCCTGGAATCATTTCGATTAATGGACGAATTTCTAAATTTTGTTGCTCCTCGAAGAAGTATTCCCCCAGAATCTGTTTTCTTAATGAAAATACTTAAGTGAGTTCCCCTCTTTTGTGTGCGGTTTCATCTTTGGTATTCTATGTTGTTCTTAGTAAAACGAATTAGCCCCGTTTTCATCGGATTGGCACTACCTAAAGCCGCAGTTATCTGCCTACTTCAACCTCGTCAGAGTTGTTTTCATGTGGCTCAGTACTATTACTGGGAGCTTCCCAGTGAGCGCTATAGCAATGTTGTCTACATAAGCCATAACTTTGAATCCTTCCTATTCTACACTGTGGAGTATATCGTCCATAGTAAGGAGCCACAATTGTGGTGTGTCGCCTTGAAATCTTCTTTTGGATTTGCATTGTCCAAGTTCTGAATTGATCATTCTATTGACTAGCATTCGGTTGATTAAGTGCTCCAGTTTTTAAGATAATCTACGATGGTCTCTGGTTTAATGTTGTAGAATGGCACTTTCCTGGATATAGGAACGCTCTCATCATATATTCTTTGTTGGCCATCAAAAAGCTGCAATTTCCCAATCTTTCTTAAGTCTATGTTGACACGGATGCAGATGTCTACCCGCCGTTCTAGCGTCCAGACTCATGTGGTCTGAAATCTTTGGCGTATTATGAGTGGGGTTTTCCAGTCTTCAGTGTATGGACTACTGTCACTCCTCTCCAAAAAATTCAGTATTGTCTAGACATGTTCAGAAAAGTTATTTCAATCAGTGGGGTGAAGGCCGTTCGACTGTTCTATTGTTGCTGAGATAACTCTGTCCATGTCTGGCGATCTGCGAGGAAGCTTGTGAGCGCTTACTACCCGCCTCAGAGATATGCAGGGATTCCGGGTGGAGCTCCTCAATAATGAATATGCAGTTTCCTGACAAGTGAGTATCTAAAAGCAAATCTAAAGATTCTTGACCCGACATTTCCATTGTTCCATCCATGTTGATATAGTCGGGTATGATAGGTGGCTTAGACTCTACTGGCTTCATTTGTGCTTTCGATGTTTGAGCAGAAAAGCAGTCAAGGGATTCTTCTCGCCTTTCTGATCTTTGTCCTGAGTGCGTCAAACACTTTTTAAAATTATTCCAATCCGAGTGTTCTTTCGTCATTTTCGCCCGATTGAAGAGTATCTTTCTCTGCATATTCAGTTCGCAAGTCCACCGTGGAGGGTTATTACCCTTTTTACGTCCACTGATGGGACACGACCTAGAAAGAGATTCGTTCAGGGCACCAGTCACTTTCGCTGTCAATCATTCAATGTCAAATTATTACTTATTACTCTTGAGAGACACTTGGATGTTACTTTTGTCACAGGACTATTTGACATCTGTGCTAAATTATTCTTTCTTTTCGTTGCTGCTAATAAAATTCTCTTCTTGATGTTCTAAACTCGGCTTATTCTGACCTCTCCTTACAGAATGAATTGAAATCTGCAAGAATGGAGAAATATTTGAAGGCGAAGGAGTCGCAGTTTTTCGAAGCAAAGGAAAACGAATTGCTATCAATCCAACTCCAACAGGAGCAAGAAGCCCTAAAACTGAATAAGGTACGAATCGCATATAAAACCCACAAGACACTGTTAACCCAATCTCTTGCAGAATCTTGAAAGAGAATCTAGTGAACAATATCTTCGTTTCGCCAGGCATACCAAAGCCGAAATGGACTACAATAACAAAAAGTTTGACGATGTAAGTACGAGTATACCTACCTAACGCTTAACAGGCTAACTTTTTCCTCTACCCATTCAGGCTCTTACTGCACAAGGCAGCCAGATACTTCCCAAACCGATAAGCAAGATACCATACCAGAAATCTGTTCGCTAAAACACTTCCCCGAGTGTTTTTTTTTTAATTAAATAATAAATAAAATCGCAGCAAACAGTGCCTTCCAATTAATAGTCAATCGGCCGATGCATTCCGCCTGATAAAACAGTCCAAATTGATAAATGTCCACAGGCAGCAATTAACCAACTATCAGCACCAGGAATCGTTTGGTCGCCATTCAGTAATTCGATTTAAATTCAAAATTAATCCAATCGAACTCATTGACAGTCTAGTCCCGACAAACTCACCAGGAGAACATGGTTGCAATTGCAACATGTCGCAGAAGTCACAACACTTCTGTTGTGCGGACGCGGGGAATACGAAGTGTAAACGCCGGCCGTGCGGGATTATTTATAAAACGATTTGAAAGGCGCGGTTTTGACATCCAAATGAAACGGCGCTGTCAAGTGTGGTTTCACTTGGTGTCAAAGATAATTGTATCGCGCGGAGATATGTCGTATCTACGATGGCAGGGAATTACATTAACCTGTTCACGCGCTTGGCTTGGTAGCTGGTTACCCTGTCAATGCAAGAGATGACCCATAGATACACCATTCATCGTCGTGGTGCATCTCAATTGTGTATTCACATTCGATGAGTGTTCCTGACAGTCTCTCGATTATCTCGAACAACTCGCTGAAGTGTCCAAGACTAATTCGCTTTTGTGCAGGCTTGTAGCCCCAATCCATCATATCGCTCACATTTTCGCCTACAATCGCAACAAAGACTCCAATTTTCCGAGACATGTTTAACAAATCACCTTTTTCCTCGGAGCCCAGTTGCAATGCACAGATTTGTACCCATCGTGGTTCGGGCCATAAATCATATCCAGCTGTGGGACAGCGGTGCTCCTTCATTCGGTAAATGAATAACAACCCATAGAGGCAATATTCCATTACGTCAGGCACTTGTTTGCTGCCACAACCTTCTACTCCTCCTGACAACTGTGGTGGATTAGGCGTCTTAGCCGTGTCTGCTGGCATGGTCAGTTGTTTTATGTATCTCCACACCCGGAGTGCGCTGCCAATGCAAATTGTCCAACACGATTGTGTGAAGTTATTGTTGGAACAGCAGCTGTTACCTCTTGCCAACTCCTAACCGATGTGATGAGTTAGCCATTAGAGAAATTAGTCCCGACAGTGTTTCTAGCGCCAGGCACAAACTGTTGCACTGTACTTGAAGAAGTTCGAACTTCGGACTGAATGGTAGTGGGTTGATCAATCCTTAGGTGCCCCCTCACTGATTTGCACTCGAGTCACATTTGTTCCAGGTAGACACGCGGTTTTCAGTCAATCAAATGATGCCTTCACTGGGAAGGCCTTCGGCTGCCGAATGCTAATGTTTGGAGGAGTACCGGACAGGATCTCGACTATTCGCGAGTCGTAAAGTGTATCTGTTGAAGTATTTTTGTATTCCGAACTAGCCACTGGATTAATGGGCGTTTCGGTTGCACTTATGTTTAAGCCAATGGGCGGCAATTTAAGCGATTGAACACCACAATTACGGTGATTAGGAAAATTCGTTGCGATTACGGTTGCATGTACAGCCTAATTGATACCAAAAAGATCAAAGTGTAATCACATTTCTCTGATTGAAGTGGAAGCACCGCAGTGGCGTTCACTCTTGTTGTGTTGGCGCACTTCCCCTGCATGACGGATGCAAGATCCATCAGCAATCAAATGGCGCTTCTTCTTGTGACACAGATTCTTAAGTGTTGATTGAGTAACACATGTATTGATCAATTTATTTGATTGAGTTCAATATGAATTGATTGTTATTAACCACAAGAAAGGGCAGTATAGTGGGTATACTCACGTACGTTGAAATGACAGAGTGTCTTGTACTAATGGCATCGAACTTCTGTGCGATAGTGAAGGCAATAAATCAATGAGGTCGCAAATTGTCAGCAATGTCAACCGAATCGATGTTGCAATGTTGCGGTCAAAATGAAGATTGGTGAGATTGTCAACATCTTCTGGAAGGGGACAGTTGAGAGTTCAGGAAATGGATGAAAGTCGCACTATGGAGAGAAGTGAATCAAATAACTAAATGTAGTCAGAGTTCAAAGCCAGATTAATATTGGCGAATTGTTCAATTGTTTCTTGAAAGGAGGACAATGCAGAGGACCCATGCCCATTGGATCATCGCGGTGATATTGCTATAATAGTGAAAGAAAGGCGATACTCTCAATAAAAGCTAGTTGAGGACTTGTTCACTTATTCTGCTTTCCCAAGGGTGACGATCAAACTAAGACAATGTTTCAGATGATAAGTGGAAGGTATTTCAATCAAAACAAGAGACATGCTGGTTGCAAAGATTCGTGGGGTCCCATATGGACCGAAAACTTTGACCCGACCTAAGCAAGTAATACTAACTTACAGTAGCCTGGCCCTATGGTACATACTAAGCCTACACAAGACGATGATAGGGTTTTATATTTAGGCTTGTCGAAGTTGCCGAGCTGGAGGTAGGTTCGAATACACATGCATGACATTATACAAGCAGGACTCAGAGTAACTCAAGAATAATACCCCATGGCCGGGTTAAAAATAGTATCTTCACAAGGAAGAGAGAACTTCAAAGAAGCACTAGAGAGACTGTCTAGTTAAAATCCTTTGGTTCCACAGAACATTGACTCCTATACTATATATGATACAAAAGATATGGCAAAGCTATAATCGATCTAGAACGACTTGAAGGGATTCCCTAACCTCCTTACTGTGTAGCCTTTATAAAATGGCTACTTTTATGTTTGTTTTTTTAATCACAGCGATGTCTTCGAACGATTGTGGATGATTGATGCAAAATTCTGTTAAAACGCCCCCAAAAAGTAGGCGTGACTACATATAAAGTCTGGCTGAATTGTAGACGATTTAAATATCTCTGATTTTATGAAAGGGTTGGCGAGGCTGTTAGCAAATTTTTTACATTTGTACTGATTCTTCTTTTCAAAACCCCTCATATTAAATTTTATCCAACTACTTAGTTCAAAATTTAAGACTGAAACAGATAGACAGACGGACGTGTATGTATGTTACAAACTATGTATCAAACTTAATACTTCCTTAGGATAGGATATAAAAAGATCGTAAGGACCATGCACAACTTCAAACGTTTCAAGTCCCAAGGAGCGGACGGCATCTTTTCATTGTTATTGCAACTTTATTTAATCACCTGGACACTTTCAGGGAAATGCTTTCATATGGTTTCCTCTGGTTCACCAGATGAAAAAAGAGTAAGAATAAGAGCTGGTATGGAACCATATGTCAGTCATCTGGCATGCGTACATTAAGTGTATGTACTACTACATCGCTTGCTCATCACTCAATTACCCAAAAGTTCATAGATCTGCATGTTTATGTATCAGCGGTGTACTTAAAATTATCTATCTGTAGAACAGCAAGCAAATGGTAAAATTAATTGCAACCTGAACTCATTGCGTTCTATTACCGTGGGTGTACCTCAAGGGTCCATTTCGCGGCCAATTTTATTCAATTTTATTTCAATTTTTCTAGGCCAGAATGACAGCTATCGCCGATAATAATAATAAATTTGGACTTGCATATTTGCAAATACTAAACTCTGATCATTCACTAAGTACATATGTAGATGGTTTAATGAACTAGTAATTAGTGACAAATTTAAGATTATACTATTCCAGACGACATGTCTTTTCGATATTTGGGATACTTGCTAAGCAATGTTTGTTTCCAGAGTCAGTTCATGCCTACGCATTACGATAAAGCCCGCTATTCTAGTGGTTAGAAAGGTTTGAAAACTTTAAATGCTTAGAGCTTATATTGCATTTTAGAGTAGCTTCAAGTTCAATATCTTGTTTGTCTAGTTATGTGTGTACTGTCATGTTGTATCGACTTGTTCAAAACACATATGCTCCAAGTCATCATCTTTTAATTTATCCCAACTATTTTTAGTCAATATGCTCTGATAGGGATATCAATTGATTGTGACTGTGTTGCGAGCATCATTAAGGAAGAAGTATCGACCAATAACTTCATCACCATGAAACCACCACCAAACATTGGGTATAATAGAAACTTTGCCTCTGTCCCAGCCAAGGTGTGGGAATTATTTGATTATGTATCAGACATCAGACTAAGTAGTCTAAGATCCTTAAGGACTAAAAAGGCTGGATATAATTCCACTCCAATACACCAAACAACGACGGTAAAAACTTTATGGATATCAAGTAGAAATAAAACAGCTAGTGGCTATCAATCTGCATACACTTACAAGAGCATCAATTGAGGTCCTTCAATTAACGCCCTTCAAAGATATACATGTACTTCTTTTTCATACCATTTTCAAAATACTTCAAAATGGAATTGATCACCAAGGTCCCTGGGAAGTGCGACTTTAAAAAGTTGACTGAGGATGCTAGCCCAAAACCAAAATACCAACTAAGTCTCTATACCAATAAAATACAGCGCTCGGATAGCATGGAATAGTTCAGTCTTTTTCAAATAAATTTGTTCACTATTGAAGTTAGCTGCGATTTGTTTGATGATTCAACTCGCCTATATAGGTATATGTACATACCTGCAATTAATTGTGACAATTATCCAATTTTCTTTACCAAACTTCGTCAAAAAATTGTCACATTTTAGCAAGTTAACAAAACAATGTTGTAAAGACAACCCCATTGCACCAAAATTTCGGTCAGGGTTTCATACTCAATAGAATTCGCTCCCAGACCATGTTGCATTCTTCCAATCTTTCTGATGAATTGGAAGGGGATGACTTGGAGCGCATGTGGTTTCTACAAGACCGACCCACATGCCAGTAACGTTACTAATAGTGCGTCCGTTTCATGCACCACTTCGACGGGATGAAAAGCATTCGAATTTGTTCATACAAGGGTACGCATAATCAATCTCAATTTTCAATCCAAAATAGCTAGGTAATATATCAAAAATACTGCAACAAATTAACTGCGCTACCCAAAGGAATTAAAGCAACAGACACCACCTTCACTCCACTCAAGTCACAGTAAACGTATCAATAAATTATGTATCTACAGCAAATTATCGAATTTTATGATAGTACTGTGTGAATAGACACGTTTAGTTAATTATCAGAGAAAATCGAAAAAGATACGAAAGTACAAACTCTAGACAGACAGACATTAAAGTAATGACTAGTTTTAGCCGACACTCTGGTAATAGTAAAACCTCGAGTTTATCCTACAATCGATTCATCTTGCATCGTGTTCAAGCGCGCTGCATCGAAATCCACATCAGAAGGATTGCTAAATCCATCGATACACAAACCAGTTGCATTCGATACTCACATGAGATATTAGATTGTAATCTATGCATTTACACTGAAAGTTTATGACCTTCTCGCATGAGGCACGAACAGCCTGATGCCAAAGAAGTTGCATTTGCATTCATAAGTAGATGCGGATATCTGTGAACTGTTTTTCCTTAGTCTAGTACAACCCGTTTGCATATGCACTCGACTGACCTATAGTCCAGAATCAGGTGTACTCGTATGTGCTGGTTAGTGTCCTATCTGGGCATCGTAAATATTTCCTCGAATTGCTGTCATAATTTGCATTCGTACAGCTTACTGTCAAAGCACACGAAACAGTAGCGTTGTGTTTATGTCCTACAAATCAGGTGAACATATCTCACTAGAAAATGGAGCAAAGATAATGACTGCATGTACCGAGGCGAGTCAGTCACTAGAATGCATATGGTGCAACCAGGGGCCATTGGCCATTGGCATTCATATTGGTTTGGGATAAGCTCATAAGTCTGATTTTGTCCAGAATGTGAAGCAAGCAGACGTGTCCCCATCAGACACAAGTTTCGGTACGTTCCGCATTCAATTTAGAACATAGAGTACATGGTCCTTGAGGTGAAGAGGTCCTCAGCAAAAGCAGAAGATTGGACAAATCAGTCACTTACGAGGCCACTTACATAGAAATCGCGGAGAATGGTAAGAGCCTCTGAAGTATAGATGAAACAAAGTGCAGGATGTTATGTCAAAATCTCCAAAAAGTAAGTAAGTAAGTGGGGCACATCATTCAGTCATTGGTCCATGACACCTTTGGGTAAATACTGGAGCTAGTCATTAGCTATAGACTGGAGACCCCGATCAATCGACAGATGGACAATACTCGTGCCGAACGGAACACTTTACAATCATGAGTCTCCGTCAAAAGGAAGTCGGACTACTTTGCAGATGGTTATGACGGCACCAAAGACGAAACTAGGTAGTTCAACGTTACACCTAACCTAAGCTAGATCTGCTTTTGTAAGGGACAGTATCAGAAGATGCCATATGTGTCATCGCGGTAATGCTATTAGCTAATATCTTGAGCAGGGAGCTACAAAGGACAAAGGAATCATCCACTACAGAGCTGGAATAACAGAGACTAAATAGATTTCTACTTAAGCCAGCTTCTAACCGGACATGGCTGCTTTCACACGTACCTCAATAGGTTTAATCTCAAGTAATCGTCTATTTGCCTAAACTATGGAAAGCCCAGAGAAGATGTGCAGAACATGAAACTCAGCACCAATGAAACTCAGCCTCAGATACTACCTCTTACACAACAAAGAGCAGCAAATGTTGGATCAACAAACGGGGAAAGGTGAGTATAAATTGTTAGCTAGCTCCGCGAAGTAATGCCTGAATGTAGTTCCGCGAGAAAAGTGGTTAAAGTGTTAGGGTGCTAGTTTAGTACCGCCTAGTAATCAGGTTTGCGAATGGTGCATGCCAGGTACCCCGGGTTTCTGGTATCTTTTAGAAAATCACACATCCATTGGCTCAACTATGTAAGAAGAGCAAAACCTAAGAGCAATCGTGTTCTGGGTGGCCAAGAAGGAAACGCATTCCACATGCAAGCCTTTCTAGCCTTTTCAACGGAATGGCTAGCTAAATGCTCTTATCTAGACATTCCAACTTTGTGGCAACACTTTGGGCCTATTAGCGTATGAGCTACACGCACAACATGCAAATGTATCTCATTTTTAAGATAACCTCCAGGAGCCACCTCCATTAGATACGTATAACACGTTTTGGAAAACAAAATCGAAAGTCCTGTACTCGTATCTGTCAACTGATAGTTGACCGGTTCCGTAACGAAATGCTCTCCCACTGTGTCCATTTGCCCAATGATTCAAAGTAATGCACTCTGATAGCAGTGGATGGTTATGGTGATGAGATAGAAACCCCACCGGCTTGCGGATACATTGTGTTCAAAACTGTGTGCTAAATACCCCACCGGGCGGGTTTTGTTTTTATTCCATCGTCACTTATGTATTCATTACCCGGACTCCATGTCGTCGTAAAAAACTAAAAATATCACCTCCAGCCCAAAGCATTCCATTCCAACTGTACAGCTCACCGCTGCCGATACGGGAATGGCAAATCGCTGTCCACGCATTAGATAAATGCATATTAGGCTTAGTCGTGCCGGTCTTGGCCATGTGGTAGACCAACCGGTAACGCGATCGGTTAATTTAATTTCCCCCAATGCCCTCGGTTGGCCGACTCATTTGTCATTGAAATGTCTGCGAGGGTATTGCCTAATTAAATAAGCCCACACCAGGGAGGGGTATCTGGTCCTTTCTGGCTCCCAGCCTCAAAGGAATTCAATGAACTTGAAATATGACTCGCATCGAAAGATAGGTAAATCGCCCAATTTATCTTAAACAGGATTCGGTACCGCCAACCAAGGACACACATGTACTACAGGAACGCGATGCAGATAATTGGCTAAAACCTTATCTATGAAGCCAATCAAAGTATCTTGTTTCCAGTCCATGTTGCAATGCGACTACTGTGCACGTTGCCAGTGTGGCAATAAATTAGATTAATAGCCCTTAATAGGGGTGGCTTCACCGGATCCACGGCAGCGAAAGACGTCGGTAAACTGAGCCAAGTAATTCTGCCTTTCGGCGCTGATTTTGTGCGGCTGCGAATGATTTGTCTTTTATGATAATGGCTTGGAGCTGGAAGGCTTTTGAGGAATTGACGGAGCGTTAAATTTTAGGTGTCAAAAACGATGTAGCTGCATTGGCCCGCTGGGTGTACAAGGAAACCTCGTGTTCGGTGGCGGATAATTTGTCTTTTAACTTATAAATGAGGTGGACGTTGGGCAAATTGGCCAATTACTTGGGGCAGTCTGAGAATAGTGACAGTTTCTCTCGAAGATGAGATTGACGAGATAGTTCTGAAAAGTGACTAGGACAAGGGTTTATGAGTATAAGGACTTGTATATGCTAATGATGCTATCAAGTGGAACGGACAGATGGGGTGTTGTATGGATGGCATTGTAGTGGAAGTCCTGTTCCTGCCTGCTTTTTTATGTTTAAAATGAAATACAAATATGTGTTGCGACAGGTCCTACCTTCTCATAACCACTCATGGTGTTCGTTTTACCCTCAGATGTTCGTCAGGCGTTCGAAAGAGGTGGGGTGCCCAGCCAGCAGTCGGATCACCAGTAGGTAAGTTTTTAGCTTTGGCATAACTACACGGTCTTCCTGATCCCCCCCGAGGTTGTTACAATTTTCAGGAGTTTTCCTGACAGCTCCCCCAGATCTTCGAAGTGGTATTCACCGAGGACCGTTTTTCTTGTTCTGCATTGGAATAGGAAGTGAAGTGTGCTCTCTTCTGGGTCCGTGTCTCCACAGTCTCGACAGAGATTACCAGTTTCAAATCGCGTTGGTCAACGTCGAAGAGTGCTAAGGTGGGTCTATTATGTCCCAAAATTTGTTTGGTTATGGGATTATCATGTTTGGAGACACGAGAAGATGGGACTGCGCTCCATCTCTCATTAGCTACTTAGTTTTGCGAAAGCTTGCTCTATATGGGATTTAACAAGACTTGGGGGCGGTAGAACACAAATCGTCCCCTGGAACTGTGTCCTGGAACCCAAAGCTGTGTCATGGTTTGCTGTGAGTACTGTGAGTTCGTCACGGCATCATTTCACCAGTTTTGACGACTGTGGGTGAGATGGCCTTCATGGCGGCCTGACTGTCAATGAGTGCAGTTTCGTGAATAGTTAGTTCTCTCGTGGTTTGGAAGTCCCAGAGAACGAGCAATTTCGGCTTTAGATGAAAATATGCCAGGCCCTACTTGTTTGTTAATTTTTGACCCGTCCGTGAACTCGTGAGATGGTGCCATATAAACTGCCTCTATGCTCAAGTGTGCCAAGTGTGCCCATCTCGCAATGGTATAATGCCCTTCACAGATTGATTTCCATCATATGACACCCTTCGCAGCTGTTTCCTTTAGGTGTAGATCTAGCAGGCTTAAAGTTTTAAGGGCACCTCTTATTGCGTTGGGAGGTCCTATAAATGCCAAAGTTGGCATCGTGGTGGTGGCTGGGTACGTGATCTTATCTGCTGCGGGCCACCAGACTATGGAGACCTATGGATGATGACGGGTTTTGGTCTCCATTTTTGACAAACGTTCTGCTGTACGTATAGAAGAGTATGATTGCTTTCCCTATCCTTTCTGAGGTGTTCTGTTTCCAAGTTAGATTATGGTCGAATATGCAGCCCAAATACCTTGCCTTTGAAACTTGAAGGGGTGTGTCGTTGAGTCGTACAGTCCGGATGTGTGGGATTGTCTTCATATTAGTGAAGAGGACCACCTCGATCTTTAGACGGCTAACGTTTAATCCACGTCGTTCCGCCCACTTTTGTATGGCTTTTAGGAATTAGATTGAAGTTGTTCGATGATGGTACGTACGAACTTTCCAGTTGTCATTAAGATTCTGTTCACAACCAGTACTCAGAAGAAATAGAACCCCATTAGGTCATGTTCCTTCTGAAGCGAAGGGGTCATTTTCCCAGTTGATTCTCCTCTGTCTACGATTTGTTTCACCAGGGGATGACTTGTGTTGGCTTTTCTGTCATAAGGGCTTGCTGAAGTGTTTGAAGTGTATCATGAAAAGAAGTTCTACGGACTCGAAGCAGGAGTCTGTCCAAAATCCGGGTGGTTTCTTTATGAATACTGTAACTGTGAGGGACTTTGCCAAGACTTTTGGGAGTCTGACCGCGTCTTTTGTGGACTCTGTTTTCCTGCAGAGATCCTCTTAGAGTATATTTTCTTAAAGAAGTTTCTTGTTCGATTTACCCCTTTCGAGGATCAACTTGTTATCCCTGTAGTTCAGTCTTTAGATCTTACAATTACTCTTTCAAGTTTTCTGAACTTGCGTTAGAACTATGTTGGTTCTATGTAGGTTCCATTGGAAGTTGGTTGGTTTCATTATAGTTTTGGCTACTCTTCCGTCAGATATAACGACCTCATTTCCTCGGTCCCTTCACCGTCGTTATAGCCGACATCCACTGTATGCCTATGTTATCAGCTAAGACTTTGGCGTTGGTCATTGCTATGATGAAGTCTACTCAACCCTACCATAGCGTTTAAACCATTTGCTCCCAACAAGGACGACACTACCAATTACTAGGATATTACATACAATCGTGTTCCATTTAACTAGAGAGTTCCAAGCGTTAAACTGAGCCAACAAAACTATTCCCGACCCACAAAGGTATAATTTGAAATTACTTAAACTCATTTACCTTGATTATCCTTCCGCTAACAGCGGCGTTAAGCAAATATTTTGCCAATTCACAAAATTATAATGTCGCGTCGGCGAACATAACGAGCTCAGGATATAAACCGTCGTGCTATTATGTACGTCGAGGTAAAAAATTATTGCCAATCAGAAAATTACTCGAATGCCTACCTGCCAATCATGGTAACGAGTACACCCAGCTATGACTGACCACCTATGGGCAAATCACGGATGCATTTCTATAATCTCGAAGATATTTTATAATTCACGAGGAGCATGGATATATGGCTGGTAAACCTGTACCACTATGACAGAAGGTAGTAATCAATAGTAATCGGGAACTGATTGCTTTCATCCAGTGGACAATGAAACGAGGAGAAATAAAGAATTATCCGGCGGATGTACATAGAGGGAAAGTCAAACGGATAATTCTATGTTTTAGTCTAAAGTAGGGACACCAACCAATTGCGTCTTCTATCATAGTTTTCCCCTAGGTGGCAGAGTAGTATACTATGTTTGTCGGTTGAAATTTGAATGTGAGTGGTGTTGAGAAACCGGAAGTGCTTTAAGGACTGAACAGAAAGTTGAATATAGTACATGTGTAGCCGTAATTCTTTGTAGAAGCAGATTTTGAAGAGGGACATACTGGCAAGGAACTTTCAACTTAGATAGATACCTAGTAGGTACTTCACTTCACAATAACCTAAGAGTTGCTACGCATTGTGGCGAATTTTCCGTAAAGATCTTAACCTGCACCAAGAGGCTCCATTGAATCCACAAGAACTGACAGTGTGGTGTGGACTTCATGGTGGAGGTCTGATTGCTTCCTATTTCTTCCCTATCATGCCGTGTTGAAAGACTATTTTGGCCAGAATTTGATGGTGCCACATATTGGAATTTCCCTGATCGTGTAATCTCGATACATGGTCCCGTCGAATGGCCACTTCGCTCATTAGGAGGCTACCTTAAGTCTTTAGTTTTTGCCAACAAGCCAACAACGATAGAAATTACAAACGTTCTGGCTAGTACATGGGGGAATAGTGGTGGAAAATTTGCTCCAAAAAGTGGATCACTGCAAACCAGCTTAAAGTACACTTAACACGTTCGTCCTTATTGAAATACCCTTTATCAGTACCTCAGTCAGTTCTACTTACCCAGGGTCCGGGGTGGATCTGGGTCTCAACTAACAAGCCTCTCCAGGTAGTTGCTCACTCCAAGTTGGTTGAGATCCTCTTCGACTCCATGCTCTACCTAGGGCGAGAACCTCCTCTACCACGTTGTCCCTCCGGGTTGGAATCGAAGAGCGCTGGTGTCCATTCGCTCTACATGTTCTAGCCATCTCAAACGACTGATGCGCGGTTTTTGACTAGGTCGATGTCACTGTACAGCTCGTATAGTTCGTCGTTGTATCTTCTTATCCAAAGCCCGTCAACACAAACGGGACTAAAATTTTTACGAAGAATCTTTTTCTCGAAGTGACTGAGGATGTCTTCATCCGCTTTAAACAGAGTCCGTGCTTAAGTCCCATAAAGATAGTTTCCGACCTCTATGGAGAAGCGAGCGTTCTTTATCTTCATCCTACACAATCTGACGAGTTTGGTTTGACTAATGGACTATGGAGCAAGGGATTCGGGGCTCGAATCCCCCAGTGGGAACACCTAAAAGTTTTTCACGACCCAACCTTTTTTAGCGAGCGTCTGACATACATGCGAGAGTACAACTGTCCTGAGAAGGCTCCTCAAATGACAAATTGAACTTCGGACACGGCATGAAACACTAGGCCCCTTCCATTCGTGTAAAGAATATAACACGCACAACACGAATGGTTGTGAGAAGATAGACCCTGGGTCCCTTCGACCTGCTCCGCATTTTAGTTTATGCCTCCTACTTAGGTTCCATTCGCTAAGGCAAATCTTGGAAAAGACCAACGAATTTCAAGTCGAGACCTCCCACCTCTTCATCGACTTTATAGCCGCATACGACAGCATTCATCGTCTTGAGCTCTACAAGGCGATGGCCGAATTCGGGATCCCGACAAAATTGATCCAGCTGTGCCGTGTGACGCTGGAAAACACGCGCTGCAATGTGCAATTTGGGAACAGCTCCTCTGAACCATTCCAAACTTGCACCGGATTTCGGCAATCTAGTGCTGGAACAGATAGTGCGCAGGGCAGGTGTCAACACCGAAGGCACTATCTTCAATAAATCTGTCCAGCTGCTGGGATATGCAGACGACATCGACATCATCGGTCGCTCCCAGCGTGCCGTTATAGAAGCTTTCACGGAAATTGAAGAAGAGGCGAAACGAGTTGGCCTTAAGTAAATGAGGACAAGACCAAGTACTTGTTGTCAACAAACAAAGAAGCATCGGTCCACCGCCTAGGAAAAATGGTACCTGTTGGCAACAGTAACTTTGAGGTAGTTAGGGAGTTTACCTACCTCGGAGTAAATATCAACTCCACGAACGATACTCTATTGGAGATTCGACGAAGACTTACCTTAGGAAACCGCTGCTACTTCGGTTTGGCAAAACAAATGGGTTCAAAACTCCTATCTCGGAGGACGAAATGTATGCTCTACAAAACTTTGATCCTGTCAGTTCTGCTATATGGAGCCGAGTGCTGGACGATAAGCAGGAAAGCAGAGCACATGTTGGGATTTTCGAAAGAAAAATTCTTCGTCGAATTTTCGGTCCCATATGCGAGGTGGGCGAATGGAGGAGAGGATATAACCGCGAACTCTATGAGCTGTACCAAGATGTGGATGTACTCCAAAAAGCCAAAATACGTAGACTACACTGGCTCGACCACATCGAGCGAATGGACAATAATGCCTCAGCAAAGAGGATCTTCGACTCACAGCCCCCAGGTTCGAGACGACAAGGAAGATCGAACGACAAGGAAGATCGAACGACAAGGAAGATCGAACGACAAGGAAGATCGAACCTCCGTTTTAAAAAGCTATCGCGGATGCCAGAACGCTTGGTCTGGACAACTGGAAGCAGCGAGCCCGGGATCGAAGAGAATGGAAGGCTACCGTGTCTCAGGCAGGGACTCTTCACGGGTCGGGAACCCGTTAAGTAAGTAAGTACTTAGGTTCCATTCATTAGACATACTTTCCTTTAACCAAATCTTGAAAATGAGTTGGTAAATGATTTTCACAAGGCCACCTCTTGTTGTCTTAAACAATTCGGCCGTCCGGACATAAGTTTAGATATTACCATCCTCACTTCATTCTGGTCCACTACGAGGTTTCCCTGTTCAACTCTACAGGTCTCTGTTCGAGCTTTGTTGCCGGCACTCTTCATCAAACCAGGAATTTTGTGGGGATGGTCGAGTACACATCAGTTGCGGCGTTTCTGATGGCTTCTTGGCATCGAAGCCACTAGTCCTTAGCACTTGATGCTGGCAGCATAGAACTTTTCGTGAGGTTGAGGGACACCCGATCGGCAAAGGTCCTGGCGATTTGTTGCAATTGCAGATTCCATTGTATACCACTAGGACAAGGGTCCGGACTTTCCGGAGTCAGTTACCCACTTCGGGAAAACATATGTATGAGTACTGCCATTGGACCATAGAGGGCACCTCCAATATGTAGAAGCAGCTCATATAGGGACACCACTAATAGTTCATCCTGACTGAAACTGTAAGCGTCACCGTTCTTTTCATAAAGGGAATTCTGTCGCCTGGCAAAAGGCAGTGACTTAGTGAGAAAACACTCCTTCTATGCACTCAGTAGCCACCGACGTAGAAGAGTAGATTAGAAGTTGATAGTAAGAGGCTAGCGTGAGAGAGCTTACGCATCACCTTACTCTTAGCCCACCTTAATCTGTCGTATAAGACCATTAATCCTACTCTTGGATTGTGGCGTATTTGAAGTGCTGATTGAGAGCAAGCATTCAGAATGTCATGCATATGTAAGTGATATTCAGCAAGCTGAAGTTTATAGACGTCCATCTGATCCGATGCGTCCGAAAATGTGGCTGATAAGTGCTAGTGAGTGACGCAAATCCAATTCTAAAACTAATCCAGTACCAACTTCTCTACTATCAGACAAGATTAGTGAAGAATTTCGACCTTTTTGTCTGCCTCTTTTGAATGTCATCTGATAGCTTGTGTACTTCACTATTATTCCAAAACAACTAGAAAACAATCTTGTTTTGTAAATAGAGTTCACCACTGTGAACCCAGGGGATCCCCTTTCGGTTCTCACTCAATAAACTAACGTCCAGCTCGATCCGGCAAACTACCACCGGGCATCTGTCTCTCAACAACCAACACACTTTCGGTTTCATTATCAGTCGGCCAAGCTGACAAAATTAACCTCAAAGATTATTCAGCGCACACAACCACATGACGATCATGAACATCACTTATCGCCTGGCATTGCTATGGAATTGCAAAAAACGAAAACCAAAAAGTATCTCGCGAACTGAGATTAGTACACACGGGTCGATCTTATAATCTCCGTCCAACGCAATTAAAACTCATCCGTCCGTTTTGAAATGATTTCAGTTCTACTTCGTAATTTGATCCGCAATGAGGTCTGCGGTTGCTATAGTGTCACTGGTGGTCGCCGCCTTCGTTGGGGTAAGTACCTACACACTCGTACAAGTCCGTAGGATGTGCTGACAGATAGATTCACTTGACAGGTCAGCCAAGCGGCAGTATCGCCCGAAGTCGAGGCGAAAAAGTTCGCCGAACAGGTTAGCGGAAAGTTATACAACTTCTATGACACCATTTCCGAGAAGGCCTTCAAGGCCGATGAGGAGGATTTCGATTCTCTACTCAACAGTGTTGAAACAGTTCGACTAACCTCCAAGGCTCTGGTGGAAGTGGTGAAGGATGCACGCCAGTTTGACTACAAAAATTTCAAAGATCCCGATCTCAAGAATGTGTTCAACACCATATCCAAGGCTGCTGGTTTGCTAATCCTTGAGGAGGACTACTTCAGCACCGTTGTGAGTACTCTGAACTCCCTAAAAGACTTGGCCAGCGACAAGGATATCGAGCCATACCGTCGTGATGAAGAGCAGCTGTCCTACTTCCCCGATGTCCAGAACATAATCGCCAAGAGCAACGATCCGGCCGAGTTGAAGTACTACTGGGAGAACTGGAGAGAGAAGAATAGCCAATGGTCGGCAATTCATTTCTACACTCTAATCGAGTCGATCAAGTCGGCAGCCAGCTTAACGGGCGTTACGTCCTTGGAACTCTGGTCGGACTTCTACGATATCGAAGAAATGGAAGCCGTGATGACTCAGATTAGACCATTGTATCTGCAGCTGCATTCGTTTATCCGCAACCAGCTGTTCAACAAATACGGCGAGCTAGTAATCAAGGCAAATGGACCGATTCCGGATCACCTATTCCAGCAGGTCCTCGCTCAAGCCTGGACCAATGGCAGCGTCATCGATGAGATATATCCTCACAAGAATCTACCTCCATACGATGCCATCTTAACAGACAATAACTACGATGCGAATAAGATGTTCAAGTCCGCCAGTGATTTCTACTACTCGTTGGGATTCAATCCCGTCCCCGAGGCGTATTGGGGCGATCGACTCAAGCTGGACTCCGAGGAGGATACTGGCGACTGTAAGGCAGTCATCTACGATCTAACCTCTAGCGTGCGCATGAAGTACTGCCACAAGGTGGACTTTAGAAAGTTCCTACAAGCTCACGGCTACATGGGACGGGTTTACTATGCTCTCGAGAAGAGTACCCTTCCGTTTTATTATTTCAATTCGTTCGACTTGGAGTACCCCGTGGGAGAGGCTGCCATTCTGTCCGCCTCGACGCCAAAGCATTTGAAGGCCGTTGGACTGGTCACAGATTTCCAATTCACTGATGAGGTGCTGATGAATCGGCTTCTTAGAATGGTAAGTGATTGAGAGATTCTGGCCAAAATCCATAGTCTCTTCTCTTGCAGGGTATCCACACGCTTTTGAACATACCGACGTTCTTTGTGCACACCAAACTGATGTATGATCTGCTGTCTGAAAATGTTGACATTGAAGGCTTGAACAAGCACTACTGGAAGCTGATGGAGGAATTCGCTGGAGTTGAACCACCCACTGATCGACCAGATAACTTCTTTGACTTCCCATTCAAATTTTACGTGGATTTGGATGAGAACACCCAGGCACGGTAAGTTTTTGAAATGTATTACTAAAAACAGTGTGCAGCTCTACATCGTACTTCAGACTTTCCTTCTTCAACTTAAAAGGCTTCGATTCGTGTAACCTTGACACGTTCTTACTACCTTTTAGCTAAAACTCTATATTTCCTGGAGTCTTTTCTGCTATAAAAGTTCATGAAGAGTCCTTGTCCTTTTTTGGAGAGCCGCTGTGTGTACCTCTTGTTTAGTGGAATATATATCTTGCACCTGGATGGCGATAAGTGAAGAAAGACATTCATTGTTCACTTCTCTCACAAAACTCAGAGGACAAGTGAACACTCTCAAACTCTCAAGGATACCTAAGGTCATATTGGATCTTAGAAGTCGTGTAAGAGTGAGATCTGCAGAAAGATTCTTCCTTTTCCATGAATCAACTTAAGCTTATTATGACATCGTTTTGAAAAAATTTGTTTCGATAAAATCGGGTCTTTCGTGAAGATGAGCTGCCGAATCTAGTCCCGAGTTGACCTATGGCGCCGGATATATGCTTTTTTTTAGCCAGAGCTCAAGGTGCTCTTCAGGCAAAAGGTTCAGATATGAATAGCTATCAGACTTTTGCTTTATGTTCGCATGGCTTCCGTGTTAACAATTGCTATTGTTCTGCCAATAACTGCTTTGGTTGTTCCTTGCTAGTTAGGTTGGTAGGTACAAGAGGTGCCTGCATATGCTAGGATGGTCATGGATCAATTGTGAACCCAGGTCGTGTGTAATCTAAAACCGAAGGCAATTATGAGTTTGTAGTTTTGGGATAGCTAAGTGGCCTCCCTGAACCTTTTCTTCAAAGTGGTATTCGCCGAGGGGCATTTTCCTAGATCTACACAGAATTGAGCATTCGTCGTGTGGCCACAGCCTCGGCACAGCCCATTAGTGTCTAGTCCCATTCCTCTTCGGTGGAGCATCAGGAGGTTGTGGCCGGTAATAGTCCCCGTGAGGAGCGGGTTAGCTTGCGTCTGTTAAGTGCTAGAATTTTCTAAGTTAGTCTTGTGAAGCCTTGCTCTATTTTGGATTTAACAAGAACTAGAAGCAGCAGAACGGTACTTACGATTATAATCAGGTCCTGTCCAGAAATCCAATGAGTTCTTTACGGCATCGGTTTTGACCACTATGGATGATCTCGGTTTGATTGTCGACTTACATACGTATCTGTTGATCAACTTCCTTGAGTGCAATTTCGTGGCTAGTTCTCGTGCCTCTTCTGCGATTGCTACACACTGCTGGGATACCTCCTCCCCTTGGAATACACTGCCTTGGTTCAGAAGTCCAGGTGAACAAGCAATTTCGCGCTCGTATGAGTACATATCAGATCCAACTCCTCGTCAGTGTTTGACTCGTCCGTGTCAAGACATTGTTCGAGTTGTGGCCCTGGGGTATCCTCGCTTAAGCTAAAGTCGTGTGATATTGACACATAATCTGTTTGGGCACCCAAGTCCAAACATTCCTTTCAAATGTTGGATCGGTGTGCTTCTGATAGCACCGTGGTTGTTCCTTGCTAGGTGTACAATCATTACATACCTTCTATTAGATACTTTAGCTGGTGACACTCTGTTTATTTTGAAACACTCTTTTACTTATTTCTAGAAAATTCGTCTCAGAAATATTGGGCTACCAATTCTATCGTAAACTCTGCGAGATCAGTGGACAGTACCCAGGAACCCCACTACACAACTGCGACTTCTATGACAGCACGGCAGCAGGAAATTCACTCAAGTAAGTATCAAGGACATCCGAATCATCCATGTTTGATTTATAAAAAAAAAAATTATTTAATTCACCACATAGACGTATGATGGAACTTGGTTCATCGAAGCCATGGCGTGAAGTCTTAGGCAAACTCCTACCTGGTGATGCAAAGCTGAATGGTGATGGTTTGTTGGAATATTATCAACCGATCAAGGCTTGGCTAGAGAATCAAAACAAACAGTCGAAGGTCAAGATTGGATGGAATCCATCAAGGAGAAGTAAGTTTAAAACCACACTATGTGTCCTTTGGATTTCATTTTGTATTTTTTATTTGCAGAGGTTGCTTAAGGTAGTTTTCTAGAACCAGCCTGATGCTTAAGTCCGTATTTTTGTAATATTATGATATGTAAATAAAATATAAAATAGAATTTTGTGTTTTTTGCTTAAAAAATTCTGGCCAAGGCATTGGTTATTCTTTCTATCGATACTAGCGTCTAAAAAATGTTGACCTAAAAAAAGGATAAACTACTGACTGTAGACATCGGTGGTAGAACACATTTTAACACATCCCAACTTATCTTAGTAAAATCTTGTGCATCCTGGGGAACAGCCTACGATGGCAAATGGTCACCCATTTGATCCAAAAAAACTAAAGGAAAAGAACTATCTAGCATAATAGCATTTTCATTCCTTGGGATATACCCCACAGCTTTCCATATGCTGCACAGCGGGCAAGTGAACCTAAATCGTCCGATTTGCGCTCTCTTACTCGAACCTTTCCTTCAGACCCAAAAAAGGAGATATTAGGTCCAAATGGGATCCATCCGCTTGTTTTGAAAATGTTTTCTTCTACTCTGCCTAAACCTCTACGCAAGCTCTTCCACTTGTCATATTCTAAAGGCATCTTTTTAGATACATAGGTGGAAACTTGAGCACGTCTAGCTGATCCCTAAGAAGGGCGATAAAACCTTTCAATCAAACTACCAACCCATAGCCCTTACACTAATGCTCCCTAAGGTCGTGAAAAAAATTGTAAATTTCAGTTTTCTAAATGCCCGTCAGTACGGTTTTCGTCAACAACTTTCCACAGGGGGACCTTATAGTGTACCTAACAGAAAAATGGAACGAAAGTGGTCACCATCACGGTGAATGCCGCAAAGCATCCCCAGATATCTCTAAAGTGTGGCACAGTGCAGTCTTATGCGAAATCCAAGCTTACGGAGTCGGTAATATCTTGTCATCATGGATTGCAAGATTTTTAAGTAATCGGCCATTACAAGTTGCATTGGATGAATATACTTTGACCTCATTCTCAACCAATGCTGGTGTACCTCAGGGTTCAGTTCTTTCTTCCATCCTGTTAATATTAAAGAATCTAATCGCTTGTCAATGATTGGCAAGGTACCCCAGACCTTCATCAGATTTCCGAAGCTGTGATGAGTGGCTCTCGTGGATTCCTCAAGAAGTGTAAACGTTTTTTTCAGTACTGCAGACTTGGCTACTATCTTTGAAGCGGGAGCTTACGCAACTTGTTAGAGCTTGTTAGATCGTGTCCAGTGTCAGGCAGTATCGATTGATCGGTGACCTTTCAATTTACGATCAAATCTCTTCGCTCGGGCATCGTCGAAATGTAGGATGATATCGGTCTTGTACCAATATTTCCATCATAGTTGTTCCGAGGAAATCTATAGTTGTGTCCTGTGTGTCCCGCAGCTTAAACGTACTACACGAGCGGCCTCTTCTACAAACCCTTACCTTTCGAAACCTATTTTCGGCTCCACAGTAAAATTCAGGAGGCAGTGCCTTCGATAAATCAAATTTATTTTCCTATAAACTTTGTTATAACCGCATTACACTGCTACAGCACCACTGAAATGACAGAACAATGAACATACAATTCAGTGGATCACTTGGGTAGACTTACCTCTTGTAGAAGGAGTCCATCCAATTTTCGTCCCAGAAAGACGATTCTTCTCTTTAAGCCAAGTATGCAGAGGCTTATAGTATTCCAAAATTGAGTTTGCCGACATCGCTGTAGTTCTGGGTACCGCTCGGCTAAAAGCTTCTCTCCATGATTTCGCTGAACCCATTTCCATCATTTGTCTAAGATTTCCAAAAAAAAAATTGCTTTTGTTTGTCCTTAGACTAGAGTGGTTACTTACTTCATGGCAGTTCCTACAGCTTTACTTCCATAAAAGTCACAGGCATGTAGGGGTTTGTCGGGATTTCCAGGAACGAAATTTCCACTCATTAGACAGAATGATTCGTACATTTGATAGCCGAGGACCTCCGAGATGAATTTCCTAGATTCCATAGAAAATAAATTAAGGAGTTTTTTTTAGAGGCGAAGAACTTTAAGCTAAAATAAATTAGAAAAACCTATTTTTAATATCCATAGAAATAGCTTCATTCGACAGATAACTTTATGGCATTAATGTTTGAATATAACTATGAGTATGATGGTGCTATAGTTGGTATGTTCATGGCGTAATCTGGAGGTCCAATTTTCGCATACTCTTCCCAGTCAACTCAAGCTGCAATTCGCCAATAACGCATCAAACGTTGACTTCCAAGTGTCCAGTTGCTTCTGGTTTATCAGCTTAGATATGTGTAGATAAACATATCTACTTATTCCTAATGGAGATAATCAAATGGCGTCAAATCGCACGAACGATGTAACTTCATTGGTCGTAACTTTTGTTATTTTTTGTGGATTATATCATCTACACGCCCACCTTGACAAGCGGATGTCTAAACTCAGACTCAAGTATCAATGCCATAAAACTATCTGTCAAATAAGATTAATTTCTTGGATATTAAGAACACTTTTCTGGGTTTTATTTCAAATATAAGTTCTCCGCCTTTATAACAACACCTTTCACCGATGCTTGTAAATCAATCAAACCCTCTGCATAACCAAGAGATACAACTAGCAGGTTTGTCATAGCAATAGTTCAGAAGTTGGTTGTATTACTGGAAGTAGGGACGTCGACTGTCCACTTGATAAACATATTTGTATGAGTTTTAGGGCTTAAAAGGATCAAGTCTCATAGAAATAAGGCCTCATTGTAGATGACGGGTTTTATAGTTTGTAAAGCAATAATAAAAAGGGTTTTACATGGTCAAGGAAGAAATACAGAAAGAAACCCATTTAGGATACTTGGTGTCATGATCTAGAGTACCGTGGCAGACACTTAAATCAGTTAAGGTACGTTGTGATACCGAATGAATCAATCGCTGGAGGCTATTGATGTTAGCATTAGCCTGTTCGCCCAGCGGTCGGATGTCCAGCGGTTGCAGATTAAGGATCCAGTTCTGCAGTACGAGTTGTTCTCATAGCACTTGTGGTACCAATGCTAGCCCATCTCTGCATCCTCGTAAGAGCGGTTAAGTTGGCAGTCTTACTGACGGACTCCCGCCATACAAGACAGCCATAAGTCAGTTTTTGAGTTCAATACCAAAGACTCCAAGGAATTGATTGCAGCTTGACTATTCTTATAAATATTGGTATCACAAGGCCTCCGCTACAGTGATCGTGAAGACGGAAGGAGATATTTGTGTAAGAGTGCCCGGTCCTAAGACCAGAATCTACGACATTCCACGCCTATTCCCGAACATCCAGGTAAGATTCTATGATTTTACTATATAAGCACTCCAAAATATATCCATCGGGCTATAAATTCCGCTGAAAGGACGATGAAGAAAAGTTAGTACGATGCAGATGTACTCTTACACCCTTCTGGACTGACCCATAGATATGGTCAGGAAATATGATAAACAATACTAAAGCTGCGAGTATGAGAAGTTACTATTCAAAGAAAAACTTTAAATGGTGCACAGAGGGATTCAAGATTTCCTCATGAATTGAGATCGGTATGTATAAGCTCACAGCTACCTGTACACAATCGAAAGATACGACCACTTCTTCCTCAATTGGAGGTACCGGGGTGAAGGTATACTTTTCATTTAGGTTTGGAACTTCTGTTCCAACTGGTTCTCAACTAGCGAAAATGAAATGATCCTAAACATAAGCATATCTACGTACTCACTCACCTAGTTTGATGATTGTAAGCAAGGTCCTTGAAGAATTCATTCGAGAAGTCGATGTACTTTATCCTCCTGTCCACTGGTGCCTCGATTCCAGCATACTCGTCCATCAGCTTCCAATAATGCTGATTAGAACGTTCTATAGGGACGCGTCCCTCCAGGATATCAACCATAACTTTCGTGTTCGCAAAATACAATGGAATATTTAATATAGTATGTACACCCTGTAAAAATACCGTCAACTTCTAGAAAGACTTTCAGGACAACACCTTACCATTCGGAATAGTCGGTTCATCGCAATCTCGTTGGTATAGTTGAAGTGATTCAAGATCTCAGCCCTATTCATGTGATTCGGTGTGGAAGCCGATAGAATTACAGCCTCTCCCAGGGGATATTCCAAGTCGAATGACGGGAAGAAATAGAACGGAAGGTTCTTCTTCTCCAAAGCATAGTGTATGCGTCCAAGGTATCCGTGGTTTTGTAGAAATCGCTTAAAGGACGGCGCCTTGCAGAATTTCATGTAAACTTTCGGAGTTTTCTCGAATATATCGGCCTTGCAGTCCTTGCCGGTCAGGAAAGGGGAGATTTCCTTGAAGCGAGTACGTCTTAATGGGCTATGTAGAGACATGTTATCGGTTTAATAGTTAATATGTTTGAGGTCAAGTCTTACGATGGCACTGGATTCAAGCCCAATGATACATAGAAGTCTTCCGCTTGGTTGAGTATCTTTGTGATGTCGAAGCCCTGTGAGTCCAGACCGACCTGCAAGTTGGGCAGCCTCTCTCTGGGATATGAGTGACTGAGCACACTCTGTTTCTTCCAAGCCTGAAGGAGGACCTGTTCAATCAGATGATCTGGAATCGGCCCCTCCTGACTCAGAATAGTATTCCCATACTTCACTGCCAACTCGTGCCGGATATAGGCGTGAAAGTCCTGGTAGAAGGGTTTAAGTTGCTGCATGACAACTTCCATGTCGCTTAAGAAATCCGAATCGTCATAGTTGCGGAACCAAAATTCCTTCACAGGTATACCTAGACTTGTACTGAAATGTTATATCTCACACAAGACACAGACGTAGGCCACTTACCATTTCGATCAGCAGCCCGCCTTAGCAGCTCCACAACATTGATGAAATGGTAGGATACATAGCCCAACTGAGCTTCACGCCATTTCTCCCAATAGTACTGCAATTCCCTTGGATCCATACTGTTGGAGAACACCTTACGGATGTCAGGCAGATACGCCATGTTGCACTCAGTCGTTTGCATGTAATTGCAAATGTCCTTGTGCGTCGCAGTACCCTGGAGTCCTAGTAGCGATGATGTCAAAGAGCTGAAGAAGTCATCTTCCAAGACAAACAGATCAGCTGATCGAAGCTTCCGTATTCCATTAATCACGTCAGGCTGCTGGAACGTAGCTGTATTGTACTTCTTGGCTTCTCGAGAAATTTCCAACATCACTTTGGCAATCCGCTGTGCGATTCCACGATCTTCCAGAGCAGCAAAGAAGAGATTATCATCAACGTCATACGTTTCATCAGAGATTTCGTTGTACAGCTGATACAGGCTAGTGCTGGCATTGTGCAAGAACCTTTCTGCATGCTTCTCCGACGTGTACACTCCAGTGGTCACCTGAAAGAGAGGAACTTCATTGCCACTTGTACACACACGCCAAACTTCATTAAACTAACTCCGAATGCAGAGACCACGACGAGGATTAAAAAGAACCTCCAGTCCATGATGATCGATACTTCTTCAGCTACACTATGAGTCGAAGGCGTCTCTCACCGGCCTTATTTATAGCATCGCCCGTCTATTGCTTCAGGCCAGATAATAGCATATTCCAGCGAAAGGAGATAAGCCGGCGAGGTAGGCTAGGCGCTATGGCTGTAAGATTAGTTTTGTTTATATACTCTAGGTCAGGAGGGGGCACCTGATAAGCCAGCCAGTATGAACTTAGAAAATTTTTGGAACCATTTGCCAAAGCCAATGCATAACAATAAGCTAAAGCTGGTTTTGCTGAGATGCTTACGTACGACTAATTGGAAGATAGGTTAGCACCAGATGGCGATAAGGAACTTTGATAGTTTGAGGTGCTTTTGATGACCAGACAGTCGCGAAACCGGTAAGCCGAAACAGGGACGCCTGTATCAGAAGTTTATTCTTCGTTAAGAGCTTCCTCCCACTCGTAACCTTACTTCAATCAGGGATACACATATTTTCGACATTCGACGGGAGGGAGATACATTCATAAGCTTTAATCCAGGTAGGTTAGTAGATGCACAATCGATTGGTCTACAGGAGGACCTATAGAAGCCATCCTGTACTGCTTGAAGAATATGATAACAAGCGCCATAACTCAAAGGGAAACCGACCAATTAACCAACTTAAGGGTTAGCCGAAAAGGAACTAGCCTTAAGAGATGATGCTACCAACAATTGTTTCTATGAGCAACGGACTTAGGTAGGTAGGCAGGTTGGGATGCAGCCTCACTCGCGTCTCAATGGATGCAGAAGAAGAGAAAACAAGAATCAGTCTAAAAAACTATTTAGCTCGCTATTCCTTTGAGACCCCATTTGTCCCGGAATCCAGCAGAGCGTGATGCTTTGCCTTAACCTGAGAGATTTGGGCTTCTCTTTACACCTCTTGAACCAGTTTTGAATTGATTGTTATAGAAATGATGGCTTGAATGGCTGCTTGGGTTTCTATATGATTTTTGCTATTCAGAATCGATTGATCCATATATTACCGCTTGGATCACACTTGCATGATTCCTCTAAGAATATTTCTGAGCGAGCACCTTCGTCCGTTTGTATCACTTCCAAGAAGATGCATATGGTGACCTCACCATTTGTCCAGCTCTCTCTAGAGGGAAATTCGAAGTCGAGGTTAAGTTTGAAGTGTAGGAGGTGAGATAGTCGAGATACGTATTGACGTTTGACTACCTAGTGATGGTTCTGTGTGCATGATAGCTTAAGACCGATAGCCACGTTTGGTCAAGTTTTCCAAGCGAGACCAGAGCATGTGTTTGGCTAGTGTCCAACTCAGATCTGATCTAGTCTGATAGAAAATGATCAACTTGCGTCAGGTTTATGCTGTTCCAACTGATACAAAGTGCATCCAACACAGGGATATCTAATGGATTCCTCTGTCAGGGAGAAACCAAAATGAGGTGACAAATCTTGAATGATTCCGAGATTCTTATACATTTTGAGAATGGAGTACTGTGTAACGTGGTACGTTCTACTAGATGCGCAGAATAAGTCACCCCTACATTAATTTAAGACCGTATAGATCCATATTCTGGCTCACAGCCCTCAGATTCGAGGCAACAAGGAACCGACCGAACCTCTGTTTTAAGATCAAACGATCGCACATGCCAGAGCGCTTGGTCTTGACAACTGGAAGTATCCTACCCGGGATCGAAGAAAGTGGAAGGCTGCCGTGTCTCAGCCAGAGGCTCTTCACTGGTCAGGAGCCCCTTAAGTAAGTAAGTAAGTATAGATCGATATACTACTTCTCAAGACCTTCGGAGATTCGATCCCAGGGCCGATCAAAATCAAAAAAATTAGGCAATCGATCTGTCTAGCTCTTGTATTGCATCACGTAGAGCCCCTGTTTTGAGAATAGAATTCATCTACCTACTTGAATCACAACACATTTGTGTTTGTTAACTCTCGTCCTGTCAGGATGATTGAATTTAACCAAAAAAGAGGAAGACATTAACAATTCGATAGTCTAATTGGAAGATAATGCTTTATTTAAATTTTATAAAAATGCCTGCGCCAGATACTTATGCCGGCAAAGGCTTTTAAGTGCTCTCCACCTAAGATCGAGCAGTAGTCCTGTCGGTATGTTGAACGGTGACATCAATTGCTCTCATGTTAGGAGTCAAGAAGTTAGTCAATCTATCCGCGCCAGTGCGACTCAAACGATCGAATGGGAAACCCATAGGACGACGATCCGGATAGAGTCGATCCCGAACACCACAATACGATGAAGCATCACTACAACTGCCCACCAGGTTTTGATCAACCTAAGGCGCACAAGAGTTAGGACAACTAGTATAAGGAGCATAATACATACCCTGTCATCATCATAGTTGGAGACCATGACAAACAACTCACACCGCAGGCCCTCTGGACGACCCTTGGGCAGCAACATATGTTGTGGCCAACCGCATCCACAGAAGTTGAATTCCAATTCATCCGGGCTACCAGCTGCTGGACGATTAAGATCCACATTGCGGAAAGTCCTCTCGAATGGAATGGTTACGCTCGATTGGGTCGATTGACGGCGAAGTGTATTCTGTCCAGGTTGGACTGTACGAAAATAATATCAGAAAAACTGTTATCTTAGACCTAAACCAACTTACGTTGCACAACAAATTTGTCCAACTCGACCATCATGAGGCGCTGATCTCTGAATAACATCGGTTGACCACGTTCATCGTTCTTGGGTCCCAAGAAGATGCGCACGGTTCCGAACCGTTGAGCACCGCTGTCATTGTTCACATTGATGGTGTACGTGAAGTTGTCATGCTGCAGGTGGGTGAATCTCGCGAAGACATTTCCTCTAGGAACGAAATCCATGCCACGGGAGAGATCAATGTCGGACTGTTGCCAGTAAGTGCTGAAAACATTTGGTCGTCCTCCTTGGCTGGCAACCTGTACTCCGGTCACGGTAATGCCGCGATAGCTCAACTGAGGCACCGTATAAGGTGTCAGACTCTCCTTGTGCTCTTGGAAAATGTCATCTACATATGCGTGCCACTTGTAGAAGACCGGATCACGCATAGCGGTTGCAGAATCTCCCATAACACCGAACGATTCCAAGTAACGATGATCGGGATCGTGCGAGTATGAAATGAAAACGTGACCCATGTTGTGCAGATCGCCGTAGAGCTGACGATTCGGTGAGAGGATCGATGATTCCATCATATTGCCGAGAATGTCAATGCCACGCGACTCGTCCAATCGAACACGATTACCAGTCTCCTGGAATCAAAAATAATCATGATATACCAATCGGAAGGATCGACAGAATCCTACTTACATCGACAACAAATCCTTGATGTATGGCTTCATAGAATCGATCCCTCCAGCGTTCCAAATCAGCGACATCCAACTTGATCTGATCCATTTCACGATCAAGATCCTTAAGGCCAGTATTAGCCAAACGAGGTGGCCAAGCCCTGCTCGCCACCAGTGAATCCATCTTCGGGAAGTATCCCTCCGGAATCGGGTCTCGCAAGTTATTGAAGCGTTTCACCCGCGACATGTTGTTGCTGAAGCGATCCAAATTGTAACGAGCGATGATCTGCTCATGCATGTAGTAAAACAGTTCACCACGACGATCCTTGGCTACGATCGAACGATCGGATGCCTCGAATGGGTACACCAAATGCCAATGCCAGTGGTGAAGATTTATGCCTATGTCCTCTCGGAAATACCACAAACGGTGTTCCTCATCAAGATCGGAAGCGGTGTAGTCCCTTGGGATAATGATCGGCATTCGCGATCCATCGGGTACGACAGTCGCCTCCTCACGTAGCTGATTGAAAACCTTCGAGTCGATATACTTATCGGGGAATGTCTCGACGAATGAGGGCAAGTTCAGACCCTTAGTATCGGGACGATGCAACAGTGCCACCGAGAGGGCATAGTTAAACAGATAAGGATTCACACGATCTCTGGCGTAGACGGCAATACTTTGCAGATCATCGATGGAGCGCACACCCACAAAGATATCGATCAATCGTCCAGCGATGCGGCGATGTCGCGGAATGAACAACGAAAACTGTTCCCGACGATCCAAGGACATTACAACTCTCAGATCGGGAATGGAAACGTCCTTTACCGGAATCCTCTTCTCGGCCTTATCACCAAATCGCGATTGGACTTCATTGCCAATAGGTCGGTAACGATCGGCCAGAAATTTATCGGGAACATCGAACACGGTTCCCACCTTACCCTTCTGCATGAAGACTGGCTCCTGCGGCCGATCGAACAGCAAAAGAAGATTCTTCCTGTCGGCCATACTGGATCGCAACTCAGAACAAAATAAAAAGAGAAGTCGAATGTATTTCACCACTTGACGGGCGGTCTTGGACTATGGGTATCCCGGTGGGTACCGCCACCCTTTTATACACGAAAATCCTACAAATGTGGTTTAGATAATCGCGCAACATGTTGCACACGAATTTTGCGGTCCCGCCTGGCGTTGATAAGGGCTGCAACTTCAGGGGAACCCTTGTGTTAATCTGTATTTACTATCCAATAGTTTTGTTTCTTTATCTTTTGGATTCGTTTGGGCAAAGAATGTTCTCATGAGTGTTTTGGAGATGCGGTTTCTAATCGTCACTACTGTGCTGTGGGTTGATGATAAAAACTAAAAAAAAACACTGCGGTTACTGGATCTAATACATTATTATTAAGTTTGTTTTAATTATTTACAATATGTATAGTATAATTATACAGTTACAATGTTATAATGATGAAGATTATCTAAATTTTGTTTTTTTTTTTAAACTTTTTCTTGTTTTAAATTTAATCCTTACATGGTCTCGTACTATACTAGTTTATTTTTTTTTTTTATGAACTAAGCTGGTAGTTTATTGTTTCAGTGTTGCTTAGAAAACAGGGGTAACAAACTGTCTTTGAACTCGAAATAAATGGCTGGCTCATGCCTTTTTTTAAATGCTTACAGAGTCTTGAAGTTATTTTCGAAAGGTGTGTTCCTGTAAGGGGCGCCAACTGCTCAGATTGGAAAGTCTGTGGTGAGATCCTTTTTTACAGACCACAGGTGGATAGATTTAAACATAAACACTGAGTCACAGTAGGAATAGGAATAGGAATAGGAAAATAGAAAAGACAGACCTTCAAAAACTACATCTTTTGAAGCTGCATCCCTGTTAAAATCGGTATCAGGATCCGTCAAGCAAAGATGGTGAGAATTCTATAAGAAGCTGACGAACTTTCAAAGAAGAATCATGGAATATATCCAAACAGATTCCAAAGAAGCACAGAGCTAAAGACACTTCTGATCAGCCATTTCCCATCTTACTTTACTTAGACAGCTAAGATGGGACTGATTAAAGCCGTAGCAAGACGGAAAGATACTGAAAGCAGCATAGGTCAAGAGAAAGGGCCTTGGGGCTTCTACTCCTTTGCACCATAGTCGTTACTTTACGTAGTAGACATTTTCAATGGAAATATGTTCTTGGAATATACACCATCACAATGACAGGAAATAAAGTTAGGGTTAGACCCATTAGCCTAACCTCTTTTCTTTCGAAAACACTCGAGAGGATTGGTGATAATTATATGAGATCAGAAACGAAATGTGTTTCCGCTTTACTTCGGAGAACGGAGGTACTAACCACACTTCACATCCAGTTGTTACTGTTGGTAAAGGAGTACAAAGAGATGTCTTATCCCTTAGAACACTGTGCACCAGAACCCGAAAATAAAGCAGGAAATAACCCTTCAGCTCTCGAAAGAAAGATTGGAGCTTCGGTAACAGCCATCAAGGCAGACCTTAATAAGCAGGGGGAGGAACGAGTAACCAGATGAATCGTAGAGGACTCAAAGAACAAACTAATGAAGCGAGTCCTAAGTTCCAGTAGAATGCAATTGATACTGATGGTAAGACACTTCAGACCAGAACAATCTCCACCAACTTCAAGGAGGAGGATCTAGAATACTTCCTCTACTATTGTCCAGCAAAAGGGAGCCTTCTGCATAAAGTGCCAGAAACACATCAGTGAACAAAGGCAATAAGTCTCCAAAGTAATCAATTCTACTCGGATATACAAGGCAAGATCCTAGTGCCTCATGACGTACGACCACAACTCTCTGACAATATCGTTTTTGCTGTACGTAACTTTAAACGTCACTATTATTTAGGCGATATCGTTTTGACTGTCAAACGCTTAGACGATCGTCTTAAAAGTTACGTGATGAGGCGAGCAATTCATAATGCTACTAGATTGTCAGAAAACCAGTACGGTTTTTTTAAGTCCTAGTCAACGATAGACACAATCAATGTCGTCATGCCTGCAGCCAATGACCTAATTGGTTCATATTTGTGCGGTCTTAGGACAGGATATTCAGAGCATATTCATATTAGAACAGATTTAAGGGAAAGGAATCCAGGAAGTTCAAATTGATGCATATAACCTTTTTCTTGATTTTAAGACTGTCTATGGCACTATTTATAGTGAGCCATGACTTAGCTATGGCACAGCTCCCATACTCGCCTGACGATGATGATGGAGAAGACTCGCTCCAAAGACCTTACCGAGACCTTTCCTAAAAAAAAAGATCAGGACAAGTCAACTCACTGTCACACTTCAGAATATTTGAACTACAATCTTTAAAAAATCCTAACTTAGCATAAAATTCGTCATTCAAGCACTACTCTACAGCGCAGAGGAATAGACTTTGTCAAGATTGGATAGGCCGTTCTCGATTATCAAGGCAAATACGAATGCTAAAATGTCAGAGTCCTCTAGATCAGATGAACAAAAATGTTCGCACCTAAAAACTCGTTAATTGCTTCAGCAGATGCAGATGTCAAGATGTCACGATGTCAAGAAAGATCGAGTAATCGATTCAAGGATAAGGCAGTTACGGCCTATAGAACTCTATTGAAGCAGATTAGGGTATCAATGTAAGCATACCAAATGTCCAAGGGTATTTCAATATGGACATAACAATTTTGTATTTTAACACAAATGTACCTGTAAACTTTTTTTCAAATCTGTTAATGTCAAAACGTGGACAAAGATTTATAGTTTTATCAAAGTGAACAAATTATGCAATTATAATAAGTTATAAACAAATTACTATCAGAACTACAAGTCAATGGTCTGAACTTTAGCTGTACTCACTTAATTTTTCGGTCGTAATAATCGTCCGTTCATACAGGCTATGCGTTCTATACTATAATGGAAAGGAATATTCCTGTGCCATTGGGACAACGCATCGGTCGAAGTACTGAAAATATCGCAGTCGTAAGTGCTTCCGTTCAAAATGAGCCAAATCAGTCGATTGCACACCGTTCAAAGGAATTGAAAATGTCTCAGTCCACAGGGTGGCAGATTTTATGTAAAGATCTTGGCCTACACCCTTACAAGATCAAATTACCTCAAGAACTAAAGCCTCTTGATCATTTGAAGCATCGAACCCTGAAAAAGTTTGAAGAAATCCTGAATTTCATCGAAACATCATCTTCAGGGATAAACTTCATTTTTGACTTAATAGCTTTGGCAACAAACCCACATTTTCTTAAAGAGACTTCATTGCATCCCCAAAACGTGACGGTTTTTTTTTGGCCACAATGGGATGGACATGACATCAGTGATAGTGTGTGCTTCCAACAAGATGAAGCTACATGCCATACAGCTGGTCAAGCAATTGACCCACTGAAGGGAAAGTTCAGAAATTGTGCAATCTCGAGAAATGGATCACCTCGCTCATTTAAGTCGTGGGTTTATATTTACGTTAGATGAGCTCAAGAACAACATTGAATGCGAAAGTTGCACCAACTTTGCGGACGTTATGTGTGGAAGAGTGGTAGCAAATTGGGTCCAAAAAATCAAGCGCTGCAAACAAGCTCACGGTGTTCGTATGAATGAAATTGATACTTAAATTTAATATGTGTGCTATACCTGGAATACTCAGCTCAGCTCATTATCTCAAAAATTCTGTATTTTATTGAAATACAAAATTGTTATGTCCTTATTGGAAAACTAAAAACTTGCCAAAAACTAGACTCCATGTCACTATTTTGAGTTCACCGACATTTAAAAAAAAAACCATTACTTCATTGAACAACAATTAATATAAAAATAAATCACTTTCCTCTGTTAGAAATAGTATAACAAAATATTAGAATTTAAATCATTCGCTTTTGTATAGTACAACAACTATAAACTATAGTAACTATGGTTCATCTATGGTACACATTGTTATTTATTTATGTAGTTGTGGTTCTCTCGGTGAGACAAACTTAACAATATTTGCATAAATTATATTCGACTATGTAACATCTGTTCTATGCGGTATACATACATACATCTCTCTATCTGAATGAATATTGTAAATAGTTTGATTTAACAATATATATATATTTTAATGCTTTTTTTTGTTTTTTTTTTTTTAATGCAGTTTTTTTTATTTTATTTGTTTTTGTTTTTATTTTTGTAAAAAATTAAAATGCCATATTTTGTTTTATATATTTAATAATATCAATAGTTTGATTGGTTCATTGTTTCGTTTGTAGTCTTATTTTAAATATTTAAATCATTTTATTTTTGTTTGTTGCATAATAGATAATGTTTAGCACAATATTTTGCATAGCTTTTGATGAACATTTAGTTAACATTTACATAAATTTAATATTTCTTGTTTATTGTTTCCCTAAATTGTTGGTTTTTTCTTTTAATTTCTTTTGATCTAAATATTATGTTTTATATAATTCCCTAATGTAGTTAAATTGTAGTTTTTTTTTTTAATTTTTTTTTGTATAAATTACTTGTTTTTTTTGTGATTGATTATACACTAAATAGAATGCTCAAAAAGTATAATATAGTAATATAGGATTGTGCAGTTTAAATGTTGCGTGTATAAAATTTAAATTCCTGTAGATAGTATAACTCTATAGTTTTGTTTTGTTTTCCTAAGAAAAATAATATTGATTGGCTTTTGGGGGACACAGAGAAAGAGTGTGTCCTTTTTAAATGATGTAGAATCGAAATAAGCAACAGTGTATTTAAATTATCACTCATACCATGCATGTATCTTATCTATTTGTTTATGATACGAGGGGGATCTTTAGTTTATCACATATGCTCTTCTTTGAACTTGCTTTTGCTTTTGCTTTTCCACTTGCATTCCTTTGTCAAACACTAAATGGATAAAAAGCCAGTGTGAGATGATGTACCATAATTCTACCAGAAGCATACCTATTCCAGTTCACAACTAAAACTGACTTAGCATCAACGAGGTTCATTACAAGTTCTCATATTCTCTCTCTTTCTTCCATTACAAACCAATTTCTACTCGAAGTAGCATAAGTTCTTTAAATTTATATAAATACATTACAACAACTAACCTAACCAAATGTATAACATGCCTGAAATTAAATTAAAATTAATTAAAAGGATTAGGTCCTAGATAAAGTCCTGGTTCAACGACTAATAGTCCTCCATTCGCAACAATCTCAGTAGTACCACAAGGTAGCTATTTAGGGCCAATTATACTTCCAATACATTACACCATTAATCAAACCTCCTAAACTATGTTCTACAGTGAAGTAAAATTCACCAAGAATGCAGCTAGACTACAGTGATTTCCATTCAAGGTTCCTCAATACCAGACAACATCAAAAAACCCCAAGCGTCCTAGACAGAATCATGCACGGAAACCCTAGAACTCCTTTCTAGGACACTCTTTCCAGTGTGAAATATTAAGGTACCCAACAATAACAGGACCACTAGCGAAAGTCCCTTCTTGGGTAGCCAGTTTGTAGATAAACACCAAATCAACTCGACAATCAGCTCCTTTGCACCATTTTGAACAACCCGGCCCTGGCGGTATATTCGCAATGAAGTTACAAACCAACAGGAGTATACCAGTCTGTGACTGGAGAACATTTGCTCTGAATGCTATTGTACCTGCAACCTGGGAAGAAACAACCTTATTTTCGTACCCAAAACTCGTACACGAACATGGAAGACTTTAGGCCGGGAAGCCTCACCTTATCCCTGCTCTAGGTATTAAAAAGACTAGCACATTTCCAAGGGATATGACCCCAGTTCAACATGTCCATACTAAGGGGCGGGCTCATGGTCATTGATGTAGACCTCCATGAAGTAGGAGCAACCGGAAAGTCGTTCTATCTCAAAGGAGACAAAGAGGCTTTAGCAGCGTATAATTTGAATCTTTAAGATTACCAAAGCAAAGTCCCATTCCAAATCAAACTTATAGTATCTAGATCTACATTGCTGCGATGGGTAAGCAATGAATTTAGGACACACCGAAATTCAAGAAATGCACTGACAGACAAGCTAGACAAATGTCTAATTAAGACCTGATAATGGCTGTTAAATTTGCGTAACACAAGACTTCTTGAAACTAGCCAGTGAGAGATGGCTACTACCCAGTGAGAGGTGAAGCTAATCTCGTCTTATTGTGTCTTCATAAACCCTGGACCAAGAACACTAAAAAACTAAAACCAGCACTTTGCATTCTTCATAGACCGTCTTCAACCTCTTGCCAACCCACCTTAGAAGAATACTACCAAAATATAGGTGACCTCGGCACAAGCTGTGCTGACATGTGGTGCCATGAAAGCAACTCTTAGCAAATACAAATTTCTGAGGCTGTAGGCGGCTAGGTGCTGCGCTCTACATATAATATCTTAGTCATACAGGTTTCCCAGATTCCAGATTCACCTAGTCTCTTCTAGGCTAAACGTTAAAGTGCTTGCAGTACTCGAATCTTGGAGCAATTCTAGAGAGAACCCACCGAAACCATGCTCTAAAGCATAGAATACGACATTTTTCTAGGACATCTTCGCTAGGCCATAGCTTCAAAATGAATCTCCTCTGGGCACCATGTCGCAGTAATATAGTAGAGAATGAACCGGCGGATGAGCTGGGGTTGGAATTGCCTTCGGGAAGAGTGTTCTCACTGTCAATTCTATTCTATTAATGCTGATGGGGCTCCACCACAATTGGCCCAAAGCAAAAGATCTACAAAACAAGAATCGCACAGAAATTGCATACGCCTCCAAACTAGGAATTCTATTCATCGCACATTGTAGCAGCTCTACGGTTACCCGGCTCTAGGCTGAGCGAGAACTAGGTATAGCTTCCTGGAACAACAAATGATTTCTGGTCCCTTTTTGTAGGTCCTTACAGCAACATAACTAATCAACTCACATGGGTTTTGGTATTAAAGTGGCACAAACTCAATTGAAAACATGGTTTAGACAGCACCACTAAAAGGCGACTAAAGCCCTTCGGGCCTGCTCTAGACATTCCGGAAAAACATGGGAATTAAAACCGAATAAATAGCTAACCATCGCTGTTATGCTGAGAAGAGGCTAATCAAGCCGAAAACTTAAAACTTCTATCGCCCCGCCACATCGTGCCTATTGGAATAGTTCTCAAATTCTGTACTGATTGGTCAAAAATGGCAAATGCAATAGGAACCCTCATTCTCGGCCTCACCTACGAGTCAGTAGGACGCACAGAAGCGTTTAACATCTAATTGAATACCAAAGTATGCTCTAAAGTCAGTTATTTGAATGTCCCGCTTTTGCTTAGGCTAGAACCAAAGATTTCTGTAAAGGTGCAGTTGCAGTCACAGACGGCCAAACAGACAGAACTGGTTGACCCACTTTTTTGAATTACGACTCCTGTTATAGACTTGGAGACTTGACCTTTTGTTGATAAAAAATATTGGCCAACATCGTCCATTTGTTTCTGAGGAAAGTTGCAGTTTATTTTCCTTACTAGACAACGCGTTGTTGTTTAAACAGATGATTCAAACAAAACCAAGTCGTTCTCTCACAGTAATTTATAATTTATGGAAAACAAGAAAAAATTCCAAAATACGCCTCTGAAAAGTCTACATACACCTAGCCTAGGAGATAGATTAATTAAAAAAAACTAAATAAAATGAATTCAATATTTTGTTGAATCACCATTTGTTTACCGGATTCCTTGAAGTCCTCTTGGCATGGAAAGGATTAAATTGAACTTGGATGTCTCAGCCCATTACTACGACTTGTAACAGCAGCGTATTACACTAGGACAACGACCCTAAGGATTTAGCAAGCTTTATTTATAAAAGAAGCGGTTATGTTGAAGGTCCCAAAAGGACTTCATCTACTTCTCCGATCCCCTGGTCTAAGGACAAGTGAGCATATTTGGGATGAACTAGAACACAGGGCAAGCTTAATGCTTAAGAGGGCTCTTTGGAATGCCCAGGTCTTCAACCAAAAATCTAGCCTAAAGACTTGGGGAAATTCAGGAGTCAAATGGTGACCCTACTGTCGAATGTTCTACTATCTCACCTTTACTTACTACTCTACTTCTTCTGTAAAACTTTTACTCTAGCAAACTATTTGATAAAAACGTGCTTCTATTAGGTACAGTGAATGTCTGAACTTGGTGCCTTGTTTACTTTTTTTTCTAACTCCCTACATACCTACATACATGTATGGGTTGCAACTATGTATAATACACTTTACATTTTTTTTTTTTTTTTTTTGTATATATAATTGTATACTCTGTCATTGTTTTAGTTGTCTACCATTCTATTTCGTAAATATTAAAAATAAATAATATTTTGTGTTTTCTTATATCACTTCGTTCACCTACAAGTAATATATAATAAATATCATCTTTGGCTTTAGATTGGACGTTTGGTCGTTGTTGATATGGTTGTTGTATTCTCTGAATCATAGTCTTGCTTACAGTAGCCGAGGACAATGTCCGCTCGGCAGTCTCCCATGATGCCTGGCAGCAAGACCGCAGCGCCAACAACTGTAACGATGGCTCCGAAAACCACAAGTCCGACTGCGGGAAGTTTCTCTCGGCTGAAAAGCGAATGCGGTTCCATTTGAATGTACGCCAAGCCGGGTAAGATGTAGGCTAATGGTATGGCTGCTAAAAGGCCCTGTAAGATTTAGATTGTAACAAAAGTTTGTATAAATAAGGAGGGTGTCACACTTACATTCAATTCCAGAACTGCACCCAGGCAATCAGTTAATGGCGATATGACGAAAGCTGTAAACACAATCGCTAGAGTTATTGTCGTGGAGTATTCATCGTTTTCGGTGCCTTTCTCCAGGCTTGGATCTTTGTCATGAGGTACTTCTAACTGCTCCTTAAGTATGAACTTGTGCACCATGGTTTTGACAATCTGTAGAGAGATTTAATCGTAGAAGGAAACCATTGAAAGTGTTTTAAGCCTTCCTCGTTCTAAGGTCTGATGGATTTTACTTATAGAGCTAGACATAAGATCTACCATTGAACGCAATCTTTGTAAGCCATTTGTCCTTCATATCCAAACCAGGCCTAGTGAGCTTCCTGACTCTTATAGACCTATTAGTATAATATAGTTTGTTTCCAAAACTCAGAGAGGATACTCATCGACGTTCATATTAAAGGCTGGTTAAAATTATCTCTCCACGCAAGTCAGTGTGCATACAGGAAAGGTAAATCGACTTAAGCCGCTCTATACTATCTTATGAAGAAGATAGAGGGAACTGTTCGCTCTACGAAAATACTGTGTTCCGTGACATTTAGGACGCGTTCGATAAAGCTGACAAAAAGAGCAACCAATGGCAGCGGTATCAAGGACTCAATGATGCTGGAAAATCAAATTGTTACTTCTTCCTCTGGAGGAGTGTTACAGATTGACCCCAAGGAGGAGTCCATTCTCCCCTTCTGTAGTCACTAGTCATTGATAATCTTTTAGTCGATTGAGAGACTAGGTCAAAGGCGAAGAAGGAGAGAAAAACTATCCATCATTCTTAGCAAAACCATTCTGGTGCCTTTCACTAAAAGAAGACTTGTCAATCTAGGTTCTGTTACTATCAAACGCACGATTTACTTTATTCCTGTGAGGTCAAATATCTCATCGTTACAAACTTTTTAACAGAAATTTTCACGTTAGGAACACAGTTGAGCGCTAGGTGATTCAGTAGACGTCTTTACGGTAGAACTTAATTTTTAAACACAAAAATGATAAATTTATGTATACAACAATGGTGAGCCCCTGTCTTGGTATTTTAAGGTCCCTTACGGCACCATTAGAAGCCATGGTTGGGCTTACACTCATGTTGGGCTGCAGCTAAATTACAAATATAAGCCTGACAATTAGGGACACCTGAACAAATCCAAAAAGAACATTTCTTGCACTCTTTCCGACATCATCGTCGAAGAGTATTGTTTCGGTAGATTATTTGAAGGTTATGTTATGTGGTCCGTGCAAACTAGTCTAATGGTATTCCAACAGTGGATACCAGAGGTTTGATCTGGTTCACAGATGGATCGCAGATGGAATCTGAAGTTAAAGCTGGTATTTTTGGACCCAACATCAAAGTCCTGATACCTATGGGAATGTGTCTCACGGTATTCTACCTTGAACTTCATGCAAAGCTATCCGTGCAGCTGTCGGAACAAACAACGAAATATACTTTGGTGGCCGTCAGGGATGTTTCTAATACTTGGACTTGGGAAGTTAATAGATAGGCCAACGGCAGCTTCTTAGACGGCTGCAAAAGTAGTGTGTTTCTTTCACTGGGCGGGCTCAATCAGTATGTGTATGATCATGCAAACGCCTGGTGTGCCTGTTATGATTAAAATCCCGGGCATGACCTAAACTAAGTAGAGAGGAAGAGCTGAGTATAGATCCGGAGAATATTGTACTCCACTGAAGATGGACAGGTTTTGTTCAAATACCCCCAACATCACTACAAATGACCAGAAAATGTGTTGGGTTAGGTGGTTAGATCAAAAGAAGATCTATTGTGATACTACTATGGAAAAAAAAAGTTTGAATTTCACCAGTTTACCAGTTTAGCCCGGTAACGAAGCTTTCCAGCTAGATTGTTAAAATCTTCGACGAAGTACTCACATGGGGTTTGCTATGGGTTGCTCCTCTTTCTGTTCTATCAGTAAAGAAAACTACAGGGCATACCTTGCACGTGATACAAAGAACAGCCTATATTGCCAACAGCGGTGCACTATGTCCACGAGTACGAACTCTATATCACAGAAATTGCCGCACAATACGCAGACCCATGTCAGACTGTACTAAGTACCTGAAGATTGCAATATAGAGGGAAACGAAAATCACAAAGCACTAACTAAGGAAAGGATCAAAACTTCCACAAAATAATACAATTGGAGACATAAAACCACCAATCTATGTCAAAGCAATTAATCTCGGTAGGATCATCAATATGGTAGACCTGACATAGTCCAACCTTGGAAGACGTATGAGGCCTAAGCCTTCGTGGCGAAATCTCATGAAGCAATAAAACTAAGCAAGGCGTTTTTCTGGTCATTGGCTTCTGGATAATGTAGGGTATATGTAGATACTACAGCGATCTACTTATCTCGGAAGGCATCACACTTCTACTCTGTAAGTTGCAAGGCATAGCCAGAAGTAGACTAAAACTGTTTGCCTATATTTCCTTGAGTCTTCGAACCTTACCTTAGCTGTTCCAAAGTTAGCAATAGGATCAAAATATTGGTAAGTCTATGACTACACTACGTAAACTTATCTAAGTTAAGCTCTTTATGGCCTGGCTATGGATGCAGAATCTGGATGATTCAGTGCAATTAGTTGCACCTTAGTCCCACCTTCGTGACTCCAAAAGAAGTAAATATCTCGAAGAAGTATTGATTGTAATTTCATGAAGATGGTCTAAATGAACCAGATCATTGTGCATTTTTTTAAAAGAATATTGTTAAAGACATTAACTCGTAACTTCTTGAGCTTGAATATAGAAATTTTGGTCAGATCTATAAAATATAATACTGTGCTAAGGTTTTGACATAAACAGAGTGGGCGCCATGTTTCTTTCGTTCCCAATTATATTACATCTTCAACCCACAAGCATCCTTACGCTGCCATCGATGCTAAGGCATATCGCGTAGTCCCAAGAAAAAAGAAAGCGCAACTGATCGATATAACTTATAAGTTTGACGTGATTCCTTTCCTCCAACTTAACCTCCTACGGAATGCCCGTACTATCCTTTATCTCAGTTTTTCCTGCCACACGAACATTTTCCAAACTTAATCCATATTCACACCAAAAATTCACAAAACTTTACCATAAGTTTAAAAAGTTCAACTACCCAAACACATAAAAACAAGACACACATAACTAATTGAAGATAAACAGGAAACATAAAGTTTTTACTCACCTCTCTCGAGACGAAGCATTCAATGGGAAATGTTAACAAAATAGATATGGAGAACAATATCCTCGAGAAATTCATTAAGTCATCGTTCCAGCAATAGTTTTCCAGCAGGTCCCCTACAAGGAATAAAATAAAAAAAGGATATCAGCATATTGGCGTCATCCATCCAACGACCCAAGCAAACAATTAAGAATACAAAATGTGTTCCACTTTCGAAACTAAGAAAACGTTTTTGATCTCCTCTCTCTCTCTCTATCTCTGTGTGGGTCTGGGTTTTTTAATTTTCGAATTAACTTTACAAATTTGGTTGTGAAAAGTTTCCTCCTTTTGAGAGAAGTGGTCTTGTGAAAATTCAAAAAGGATTCCACAGCAGACAGAAGGAAATCAAATAAAATAAGCATTTTCGAGAATTTAATGCCACATCAGGGTGCTGTTGGTTGCCATTAACATAATTTCTTATATTGGAATCGAAAATTTAAGAAAATGTTTATTTTATATAGTTTGCATTGAAACAAAGGCGATTGAACAAGTTTTTGTATCGAGTAGGAGCGATTCCACAGAAATCCATGAACTACGCAAGCGAATGCAAGGAAATGTATAAAAAATTGAACGAATCGTGAACATTGAAATTCAAATGAATGCACTTCACGTATTTTTCCGGCTATCGTTGATGCAATTCTATAAGCCCTCTTCCTTCGCGGAACCAGAACAGAACAAGAACCAAGGAGAGGTACTATATGTGCTGTGAACTGTGGTTTTAACGCAAGCCTAAGGTTCAAGTGACAGGTCTGTAAAAATTAGGAACAAAATTATTCGCTGGTGGGACACTAGACTTTAGAGATTCATATGTGAAAGAAACTTGTATATACATAGAGTACTGAGGTCTGAACAAGTAAGAGACTTTGTATATACAGGCAGGACCTTTAAGCCCTAATTGGACGATTTATGCGGAGCCCTCATGATGTTCCAATATAATGTACAGGATGGCCCAAAATACACTTAATCGATGTTGTGTTGCTACGTATATCTTTGGCTTGTTTTCATTGAACCATGACTACATAAAACCCCAAGGAAAGTAGTCTAGAAAGGTCCAATCAGGCGATCTTGATTGACAGAGCAAATCGTCAAAACCAGACATTAGACGACCCGAAAACGTATTCTTCAAAATGTCCATTGTCGCGAGTGCTGTGTATGTGGTTGGACCATTCTTTTGGACCGTTCGTTGACCATTGTTCTATATCGCTTACCAGTCACAGGAACAGTGTTTCCCATGGCGTCTAGCCATAGCGGTGATATTCCTGTCGATAGGGCGGCTTTTCCGTCACGTGTTGTTCCAGCCACTTCAAGCCGAGTGGCTAGACGCTTAAGTGTTTGACTAGGTGGTGTAGGTAGGCTGAGAAATCTGTGCCTCTAGTATGTTCCGCGATTTTAAGGAGTATAGTGTCATGGTTTATAGAGGTGTATTCTGCATCTGTTTACTTCATAAATACAAAAACAAAACATACAGTGTCCGCCATTTGCGAAAGTTGTAGCATATTCCGATAGGTTGATACATTCTGGGCCATCTTGGGCAGTGTGTTCCAGAACCTCTCATAGTGACTTTTTGTTTGTTTAAGTCCTGTATCCGCTTGTGGGTCCTAGGGCCTCGACAATGCCTACGCGCCATCGCGTGCGGTTTCTGGAAATATGTCTCAGTTCTCCCCAACTCTTTCCTAGTTGCCGTGCTTCCTTCTCAGCTGCGCCACGTACTCCTAGGACCGCCGCGTATTCTGCCATCCTGAGTAAGCGGGTTCCATTACATCGCGTGGTTAGCTATGGACCTGTCACCCTTTCGGAGAGTATGCCCAATCCACTGCCACTTTCGTCGTCGTATTGTTGTGCCTATAGGTTCATGCTCCTTTCTCTGATAGAGTTGGAGATAGGGTTAGAGTACGGATAGTGACTTAGGAAATGATCACATTTATATTGTCGACTTTAGGCTATTGGACCCAGACTGAAATTAGTGTCTGGAGTGTAAGAACACTTTCTACTAGGCTGCTGTTAAGGACAATTCTCCTGGAATCGTTTCCAAGATTCTCCAGTGTACATTCTGCTTAGCAGTCCATTAGATATTTAAATTCCCTGAGCCGGATAGCACTACGTTTGCTTGAGTCCCTTATTTGAGTTGAAGTGGAATTCGGTTTAGGATCACGATCGGCTGCGATCTCTCTAGATTTTCTTCCAAGGCACCAAATGATGGCGCTATAGGTAGGAATAAGGCTGACAACGGCTGCCCATGTCCATAGGAACATCAATTGAAGGGATAGAAAGCTAGACTTGTTTTTTTTAACCCGCTGTTCTCTATTGAGCTTCCAGCTGGAGAGAAACATGAAGAGAATGACTGGTCCTTTAGTTTGAGGGACCAACTGGTTAAGAGAGTCTCCTACAACTATGTATCTCAGTGTTGAATAGCTTCAGTATGGATGTTGTTAAAGTATCTTTCAATGTCCAGAAAATGGAAATAATATTTCACCTCATCGAGAGCCGTTTCAGCAGATCGCCCTTAGGGGTAAACATGCTAAGATTTCGGGAATGGAGGGCTCTTTAAAGGTTCGCGAAAATTAAGGTCGACGATAGTTACTATGTCTTGTAGTTTCTGTATCAGACGATGCGGAATCACCCTCACTTTAATCTGAAATATGTACTCTCATAACATCTTTCAATGATTCCACAGTAGAATTCAGTTCAGTTTCTTTTAGTCTTTTTAAGGAAGGACGGACTGCGACGGAATTTTACTAATAGATTGACAGTAATCCATCCTGACGTATTTCATGGATACTTTAATGGACCACTTGTATATTTCTACATAATCCTTATAGAATTGGCAGAAATTCATAGTAGCTTCCTGAGCTTCGACAGATCCTCTTTCCATCATATGGGGACTTTTTTTGATAGTATCAACGTTAACTGCTTTCTTCAAGATTTCAACCAGTCTAGATTTCCAGTCTATCTCAAGGCTACCATCAAAGATTTCTATAACCGCTTTCCGCCCATCCAAATTCGAAAAAATAAAGCTTGGGGAGTTGCCAGTATATACAGAGAATCGTCCCGCCTTTGAATTGTGTGGTGTACACATTTTTTTCAAATTCTAATCAAAGTATTAAATTTTGGAAGATTTTAACCAGTGGAAGTCCAAATTTTGCAGTTTTTTTATTCGATAGTATCTGCTAGTAGTTGCCCCTCTAGTATAAGCCTTTAATACAAGACAGCCGATGAGAGATGACAGCTGTTGACAACTATGTTAATCTAGACTAAGAGTTGAAACGAAAGTGAAACGAAAATTCCAATGTCACCTCAAAGCATAACTCCACGCAGAAAGCCTGAACTATCATTAGGCCCTGTAGGAGATATTCCAGTATTAAACATGAGCTAAATGGTCAAAAGATGCCATGAATCCCAGGTATGTCCAAAAATAGTGACACGACCAGCCAAAACAAACGCTAACCATTTAATTTCATGAGATGGATTACTCGAAATTACCCCATCGATTCGGAATACCATCCAATAATGTCGTTTTAATTAAATTCCTGAATATTCAATCACAATCAGCACTTACCTTGCGACAAAGCACGGAATGTCGAGTATCCAGCGATTCCAAACAGAGCTGCCACTGTCCAGGCAAATCCAATTGATATATGCGTCACCTTCTCCCATCGTTCCAGTGTGGCATTTCTCATCGATTGATACACAAGGAATGTATTATGGTGACACATAAACGCTGTAAGAAAAACATACATATGTCCATACAAAGTGCGTCAGACAGAAAGACGAATAAATTTTGAATAAAGGACTCAACCGTAAGGGCTTTCTTAAAACATTTATTCTGCCATAACTTCCATGTGATGGTGATGGAGAGTTGCTGCTCATCGAGTAGGAACTGGAATTTCAATTTTATGACAACAAAAATATTTTGAATTCATCTCACGTGACAACACTGTGTTTGAGACACCAAGACGTTGTAATATGTCCAAGGACGTCATTTGACATAAAAAGTAGTTAAGGGTTCAACGTATCGCATATATCACGTATCTGGAGTGAATAAATTTTTAAGTTATAGATCAAAATGTATGCTGTCATGGTCAGTGGAGGAAGGAATCGAAATTCAATATTACGACTCTGAGGGGGGGACGGGTTTTGTGTTTTTTTATTGCCCAAGCTCTGAGAAAGCAGGTTAATAGCTGACATTTATCAGGGGGAAGTAATCTTTATTTGTACTCAAACTTTATGCTTGTAGTCAGTCGGGGAGGAATGAAATCAGCACTGTTATCGATTTGCTAGAGGAAACCCATTTAATGTCCGCATACACGTACAAATGGAGATCCTTTTAAAAATTCATCACATTGTAGTTTTAGACTAGTATGGTTCGTTTTACGAGCTAAATTGGAAATCCTTTTTTTTTGTACTTATTTTGAAATTGCCTTTGAAAGACCAAAAGCAAACAAATTTACTGTCCTTACAGTAGTTCTGATATGCTAGCCCTTTGCTAGACGTCAGTTGGCTGTAATAATGCGTTTACTTTCAGTGTTTTATACGTAGCGAGGAATTTACGAGTATAGCCATCGAAAGTTGCTCAGAAAGTTGCTGTTCTCTAAGACCTGGCACCTAGATGAGCTAAATTCTTTAAGACAGACAGTTCGGAGTACGAACGAATAAATTAACATTATTTGAGAATTTCTCGGCAGCTATTCTGACTTTTCCTCAGATTATGTCGAAGTTCTTAGTAGAAAAGAACCAACTTAAAAGGTTTTAGATTTGGTGTCATCCGATAGGATTCTATTTACAACCACAGTGCCGGGGTATACTAGGTAATCACATCATACGTACATACATCCAGTTTCAAAAGATTCCAGTGATAGATGAACCAAAATATAGTAAGTTCTAGCTCCAGTGGTGATATGAGTAAGAAAAACCATGTCGACGTCTAAAGTGCGTCCTCAAGAAAAATGCATCCTCCTGCACTCCGATAAAAAAAAGGATAAACTTGTATGAACCAAGGAGACGATTAAAAAGAGCGGCCTGAACAGTCTTACGAAGAAAACAACAAGCTTCGAAAAATGTGTCACCGCTAAGTCGAACCTAAGCGACAAGAACGCAAAAATAACAGCACCAGCACAGGTCACAAAAAAGAAATACTGATAAATGGAAGTACAAAGAACGACAGGCAAGACTGCTCGAAAAATAGACACACAGTATGGGGTCCTGTTCAGCGGAGCCATTCGAATTGCTTTACAACTTGTTGCATTGGGCCTCGGGAAATGCAGGGGACAATACTTCTTCAAGCCGGCTGAGAAGCGTGTAGATGCATGTGCGAAAGCATAAAAGCAACAAGCTATGTATTACCATCTATCCAAGGACTAACTGAACAAACCAAAGCTGTGTTTGAAAGACGTCAGTTAACTAAGAAACACAAGAAGGAACAGTCTTTAGAGCCTTTTAGCTTAATGGCCTACCAAACATTGCCAATTGAGGACCGTCATTAGGTGTAGCTGATCGGTGATCAATTACATGAGTGTATGAACTTGCTTTGCCAAGATCGTAGGGACATAACTATGTAAGTCACATCGACATAAGTTAGCCCTTTTTAAAAAATATAATGAGAAGTGAGCGCGGTGTCTAGTATATTATACTATTGAACTAGGGATTCGAGGTTCGATTCTAGTCGAATGTTGACAGATGGGTTGAACACCCATCAAAGATCATCCATCTGAACCAAAAAAGCTGCATGATGGCATTTCTGTAGAGCTGTACAAGGATACGGCTTGGTGGACGCGATTGCTCAAATAATACAAGGTTGCATACTATCCCCAATACTCTTCTGTGGCGGTGATCTGCAAAGCGCTCTGACCACAAGAATTCACAGAACAGAAACAGAGAAGGTTTGCTCACTTTCTCTTAGAATTATGGACTTGCAGCAAATGACCATTTGTACGAAGATGCTCATAATGGACCATCTTTTGCATCTGCCACAAGTCGATGGTATGATGCAAGGATAACTATGGCAAAATAAAAATTCTTATTATTCTCTCGATCTATTTATTTATACCGGGCTGTTTGATCCCTACAAATGGGCGATCTCCTCTAAACTATAGAAAGCCATCTGATGCATTGATACCGGCTGAGGAGTGAATTTGTAGTCCAATTTTCTCAATAGCCTCCAATAACTAGTCAAGTGTTTCAGTTTTCTGTTCCCTTCTCAAACGATAACATAGGACGGTATTACTGGTTGGCCAAGTGTCTTTTGGACGCGAAACTATGCTTTCCTAATGTCCATGGAACATCTTTTAAAAACACAAGTGGAGGGAGAGTGTATATTAATTCATATGAGTACGGATAGTGAATCTGAGCTTGAGACTACGTCTTGCCCTTTAAGTACTTCAACCTTTCCCCGTTGCGAATGCAAGTCATTCATATTCAACTCTAAGGTAGAGTTTACACCATCCGTGGGTGAATTTGGGTATCGCAGCAGCTAAAACCCATAAAAAATTTTATGATTTTATGGCTTTTGACTTGCGGCATCAGTAACCAATTTAGGACCATGGTTTGCTGGTGTGTACTCTTCCTAAGCTGTTCCTGTTCTGACTCTATTCTTGCTAACTCCTGGTACAACTCTTCGCTTCGTAATTCAACAGTATCCAGCGTTCTAGTCCGAAATTGGAAATTTTTGTTGTATTAAATGTTGATATATATTTGATAGGAGTTGCATGGATAGTGTATACACCTGCTTATGACTCAAACTGTGCAGGTTCGAGCTCGGGTGGAGAGCAGCAAACCCAGCCACCAAACCACCACATAACTTTATTCAATCACTACTCCAAAACAGTTCCTGGTTGTATAAGGGTCTTTAACAAGAACCCAAAAGTCCCATTTATCTACAAATGTATCCCAAAATATTAAGTAAGTCCCGTCTATGCTAATTAGGTTCAGATTCAGAAGCAATATTCATACTCGTCCTTTACTACATGTTAACGAAACCTCGAAACCGCTTCCCAGCAACCCCAAAACTACCCCCTGTTTGCATACTTTAATCTTACCGAAAGCCATAATTCCTGTAGCCGGTATAACATCGACGTTAGCAAATCTCCATGAATCCGCAGTATCCGTTCTGAAAGAGAAACACAAAAAAAGAGGACAATATTAGAATTTTCGTAAACTCCCAGATAGACTCATGCAAGTGCCAGCCATTACCATCATCATCATCACCACCACCTACCTCAACTCTCATCCTGTTGTGCCACTTGGGACAATCTAAATTAGAAAATTATTCAAATCGGGTTCGCATCTTGAACCACTCACAGCGTCGCGTCCCAGCAACAAGGGTCCCAGTGCCAGCTGACTTTCACATAAATAACAACCCTAAGAACGTGCCGCAAAGCCAGGCTGTCAGGTAGGTGCTTAACACCGCGAACGTTTGCCTCTACTCCAACGTGCAACAGATACCTACACCCGCTAGCACCCAAAACCCCAATGGGGATTCCTATTAACAAAAAGTTATGAGCGCTCTCTGAATGTAAATACATTTCCAGGGTGGTATTTACCAACCCCCACCCTCACGTATTCCTGTAGGTGTGTGAAGTTTGTACAAAAAAAAAAGTGCTAACCGCTTCGCACCCCGTTGAGCTGAACTCTCAAGTGGTACACTGCGATGGAGGCGAAAGGAAAAAAAACATTATTTGCATTGCAGCGGTAAAATAAACATCAGACAAAAGGGTAAGCAGGGGTTTCAGGGTTGCAACATAATGCAGGCCCATAAGTGCTTAATGCAACCTCACGAGGTGGGGGCCAAACTGTGTGTGCCATTCCAGTTTAAACAAATTCTGAACGAATTAACAAAGGCAATAGCCAGAAGCCAGAAGTGGCACTCTTTTGCTTGTTTTTGCCATATTTTGCTGCTGCTCCCTGCTCACTTGAATTGCCATTCAGTGAAGGTGGCTGCAACAGTTTTATTGAGGTTGCTGTTGCCGGGGCTACAGTACACTGAGTGGACCACCACAGTGGGCGATTATTTCATACAACCAGTTGTTGGAAGAAGTGAGCTCCATAGGAACGGCATTGGAACGAATGAGGTGAGAAAGGACACAGTTTCGTGCGAATAATTTAAACAAATGGCAGTCCTTTGGGCCACCAAAGTGAGAGACCATGGCTTCCAAAATATTGGCAACAAGTTTTGGCGACTATTTCTAGTCGACAACGACATCGATAATCGACAAATCGACTGGCAGTTCCAATATATAGAGAACCTCTCTTTGTGTAAGGATGTGAGGAGTCTTTCATCCTAATCTACACTACGCCTTGGTGTAGTAGTTGAACCACGGAATTTAGTAGTTTTTTTTAGTTGCAACACTAATGGGGAGATTCTGTATAAAATCTTAATTATTCCAGTCCTGCTTTCTGGGGTTGAAGCTTGAACTCTATCTAAAGCGGAAAAGATGTCCTTGGTTGAATGGAGAAAAAGATTTTTCATAAAATGTTCGAACCTGTTCCCATTGAATGGCTTTGGAGAAGCTGATTTAACAGAGAACTCTACGGGCTGTACAGCGACATCGGCCTAGGTAAAAACAAGGCGCCTAAGATGACTAGGTCATATATACCTGACTGGTCTATAAAGTCTTCAAACCTGAGAAGACAACGCAGTAGAGGAAGACCTCGCCGTCAGTGTCACGTACTTGTAAAAGTGAATCTCAAATGGACTGAAGGCACTTAGGAGAGAACCGGACTATCTAAAGAAGTTTGTTAGATGTTGTTAGCGCCATCGAGGTAAGTAAGTTCATAATAGCTTCGTTCATAAGGCAGTGAAAGACATTTTATCACGTAGACGGTACTTAACGCATGTTCTCTGGATAACGCATACTCTTGGGCTCCACAAACTTCGATATAATGCTTCTTACAACTACAACTGAAATACTTATCTTTTAGTGCAAACTACTTTGACAGGATATCACATCCAAAGCTTGGTTGAAAGCTCATTATAGAAAAACGGGTAAGGCAAATAAGTGTACCTTCCTATAGGTGCAATAAACTCACCCAAAGATGACCCTATGGACGCGCAATTCTTATCTATAGTTCCATCGGTTGGTGTACTGAGATTCCCGTATATAGGAATCACAAGAGGTTTTAGAATAGATTCTCTAGAAGTGACAGCTTGATAGACCCTCCTTCTGCCGTATAGTTTTTTGTTCGTCGGAGCTTCAGGCATCTCCCCTTGGAAGATTATACCTCCTAACTGGCACACCCTGTACATAGTCGATTTGAAGATGAACTATGGAACCACCGCAGCTAAACTCTCTTCGTACATCTGTCGTCTATTTTGACGCTGAGTTTAAGCGCGATCCACCAGTTTGTTGACAAAAGCCAAAACCTTAGAAACTCTTTGAAATTTTGTATTTTGCGAATGGAATTTCTTGTTCGGATGCGTTGATAACATTGAAGAAAGCCTGCGAGTATTCTGTAATATCGAGAACTAGAGAATCGACTTAGTGGTCGAAAATCTAAAATCGCTATCTGTATAAGAGCACAAGGAGCACAAGCACATCTCTCACGAATCAGTTGGCCACATTTGAGGTGATGTTTCGTGCATGACACGCGTCGCAGCATGACTTGTTCCAAAAAAGGTGGATTATCATCTCACTAATCTATCCTTGTGAGCGAGTTTTTAACCAATATTGCTCCTAATATGAACGAAAAAGAACAGTGAAGGGGATTCCAAAATATGCCTTTACAAAATGTATGGATGACAGGATTGTTTGTTGGAAAACATGTACCTTTTTAAATAGGGTCTATTTTGAAGAAGACAAAATATAACGAAACAAGTGCTTGTTTCATCCAAGATGCTCAAGGATGGTGTTGATCATACCGAAAACTTATCTCATAGCTGCTGCTTTATCGAGTTTGGTCTTCTTGTTTTTGTACTTAAAAATCAAGTTATTCGAGAGAATATATTCCATTTATCATAGGACCTTTCTTAAAAACACACTAATGAAAGTTTTGACTGTAAAACCAAAGACAAAACGAAAAACACAAATTATAAATGAGCGTTTAAGGGCGATTCCTTACAAAATTCATGAAATTTAGTTACAATTTAGAATAGATACTGTCCACGTATGTGAAGTAGTAAACAGAATTATATTTCTAAATTATGTCTGACTTCATTGATGTGTCCCTTACTGTGGCAAAAATATTACAGAATGTAAGAGTAAGATAGAAAAAAAAATAACGTCAAGTGCGAAAAGGTGAATTAATGATGCAGACTTGTATTTCCACACACAAGGGTGCTCTCAGCGAGCATTTTTAAAATTCATTCAAAACTTAATTATACACTTAATATCCCTTGCTACGCCCAGTTAAGGGATGAGATTTAAATTGTTTATTTCATACAGATTGCACACTTACACTTTATACTCGCCCGATATTAGTTTAACGATCACGGCGAACAGGATGAAGACCACACATGCCAGACTAATGAAGCTCGCTCGTGCGAGCCTTGACACATTCTTGTACAGGCAGAGTGGGACGACCACACCGACCGTGACGAAAAAAACCACTCCAAGGCGTACTGCTCCCATTGATGCGCCCCACGAGGGAAAGAACCGTACCAGGACTTTCGAGAGGGTATCGCCAACGACCACGTTATACGATATCATAGCTGAAATGGAAAACAGAGTTGATTGCATTAAATTTATTATTATTTTTATGCACAAAAATGGTTTTTTAAAACTTTATAGTGAACTGGCTAATGGATGGACGAGTGGAAGGACGAATTCAATTGACCTTGATATTGGGTGTTTGGCTACGCACACACTCCACACGGCCGGCCGTTCAAAGTAATGAGGTTTCAATTGAAATGACGTATCCTTAAATGAAACCATCATCTATCACCCGACTAATTACTGGCTTCACCCCCTACTGGGGTGATCCACACGTTACCGCTAAAGGAAGTGGTTTCGTAATCCTTCTGCAATTAAAGTCCATGGTTAATTATTCATCTTAATTATCGGTGTATGGATGTAGCTACCTGCATCGTTGAGCTCACACATCGCAAGGATAAGGAAATCTTTTCTGACTAAGCAGCCTTAACAATCTTGCGGATATGATTACGCGAATACCACCCGTGGAGAGGAATACGTAAACCATAATCCTTGACGAAGTTTCGTTCTCAGAATTATGTTAAGGATCGCAATTATGTTTTTTTTTCTTTCAAAGCCCGGGATATAATTTGACTTTTATGTTTCCTTCTTCAGATTGGCAGGAAGTGAAAAATTTAATTTTCGAATACTGACATTCGTATAAGGAAGTTTTAAAGGTTAGACAAGGGTAATCATAAACATGTTGGATGAGCTTACTGTAGAAACAGGCAGGGTATGAGGATAATGGTTATCTCCAGCAAGTAACCAGACCCAGATAGAAGCCGAGTTGCCATCTGTGGTTACAGTCAAGCCAAACTACTACAAGGACATTTAACGCATTTCAAGATTATGCCTAGAAGGTAGGTTATGGTAGGATACACTTCGTCCTGAGAAGATCCATTGATTTTGCACTATTTTGTCTTTCGGATGATCTTCCAGATTTAGCAATATTTTCAAATTCCTTTGGAAAATAGTCTTCAAGATAAGGATAACGCAGAGCAGGGCAACTGCAGAGAGGATGAAATGGTGATTCTTCCTCTTGGTTCAGACTTTACAATTATTGTCACCGTGGAGAGTGTAACCTTTGATCTGCTGTCTTCATTGACACAAAAAAAAATTAAAAATGGGAAAACCTACTCACGTTTATTAGCCTCAAAGTTAGGGTTCTACAGGTTCATATCGTTCGTTCTTTATAGTGTTCGTTTTAATCCGTTGAGAGAGTTTGATAGAGAGCAATCTAATTTAGAAGAAGTACTAGAGGTTCAGCTACACTAGTAACCCCTACAAAAGTAAGTAAGACAGAGTTAACCCAATGCAACCTTCGTCTAGCCGTCTTTATGGTCTCTCCTCTTGCAAACACCTCACAAACATTTGAAAGCATAATAATACCCTATACCCTTCACAGAGTGCTCTCTTTTAAAAAAGAGACGCACTTTTACCCGGAAACGTGCAGGACCTTTACAGTGGTCAATGTCAGTGGAAAAGCAAAGCTCAGAATAGTTGATTAGCAAAGAACACTTCTCTTAATCAAAACGCACTTTCTGGGTAGGTCTATGGGACCCAGAGACTAGCTTCTTCTAACCATTCATTGAAGATGGCTACTGTTTAGTGTCGTGTCCAAGGGTCTGATGAAAATAAAATTCTTATAACCTAGTCCTAGCTTCTCACAAACCTTCGTATTCTGCATCTTATACTCTTTAGGTGAATAGATCTTTAATGCCACGTCCTGATGACTTTCTTTCAAAAGCTTATTTATGAGAGTTATTATAACACGTTCATAATTTGTTTAGGCACTCGCTCTGTAAAAAGTTTCAGATTCGAATTGATATGGGAACATGGCGATCGTTACTACCTGTAGTATACGGATAATAATACCTTGTTTCTCAGAAATCCTTACGAGACATCAATGGAAACTGCAGTGTTAGTGTGAAATAACTACTAGGATTGGATGTTAATGGCAGGAGTACCACTCCATACATGTAGAAATACATATACATATAATGGCCTGCACCTCGCTTAATACTAATATTGCTGTCTTTTTGCTTTAAAATTTCAGATATCTAAAATTGGCCTTGACTACATTCTGACCATAACAGAGGCTGAGTTTCTATATGTTCGTGTGCTTACGGACTTGTCTTAAAAAGAGAACTTCACCTAAAAAACTATAATATTTTTTAATCATGCTGTAAGGAAAGGAAAGGATGACATCCACTATAAGAATATGACCTTGAGTCGGGTAAGATAGTAGATACCGCGTACATACTCGACTTGTGATGGTATGATTGTGCCAAAACCATCATAAGCTCAATTTTAGAGTAAAAAAGATGGAAGTGCTGTAACTGGATACAAAGCTAACTTTAAAATTTTTTTTTTGGGACCGACAGGTAGTCGAACTGAAAGGACCATTTTCTGTGAAGATTAGTGCACACCGCAACAGCCTTCTCACCTAAACTACCGACTTATGAACTAGAAGAGGATTTTTTACAAGCTGAGCTCCAGCCTTCACGATTCTTCTCGTAACAAGAACAACATCCGTTTCAAATATAGGTACATAACTCCATTCCTAAAGCGCAAACGCAAAGACATCGATCCTATTTAGGTTCTCCCGTTTAACCCATAATATGAGCAAGGACTTGTGATGTTTAGCACATGATCTATTGATCTCTTAGCGGCGCTTATTATTTTAATTCCAGAAACACTCAGACTTCATTTCTCCTAGGTTGGAGAAACCATTTATTGATGTCTGTGCTTGAAATTCTCTGCTCGAACTTGAGCTTGAAGAGTTCGGGTTACAAGCAAACATGCTATCCAATACGAGTGTATTATTATCCGCTCCACAGTGAGTGGAAGTAGAGCTCTTCCTAATTCTTAATTAATAGTATTTATCTAGAAATGTAATCAGTGGTGACATTCAAATAACTCTCTATGAATAAATAGTCCCAAACACTTATTAAATATGCTTTTCTACATTCAAGCTTAAATGATCAGGCATTGAACCATTTGAAAACATGCTCCAACAGACTTAACTTGGTTTCAGCGAAGCATACACCGTACATAGTCCAACCAATACGATATCGAACAACATGGAGCTGGAAAGCTTTTATACCTTAATATTCACCGACAGCTCGAAGAAACCGTCTTCACAAAGAATTAGATTACCCAAAACCGTGGGTGAGTGCTACGTACGGCAATTTAAAGCTTGATTTCTAGTCTACAACAACTTTTTTGTTGACAGTTCAATTTTTGCTAACGTTTGACAAACATTCGAAAGTATAATCATCATGAACAAGCAGTTATCGTCGTAAGGATGCATAGGTAATCATTTAAAACACGTCAAAGAAATTCAGATGGCAGTTACAAACAGTATTCAGTATCCTGTAATTCCTTCGAAAACTCATACCAAAACCAACAGCCTTTAACTATCTCCAACTCATATGTGGATACATACTGAGATTGGCCATACATTGTTTGCAAGTTTAATTTATGTGTAATCAAGGAACTATCGTCCAACTTACACTGCTTCCACAATTTGCACTTAAAGCGAATGCAAGTCCTGAAGTTACATGACTTGGTAGTCGCCCACTCGCCTTGAAGCCGTCATCCAACGCGTAGTCTAGTTTACGTCATACGACGTAAACGATTTCCATTTTTAAAGTTTCCTTTCTTCTCTTTTTTTTTTTTTATAAAAAAAAAATAAAAACAAAAGTATCTGATTCACATTCATAGCCCACAATGGCGTCCGTCGTCGCAGTTGGTAGTCGTGTTACATGAGCAGAATTGAAGAGGGAAGGGCCTCCAAAAGTTATTTTTAGCTGTTGCAGGTTTTGCTGGTGCTGCAAAATGCAAATCCCTTATCCAAGTCGAAGGATATACGTTGAACGGCTTGTGAGTGCAATGAAAGACAATGCCTTCCTCATATACTTGGTAGTCCCTACGAGTCGAGTGTATGAGGTATGTCACGAGCAGTTAAACTTTTCATAATATCCGTCCTGTACAGGGAGAGACATGGAATGCATCACCATGCTGTAGGTAGATAGTCCTGGAGGAAGAGAAGGACACACAAATGCGTCTCTCTGCCGCAGTGATGAATGAATGCAAATCGCTATGAGAATGTTGCAATTTATTCAGTTTGCCGACTGTATTTGTGTATTTTTATCCCGTCACGGTTAATTTGGTTCCGCTGTCGGGGCAAGTTTTACTTGGGAGTTCTGCTGTTACGGTCGGGGCTCTTGAACTATGTGGCAGCAGCCAACCAACAGTCCTGGTGGCGGGGTCATTTGTGTGATTTATTTGAACACAAGGTGAAAAATGTAGGCTATCATTCGGGATATCGATTTTTCGATACTGTGATTTATGTGTAATATGGTTGGGTGGGGGTTGTGTAGCGGTTTTGTTTGTTTGGTGTCTGTATATTGGAAGCAATAGTAGCTAGATAGTGAAATGCTGTCTTATGCCGATGATTTACGCAATGAGGGATTCAGTGGAGGTATGTCAGGCTTATCCTATGTAGGTGCGTGGGAAGTCATCCAAAATGACACAGACCCATAGAGGAGAGATATCCCTTGTACGTTGGTTAACCGTTGTACTACAAATATGGTGTCTACTCTTGTGAACTAGAAAACCACCCGTACTCGTATCGAAACAAAGCTACATCCTTCTTGTGGCTACACAAGTGTCTAGCGATAATCGTCTGAAGTTAGACTTTCTTAACTGTCTTAGATCTTGACTCAAGCATCAGCGTGGAAGACGGAATGAACATCGAGGTCCCAATTTTCCCTTTCTGGCCAATTCATCTAATTTATCATTACCCGATATTAGTATCTCCATAACCAATGACTCAAAAGACTGTAAACTTGTGACTTATGCCATGTTCCAGGAACTTACAAACTTGCCAATTGCAGTAATCGGTTTTATTGCTGTTATATTGCCTCCAACGTAGTCTCACAAGCTAGGATGTCCCTGGTAGGATGTCCGCATGGAAGACACTACTATGGTTCGGGATTCGTTGTGTTCCGATTCTATCTGATTGAGTTATTCTTAGGGCATTTGTAGGTGCCGAGACTTAAACAAAATTATCCAATGATGGCATTTTGAGGATACCAATCAGTCTCGTAGTAGGTGTATCTTTCATGGCAGTTGTTATGCCAATACACTCTAATATCTGTATCTGCGTAAAAGCCTTTAAGTTAATTGTTTTTTGTGTCGGACAGCCATAGGTCTATACTATATATACATTCCTACATTCATAGGATAAATGTAGGTACACAAGTTAAGTTCGAAGTCTATATGTATATCTGGCGCTTTCTAAGGGAAGTGCCCTCTGTGGAAGATCAAGTTATCTCAGGAGTTATCCTTTTGTTAATAAATAATACCATCTCCAGTTCTATGAGTTTCAGATCTCTAGAATTCTTAGCGCACTTTCCACTCGTTCACTGAAGGTTGACTGATCTATTGCACCTTGTTGAGAGACCCTGGAAGACCAAGAGCTGTCCGTCAAACTCGCTGAAAAAGGCAATCTAATGCAGTATGAGGTATCTGCGTGCTGCCAGCGAATCAAAGAACAACTCGAAGTTACATGAGCTGAATTTTGTTCTGAATCCTGCGTGGAATATCGTTTACCACTTCACCTGCTGTTTATCGATTTAAAAAAGTCGTCTGAAAATATCAATACCTATAGGGAATTCATTTGAGGTGCCTTCTACAGGAGAGATAATCTAGTAGCTTTATCAAGGCCACAGACGATGTCTACATGCCATGTTTTACATAAAGGAAAGTTGTCGGAGGAATTCAAATTTCAAAGCGATGTTCAGCAAGGCGGTATACCTTAACCACCTTACTGCTGCTTTCTCAATGTAAAATTAAGCAATTTTATGGACTCTTACATCCGAACTCAAACACTTCGACTACGTTGACTATGTATACCTACTGTCACAGGATATTCACCAGATGTGAGAGGAAAGCAGATGAAGTTTAATTGACAACTAATTCCCAGCTTACATGTGCATTATTGTACAAATAGTTAAGAAAGTGAAGAGGTTCCAATACCTTGAGAATATTGTCAAGAACCATGACGGAACCCAACTGGATGTAAGAATCGGATCGACAAAGCAAAGTGTCGGTTTGGAATTATAGCCAAGCTACAAGTTTTTTGTTCAACGTTGAGTCGGTGTTGCTCTATGGATATTGTACTTGGAGAGCAACCTCTACTATGACGAAAAAGCTGAAAACGTTCGTTAAAAGTGTTCTACGGAATATCTTAAGGATTTTCTGGTCAAAATGTATCTCAAATATACACCTTTATCAAGAACGTTCCATGAACCAATAGACACAACCATACAACGACGAAAGTGACAGTTTGGATACACTTTCCGAAAGTGGCTAACCACGCAATGCAGTGGAACCCCTTTACCCAGGATGGCAGGATACGAGGCGGTTCTAGAACCACATGGCACGGAATACTGCAGAACGAAGAACGGCAATTGAGGAAATAGCTGGAGAAAACTGAGACCCATTACCAGAAACTGGACATAACAGCATGTATGCGTTGTGGAGGCATTAGGACCCAAAACAGAATACAGAACATAAGTAAAGTAAAGATTGGCAGCCATCAATCTAATGTCATTCGCATCAAATATTGTCTTCAAACCACTATTTATGAATTGTAGGTTAGAATACTTCCCCTTGAGGCTTAGATGTGTAATAACCGTCTTTTCTACAGTCAAATTAGGTAGGGTATTGTAGATATTGATTGAAGTCTATAAGAGTCCTGTTCACAGCGTCCGGAACCTGCAAGAATGCAGATTAAGTGTATTTTAGTGTATACTTTGCCTATTGGTGCGTCTTCGGGGCATTTTCTTTTTGGAAGACCATCTGACACTGCGACCTGAAACGATGTGTTGTATATTAAGGATCTAAGAGTCATACCACGTCCCTAATGAAGGAGGGTATATCCTTAGCCCTAGAGTTTCTAACTTCTACTAACCAGTTGACAACGCAGTAAGGTTCAGGTCCTACAAACGCAGATTCGGAGCCAGCACTAGTTAGTTCATCTGAAGATTCATTGGGTACAATGCCCATTCTGGTGTAACCCTGTTATGAACAATTGTCTGGCAAGAGATTGCATTCTAAGATGTGTTGGAAACTACCTTACAAATATCGCCAAGTCATCACCATTAATGAACGGCGATGTACCCTGATCTCTGTAGATCGACTAAAAGCTTGTCAATGACTAGGGACCACAGAAGACAGAAAGGACACCTGGGTGATTATGGTTATACACACTGACACGTAAAGTATTTAAATCATGAGCCTTGGTTTGTCGAATCCTCTATACATCTACTACTGATACCAAATGCACCTTTGATGCTCAGGAATGCACACAGAGCTATTTCCTTGGAACAAAAAGTTTCTTCTGTCTTCTTTACAAGGAAGTGCAGAGCACCTTCGTTTCATTTACCTTTCCTGTGTGCAAGCTGGCTTGAGTGCAGAGGAATAGTCCCCACTTTCACGAACTTTTCAATGAGATCCTTGTAGATGCATTAGTCCATGAAGTCGCATATACACCGCATATATGCATATCAGAGTAGATCGTACAAGAATTGAATTATCTTTTAATCTTGCCACTAACCACAGAGTTTTAAGTCAAGTACCTGAAGCAGGTACCAAAGTATGTACACAATACACTGTTTCCAAACGTTCCTTGTGTTTATTTATATATTCTCTCGAAGATATACCCAACTCAATACCTTTTCATTTCTAATTTATTGTTCCCTTGTTCATCCATCCATTATACTAACTCCTTCCACTAACAACAAAAGGCTAACTAAAAGTGTACACTTACCCAGAAACGGATACATAAATTGCAACAACGACAGCAGATAGTACCCGTATTTCCCATAGGCCGCTTCCATTATGCCAGGATAACTGAATCGCCCACAGATGTGACCGCATCTAACCTGTGAAAAGACCACAAATTGAAATCAAAAGCACATTTAAGCCAAAGATACGTCCAACGTCCAAGAAATTATTTTACACCTCGTTATTTCGCACAATCTCTAAAGGAAAGCAGTTTAAACGAGATAAGCAGATAAATGTCCCTTGTGAAGGATTCCATTATCCTTCGTCCATTCTACTCTCTCTGTCTCCCTCTATCTCTCTCTCTCTGTCTTTCATTGAATTATCAATATAAAACATGAATTAAGCATGAGTCGTGCAAATGTGTTTGCATTGGTTCACACGCGCACTCACTTGACTGAAGTAGGATCAAGAGTGAGTGAATGTGCATGGGTTGTCGTCTGGTGTATCCTCCTAATCCTTTTCGTTGAAATATGTCGACGAAACGAAGGGCAAACAAGATACAATTATCTGCACGCAGGATGTGAATTTTGATAGACTATTCATCATCATCTGCAGCGTTTCCCAGCTTTTCCCTCCCCCAATCCGATATGGATGACTGTATGTACATATAACTCACCATGAGGATCAACGAATAGTCAGTTATGCAAGCCACAAGGACAAGCAGCAACAGCCCCAGACCAAATCCAGCCCTATGGAAGGCATATGGAATTCCAATGACACCACTGCCAACGATGGAGTTGATATAATTGAATGATGCTTGCGGTAAAGATGACAGACTATCCGATTCTTTATTCTGTTCATCCTGCAAAGTAAAAGAAGAAAAGAATAATAGTAAATATATAGCTGGCAGGTGGATAATTCAAGGACACACGGAGAAGGTCGTTAGGATAAACCCATATGGGGGCGAAGTGATAAATGAAACAAGTTACAGATGCAGGTGCTAACACAGTAAATAGCTTGGCAAGGCCATGCTACACGTACGAATGCATTCATTCTCAAGGATTCCATTACGCCAGGAACTTATGATTACTTTCAGGAGTAAGGAGACGACCACAATATCGAAACGGTTGGGTATCCCTTACAGGTCTACTTGACTGTGTAGGTATCGTAAACTTTTCTAATTACAATCGCATTGGGCCAAGCGGGCGCTGGGCTGGTAATAAATAAAATGAAACACCTCCCAACGAGAAAGTGGCAAAAACAATTTTATTATTACCAGTATTATCGTTTTCTCCTTTTCAATTAAATTTAATCCGCCAAAGTGGCTCCGGGAAGAATAACTGACAGCGAAAGTGTAAACATGGCTGGAAGTAGCTTTGTTTTTTCCGTCCTCGTAGTTTCTATATTTAGCCGCGAAGCGGAGGCTTACTGGAATTAAATTGCTTTCTGTTTCGGATTTTAATTATGAAATTAATTTTTGGTTTCCGCGGAGGCGGGGTGCACTCTCAAAAATTGCTTTAAGGGCATTTATTTGTTTACAATCAAGTTTTGGCTTTAATATGCTTTTTTTTAATTTCGTTTTTCTTTTCTTTTTGTATTTTATTTTAAATTTATGGAACTTTTTCGCTGTATATCGAGTTTGATGCTTCACCAAGAAGTCGAGTTATTCATCGATGGAAAGGTTACCTTTGGGGGTGAGAAGGTTTCATTACGTTTCAACCCTCTAAAGATAACAGTGTCGGCCAAAACTAAGGCAACTAAAACATAATCACAGGACATTGGGGAGACAATTTTCAAAATTGTAAATGTATCGAGCACATTCATTCTTTTATAACCAAAACAAAATATAAATAAACAACACTCAAAGCAACTTTAAAAAGAACGTGTCATGCCAACACAACCTGTACAGAGGCCTTTAGAGATAAAGAAGGAAACCTCTTGGTAGAGTCACAGTCGGTGCTCCTCCACACTGTACAATAGAGGCTAGGACCAACATTATGCTGTCAGGAAGAATGAACCATTCAACATAGACGATAAAAGCCTGAATCTCCGTCCACCTGGTCAAAGCGAAGTGAGGACAGCAATTTTCAAGGTCAAAACAAGGTGATGGGCTAGAGGCCGAGTTGTTCAAAGTAGCTAGTGATGACTTTGTAGAGAGCTCGCACCAGCATATCTCTAAAATTGATCTCAACATCATTTGCCCGATCAACTTGACGGTTGCATACAAGATCTTATTTGTCTTACTGCGTGAACGCCTAAAACCCTTCGTTAATACTCTGATCGACCCCCTATCAGTGTGGTTGCAAGCCAATAAAGTCCACAGTCGATCAAAGGTTCACACTCCGACAGATCATGGTAAAAATCCAAATCGATACCCCTCACCTATTTATCGATTTCAAGGCGGCATATGACATCATCTATAGAGACGAACTAGACAGTGTAGCTTTGACATGCCTGCCAAAATCGTTCGCCTATGTAGGATGATAATGAAGAGCGCTTATTGCTGTATCAAGGTCGGTAACGAACTCGCCGAGACCTTTCATGGCAAAAAAGGGCATAGGCAAGGTGGCGCGCTGTCATGTCTTATTTTCAACATCGTCAACTCCTGAGGCACAATCTTACAAAAGTCTATACAACTGCTAGCGTATCCCGAAGATATAACCATTATTGGCAGAACACAATGGGCTGTCACTGGCGCATTTGGGTTTAGTAATACATGCGGATAAGACCAAGTCTACTCTGTCAATAAGAAAGGATACACAGCTTCGGTGAATTACATAGAGTGTTGCAACTGACTGTTACAACTTGAAAGTAGTAAGGACTTTGTCTACCTCAGTTCTGCTATAAAGTCTGACAATGACGTCTCAGCAAGAATAACTCTTACCAATCGCTGTTTCTTTGGACTGAGGAGGCATTTGAGTTGTAAGCACCTATCCCAAACAACTAAGGATATTCTGTTCATCCCAGTCCTGCATTAGGGCTCTGAAGCCTGTGTCATGCCTAATTCTCCAGTCATTCCGAATCATCCTAAACTTCAAGAGTTTTTCAGCTTTAAACCATTTTTTTACAATTTTTGAAGTGTGCTTAGGATCATTGTCCTACTGAAACAAGGACTCAACGGATGTCTGACTGGAAACAATAACCTGAACCTTCTTCCACTTGGCATTTACTGCGCCAACTCGACAACAAAAACGGCGCTAAGACGACGGAAAGCCGGACTATGGTTAGCTAGAGCCCATGGTCATGCCTCAGTTTTGAATTGGTGGAATATATCGAGACTCCACACAGGAGCGGACTACATGATCCCACTTTTAAAGTGTGGTCCCGTATTTCCTATAACAATTCCTAGCAAGGATGATGATTATTCAGTCTGTACGAAGAAAAGAGCTACTAGTGGATCTAAAGAGGATTTAGGTACTAGTCCTGGGAGTGTTTTTCAAGCCCAAGTCACTGTAATGAAACAAGCAGCCATCAAAGCGTTACAGTCAGTATTAGTAAAGTTCGAACTGGTTACATCAATGTACACCACAAGACTGAAAATGGACAAGGTGACCGCCTTCTGGATAACCCAGGTAACAAAAAAGACGATGAGTTGGTTTGGAAAAGCAAGCGGATGAACTGGACAGAACAGGATTAGATTTAAGCTTTTCGCATGCCTTTCCTGAAGACAATATATCCCTTAGCACTCTGAACAGGAAAATAAGCAATGATATCTACTACGAATACATATGTATGTACATTTGCTACAGGCAAACCGTTCTGAACATTCTTTGATAAAAAAAATTTACAGATCTCATGAATCGTAGTTACTTAGTTGCAGCTGCTGATATCGTGACAAGACACTGTATGATAGGCAATCCTGCAGCACGTCTAGGACAACTACACAACGACTTCTACAGAAATGAAGAGCAACTGGAATCTATCCTTCTATCCTAAAGGAAAGCTCTGGCGAGCTATTTGCTTGGCAAATAGGACGATCTAGGAGATCCTGAGATTCATACACACATGGGGGTGACTTAGCTCAGCGGTCTAAGATTGAAAGTTCTAAGAAGCCTTATAATTGCCCGCAATGGACTCTTAGGTTGTCTAAGTGAGTTGATGACAATTTCCATAAGAGAGGGGACTCATTGTTCTAACCTATCCTTCGGGTGTAGTAAGTTCCATATATAGTTCGTAGCATAGGGATATAATCGAGGTAGACCTTGTAAAATGTAATATGAGTATATATTATATTGAAATGAATTTGAAAAGTTTTTCGCCAATGTCTGGTTGCTTTATTTTTGGCCAACACTGTATAGGTATACAAAAGTTAGAAAACTTTAGAAAATCTCCCCTTTCTTTGACCTTTTCTGATGTAATTTCATAAATTGTTACGTCGAATGGCATTCGCGTTAAAAGTTAAAAAGGTTTTGAAGTTCATCGCACTTGTAATTTTCTAAATCAGGGTGTTGTTTACGATTGAAGATTTCGCAGACTACGTCAATGAATATTTTAGTCAGAGAAATCAAAAGCTAATCCATTAAGCGAGGGCGAGATTTAACTACTGCAGCCTACAAATAAATTTGAAGAAAGATTAGAGCCTCTGGTCGGCAAGAAAGTTTATAGCAAATCCTACTTTATTTATGTTTTTTCTTTACAAGAATGGAGGATACCTTTTATTTAGTGCCGTATCTTGGATATAGACTTTCGTGTGTTTAGGTTTTTTTTGGGACTCGAACCTCGAACCCTTCACTTAGTAGCTCGATGTAGTAACCACTGAGTTACGACACTCACATGAATCGTAGAATACGCTGCAAAACTTTTCGTTAGCGATGTAATTGCCATCGACTTCAACAAGGCCTTCGACTAAATCTTGCACGGAATCATTCTTTTCAAACCTAAAGCTCTTGGTTTTAAACCGGGTTTAATAGAATGGTTCTAGTTTTACCTCAAAGAAGGACTTTACAAAACTCCTTGCACGATCCCATTATAGTTCATTTCGGAGTCCTTCAAGGTTGTCACCTTGGTCCTCTAATTGGTCCTCGAACCCTGGTTCAGTTGAAGAACAAGCTCAAGCTCATTGGGTCCAAAGGAGTGTGATATCATGATTCGCTGTAAGTGCTGTGAGTTCCTTATGGCATCGTTTCACGAATTTAGAAATGACGTCTGTGGATGAGTGAAATGCAGTTTTGTGGACAGTTCTCGTACCACGTCAGTGATTACTGCAATTTTCGGTTCACGTAAGTATGAGATAGTAGGTATGAACTTAACGACATCATTCGTATATCCGAAAATTTTGATATACCAGTTCATTCAGTTTGTTTAAGATTTCATTCGCGACCAGTGTCAGATGAAGGGGGATTAGAACCCTTCCTAGTTATTCTAGATTCCAGTTGATGGGAGATCTGAATAGATGTCTTCTATTGAACATGGATTCAACCCCAATGCTGTTCTTACTGATTCGGCTTTTATATTGTTCAAAGTTCTTTCTATATGCAGGAAGGCCACTAGCGTGAACTCTTTTTGGTGAATTGCACTTTCGATCCTCTTTACCAGCTCAAGCAGGGCAATCTCAACAGATTGACTTTTACGTGTTGGGCTAACTTAGTCTTCCAAATATCGTAAAATAGGTAACGAAGTAAGACCCATCGATCTAAAGACGCAAAGCTATTACTCCCGTAACCATCTTGCAGTTGGCCCTAGATCGCATCCTAATCGTATTTACAATTCAACTATAATGAAAAACGAGTCGTTTGTCTCAGTATTACTGATGCACTGAGAACCTCTCCCACTGCCATACTGCAAACCATGCTCCACTTACTCCCAATTGACATCGTCAGCAAAAAACTGGCTGCCTTCTCAGCAATTAGGGTAAAAAATTCCAAACAATGAAAGGACCAATCACTGGACATACTAGTATAAATCAACCAACTAACCAATACTTTCAGGAAGCTATTTTGTCTAAGTAATAGAATGGATATGTACTGAGTCCCACAGCGACCTTAACTGAGCTTTAATCCGGATTCAAGAAGCACGTTTTCCAATGTTTTGTCGACATGAAATGTCGTTAAACATTTCACAAATGCAAGCGCATAACATTTGTCTGTCATAAGCTGTTGAATGTATGCATAGTAAGTGGCACAGCACAAAGGAATCCTTGACTTCAACAGTACACATAAATATTCAACGGATTTAAACTTACTTTGCGACACTTATACTTGTCGGAGTGAACGACGAAATAAAATATCACCCCTCACTTTGTGTGGCCCTAAGCTTTGTAAATTTGAATACTTCTTCATTACCTGAGTCGAAATCTATTCTATTGGAGTCTGGGAGCAATTTGTCCTCGAAATCCACGTAAACGTATTCACACCTTCCACTTAGCATAGACACGAGTGCCTGGCCCAAATAAAACGCCTCCTACAACAGAGCTAACAACACAAAGCCCCAGCAACAATAAGTTATATCCTTCGTGGTTGTATGTGTCATGGTATTTCCACAATTTCTGCCGATAAATAATTCAAAAGGACACCAGAAATGGTAATGGGTAGGGTAGTGGAAATAAGATTTTTATCACGTCGTCCATGTGAATTGTTTGCAGCAGACACAAAAGGTACGTTTCAAATGCTCATATCCTAGGACTTGCAAGGACCGAATGAAATATTATCCATCCTACTCGGTGCGGATATCTTTTCTCTTTGGCCTTCCGGATTCCTATCCATTGAAGCATGTGCCGCATCTTTTTGCCATAAACCACTGACAACCAACATCAACAGGGGACTCCAAGTCCAGAGAGAGAAAGGAGAAAAATCAATGCTGGATCTAGGATTCTTTTTTTATTTTTATTTTTTTATTTTTTCGTTCAAAGAGAGTCGTGTAGATGCTCAGTTGTGGACACTTCAAGCTCGGTATAAATATTGAAAGGATGTACTCGGCGCGGCGCTTTCGTTTTTAGCCAGAAGTGAAGGGTTCACTGCAGGTTGTTTTCTTTTGCAATAAAGTTTACTTGGTCTTGTAGTGCACAGAGTGCTGGTAAGGAGTGTCTTCTAGTGAAGTGGACTTCTCAAGATTGAAATGGCAAAAAAGTGTTTGACAGAGCGGTTGTCAAGGAAAGGATCCTTTACGGTTGGTCACTCGAGAAAAGTTTGTGTTGTTGGGCGAGAATGACAATATTGTGCGAGAGTTTCAAGTATTGTCGTTGACATTTGAGTGGTCTAATTGGTTCACCAATGAAAGAGATATTTTTGAAAAGTTTTTCGAACATATCCTGAGGAATCATCGAAGCGATTTTCCTCAAGTGGTTGTCGTTATCTGGAAGTCCTGGTCATTATTTCACTTGGTTGGTTGTGTGTCATGATTAGACACATAAACTCATGTGTATGTTACGAAAGTTGGTTGGTTGAGCGCCCTTTCGTGTAGTAACATTAGAGGTAGTCTAGAGAAATCTTTAACTTATGTATTTGAGTTGTATATTGCACCAGCTCTATAAAAAAATGTGTGTCGCTTTGTCCAGAGGAGCCTCTGTAATAGTATCAGAAGCAAAACGTTCTTCGACCTAATTACGGCATTTTGTGCACAAATGGGCTTAGATACTGCTTCGTTAAATAAAAAAAAAAAGGTTACGTATACTCCTCGGAACAAGGTATTTTTTTCTTAGCTCTAGTTTCTGCTGGAAGAGTTCCTATCTATAAATGGCCATAGACAGTGCCTCATGAGGTACCAAACGTCATTCGATTTCTTAACTTTGGAGCAAGAGTTGATATGTAGATCTGGCATGAAGATCGGTATCATGGTGCATAACAGAAGACTAGTTCACCTGCTAGAATAAGCTGACGGTTTTGGATAAAGTTTACCTTCCAGTAAGAAATAAAAAAAAATCAGTCCAAGACTAGGATCAATTGCTACTGTGTAGTGGATAAGGTACTTAGGGAAAGTTCACATACATATGTCAGTGTAAATAAAGCGTTTTCAATAAGGACATAACACCTTTGTATTGAAAGAATAACTGAGATGCTGGTTGGGACAAAATGTATTCCAAGTGTAACATGGAACTCGATTTGATATATGCACCGGCAGCACGTTTGCAGCGATCGACTTTTTGGGACCGTCTTTCCACCACTCTTTCACACCACTCTTCTTCATCGAAAAAAAAAACGGTCCAATGTGGTCAAATGCTATGAAGTCTCTTAAAGCACATGTCGGTTTGTTGCAAAGCCATTAGGTCAAAAAATAAGAGTCATCGCTGAAGATTAAATTTCTTTAGAAGTTTCGGCCATCTAAATGATCAAGTAAGCCCTCGCAGTAGGACTATTTTAAGGATCCAAAAGTTGAGTAGGGGCTCCTAAAGTACCAACCAGTGACTTAGAAATTCAGTAGGAATTCCTTACAATTTTTCCAACGTGTCGCTCGTTTGCGAACTTCTTCTTGATAAAAAACCTATCAACCCTAAGCCAAACCTATGGCATGTACATAGTATCCAAGGCACTCGAAGGTTGTATTCATTTTAGTTTTCTTGGCACGCAAATAACCAGTTGTATAAGTCGGTCTAAAAGCAGATACAGAACTAACCCATTGATGTCTTCTAACATATTCCGTAAATCTCTAAGAAATCTATGACTTGGCATCTGTATTAGATATAGTGCAGTCTATGGGCAGACTCCTGAGAGATCATCCTTTGTAAACCATCTCTGAACTTTAGTAGAAATCACATCTAGAAAAGTATATTGAAATTGCAACTAACGATGCAGGTATGCTTGAGCTCATTGATTCAAAACTTAAATTTCACACCCTATTGGAAGCAAGAAATGAGAAAACCATTAAAGGTACTACGTACATATGTACATATCTTCATCGTCATTAGGATTCATACAATGTGAACAGATCCTCCGAGACTGCTGTAAATCAACTGACTAGAACTATGCAGAACAATCTTGAAACTAAGATAGTGCAATCTAGTTGAAGGAGCATTCGACAACACATCCCATGAGACAAAGGGAAGAAAAAATCAAAGGGGATAAATAACACATCAACAAAATGGTTGTATGAACTTTTGAACATAAGATCAGTGGAGACTCATGGATCAGAAAGCAAAATGAAGATCACCATTGCAAGAGGATGCCCACAAGAGTGGTATTTGACCTCGGGGCTAAGCCTTAATCTGACAAAAACTACAATTGTAGGTACTCTTCACGAGGAAAAGAGGATTTGAACGACTGAAATAAGGTGACCTTCGGTTGGATACCTGACTATGTGGGAACAAAGGATAATGAAATGAGCGAATCAGTACCAAATAGGGGAGGATAGGTATTGAACCAGTTTGCGGAGAGGAGATCAAACCATTGAAGAAACTAAGAGAGGGAAAACAGCTCAAGAACCTGGGAAAAAACTTCTACTGCAAGACCAAGAATGAGCTCGGTATATAAGAAAAACTTAATATATTTGAAAAAGATCTCTGCAGATCCTGCGAAGAGTCCAATAAAATCTCGTGGGGCACCTTCCTACAAAAGACTGATATACTTCTTCAAGTACCAATTATTAGATAAGAAAATACAGTCCTAAAAACCGACTCTAATCCTCGCATGGTCTAGGACAGATTTCTTCTGCCAAGGCATCGTAAGAGTATACGATCCTCAAAATGATTCCGAAATGAATCCCTAGGGGGACTCTAATGACGGCACCTATCTCTCCAAAGTTTTAGTAGGGGGACAATCATCAAAACCAAAAGGTCACAGTGCAACATACAACAAACTCCTTGTTAAAATATTAATTACAATAAACCATAAGGATGTGTGGATGTATGGTCATGCGGTTCAATGCCACTGACGGTGACACTTTCTCTACAATCCTTCTCTTTAGTCCCTGAAAATGTTTCCCAGAATCTCTGGAAGACTTCTCCACATTCTGCTCCCTGAGTGACAGGCAACATATTACATTTTAAGGAGTATGCTAGAATAACTTTCGTCCTTGTTGAATTTTATTTATTATTTACCATTTCAAAGCTAAGGCATTCAAGAAATGTTGATTGCCCATTATCATGACGCCCACAATACGTGTACAAAACAATTGCGTCGTCCTCCGGAACTCGAATCCAATTTGCCTAAGTACCACTACATTTTCGCGACAATTATTGTGAAACTCATTAAGTACGTAACAATCAATTTTGAAGATTATTATGGCCAAAAGGAACACAATGAGCAATACACCCACCGCTGAATACATACTTTGTGGTGTGTAAGTAGGACATAACCTTTCGCAATGACATCGTAGGACACTAATCACATCGTAGTTGGTTTTGAAATTAATACACCAAATGCGGGGTGTCGCTCTTTGGTCAATAATATGGCCAATCATTTGTTCTTTTATTTAATTACATCAACAAAATCAATAGGCTTGAGTTTGTTTTCCTATTGCTTTGTGTACTTGTAGGTAAAAGGATATTTCGTAAACGCTTTTTGGTCAAGTATCATATTCTTGAGGGAGACGAGTACACTTGGTGGGATAGTGAGATTCCTTCTGCTGCTCTATGTATTTACTAGACTGTAGTTGGAACTACAATGACGGAAATGTCCTTAATATCATGAACATCGACACCTGCAACTCCTACATCTGGGAGGTAGGACATCCTATAAGCTGAAGGAGGAAATTGTTGAAAAAAGGACAATCCTGCTTCGATCTAAAGCGGTAATTCGTTCAAAAGGTCGTTTCTCGCCAAACCACATCTTATTACCCTAATAACCTGAACATTATCCTTGCACTCGTAGTTCTATTTCACTTTATACACTCAGCGCTAGGGCTGACATCCTCGTATTGCATTAATATTTAAAATTAATCTTTTAGCCGGGAAGTCATTTTTTTTAAAATTTCCTGCTCAACTCTCCCACGTATCCCACCCACTCCAGCGAACGCAGCATAACAAGAAAACGATACAGATACTCTCCAATAAATTCTTCCTTTCTCTGGATGTGTGTCGGAGTTTGAGTCAAACCCGTACCCCGGTACAGTCTTAAGAACGTTTTTATTCATGTCGAGGATTTCCATTTCCCATTTCACTTAGCTCGCGCTCTCGGTATCCTGAATTCGATATTTCGTATTGTGAATGAAAGAATGTAGGATTTATCTTAGCTCGGAGGGTTCCGCAAAATAGTTGTTGGCTCTTTGTATAAACTGCTCCTCAGAGAGTGAAGAATGAAAAACGTGTTTGGATTCCGTCAAAAAAAAAACAAAAATGACAAACGAATTCGTCCTGTGGATATTGTAAATGGATTTTCGTTTGTAATTAGACCAAGAAGTATGGTTTTTCCCCCTTCTTTCTGGGAACACAGACGAGACTGATAATATCTTGATACAGGGCATCGCAGAACAAAATTTATGTTCATTTTAGACCTTTACGAGGCACCTCGAATCTATGTCTATGTCATTGAGTAGAATTAGGATAAGATACCAAGTGTCTGTCTATGTCTATTCCACTTCAGTCCATTAAAAGTGCTCGCCGCACCAGTGGCAATCTCGCCCACTCAACCACTAATGTACACCATTCCCTGCCTCGCATTTCTTGCTGGGGAATGTTTGCCACAAGACTAAGCCTCAGTAATATCCCATTCATCACACAACAAATCCTAATGTCCTTCAACACATTTTGCCCACTTGGCCAGTGAAGTTAATTATTCATTAACCGTAGGATGAATGTGTTCCAAATAAGAAGACACTCAACCCATATGCAAACTGACAGCATCTCGTACGCATTATTACGTTCCGACCATAAAATCAGCTGTAACAACAAAGGCCATAACATGGCCATCTGTATGGCTCGCCAAAGCCTACCCTAAGAAAGAAAAAACAAAACAAAAAAATACTCCCGAACTAGAACAAGCAATGACTGTGTTCCAGTAAAGCAAATAGCATAAATGAGCTCCTTTTATGGGTCCTTATGATGACTTAACATTCCCTTCCTTTTTACCACACTTCGCCGCCAGCAAATTCTTTCCCAACAATATCCCAGTGAATTGAATCATTCCCCGCCAACGACGACGACGATGATGATGTTTCCCGTATAGTCATTCCATGGCAATGCATTAAGGAATCTTATTGAGAAAATCAATTCTTGCTTAAATGTGTTTGTGTCTGTACGAGTGTCCTTTGTCCTTTAGCACGACCATCGTAGTAAATCTTCAAAAGAAATATTTTCCATGTTTTGCTAATGGGTATGCCGTGGCTCTAGTGAAATTCAAAACTCTTTGTCGAATTCAAATTTTAAGGATCCACCCGTCATCGTCGCATTTTCATTCAATAAAATGTTTCGTCCTTTGTGAAAGAGAGGAATCCCTTTTGTAAGTTGAATCCATTTAACAAACACTTGAAGCGGAAGTGAACATTTCTAAATGAAAACTAAATTTAGATTATTACCAACAGGGTGTTCCACGGCTGATTTATAACTTTCTAAATGTTCTTAAAATGTAAATCGATACGTAAAGGGGAAAGGAATGGTCTTTGCAGAGTGGTGGGCTTATTTGAAGTATCTCATTGTTTGAGGATTAACCAGACGAAGTTCTATCTCAAATCTTGTTTGAGTATCGTAGTATCTAGACTATATACTTCTACTTGAAGGATTTATGTTTAAAGGGTCATACATCTCTTTGTACCACTGGATACAACCCCGCAAGTTCAGAAATTCTTATGGCAATATTGCGCTTCTTGAGGAACCATTCTACGATTGCAACAGCTTTGACGTTAGACAGCAATTCTTTCGTTGGGTAGCATTCAGAATGAGTACGCCCTGTACTCCAATACTAAAAAAGGATCAACTAAGTAGTCTAGCGTTTAGTCCTGACACCATTTATTGCTAATCATGTCTTTGCAGTACTAGTACAAAAATAGCGCGTATAAGATCCTATCCAATGCACTGTGTGAACGTCTGAAACCTTTCTGCAACACACTAATCGGCACGTACCAGTGTGGCTTCCGGCCCGGCAGATCGACGAATTTCAAGTCGAGACCCACCACCTCTTCATCGACTTTATAGCCTCATACGACAGCATTCATCGTCTTGAGCTCTACAAGGCGATGGCCGAATTCGGGATCCCGACAAAATTGAGCCAGCTGTGAACTATTCCAAACTTGCACCGGATTTCGGCAAGGAGATGCACTGTCGTGTGACTTCTTCAATCTAGTGCTGGAACAGATAGTGCGCAGGGCAGGTGTCAACACCGAAGGCACTATCTTCAATAAATCTGTCCAGCTGCTGGGATATGCAGACGACATCGACATCATCGGTCACTCCCAGCGTGCCGTTATAGAAGCTTTCACGGAAATTGAAGAAGAGGCGAAACGAGTTGGCCTTGAAGTAAAAGAGGACAAGACCAAGTACTTGTTGTCAACAAACAAAGAAGCATCGGTCCACCGCCTAGGAAAAATGGTACCTTTTGGCAACAGTAACTTTGAGGTAGTTAGGGAGTTTACCTACCTCGGAGTAAATATCAACTCCACGAACGACACCCTATTGGAGATTCGACGAAGACTTACCTTAGGAAACCGCTGCTACTTCGGTTTGGCAAAACAAATGGGTTCAAAACTCCTATCTCGGAGGACGAAATGTATGTATAACTTTGATCCTGCCAGTTCTGCTATATGGAGCCGAGTGCTGGACGATAAGCAGGAAAGCAGAGCCCATGTTGGGAACTGTCGAGTGAAAAATTCTTCGTCGAATTTTCGGTCCCATATGTGAGGAGGGCGAATGGAGGAGAGGATATAACCGCGAACTCTATGAACTGTACCAAGATGTGGATGTAGTCCAAAAAGCCAAAATACGTAGACTACACTGGCTCGGCCACATCGAGCGAATGGACAATAATGCTCCAGCAAAGAGGATCACAGCCCCCAGGTTCGAGACGACAAGGAAGACCGAACCTCCGTTTTAAAGACCAAGCTATCGCGGATGCAAGAGCACTTGGTCTGGACAACTGGAAGCAGCGTGCCCGGGATCGAAGAGAATGGGGGGCTACCGTGTCTCAGACAGGGACTCTTCACGGGTCGGGAGCCCGTTAAGTAAGTAAGTAAGTAAGTAGAAATGGCTGATCGGTGATGACGTTGATTAGTCCTGCATTGTGTTATAGGAAAGTATCATTCTTGCAAGACTTCTTGATAAGTAGTATATCAGATATAGATATAGAAATGATCCTAACCTTCTTCGAAATATTAAGCACGAGTCCAAGTCCTAGTCAGTCCTTACCACCATCTCTCGGAGATTTCAAAGGTTCCACACCATTCAGAGCTCAACTTCTCCTCGCTAATAAGGTCAGAAGAACAAGTCCTTGCGAAAGTCCTGAAATCCACGAAGTCTGGGAGATTTGTGATGAATTGTCAATGCTCTGACAGAGTCCGTGTCCAAGTGTCCGTGTCAAAGAGCACCTCTAAGTGTAGAATTATTTCCTTTTTTTATCATTAGCCAGTTTTACCGCTAAGATCCACTAAATGAGTATCAGATTCACCCGAAAGTGTTGGTTCATCTATAGAAGAATGCGACTTAAGTCATTCAAGAGAGAAACATTAGAGTCCGAAGTACCCTCCTTTTAAACCATAGCAAAACAAGTTCTGGTTGGAAAGTCTTTTAGAGCTGGATAGCTTATCAGGACTATTATTGTAGTTTGTTCAGCTCTAGAGCAAATAAGACGATTTCACTAATGCAGTTAATGTAAACTCGGACGAGTCTTCGTCATAGCAGTTGACTTGACGAAACTCCAGTAAATGTTTGTTTTCAAGTCGTTGTACCATCCATCCACTATTCCGAACAAGACTTGTTTTTGTCTTGTGCCGGGCACGTCTTTTAGAAGCCTACTGGTTAGGGGCATGTATTCTGTTTATAACCGGGATTAGTATTGCGGGAGATAGGTTAAGCCACGATGCGACTTGAGTAACCCAGTTATGGGATTCGCTATCATTCTGACAATTTCTGATAGATTTCGACTCTGGACTTAATGACGTCTTTCAGTGTCAGACTGTCTAGGATCTTCAAAGAGTTCCGGAAACTCAATGATAAAATCGTCGTTGGAAGCATTTTGTAAGTTTTCCTCTCTACAAATAGGGCTTTTAGGGGTTCTATGCCAAGAGGGAGGGTAAGGGTGTCGATCTGCATTCGGTTTCCATATGGTATGCTAACAAGTTGTTACAGGTATTCAGAAGAATGATAATAAGCTATTGTATCTACACCTTTCATCATATCAATTTTCGAATAAAGTGTCACGTTTTTCATATTTCCTGGATTTGTTTTTGTCATAATGTTTGGGTGGCCGTGGTAAGACAGATACTTTAAGCAGATCCTTGAAAAGGTGCACTACTATGGACTGCCTTTAGAGAATTCTTCCGCTATGTCATTCGACGTCTAACCAATCATACATATGAGGGCGCATCCAGCTGTTTGGACGACCAATGCTAGAAGGATAGAAAAGCATAGTCAACAGGGCCCACTAAGTAATGACCTCTGCAACCAACTGAAATCGGCATATAAGGAAAAGGAGGCGGCAAAAATTCAGGTTGTGATGTTAGATGTGAGCTCATCGAATTTGATCACATACTAGAGCCGCTCATATCAATACGAGACCAATGGAAATCCACAAAGATCGGAAGTAGGACCAATATTATTGAACATAACAAACAATTTTGTTCTAAAGTTATCTCTCTTCAGATGTAGTGGTTGTAAGTAGCTGAACATTTCTTAGATGGAGTGAAGGAATAAAGTATGTAGGTTCTAGACAGAGTAGTAGATTGGGATTGGCAATTGCTATCCAATAACGTATAGAGCTCAATCGGTGACATTGAGTCTTCAAGTGTCTTCGGTTTTTGAGTTGATTTGATCTTGTTAGGGTGATGTTTACGCAAAATTTACTATTTGTGGACTAAAAGATTTCCAATTCCTGTAAACGGCATGGAATTGACTATTTTGACTCATTTTGACCTCTACATTCAATAGTGAACATGTTGACTCGAATTTATCAGGTATTGCACGCCCACACTGTCTAGTGGGACGAAGAAATATCATGCTCCTAAAGTTGAGACAACCGACTCAGAATTTCGGTAGTAATTTTAAAAATTTTTAAAACGTTGCTCGTTCATGAATTTTACTATGATAAAAATGTAAAACTTAGCTGATATTTTGACATTCTCAGGTCATAAAAAATGTTTAAATATGCGTTTGTATTAAAATACAAAATTGTCATGCCTTTATTGAAAAACCCTTTTCAAACAATTTTTTCCTCCTTTTTTCTGGGTCAAGAAGTCCTCCATATTTTTTTCTACAGTACTTGCAAGCATGCATCTTTCATCACATTTCTACGATGCTGTTGGTACAACTTTCAGTGGTGGCTGGTATGGCACATGGAATTCAGCAGAATATGGCTCAATTTCTAGTAGATAACTGGGAGCTTGAAGAGCCCATCGGAAAGCTCGATATAGACTGTAAATACAGCATAGTTCTCGAAAAAAGAAGTAATGAAAGAGTAACATAGTATAAGTCATTACGGATAGAAGGTGTTCATATATCTACGTAGGTATACTGGAATTCTTAATAGAAACGGATACCGAAGACTGGAGTAAATGACTATGAAACAAGGCTCAGAAATATAATAGTCTCGATAACTGATCTGGAAGAAAACACCCTTTTCCACTAAATCACTAACGTTGTACTTGCTTATATGATTGACAAGATATATCCTTGCCAATATCTGGAAAACCTAATGTATCTTATGAGTACCTAATCAATTTCAAACTTCCCAAGTTCAATGTACCTAATACTCAATAAAACTTTTAAGTCTTAAATCCATAAAACTTCATAACACACAACACAAGTGAGGCGAATCCTTTTATTTTAAATCCTTTTAAGCAACAATTACACCCGCAGAGTTAGGTTTCTCTTTCGTTATTGTGTAACCTTCAGTGTTCAGTGGTACACTAAGTGTTGGTATCAGAAAGAGGCGGCTACCCACGGTACAACACTTTCTCTATTAATTGAAAAATATTAATTACAACCACAGTGCAGTGGTGCGCATCTGGTCTTAGGAGCGCCAGCAATGGGTAACCACTTTCGTTTATTAGAGCAAAATGGTTATGGCGTAATTGCCGGAAATAAAAACTTCCATTTGCACTCACTTTGGTTGGAGTCCAACAAGGAGAACCCGTAGGAGTCATAATTATTTTTGATTCCTTGCAGCAAATTGCATTTTATGTGGCTAGAAAAAAAATAGTGAAGTTCCCACATACATGGGCTCTATTCGAATAGAAATCTCCTTGAACAATGCACTGCGTGTCCTTCTCTTGTCGTAGAAAGAATTAAAAGCTTCCGTACTACTTGTGAACTTTCCTTTAGTTTGTTTCCTGTTGTACTTGATTCATGCTAGGAATAGATTCTCATTGGAAAAACAATTGAATTGAATATAGAACTTGATTTCTGTTTTTCAATGAATTTCTTCAACAGGTCATAGAAAAGCTATCTGTCTGAGCCTTGACAAGAAACTTTTATCATTTGGAAATAAATCAATTTGCAAGTCTATTAAAATCCCATCAAGTCCACTCACATTCTTGTGAATCCTCATCAAAACAACCATAAAACTATCAAAAACTCCATTGAAAGGTCATACTGTCAATCTAATAGCAGTCCTTTGACTTGGGTAGCCACAGCCACCAGGGTAAGGTTTATTTTCCAAAAATATTCAACACTATTTCAAAGGAATTCTATTTCCAGAGTTTTGTTGTATTTAACAACCCCACGGAGTATCCCAGTTCAGGGAAGTTCAGGGAAGTTTAACAGCCTCCATGATTCGTAAAGAAAAGTCAAATAAGAGGCAATTAGTAAGAAATCTAATCTACATATATACTCAAGGAGTTCCAGTGAGCATAAGGGAGTATAAGAACACATCCAGCTACTTAGTTAGGAAAAGGAAAAGGGAAACTTAAACACGGACTCTGAGCCGAGGTTGTAATCATGAGACTGCGTTGATGGTATGAAAGACAGACTACATAGGAACTGGAATAACTAAGTTGCGATCCCTAGACATCTCTCATCGAGCGTCTGACAAACATCCGAGAGTACAACTGTCTCGAGAAAGCTTCTCAAATAACAAATTGCCCTTCGGACACGGCATTAAACTGTAGGCCCCTTTCATTCGCGTAAAGAATATAACATGCACAACACGAATGGTTGTGAGAAGCTAGGCCTTGGGTCCCATCGACCTGTTGCGCCAAGTATTTGTTTTTGTTTGATCCCTAGACATGAACTCGTACCTGGTAATGAAAAAGCCAACTAATCTGCTAGAAGAGGTTTCAAAGCCTATATCAGAAGGAGTTAACTTCTTGGTAAGCATCCCGCCTTGCACACTAAAACCTGAAACAGGGATTAAGACAAACAGCAGATGGACCTGCCTGGATACTTAAGCGTACACGAGAAGAATGAAACGGAAGACTTATGTCAAAGGACTTCAACCTTGCGGTACCACGTGAATAAGCCAGACCTAATACAAGACGACCAATGAGGCAATCAATAACTACCCTGTCACTGTTCAGATTCAGACCTCTGTCACTTATCCACTTCCGGTAAAACCGATCAACATTTCTTCCAGGACCCAATCGATCGAAATTGTTATACGACTCGTTTACAGGGCTAACATGGTTAACAAATGGGAAAGGATCATCTCCCCTAAGGGGTTGTAAAGATCTAAACCTGAGTGTGGCCTATTGGATCACATCCACTTCCTATAACCTAACTTAGCTTGAAGATTTATGAAAATTTATAAAAATAAGAAATGGATTAGGCTTCTTAACTTAATGGTCAGTGCATCGGGCTGCAGAACGGGAGGTTCTAACGTCGATTCCCAGACTACACCAAAGAGAACGCTGATACTATCAATCCTTATTTATGGGACCAAGTTATGCAATAGAAATTCACCTAATACTGTACTACCTTACAAGTGGCTTTTGAAGTCTTTCGGTTGGTATCAGGTCTCGTGTGCTTGATAGTTAAATGGAAAGGAAGATTTGACTATGAAGTCCATGTGTCAATAAACTTTGACTATTGATTTGACAAGTTTGTAGAACCAGCTAGAGAGATGAACATCTGAACTGGAATGGCCATTATCAGACCAGAAAATATTCTCAGAAAATTATGGAGAGACCATGCTACGAGGATATGTCCTGATACCTAGAGTTCAAGCAACATGGAGGATAGAAACGTGCCCGAGTTCTGTACGCCATGTAAATGAAAGTAGTGACAACAGAAATGTCGTCAGCATAAGCTGACAAAAGCAGCAGATACAAACGTAAATATAATCACCAAATAACTGACAGGTAGTCAAAACAACACCATCCGATTTCTGATGAGGATCATCTTTCCCGTCGTTTTGAATAGCATGGTGGACGAAGGTGTGTACGGTGCCCTTAGCCAGTAGTGACTGCATATCTACTGCTTCCGTTAGTAGAAAAGGCTTGCAAGTAGGTTCGTGGGACTCAGTGCTTCTCACAACCATTCGTGTTGTACATGTTATATACTTCACATGAATGAAAGCGATCTACTGTTTTAAAGCCGTGCCTTAATGGACATTTTCGTTTAAAGCAACTTTTCATGGCAGCTTAACTTCGGATATTAGTCTGATACTCGGGAAACGTGAGACTCACCCCGCACAAGGCTTACAGCTAAGAAACCTTTTCTCAAACATTGAGGAAAGAACTGCAAGTGCGAATCTTATAAACCAAGTTCCTGATCCATAGTCAAGATCCCTTTCATTCAGTTAGTCGACTAATCGAGACTTAGAGAAGTCGTTTTCCTATTAGTGCCAACCACTTAGCTCATGCTGAATATGCCCAGAAGTAGTAACAAAAGGATTTAACAGATGAAATGATATTGAGAATCTGAATTTGGCATATTTGCGTAAAAATCTTAGCCAACATGCTTATAAGTTCAAGCACAAGAATTGAAGCCAGCAGGATATGTACTTACATGGCCGTACGTGGCTAAACCTGCACATCTAAAGCTCCAAGAACCGAAAAGTAATGGTGGAACAACCTCTCTATGTGGAACGAGTAAACAGTTGGTCCGTTTTTTGGACTGGCTAATGAAAGGTCATATTTTTCGAAAATTATTTTGATTTTTTTTGCCTTTATTTAATGCTATGGACATTTGTTACTAGCAGGACCTCATCACATACGAAACAGCTCGTGGCGCAACGACTCTAATTCGTGAGGAATTTCCTGGAGGTGCGATTTCTTGAATTGGAGATTGAATTGTTAGAAGGAAAATCTGGCACATATTGTACTCAGGGCCTGTACTTTAAATTAGAATAAACAAATCACCAAGTTTTATAAAAATGTGGCATTTTTCTACTGATTTAAAATGACTCCTCTTGTCAGATGACCCTATAGTACATACTTGAAGATGGGACTATTAATTTCCACAACAGTCGAAAACCCAGTGACACATGTAAGTATTCAATAGCTATTTTCAGGACAGGACTCTTATTTTTTCGTTAAAATAAAACCCCTTCCTGGCATCCCTACTATGTACTTCCGACATACAAAGTCAAATAACTTTTTCTTTCCATTCTAACGAACTTCTATGATGCCTGTGGTAATTTGTATTCAACAAGAGTATTGCTTGGATTATTGGAAACAACTTAGATGCTGAACTTGGCTAAGTAGTTTCCATGGAAAAGTTACTCGAAATTTAAATTGATCAGAAAATTGATGTTCACATACATACAGAGGGAGGCTATCGGAGAGTTGTTGCACTTTAAAGTTAAATTAAATAAAGGAATAATCCTAGGAGTACTTCTCGAGACTATAGGTATATAAAGTTCAAAACTACTTAATCGTCCGTTTTGTAATTGATTATTTTGTAAGGATATTGGATATAATGAAACGTTCTTGTTATAAACTTGTAAGCTAAGTGGCAATTACACATACATATACATATAATATTTCAATTTCTAAGGAGTACGGATACCGATATGACGGGAAAGGACAATAAGGTGGCAGTCCCATAGAAACTGAGAGGCAGCAGTGGACAGAAATTGAAAAAATCGAGAAAGTTATTTGTGGTATCATGGTATGGTCCTTCCTTGATGTCTGCATCCATGGTGCTGCTGTGATAATATACTCGGAGACAGGCGAGTACCAGACTATCGGCAGGAGCAACTTAATACAGCAAAAAAAGTGTACGATGGGATAAAAGAGTAGATTGTGAACCTGCTGCGTGTTCAAGCAGGGATCTCAAAATTATAATCCAGACTACCGACCACTTGATGAAGAATATGAAGCGAAGGAAGCAACAAAAGTTAACTTCGCCTCAGCCACTGGAACTAAAGACAACCTAATGTGAGTCAAATACTGTCGAAAACCATACACTAAAAAGCATAAGATACTAGATAAGGATCATATATACTTCCTGTGAACAAACATTAAGCGGCAATCTTCTAGAACTGCACTGGTCCTTATCAACGTAGGCTTTAGACCAGACAAGTCCAATACCACAGGAATTTCGAGTTGACAGCAAGTTCTTATTGTAATTTTCCAAAATCACTCATCTGTGCAAGATTGTGATCGAAAACAGAGTCATGGGTTGAGTTAAAGGGTTAAGTTAGCTGCTGAAGATGTGGCGTAGTTCCTCGTTCTTCCTCGACTTTACAACTTCTACAAAATCGTTAAAGGAACCACGAATCCTTGTAACAGACAATGCCCCATTAGGGCTCTAACTATCTTTCTTAGATTTATCCTGTTAGCGCAAATAAGTCCACCGGTTCTCCTACAATCCAACTCTAGCCAGGTTTGTTTAGGAGAAAGATATGGACAAACTGATGTTATTCACCCTATTTTTTGCCAATCTGATTACCGGGGTAGCGTATATGGCTCCTCTCCATTATCAGAGCTAACCCACGTTAGCTAGCTCGCCCGTTTAAGCCCACTATTGCTAGCATAGACACAACCCAAGTTTTGTCGGAAAATGTCCTTAAATTCACATGTTTAGTCCAACGATGCCAGCTGCAGAATTGTTCCCCTTTTGAGCTTAATAATCACATCTTACCCCGTCTCGGTGGAGTTTTCCACCGACAGGACTTTACTGCCGTCCGTTTGGAACTCAGAATATTCTCCTTTGAGAAAATATCGGAAGATCTTTTATTGGAGTCACTTGAAACTTGACCTGTTCCCATAGTGTCAACATGGTGTTGAGGGTAAATTCGTTTTTAGAAGAAGAGCATGAGGAGCTCTTTGAAATTAGAGAGCTGTCCAGAAAGAGGTTTGTACAAGACTATCGCGCGGGTGCGGTCTATGAGTACTATCTCCACGTATACTTATTGAGCGTCAAAAAGTTATTGGGATCGATGACTGAAACTTAGAGTCTCATGCCAATTTTTGTGATCTATTTCCAGCACACATCTTCCATTCCAGTTGGGAGAATGTAATCGAAGCAATATTGATGAAAGAATACCGCCTCCTCGTCGGTATCTAGACCTAAAATAAGGAAAGGCAGTTTCAATCAAATAGAATCTGGGACATTTAAAGCTCTCAGAAAAACTCTAAAATCTTACAGGACTCTCGAAAGATGGTATTGTCTCAGTGAGCAGTTCAGAAAACCATGTTTGGAAAACAATTCCCTTTCAAGCCTTTAGGGGAAATGATATCGCCAGAACCAGGACGGGCTTAATAAATGTACTATAGGCTGCAGTACACTTAATTCAGCTTTATGGAATCGAGTCGTGCATAAATGCCTCTTTGACACTGTTCCAGGAAAGATAAAGAGACAAATTATATCCAACATTCGATCATCCAAAAAGATGCCTAGTATCCTAAAGACTGTTCGGGCTGAATGTGAGGTCTGCATAAATAGATTGAGACCTCTAAACGACTGATGGAGATCCAAATCTATATTTGGATGTTTTTTCAGCGAGAAACTTTGCTTTGATACCAGTAAGGGCACAACATAAGGCAATGACGAGATAAGTAGGAGGTTCACTGAGCACTTAGAAGATTCTACCATAGCGAGAGCTGTTTCCGTGACCCCTCTGAAACAATTTAATTGGTATCCTTTGAAATCCATTTTGTTCCAGCTATATACATATGTAGATGACGATGCTACTTACGTAGAAACTGGCTTTTCGTTTGGTTGAAGTGGTTACCAGTAACTTGGAACATCAAAAGGTTCGTTGTGATACCATGCGGATGGAAGGTCCTCTTCCTCTCTACCTAATTGTTAAAACCATTTTGAACTTTTACTGAACCGTAGGAGACAGTGAATGTCTATATTCGTAGGATCATTTAAATCATTAAGGAAGATCACTCCTTGGTGAAGCTTTCTGTTGCAGGAGAGAGCTGGACAGGAACAAGAAAGTTCTGGGGGGAATGGTGACAGTAAAGTTTTTGCCAAATTTAGGAAATGGTGATGTAGTTCGAAGGCATGGGCAAAGTCTTTTCTTGACCACTGTAGGGTAGCTTCGAGACGAACGACTGTACAAGCTGCCATTTGCTTCCTATAGGGTAACATGAATAGCAAAATGTCCAATGCCGGCGAGGGAGTTGTGCACAAAGCCGCGACTATTCATAGACTCGCTGCGTGTGGGACCTTGCTACGTGTTTAGGCTCAGTAGAAATCATCCAAGATTTCGGACACACCAGTCAAGCTCGGATGTCTCAGCATATTTGGGACATCTCAGTCTATAGCTCGAGATGCTAGTTATTTCTACTTCTTTCGAGAAAAAAAGGGTAACTAATAATCCTTCAGTCTGTCAATACTGTATCATCTCGTCCAGCAGTAAGACTACTAAAACACTGACTGATGGCAAAAATAAATTTGTATGGGGGTTGCTTGGATACACAAGCTTGCTCTTCCTGCCACACATATGAATGTATGAAGTCCACAAGTCATCGAGGTGTGAAGTCCTTGGCTGCAGGTCGATTGTAAGACGAAACACCACTTCCTCAATACTTTTCTGTCCACCCCTACAAGGAGTATTCAATCAAGTGTGAGCAGTTAAATGTCAAAAATTTGTTAAATGTACCATCCATTCACTTCAGTTCCTTGTATCCTTGTCCCTTGTCACCACTTAAGCGCTGGCCACAGCAAATCAAACAGAAATCCCACCCAGAAGTCGTGCACTTAAAAATTTTCTACCACTTACAGTCATCATCGCCTTTTTCTTTATACAATTCCTTGTGATGTTCCAAACAGATTTCCACTTAACAAGCATTCCTAGCTCTACCGTGATCAAGTGCAGACCACAGAAAACCCACATGATTCCTGAAATATCCCACAAAGGACACTCAAACCAACCACTTTGTCCTTGAACACAGAAGTAGAGAAACAAAAACCAGAAAAAAATAAATAAATCCATATCGAATTTTGCACAGAGTCTAAAGAACCGATTTCTACATTATCCCCTGTGCTGGGGAATCCTAAATCCACACCAAGGACCTACACCCACAGTCGCAGCAGAACTGCCTGTAGATATATGTAAATTCAAAATGAGAGAGGTCAAACTGGACTGTTAGCTTAGAGTGATGTTTGTTTTTAATTTCCCCCCCTGGAGCCTTTTAATAATTTCCTTTTTCGAACCCACAGTGAGCGCCCGCAGGCATTTAGTACAATTATAGAGGGAAAAACAAAAATTCGGGGATTCTTGCCTTTTTTCCTCTCCCTACACCCTATACGGGTATGGTTCCTACGCTAGGCTGGGAAAAAATATATAACACAGATGAAAACAATCAAAGTTTTCAGTTACATCCTCAAGTACATGTTCAGATACCTACATATGAATATTTAAAAGGACGAAAACCCAAGAGCAACGAGGCGTGCTTCCATATTCATAAAGTGTACGCACTACATACGGCCGTGCGGGGTTAAGGCAAGGAATGATAGAAGTATCTACACTCGTAGGGATGAAGTTAAAAAAAAAATGTTGTTATACTGTAAGGGTTTTGCTTAAGCACAGCAAGAAGGTCCTGTGAGCTCCACAATTCGGTCGTAAATTTAATTCTCATGCAGCATGCATCCGGAAATGGTTATATTTGTATCTCGTCGGTCGACTCGTTGCCAAAATCTTTGTTAGATATCCTTTATATCCTTTTCATTTGAATTTTGGGGGAATGTTATTGTTTTGTATATAATTTACTCTTCAAGTTGAGATGTGCATTAAATAATAAATAGTGAACTGAAACAGTAGAATTGTGATGTTCTCCGCTTGTCAAGAGGGAGAGTTTGTTTTCCCATTTCCGAGAAGATTCATTGTATAAATATGAAGGATTATCATAGCAAAGCAGAAGCAGTTGGATCAAATTGCATGCACTCACGTTTCACTTTGTGGGGTTAAAGCTGACATATTAAACCAGCTAGCAACGCACTATAACCTTAATTTAACCGAGAACCATAATCCAGGCTACTAACACCTGGCAAGGATATACTTATGTAGAATAGAATTCAATGGTTTAAAGTTAACCGAGTTAAGGGAAAGCGTACCGACTTACACCGCTATGAGTTGAATTCTGTTATGTGACATGATTTGATCTAGTACAAGCGTTAAGAAGATCAACTGGGCCCTGAAATTCTCCCCATGATGCTTCAAGGCAACAAGAAGTATATCAGTCCGAGGGTGTCTTAATTGCTCATACAATCCTTGAGCCAGGAGGGAAGTCAAAGTTAAAAGCGGGTAAACCCCCCTCTCTACCTCAAAAGGCCTTAGGGCGATAAGTCTTACACAGTTCCTATTCAATACATTTAAAAGAATATTAGATCTATACTTACACTCCAAACTAAGTCCTCGAGATGCCCCCAGCCCAACACTCCTATAATAAAGCTTGATCTGTTGAGACAGCCCTGCATAAGGTGGTAACAAGGATTGAAAATTTATTGCACCACAAAGAATTCACCTTAGCGACCTTCGTGGATATAGAAGGAGCCCTCAACAATGTAAAATCCGAAGCTATAAGACTACCATTGAACCAACAAAACATAGACCCAGTAATCACAGACTGAGTTGAACGCATGCTCAAGACGAGGCACATCAACTCAGAATTCGATGTCATAAAACTGCATTAGTTTTGGTCTGAATCCTTAACCGAAAAAAGACATCCAAGGTCACAAAATATTTGCTCTTTCTATTTTCTACAAATTTGACTAAAAGGTTTCTCTTATGTCCCTAGCCATGACGGAGATATAAAGGTTCCTCGCTTTGGTAGACAACCCTTTTTAATGAATAATGAACATTATTATGTACATATACCAACCTATTTCTTATTTCAAAAAAAAGTGTCAATCTAAGTGTTTTAGTTCTTAAATAATAAAAGAAGAAAAATGGCTTGAAACAGTTTAAAAACTTGAAAAAAACTGAATGCATTCACTGATTTCAAAAGACTTCAGTGGATGGGATGTATTCACTGAATGCTAGTGAGTTGAAGGTGACTTCAATGATTGCATTTAATTTGACTTCAACATTCGGATTGCTGAAAGTCATTGAATTGAAACAAATTGACTTGAATTGTTGGTATGACTTCAACGAATGCATTCCATAGTGATTGCATTATTTTACAGTTCTGACAAGACATGCAGACTCTTATTTGGACTCTTTGTTACTCTGAGACACATTATTGTATAGTTTTTAGGCTTTCCTAGCGACAACGCTGAATGGTATCCATATGTGTGTCTCAAAGTTTGTTTTACTTCATTGAGTGTTGTTTCTGTGCAACAAGGGATATACGGTTTGCACAACGTTGGTTGCTTGCTCTAGTATTAGAGGTTTTCAACGCGTGCATAAACAAATTTCTCCTGATAGTCAATTCTTGACAGAGAAGATAAGTTCTGTCAGAAAATATCCTCAAAGAATGTGCGTGCAGTTTTCTAGTGGTGTTATGTTTTTTTTTTTTTTTATGTTTTTCAGAAAGACCTTGGCTATCTAGGAATTATGAGTTCTAACATGAGTTCCGTAAAACGCACTCAATTTGGTATTTGTAGCATATGAATGCAATCAATTCCGAACATTCTGAAATATCTTTGAAAAATGGAAGTTACTGTCTGAAATCCTACTTTATCCAACTCACGACTGAGATCGAACATCGAAGGGGACAGGGACAGAGATGATCAAGATTTTATAGAGAATCTATTTAGTGGTTCGGGATATGACTTAACTACTTCATTGCCTTCTCAGCAAAAAAAACAACGATTGGCAAGAGCTATTTTTCGTTTAGTTTCTGCTGATATGTCATTGTCAGAATTTACACCAAAGCTGAGTTAGACAAAGTCCTTTACTATCTTCAAGTTGTAGTTGTCAATTGTGACGTTCAGTCCGGCTTCTGTTTACCTGCATAAGTGACCATGTTTGGCAGGGATGTTGTCAAAAATGGACATGGCTTTGTTAAGCCCTTCTCTACAGAAACTGTCACTACCTTGCAATCGATGAAAAGGATCTTACCATTTGAGCAACTATGGACTTTCGTGGCCTGAAACTGTAATGATACGTGCCGATCAGAGTGTTGACGAAGAGTTTCAGGCATTCACACAGTATGACAGATATGCATCTCGTGTATTTCAGGAGATCTCTTTCCTGCGGATCTCCTAGATTGAGACTGACGATAGAATTTCATAATTAAAAGAGTAGTCTTCCAAGTATTTATACAAGGATCGCTACTGTGCAATTGTTAATCAACTCTGGAACTGCGGTCTCATATGAAGTTATATTGTTCCTTAGGTGTAGTCGATGAAATAAATTCGCTGACCAGAGCCAGAGACATAAGAAAGCTTCCTTAAGGAGTTAAAGGTAGTAAAATAGAGAACTGGTTGTGGCCTGTTGACTTCTACTAATTTTGGCCAACGAGTTTCATTTTCTATTATCACGATCACCTCCATTAGGAATTGTAAACCCGCGATGTCAATAAAGTGGCTTTGAAGCGACTTTTGTCGGTGAAGATTAGGGGTAACAGTAAAGAAGTGACTTACAAAGGATTCGAGAACCATTTTAGAACCGTCATTGTATAAAATTGCATTCTATTGAACAAAGGTTAAATTTTTTTAAAATCAGGGTACATCTGATGCATTTTTTTTAGGATTTAGCTCCCAGATCCCGTCATATATACATGTGATGCCAAACCCAGAGTGCGGTTGTGGATTACAGAACAATTTTACTGTCCACCTTGAGCTCAGAGTACATTACTTCTCAGGAGAAATCACTTTTTTTCACCACGGAATGATAATAATTCGATTTCTTTTTACAGAAAAGCATTTGCGTGTCTCATCTCTTTTAGTAAGAAGGGTCATATCGTTTAACCATATAGGATACAGAGATGAACTCTGTGACGATTCCTTGGCCTAGACTAACTAAGAATACTCCAGAAACTATGACATCACGCATTATGCAACAAAGTCGCGGTTTACACCTCTCGCACATTACGCCTTATTAGATAGTGCTACGCGCTTATCTGTTAAAATTAGACTTGAGCTAAATAATTTTCTTTTTTTCGTCTACCAAAATACATTGTACTGGATTTGAATGACTTACCGCACTGGATATCAGAAAATTTCCAAAAAAAATGCTTGCAAGTGATAAACTTCCCACTGTATGCCTCGCAACTATATCTTTGCGGTTGGGTTTATCGGGTATAAAAGCAAACTTCTAGTGCAGTGCTAATCGCATTCGTCTACTTGCGCCCTTGCAGTACCGACTCACTAGCTACCCCTCAGTTCACTTCAGTTGATTTCAATACCACGTCAAACATGGCTGACAGGAAGAATCTTCTCTTGCTCTTCGACCGTCCTCAGGAGCCGGTTTTCATGGAGAAAGGTGCCAGGCCTACAGTTTTCGATGTTCCCGACAAGTTTCTCACTGATCGCTATCGTCCAATCGGAAATGAAGTCCAGTCCCGTTTCGGAGAGAAGGCCGAGCAAAGAATTCCTGTGAAGGACATCAGCATCCCGGACTTGAAAATCCCAATGTCGCTGGGACGTCGTGATCAGTTTTCTGTGTTCATTCCCCGTCATCGTCGTATCGCTGGACGTTTGATTGACATCTTCATTGGAGTGCGCAGCATCGAAGACTTGCAGAGTATCGCTGTGTATGCTAGGGATCGTCTGAACCCGTATCTATTTAACTATGCTCTTTCGGTGGCAATTCTCCATCGTCCCGATACTAAGGGATTGAACCTAACATCGTTTGTGGAGTCCTTCCCAGACAAGTTCGTCGATTCGATGGTGTTCACTCAGCTGCGTGAGGAGGCTACCGTTGTACCCGATGGATCCCGTATGCCAATCATCATCCCAAGAGACTATACCGCTTCGGATCTTGATGAGGAGCATCGCCTGTGGTATTTCCGTGAGGATTTGGGTATCAATCTCCATCATTGGCATTGGCATTTGGTGTATCCATTCGAGGCTTCTGACCGTGCCATTGTGGCAAAGGATCGTCGTGGAGAGATTTTCTACTACATGCATCAACAGGTTGTGGCCCGGTACAATTTGGAACGTTTCAGCAACAACATGTCTCGAGTGAAACGATTCAACAACTTGCGCGATCCAATTCCCGAGGGTTATTTCCCCAAGATGGACTCCCTAGTCGCCAGTCGAGCATGGCCACCTCGTTTCTCCAATACACAGCTCCAGGATCTCGATCGTGAATTGGATCAGATCAAGCTGGATGTCTCCGATTTGGAACGCTGGAGGGATCGCTTCTACGAAGCTATTCATCAAGGTTTCGTTGTTGATGTAAGTAACAAAGACACGACGATTATGACCAGAACAATTATGATCACTTTTTGGTTTCCCTTTTCAGGAATCTGGTAACCGGGTTACACTGGATGAGACCCGTGGCATTGATATCCTTGGAAACATGATGGAATCATCAATCCTCTCACCAAATCGTCAACTTTATGGAGATCTTCACAACATGGGACACGTTTTCATTTCATACTCCCACGATCCTGATCATCGTTTCTTGGAGTCCTTTGGCGTAATGGGTGACTCCGCTACGGCTATGCGTGATCCAGTGTTCTACAGGTGGCATGCATACGTAGATGACATCTTCCAGGAACACAAAGAGGCTCTTCCACAATACAACCAGACCCAATTGAACTACAGGGATGTTACAATCAGCGGTGTTCAGATCGACAACGAAGGTGGTGGCACTAACGCCCTCCAAACCTTCTGGCAACAATCGGACATTGACTTCTCCCGTGGCCTGGACTTTGTGCCCAGAGGCAATGTCTTTGCTAGATTCACCCACTTGCAACACACTCCATTCACCTACACGATCAACATTGACAATGCAGGAGGTGCTCAGCGGTTCGGTACCGTTCGTATATTCCTCGGGCCAAAGAACGACGAACGTGGTCAACCCATGTTGTTCAGGGATCAGCGTCTATTGATGATTGAGTTGGACAAGTTTGTTGCATCGCGTGAGTATCTCAGAGTCTCCCTCAAGGTTGGTATATTCACAAAGTTCCTCTTCCGCAGTCCAACCTGGCCAGAACACTATTCGTCGCCGATCAACTGAATCCAGTGTGACCATTCCATTCGAAAGGACCTTCCGTAATTTGGATGCCAATCGCCCGGCAGCCGGAACTCCAGAGGAACTCGAATTCAACTTCTGCGGATGCGGCTGGCCACAACATATGTTGATTCCCAGAGGTCGCCCAGAAGGCTTGCAATGCGAGTTGTTCGTCATGATCTCCAACTTCGATGATGACAGAGTAAGTTAAATGTTATTGCCGTCAGTGGTTTCGCCTAACTCACCCTATTTCCAGGTTGATCAAGATTTGGTTGGCAGTTGCAGCGATGCCTCATCCTATTGCGGTGTCCGTGACCGTCTCTACCCAGATCGTCGAGCAATGGGCTTCCCATTCGATCGTCTAGCCGGTGCCGACAGATTGGCAGGTTTCCTGACTCCCAACATGCGAGTCATCGACGTGTCTGTCAGCCACACCGACCGTACCACTGTGCGTATGTAAACGACGAAATCCTTGCCCCAAAATCGTTTTCCTGTCATGTGTGTGTATTGCGAACGTGATTGAAATAAATGAATGTTAACCCTAGCAGAATCGAAATCAGAAAGACGGTCTTATTGATTGAATTTCAGGTTGTGTAGGTTGCGCCCACTTAATGGCTACCCAGCCACACACTTGTGGCGTGGTTCCATTAATTCTGGTGGGACAATGGCAAAATAACCTGGTTGCGATTATTGCTATTAAGGTGTTGACAATTGCGAGTTAGGAATTCTCTGGTGGTGACTCGGAAAGCAATAACCGGGCAAACCATAGTTTGCTGGTGTCACGAACAAATGACGCGCCTGTCGCGTCTCCAGACCAGAATTGATGGTTGGGGACACATTTTGCTGTCATTGTCTCAATTAAGTGACACGTGCTAACGTATAATATTCGCAGCTTCCCTGTTGTGTACATGAAACGGAGCACTAATCTGTTTTGATGAGTTTGGGAGGGTTGTAGACCATGGGTTGGTTTGGAACCAATCGCAGAAGCTCGTTAACAAAAGTGTTCGCCGGTGGAGCTTAAAGGGAAATATTTCGCTGAGTGTGCTGAGTTTGCAAAGGTGCTGAAATTGACATGGCTTTGTGGGAGAGGTTTGGAGGCACTGTGTTCTCCCAGAAGAGGGAAAGCTATAAAGTCCAATGTGTTTATTACTTCCGCTCGTATATAGGTGGACATTAAATGCTTTTGGAAATCTATCTGTCCCTTGGAAGTGTATTTCTAAGTTCAGTCGTCCTGTAACAGAAGAAGTTTTATAAGAAGGATCTTTGGGCATAGGTAATAGGCGTGAATTGCCGGCTATATGCCCAAATCTATGTAGAAACATTACCATTGTTGGTTCATATGCAGTTCTAGGCTTAACAAAACCGGAAGCAGGAGCAGAAACAGGAAAAGACTGGCAAATTGTAATGGATACTGGCTATATTTTCATGTGCCGTTCACGATAATATTTGGCTTAAGGCGGTCGAGCATTGGGAGGTGGGAAATATCACAGAATTATGTTCTGTTTCCTCAAATTTCCCAAACACAAAGGAATACAAATATGACAAATAAGTTTGGCGTTTAGTATTCTAGCCACTAGGTAGTCACTAGTCAGACGTTTTTGATTGATCGAGAGATCCAGATTTGACAAATAAGTTTGAGAAATGTCAAAAAAGAGCTGACAGTAAGTTATGACATGTCAAATGTCCACTATTTCAGTCAGTGTAACAGATGGTAATACCAGTGTTCCATATGTTAGCTCTTACTTAAAAAAATAGGCCTAGAATGCATAACGCGCCCAATGACTTGCCTTGTATGAAACTAAAATCAAACAAGTCTCCAGTTTAGTTTTAGTCAATCAGAAACAGCTGTGAGTTCTCAAAAAGCGCAACTCGCACGACGAGGCAGCGCTTACGATATTTACAATCAAAAACCAACCAAAAGCTTGACGAAACATTTGGTGTTACGCCATGACAGTCCCTTCTATTTACGCAATATGTGAACACGCAACTGCGCGAGCGTCACATGTCATGTCACATGCGCGAGCACTCTGAAACTAATGTCAAAATTGTGTATAATTTTTCAATTTCTAGTCAAAATATTGAAATACATATTTGAAAGTTGCCTATGTCTGAGGGTTGGTGCTCATTGGTGAGTAAGCCAGCTTCTCACTTTCTCGCTTTTCAGCCGCCATTTCACGTTGGTTAAAGATTAAGCCAACGATGAATAGGTGCGTCCAAACTACAAAAGTTTTCTGCTTTTGATTCTCCTTGGCGCCGATAAGTAGCTTTCATGAGCAGCATCTTAGTTCAAAGCAAAGTACGAGTATATCCTTTGATTGAAAGTTCCTTGATTCAAGAAAAGCCGACTGTATCAGTCACAGTGGCTCAGAATACTGACGTATATCTATAAAACGAGAAGTTGCTTCACAATAAACGTGTCCTTATATTCCTCATATGTATGTAGATTAATTTTAAGCCAAGTCGCTGGCCAGTCCATGATGAACCGGACCTCAAGATACTTTGGCATCGTAAGAGCTATGCTGGAAACTTAACATATCGAATAGAGTCCGAAAGGCCTATGAAGCTCTCCCCATCTCCAAAGATGCAAGAAGAAATGTTTTAGATTTGACATCGTAATGTTTGTTTTTGGATCGATATGCACTCTCTATGGTGCTCAGCCTAGTATCATATGATAAACTCAACCCTGCATTACCTAACAAGTTATATTATGTTATTTGGAGAATGAATTTGATCATTTCATCAATATTCCATCTCTCTTACGTTGACAGGCTTTGAGTCAAGAGATTCAACGATGAAGGAAACGAGGTGTACAGCGGCATCGACCTGATCCAAAAAGTCGTCAGTCGTTCGATCAGTCGTCTAAGATGGCAAGGACGTGTAGAGTAAGCATACATGCCCCTGTCGATAGAATCATGTATTTACAATGTATTTACCGTCGTTCGCAGTCGACACCCAAGCTAATAGACTAAGTAGTGAAAGCCATGCCCACTTTTCACTTTCCAGTCTCTGAAATACATTTTCTCATAAAAACCATTGAAAATCGATATCGTCAAGATTCAATTAAAACTTTTTACAACTCAACCACAACTTCGGCGACGTTATGGTCGTGATTAAGGACGACAGACGAGTGTTATAAATAAATTGCAGACGTTTGTTTCACCCTTTTTTAAATTTCGCCTGAACTGTCGAAATACCAAAATACTCCCATTCCTGGTAATCTGATCAAAATCATTGATGTGCACCGAACTCCCAAGCTGCCTAAAATCTCAAAAGTTATGTGACGATGTTCATTTTCAAAATTTATTTTTATTTCATTCACAAGGACATGGTTATCCTTATTATTTATCCTCGTAAGGTACCTACACACACATAAGCATAGGAATGCTTCCAAATTCAGAAGAATAAGGTTAATGTCATTTCGCATAATAAAGGAGACAAACACACAATTGTGATGTGACTATGGCAGAGCGTACAGGACCACTTGAGATGAAATTTTGACATCATTAGTGATAACAGGAAATTTTTCTTCCCTCAAGTAGGCAGTGTCACCTTCCGTCGAGGCAGGAGAACCATACTGTGCAAGACGATTACAGTCCTTTAAGGACTTCCCTACCTGCTAAATGAATTATTATTAAGAACTCCGTCCAGGAGAATATGTTTGACATAAATTTATTGCTTTTTTCCATGATTGCTTTGATTTTTGTTTTTTTTTTGTTTTCGTCCTTTCTGCTGAGCCTAATTTTGTCAAATTTGAAAATATGCTCGTAAATAAACAGAAAATAATTTAGTGATGGTGAAGGTTGTAAATTGCTTGCATAAAGTGAACCTTTAATCTGAGAAATAAAAAGGAAACTGCACGGTAATTTATTACAAGCGATCCTGGCGCGTTGGCGGGGGGTTGTGGGAATAAATGGCCAATTGCTGACGGAAATTCCATTCACGTTTTCAATTAACTCAGATCAAGGTGGGACTAAATGACCACTGACAGGATGAGACCGCCTACATTTGTCCAGCCTCCAGTCAAAAAGAGAAAACAGGTAATAAATCAAATTATATTATTGTGCTGCACAGTGGGGCCTATCAAGAGCAAGGAAATGTGTCCATGTTTCAGATTTATTATTCCATTTCTATTGAAATCCTGTGTCTTGTAAAAAAATAAGTGCCTGAAACTTCAGCATAGCTATCAATTCAAAATTAATGAAGATTGGTGCATATCCTTGGTTGGTTTGAGTGGTGGTCCGTGCTCAGCAGGGACACACTTAGCTATGGTGATACCCTTATAGAAAAATGACGCATTAGCAGTGAAGATTTCCCATATGGGACAAAAGGCAAGGCAACCAGTTTCGATGTGAACCCAAAGTATTCGTCTAGGGTTTTCTGTCTCAAAGCCGATAGGATAGGACTTCTCCACAGAGGTTATGTTTCCTACTCTTCCTATTTGTCGTCTACAGAAATTGATAAAAAGAACACCAGAGCTCTGGGATATTTGTCCCAACTATCTTTCTTAGATTATGTGCTATTAACGGAGATAAGTCTTCTGCTTTTCCTACAATCCAACACTGACCAGATTTGCTTAGAAAAGAGACATGATGGCTGCAAATTTTGAACTTTGTCTATTTAATAGGTCCTTATAAGGTCTTAAAGGCGCAATGTGTCCACCGAGCAGGTCCAATCCCTAGACGACAGCTAAAATATTTTTCAGAGGCCCATTGCTCACTAGCGGGAGTACTATCCGAGAGTACAAATGGCAGGAAAAAGTTACTTTAATAACCAAATTGCCCTTTGGATACGGCATGACACAGTAGGTTCCTTACGTTCGTGTAAAGAAGAACACGAATAGTTGTGAATAGCTAGACCCTGGGTGCCGTCTCTTATAGAGTCTTGGCTGAAGGAAACCGTGAATCTGCTGGGGATATCCACTAATCCTTGAAATCGACTCTTAATTGCGAACGTCTCTTAAGCAGATGGCTAATTAACATTCAACATTTAGCTATGATGAGTGTCAGGCATAGTGACGTTCCAGTGAATTATAAGGTTGAAGTTCGAGCAACAAGGGTACCGTGGTACGTAGTACGTGGTACCACAAATGGATTTACTGGTCTAAGTCTTCTGGTCTTCTATTCTGACACTTCAATCGAACATGTCCAGATGTCATTTGGCGATAGCTACTTCAGATTCTGTAATACAACAAATAGTTTTTGAACAGACCGGCTTATTTGTTTCGAAATAGTTCCAACTGAATACAGAACAGTCTAAAAACATGACGTGTGATTGTTTTAATATAAATCGTCGTCTGGGTTTCCTTGAACAGCTTCAACGCCCACAAAACGCTTTTCTTCGAGAAATGCACTTTTCCAAAAAGAAGAAGCTCGCACGGTGCCAAATCAGGCGAATAATGGCAACGATTGATAGTTAAAAAGCTATTTTCTGAGCTATTAGTCTAATGATTGGCGCTGGACAAGAAAAGCACCGTTGCAATACTCGAGTAGGTACAAAGAACCGTCAGAACCGTAGCTATCAAAATTGTCATACTCACTAGAGCTGGATTGTATGAAAACAAGTGCATTTAGTTCCACTAATAAGATATGTAATTCTAAGGGAAATTGTTCGAGGACTCATGGGCTTGGTGATCCCTTTAATAGTTTCTGCAGAAGCTGTAAACACGAGGAAGATATGTATACCTATACTGCCCTATCGGTTTTGAGAAGAAAATTTAGCTAGACTATACTTTAGAAAAATAAAAATGCTTTGTCACTATATTTCCTAGGCATAGACTCACGGACGAGCTAGCTAGGGAAGGTGCAGAGCGGAACCTCCCTGATAATGCGAGGAAGCCCTCAACGCCTATTAAATCGATAAAGTTCCAACTAAATACCGCAGCCATCAGAATGGAAAACAGTAGGTGGAACAATATCAGGGCATGTCTCCCTTAGAAACACATTTGGCCAGAGCTGAATTTTAGGAAAACTAGTAGACTTAATCTGTCAATAGGGCAACCTTAAGGAAAATAGTTGGCGCCGTCACGGGGCACTGTATGGTAAGCAGACATGTTAGCATGCTCCCTTAAACGATTTCTGTAGAAGCTGTAGAGACGAGGAAGAGGATTAAACCATTACACATCTTCTGTGCACCTGCCCTACCCTATCGGATCTGAGAAGGAAGCCCTTCTTCACAGATCTCAACGATCTAGCTAGACTAGACTTAACCAGAACAAAGAGCTTCGTCACCGGGTCAAACTTGTTTAATAAACATACGTCTTCGCCGTGGGTTCATATCGAAACTGGTTACCATCCCTTTTATCCCAAGTATAGAGTCTTCATGTAGGTCTCTGGTACTAATTATCTGGTTATTTTCCCATACTGGCATCACTATGATTTAGACCTTGCTCTGGTCCCTATCGACCTAACTCTCTTTATGATTGCTCTGACTTCGCTAATACATATATAGATGTGTACTTGATTTTCTACTCAACAAATGGCAGTACAAGGTTGCATTTAAATTAGGAGATACCACTAAGGAAGGAATTTCCACAAATCTATTAAGAATCCATCTGTCTATCCAGATACTATTGTAACGGTCTAGTATCTTAATATCCTCCTCCTTCTTGTTTACATGCACTTTCACCATACACTCGGTAACAGCTTTTATCCTGTCCCACGATACAGGAACCTTCGTTCTCTACATAAATAATGATTCTGCCTTCGATTTTTACTTGTTTTTCTCTTCTCATCCTTTTTGTGGAACGTTGACGCCCGGACAACACACAACCTTGCAACGGGACAACAAAAATATTGGTTTTTCTCACCTTCACCCAAATATCTAGAATTACGTATTACCTCCTCGAACTCGTGCAGCGCCCATGTACATGGATGGCTATATCCATAAAAAGGAGTTTACTCATTTTAAGGTGGTGCGATACATGTGTATGTGTGTGAGAAGTCTCTCAGTCCAGTGTCCTGTCCCGGTGTCTGTGGCTGTGCCCAAAGACTATCAGTGGAAAATGAATGAAAAATGAAGAAAAACGAACGGAATCCAAAATTAGAGTTCCGGTCTCCATGGTCACCTTTGCCAATGCCTCCACTTGGGTACCTTTATATGTAGAACATATGTATTCGGTCTAACGGAATGGCAAGAGAACTTGGACAGCATTTTACTTTCGTTTCGAATAAAATTGCAATTTGAGTGCATCCTGGAACTCTGCTGGGTGACAGTGGGGAGCAGGGTGGTGTTTGTATTAAATTCCCATATTCCCAGGAATAATCATGATGACGGTGGTGTTCGGAAAGGAATGTAGAAAAAAATTCGAGGAATGGGAGATGGAATTTATGTTTGTTGTTGTTTTAGCTAAATTAGAAACAGTAAAAACTTTTTCTGAGAAACTTTTAGGTTAGGAGTTCCGTCTCAATCGCACCGGGTGGTTTCATTAAGTTCAACAATCCGTGTAATGAGTGTAATTGGACCACAGGACACGGGAACACAATTACCTGTTGTGCACCTGATTACACGCCATTAGGTTTATTTTATTTTCCAGACTATATATGTACATATGTATGTATATGTAAATCCAGTTGATTGAGGAACGTGTTGGTGGTTTGGAGGGTTGAACCTAGGGAGGGTAATGAACTTAAATACGTTAATGAATATACCTGTGGGAATTGGAATTCGAACTGTTTAAGGAACATAAATGCATTTTTGAATCAGGAGAAGGAGCAGACACAAAGGCATTCATTACATTAAACCAAAAAAGGGAGGAAAAGTCCTGCGAGCAAATACAGATCAATTGGTGTTAGGTTTGAGAGCAATATTTGCTACTGGGAGCAAGGGCTTTTCCAGTTGGTCATTTTATTTCCTGGGGCATCATTGGAGTCACAGTTTGAGCTTTACTGTTGTAATATAATCGCTCGAGCAATTGGAAATATCAGAGACCGAAATAGACGATACCTACCCACATTGGTTTTGAATGTTCGGGAATTTTAATGTGAAAAAATTAAGGGCATGTAGGCACTGTTGTTAGACGGGATGTTTCTTTATTTCTGAAAAACTGATTGGAAACATATCTGAGATAGGTATAAAGTGTCCCCTGTACTCCTGGTTTCTATGAATAAATTCTGACTTCTATCTAATAACTGCAAGGCTTTAAGTTGTAGAATACCAACAGAGGCTCCTAGTGACTCTCAGTACTTTAGCATAGTCGCCCGGTCAGTATTTGTTTACTTTTGAACACAGATTCGAGTTCTCTAAACCTACCAGTAGCCCTCGTAAGCTGAAAGGGTGAAGATTTATTAGGTAGTCCCTCTCGAGGAAACGTTTGCCTAGAGTAGCTATCTTAATATATATATCTGAAGGCAAAGCATTCGCGAATGAAGTGAGCAGTCATTGTATCGTTTCCAGAAGGCCTTACGTAGACCTTTTATACCAATGGTTTCAAGTAAATCGTTTAAGAAGCTAACACCCTCAGGTTTCAAAACCACTTCTGTTCGGTTACAGAATAAACTTAGTCCTCCTCATCAGTCTTTCAGCGCCTTGAATGTCGATATGATTTAAGTCTATGCCAACTTACGGAGTGATGAAAATGTAGCAACTCAATCATTTTATGTGTCTTGGACAGCAGATGACGGACAGATTTTATTTCTTCCTCATCTCTGTTGCTTCCTTAATACTAGTTGTGTAGTATTGCCAAACGTTCGACTTAAGTACTCATGGCAAAGTGCCCTGTAAGGGTGACGGACGTCACATCCGATTTCTGTTATTGACGCTTTAAGGAGTACTAAGAATAACTCTTGGCAATCGCTGCTTCTTTAGGCTCAGAAGGCAATTGTCTAATAGACCTTGATCATCTCAGTCCTGCTTTATGGCGCAGAGGCTACAACACGATCTAAAGCGGATGAAGACATCCACGGACGCTTCGAGAGAAAAATCCGTCATGAAATTGTTGGTCCCGTTTGCCCAGACGGGTTTTCGAAGGGAAGATTCAATGCATTAGTCATTTAAGTTAGCTAGGACAAGTAGAACGGATGGATACAAATACTCCGATGCACAGAGTCTTCGAATCCAACCCGGAGGCACAACGCAGTAGAGGAAGACCTCACCTTAGGTGGGGTGCACAAGTAAACGCCAATCGACTTGGAGGGTGTTAGCTGAAAACAGGGCTAACTGGAGAAGCTTGTTAATGGAGGCCACGTATGTATGTAAGAAAAAGGAATTACTACTTATAATCTTCAGCAGTATCGTGACAGGGTTTCCCTGCTTTGGCAAGTTAAAGGCAGCTTGTCCACATCCACTTGAGCACAGGAGTCGTACACATTGCTCGTTCTTTAAACCAAGGATATACATATGTATATAATTTACCAGGATATCTTAAGCTCCTGGATGATTTTTTCAATAGCCTCTTTATTCAGTCCCAGCGGAGTCAGCAGAATAAAAAAGCTATATCCGATAGTTCGGTACACTCAGTGCAATGGGTGCTCATAAGGACACTTGACTTCTCGTACCCTCAGAGTCGGTGGTGGCGGTTAAGACTTCCCTTAGATGAGTAATTAAATTTATAGATCGGTATGGACAAACGTTCTATAACAGAAAGTCTCAGAGTTTGGACCCGAACCACAACTCGACCCTTTTCCAGAGATCGCCAACATAGTTGAGTTTAATGATGATATTCCCATTGCGACATTGAGCGAGTGCCTAACTCATATGGACCAATCAGCGGAACAAGTATCAAAGATCAAGAAAGAGGACTAAAGGCCCAATAGAAGCTGATATGAACGAAACAAGGACAAACGGCTGAACCCCGCTTCGTGATGCTTAGGTACTTCACATGAATAGGCGCAACGTGCAACCTTTTGACAAACGAACAAATGGAATCTAAAGAAATATTGTCCAGTGCCATCTTCATGTCGATGGATACGGAAATAGTGATCTCTCCACTACTTTCTACTTTCCGAGCTGACCTGAAAAGCTATTACTACGCCCCTTTTGGCGTTCCCTTTCTTGGCACACACATTGTGTATCTACATATTTTCATTTTTGCTAGTAATTTCACCTCGCCTTTTGTGCAAAGTTTCCCTTCGAGAAAATGCTGGCAGAACGACGAGAAAAACGAAATATGCCATGTCTCTGACAGCACAGCATCCAACGTCAACCTCCTTACATTTGCACCATACTCTGCTCACATGACCTTGGGGATCTTTTCCCTTACATCTCCCGATGAATTAATACACTTCCGGAGCACGTTCCCGGAGCGGTTCTCCTTGTGACACTTTAACACATGAAAATTCAAATCAGTCTCCTTCTCATCTCGTCCTACTATAGCTACACGTTCTTCCAAACGACTAATGAATGATGGTGGGAGGGTGGTTGTCCTTGCAGTTTATTTTGAACTGAGAATTGACAGAACATTCTTTTATTTTCATTAACTGTGTGTCCTTTACCAGGGTGCCTGACTGATTGTACGGTGGTCGGTCTGTGGCGAAGGTGCTTATGTGACTGTACAGGAAGTGTGACATTCTTTTGTGTGTGTGCATGGAATTTAATTACACTGTCGTCTACAGCTCACTTTGGTCACGCGTTTCCAACACTACTACCCTTCTACTTGCTCCAGTTATGTGATTGGCTTTGCATTGTGGTCTGCCGCAGACGACCAACTCCAAGGACTGCACTTATCCTCGTCCACCACCAACTCATTTGAGAACTTATGGAAAGTTTAATTAAAAACCTTGGTGAGGGAATCCTGCTTCCGCCCGTTCCCCCATTGGGTTTCCCTTTGATGGAGCTTAAATTGCATTAAAGTTAAGTTCAATGGCTTTTGTGTGCCACAAAATTAGGAGCAAAAAGTACATTTCAGGAATTTAAGTTACTTAACTGGTTGAATTTTAATTTCATTGAATCCACTCTACTCCGACGAATGTCTAATGAATATTTGAAAGGACTCCGGTTAGGTGTTACACAACGAGAGCGGTTCATCGAGCTTGCGAATTGGAGCGAGTTCACGCTTGGGAGTCAGCAAAGTGTTGATTGCTTCGCGCTTGAATTATCCTTCACAGAGAAGAATAGAATTTGTAATCCAAAAGTATCTGACTCGCATGGAGAGGTGGAGATGAGATGCTGGGGCTTTTGCTATTGTGCTACATGTTGAACATCGTCAAACACTTTCGCACGAGTGGATTCGTTTGCTGTTCCCAGTGGATTCTCTGTTTCTATTATCAGATAGGTCTTTTTGAGGTGATGGCAGCAAACAAAGGAAGCATCAGAGTCAAGTATTTACTTTGGCAGGAGTGCTGGAAGTGTGCTGAATGGTAACTTGATGGGAGATACATTGGAGCTGTTGCCGAATTTCTAAAGGTTATTTATGTTTTCAAAGACAGTTTAAAATAAGGCCTTTATTATTCATGAAGAAAAGTATTTGACACATGTAATCTTATCCTGGGATAGATAAGTGTTTTCTATGCCGCTTGGTGTAGGTAGGTCATTTCTATTGCAGTCGTTCATATAGAGAGCACTGAGGGGGCGTCTTTAGTGAATATCGGAATATCTACTTGAGAATTTGTTCAAACTTCTCGTCGGTGTAAACAAATCATACCAAAAAGGAAATGAAACGATCTAGTATCTGCCACACGGCTTTACAAGAACGCTTCTTCCAGCGTCAGACTGATTCTATACCAGTAAAAGCCCACAAGAGACGAGCAACTGATGCATCAAATGGTTGATCCTTTGAAAGCCCGTAGCGAATTCAACAATATTTTTTTTTGAAGTATTAGTCCGGTAATTTGCATGATGCTCCTTCCAAAACCATGACAGATTATCGAAGTCATTAATAAAGGTACAAAAAAGGTCTCGTTTTAACCTAGTAGATAGAACAAGCTATGTAGAACTGAAGGTAGACTGAATGCTGTCTTGGCTTGAGAGCATCGCTAAATGCACTAGAACAACTCTAGTTGCCTTAGAATTACACAAAATGCTGTGAGGCCTATTTGGAGAGCAAAAACAGAACAGCATTATGGACATGCAGCCAAAGTCCTCACACTATACCGCACTCTTCCTTAAACCACAGATCTATGCCCATAATTGTTGACTTGAGCAAGAACTGCAAGTATCCTATACCGAACAGAGCAACATAAAATCAGGAATACGCTCCTCATAACGATTCAATATCTATTTTCATGGATTGCTCTGAAACAAAAAAAGGAGTACAGCCAACTTTTCAACTATCTTTTAACTTATCGATCTCAACTAATAGCACCACTATAGCAGTGTAGATAGGTAGACAGACAACAATCTGGTATCTCGTTGGGTACTAAGTCAAATCTAGGAAAGTTAGCCAAATAGTTAAATGTCATTCTATGCATTTGATCACTACTTCACGACCGGCACTAATGTCTTTTGTTAAGAGACTCATAAAGCTAGTATAAAAGTTCTAGACTTTTCTGGTCTAAGATGTCCAAAAAGGTAATCGTATCACAATGGATCTATAGACGCCGTGGATCTAAGTCCATCTCACGGTGAATTACTCGGCGGAACTGAGTCATTCAAATTTTTCCTATGTTGGCACACGTGGGTGCCGTGGCTCAAGAGTTAGTGCGTTGAACTAAGGAGCAAGAAGATCCAGCTTCAATCCCTACAAATTCGTCCACGGACCCACCTCTTGCGAACGTCTAACAAACATCCGAGAGTAAAACTGTCATGAGAAAGGTTCTCAAAGAAACAGTGTAGCACTGCAAAGAATATAGCACGCATGACACGAATAGTTGTGAGAAGCTAGGCCCTAGGTTCCATAGACCTGTCGCGCCAAATCTGTCATCTGTCAGACGCCAAAAACATTGGTTAACCTCAAGTGATATTGGGGATTTATAGTATAGAAAAAAATATTGAGCAAAGAGTTTGTTTAAAATGTTGTATTCCGAACAGAATGTCTTGGTCGGATGCTTTCAACATTTTTAAGAAAGACTACTAGGACTCTGTAATATTGAAAACAAGAGCATTTGAGTGGTATAAAGCGTTCAAAAAGAGCTGTGATAAACTTCACTTGGTCGTCACGGCAACGGCAATTAATGAAGAAAACATCGACTTAATGAACAAAATAGTGCTCGAAAATCGTCACAATAGTTCGAGAGACCTTTCAGAAGAACTATTCGTCTCTCACGTATCAGTTCGCCAGATTTTAGATCATGTTTTGTGTTTGGGACACGTCGCAGCTCGACTTGTTCCAAAAGAGCTTAATTTTCATCTCTGAAATCCATCCTTCGTAAGAACTTTTTTTACCAAAAACGCTACCATTATGCTCTCCTGATATGGCATTCTGTGTTTTCTGCCTGTTTTCGAATCGCAAATTTCTCGAATATATTCTACTGGGGTTCAATTAATTCATTTTTAAAATTTAACTATTTATACATGCTTATGTATATAGGAAAATAATGAATTTGAAACATAATAAGTCAAACCTCTGTAAACTAGGTATTCCTTAGTGGCAACTTGGTACAAGGACGTTTTTAAAAAGCGTTTAAGGCTATGTCTGGTGTTTAAACGAACATAAAATGGTAGTTTATTACATGTGCGGAACATGATTGTATTTGAAATTACATAGCTATTGTTATTCCTGGTGAAAATATTAAATTTTATATTCCGTATGTTTGAATGGGTGCATACATGCGGCCATATAAAATATTTATTGGTAATAAGAAAGCTGTGATTTATAGACAAGTCAGTTATGCAAAGTATTTGTGTTTCAATAGTTTTTTGGTACATTAAATTTATTTTGAAATTCATCCCGAATTCGAATACATAGTTCTTTAATCGCTGACAGTTCAATTATGAGGACAGAGGCCGCCGTGATTTTAGTATACCAGTCGGGAGGAACATGCTAGTATTGTTGCAACCTCATAAAAAATCTCGAATGCATATCCAAATTGTTTATACATTTGATATAGTCACTGGTAAATATTTGGGTATTGTATTGTAATAGGCAAAACTTTAACTTATTTTATGTAAAATAAATTTCTTGAAAAGAGCACTAGATTAGAATCAGAAGAAAGAATAGCCGCAGACTGTAACAAAAACAATACCATCACCTATGTAAAGGATTTTTAAATAAGGACATAACAATTTTGTAATTAAACAAAACATAGAATAATTGAGATATCGGATTGAAATTTATTTTACGTATATTTAAGTATGCAATTCGATTTCGTCCATATAACCATCGCAAACACGTTTTCAGCGATCGATTCCTTGTAGCCAATTTTCTACCACTCCTCCACTCATATCGCCCGAACGGTTGGCAATTTCTACTCCATATTGCTTCTGAGCTCCTCTAACGTTGTTAACTTGTTAACATAAACCAAAAAGCTTAACGTAACCCCATCAAAATAAATCCAAATGTTTGAACTTGTATTACCAAGGTGACCATTCGGCCGAACTATTTCAAGAGATTACGCGATTATCAAACTTCCCCTTGAATAAATAAACTGTTTGACCAGCTGTGTGACATGTGGCACCAACTTGTTTGAACCACATATAACTGATGTCAAGTCCATACAATTCTGGCCAAATATGGCACGATAGCGAGCTCCATTGACGGTAACATGGGGATCATTTTCATCGACAAAAAAATACGGTTCAATCACTTCATTCACTTTTTTTAATCCAATGAAGTCCTTTAAAGCACATTTGGGATTGTTGCTGTCCAATAAAGCCTATTTTGCTTATTGACAAACCCACTATTTATTCAGGATTTACTTCAAACTCCTGCAGAGCCCAATCGGAGAAGCTTTAAATGAGCAAGAGGCTTCAGTTCTTGAGTTAGTTTCTTTCATCTTGTAGGTATGTAGATGAAAGAAGGATATACCTTTACGCAAAATTTGCCACAATGAGGACTGAAATATTACCAGTTCTTATAAACGTTCTTGAATGGATTGATTTGGCTAACTTTGAACTTAAGCACTTACGGCTGCCATATTTTTGACACTTCGACGAGTGCGTCGACTCACTGACACAGGAATATTCAAAAGAAAACATACTGACCCGAATTTGTCCACTATATCATATAGCCTGCCTGGTGGGACGTTTATTACCACCAAAGCCCTTAAAAAATGCCCAGAATTTTGGTAGCAATTTTTCCAAACAAAGCTCGTTCATAAACGTCACCATGATTAAAATGTTAACCTTAACTGACGTTTTGACATTGACAGATCAAAAAAAGGATCGATTTACATCCAAATTTGTTATGTCTCTATTGAAAAACATTTTACAAGACTATATCCGCCTATCTACCCTTTACTTCAAACACATACTGTCAGAAAGGACAATTTCGTCGCGTTTCCTCATCACCGAGGATGTGTATGACAAGGAATTTAAATTTTTAATTAAAATTCATGGGGATATATCCACCATACTTTTCCTTTCACAATCTCGCTGGCATCTAGATTTTTCATTTTTTTTTTATTTTATTGTATTAAGAAAGGACACATTCATGCATTCAACAATTGATTCACGTGTCTGCGTCACTGACAAGCGAGAATAATGGCGGCAGACAGCATTAACAACACCATTCGTCCCCCGGTGATAATTTGTTTACGTTTTTCTCTGAACGAGCACTTTCGTTCTCGGCACATTAAACGGAATTCAATTAGAGTAGGGTGGACCGGGTGGTTGGCTCCCCCACCCCTAGTGGGGCTACCACCCTCAGAAAAAAAAAATTGGAATTCAAATGAACTGTCAGCAAATACATGGGAGATGTTGAGAAGCTAGGAGCTATTCCAGCCCCCTGCCTCTGTGGCAGCCCCGTCGTCATCATCACTTGTATGTACGAGTATATTTACCTTCATTAAATTTTTAATGTCATCAAAGGCGTGCACTTCAGCTGCTGATTCATCACTAGCCTGTGGAATAAAAAAGTGGAAATGGAAAAATTTTAATGAATTTAAACTTTACGTAAATCGAGCGTAGATGCTTTAAATTTTCTGTTTAAATAATTAACTACATACACAGTGCACTTAATCTAGTTGGGTAGGACATGTGTGTACGTATCGGCGTTATGGAGAATTCAATTTAACTTGATGGAGTTAGAGAGACATACATAATTTGATTGGGCTGCTACACACGTACAAAGAGAGAATAGTTAACACTAGACAACAGTAAATTTAATCGGATGTAATTTCAATCAATATTGACTTATTTGAGACAATTTGACAATTACGATTTATACAAAGATTTTCCTTGTCCATATTTTGCAAGAAAAAGACATTTCAAATCTCGATTTCATCATTGCTCAATTTATTAAACATATGACTCAGTATTGAATCAGTTAATAAGCTTTTTCGCATTTTATTTATACATTATCAATTTGAAGGATTGAACCGTCCGTCTGTCACAAATCCGGGCCTTACATTTTGAGCCAAAAAGATGAATTTTCATATCTTGGCTTTTGAAAAAGTGAAGCAGTACTAAACAGATCTTAAAATTTGCCAACTTAACTATTTTATATGAAAACCAAAAATGTTCTCTAAGCAAAATATTTAGATATTCAAATTTTCTACATTTCGTCTACGTATCGTATGTATTACGCCTACTTTTTGGGGGCGTTTTCATCAAAAAAGTTATTTGGATGGCATTTTGCTCGAAGAATCCCTGTAATTCAACGAAAAATGGAGTACCACCACACCCACCTTATAAAGACTACATGGTAAGGAAGATAAAATATCATACGATCCGTTCTGTACTGACTGTAGATTTTGTACATAGTATATGTATGGTTTTGTTTTGATTTTAATGTTGGAGATCAGGACAAATGATAGTAAGATGGTTTAATCCAATAAACGTATTTTGCCTTTCCAATGAAGTGCTTTAGAAAGTAGTTGTGTTCGTTGGGTAGGATTAGACCAAAAGGAGTACCTTTGCAAAACAAATGGATTACGAGGACTGCAAATCTACATGAAACAGTTTCGGTGTGAATCCCTGTCGAAGAAATATGATTCGCATCGCACTTTCAGGCATTAAAGCAGTGTTTCCTCGGAGACTTACTTAGGTGCCTCTAAAGTTTAGTGTGTACCTCAACGAACGAGTTAGTGTGGTTTTTTGTTGGTTAAAGTCCATTCCTACTTGTGCGGTCCACTAAAGGCGAGGTATTCCTCTACTGCGGAGCGACAACACCTTCTGTGTTCGGTCGCTACCGGCAATGTCCCGTAAGAGCCCCAACTGCCTTTCTTGGATATATGCAACAATTCAGCTTTGGGCAGATTTGTTTTGAAGAGAGACATATGCTTAAGTTATTCCTCTTACCATTCGTTACAAGCTATTTTATCGATTTAATAGATGACATTAGATGTTCCCCTTAATGTCAGTCTCTTTATAGTGGTCTAGCTATCATGAAAGACACTCCTAGAAGAATGGGTCACTGCTCCCTATCTTGAGAACAATTCAGTTCACTTCTACACAGACGGCTCCAAGATTGATCAAGGCCTGTGTTTCGGTGTTTTCTCCGATAAACTCAATTAGAGAATCTCCTTCCTACTTCCACAGTCTTGTATCCCTGTTCAGGCTAAAATCTTGACAATCAAGCAAGTCTTGTACTGGCTAGAATGCAATGCAATATCTGTCAGAGATATTTCACCAATTTTCATGGAATCATGGTATTTTACTTCGTAGGCCGCTTTAAACTGCCAGTTGTCGCTCTTGAAGATATCTGATTAGTTCAACATTCACCTATGCTGAGTGTCGGTCCACGCAGATATTGCAGGGAACTGCAATGGCTAATGAGGTCGCCGAACTGATGGAGCCTGGACTTCACGCTTTTAGTGCTACCAACTGTAGATGGTAACATCTCACCACTCCCAACATTTGAAGATCAAGCCTAGGCTAGATCTGAAAGATAGTGCGAAATCGGTTCCATTAAAGCGATCACTGAACACACTGTCTGGAAGGCCAACATGATAGAAGGCCGACCCTAAATTTACATGACTTCTCCAGAACCTGTCCTACTCCATCTAGGAGCTCCATTCTTTGACAACCTAGCAGAACTGACGCCAATACGCGTCACGAGCCTCCTTTTCTTTATTGAAATTACCTGGAATATCTCGGCACAGGGATACATCGCACCTGACAACGATCTCGTTAAGGATCGTATTATTGGCGTTTCAAAGATTCCCTATTTAGAAAACAAAAGCGTTGAACTGTTCTGAGTTTATTGAAACCCACTTCGACGGTTGTTTGCTTTCGTACAGAATAAATGAAAACTGAAGCAAACAAAATCAGTTTCATGATCAAGACGACCAAGACGAAGCCCTCAGTCTTAAGAATTTCATGTTTATTTCGAAAAACCTATCTCTACCGATAGTGTTACCATAGTCCATCTGACAAGCAGAATATATCTAAATAAAACAACTATAGAACTAGATGGACGTAGTACTTGGAACATAGCGACCATTGTCATTCGTAATCTACAAACCATCGTAGACTGATGTCTATGCTTTATATGTAGAATTTGGTGGCTGACGGGTCGGGAATCTTTTGACATCATAATCCGACAAAGCAAGTGGCAATGGATGGGTCCTACTCTACGCAAGGAGTGATTTGGAAAAGAGTGAAACGCGTTGAAGGGGTCCGAACACGTTAGGCCGCAATATACAAATATGCTCCATATGCTCCATGTGCCTAGATTAGTTGATATCTGGTTATGGAGATGATGGATTCACTCGAAGATATAAAGGACCTTTGTGTTATTTGTTTTTGTTTGTCCATAGATCTATACATATGTAAATCCACATTTAAATAGATTCATATCCAAAGCTAATCGATAGGAAATTTAGGAAATCCATCCAATGCTTGCTAAGACAGGAAATATAGGTACGTCCTGTCCCCGTGAAAACACACTCCGCGGTTTTAAACTCCACCGTTTTGTTCGTACCCAATTGGCGTTCCTCAAATGCCTATTCGATCATGCATTCCATTCACAAAGTAATTGCTTACTTCCTTCGCCAGTGTGTATTCGAAAACGATAACAGTAAAACTCGCCTATCAGGACGATATAATGTTGCGCAAAATGTACGAAATGGAAATTTCACTGCGAATTGATAAATCCAATCAGCATATAAATTTGTATGGCAGCTTATTTGGGGGTGGAAGCTGGCATAAAGCAGGATTTTATTGCCCGTTTTTATTGCGCCCCTATGGTGGGACGTTCCACCGCGGATCCACAAATGCATGCTTTACCCTTAAATGCCATTAAAATGCAAATTCTGTGGCTGTTCTCCTCTTTTTTCATTCCAAAATGAACTACATAGGTAAATATATTAATTTGCGGTTGCTTTGCGGAACTTGCACTTGCCAAACGGTTGCTAATTTTATATAAAATGCATTAAGGCATTCATATTCATAATTTAATTTCTGATTTTAATTAATTGCTTTAATGCGTAACGAAAGGAACAACTTTATTTTGTCACGTTAATGGATATGTTAATCGTATTTTTATTTATTTTCAGTCAAATGCGGTGAACCCATGTGTCGGTCTTTTGAGTTTTGGTTTTTGGTATTTCGAAAAACTATGTTTTTGGTGTTCAAAACGAACAAGTCTCTTGTTCGGCTTTCGACTACTCGATTTCGCAGTAGCACGCAATGCAGTTATTTGGAGATCTGGATTGAGATTGGTCGGGGTACTACAAACTCCTCAAACCAAAATCTTCAGATCCTTACTCTTGGCGAGTCCGGACAGTCTTCTTGTAGATTATCATTTGTCATTCTGGGATGTGAGTGCGTTCCTTGACTGTGAGGAAATACAGAACAGTTGATTTCAATCGTGATTACAATATTTAAACGATGCTGCAAAGAAGAATCCTATCCAATTCTTTAGTAAAGAGTCTATCGACATTGTATAACCTAGTCTTGGTACAGATTTTGAAAATAACAACTCAGCGAAAATCAATTGCTGGTTTCTTGCGCTGAAAAGGTGATGGAGTAGTGAAGCTTTATGACAAACATCTGAAGAGGTTTTATATTATACATCGATTATCCTATTCCAAATAAGGGACTTTATGAGACTACGATTGTTTCGAGAGAAACTTCATCCGTAAGTCATTGGGTCTCATTTGCGTTGACGACAAACTACTCGGACAGGATAACTTACATTGCGCACACAAATAAAGGATAGATAGCAATAATACTTTTTCCAATTCTTATCTGACAGGAGCTGTGAAAGTCACCAATGACATCCGTCTGTCAAAACATTGAGTAAGGTTTGCCATTTCATAATGCTCAGTTGTAAACATGCAAAGTAAATTTCAACGTGGAAAAAATTGATCATGAGTACACTATTTCAGACCTTAAACCACCATCCTAGTGGTCAGTATCGAGGAAGACTCAGAAAAGTTGATTCAGCGCCGATCAGCGGAATTGAGCATCGCCAGAGAGTCAACCCGGCTTATTTTGCGGTTGGATTTAGGCCTACATTCGCATATGTAAATGGAAATGTTGGCCGGAGATCCAGATTTTGACCTAAAAATCATCTTCTCGGACAAGGGCCAGCGGCTATATGAACAGGTAGAATTGGCGTTTTTGGAGCGAACACAATCCACAAACTTTGCCTGTTTGGTGCGGTTTATGGCATGGCGGTATAAGTGGACCTTATTTCTTTCGAAATGAGGAAGGAGACACCGTTACTGTCAATGGTATCAGGTATAGAGCTATGTTAACCGACTTTCCGTAACCAGCGCTTAACAACATCGATATACATATTCGAGTTGTGGTTCCAACAAGACGGCGCTACATACCATACAAGCGACGCAACGCTCAAAGTTTTACGACTGGGTCATCTCACGGCGAGCCTTCATAAATTGGCCTCCACGATCACGCGACTTGACACTAAGTCGTCAATTCTACGTTAATTCCTAACAAATACAAATTTTTACGCAACAGGTCTAAGGGCGCCAAGGCCTATGTAGCTTATCACAACCATTCGTGTTGTGCGTGTTATAATCTTTACACGAATGGAAGGGGCCCACTGTTTAATGCTGTATCCAAAGGGCAATTTGTTATTTGTAAACCTTTTTCAGGACAGTTGTCCTCTCGGATGTTTATCAGACGCTTGCGAGAGTTGAGGCCATGATAAAACATTTAGGAGTTTTGGCTGGTATTCAAGCGTTAAACTCCTTGCTCCGTAGTCCAACGCAATTACCATTTAGGCCATGGGCCAACCTTAGTCTACAACGTTAAGTCCTTAGGCAAGCAAACCACTTTGGACGAAATCGAGGCCAGCATTCGAGATGCTATTTCCGGAAAAACGCCGCTCATATTGAACCGAGTCATCAAAAATTGGGCCGACCGCTGGAAGCACTATCAGTGAGGCCAAGGCAGTCATTTGACTGATGTGCATTCCATACATAACGGCATGAATGTAGCTTCAAAATAGAGCCCAAATCAGTTTTATATCTCACATCGTTGTTGTTTTATTTTAATTTTTTTCCTATTGTTCTTACCTGGTCACCTTGTATTAATCATTTGAACATTATATACATATGACCACGCCCCCTTTTTTTAAAACAAAAATATTTTTTTGTTCACTCTTGCAGATATCCGTTTTACGACATCGTTGTATTGAAAATTAAGAAAGACACGTCCACTTTATTAGGCAAGAATAAGGCTTCAATTTCAATCACTCTTGCAGATATCCGTTTTACGACATCGTTGTATCGAAAATTAAGAAAGACACGTCCACCTTATTAGGCAAGAATAAGGCTTCAATTTCGATCCTGAAAAGTTCATAAATTTATAGCAAGTACGTACGACCTCGCCGTGTATTTTATTTTGTATTACTACTCTCTTATAACAAATTCAATATGCAAGCCAATATTTCATATCCATAAATCGCCCAACGAGCACGAGTCAGGATAACCACATCTATCCAGTCAATCAATTTCCTAATGCATTCCCATTGAAAATTTCATTCTCTTCATTCGTCGACAAAGTGGGAAATCCCCCATAGATTTGCAAAATTCAAAACTCAAAAACCCAACAAAATCGTATCCTACTCAACGTCGAAACCGAAAAGTCCCCGTAACTACCACAGTCCCACGTGGACTAAACCCATCCCTCTGTTCTTCTATCCCACGTAGAATCCATCAAAAATCCATTAATACATTTTCTTTTAGTTATATCTCAACTGGAATCCTCGTTTTTACATAAAAATCCAAATAAAAGTAATTAATGATCCCTGACCAGGCTAACGAAAAATAGATGTACACATGCAATTAACCAGAGACTTCTGCTTTACGAAGGCAAAATTAATAAATCAACAGTACACGGGCCAATAAAAACAGAATAGAACACATAAAATCAAAACAAGGATATACTACATATACAAACACGAAAAAGGAAAATAAAACAACATGACCTACAGCAAACACACACCCGCTGCTGCTGTCAACACTCCCACTAACGAAAAGCACTCCGGGGGCTAGCCAGAAATCATCGATCGAACACATACATACCTCCCACCATCTTCAAAATACCAAGAAGCGCACCAAATACAGCCGCTGGCCAATCGCTCAAAATCATCCTTTCTGCATATTTAATGCTATTAACCGAACGTGATACAAATACATCCTTCAATGGGCAGGAATAACCCCCCAGAGAAGTATAACCCGTCAACCGTATAAAGGAGCACACTTCCTGTCGACGGAAGTTGAACCTTTGAAATCAAAAAAAAAATGTCATATCCTTGGTGTCCTCTGCGATGTCAAATAAAACGATTTGTTTCGTTTGGTTTTTTTTTTTACGAAATCATCAAACGACAGTAATGAGCTTCTCTCACCAATCGCCACCTGCGTTTCGTTAGGCATCGGTACGCAGTATAAACGGCAGGGCCAACTTCCGATGGTTCATTTCAATTTCACGCCGAAATGGATTTCCATTCCTGAATCCTCCTCATCCTGCGCTCTTCACCCCATTATGCAGCGTGCGACCCGGTGTTATGTGACTCTACCCACACCTTCGTCAGAATATTTCGTCATGGAGCCACCTACACCTAACCCACCACAGATTGTGTAATTTTTGATCAGATTTTCTGCTTAATTAGTCTTTTTTTTTTGCATCGGTACACTTGAATGTTATACTATCAGGACATTACAGCAGAGCCAGGATCCTTGGCAGCCGGGCAGGGAAAAAGTTGACATTTTCCTTTTCACCTTTTTTTCGGAGAGATTCTGGTTTTATTTTTTTTTACCACAGCAGCGCTCGACTGTGTTGGTTGACACTGTTGAACACATACGCGGAGGAGGTAATGAGCTCCAGGGACTGATGGTGTATACGGTGATTGATGACACAAATGTATCACGCCAGGACACTGGGGGTACATGTGTACGCCCTTAGGGGGAGGATAATTTAAAATTTTGCCACTACCAACCGGAGTGGTGGGAATTTATTTATTTCCACGTATCTCCTTAAAGTGATTTCTGATTTTATGCTTTTGATGTGCGAGATGTAAAATTTTGAACAAGGAGCACAGATTGGATGTAAAATAGGTACATGTAGAGGGAAATTTGCGACATGTTAGTGGTTCCTGTTCTGATTTGATTGCTTGGAACGCTACTGGCAAGGAGATGGGGATATTTTACGGCTAAAACGAGCTGAAATCCTATACCCCTTTATTGATCTAAATTTTGATAGGAATTTTTGAAAACCAGGTACATGGTGCCTATAGCATTCAAGATCGGGGATTCCAAAAAACAAAAACAAAACATAAGTATGAAGGACGCACCTACCAATTCGGAAATCGATTAATGGTATAACTCAATCAATCAGTCCTTCCCTGGCGAGGTGCCTGACAGGAGTTGATTAATTTTTTTGCCAACAGAATCAATTGTAACTGCCACGTGACCAATCTTCTAGAAACGATGAGAGAATTCATCATTTTTGTTACATAAACGAGACTCCCCTCTGTGAAACTAATCTGAAATGGAAAAAGTCCTAAAAAGCGGGATCATTAAACTCTGGCACCGTGAAACTTCGTAGTAAATGAAGGACATGAAATGTGGGTGTAAATGAGGTGATGTTCCTCAGATTTGCTGACTAGCTGTAAGTCAACATTGCTTATAATGGTGCTCATGTCACCTTGATTGATTGGATGGTCAATGGTGAAGCGTGAAGGCAACTCTTTATGTATTTATTTAAATGGACTACACTATTGTTTAGAGGTGAACTTACCCAAACTGTCGAACTCATATTCGAACATACACTTATTTAGTGAACAACCAAATTGGTAAAAACATAAGATAGACAATTTATTTTTCGAAATTAAAATATTTGACATATTCTATTCAAAATTATTTTTCAGTATTTGCCTTAGTGGCAAACTGACTGGTCATAGAAGGGTGTGGTTCATTATTCAATTTTTATTTTTATTTGCGTTGCTGGGCAACAATATAAGTAGAGTAGTAGTGTGGGGATATAGAGATAGCTTTCCTTGGATGTATAGGACGAGTTTTAATTGTGTATGTTATTTTGATTTTGCCTCACAGAAAAATATGAAAAATTGAATTTTTGTATTTTTATGAACAATTTTAAATTTTGGGAATCTGGTTCGACCGTTAAACAGCTGTAGAGCACTACAGTAGAAACGTTTTCTGTTTGTAACGTATTTTTATTTTTAAAACAGGTTCGAAATGTAATAAGAAACGTTAACTATTTTTAATGATATATGGCAGTTGTAAAAATCGACTCCTGCGATGGGACTCATTTGATTTTTTCTTGTTCCTTACATCAATTTACCTTCATACCTTTTAAAAGAGAAATTATTTATCATTGATAAGCAATTTTCTGTAAAGTACATGATTTGATGAAAAGTGAAACATAAAGAAATTATTATATGCATATGTATGCCCTAAAGTAAGTCGTACATCAAAGTTGTAAAATGATGGTTGTAACGAATAGTTGACATCAAATATCAGTGCGTCCATAATGTCTTGCAATCGTAGTAGGTGCTAAAGTGGTTAGTATGTTGAACTACGAAGAAAGATGATCCATGTTCAATAACACCTAGATAACACCTTTCGCGAACGTCTGACAAACAGCCGAGACTAAAGCCAAGATTAAAGATTAGCCTTTGGATATCACAAAATTGGAGGCCCCTTTGATTCGTTTAAATAATGTTACACGTACAACGCAAATAGTTGTGAGACGCTAAGTCCTGGGTTCCAAAGAACTACAATGCCAAATATTAATTTTTTTGTTTTGCTATAATAGTATCTGAGGGTATTGGGGAAAAATACACATATGTACATATTCAGGCCGGACCAAATACAAGTTCTTTTTTTGGAAATGCAATAAAATGAACAAAATTAAATTTTTTGTGTTCCATAATTGCTCTTTGTAATAAAGCCATATAACATGGGAAAATATGCAACATGTACATAAGCATGTATGTATGTACGTATGTATCGAAATATACACATTAAATATGCTTATGCAATATGCTTCCCGATAGCCTTACAATTTCATGTATTATTTAGGGTTAAATATTTAAGTACATAGTACACAGTTACATTATGGATGGAATGTACAAATAAATCAATCTTGAACATATTATGATAATGAATAGGAAAGTATTGAGGTCTTATTGTCTGATCTTTAGTTCAGAAATACACTTCTCGCCAAAATACCATCAAGTTTGTCAACTCTTTCAAACATTTCATTGAAATATAACATGAAATCTAAAATAAAAAAAAAAAACTTTTCACGAGAGTTCAATTATTTTTTCAATAAATACACATACATACGTCAAGACATAATACTTACTTTCCCACCATACAACAAAGTATAGCAATCTGAAATACATTCACGTCATGGCACACCGACATAGTACTCATATTTGTCACAATCAACCAAACCCTTATAAAATATTTTCGAAATCGAAAATAATATATTTCTGAAATAAGCGCCCTTAGTGATATAAATTTGAATCAAAAACTGAATATTTCGCTAAAAAATTGAAATTTACGTTAAAAAAGAGTGTTATAAAATGCAGTGGTTATCCTTATCTACGGAGTGAATGCTGTATTTTTCTCCTTTATCAGATACATGAAATGTGCTTTTAACATGTTACCGAAAATTCAGTTTAAAAATATTGAAATAATTACACGAAAATCATGTCTTAATTTGACAAATTTTATTAATTTCCAAGCACTAATATCTCGAAAAAGAAGAAGAATTTCAAAATTCTGTTCTACCACATTGGAGATCTATTCATTAGCTTTCCAAAGAGTCTAACTTCATATTACACCATCGATGTTTTCCTGTAGTAAAATGGGAAACCGATTCACAATTTTGTGCAAAAAAACCAAAGTTGGCTGCGAAATATCCAAATATTACAGCAACAAAAACCTTATTCAAAAATCTGTTCTACCACATTGCAGATAAAACTCTTTTCTTTAAAATGTGATAACTACCATTCAAATCGGTTCAGAATTCGCCGAATGGCATGGGCTCATTTTTCGCTTTTTTCGTGTTTTTTGGGTAGAGGCCTCTTAAGGATCCCTTTTACTTGTCATTCGACTTAAGGGAAAGTCTTCCTTTACTGAGGTTTTCATCTGAGTTAGATTCGAAAACTCTTGGAGGCGGAGGGTGTCCTTTCACCCTACTGTTCCTAACCTTATCATGACTAATGCGGACTTTTTCGACTAAGTTCATGTCGCTTTATAACTCGTACAGTTCGTCATTGAATCTTCTCCTCCGGGCTTTGGACGCAAACGGTAGTGGACAGTTTACGATCAATCTTTCTTTCGAAGCGACTGAGATAGTTGCGCTTTAGATGAAGTCCAAGATATGCTCAAAATCTTGGATAGAGCTCTACTACGAAAATGCATTCTCAGACCTAAAAATAAAGATTGGCGAAGGCTTTTCTTTCTTACATTTCTGCTGAGGTATTGCGCTCTAAATTAATAGTAGAGCCAAAGACCATTAGTATCACAAAGTTGTACCTATCGACTGCGACATTTTGCTTCATTTGACACTGTTGTGCATCCTTTTTTGTGACAGCATTTTGCCCCAAACTCATTTTCTCAGCTCTGCAACTCTTGGTCTCTATAAAAGGCTTTCAAAATAGTGAGTGCAGATTTAAACTTCTTGGGTTTTCTGCAGGATCTGTCGAAGTGCGCTGTTGGTCTTTATGCCTGTTACACTCTCTGCAGACAAAGTTTTTCCACAACTTAAGCTGGAAGACTTCTTTGTTCACCTTCAAGGCCCTTGTAGCTTTAACAGGTTTCTTTTACCTTTTAAGCTTCACATGTTCTTTTTCTTCTTTTTGAGAACCCGATGTTCCTCCCATTTGTTTTGTCCATAGAGATCAATTGCCGTCCTTGTCCTTTAAATCGGGATCTGGTTTAGTCTTCGGGACTTAATGCTGGCGACGTTGAAGTCATAGAGAATTGGGCAAAACTCGGATGCTCTCTTGCGTAGTTCTTTTTTGTTTGCTTGGGATGCGAATGCCTTAGAGGGCTTAAATAGTAGTGATTGGAATCTATGTATGTTAGTTGGTCGGTTACGATCACCAAAGGCATGGCATGGAGACCATTGTGTTCCCTTGTGTGTACATAATGAGATCGTTTCCCACTCGTGGAGTCAGGAATAGATAGACCGGTTATCAGGAGACTTTTCACAACAGGTGGCATACCTCAAGGCTCTGTATATGGTCCACCACTGTGGAACCTTATAAACGACGATATTCTCAGACTGCGAACCAGATCACCAAAAAACGTACAAAAAAGCTGCCATTCCATCAGCCGTAACAAAAGTAGACGTGGCATATTATAAGTTTGAATTCAGCTACAATGATAACCTCAAACGTGTGCAGATTGTATGAACAAAATATTGCTCCCAAAAACTGGGCGTACATACATATGAATTATACACAAATTGAGTATTCAAATACATATTCATTTATGAAGTGGGTATGGAAGTGGACGGATATTTAAATTGCTTACACTGCTTCTTCATCTTCCTCGCTCAAAATTTAAGGACCAAAACACGACTGATACTGACTAATCTATGTTACAAACTATGTATCAAACTTAATATACCTTTAGGATAAAATATAATACTTGGCTTCCCGGACGACACACCCATCATTGTAGTGGGATAACTCATAAAATAGGTAAGGCACGACTACGAGTACAACTAACCTGTAAGGCCCAGACTGACTAGCAAGCTTACTGGAAAAAGGCACTAGAAAAGTAATACTTTTTCTGATAGTCAACCTGTTATTAAATCCTTAGAATTATTTTCTAATTCGAAAGTTGCTCTACACTGCGGTTTGTCTGCGGTAGGGTCGATTATCATGCCAACTTAAATTAAAGCTGACTCCTCTCCACAGTCCAGATCTGAGATGGACATACCGTCTAGCAACTAAGCTTGGTGTGCAATTAGCAGTCTACTATGCGTCATTAGACACTCAAATAGGATAGAGGATTATATGATCCAGGTGGTATCACAATCGACCTATTATTGTATAAGGTTTCGAAAAATTGCCAATACTATGGAAAACCGTATAGAAATACAATGGCAACATTAAGTATAACGCCATTCGACAGCCAAACTTGATCAACATAGGAAAGTTCACGGAAAATGGCAACATAGATGGAACATCGAAGTGTGGATCAGCAGAAATCATGGAGATCTAAACTTCGATGCTTCAGGATATATCTATGTAAGCAGAGGACTTCCCAGAAAGAAAGCTACATGAAGTGTGAAGTAATAGAATCCCTAAAACAGTGTCAAGAGGAGCTTGGTTGATAAGTACCCAAATCATACGAATCATAGTACCCAGGGTTACTAGTATTTTCAGAAGATAACACGTCCTTTGACTCAATCAAAAATCTGCTTAAATATTCCAAAATCTTTCTACCTGAAGTTCAATTTGTTTAATTTTTTTTTTCGTTACTGAGTGCTAAGTGAATTGGGATGGTGGAATGTCCTTATTTGGTTTGTGTAAAAAAAAACACACCATAGTGCCAAACTTAATAAAAAAAAAACTCAGTGCGCCCTGATTAAAACGAAACTAACTTCGCTCCTTCCGCCAACTACACTAAACAAACATTTTAAAGTTATAAAACCGGGAAGGTGGTGCTTTCTTCCTCTCCCTAATAAGTAACGTAATCATAAATTCGTTACTTTGTTTTGCTTTTATTCCGCTGATTCTGGGTTCATTTGTTTGTGTTCCTTTCTGTTTTCTTTCATGATGTTTTTTTTTTATCTTCATATGAATCTGTTCGCTGAACTACTAGATGGCATTGCTATTCCTTCCAGGAAGACGACGCCATCCGAAGCAAACAAAGTGAACACGGTGGCACTTTTGTAAAGAAACAAAAAATAAAACAACAACTAGAAAATACATTGTTATGAAAAACAAAACAAAATAAAAAGAAATTTGATTCAATGTTCACGTTTTGTAACGACTGTTCCTGCACGCGGAACACTGCACACGAAAACACAGAGTTTCCTTCAATTCAAACATGAGTAGTTTCATTAGCCACAAAAGTATGTTGAATATCTGTGTATACATCGCTACAGCATCATCATCATCACCGACACGATGGTGACTGGGTTTCCTTCGTTCCTTTTTGTTTTTCACTTGATATTCTGATAATGTATTCAGTTCCATCCTAGTGATTCAAAAACTGGATTATCGGGAAGAAATTTACTATTGATTGACCTTTTCAAGTGATTTTGAAAGCTATGTGTGTTAGTGTCCTTTTTTCTAAAGTTTTTTTTTTCAATTTTGTTACATTGGATGAAAATGTTTATCACTTTAAAAAAAACATCTCTAAGAAAACCTGTACACAAGTGTGAAGTAAATAACTAATGGTGACCCGAATTAAGGAACATACAAGTTTAACTGAGACCGTGAAAGCTCTGTGGATCATGTCATTGGGTGTTGCAGGTCCCGGTTCATCAACAAAAACATGTGGGAAATAGGATATAAAAATCCCAAAAAAAATGACCTTGCTCCTGAAAAGTATAACTAGACTGATTGGGACGATTGTTCTGAGAATGCACCTTCTGCCGGAGACAATAAACACTTTCTGACTAGAGAGTATAATCTGAAACGTCACCAGAAATGACTGCAGGTTTTTTTCGAAACTGTAGTAAGCAAGGCATACAGTATAGATTCACTAATCGACTCATCAAGGAAGCATTAAAGCAATGAACGATATATACATACCATTTTAAGTGGGCGCCGTGGCTCTGTGCGTTGGACTATGAAGCAAGGGGTTCGAGATTCAAATTATGGAAGACCTAAAGGTTATTCACGGCCCCATCTCTCCCGAGCGTCTGACAAACATCCGAGAGTACAACTATCCTGAGAAAGCTTCTCAAATAACAAACTACCCTTCGGACACGGCATTAAACAGTAGGCCCCTTCCATTCGTGCAAAGAATATAACACGCCCAATACGAATGGTTGTGAGAAGCTAAGCCGTGGGTCTCATAGACCTGTTGCCCAAAAATTTGTATTTGAAGTCTCCTTGGTGGGAGCTATCGAGAAGGAGGATTTAAAGCACAGTTTATATTATACGTCTCAGGTGCATATGTATAACACAAGCTCTTGGACAGTATTTATAGTGTCCAACCCGTACTGAGAGATTTTTAAACCAAAATCGGCAAGAAACCATTATCGATTGGTTAGTAGAAACCATGGTCTAAAGGATATGAGCAGCAACGGGTAACCTCACTACCTTTAGGTGGTCAAAATGCAACCCAAATTCATTCTTACTTGTGATCTCAGAACATCAATTGAAAGCCAAGCAAAGTGGTTTTGAAATAAGTAAGGTTCAAGGCAAAAACATATTAGGTCTGTTCGCGTACTTTCTGTACCAACATTCGTAGATTGCGAAATTTCGAGAAGTGGGGGTAAAATTCTCTCAGAGAGTGGTAAAATTACAAAAAAGTGAACGATCGCGAAAGCTACGAAATTCGCCCACATTTTAGACGTCAAAAGCGAATGTATGCAAATACACAAACAACAAAAATTGGCCGCGTTCCGATTTCTAGGCACTATGTAGTCAAACGTTTCTGATTGGTGTAGAGACTCAAATTTGACTGAAAAGTAGGGCAATTTTTTGTGAGGTAGTGGACTGGATTGTAAGGCAAAAAAATTCTCCCTTACTTTCAAGTCAGTTTTTGAATTGTGAAGAATCAGCTGATCTTCAATATTTTATGTATTGTTCGGCTGTGCTTTATAATTTGAATTAATTATGTGCAATAAATAAACAAATTACTTTCCAAATAAATTGCAGGGAAGTGATCATCGAATTGATACAATAAGAGGATATGATAATTTGATCCATATGCGCTGTGTTTTCATTACAATATTATTTAAAACAACTGTCCAAGGTTGTAAGTGTAGCAGACATTTTTAGAAAAAGCAAAGGGGCCTTGTTTTTATTATCGGCTATTTTTTCAATTAAGCCCTCTTTACAGGTTCCAATTTCATATAAATATATTTATCAGTAATATCCCTTGACAAACACAGTTCGCACTTTGTCTAAAGTAAAACCTGGAAATGAGGATGCGAGGAGTGACACTTGAAATGTCACCTACATTTTCAGTCAGTTTTCCGTTCCATTGGTTAGGCCTTACCTGCAAATGTAGTGCCTAGAAATCGGAACGCACCCATTGCCTGCACTAAATTTCGCTGCATGGGGAAATTTTTTACTCTCTCGTGAGCGCTCTATTCTGTGGAAAACTACGAAACTTTTGCGTACTCGAACAGGATTTGGTGACTTTCCGTAGATTTTCGTGAATTTTCATTGTTTCGGGAGAGTATGCGAACAGACCTATTGCTTTCAAAGAAAGAGACGAATGTCTATGTTAAAACGTCAGTTTGCCAAAACAGCTGGCTTCAACATTCCAACTTGAAAAGAAAATCGGATCTTGTCAAGTTTCTTATATGTCACCACGAGATCAACGAACCTCGCCCAAATCCAAAGGAATATATGTACAGAAGCGTTTCAGCAAAGTTTGCCTTCGAAACTACACGACACGGTTTGAAGGAACTAATCCTAAAGAAACTGCATTTTAAAAGACATGGCAAAAAGTTTGGTAAACGTTTAAATATACAAATAGTCCTTCTAAGATCAATTCTTTCACTTTCTGCAAATTTCACAAATTTCCAAGAGAGTGGAGTAATTCGCTTAAATGAAAATAAAAATTTCATAAAAATTAGGGAACCCATCGAACATCCCGAACCGATTTATGTAGATTAAAATTTGTAACACTTCGTACGAAGTCGGGAACAGTCCTAATAAGTAAAAATTCCAAGTCAATTTTCAGACATGGAAAAGGATATAAATGCGGTCAGATCCCAATGTATTCCAAAATTCACATCATTACAGACCCGTCTGACCTGGCCCTGACCATCGTAAGTAATCCCATCTTGGGCGCATCTGCCTGGTCCCTATCAGAAGGTATTATCTTCTATTTGTATCCCTTTTCAATAGTAAAACACTAAAAATGTGCAAAAATAGATCCAGAAGAACCTAATGAATACCCTCACACAATGTCTTTAATCCAGAAGAGTACTATTTTTATCCACCTTCTCTCCTTACTGCTACTTGATACTTTTATTACCCAAAATTAAGGATAGGATCCCTTTAATTATTATGCCCAACAGTTACGAATCATAAAGCAAATAGCTGAAGGCGAAGGACCAAAAAGGATATACTACGAAAAGAATCGATTAAAGTTCCATCGCACAACACATACTGGTACGTACCTTTTTCTGAAGGATATAACTCGATTCGGTGGGAGTAGTGCTCTTCTTATCACTCATCGTTTTCACTTTAACAGATGCTTTTCGATAAAGCTTTATTTTATTTATTTAAAATCATTTGAAAACTAACACGCGTCGTAAAATCTACTTCGCGTTAAATCGAGAATTTGACGTTTGAAACTATGAATACTAAAACAAGAGCACACTATTTGAGTCTGTGGAAAGAAGCATAATTACCGAAAGAACGGACAATAGAAGGATGAAAACATATAATATCCTTCTACGAAGATTACTACCGTCAACAGAAGCCCTAAGAAGAAAGATTACGACATCAAAGACAGCTTCTTCCTAGACAATGAAACATGTAATTGCCAAAAATTATTGGTAGGACTGAAGTGAGGACTGAACGACACCACCTGCGTAAAATCTTCTCGTATTCTTATTTTTAAGATCTGGATGACACTGCGACCTGAAAAGATATATTCTACCTTAAGGGTGTGATTTAATCTAGAGTCGTAGTACTCCCATATTTTAGAGAGTGCGTCCTTAGCCGCAGAGTCTGCCTACAGAAACGAGAGGCATACTCGTAAGACACAATTGCCAATGGTGGACCTGACCGAAACGAGCGGAGACTCAACATACTTATCCGTTGCCGTCAGTGTTAAGTATCACAAACTCACAAGGAGTCACAAACAATAGCTTATCCTCTTTTTCAAATCTCGTTTTCAGATCGTAGTGAAGCACAGGCGGTTTCAATACGAAGCGGTGAAGATGGTGCGGGTTTAATTTCTAACACTAAACACTAGAAACCCTGCTTCATGTCTATTTCCTAGAATTGTGGACTGCACACTTGCCCTAGAGCAACTGACCATAGGGTACATTCCTATTAAAGTAAATAGTTTATCTTTAAACTATTCCAACACTCAAGCGAAGGTCCAGTCTTTTCCAGAAAAATAATTATCGTTCATAGGACCACAAATTTACTATGATGTCAATTAAATCACAAACTTCGACTAGCCCAATGGAAAAATACTCAAAAAGGGATTAATCAAAGTGTTGAATCAAGCCTTACTTCTTTTAGAAAATCTTTAGCACAAATAAGGAAAGCATCAGAAATTTGGTGAGTTTTACTAAAAGTTCTAAACAGATCCAATCTGTGCCCAAAGACAGGAAGTCGGTTTGGTCTGGAAGAGAATGAATCACCTTTGTTTAGGTATATTCCTGGACCTACATTGGTCAAAAAGAAGTGTCTTATTAAGAATTGGGCTCATCTGCGGAGTTGAAGAGCTCTGCTACGTAGGACCTACTAACCTACTTAGCCTCAACTAGGATAATTCCGCCCTGTGAACAGTCAATATAAAGCGTTTTTCAATAAAAACATAACAATTTTGTGTTTAAATAAAACACAAAATACTTGAGATATCGGACTGAAATTTATTTCAGCTATAGTGCACAAGTTAACATTTAAGCATAAAATTCGATTATGTTTATATAATCATCACACACATCTTTCCAACGATCGATTCTTTGGTAGTAATTTTTCACCATTCTTCCATAAATATTGCCCGAAAAATCAGCAATTTCACGTTCGATATAGTTTCTGAGTTCTTCTTACGTTGTTGACTTGTTGGCTTGTAACTTTCCCATCAATGGATAATTAATGTTTGACCAACTGTGTGGCATGTGGCACCATCTTATTGGAACCACATATAACTGATGTCAAGTTCATCTAATTCTGGCCACAAATAGCCTTCCAACATGGAAAGATAGCGAACTCCATTAAGCGTAATTTACGGATCGTTGGCATGGACGAGAAAATACGGTCCAATCACAGCTCCACACCACATGGTCATTGATCAATGGAATCTCTTGAAGATGATTTTTCGATGAAATTCAGGATTTTCTTTAAACTTTTGCAGGGTCCACTCGAAGAAGTTTCAGAGCTTCAAATAATCAAGACACTTCAGTTCTTAAGTTCGTTTGATCTTGTGAGAGTGTAGGCCTAAATCTTTATGCACAATGTGGACGGAGAGATTCCCAATTCATGCCAATTCCTGTGAATGGAGTTGAATAGACTAATTTAAACTGAAGCATTCACGGCTCCGATATTTTCAGTATATTCAGCCATAAAACCTGAAGTGGTGGACGATCAAACGCTTGACAATCACCGACGATCAAAAGGCCATGGACATGTCTAATAGAACTGGCAGTTCCCATTAGAAAGAGATAAGTGCTCCCTATTTGCAGCATTTCCATATTTGTGCCCTTCATTGCTCAATGTCCACAGCGAAAAGATCCTCGAAACTCAAAGACTACACATTAATTGTGAAGGGTTTTTGATGACCACACCCATCTCGTCAATCATTAGTTGTTCCTATAGATCCGGATAAAGAAAGTTCCTTGCAACAGGTAACACCTATCAGTAAATATAATTGGTATGGTATATTAGGGATGGCTTTGTTGCATATAACCAAAGTGGAGTGGTTACAGCCGAGAGCTCTTGAACTTCACCCCAACCTTCAGTATGAAAATACCTTAACCAACCACGTTCAAGCTAATAATTGTACAAATCCAAAGGATAACAGAAACTGTAACCCAAGGAATCTGTCAATTAAACAGGAAATTTAATACCTCAAGTTACACCCTGCACCACTGTACTGAAAGGAGCTCCAAGCTTGACTGCCAGCCAATCAATTCCTGACATGAAAACATAACACTCATGCGTTCGCCTATCTATGCATTGATTAGTAGCATGTGTACCATATTGCATACGTTAATATCGTTAATTTCACGCAAAGGTCAATTAACGATGTGCCCATCTGTCTAGAGAGGGTAATTCGCAGAATCGATTACCAAATCGACCTCCAATCGGCAATTCCTTGTAAATCTCCATGTAAATCGGATATATGCATGTAAATGTCGTCCTTTGAGTGAATTACTGAATGGCATGGCTTCGGATTGAAGCGGTATATTGAATTTAAAATTTTGAACATTCCCAAATTCATTTTCTTGTCTGCCATCGTACACCTAAATCTGAAACACATCGGAGTGACTGACATGTTCCCTAAGCTGACTAGATAATCCGAATGTGAACTTTATCACCATACTATGTGGATGCGCGTGACTGGTGCTTTGTCACTAGATGTTATCTTCTAATTTCAACCTTTGTCAACCACAAAACGATTATAGCACCCACACATGTGCAAAAATAGATCGACGGAAACTTTTACGAAGGTCCTTAATCCCAAAAACACTAGTTTCTGGTTCGCCCCCATCTTCAACTTCGTACTTTTATCATTTAAAATTAAGGAAAGGATCCCTTTAATTACCATGCCCAACAGTTACAAATCATAAGGCAAAAGGGTTGGCAAAGGACCAAAAGACCAAAAAAGAAAAGGATTCGGTTAAATTTCATGGCAAAGAACCACCACCACCGCCATACCTGTCTCTGAAGGATGTAACTAAATTCGGTTGCAGTATTCCTCCGACTGTCACTCATCCTTGCTGTTTGTTGTTGGATCCGCTTTTCTCGCTTCCTTACACAGATGCTAGTCGATAAAATTTGATTTCGTAAATCTTTTCCACACGGTGGCTCGCACACAGAAACTTTAACTCTCACACAAATGGAATCACTGATATTCTGCTTCAAGGATTTTTTTTATCTATTTTTTTTTTTTTTTTATTTGCTAAATATTTATTTAATCCTTTTTTTTGGTGGAAGGAAGTTCACATTTTGTTAGTATATTACTTTTTATGGTAAAATGCACCAAAGGATCCCTCTACTGCTATGTGTGCGAGTGTGTGTCGGTGTTTGTTTAGTGTAATGAGATTGAGTGTATTGCCTCTGGCTGAAGGATGTTGCAATTTTATGTAATTCTTATCCGTGGATGTATTCTATGTATGTATGTATATCTAGAAGCAGTGCACTTGCCACACAGAGCAGAGCTGGCTATTCGCGGAATGATGGTTACAAGAATATGACGTTCGAAGTGTGACTGAAAGACTGGCTAAGGATGGTAAAAAGGACTTCCTTCTAGTGGTCTAGTGCTGCAATCATTTGTTCTCGCAGTGTTATACTTGATTAGATTGAGAGCGAAAGCTTTTGGGGTATGCGCAAGGTCGTCGTTGCCCCTTAAGCGTATACCAGTGGGATAGCTTTTACTATACCTACTCATCCTTTGTGGTAAAACATGGCAATGAGGATAGGTTAACTTGGTTTCTTTTTTTTTTTCTTCTTTGTTATTTTGTTGCTGCTCTTGTGTTCGGGTAGGACATGAACATTGTCATATGGGATTGTTTTGATTGTTATCTTAAAGCGAGGAACATGACATTAGAAAGTTGAACGAGATAAAACTGGCAACAAAGGGAAGTGGAAGAGGATTAATGGGATTCTACTTGCGGGTGGATTTCTGTGAGGTTCTATTCTATGTTTTCACTCTGGGTTTGAGTTTAAGATGCTGGATATGCGTCAGCAATTTTAAAGTGCAGTCAATTAGTTTATGTGGTGTGAGAATTTAACGACTTATTTCACTTAAATTATGAATAGTTAGCCGTAGTTGTATAATGTCCTTTTAATGGGACTACGAGCTTATATGAACATATTCTGTTCTGTTGTGATTTCATGGAGCCAGAACAGTTTGCGATTTGTAGAACTAGCTTTGGTTACATTTGGCGTAATTACTGTGAGTGTCTCAGAAAATGTAATTGGCTCCCTTTGGCCTTGCTACGTGGGCTGAGTTTGTAGGATAACCTTTGTCCTTCACGAATTCAAACTTGTTACGTGGGCTGAGTTTGTAGGATAACCTTTGTCTTTCACGAATTCATAGACATATAGACTGGCAAGCACGACCTCATCAATGTTCAATGTGTTTTAAGTGAAACCTATTGGGGATTGTAGGCAGTTATTACCATTAATGAATGTATACGCACATGCATTGAATTAGGAGCATTAAATCCTTTTTTTGTGTCAGTACAGGCGGTGTATAATCAAATACAATAGAAATTGTTTGTATCTACATATGACTACCTAATAACATTGAAGAAGGAACGTAACAAACCGATTGTAGTTCGAGACTGGTGGACTTTTTGAGGGGAAAATGAAAGTGGTTCTAGTCGGCGAAATTAATTAAAAAAACGCCGGCAAATGTGGTGTAGTCGCAGCTGTGGTACCGAAATAGGATTGTCAAGTCCTAACGACAGGATAGATAGAATCGCCGTGCCCATTTTCATTGGCATAGAACGTGGAATCGAGATTGCCACATTTGACTGGATGTATTTATTACTCTGCTAGACAATATGGAGTGTCAATGGCTTGCGACTGTCTGTCCAGATGGCCTTAGACATGATAAATGGTGAACTAGAGGTAGACTTTTCGTCAGTTGAGTCTTTCTGTGCTTAGGGAACAAGATTGTGTGCAGACAGATTAAGCGATTATTTATTAAATCCGTGGAAATCTTGGTGTCTCTCAGGAGGGAAGTTTGTAGACAACTTTATGACGTTTAAATGAGCTACTAGCCTTTCGCTAAACTCAAGGAATACTTCCGGCTGCGATGCTTGCAGAAAGGGCGGGATAGGTAAATAGAACTGGTTGTGTCCGCTAGCTGTGCTGAAACTATGGCCCTTGTGGCCAATACAATCTAGACGGGTGTTGACTGATATTAAATGAATGAGATTCATTCAAATCCACCACGTTACATTGAGGATTCTGATTATGTCTTCAATGCTGATCGCCTCTAACTCTGTAAGGTTGTAAAAAAAAATAGGATTCACCTAGTGTGCTGTGTTGCCCTATCTGAAGCTGGACACTTGCATAGGAATTTGAGAATTATTTCTTCTTCCTTAGGGATATCGCATCGGTGACAATGTGCATTATTTCTGGCCGCAGGGACGCCGTTGGGCAGTGGACAATACTAATTGCTAGAACCCTAGCAATATCTCTCCGTAGTAGTATTTGACCAAAACTGTCTGCATATGAACTGAAGTAAACAAAGGTAAGTACTTACTTATGCATGTAGGTGGCGCTACAGTTGGCTGTAAACATGGATCTCATCCAACGAACCTCTCCAGTAAACCTGGTTGGTTTATATCCCTTTCAACGAGTGCGCCATTTAAACATCTCAAATGGTTAGTTTTTCTTTACAAGTACAATCTCGCTGTACGACACACTAGTACTTCGTAATTGAATCTTTCACTGTTAACCGAGGATATCGTCTCCGGTTGCAATAGAGGGAACGTCAAGGTCTACAATGTACCTACTTAGTTGGGATAGAATACTACTAATCAATTATATTTCACTTTATTTCTCCTCAGATGTTGTTATCAGAATTGTCAGCATCACCAGCTGCATTATTGGACTTAAAATTGGACATTACTGGCCTCACTTTGTTTTAGCCTGGTGGACGAAAATTTATGCTATCATCATCTAAGTTGAATGGTCCGTTTTCCAGAATGTTGGTCTTTGTTATGGCTATGCAGAAAAAGGTTTCCATATTATTAGCATCGCCTGTGACTCTAATACAAAGTTTCCTTCTTCATCTCTACTGGCTTTTGTATGAATCGTTTTTTTTTTTTTGTTGTCGGAATTCTTCATTCAAACTAGAAGCTTTTTGGTGATGAAGTCTCTCATGGCATGTTGTCAGCGTTGCCAATGATCGTCGGCACTTCACTGTGACGGCATAGGAATCATAGGCGATTGCCTATACTTAGTGATGTGAGCTCCGAATACGTCGAAGAAGCTTAGTAAGGCATCTGCTGCTCTAGTTGTGGACGTCACTGTTGATGTAATCAGTGCAATTTCTCTTCTAACCGTCTTCATTCTGAATATATAAGACACATTTTACTGCTAATCACATCAATAAGAGATGTCTCGCCTCAGTGGACAGCTTCGCCAGTAGGGTCCCCTAAGACTTGATGATGCGATTTAACCCATCTCTTGGCTTTTAAAGGTCTGAATTGGTAATCAGATTCTAAACAAACTTCATTTCGTTTGCCCTTTGACCTCGCTAGTTCCTTGACATGTCTGCCTCCCTATCAGTTGACCTTTACACATATTTAGGCATACAATCTTAATAACCCATTAAAACCCGGTCCTAACCGGTCTGTAACAGATTACGCTGCGTTAAATGTCTTACCCAACCAATTAGTCCACGCACACGTGCCACAACGTTAATTACCGTACCGCTTCTTTTATTGTTTGCAATTAATACACGGCCAACGTACCTAATGTGTTAATTCCTTCCAGCGTCTCTTCTACCCCAAAGTCAACGAACAAAACACCACTCCTTCGGTAATTGTCCACGTTGATAACAAATTGTAAACGAAACAACGCAGGATTAAGTGTTAATGGCACGCAACCCTTACAATTGCCCCCACGACACTTAGTGAAGGTGGCAGTGATTTCTGAATAAATGATTGTCAAACCTACATTAATTTGTAGGGTACCCTCCCCCGCCCCATGTGTCCTTCGTCATTCTGTTGCCAAGGAAATTTAAATCATAGTTTCGCCTTACATCAGGTGATGGATTTAACATTTAACTCATTCGCAGCAATTTCGTCAGTGAATTCAAGTCGACAGGAATGCAAAGTCACCGGTGCCATTGTGTGCTAGGGGTGGCTGCAGAGCTTTTTCATTCATATCCTTGTTAAGGGGTGGGAAAGCTTTCCTAATGGGCTGCGTACAGTGTAAGCCAATGGAATGTGTAGCTACTCGTCATGTTATAATGATGACGGATTTGCGAATAACAATTTGTTAGCATTTTAAACAGGGCATCTTCCGGCGCTTAACCGGGGACGAATAGATCCTTAAAGTTGAAAAAAGAAGCACAACAAGTTGGGTGACGTTCGGAATTCAACCACAAATGTAGTTCGTAGAGGCAGTGTTTTCATAGCCAATTGCGTGACTCAGAGGAAGTCTGTACTCATGCGTAAACAACTCAATCACAAAAAAACATTCATGTAATGCTTGGTTTCACTTTATTTACCTACTTTCAATTAACACCTTACTTAAATCCACAGTACATATATTTAACTCTACTGATCCATGGCAGAACCTGCCGCACACTCGTGTAAACTCCGGAAAAGTCAGCCCGGGCACATCCCAAACCCCACGAGACAATTCCCAGTTGTCGTCCATCTTTCACCACCGGCCCGCCTGAATCGCCTGAACAGGAATCCTTGCCACCACCTCGGGCACCAGCACAAAACATCGTTTCGGTCAACTCTCCTGGATACTCCTTCATACATTGTGACTTAGAGATCGCCTGCACTGTCACCACCCGTAACTGATCCGACACAACAGTGGCGTTTTCACTTGTGAAACCCCAACCGCTAACCTGAAGCTGATCACCGACACCCACATGCTTATCACTCAATTCAATTGTCGCGATATTAGTTCCGCTTAGAGGTGCACTCAGCCTCACAATTGCCACATCCATATCCATTGTCTTCAAGTTGAATTTATCCGGCAAGTATGTCTGCCATACAGTGCGTGTCTCACCAGCATTACTGCTCAGATTTGTCATACCTGCCCGGATTTTGATTGAACTTGCCGCTCGTCCCGTAACACAGTGTCCTGCGGTCAGGACACAATGATTTGTTATCAACGAGCCACCGCACGAGAATTGATTATTAATGTAAAAAGCTATTTGGTAGGGAATTTTTGTGATTGATATGGTTGTGCCGCCCACAATGCGTTCCATGACTGGACTGACACCATTACACATTGCCCACACGAGGCAGTGAAGTAATCCCGCACGGAGAAGCATAGCTCACGGTCGATTTATGAAGGCAACTAAACAAATTAATAAATACTATGACTGGAATTTGTGGCCTTAGTGAGTAGTGTTGGGCCAATTGGTTAGCTTATTGCCTCGCTAAATTATAACTAATTAAGTGGTTTGGGGCTTCCCACAAAGGTTACTGTAATGTTGTGTGTTTTTTTGGCTAACAAACCGCCCAATTTGAACGTAATTAGCAGGAGAGTTTTGCATGGCGATTTCTATGAATTTGTACGTAATTTTAACAGAGCCTATAAAATGTATTATTTGTGTGGAAGCTCCAGATTCTTGATCCTTGTTAGGATTTCAATATTAAGTTTGTTTTTTAGACATATTTCTATTAAAAAAAGTATACTTTGGGTGAGAGTACCACTAATGTCATTAATTATGGAACACAACATCATCTCTCATCTCCTCCACGGGAAGAGAAAGTCACCTAAAATCACCCAACTACTGGCATAGATCATGAACTTGACATAGCCCCAAAGAAGGAAACCTAGAAGCAGATTGTTCCATTTCCGGTGACAATACGGTCACTGATGTTCGATTGTTTGGTCAGCCCCCCCAGCATGAACCCTCTCCAAACAGTCAATATTTGTAATTCTAATGATATTTTGGGAATGTCTTCGGTTTGTTGACTTACCTCAATGATACAATTTGGCTTATTACCGAAGCTGTTGAGCCTCTGCAGCCTTTCACTCCCTTCGACCACAAGCACGCTGCATTCAGTTGTCCAGACCAAGCGCTCTGGCATTCCTGATAGATTGATCCTTAAAACCAAAGTTCAGTTTTCCGTCTTGAACCTAGGGGCTGTGATTAGAAGATCTTCTTTGCTAGAACATTATTGTCCATTCGCTCGACGTAGCCGAGACAGTGGTTTGACTCTTTGGATGACATCCACATTTTGTTGAGTTGTATCTTCTTTTCTATTCGCCCTCCTCGTATATTCGATGAAGAATTTTTCTTTCAAATTTCCTCAAAATCTGCTCTGTTTTCCCAATTATCATCCAGCTCCCGATATCAATGCTTTATGCAGCATGCATTGACATAATACTAGACAAATGCTTCAACAGGTACTTGCTTTTGCCCTTATTCTGTTCAAGACCATACTTTTCGTCTGTTCTTCTATTTTCATAAAGGTTTCTATAAAGATGCGCTAAAGAGACGAATGATGTCGATGTCATCGTCGTCTGTCATATACCAGTAGCTAGACAGATTTGTTGAAGATTTTGCCTTCCGTGTTTACATCTACCCTGCGCACAATCTACCCGAGCGCAAGCAACACTGGTGCCAGCCGATTAGTGTGTTCCAAACTTTCACACAATACGTTGAATAGAATCTTATATTAAGCAGGGATATGCCTCGACAGCCACTACAAGATATAGAATCGCCTTTCTTGAAGATGGAGGATTCTTTATTCTGCATGTGGGTCTCTTCTTGCCCTACCATTCTCCTGATACCCATTAAGTAGTTTCTGGAAATTCTACCATTCCCTGTACTTCGGCGGCTATTGCGAAGAGCTTACATTCCGGGTTTAAAGCTAGCTGCCAAATGTTTGGCTCTCCTAAAAAAAACATCCGGGTGTTGTTTGTATCACGGCACTCTTCGATATCCTTAAGCTGAGAAACTGCGTGAGCCCTTTTCTTTTTACACAGGATACTTTCCTCCTCCCTTCTTCTGGCTCGAAACTTTTCCCTTTCTGTTCTTGTTCTGCACCGCGGCGTTTGTAGCTGTGCATTTTCTGTTACATTTTTCCTTATGTACGCATTTAACTTTATATCAAGGGCTCTTCTTAGGTGGCGGTTGGTAATCTATAGTGATCTCGGCTACCTCTTTCATGACGTTGCAATACTGGTTCCATAGATTGGTGGCATTTATGGACGGTGATTGGACAGCAGTCATTCACACTGCCAGTCTCTGCTAAGGATTCCAACGTTGAAGTTCTTTTTCTGGATTGTTCTCACCTTTTTCTAGTTGGATAGTCGAGCTCAGAATTTGACTGAATTTGAAACATAGCTCAATTCTCTAGCTACTTCCGTTCTTTGAGCCAAACTGATACATACACGATAGTCATCCTTTGCAAGTCTTCTTTTCCCTTCTACAGACTACATTATTTTGCCATCTTCCTTGGCATGGTATTTCACCAAGTCTTCCTCATCCGCCTTTTTGACATTCCTGCTGCTTGGAAACGGCATCAATTATTCTTTTAGTTGATTTTTGTCTATCACCTTTATTCAGATCAAGATACGTCAAATGTTGAAATACACAATCCACGGGTCAACTACTACTGATTACTCCTCTCGAGAATAAAGGAAAACAGGTAAAGCTATATGTTGAACATACCTTCGGATGTTCGTCAAACCCTTCCACAAATATAGTGAAAAAGGAAACCCAGCCACTTACTTAAGTTTAATTGAAACAAGTGTATGTACTAACATCGTAAACTAATTTAATTTTTATTCCAATGATACAAACACGAATATGATACAAATACAGATGATAAAAAACATGTTTAAGTTTAATAAAAATATATTGCATTTAAAATTTGTAATTAAAGCCACAAGAAGAACATCTTCAGGTGAAAATTTTAAAACATATAATTATGTTTGTATGTCATGCATTTGACCATAAGATTAGTGTGTTTCTTAAAAGAAATTATGAGGAGGAGGAGGAGTACCTAAGTATATTGTCTTTTTCATGTCACCCAGTTCGACTAGACTCACAAGTTTGCAATTTGCGACAAAGTTTATTGTAGAGTGATGCCACATTGTTAGAAACTTAGTTTCTTCATCTAAATTATATGAATTCACTGGGTTTACTGGTGACTGGTTATCATCCACCTCAAATTAGTAGTGTTCCGTCGACCTAGGTGACATGACTTAGGGACTTAACAAACAAAAAGTTAAAAACATATTCGGTTAAGGGTGTCCTAAGCTGTCAATAAAGGATAGACTGTGGGTTTTACATGGTAATATCCCCGTGTGTTAGGAGTAAGTAGAAAGAAAATGACTGTAAAATATGGTGAGATCCCTTAAAAATAAGCTCCTCTATTAAGAGGCGTCTACATTGCCACGAAGCAGCAAGGCTAAGAATCGTTACGAACTACCCATCGTACTATACCTTACAAGCGGATCAGAAAGAGTTCCTTACACGCATGTGTTGATGTTTTGGAAAACCGAACAATTAGAGATTGGAGATTGGGCGAAGCTGTCCTGCAGTTTCTATTTTATTGATTGGTGGAATGAGAGGATGATTCTCCACATATAACATCAGATTTCTACAACTTGATTACCTAGATTAGATGTATAGATGCGAGCGTGTAACGATGTCAAACACATTACTGCTCTAGTCCGGAGGAACGCGAGAAGTGACTGTATCCAAGAATTGGATTTTGATGGGCAAATTTCAGAGTAAAATACTTGTGTTGTGTCCTTGGCCTATTCCTCTTTCATGTCCATAAAGTGGTAGTGGCTTTCTCACTTCAGACTATAACCTCTGAAAACGAACAGAAGTTAAGTAGAGCTGCGATACTAACGCAAGTGACAAGGCACCGAATTGTGGATGGTGGTATCCTCAGACAGTTGAAAACAATTCAACTCTTAAGCCACCTTATACCTAAATGTGACGGGTAGTAACTGAACTCTTACTCCTTCGATTTTAAAGGCACCCCTGTGAGACATTTCTTTGACTAACACACCAAACGACACGACAAAGCTATTTTCTCGTGAGGGACGGACACGTATAATTCCTAATACTCATGCTAGACATACAACAAGCCGTTACAGCTACTACGGGCATTCTTAAATTTAAACAAAAAATAAAAATGTAAAACAAAAAACAAATGCTATATACGATAACTATTGTCCTAGACATTAAACTAAGGAGCCGCAAATATGCTCAGACTTACACATAAAATGAAAATTATCTTAAGTTACACCCCACCGCTATTGTACTATAAGTCATCGCTTGAGTATTCGAACCCTGGATTGTTGAACTTATACTTGGCAATCTCGAACTGCAGCTTGGCTACCTTAATGTCGGCTATTCGCTTCAGCTGGGTTGCTATCGCACTTGTGTCTATGGTAATGTGACTTTGGAGGGGAGAGCCTAAGCTTATCGGCGGTGATTGATCTGATGAAGTTTGTATATTGTTTGAACTATCAGCTGAAGCAGCTGCTGAAGTTGTTGCTGATGTGGCTGCTGTAGTTTGCGTTGTTGTTGCAACTGGATTCTTTGGAGAAAGAGACTTGACTGTGAATGAATAACATAATTATTTTTGGTTTCAAAAACAATTGAAGAGCTAACTTACTTTCGTACACTGTCGTCTCAATAGTGCGTCGTCGTTTTACTTTTGGTGTGCTACCACTCGTCGGTTCCATTATCTTGGGGTCATTGATCTCGACCTCTTCCACAGACTCTGTCTCGTTGTAGTCATCTTCGATATATATACCCTCCATGTCTTCATCCATAGACGGGTTACTTTCATTTCTCTTTAGGTCTTTCGCCTTGGCTTCTTCTTGGTGTTTCTTCTCAGCCTCATACAGTGCCTTTGCTTCAGATTTGAACTCAAGTGTTTGGGCAGATCGGAGTACAACCGGAGCTTTGCCAAACAAACTAAGCGCCTTAACTTCGAGTGGTGACATTGAAATGTCCCTTTCACCTGATATACTACGACGATACTTGCAGCGTGTACTGTTTTTCCAATCATTTAAGCGCTATAGTACAAATATACATGATTATCACAAAACTATTAGACTGTGTTGCCGTATATTACCTTCTTCCATTCCTCCGGTGATAGTTGTGGCCCATTGGGGCATGTATTTAACTTGCCAGCTAGTTCCCTCCACTTGTTGTTCAAATAATTAGGCTCTGCATCGCGGGGAGCAGTTCCAGATCGAAAAATAGTGTCTTTTTCCAGAAGTTCAATGTACATTAGGTATTGATTGATTGATGTACGCTTTTTCCTTTTGTCCATTTTTTAATGTTTTGCTATACTATTTGTTGAATGAACTATATCAGCAGATTGCACTATTCGTGGAGATTTATTATTTTTTAATAAAAAAAAACACTTGCACTTGTTTACACAGACAAATTACGGATAAATAACAATTGAGCGGAATAGCAAAGGAGTAAACAGGCAAATGTCAAAGAAACTTGAAAGTGTCTAAAGGGCCATTTTGTTATACCATTCCAGAATGGTACAATTGACTTAGGGTTACAACACATTTTCAAGCTGGATATGAAAAATATTTTTTTTTTTCATTTTTACTTACGAGGCACTGTGTCGTGGTATAATTCACGCCGAGTGATGTCGATGTTCATATTTTGATATAATCCTTACATGCAGTAGAAATAGGATGCTTAACTCTTCTCAGTTTAAAGAAACAAGCGATTAGAAAGACTTATCCTTCGTTTGATTTCTGCTGAGATTTTATTTTAGCAATCTACATATATGTAACAGAAATAACATAATATCTTGGGTGCAATAACCAATCCACCCGAGCCGACGTTGACTACTCCAAAATACTGAAGGAGTGTATTGCTAGTTTCTACATTTAATTTCACTTTCATCCTGCGGCTCGTAGAGTTTTCGAATTTAGTCCGGAGGGACAACGCAGTAGAGGAAGACCTTGCCTTAGGTGATGCGAACTAATGGAAGTTGTCGTCAACCGACTTTGAGTGTACAACAGGATGTATTTTGCTAATGACCGGACTGACTAAAGAAATATATTAATATAGACCCAGGTTCACCCCGAGCTGTTGCGCCATCTAAAGAAGGAAGAAGATTATTTTATGATCATAAAATCAGTCCTACTGGTCCTTGATACGGTCGGACCTCTCCAAAGGAAGTGATATAGACATTTTTTTCTTTAGTATCCTTGCAGGTTCTGTTGACCATTGGCCTGGAATAATGGCTACAATTCTGGAAATATCTGATATTGATTTACCAAGAAGCCCGTTTGACTGAGGTTTGTTATAACTAGTCAAGCTGATCGTCCGTGATTGGATAGCTGGAGAAAGTAAATAAGTATATTGTTCTTTACGACAGTCAGTGGAATATCGATTCTTTCCGCTAGTGAGCTGTTAAAGCCAGCAATTTCATTACCCTCACAATTACTATGCCCTGGGACCCAGATGAGTGTAATTTTCAAGTGCTCACAGAGCAGGCTTCCCGAATCTCATCATCTCAAAAAGTTCCGCTTGGAAAACACTACCAGATTCTGGGAGACAGCAAAACGTAGATGTAGTTGCTCAGAGAATATGCCTGCGCCAAACCCGCAGTCCATCTTTGAACCGTCTGGGTATATAACTACATCGTAGTTGCTAATAAAGCTATCATTCTCCCATTCGTTTCTGAAAGGTAGTCCTGAGGTACTTTTATCAAAATGTCTGTGATGGATTATTGCCAATTTATTTCGCCGCACAGGTTTAAAAAACAAGTAAAAGTTTAAAAACCGTTGACTCAAAATAGGAGGGTTGGAAGGTATCTTGAGAGTAGCTGAACTCCTACTTCGGATTAGAGGTTGGGGCTTCATCCAACCAAAGCACATTCTATTGTGCAATAACATCTTGAAAGAAGACAGGTAAAAATTTGATCTTTTAAAGTCAGATCACCTTAAATTAGTCATTATTTGCCTTAAAAACAAGTTTAGGAGACTTTAATAATTATCTAGGCAGTCCTCATCATGCGATTGCCATATGAATTAAAGGAAAATGCGTAATCGTCGACAAAATTGATGATAGTTGAAACGTCCACCCAAAATTCTCATGCGACAGCGGACAAGATTTTTTGATAAATAAAACACAGGTGAGGTAAATTTTACAACTAGATATTTTTCTTATTTTATTTATAAAATAAAATGATTCCCGTCATGCTAACAGACAAGAAATGAATGGGTAGATCTGCAAACAGCTCTTTATGGAGTTTGTATGGGATAGGGGGGGGGCGAATCTGGTTGAAATGTTTATAGACAGAAACTAGGGGTCAAAGATGCACGGCTGATATTGAATTACATTTATTTGTTTTGTGTTTTATTGTATGCTCAATTTGCTTAAATACACTTATAGTTTAACTAGTTTATGTTTACTTTTAATTAAATTTGAACAAAACTTATTTTTAACTCCTTTTTAATCAGCTAAAAAGAACCGGTGACTAAAAAATCTGCAAAATTTCAAATGAATGACTCTCATGTTTTTAGTCAGTATCGGAGTAAATGGCCAGGTTGGCGTTTGGATTATCGCCTGTGTCGAGTGACGGTGGTAAAGTAGGATGAGTCGGAGTCAAGGGCTCGATAACACCGGTTATGGGTGTGCTTGAACTGGCGTCGTCTGCTGCATAGTTGGCATCGCTTGTTGTGGAATTTGAAACTGGCGAGGATGTTGAAGATCTCCGCTCTTGCGGTGTTGTCTCTGGTTGATCATCTTCACTGTGATGCTGGGCAGTGGAACCTGAAGAGGATAGTGTACAAGTCCATGAAGAAGTCAATGCGTGCTCAAGCTCTTCCTCTTCCTCCACCTGTTGCTGTTCTTCATCTGATGTGGTGTCAGTTTTTTGTGGAGCGTTCCGTCGTCTCCTGCGGGAGGTTTTGCTCTTTGGAGATCTCCTACGAGGACGCTTGGTTGTCTTTTTTTTCTTTGAAGATCTGTTTGAAACTGATTTGGTACAATTGATTCGCTTACTGCGTTTGGACTTTGTCGAAGCAGAGAGTTGCCGCCGGGATTTCCTACTGCTGTTGGTGTTGCTAAGCTTTCGCTGGCGGGAACGTTTCAGTGATTGTTTGTTGCTGTTGCGCCGAGACTTCGACCATGAAGTATCTGAGTCTGATGTCGAGTCGCAGTCGTCTGTTGTCATACAAGAATCTGAAGATGATGAGTCACTGTCCTCGATTTCATCGCTGTCACTGGTTTCAGTGTAGTGTCTGTAACGGCGACCGCGCACGGTATTTGGTCGCGTGTTGCGGTATCGACTCTGAAGTCCTGTCGATGTGGATGCACCTTGGTTGAATTCCTCCTTGACTTTAGTCAATTGTTCGTTTGCGGGTTTACAGTCAGTAGCACTATCAGCGCTGCCATCGGCCGCAGCATTTCCTTCCCTTCCGTCCATCTTCATTTTTTTGGCCGTTGTAGCATCATCATAGCCATATCCATCAGAATCAGAGTTTGAAGTACTGAATGAATGAGTGTTCAGATTTGTGGTTCCGCGCCTGCGCTGAGTACGACGTAGGCGTCCACTTGTTGAAGCCTTGGCTATGCCAGTCACTAAGGGGACGGTCTTTGTCTCCTGCACGAAAACCACATCGCTGTCTGTATCTGAATTTAAGCTTACCATTTCTGGAGTGCGCAAATGTGGTGGTTTTTGTTCTAATACGAATTGGCACTCATCACTGCTGGTAGAGGATAGGACAATATTTGTAGGACGCTCTACCATTGGAGCGCGAACCACTTCCACTGTAGATGTAGTAGAGGTTCCTTCTCCCAATTCACCGCCAGCACCTCGGTTGTGAGTAGAAAGATTAATGGCCGACGCTTGTAATGATGTAGAAGCTGCTGCTGGGGTTGGGTACATAATGAAACTATTAGCACTACCGGCCGAGATTGTTATAATCCTAGTACCTTCTTGCTGCTGTGGCTGTATGTCGTTGTTAACACTCTCAACGTCCGAACCGGCTGACGATGTTGATGAGAACTCTATGATAATCTCTTCAGCGTTGTTTGCGGAATATTGAACAACCCTGTCGTAACCAATCATATCAAATGGACTGCGAGCAAAGTTGTTCAACTCATGGATGAAATGCACAGTCTTCGTGCCCAGGAATGGTAGTAGGCGCCGTCTAAACTCCGGCGATAGAATGTTACAAGTCATAAGCATGCCATTGATTTGTTCCATAACGGATGTCACATCATGCTCGGTGTTGCGCAGCAGACACACAATGTCCCGATTGATCCATGGCATCAGACGATGAATTTGAGACGGGTTATCTCTGAAAAAAAAAAAAAAAATTTAAGTTTAATGGGACGGTTTAACTATTAGCAGTTACAAGCAACCTTTCGAGGACTGTTGTAGAAAATATAGAAACTGCGAGCTACCACCTTCTACATTGTCTAAACAAATTATCGAAAAGAAATCAGGAATAGCAATACAAAGGGAAAACTATAGAACAGGCCGGGAGCCAATGAAAACCAATGGAACCAAAATTATAAAATTGTTTTGCCTATTTATGGAGCGAGGAGATTGAACTCCAATCTCCAGACTCCAATTGCCTGTCTGACAAACATTCGAGGGTACAACTGTTATGACAAAAACTTCTCACTAAGGGGACTTCATTTACTATTAATACTGCAATTGAACGCATAGACAAACTCATTACCACTTCACTTTGAAAACCTTCTTAAAAGGGTAAATATTGATATGGGAAATTAATTAACGCCAAAAATAGGTTCTGCTTGAATCGGCTTTTAGAACTTGGAACTGAGATCCTGTCCTAAACCAAAACTTAGCTCGTGTCAGTCATTTTCACAAAAAAACTAATATTAAGCACACAAGTGTCTAGCTTTACAAATAGCAGTGACCTACTGCTAAAATCCATATTCGAAGGTCATTCGTTTAAAGAAGCTTATTCATGACTTTAGGATTTTTGCCACTGACCAAAGGGGACGGTTCCCCCTCCTCACAAAAGCATACCGCTCACAAGCGCATAGCTTAGTGCCGCGCATGCATCGAACACAATAGCGCGTCTTAAATGAAAGATTCACACATTCTTCAATAAATTTGTAGAATTTAATACTGCCAACGAAAAGGAGACTCGTCTTAACTACACAGAGACAAAGTCAGACCTATTATTATATTCGATCGAAACGGAATATCCACTAATTTGTACGAAATCGTAGACTTTCATATCAAGGTACCCGTTCCGCCAATCTTATCGCAGACATTCTCCGAAAGGGGACACATTTTTGCATTGCATTTTTTTCTGTCATTTGTTATGATTATTTAATAAATAATAATAATAGTTTCTCCGAAGTTTCCGATTTTTCGTGGCATAGATACACTTCCTCGTATACGGGTTGGAAATTTGAGTACGAAAACGGATACACTGATGAGGTCATACCTTCCAATCGAAACTTTCTCTAATTTGTGTTATAACATTCCTTCACGTTCATGCTGTAGGTTTGTTTGGTTTCACAACCCCTGACGATGGAGGAACTCAAAAGAATTTGAAATAAGCTTCGCTTCGAAAGATTGAAAATTGTATGGTTTTCTAAGCTCACGCTCTGAAACAAAATATATTAATTTGATCAACTGTGTCAAAGAAATTTCATTATTGAATCTGGTCTCTGTAAATTCAATCAGGTGATGACTTTGTTTATTATTCACACTGGACACGAAAGTCTGTTCCCATATGTAGAGATATCGCAGTTTTTCTAAGAAGAGAGTACTCCTCTCAGAGTACAAAGGTAGTATCTGCACTGACCCTCCCCATTGGTGTCCTTACATGCGACAACCCAATGGCGGTCTACCTCAAAAATGGATATCAGCAACAGGTAGAATAACTCACGATCCACTCAAGTGGATGCCCACGCCTCAGCAAAACTAAATACAAAACCTTGGACAAAGTATCTTTCGGTGAACTCAACGAACTAGCTAACAGCTACCTATAACCATAGAACCCAGCGCCTAGCTTCTCACAACCATTCGTGTCTTACTCTACACACGAATGGATGGAGCCTACAGTTTAATGCCGTGTTCGAATTGCAATTTGTTAATTGAGAAACTTTTTCATGACAGTTGTACTCTCAGAGCTGTCTATATTTCTATATTTTCAGGTATCAATCGAGTGAGACTGTACCCCTTTGGTTGTAGTCACCCCTTCCAACTTAGCCTCTACACCATTCAATTCGATTGTAAACTGAGTTCTAAACTCAGTTGATACTTGGGCCCACACTACACAATTAAGTTGAGAGACTCCATCGACTTGTACTGACGAAAATCACCGAATTGTCCTAAATTTGATTGCTAGTCAAATGTCTTGCTTACACACGATTCAACTGAATTGAAAGACTTGTCCGTCAACTTCCGAAAATCAAAATCCTTTGATCTTTCCTCAACCATCAAGTCGATCAAATGTGTAGCCCACAGGTGGTTTGATTTGGGCCACAGGCGACTAAGTTGACAACTGAATTGATCTTGGAGTGCATAAGATCTTGAAATTAAGTCGTAAAATTAGAAATATCAGGACGAAAAGGATTTCTAAAATAAAGCCATTATCATGCAAATGTTAAAATTAATTTTATGGACGATGTTTTTGCGAAATTCGATAATAAGTCGTGTAAACCCAAATTGACAGTCGCTGTCAAATCTATTTTAGTCCACACACAGATGACAAGAAATAAAATCAGACATCAATGGATGGATGGGTGTACCATAAATAATTTTTAAATAAAAAAAATTGCGGCCTCCATTTTCAATTGCATGACATATTTCTGACAGTGGAGGCTAGGAGTGAAAACCCAAACTTAATTACTTCTGATGGGAGAGAGAGAGAGAACATAAGACGGGAGTAATTCAGTATTTCGAGTATAACTACTGTAATCAACGTTTCATTTACCATATTGTTCCTGCGTCATTCCACATATAAATATATATATGTAGCTATAACAGAATTAAATTTACACATATGTAATATGTATGTAACATATGTATCTCGAAATAGAGATTCGTATTGATGGAACAAATTAAAATATGTATTTATTGCCGCATTCACCAATTTCTTATTGGACTTGTAGGCTGTGTTAACTTTACCGAATGTAGGGCTCACGTATATTGCGTACATACATACATATGTATGTATATCGACTAGATCCCATGAACTCCAAAGAAAAAAAAACTAAAAAAGCTTTAATATTCATTGAACTATCTCTATCTCTAGTGAGATCCTCCCTTGTAAAATAAATACTGTTGCTATGACACTGTGAATGCATTTTTGAGTGATCTCGTTAAATGGTACACGGAATAGTGTACTAACATTGTACAACTACTTCCCAGGCTGCAATATTATATATATTTCCAACAGAGACAACGACTACCACCAACCACTTCCTGGTCAAACAAAAGGTGAACAAGCAAACTATTAACTGGACAGTTGACTCTTTCGCCCGTTCTAAAACACCCAAAACTGACTGAGTATATGTATTTCCTATAATGCTATAAAACAACAAGAAGCAGGTGTCCTTATTACACATATGTATGTATCTGAAGAAAATTCAATTCAATTTTAATACCAAAATCAGGCACACCTTTGCGTACAATCCGATAAGTTTTACTTCATTCCTGGAAAGGCTAATAGATTTACAAGTTTGAATCCTAGATATGATCCCAACTCAACATGCCTATTCAATAGGCCGGTTTACATACATATATTAGAAGCCCTTCATGAAGTGGTAAAAACAATCAAACAATTATTCTATCACAAAGAATCCGCCACCCCACGTTAACAATTTTGGTAATGACGTCACGACTGATTTTTGACTCACAGATCAGATTATGAACTTCGTGAGTTAAAATTAAGACAAAAGAAAAAAGAATATGCATGACAATTGGTCAGCTTACCTGTAAAACCTGGAACTGCTTTCACGTAATCTTCCAGTGATGTCCGGCATTGGCAGAGCATACAACTTCCGATCATAGACATATCGTCGCCACAATTGACTCAGACTGCCACTGCCCGTCTCGCCTTGTATAGTTTCCTGACTATACATATTCAACAATTGAGCCGGGCCTGGCATTGGTCTACGATCGTAAGGTGCAGGCCTATGCGCATCACGATTCCCATTTGAAGTGGAAGATGATGTTCCAGTAAGATCCAATGTGTTCCTAAATAAAGTATCAACTAGGTGAAAGATCGATCTAAAGAAATTATTACAACGCGTCCTTACATTGCCAAATCATCCATGTAATGATTCCGTCCATTATATAATGACGGCAGTCTGGGATAAAGGTGTGCTGGTATTGTGAACGGAGCATATACATCTGGATTCGGAGAAGCCGGCACAGGCTGTTGCACAAAATACTCCTCAAATTGATCAATCGATTTCACATTGTGTATGATCGCCTTAAAGGTCTGCTTGCACAATGGACACTCGGGCTTCACCTAAAACGAAATTGATTGTTAATAGCATTTCGTTCCATTGGCTGTACACTTGTCCGCTTCATGCCTTGCTCCATTCCAGTAGACACTTGAAACAAAATTGATGCATACACGAATCAGTAAAACACTTGTTTCTACATCGTCCTAGGCAAATTGCACAATTCGGTGGTGGGGACTGAGTACCTTCACCTCGTGCCTGCTCAGTCTCCTCAGAACTGCTCGAGGTGCTCATCTCTGGTGATTTTATATTAAGCTGAGGTCCCGGTGTCGATGGACACTGGACCTCCGGATACGCCGGACTATATTCGGTACGAAAATCCACATCAGGAGATTCGGCCATAATGGATGGTTGTACTATCAACGACAAAAAAAAAAACTTTTTCTTCACAATAATTTCAATTCGACTGCACTCCGAAAAAACTTTACGCACTTGCAAACGATTTGGAAAAATCAATCGAACACTAAGTGTTTCGAGAAAACTTTTCCCTTACAAAGAAAATCCGGAAAAATCGTAATTCACTCGCGAGAAAAACTCCACAAAATGTCTACACAGCTGTGGTAGATGTTGTCCCTGCTCATGATTACGATTTGTGCTTCTACGCTGGTTGGCTGGTTGATGACAGCGATGTCACTTTTTAGTGCGAATTTTCATTTATTTTTCGATGATGAAAACTGGAGTTCTAATTAATTATCTAAATTCCTTTTCTTGATTTTGAATTTTCACAAACAATTGAGATTTATATGGGATTTCGGTGAGAAAATTTAACTTTTCACGGACGAATGCTTGGAAAAAGGTTCTCTTGACGAGCAGAAAATTGTTTTTTTTTTACTCGGGGTGGAAGTGGAATACAATGTTCGACAATTCAATATGATATTCGAATAAATGAAAGGGCTGATCAAGGTGTACAGTTTTGTTGTTGTTTTCTTTTGAGTTTCGAAAATGCCTTAAGTTCTGTTTGTGTTATTTGGTGGTTGTTTCGGGGTGTGTGCTCGCTCTGATAAGGTGTGGAACGGATGTTACGTTTCTTATGTCAGTTACTCTTTGAAAATACTCTCTTTTGCGAGAAGTATGTCGGCTTCAGCGACAAAACTCGGAATGTTTTCGAAATCGTTATATGAAAATGAAAATGAAAAGGACATGCCGGAGAGGTTAAGACATCCTACAGTGAATGAATTGAATGAAGTTGAAGGGCTATGGAGTTTTAGAATAGCGAGCATAATCACCGAGGTTGATTAATTTTATGCCATTTACAAAGATTCAAAGTAATAAGACAGAAATACTATGATGTTGATAGCAATGAGTTTATGACTCCTTGGCTGGTGGACAACAACTAAAATTCCTTTCACGGCCCCAACTCTCGCGATCGTCTGACAAACATCCAATAATACAATTGTCAAGGGAAAAACTTTTCAAATAACATATTGCCCTTCCCATACAGGAACAAACAATAGGATCCTTCTATTTATGTGAAGAATATAACACGCACAGCACGAATGGTTGTGAAAAGCTAGGTACTGGATCCCATAAACCTATCGCACATTTTTTTTTTTTCAGCATCCATAATTGAGAGACTACTACAATCATATAATCCAAAAGGGCGCTTCGTACTGCAAGACTTTCATCAGTCGCCATCTTTCCTGCTGCCATCAGTGTTAAAGACCCATTTCTTCACTCCTGCTACTTGAAATACCATTTCAAGAGTTGATATTGTTGTGGGAGCACTTTTGGAGATCTAATAGGTGATGGATGTTTTCTTGTAGTTTTTGCCATGGTATCTATTGATGTGAATTGTCCCTCCATCATCAATAGAAATCGGTCATTATGCTTTTAACTCAAATCATTTGAGTGTGTTTGATCAACGCGGGTATGTGTCACGCTTTTGAATTGAGTAGGCGATCAGAGACCGTGTTTAAGATGATAATATGCCTAGGATCAGTGCACTTGGGTTAGCTGGCCTAGTATGTAGTATTTCCTGTGTTCTAACCTCTCAATAGATGGGTACAGTGGGACTCTTGCCGCATGTTTCGGTGATTGTTTTACAATTACGGGTGTGAATGGCAGACATTTCTAAGTTGGACCGATTGAATATTCCTTTGTAGTGGGTTTCAGGGGCTCAGCAGGAAGATGCTCGATCGATTATGTTTTCAATGAAGTTTTTTGAAATCTTGTTTTACTGCCATGAACACTTTAATTAACATTCACGTTCTTGTCGGTCCTCCTCTGGTTGTTTTGGTTTATGTTGGGTGTCGAGTCGTTTTTGGTGACTCTGGTGAATTCTGTACAGATGAGCTGAGGTTTCAGTGGGAATAGGATCGAATGTGGTAACTGGTTGTAACATATTTTCTAACTATCTTCAAGGGTTAATATTCCAACCGATACCAAATCCTGCGTGGAATGGAAACATCTGTTGTTAAAGTATCACCTATCTTTGTCACTACTGAGATAGTAAGAATCGATAACTTCTGTTTTTTTTCTGATTCTTTTACGATAGTTTCATCTTTGATACATTTGTATCAAATGTAATTATATTGCCAAACAGAGCTGTATTGTGAAGTGTTTTTAACCCTGATGTGTACTTAGGAAACCAACTACCGTTCCCTAAATATCGATTATTTCAGCATACAACTTTTAAGACTGTTGTCTATAGTTTGTTCCATCGATAGTGTTTGACAATTTTTGGCGTTACTTTAACCAAAAAACGATATCACCTAGGCGATAGTAATACATTTCTATATATGTATTACAAAACGATATCATCAGACATTTACTGTTTAGCATTGGCTAGAAGAGGTTCCTCTGGTCTAGATAGAATATATGTATGTACGTCACCGATATTGAGGAGCCTACGTCGTATGCTAAATACCTGATCAACGCCGACGCAATAAGGGTGGCCAACCATCGTTGGCAACAGCTTGACCATTGCAACACTGCCAGACTGCTCTGCCAGACGGGACTCCTAAAACACACGAGAGGAGCCATCTCTATGATAGTTAATACTCTAACTGCCCACTGTGCTATAGAAATGCATGCTCAAAGACTGGACATCCCCTACTATGACTTTGCAGAAGCTGTAGGAATGAGGAAGAAGAGGAGTCACTTCCTATGCACATGCCAACAGTAGCAAGGCCACACTAGGTAAATACCTTTTCAACGATCTCAATCATCTTAACACCGCCTACAAGGCTAGCATTGTCTCTTTCATAAAAAGGAGAGGATGGTTCCAGGAGTAAGAGGATGACCCACCCACTTTACTTAACCGCAGCACAATGGACCCTCTCTGGTCTAATCGTCATCCGCATCCTCATCGAGGGCCGGTCTAAACCAACCAACCAACCTACTTTTTCAAAAATTGTACAAAGAGTGTTTGAACCCAGCAGCTAGTTGCTTAGCTCTTTTGTAAAATATCCAGACTCTTTTCTTGAGATAGAACCTTACCGTTTCTATTTTTGGTTAATATCTATTCCCTTTCTTAAGTTATTCATAGCAGCTTAAAACTCGTAACTTTTCTTTTGGTTCTATAGATGTTTGCACCTGCCCTGATCTCAAAATATAATTTTCCGTCATATAATTTTCAGTGTAACTAAACATAATACTCGCGGTCTATTACATTTTCCACTGACATCCACAAACTGTCAAAAACATATGAAAACTGTCAGAAGAATCTTTCGGCAACAACAACTACTGTCATCGCGGCAATTGTTCTGCACCAACAAATCAGCAGAATTTCTGTCGTTTCGGTAGGTGGGTTGACTGCACCCCGGTCCGGAAATAAGTTTATTTTTAATTTTTCCCTCTGAAATGAAAACTATTTGAAAAGTCGTGCACTAGCAAAATAAACATTTAAATTTCGTGCGCTCCAAGAAAGTGAATTTTGTAAAAAATGTCTGGCGATGTACAACCGCGCAAGCGAAAGGATAAAAAGAGGAAACGAGGTGAAATTACAAATAACTGTATAAATAATTTAGTTTCTCTATGTATGTCTATTTTAAGACTAACTAAATGCTGCTTTGCAGAATAGTATATGATTTTATAAATTTTTTCTTTTCCCTCCAAGAAGGTTAAAAATCAAATTATACATTATATAAAAATAAATAATCAAAAGAACAAGGAAGAAACGACGACGGAACAAAATGTGTGCGTCGAAGGCAGTCAAAATTGTATTTTCATTATTTATAGCCATAAATGAATTTGGCTCAAATTTATTTAAAGAATCTTTCTTTTTTACCATTCGACTGATGAGGAGGAGAACGTTTTTTTCCTACACCTCGTTGCCGTCGCGTGTGTGATTTTGGCCGTTGCTCCCTCTGTTTCCCACATTGAATAGACTGCTCTCTCGTTCTCTGTCCCTTGATTATTTTTGGCTCGACCAAGTCAAAACTATGGAATTATCGCGGGGAAGACAAGCCATACACAGATGAGCAAGTGAGGACCTATTTTGTTTCTCGTTTGTTTGCTAGTCCGGATTTTTATCAATGTTGTACCTGCATTGCGTAGATAAGATATCTCTTGTGGTACAGAGTAGGTGTTGTGATCAGAAAGTAGAACGTATGTATGTACCGCACTCAGTACTCAGTCGTATACGCAATTTTTTCGAACACTCACAGTTTGAACGGAAAATTTGCTTTTATGATTCTTAATGTAAGCATCTCGTGGCCTTTCACCAATTGCTTTGGATCCTTGCTAAGATGCTTAAGTGGAAGGTTTGGTTTTAACGATTACTAAGGCAGTCAACATGCTTTTCCTGTCACCAAAGTTAACAGGACACGCAACTTGATCTTATTTTATTGTCAGATGTGGATAACAACTAATATCGTTTCGGCAAGCAACCAACCTTTTTCTTTACATCTCTTTCGGTGTCATATAATAATGGCAATGATTTAACTTTTGCAAGGTAGATTACACAAAATCGGTCCCAATCGTTCTCCAATTAACCATGAGAGCTCAATCTTTCTTATTTCGCCTACATGACTGATTGTCTCCAAACTTTATAAACGTCTGTCGATATAATACTGGCATTGATGAACAAAAAATCGGAAGATCAATGGTGCTGGTCCGGACGGTATACCTACCCTAGTTAAAAAAAGACTTAATGAAAGATCCAAGGTAGATAAAGTCTCTTAGTACCTCAAAGTTATAGCTATAGACCATTCTGTCTACAGGGACCTACTTTGGTTATGCCTAGTTTCCTTAGGTACTCATTAAGTCTGCAATGTCCTGCTAAAGTACGTAGAGTATTTTCCCATTTTGATGCATGCTCCGAATATGTTCTGGATATGATATTTCTTTCTTGCCTCCTGCGCTGACCGTTGTTCTATCTCTGTTTTTCCTGAATTCTTCTTTGAGGGTTGATTTAATTTTTTTTTATCTACTTGGCACCAGATATCCAAAGTTTAGATATAAGATTTGTGGTAATGCAGTTACGGCCATCTAGTCCGTAAGTTCAGAGTATATGATACTATGGTCGAATACTCCTGCAGCTCCTTCAGCGTTTCTTAACCCATCTGTGTAACACTTTCTTGTTGTAAGTCTATAAGCTGCTTTAACTGTAGCTGAGGCTAACATAGTAAGAACGTTATTTTCAATGTTGAATTTTCTGATTATATCGTCTCTAGGAAAGGACAGAATGGTTTTGATTCCGTCTTTGGTCAGTATCAGAATCGTCTTGCTTGCGCATTCCTCGAACACAAGATAGCTAGGAGTCATCTGCCGGCCTTAAGTCATTGAAGCTATCTTTTATTACTATTGTGGGTTTTGATAGACTTATGCTTAGCCCTGCTGCTTGTAGCTTATTTCATTGTTTTCAGAAGAAACGATGTTAGGCTTTCCCTATTACTTGTGTAGTAGTATTGGTGTAATGCATCTGGCTGGCAGGAACTAAACTCCCATTCTAAGCACAATATGATAGGAAAGATCTTGTTCGGTTAACAGTGATACCTCTCTAATTGCCGCAATTGGGGTCTGCTTACATAAATTGGTGTGCACCTTACGTGGAAGAGTTTTCCACTTGGAATTATTTTTTTTGCGAAGAAACTTTAATTCTATTCGTTTCTAGTTCATAGTCCACAGGCTGTTGGTTGGTGTTCCTTGTTTGCGCTGGAAGCAACCAGTGACAACTTTATTTTTAAAAAACAATCTTAATACACCAGCAGTATTACATATCAATAAGTTTTGGGTATATGTCGTCGAAAATTACTAAAACAATAATCTTAATTGCGCAAGCCGAATCGATTCTGGTAAACATCGAACTATACAACTGCCATTAAAAATGTTTTTCCTTCAGAAAAGCCTTTTATTCCTTCTATTCGTAGTACAAGTGTCAATGCAAAATATTACGAGCAAATAGATCTTGGGTTCCATATGAATCTGTCTCAAGTATTTATTTTATTTACTGCGATATTGGGTCTGTGAATTATACATACAATATCAATTGTAAGCACGAATCTCTCATGATTACTTGATGATCTATTTTTCTTTAGAATGAAAGTAATGTAACAAAAACACACTCTACTAAGGAAAGCTGTTTCAAAACTATGCTTTCAGCAATATACTAGTCAACTCTCAAAAACTTCCTTGGTACAATGTCTTCTCCATTGTTTTGAAATGTCCTCTGAATATGTCGAAATTTTACGGTTCACTTATATAAATCTTAAAATTGTAAATTTTGTTTTCATCTGCTCTATGCGATACTAAAGTAATTAATAGTTGACGTCGTGTATATGAAGGTAAAAATTTATATTTTATCTTTTAAGGCACACCATTAACCATCGTAGATGAGATAAAAAATTGTCTAACGTCTGAGAAACCGCATTCCCGTACTTATTAAGTAATCATATACTATGTGAGTGTAGTCTCGTATTGAATTGTGGTCACGTCTCAGAATGTTGTATAATTATTAGAAGGGTCATATTAAAATTAATTATTACTTGGACGTATTCTCAGTAGTTTTTCTATTATTATTTACCAACTTATAAATTACTACTGTCTTTTGTGTTAGTAAATAATAAATTACATTCCATCACACGACAAAAATGGCACACGAGCGTTACCGACTCAGACCAAAAATTGCACAAACTTTGCGAAATACTTCTTTATTTTAAGATAACAAATTAAGAGAAGAAAAAACTCATGACGTACATATATACATATGTATATAGCATTGCACAATAAATCGACTCGAATGCGAGGTCAATCACAGTAATTCGTGGGTGACGTGCAGATGTATCAAAGTTCATTAGAAAACGATGCATCAATGTCTAGTTCATAGAGCAATCGCTGAAAGATAGTCGCTCTCTTGAATACACTTGTCCTCAGTGGACATAATGTACTCTATTCAGCTGATATTCAGTTGAAATCTTTGTTTGCGGAAATTACTCACAATACATGTTAAAGTCTAACAATCGTGGGAGTAAATTTAAATGTTAATGCACTTAATTAAACGATTCAATGCGACACATGTACATTATGTTTTGTTGGAAACAAATACCATCTTGTCGTTGCTTTTCAGTAGTTGTTGCTGCTGTCATTGTCTAGCAAGTGAGAGAATCTAAATTTAATCTTTTGGCTAAAAGCCATCTTTATTAAGTGAAAGAAATACCGCTTTGAGTTCGAATGCCGGGAATTGCTTGGTGATGGTTTATTTTATTTAACAAAAAACTGCGTTGCATTTTAGGATAACAATTTTGGTTTTGTCACTTAGTCAATGTAGTTATTGTTTACTAAAGATAGTGCTTTGTATTTTGTTTTTTTTATTTGTTTATTTTCATTAACATTGTACAACAAAGATAGAATAGATTACTAATAACGTACGTGCTAAGATTGCTTTCAGATGAAGTTCTCTTTTCAATTTGATCGCAATTTCATTTGTGCTAAAGATTTCAATATACCTAGATTATATTTTTATGTCTTATTGTTCTTTTTTCCAATTTCGTAGATTGTACAAATTCATTTAGTAATTTAACGAACGATTTTTAAATTTTTTTTCGCAGTCGTAGCTTGTGTTCTATACTGAGACTACTACTATTCCGAATATTGGTCAACAGTTAAGATTAGTTCTTGAGCCACTGTGACACCTATGCGATAACAAACAGATATCTTCAGCGTCAAGATATAAAGTTATTTTAATGTAATTTTTAATTGAATTCCTTGGTTTTCCTTTGCCAATCACTGATGAGTGATGTCTTGCTTCGGTTGAACTTCAAATTTTTCTTACACTTTTCTATTGTACAAACGGCGGACCTTATCATCTCGATTTACACAAAAGCTTCAAACTCGACTCAATATACATATGTAGATATGTACGTCCAAATGGTTCAGTACCATAGGCGAACGGAATTGGTTGATATTCATCGAAATTTAAAGTAGAACGTCTAAACTTTTCACCGGGTGTTGTGTAGAGCTACGTCTACCTTTTAAATCCCTGATGATGTTATAGATGACCTATATGACTAGGCTTACATGCCGCTGAACTTCTTTTCTTTTCACGGAGTACTTGGCTGCAAGTTCAAATCTTTCTTTTGCTGCAGTCTGAATTTTTACTGCAACACGTTTATCGATCTGTCTCAAGGTGTGTACTGAATACCAACACGTCTCTGTGCTCGGATTTCAAAAACTTCCTTTCCAGCGTTCCAATTTTCATTGAAACTTGTTGGACTTAGTCGCCGTTTTGCATTCAGTATTAGACAGCACTTAGCTGGCTATAAAAGATAACTTTTTCATCCTTAGACGCATTCATCTGAGTGATTTTGATCTTCTTTACTATACTCTAGAATCTTGTTGTTACGTTTGTTAAAACATATCGCCCAAAACATTTTTATGTATGAGATCTACTGTGGTGTCAACTGGGCTGCCGCCACAGCGTTTATTAATTACTGAGAGCACAAACGTCGTCTGGCCCACTTGAAAAATGGGTTAAGACAATCCAAATGTTTAATCAAGACTAATTCCTACAAGGAAATTCTTAGTTTAGATAAGGATAGTACATATTAGGAAGGTGATGAACTTTTTAGCCTGACGTATCACTTAATTTGTGCTTTGACATAGAATGTGGGTTCGGCTCTGAAGATGACGAATCCTTTCAGCATTTTCTCCGTGAATGCCCGGTTTACATTGGTTAAGGTGACGTATTTACTCGTCAGCAGATATTAAAAACTCTGGGACTAAGTACCTGCTTTCGTTCATTAGGAGGCTTCACAATTCTTAGAATAAATTACAGAATAGAAAACATCTCCGAGAGTGAGTCAATGAAAATGTCTATTAAAACATCAGTATCACTCAACATGTTGTTTACACAAATATCAGTTATTAACTAAATTGTTACGAAAAATATTGCATCGTGTGGGGCGCTAGCCAATAATATTGTACAATATAATGCACAATAATAGTAATGGAGTCTGGTGTTCAACACTCAATTTTGAGATTATGAATAGTTCCATGTGACACACCCAAGCTCACTGTTTTTAGTGATGAATAAACTTCGCATAGCTTAGCCCTTGGTTCCTTGAAGACAAGAACGACTCGAACGGCTCTCTTCAAATACAGGAAAGTAGTAACACCAAATGTCCGTTCTTTATCTCCCGTTTTCACTCATTAAGAACTCGTGCTAAGACTGTTTCTGTTGCAGTTGTCAACGCTTATGCGATTGCAGTTCGCTGGGCAGCAGACCCACTAGTATTGTGGCACAGTAGATTTGTCATGTGTCTTTTGTAAAAGCTGCTCATCGCCAAAACTTGGTTCTATTCAATAACAAGTAGACAAATACCTAACAGTTAATGTATGTTAATAAAAACGTGTTGTAATATTTTTGTTATGTGTATTTTAATAGATTCATTGGATCGCAGGTCCGAAGGTGATTTAGTATTCTCACGCAAGCAAAGCTTACAAGGTAGTTAGTTTCCTGCAATTCCTTACCCCGCCCCATTGTCCGTTAAGTCCAATCAAATTGTAAATATTTTTAACATACATGTCTTTCTAACTTTTAACAGTCAAAAATATCGATTTAAAACATTTGAACGGTTATATTAACGCAAAATGTCGGTATTCCCATAGATGATGAACCAAGAGAACAACATCAAGGAGTTCATGGCTCGAAAATGGGAAGCGATGATGTGCATCTGCATGTCCAAGCTGATCACGAAACCGGAGGACATTGGTGTGCAAAGATATTTTTCTTCTCTTTATTGGCTATACTGTTAGGATTGGTTGGATTAATTATACTCGAAAATCGAGGGTTGTCGGATTGTAAGTATATTCATAATTTGATGATAAGAGAGTTTTACATTAGTGCTGTACTTTTTTAGTGGATACCCCGCTATCTGAATCTAGATTCTCGAATTATTTTGGTGGTTGGGTAGATGAACATCGTGAATCACACGATGATCATGATCCTGTATCTGCTTCGATAGAAGAACATGAACATGGTGATGAGCCTTTCGAAGAGGAAGAAGATCATTCTGAAGCGGATGAAGCGGATGATGATGAAGATGAAGAAAACGATCATGATGAAGAAACAGAAGATGATGAGGATGATGAGGAAGATACAAAAGAGAATGAAGAAGTTGATGATGATGATGATGAAAATGAAGAAGTAGAAGCCCAAACAGTGGAAGAAGCTGACGACACCCAAGAAAATCAAACAGAAGAAGATGAGGAAGTTGATGATAAAACTGAAGAAGAGGCTATCGAAGAAACTAAGGAAGATGATGATGACGATAATGATATTGATGCTAATGAAAATGACGATGATGATAACACCAAAGAAACGGAAACTGCAGATGATGACAATGACGATACTGCAGAAGTTGTGGAACCGATTTATACTCGAGCAGAACGATCAGCTCAGCAGGCTACAAGCAAACAAAGTTCAACCAAAGAAGATAACGACGATGATGATGAGCCATTTGAAGAGGTGAAATTGTAAAATATTTATATTTTGCTATATAATTGAGATGTTAATCATTAATTAGGAGGATGATGACGGCACATTTGAATCATTAGAATCTGTTGTCGTTGACAATGATGCTGAAGAGTTAGTTTTGCTTCAGCAGAAAGCTCGTCTGCAACAAGAGGCTTTGAAAAAAGATGAACCTCAGCCTGAAGAGGAGACATCGTCGTACACCTCGTCACGTAAGTATTTTTAAGTAGTTGTTGTCCGTAGTTTACTAAAATTAATAGAAGCTCTAGCTAGCTGTGAAATATGTCAAGTTTCGGTAGGGAATAAGTTCAAGAAGGGAATGAATTAAAGAAAAATATTTTATTTCAAGATTTCAGTAGCTTAGTTAAGTAATAAAGCATTGATTGTAAGAAATTTGCTTAAGGAATTATATTATCTTTAATTGCTGAACTACATGGGACTGTGAATCATTCTTTTGTACAAAAGTATACAAAAGACCTGTGTCATATGTCTTTCTTTGTCTTCTTGTTCTTTTTCTTCTTCACTTTCTTTACCGGGATCGAAAAAGAAAGTGAGATAAGCATGTACTTCTGCGTCTCCTATAAATGTAGAAGGTTGTGGATTGTGTTGCATACTTGAGACGTTGAGTCTTTTTCTTGGGTTGGGATCTTGATGCAAGAAAAGAAATGTGTATAGATCCTTGAAACTTGAATGATACACAAATTAGGAATCTGCTTTAACCTTATTAATCTGCCATTACCTTATTGAATGCTTGGCTATCGAAGTGAATGAAGATACCATTCTGTGATATGTGAATTATTTCTAAAGGGTTTTAGTCCTTTAAAATTTGTTTTGTACCATCTTTGCTTGATAAGGGTAGACCAATGGATGGATGGACGATTCTCAAACTACGCATTGAAGTCATCCTAGTTCTTGCGCTTTCAACCATGTTTTTTATGCATTGATAATGATATTGATCTCAGTAGTGTTGGATACGAGTTGAGTGTGTTGTTGGTTGTGTGGCTTTGGAATCACCAGCACCGCCGTGGAAAGTATATTTTCATATATTATGCTGAGCCTCATTTAAGATCAGTAATGTACAATTTGAACTCTTACTTTTAAGCATTGGCGATGCTGTAGCTCCTTTTTGTAGAAGCAGCTGTTTGGTAACTTCTCTAGTTACTATGCACAGTTGTTGATGCATTTTTGCTTTTCCCCTTTTACAGTGCACTTTTTCTTTTCAAAATTCGCGTCGTGAAGAGGTAGACGGTAGGTTTTGTTTGTTTTGTCTTTACTTAGCAAACAAACGTTTGTAGTTTGCGATCCTTTGTGACCTGTGACTGGTGTGTGACTGGTCTGTTCATTAAATTTTGTTTAGCTAGGTGAAGTTCTAGGAACTTCAAGGTGTTGAACAGTTAAGCTTCCTTGTTATTATTATTATTTTTGATACCGAAAAAGAATAATGGGTGTATGTTACCTCTCGAGGTTAGCTAAATTGGAGTCTGTTTGTTTACCATTAAAAAAAATTACATGCTCTACTTGCGATGTCATCAGGTTAAGTTGATTCTTAAGAACTGTAACTCACGGGTTTAGAAAAAAATCACAAAGTCAATTGCGTATCGTGTTTGTAATAAAATAGAACTTACGCTGATTCTTCTTTTCCTTAGTTACAAAAATAAGGTAAGACTATTTGTAAGACCCTGGTAGATAAATGAATATGTTTAGTACCATAGTTAAGTATATACATAGTTATCATTTTGTGAAAGAAAGTGCAAATTCAGAAAAATATTCAAAAGAAAAAAAAATTAATTTGCGTACTTTTTTCCAAATAAATTTTGCAGTTGCGGTTAAAATTGGTGTGGGTGTAGCACTTGCGTTAGTTGCACGCCTTGTATTGATTAGGAAAAATCCGAATACAAGTGAGTTTTCCATGGTTTTTTCTTTCTAACTACAATTACTAGCATTACAAGTCTGCTGCTAGCAAAGCTGTGTTTATTATTTAAACTAAAAACCATACATTTCCTAGTCTGCTTTTTTTTATTTGCCGAAACCAATTAGCTGTGATGGCAGTGCCATCTATTGTATTTGTGTTTTATTATTTTTTTATAATAACCGTAATTGCATTTTTTTGTTTTTGTGTAGCACGTCATAGCATGTAAATGTAATATAAAATATAATATAATCGTAATTATACATATATATCTAATTTGCACTTTCTTAGGATTTAAAAAAAAACCAAAAAATTGAATAATTTTTTTTCTTAATTTTAATTTTACAATGTAAATTGCTTGTAATTGAGTTTTAACAACCAAATCAATCACGTTTATATGTATGAAAAATTAAATGTAAATTTCTGTTACATCCAAATTGGATATGAAACAAGGTGAACCACCAATGGAAGTTCTAATGAAACGTCGCCTGACAATTGCATCACATGAGGATACTTTCGCAGAGGATGCCGATGAGTTGCTGGAATACGGTTAAAATCATTTCAAATTGAAACTTAAAAACTATTTACGAAGTAATCATAGAGAAACGAATTTTTGTTAATCTTTATTTTTTCCTTATGTTGAATGTTATTCACATTAATGTTGATATGATTTGTTTATGTTACTTCGTAGATGATTATTTCTTTTGTATTAAGTGTCAATCAGCAGGATTAGCTTGAAGAAATCAATTTGTATATTTCTCTTGACAAGTAGACTATTCCGAAGATGATGTATTAGCTCGAGATCAGGGCGCCGAAGAGGAATATATCGAAGAGGAAGTCGAAGAAGAGGAAGAAATCGAAGTCACCGACGAAGAGTATGAGGAGAAAACTGAAAAACCGAAATATGTTCCCGTAACATTTGAACAATTTAACGCTATGTATCGCCCGAAAGGATCAGAACTAGAAGATAATAGTGAAAACAAAGAGAAGAAAGAAAGTCCACCAAAAACATCTGCTCAAGTTCCTATCGAGCCGAAAGTAACTAAGAGTGTAAAAAGTAGTGAATATTCGGAGCCATCGTCAGCAGCTAAACCATCACAAATACGTTTCGGTCAATACAGCAGAGATAAGACGCCACCATTGGTTGAGCCAAGAAAATCGCCACAACCACCATCGGCACCACCTCCTCAAACGCAAGCAGAAGCGAAGAATGTTCGCGGGTATGCAGATGATGCAGAAGAAGAGATCGAATATGACGACGAGGAGCTGTACGATGACGAAATGCTAGAGGAAGAGGAAGAAGAGGACGTTGCAGATGATGAAGAAGATGAAGAGGATCTCTCCGATGTTGACGATTCAGAGCTGATGAATCGGCTAGAAGCTAAGTATGGACGTTTACCTGCAAGAGAGTACGACAGTGACGAGGATGTCGATGATCAATCATGGACAAGTAAAGAATTTTTATTTATACATAATAATTGTGTGTATATAGATATAAGTTAGATTGGTATTTCATTACCATTCATTGTTACATGTCAGCAACATTTGTTGTGAACGGTTTAATATGATATTGAATAAATACCCAACCTCCACGTCACCAATTTTTCAAATCTAAGGTCTCCTGGCAGTACGACTTTAATCCAGTAGTGGACTTTTTATCTTCATCCTGCACAGACTAACAAGATATCCAGCGTTTAGTGGAAAGGGGAAAACATGCTGAGATTCAAATGATTTGGTTAGAACCAACTGCGGTTTTCATTGGACCATCTTACTACTTTCCCCATGACTTTCTAAGGACTAAGCCTTATTCTTGCTCTCATCTGCTCTGTTTGTATACGGCTATGATAAACTATCTAATTCACTTTTGATAGAGTTGACCGTTGATCTCTTCTATTAGTAAACGTTCGAGCAGTCTCCTGTGATTGCAGTCGATGCATTGATCTTTAGATTTCGCAGTTAGACATACATACATATGTATCTATGTATAAAATCCACCACCGTTAATAAGGAATTCCCCTGCTGCCGACTGGACTTACTTGTTTCCAGCAAGAATCGTCCAATATTCAATCGAAGTACTAAGTCCACGAAACTTACAATGCAAAAGCAAGAATAGGAGTTGTTAGATTGTGGAGAATGCATTGACCACAGTGTTTCCATATATTGTTCATGTCATATATTGTCGGTTTATGAGGATTTGCATTACCTTGGAAGGAGAAATGTAAGCAGAGTAAGGTTTGATGAAATATCACATTCAAGCACATTGTGGGACAAGGTTACACTTAGTTACTTAGGTGGCGCTACAGTTCGCGGTGATGCTGGCCTTCTACTAATAACCTACTCTAGCTAACAGCTAAGTTACGCATTCCAAGTCGGTTGAGCCTCCCTTCTACTTATGAGCGCCATCTTCTACCTCTAGACACTAAGGAGATAGATAAGTCAGCACAATGATTTCTAATAATAAATAATTCAATTAATTTAATTCTGTGTCCGAAGGGAAATCGTTATTTAAGAACTTTTTTCGTGACTATACTCGGATTTCTGTCAGACGGTCTTCTTCAGTTAGACCGGGTCCCAACTAACTGCTTCCAGTTCTGCACTTCAAGTCAGTTGAGGTCACCTTTTATTTGTACACTCCATCTAAGGCGAGATCTTTCTCTATTACGAAGATTCTGTGAACTTTTGATATCCATTCGCTCTACATGTTGTACCAATCTCAAACCTCTGATTTGCAGTTTATTATTTACTGGATCAATGAATCTTCAATTTCAAAGTTCGTCAACGGAAAGTGGATTGGATATTTTACGAAATTGTCTCTTGAAACGAACTTCCTCTCACTAAAGTAGGAATCGTCTTAATCCTTTTCTAAATCTAACGTTTCAGTGAGATCATTATTCACCTTGATGATGCTTCGATTGTTCTTTCATCGTTAGAAAGGTATGTACTATAAGAATAAACATTGTCATGGACCTTACAAACAAACTATAAAGGATATTTATTTAAAGTTCTTCACCTTGTTCGATCTCTGTCAAAGTGTATAGATTTGGTCGGTTGTAAACTTTCCTGAACTAAAACCACATATTTCAGGCTTTCACACATTGTTGTAGAATGATGGGGTCTTCTGACTTGGTACACTCAATCACCTTATGTTACTTCTTCCAATCCTTACCCATACTATGGATATTGTTCGGTAATATTTGCTCTAGACTAGTAATATTTAGCTATTCTTGTCGTATTTAAGTTTTAGACGTAAAATCTTAAGGCTAGTCTTGGTTATTGTTGTATAGGTAACAAAAACAAATTTTTCTAAACTGCTGCGCCAACCGTTCCATACGATTTATGGAGCTAAATAAATTATTTTTTTCTAATATTGTGTCCAACATTGAACATACACAATAAGTTAGCTTTAATATATCTTGAGGGAACCAGGCATTATATAGTACTACCTCCAGATATACAATGCCAAAGCACTTCTACAATTCGAAATGATAATCAATTTGTTTATAGAAATAAAATCACGAGGAGGTGGTCCGCAGTCAATAGACGACGATGCCTTCGAGGAGGAACTGAGAAGAGCCAACGAGGAAATGCTTCGAGAAGTAAGTGCATGAACTTTTTTAAAATACATTCCATTGGCAAAAGTTTGATTTTCTTTTATTTTTTAACTTATTTATCAATTTGTTTTAGTTCGGATACCAATAAATTTAAAAAAAAGTCCCCTTCATACATAGTTTCTAAATACTGTCTTACGTTTTTGTTTTAATTATAATTTTATAAATTGACGTACGTTTTTTTTTTATAATTATAAGTTTAATTATTATTTTTATTTATTTAATTTTTCTTTGAATTAAGAGAAAAAATTGCATTTTGTTATATATTATTAAAAATTAACAAAACAAACATTTTGTTCGTTTTAACTAATTTAACTTTTCGATACGATTCATCTGCAGAAACCCACCCACTTTACTTCTCAATGAATCTGATCGAAGACTTAAATTTGCATGCTACTCCTAGTATTAGTATTACAATCAACAAATAACTAAATAATCGCTTATATAATAGCTAACACTATGAATATTTCTTTTTGTGTTTTCTTTTTATTTTTTACTTCAAATCCTTGTGTATGCTGCTACCGATTTAAATTCCCCAAAATCAAAAACAAAAACCTTGTTCCCGCTTGAATTTGTGTATTCTGTGTGCGTGTGTGGTGTGTTTGGTCATTTAATGCTGGGCTCTCAATATAGAGCTATAACTCAGCGCTTACCATGTTTGAATCCTTGTCCCATAAATTTCCTGACAAGCCTGAAGCATTCCTTGGAAAAGCCAGAGCACTCGACAAATTGTCAGAGATTCATCGAAGCAATTCAAAACTTATCGAAGCACTTAACGCATACAAAAGGTATTTGGCCTTCGGCGAGGATATAATCGATGATCAAGAATTTACAGAGGTTGCTCAGCGATGTGTCGATCGGATGCGGTTTATGGGTGAATATTTTAAATTTATGAAATATTACTTATTTTTTGAATTAATTTTGTGTGTACCAACAGGACTTAATCTACAAGCAACGTCCATCCATGAAATGCTAATAGAAAGATTCCCTGAAGAGGTTTCACATCGAAATCAATTGGCTGTCACCTATCTAATGGTAAATCGGTGAGTTAAACGTAACCCTGTGCCCTGTCCGCTGTTTTGGACCTTGAATTCGATAATAGTACCCGGCGTAATTACACAGTATTTCAGATGCGAAACGTGTTCTGGAAGAAATCTTACCTCGATGGCCTACTGATGGTTTTGCGCTAGTGCATTATGGTTTTGTTCTTAAGAATCTCAATAAAAATCTTCCTCTTGCCGTGCAATACTTGCGCAGTGGTATCGATTCTCAAGCAGAGGGTACCCAAGATGGGAGGTTCTATTTCAACTTGGGAGATGGCCTCCAGAGGCTAGGTCGAGTAGAGGAAGCAAGAGAGGTGTACAAACGAGGTGCCGCCCTCAATCTATTTCTCTCCGAATACCAAAGATCACTGTATAACGTGAATTCACTACGCGCGCAAGCGTTTTGGACCAAAACAGAAACGGGGTATGAAAAATTCCTCAATAACATCCAAAGCAACTGGAAAAGAATTCGCGAGGAAGGGCTGCGTGCCTTAAATGATAATGGCGTTTTCCAGGATGAAGCAGAAAACTTGCGCGACTCTGGAGATTGGAAGCAGCTAGAACTATTCGCCCGAGGTCAGAGAAGGCGAGAGAATTGTTTGAAAACTCCCGTCACATGTGGTATAATCGAAACGTTTCCTGCCGCACGATTTTGTAAACGTGGTCAGGTAAAATTCAGTGTAATGCACCCTGGCACACACGTTTGGCCGCATTGTGGTCCAACAAACTGCAGGTTGAGGGCACATCTGGGGCTGAAGGTACCACCACGGACTTTAATAAGAGTCGGGAATGAGGAAAGGTAAACAACTCATTTATCGCTCTAACATATTCGTTTTAACGCTCCATTTACAGAACCTGGCAAGAAGGAAAATTTCTCATTTTCGATGATAGTTTCGAACATGAGGTATGGCATAATGGGACCAGCCTGCGTCTTGTTTTAATCGTTGACATCTGGCATCCAGACTTAACTGAGCAACAACGCCAAAGATTATCTCCGATTTAGGGGACCAAAGAGAAAATGTGTTGAGAAGTGAAGTGATGCTGATTTTGTTCTGAAATTTTAAGGAAAAAAAGTATTTTGTTTATATTTATACACACATCCTTTAAGTATCTTACAAAGTTCCTAGCTTTACACTTTATTTATTGCATTGCAATCGAACAAAAGAAAACCACCCCTCCTACTAAACTCTCAATTAGATGTTACCTATGTGTTGTTATGTGAAAAGTATTGTATTTCATTGTGCTTATCATTTAGATTGACATTTTGTCAACGTATTGTTGCTTTTAGGGGGAAAGTAAAACAAAGAATGAAAAGGAAAATATCTCTATTAAAATGTTTTGTATCTCAAGGATTAAAAAGAAAGTAAACAAACGAACAACTGTGACTTAAAATTAAATTTTTGATAACTGTTAATTATCGTATAAATTTTTAAAGAATAAAATTTATTATATTTTTTTTATAAAGTTACTACACTGGTTTTTTTTTTCAAACTTTAGAGAATACTGGTCAATCATTGGCTATCAATACATATATCTGCCAAACAAGAGGCAATATAAAGAAACTTCACAACCTGACTGGTAAAAATGAAGTGTCACCCTTTACTTTCCTACAAGTAATCAAAGGGACACTAAATGATGTTGCTAAAGCAAAAAGGCACTCCTTACCTAATCAACACGCTCACCACGACCGTGACATAGCCCTAAATAATATAAAGTCTTAGATATTGTCGGCCAATCTACTGCAGGACATTCTGTATCGATCCATAGCCGAATAAAAACAAGTAACACTCCTCGTCACCCACAAGGTTATTGGCGCTGGACTCCTAACTAAGCGACATGCAATGGAAGTATCTCCAATCAAGGCAGAGTTCGCCCATGCACGTGATAAGTGGTTGCCCACATCATTCATTCTCATACCCATTCGGGTTGTGCATGTTATATTCTTGGCACAAAAGAAGAAAGGGGGCTACTACGTAACACCATGTCCAAAGGAGAATTTTTGTTGACAGTTATACTCTCGAATGTTTGTCAGATATTCGCGAATACCGATACATTTACCATTGAGCTATGTATATGCCGATGAACCACTGTACTAGTAGTCTTTTTTTGGCCTACTCACTGTCTAATGAAATAACCATGCAAGGTTCACTATCAGAACTCACTTCCGACTTTGGTTCGTACTTGAACCAATGAAAAGAGGGTCTCCTATAGTTGGTATACGATCGAATCCTTGTCCATCTTTAAGACAGACGAACGATTGGGTAGCAAGATATCATTTTTGGTATTTTCTACAATTCGCAACAGTTAGATGTGCGTCATTCACGTTTAATTTAAATTCTTACTTCGACCCGATGAGATAAGTATGTAAATATGTTTGTACAGGTTTCCCCTATAATGAATAAGGATTACTTATTTTGACTTATCATTTCCCACTTGTTTGTTAATCTGCGTAGAAAAACATACAAACTTGCGTCATTGTTCAATTAAGTTCAACTATTCAATGAAACGCTTCCGCTTTAGGAAAGAAAATATGCTATATCATCTCAACATTATCATCTTCATCGTTTCAATTATGCTTAATTGACTCAATGCACTATGGAGGATGCATTTTTTATGCACGTGCCGATCACGCTGACCTAGTTTCATATTCAGAGCGCCCAGTGGGTTCGTAAAAAAAATACCCATTGCATCTGGAACACTTTCACTGATAATATTCATATTGGCGCCTCAATTCCAGTGGGTCGGACACAACAATAACAACTGCAACAACAAAAGATACAATTTGCAATTGGAGTGGATTTGACGGCGCAGTGGTCGGCGGTCGGCGTCGTTTTCGTTGTCGTCGGTGGTTCAATGTCAGACACATCTAGAATCGAATGCACCAATTACGCCTTAAGGAAGATAACGACACGGCGAGAATAAGGTCACACGCGCGTGCGGCAATGCGCTTTTTTATACACTGTCCAATTTACATGGAACGACAGACTGGTAAGTGATAAGATACACTTTTGGTGGTCATGCTATTGTTTTGTAGCCATTCCAGTGAATTTACTCAACTGGATTAGAAGCGGATTCAATAGTCCAGTTCATGGAGTCATTGGACATCATCAAGTTTATATTCAATGCCATGAAACATGTGCAGTAGTATTGCCAGTATTTTTTTTCTAGTTGAATACACAATCATTTCTTTGACTCTTATAGCTTAATGCAGATACATTTGTGTTCGTTCAAAATGAAAACAGATATTATGAAGAAGAACAATCGGAAAAACGGTAGAGGATCGTAGGAACGAATATGCTGGAGAGTAATCAGTAATAGTAGGGAAGAAACACAATACAAGAACTGAGACTAACTAATAGAGTATAAGAATAATGGTCCATAATGTGATGTGTGATGAGGTCGAGTAATTCCACCTCCTTATCAACTTAGCACCAGCAACTTAATCTAACCTACATTGAAGTTACCAGAGAATGCAATTATTCATAGTTTGAGTACATTTAATGTCCATCTTTTTGTTTTATCTATTGTTTAGCCTGGTGAGTGCCGTGGCTCAGTGGTTAGTGCGTTGGACTATGGAGCAAGGGGTTCAAGGTTCGAATCGCAGTCGGGAACACCTAAAAGTTTTTACGGCCCCACCTCTCGCGAGCGTCTGACAAACATCCGAGAGTACAACTGCGCTTCTTAAATAACAAACTGTTCTTTGGACACGGCATTAAACAATAGGCCCCTTCCATTCGTGTAAAGAGTATAATACGCACAACACGAATGGTTTTGAGAAGCTAGGCCCTGGGTCCCATCGACCTGTTGTGCCAAGTATTTTTTTTTATTGCTTAGCGGCTTCGTAAAGCGAGTGACATTTCGCGATCTTACCCCGATATACATATGTACATATGAACATATGACGTGACATAGTTCCCACGGTTAGAATTAAAAATCCTGAGTTATCATTACAAAAACAGATAAGATTAAGTGAGATGAGCTTTCTCTTGGATCTTCATCGCCAAACCCTCTGCAGAAGTCGTTTGCATTTATTCGAATTCTTTTTCTATAGGCAGCCAGGAGTCTGGGGGTTAATAATTCCCATGAAATTTACTAAATCCGTTCTTTTAAGCGCTAGAATTTGCCTGTGGGGACAAGAATAAATGAGAATGGGCTCCACTTGTCATTAGCTAGTCTTAAAAAGTTTTGTTCAAAGTTAGGTTTACTTAGTTCTTTACACGAATGGAAGGGACCTACTGTTTAATGGCATATCCGAAGCGCAATTTATTTTTTGAGAAGCTTTCTTACGAAAGTTGTACTCTCGGATGATTGTCAGACACTCACGAAAGGTGGGGTCTTGAAAGAAATTTTAGGTGTCTCGGTATTAAACTTGGAACCTCTTGCTCCATAGTCCAACGCAGTAACCACGCACTGACCAATTTCGGGTTCAAACGAAAAGATGCCAGAGCCCACTGGCCCATTAGTTAAGTGAGTTCAGAAGGTCCGTTCTCGCTATGGACTAATTTGTTGGCCTAGTTATTGTTCTCTCTTTTTCAAGTATCCCTTAAGATTCGAGTGCGACTGCAGTCACCCCCAACTTACCTAATTAAAGCCGAGAAAGTAAATTCCCGTTTGAACTTTGCATAGAGTCCTATCGGAGTTGTTGGAATATTGAGATATTTTGCAGAAAATTGTTCGTGATTTGAAGTTTACCAAAAACGTGTTCTATTTTCAATTTACTGAAAATTGTTTGACCCGATTCAGGATTTGTTTCAAAACTTCGGAATCTCGTGTATAAATGAAAATAAGCTGTTGAAACGGGTCCAATTATTCTGCGGCTTAAAACCCAGTGAGAATGTACAATTGGCAATAGGTATCCTTAAACAAACTCACATAGTTACTGCCGTCCGTAGTTAGAGTTAAGATTTCAATATCGTCTTTAACGAAACCTCAAAATATGCATACAAGCAAACTTGACCTTCAAAATAATGAAATTGTCACATAGCACATACATTACGAATGTACATAATAAAATTAGCGGGAACACCTTTGATGTTGAATTACTCCCCAGAGTTCGTCGAATAACCCGATTACCTAGTCCGTTTCCTTGAATTATTTTATGTGTCAAATAAAAGTAAAATAGTCCGTATAGGTACTTTGGTACAGTAATTATCATTCATCACGCCAATATGATCAACTTTACTGTTTTACGATTTCAATTTGGTGACGTGATGATAGTGACTTATTTGCTACTCTGAAATGCTACTCACGGGATGAAAAAATGTAGCGATAAAAAAAAAACTATACCGGAACACGTAGATACTAAAGATTATAACGACAAAGAGTGGCTGATTATGTATGCAATTCGGTTATAGCTGGCTGTGGTCATGGGTGCAGGTAGTTCACTGATCGAGAGCACGTGGTATCTTCTTTTAAAGTTAAACGAAAAGTACGACGTCATTTAGTGTAGAATCCAAGAATAGAAGTACTGTGAGGGACTTGAATTTCAAAAAACATAAAAGTTAGATTCTGAGAGTATCAGCATATGATACTAGGCGCAATATATTGCAAGTCCATATACGATTGGAGAAAAGAACGGCAAAACAGGCTTAGCAACTTCATTACGATTACAGAACCTTGGGACCACTTGACAATGAATCTCGAGAAGTACTCCTCAGATGAGAGTCTATATACACTAAGGTTCAGAGTAAAGAAGATCTATAATCAAGCCAAATTAACTAAAAAGTTAATAACCAGCCTTTGTATTTGTTTTTAAGTTCAACCCATGACAGGGGCGCACATATGACCACCCTGATTCTACCTGCCTAGCTACCTATTTACTTACTTAGGTGGCGCTTATGTTCTTACAGGGTGAATTTGGGCCTCAACAAACTAACCTCTCCAGTTGACGCGGTCTTTGAATAACTGCCCACAGTTGCGTACTTTAAGTTCGTTGAGCTTTTCTTAAACTTGTGCGCGGCATCTAAGGCGAGGTCTTCTTCTACTGCGTTGTCCCTCCGGGTTGGAATCGAAGACTCTTCGGGCCGGATTGTTGATGTCCAGTCCAAGACTGGCATAATGAGAGTCTAACATAGAGTCTCCTTGGTATTCTTTGAAAAGGTTTTTCTTACACATAAGGCATAATAAAGTGGCAGTGGTATTCTGCATTTTCAATGGAATTTTAATGATAGCATTTTACTGATACTATCTGGGAGATTCTGTAAACACAAAATTAAATTTTTTTAAAAGTGGGCGTAACAGTTCCGTAACAGCGTCAATCAAAGATGAACATAGGCGCCGGTTCAGTAATCTTTTCCAGACCGCACGGCATATCGCCTCCCTTCTTTGAAACTGCATTGGGGGTTTCATCCTTGTGACATGCTGTCGGAAAAAATAAAGGTCATTGAAACACAGCATAACGTTACGCTCTGCTGGATTCCTGAAAGAAAATCTACCAATTAGACTCTCCTCGTTGATGATTTAAGTAGTCATATGTGGTTGGTTGATTGCCTTTGTCTCTCCACACTGTCCCTCCAGAGCTGACAGAACTTAATAATATTTGGCCCAACAGGTCGAAGGGGCACAAGGTTTAGCTTCTCACAACCATTTGTGTTGTCCGTGTTATATTCTATACATGAATGGAAGGGTCCTACTAAGGGCCCTAAGGCAATTTGTTATTTAAGAAGCTCTCTCATGTTTGTCAGATGCTCCACTAACCACGCCCACTCCTGGAACTTATTCATATCAAAAACTCCTAAAAATGGCAATTCTTCATCTAATAAACCATGGTACCATCCATACGTCCCACGAAGTGTTTCAAACGTTCATTTCTGGCAACCCGAACTGGCGAATGACAAAGCTCCGATTTCATTTAAAGATCTTAGCCCCTTTGACCCATGCGCAGTGTTCATCTCTGGTGGTGACCCATATTCCAAATTTACGAAGCAGAAAAATGCAACCGAAATCAGTGACTGATATTTCACTCTCGTTCTCAATTTGCCTTCGTTTGTGTATTCAATTTGTTTTGCCGGTTTTTTTTTTGTTTTCTTATTTCTTCTTTTTTTGGATTTCTTTTTAAATTTTTGCATCGCGATGCAATAGGTCAAAGGAGGAATATAAACAAAATCCACGCCAAGGGTAAAGATTGTATTCGTTTAAGAAGTACTAAGTGTCCAGATGGTTGCACAATGGCTACTATTTAGATTCCTAGAGCTTAAATCATGAATTATAGATTGCACTTAGGGATACAGAATAATTTTGCATCTGGGTGGACTCTTGTGGAGGGTCAATGAAATTCAAGATCTTTCTTTACCGTCTCACCAAGAGCCCAACGTGTTCGTTTTTATCAGCTTTGACGTCAAACGCACCTAGGCTAAGTCTAGAGGAGCACATTGTATTCCAGTACGTAAGAAGTAAATATTATAGAAGACGATGTCTGTGTGGATTTAATTCACAACTTCGGATAACCATCGTGACCAGGTTACTGAAAATGCTTTGCATCCGACGACAGTAGAGACATAATAAACATCAGCAGTTTATAGACTAAACATGAAAGCCGGCGCACTGAAAGGCCAGGTGTGTACCCGGCGCTACAGATGTGACGCGCGATTGCTATTTATCAATTTTAGGGTTGTCCCATACATCACAATAGACGGCTTCATTGAATAGAATTTATAAGCCTTGTTGGCGTCAAAGATAAATGATGATATTAAGACGAGCTTGATTACTAATTAAGAAAATAAATCTGGAAAAAATATTTATGATACTAATAAAAGATTATGGCAATAAAAATGGACTGCTTAAGTGCCGATGACAGTTTGCGGAGGGTGAGTAAGAGAAGAGTAGGTTCCACTAGAAATTATGATTTATTTCTGTTTCTCTTTGGAAAGCTTTGTCGTCACACTTCTGTTTTACCTTCTCTGAAGGCTCTTTTCTTCTTTTAGTCCTAAGTCTTTGGGTAATGGGAATTTAAGAAAAGCTCCAAGTTTATATGAGAAATTCCCTTTAAAGCTATGCAAAACAATTCCATGGGGACGTAGATGAAGGGGTTTTAGGGCATCTAAGTAAATCTAGACAACCGAAAAATTCTGATAATGAATAGGTTGACTGTGTATCCAACTCCTTGTTGGATGGCCGCTCTGCTCTGAGACTCTGATTTCTGTCTCAGTTTCTGTTTCACATAATGATAAATGCGAGAATAATCAATAGAGCTATGGTGAAGGATCTTTATGGTGGTCAAAACCTCCTTCCGGATTGATGTCTGATATTAAAATGACGTGGTCGATATTCTGAATCAGATTGCGCACGTGAAGTTGAATAATGAAGCTGAATGTACTGTGTACGGATAGGGAGACAGATTTGCCACCAAACTTAGCCTAAAAGTCTTTAGTTTTTGACATATTATCGAACGTCTAATGGTGATCTGCAATATGCATCAGTGCTGAATTCGTTAAAATAACATAATGCTTCCCTCGAGGACAGGTACGACTCCACCAAAGGATGTTCGTAGGGGTTCCTCGGGAAGACATATTAGCAATGTCATAAGCATGACACTAAAATCATCCTTGGCGATACATGAATCTTCTGAGTTTCCAACATCGACTCAGATCATTACCATGTTGCAGTTAAGGTACGAATGCGGATATACCAAGCACCACAAAATGAAGAAGAAACATGTTCTTTAGACTCTATTTTGACCAGACAATGTTGCCGGAAATTTTCGTCTAACTGGGAAAAACAAACTGAGGAATGTTATATTCTAGCTTCAATTGAACGAGGATATTGTACATGATGTCATATTAGCCGGACTATTAAAAAAAAAGCTGGACAGGACTTGGTGGAAAGCATACGTCAACTCATACCTAAAATCTGATCAAGCGGGTGTTGTGGTCATAATTAATGGAATGTCAGCATCGTTTACCCGATGTTGTCTACCTTGGTCCTTCTATCAGACTTTATAAGACCTTTAATATCTTAGTCCTAATTTATGGCATTAGAGCATGGACTCCATCGGTCGCTTTAAGAGAAAAATGAGTTGACGGGAGAAGAGAGATTTGTGTCCATCATGTACATAGATCCATTGTGATGCCCTAAGGGTTATACCTCCCATACTATAGAACGTATGATCTTTAAGTCATCCCGAAGCTTTAACTAAGTAATTTATTCAAATCCTTCAAAGACTTTTGAAAAAGTTCTTCTAAAGCGTTGAAGAAATGTCCCCTCAGAATTTCGTTCCTAATGTGGCAAACTTCCCGTCGCCACAAACTCTGCACAGGTCGTTCGTGCTAACTCTCATCTTCTCTGTGTGATGTTTCAGGATGTTATGTTATGTCCACTAATACTCATTTGTATGATTCTTCCGGTTTTTGTTTGTTGTAAAGTGACCATATATTCCGAGTTGTAACTCAGCAGTCGAGCTTCCTCCAACTTTCATGTTCTGCTACTAGTGTTTTGATCCCAATCGCTTATCTAAGATTACAGATTATTGTCTACCCCGTTTAGTTTAAGTGATGATTCTTTTCTTGGCAGTTGATCGGGTCCATAATTTCCTGGTAAACCTTTGTCTCCGAAGACCCAGCAAGATCTTACATCGTGCTGCGCGACAAGATTCCGTAGCTCTCCACGGCAACGACTAACAAACTTCGATTTTATTTAAATGGCAGAAATCGTTTTTATTGCTGCTTTGGTGTCAATGAAGAAGGTAATATCAGTGCGTGGTTATGTCATCATTGCAGCCTGCTGTCACTGCCGCGATTTCTGCTTGGAAAACACTCACTGAATGTTTTAACCATCCACTATATCGTCCTACTGGACTAGAAGCACTTCTCTGAGCAGTAACTCATTCTCAGGACTGCTTCACCTACTCATTATGTGAACTTGTGCAAAGATAGGAACTTGATTTATGATATCCCTCACCGTAACTTCCAGTCATGTCAGGAAGTAATCATATTTCCGGAAGTGCTGTCAACTTTCAAAATGCAAACGAAAACAAACCAATTTTAAAAACACGTAAACCAATCATGTAAACAATAATCATCACTCGAAATATAATTAAAAACATCGATTAAATCCACCAAAGTCCTAAGCCTAACGCACAAATAACTACATAACAATAATTTTGCTATTGAAATTATCAAATTCTGTGACCTTTAACTGCCTACTCCAGACATTCCAAAAGTCAGAAATCTAAAAATCTGAACCGGTGTAACGCAATAATGTTGAAATTATAAAAAAAAAGTAAACAAATAAATGAAATATAGCATCCCTCGAGTATACTTGAACTGCCTCATTACTCCGATTGATTGGGAACGACGCGAATTTGCGCTGTTTGGATTAATCCTATTATCATTTTATTTGCTCTCACAAGCTACACACACTTGAAGTATAATGATTTTTTTTTTTTATATAAAAATCTTTTCTAAAAGACGGTAAGTGAGTGTTCAAGAACCATCAACATTGTACGCATTTTTTTATGTACAGATCTTCATAATCAACTTATCGATGTGTAATTGATCTAATCGTGCGATTTGTAGCTCATCATGGGATCGCCACTGGCTTATGTATATAAGTATCTAATAGTGATCCAAAGTGGTGATCTTCAAGCGGAGCTTAACAACTTAATAAGAGAAAGCAAATATAGAATATAATTCTCAATGCAGTACCGGAGGGAAATGACCCTATAACCTAACATTGTATGGGATGTGTTCGTAGATAAGGTAATAATTGAAGTGTCAAAATGACACTTGAAGATAATATTAGTATTGCATTGTGTATTAATAGAAGTCAGGCACGTTTCAAAAGTGTTTAAACTGATTAGTATATTGCTTTTGGAGACCTTGAGCAGAATTTTGGTGTTATCGTCGGCCATAAGACAACTGGTACTTTCTGGTGATGCATACTGCACCTTTGTTAGCTGCTGAAGGAAATCGAGCCCATGAAATGTGTAAAGTTATTAGCACTTGCCATCAAATCTCTGTCCTAATATTATTATCAGCTTATTGAAAGATTTTCGTTCGGAACTAAGACAAAGCTACCTCAAGTGGCTTGTATTCCTGGGGTACTGGCGTACTGCAGATCCTTCTATGCTATACTCGATATACTGATGAAGCAGTTCTTTGGTGTCTGAGAGCCCACAGAATGCCGGGCATTTATGCCCTTCAGGTATGATAAGACTGATAATACTCACTGACTTCATGGAAATTTGGTTCTGCCTCTAGGTTTTGTGCCTCGAGGGTTTTCTTAGTTGTATTCCAACCCATCGGGATGGGACAATCGATGTTTTGTGTTTAAAATGTCGCCCGAAGCTAGAATCTACTGTGGAAATCTTTGAGCCAAAAAATGCACTTAACTTAGATCTTTGCCATCGCAGTTGAAGCATATGTATGTTATCCATTCTTCTAAGGTAGAGTGATAAGTGTGAAACTTTTTACAAATCCAAGGTAGTCAACCCACTATTAAAATATCGACTCGACATTAGCATTACACTTGGATGGAACAGACCTGTCTTGAAAGTCTTAGTGGATCTCGTTCGGTTAGTTAAGAGGGGGTCTCAAGATGGGCTTAAGTGTAAGTGGATGATTACACTTCAAGCACACTCGGAAAGACTCCCTCCTTCAGTCTTGCTAGTTTCGTTTTCTTTGAGACGGCTACTGCCAGGTTTCAAGACCTCAATTATTCTGAAGTACATTGGATCATCAAGTCCGTGAATTTAAAAATCTTTTGGTGACCTCCCGAATAATGCAGTCTATCTTAAGTCTTGTTAAAGCTTTGGTTAAGCTACAAACTTTGAACTACAGAACCACCCTTGAGGACTATAAAGCGGATGTATTATTTGAGACATTGCTTTGAACCATTATTTTGTAGTATTCCTAGAATCTTTTTCCGATAAAATATCTTTAATCTACCACAATGTAAACTCTATCATCAGAATTTCCTCATAGGGCCAGAATAATGCTGTACTGAAGGACTAGAGAAGGGACATAGAAGAGCGAGTGTTCGTCCCATGTATAGCACATAAGTCCGACCGAGAAGTCACAAGCCCACGAATTGTAAATCTCTGCTGTATAAGCCATTGTACTCATACCTCCTGCAGCATGTCGATGCTAACGCACTCTATTGGATGATCTAGAAGCAGTTTCTGTTCACGGTTCCGGCACCAGCTGAAACCTTACAAACACTTACATAAAAATACCTTGAAAAAAAAAAATCAAAACAGAAAAGAAAACTAAAATAAATCTATCAAGACTTTAGAAAAAATTATTTCGTTACTAAAAAAATTTTGAATTTATACACGAGCTCAATTAAAACGATATTTCCTCTGCGCTTTTTGGTACTTCAATAAACAAGACAATAGATTTCTTTCTGTTGGCGTGCAAGGTACGTGAATAAATTTCCAAAAATGGTCGAACAATTGACTGAAGAACAAATTGCCGAGTGCAAGGAGACTTTCGGCCTATTCGACAAAGATGGCGATGGCACAATCACAACCAAAGAATTGGGCACGGTTATGCGTTCTTTTGGACAGAATCCAACCGAGGCCGAGCTTCAGGATATGATAAACGAAGTCGATAGCGATGGCAATGGAACGGTTGACTTTCCTGAATTCTTGGCTATGATGGCACGTAAAATGAAGGCTAGCGAAAGCGAAGAGGAAATCAGAGAAGCATTCAAGGTGTTCGATAAGAATGGGAATGGTTATATCACAGCAGAGGAGCTCCGTAATGTTATGATGAATCTTGGTGAAAAATTATCAGATGAAGATATAGAGGAAATGATACGTGAAGCCGATAACGACGGCGATGGTCAGGTTAATTATGATGAGTTTGTGGCTTTAATGGCATCGAAATAAATTGATTTGAAAATATAAATGTCATTGTTGTTATTTATTATTTTGTTATTGGCCAGGTTTGGATCACATTTTGCTTTGGTGCAACCTACATAACCTAGAAGCCGTTTGTGGCAGCAGTTTTGCACCAGATATTTTCAGAGACTACCATCTTTGTGACTATACTCTCCGAGTGATAGTCTCGTCAAATATCTCATCGAGTAGTAAGCTACACTGCTTTTCGGAACTTGCAAAAATATGCCCTAAAGCATCTGTATTTCAGAATGTCCATGTTTTAAGTTCATAACATAGAATAATTTAGTGATAAGTTAGTAAATATATGCTCCTTACTAGGTCATCTTCAGCTACACATGTTTAAAGAGCTTTACTTGTAGTCAATTACCGGTAGCTACTTCATTCATCTTCCAATGATCCTCCAAAGGGTGGTTTTTAATAATATTTCAGGTAGTACCTGGTTCTCAATTGACTAGACTAGAAGATTTTGTAGAAAGAGGTTTTATCTTTGATTTGATGGTTATCTCTGGAACTAAAATAGTTTATAATTTGAATTAAATTTTTCCAAATTGTTCTTACAATAACGATCAAGATTATGCTTTCAAGTATTCATAAATGAATGATTAGTTGCAATTTCTATCGGTCGCCCATGCTTGTATCTTATCTATGTATGAATTGATCTATCACGCGAAAACATTTCCTCCATCAAGAACGTCTCTTCAAAATAAGTACTTGAGACTGCTTGAAACATGGTATGGGCATGGTGCACGTGTTAAATGTTTTGAATAGTACTGTAGCCTGTGCCACTCGTCTGCCTAACTACTTATTAATGATACTCCATCGGGCTAACAAAAACACTTGTTAGTTGCTATTTGCTAATACTAGATATTTCTTAGTAATTTTGCTTTAAGTACGGTAAACAGTGTGTTGTTATGGAGATTCGAATGTTTTTGATTTCTAAGATTCGATCTAAGTGCTGAAATTATATAAAATTGTAGTAAACAATAAACTTTTTTGATAGCAAAAAAAAATAGCCTAAACTATAAAATATACTATATAGATTACGATCACGGACCCCTAGATGTGTTTAGAGTAAAAGTCTCGGACCTTAAGTTCAAGAACATCCGGTACTGGGGCTTGTGAATCTTATTGTATGGCTTTAAAATCTGTTTGAACTTATTATGGGCTACATATTGTATTAACGACTGTCTGACAAGGTTATTCCCTTTTTTGACCATTTAACTAATCAATAGACTATAAACGACTTACATACTTATTTACTTACTTACTTACTTACAGTTCGGGGTGAACCTGGGCTTCAACCAACAAGCATCTTCAGTTAGCCCGGTCCTTAGCTAACTGTCTCCAGCTGCACACTCCAAGTCGGTTGAGGTCCCCTTCTACTTGTGCACTCCAGCTTAGGCGAGGTCTTCCCCTACTGCGTTGTCCCTCCGGGTTTGATTCGAAGACTCTACAAGCCGGAGCATTGGTGTCCATTCGCTCTACATCTCTTAGCCACCTTAAACGATGTCGCTGTACAGCTAGTGTAGTTCGTCGTTGAATCTTCTTCTCCAAAGCCCGTCAACGCAAACGGAACCGAAAATTAGACGAAGAATCTTTCTCTCGAAGCGACTGAGGATCTCTTCATCCGCTTTAGACACACTTGTTTTTCCCTCGTTTACCGCTTAACCCATTTTGGCAGCTTGCGTTTCAATACTAGTGAACGCTTCAGTGACAGCCAGCTGAGTTCCTCCAATAATGTCAATGTCATCGGCGTATGCTAGAAGTTGCACGGACTTTTGAAAGATTGTGCCTTTGGTTGAGCCTAGACTTGGCTCCGTATAGCTAGTATCTATAGATGCGATAAAAAGATGGTGGGTATCGACTTGGACTTCTTGGGTTTTCTCCAAAATCTGCCTAAGTGTGAAGAATTTGTCAATTGTGGAGGGAGCAATCAGGTTGTTGACGAAGGGTTTCAGACATTCACACAGAATTACAGATAAGATCTTATACGCGATGTGACTCTCATACTTGCACTCTATCAAAAACTGGTTTGTAGATAGCTTTACTAATTACCAGCTAAGAGTTAGAAATATGTCTAAATAATCGAAGAATACGCAAAATTTTTACCTGCTTGTCATCGTGTTCAAAGTTCTACAAGCTGGGTACTAGTACCTCCACCTTGTGGAACTCCATCAGACAGATGGAACTGCCATATTCCACCATGAAGAATACAACCAAGGTAAGTTACCAGGTTGGAGAGTTTGTGAGTTTTATTTACATTTTGGATGCCACTTGTTAACCACCGGAGTTTCAAAGTTTGTACTAAAGTTTATACCAAAAAAAAACATGAAGCAAAAGTACCCTGACCCTCTTGTACTGTTCAATAGAACAGCCAAATGCTATTGAATCCTGGTTTATGATGGTTTATGAAGTTCAAGATCTTGCATCATTTGTAAACTTAAAGATAACTGTTCATGTGTATCTTACATACCACTATAATTGCAGGGCTTTTACACTATTAGAAGACGATAGATATTGAAAAATTACGCTGGATGAAACTTCTGTGTCTAAGATCTGTTGGCTACTAGCCAGTTTTTTGCCAGTTGCAAAAAGGGCGCCAAGGGTTTTTGATTTTACTACTGCGAGATGACTATATTTTGGTACCGACACTGGCCATTAAAACAGTAGTGCGACTTCAGCCTAATTTAGCGAGCAGTCGTGCCTTTAACCAGAATAGTACCTCAAACTTTATTGAACCCTGAACATCTGAATATGAACATATGAACTCGAATTGTTTTATTACTTAGACTACTTAGATTCCGAAACCATGGAAAACAATCCTTTATGTAGATTCCAGAAAACATCGGTATCCAAGGGAACGAACTGTTGGACAAATCAACAACAAAAGGTCCGAATGGTCCCCTGGTACTTGTTAAATGTAATATAAAACAAACCCTCGTTCGACCACCCAATGAAAAATGAAACCTTCTCTTATCTTGCCGTCTTCAGAAAATAGTACCAATTTTGTTCTCTTCACTGGAATTATTACCAGCCACAAGCTGCCATAGGCTTATAGGAGAAGAATGCGACTAGACAGAAAGGATAATAGGTCCGTTGTGATACCACCTGGATAATAATAATCCTCCATACCTACTATTAAAACAAAATTGATCTCCTAATGTCAGTGTTAATAAGATCACCAAAATCAATGAAGAAGAATGCTGCCAAATGAAGTATTGTTTTGTAAGACAAAGCATAGCAGGTGCAGAATGTCGTTATTTCTGCAAAAATCTATTGAATGCACACCAAGTCTAATTGCCTGCTTTCCTAATGAAACAATGTCCAGTGATGTCATCTTTGACAGTGCTGATATCCAATCTCCTAAGAGAGATCAACATTTTAGAACCTTTCAGATCCATCTTCGGCCAAATCAGTTTTGCCGCTAAATACGTTATTTCACTTGTCCAACTGAAATTTGATTTTTCGATTGGAATACCTAAAGTAACTTTATCTGGTAAGATAGGTACAGTTTGGCGAGTTCATCGGCCCTGGAATTCCCTAGAATATCTCTATGCCCCAGCGCCCAACAAAGGTGAATATTAAACTGATCTGCCATCTCCAAGAGACACAATTTTAGAGAAATTTTAGAGTAGGATTTGATGCGGATATCTGTACTAGATATCACATTTTTCTTAAGCCGGATAGATTTCTTTTATCGCCAATAATTTCGCCTGAAACACCCTACAAGGATTAGGAAGACCGAAGAAGCGACTAAAATTTAGTATTTCAGAGAAAACACACCACCTAAGCCGCCACTATGCTTATACTAAAGCTGTAAGCCTTCTTTCACACAATGCACAATGGATCCATTGGTAATCGGAGTACTAACTGGATATCCAACCTAGGCACCCCTTATAGCACCCCATATAACCTATCTATGTAGAACGTAAGCGTGTTTCTGCTTTAATGTAATATCAACCTAATTTAGTTGCAGGAGTGATAATTTAACACTCGACAAGCACTATAATTGCCAGTTATCGGCATGCCGCTAATTAAGGCTAAGAAAATTGCTCAAAGGTTATACAGACTTCTAGATAAATCAATTGATTCTCTCTGAAAGCGAATTTAATGATCTGCTATCAGCAGCGTAATGCGAAATCAAATGTACACACTTACATAACTCGTTAGGGCGCCATAAAATTATTGACAGCACGTGTACTTAACGCCTGTAATCTATTAGATCTGATATTATCTACAATCTATTATTCGCTGTAAGCATTGATTTATCACCCCTAAACGCGTTGCATGCCATCGAATACAACCAGTTCTACGAGCCATTCCGCTAATTACATACTTTTTGAGTACAGGTATTGGAACTACGCCGTCGTTGTATAAGTATTCGAAAAGGAAACGACTAAAATAATACAAAAACCCCCTTATCATGCGTGCGAAAAGCTTCCCTCCAAATGCCAACGGCAGGCTAATTGATATCAAAAATAATAATATTACCATCAAAACTACACGCATGCATATTTATGGCAATTAACGATCTTGATCAAGAGCCGAACTTAAATCTAGCCACTAGCCAAGCGCTTAAAGTCAGTGTCAACGCAAATTAGTCAGCCCAGCCGGCTTCTAGTTAGCCAGTTGAGTCCACGGAAGAGCGCCCCTATCCATCTGCCCATAATCCATCGAACAGCGCGGCGCGACAAAATCGCTCTCAATATATAAAGCCGCATCTAGATTGAGTCGGAAATCAGTTGCGTACTCGCCTTCGAACCACTTAAACGTCTTGTTCTCCCTTAAAGCGTCTAGAACGTTGCTGTTGGAACGCAGATCAAGTCCAGCAAAAAAATAGTAACCACCACCACGCCTCCATAGTTGAGTCTCCAATTGGCCGAGGGCGCCAGTGCTTTTATTGTTTTCGTGTTATGTTTTATTCTGTGCGTTTAGTGTGTTCTTCTTTTTGAGTGATAACCGTGAGATCGTGCACCCCCCAGCGCTGCACAACAACCTCACCCCAAACGGCCAGTGACTAGGTGGTGATCCATATGGTGGATGGGTGAACGATAAGGCTTACAAAAAATTAAAAAACTGTGCCTGGTCGTAGTGTGGCAGACTTTTAATAGATAATAATCAAATTATTGACTCTATGGGCAGGTAAGTGTTTTTGATTTGTTTTTGTTGACACTATTGCCTCCTCAGTGGGGTATCTCGGTGTGACACGAGGTGATTTTAATTGATTTTGCACCTTCTAGTGGAAAATAAATTTATTGTTTACCAATTGTGGTTTGCGTGTGAAAATGCTGTAGTAGACGGATTTTTGTCGTTTTTTTTTTAATTCTGTAGACTTGAGAAACCAAAAATAAAAATAAACAAAATACAAAAAATGTATTTGGCACGAGTCAGACAGACTTAATTGGTGGTGTGGCTGAATCCGCCAAGAGAGGCACGTGTTGACGGTAACAATAAACCGGTTGAGTATTTTTACAACTCAGTCAATGCAGCAACGCACTCCAATTGCATTTTTTGTGTCATCATCTGCATTTATTTGACACAGTTCCTAACAGAATGTCTGATGTGCATATAAGTGGGCTGGGGAAACTGATTTTCGGATTGGGAGGATTGACTTGCAAGGTCAGAGTGGTATCGGAAAAAAAAAAAAACACCGGCAGATTGAGCAATTTCTAAAATTTGCTTACTTTTGTTTTATTTGTTTATAGAGAGTTGAAATGATGCAATAACTGAAATAAGTGTGATCTTCTGTCTAACCCCCGGTTAGTAAGGAATTTTACTATGGAAATTTGCACAGACCACTTCCAAATGGTATTTGTGAATGCCTTTTACTGACCTGTCTTCAATAGGTCTGTGCTCCTGCCTGAGGAGGAACACAGACTAGACTATCTCTATAACTTTCCATCCGTTGGTCGCTAAAATGCGGTAATAGTCGGAGCCAAAATCCTCAGTTAAATATATTTGGTTCATAACATAACAATTTTGTTTTTAAAAAAACAGGGATATCAGGCTAAAATGAATTCAAATGAGTTACTGAGTTAAATTCCACTATCCCTATGAGCACCGCGACAATTTGCCATCACTCTTTCACGCATTTCGGCCGAAAGTTTGGAAGTTTCGCGTTCGATATTGTTTCTGAGTTCCTCTAATGTGGTCAGCTTGTTGGTATAAAGCAACGACTTGAAGTAAAGAAATCCTATGGCTTTAAATGCAAGGTGGCCATTAACTCGATGACCAAACTTCCTAGATCAATTGTTTGAGCAGCTGTGTGGCGTGTTTCACCATCTTTTTTTAAGATCTATTCAATTCTGACCAAAATTAGTCACCTAACATGGCACGATAGCGATCTCCATCGACCATTACACGATCATCATTTTCGTTGGCGAGTCCAATGACACCTCCTCCTATAAATTGTCAAACAAATACTTTCCCAGATCTACTCCGAGGTATGCCTTGAGATTCACAGTGTAAATGTAGGAAGTCTTCCAAGCCGTGAAGATCACTGCAGTGTCAGCAATTATCCGTATTTGACAAATGTAGCCTCGTAACGTGCCTCCTTAAAAGGGAATAGCTATAGAAAATCGATACCTACATTCTTAGCCGCTACTTGATTAGGTTTACAATTTCTCCAGATTTCATCCGTTCTGATATAGGCCACTAGGCCGTAGACACCCTATACCCTCTAAAGGACTATATTAGGTCAGTCATGTTGATGAACGAATCTCTCTAGAATATTTCTTTTAGCCACACAGATCTCTGGTTTTACACCTCTAACTGGGTTGTTTTATGGAAGGTGTGATCCTATGTTAGCCAATTTGTCGATCCTTTCGTTCCTTACTATCAATGCAGATAGCGATATTCTTGTCAGATATTGTTTCGCAATATGTGTCTAGGAGTCTCAAGGCTATTTGCAGATTTATGCCTCTAGAGTATATACCTAAGCACGTGCCCCATTAGCTTTGGCACCGTCTGTATATATTGCAATCCCGTTTTGTAGACACGACACAGCTTTCCTCTGCTTTGCCTGACTTAATGCCTAAAGACAGTTCTGTTGTGCTTTTCTGGTGAAAAGGGGCCAAAATGGCATACTGGAACAACTCTCTATTATGTTCTCTACACAATCTTAGAACCTGATTAGATGGCGATTGCTCAGACCAGTAGTGTGACAATAAAGTGTAATACATTGAAATAGGTAATAGCTAAGTGTGGGCGCCGTGGCTCAGTGGTTAGTGCGTTGGACTATGGAGCAAGGGGTTCGAGATCGAATCCCAGTCGGGGAACACCTAAAAGTTTTTCACGGCCTCACCTCTCGCGAGCGTCTGACAAACATCCGAGAGTACACAACTGTCTCGAGAAAGCTTCTCAAATAACAAATTGCCCTTCGGACACGGCATTAAACAGTAGGCCCCATCCATTCGTGTAAAGAATATAGCACGCACAACACGAATGGTTGTGAGAAGCTAGGCCTGTCCCATCGACCTGTTGCGCCAAGTATTTATTTTTTAATAGCTAAGTGTAGGGTTTCTTACTTCCAAATATTAACTATACAAAAACGTGATTGTTAAATACAAAAGACACATATTCCAATGACAATAAATATATGCTATGTTTCAATTCACTAACTTCGAACACTATTCACAAATGTCTCAGCTCAGACTAGTCTACAATATTAATTAACATGTTTAACAAATGCAGCCTCCAAATGCGTCAAACTTAAATGGTGTGAAAGGTAGACACAACGATTTGAATATATTGCTAAAAGATTGGAGGGTGTTCAATAAATAAAAAAATCTGCTATTTATAAGAATTTTATTGCTTAATCGGGTAGAAAACTATATGCGCTAATTTATGACTACATCGGCGATTGAACCCACAACCTTGACTTAGTATGTACACGATACTATACGTCAATCTCCCAGCGATGCTCCATGCAAAAACTGGTTACAACAATCAATTATAAAAACAAAGGCACGAGCTACAAGTTAACGTCTGATGGATGTCATCGATTTTATGATCTTGTAAGCAATGGTGACTAAATTAGTCTTAGTGACAGTTGATTCGTCCATCTGTGCAGGAATGTACAGCTTATTTTTATAAGATCTTATTGGAATCATGAAATGTTTACGCAAAACTCCAAATAACTGACCTAGAATCATTGTTGGGATAAGAGTACATAGACAAATGAGCCGTCTCCCTAAAGGAAGAATTTAAAGCAAAACAATTAACCGTGCATATCTGGGAATTCACATCATTTTACCTATTCCATACAATTTCAAATGCGGGACTCCAAAGGTAGTCATTCAACCAAAAACAAGCGTCATTACTGAACAGAAGTTTGTGATAAAAATTGGATTGAAAGGCGATGCCTTTAGGTCATACGCCACGCCCCTTTTTCATCCAGCTTGTTCAAAAGCATGTGTTACATGTTAACACAAAAATGTGTAGGCTTTCTAGATTTTCATTTTGCACTACAACACCCACTTCTTGAGGAGTTTTTGTAAAAAAAGAATTCTTCTCCCAGAAATCTCACATATTAGTTACTCTATCAAAAATGGAGTATGACACGCCCACTGAAAAGTTTCTAAACTTATAGCATCAAGGAGCGAGAAGGTACTTAGGACCCGGTAGTTCACATTTTTGGATCTTTCAAAATCGCCTCATAACCAAAATTCAAGTGTTGTTTTTTAGATACCTATTATGATGGGTCAATACAGTTCTAAACTCTACAGGATGCTACAGTACTATACATATTAAAGGAACAAACGTACGTTTGTGTCAAGGAAACGTAGTAGCTCCTGATATTGACTAGAAGTCAAAGTTGCATCCGATAGTAGTCATAACTCTACTTTGAACAGTTTACACCTAAATGAAATATCGAGTTAATTTAAGTCACTTGCACGGGTGTGGATCCATTGCTTACTACCAAGCTCATGGTATTATAAACTAAAAAATATTGAAAATATTGGCACTGGGCTCATTAAATACGGATACGGAGTTGGGTCTTGCGAATCAAATCAATGAGATAGTAAAGTTTTGCAACTTTACGGAAGCGATAGTTTATGCTTAAGTCTGTGTCCATAATGGTTCTCTAGGGATCGCAATAGGCCAAATGGTTTATGATAAACGTATAGCTCTACACTACCTCCCTATCCCTTTAAGAAATCTGAGTAGACCTGCTTGGTAACACCAGGCTAGGTCATCCAGGTAGTTGTTTATAGAAATAGAAGGACAAACTTCCTTATCTGATTTCTATATAAACTGTGAAATCAAGCGAGTCTAGATTATGTTCCAGCAGAGCTATTTGATACAGGCAATGTATTATGGAGGGAATACACTGAACCCAATTTTTCATAAAAATTCTGGTTAAATCGAGCGATATGTCGATAATTCGGCATTCGATGCCAGCCCTGCGGTCATCTAAAGTCTCTGGTTTAATTGGTACCACCAAGACCTTAATATCCCTCCGAAGAATAAAGTCCATACGAGACGGCCAACTGGTCCATTTCTGGAGAAAACATGGTCACCGAGATTCGACCACAATAACTTGAATGCTTGGCCTGCTGTGTGGATTGTGGTGCCATAGTGTATAAACTTGCTATCCCTCAAGTCATCCACTTTTTAATTTTTTCAGTGAACATGGTCCGGTAGCGATCTCCATTATCATAGAAGCATAAGTATGATTTAAAATATCTGAAAAATGGAACCCGACTCAAACTGCTGCGGGTTGTTGAGTTCCCCAACTGCAACAATTTCCTTTAGCAAAGCCGTTGAACCAGAACGCTGAAAATGACGGGATGATCGCACAAGTGATATTGTCGCAACCGCAGTTAACGTGATGGTTAGCGGAGACACCCTAATTGAAACATGATACATCCTAGCTGAGAACCCCTTTGGTGATATTGTGATATCAAGTGATATTGTCGCAAACGCAGCTAACTTCATGCTTAGCCGAGACACCCTAATTGAAACATGATCCATCCTAGCCGAGAACCTCTTTGGTTCTTTCGATGGTGGATATACACAATGGACACTTAGTGCTTTGCTGAGTTTAATAACTACGTATATTGAAAATAATCAGTTGTGTATTGTGTTGACAGGTGCTTGGTATACAATGACTTTCCTTAGTGACCCACTTTATCTACCTATCAACAGAACGAAACAAAACAGTAAACAAAAATCATATCTCAATTCAAAAGTTTGTTCTTCATCCGTAAGCACCTGTGCACGTTGTAGATACGTCCTATCTCACCTCATAAAAAACCAAATTAGATTATACCGAAAGTATTTTATTAACCAATTTGCCACAAAGAACCTTTGTGGCAGGTGCATATCAAACACAGATCGATTCAATTAGCCATTTTCAAGAAAGTGCGTTTAAATATGCCATTTGCATGCAGTGACGCACCATGTCGTGTCGTGCGTCCCAAACGTGTCTGATCTGCATTACCGTTACTAGGTTTTACTAGCCTCTTGCCAACAATAACTATGCAAAGCTATACACTGCTTAGATCAAGATCAATGGTAATAGTTTATTAATAGCAATATTGCGACATCCCCTCCAGCAGCGTCATAATTATTAAAAATTGAAAATTAAACAAATTCAGACTAGAAGACTAACCAGATGACGATGACGGCCGGGGCTGGATCATCCACGCGAAGTGTTTCAAAATCACAATAAAATCATCGTTGATTATAACGGCTACCGGTATTACCAGACAAATGTTTATTCTTCTGATATCGGACACGGGATGGTTTCCATATACATACTATGTATACCCAACCGCTTCGTTAGCATATTTATTGTTTATTGACAGATTTTTTTATTCTCTTTTAACTTGTAGGTTCGATTCGAAAATGATTTGTCCACCTGCGTGTGTTTTGTTGTTGGTGGCAGTGCTGGCCAGTGTCAATGCGTCACCGAAGGTTTGCGTACCAAATCTGGGTTGTATTCAAGGGATTGTCATGCCTGGTTATCAGAGAGACAAGTTTGAGGCTTTCATGGGAATCCCCTTCGCTCAGCCACCAGTCGGTGATCTTAGATTTGCTGTAAGTTAAGGGGTGAGATGGTGGAAAATAATAGAGTAATGGGGATTTATTTAGAATCCGAAGCCGGTTGCACCATGGGTTGGAGAACTAAATGCGAGCAGCCCCCGATCGGATTGCATTCAGAAGAATTACTTATTACCTAAACCGGTTGTCACCGGAGAGGAGGATTGCTTGTACTTAAATGTCTATCGTCCTATGGTGAGTGTGCATTGGTGGGAATAGTTGGCGGTATAATGTATTTTATTTTTCTTGTGCAGAGAAAGGATAATAATGAACTGCCTGTGATGGTGTATATCTATGGAGGAGGATTTTTTTCTGGCACAGCAAGCCCCTTGGTTCATGGCCCCGAATACTTTATGGATACCAAGGAGGTTATTCTCGTAACTGTGGCTTATCGTGTGGGCGCATTAGGTAAGTAGTCACGTATTTGCTAATTTTTAACATTTATTTAGGGGTATTATCGGGCTTAAGGGTTTACTGCGACCTTGAAAATGTTAAAGGCGTTAGGGAGAGAAGAAAGGTTATAATTTAAGGGAAAAATAGAGCTTGGTAAAGCATTTCACATTCGTTTTGTATGGTTTGGCAAAGTATCCATATACTTGACGGAACATCTGAAGATAGGCTTGAGAGTATGATGAGCATTCGAAGAGTGGCGGGTGTTGCGAGAAAACTGTTGAAAGGGCGCAATGCAACTAGCTAGTTCACTGGAGAACGACCCTGGGTAAAATGGGATCTAAATAACAACTAAGAGGTTCAGCTGTGGGATAGACTTCAGAGAGTTATGCCATTATAAGCATCTATCGTGATACCAGACAGTGTTTAGATAGATAATACAGGTCCATTTCTTGTGATAGTGGCAAAAGCATTTTCTTCATTTGAAGAAGCCAATTGTGCATCGGTTTCCGAACTTGATCTCAAATATTTACTTCTTCTATAACTCTCTTTCCAGGTTTCCTCTCCACTGGCGATGATAGCATGCCCGGTAATTTTGGCTTTAAGGATCAAAATTTGGCATTAAAATGGGTTCAGAAGTATATTTCAGCGTTCGGCGGCAACTCTAGCAGCGTCACTATATTTGGACAAAGCGCTGGTGCTGCATCCGTTCATATGCACATTTTGAGCGATTTATCTACAGGTATGACTCCAGCATTCAGAACAAATATGTAGAATTAAAAACTAACTCCCTTCACCATATATAGGACTTTTCCAAAGAGCCATCGTAATTAGTGGCAACGCAGGTGCCCCATACTGCATTCCAATAGCTAACCCCATTGAACAAGCTCGAAAACAGGCCAATCTTTGCAACATTCACAATGCCACCACGTTGTCTACAAAAAAACTAGCAAAAGCATTACGTCAAGTTGATGCAAAGCAACTGGTCGAATCCGGTGATGGTTTCAAATATTGGCACGTTGATCCGCTGACAACATTCCGTCCGGTGATAGAAGCGCCCTCCCCAGATGCCTTTCTTACAGCAGATCCGCGTGACTTAATTGCCAGTGGGAAATACACACAAACCCCTTGGATGACTGGTATGGTACCGGGTGAAGGTGCCGTCCGAGCTCTGTCTATTATAGCCAACGATGCGCTCCGCAGTGACTTTAATGCAGACTTCGATAACTTGTTAAGGAAGCTCATGGAATTCCCACCGATGGACGATGTGGACACAAAAATGACTAAACTCATAGATTTCTACTTCGGTGGCGTGCATGAACTGAACAATAACACAACCAAGGGCTTTGTTGATGTAAGTCTCAAGGGTTTTCCACAATTGGACATCGATTTCATCAAATTTCCTTTACAGATCATCACCGATCGTGGGTTTGTACATCCGTTCTATACAAACATCAAACAGTACGTAGCCACTGCGGATCTAAAGAAGAACCCTGTGTATCTGTACAAATTTAACTACCGGGGTCCATTTTCCTACTCAGCGTTGTACACGGGGAACTTCAAAAACTACGGCGTCGTGCATTGTGATGATCTTATCTATCTTTTCCGTTCGCCACTTCTGTTTAATGTGGACTTTGACAAGTCGTCGGTAGAAGCAAATATGATCAAAGAGTTGGTGGCCACCTATGTGTCATTTGCCAAAACAGGGTGAGTTTGAAAGTCTGATTTTTAGGGGCTAAGCGATTGCAGTAAAACCCATTTGTTTACAGAAAACCAAAGGGTAGTGGTCAGATGAAGGAATGCAACAAGGAGGCATTGCAACGAGTGGACGAAAATAAAATTTGTGACTACAAGGAGTTTAAACTAAATTGTGACGGATCCTTGGCGTGTACTAACAACGTCTTTGACATTTCAAAAGTGAGATTATGGGACAGTATACTTAACTAGAGTGGTTGCCCCAAACTGTGCAGTCACTTTGTGTCATTTTATTTCACACATTTCTTATTATTTATTTTCATGTCATTTTTACAAGTTTATTTTGGGATGTTAACTATAAGTGCATATATGTCTTTTATTTATATTCGAAAAAAAAAAATATCGAAAATAAAAAGATTTCTATCAAAACACGCTGACAATCCTTTAGTTAATACTTTAGATGTATGGACTGCTAGAAATCTTATTGCCTTATGCCATAAAACCATCAGTCATCTGGTCGAGTAAAAGTATGTCCAAGTACTAGAATGGGAATTATCTCGTCTAAGATAAGATAAGAAAAGTACCATATAGGCACTCTCTAGATTCATTAGTAATGAATCATTACGTACTTAGAGGCGCTGCAGTTCAGAGTGAACCTAGGCCACCATTAACAAACTTAACCCGTTCCTTAGCTAGCCTCCAGTTGCAGAGTCCAAATCGGTTGACGTCCCCTTTCATTTGTGCGCGTCACCTAAGGCAAAGTCTTTCACTACTGCTTTGTCCCTCCGGTTTGGAAACTTCATACGCTCTACACGGCTGGTCCATCTTAGACTGCTGATGCGCAATTTTTTTAATAGGTCGACAGCTCATATAGTTCGTCGTTAAATCTTCTTTTACGACTGAAAATTTAACGATGAGTCTTTTTCTCGAAGCTGCCGAGAATGTCTTCATCCAAGCTCCATCCTCATAAAGCAGGACTAGGATGATTGGGGATTTGTATAGAATCTCCTTAGTTGTTCGGGATATGGTTTTACTACTCTTTGCCTTCTAAGTCCAAAGTAACAGCCATTGGCAATGGTTATTCTTCGTTTATTTTCTGCTGAGATGTCATTGTTAGATTTTACATAGAGTCCAATTTGCCAATGTTGTGTGTCCCTTCTTGAAGACAGCATTTATTTTTGCAGCTTATGTCGGCATATGCTAGTAGTTGCAAAGAATCTTGAAAATTTGTGCCTCAGGTATTAAGTGTGAGTTTCACACAATCCTGTCAAGAATAGTGTTGAAAAAATCGCACGACAGTTTCACTTTTTGACATCAAAGATCTCAGTGAGATCGTTACCGAGTTTAATGGAGCCGCGTCATCCTGCACAAGTGAATGAGATTGGGAAGGATGTCAAAACTAGACATGGCTCTCTAAAACTCATCTCTATAGATGCTGTCATATCTCGCTTTGAAATCGATAAAAAGGTGATATGTATGGTTTTAAACTTCTTGGGTTTCTTCCAGGGTCTGTCGAAAAGTGAAATGTGATCGGCAACGGACTTTCCTGCCCTAAAATCAGATATACAGTCTCGGATAACAGTTCAAGTTTACGTATGTGGTTGAAACAGGGATGTCAAACATGAATTGGATGATTCTGTACTATGGTATATATGTATGTATGTATGTATATCCAAGTATGATACCATTCTTATTAAATCCCGAAATCACCTTTATCTCAAAAACTGCCCTTAAACTCCTCAAGCAATGAGGACCCGTTTGCCCTGTTTCTGTTTTTATTTATCTTCAGAGAACCCTTCTTTTGGTCTGCAAACGTTAATGAGGCTGAAGTTTGACGAAAGACCATTCTCTGACCGTACTATTTCTTGTAGATCTGTTATGTTACTATACGGACAAGGTATTGACTAGCTACATTGCAGTTTGACCTCTCTGCATCTTGCGGAATTTCCATGAAAAATGTTCAAATTATTTCACTGTTTTCGCTGCTGTGTTTGTCGTCTTCCGGTCCATTCCTGAGACTTGTACTCGGTTTCGTAATAATTTATTCCGGTCCGAGGTTATTAGCCTCATACTTATTTTACTTGGATCGGAAGGCTGATCATTTTAGCCAATCTTTCAGAAAACTTTGTTTCCAGAGACCAACCTTAAAAAGTTTTTATCGTACTTCGACTACTTCCAACTGAGCAAATAGCGAGTTACTACAACGTATCTAATGCAAGTTCTGTTTCTTTCACGTTTTTACCAAATGGATGGTAAACTTACGTACATGTATGTAAACGAAAAGCGATTACAACATTTGAATGCTGTCAACCTAATTAAACATTAATTCAATACCCTGCCTAGGTATATATCCAAAATATTCCAGAACAGCTGTACAAACAAGCTATTTTCGTCAGCGCACTTACCTTTGACGACTTCTATGCTTCTCAGTACTAATTTAAGCATCGCCATGATGTGGTCTCCACAGTTTTACTTGTTTTCAATCTTAATCACTTCAACACAAACCTTTCAAGTGTACTACGGTCCTCCACAGGAAGCTGACCTTCAAGAACGTCCTTTCCAGGCAGCAATTATCAAAAACGACGTTTACAAGTGCTCTGCTGCTCTCATATCTAAAAACTGTGTAATAACAGCTTGTTCCTGCATCATAGACGATACGGTTAATCTGGATACAACAAGCAAAGTAGCCGATAATTACACTTTGTTGACATACACAAGATACATCCGAGCTGAGCAAATTAACTGGGCCTACGCCACGGATGTGTTTATAGCCGACGGATGCAACACTCGTACCAATCTGAATGATGCAGCAGTTCTTTGTTCCAGCGATGATCTGGTAGGTTTTCCAGTGACAATAGTTAAGGAAAAAACAAAGACGAATGTAAGAGGGATAGTGTCCGGATGGGGTCTATCGGTGAAGGGTCAGCATGTTATTCAACCACACTTGCAACGGGCTTATATGAGAATTATTAGCCTGGAGGAATGCCGCCGTCAATATGCTGGAGTGCGCGATGTGCCCGATAGTGCACTGTGTGCTGTGGCAACAAATGAAGTTCGGGGCTTCTGTGGGGGAGATATTGGCGGACCTCTGACCCATGGTGAAGGACTGATTGGCATCGCTGTGGCGAAATTTGGATGTGAGTCGCAAAAGTATCCTGGAATTTTCACAAATGTTTCGATGATTAGTACATATATTGACAATGCAATCGGGGAGCACCAAACGCAAGCGGAACTTCATTATAACAAAGCGAACTGAATCTTTAAATAAAATTGTTAAAAGTATTGTAAGACTTGTTTTATTAGTCGAGGTGAAAGGGTATGCAGCTTTGGGTAGTTGTAACAAGGGTAAATCCCTAAACTTCCTCCCTTAATTGTTTCCTCGAAAGAAGATATTAGGAGAAGGCAGGGAAGGGAAGAATTGACACAACTCTCTCTAACCTACTAAAGTGCGTCAATGTGAGCACATGCAGTCGTAAGAAGATGCATTAATGACGAGTAATAGAACATAGAAACCCGCCGTACGGCTGCCGCAGTACGTACATAAACCAACGAGGAGAGCAGCTATACATATTTGTCTATGCTAAGAATATGGAAGTGGGGCTCAAGAAAAATGCCCATAGTTTCATCGAAAAGATGCTAGATCTCACTTTCGCAAGCCCTATTAAATTCAATGTCATCACAAACTTGGACATATCCCAGGCCGCCTGGATGTAACCGTCCCTTACTCAAAGTTAAGGAAACACCAATATCGAATATACCCAGTTGGAAAGAGAACTAAACGAGATGCACTCTGGTGAAACAAAGGTTTGAAGCAGTGAGCTTCTAATATCATTCAACAAGAAACAATACTTGGAGGATCCACTCTGGATAATTCGAAAATTTTCCGCCTGTCCACTTCTAGTATTAAGTTTGACAGAACTTCTTTTTCTCTAGGAAATCGTTTCGTTTATGATATTTGCTTTGATGTTCCACCACTTCCAATTTCCGATGACTCGTCCAAAGTGATGAGTTCGCCCAAAGTGGTTGGCTTGACGATTACGGTGTCTTCTTCCTCATTTCGAAATAAATAAGTTCCCATGATGCCACCATGTATCACGGTGCAATGAATTGCCTGCACAATAAAGCCAAGATGACGCCTTACTTCACGACGAAATTCACGTTGCGTATGATGAAATTTCGATAATATTTTTTAATTAAATTTTTTTAAATGATTTATAATCGAATGGCCAACCTTACTGAATATTTTGACAGCAAAATATCATTAGTGACTTTGACAGCTGCTGTTAACAATCAAAAGAGTATCATTGCTATCTGGTCACCCTATACTTTCAAATTGGAAATGATAGTCAATTTTTGACACCAAGAAGGCTGTGCCCATGAACATAGTCATGGATCAAAGAATGTACAGAATCTATAGAAGTATATATTTACCTATGAATGGATTAACCTTAGACAAAATCAGCTAGGTTGTCTTCCAAATATATAGTGTGTGGCCACAATAAACTGTCCTAAAATATATAACAATCCGATTTCTGTACATCAGGTTTACACAATGGATCCATTGTCAATCCATGGATCCAACTAGATCTTTGAACTATGTATGTACCTACTCTAATGGTGCACCAAAGTCCACCTTACTTACGTTTTAAATGAAAGCCTTCATTCAAAACCCAATGGGTATGTCCGCGAACATTAAAAATTGTCCCCTATAGTTAGAAACTGTTCCGATTCATTAAACACGTCCATTTTACATATTGTTTCCCATTATCTATTTCTGGTGGCAAAATAAAATAAATTAAAGTTTTAGTTTCCATTCCATCACAGTGAAGTTCAAATGAAAATTTTCGCTGGTAAGTATGTTCCAATTAAAAGAACTCGTAATATTCCTGATATTCGTAAATGTCCTTACGGTGAGCTACTCTAGATGCATTTTTGTTAGTTTTTTATGATTTGAAAACGGATCCAAAGTAGGTTAGCGATGAAGCCTTCGGTCAGCATAAAGGTCAGCATAATATCACCAGGAACGAGTGCATAAACGCTGTCAATTCTACTTTTGTGGTATGCTTTCGAAATATTTCAAATTCTCCAAAGTTATTGCAAATGCATGGAATTTCAGGAAAAACCTTGCTGCCATGAAATGGTGGAAGTCGATTCCCAATGGACAAGATGTGTAGAGATTCAGGATATGAGAATTAGGACCAACCGAAGTAGTGTCAAACTGTTGCATTTGTCGGTATGACTGTACTACAGACACTACGAATCCTTCTGAATTATTGAAATCCTTTGCAGATGATTGCGGAATGTATTTACACAGAGAAGAACTACATAAAGTCCGACACCCGGCTGAACATGAAAAGTATTAGAGCCGACGCAAATAGACTGTACCACAATGATACTATACAAAAGCACTTCATGATCAATATGTACAAGGATTGTGGTCGACGTGGTAAGTGTTGTAATGTTTTCTATAACATGCTGCTTAAACATTTCAGTCCCGTTTTAGCAAAAATTTTAAATGATGACGTGAAGATACATCCAGAGAACGAGGAATTCGTCAGGATTGCACATAAACCTTACTTTATGTTCGTTTTTAATTGTGTTTATTACTATTCAAAAGCGAAATGTCCTTACTTTCGCTGGGAAGGCCTAAATGAGTTCGATGCCAAGATTTGCGCTGAATATGCAGCCCAGTGTAAAAAGGGATATTAAAAGGTTTTACGGTCTCTATTTATTGGTAACTATTTAATTTATTAATTATTATTAGGGTAGCTTGGAGCAAATGTGGATATCTATTGCAATGACCAACAGTTAAATAAATATTGGATCTATTTTTCTACCTTTAGCAAAGGACACAGTTGACAAAATTAAAAATAACTTGAAGGTGGGTACTTTTGAAAGACAAGTGAACAGAACTTGTTGGTCTAAGTAAGGCAGAATCTAATAATTATTTATAGGTTGTAGATTAAAGCCAGTTTCTTAAGCTGCTTCAGAGATTTACAATAACCAAGTCCATCAGACAAAAAGTGCTAGATCTCCCAACATCAAACTTATCACTCTCTGATTCAATTACTAGCTGATACATTCAAAACAAGCATCAATGCGTATTATTTAGGCTGACAAGTCCATTGGTCGCAGGGCTTACTTTCTCACAACCATGTTATGCGTGCTATACTCTTTACAATTTGTTGGATGTTTTGCAGACTCTTGCGACAGGTAGGGTCGTTAAAGACGTTTAAGGTGTTGTTCGGAGATCCAACCATGAATCTCTCGCTCCGGAACTAACGCACTAATCCCCATGACTTTTGGGTCACCCAAATTCCCGGTCTCAATAAGATGGCTGAATCCTTCAACTGTACCCTCTATACAAAAACTCTAATGTTTGAGTTCAATCCATCGGGTTTAAATATAGACTCTTCCCATATACTCGACAAAAATCGCTCAAAGTCAGGCTATCAAATCACCACCAGATATGAATCAAGTTGTAAAGCTTAAAAGGAAACAGAGCAGACACTAATCAACAATAAAAGGCTTGAATTATTACTGGTTCTTCTCCACAAAGACCCCCTAAAAAGGTCCTATTGGCACCAAGGTGCACTAGATCACAAATTGAATTGATAACTTTATTTAGACAGAACCATTGAAAAAGACTTACTCAAGCAAGCATTATTAAGACTGCGACGACAGAGCTCTAAAGCTGCTATAAGAAAACCACCAACCTAGATGGGAATATCCTTGAAAGTATTCCGTTGTTAGGCAGCATGGATCCCAGACTTCATTGACGGTTCAAAAATGTCAAGTGGGTTTGAACTTACTGCGCGATAAGGACAATCTTGTTTCCATTGCACTCTGATGTTTTTACTGCCAACTTCTGTGCTAGATGATGCATTAAAAGAAAACAACAAACAGCTTGAAAAACTATTAAATTATTTGTCTTGGAATCTGAAATTGTATTCAAACTCTTCTATATTTGCTCATAACGTTAAGGGTGGTGAGGAAATTCCCGGATGGTCATAACACAGACTCCATTTAACGGTCCGGAACGCTTTAATGTACATAAAACAATGGACCAGAATAGAAGGAAAGGTCTCTTACTGAAGCTTGATATAAGACTCCGAAGAACTTCTAAACTTGCTCTCTCAAATGTCACTTTATGTCCTAACAATATCTTGAGGACACCGAGACTTTCGATGAATGTTGTACACATGTCCAGGCCATTGCTCAATCTGGGTTCACACATTTCCATAAAGTCTTAAACTTTGTTCATGGAGTTGATTTCAATTACTAGGAAAAAATACCCTAACAATGTTTTTCAGGGGATATTACAAAGGGTCTGGTGATCCTTCTAAAGCCTCATACCCCTACGCCCCTATGATCTGTTTTATGAGCTATTTTTTGCACATGGTCTCCCATGACTAATGCTGCTCCTGCTCACACCAGTTGGTTTTCCGTACAACTCCTGTGGGCGGTTTATTAGTTTTTGGCATCCAATACTAGACTAGAATTCACTACTCGTTTGACAAGCATGCCCCTGTTTTGTGGCGACACTCAAGCTGCGCATAAGGCCTTGCTTAACTTTGTTCCCTGTTCCAAAATCCAAAAACCTATTTGCATTCGGTCGCAAGACTAAACTCAAGGCTCAAGGGTTTATTTCTCAGAAACTGGGTCTTCGACCGTCCTCGGTCATGAACTCCATTGACTATTGGGTTTCCTACACAATTGTGTGTGAGACGGATCTCCGAAATGCAGGCGGAACCTTTAATACAATATAAAAAAGAGTCGGACAATTTAGTCCTTTCTTTTCGAAGCATCTACTGATAGCTTCTGAGTAACGGACACTGACTGCATGCCTCCCGTGTCTATCCGAATCTTGATCACTTGTCTACAATGAAGAGTTGGCACTGATAGTTCCAAAATGGATGTCGGTACTAGAGCTGAAATAGAAGCTTACGACAGGGTTGTGATTGGAAAAAATTTCTTTCTCCTGTTAGGGCTTGGTCGCATTGCATCAGAATTGCCACGTGTAACGTTTTCCAGCAAAGACAGGACATACTCAACTACATATTTCAATTTAGGACCTAGTAGAATACCCGCGGAGTTAGCAATTAAACACCAACATCAACTGCTCAGTTTCAAAGTTAAGTCCTTGCTGTTATATGGGTTCTTGATGGTAGATGGTGCTTGGAGAGTAATCGGGACAGAATGCTAGACGAAGAATCTTTCTTTGAAAACAGGCAAGAATATCTTCATCCGCTTTCGTCCAGCACCATATTTCCCTATTGCCTTCTTAACCCAAAGAAAAAGCGATTGGCAAGCGTTCAATGTGTTCATGTTAGAAATAATAGCGGAGCCAAAGTAAATAAAGTCCATTACTGCCATGATGTTATAGCTGCCGAGCCTGTAGCCTTCTATCTGCTGTCAGAAAACACTAGTAGTTCTACAGAAAGATTGAATGATTGCACCTTCGGTTTATTTCATTTCAAACGCATCACCTTATCTTAATGTGCCATAACTAGACATGATTCCACATAGCTCGTCTATAAATTCTGTCATATGCAGCATTACGATCGATGAAAAGACGGTGTGTATCGGCTTGAACTTCTTGGAAATTCTCTAGAATCTGGCACAGTACACAAATTTCATCGATTGTTTACTGTCCTAGTTTGAAACCACATAGATGCTAAGTAGATTAATATCTCTTTCTTGTCAAACTCAAAGCACTGCTTACCTTTTTAGACAAAACTTTGTTCACTGAAAGATCTATTTGAAACTAAGTTAGGTAATATTTTAATGATTTTTTATGATACCACCTTGGATTTTAAGCATTCGAACTATGTACCTTTAAGACCTTTTATATTCAAGACTTGGTCATTGAAAAAGTTCTTGCATTGACTGACATAATTAGCACATTTCTTAGAACTTAACTCATCTTTGCCCTCCCAGCAAAAATAGGGACATTTACTTTTCGAGTAATCAATTCCACACATAAATACAAACAGAAAGAACGGTTGACGTGTTTCTTGAAGGAACTGCTGGCCTTTTGGGTTACTGTTTAATTGTTTTATCAGAGCGGTGGCTATAAGCGGATTTTAATTACACAAACCACTACACATTTGGACTAACGCACAACACATACCTGTTCGTCCGCAATACCGATACATATTGATCAGGAGGTCCTGTTTTGGAGAATTATCAGGGTAGAGCTTTTTCGCTTGGGCTTTGACGGCTCCCATATTAAGATGGTTGTCGGATTTAATGTATTTTCTTTTCCTGTAGATACATCCCACCACTGACTGTAAAGTAATTGAATAAATTTCACGAAGTCAAAGAAAGAAACTCTGAAACCTTACTGCGACTTTTTTTAACTTTTCTATTTTATCCTCAGGATATGTCCTTTTCATCTGAAAGCAAGTATTTGCTGCTTCATCATTCATATCCATAGGTTGACAGCAGATGTTAACCTAAAATTTATATTTATATTTTCTAGTTCCACTTCCACTGGGTATTACATAAGTAACTTGGACATACATACCACAACAGTAAAATTACCGGCGTTTAAACATTCTCCCATTGAAACCTGATAGTCATCCTCGGATGCTGCAAACCTAACCAGAATCAAAAGCTGAAGAGGTTCAAAAATCAGTAATCTATCTATAAATTAAGTTGTAGACTATCTCACCAAAGTAAGAGATGTGGATCTCTTTAAGTGACACATTTTACTCCTCTGCCATGTACAAATAATATTCTTCTGCATACACGAGTAGTTTGAACTTTGTTTTATATTATACAACCGCCAAATGGATAATGGCACGCATGATGAACAATTTTTATTAATAGCCTCTAACGCAATTGGGCAACAACATTAAAGTGATAAAATCTTTCATTAGGCGATTGAATTGCAAATAGAATTCGTAATGATGTAATTTCCAAACTGATGGAGGACACACATAACAGAAAACATCCATATGGGATGGATCTTATGCACCTTTTTCTTGACTAAAAGCTTTTACTTGAACTCTGTCAGCTCTCGAGGAACATAACATGTCAAGAGTATAAATGGGACCTCTTGTTTGAAGTTGTTTCAGTGCCTCTCTGATTGGATAAGTTAAAATAGTGGTCCACGGTCCATAAGTAGCAGGAAAATTGCTCTTTGGAAATCTAAAAAAAAGATACAATTGGGCTAAAACGGATATAAAGGCGGTGTTCAATAAGGACATAACAACTTGGTATTTAAATAAAACACAAAATAACTGAGATATCGTGCCAATGTCAGATTTCAGTATAGAATTCGATCTCGTTCATATGACCACTGCGAGTACCTTTGCAGCGATCGATTCCAAGACCTCTTCAAGATCCCTGGAGAGTCTGCTGGTGGGAAGATTGTTAAAATTTCAAATTGGAGTAAGCGCTCTTAAAGATGCGATCACTGACTCAGAGTTTCGGTAATAATTTTCAATAATTTCCAAATGTTGCTCATTCTTGAACTTCACCATGGTAAAAATGTTAACCTTAGCTAACTTTTTGCCACTAAGCAATATGTAAACAAGTGTAAGAATTCGTTTGTACTAAAATACAAAATTTTTATTAAAAAAAATAAATAAATACTCGGCGCAACAGGTCGATGGGACCCAAAGCCTAGCTTCTCACAACTATTCGTGTTGTGCGTGTTATATTCTTTACACGAATAGAAGTGACCTACTGTTTTAATGCCGTGTCCGAAGGGCAATTTGTTATTTGAGAAGCTTTCTCGAGACATATGTACTCTCGGATGTTTGTCAGACGCTCGCGAGAGGTGGGGCTGTGAAAAACTTTTAGGTGTTCCCCGACTGGGATTCAATCTCGAACCCCTTGCTACATAGTCCAACGCACTAACCACTGAGCCACGGCGCCCAAAAAATTTTTATTACCCTACGGAAACCCTTTATAATAACCTATCTTTCTGTCTTTATACTTACTAAAATGGGCATGGTCTTCCGATTTTTTTTTTGAATTACTGCGATAACTTCGAAAAGATGTTACGTTTATGCAAAATATCATTATAATGGACAGTTCCTGTGAAAGTGCTAAAAAAAAGTGGGCGTGACTGTATGCAACACAATGGTGACTTGTAGTCTATTTGAATAACTAAATATTTGGTTTTTGATGTTTGAATGATTTTTCTGAGTTAAATAGTAAACTTATAAAAAATCCTAGTGGCCGTAGGTGGCATCTTCTTCATAGATCAAAATTTAAGGTCTAAAGACTGGTGATGAACGGCAACGGCTTAGTTTATTCAATGGTCGTCAGAGAATGTTTACGAGTCTTAGATTATACTGAGCGTCGTGGCTCACGTGGTTAGTGTGTTGGATTACAGATTCGAATCCCAGCCAAAATACCTAAAAGTTTTTTCACGGCCCTTCATCTGACGTTTGACAAACATCCAAGAGTAAAACTGTCATGAGAAAGCTTCTAGATTGCCACTGACAAAACCTCAGGTTAACAAAATCTTACTATATGTTGTAAGCTTTCGATTTGGCTAAGTAGGAGTGCACTGTCTGCAGCAAATTCGTGTACAGAAATGAAGGCCATCCTTTAAATCTTAGTCATAGTCTAAAGTTTGTTAGCAGAATTCTGATCACAGAACTCTCACTTATTCAAGATAACTTTCCGCACTCAAACTAGAAATTCTAAACGAAGACTGAAAGATAAATAGATAGTTTTTCTTCTGATTTTTGTCATCTAGTCAAATTTTGAGAAAAACATCAAATAGCGGTCTTGATTCGTAATAATCGATTTATTAATTCTCATATAATACATTCAATACATTTATAAATGCCCTCAAAAAGTGGGCTATGCCAATGCCCATGGTGTTTCAAGGATTTATAGAGAACTTCAAGGCCTGGTAGTTTAAAACTTGGCGCGCCATACCTCTGCACTTGTCTTGATAGCATATACATATGTAGCTGCTTACTTCGGCATAGAAGGCGCTTTTAATAACATAAAGTGGATGAGGCTAATAAACGTGCCATGCAAAGTTGTAATGTCGAACATCTTGTATAATCTAGGTAATAAACTCAAGGAACTAATCAAAACTACATCCATTCCTTTAAATTCCTGAAGCTAGCTGGTGTGAAGCTGTCCCTTTCTGATAGCATAAGTAATCTTGGCATTGGACTAGATAAAAAGCTGGACTGGAAACTTAACATCCACATACAGAACAGGGCGTAATGGGCGTAATGTACGCAGAACTGTGTCATTATCCTGGGTACTTGGACACTTTTAAAGAACTGATACGATTAGGAGTATAAAACTAGCCATATCCATGGCCAAGTTGATTCTTCTGGATAGGATTATCACCAGAATCAACTTAGAAGGATAAGTCCCTTGCCCAGTGTTCGATTGGGCAAAATAATAAAACAAAGCAGATTACGAATAAGGATGACGATAGGGACTCTCTCTGGTCGACGCCTTCTGAGGAAGCACGCTACTGGTTTAGGATTATCCCATACGGATGCACGTAGATACTAGAAGGACTTTTGTTGAGACTGATTAACGATAAATAAAACAAATATATTATACTGTGAATGTCTTTATATTCTGCCATATACATACGTCCTGTCAGGACTACGTTTCGTTTGTACAAATTTATCCCAATTTATTTTCGCAGCTATTAATGTAAGCCTTGGCATCGTTACACTGTTGGCTCTCGGTCCAACGATTAGCTGGACAGTTCTTAAAAAATTTCATAATAGCACAAGATAGAATGACACCAGGCAATGGATTACACCTGTCCTTCAGGTGTTGGCTTACAAAACTTGACTGCAGTACAGCCGCCTTCTTTTCCTGAGCTACAATCAAAATTATTCAAATTACTTGAAAGAGAATGAAATATAGCAATTGGAAGCATACCTGTTGAGTGGCACTCATCGAAAGCAGCAACCATTTGCTTCACATATTCCGGATCATCAGGGTTGGCATTTTGAACGGCTACACGAATGGAATTCATATCGATCACCCCGTCGTTTATGAATTTACTTGAATTGAAAATACATTCCGAAAAGCACTGTAATTATTCAAATGACGAATTTGTTCAGTGATTTAGAGAAACTCTTTCTACTTACAGTCCCTTTGATGGCATTTTCTGGAGTTATGTCCAAGATTGACTCCTCATTAGTGTTGGGCAGTTTGAAACCTGTTGCAACTGCGCATTGTTCTGAGATTTCATTATGACCATCGGGATGCTTGCAGCAGTGGTAGATTTGCTAGAATTTTTCAGAAGTACTTGTCGTTGAATTTGATTTTTAGGAAATTGATTTTCAGTTTGTCACCTTCATTATGTTGACACCGGAATGATTGCAATCCGGTTCCGCACAAGAGATACATCCGATGAGGGATAGAAGCACAACGAAACACTTTCCAATCATTTTTACAACTGATGCTTGTTGGCCGGAACAACGTAGTCAGGCCTTTTATATGACCCAGAATTGTAAACACGACATTTAGCCGATAATTTGGTAAACTTATTACCCGGAAATTTCACTCTTTGTGACTAAATTAACGCTATTTGCTATTGAAATTCATAATTTCATGTTTTTTTTTTTGTTATTATTATGTGTTTTTACTATGATGTCATTGTAAAACAAATTGTTGTGATAGGGAAATGTAATGGCGGAACTGTTACTGTTACTTTTAAAAAGAAAAGTAGGACCCTTATATAGTCCGTACTAGACTTGTGCATTTTAGTTCAGTTTAAAGAGCTCTCATTTTAGTTCAAATCGGTTTACTGAACTAGTTCATTCTTTCAGTTCATTAAGTTCAGTTAAGTTCACTGCTCAGGGAATTCGATCTTGGGCGATTCATGCACAAGCTATATTCTCTTTATATAGGCCAACACAACAATGTGGTCCTGCTGCTGTGTTATGGGTTAAACACAAAAATAACAAAGCACTCAATTAAGTTCAGTTGTTCTTACCGAACTACAAGTATTCAGAGTATACCTTAGGTTGTTCAACTGGTGAATTAAATGAACTATTGAGCTTCATGAACTAAATTCAAATGCTATTGAGAACTACATCAATTAGTTAATTTTTTAGAGCTCTTTTTGACTTGTGAACTAGACAAGCCAGTCCATAGTTACTTGTATTGTAAGGATTTCCTGACAATGTAAATTTTTAAGGATGCTCGTTTCTTAGTGGATAAATTCAGTCAACATACTCACTATTGGATGTTGCTGTCCAAATGAGAGAACGCACCAGTTGACATAGCGAAAATCAGTCCATTTCATCTCAGTCACAGAAATGGGGAATGTCTCAGTCCCCAGCTGGACAGCTGGACAGCAACAAACCGACATATGCTTCTAGAGACTCCATTGCACCCAGAAGTAACCGAGTGATGTGGATTTTAAGCCGAAAGAGGTGTGATTCCACCGATGAAAATGATTGTCATGTTATGGTCAATGGAGTTCGATATCGTGAAATGTTGGAGGACCGTGGCTTAGAAGCATAAGCCAGTGAGCAATCACAGGTTCAGATGAGTTCAGATGAGTCTACTGCTTTATTAGATTCGTCTGCAAAAGTCAAGATACTGTTCATGTTGATAGTCCTCCTTTGAGGTGAAGGTGGTTCAGAATGTTCTGACTGAAATCGTGGAATATCGGTATATAATCTATCTAGGGAACTAAGTGTACCCATTTTGTGATAACGCGGTAGCTTGTGCTGCCCTTTTTCCAAAGATTGGAGTGTTTCAAACGTAGGGCAGTCTCACCAGTTGTGTCTTTTATGCCAAAGTCTTACGGAATCAGTGCCAGAGTGGTCTGAAGTGTGCCATCCACCTGCTTCTTGCTATTGGCGTATAACACACGAGCAGGATTTTAACGTATGATCCTCTTTTCCCACATCGAAGGCAGTGGCTGGAGCAAGCATGCTTATATAGAATTTAGTGTTTTTTAAGCTATTCTTGCTATCCAGCTACGTGATAGAATGAGCTCATTCGTATAATGAGGCATTGAACTCCCCAAACTCCCCCTAGTTACGGCCATCAAGAGTCAAAAACTACTCTGTCATAAACTTACTATTAATATACCATGATATGTACAACCCCCAAATTAATTCAACCAAGCCAAAATGAATTTGCACCCGCATCACCCGCATCACCCGCATCAGTGGATTGATGCTAATAGTAGGATACAAACTGACCATTTCAATACAACGCGCCAAAATGTTCCACAGCTTGAACTCGAATGCGGTTCTGCTTCTTATTCTTGTGCTTGGAGCATGGTTTGCTGTACGTTGGGTGTCTTTTGATTACTCTTCCTGGAATAAATTTCAATCTCTACTTTCAGCTAACACTGGGCAGTGAAAATGGGACTACAACAGAAGATGTATCTGAAGCAGACAGTAATCTGACACTGGAGGAGTGTAACAATCCAAGCGAACTTACTGTAAATATTGTTGTCCACATTTCTAAACCACCTTTTAGATACTTTTGTTTTCCTTATAGAAACAACAATGTTGCACTAGTACTCTGGGTGTAGATAGTGCTCTTACAAAATGCATTATGTTGCATCGAAAAAAAATGCCCAAGGAGAAGGAACTCAATCCCACAATTTTGATGAGATACTACTCTGTGCGTTGATTAAATTCGTATCAATGTATCCTTGATCTCACCATTTAGAATATTTTAGTGTCTCGTTGTATGCATTTACGAAACGAAGGAATACATTGGGAAGGGCGATAGTCTCAATATGAAAATAATCGAAGCCGATGCAAACAATCAGCACCCAGATGACCCACCGGCGAGGGATTACATGATCGAAATGTACGAGCATTGCGGAAAAGAAGGTAATGTTTGTCTACAAATTGTTGCCACTTACTAATGTCCTTGTCTTCAATTAGCTGCTGTGGATTGGGCTGATCTGGACAAAAGGACATCCTCAACTACGTTGTTGTATAAAGCCTGTAAGCCGTATTTCATGCTGGTGTTTGTGTGTACATTGAAATATGGTAAGATCAGTTGTCCCCATTTCAAGTGGATTGGTTCGAAGAACACTATGCAAGTATGTGAAGATATGAAAGAGAAATGTGAACAATTGAATAAATAATATGGAAAATAAATGTACATATGAATATATGTAACGACATATAATTTGTTTTTTTTTTCGTTGATAAGAAGTCATCTTGCTCTTTAAGCATAAAGATACAGCTATTGGCTTTATCAAATAGAAGGAATTATGCAGTACCCACCAAGTTTTCTACTTACTTACATGTTAACCCATTTAAGCTAGCCTTTACTTACTATAAGCTAATCTGCCAAGATGCTACTCAACTCTAACAGAGTGGAGAATGAGGAGATACAGCGGGGTAGGTTTAATGGATTCGATGTTGCATTTATGCGAAAAGTCGGAACTGTTGGTTGTCTAACTCCTAAGTCATATTTAGCATAGCTATCATGGGAAATTACGAACTCAGGTAGCACTCCAATCAATTTGGTAAACTGCTTCCAACTGGTTGAGGTTCTCTTCTACTTGTAAGCGCCATCTAAGATGAGTTTTTCCTTTATTGCTTTGCACCTCTGGTTTGGATTAATGGATTCTTCGACCCGGAGCATTGATTCGCCATCCATTGACCCCACGTGTCATAGCTATCTTATGTGACTAGTGGGTACTTTTCTGACGAGGTTGATGTCGCTGACACCCGACAGCTCGTAGAGTCCGCTAGGAAATCTCCTCCTCCAAAACCAATCAACTGATGCATGCAGAGTCTTCTCATTATATCTTGATAAGGCTATCTTACTCACTTGTCTTCTTAAGTCAAGGAAACACGGATTTACAAGGTTAACTCTACGTTTGGTTTCTAATATTATGTTGTTGTCAAAGTTTATAGTATTGGTTCCTACCATTTTGTGACCAAATCCCTCTACATATCCTCCATTTGCTCCTTCTTAAGAAAGCCTGTCAAGCTCGGTCGTCCTTTTACCAAATTTTTGTGACCAGAATTGAGAGCACTTAACGTCGTTTTCTTCAAATCAATTCTTTATACATAAATTAATCAAAATATTTAAATTCAGCGTATTAAGTTTAAAATAACTCACACCCACTGTTACTTAAATTCACTATTTTACATGAAATCGAAAATGAATTATGTCGACGAAATATTTAGGTATTGCAATTCTCTGCAATTCACTATAACATTCTCAATAGCTACGCCCACTTTTTGGGGGCGTTTTCATTACAAAAAAAAAAAACTTTGGTGGCAGGCGCAGGACGCCACCATGGGTCAGCTAGTCTTGTAAAATTCTCGTGTCTGTATATTGAAAAAGCTTTATAAGCTTAATAATTACATATCACTATTGTACTTAAATAAAACACAGACATTTATTTCGGATTTAGTGCGCATGTGAAGTATTTTATATGATCAGGCAAGGATGTTTGCCCTGATCGATTCTTTGGAACAAAGTTTTCATCTCTTTCCGCAGCTTCGCTCTTTTTCGATGAAATTCAAATGTTTTTGCAGAGTTCAATCGGAAAAGTTTTGGGACTACAATTGATCGAAAGACTTCAGTTCTTGAATTAAGAGGGTAGTCCAAGATCTTTGTCCAAAATTGGCTACAATGTGGTCTGAGACATTCCTAATTCCTGTGAACGGCTGCGTGGAATCGACTGGTTTGGCTCTATTTAGAAGCATGAAGCATTAAAAGCTGCGGTATTTTTCGGTACTTCGACAGGTACGTTTTCTCACTAGTATAGGAACATTCAAAAGTAGATAATATTTATTTTAATTCAAGTTCAATATTGGAGCATGCACAGCATGGCTGGTGGGACGATTATAATGACTAAAAATTGGAATAACCGCTCTTAAATTCCGCCCAACCAATTCAAAATTTCGTAGTAGCGTCGAATAATTGAAAAACTTTGTTCGTTCGTGAACTTCATCATGATAAAAATGTACACTATGATTGACATTTTGACATTGACAGATCATGAAAAAAGCTTAAGGATGCGTTGGTATGGAAATACAAAATTGTTATGTCCCTATTGAAAAACCCTTTGTATCTAGTGGACTAGTAAACGGAATTTTGTAGTTTATGAAATCCACTCTGGATGGTTCCCAAGTTAAGCACAGTAAGAACTTACTGTACTGCAACCAGTGTTGTGCATGCTATATTCTTCCTGTACAGAGGCTAGCCCATTCGAGCGCCTTGATGACTTGCGAAATCCTTTCGAGGTCCTTTGACAGAATGAGAATCTTACGAGAGAGGGAGTGACCAAGAATCAAAATTAAACCGGAAATGCGGGTAAACATTTGAAAAATAATAGACAACTAACGGCTAATGGGTCATAAATTCACAATTGTATTCAACGGTTTATTAAATTAAGCAATATTACCAACAGCATCAGCTGCTGCCATTCATTGTTTAACGACCATGTCAAGAGTTTTTTTTCCAAAATTTAGCGGACCAAACCAAAACCAATTTCAAATTAATTATAATGAACTCTAGTGCAAGACCTTATCAGTATCATCAGAGGTTATAAATGGCAGAGATTTAGATTGCAAGTTGGCCATTTGACCACAAGGCGTCGTCATCATGTTTCGCAACTTCAGTGCACTTAATTTTGTGTTTCTTGTTCTTGTGCTAGGATCATGCCTAAGCGTATGTATTGATGGTTTAGAGTTTAGAGTTTAGTGAGCTGCTTTTATGACATAAAGCTGAATCTCTACATCTAGCTAGCGTCATGCAATGATGATGACTCTGAAGAAGGTGCAACCGAAGCTCCAACCGAAGAAGCAACCGAAGCTGCAACCGAAGCCGTAGATGAAGAGGAGACTACAACCGAAACTGTAACCGAGGCCTCAATAATTGCGAACGATCACCCAGACCTAGTGGAGTGTAGAACACCTGGTGAAGACACAGTGAGTGTTGTTTTGTGTAAGTGTTATGGAGACTAAAGGCTTTTCCTTAAAACAGAAAGAAAAGTGCTGCAAAGATGGTCTGGAGATTGATAATGCTCTCATGAAGTGCTTTGTATTGCATCAAAAGAAAATACCAAACGAGAATGAGAAGAATCCTACGGTGGTGGTGAAATTCCTTTCGGTACGTAGGTGTTCCCTCTTAAAGTCTTCGGGGCTAGACTTCATACTGTTGTTGGGTCATTTCAGTGTCTAATCGAATGCGTTTACAAAGCGAAGAAGTACATCGGTAAGGGCGATAGTCTCAACATGAAAATGATCAAATCCGATGCCAAGAAACAGCACAAAAATGACGAAAGGCAGATGGAGTACATGATTGAGATGTACCAACATTGCGAACGCCATGGTAAGTTGTGACATATGTACATGCTCGTAGACCAATTAACCTGACCATGCTTCTCTCCTTTTTAGCTGCAAATGAATGGGGTACCTTTAAAAAGAACCCAGCCGCGAGAGTAATCTTTGCTGGATCATGTAAACCGTATTTCATGTTCGTGTTTATATGTGTTATGGATTATGGTAAGATCAGTTGTCCTCACTTCAAATGGAAGGGTACCAAGGACAATGTTGTGCATTGTGAACAAAAGAAAGTGAAGTGTGAACAATTGTATGCGTAATGGCTAACGATTTTATATTTTCCTTTGGCGAATAAAGATTGTGGGTTTTAAACCTTTATATACCACTTTTAGCGAAGGTCTTTTGTTAAAGAAAAAAATTCCCTTCCTTATACACATACATATGTACATGCACATGGTAACCATTTCCGTTGAAAGCTAAGTTAGGTTAGACTATCGATGGATCTGTGGTGGAGAAGTACTCATCAGAGAGGGAAATAAAGGTATCCTTGAAACAAAGGTCGAATCAAAGGTTCTTCTTAAATCTTTCCTACTGATGGAGATAAGACTTCTTGTTTTGTTTCAATCCAGGTTTGGACAGATTTATTTCGATAGAAGAAGACGAGATTTGATGCAATGTGCTGTGTGGTGATTCGAGTGCTTTAATATTTAGCTGCATGACTCGTACTCGACACCGTTTCCATCGATCGTCAGTCAGCGGATTCACGAGTAGTTTGAACTAATCTGCAGAAGTCTGGAAGTCTAAAATATATGTTTACAGCAGGAGAGACTGAAAACAGTCCAGTTCATACATCCTCGCCTATCATTGGCGCATCAGTGTAAATTCCTAGTCCAGAATTGCTGATCATCGTGTTCTCTGCCCAATTCTGTCGGGTGGGAGTTGGTGATATATGATGATTTGGTGTTCGTGGTTTCTGTTTTTATAAAAGCTGGGCTGACAATGTTTTTTCTTGCATGTTCGGAGGAACTAAAGTGCTGATTTCCGCTGGGGTAGTTCCGTGCTGGCCTGCCACTGTTTGCTTACTACCACCTATGAGATATTCGGGATCTCGGGGTTAAGCACCTCAATACTGAAAGCGCAAGCAATATTATTTCCTGGTTTCCTTGAAAATGAGTATCTAGGAGCAACATAAAAGGTTCTCAACTGGAAATTGCCATCGATCTTTCAAACCTCGCCTTAGACAGGATCTCTTTTAACTCTACTGGCTTCTTTTTTGATTTCGTTTGTCTTTTTTAACTGTCAATCTGTCCCTTATCCCCCGATGGAAAAGCTTCCTGCTACATGTTAAGGTCAGGACTTGTATGTAACAAAATACTTGAATGAAATACATACATTTTTTTTTTCAAAAGTCAAAAGTTGTAAACGATTATTTGTCAAGCTAGAATACAAAACTAGACGAAATCAAAAAAGAACACAGACTGACAAAATGGCTTCAAATCAGGAGAGGAAATCATGCCCGTTCGTAATACTTAATCGTCTGGTGTTCGTCTTTTTATCATACCTCCCTTCTCCACAGGATTTTCAATTCTCCAAAGACCACAGTTCGTGATGCTACTATCGAGGACCTGCCAAGAGTCGAATCGCAAATCCGATATAGTGCAACCAAGTTTTTCGGTAGCAGCGATATGATACGCAGGTTTAGATCTTCGAACTATTCGCTTATTATCGAACATGAAAATCACAAATTGTGTGCCTATGCGAACTTTAGAAATTCCCCGAATTTAAAATCGGTATCAGATGAGTGCTGGCTTAGTTGGTTGCATTATTTTTACCGGTAAAATATGACACTATTTGACTTCTCATTCGTGTAACGTTTTTCAGTTTATGTAACGAAACTTGGAGGCTGTTTGAAGCTTTCGTGCGACATGAAGTTGTTGATGGATTTTAATCATTTAGGTATCAATAGACAAAGAAGGATCCTCCATTACGTAATCCCGTATACCGGGTCGGTAAAGTATCGTGGATATTTGGTATAATTTCAAAGTACATACATATATGTTACTTCAAAGAGGCGCCGTTTTTCGAATTAGATGCAATAAACGGAAATCTCACGCTAAATAAACCAAATTTTTTGAACAAATAGTGATATTTGAATAAAAATTTAGATTTAGACATGTGAGCATGTAAAAATCTGAGTAACACCACGTTACACGCTTTACTTTGACGGACTTTTACCAAATAATGTGTTTTTCGTTTGCAGTATGCCGAAAATTACTTATGGAAACACTCTGTTTATGACATTTTTTATTTTTGATGATCCGTATAATACGCACATAGTAAGTGACCTCTACAGAGAGGTATTTCTTCGAGAGCCAAAGATAAAATTCATATGCGTTGTTTGTCCTCCGATTGATTGTAAGTCAGACGTACTAAGTAATACTGTTTGTTTGTACTAAGTAATACTATATTTCATTTTTAGCAATATACGAAGATGTCCTAGAGGTGCATTGCAAACAAATATTTTCCACAGAGGAATCCGTAAGTAGATTGTGCCAGTCGATTTTTGTCTGCGAAAGATACCATATTATTCCGAAAATGCGAATTCGTCGTGCATTGTAAGTGGTGACAGAACTAAGAAGGATCTACACACTAACTATTTGTTAATGATTCTAGAAGCGAAGATAATGACGACTTAATTGAAATAATTGACCAGAAGTTACCATCAATTCGAGTAGAACTTGGTGACTATTACATCGCTGAACAAGTTATGCGTAATGATCCAACTGAAACTATTATTGTCGCAGAGGTAAGACCGACATTGGATCATTCTTAGCTGATTTCCTGTGGTTTTTGAGGGAAGAGAAGCGTTGAGCAATACCGCAAAGTTCTTGTAAAATCCTTTCATCATCGTATATGTAGCTTCTATAGAAATCATTCACTCGAGAGCACATTTCAAGGCCATTTTCTTACATTTGAAGGCAGATATATTTTCAAATTTCTACTAGTCAATGGAAGACAATTTTGTTTTGTATTTGCCATTGTCGCGCATACTTCCGATGAACATTTTGCATCTTTCACTGCTTCCATGCACGTTTGGCAATAGGCGTCGTCTTACTGTTCAAACCGATGTACGTAGATGGACTTTCAAGCATCCATGGATCAGGTGGAAATTCAACTCCCCATGGTTCAAAGCGAGATAAATCTATGTGTTCACTTGCCTTTGTTAGAGTTATGTCATCTCTTCTACCACCCTTCCACAATTGTCCTTAGTGGTATCTCAATATTACTTCGACTCATCGTTGTAGCATGGTATTTCCATTGCGCTCCTTTGGCAATATTGATTGACATATTGTATTAGCTTGTTCAGAAGGCGCCGCATACTTTCAACGCGTTGATTATATAAACAGCCTTAGTCTTCTTCCTGTACGATTCCGTCTTCATGACATCAGCTCATATTTAGGAGCGGTAGAGCATTATCGATACCGCAACTCTTGTCAAAAGCAATATTTTGCCATTTTTAGGTCTGCTGATATTTGTCATGATCCTTGGCAGGGTAGGCGTTGCCTTTTCATCTGTATGCTGCAGGTGTTGCTGAAACGTTAGCCTTGCATCTAAAGGTACTTCTCTGGTTTTGATAACTATGGCATGATCGCCCACGGTTACTTTTATAGTCTACGCTGATCAGAAATACTTTTGTCTTTTTCTGCGCAAGTTTTAGACCCATGCGTATTAATCAGTCCTGGACCATCCCGATTGCTTCATTACAGTCATGTCGGCACAGCACGGAATTTGAGGTGTGAGAGGTGGCACATTCGATTTCACAGTAGCGAACCTAGTACGGAACCTGGGAGAATTTCAACCTCAAGTATCTAAGGCAGTAGCTAAACAGACAGAATTTGTTTTACCCTAAAGATTTCACTGGTCTTCAAATATGTCAGCAAACCCTTCGTGAATTCGCGAGTTTGTCTTAAAACTAAGGCCACTCTTGTAAAGGTCAAATGAATGAAAAGCTCCGTCTATGTGGTTCATTAAGTAGGTTTTGGGTGGAGTGTGGTTAATTCATGATGTTGAAGTATCCACCAATTGGTTGTGAAAGACTTCGATCACTTTCAGTGGATCTTGGATGTTCGACGCCCTGTTCACAACTCTATTACTAAGGTTCAAAGGCTCCAGGTTTACCTAAATTCATGGTCTTAGCCTTAATCTTTTGTTTACATGAGACTTAGACTGGGATCAGCCTTCAAGTAGAAAAACTTTAACCAATGATTTGATGCTTCAGCCGTCCAATTGTTAGTCGGAAGATTCAAAACTTGAATAAGATATCCTCTCACCGGATGACCATAAATTCCCCCAAGGTCACATTATATTGATCTTTGCTGCCTGCTGTTTCTGCAATCAGGTATATGTGAGGTATCGTATTTGCAGCCAGGATAGTACGAGTTCCTTAGAATCGTATAAACTATACTTGGGACCGTTTTCTATATATAAACTTGCCTAGTTTCATTGATTGGCAAAAGTCTGTCCAGAACTGTTCCTTGTCCGAGTTCTTGTAACGCTAACTAACGGTAGCTAACGCCTTTTTTAAATTAAGATTGCGAATGCCACAATTGGGATGATGTGGATCAATACAAACCTCCATCGTAAGGCATTGGCTGAAAATTTCGAAATATCCGTCTATGGAAATCTCGTGAAACCTGGCCAAGGTACTGAGAATATCGAAACACGAACCGTGATGTATATATCTATATATGAAGCAATAGATATCCATCTGACACTGACATCATCCATTTCTATTTCGCAGAGACATCTACCGAAAGAGGTCCGATCTGTTCTTCGATAAGACACGTGCCGAGACGTTTCAAAATGAACAAAGACGCGAGTCTGACGACAATCGCCTAAGCTTGAGTAATTTGTACATATGCTCGTATGATTCAGCTTTGACAGATGATTCCGATGACGAAAATAATCCCAAAACAATATTTGAAAGGTGGGATCGGATTAGCAGAAGTAAATAGACCCTTGCTTATAAAGATACTCTTAACCAATAGACCCGTATGTGTACTTTGCAGATTTAAAGGCGCCGCGAAACTACAGAGAAGAGTATCGAAAGTCGGTTAAAATGCCAAAGTCAAACGAAGTGACAAATGCCTTCGCAATCCAACTGTTTGGCCTGACCAAAGCCATTGATCCGAGGAGATTATTCGATCTAGTGGCTGGAGCTTTTGCATCGTATCCGGACAGAGACTACTGTATGATATCGCTTTCGTCAGCTGAGGCCTCGTCAGACAGTTTGAGTGGTCCTCTCTTGAGATACTTTTCGGTGAGTATTACCAAGATATATATTTATGGCATGTGTGAAGTGAATACTTTCATAACAGCGTGTAGTGCCTCGTCCTGGGTGCAAGATTTCCGACTGCTTGTACATTACGCATAGAAATTCCTTTCTCTCTGAGATCGAAATCAACCACTTGACTTATGAAGATATTATTGACGTCGAACACATCATGTGTCTGACGGAGTTCTCCGTAACTGCGATGCATTTTGTGGCAGACATCATGCAGAGAATGATGGAGGTTCTGGAAAATCCATGGTCGCAGTATGACATCTTAGTTTTGCGCAGTAGTGGTGTGACTATTGGATTTGCGATTTTGAAGTTAGTTTGTATATTTTCTTAAGTTTGGAACTTTTTCGATTGGAACTGTATTTTCAGGCAGAACACAAGAATGGTAGAGCTACGTACGAATTACATGATTTATGATACTTCTGATGCTTTTATGGACTGGAATGTATGCGAATTAAAGTACTTACACTTGCATCCGGCCTTTGTTTGGGAATGGGTACATGTTGTTCGGGAGATATTTCGTTTGACCGGGTATTACATAATGTTCTATACACTGACAAGAGAGGTAAGTGCAAAGTACAATTTATTTTTCTTTTGGTTAGAAGGTGAAGATCTTTAAAAAATTGCCAAAGGATCAGTATGCAGTATACAGGATCATATACGAACTACCTTTATTATGTTTTACAATACCGGAACTAATACGGAATTTTGGAGAGGCCTACCTGTTTGTTTGTCTGTCTCTGTATGCTCTTGGTTCTCTGCGGTGTCGACCGTAAAGCATTTCTTTTTAGGGCCAGATTTAACATTCCATCATTTGTTTCCTCAGTTGCCAATGAAGGCATTCCTCATTTAAGCCTCTCTTTCATGTCAAAGGGTTGATTGTGTATAGCCTTAGAACAGTCCGGTAGATATTTTTACCTCTCGTCCTATAAGGAGTAAGTAATAAGATTACCTTCATATGGATTACATTCAGTTATTCCCAGTCAAGCTGGGATTATGTCCGATATTTTCTCTTTACTTTCGAAAACCATACAAACAGTCCATTGAATAGGATGGTGCAACTGATGTTTGCAAGTGTAAACCTGTGACCCTGTGGCCTGTTCAGTAGACCCTTCTGACTTTCGTGATTTCTTTTTTTCACTCAACTTATTATCCGGATAATACACCAAGCTTGTTTTAGGTTTGATTCGATGTATCCTAAACACAGGGATGTTTCTAGGGAACCCCCCTTTATGCGTGTTGCTCTATACTCAGAGACATCAGAGATATAGAGATTTTTGCCTTCAGTCGCCTTATGTTCATATCCTCTCACCATGTTGTTGGTTGGTTACCAAGGTTGGCTTGGTCGTCTTATTGTTAGGAATGTTTCCTTGTAATGGTTTTTTTCTTTCTATCTCTGTTTTTCTTTCGCCTCCCAATCATCTTTACAATTTTTAAAAATTCCTTGTTTGGACCTGGGACCAAGGTGGATATCCTGCACAATCTGGGACACATTACGTAGGCAGTTAGATTTGAGGTTAAAGTTTCATGTCCTTCTGAAAGTACATAGTATCTCCAGTAACATTTGTACACTCTAGAAATAAAGGAGAACAGATATCAATCTTAATTGTGTGTAATCCATTTATGTACATGCATATTTATTTATTTCAGCACAACCAACCAGTCATGAATAACATCCTTCTGAATATGTTTCCCATTTTTCCAAGAAAACGAACATATAAAACGGACTTTGATCCATACGCTCTTTATCAGCTAACGTTGAAAATGTCTCATATGAAAAGGGAACAAATAGAGAATAAAATCGTCATCCTTGGATTCAATGAAGTGTGCAAAGGATTCTTAAGAACACTGATTTTCTCGTAAGTACGATGCCTGTCCAATATAAATAGCAATACTAAACTATTCACCGTGCCTAGTCCGAATGCCAAACATATACAATGTCTGAACCTGACAGTAGTTACTGACTGCCACGGTTTCATTGAAGCCGAATACGATATCAAATCCTTTGAGAAACAGGATTCACTGTTTTTCTCAGCGAAAAATCAATTCGATGCAGACTACTTACGAAAGCTGGAATTCAGGACATGGGTCACATTTCTTGGTGGACGTTTAAAAGGAATCAAGGGGTTGGTTTTGCTACATTTTCTATTTCGAAATTCAGTGCTTACACATCTTTTCTAGGGAAAAGAAAAGAATTGTTTTAGAAAATGGAACAACTATACGCTACGATAGATTATTCCTGATGTGTAGCACAAGATATAGTTCACCAAAACAACTCAAAACTTTACCACCAAACTATTTAGAACTAAATAGTCGACTGGATAAGATTATATTTTACAACAAAATTCGACTTATAGTGAGGGAGAACGTTCAGAACGATTTGCCAATTATATTATACGGCAGTGTTGTGATGGCTCACTCGTGTGTGAGCATCCTGATTAATCTGGGGATAAACCCATCACAGATTTGCTTTTTCATTCCACGGATGCGAGGACACATTGACTTTCCCGAGATATTCGATGATGACTACTTAATGAATTTCGTCTACAGAGCAGAGCGCCGGGCCGGAGTGAAAATGTACAAGAATTTGAAATTTATCGATTGGGTGCTACATCCGACGGAATATAATATCGAAAGTGTAATTTTTGAATCTGACTTTGAAAGAATCTCTGTGAAGTGTTTGGCGTTTATTAGCTTTCATGGCGAGGCATTTTTTACCAAACTACGTGAAAGTAAGTATACATTAGATTTTCTCTTATTTGTTTATGTCGGAGAACACAAGTTGTTTACTTGTTTACAGGCATACGAGTACCAGTGAGATGCAAGATCACTGAGACCTTGATAGACTCTTTTTTCTTAGCAGTTCTTCAATAGGGGCATAACAATTTCGTATTTTAATACAAAAGGCATTTTAAATTTTTTTTTTTAATCAGTCAATGTCAAAACGTCAGTGAAGGTTTATATTTTTATCATGGTGAAGTTTTTAACTTAATGACTTTGTCAATATGGGCTGTTGGACAGCAACAAACGCACATATGCATCATCAAAAGTGACCGTGTGCCATATTGCAAAACATCCAGAACTGGTTGAACTTGATATCAGTGACATGTGGTTCGAACAAGATGGTGCCATTGTTATGTTCTATTTGAAAAACCCTATAATACCGAACTATTACTCTAATCGATAGGGTACTCTAGTTAGAGCACATCACCTAGTCCAACAACTATGGTGAACCAGAGTATCTGAGGTTATTCCAAAGTTTATTTACGAAGGCCTGTAACTTTCGTGTGTTGGTGGTATCCAAATGCTGCAGACTAATTCTACCAATCAAGCGCGACATTCGTAGCTTGGATCTTCCCAATTCTACTGTTCACACCTAATTTGATAGCCACGTGGGTTGTCAAGGCCACCCAAGTGGCACCTTTTTTTCTATTCTTGCTGTTCGGCAATGTAGAGTTGACCGCAGGTGTTAGAAATCAAGCCGTGACACTACTACGACGTTTACTTAAAGGTTGTCTGTAGGCCCTCCCTTCTTCTTGATTCTCACATCTTGATGTATGTGTATTTCGCACATCTCTGGAGAAACATGGACACAGTTCTCATGTTGTTCCTGCTTTGCGACTATTTTGTTTCTTTGATGTATTTTGTTATTGGTCTACATTTCCTAGCCTCAGAAAATTAAGAGTTTCATTATAGAATTATTTGCAATGGAGAGATAGATTGTTCGCCAACTATGATATTAAAGTTTGTAGGTACAACACAAATACGCCTTCACACAAAATTAATAAACCGCCCTTATTTCCAGCTATGGAGTCGAATGGTGTTAAAACTTTGAATCACAAGATTCTCATCGACCAGAACTGTAAGACGAGCCTGCCTTTTGTGTATGCCGCCGGAAGGATAACAGAATATCACCCAGAGTTATTTGCTGCTCAAGTCGAACATAAATATTTCAATCAAATTGAAATCGGAAACCAAGTACATACATAATTATCTTTAAATAATGGGATATCACCAAAGCTAAAGCGAATTACTTCTATTTTAGTTAGCGATGAACTTTATCCAAGAACGTCGTACAGGAATTGAACAGAACATGGTGGATCTTACCTTTATAAAACCAATTTTCCGACAAACCGAACTAATTGACGGTTTGTTTTATGGAGGCCTGCGAAAACCAGGTCGATATGTTCCGCGAGAAATACGAAAAAGTCTCCAAGGTTATGGTCTGGAATTGATAACTCAAGACAACAAGGGCGAATACTGTCGAGTGTGTCTTGACAAAAATGGATTCGTTACAGAAATAACTTGTATAACCCGGAAGGTATTCATAAAAGCATAATTTTGGGTTATGGTCAAATATTGAATGCATTCCTTTGTGAATAGTACACGAATTTAGAAGTTCTTTATCGAATCTATGGCCTTCATGAGACGATGTTGAACAATATGAAAATTAGATGCATGAATAATGAAATTGAGAATTTATTGGATTTCTTTCACCAGCCGTCGTTTTCTGTGATCCTGCACGATCAATTCCCGGTGCTCAAGGAAAGGATGCGTAGGAAGAATTTGGACTGTTTGAGGGAATTTCTCAAAGACAAGGAAAAGGTAAATCACTTCATTATATTCTACACAAGTGGTCTCAGCAGCGATCCTTTTGGAAACAGGTCTCCTCCATAAGACCCAGCACACCCTACATCTAAAGCCTTAGTATTAGCCTTGATAACTTTTAGTTACCTCGACAACTAACAACCTCAAAATCCAACTCCTGCCACTCTGTTGTCATGTTGCCTGATGGGAGTAGGGCCAAAAATCCATGGATTTCTTTAGAGTAGCCGTAACTAGGCAAATTATTAGATAAATACGAGCCAAAGATCACTTTACCATCTTGAAAGACATCAAGAAATCAGCGAAGATTACTGAGATACAAAAACCTAAAAGAGAATACAAGACTACGATTCTCGGTTCTATTTTTCATCTTCCACCTGAATCACCTGTTTTTAAAGTATGCTTCAATAATTCATTCCAAGTTTTGCTGATGTATCCTGATATTTCCTGGTAACATGAGCATCGAGGTCCTCGATAATTGCTTGTCTGCCTAACAAGGCTTCCTCAAGATTGATGTAGACACATCTAGTACTTTTGCTAAGCATATTGACCTGAAGAATTCTAACATATCTGCCTATAAATTTGGAATCCTTAGCTACTGAGCACAGATTCACCAGTTCTTTATTAAGAACTGTATAACCTCATTTTTTTTCTTTCCAGATTGACAGGAAGGAAGTTCAGACATATCTGAAAGATAAGGGAATGCATGAGTTTATGCAAAAGGACATAATAGCGTTTATAACAAAGCACTGGAATTCACTTCATCCCCAGTATGCATTGCCCGCTGACTTTTTATCGAATTAACATTGAAATGCAAAAAAAAAAAATTAAATAAAATAGTTCTCTTATTTTATTTAAAATTAGTACTTCTAGTTAACTACCTTTCATGTAACTTTCAGGGGGAGTATCCACCTTATTTTGCTGCCTAAGTAAGTAAGTGTGCTTGCTCTTCGAACTGGTTCTAGTGAACTGGTTCTAGTACAGGAGGCAAGAGATGTTAGAGGAAGTTTTGCTTGGAGCCTCAAGAAGACCGTCCAAAAAAAAGACACCTTTGGAATAAAAGAGGAAAAGGAGCTTTAAAGGTTACACCGAAGTCGATAAGACAGTTCAAGGTAGACTACCTAAATGAGCGACAAAGGGAGCTGCTCTTTATCAACAGGATACGATCCCAAGAAAAACCAATGCTACAGTTCAATCCACCGAGTCCAACAGAGATGCTTAATATTGATAACCCTTGTTGACAGTATTTCTCTCAAGCTTATCGAGAAAACCAGATTCGTAATATCTCAACCTTTGAGGTCTCCGATTGGAAACACAGATTCAGCAGACTCCTTTGACGATATGTCAGACAGACCGAAACCAAAGTTGACGCTACTGACTTTAACCTAAACACTGAAATCCCTTTTATCGCCTTAAACACTTCCACAAAGGTTAAACAATCCTAAGCTACTAGCCTCGCTATATATTATAACCCAGCACTAGGTATGATTACCGTGACAGTAAACCATAATTTCTTTGTTTATTCTAGCCCAAGTAAGTGTAACGAAAAACATTGTTTCGTAGGTAAACACGTGTTGGTAATGTGTAATTGGAATAAAACGATGTGTAAACAATTGCTTTTGGTGTTACATAGACGTAGATACGTACCCGGAGTGCTCTATTCCTTGAATCTGCAGATACGTACATTTTATAACCCAAAATCAATGTGTTACCCATGTTATTCAAGTTTAATACTTTCATTGACCAGAAAAAATGACGACAATGACTCGCGGTACAAGTGCGACCACTAAACAGCTAACAATGTTATTATTTTTTGAATTAAGTGATTCCCATTATTTTGTCAAAATAAATCCCCTTTTAATGACTAATCGTCGATTATATTTCATCAACATAAAACAGAATTCATTCAATGTTTTTAAGGTTTTTGTTTATAGGCTTGTATTACGTTTCAGTTGGTGAGATCAGACAGGGAAAAACCCTATTACTTGTATATTTCTGCAGTACCACGCAACTGAAACTAACATAGAATCTCTGACTGAGACAGAGCATCCTTTCATCCTTCTCGGCCTTCCTTTTTTAGATCCGCAATCGCTTGAATTTTAAACTGGACTTTCTGCCTTCCTTGACATCTTGTTATGCTCTTATTTTGACTTTGGAAGAGTACATCGACATCTCATCCCGTAAGGTTGGCATTTATATCTTCTCCTCTATTTGTCCTTTCCGCAGGATCATTTATAAACTTCACACAGATCTTTATAGGCATCAAACAAAAAAACTTCTAACCGCGTCAAATCGCAGCTCAAGATAAGATATGATTCAAAAAGAAACCAACAGATGGCCTACCATGAAAGTGTCTCAAATTGGACGGTCTGGAAGTAGCCAATGAAAACAATATCGTTTGCATAAATATAATAACAGTTCGATGGATTTGCATCCTGTGTTAACACCTGCACTAAGCACTAACTGGTGCAGCATGGTAACCAAAGTCCAAAATTTGATGGATTTTTTGAAAAAAGTGGTGTTATTTCTAAACTGAATGGTGCATCATATGTTCTCCAGTGTTACGCGATTCTGAAGCCGGGATTCTGAACTCCAGACAATGAAGCTTTAAAAATGAGTAAAAAAAAAAAAAATGGTGAGAACTTCGAAAGATAAGTTCTTGCATCCTTGTGGAATATTCTCTTTGCATGAGCTTCCATAGTCTGTGGCATGTTCTTATAGTCGGGTGCCTTAAAACCCGAAGGCAGGAAGCCCGAAGCGGTCAAATCAAGAAATCTTGTCGGTCAGTGCAAATCATCAAAACGAAATATAAGTCGACCTTGCTATGGATGCTTCAACGTCTGCACTAAAATCACGGACTAATAATTCTGTTCTAGGGCGTTCTAGGCCTTGTCGACGAGTTTTCTGAATCTGTTTACTTTACAAACGTCAAAATAAAAGTCACATTTGGCGTCATGTGCAATAGGGTGATACATTTTGAGCTACTTTGTATGCATAATTTAGCAAGGATATGCATTTATTGTTGTTGGGAGTCATGGAATCGCCTCTATTTTCTATAGCTGAGGCAACATCTTCGTATTTTTAAGTTGATTGCAGGTAAATACTGCTCTTGGCCTACTACTCATTAGCAACCGCTGAATGTACTGCATTCCCTGCCTTTCAAGAGAGAGCAGTCACCTGCTAGTTGCTTCAAGTTGCTTAACCTTCCTATGGAACTGAAGGATGTCGCTCTTGTTGCGCGTTTCTTTGTTTTTACTAAACTGGGAGCCTGCAGGATTTTCTACTCTTCTCTATATTCCTTTGCCTTTATACTTAAAGACAAAAACTATATTTTCTTTCTTCCACAACCTTTGTAGGTGTTATATCGGGGGTCCATGAATACCATCTAAAGCCTGCTGTACTTAAGTGGATAATACCCCCTTCGACCTTGCCGATATAGATAGGGTACGTGTTTCCTAAATGAAGTAAGACTAAGTTCCTTGAGTGTGGTGGAACTTTAAAACTACTGAAGAGATAATTAACCAGAAAGAAAGAAAAAACTAGGTAGGAAGCTAGACGAGTTGTCAAAAGAAAGACTGTATGACTTTCATAATTCATTAGTCATTACAAATAATAGCAATCTTGAATCTGAAGCCTTGAAGTACTCTTCATAATTATACGCACGACATTCAAATTATAAACCATAGTCCATGTTCATTCAATGTCATGTGTAGGTATACGTATGTACATATCTACTAGCGCAACAAAGTATTTACGATATCTGCGATTCTAATAAGGTCACTAGAATGCGGGTCAAGTTCATTCCAGCAGCATTGGAATTACCAGAATCGATAATTAGCTTCAGTACCATGCATCGCAGTAGTACATCTACCCCAATTGTTAAGTCTATACTGACCATTGCTATGGTCAAAGTGTCATGCGTCGTCGCATCCATTGATAGCTCCAGACTCTACAGCATGACTACAACCCAAAAACAAATTACTATGAAAAACTATATAAAAAAAAAAAATTTAAAGAAACGGCGGAACTCTGTTATTATTTTCAAACTAAGTGGTCGATATAAAACCTGTGGTTTACAAAAATTGAATCTCATATTCATCGCTGTACAACTTGGGTAAGGATGACTTATTCAACGAGAGCCAAGCCACAAACTTTTGGGATTATTCTTCTCTTCGGCAGTTTTATAGTGAGTTAAGCTAACCACTGAATTGTGATCATTTATACATACACTTCTGAAATCTTATAGATTACCACTGCTACCAATATCGACTGCAATCGTCCACCACAATTGGTTGTAAGTACCTACCTATTTGCATCCTCAAGATCAGTTTGAAAAGTTCATAACTCCTCCTTTATATTTAGGATCCACAAACATGCTGTACTGATGGAGGACGGGATGAAGTATCAGAAAGATGTGCCAGGAGGTTTGGGATTACCGGCAGCCCAACACAAACTCCACTAAGTGCTGATACAGCTACCGTAAGGATATTTTGCCGCTGAGTTTCAACAAATCAAAACAAACACTTCGTTTGATTTTTCTACCACATAGTGCCTTGCAGAATGCGTTTTGACGGACTCAAAGTATTTAGTTGGACAAACTGTAAATATCGTTACAATTCGAGCAGATTTACAAAGGAAATTTCCACAAGATCCCACGTATGTTGAAACGATGACGAGATCGTACCAAAAGTGTATTCCAATTGGTAAGTGTTTTTAGAAACTTTGCTAAGTGATGGTTTAGATGCCAGTTTTTTGCAGCTCAGCGAAAGATAGAGGAGTTGCGAAGAACACCACAGGGACTCGCTCTTTTGGCAAAGAAATGTAGTCCATTCTCGGGCATACTACTTGGTTGCACATATACGGAATACTTCCAAAACTGTCCTGCTGCTCACTGGACGGCTAGTGCACAGTGTCACTTGGCAAAACAGTTTATACAAAAGTGCGCAGTTTTTTAGAATAAATACTTATACAGAGAAATACGTATTGAAATTAAGTTAATAAGTTGTGAAAGTTTTTTGTGTGAACATTGTGTAAATACGTTAAAAACGGCTAGGATCACAAACCTTCAATTCGTTGTAGTGTTCGAAAAAAAGTGCTGACATTGGTGACAAATTGGTGGAATAGATTTTGAATTTAAATAAAGTACTGTCCCCCTACATTGAAAATGAAGAGAACTTAATTGAGTGGCGGTTAAAGTATCTACGAACTGAATGGTGGAAGGTACCTACAGTTGTGCGGTTGTTTGCTACCCTTTGTGCTATATTTCTGGTATGTTTAACTGTCTCTACAATCCTCTGGGATACTCATACCCACTGGCATCCAGTCATCTAATCTTTTAGTGATGACACTTAATTGCTTTCAGTATCGCAGACATAGGGATTTCATAGGTATTTCAATAGTCAGTAAGTGTGCTGAAAAATGATAGTAATGGACAACAACTCATAGAAGAGGCTAAAATAAATCACATCAATCTCGTATTGGATGCTAAAGATAGATCGACCATTATGTTAGCAACATGGAGAACCGGCTACAAACTAGACCTATGTTATGTTTCCACCAACGGCAAAGGTGTACCTACACAATCAACCCAAAAAGTCTTACCCGACTTTCTTATAGCCAACGCCGATCAATGCAGATAGATCTTAAAATCCCGATTGCCAACTCAGTTCTTCTGAAGTAGATTTCTCCATTCGCGATAGGCCGTGGAACTGGAACGGTAGCCTATGTTAAGCTCATTAAATTCCGATCTTGACAACATAATTAAATGGGGTTTAAACAACCGAGTGGAATTTAATGCTCCGAAAACCCAATGCTGTCAGCTGTCGCTCAAGCGTAACCTTAACCCTTTGCAATTATCAATGAATGGAACCTGCATCCTCGAAACCGAAAAATTTTCAACTCTCGGTATGTGTGTCAACGACCATCTCAATTGGAATGACCACATATTCGAATCCGCCAAGAATGCCGCGAAATATCTAGGATTCCTCAAACGATGCAAGAAGTTCTTCACCCGCTCTGATCTGGCTACAATATAAAAGGCATATGTACATCCGCTCCAAGCTCGAGTATAATGGTCATGTCTGGTCAGGTGCTCCTAAGACCTCTTTGCACCTGCTGGACAGAATCCAAAATTGCGCGTTAAAACTATTAGGGAACAGAAGCATAGCGGAGTCGATTAACTCGCTCCAACATTGCAGAAATGTCTCATGCCTTTCCCTATTTTATAAACAGTGCTCCAGCGGAATACCCTCAAGCCTTTCTTCGGACGTACCGTCAAATATAGAGATTCTTTCCTAAACCATACTACACAAATGTGGAATGCTCTACCAAGCTCTATTTTTCCCTCACATTATAATCCACAAACATTTAAAACCAACGTCAGTCGGTATCTCCTATCTGCTGTTCCTAAGTTTCCTAACGCCCGCGCCGTGTCTTAACATTAAAAGGGTAGCAATAAACCCTTGTGTGCGAGTAAAATATAAAAAAAAAAAAATTGGGGACATGTTAAGTACTGTACATACATACATATGAATGTACATACGTAAGTACATACTTACCATAAAACCGGAGTTCTGTAACCCCCTATATTTATATTGAATGAAAAACTCCAACGGAAAATTTAAAGTTCACTTACTCTAGCAGGAAGGCCTGAAGCCTGCTTAGGAAACTATGAGTGGAAACTAAGCCCCAAACAAGTCCAGATCTAGTCCATAATACTACTTTTTTACTCGAAGACAATCAGGAAATCTCCCAAAGAGATTATGGTCAATACACCGAGATCATCCAACTAATCTAATGAACTGCCTACAGCAGCAGGGTTCGATGAAATGTATCTTCAATTCCTAACAAATAGTGAAAAAATTCAAAATTCTGGCTCTAGCAGTCCTAAAACCAGATAAGCTAGTTCATCGTGCTGATATCTGCAGGCCCTTAGCTCTTCTCAGTGTATGCTATAAACTACTGGAAAGCCTTGTTTAGGATACGTAAAGGTTTGGCAAGAAACTGACAAATCTTCTACCCTGTGTTTAGGAATCACATTTTCCAGTTTTATAAATGTTCACTGTAGCAACTTCACCAATGTTCACCGATCAAGAAATCTACCCACTTGCTTAGTTAAAAATCTGGGGCAAACCAAATCATGGCGAGATAAGTGGAGCTAAGCGAGAATTTCCCTCAACACCGGGATCATTAATCCGATGAAAAGAGTTTCCTGTTTAGACCTACCTTGAAAACTCTTAACCGCGTTAGATAAGGGCACGAAAGATGCGCTAGTTTCCAGTACAAATGAGGAGTAGTGTCAGTCTATGCGATCTATAATTATCGTTTTGATCAAGAAGGAATTGGAAATTGTATCATATCGGATCATGCTGTAAAGTTCTTCACTAATAACCACCAGAAATAGTAGTGATGATAGTCCAGAGCGCTAAGGGATACCACTTTGAATTGCAAACTACTTTGACCAACTGCTTCTGTGCAGCATGCATCATATATAGTTTTACAGTAGTTAGCGATTATAATTTGTATATCATTTTTATTGGAGAATGAAAAAGTATACACGGACCAGATCTACTCAGGAACTAGAATTGAAAGGAACAAAACGCTGATATTTTCCACCTTTTGGGCCTCTTGTTTCGAACGAAAGGAACCAGGTATAGCCAAATGAAAGCATGGCAGGTCTTCAAGAAAATCGTATATCTTATAAGAATTATCAAGGCATACACTTACAAAATTTTGCATATAAGGTCCTACTGAACGTATTACGTGAACGTCTCAAGGGAAATGAATTTCATGTCGAGGCACATTATTTGTTATCCAGCTCAAAGCCCATTTGTGGGATTCACCGGCTTGAACTCTACACTTCGATGGAGGGATTCGTTTCTCCATGTCAAGTGACTTCGTCAATAGTGCGTAGGGCAGTTGTAAACACGGAAGCAACTACTGAGATACACGGACGACATGAACAACATCGGTCTCTCGGACGCTCCATCAAAAATGACAGACAGTGGAAGGAAACAGGTTGATCGTTTTTCACGACAAATCCGCATACTAACAAGAGCAGTTTTTGTGCCAGCCTTAATACCGTACCTCCTCTATCGCGATTATATCAATCTTATACAGCGTAAGGGCAGGTTCAAGCTTTTGAGCAACATTACGGCTGTGCAATGTACGTATGTTTCAGGTGCATACTCTCAACTCATAGTCCCTGAACGTTACGGATTGTGATCTTAAATAGCATTCTTTGCAGACTTCCAGGAGCCGGTAGTAATGATTACTTCACCTAACAAATTCTTGTCCAAAACTGTTTTTATTAAAAAATAAATCAAATCCATAACATTTCATGAATCCTTACATTATGGTCAACTGATCCTTGCACTTTAAGCTGAATTCGCGGGCAGTTTCGCACTCCTCGGTCTTAGACCAACGGTTAGCCGGACAGTTGTGGAAGAACTCCCTAATCGTACACGCTAGGATGACACTTGACAGTGGATCACAGAACTGGCGACTATTCTGCTGGATGAAAGGATTCGACAGGAATGAAGCCAATTTCATTTCAGCTAAAATTAAAATTTCTTCAAATCAACCATTCCAACTACTTCACCTTCTAACTTACACTTTGAATGACAATGGTCGAATGCGTATAGCATCTCCTTCACATATTCAGGATCGTCAGGGTAGGTCTTCTCGAAATGTGCTTTCACTGCGTTCATGTCCAGTTTGCCGTCCTTCATGAACTTCCACTGATTAAACACGCACACGCCAAAGCACTATGAAAACAGATCTTAGTGGTTTCAGTCTTTCGACAGCTAGTACCCTTACTTACTGTTCCAGCAATCGCACTTTCTACAGTCAAGTCGACAACAGATTCCTCTTCTTTGCTAGGAAGTACGAATCCAGACTCGGAGGCACATTTCTCGGTGACATCGTTATGACCGTCTGGGTGCTTGCAACACAAATGGACGTGATGCTCATTGACGATTTCTGGCTTCGTGCAATCGATGTTAACTGCATGGAGTTCCTAAAAAAAAATTTAAGGCAAACTCAGTAGGTGATAGCTGGTGTAGGACACTAGGACTAGGGATACTTACCGGAATCGCACAAGATGCCCATATGAGTGCTAGAATGTAATATCCGAAATTCATTGTTGGTTAATGTTGGATGGCGACTCACTTGATGACTTTTATATCCATTTACGGTTCCGATGGGTGAGTATCCAAATCGGGCTTTGGAAATAATGTGAGTTCGTAATTTGAGTACTTAATGGGCGAATGGTGTTGGTCATTAACTTTAAAGAGCGTTTCTGACGGACAGTTATGGATTACGGAAATGCATCCTATTTGTAGTTTCAACTATCAACTTGTAAAAGTACATATGTACATATGCATGTACATAGGTTTTATTTGGCTTTGGCCTTAAATGTTGTTATAATGTTTAGATAGCGCCTCGACGGCCCTTAGGATACTTATTGATCAGCATCTGTCCACAACATTGCCACTGTTCAATCGCGCTTGTTTCGTACGACTTAAGCCTTTATCTGTAACTTACTCTCGTGATAGGGGATCCTATAACGCAAGCACAGCACCCGAGAAGGTTAAGGCCGAGTTTCATCTGTGCTGGGAATGCTTCAGTTCCGCTCTTATACGATTTGTTTAAGGAGAATCAATATGATAGATAAGTTTTTGTACCCACTGCTCTCTAGACAAGATGGCCAGATAAGTGCCTATAGCGCAAGGTCTTTGGACGATTATAGCAACCAAACTTTTTCTAAAATTTGGAAAAAGCTGTCATATAGGGATAATCTGATCTTTCCCACTGTGTTAGAACCGGTCAAGTGAAAATAAACTCAGCTTATTCCGACAGAATCGCTTCAGAAAAGCTATGAGCAGAAGCGAAAGCAGAGAGACCCCTCAGCAGTTATCTGAAGGAGTGTCGGTATCTGTTCCTGTAGTTCAAGGTTCCCCCCAAGGTTGTCTCTTCTTATAGTCGCCAGTCATTGACAATCTTCTTGTAGATCTGCAAAGATTAGACTACATCGCTATTGTTTATCTTTATGACTTGACGATATTTCTTAAACATATTAGAATGGTGTGGCAAAGAAGGGCTTCCATCAATCCTTGAGAGGCCTTTCTAGTGCCCTTTAAGAAAAGAAGACAGTGCAATGTGGAACCTATTAGCATAAAAGGGATCACTTCGATCTATCTTTTGTGCTATTTGACGCTTTTGAACTCCACATGAAGGTGTCGTTGGCTTTAGGAAAGGGTGCCACAGTCTTCCAGGCTAAAACTCATGACATTAAGATTGGGGTCTGTTTTGCAAGTCATACATAGAGCCAATACGTAATTCCAGGCTGAAGTCCCCATTTACTCCCAAGAGGTTATTTAACAGTACAGAGTCTTGATTGTCGTCTTAACTCAGAAGACCCTTATCTCCAGGATTAGAAGCTAGTGGTGTTCTGGAGAAAAAGGAACCACCTTCTTGCGGTATAACCTTACTGACGTAACTCCGAATTAAGGCTTTGACCAGCTTTGACTTGATTAGATACACTTAGATACACTTTTCCAATTCCAAGATAATTGTGTATTTAAGACGTTTGCGATTAACGTTCGAGGTTTGGGTATAAAAATTACATTGAATTCCGTCCATGACTTGGGAATCTCAACCAAATCCAAGAAACTTTTGAAGATAAAAGTTAACCAAAGAAGGATTAGGCTAATATTTCGTTGAAGATCCATCTAAGTCGCTTGAACCAGTTGGTTTATTGCTATTTGTAATAAAAATAAGACCTGAATTGGGATTACAGATGTTTAGGAACCTGTGAGCTGCTCTTCAGTTTCAACCTAACACATTCTATGTTTGGAGTCAGAATGTATCATCCGATAGCCGAGTTCAAAGTGTCTGCTTCTAAGGACTTACTACAGTATAGAGACGGTACATCTATTAGCATAATTCCGTCATACAATAGATATTTAAGAATGTCACCCATATGGACAAAAGAACGTCTAGACGTACAGCACTAGCGACTTTTCCACTCAACCGTCACAATACATAGACAATCGATAAGCTAATCTAATCTTTGCAATCCGTAATTGTTTGAGATAGTATCTCTTCCAAGTGCAATGAAGGATCCAAACTCGAATGTGTTATGTGTTCGATTCATGGGTCATTACCCATTTCATGGGTATAATATGAAAAATTTCAGTTCAAATGAATTTCTGTATCTGCACTCCAGTAGACTGGTTTCAGTTTCGACAAAATGTTTCATTTCAAAAGATTTTTTTTCGTTATTGCGGTTTTCGTGTCAACTTGCCTGAGGGTGAGCTAATCTGTTTCATTGATTCATAATTGACCCTTGAAACTCTTCTACAGACACCACTGTATGGACTCGAAGCAACTGATCCTATTGAAAATGACTACATGGTTAACAGAGACGAATGTTTGAACGCTGCAAACTCTTCCATTGTGGTATATTTTCAAATTAATTAACAATCAGTGTAGACATTCTAAGACCCACCCTTCAGAAAGAAGCCTGCTGTCAATTAGTAGACCTTAATGACAAAGCAGCGAATATTTGCTTGCAGAGGATGGTGGTGAATCCCAATGAACCCAAGATGGTCAAAATGAAATATCTGTCTGTAAGTGTTTAGTCATTTTTTTCTTTCTGAGTAATTTATTTATTTGATTTTTACTTGTTTTTTGCAGGCAACGACGGAATGTATTTACAAGAAGAGGAATTATATAAAAGCCAAAAACCGACTAAACATGGGAGCTATTAAGGCTGAGGCGAAGAAGCTTTACCATAATGATTCTCTTAATAACGACTACTTTGTCAATATGTACAGAGTTTGTGGACGACAAGCAACCACGCTGTTCAACAAAATACACGAGAGACCGAGGGGCGATGAGTTTCTTAAGGAACTACACAATCCGTACTATCTCTTAGTGTTTCTGTGCACTCAGGACTATTCGAAGGCTAATTGTCCCTACTACCGCTGGAAGGGTAGAGATGAGTCGAGTATTGAAAATTGTATGGATTATGTGAATCAATGTAAGGACAGGTATTTCGAAAACCCAAATATGTATTCTATTAACAAAGAAAATGTGACTCAAGTATAAAAACGAATCCTTCTTGAGTATCAGTTTAAACTTTTATAAGGCTACCCAGTGCTCGAGACATAGCGTCCGTACAGAATTAGCTCTTCTTGATGAGTAAGTAAATGTCAACGAGGGGGTTAGACTCTAGTTTTCACCTCAGTTGATGTCAACTCACCTTGCGACTTGTTGGATGACTATTGCCTACTCAAGACTTGGCTTGAGTCAGTAGCGCAATAATTAAGGTCCTAGTATGTAACCCCCAGAAGTCAATGCAAATACGACCCGTCTATCCGTAACGAAAACTGGATGTTACAGCAACCGACAATATGCATGGGTTAAGCCATGACACTCAAATGACTTGAGGAAAAATGAAGAAGTAATTGAGACGATAATGACTCGAGAACTTTGAAGTCGTCGTCAAAGGTAGTTGATGTGTAAGAGAGTCAGCTCCAAGGGGAATCTCTTACTAGTAAGAAGACAATGATCTCAGGCTGATCCTTCGCTTCTTTTCAAAGAAGACTATGGGCCAAGCCACTCAATCAAGTGGTAAAGCAGGACCTGATCATGTCGATCATCGATCGAGACCGTGAAGAAGGATTAACCGGTTGTATTCTTGATTTTTAGAATGTAAGCTGAATTTCAGACTCCTTTCTCTCTGGGCAAAACGGACCCTTCCAAGCTTATTCCATAAATAAGGAATAAGGGATGGTACAATTTGGACTAATGACTTGCGACGATGATAGTGCAGTTGACTTGAAGTCGTGAGGAAGGATGATATTCCACTCAGGCTAAGAGCCCGCACCTGGGTTCCCAGGAAAGAACGAATCGCTCCAATCTCTGAGCCAATCAACTGCTGGTCCCTGAAGGTACAGAGACAGGTTGGTGACTAACCCCTCACATCATAGGTTCAAAAACTAATATCTTCTGATCCTCCACTCCAGATTCGTGTTCAACTACCTTGGGATCGATATTCTGCTTGGAACTACAGGGTGGGCCAAACACAAGTTGCTTTTTAAAAATGCGATAAAATGAACAAATTAAATTTGTTCCATGTATAATGGCTTTATTTGTAAGAGGAAACATTCCCATTAATTATGGAACACAACGTCGTTCAAGTGGCTGCCTCGGCTGACTTGACAGTAACACACTCTGTCCCTCCAATTTTCCAAGACCTTGTTGATGGTTTCGAGCTGTAGCTTACGGATTGCTTGGATGATATTGGCCTTAAGTGATTGAATCGTTTCCGGATTGTTGGCATAACATCCGTCCTTTCAAAGATTTGACAATCGCAGCTCCGAGGCGACCAATTGACATCGCCCAGATGACTGATAACACGATTTGGGAATATGGTGCCCAAAAGATCGATTGTGGCATGGGCTGTGTGGCATGGCGCGCCATCCTGCATGAATCAGACGTAGTCCAAATTCGTGCCTTCAATTTCAGTAAAAAAAAGTCGGTTAACATGGCTTTGTAATGCCCACCGTTGACCGAAACGTTGTTCCCAGCTTCATTTTCGAAGAAAAATGGTCCACCACTTGTGCTTGTATCGTTTCCGGATTGTTGGCATAGAGTCCAAAGGGGTCAAATCGCATCTCCGAGGAGGCCAATTGATATAGCCAAGACGGCTGATAACACGATATGGGAATTTGGTGCGCAAAAGATCGATTGTGGCATGGGCTGTGTGGCATGGCGCGTCATCCTGCATGAACCAGAGGTCATCAATTTCATTAAAAAAAAAGTCGGTTAACATGGCTCTGTTACGCCCACCGTTGACCGATACGTTGTTTACAGCCTTATTTTCGAAGAAAAATGGTCCAATGATGCCGCCACTCCACAATCCGCACCAAACTGTCACTCTCTGTGGATGCATCGGCTTCTCGACAATAACTTGCGGTTTTCCGAGCCCCAGATGTGGCAATTTTGTTTGGTAACGTAGCCGTCGAGATGAAAATACGTCTCGTCAGAAAAGATGATTTTCGCTCAAAATCGTTGTCCAATTCAAGCTGCTCTAAGGCCCAAACTGCGAAGCAATAACGAAGCGGATGGTCGTGCGTCTTCAATTGCTTAGTCAATTAGACCTTGTAAGCGAATAATCCGAGATTTTTGTGCAGAATTCTCCTTAGGCTAGTGCGTGAAATGTTGAGCTATTGAGAACGATGGCGAGTTGATGTTCGTGAATTTCGAACACTCTCGGCTACAGCAACCATATTCTCGTCTGTGCTCACCGTACGACCAGTCTCACGAACTATGGGTCAGGTAGGGTTCATGCAACAAACCCGGCTACAAATTCATACCCACCACGAAGAATTGAATATTAATGACAGTTGTACTCTCGGATGTTTGTCAGACGTTTGCAAGAAGTTGCTCTATATATATTACCACGCTGGATGTCAAACGAGACAATCAAAACGGCTAGGCGAGTACAATGGGCCCTGAATCACCAGAATCTACGTTAATTAGACTTTTCTCCATACGCAAACCAATTCAAGTTCGTTAAATTTTTAAGAAGGTTCTTGTCTTTACTATTAGAAATAATCTCAGCGCCATCTCACGAACATAGTTACTTTCTCGCATGTGGTTAGTGTTCCCCACGGCACAAGTCACACCAAACGAGTCTCGAAAATCGTCACTCTTCCATTCCATGTGTAAACCAAAGTGCCTATAGTTCACAATCTCACCGCTTCTACATGCCATACCGCTACTTGCGCAAAATTTTCTAACTGGACTCCCAGCTGTCATCCACCAACAGCTGTCAATTCTGATTAATCAACAAGTTCACGTCGTTCTGCCTTTAATTTGTTTTGTTTTTCTTCGCAAAAAATTCGATCCCAAAACTTTTATTTATCGTAAATACTGTGTTTCCGCAATAAGTTCAACGCAATAAATATTACAAAACCGAAATTCATTTTCTACAGTATTGTGTAGTGCCAACAGTGTGATAAAATTCAGTGTCTCTGGTGCGGCCTATTTAACAGCTGTCACAGGTAAGTGAAATGTTTTATTTTGACCCTCGGAACAGAAAAAAATTGCAGCACTCAGTAATAAATTTTCGCAAACCCTCATTTGGATACAAAGGAAAGCCACAAGAATGCTACCCGATGAGGAATCGCACGCAAAATCATGCCAAACCACTTGGTATTCTATTTTTGGGCTTTCACAATTGATTTTTGCCAAAACAAATTATCTTGCTTTTTGCGGACAAAAAAGATTATTATCGATTTGAAATGAAGTGATTATGGTTTGCTTTGTTAGATCTGTAGTCGTTTGGCGCAAGTAAATGTCAAGGATTTGTGCAAATGAAGGTTCGGTGTACCTTTACCAATTATGCGGCGACTGATTTGTACAAAACTATAGCCGCCGGTATTCATAGCATGGTTTGGTAACCGTAAAACCGTTTTACAATACAATACACAGTTTTCTCGCTTACCTGTTTACACATTCGTCTAGCACAGATGTTAAGAATCTCTTAAATAAAAACATTTGGAATGTTTTTGAATTGTATTTTGAGAGAGAGACAGAGCCTTTGAAGGTGTAGATTCCAGCCATCCGGTTGTTCATTCTACTCTTGAACTACTAGAGATCGAAATCTTATCAATCTTCTGGTAGTGAAATCAATCCACAGATTGCTCGCTCTGTAACAAAAGGAATATTAAAGATGTTTGTTGTTTTTTACCATAGAATACGAAGATTCTTGGATGATTCTCTAATCTAAATCTCAGGACGACGTATGCGTCCTACATACATACATACACAGCCGCATGTTATAAACCTCGGCTTAGTGAATTAATGCTCTTTATTACCACAATAAGGATTAATTAGTTTATCCGCTGGGTAGGTTTGAGAAGTGACTGCAGTCAAAGGAATATATACTCGAATCTCGACGGATCCATTGTGTTTCCCGATATGGTATACCTAAAAGAGAAAACAAGAATTGGTCCAATAGATAAATCCGTGGCAGGAGCGAGCCTCGTGAACCAGCCCATTTTCGTTATGATTAAAAGATACTTTTTCGGATGATTTACAAAGGAAGTGCGTTTGGTATTCCTCTACTTCCGTGCCGCTGCAGCCTTTTCATAGGTCTGTGCTACTGATTTCCATTCTTCTGATGTGAGCCGCCATTGGGTTGTGGCCTGCGAGGACACAAATGAGGTGGTCCAACTGTGGTCTATTCATTGATAGGAGTTCTCTGGTTCTTTTATCGTTACATTGGAACCAAATTAGCGTCGAAACACAGCGCGAGAGGAACTCACTCCACCTAGCATTGGCCATGTTGCAGAAGTCCGAGGAGATTTTGAAGTGAGGATGCTACTGAGCAGTTGGACCAAGTGATCTCGTTTGATTCCGAGACTGTTCTAGCTAACTTATCGGCTCTTTCATTTTGTTGGGGGGAGGTAAATATTTGAACGACGCATTAAAGTTAAACGATCTGGTGATGGTGTATCTTATAGTAACCTTTCCCCATCCCGTCTTGTCGTAAGCGAAGGGCGCGTTTTGCCCCATTTTTTTTTTGTCAAAATATATAGAGTTATCCTGATTGCGCTGGTAGTCCCTATACACACCAGACGTTGGACTCCTGTGAGGGTGCTCAGGTTTGTGGCTTTTGCGGCAGTAGGCGACCAGACCATGCAGCCGTATGTGAGAGTATGGGTCGTTTGGGCAGGTGGTGAAATCAATTAGTGTCCGTTTGTCGCGGAAGTAGTAAATTTCTTATTGCCATGAAATTTTCTGCAATGAATCGACAATATGTCTCCTGATTCCAGTAGAGAATTGGCAGCGTCCAGTTAATTTATTATTTTCATATCCGATGAAGTTGATTTGGAGAAATTTGTTATTGCTGAAAAGGGAAGAAAAAGGCCAGCTCTGTGGTAAATTTGTTCCTGAAATTTAATTATCGGCGCAAATGTTGCACTATAACATTAAAGTTAAGTTAAGTCATCTAAAAACAGGAATTCTATTTTCTGATGTCTTTCGGAAAATGTTTTAAATCATTAATTAGCACATTCTTTAAAATAATCAGGCGGTCATAGAATTGTTATTAGTGAAAATGAAACACCAGCCAGTGAGCATGTCAGACGTTATCAAACGTGTCCTGTTGATGTTACCCCATGACGAGAAGAGCAACATCTAATTATGTTTTGAGATGGTTAAAACAAGATGTAGCCAACCAATCAGACAAATTCGAATTTTTGGACGCTCATGGTGGAACTGGAAAACGTAGTTCATTTCCCTGATCCTGACTGAAATGCCTTCAAAAGGCCATATTGGAGAGAAGGAGAGCGAAAAGTACAGTCACTGCCACTAAACATGTTGTTTACAGCCAACCCAACATGTAACTTTTCAAGAACATTATTTTTGTGAAAAAGACTCCGCTTAGTCATTGAAACGCAAGGCAGGGTATTGAATGTGTTTTCTCGGTGAATCTACTATATTTATACTTGCAAAACGTTATTTAATTTCAGGTTAAACATGGCTCTTGATTGGCTAAGCAAATTGTCACAAGCGATTCATCCGTGAGGTGTTATCAGAATTGATTGTCGAGTGTAACATTCTGTCCAATTTGTCGATGTCAAATGTACCTGCTTGGTAACCTTATATACATATGTACATCGGGATAACATTGGTGGATCTCATCGATTGTTATAAAGTTATAAAGATTTTTGTTTTCTTGATGTAGTCGACGAGGAATTCCTATGGCTATTCTGCAAACTAGATAAGACTCCGTCTAGCTCACCTCTACAAAGGTTGTCATATGTAGACTTAAAACCAAGTGGATTTCTCCGATCGCCTGATCATTCCAAAGAAGAGTCAGCTTTCGTTGTGTTGATTCTTTTCGCTAGCATTCGGCGACCTGAAAACACCCAGTATTTGATTCTTTTTTTCTGTTTATTGTTTAAGTTAATATAAAGGAGAAGTTGCTGGATGAGTGTCTTCTAATATTTGTCCTCCGAAAAGCTGTTGTTTATTTCTACCTAGTGTTATTCTTCGTTAGATCTACATTGGGGTATAAGACAGTCATCGTCTTGTACACTCTTATTAGTTGTAGTATTACATGGATTAGTATTTCAAATATTTTAAATTGAAATATTTTAAAGCATTGTTTTTTTCCTTTTCGTAGATATGTCACTCCGCTTCCGGTCGATGGGGTCACACCTCTGTTGAGGACATACTTACCTGCCTTAATAACGTACATACGTACCGATATACATAAATGATAAGCCTTCAAGGCCTCTCACTAGAATACGTTTTATCGGCTGATTGATTTCTTTTTATAAATTGCCTGCTATGCCATTACCTTGCGTTCACAAACCATTTCAAATTTCAAAGTTATTTTACTTAACGTTAACTATGCCCTTAACGTACCACTTTATAGCATCGAAATGGATCGTAAATATTTCCAGCAACGCAGGCAATTTAATTGAATCTCTAACGGTGATCCCGGTATCAAATAATTTACCTCCACTATTATGTCTTTCTCGCACATTAATTAAGTATCAGCGGCGTGGGTCCCTCCATCAGTACGAGAGCTCAGAGGCTCGATTTAAATCTCATCAATAGGAGCTGAGTTTCCCCAGCATCTACAGCAGAGACTCAGGTTCATGAAATTTTAGATTAACCGCAAAATTTGATCGGTTGTTTGTTTTATGTTTTCTCCTCTTTTTTTTTTTGTTCTAAAGTTTGTGAGTTGCGATCGAACCTCCAAACAAGTGATCATTTCCTCTTTTCAGCAGATCAACTGGGAAACTCTCTATACAAAAGAGAGAGGAAAAGAATGAGACAAAGAGATAGATTTTCATGTAATGAGTTTTTATTATCTACGATAATGGCCTCTGCTCGGTGCACACTATCCAGCGCGCACATAGTGTTGCGCCTCCACCTCCAATCTCTCTCGCTCTTTAAAACACAGATGATGTGGAATTTCAGGTGTGTTCCAGCAACAGATTCTAATGGGGTGGATTAGATTAGAGATTTCGTGGATACGAGAAGGAAAATGACCGCAATAACTCGGCTCCAGGTGGAATCCAGCGTGCCTACCTCGGCGCGAAATCAGTGTGCGTGAGATATGAGCTCAGATGGGATGTGAGCAGTTAGACTTCCTGGTTTCCATAAAAAATAATTTAGAAACTATTTCCTTTAATGAGCGCTTGGACAATTGAGACCCATGGAATAGAGTCATCAGTCGGCGGTGTTGTGCAATCTCTCTTGAGCTTCCTGCTGCCTGACCTTTTTACTCGTATATGGTACTTTGGGAGTGCTAGAGTTCGTGTAATTAAAATCGCATAAACAGAGTGCGATGACAAATCGCCCAATCATAATAGACTAACACCGCTGACGCTGTGATCGTAAACATCATCTTTTTCCATCAGCATCTCTCAAAAGCCAGCATCAAGTCAAGTCGTAATTTTTAATTTACTACTAAGGCAACGACACGACGAGAAAGTGCCTCAATTGAGAAACAAACAACGCACACTGAATGAGGCTGAACTGGTGGCTGTTGGCCTGGCCGTTGGACGTACGGGTCATTCATCATCCGGCCAGTTAATGAAACCCAATGCTGCCGCAACAGCGGTACCGCACGACCCAGCGACACTCTCTCGACAAATGAATTAATTAAATAAAATTCTGGAAAATCTAACAAGTCGAAGATGGAGGTGATGTACACTGGGGCGGGGACTGCAACAGACAGCGTTCTAAATGGATATGGTCATCGCGGATACAAACGGTCATAGATGGTGATTTGATTAGGGAACAATGAAATTTGTGATAAGATCTTGGAGCGCATTTCCCTGCAACCGCCATAGGGGTGCGATTAGGGTGAATTCGGTGTCGGGTTAGTTTTGGGTATAAGTGTCAAAAAATTTCTAATTTGTTAATGCTTAATTGCGGTTACCCTTTGGTGGGTTGTGTCGTGGACAATAATGGATTGTTAATGGAATGAGGGTACACATGCAAGGGGTTCTCTAGTGAGGAGAGGGACCTCGATGCATTTTATTATTATTTGACGACTATTAACGATAAATACAATGACAAGGAAAGAATGAATTGAAATAGTTTTAGGAAGAACAAATGCTTCCATGATTACGTGAAAAGGTATTGTACTATGTACCTCAATGAGTCTATGCTGGTATTCAGGTATTATATTGCAGATTTGGCTTACGTTTTGTGTTAACTAAAATAACCGCGGCGTTGGTTACATGTACTGAAACATGGGTAGCACATGACTTCAGAGTTAAGGAAGAAGTTATGTAGGTGTGATGGGGTGGAATCAATATCTGACACGAATTTCTATTTCCATCCATAGATAGTCAGGCTACGCTTAAGGCACTAGAATCCAGCATTATAAAATCTGCAATAGTCAGGTACTACCGCACAATGGTCAGGAGTTTATGTATGCAGAACCGTGTCAGATTATGCTGGGTACCTGGACACTGCGATATTCAGTGGAACGAAAGGGCCAACGAACTGGCCAAAAGACGATCAAATCTTCCACAAAGCAACACTGTTTAAGGTGTAAGACCATTGATCTGTGTGGCTAAAAGGATTAGCCACAGAGAGGTTCACCAACATAGTTGAACTAAAATGGTCCAACCTTGGAGACTATGGGGTGTCTAAAGTCTTGTGACTTGTGTTAGATTGTAGGAAATCCGGGAAAATTTTGAAATTCAGCAGGTCGACAAATCCTGGAAAAGACCTAGAGTCGAGACTCATCATCTCTTTATCGGCATCCTGCCAAAACTGATCCAGCTGTGCCGCTGGATTTCAGGCGTTCTCACAGTATGTAGATAGGTACATATGTATACGCGTTATTAAACAGGGATGTTTTTCGATCGTTCTTACAAGGAAGAGGATTGCCTTTATTGAAGATGCTGCTGTCAATGGGGATGGCTTCAACCACTCTATACTTTGTTGATGATTTGGCATGCATTTTACCCAAACATCACCACAATATTTAAAAAGCTCCGCTGGTAGGCCATCAGACCCGGCGGCTTTGTTGTTCTTCCGCTTTCTGACAGCTGAACCAACTTCTTCAAAGCTGAGAGCGGGTATGGCTCCTTCATTGACTGGGTGCTGATGGCCATTATGTAGCTGCTGGAAATGGTCCTTAAATACATATATTATTCCTAGCACTTCGGTGACTGTGGTGTTCGATGAAGATTTTGTGATCTTGAGATTCCGATCATCATTACATTTGTCAAACAGTATTCCCAGCAAAATATGATGTCCCCAGGATTTGGTTTTTGGACTAACTCGATTTTGTATGGGAAGAGGTGTAAATTCTCTTTCAAAATCCGACGAGAAGTGCTACAACTGAGTAGATACCGGTCTTCTTGTTGATGTCTGCCTTTTCTGCGATGTACTGTCTCACAACATTAATACTTATGACCTACCTGCCAGTTCAAGCTCACCCCCAAACTGTTGAAGCTGCAATAGCAAAATCATCCATCAGCGAACGAATGGTTGTATCTGTTGGATCAGAACGATTTTCATTGAATAGAAAAATAATCTCCGAGTACAGTTGGTCAAATAGAATTGAACAAAATGTTAAAAAATTCGCCAACAAGGAAGGAAAAAAATGTTTCTTCATAAAGACACTTTTGCCGCACCTTGTGTTAGCAAGGTTTTGTGCAAGTAAACTGCAAGTCGTAACTAAAAGTTATGACAATTCTATAAATATTTACGATCATGTCAGTTGCTAACATAAAATTTCCTGCTAATCATTTGCTAATAATTTTGTTAATTTGTTGGTTTAATTCTTTATAATCAACATTACCCGAGTAACTCAATGCAAATGGAGAGCAATTGAAACTCCTTTCCGCTAACCCTTACATACCCAGGTGTTCATTTACATAAGAGACATAATTAAAGGAGGTTTACGGCTCTCACATTGCTGATCTTGCCGCTCTCATTAATTTCCATTCGATATTTATTCAGTTAATACCTCGAACGGCTAGAAGTAATCCAAATAAAAATGAAAAAAACTGAAAAGGAAGCAATAAATCGATCGCCAATAATCGTCCCGAAACCGATTAACTTCACTTGCGATTGTTATCGTTGATAGTGGTGTGGTTGTCGCCTTTTGAAAAAAAAAAAAAAAAAATGAAAAAAAAGAGGTTTCGAGATGATTATCACCTTCATTGCTGCTGCAGTTTTTTGTTTTCTTTCAAAGAGACCAGCCAATGCAATCAACTTCACTTTTCAATTGCTTTTGGTGGCAGAGAGTCAGAGACCGAGTGCACATTGTGGTCTCAAAGTGCGACCATTAAATCACCTCACCTCACCACTTGGCTGGCTGGTACTCGTATCACCACTAGGACACTCGACGAGACGAGATTCCCTTCGAGTTCTTCATCATCATCATTGGGTTTCTTTTATTTCCCAACCGATTACCTCGTCGAAGATCATGAATTTTCCAAACAACATCCAGCTACCACAGAATCAAATCGAATTGTTGCGGTTGTTGCTGAAATCATCGTCGTACGTATAGTCTCGAATGCAAATCGATCTCTCTCTGGTGCAATCATTTGGTAGACACTTTGGCCCTAGAATTTGTTGCTTCTACATCGGGGACCTCTGAGGTGAACCCTCGCTGTATACGCGTCGGGTGAAAGCGCAAGGAGCCCGTCCCGAGTTTGATTTCGAGACAATCAAACACTGCGCAACGGTGTATGATTTTCTGATTTACACCTATTTGTGTTGATTGAATCGTGCATCGCCGCGAAAAAGGTCTGCTCATTGGCGCATATAATAATCAAATGGAGATAATGATTGGTTTGGTTAGGGAGTATCTATTTTATTTTTTTGGCTTTGTGGTGTTAGATTGGATTTTGGATATTGTTGTGGTTCTGGGTGGGGGTGTAACGGTATAGCACATTTGAATGATAAGTCTAAAGCTGTCTGAAAAAAAGGGAATAGTTTCGTTCAAAAAAGTGTTTATTCGAATTCCAATATCTTGTTTGTTGAGTTTTATCTCTTAGCTCCTAGAAAAAGTATTTTATCCATACTTCACTCAATATTCAAAGCGATTCAGTCTTCTGAAGACAGACCACCGGAAGTTTTCGTTGATATAATCTTCGCATTTGGTAAAAGATAAACTTCATGGGTTGTAAGCATACATTTGAAATATGTGCTAACTACTTGACGTAAAAGATCACCTACATGTCCTTCATGTTAAAGTCGTAGACTTTGCTCATTACCCAACAAGAGAAAAAAGCTACATAGTTTTACATTTTACCCAACTTACCCATTTAAATGGCGCCCAGACCAAGCTCGTGATCGAACGCACCTCTTTGTCTTTCGAATACAATTCATCAGTCGATTTATGTACATACAATTGCCATTATGTGCCACCTTTTAAAGCTATCTTCTACGAATAATTCCTTTACAGCGAATCTATTGCACTTTAGTTACCTACATTACATTTTCGCTGGCCCCTTTCTCTCTTGAACTTTCGACCCATCTTTAATACAATCTCAATGATAAATTTCCACGCGATCATCAAAAACTATGCCTTTAATCTTTCCTTCCCACACTCTAAGCTCTTTGATCTATCCCTTTCAAGAGGTGAATTCCTTCAACTTTGGAAGACCTTTTTCAAAGAATGATGAGACTAATTACCGTCTCATTGCTAGGCTTTCTCATATACTCAGGCCTTCAGTGTAAGTCTTTTATTTCCCCTTAGTCAAGATGGCTTCCTTAGGTCCGTCTTCTTAGTTCCTTTTAAGCCTCGGTGTCCCTCAAGGCAGTCATCTAGGTTCTGTTCTATTCATTCTGGCCATTAGTGATCCTGATAAAGTCATTGAACACTCCCACGTCTCCATTTACGCTGATGACACCAGATTTTTCAAATCCATTTCTTCTTTCCGAGACTCTAGCCTCCTTTAACAAGATGTCGATAGTTATGGTTCCAACAAACCAATTTCTCATATGTTAAGAAAAGATAACTCAAATCTTTCCATTTTTGCCTTCCACCGCATGACTATCCACCTTAAACTTGATCTCCTTCACACTTCTTCTTATACTAAAAGTTCTGTTAACAACCTACCCCTACGTAGCAATTAAATGCCGCCCTTGTAAAACAAACGCCATTTGGATAGACAAAATGTAAGTGTTTCAAACCACTAGGTCTGTAGTTACGTCTCGAAGGCTGTCAATTTCAGTCGATTTGTTGGACTTAAGTGTGTTAATGGTCTTATCCTCGCCTGGTAGATATGGTGCTGTGTCACACTATTGCAAACTATTCATCACACTATATTTGCTGGTTCTTTTGATTCTACAGTTAGTATGTTGATGGCATTTCTTTTATTACAACGTATACCAATCTGTACTTTTTTCACCTCTATGCAGTACAGCCATTCGAACTCGCTTCTACCCTATCCATGAAAGGGTACCCTTAAGTTGTTAATTCTTTTCCATTCGTCTGCAGGTAGCAGTAGATAATCTCACTGCCTGATCATTCAACAAAAATTTGAAGTTTTTGAAATTTTTTCATGACTTATACTTTTAGATGTTTGTCAGACGTTTGCAGAAAGTGAGACGTGAAAAGAAACCCTCTGTGTTGTCTGGGAATTAAACATCGAACTCCCTCCTAGCGCCAAGCACATCTATCTAAGAGAATATGGATTGCTAACTTGTTTGATTGACTTGCTCTTGAGGAAGATGTCACGGAACTTAATGTAAGAACCTAAAGATGCATTCGGTACACTGTCAAGGACTCACAGAATATGGTGAAAATACCCTAGTTACTCCGACTAGATGCTGGTTATTGTCTTTATTGCTTTATTGCTGTGTTTGGGATCAGCTTTCACCAAGCACTGAAAATGTGCTAGCTACACCCTACTTCCCTGCCAGTTGCATAATTTGCTTTACATCTCAAGCAACCAATGCATTCCATATTGTTGCATTGAACTTCGCCAATTCACGTTTCATCAGAACAGGTCGAGCAATTTAACTGATCAGGACCTCTGTTCCCTTCCTGCGCCTATCACCTCTGCCTCTGGTCGTGTCAGTTAAACTCGCAGAAATTGATTATTTACTCTTGCACTCTTGCCCACTATGATTACGCCGTCGTTACAGGAATACATTCCCCGATCTTTGGGTGCGAATTGGCTTCTTTATTGGTTTTTCGAAAATTACTACCATCTTCTGAGGAAGGGAATCAACTTATTGTCCTGATGCTGTGTTGATCTTGTAATCACCCTAATTGGAAGGCATTCAAAAGAAATGAGAATCAATCTTGACACAGTATAATGAGAATGTATCTCATCCTATTACGCCTGCCTTCCACATACATCGGACCTCACTAATGGTCACCAATTAAACTGTAACTTCCGATTCCAGAACGACAACCTCACTGCCAGTCCAGTGCTGATTAATTGGAAACAACACATGGCAAGCTCTGAGGACTGTCTTCACGATGTGGTGATGGGTGCTCTCTACAGCCCTCTGGACTTGTTTGGGTTATAAAGATACTAAAAAACAATAGCTCCGCCGGAAGCATTTGATTTCATCTAATTTAAGAGCAGATCAAAGTGTTAATTACTACAACCGGTATACGACGGCGAACGAGGAGAAGGACACTCAGACAATTGCCAGGCGTAGATACTCTCATCCATTCAATTAGTTAAATTAGTCATTGATTTCAATGAGTTGTTCAGCGATGCAATCTTTGTCATGGTTACACCCTCTGTTGTGTTCCTCCTCCCTCCCATTGGAAGGGGTCATTAGACTAGATGCTAGAGAGCGAACGAGTTAATGGGTGATGAGGCGCACACACTGGAAGCTGTCGTCTTCAGATTGATATGTCGGCAAATGTGCAATTCCGATTCGATTCGAGGGGGATACACTCGCTCAATTGGACATTCTGGAGATGGCACAAAGCTGTATCCATGAATGGAAGTTGTAGTCTTCTAATGAACGACTGGATGAGTGTAATTAGTGCACGATTGAAAACATCGTCACTGCCGGCACTTGCCCGGTGTCAATTGGATATGTTGGTCTGGTTTATATTCTGTGTACATGTGCGCAGTAATGATGTTAAGAATGACGCGAGCCAATTATGATTTCCGTTTCTCACTTTGGCGGGGACTTTTCGAAAAGAAAAGTAAATATTTACTTCGAGTGCCCTCTGTACTTAGGGACGTTTATCCGATTTGCGTTTCTTGGTTAAGTTTATATGGAGGAGATATGTGTTGATATTGTACTTGCATTGGTTCCAGGGTTTTTCTCCATCCTTGGTCGCATAATCGAGGTCGCACAGCTGAACTTGTCTGGGTCCCAGGTGAGAGTCCTATGATTGGGTTTCTTGCAAACACAATTGTGTGTGACATTGCTCTCCAGGATGCAGACAAATCAAAATGCTCACGAATGTCTGTAAGGTATTAGCGACATTCTTCCTGTCTCTCAACAGAAAAGACTGTAGACGTTGGCGGTCGTCTTTCGCTAATCTCTCTTAAATGAGCTAACCTTAAGAGAAACCACTTTCTACGACGTTAGTGGAGAGGCCAACCACACTCCGAATCATTTCCCTTGTTATCGTCATGCTTTTGCTCGGTTGAGGTGGCAGATTTTCGGTCCTGTAAGTGTAAGCTCCGAAGAAAGTCGTAGAAATTCCAGTATATGTATGGCTAATACTGGGTTTTGCTTCCTGGTTGTACAATGAACCGCTTGTGTCTGAGTGCTCCAGTGATGCGATTCCTAATTTGACAAAAAAATTACCAGGTTCGAATTCCGATAAAACAACAAATAATGTGTGGTACACGGGAAATCCTCATGACCGCTCTTAATTCACTTCGGGAACATGTGTACCTTATCACAGTTTAATTAAATGCATGGATCACCTGCTCCCGCAACATCTAACACCGATGCACCCGCACATTTACCCAATCGCATCCGCATTTGTTCCCCCCATTCTCCGCTGAATGTCCGCGAACATTATCGCATTGGCACATTGCAAATTACCACAAATGCAATGGACCACGCACCGTACATCCTCGGAGCGGAGAAAATCTTCACAACAATTTAATCCACGTAACGAATAGCCCTGAGCACTCGAGATAAATTCATTTACCTATCGACTATCAGATCTGTATGAATTCCTGTTTGCTTGAGACGAAGTAAATGCCCATTAATGACCACCGGCCGCAGCAGGCCAATATGTTTTTATCATATCCAGATGTATCTGTATCTAAACCCTTTGCGTATGTGAGTATCTGCTGCCAGCCGATATGCGCCAGGATGAGCCACTTTGAAAAATGATATTACAAATTGATGGCATTTGTCAAAATATCTCTGGGATTACACGAGATCCTGGTCACAGTGGTCACATTGGTCAGTCGCCAGGATGGGGGAATGACATATCTGTGAACATATTTTCCAATCGAACAGGTGGAGCTTAGTCGGAACGCAATTTGTACGGGGTGTTGCCAGTCTGTCGGAAATGACAAATGTATCTATTCCATGTGTCAATCCAAGCATTTTCTTGTGCTGTCCCCCCTTGCATATGAATACAGATACAGCCATTTGGCATTTAATTCATATGTGTTCGTGGCATTTACCGAGGCAAATTGTCCTCTCTTAAGTGCAAATTAATTGTTGTCTGGATTAATTTAGATTAATTGACATTAGCTATGGTAATGATCGTGTACCAGATTCAATTACTTGAGCGTGCGAATTATGATGTATTATCTCGAGACCAATTAAATGCAAATATTTGCTGTTTGCTTTGAAGAAAACTTCAACTGCATCGGTGATGGGCTTGCATTGAGGTGGCTCATTACAGATGCCAACACTTTGGACCGTCGTCCTCGTCGTCGTTTTTATTTCGAAGACAAGCCACGCATAATGCCCATCAATGTCGCGTCCAAATGTCAGCATAGAGAATTTATGTGCACACTTAATCATGGTTCAATTGTCAATCACCGATGTGGTGGTATTGACTGCCATCAGGGCAGCACTTGCAGTTGCTTATGCTAATTTGTTGATAGTTGACATTGTAGCAGCACGTTTGTTTTATGGTTATTACGCAAGAAACACCGTGCTCTTCTTACGCGAAGTGACATCTCGTGCGAATGTTAGACGTCACTCTTGACATTGACATCGAGGGACAATTGTTTTTGCTGACGTAGTGGTAAATTAGCATTTTTATCTAAAGAGTCACTGTCACTGACTTGTCAGCTTCAACATGGTCAGGTTTATTTCGAAATTTTTACAAGGCTCACATCTTTGATAGATGCTGGGGGTCACCTGGCATTAATTTCCTATAAATGAATGTATAGCAGCGGGTTGAGATGCACTGGGCGAGTACGCATCATTTAGCCCTGTTCAAGTCAAAGTGCCGCAGTACGAGGAGTGGAATGTACATGAACCTCAGAGAACCTTGAGTGATTTTAAGCTTCAAACTGGACTGGCTACATGGGGCCATAAGGCTTCTGTTGCAAGATAGAGGTTGTTAGTGTCTTCTATGATTGTGATGTCTTTATTGTGAGTCGCTATTGTCAGATTAATCATTTGAGTTAAATAGCAAGTCGTTGTTTGAGTTCAGCGATATCCTCAGGGAAGAGGTTGCTTTCATCAGCTTAAAGATGAGTTCATCCTTTTTAACACTGTCGTACTCTGCGATTAAATCAACATAAGCAATGGACATGCAATTTTTTCTACTACTAACACCACACCATGGAGAGGTGCATTAGAGTTCCCCTCGCATAAGATACCTTTCAGAATCGTTTGAGAGCACTCTCTCTAATCCAGTTTCCAGCTGAGGAAGAGGGGTGGCTCAACTTTAACACTCAAACATTAATTGAAACTATACGAATGCGAATGCGGATTTCAGGAATCAGGAAGTGTAGAGCTTGCAGCGAAGTAAGTTACAACCAGATTGGCCTTGTCGAAAGACCTGATAGCTGGAATGCTATTATACAAGCGTTAAGATGGAAAGGTGAGCATATTATAATCGATATGACACTCGAACTCGACATAATGAGTGGGCATCCATCAATGTTATGGAAATTTCTAATTGGCATTAGCCAGTGCTCCAGCTATATCATCAAAGATGATGCATCGTTAACCTGTTACCAGCATTTACCTGTTCATCGTGAACACAACTCCACATAGTTTTACTTCCATCTGTAATCTGTATCTATGGGATTCTTTTCTGGAGTTTTTTTTTAAAAAGTCGAGTGGAGTCTAAACGGCTGAACGGATTTGCTGCAAACATTGTATAGAAGTCCAGGGGCGGTAGAACAGAGGCGATGTCCATTGTCAAATCCATTTCGGATCCTTTTCTTGTTAATTTCTGTGCCAACTCGGTTCCTAGTACACCCATGTCGTGGGTGTGTGATACATGATTCCTTGTGAATGCTGTCGTGAGTGCCTACATGACTGTCGATGTATCGTGGCGCTTCTAAATTCCTAAAACTTTCGCTTGGAACATGCCACTGTGGTTGTGAAATTTATGAGTGTGAACCCACATTTGACCAGTCCGTGAGAATCTTCCTAGAGGTGAAGAATATTTTAACCTTTTGGGCTGAAGTCGTGGGTCCATCACTCAATCGTTCGACATCGATCTTTATTGGAAGGTTAAATTGTTTCAACCGAAAGGCACCCTACACAGCTGTTTTCTTTACGCGAAGGTCTAATGGCATCATTGCCAGTATCGTTTCAAGGGCTGCTACTACAAGCTAATCTTTGTGTTCAGGTCAGTACCTTGAAGTAGGTGATGTTGTCTGGTGCGGGCCACCATACTGAGCACTGAGATAGAATGAGTCTGACAGGATAATAGCCAGATTAGGTCCCAAAAAATTGCTGCACGTATGTTGTAAATGCTTTGTACTTTTTGATATGTTCCCTTTCAGGTCAAGTTATGGTCATCAATTTACATTCCAAGGGCGCTTGTACGGTTGAGCCTCATAGGCCCAATCCGTGGAATTGTTCTTTTGTTAGTGTAGAGAGCCACCTCTATCTTCAAGGAGGTAACGTTTAGTCTACAAATTGGGGACAAAATCATACGTATATGTGACAGCTTTGACCCCTGTTCCTTGTAGATTCTTTCAGATTTCATTTGCGACTAATAACCACAGTTGAGGGGACAGGACCCCACCTTGCGGCGTATATCTAAAAACCAATGCATGTACTTGACAGTCATTTACTGTCTCACGTTGAGCATGCATTTAACCTACTTACTTTGGTGAAGGCTCCTTCGGTCGAAAGGTCGATCCTATTTGCTATATAACATTTAAGTACTGTCTAGCTAGATCCTCATTACGTTTATACTCCAAAGCCAAACTTTATCAAAAGTCTGAGCAAAAGTTTGACCTTTTCTTTTAGGTTGGCGCTCAATTTTCCATCAGATCTTTCTAATACGGAATCTTTCGCGTAAGGTCTCCTTAACTGTTTGGCAGTTTTACAAAGGGAGTGACTTGCGATGATCTGGTTCGCCGTGGTTTACAAAGCTTCCTGCTTCTTTGTGTTGTTATAAATCTTGACCCTTTACAACTCCACATCAAAGTGATTATTTTTCCACTCCTCATGTGGCACATCTAATGAATACACCAAAACACAAATTATAAACCAAAATGAAGTGATCACTAGATCCTTGTTCATATTTTACACCACACAAGGTGAGATGTGACACGCTGTGCAAACAGACACCGTCGGCGGTCATCACACAGCAGGATTCTTCGCGCCTCTAAAACGCATCAAATCCATCCAAATAAACTCCTCCTTAACCATCAGCATAAATTTCGTTACACTGCTCATGTGGAGCTTGAACATTTCTGATCTTGCCCGATCCTCACCACCTCACCGCTACAGCGAGCGGCGCACTTAGCCTATTTCGCATTTAATCAAACACTTAATTGCGATGATAATTGCCATTATACGGTTAAACTATAAAATCGAAACCCTCCACTCGCTCTGCACACAAGAAGGATGCCCAACTCCATCCGTACGAGTATAGCAATCCGACTTCAGTACGAATCGATTTACTGCTCTCCTCGCCGATCATTGGTGATCGTAAATTCCTCGAATCCCTTTTACGGGATTCGGCAAGCCATTCCATAAGTGGTCCGGTCTGCTGGTGTGATCTTTAAAAGTCGATTTAGACTTTATAACTACCGTGGAATAGAATCGACGACTTGGCTGAACCATATGCCCACCAAGCGCGTTTGGTCTCGATACTTTGGCCACATAATACGCTTTAATTGATTTTATAGCCAAACGCAAATTATATTCCCTTTGATGGTGGTTCTAGGCAACGGCCGCCAGTGCTAGGCTATTGCTCTTCTCTCGTCGAACGCGCAGAAGTTAAATGTCCTTTTGTTGCTTTTGGGTTTGCGTGCGAATGCGGCATGGCAAATCGCTAGATCAGAGATCGGGTTACATTCTGTAGGCGCGCTCATTGTGTGTATGTGTGTGGAAATGAATAGAAGGATCACACAACAAGTCACCCGAGATGGTGGCGAGGAGCTGAGGAGGTGACTCCTCCGCGCCCAGCTTATGTTTTCTCGGCTCGAGTATGGAAGGGAAGGTGCAAAATGAATCTCTAAAGGTGGCGGTTTGTATAGTTGAATATCGACATTTGCCCATATTAAGAACGGACTCCTTGTGTGCAGTGGAATTGTGGTGCATCGAATGTGTGTATTTCCTGGTTTTGTGGTAAATTTACTCTCGGTCGGTATGGCGGGTTCCATGTTCCTAAGGGGGGAGTGTAAACTGGAATTATGCGATTTGTGTCGGTGGAATGCATCTTAGATATTTCCATAAAATTAATTATTGCTTCAAGGAGTTTATTTTTCGTTCGTAAAAGGTCACAATTAAAACGCGGAATGATCATCAAACGCGCTTGAACCTTTGAGGATTTCGCCATATAGTATGTACTTTAATTTGCCAGGTATGCATTTACTAGCTGCCTTAACTTTCCTACCTCCTTCCTAGTCTTATTGCATACAATTTTTAAGCTCGGCTGAAAGAACGTAAGCGATTCCCTTCTCAATTCCAATAAAATCCAATTAGCCCGAAAATCTAAGCCAACTGAATCTTTGCTTTCCCAATGCCTCTTTGATTATTTCCTGGAACGGTTTGAAACTGACTTTGAATCCTTGGAGTGAAATAAAGTCTTAGAGCCTGCATCGTGCATCCTGAAAGAAGTGTAATGTATTGTAGATGGCAGTCTGTCGATGTTATTGGCCCTTTTTTCGTGAATCACGATACGCACCATGTTTTCTTCCAAAAGATACTTACAGTGGGCTTTTGAAATAGTGCTTTCCAATCTCAAGCTGAAAGATTACAAATGTGTGTGAACCAACATGTATGACCTAACAGGAGGTTGTATTTTACTGCTCCTAATGCAAAGCATTGACATACGAAGTGCTGGAGGTTTTCCTTCTTTTCCTCGGATCCCGGACAAGTGCTAGAAGTCACCTGTCTCAGTTTGTAAACGTGTTTGTTTAAGTTGATATGTCCGATGTATAGACCGACGAACAACCTTCTACCTAAGTCGACCGCCGTCTTTGGCTGACGGTAGCAATGACTCTCAGTTATTACTTTGGGAGCCTCGCCTCGCTTGGAATCTTTTCCGTATGTTTTTGTGGTATTTTGCGACAACCTGCTACTGCACATCTTTCTGGAAACAATTGTGAGGCAAGCCTCCACCAAGAACTCTTGGTCCTTGTGTTTGAAGAATTTTTTAATCTATCCCTGAGAGACTACTTAATATTGCAGTCCCTTTGTAAACCCACTTTAAATGAATTTGCAAATGGAAGCTAACCTCACCAACTATAAACAGCTCCCCTACCTAATAGTTTTCGGTATGGTTCACCCCAAATGGTGAATGACTGACGAAATAAGAAATATCTATTTGTCACACAGACAGCGCTGTTCCAAAGCTGCATGTTTGATATGCTGCATGTTAAGGACCCTTCGTTAAGCAATCTGCTATTTTTTTCTACCTAACGATGGGGTATTAGACATCATCAGCTCAAAACAGTCGTGTGAGCCCCGTCTTAAATGAGTCTTTTACGGGGCCCTTGGAGAAGAGTAATGACGGATTTTCTTTTCTGACTTCAGCCTTGTATCCTCTGAGCAGATATCTTTGCAATCGCCACTGTAGAACTTTACCCATGTGAGTCGATACACAGGACGGGACTTGAACTGTACAGACATGGCTTGCATAGCAAGATAATTAAAACTCGAATATACGTATGTGAGTCCCTTCTAGAGGCGCATGAAACGGATTCGCATTGTATCCGCGAATGTTCAGTCTTCGTTTACATTAGGCTACCTGCCGTTCGCAAAGATTTCCTCTGGGAAGCGAGCTAATTGATTTCAAAGCTTACTTTCTTGTACTGTTCTCCAAACGTGTTACTCTGAAAAACTTAGTTCATGTCCGAGGATTTCGAGAGTAAGTCATGTGTCACACCTCTTAACATCAGAGGAGTAGTATGATATGACACTTATGTCATCCTTTAGGTAGATAGGTAGAATAAAAGCTTGACTGGATACCATAAGGAGCGTACAGCCTAACTCGGATCGCAACGGATCCATTGTGTTCCCCGGGCTACATGAAAGAATATGAAACAGGAAATTATTGCAACTCATTAGTTCATGGCGGGAGCGGCCGTCTTAAAGCAATCCGTTTTCGTTATGAATTTTAATGTGGTTTTACAGGGCATGTTAGCCAGTTCGTAGAGTTTATCGATGAATGCTTTACAAATGGTTTGGTATCTGATTCTGCTAAGACTTCCTGTCAAATAGGCAGATTTTCTAGATGGATGAGGACAAGAACACAAATATCCAGTGTATTTCTGTTAGTAGTATTTAAATTGCCTTTCGGGCACGGCATTGCACAGTAGGTCCCTTCCATTCGTGTCAAATATATAACACGCACAACACGAATATTCGGGAAAAGTTAAGACCTGTTGTTTGGCCTGTTGCGCCAAAAATTTGTATTTTCTTGTCCATTTCTAATTCTCTTTAGTCTAAAACATTTGCTTACTTTGTTAGATTCTCAGTTATAACTATGTTTAGGGACAAGCTCTCACCAGTTTAGATCAGTTTGCATGGCATACCACATTTCCACTTATGGCCACGAATGGCAGACCACGTTTTTCTGTAAATATCAGCCAAATACAAGGCAATGGCGTCTACTAAATGCTTTAACTTTTCTACAAATTTGTACTTGCAAAGGTAAAAGTTACAGCCCTCGATGTTCTCTATAATTCAGCTGACTACCGTATATGACCACCCTCACTTCTGACAGCTTTTTTAAATATCAAAGAAAGTTATAAAAACTTACAGATAGAACCAAAACAGTTCCATTAATATGATTCCATAAAAATGCAGAATGACACGCCCACTTTTCTAGGCCTAATGAATATGAAGAGCAGGACTTGAATTTCAATGCTCATCAACTGTAAACGCATGTATAGTATAACGGTGCAGGTAGGTACAACCCAGTCGCACATTTTATTTTTGGGTACAAAGTTCATAGTCGGCGGTGTGAAGTTGGTGGCAGTTTTTTAAATATTCAGTTAAATGTTTTCTCAATTTTTTCACTTCTACTTGAGTAGAACTTGATTGTTTTTTTCATAAATTGTGGTTCGAGTGAAATAAAACCATCACTACTCCTGCTGCGCAACACAACTCATGCAACAAATTCCTACTAAGTATGTATATGCTCTGGGTTAGGCCAAACGTGACGATAGATACATATCATTTATTGTCTAACTCCAACAATTAATGTACTACCCTAGAGCAATGACACATATAGAAGTGCCTTTAAAGCAGATGTAAGATAAAAGAATTCATGAATTCCAGTTACGGGCAAGTATATATAATTTATGACTTCAAATGCAGACATATTCATTCATCAACAACACACCACACCGAAGATCATTAATTAATAACAATAAGACCTGCAAATATTTTCCTCTATGACCACTAAACAAAAATAAAACTCGCCGGTATACAAGTACAAGTGTGCCTGCAACTGCATCTGTGCACTTGTGCCGCACACAGAAATTAAGAAAATATAAATCCAAACAACAAGAGTCTTCTCGTCGTCCACATTATTACACAATGTCATCACGAAGCCATTCTTCGTCGTCGTCGTCGTCTTCTTCGTCGACCAAGTCCACATAACAATCTCTGTGCCGCGAACCACAGTGGCAACCCACCACCACAGCCAGCATCTCCACATTCAATGTCCATTCATTGAGGCTAGCCTCACTTCCTTCGTTTCGGACCAAATTTATAATCTGCCTGCTCTCCTTCATACATATGTGTATACCGAGTCCATATTGCACGACCATGTTAGGGCAACAAAGAAACCCAAACAAGCGGCGCATCGGTGACGGACGAGGCTGAGCAACAACTTTACCAAAAACATCGCTTCCACCAATCTCATGAATCTCCCTCGCTCTAAGAGTCTTTCTCTCCAGGTAACCGGCAAAATGTAATACCACAATTTCTTGTGGCATTATGAGACCATTTACATTGCCTCCAACATCATCCACCAACAACGCAACCAGTCACCAGAGCCATCGAGACCACATCTCCAGCTACGCAAAAGAAATCTTGTATACACTCGTATCTGACCGTGTGCGACCACTCAAATTGAGTGAAATACATTGCACTCAATGAGAGTGCGTTCAGAAATCGAGGACGAACGACACACGGACAAAGTATCTGAGAAATCCATTAAATGGTTGCCCATCGGACAACCTTTACACTAGTATCAGATGTTTTTGTCGCCCTCCCTGTCGGTTTGGTGGGGCCGGTGTATCTGCTATTGCACTCTGCCATTGTTATTGGTGCGCGCACTTGTATGTGTAGGGAGCCAAACCTTCTTATTTTTTGTTTTTCAATTCGAATTGAATTGGTGCCGCCAGTGGTGGTGTTGGTGGTGGTGGATCTAAAAACACAGTGGTGGCGATTGCACTGATGTTGGTGTCTGGTGGTGTACGAGTATCTGTGTACGCCCGAGTGCCGGCAAATTGACTTAATCTAAAGGAATTCCCGGCTTGAGACGACGTGCGCCACTCAGTCCGGTTTTGATAGTTCCACTGTGAACACGCTATTATAATTTGGAGGTTAGTTCGTGTATTGTTTTGTGTATCTCAGCCGTCGGTAAATTATCGTTCCAGTGTGAAGTGATTTTTCGCAAAACGAGATATTTAAATTGTATCACAAAATATACTCGAAATTTTATTACATCTAGTGTTTTGGGAATTTTAAATAAATTTAACAATTTGCGTGAATTGATATAGTAATTCTGTGTTTAGTGATTAAGGAAACAGCTATTTGAATTTGTGTAAGTTTCTTATAAATTAATAATATCTGCTATTATAAGTTTAAAAACAAATCTTTTATAACAAATATGTGTACAGAAAAATATTTAATAAATAGAAGTTACGAACAATAAAATAGGTTTGGCAGCACCCTTCGCATAGAATGTCGAAATGGTTTGAGAATTCGTTTGAATTTGTTTACTAAGTTGTTGTTTAGTTTAAGTATTACAGACTAAGAGTTGATGGAATTTTTTCATGATTATTTCGTCAACAAAAGTTTGCTTATTTTTGGGTTGTTGTGGCCACATTCTGGGACGTAGAGGGCCAGAAAATTGTAAAAAAATCTTGAAAAGAAAATTTATACCGTCAACTTGGATGATGAATCACAATTCCTAAACATAATGTGCCCGAGTAATTGGCTGGTGGCAAACCCCTACCAAAGGGCCCGAAACATCACATAAAAACTTAAATTTTGAAGTTATTTTGTCAACACTCAGATTTAGTTATATCATCTAGTGTTCTGTACATAAAACTGAGATGCCCGATTCCGGTCACAACACCTCGTCATGGTTTAAGTAGTTAGTACGGCCCACCTCTCGCGAGCATCTGACAAACACCCGAGAGTACAAGTACAACTGTCATAAACCATTCAATAATAGGCCCTTTCCATTCGTGTACAAAATATAATTTGAATGGTTGTGAGAACCTAGGTGCTGGACTGGATTTATTTTTTTTTTATTTAGATATTTGTTTCTAAAAATCCAGTATTTGGAAATAAACCAAATACTTTTTGTGCTTATGACGTTTCTGTTTTAAATATTTTTAAAACAAATACCTGATACTTAGCCATGTCGCTAATTAGACCAAAAAACAAAGACAATTTGTTGCAATAGGTCCAGTAGCTTAGGTGTACTATACTTAAGGCTGAATGATCAATATTCATAGACTCCTTGTTAAGCTATTTATTTCATAAAAATACAAAAAAGTTTTACAACTGCTTTCTTTTTCTGTATTTTTGTTTTGACTAAAGGCGGTCTACGAGACTGAATATAGTTTTAGCTTACCTCTCCAATTATTCAACTGGTTATCTGTACTGTAGAACATTCGCTAATTATTTTCAAAATGGTGTTCATCATATTGTCATCTAAAAAATATGTCCCCTCTTCAAAACAGTGGTTCAGAGTGATACAGATAGTCTGTACTGCGAAGCCTGGGCTTCACTCATGAATTTAGTCTTTGACCTGTTGTCGTCAGTAGGATCTTAAACTCATTTGTGTTTAACCATAGATTGGTTTTCGCAAGTTCCCCTGGTGAGAACCATACATATACTCGTATGATGGAACTATTTTTGGAAGTCTATCTTCGTTCATTGCCATGACTCGTATATACAAATAGTTCAAGTGAAGCTTTAAAGAGTCTAAGAACAAGGGAACTATACCTGTCTCTAAATGGAGCATGTATAGAGGCAAACTACTCGGCAATTTAAGTGATCTTCTAATGAAGTATCGAAGGACCCCATACTTAAGCCCCGTAGAGCATTCCATTTCCATTCTATTTATCAACAGCTGCATACCTTCTACCGTATCTGGGAAGGTATGGCTAACATATGGAAAGAACAGAGCCGTTTTGCTCAGCTCTTTTCTCCTCAAATATCATCTATTATGTCGTCGATGTATAAGATAAACAACAGCGTACTTAGGATACACCCTTGTTTAAACCTACTCGAATAAGTCCCATCCCAAATGTACGTCATATTTTCTCATACATATGTATGTACCTATATAGTTCTGAGTTAGAAAAATCTAGTTTCAAACATCGACTTTGAAGTTATCAAGGCTTCACTTTTCCTGTTAAATTTGTATTTTAATCAACAATTCACACGTTGATGTTCTGCAAGTAATGCTCAATACACATAGGGCTTCGGTTTCAATTTCAATCTCGTAACGTATTTTGAAATAACATAAAACCATTTCCAGCTGACATTTTTTTCCAAAACATTGTGTTTGTCAGGAATGCACAAGAAAACGTAGATAGAGTCTAGAAAGATAACTTCCTGTTCTTTGAGCTTAGGATAGGTACTTGGGTGGACGAGGTGGAAGTCATCCATCAGATCACGAGAATTGTTTTTCCCACAGATGAAAGATGAAAGATGTTCTTTCGTTAACTTTGTGATGAACTGGCAAACCATCCGGTTTAGTTCAAGTCACCGTTCACTGGTTTACAGGATATTTCTTATAGGTTCTGAGGAAGATGAGACCTGGATGAGTGGGTTGTATGACTTGCTCATTTTATGTTTTGAAAATACGTTTATCTTGTCTGTCCGTCCTTTATCGAAACAGGGCAATGCTATTCTTGTGGTCTCACTACTTATGTCTTCCTTAGGGCCTTAATCCCTAATTTTATTTCAGTAGCAAGAATCGCTTTTAATACTACCTGGCTGTCGATAAAAAAAAGTAACCTTTAATAACCCCATTTTCCATTTTCTGTCTGTCCCCTCTCTAGGTATTCCTCCAGTTAGAATTTGAGTAATGGTCCTTGCATTGTCTTAACGTTTAACTAATATCTAGTTATTAGGTGGTGTATAGTGGGGTTAGCAAGACCACCTCGTCCTATAAGGTGAGCCGAGCACCCGCAAGTATGTTAACGCCTTTCTCGTGAAAAATCCCCAACCGACCTATCCATTTCACAAAGTTTTTGACTACCAATAGCGGTCACGTGAAACCCAGAACACTAGAGGCGACATCGGCAATCTTAGCCCTGGCAATCTGCACTCGATACTATTAACGTGAAACATTTAAAGGGAACTCTATTGGAAAGGTACTTATAGTCTGCTGCCATTGAGACCATTCTTTAATAAACTTTGTTTAAATAGATGGACAATGCTTCTAGCAACAGCGACTGGACACAGGGACAACTTTTTTGAAAAGCTATGGCCTTTATCATTCATGGCTAATCTTACATTGTGGTGAGATGCCTTCTTGACTCAGGCCATAAATCGGAGGAAATTTTGCTGAATATGCCTACAGGGCAAGTATTGTTTGGTAATGAAATGAGGGGTTCTATGAGGTAGTCGCTTTAGAACAACTATTATTATTTTCGGAGGAAAATAATTATACCACCGGTGATTCCACTTTTAAAATGTCTGTATAATACTTGGTTTTAGTAATCACATTACTTAAATCCCCTGCTCTTCTCGACTTCACGAGAGGATAGTCAAAATTGACTGTTTATACGCAGAGACGATGTTCCTTGATAATTCTTTTGTTAGGCCTTCGTGTATGTTTGTCAAGTGAAGTCCTTATTGGACATATAACCCGTGCTACTAATCATATCGTAAACGTTGGTTAGCGTTCTAACTTAATACCTAATCTATATGTGTGATCACCTATTTCTTCTCGCGAACGAAAATATATACATTTGAATGGAGATACAAGACGCTACAGATAGACTCACTTCATCATCCATCTCAAGTTCCTTAACCAGTTGTCTGAAAAACGCTAAGTACCAGCGGTTGTCTAGAGTCAATATTTGTCGCATTGTCCCCAAAAAAATGTTCCGTGGGACATTATTAATATAGATATTAATAAGAAGATGAGCAATTTGTATTTGATAAGCTTTTTTCAAAAAGTTGTACTTTCGAAGTTGGGACTGTGAAATAACTTAATGCAGTCTAGTAATTGAAACTCAAACCTCAATCGCAGGAACTACTAAGCCATGACGGACGAACCCACTTTATGCAAATGACACAGAAATAAACTGAGGAATAGGTATCAGGATTTTCTCTAAAATATCCCTAACATCTGAGTAGTACCCGTTCCCGGATCCGTCAGACATTCAACATTAGGTAAACCCTGCCCTGACGACCTTAACGAAATCTCGGAGAAAAAGATTAGATGAGTAGATGAAAGGGATTGGGTTCATTTATTGATCTGCTAGACCTACAGAAACATTAGTACGTCCCTATGAATGTGTTCCTGATGAACCTCTTCATATTCTCAAACAGAACTCTTTGCTTCGATAGTCTTTCCAAGGCTCATATGAAGAGTTCTGTGTATCCAGGATCAGATTGTAAGGTTATCTTGTGATTCATTTTAGCATCGTGCTCAAGCCGATTTCTTGCGGTACATAGATGATTGTGTTGTATTCTGTTCTCTGTGAAAATATAAAAGATAAGGCACCACCTTGAAGCACGCCAAAGTGTATAAGTTTTCGAATCAATGCTTACCGATCCAATAGAAGTTTGAACTCTGAAATTATCAAGACGAAGAACCGTAGCGCATTTGGTTGATTTAACCACCAAGTACTAAGTTGTTAGTTGATACTGTAGTGCAAGTACATACCAAACAATCACTGCTGTAGGTGTTTTTTTTTTTATCAGAAACTAGATTTCATAGAACCTTAACCTAAGGTATGAAGACAACTTCTAGCTTTTAGCCACAGAAATACCATTTCCAAGAATTTGTGAGTTAAAAAGAGCATATCTAGCAGGCGTAATCCCTTTCTGCACGTTCGTACCGCTCGATCCTCCAGAACTGAGTTAGAACACCAAAGTTTATTAGTTTTCGAATCAATGTTGTTCACAGTTAAGGCTATTAAAGAAATACCGATCCAATAGAAGTTTCTACTCTCAAACTTTCAAGACGAGGAACCGTAGTGCATTTGTTGGCTTTAGCCACTAAGTACCGAATACTAAGTAGTTAGCTGATACTGTAGTGCAAGCACATACCATCACTGCTGTAGGTGTTTTTTTTTTATCAGAAAACTAGGCTTCGTAGAACCTTAACCTAAGATATGAAAACGACTTCTAGCCATAGAAATACAATTTCCGAGAATTCGTGTGTTAAAAAGAGCATAAACCAGGTGTCCCTGTCGAATTCAAGTTTTAAGAACTAAGAAGGACTCAAGCACTATCTTCGTGCTTGCCATAAGTGGACCATCTAGCAGGCGTAATCCCTTTCTGCACATTCGTACCGTTTGATCCTCCAGAACTGAGTTAGAAGTGACTCATGAGAATACCAGCAAAAATCGTAAAAGACTTAATTTCGTTGTCATTGCTCGATCGAAGAGGTGTGAGCAGAATTCTGAACTTCAAGTATTTATGGCATTTGTAGCGGGCGAAGGCGGACGGGGCTCCCTTAGGAAAAATTTCACAAATATCTGCGTTTCCCCTTTGCTTCGCATTTCATTCCTGAATCTAAAGATCGCCTCGTGTATGTTATTATTGCTGGCATTTTATTATTATTATTATTATGGTTATCACGGAAAGATGTCTGCCGCGGATGAACGGATAATGTTAAGCGTTGCTACGTTGTTTATAGCCTACTGTAGGGAACGTTCTTTCGCCATTCTCTCTGCGCTTCTATCCTCAATTTCATTTTATTTAAAATCTCGTGGATAATGTCTTCCAGCCAGCCAGCCAGCCTGCACTGCTCTACTCCCCTCCGTCCGTTCTAAAACATTTATTTGTTCTTTTGACTTGTTACCATGTAGTGCTGGATGAAAATGAGCGCTGAATCTGTGTGTGCAGATACACCTCAGCTCCTTCATCTGCCGCTGATTCGTCGCGTTATTGCATCTTGTACGGTAATAGTGTGACCATGTAAGAGTTGGATTTAGTTTGTTGAAGGAGTTCTCTGTATTGTTGTTATTCTTTCGTGGATGGATGATACGAGAAAAAGACATTTTTGTTGCTTGTTATTGTTGTTGTGGTATATTTTGTGGTTCTACTCCTTCTCTTCAGCTTCGCTTACTTTGACTCATTCTTTTAATGATAAACATCTTCAGTCAGTAAGAAAGCGGGAACCTCAAAAACAGCAGCAACCGTAGCAGACTACAAAAGTATCTGGAAGCCAAAAGGGAAATCCTCCACAACGGAATGTAATGGAACTTTTGCTCGAACACCAACAACGAGAACGACAACATTACCATTTCGGTGAAACATTGATAGTTGGGACGTTTTATCGTGTATGGCTGGCGGAGCCGAGTCGGATCGCGCGCGCGCGCGCTCGCGGTATAAATAAGTTGACAAACTTAAATAACATACAACGACGACGACGACGACGACGATGACTCGAAATCTGCAAGGGCTACTACTAACTACCAGAAGGAAGCAGACGAAGGCAAAACAAAGACAGTAGGCCTGCGGCTGAGGCGTAGAGGTATGCAAGACTTGTTAAAAAGTGGGAAATAACTCACAACATGAAACAATGTGCACACATTGCTTATGGCGAAGCTGGACACACATTTAAAGCCAGGAGATGATGTAGTTAATGTGACAGAGCATTGCCGATGAGAGTCCGATGGGTTTGTATGGTTTTATGGGAGTTTATGCCAAAATTCCTACTTGTGATTATTTCATTACTGTCGCCACAAAGTGCAATGAGTTATGAGGAACATGTGAGAGAGATAAGCTGGAATGCTAAATCCATTGACTGTGCGGAATAGTTAGAGGATTTGTCAGCTGTGGACGGTAGTTAGGGCTGTCAGTATAAATCAAACGTGGATTGTACATCTAGAAGGACATTTGTTTGGCCTTTTTTGTGAATTCTAGTTAACAATAGAATACCCTAAATGGACAATATGGTGCACTGGCTGCGACTACACAGGGACCTACTGCAGTGTGCTGTTCCGATAGATTAACCCAAGTAACCAACCTTCAGGCCATCACGAACACACAAGACTTATCATTCATTGGTGATACCCGTGGTAATCGTGGCTTTGGTAGACCCATTTCCATAGGAATTGATCCTAGAATCAGACGCTTTATCCTATCAAATATCGAACGTATCTACATATATGTATGTATACCTATGTATGGATATAACGCCTTACCTCAAACGAACTACTGGCGAGTACACAATTAATATAACCTTTAGGCGACTGTATGTCCTGTTCCTCTCACTATTAGGAATTCTACAATGTTGTATAAAAATCATATACATATACATATTGGCAGGACCGAGATGGCCAATCGAGATTAAACGATCAGTGAACTTCCCCTTCAATGGATCAGTTGTTTGACCAGTTTGGCTATGAGGCACGTGGCACCATTTTGTTGGAACCACATATCACTGATGTCCAATTCTGACTAAAAATAATCTTCTAGTAATAACCCTTCCGGTATGACATTCACGATCAATTTATATGGAAGCAATGGTGTTCTCGGCGGCCGGCGGCCAATTGATATGACCCAGTCGAAAATGTCTCCTTTACAACTTCGATCGTCTTGTTGAAAACACAGCTCTGATATATCGATATTGTCGAGTTTTGGCCACTTAATGTCAGTTAACATCGCTCTATACCTGAGACTATTGACGGTAACGGTGGCTCCTTCCTTATTCCGAAAGAAATAAAGTCCGATGATGCCCCATGCCATAAACCGCACCAAACAGTCAATCTTTGTAAATGCATTGAAGCTCGGTCGAACTCTTGTGGATTGTGTTCGCTCCAATAGCAGCAATTCTGTTTGTTGGCATATCCGCTGAGCCTCGTCTGAGGTGATTTTTTGGCCAACATTTCCAGCGCTCGATTAGCGAACTCACGCCGTTTTCTACGATTGCCCGACACTGATGCCTAGTCGAACACTTGTGGATTGTGTTCGCTCCAATAGCAGCAATTCTGTTTGTTGGCATATCCGCTGAGCCAAAAATGGGCCTCGTCTGGATGATTTTTTGGCTAACATTTCCAGCGCTCGATTAGCGAACTCACGCCGTTTTCTACGATTGCCCAACACTGATGCCTAGTCGAACACTTGTGGATTGTGTTCGCTCCAATATGGCAATTCCGCTTGTAGATATATCCGCTGAACCAAAAATATGATTTTTGGCCAAAATCCGGATATCCGTTGTCTATGATCCCCCGGCTTTAATTCTTGCCTTTTCTTTCGAGGATCTCGCGCAAATATCAATTGCGCCAGCACAGTCTTATACAAATTCAACCGTAAAATAAGCCGGATTGACTCTCTGACTCAGCTGACCGATCGATTCGACATTTTTGGGTCTTTTTTGATACTAGCCGCTCCTATGGCTATGTTTTATTCATTTCGCACTAATCTCTGGTTGATGGCTTAAGGTCCAAAAGAGTGTATTCACGCTCAAACTTTCCAACGGTGCGACGAATTAGGTTCACACTGTAGCCATAATGACGAACGACCTCACACGAATTTCACGTTTCGTATTTATAACTAAGCCGGAATAATATTGTTCAATAATTTCCATACGTTCGGCAAGCGTGAAACAATACATAATGGAATGTCAAACTTTACTGAATATTTCGTAACTTGGTAGCTTTGACAGCTAATAAAACATAACAATTGGAAAAAGTATCATTGCTATCTGGTCACCCTATACATATTTATTTAAATTTGAATATAGGTTTAACGCAAAACTAAATATTAAAATAAAATACATTCTATGTTTACGCTTAAAGAAGCTTATCTAATGAAAAATCATTTAAGTCATAAAAATTCTTGGAATAAAATAAAAATAAAATTGTTATAAATATAAAAATCACTTTAATAAAAAAGAAAGTCAAATTATATAGTGATAACACAAATGCCATTGAAATTTCTTTCCACAATACATGTGGTTTCCTACATACACATAGCACATAGTCGCTTCTTCGTTATCAATAAAATATTCCTCTTTTATTCTCAATATAAGTATTTTCTCAAACTCTTAATACTAAACAAAAAAAAAAAAACGTCAAAAATTATACAATGTGTCATTGAAAAACTTAGAAAAACAACGCACAGTGTGCGAGTGGATGTACAGAAAAAAATGTTGAGAACCAAACAAAATCTTGGCTGCTGATAAGGACACATCACTTAATTAAAGCGAAATGAAATCCAATTTACTGATAACAGCAATTTGATTAAATGTCGAAACATGTCTAAAGAGCCAATAAATTATTTTTTGTTTTCTGTGTTAATCCACCCCTCTTGTCATTCATCTACAGCATCCCATAGGAGTGGGGGATAGCTGATAACAGATGGAATATGTTATTGTTATACTATTACGGAATAGCGCCTGTCGCGAGTCTGCACAATGTTGTTGTTTTGATATATATATATTTATTTTTTTCAAATTGTTTTGCGAAAAATAGTAACAACACAAAATTTGAATATGTATGTATGTGGGAAAATTTTTGTGATTATTGCAATTGAAATTCAAAATCACTGCGTATTTGTTATATCACATTGGAATATCTGGAATATTTACTTTTGTTTATTAGAAATAAATATTTATTGTACAATTAAGACTTAGAAAAAAGAACAACCAATCGCCCTTAACTAGGATTCCTAAACGCTCCATTTGAAGTTGATGCTTATGTTACGTTCTGACGATTTGCAGATCTGCGAATATTGTCGGGTTTACAAACGACAAATTTGTCCCAAATACCTATCAATCGTGTGAACCACCAATTTTGTTCTGACATTTTTATATCAAATTAGTTGTCAGACCAGCTTTACTTACTTACCTAGATGGCGCTAGAGTACGGCGTGAACCTGGGCCTTAACCAAGAAGTCTTAAAATTAAGGCCGCTCCTTAGCTAATTGCCTCCAGTTGCACACTCCAAATCGGTAGAGGTTCCCTCTTACTTGTGCGTGCCACCTAAAGTGAAGTCTTTTTGTACTGCGTTGTTTCCCCGGATTTGATTATTATAAGACTCTACGGGCCGGAGCATTGGTGTTCATTCGCTCTACATGTCCTTGACATCTCAAACGACTAATACGCATTGAGATTGACTAGGTCGATGTCGCTATACAACTCGAATAGTTCTTCGTTGAATCTCTTCCGAAAGTTTTACGAAAAATCTTTCTATCGAAGCAACTAAGGATATATTTATCCGCTTTATATAGAGTCCTCCTTAGTTCTTCGGGAAAGGGATCTAGTACTCAATTGCCCCCTCAGCCCAAAGAAACAGCGATTGGCAAGAGTTGTACTATGTTTTATTTCTGCTGAGGTGTTGTTTGGAGAAGTGATTCTAAGCGTGAACTGACAATTTAACCCTGCAAATTAATTAGTCATTTCCAGCACATTTGCAAACCTGGAAATTGTCTAAACATTGAATGATTTGAACCCTTCCTGTTCAGACATTGCCACACATTTCAGTTCTCAAATCAATTATACCTATGAATCTGTGTATAGTATTCCAGAAAAGTCTCCGTACATCGAAGAAGCTCTGAAAAACAGTCGCGTTATATACACAATGAATCCAATTGAAAAGGTGACTGATGTGCAATGAAACACAAGTTTTTAATTATTGTTCTTTATTCCTTGGGAATCTGTACAACTTTGGGAGGTATAATAAAACTTTATGAAACGCTTCTGTTACTCTTTTTTTGGAATTGTTTCAAAGGCCTCGGTCGAATTGTTTCACAATTCTGGTACGAATTATGATGTTCCATGCGAAATTTCATCAAAGTCGGCTTTTTGATAAAAACGCCTCTAAAAAGTGGGCGTGGACACATGATTTTGTGCATCGTTTCAATGCCACTAAACGCTTAAATGACCGTCCATTAAAAAATGTTATATTTCAACTTATCCGAGAATACAACTTTGCCCCAAAATTTACTGATCGAATCAGTCTTCCTATGTCACATAGGAAACCTATTCTTATCTCATTTTCCTGCCTTATTACAATATAGAACTGATTTAAACAACGATCCCCTGATCAGAATCTTTTCTACTGCAAACTTTAGAAAGACTACCTGATATCCACCTAGCTCATTGGGCATCAAGGAATTTACCATTGTAGCATTCCTAGACATTGAGGGGCCCTTTAACAATGTCAAATCTGCGGCCATTTTTTCTTCAATTCACAGATGGGGGGCACATCGACCAAAAGAATTGTTAGTTGCGGAACTTTTCAAGGAGGTGTCTTATCCCCTCTTCTACAAAGTAGTTAACGGGCTGCAATTGAATATAGAAAGGGCTGGTTGTAAAGTGGTTGCCTATGCTCTCGCTGCCTCCGGAAAACACCCTGAACTCTCAATGTGCTATCCTTCGCCTCAGCAGATGGGCCTCATTTGAGGTCTCCTTGTCGACCCTCCTACGTTTAATAACTCTGAATAGGGCTACTCACCTTAATCTTTTTTCTAAGGTGCAAAGATCCGCATGTATGTAAATCCAACAGTGGTGCACTGAGAAATTATCCTTCCGCAGCGCTGTACATCATATTCCACTTCCCTCCTCAAAGTGTTCAAGCTGTCATGAAGGCCACTCCTCGATCATTGATAGAAGACAGTAATTGCACCCCGCACGAACAGTCCTGACCGTAGTCAATGGCTGTCCCCTTTTCTAAGGACAGTTCAGGCTACTTCTACACTGACATGACGGCTCCAAAACAAACTTCTCACATGCCAAAGAGAACCGAAAAACGTTATAGTAATTCGCACAAGATGTCAAAAAGGCGTTGTTTAAGCCTTATGCCTAATAAGAGGTTTCAGGAACTAATCATAAAAATCCGTCTACTTTGGTGGGGTAGTCCATAGTTTCATAATGGACTTACTTGTTACAGGAGAGTTGTGTACAAAAACCTATCTAAGTATTCGTCCTTTCAAAGCATCAACTTCACACATTTTTTACGAGAAAAAAATTCCTCTTATTTATCAGAATATAATTCAAATTTTTTCTTACAATAAAAAAGTAAATAAAAACAACAAAAACTATGCAGAGGATCGGCCAAGGCAAATATCGTTGATCGTATCTCCCTTTATGCCCTCATAAATGCACGAGTACCAAGTGCTCCAGTATCTGAGTTTCCTTATCGAATGCAGATAAACTGCCCTTCAGAGCTGAAGAGACCAATAAAAAGCCATCAAACGCGCTGTACAAGGAAAGATGAAGAACAGAAAGAAAAAAGACAGCATTAACACATAATTCCCCCGAGAGTCAAAGGCATTAATTAACTTCGAGTGGCGTTCCGAAAGGAAGAGGACGATTATAATTGAAAATATGCGTCTTGTTTATTGTGCTTCCTTTTCGTCTTTTTTTCCTGTTTCTGGTTCTTCTGGGAAAGAGATTTATAGATATTACTATGTCCCAAATGGGATGGTTTCATCAAATGCGACATGATCACCGTTCACACAGCATTCAGGTGGGCCGGAGCACAACTACCAACACGGCACGGTATATTGACGAAGGAAACAGTTGAGCAAAAGTCAGAAAACAACAAGGAAAATGAGTTATTCCCAGAGTCGTTGACGCCGCCGAAGACAACGACAACTTAAGGCATACAAAAGGACAACGCCGGTATCTCGGAACATCTCCGAACATCGGCATCGCGCTGTGGTCATCATCATCGCCAACATAAAACTGTCAATGCTTCGCCGAAGAGTTGTTGTCTTACATGACATTGGCAGTTGTGTTGAACCCTTTGGAGGACATAGTACATACATAGACGATGATCGTAATCCTTTTCTTTTACCTTTACCACTAGAGTAGTTATGGGCATGTAATGTAAATCATTTTTTATGGTTACACTGCGCCATGTTGGTGTTTTCTTAATTTTTATGGCTATAACTATTCAATTTTGAACATTTTTGCCCCTTGTGGGATACGTACGGGGTTAGATGAGATTTTATGGGACAGGTCGGTGTTTTCAATGGATGTCTTTAGTTAGCAAAAAAGTAATTAAAGTCTAGGAGTTGACTCTGAAATATGCTGACAAGAAGTATGTTGATTTTGAAGGTATTCATCATTCTAGTGGATACTAGCCTGGCAAGAGTTGAATACCACCCGGAAAAGTTCAAATTAATTAGACAGTTCAACTGAAAAATATCAAAAAGATGATTCAGTCATTAAGACAGAACATACTCAAGGAACCAAAAACCTACATTTGAACTAGGTTTGTGCATTTTATTTCAGTTCAAAAACCGATCAGTTCAGTTCACAACTGTTTTTTGAACTAGTTCGTTCCTTCATTTTGGTTTAGTTCATTTTTAAAATTTTCTTTTATACAGAACAAAACACAACGATATTTTGACATGACATTAGGAGCTAGATCACTTGTCTCACTTGTTAGAGCTCTTTTTTGAACTAATTCATTCATGAACTACACAAACTAATCTGGACGTGAAGTGAAAACTATAATCTTGTAATGGTTTTTGATTAAGGAGACGTATTCTTCATAAGAAAATATGTTCGTCAGTGAAGCTGAAAAACTTTGCGACTTATTAAGGAACTGGTACGTCTCTTTCGATCTTTCAGGTCTCAGCGTCAGGCATATGAACAAGCGTCCTAGCCATTTTATAATATTTATAGTAATTTGGGCGAAAAGCCTTAATAAAAACAATCCCTTGAGCTCAAAACAAAAGGAGAGGCTCGAAGGGACGAGACTTACCACTGACACTTCCATTAAAAACATTTAGAGTGATGAACCGAAAAACCATAGGGGTGTGGAGGATTATGTGTATTTCTCTCATTACTCATGTTTTCTGGATTCCTTTCGGGCAGATCGTTGACATTCTTTTACTCTACATTTACTAGAAGTGCCAGGTATGTAAGTATAGGGTTCACTGCAGGGATTTGTGAGCTTATGGCTCCAACTATTGAAAATTACTTTAAAAATATTGAGTTGGTGGTCGCAACTTTAAGACCGTTTACTCTAATTTTCGGTCGTAATAATCATCACATCAGACTGGCTGTGAATTTGGAATTTCTTATTCCACATTGTAATCGTAAAGAACTGGCCCCACACTTTTACTAAATCAAATTTGCTTACGAACTGAAGCCTTTTGATCAATTGAAGCGCCGCCGCAACTTAGCCGATTGGACTCTGCAAACGTTTGAAGAAAATCCAGAATTTCATCGACAAATCATTTTCAGCGATGAAGCTCAGTTTTAATTTAATGGCTTCATGGTGTGGTGTGGGTTTCACGCCGGCGGAGGTGTGATTGGCCCTTATTTTTCCGTTGATGAAAATGGTCGCCATGTTACGTTCGATGGGGTTCGCTATCATGCCGACAATTTTCAACCAGAATGGGATGGATTTGACATCAGTGACATGTGGTTCCAACAAGATGGTGCCACATGCCACACAGGTTGTCAAACAATTGATCTATTGAAGAGGAAGTTCGGTAATCGTGTAATTCGAGAAATGGTCCGGTCAAATGGTCATCTCGCTCATGTGATTTAACGGTGTTGAATTTCTTTTTATGCCAACGTTCCACTCTGTGTAGTGAAAAATTGGCTTCGTAGAATCGATCGCTTTAAACGTGCTTTCAGTGGTCATATGAATATGAGATCGACTTCCATACTTAAATTTAAAGTGTGTACTACATCTGAAATAAATTTAAGTCGCATAAGTCAATTGTTCTGTGTTTTATTTATATACAATATATTGTTATATACTTATAGAAAAACCCTGTAAATACTTACATAGGTATGTATGTACATGTCTGTTGTTCTGTTCTTTTCCAAGAAGATACAAATATTTATATTCCTCAATCGTTCCCGGCTTATCTATGTAGTCTTTGGACTTTACATAGCCCTTAAGCCAAAAGTAAAGAGATATGATAGAAGGTGTATGAAAAGCGTCAAACTGTTCTCGCAATAAAGCCATGGTTTCATGGCCTGTGCTAACACCAATATGGAGCCCAAGACACGGAGATGAACTGGTGAACGAATTAGCAAGAAGGGGATCCAAACAAGACCTGACAATGGCCGTTGATTGTGTTTTACATCCCCTTTGAGCAAAGCTGAAATGCATTCTCGGTTTTCTCAACTCCACTTATAATAAGTTAAGGTAGTTAGAGTATGAAAAATAGTACTTTTCAGTACCTTTCTATCTCCTTGTTGAAAACCAATATTAGTTTCACCTCCTGTCACGTGGTAAACTATAATTACCCCCTCCAAGTATAGGTCATTAGTACCACAATTCCAAGTTAAACATTTTCTTTGAATCTGATTGCACTGAAATAATTAACAACAACTTTGTACAATCGTATTTATCACTTCTCGTTTTTTATTTTTTTGTTTCGACAAATGCCAATCACTTGGAATAGCGCCGGAGAGTGTCAATCACTGATGCTAATCCTGTGTGTGAAATCAAGCCCGATAACGAGTGCATCTCTAATTAACAAGTTGTCTCAAGCAGTTGTCTTTCCACAGAACATTGCCATTTAAAAGGTGAATAAATGAAAAAGTACCTGCCTACGAGATACTCTTTTGTGTACTTTTGCAATAAATTAACTAAACAGCTTAATTAAGGTAATGTACACCACGCGGCCACTATACTCCAGTAAGTGTGTAGTTTTGAAATTCAACCTTTGTCCGGAGCAACGGCTGCTATGAAAAGTAACGATGTTGTTGTCGTTGCTGATGCTGACGAAGTCGCGCTATGATGGTGATGCTAGAGGTGTTATAACATTTATTTTTTTTCCCCTGTTGGTTTGCTTCATCTTTTGTATCTTATTTTTTTATTTATGAAATGAATGAATTTTTGCAAAAGAAAACAAGAGATTTTGCAACGAACCGCGTTAATTGCCACTGCTTGCGTACTTAGCAACATAAGAGGTTATGCGGTAAAGAAAAATAATTACTTGGTGCAGAAGCTTAAATTTAAATGAAAGTGGTGGTTGTACTATTATGTGTAAAATTATTTTAAAGAAATAAAAATTATGTCAGAATATCAACTTAAAGGGCTCGATTCAAGGGGATCTTGGGAAAATTGCAGAACTTATGAATTCCACTGTGTCAAGTCTGCAGGAGTGAAAAACGTTTACCTGGCACCACTCTTCATACCTTCAGAAATCTTATAAATTCAGCGAAGAATTGGTATAACTTGTATGCAAAGCAGTGACAGACCCGGCCACGCTAGTATCCCGCTTTAGAAACATCCCTTTAGAGACATCCCTGAGTTTTTGACGAGTTAAACTTTACTTTTGGCATCTACGCTTACCATCACAAAAACTTGGCAGTACTGCGTGGTGCTGTAAGTTAAACAAACAAAACGCAAACTATGTTTGTAACAAAAAATCGTTTGACTGACGTTTTCGTGCAAATTATCGGTAGGGCAAGCAGAATTAAAATCTGGCATCACTGTTTCTCTTGCGGCTTAGAGTTTCACGAAATTTATCTGGGTTTAGCTAAACCCTTAGGGTATTAGTTGGTGTTATGTATAACTTGCAAATCGCTTAGCCTAAATGTTCTTTGTGGTCCAATCCCATACGCGCTTAGAAAAAAAACTCGTCAATTGTCATAGTTGAGCCCAGTAGACATTCACTGTCATTGAGACTCCAAAACTTGGTATCTAAGTCGTGAATTCGTTAAAGAATACGTACAGCCAAGAGTACTGTCGTCCGTAAAGGAATTCAACTAAGAGAAAGAAGGTCGTTACTCGTTAATAAATATTTGAAACAGAGTTGGTGACAGCATTGGTTAAGAATTAGGTAGAAGAATAGGTAGAAAATATTCATCCAATTCATACTCGACCTTTGTTCCATTTTTCTGTTAGATATACCATAAGCTCCCTGTGGAACGTAGTTGTCGGAGACCCTGAGATTGTGAAATCTAATTTGCAATGCTTTGCACCACGTTAGAAACCACTGACGTTAAGACTATGGGCCGATGGTTTGAAGACGAAATTAAAATGCCTTTGGAGTAAGACAGGTAAAAGGGCTTACATAGAAGTTCAGTCAGGATAAAATGACGGTTCTTTAAAACAAGCTGAGAGACCCCATCTGAACCTGAAGGTTTGTTAATGCTTCGACTCGACTTATTAAGCGGGTTTGGAAAAAATATTTGTTCTAAGAAATATTTGACCGAGTTCGGTCATGTTGGTGGGCAATAGTTTTTGGCAAGGAGGTGGTGAACATTGCTGCTAGCAGATTGGCTTTCTCTTGAATGTCAGTGATACAAATTTTGATCATGGCGGACAAGAGCTTGGATGGATGATGAGAGTCTTTAATTAAGTTATTGAAAAACGAAAAAGATTTACTGTCGTGCAGTATTTTTTGTCTCTCTTTTCAAGTGATCTTGACTGTTGACAACTGATCTAGTATGTACCTCAGGTTGAAGCTTGTTAATAATATCGTTTGTCTCATTTACAAAAGAACTGGTGTGATGCCATCTACCCCTAGTTATGTAAAAGGCTAAAAAGAGCTTATTGTCCATTCTATCCGGACTCAAGAAGAGATATTTGCTGATAGTTTTCAGTTTCTACTGACTCTGTACTAGTACAACGAGTGCAAGTATCTCTGATCGATTAGATAGTAAGTATCTCTGATCCTCAGATAGTACCACAAGATAGAACCTCAGATAGAAGACAAGACTGTATCTCAAACTAGTTGATTCCATTGTAGTCTCTCTGCAGTAAAATAAATACCTTACTTGGTACTTGCAGAGATTTGTTGATTGGGGACCAGATCCTCTTCCAACTATATCGTTAGTAAGGCAGTACTCTCAGAAGTGTGGGCAGAAGAGACATTAAAATTCTGGTTCCACCAGGTGATTCTAGAGTATATTTGGTACAGGGTGTACCAAAGAGTAATGTTCTTAAGTTTAAAGTTTTTGTGTGTCTTTTCAGAGTTCTGGCTAAGATATCAAAACCAGTCTTCGCATACTTATGGGTTGTAAGTAAATAGAAATATATTCTTAACTGTAAAGTATAGGGTGCTTCAAAATAAACGTTTCTTATTTACCGTATTTGCAATGAAAGGAATATTTAGAAAGACTTGGTATTACAGTAGCTGAAGTCGACTGAATCTTAGTGAAATGATCTGTCTATGGTATAAATGGTGCCTTGAACACATTGTATGCAAATATTCCGTCAGAACTTGCACCTGTTCTGTAATAGATTCGTTCAATTAGTTTTTTTTTCATATATTTATGTTTTTCCACTCGTCGGCAATTTAAAAAGAAACGCTTAGAGTCCAGTTTATTGCCCGCCAAGTACTTTTTATATCGATTATGGCTCAGACTAATTATCTTAGGCAATGAACCGCAATACTTCAAAGACACAGATTATAAATAAGAGAGTGTATTCAAGGTACAGTGAGTCATTCGAGTTAGTTCAAAACGGAAACCAAACATTTATTTTCCAAACTAACAACAGAACTACGCATTCCATGTTCTCGTAACAAATCTCTAAACTTCTCTAACCAGCCCCCCTAATGCAATTTGCCAAAATGCAATTCGAAAGTTTCCCTTAAAGTTGACCAATTTATTTAAATTGGTCATCTCCTTGTGAAAGCCGTTTGGCATTCTACGAGTGGACATCTCGTATACACCTTAAACTAATTCTAACTATGTAACAGAATGTCAAATCATCAAATGTATCTTCCACTACCTCTCCTTCACTAATTAAAAGCTGCTCTCCGGTAAGGATGAATTTCTATCTATTCGTAGGACTTGTAAGGAGGTTGATACCTATGTAATATGTCACTCAAATACATTGTCCTTTTGAATAGATATGTACGGTGCTGCGGTGGAGAGGTGGATAAGGAAAACTTGTTACAACTGTCCTATAACTTTAAGCTACCTTTGTGTCCGAGTTGCCTCACATCTATAAGGGTTGAGCAAACATAATCAAATGTCGTGTATCTACATCTCTACCTCTATCCAGATTGATTTGATTAGGGTGAATGGACACTGGATGACCGTCATTCATTTCTTTTGACGACGGCGCACTATACACCAAAAGCTCCTATTTCCGGATAGTGAATGAGATTCGATTTGTATTAAGGTATTTATTTGACGTTAAAATAAATGGTTATGATGATCCCCATATTGATGGGATTTTAACTTGTTTTACGAACTAAAATTCTGTCCATTGAGATTGAGAGATATTTCTTCATCTCACTTCCCAGACGTCGCCCCATAATGATGAACGAATTATAACAGATACCACACGAGATGGAAGCATAACGTAGACTCAATCAATTAAGTTTGAATTACAAATTCAAATTAAATTAACGAGTCTCTCTTGTTTTTCCATCTCGTTGTATTGACTGATGGTGGTGGTAGTCGGTTTGTCAGTCTGTCAGTCAATACTTCATCTTCTCGATCTTGTATTGCTTGCTGCTGATGGTGATCGTAACAAAGTGAGTAATGATCGATGATGGACGAGATTTTTTCGTTTCTTTTTTTTAAATTTGAAATTATAATTTTCCCTTTCATTACATTACAAAACGTAAAAGAAAAAGAAAACAGGGATGGAGATGGAGAGGGGAGATAGGCAGAAAAATAAATGTGCAACGGAATAGATACTGACCGCACTGATCGTCGATTGTCAGTTGACAGATAATAAATTGTTGTGGAGGCGATGTGTGTTGGGACACAAAAGAGATCGTTCGGTTTTTTTTTTTTTTTTTGTTGCATGAATGAGTTTATTTCTTGGCTATAGTTTGTCTATCTTTGGAGTGATCGCTTGGAATCATTTGTTATCAATATGACAGCGAGAATTGGGAGATACCATGGGACAGTATCTGTGTCTGCTTATCTGAAGATTTTATGGTAAGAGTATTTAATGTTCTACAGTGGTGTTGTGGTTTAAAGATTTGATCATTTGTTCTCTTATTGATCTCAACTGAATTTCCACCCACTTTGTCCATACATACGATCATCTTGCCCCCCTGCTGCTTTTAATACTAATTGATATCATTTAAGAACAGTGTGGAACACATGTTCAGCACTCGACCAAAAAATGAATACAATTAAACTGGTTGTGACCACAAAAAGAACGCCGTACGTGCGAAACCTCCAATTCACGGAGTTGATCGTCTTCCAAGATCATGCTAAGATGCCTCCTCATCACGAAAAACAAAATTAAATTAAAATATCAACAAAAAACTAAAGAGAAAACGGCGACGAAAATAATGTGAGAAAGAATCGATGAGCACACAGACGACAATTTTCTCGAACACCGATCATGCCATGGTTAGACGACATGCGATCAATCGATCGCATGATGATCAATAAGATCACAACAAAAAGTTTCACAAAAATAAAATGAAAAACTTGAAAGAAAGATCAACACACCTACCTACCTATCTGTACACGACATGATCCTGGTCAGTCTTCTTCTTCAAGTCTCTGGCCACCATTTCAATCGTTCGTTCGAAGCATAGCGAATCACCTGAACGTGTTGTGTACAACAACTGTCCAACAACCACAGATTGTGATGTAAACTTTGACTTGGACACATCTTGCGTCTGCAGGGCAAGGTGCTTGGTGTGTTGTGCTGCACGCGGCAAGATTCAATCATCTGTGTCGATCGGCGAAAGGATTATATTGCATTCATGCAACACCAAACGTTATACGTGAATGGATCGGACATTAAATCCTTTGAACGTGGACCCATGTACCGACGTGATTCGCTTAATGAATCCGATCGATCCATCGATCGATGATCTTCAATACACGCGTTGCGCCTGGACTCTGTCTGTGTGTATGTGACTGAGGGAAGACAATGACGCTGGGGCGTCTCTCGAGTCATTAATTATATTAATAACATCTACATGGGCAAATGGCATGCGTTTTATGGCGATACGGTCTGTGCTGCGGTGGTGTGTTATATCTTTCCTTTAACAAATTAATACATCAATTTAAACGGCACACATTTTGCGAGTGGACATTCGCTGACAAAGTGAATGCGATGTGTAGAGGTGGGGGGAATAATTGAGTTTGGATATTGATCCGACCCTCTTTGAAGATAGCGACGCTGCAAACTGTCGCTAATGAAGAGAAAGTTAACTCGGAATCTTGTACAGAAGTTGATTGGCAGATTCGTATTTTCTGAAGTTACATGTCAATTGACTAGAAACTAAGAGCTATGGTTGAATAGAGTGACAAGAAGGTTTATTTTAGCTTAGGTGGCGCTACATTTCGGATTGAACCGGGGCTTAGAAGGTCTATCTACAAGTATATAAAACCCTAAATCGAACTAAAGAATCCGAACAAGCCTAGTAGTGTTGACCTTCTAACTACTGCAGGTATAATTTAAGTTTGGATTTCTGCTATTTCTAAGCTCCCGAATGACTATTTAATGTAAGTTTCTAGCGTTAATCGTTAACAAGATCGTAGATGGACATTTTAATTTTTTGAGCAGAGCAAGGCAGATACAAGTGAAATAGAAATTTGTTTCTTCATCGCAAGAGATTTTATTAGTGGAGTATCCCTTAACCTCTTAGGAGGCCATATGCCGTCAGAATTAGGTTCTGGTGCATCATTAGTGATCTTGTTGGCATCACATATCACTGATGTCAAGTTCATTTAAGTCTGGAAATAAATAGTCTTCGGGGATAGCACGATAGCGAACTCCATTAACCATAACATAGCGATCGTTTTTATTGACGCAAAAACACTTCCGGCATGGACTCCACAGTGTACAGTCTATTCTTGTGGATGGAATGGAGTGGGTTTACTGCTGTCCCAAGTACACCCAAGTGGGTGTACTTGCAGAGCCCAGTACTTTTGCGATTATTACAACCAAAAATAGGATTAATTTTTAATAATTTCCGAACATTGCTCGTTCGCAAACTTCACCATGATAAAAATGTAAATATTGACTGACGTTCTCCCATTAACAGATTATAAAAAAGTTCAAGGATATGTTTTTGTTAAAACACAAAATTGATATGTCCCTATTGAAAAACTTTTTCTATTTCTTTGGAATTCATACTTGTTCTGAGTTATTATTTTATTCTTTTACAAAAATTGGTAGATTCTTTCAACCAGAACTTAATCGACACTTAATAACTTAACCCATTCGTCCGCCTCCTTCATATATACAAGAACCTATTGTAGCTTTTTTAAGCCACTTCAAGGTAGGGTGTCCATTTTATCAGTCATTGCTCGTTTTTATAGAGCACCTTGTAAAGACAGTTCTTAGTATCATAATTCTTTTCTCTGTAGGAGTCTAAGGGTTTATTCTGTTCTGTTGAAAGACCTGTGGTCTATGTCTGGTTCTGAAGTTATTCTGTCATTTCTATCAGTTATCTTGGTACCATAGACGTACTACACTCTCCACTGCTGAGTGAACAAATCTTCCATAAAACTTCGAGATCACCGTCCTTTCCAGATTGAACTCTTACACCGATAGTTTTAGGGAACATCTTCAATCTACAATTGCCAATTGCGTGGCACTCCTCATGTCGTGATCCGCGACATCTTTAGACACAGTGGCGATATTCTCATCGAAACGAGCACTACAAGGACTTCTGTCACGTATTGTTCCAGCCTCTTCCAAGCACACATTAGTGTTTGACCGATTGGCATATGAAGGCAGGGAAATCTGTGCCAAAATTCACGTTGCGCCAGAAATAGTTTACTTTCGACGAGTGTTTTGCATTTGTTTACTTCACAAATATCGAGACAAATCTGACAGTTGCAAAAAATATATTTTCGATCACCTTGTATGGTACGATGGTTTTAGGTCCAAAAATTAGGGAAAGGTCTTTTTTTTTTTGTTTAAAACTGCCCAAAGTGTGAATACCTAGCTGAGGGGGTTCCATCCCAAAAGCCTCAGTAGATGTAATAAGCTTCTCCTCGTCAACTGAGAGCTCATCCTACTCCACCACCAAATATTCAATCACTAAAGTGTTGGTCACATTTGGTGTTTTTTTTTCTGAAAAGAAACCCTCCTAACTCCAATAAGACACTTAGACTTGTCAAGCTCCCTCTCTATCCTTCAGCTCTGCCTCTTCGTGTAGTACACATGTCTGATCATACAATATCATTCGTACGTGATGTTTACCCTAAATTAAATATAAACAAATTTTGTTTCCAAAAATAGACCAGACCACCGAAAAGCCCTGAACGTTGTGCATCATTTTAGTCGTCGTATCTATTTAATGAAAAATCTCAAAGTCCATCCAAGTGTCTATCATAAAATAGAATCACTTAACGATGCTCCAAATAGCGCACAAATACAGTCTTATCAAGGCACCACGATCGCGCCTAACCGAGAACATGAGAAAAAGCACACTTGAATACCGATCACCACCAATTAAGGTCTTAATAGAGAGCAACCGTGTCTATACGTAGAGTCTATTTCAACTGGCGTTTGGATTGGATGCCAGCACCAACCAATGGCAGCCACTTAAATTGCAAAATTAAATTATGTATTATACGACCCGAAACGACGACGACGACGACGACGATAGACGATAAACGACGACCGACAACCGACAAGACGTGCTGCTTGTGCCGGCTTCCCTTACCCGCTCGGCTCGTTGCAATAAAATTTCCATAATTTTAACCAAAGCTGACGTCTGCACAGCGCTAGCTGTGAGTTCCACTTTCGAGCCGCCTAACATGTGTTCCCAGCGCAAACATGCATGCATACACTAAAACTACAAGCTGATCAGTCATTGTCGTGCTTGGTGGATTTTTTTTTCTCTACGAGTATTCCAACCTCCGCCGCCGAATAACTCAAATTGCGAAAATTTACTGCGAGCACAAGTCGAACTTTAAATTTATGTAAAACACTTTGGAGATTATTTTTGTTGTTATTTTGTTTTTTTCTCTCTAAATTTAGTTTGTGGGGTTAATTTTGAGGTGAGAATGCTTGTAAAAAATAATATTTCGAAAACACATCCCAGGATGGTAGTCTATGACCTTTTTGGCAGCACCAGCAACTCTTGCCCTCCCCTAGAGCTGGGTACGAGTAAAAGGGGAACCGAACCGATTTTGAAAGTTATGAAAATAATATCTTTTTTTGAGGAAAATATAGCTATAAGCTGATAATGGAATTGAAAATGGATTACTGGTTGAGAAAGTCGAAAGGAAGGCACCTTGTGCATCCGTAGGGATTATAGGTTAGGGTGAACCTTTTCCGAGACTATGTTGTGTGAGTTTTAATTTCCTGTTTTCTGGCGACTGGGGTTATCTTATATATTTTTAATTAAATTTATTTAGTCTCGATGTGTTGATGAAATTAAAAGGAAAATGTTTACTTTTTTTCGTTACAGATAAATAGGAAACTATGCTTGAATGGAAAACACTCTAATATTCAATTAAATTAGCAAAAGGTGAGTCGGGTATCATGTTTACTTTGGTTCGGTTTTGATTTTAATTATCTTTAGCCATATGTACTAATTATACATGCAAGGCTACATCTACCTCGGTTGCAAGAGATCTCACTCTTAAGATTCGATTGAAGTAGCTGGCAGCTCAAAAACGTCAACACATACCAGCAAACACAGAAGAATGTTTCTCCCTACTTACTCATTAAACCATTTTGAATTTCTGATGAAGCTTTCTTAGTGAAGCTTCCTTCAAAGAAGGCGACGCGACGACTGGTTTCGTCATTCATGCAGCTGCTGATCCATTTGACAGTATCCACTGATAACACCTATTGTAGTGTCGATATGCAGTAAGCTCTTGAAATCAACTTAGTTTGAACTTTAGTTTGTGAGTAAGGATTGGTATACCTAAGGTACCTTTGTCGGGCAAAATGTAATAGTTGTGGTCTTGGACTTTCCTGAGCTTAAGATATTCAACAAGATCTTTCCTTATCAGACTTGAGATCACTACTGGTGAATTGTTCGTCCATTCTAGAGAGAATACGATATGGAAGTTATTCACTTTGAACCTTATCATCAATATATGCGCCTGAGTTGTGCCAAACTCCCGTGTAAAGGGTACCTTTATCCATGCACTCATAAATAGTCACTTAAAGCCAGTCGAAAAGCCGAGGAGTGGTTTAATGGAAAAGGAATAGCGGTTATGCCATGAGCTGATGTCACCACTGATGTTCATTTCAGAGGCAAAACCAAAGAATAATCGAGATCTTATCGAGTAATATTCCTCCCAAAAGGTGATGTACCAAGAGGTTTTTTTTAAAATTTACGTTTTTTTGACATGTTTCATACGCTTTGGCAGGGGCTTGCGACCACCCAATCGCATTGGCCATTTTATACGAATATTTTAGATTCAAAACTATTATTTTGAACAGAGAGCTGTATTAAGATCTACCTCTTTTGCAGCATTAGACATTATGTTTCAATGGCTGCCCTGGTACAGATCGGACAAATAAAGGACTGCCAGTGCAGTCCAGCTGTCAAGATGGGTACCTTACTTGGCCATACGCTGCACCAAATCGTCCCTCGTTGATTTCGTTACACTAAGAACAACTCTTTCACAGCATTCCGTCATAGCCACTGCTTCTGACAGGATGTTAGCACTGTGTAATGCAATCTTTGTTACATGAGGGTTATGTTCAAACATCTTTCTATATTCTTAAGTTCATTAAGTTGTAAGAAGAATTAAAATGTCTGTCCTGTCCATAATGAAATAAATTAGCATACATACGTACATATTTAACTCACACGCGATTCCATTATTCGTAAAGTACCAGGCAGAATGTGTATCAAAAAAAATCCAAATTCAACAGAAGACTACTCTTGTGCATGGAATAATGAACGATTATTTCCGGAAACACCTATGCGGCACACCTCTTCAATTTTCCAATTTCAAATGCGAGTACTTATCGCTGGTAGAACACATATAATCATCTCGCCATTCTATTTGCCAAAGCCATACTACATTTGCGCTATGACGAGGTGGAGGCTTATGGATGCAACAGACTGAATGCACCCATCGCAGCAGTATATCATCCGAGTGGAGGAACGCCTATCTATCGAATAGAGATCTAGTTCTTTCCTCGAGTTGTTTTATGAGGATCATCCATATTTGATTTTGAATTGAATCCCAGTATGTGTAGGGTATGGACAGATACTCGTTCAAAGTTGGATGGAAGTAGGTGTTGTATGGAATCACATTTTTGTGTTTTTTTTGGCAGAAAATATGCCAGCGTACTGGTTTTTACATTATTTTAAACATGAATCTCTGGCACCACAATAGACTTCAGTGGGATTTACCTTCTGTCAAAACCAAACATAATGAACTTCATAACCTGTACATTCGATTGGATTTCATTACAGAACCTTCAAAAAAATTATTGTATCCTTTTTCATTGACAGTTTTGTGACAGGTTTTAAATTTCCATTGCAAATGTCACATTCTGTGTAATAGGACATTCCATTAAGCTGGTGTAAGCTTAAGGGTCGTAGAAGATATAGTCATTTCGTGAGTCTTCTGTGGTCAGGATCGGACAAATGATGCTGAGCTCCATTATATCGGAACAGAGATGGGTATTTCAGAGAGAAATGATTGTACGTACGCTTGCCTTGTCTTTGTAGAAATGCTAATGTAGTTAGCGAGATGTTCGTCATGTGTTTACCCATCATGAATAAATCTTTCACTTTTCCTGTATGCGGTATTCTTGTTATCAAGTTTTAACAAACGTACGTGGCTCACGAGTACCAATCATCCTTTTTAACAAATGGAAACCTAGTTCAACTAAAAGTGCATCAACTTTTCTTTGCATATTCTGTACCCCGTGCTACGACTTATATCCAACGTCACGCTTTACCCCAACTCCATACTCATTAATGTGTATTTATAGGTACATGGCTCTCCAAACCATATTCTGTTCTGCATCTCTCTACAAGCAGCTAGAGGTCAAAGGAGTCCCATTTTCGATTAATGTCTGCAGAGATGTTATTATTAGAGTTGATTGCAGAGTCAACAGAGACGTGGTGTCTGTAGTTGGCAAACGTCCTACCAAAGAGGTTCTTTGGCTAATTCAACTTTGATGCAGATTGTACTAAGGCCCACATGTCGAAAGCTTAAAACTTTTTGCCTAAATCACCCGCCTATAACCATGTTTCCTATAGCACTAATCTTGGCAGATGTTCCAGTCCTTCATCCTTTTTTTACCCGGCTTTATAGTAATCTAAGGCTTCTGCTGATTCTTTTGTTGCACGAGGTCTGTGGTACGGGCTCGAATATTCCACATGCAAATCCGAAGGTTGTTGTTCGTGTTTCGATTGCTACAATCGTCAATAGTCATTATCACAAGCTCGTCTAGCTTTCAGAACTAAATTGGAGTTTCCGTCGTGAACAAGTTACCGCTAAACACAACACTCAACATAGAGCACCAGTTATTTTTATACCCAGGACGAGGACCGGATTTTCTGGAGTCATTAACCTGTCTCGATGATATGAGCACTGCCATTTGGCCATCCGCTACCAACTCTGGCTGAAAAAATTAGAATTAAACCTGCAGATCCTGCCTTTGTATTTGGGGCTTCTCTATATATTTTATGGTTCAATGTTCCAGCAAATTTCGGAATGTGGTCAGCAAATACAGTTTGGGTTTGGATTAAGCAAAGATAGTCTCACATACACATTTTTTAGCTCAATACGCCTTAGCCTACTTCGTGTCTAAAATTGGATTTCATGAATCCAATACTCTTCCTGAGTTTTGTAATAACTTCTCCTCTATAACCTTAAGTGAGTTAAAAAGTGCTTCGCAGGACTAAAATCAATATCAGTTCACCACAATTGCTCCATAACAGAGAACTTCCACTTGAATGGTGGTACTCAACTCAGTATTCTGCGATAAGATCATCCTTTACATCCGCTGGTGGTTCTCGCTTTCTGTGTATGTCTCTGCAGCACGTTGCCCAACTAACTATATCTACCTAAAGTCATTAAAACAAAAAAAGAGAAAAAAAAAACATTTCAAATTGCACTGGAGCGCCTTCATTGAGTTTTGAATAATAACACACAGACAGCACGCTGGCTGGCTGGTTGGCTGGGTACATGACTCTTGGATTGCTGGTGTATAGTTGGCGCGTCGGCGCATATTGCACAATCATGCAACAATTTATAATTGGCGGTTGATGACATCCTTTTTCTTAGTTCAGTGTCTTAACCAGCCATAGCACGTTTGTACCTTTGGCACTCTCATATGGTGCGGTTGGGTTCCGTCCAACACGGTCCCGCTGCTGTTTGTTTCTATGCACATCATCTGCTCGAGCTCTCTACAGATCTCTTAACAAAGTTAGGAAAAAATGCAAATTAGATGTTGTTACTGCAGCTAGCAGTCCAACTACATTGGAATTCCAATCGCGAGATAATAGACTTCGTAGGCTTCCAGCATTTCCAATGCACTGATCCGCAGATCCACAGATCATAAGCTGGTATCGTGCTCTCTCCTATCGGTTGATCGTTCATAATTTCTATACTTTGCTGTACTTGTGAATAGTTAATTACGGATGCCAAATGTAAATCGCTGGCATTGTCGCTTCTGTCCATGTTTTCTTTGTGGACTTCGACGGCGAGTTCCCGCACCCCTTCGTTCAATTAATGGTTCTATCCTCTGTGTGTGCGCCTCATTTCGAGGTATTTGAACTTGTGTGTCATAATGATTTGAATAAATCGCATAATGATCATTAATCAATATGCTATCGCATTCATGAGGAGTATGCGCGAGTTGATTTCCTTTACATTGGGGGTTCTCGCATAATGATGACTTCGACGACAGCAAAGAGGGCTCGCTGAGGTCATGGGAAGTAAAGAAGCAAGAGAAACGTTTAGGAATTGGAGCAGACGCCTTCAGCAATGAGAACTATTTATAGCATTGCTAGAAACACAGCCGATACATGTATCTATGAAGTTGATAGCATTGGGATAGATTACTATAATGTTGTTCAGTAAGTCTGTACAGTTTCGGTATTTTCCATCGAAGAACACAATCTCCTTGAATTAAAAAAAATAACATTTTGAGCACTCAACAAGAATCCGCGTTATATATCCCTTTTTTGAATGATCAATTGGGTTTTAAGTCGAAATCAAAGCCATTATCTTGTGAGCCATAAAATGAGATTTTTACTAATAGCAGGCTTAGTTTTCGAAAAGGACATATGTACTAATTTTGTATTCAAATACAACACAAAACAATTAAGATATCGCGTGAATGTCAGATTCAAGTATGGAATTCGATCTCGGTTATATGACCACATCGACACGTTTTAAGCGATCGATTATTTGGAGTCAATTTCGATAGTAATTTTCAATAAATTCCGAACAACATTTCATTCGTGATAAAAATGTAATCCGTGACTGACGTTTTGATAATGACAGATCGTAACAAAAGTTTAAGAGTGCGTTTGTGTTAAAATACGAAATTGGTATGTCCCTATTGAAAAAAAACCTTTAGTTGTCACTCTCTGCGTACTATAACCTTATGTGTAACAGTTTAAGTTGACTGATATTTCTTTCCTCATTTGACTGGGCATATCCAGAAGGTTCCACTATTGGTCGAGGACAAAGGAACTGATGGGTTCGATTCGTGGCTGATCATTTTAGCCTGCATTGAGCACATTCCTAAGCACATACATATGTTGGTCTCATCCCATTTTTCTTCTGGAATTGCTTATGATATAACCTGTCTCTGTGCAGAATGTAGAATGATCGATTGTAGGTTTGATAAAAGGTGTTTATTTATCGGTGACATCACTTAAAGAAAAATTTAAGTTGTCACTATCCAAACTCGATGAACAATACTTGAAGTGGTGATCGGTATTCAACACACCAGATGTTATTTTATTCACTCACCTTAGCCGAGGCTGTTGGCGCTGCCTTGGTGCCATTCCTATGCACGGGTTGTGCCGCATATTCGAGTATTTCTTACCTCAAAAACTCGGTTCAAAACTCTATCCAACCAATAAGCAAAGCACATTCTAGGTCTTTCGCTGAATATTGGAATTTCACTGAAGTTGCAATCTGTCAGCTACGTGGTGACTTTGTAAACGGTCTAGTTCTAGCACCACTTAACCCCTACTGTGCACTGTTCAGTCTCCCGATGAAAAGGTGTGATACTGTCTTGACAGCTTCGCAGCCAATTTCTAACTGGAATCTCTTCTTATCTATAGCCACAATTTTTTCATTCCAACATCACTGCCTTTACTTGTTCCCTACATGTGGTTATCAGATCCTTAAATCTCCATGAAAGCACTTACTTCATTTAAATGTCAATTTTCAAGATCCTTTGACGGAACCGCCACGGCTCCTGCACGTTAATTTATATGACAGCATCATCTCCATCTATTCAGCACCAGTTCAGCCATTCACTAACTAAAATTTATTAACACATTACCCAACAAGGCATTCCTGGTATTCCCAAAGACATAACCATAACATTTCTCGAAAACATCTCAAATTTGTCTCTACAACTACACTAATTAACCTCTTAATGCAATCGAATTGAAAATTCATTGCTAACTAAAGAACGTGTAAGTAAGTCCCAGAAAAGGAGGCCAACACTCCTCACAGTGACTGACTCTGTCCACAACATCACGATATTGTTGTTGGCTGAGAGAGAACCACTTTGTCCCCTCTCGAACCCTTGTCGTGGATTAAACATACCGCAGACGGGGTATGAACTGTTCTTCTGTATAAAAACGACGACAATATCGGTTGGTGGAAGCCAATTAAATTGTCCGTCTGTCACACAGTTGCCTAGCTGCATGCTTCTGTCGTGTATGCCATAAAGAACGGTCGATCTTCGTCCCTGTCCCACTGCCATACCGAAACACACAAACAAAAAGTATGCAAAGGAACGGATTTGGGTTTTCCCCTCCTGGTGAACACAGCACATCAGCTCCAATTGTTAAGTACCCCAATTTCCTAGACAAACCAACTAAAGTCTCGGATTAAGCTCAAAAGAGAGAAAAGAGAAAATCACGATCCCGGAAGAATCACATGGTCCCCAACGAAACCAACCAACCAACCACCAGCCACAGACACCGTGGTGTGGACCTCCACAAAGGGTATGTGCTGGAGGAGACGACGAAACCGATTTGACGATTTGATTTCTCCTGAAACAAGTAGACGCGACCTAAAAAAAAAAAAAGAAGTTTCCCGAACGCCACGCTGATATGGCAAACAGTCACAGCCAAAGAAAAGCGCGCAACTAGTTAGGGAAAAGTCCATAATTTTTCCAGGGAAAAACCATGTGACTTAGCCGCATTAATTCATGTTTACGAGACTTTCGTTTGGCTGCTCTGAGGTCCGTATCTGGATCTTGGCTTGACGTTGAAGGCAAATGCGGATGCAGCATTGGCCAGCGTCTGTCTCATGTTGTGCGGCGGTGGCGGTGTGTGCCTTACCGAAAGGAAAACATCACTTGGGCTATGGAATATTATGGATCTTGGATTTTCGGTGGGGAGTACTCAACAGCAGCAACTTTGGAGTGTGATGACAGACATCAACTTCGAGTAAATGTCGTGCAAAGTGTTTGTAGCGTGCGCGCGCATGCGCTCTTTTTTTACGAGATTTTTAGTGAAACCGATTGACATTATCGATTTCTGTCAAATGTATGTATTCCGTTACAATGATTTGACGTGTGAGATTTTAGGCACTTAAATTTGAGTTTTCTGAGCAATCAGAAAGCACTCATCTGTCAAATGAGGGGAAATTGTTCGAATCGTGATTGATGTTTGAAGATGGAGCTGTCGATTTGGAGAGTTACACAAAGTTGTATAAAAACTTTTTTTTAACTCAAAACAGTGATTTTGTAAATTGTTAAGGCTAACCTTTTATATGTAATATCGTGACTGCTCACCATAGCTCAATGGTTCATGCGACGACTTAGTGGACTGTAAGAGTAAAGCAACACCGGAGCCTATCAAGGTAGAGCTCTAGTAGAACGCCTAAGCAGATGAAATACCAGGACACACAGGATTCACAATAACCCGTGCTAGTAGACTTTGTGTCTTCGAATGTCAAAATGACCTCGAATCATGCCCAAAGAAAACAGAGCTTTAACCTTCGCAAACTAATAAGCCGAACTTGTAGAAGATGGCGAAAGAGGTACAAACTAGAGTCACAGAGTAATGCACATACATATGTATGTATTTATTTATACCCCTACTTGGTAACGACAAAGCAAATTTTATTTGCCTTAAGTTTTACCCCTTACTTTACCTTCTTGAGCTGCTGCAACCATCGCAAAAGGCTAATCATTTTTGTTTGTGTCAATCATCCCCTAAATGAACACAAGTCTTTGCAACAATTCTTAGTTTCTCGCCTGTAGATCCCGATACTGAGCCTCCTGATAAAATTCAGTACCTGCATCATACAGTCAGTTCAGGTCTACCTGTTTGCAGCTTCCTGTAAGTAGAAAAGCTATTCAAGTTGTTCTGCAGTAAAATGCAGCCAGAAAGGTTCGATATACATAGGTATGCCCATAATATCATCTGCGATACTAATGATATGAAGAACATCATCAATTGTAAAAAGTAAATAATATAGGGCCAAGATAGGTGCCGTGTGGTACTCCAGAATAACCCTGGACCTAACCAAAATCTATAAAGTCGGCCTTCTAAATAGGATCCGATTGAAAGGCAGGATTACTTTGTGAGAAATTTTGTCGAAGGTATTGCTGAAATCCGCGGCAATGGCATCTACTTTCTTCCCACATTCTAGCGCTCCCAAAGTTCTGGTCATATTCAACTCTTAATATCGAGAAGGGATACTACCGTGTGTAGAACCGTATCGTATCGCTTTTTTCAATTATATCCTTGATGAAGACAAGGAGATCGACCTGATCTTTGGAAATGAAAATCATATACGCCGACGATGTACCCTAGGCTAAAACTTGAGAATCCTCTTGACTCTGGGAATAGGAAATTCCTGTCAGCATTGCATAGTTTAAATGGAGTCAAGGATATTAATTGCGAAGGTATCTTCGGAAAGTCAATCCTCTCCTGAACTTCCTGAGAATCTATAATCACAAAACATAGCTTAGCATATAGCATTTATAGAGACTACAGATCCTCCCCTGTCTGCATTGCTTCCTAGTCATGTTTAAGATGCATTGTTGGACTTGGACTGATGTTGTTGTTCTTTTAGGCCACTGAATAGCAAGCCCTCTGTAAGAGCTTCTTTAGTCGATTATGCGAACGATTGTCGAAGGTGAGTCCTAAGGAGTATTTCCTTTAATCTATGCCATTTATAAGAAGCTTCGTATCGACTTATTACAATTGTTGTCCTAGGTCACCTACAAATCAAATTCTCATCCGTGTCCAAGTCTACAGAACATCATCTTCGAAGGGGTAACCAAACCAAATAGCGTCACACTTACACGACTCGACAGAATTAGAGTTGTATTCCACAAAAAAAAAAAAAACAAAAACTCCATTTGCATAAGTGTGACCAACATAAGTCAAGTAATTAACTTGTAAGAATAACTATCTACATCACCTTCGAATAGATACATTTCGCTGAACAACATAATCACTGTCTCTGGTGGCAGTGGGTACTGGTTTAACTTAACTTGAACCTGTATACCATGTATTCGTACCTACCTCTCGCCCTGAGTCTGCATGTCAAGCATATTCGTGTATACCAGTCGATCTTACTCCAAAGATCTTCCAACGATCTTTTAACTTGATCGTGATTGATTTTATGGCGAGTGCTACGGATTCCTCTGTGCCGCTTCTAACCACTCTGGCTAGCGCTCAGTAGGAGTTTCCTAACCATGTAAATTTACTTGTTGCACAAGTCGTCCGTCGTTTTTAGGATTATATATGGCCCAAGAAATTGTTTTAACACAATTAATTAACCGGTGGCGGCGCAAAGGAAGGCGAAACTCGTTCCTCATGTCGAAATAATTGAGTTGAACAAAACACACACACACACACTCAAACTGAATCGATGATTTATGAACTCTTTGCACAGCACTAAGAACCAATCTCACGATTCATTCTTAGCTCTCCAGCATCACCGCAGATAGTCGAGGGAATAACAACAAGAACAACAACAAAAAGAGGCTAACGATTTAATCAACTCCACCATTCAATGAAATTATGTCAGAGCTGATAGGTATAGGTACGAATAGATACTCTCTGACCGTCGTCGGTTAGGAAGCCTAGACAATAAATCAACAGCTGTTGCTGTTGCACCCATGATTTAATAATCACACAATCAAAGACCCATTAAAAGGACTTTTTTGTCCACTTAAAGTGAAGGCTCGACCGTTTATCATCGCGCTATGATCGCGCAAATAACGTGCCGTGAAATATTTATTGCAGCTATGGCTCCTCTCTTGGGATCATTTCTCGAAATGAGGCCACCACCGAGAAGCGAAAAGACGACGAGACGAAGAAGGTATCTATCTCAATCTCCCCATCAACGCTGTCCTTTTAGAAGCTATTAACTATGACGAAGCATTTTTGCATGGAGTGGCTTGCAGAGGGTGGATATATCATGCACACATCCGATTAAGATTCTATCGAATGCCAGGGAACGGAGTTGAGATGAAAAGATTCTTTTCGTCTTTCGATTAAGATGATGCACATTGTAGTGTTCCCTGTGTGTCGTTACATGGAGTTGGTATCTACCTATTCTTATTCGCTGCAATGCCCACTTTGGAACCGAGAGGCAGGCCATATTTAGCAATGGAACCGATGAGGAATAGTTCGATGTTATTAATGTCAAATTCATAAAGGCGCACTGAATGGGTATCCATGTGGTCTCTTTGTGTGCCGGCAATGGATGGAACTTTGTGTCGCCTGCTTGCCGCACAATGAATATTGGTGAGGCACATACATATATATTTTCTTGTTATATCCAGAAGGAGGAATGATGAATAAGTAGCTTCTTAATATGTTCGCAATTGTTATGGGACTATGGACAAGGATTTTGTTGAACATACATACACGTGACCTGCGGGAGGAGGAGGACGAGGAGGATAACCATTTTTCTATGACGGAAGTACCAGTACATAGCAAACATGTTTGTTAATTTATAACTGTTTGTGCATTTTCACGAGTCTCACGTTTTAATACAGTCCTTACCATGAGATGAAAAAATTAACCTTGCCTACGGCGTGCAGGTGTAGACATTTCTACCATTCGTCCTTCCTACCAACCGACAATGGAGTTCAAAGCAACCGAAAGTTGTCGAACAATTAGACTGCCAATTTTTCTTCCATTTTCATCCTAGCTTAAGGGTTAAGGGTTTAAAGTAATATGTTATCAACTTACAGGTTCGATTGCGACAACTTTACGTACGATTTGGAGGCCAAAATCAAGCGAATTTGTCGCCTTTATGTCGGTACCCCAAAGTAAACTTGTGTTCTTCACAAGCGATCTAGTTCAAAAAAAAGAGCTCTAACAAGTGAACTAAGTGAACTTCAATGTCATTTTATTTCACTTCATTTAGTTCAGTAGTTCAATAGTTCAGTTGTTCATAAGTTCAGTAGCTTACTCTTCTCAGGTTTGCTCTGCACTCATGTTATTCAGTAAGAACAACTGAACTAAATTGAGCGCTTTTTGCATTGTATTTCACTAATAACACAGCACCATGAGCACATCGACCGAATTTCCTGAACTAAACAGATTTGAACTAAGCTAAGTACTCTATAAACTGAACTAATATGCACATCATTCTGTTTGTTGTGAGTTTCAAATGAGTTTTAAGCTTGGACCATGTCTACCTATAGCGTACAGACTGGTGATGGTTAGCTAGTCTAATGAGGGTTGCTATTGTATTTTAGAAGTCAACCATAGCATAAGACATTGGAGCTGCTACTTAGTCTTTCTGAAGGCAAAGGACTTTCACCCGAATTTATACGAAAAGAACGCTCTATTCGCTCGATACAAAAGCAATCGAAGACAATGCGAGAGCGGCTGAAATTTCTTAGCATCTGCAGAAAATCTCCAAAATAGAAAAACACATAGCAGAGGAAGACCATTTGGAAAGAGAAAGTATTGCACCAAGCCAGCTTAGAGTCTGCCTGAGTCTGTTTGAACCCAAATGTACCCATCTTGCGGTGGCCTATGTAGCCCTCTTTTTAAAGGTTAGACAGTCTAGTCTCTAGTCTAAAGGCCTGCAGTACCTTCAAATTCAGTTCTGTGGGTAGATGATGACGTTGGGGGAATGATTGTACATGGATTTTACGATCACCCTCACTGCTATGTCGTCATTGAATTTAACTCCTCAATATCCTTAAGAAGCGTCTTAAAACTGTTTCTTTTATCAAGTTGCAAAAATAAGCCTCTTGTGTCGTTCTTCATAGTCCATAGCTACCTAGATCTAGTTTCAGTATTTTATTTTCCTCTGACAGTCTAAACAGTTGACTTTTTCATCCTTGAGCACGTCTGATGGCCATAAGCATTGCCAAACGCCACCTTATGAAATTCGAGGTTCCTTTGCATAAAATACAAATTTCTAGAAAAGGCTTTCCAATCAAAATTAACTTTTGATAAGCATCCCTTAACTCATTAACGCCACATTCCATCAATATTCAGTTCCATCCCAGAGGGTACACATACCTCTGTTGATCAATCGTTTTCAAATCGGCTGCACTAGTCTAATCACAACCAATGGACTTATCTAACCGTACCTAACTCAAAACTCCACTCACCACCAACTACCGTGGCTGTTATCCACTTAAGTACAACGTTTGCTACGGCTCCGCAAAGGCAGGAACAAAAAAAACCAAAAGATCTCTTCGAAGGGCTATAAGTAAGAAGTATCTATCTAGTTCGAGTCTTATTCACGACGTGATGCTCTTTATTTACGACAACAATCACTGATGGTGGCCAGCAGCCAGCAGTGGTTGGGAGCAGTCTACAACGACGACGACGACGACGACGACTTAGACAAAGTTGCTGCCATAGTTTCGGTATTGTTCACGTTTCATAATGTGTCCCAGTGCTCCTGCTGCAGCCACAGTTAAGGTTGGTCAGGAGAATGCATTACGAGCTCAGCTTGTCTCTATAGCCTACCGGCACACAGGAGATAGAAACTATCTTATGATGCGCGATACCACCTTTCCACATGGTTTCCTTGTCGTTTGACTCTATGTTGTCCTCGTCTACGATGATGATGACGACGACGACGACGACGACGACGATGAGTACGACTACGTCGTCGTGGTATCTTTGACTGTCATCATTTTCAAATTATTTCTGGTTGAATATCTAATCGCGATTCATGCATGATCGGAATTGGGGATCATCCGTGTGCATTACGTGCCCGAAAAGAGTATCGCGCTCTCTGGTCTAGTGGACCGTTTTCTGTTGATTTTCTGAAGAATTTCATTCCTCTCCTTCGGCTTCGGCGGCGGCAGCGCAGCACGGAGAGCTATTCCGCCCGAAAGACACGTTCTCTATGATAATGGACGCGGTGTTGAATTATATCTTGTTGCAGAGGAGCACTTGGTATTGTTTTCTAGTGCCGAAGATGATGCTAATACCTTGTTGCTGTCTTCGGTTTCACAGCACCAACGACCGACCAGCGAACCAGTGAATATTTATGAACTTTAACTGCGATTTAGATCGACGGAGTAAATAATTCAATTGCACTTGTCATCTGAATGGGTTCCATTTTATTTATTGGATTTGATTGTAATTTAATTTAAAACGAATCAAATTTGATTGTTATTTCAGTGGAAGACAGAGCGCATCGTTATGGGTGTTCGTGATTTTGTTTGTCAATGAAGATGATATTCGTTTGGCTTATTGAGTTGGCTACTGATTGTGTAGGGGTGACACAGAGTGACAGTGGCCAATTAATGGTGTTAATAAACGAAGTGGACATTTATTGGACCAGGAGTCACGTTCTATGTTGAATAATGTGTTTTTAATGGTTTTGAAGATTGGTCATAGTATTCTACTTCGGCTTACTCATGTTGTTGTACTATACCATACATACATATGACGTCGATATAAGAGGCAACTCTATCGTCCAATAGATCCCTAGCCTCTATTTCTAAAGTGGTAATTGGAATCGGAAGCTACCCAACACATCTCTAGGACTTCGACCCTAGAATGTTTTACTTTGTTTGTCTTACCATTGTTCTATTGTTTTAGTAGTTACATAGATACAGTTTGAATAAGTCTTATCCTAAATAACATCCTTAAACAGTAAACCGAGAAACACCACATTTGTTTTATTCCCGGAATGTGTATTTCCATTAGGACCTCATTTGTACGATCCAGCGTCTCTCGGATAGTGTCTGGATCCCTAGAGATAATTTTTTGAAGTCTATTGACCTCAGATATGCTCCTGATAGTCGAGCACAATTGCTTTTAGCTCCTCCAAACATATTTCCGAACTGTTTTTCTTTAAGATCGTATGAAGCTCAAATGAGATAGTTATGTGGTCCGTCACCATTGCCTGATTTATTAGCTTTCCACTTGATATTGTATCAACCATCCCTGCCCTGCAACCACAAAAGTCGGTTCTGCAAACAATAAACTCAAATAAAGCGTTTCTCCTCTGTACATAGTTATCCTTGGTCCCACACTGCACTGTGTGCATTACCATCCCAACCAAGCATTAGTCCTTTACTCCTATCCCTGCAGACATTCACCAGAAACAGTGCCTCAAAAGATTCACTTGAATCACCCTAAGGTTCTAAATAAATCTGAGTATAACTTTAAGTTTCAAGTTCAGGATTTCTGCAGGAGCGATATGTATCCGCTCCACTTAGAGTAAATAGTTCCTGGACATTCATAATAACTATGTTCTGGCGTTTCTTTTTTTTTCTCCCCAGACCCGGCAAACATAAATATCTGACAGTTTAAATTTTTGTAAATGAAATCCAAGTGGTCAAGGTTCCATTACATAACCCTTTAGACTCTAAGAACGTTTTGTACTGATAGAGTGATTGAAATGGTAGGTGTTACGTGGTATGTAGCCCAAAAAACAAAACAGACCTCAGGATCAACCAAATGGGCGCCAAACGCTTCTAATTGCCCGTTTATTAGCCTCAAAGCCTTTAAAGCTAGTTGACTGTCTAGAAAGATGTAACTGAGGGATCTTGCAAAGCGTTATGCAACCTCTAACCACCTAAAAGGCGGTTCACAACGATGAACGCATTCAGGTCATTAGATTAAAATACTTTAATATTCTACAAATTACTTAATTGAAATTCAATGACAGATTCCTTCGAAAAAGATATTGAGCCGAACTACATGCAGACAAGATCAATATAAACACTATCCGCCAACAAATCGAGCTATTCAACTTTTTTTATTCAACATCGCTTTCAACGCGTTCAAATAAAAATCGAAAACTTACAGAATCTCCCCTAGTATTTCGTTGACTCATCCGGTTCAGGATAATCTAGACTCTCATGATGATGCTTGCATGGTTGCCCAGTCCAATCTAATGGAAATAGTCTCTTCCAAATGGCAAAACGTTCCAACTTTAGCCCTTCTCTCATAACTAAATCATTTCCAATATCTAGATAGTTCTCCTTTTTCAAATCCAATGGATCCCAACGCAAGTTCTTGAGGTAATCATCGTTTGGATTGTTCGGATCTCTAGAAATACCTTTATATTGAAAGCCTCTCTACCAGTGTGTATAGCTTTCTTTCACTCACCCAGTTTTAGCGAATTGTGTCCACATTCTCGTTAATCGTTCCACAGTTGTATCTTCTGGATCGGTTTTTAAAAACAATGGGGCTATGTATGGAGTGGTGAGTAAATACAGCAAGTCGTCATGATGTACAGTTCCTGCAAAGAGAACCTGTTACAAGGGTTTCCAAAAAGCCAGGTCTAACAAACCATATGGCCTTTCTTCTGGATAGTTAAAGTAACTATAGCGACCCTTGTACGAAAACTGATAATAATGCACAGGAACATATCTTGCTGCAAGGTGCGCAAACCTATGCACCCCAAAACTGATAAGAGCGTCACTGAAAATCTAGAAAAGAAACTCAGGCAAATATAACTCTTAGTGATGATGTGAACTAACCTTTCCCAGCTCTTCAAATGGACCACGACTTATCAAGGGTTTATTGTTGAGATACTCCTTTCTCAATGTGGCACTAACTTGTCTTGATTTTGGCGTATTTCGCTCATATTGGAAACAGATCGGTGCCAGCCTTTCCCAGTCATTATTCAGTTGCTGAGTCATGGTCTCATTTTGCAGGACATCTATAGGAAAGAGACTTGCTTCACTAAAGACCAGGGAATTGGTATTGTTTTTAGCAACTAACCATAACCAATTCGAGCGAATTCGTCCTTAGTCATTCCAACAATGAGTGGAACTCTGTGGAATCTTCCGCCTTGAAATACCTTTGTTGGGTCTTCGGTCATAAATCTCTCTTGTCCAAAGTCTCTCTCTATAACTGGCATCCAGTTCAAGACTGGATTGTAGCCGAACTCAAACATGGCCGGTGACGTTCTTACAAATTCATCAGCTGATGTCTGAATTGTGGTTAAAAGGTACACTAATCATTTACGATGTAATGAACGGACCTACTTACCTCTCTTAAGCACTTGATCATGGCATTCATGCTATTCGTGGGACATTTCACCAACTCAGCCTGTCGTTTGGCCAAATGCAATTGATCCGCTGGATACTGCCATTGTGAAACCGCCGAAGCACTCATTGCGATGGCTCTGTGAAACAAACCCTTCGACATTGGCGATGCCATGTGTAAGCCAATACTTAAACTTCCTGCACTATAGCCCAGCAGTGTAACAGACTGAGGGTTACCTCCGAAATTGCGTATGTGATCCTTAACCCATTTAAAGGCGAGCACTTGATCCTTTAATCCAGCATTACCAGGTGCATCCGCTGTACCGGTGGCAAGAAAACCCAACGTTCCCAATCGGTAGTTGATAGTCACCAAAACAATGTCGCGATCCATCAAGGGTTGTGGACCTGAAAAGATCTTACTCTCTCCAGAGAATGCGTAATATCCACCGGGATGAAGGTACAAAACAACCGGTTTTGATGCTTTCACATCTAGATTCTTCGAATAGACATTCAGACGCAGACAATCTTCCGAATAGTCACTGGAGTTGAATGGACTTTGCGGGCAAATTGGTCCATCATCGGTGGCATCGAGCACTTTTGGCTTCCATGGATCTACAGGTTGCGGACTCTTAAACCGTAGTTCGCGCTCCGGTGACTTAGCGTATCGGATGCCACGAAAAGCGTAAAAGTCTGCCCCTAACCGCGACTTTAATGTAACACCTCGAATAGAACCCAAACTAGTGGACACTTCCACAGCGGATGTAGAAACCAACGCGGCAAGCAACACGATGCAAACTGCAATCATTGTGAGAGATAACTGAACGTCCAAGTGTGGACACTAAGCAATTTATAGGTTGCTTGATCTACAAAAAAAAGTGTAATTGTAGTGGGGAATACCCATTACGTGAACAAAGCAGCAAGCGGTTCCAGTTCCCTGGAATTTCGGTTCAGATACTATGGCGATTGCATTCTAGTCGCAGGTTGTTGTTTTCTTTAGAATTTTGAGTTCCACCGCCTGTCTCAACAGATACGAGTGAATGCGAAAACAAATTAAATCAATCAGGGAACTAAGATAGGTGTTTTACTTTACGGGCTAATGAAGATGACTCTTCTCACCCTGACAGCCTTTAGTGATAAGACTGTGTAAAAACCGAAAAAAAACTGAGATTCTGTAGTGCTCTGTTTACTAAACTCGGCTTTTGTTGTTTTGGTATGTTATGTGGATTTGAATGAATAATTTGAAAAGTTTTAAGCAACGTAACGATACACTCAGAAATATACGTATGTGGGTTTGGCGACCGGAATGACAAGACTGAGTAATTTGTAAATTCTGACTAACGGCCGTACCTTCTAGCTTCCACTGTAAATCGCATACAATGTTAATCCAAATGGTAAGATTAGGTAAATCTTGCACCTTTACACTTAGATTTTCCATAATGGTATAAATTTCCTCCAAGGACATCTTCCTGGGCAGTGACAAAGTAAGTGTGAAATACCCTCATGCACAGCTTTGTCACCTATTCTCTCCTCAAGTCGTTTGTGTTGAGCTTGATTTTCTTTATACACTCCTTGTTGCGTCCAGTGAGAGAACAAAAAATGTTCGTTCATTTGGAGGACTCTCTCTTATTTTTGTGTTTTGTAAAGTGTCCAAATCGTAGGTTGTGTTGTGGGGCAAGAATACTGTTTGCGACAGATTATTGTATGCTAAGTTAATATAGCCTGCAGATCCGTTGTGTGGATGGTTATAATCGCCTCAGTAATGGGCTTCATTCTTTGAAATTTAAGTTGAGTATCGGTTTACTACCTAGAGCCACATCATACTTTTAGATTTTGGCAGGTTCTTTGCCCTTTCCTTTATGTTGAGATGTCGGTCTAATATCCTATATAGAGCAACTCACCGGTTGGCATAGCCAGAGATTTTAAGTAGAGTTTCTTTAATTTGGGTGGTTCCAAATCTCAAACTCAGCATATAAATAATGGCCTACCCCAAGGCTCCGTTTTGTCTCCGAGTCTCTTATTTTTATAATACTTACATTCCAGCGCTGATGAAAGAACTGTCGGCTACGCATATTCATTCTCAGACTCACGAAACAGTGAGTCTGCTCTTCGGCGACAATGTATGATGCGCTCATATCCTAAATAGATAAATGTAGAATTATTCGTTGGTTTTACCACGATACCTTTAAAATTTAAAACATCCTGACAGCCCGTAAAATTGTTAATATCCAAATAGAACGCCCTTCTTCGCTATTAATATTGCCCTGCAAACGGCAAACGCAACAGTATACTATAAGGAATCCAGATCTTTTCATATCATTATCTACTTAAGTTACGCCCTGATCTCGGTCTTCATTTGAAATAGGTATGTCATTTACTACATTCTTCTCGCGAAAGTTATAGACAGCACTGCCTGTGATAATGTTCATTGTTCAATACTAACCTGTTTGTTTAGTCTTGTTAGTCTTAAAGTAAATAACAAAAGCGGCTTCGAGTTCTAATCGCAACTGAAATCCTTTATTAAGCTTACACTTGATTTCCGCCACTTTTTCCTAACGTGTTCACCGCCAATTTTTCACATATTTCCGATCCCGAAACGAAAAGAAAACTTTTCCAAATACATATCTTATATCAAATTTAATGTCCAATTTGTTATACCGTCACGCTTCCGCGGATTATCCGAAACCTCGTTTTCAGGTACTCCTTGCTGGCTGGTTCCCAATCAGACATAATAAATTCCACAACAATCACATACAATAAATTGAATTTAATTCTCTTACAGCCTCACTGTGCATGTACCAGGCTAAAACACCTCACATCTCCAATCCGGCAATTATCGCATAAATTCACACCGAATCCCGAAAGCCCTAAAATATATCCGACAAATTAAATATGAAGACATTACGGATTTACGACGTTGCACAGCAACTTCTTTTCGCCAGCTATGTAATACTCGTACTACCATACAAATCCAATTCCAATCGCACGACGACAATGCTTTTGGGTTCCTCACATCTCGTGTCGTTTCGAGAAGAAGATAGTCTCTCTGCCAGCGACTCACCACGCAAATTGAAATTTTCAAATTATCAATATTGGTTTCTGACGTGAGAGTTGCAGTTCCTTGGGCTCCTTCTTTTTTGTCCCTTTTGATATTCGCATACAGTGCAGCCCACTCCTGGTGTACAAATCATCTGCATGGAATTATTTATGACCTACACGGTAAATGACATAACACCACACGTTGGAGTATAGTCGGCCAAGAGGGTGTCGTGTGTTTCGAACAAGAATAAGAGATGCATAGGAGGGTAGGGGAACGTTAATCATAATCCACAGACACGGATTCGATTTTTTGCGTCCTAATAAAATGGCACCCGGATAAAAGTTTGACCCAAAGATACATTTATCTATCACCCACTGCCGCACTTCGACGTGTTTGGTGGCGGCCAGTATGCCACCATAATGTAAAACACAAATTAATTATGTCGGACCGGTGGATGCTGGGTGCAAGAACAGGACCCGATCTTACTAAGGGTCGAATTTGTCGAAAATGACAAATTGCATGAGACATGGGGATAACGAGCGAAGTTTATGAATGTTAACAGTGTGGTAAGAAAGAGTGAGTTCTCAGTTGACAATATGCCTCAAAATTAAACTTGGAGACTGGTTCTTCGATTCGATTGTTCCTTCAACCAGAACAATAAAAATTGAATTCTTTCTTTCTTTCTTTCTTTCTTTATGTAGCTGACTAAACACCTATTTTCTTGCTATTTATGAAAATTAAAATACTGAATGCTCTTCATCTTCCACGCCATTATCTCTCAACGCTTTTAAAAACCAGGTGCATAAACCCACTTATATATAGCAGTGGCTCTTCTACTAAACTAGTATAGTTTTTCAGCATGATGTTATTAAAGCTCATCATAACATCACCGTAGCGTCTAATTCAAAAGACTGTAAAGCCAACATCTGTGTATTAATTAAACAAATTTTATGAAATATTTTTGTTAGCTACACTGTGGTTATATCTGCCATACGACACCCATGAAGATTATCTTTTGGATTTATTAATAATTTTTTTCGGTCTTGGAGACGCAGGACGTCACACTGACTATCCATTTATCAGTTGCAGTTCGGGCATATTAAATTTAAGACCAATTTTCAGCTTTGCATTACTTGTTTGTATAAGCACATACTTATGTACATACTTACATAGACAGTACAATTTTCTAATCAATCTCCTTTTTCTTATTTCAGGTTAAATAAAATTGAAGCAACATGGTTCTAGTTTTAAACGGAGTCCTTCAGGACGATTGTCCTATGGATACAAATACACTCTTCCTTCAGCATCCAGTATACAGAGATTATGCTTCACAATTGCTATCGATACCAACAAAACCAATCGGTCCATGTGGCCTGTTGTACGTGGGTCAAAGAGAAATGGCTGCAGTGGCACCCCATGACAAGAATGTTAACATAATTGGAGCCGATGATGCAACTACTTGTATAATAGTCGTTGTAAGGCATTCAGGTAAGAAAGTTATTCCTTACATATTGATAAGGATATCAAAGGATGTCTTCAAGTACTCGTATCTCTTTATATTTTGATATTTTCATTATTTTTTGTATATATGTAGGTTCTGGTGCAGTAGCTTTAGCACACTTTGATGGGACAGGTGTTGATGAGGCGGTCACAGCAATGGTTGCTCGTGTACAAGAGTTGGCTTTAGGCTACCCGGAAGGAAGAATCGAACTGCAATTAATTGGAGGATACAGAGATCCACAAGGATATGGCGAAGATGTTTTCTTTAGTATAATGCGTATGTATATACATTTTATTATGTTTTATGAAAGTTATGGATCTTTACACAGAAATAATGACCTCAGAGGGAAAGGATTTTATTAAAATTGTGGCAATTTTCTAGGTTCATTGTGAAACTTGTGAAACGAAGGCATAAGACTACGTTGAGGGGATATCCATTTCTATCTAACAACAAGACATACTTAACCACATTATTGCGCAAAGTAGTGGTCATGAGTGTATATGTATACCCTTTTGGGGTATTATCTTTACTAAGCGCTTTGATGTTACAAAACCAATGCAATGATACGTCCAAAACATGGCTTTACATCTCTCTGATTATGGCAAAGGCCAACAGGCACTACGGCCTCTTCTCTTTGCTTAGTCGGTTCTTTGCTTACAATAAACAAATTACTGGATAAGATTCATCCAGTTTGTGGATGAAAAATCTTTGAGGTGACTAAACTGTACCTTGTATGATTTAACAGGTATTAGTCCTACTTCACTATCTGAAACGGTTCCGATGAAACTTTTATTCTTAAAAGACAGTAACTGCGCAAACCATCATAATTTTCCCTGTTTCTGGTTTACATACTTTCTGATACTCTATTTCTAATCCATAGTCTCGCGAACGATAGCATCACTGTAAACTTCACAGGTTACAGATAATCAACCGAACTCAATTATGATAATGAAGATATCAATTTTTATGTTGAATACCGTATTGAACGCGTCAGTAAATCATTTCTCTCACCTTTCCATAAAGCGCCAATAAGTGATAAATAAGTGATGCGACTTTTCCCTTTCCTTTCAATCGATGGTTGCAGAGAAACCTTTCTGTTCACTACATCTACTAGTTGTTTTTCCCTCATTTTAGAATAGATGTTGATTGAATTCTCATCACTTCCACTCACTAAGATTTGTAATTGTAAAACATAAAATTTTCAGATATGTTGTCTAGAATTTGTAATAATTAATTTCAGAGTAACAAAATATCTATTTTCAATTTCCAGAATCATTCCACAAACATCATCTCGAGATTGATCTTACCCAAGCCTGCGTCGGTGAGCTGAACACAATTTTACGCGGCGACATCAATTTCCCAATAATCTATGGAATAGGCGTCAATATAAAAACCGGAGAAATCTTTCCAGCTACATTCCCCGAACGAGGGCCAGATCTACAGCTGAGGGAGGCAAGAAATTTCTTGGGCGCTCAAACGGTAAGCATCTACGAAATTCCACACAGTGCAATACACAATAATTAATGAAACCAAATATAATGAAACTCCGCTTTTCTCTTGCTTATTCTTCGTCTTTTTTTTTATTCTCATCATCTAAACAGGTTCTAGATATTTATGATTCATCAATTGGCATGTTGCGCATTGGCCCATTCAACTATGACCCATTGCGCGGTGTCGATCTATGGCTGGCGCAAACCGACGAATTCCTCTTGCAGCATTTATCATCGAGTCCTGATGTCGAGCCTGCCCACTTTGCAATGCAGGTGAGTTGTTAGACAGAATGTCCGAATGTACTTTCGCATTAATTAATCAATCTTTGGATTTTTCTTCTCAGATGAGATCAACGATTAAATTCATTCAAGAGAATCAATTTCCCGCCATTACTGTGTTCCGGGATAATCGGCCGCGCTATTATCGACGCGATGAAACCACTGGTTGCTGGTCACCAGTAAGATACTGAGTGGCCAAAGACTTGTGCGTGTGTGACATCGATTAATAAAAAGAAAAAAAAACAAAAAAAGGATACTAAAGCCAGCGAAATTGTTATTTTGCAAAGCGCAAGGTGATATTTATTTATAAAAAGAAATACAATGAGACAACCACTACACTGAGTAAAACAAAAATTAAACCATTAATAGAATTGTAAAACTTTTTATTTTTGTTACATTCAAAATGAAATTCATTTTCAATTATTAGTAACTGGAATTTTGAAATAATAAAATAAATTAATTTCCTACGGATAGCTGTTATAGCATAAATTTTCTTTCAAGTCTTAGTGAAATTGTTTACGAAAAAACTATAAACTAAGTTTGCACTTAACATTTGTTGCTTTTTAACTGTTTAATGATTAATGTTGGTTATGTGTAAATATTTTTAAGAGATCACTGTAATATTTTTTTTTCTATTATTTAATTTCGCATGAAATGAATATATATTTGGACTTGACTTTATTTTATAAAACTGCTTGTAGTAAATCTTCTATAAAACGTGATATGTAAATGCGATGCGACGAACATTAACTCATATATACAATGTGAAAAAAAAAAAAACAAAAATTAAAAAACATATTCAATAAAATTTATATATTTACAACTTTAGAGTTCGATCGAATGAAATCCCATAATAAAACTTGAAAAAGAAATCAACGGTCGAAGGAAGTAAATTACATACTTGACCAGTTCATGACGCTGTTATTAATTACAATCCTTATATAAATATACTATATGAAGAAAACATATACACTACATATATGGCTTGGCTACTATGTTCTAAGGAAATTGAATAATTGAATAAATCAACATTAAAGAAATCTCACACAGTTATTTTTTTGTTTCTCATGGAGAGACTCTAGATGTCTCTAGAGTTTTAAACAAACGGTTGGGCTTGAGCTTTCGTCAGTCGCGGCACACCAAAGTAATGTTTATTTTAGTATCTAGTAATAGTGCTAGTTGACTTGGGAAGAAAAGAGATCCTTCAATATGTCCTCGTCCTGCTCATCCCGGACTAGGTATTAATCCGCACAAGACTGAGTCGTCATCCTATACGCCATATCTCGACACAGGTTTTAAGCTAGATGCAATTTTATGTTGTTTTGGGTACTGGGCACGTGATTTTCAGCAAGAATACAGCAAATCGCTGGAAATTATAATAGAACTTTCATTTTAGTCCAAATTTAATGCTAATTTACAACTTTATTTGCTACGGCAGAGTAAGAATCAGCAGAGATGCGATTGCATACATTATTCACTAGGCTGTAAGCTGTTTCTATATTCGGAACGATGACCTTCACAGGGGCCTGGGCGTGGAATACGTACAGAGTAAAGTACACAGATTCGCTAAAAAGCATAAGGATCGGCTTCGCCACCACACGAACCCTGAGACCACCACGCTCTTGGACCACACAAACCTAGTGAGGAGAACCAAATCTTTTGAACTAGTTCGGCATATATAATCATGTGTAGTATAAGTTAGCTTCAAAGCTTTAAACTTTTAATTTTATATTTTTTATTAATTTAAGTCAAAATAAAATTGCTTATTAGTCTAAGGACTAGATTGTAGTATCAACAACACTCAATGAGATTAAAACTCGATAAATCATTTATTGGCTGGGAGCTTCATGCTAAATACCAAAAATGCAGACCATTACATCTGGCACTCTTGTCTTGACAATGATTAACCGACGACCGTCCATATTCATTCAAGTCAACCTTGTCAGTGGACCGCATGGAAAACTGAGATCTGCTGACATACCCTGAATGTGGTTGAAGCATCAGCGATCTATATGTTCGTCGACTTTAATAATGCTAACTGCCCAAAATCTATGGCTTATATACGCGCTTTTACAATACTACCATATAATACTCTCTCTACCAACAATAGTCGAACCCCTACAACCAACTCAACACTGACAGCAATTTTATGAACTCTAATGAATAACCACAGAGCCCTTGTAGTTGCTATCGACCTGTTCAAAGGTACCTCAATCAGCATTACCAAATATGATAGAATGCGTATATGCTAAGTTTGGAAATACTAATGTTTCGTGTCCCACCACCAACACCACCAAAAAAACTTTAACTCTGGTACCTTACACTGATTACTGAACACCATATGGTCGATCGATAAGAGAGAAGATCGCTTCACCCTTGCTAACTGCAAATAATTAAGGCTATATCTCTTTCAAGACTCTGTTCGGTGCAATACTGAAACGCCTGAGCGATTTTAGGTTTCACAAATCTTTGAGAAAATCAATAAATTCCCAATTGATACCGATCATCTGTTCATTATTTGAAGACCACTTATGAGCCTGAAAAAGGATAAACTACTCCACACTATGTCCGATTTTGATGTACCCGCAAAACTCATTTATATAAAATGGCAATTGGAAATGCCACCCACTTCGTCATGGTCGGAAACAGATCACCCAAAAGATCAGTACCACTAAAGGTTTTAATGGTATACTTAAACATGGTATTCTCTGAGTAAACCCTTATTTTCTGTACACACCTTCAACAAAGTTTGTTTGATGGCTGATGTTTGGTACGAGTAAAATCAAATATGTAAATCGAATGAAATTGCCCTCGTAATGTTCATGAAAATGTTCCGATTTATGGTCCTATCTGCGTTTACAATACATGGAGGAGAAGATTCAAGAACGAACTTTACTAGCTGTACTGCGACAACGACTTGTTTAAACAGAGCGAATAAATTATTCAAAAATCAACCCTGGCGGGAATGCACAAAAAGGACCACCAAATCTCCTATGTCGTGCGCAAATCGGTGTGACTTGGGGTACGCAACTGGAGACAGCTAGCCAAGGTTCGTACTGGTCAGAGTTTGAAGGCGTCACTTTGCAGAAGTCGTTGAAGGAAGTCACTAAATGGAAGAGTTTTTTCTGGGACTGAGTGCTGAAGGGATGCATATGAGGTGATGGATGGTCTGATCGTCCCGTCTGCAGCTTCCACAGAAGTTATTTGAAAAGAGGCCCAGCCTTTTAACATCCACGCTCGCTTTAACATAACCAAACCGGCCGGTTTTTTTTTTGTTCCTGATATACATATAACCCTTCAAGCATAGGTACATTTTCGCGTCTGGTAGAAAGAGATGATCTTTTTTCGATGATGTGTGCATCCCTCGTGAAACCAAAAAAAGTTTAAAAAAATTCTAGTCAGCCCTCGATTAGGAAGAAATACAACCTGGGTATGTTAACAAATTGACTGATGCTGACACCTATAGGTAAAACTTAAAACTAATCAAATGGACACAGTGACAAATTGGTCTACACTAAGGAACTTTTTCAAAGAATTTACACTACCGACAATGGTTGGAATCTTAGACAAAACCCCTTTTTAGGCACAGGTGGCGCACAAACGAAATGAGTGCGCTCAACGCCTGTTTTGATACTAACGTTATTGTTATTACTTTAACGATTTTGATAGAAATAGCACTTTTACTTTCAACTTTAAAAAAAACAAAGAAAATCGATCTGACAGGTGGTCGTTGTTTTATTTTTTGTTGTGAAGACAAAAGCCGATTTGTTTTAATTCCATACGATTAGCGTACGGATGATGTGCAGGTCATTTATAATATTTTTTAGTTGACTTCCATATATAGCATTCTTTGTAGAATTGGCAGTAATGATCATTTGCCAGTTTAACTATGTTTTAATCACAAATCACCTATAATCTGTGGTTACACTCCAAATCCGACAGAGCAGTATTGATATCACAACCTAATAACAGACAAAGAACAGAAAGAAATGCATGACTTTTCTAGTTCCAGCACCTACCAGATATAAATATTTTTGTGACAAGATACATAATTTGTTGATGTTTATGTTTTCCTTGGGCTACTGACTTATTTTTCAATAAAACACGCCTGTCTTTAAATACCCACAAAACAATGAAATAGGGGAAACAGACGACTGTAAAACGTCGTGGAAGGAAACATTATACATTTTAGAGGTCAATAATTCTGTTCCCTCAGGCTTTACCGTCATCATTTATCAAAATTTTGAAATTTTATTGTTCTCAATATATTTTCACATAGAGAAGCTGAAAATGTCCCCATTTACTTCACGCTGTAGAGTAGAATTGATGATTATAGCATTTCCAATCACATAAGTTGTTCGGGAGATGGCTTTGGTAGCCAATTGTCTTCTTAGTCGAAAAAAAGTGATATACAAGAATATTTCTTCTTATCTTTATCTTATCCTTGTTAATTTAGAATCTTAATAAAATCTTACTACTCACTCTTCTCACTCTACCTCACAGAAGACATTGCTAACATCTTGTGTACTTTGCATAGATTAAACGAATGGAGTTATTTGTTAAAACTTCTTCTCTGCAATTAATTATTTACGAACTCAGCATGAACTTTATAAACAAATCCGACCACTATTTCTTAATAGCAGTTTAACACGTATACACTACTTAGCGTTATGTAACGTTATGTGTTCATCCCATCCACAAACCACCACCATATATTCCCCAACTGTTATCAAGTGTCATGTTAAAAGTCCCGAGTTCGTCGTTTCTGCTATTTCACGTCAGAGTGCGCAAACTCGTTATCACGTGAATTTTCTCCGATTTTTTTGTGTTGGAAGGCTGTGTGGTGATTGATTTTGAGCAAAACGCAAAATTTTCAGCGCAATTTTTCCTTCGTTCTCCTCAGCACGATTTAGCGTTGGAAATCGGAATTTCACACGAAAAAATTCACTAAACTTTAAACCGTAAGTGTTGTGTATAGAAAGTTACAAAAAAAATTTGTGTGTTCCCCCAAGTGAAATTCTCCCAAAAGTGGCCGAATGATTGGTTTTTTTTCCATCAGAGTGTCCCTCACTCTTGTTATCCTTGATTAATCTTTACTAGTGCGTAGAATTGTTTTCCTGTAGTTCCTTTATTCGAACGGAAGTGTCTTAATCGAAGTAAAAGACTTTCCGGAGTGAAAATTTGCAGAAAATTACAAAAATATTGTAATTACACATAGAGGTGGGTCAGCTTAAGCATTTCTGCATAAATATCCCTACTATCGTGTTGGGTATCTTATGGGGAACAGGTGCAATGTCCTGATAAGGAGATTGGCTCTCGAATTTATAGAATTTTCCTTTTTTTTTTAGGCATAATTACATTTGTTAGAAATTTTTTCATAAAACCCGTGAGCAGAATTTTATCGATCGAAGCTGTCATGTGACTGTCATCAAACAGCTGACTCTTCGTAATAGTGGTGGTTGTGCTGGTAGTGGTGTTGGTTGCTGTCAAAATTTCACAGGCTCTCGGGGGCGAATGAGCACTACAAATTTTGCGCTACTGAATTTCTTCGAATTAGATGTTATTTTGTTTGAAAAAAAAGTTAAATGCTAATTCGTTTTAAAGACATTCCTAATTATGTCACTAAAGACGTGATATAGCTTTCTGGAGAGAGAGATAAAGCGAGAGATATGGAGAAACTATCAAAAGATTGGGGCGGCGATGGATTTATTGAAATTAATTGATACGACCACAGGCGTTATACGTAATTACTGTTTGGGAAATCGTGATATTCACAAACGAATAATTTTATTTAAATAAGTTATAGGCCATGAATTACGCATAATCAATTGTAAGATTCTTGGATATCGCCATTAATTCTCCTTTCACTGGTAGCGGGCGCACATCATAGTCGCATTACTTTAAGGAAATTCAATTCAATGTCAGGTCACGCGAGCTCTCTACTACGTTGTCTCTCTGGGTTAGACTCAAAGACTGCGGGCCGGTCTACATGTTCTAGCCATCTTAGTCTACTCATGTACAGTTTTTTGACTTATTTTGATATGTTGTACATCTTGTATAGTTTGCCTGTGAATCTATCACTTCGAAGCCCATAACTACTAACGAGACTAAATATTTTACTCTCGACACAATAAAGGATGTCTTTGTGGTTCAGCACCGTAAGGTAGCACTAGTATATTAGGGTGGAGTCTTACTATTCAATTTTGGTATCTTCTGTTTTAATACTAACGAACGCCCTAACTTCTAAAAATCATGTCAATATCCGGCAGTAGTTCCAAAGGCTTATAAAAGATTTTATTTCTAGTATTGACTTATGTATATGTATGTACATACCGTCTACATATCTATAAATGGCGGTTATAAAATCGATGAAAAAATATTGGGTATCGATTTAGGTTTAAGCTTTCGCCAGGACCAGTAGAAACAAGTTGTTAACGAAGGATTTCAGACGCCCACACAATATTATAGAAAACATCTTGTCCGTAATGTTGCAGAGACTACTAAAGGGATCGTTCGCGTTTTTGAATAGATCTATGTAGAGACAACACTCATTTTCTGTCTAGCAGTCTGAATAAAATGTTAATTCCCATGTTTTTCTTCATTAAAATCGTGTCGTTTGAAATGCGTCCTATTTTACAGCGATTATTCTACTGACATTGCAATCTTCCATTTCCTTCGGTGCTGGAAATCTGCTACTAATTCGTCAGACCAAGCAAGGGGCTCGGTCTTCCTTCTCGTCCTCTATAATGTTGGATGTACATAGCTGGTTTCTTTTTTTTTGTATTCGGAATTCGGTCTTGTGAAATTTCACATCTCTGTAAACATCCACTTCGTTGTGCTTCCAGTATGATATTATAGGACGATAACTGTTGCTATTTCAATGGTGTTTATTGGTTTCTATTTTAAAGACTTCGGTAAGCAGAACGCAGCAGTGGTATCTATTTGTCTTAACATTGCATCTTCCCTGTCATACAAAAGGTAATTTTTCGATACATTTTCATAAAATTATAAAATAATAGCGCGATCAGCTTGAAAAATAGCTAAAGAAACTGAATTATTCGTAGTGAATCCCTTTGACAGGAGTATAAAAAAGAAATGTATTAAATATGATAAAACACGGCAGGAAATAGCTATAGATCATATGTAGATCTCGTGACCAAATATGTATAGTTTCTTCTTCCTATTATTACCGAGAACCAGTTGTCCCGAGCAATAATGATAAAAATGTCAGACATAAAATAAGTCAGACACTGCACCGTACTACTAACAAACACATCGCGTTCGATGTGACTTTACCTTAATGTCCGACAAATCAAAGTCGAAAGCTATAGTTCGCTCTTATGAATTATGAATTTCTATGAATTGTTAGACGGGTAAGTGTTTTGAAGAAAGCATGCAATTCTTTTGTTTGCAAATGACACTCAACAACGAGTGTTAGCCAAATGTATGTACATATAGAGTGTCCCTCTTATTGTGACTATGTTCAATCGTTTTGTTCACGCAATTGCTTCATATTTAGCTGATTATTGGTCTAACACTGGGAATGTGCAACCATCTCCGAATCTTTGTCAATCTGTGCTGTTGAATCCTTTTCAATTCCAAATAAACATAATGTGAAATGTTTTTAAATGCCACTTCGAGGTATGGAGCACTATTTGTTTCGTAATGATATATGTACATAGTTCTGAATTAATTCTGCCAGTTGATAAAGTGCAGTTTTAGAGAATATACAGGCCCTTTAAAACGTATCAATATTAGATTGACTGCCTATGTCAAGTAGTTTTTTCCCACTATTGGTTTAAATAGGACCTTAGACCGTTTCCAAAGGTTCCGTAATGCCTTTGACTTCGAAAACGAATATCTTATGATCTTTTTCAATCACTGTAATGCGATTCTTACGACCAGTGCTCTGTTTTCCTCATCGTCTTATAAGAGACGTTAAGATCCTGCCCCATTTTCCAAAGACGGTGTGCAGTTTGGTCGTAATAGGCGTGCTTTCAACCGTATCCCTATCATAAATTCTATCTAAGCAAATGAAGATCTTGATTGACTGCACTAGATTATGTTCTTAATGGCCACTCCATGCGTTTACGGATACGGTGTAGATTCTATATCGCCTCTGCTACCTAGAGACAGTGTCCCCTGTTTTTTCTTATTTTATAGCGAATGTGAACAGTCTAAATAAACACTGAATAATAAAAGATAGTTATAGCAACAAATTTTCCTTTGCACAATTTTCCTGTGACATTTAATACCCTCCAATCTCATCTGCTACTAGTGCTCTCTTCACATATTTATCAGAATTATGATCATAAGATACAAACCAACAATATAAACTGTTTCCAATTTACACTGGATAAAAGCCTTGTGGATCTACATACATACATATGTACTTACATATATATGCTCGTGTAAAGCAACAAGTACTGTCATACTGCTTTTGCAACGCGTATATTATCACAAATAGGCAGTTCCGCCACAGGAACCCATAATTTATTCCTATTATAAGTCATTGATAGGATATTTAACCTCATCGCCATTCGACCTTGAAAGGCCAATCGTTAGGCTCTTTACGTCATTAGTTCATTTATCAAACTATTTTCTGTAGCCACACCTAAGCCGAACCTCGAAGCTGAAAAAAAGAAGTAGAACCAAAAACTTTGGCGTGTCTGACCCAATATTAACTTTTTGGAATTCATATTCAAAGTGAAATATAAAACTCTCCCACATTCGTCAGGATTATTCAACAGAATTCCACAAATCGATAACCAAGTGAGATTCCACGTGATAACTTTAGTACGTGTCCCCCGACCCCTATTAAACATTACTCTCGAACGAAGACTTCAATTAGCCTAACAAATGAGATAATCGGATAATGTATAGTAAGTACATATGTATCTGCGGCACATATTCGGCGAGAGGTTTCTCTGTGACATGTTAGTGAACTCCCAATTGCAAGTGGGTTATCTTCTAATAAACACGCTTTCTGAACTAATATACATATGCCCGCGTATGTGTATAGGTGTATCACTGGTCGAAGCTTAATGTTCAAATGTGAATCATTTAATAAAAGACAACATTGTCCTTGAAAGCTTTTATTTTCAATGCCATCCTTCCTTCTTCCTATGCTACCCGAAACAAACATTATTAATTAATTAGCCTACCACAATACTACAACCATTATTATTACTATTGATGTGTATGGTTAAAGTTTTAGTCCAGAGGTTGGCATGTAGACTTCCTTGACAGAGAGGGTGTTAGGAGCGCTCCACCAACAACAGTTGTAGGATAAAAATAGATGTGAATACGAATAGGATTAGTTGAGGTAAACCTATGTTTCCGGTCATTTCTTACTTTCAGTTTAGTTGGATTGGTTCGACTAACGTAGTGAGTCCGCTGCCGTGGTGGACACTGACGATTCGCATGGGAAATTCGTGGAACTCATATTATAATTGAAGTGTTTCGTTAATTATAGAAGAATAAAATAATGTGCGTGGGAAGAAATGTGATGTTCGTGTGGAAAAAAAAGTTTTGCGGAAAGTAGATTTCAAAAATAAAAATGTAAAATTGCAACCGAAGCTTAAGTTACATATGGAATATTAAACAAAAGCGCATTATAAAGAATCAATCTTATGGGAGTTCAAATAAAATAAATTCAACTATGGTATGACTAACTTACATTATTCAAATCGTCGTTAAAATTTTTACTTTAACCGAGTGGAAAATACTTTTATAGACTAAGCATGAAATGATTTGCTAAAAAATACCTGAAGTAAGAGAACAAAACTTAAATCAACAAGGTTTGTGGTAGAGATCATACTTATCCTTATGCTTCGGTAATCAGTTGATCACTTGTTACCACATTACACGGCAAGGTCGTGTTCAGCTGCTAATTTCATTGACTATTTTTTCTAAAACTCCGATCGCTCAAATTATACGAACAAAAATCGTTAATAAAACTCCAGTCACAGACTTTTCGGCCTTACCACATAAGTTAGTTTATCGTTTAAATTTATATTTTGTACAACAGTTGGGAATTTATCAACTGTAATGAGTTTGTATGTCCTTTTGAATTAAGTAATAAACCATGGGGCGGCGTTTAAATGGTTAAGGTTAGTGATATGTTACGACTCAATTTTCGACTTGAGACGTGTACAAATAACGTTTATGATGGCCTAACTTTTTTAAATAATTTAGTTTTATTTAGATAACCAAACACTCACGCGAAGTACTTTGTTTTTACTTACCACGGAGTGGAACATTTCTTTATTTGCTTTCATAACTGTCGTTCATGTATTGATTTCATAATCGGTATCAGTCCGTTTAAAAAGGCCCCAATTGCCTTTAAATATTCATGAGATTATGAATCGTATCTACCGTATTGTTTACAGCAATAAACCAATTTGTGTAGTATGCAAGTTAGTTTATAACTAACTGTTGATTGTATTTCCTAGGAGAAGAATACTTATTTCTTTCAAAACCAATAATCTCTGATGTAGTCTAAGTGTATGATTCTTCGATTTAAATCTTTACTGACTTTTAAGATATTTTTTTTAGTCTTTTGTGAAAGAGGAAATTATAGTCTTTTTGTTCATGTGAAGTTATAAGAATTATGTTGAGGTGAGTTGTAAAGAATTATATTATCGAGTACAATCCAACATATGTAAATAACATATGATCCACGTTTTTGTGCTATTGAACCATAGCACACAGATAGTGGAACACTGCTGTGTAAAATGATCATTTCTTTTGTTTCAAAAATATATTTTAAATAGAAACCAGAGTGAAATATATTGAATGCCATGGTAAATAAATTTTTTTATTAATTCGCATACCATTTTTAGTTTTTAATATGCAATTGGATTAAGATATGTACATATAAGACAGAGTATAAATCAGTCGATGTGCATTTCCCTTTTTAGTTCGCGTTCTACTTAGTCAATTAATAAATAAAGAGACTTCACCTTGAAACTTCAAGGACACTTAATGTCATTTACTCGCGTGCATTTGTTCTGACCTTGTTACTTATTTATTTTTCAATTGCATTTAAAACTACTAATTACGTTCAGGCTTATAGTAGGAAATTCTATTTAATATTTAACGTTATAGTTAATATTTATGTTTTATTTTTTTAGAAAACACCAAAATGTCTGAATATTGGCTCATTTCCGCCCCTGGCGATAAAACCTGCCAGCAAACCTTTGAAACAATGAACAATCTCACCCACAAACAGAACAATCTTTGTGTCAATTTTAAATTCCATATTCCCGACTTGAAGGTGAGTTTTTTTTTTTTTTTTTTTAGTATATAATGTTATGCAAACTTTATTAATAGGTCGGCACACTGGATCAGTTGGTTGGTCTTTCCGATGATTTGGGAAAACTAGATGTCTATGTGGAGCAAATCACTCGAAAAGTTGCCACCTACTTGGGTGAAGTACTTGAGGATCAAAGGGATAAATTGCACGAGAATTTGCTCGCCAATAACAGTGAGTTGATTTTGTGTGAACATTTTTCGAAACAAATACGCATATATTCTTAAAACAGGCAGTCCATATTTTCCTATAAATTCAAAATATGCTTTCGAATTTACTAAGTAATGCATATATACCATATATATTTACATATATTATAATCTTAACTTCCCATTAATAATAATGGATTTGTTTGGAGTTGTTAAATGCGTCCATCTTGCTCGCAATTCAAAAGTTTCTATGTACAATACTTCAAAAGCTTTTGCATTTGCTTCCGAGGGAAACATTTCTAAAAGACTGTTTTTCATGGGCAGTTGATTCCTCCAAACAAGCCCAATCATAAAACATTAAAGTAGTTTAACTTTTTTTTTGGGAATGCTAACATAAATTTATAGAATTAAATTAACTACATAAACTCAATAAGCGAATATGAATGGAAATCTAAAATTGGAATGACATCGACATGTGATTCATTACACTTTTAGAAATGGATTTAAAAACTAATCGATTTTCTGTATTATCTAAATTTATGTATTGAAATACTCTCTATCCCTCTTGTTTTATTTTATTTAGTATACCTTTTTTATGATTTGTTTTTTCATTTATTTCTTATATAAATTTTGTTCTTACTTATTTTTATATTACATTTTGTTTTTATCACAAGCAAATTCATATCTCTTTTGTCAGAGATGAGCTTTTTATATTAATGTTTTTACTTTGAACAGAATTTTATGTTAAAGCTGACACTAAATACATAGAGCAGAATTGTAGTACACACACGTCTAAGAAAGCAAATATCTGTTTAAATTAACAAGTTCTAGGTTTTAATTTGTTTTTATCTCAGCAGATACTCTGATAAAATAAATATTTGAATCATTTGAAGTGTTGCATATACATACTATGTAAATTATAAATGCTATCTTATAAAGAAGTACTGTAAAATAGTTTCATGTTTGATCTTTCCACCTAACTCTTGGTTTTGAACTTTTTCAGAGTTCCAAGCTCTGTTCTTTTTTCTAAACCTTATTTTTAATCCATAAGAAAACATAATTCACTTACTTAAATTCTGTCCTAACTTGCATTTATATGTTATTGGAGAGTTCTGTTATATTTTGTAATGGGTTTTTTTTTCACTCCTCTCTAATAAAGCTGTTCAAATCGCAGATATGTAGATGTTACATATTCTTAAGACTTTGTGGCGAGGTAATGATCATCTAGGTTCTTGTATTTGTTTTATACTTTGACAACACCTCGGTCGCCTGCTTATGTTTATTAAACTTGTTCTCGATTAGATGAAAGTTAAAATCTTCTGGAAACATTCTCCCCAAATTGTGCAAATTGCACTCGTTGTTTAACAAAAATTCATTTCAATAGACTAATATTCGCGGATTTACCTGGTTTAAGGAACTACGCAAAATGACTTAGCAGCTTTCGTGTTGAACGCTTAAAGACATTCAACCTTAGAAACGATTTTATTTTAACTTATTGGAATCTTTATAAATCGAATATTAATGGCGCTATTAAGTGAAAGATTGAATCGAACTCCATCTGCAAATTTGAGAACAATACTTAAGTTTCCGTCTAACTTTTATTGTGTATGAACGAGGATGTGACGACTATTAGTTGACTGCTTTGGTGGAATGGATGTGACTTGTTGTGTAAATAAATCATAGAATCGGTGCATGTATTTGTAATACAATAATGAATGAATGAACAAAAATTTAATATTTTATTATATTTGGTCTTTAGTTTTTGTGTTTGTAAGACAACAATTTTATGAGGGTCTTGATTGAAAAATGTGCGCTTATTTTGTATATGTACTTATGAAGTGAGTACCTACGTATGTAAGAAGTTGTTAATCAAATGAGTGCCGTAGTTAAGCTAAAATGTCAAAGAAAAAACAATTATAATCAGAACTAAAATACATTTAGTATAGATTAAAAAATCCCCCGCTGTAGACAGAGCTCAAAACTTTTGGACTGTAAAGTACTCATTGACATTTAATTTTTGACTAACTATGACTGTTTTGTTGTTACATTCAAATCTAGTAACTTCACCTCTTGGTTCAGCTAGTCCGTACAACTTGTTTAAGTGTACATATGATTAATAAAAGTTTTCGTATGGGTATTAATAGTATACTTAAGGGTTGGTTTCGTAACTTTTTGAACCTTATTACGCCTCATTAACGAAACTATTTACATTCCAGTTAATTATAAAAATCAGCTTATAGAGGACCAGCAAACCTTAGTTACTTGACAAATCGCATCCATCACATGTTTTTCATTGTAACATTAGAGCACCTGTCACATAAAATTCGCTGAACGCAATTTACTCTAAACACGCAACACGAAACATACAAATTAAAAATTATTTACTTAAATTAATTTTTTTTGTTAATTCTCTTTTCATTTGATAATTTCATTGCATGATCCATCCACCATCCAAGAACCAGAATATTTATGAAATACATCAAATCTTAGATGGAGAAAACCAATTAGTTTTTAAATCTTTCATTTTTTTTTCACATTCTGCAATTTCAATCCGAGACTAAATACGCCTCTAATTATTTAAAAATTGCCAATCTACAGGTGCAACACATTTTCAGATTTTATTTGCATCCATAAATTTCTTTAGTTGATTCTGTGCTTCTGTGGCATTTGTCCAGTGTTTTGATTTTCGTCTTACATATATCCCAGCGACTGTATTGCCGCGTTTTATTGTCGTAAATCGTATCGTAAATGTGCCGCTTAGTCCTTTGTTCCTTTAACAAGCTTTCAACTCATCATTATTACTCTTTGAGTTTAAATTTTGTTTTAACTTACACTTTTGTTCTGTTTATTATTCTTATGTTTATTTTCAAAATATGAACTTAATGCAGAACATTAAACTAAACAGGATATATTGTAAGCCGTGGATACCAAAAAATAATGTTTAATTTTTCTTTCTTTAATATTTTTCTCCTCAAAACAAATCCAAATCAAAAACAATAAAAAAAAAAAAAACAAAAATGTATTTGAAAATTTAACAAAACACAAATAAAATGTATCGAATTTGCAAATCTGTTATGCGACAGAAGGTCCTGGCCCACCCGATGAAAATACTCATTCGGAATTAACTGGTAAATCATCAAATTTATCAAATAGTCGTGACACAACAACAACCACTTGTTCAGCATGCCACGGCGGGAGCCTTAACAATTCTACAGAGTCCTCCGAACGTGAATTTGACACTACTTCGTGCAACTGTGATTGTGATTGTTCATCGAATAATTGCGCTTTAAACAATAACAACAGTTTTAGTGATACATTCGATTGGTGGTTTCATAGGCATAGAGGTTCAAATAAGAGCAGGTATTACAATCAAATGCATTCTTCTTTTTATTTCCTTTTTTTGGAACAATAATCGAAATTGAAACAAAATAAAACAGAAGCAGTGTATAACAATAATATTGATGTGCTGTGGAATTGGTAAAAGTTTGAAAATCTTAATTTATTTGTAGCAGCTTGTCTACTTACATAATTTCTACTAGATAAGAAAATGAGGAAAATAATATAAATTTATTAGTACCTTTGAATTGGCTGTTCAACTGGAATAGACAGTCTGTCCCATTTCCGATGAGAGTGCTCTAAAGTAAAGAAGACGCTTTGCTGTTCATTTCTTTCATCATATTTATTCAAAATAATCCCTCTACGAGTAAATACAGCGTGTTTGTGTAGGTGTTCTGCATTTGGACCGGCATGCGCTTTCCATATTAGTAATTAAGTAATTAAATAAACCTTATAACAACTCTATTTTCTTTAGCAAACATAACCTTGTGTTTGTCTATTATTCTGAAGCTGATTCTTGCTAATTTTTGGGTCACAAGCAAGCAAAAAATTGAAGATATAAATATTAAGAACATATTAAGTCTCTCTGTTCAAGATTACTTGGATCCTTAAAGTTAAATGTCATATTTTCAAAAGGTATGAATTTCTATTCGTTAGAATTAGAATTAAAAATATTCTCAGTCTGGATCCAGTTTCTAAATAATATAATTTATAAAATATTGCAATATTGCAAGCCACTTATTACGATATAGAATTGCTCAACTTTGAGAACTAGATCCTTAGATCTGGGTCATGAGACTCATTTGGGAATTGAAGAACTAGTATTGATGTCATCATCGAAAAATTTTACTCACTGTTGTCAAGACGTTGACCTATGTTTAGTTTTTGTTTTTCCTGAAAAATATTGTGACTAATGGATTAATTTGTCTATTTTTCATTTTTTTCAGTAAAAATATTCCAAAAAATAAGTATGTATAGGGTAATGTAAGAATATTAGTTTTCTCAGACTTAGCACACTTTTTTTTTAAATCCAATTGTTCTGCCTAATGCATTTGTCTGTATGTCTTCTAACTTATAAATCTTGTTGTTGCTAGTGGAAAATGCTTAGCAAACTCTTTTGTTACATACACAATAACAATAGTGCGAGTTATCGTTTGAATAATTTGTGAAAATGTTTCGACGATTATATATACATATGTATGTATGTAGATCCATAGACTATTCGTGCCTGCGAATAAATGTCGACTTCATTAATGTCAGAGTCATTAATTACATTTCACAACTATTGAAAACAATATTCGAAAAGCCTGAGTTAGAGTTTATAGAGATTTTATTTTACGAGTTCATACTTAAGCTGCCTTGTTACTTCATAGATCGTCCTAAATAATTGCCCATTTTCGAAACTTTACCAATTGCATACGAGTATTTATTTCAAAAAAAAAAAATATAAAAAATAGATGAATATCGAACGTATCACCAATATGAATTATAATTCCACTAACAAATAGATAAATAATAATTTACAAAAAACAAACCAAAACCAAAAAAAAAAAATAATAAAATCAAAAACAAGCGACTAATTATCACGTAAATTTTACATTGTATCAAAAATAAACTAGAAGTCGTTCATCGAGTCAATTAAATATAACAAATGGATTTAATTCATCAACTCATAGATCGTCTCCAGTGAGTAGTTGTTGTGGTAGTAGCCAAGGCCGATCAAGTCCGGACACTGACATTAACGGCGACGGATTGGGGACTGACCCGCCAGCAATGCCACTAAGTCCAGGTTAGGTCCTGGTTGTTATAACACTCTATACTCTAGACTTCTCTTTCTCTTTATATATATATATATTCTATAAATATTTATATATCTATGATGTGTTTTAAATTTTCATTTTCTTATATTTTTTTATTTTGTTTTATTTTCTTATTTGTTTCTTACATATTATGAAGAAAATAAACTTGCTATCAGAAAACTAAGCTGCCGATCACAATTTTAATTTGTTTCTTAAAATTTTTTAGTTGAGTTTACAATTTATGAAAAAGAAAAAAAATAGTTAAAAATTGTATCAGTGTCCTTTTTTCAACACCAAATTTTTATTTTATTGTTGACATTACAAAGGTGCTCAATGTGTGCCAAAGAATTGAACATAAATGTGTCCGAGAGCGATTTTAAAAAAAGTTTACAGGTACTGTTGTCTGCGTAAATATGCTTTTTCAATATTGTATTCTATTTTCACCAAACCAACAAGATAAATAACTGAAAACGATCTTCTACTTTATTTTTAGAACTATTTATGTGAATAATTGAAATGTGACTTTTTATTGTATGTGATGTATGTATTGTATTGTATTTAGATTAATGTATTTTTTTTTTTTTTTTGATTTCTTTTACACCACTACTACCACACTACATTTGTTTCTGCTTGCAAACGCTTAGCTAGCATAATTTGTGTTAAAAACGCTTTTTTACACACTGATACATACATGTTGCATCAAATACTGCCTAATTGCTTACGTATTTTATTAAAAAAAAACAAATAAAAATCATTAATAATGAAATAATTTGGGGTAAAATGTGTAATAAAATCTTAAGCTGGACATGCATATTCCTGATATCATGTTAAAAAGAAGTCTCGTAGACTCTACATATTCTTTAAATAATCCCAAGGAATGCTTTGGGTGCTGTGATCATAGAATATATCGAGTTTCTGTAGGTCTATCTCTGTAGGTCTATTTCGAGTCAAAAGTTGAACTCAAGAATTGGGAATGTATATTGTATATTTTTGAGATCGTGTAACTATTACGTTTTGCTTTGAAGAAATTCTATTTTCTTTCTTTAAAACTATTTCCATGTAGAAGCTGGTCCATCGGCGATTAAGAAATAAAGAATATCTAAGCTAGTAAAGCAACAATGGAAAGTGAAAAAGCTTAAAAAATGTACAAATACGTATTTTTATCCGGGTCCTATCTCCCAGTTGAGAGTTGCGGTTCGTAAATTTTGAAGGTTTTTATTGTAAATATTCCTACCCACCAAGTCGTAAAAAAATACCTACAATTTTTTGTATTAAATATCAGCAATCATTATTCTTTCCTTGAAAGAGAGATCTCCCAGATCTATTTAAATTAGACTCAATAGATCTACCTTTATTTCGGTGCAGCTTAAGACTTTTATAACTACATATTTACCCAAACCAATCTTCATATTGTTTTCCAATTTTACTCAACACATTTCATATCAACAGCGGATCTTCCATCGTACATTACCCGCTTTCAATGGGATATGGCCAAGTATCCAATTAAACAATCGCTTAGAAATATTGCCGATATTATTTCTAAACAAGTTGGTCAAATTGATGCGGATTTGAAGACGAAGTCCACTGCCTATAACAATCTAAAGGGCAGTCTACAAAACCTGGAGAAGAAGCAAACGTATGTACAAATTAAAGGAATTATTTTTTAAACAAATGTAAATAATAATTTCGTATTGTTTTAAACAGTGGTAGTTTGCTGACACGTAATTTGGCTGATTTGGTGAAGAAAGAACACTTCATTCTGGACTCGGAGTACTTGACCACCTTGTTGGTCATTGTGCCGAAGTAGCATACATTTTTGTAATTTACATTTCTTATATAACTAAATACAATGTGTTTTTACTTTAGAGCCCTTGCTAATGACTGGGTGATTGGGTACGAAAAGATCACAGATATGATTGTTCCACGTTCCTCGCAATTGATTACCCAGGATCAGGATTATTGTTTGTACAATGTGACTTTATTCAAGAAGGTTGTTGAAGAGTTCAAGTTGCACGCTCGTGAGAAGAAATTCGTAGTGAGAGATTTCGTGTACAACGAAGAAGAATTGGCTGCTGGAAAGAACGAAATCACTAAGTTGGTGACCGACAAGAAGAAGCAATTTGTAAGTAGATTTACAGTGGATGGCTTATAATTTGCGAAGTACTTATTCACTATATGTTTTTGTTTTTAATATAGGGTCCCCTTGTAAGGTGGTTGAAAGTAAACTTCAGTGAATCTTTCTGCGCCCTGGTGCATGTAAAGGCTCTGCGTGTCTTCGTTGAATCCGTTCTAAGGTAAGAGTACTCATCATGCATAGCTTAGATTTTTAAAGAAACATATTTCATATATTCCACTTAGGTACGGCCTACCAGTAAATTTCCAAGCTATTCTTATCCAGCCAAACAAGAAAAGTATTAAACGCCTTAGGGATTGTCTCAATCAACTTTATGGTCATTTAGATGGCTCTGCTGCGAATTCGGCTGTTGGAAATGTTGATGTAAGTTACCAATGTTTGGTTCTCTTTCCCTCTCTCGATTAGCACTAATATTAACAAGTTATACCGATCTCTTCTTAAAAGCTAAGTTTTCGAGAATTTACATAAATAGTGAAATATGAAATTAAACTTCGCAAGGATGTGTTTTACCCCATCTTCTTTGGAACTTAGTTGTCAACAAACTATTCATAATCCTGGAAGGGAAGGGGAAAAGCCCCTTAATATTCAAAAATAGCTTGCACAAAACGCTTTAATTAAGCAAGCTATATAGAAGTCTTTGACATAAGCTTCCACAAAACTGAACTAATATTCTTCCCTAGGAAATCTGTTACTCGACGGTTCTTTCAATGGTATCGGCTTACCCTTCTTTGACAAAGCAATATATTTTTTCTCGTTCACAAGAATAATAATTAACTCACTGGCCCTATATATTATTTGATCGACACTTACGTAGGTGGTGATTGGTTAACACCTTAATCTTAATCTCACTATGCGTCTACCAAACCATTGTAGGGTGTTCCAGGGTTTAAAAAAATCTTTTCTTAAGAAAACGTTAAACAGTTAGAAATTTGTGCATGCCGAACAAGGGGACATTAGATAACCAATTGCAAAATCAAATTCAAGCTGGTTGCTAAAGAGAGTACAAAACTTAGATGGACAGTGACACCAACATGTCTAACGCCATAGAAAAATTCGGCGAATGTTGGATTTAACACTCCCAAAGAATTAATTTTAGCTAAATATATTAAATACCGGCAAGCGTAGTACAGATTGGGCATTTTTGCAACGACTTTTGTTTCTGCCCAGCTCTCTAACGCAGAAGGAAGCTTCACTAAGGAGGCATGTTTGCATAATAACACTTATGTCAGATGACGCGAAAGAATATATTTCTTATCATCGTATCTCGGGTAGTAATCTTCACTCATTCAATCGACACCTATTCCAGCGCAAAACTGTTCAAATGTTTAACCACCTAACCCCATTTTTTTTTTTTTTGATTAATAATACTAATCTCATGTTAAATCTATTTCGTTTCAGAATGTCGACATTCCCGGATTAGGATTTGGCCAGGCTGAATACTATCCATATGTATTCTATAAACTAAACATCGACATGGTGGAAACAGCAAAGATCTAAAAGGAAAGCACACTTAAAACTCTCCCCCACCAAAAGCGAGTCATATGTGTGCGCTCCTATCTATAATTGTTATCGTAGTGGTATTTTAATTTCAACAACAGCAAACCAGAACAACAAAAAAATTGTCCTAAAATAAAAAGTGTGTGCATAATATATAGCCCTTATTACAAAAAAAAGTTAACTTCTAACATTAGATTTCTTATTCCATTATGAAAACCTTACTAACCTCCGACCTTTTCGGAAATTCCATTAATTGTCAGTTTCTCTTTGTTTATTTTATTTTTTTATTTTTATTTTCTTAAATTCTTTTTTGTTAACGTTTCTGGCTTCCTGTCGATCGGGTAATTCACGAAACGAAAGAGGAGATGTATCCTAACAATCCGACGCCTTGTTAATGATATTTCTTGAAAGTTGTTATACAGTATTTTATCGTTTTACAAATGTGTTTTTTTTTTTCGTGTCTTTTTTCGAGAATATACTTTACAATATTAATTAAGATTAATGAACATAAACAAAAAAAAAATAAAAAAAAACAACTAAAAGAAAACTCGTTTATGCCGCATGCAACAATAATTCAGCAATTCCCTGGTCATTAAGAAAACAGTTATGACCAGTGTACATAAATATTGGTTAGTTAAATTTAGCTTATTTACATGAAACAAAGTTTCTAAAAATAAACATAAATCTTAAAACAACAATAATTCAGAGTAAAATTGAGAAATAATGTTTATAGCGTTTCTATTGATGTTGTTTCCTGTTAAAATAAAATCAAATATATGTATATTAAAAGAATCGAAGCAAACTTTTACAAAATGAAACAAATCGATTAAATATGACTTAAAAAGGTTCTTTGTATGTATGTATGAAGATCATCTTCATACATAAAATATTTTCTCTATTAATAGTAAATATTTTGTGTTAATAGTTTTTCCTTAATTGTTTATTGTTTTCGCCGAAAAGCACAAAGTAAAATGTCTTAGAATTTATTTAACTAAATTTTACTAGCCAATTATTATTGTTTCTTTTTGTTTGTAGTTCTTTATTTACAATCTACTGCAATAATTTAGAGAATATATTTGTTAAAATAAAAGAACAATAAGTTATATTTGCATGTTTATTTTGTAAAAGCGAGAAGAAGAAAGAACCGAAACAATAATTATTACAAATTCTATATGAGAATAATAATATACAATGGATAATTGAATATATACTATGTAAAAAGCCATCCTTGTAAATAATTATATGAGAAAAGACATTCCATATTTTGTTGTTTTTTATATGATGAGTTGGGATTTTGTTTTTACACATTACCCTTGGGAAGAGATACTTTCTTTAAATTATGAAGCACGATCGGAGCAGCTTTACACTCATACAACTTTTTTTTATAATAAAATGCACAGATAAAAATCCACATGACGGGGCATATCTTAGGATAGAAATATAAATAAGATCTAAATATTGCTCATTAAAAGAATCTGCTGAAGATAGTACATTAACTAATTCCACCTTAAATATCAACATTCTGAGCAGGCGCGATTAGGAACGTGTTTTTCGGATGCTGTGCATTTTCATATATCTTTTAAAATTACGTATGTGTGCACACAGCCACGCCCTGTTTCGATTGAGTTCAAATATCTCATTCGAGTGAGTACCAAAGAAATACTTATTCAATTCAGAAATAATCGCATATTTATTGATGTTATTTCCGAGCACGTACATATACACACAATTATAAGTTAGATTGTTAAACGATACATAAATTAAAGCATTCTCATGACTATTTTCTTTCTGCATTCTCTCTCAGTTGTAAACTATGTTTCAACCGGATTGTAACAAAGTATATCAATTCTACTATACTTAAACTTGAGAATCCAATAAAAAGACTTAGGACACCTCCACAATTAGCTATGAATGTGGACACCGTATATAATTCACTTCGTTTCATTGCCGTGAATTGTTGCTCCTTAAAGTATACCGTTAATCGGGACCACATAAAACTAAAACAAAATAAGTGGTAAGTTATTATTGTCATTATGTTAAAGTAGTGTGCTTCTATAGTATGTATTCCACAACACTTACTCTGGATGTTCATCATAAGAGTCGTTGCTTGCTAGGATTGTACCTAAACCATCCATTCGTGCTTGTGAAATGTCAAAATTATAATTCAACGATACACAGCCCGGAAGGCAGTTACATTCACTTTTGAACAATGGATCTTTAGACGATTGAATAATTTCATGTTGTTGCACTGCCAGTAGTTCATCTTCAGCCTCGTTGTAACACACAATATCTGAATGGTTACAAACTCTTACTCCTTCGGGTTCTAAACGAAAAACAACACATTGGATTGAAGGCAAAGCACATTGAAAAACAATACATACTTGGCATGGAAAATTTTACACATCCACATCTGGAGATAGTGAAATTAGTCAGGCATTCGAACTGGCAATTACTCTCTGAGTAATGTTTGAAAAATTTTAGAAAGCGTTCGCTATTGAAGAAACACTGACGCCTGAAAAGTACAAATAATCAATATATCTGTCTTACCATGAAATAGTGATACTTACCTCTCGGATTTGAATTCTCGAACAGCTTTCGATGTGGTAGTATAAACAGGATAAATCTGGACTATCACTTCTTGCTTATGGCGAACCAAAAAGTAGTTAGTTGACGAAAGAACCACATTTTGGGGAGAATTCAAATATACCTTGTGTGTAAATGATCAAGTCAGTTAGTAATTGTATGTATCATTTATAGAAGCTATAGTTAACCTTGTAGCCTTGCCTCAGACTTCGACATTGATAGTCCAAGTTATGCCCAAGACCTTGTAGTAAAGCTACGAATGCAGTTCTGGCTGATGCCATTAGAACTCTAAGCGGGTATGCCTCTTCAGTTTGATTTATATATCCTTCTTCCATTGACCAAGTTCCATAGTATTGAATCAGGGGATCATTGGGACCCCGTTCTACGTATTTATTAAAATCCACTTCAATATCATCAGGTATCTCGGTAGCATAACTCGAAAAGAAACAAAAACAACACAAACATATTTAAATGCAGTAAAGAGAAATTACCACACTTCGAAAGAGCGAAAGGTGCAAATGGGAATTTTCTTTTCTTTTCCTTTACATTCCCTGCGCTAGATATTTTCAGAGCTCTCGATCATTTATGTTCGCTAGCTAAGCAATGCAATACATTTAACCCGTTTTTGGTTGATCACCTTAGTATCTACTTCTAACAACAAGAACATTAATTAACTAAGTGCACTATAAAATATGCGTTATTATATGGAAAGAGTTCGAATAAATTAATCTATCCATTCGGCAAATTCAACTTGTAATGATAAGTTACTGAATAATTCATTTCAAAATATTGTACTGGCACAAGTTAAAATTGAAACGCATGACACCACAATGCCACTCTTTTAAATGCGTTGTAATAATCAAGGGAAACCTTATCTGCATTCATCATAATGAAAATGCATTCGTTCTAGTTCCTCTGGAGTATGTCATAAAGTCTCTCGGGTAATGCAGTTGAAAAGTGACAGTCATTATAAGGACACGGTTTCATTCCATGAACGTAACAGGTCATATGACGGTAATTTTCCTTGATCCCCATCATTTGGGTTATAGACACTGTAATTGTATGCTCGTATGGTATGCTCCTGTCGTCGTTTTGATAAAAAATAAAATAATATTCACACTTAATTTTTTAAAGCCTAGTCCTTCTTCCTCTGAAATGACTAAGATCAGGATAAAAGTTCAAAGTTTGTGTCAGAAATAAAATACTTTGAATTCATCCCATCATCTTCCAGTTCAAAATACAGTAGACGCTTAACTACTAATAAAAACCGGACTTAGTTGGCCTCCTTGAAGCCAATTTCATTTAAATGTGAATGTTTTTGCAGTACTGCAATACCTAATGGTGCAATTCACTTTTTAGAATAACATGTATTAAATATTGTGTGCTCACTACATTGAATTCACACTAAACCGATCTTTACCATATCGAGCGTTCACTGTATATTTCATATATACATAGATGCATTGATCAGGTTTTTCATCAAGTTCATGTTGTTGAGTCTACAATTGTGTGAGAATATTTAAAACCTAACAAATTAAGCAGACACAGTGAAATGATTCTCTATTAGGTACAAAGTATTTTGAGAACTGAGGGCAACAAAAGCTTTAGAAAGACAAGAGGCAGTTGACCCTTTGTTGGTTCTGAACCATTCAATGGAGTCTGTTAGGAGTTCATACTTTAAGGGAAGAATTTAAGTGACTGAAAAAGGAGAAGAGAATAGGATCATAGAAAATCAGTAAAAATAACTTATCTACGTATTCTAATAGGCTTCTTAAATTAATAAAATTGTTCTTACCTTTCATTTCTGTATAAATCCGATGCCGACATCCCATTGAACTGATAACAAATTCCATCATCTGTAGCAACAAGTGAAAAAATGTGCTCGCATAAGTAAAATCGATTATTCCACTTGCAGAAGGGTGCGGTTAGATTCTTTGACAAAGCCATGCCACGTAGTGTTTTGCCGATTGGTGGGGCCAACCCCAGGGGAAGGTCTCCGGCAATAGCCTCTGCAACTTCCAAATCACATATGTGCAAAGCAGCGGAAAGTCTCTCCATTCTAATAAAAAAAAAAAAAACGCATTCAGTTGAAAAAGTTGAAAAATACATCCTTACAATGAACTTACTCTTCCTGTGAAAAGTTTCCTTCACTTCCACTGCCAGCTGAAAATTTTTCATATATATTTGCAAAATTAAACATATCCGTTTCCATTTTTGATTCTGGGCATATTGTGATGGTTGGAAATGGTATCCTATTTATAGGAATCAGTGTTTCGTCGAAGCCCACAATCACGGGAGATTCGACCCACTTTCTGTATACCTGCCGGATGACCAAGCAAGCAAAAACCACCGACACCACAAATATGATAAGCCAAAGAATTCTAAACAAATATATATGTACATATATTTGAAATTTTTTTTTTTTTTAATTTTTTAATGAAAATATTAAATTACTACACCACCTTTCAAGCAATGGACGTTTTCTTTGAAAAATATACCGAAGACCATGCACAGAGGACTTTCCTGAGTATTCCATTAGAAATCCTTCAAGCATTTGCATCTTGGTTCCATACTTGATGCGCGACTGTATAATTACATCACTAGGCACATCACTTAGAACATCAGAGTGAATATTCGATTCAAAGTCCGAACATACTGTCTCCACACTGCTGCTGATGTCGGCGACTTTTGTTTTCATATTCCTTAAACTATGCGGACACTTCCGATTGCCTCTACTGCCGAACAACCAATGACTTACCAACTCAGCTACTACCAAAACTGGTAGTCCTGCAAATAATTAGTAAAACTTTTATATGATGAGGAAAACTACATACATATGTATGAATGTATGTACATATGTATAATGAAATCGTTCCCCAGGGAATATATCTAATTAATGTTTAACTGAGTTTAGGACGTAATGGGTGCTATTAGAACAGAGTCAGGCATTTCACCTGTTGTTGATGGTGGCACTTATAAATTAGTGTTTCACGATAAGTCACTTTGTTAGTTGCCTGAGATCGGTTATCTTAGACATTGACTGCCTGGGGACATTGCATCAGTAGGCAATATATTTCTACAAACAGACAGCAATGATTCTAGATTTGATAAAATGAAAACAAATGCAGAATGTTGCAGCTAATACGCGTACTATTCTAAGTGCTGACCGAATCTTTGAAAAGCCACGAGAATGAGTAGTTGCTATTTTTTTTTTAACAAAAAGCTATATTGTTTTATGGGCGTCAACACATGTACAACATATGTTTGTAGATTTTTTTTAAAGATTTGTGGCCCCAACACACGTAATGCATGTCTTTTTAAATGCAGACATTATATTATGATTCTTTTGTGATGGGAGTCGATTGTGCGTGTCTGTTGGTCATGCCCACGGGATCCTAATATGAAAGGTTTCCTCAAGAGTATTTGTCTACAAAGTGATTCTAGATCTTAATTTGAATTGATATGTTCTGCACTTTTCGAAACGAGTTGGTAAGGATGATTCATTAAACAACTATCCTGCCAGCTCTGCAACATGGTGACGATTCATAGACCATATGCCGGAAATAGAACAGCTTCCGGTTAATTTCGAAAAAAAAAATATTTTCGGTTAAATTTACAAAGAGGATAAGATATGTACATATGTATATGTATATGGAGGAGAAACTATACCTGTGAACTCTATGAGCTGTGACGGGCTGTTTTGTGATGTTTTCACCATCATAAGGTTTGTGTGAAACTCCCAAGTCAACACTGAAGGCACAATCTTTCGAAAGTCTATGTAACAACTAGCTTATGCCGTTAAGTACATAAGAGATGGCAATGGTGTAGTGGGTAGTGAGCTTGCTTGGAACTCGAGCTATGCAGGTTCAAATCCGGGCGGGGTACACAAAGTACGACCACCAAACAAATGTAAGAAACTAAGTTTCTCAATCAATTGCACCAAGAAAGGAAATACAATATCAGAAATACAATTGACCAAATCGAAGTCTAAGTGCTAGCAATTTAGAAACGACGAGGGTTTCTATAATTAAAACAGTTTGAACTTGTTATTTCTCAGAATCAGATCAAGTGCCATGAAGTATTCATATAATAAGTACGTATGATCTTTAAGGCTGAGATTGTTTGAACTGAGGAGTAAGTGATGTGAGATGGGGATGTAAATCCAAAGGGTTTAAACCTATTCCGGGCAATCGCGAGACATTTTCACAAACATAATAAACACAGAAAGTTCCGGGACCATTGGCCAGCAGATATACATACGAGGATTGTGTAGAGGAAGTTGCAGAAAAGTGAAAACTTTCACATGACTTTGAACTGCGTACACACATCTTCTTAAGTCTCCGCTACTTATCCTTGATTGCTCAAAGCAGTGAGTTCACTTTACAGCATTTTTAGTTTCTAGTTCAAGTAGTATCGTAGTATCAATATTTTTCTTATAAAACTCTTACGGGAGAGTATAAAGTTAATATAATTGTCCAAGATGACAGCATTTGTTTGTTTATTCTTTTTTTGAATTGCTGGAGATGGAAAGAGGTGGAAGTGAAAACCTGACAACCTCTCAGGGGTAAAAAAAATTGGCTTTTTAAAATCGAATTAAACTTTAGGTTGAACCAAATTATGAAGACCCATAACCCAAATATCTATACATCATCCATCCAATAGAAAATGTTGAGTACCACTGATCTTCTTTGCCAGTTCAAACACAGAATACAACATAATTGAACAAGTAACAAATTTTATTAAAATGTAACTTGACGTAAATAGATAGAAATAAAATTAAATCAAAATTAAGAAATAATCTGAACATTTTCAAGATCGCTTAGTGTAGCTCTTCGCTTCTTTACGTTAGATACTTCGTCATTCATATCTTCTATATCACGAGCATGTTTTGATTTTAAGGCGGATATCTGGTGAGAAAAGGCTATATTGATTAAAAGTTTTTGTACAACTAATAATAAAATATTGAACTAACCTTATTCTCATACATTTGCTTAACCATTTCGACTTCTTTAGCCATTCGTTCTTCCCAGCATCGATTACGATCTTGTAATGATTTCTGGAAATTATTTACTAGTTGATTACGTAAATCGTATTCTTGTTGTGATAAGGCTTTTTCCAAACGGGATACTTCTGCCATCAGTCTTTCATTGTCATTACGTAATCTGGAATGAAATAAAGAGACAAATAAGCAATTGAAATTGATTTAAGTTGACCTCTATTTGAATAGCGTGCACAAAATTGTATGACAAAATAGATAGCTGGTACTTCTTTTGCTTGATAGGAATAGGAGGGTTTTACAAGGAAAGAGCTATTGCTACAAGAGCTATACCTCAGATAGGACAGAGGAAATAACAGAGGTTCCAATTGAAACACAGATTTTGTTTGATTAACATTTAGGCCCTTTTCAGGTGTTCCGTAAACAATCCTCATAAACTTCATCCTGCAATATTTTATATTTTTTGTGCTATTACTCCACAATAAGACGCCGAAAAAACAAGAGGTCGCTGAATACAGCGCTTTTAAACGAATAAAGCGTTAAGAGTGCCAACAGAAAATCAGTCAGTAAATCGGGAGTAGCCACACTACTTGGTCACCTATTAAGAGATGATCTGAATGACAAACATGAAATGTTAACTTTTGTAGGACTAGAAACCCGATAGATACTAGGTCAAAAAAAGTAGCAAGTATTTCTTTTAGGAAAAAAATGTGGACTCCATATTTTCTTGAAATAAAAAATATGGAAAAAAAAGGAAAAATGAATAAATATAAAGATTGATAAAACTAATGAGTGATACTAACGTAAAATTCTCCTCCAAGAGTACATCCAACTGCGAGGTATCCTGCGCGGCGGTCGATCGTTTGTCCTGCGCAGCATGAACCACAAACCACGAGTACCTTGCGCTTCGATCATTCTTCACAATTGGTTGCTTAAAAACAATATTTTTCGCAATCGATGCGAATCCCAAAACATTCATGTTCTCCTCGAAGTACTTATCCGTCGGTGTGATATTCACAATCATACTCAACTTCTCCTTACCCAGTAGTGCTGATTGCAACAACATGGTCAATTTCGATTCTCTAAATGGAATGACATCGGCGTTCTTCTTCTTCTGATTATTATTCGCAGCATCCAGGCATCGACCCAACACCATTAGCGACGTATTAATTCTTTGCGCTTCTTTCAAGCGACTACCAACATTGCCAGTCTTGCCCAAGCGTTCGGAGCCCGCCAAGTCGCAAAATTTGTACGAAGTGAGTGTGAAAATACCAGGTTGAGAGAATTTAATGACATCCACAAAGAAAATGCAGTGCGATCGGCTTGAGTTTGAGTTTATCGCTGTCGAAGCATACTTCACCTTTTGCAGGCCAAATGTAAGAAGCTTGTAGGCGTCAGCAGCCATCTTAGCATGGACGGTTGTTAAATCCTTGATAAATACCTTACCATCGTTTGAAACGATCTTGTGATTCTTTCTCTTGGTCGTCGCTGTTGTGGTAATAGGGCTGAGCAGATCATAAACAAACTCATTGTAAATCTCTACGAATGACACCCAAATGAAGACGGATGTGTTGTCCAACACTGTTGTATTGAAATCGTGATCCGATGCGATTCTTTGCTGAACACGAGTATACACAGATTGAACGTCATTGCAAGAGGAAATAATAGTCTGTCGTAATAGCATCTCTTTGCGCATGGACTCGTCATCGACGATGATTACATTTGCATTCACGACTTTCGCTGCTGGTTGAGGGTACAAGTTACTGGCGTATAGTGTGAATATATTCTCTATCGCTCGTGGAATTATCCCGGGTTTATCCATATCTCCAAGCAGAGTATAAGTCTTACCGGAACCCGAAGTGCCATATGTTAAGACAGTGAAATTCTCCTCTGATTCGATCTTACTTCGAATGCACTTCTCATATATAGAAGGCTGATCTATTGCATTGTCAAAGATCTCGCTGAATGTGAAATGCTTTTCCATTTGATTTTTGATTGCATTGCCACTGGCATCGAGTTGCGATGTTACCAAAATGTTCCCAGAAATCTTATAGCTCGAACACGAAGTATCATGTGGTAGCGGACGCATGCGAAGGTAAATTAAAGCGCCTTCCTGATCAGCGACACTGTTAGTGCTAGCAGCGCTGATACTCTCCTCGTATGTGGAATCATCTTCAACTTCGACTTCCTCAACGTCTTGAAAAAGAGCTACTTGCCGCTCGGGACGTGGTCGAAAGCGCCTATCAACACTGGGATCTCTTGAAACGAGAAAAGAACGTACTTCCCGTTTCTCTCCATCTACTGGATTGGGCATCGTTTATTGAAAAAATTAAATAAATTATATATTCAATGGAAAATAAACAGATAAGTATATATTTTTTCTAAGTTAACAGCAAAATCAAACGCGCTTTTAAATAAAAACCGATTGCAAAAATAAAATGACATATCGAATAAGCGAACCGGTAAAATAAAAAAGTATCTTACAAGCCAGGATATGAAGATGATGCCGAAATATAGACTTAAGGTTGCTTCACACGAAATATTCTAAATTGATTTAAGTTTTTTTTTTAGAAAAGCAGTTAGTTTAGTATAAGTCTCCACATAAAACACATATGATACAAATTCTTATATCTGTTTTTTCCTCTTCATAACTCAACTACCATACGAGATAATTAAACAAAACGACATCAGAGAATTGAGTATGACGAAACCGATGGTATTGATAACTCAAACCCACGCAGAAATAGTTAACAAACGTTAGCTAATTTCCTAAAAACTGTCTAATTGATTCCCCAAACGATGCAGCTTCCTTGCTCATTCGAAGATAATCTAGCTGGCTACTGCATTTAACTAAAGTTCAAAGTCACTCACATAAATGAAAATTGGAAGAGTTTGGCAATTGCTTTTCGTTGATTTACAAAAAGAAATGGGTAAGGTCAACCCAATATGGGAAACATTAATCTTATCTGTTCACTAAGCAAACAACTAAATTCTTCAAGCTTAAAAAAATTTTATTTCGAAAAGTTCGTCAAAACCAATGCTCAATGTAAGTACTTCCTTAGAAAAGTCACAGACGAAACTTAACCCATAAACCACTGTGAATTGATCATACTTCTTCAAATATTTTTTTGACATTACACAAACATTTTTCCCGCGATTTCGAAAATTGTTTTAATTTATTTCATTGTTAGTATAAGTTTTATTGTTTATTTAAAATGACTAAAACAACTCGATCAAAATCGAGTTCAGCTCTAAATGAATCTTCCTCAACAAAACAAGTTAAGAAGGTGTTTGCCCAACAAAAAGTGTTCTTCTTTGACGAGGAACTACTTAAGTCCGAGAATCTAAAATTCGAATTTTTCTACCATCCAGGAAAGGGTAAACGTGCTCTCTTCATAGCTGATTTAAAAAGTAAAAACCTCTTTGAGGTAAAGGAATTCGCAGAACCTCATCGCAGCTGGTTGGTCGATAAAAATATCTGCTCCAATGGAAAACTGTACGTAACTGTACCAGTAGATTGCACCTTCCTGGCATTGTACTATTTGAAAAAATTCTGTTCTGAAAAGGCCATAGCTTTAGATGATATTGTAGATGACGAAGATCCATCGGTGCACACCTTTCTGTCTGGCTACACCATCCCCGATCGCCTGGATGTGGTTGCTGATGTGAAGAGAGCAGGAGGAATGAAATTTTACAAATACAATCCGAAGAGGACGCTGACATGGTTAGCTGTGAAGGTGAGGAAACTAGCCGAACGGTTAAAGACAGAACACATTTATTGTGGCTTCAGTTCCCTTTCGCAAAACTATAAAAAAAGCGAGGTCGACCAAACAGCGGATGATGCAGACTACTTGAGGAATGCCTGTGATATTGTTGGATGTTATGTTGATTTGGCGGAGTATGATGAACTGAAGGAGTATCTTGGTATAAAGGAAATGGAGACTAAAGCAGCTACTAACAAAAGGAAGTCGGTAAACGCTGATACAAGTTTATCAAAGAAAATCAAGTTGGAGGAATCTAATTCTGATTTTGTAGAAGAATCACCGAAAGGAGCTGCACCAGTAAAAGAGAAGAAAGTCACAGCAAAGGAAAAGGCACTGGCAAAGGGCGCTAAGGGGACCAAGAGCATATCTTCGTTTTTTAAGAAATAAAAGAAAGTAGTAATTTTTTTGTTTATAAACGCTTTTCTTTATTATTGTATAGTTGCTTTACTCGATGGGCCAATTTTTAGTGATTGGAAGTAAGTGCTGGTTCATCTATCAACCATGTGGTTCTGAAAATTTTAATATATTTGGGGCCATGCTTCAGACGTACTCGTATGTACATATACTTAAATTCTTATTTTACTTGCGCATTCCATAAGAAAACTACATAAAGAAGCTCCTGGTTATGAGTGTAGTTGAATTTGGTTAGTCTTCAGTTAATAGCAACGCAAGTAGACTCATGATTTCTTTTGGTTCGATTATCCATTTGGAACTGAAGTAGTAGTAGTAGTAATATTTACTACTTGCATTGCATAACAATCTATAGCCTTATTTTAGCCAAATTACAGGAACTGACTGAACCATTCAATAGATATAATTGTGTAGGGATCCTGTACCACTTAAGACCATATGACCTTTCGCATTTCGTAAGCTTATTTACATATGTGGCCGCATTTACATAACTCTGTCTGTTTTTAATAAAATGACACCAAAACAAAAGTGCTTAACTTCACATACTCCTATATCCTTGATCCTAAACAAAGTTGGAAATAAAACATAGGAGGTGACTCAGGACATGGTGAAAACATTTTATGACTGCAAACTTTTGAAACAATATAGACTTTGACCAGAAGTTAGGAAGACAATGGTTATTCGTGTTACTTGCGACATTATTTGTAGACGGTGGGGAAAATTAGGAAGAATCGATATCGATATATGTTGGTTTCGAATGTCTGTGGAACACAATGGCTCGAGCTCTGATTCTGGAATGGAATCCTTCCAGATGATAAATAATAGTCAACGTTGATTCGTTGATAGCTGTCATACTAAAACGATCGCGAACTTCACGTTGATGATCACAGAGAGACTAAAAGGGGTAAATAAATAAAGGATTCCACTCCTGAAAAAATAAAAACAAAACAAGGAGATGGTGGAAAGATCTCTGCGGTATTCAAAGGGGGGCCCGATTGGCTTCGGTATATTGTTAATAATCTAATAGCGATTGCATCTCAGCCAGATCAGAGATCCATCACATGCTTTGAATTTCCTGTATTTATTTTACAAACAATATTAGATTATGACGTAATATTTGCAGATGCTAAGTTCGAAACATTCGTAAATCTATATAAGGTTCTTCGACGATAGATGTGAGAACATCTTTCTTGGCACAAGTCAAAAGGAGTGTATTACAGGATCTGAGCTTAGAAGAAGCGTTAAATAGATATAACAACTGTGATCATTGGATGGCTTTATTATTAAATAATATCGATGTTTTGTTAGGATTTATGAATTATGGAAGTGCTTCTTCTGGGAAATAAGGTTTTGGTAATATGGGTCGTAAAAAAACAAACATTAATATAATTTTAAACCCTCATCACGCACGGTTGTTTTACACCAAAAAATAAGTCAGGGCTTCCCTATGAAATAATAAAATGGTTCACTCTACACTGTTTTGTATTGACAGGAATCGCGGTACGATTTTGGTGGTCTACCTACTAAAGAAATATTTGATGGACTAACAAAGCTACATGCCTTCTTTAGAACTCCTTTAAAATTCTAAGAGACTTCTAGAAAATGCATTGAATATTTTTAAAATTAATAAAATGAAGTTCTTAGCCTCCAATAAACATTCATTAATGTTAGTCTTATCAACCCATTCACTCCTTTAACAATTCTGTCCTAGAAATTTAACAATGCTCTAAAAAAAATCATAGCACTTGAATCGGCAAGACTCGGCACATAAAATATGGTGGTTGATTGATTTATTAGTCTTCTGGCTGGCCGTCTATTTTGAACACTCAATCAAAATTAAAGACAAAATGCGTCCACGAAACTTAGAACGTGTATTTACTTTGTATCATAATTTTTGACCACTGGGGATCCTTTGACACTGTGAAACCTTGACACTATACACGTTCTTATTAAAATAAAAATTAGAACATAAAAATACATAACATATTTGATGCCCCTTTCCGAGAGAATCAATTGACGTGAGCTCTGATTTCAAAACTGGACGCATATTTTCTCTGAGAAAAGAATGATACATAAAAATATAAAAAAAGAAATGAAATAAAATGCACAAACAAATTAATAACGTAAACAACGTTCGATAAGGATATAAGCATTATTTTATTCGGTTTTCCTTTCCTCTTCTTTTCTTCATTCAAATATTAACAAATTATAATTAAAAATGTGTTCCTATTTATTTCATTTTCATTTTGTTTCGTCGTTATCAGTTTGCCAAATAAAATATGGTAAAATGTAAAGTATTTTGTTTTGTTTTCTTTTTTTTTTTGCATATTAAGGTAAAGCATGTAAATAATAATTAAAAAAAAACAAATAAATTCATAAAGTTCCTTAACGTAATCGCTGTGTAATAAAAATATAATTCTAAACTTGGATTTTTCCTATTATTTTGTTTTATTTCTCATTTTTGTTTCACCATAACTGTGGGCATAATATTTTTTCTCTCTTTTCTTTCCTGCATTTGCATCTGTTTTTTTGTTTTGTTTTCTCTTTCAAATTATAAACATTAACTACATGTAATCTTTTTTTTCTTTTGTTTTTTGCATTAATAAGTTTATGTGTTCTTTTGTTTTTTGCCTTAACTTACGATTTATATTTCATATAGTGTATTTATTTAATTAAATTGTTTTCTTGTTTTTGTTTTACTTTCTGTATGAGTTTTAAAGTTTATTCTCTTTGTCAAAGTTCATTGTTTGAATAATAAATGTAATGAACTTTTGTTTTTAATATTCTTTTTTGTTTTCAATTTTACAATAATACTAGGTTTTAATTTAGGGTTTTTGTTTTTTTTTTTTTCATAATAATTGTTTACAATAATTTAATCAATAATGAACCCAGTTCAACAATTCTTTTATGTCTTTTTCTTTTGTTTTTGTTGCAGTATCAAATAATTATATTTTTTGTTTTTGTTTTATTTCATTTTTCTATGTTCAAATATCTATTTTAATTAAATGTATTGTTTTTATTTTGTTTCCTAAACACTCCTAGTATTTAGCTGCAATCGGTTTTTTTGTTTTTGTATGTTTAAAATGCTTAATATTTTGTTTTGAAGTGTTTTTTCTCTTTCTTTTTGAATACGTAATATACTCCACTACAAGATATAGAAGAAGGAAGTGGAAATCCCTTTTCCCTTTAATAGTAGAAAACGTGTGCTTGCTTTTGACGTTTTCTCTCCTCGAATTTTCGTTGAATCTCCTGTTGGCGTTCGGCTTTGTTAAGAGCACGAGCAACGTAGAGAACTTTATTCTCGGCGAGTTGTTTACCATTAAGGGCAATTACGGCTGCCAGGGCTGATTGGGAGTTCTCGAAGGCAACAAAACCAAATCTTCTGGAACGTCCCTCTTCATCGAGCATCACCTGATAAGTAAAGAGAGTGGAGTTTAATATTAAATAAGAGTCCGTTAATTAGTTTAATGGGGCTTTTGGCTGATTTTTCAACTTGATAAGTAGATAGGGAGAATATGATTTCTTTACAGCAAATCGTGTGTCAGTTCGAGTGCCTTAAATTTTTGCAAGGGGAGGCCGAACTAAGCTTATTTCATTTGGCACATTCAATTGTTAAATATTTATTATCTTATGACGGTACCCAGGGACTAAAAATATTAATAGATCATAATAGCAAACAACTTTGTATGAGTTGTTAATTTGGGCACCGTGACATTACGTTTGGTTTATCCCACTGCGCCAGTTCTGTCTCCAACAAGTGACTCACTGGGGACAATATATCACAACCTAAACGTTCATATCAAGAAAGCCTAGGTTCCTACCCATTTAAAGTTTCAACCCTAATGCCTCTAATCATTCGCTTTACCAGATAAGATTAAACAAAATGTTTAAATGCATTGAGGGGACCAGCTACTAGATGGTTCGATTAAAAAAGTTCAATTTGATTTGTGCACGACACTTACATTTGTTCAACTCTTTATTAATAGTGAAATCCTATGAAAATTATGATAAAACGGTGACCTTGAAAAGGGTTCGATTTTCGATCTTCAAGCGATGTGGTACAAAATGTTTGAGAAAAAAGAAAACATTTTGTTTATTGAGAAAAAAGTAGAATGAAAACAAGATGAACAAGTTTCTCATTAAACCCTAAAACCTGTAATTCTGTTCCGAATAGTATAGAATAGTTAAAACTGAAGATATTTTTAACTTCTACTAGTTCAGAATTTTGAAACTGCCTAAACTGAACAGATTCTAGATGACTCTTTTGGATAAAGTGAACAAATGATTGGAAAAGCATACAAAATACTTGCTATAACTCGATTATAACAATCCTGATTGCCATGGTTGAATAGATCGAATTGACACCATCCAACAATAGAATCAGGACAATCGTGGGGATTAAAGGATTTTTTTTTATAATTTGCTCACGCTACAGGGGCTTTGACTATCCCTACAATATAGGGGAAGGTAAAGTTATAGATTTAACTGCACTTAAGGGCATGTACTCTTTTGCAAGACAGCAATTGAAAATTAAATGATGATGAACGATAGAGAATATAGTGTAGTGGTTTGGAACTGTGGTGTATTAGGTTCCAATGGTCAATGGGTCAGAAAGACTTTAATGAATCTTTGCGGATAAAGTTCTATCCACAATTTTTTTCAATTGTGTGTTTACTTTATACACTCCAGGATATGGGAATTTATTACCAAAAAATTATGTAGTTATGGTTGAGACTTGAACCAGCAACCATTATTACCCACATTGTCATGGGCTTGATGCATTCACTCATTTAAGTAACTACCAGTGATTTAACACATTCTATAATAGCAGCCCTAGGGATGCCTAAATCGAGTTTTATAAAACAATATAAAAATGGGGAATGGGAAAGTTAACACGGAAATGCTACAATTAAAATGATAAGAGTGTGACCGGTCAATTTCAAAATATCGTCACAGAACGAATCTATTAATAATGCATGCCCTTACTTTGTCTTCTACTGCAAGACTCTTGGTTGATGCATCGACTTGTGCATCAAAACTAAAAGTGCCATACATACACTTTTTGTGAATACCCATTGCTTTATTTTTTAGAAGAGGTACATGGAAAATCACAATCAGATTGGATTACCAAGTCTGGGATCCACTGACCTAAATATATTCATTTACGAAAAAATAGTAGCATTAAAACTAATTCGCATTGAAGCTTGTACACGAAATTGCGCCAAATCAAGTCATACAGGTTGGCAATCGTTAACCACTTTGTTACCGATATTGCAAGAAATCTGAAATCAATCTGAGGGTTGCAGATGTGATATTAAAGACAATTTCAGCTTTGAGTTGGTAAGCTTGTCAAAGGTCAATACATCAGTTACTGTAAGTAGTTTTTAGTTTTCTTTGGGGACCATTAACTACATATATTTCCCAAAGACGGTGTACCCTGGCAGTGTACAGTTGTAAATTTTAGCAGACCAGATGAAGTGAACTCTTATTCAACATACGATTAGTGTTATATTCGCTGGAACCTTTAAAGTTGTTGCATAGATACTGTACAGACGGCAGCAAACTATGGTATTCGAAAATACAATTTAAACACTTCTGGTTAGACAACATTGATGTTTCTTTTTTTTGATTGTTAACTGTAGCTTGGACACAAGATGGCTGAACATTTTGCGGCACTTTTGGCTATTCAATTATTAAATTACAAAACTATCTTTTTGTATTCAAACAAAATTTGAGCTCTAACACAAAGATACATACCTTGTGGCTAGTGATTCGTCCGTAAGGTTCAAACATTTCGCGTAAGTTATTATCGTTGAAATCATCATTGAGATTCTTTACGTAGAGATTTTTGAAGTGCGTAGCCTTCTCCTGTTCACGATCACGCCGCGGTATGAACTTCACCACATGCACCTTCTGATTGTTGCACAGCATTCCGTTCACCCGTTCAATGGCCATTTTCGCCGCTACCTCGGTCTCGAAATGAACAAAACCGTATCCACGTGAATTACCCTCTTCATCCTTGGCCACGTTGCAATTCAGAATCTTACCGAACACAGAGAACGTGTCGCATAACGCTTCATTATCAATGGACCGCTCCAAATTCTTAATGTAGATTTTACCAGCGTCCGAGGATTTTTGGTGGGTACCTCCATTATGATGATTGCTATGATGATGGTTGTTATTGTTGTGACCACTTGCGTGCTGCTGATGGTGGTGATGATTATTGACATGATGGTGCAATTGATGCGTCTGATGCAGATGATGGTGATGGTTGGATGGGTTTCCGCGAAACGTCATCGAATTCACAAACATCTTTCTTCAGTGGGGGGCTTTCTCTTGCTTTTCACGATGCACTCGTTTTCAGGGAGTTGGAAATTGATGTGCAGACTTTTTCTGGGGTCTTCCTTGAGGATTTTATGTATCTTACTATTGGTTTTTCGAATGTTATTCGTGTGGTTTATTGTTTTTGAAGGTTTTTAATGGCTTATCATTATTGTTAAATGTAGAATTTTGTTTGGAAATTTTCTGCACAAATTTTCCACCTCCAACACAAAAAAAAATTGGTTTTGGTCTTTTGCTTTGTGCTCGATTTTCTTGTTTTCCAATTTTCTTTTGTTGCGTTCTTCGCTGAGTGAGAGTTCGTGTATCCGTTTGGTTGTGTTCAGAGAGTATTGGGGTTTCGTTTGAATGTAGCTACTGGCTTTGTTCGCCAAGTGTATATTTGGGCTACAATAGATTAAATACATACATGTGTAGGTACCTACTTTATGATTTTAGTTTTTCTGTTATTAATTTTTACAGGTTAAATGAGTTTCACCGAAACAAAAAGGTAAAGTAGATGAAGTGCACTATACAGCTGGAGTTGAGCCAAGAATTATTGTTAACCGGAGGAAATGGAATGCTTCTATGTGTTCTAATTGACTGACTTTTTTTATACAACTCATAGGATAGGTAAGAAATTAAAGAAGGAATGCAATTAGTACTCTAACTCCTAAACTACATATGTACATTTAGTGGATATTTCTAAAACAATCAAGAGTCTTAAACCTTGTTTCTTGGCAGTCAGTGATCTGTTTTCAATTAAGATGATTTAGCTCTCTCAAAACGTTTAGCCAGTACGGAATTCGTCACCCACTATTCTCAATTGTGTTATTTCTGCCACTACTTTTTTTCATCTTCGATAAACGTATCCCATAGGATAGCGCAAATGGTAATTGATCCGCCTGGATAGTATAGTGAATCGTCGCTGATGAGTAAACTTTCCATTCCTTCTCGGAAATGTTTTTCTTATGAAAGACTAGTCAATGAATCCTGTATTAATAATAGCAAACGTCTTGTCGAAATGGATTACTATCTTGTGGGGTGGGGACCGAAATGCACCGCTATATTTAATTACTGATTCGGAAATCACCTTTACCGATATCAAGCGTGTTTGTGCGAGGTGCTTCTTTATTCATTCTTGTAATTCAACCTGACCAACGGTAAAAAGAACGCAAATATGTATTTGCCTCTATGATTTTCACAATCTTTTAAATTTTCCTTCTTGAAACTCTCGTTCTCATACCCTTTAGGTGTTTGTGAATGTTATGTTATTAAATTTTCCTTTGATAGGAAATTTCTTTATCATTTAACGATTTTATTGTTTAACGTGTGTACCGTCACATATACCTTTCGTACAAGCAAAATGCAAATAGATGATTGACTTGGCATAACTGTGCCACTGTCAGAAAATGTTGAAGGCGCTAAGTTTAAGTCTCTATATTTGTTTTTATTTATTTTATTTCCTCTAAATTGCATATTTGATGAAGGAAATATGTTCGAAGACAGTATTTCCTGCAGTCCTGGTAATGATAAGAAATCATCCGGATCAAGATCGCGAAGGTTTCTGAAAACTACTAAGAGAAAAAGTCAACGATTCAGTGGTGCTTCAAGGAGCAACATATCCGCAGAGGAGGTTCCTTGCTTAGAATCATTGTACGAAGGATCTACTTTGCCAATAACTCAGTACGAATATTTCAATCCCTTCGAAAATGAAATAATCCTTGCCGCTGGGGACATGTCTGCAGAAGTAACTTCTAGGTCCAAGTTGAATAACCTAGCTTCCCAAGGATTTGTTAAATTGGAATCGTTGCCTGTCTCCAGTGATAATGAAGTGGATAGTTGCATTTTACTAGATCGTACAGATAAATTTGTAAAACCTCAATCCAGTGCATCAACAGATCAAGTGATATGTGGTCCCGAGACACAGTTCGGCATCACTGAATCTGAGTTTGTTCGGTTTTGCGATGAAGTAGAAATTGATGTTGAATGCGAAATGCAGCCAGATGTTGAAACAGAAACTCCTAAAGCAAAAAAGTCAATTGTTGATGCAATTTTAGAAGATTTCTGTGGATCGCCATACAGTGAGAGTCCACCAAAATTCATAGCTGATGACGATACACCAATATTTCGCTTTAAATCCAAGTCCATTCGCACGTATAGTAACCTTAGGAGAAAGAAACCTAGACGGTGTATAGTAGATGAGTTGGCCAGTGCACATCTACCCGATGATGACGGTAATGCTAGTGACTCCTCTGGATTATCAGTTCAGGAAGACTTGAGTCAAAGTGTTGTTCCACAATTGGATACAGTGGATTTGAACAATTCGGTTAAAGTTTGCGAAAATTTGCTTAATTTGAGTTCGTACTTTTCGCAAATAGAGTCGCATGAAAAGAGCTCGGCGATAAGTAGGGGAAAAGAAGATTCGCCATTAAACGCAATCGTAGAAGATATATTGAAAATTAAACGAAAGCCTTTTACTGTAAATCGCAGTAAAACTGAGGAAGAGTTTCATGGGTTTTCTGATAGCGATGATGAATCAAAAGAAGATACATTGAAAGATTTGCTGGAGGATGAGGATGATGTATTGCGACAAATAAATTGTGATTCTCTTTGTTATGAAAAGATTGCACCTAAGTCGTCCTTTGAATATAACTCCAGTGACATAGAAAGTGCTTTGGAAAATGTAAATGCTGTGATTAAAGAGGCTGATAAACTGATATCGTCAAGACATGGTAAGTTAATTATTTTTTTTTGTACAATTTTTTGTACAAAGTTGGTTTTGTTGCACTATAAGTAGATCTTTAGCTGAAACATACACCAAGTTGGTGCAGGTTCAGTTTACGAGTTAGGTCCTATCTTTCGGCACCTAGTGAAGTAATAAGCTGGTATTAATCTTAATTACCCAGTGAAATGTTTCTCAACAAAAATCATAATGCAGCTGTTGTTTTCGTTTCAGATCTAAATGCGGAAGAAGAAAATGTCTCCACTAAGAGAAAGTCAAACTGTGATAAGCATGAAGGTAATTGATAAACTACTTATATTTGGATTGCGCAACTTATTGCTTTCTTTCTAGATACTCTACATAGTTCGTCGATGAAATCCGCACCGAATGATGACCAATTATTCGATGACCTTGATCTTTGGCATGACACTGAATTTCTGCTAAATTACAAAACACAAAAAGCTCATTCTTATCAAGGAAAACCGGACGATAACAAACGATATCATCCTTTGATTAATAATACTAGTCTTAGAGTAGTTCCCGAAGAGTCTAAAGCAATACTTACAGTTCAACCCATTTCAACAAAGGGATATAAGTGTGATCACAAATTACAATGCACAAGGGGGAAACAAATTATAAGTCCTTCAACTGCCTCTACTTTGCAGGGCTTTTCAACAGACTCAAGGAAACCGATCTCAATATCCGAAGAAGCCAAGCGTAAAGCTGATGCAGTTTTGACAAAATTCGAACACGAAGAAATCGATCGGAGAAACGCATCGGCTGATACAGGAACAACAATTAGCAGAAATATTGAGCAAAACATGATTTCAACTATAAGGGAACCAGTATCAGTTGAAGAAAACTTCTTTAATATTAGATCCGCTTTCAAGAAACCGGTGGATAAATCATCTGCTTCCTCTTTTGTTGGCTTTTCAACTGCATCTATGAAACCTATTGCAATATCTAATGAAGCTAAACGCAAGGCCGTTGCAATTTTAACAAAGTTCGAAGAGGAAGAAATTGAGCGGGGGATTGGAGCAGAAAAATTGAATAGAGGTGTTGAGGGGGAGAAGGAGGACATGGTCTTAGCTACGAAAGAAGCAGTACTAGTTGAAGAAAATCCCTCTAATTTTAGACCTTATACTATCGCACTGATAGATAAGTCATCTGTTCCCACATTTCAAGGCTTTTCAACGGCATCTAGGAAATCTATTGTAATATCTGATAAGGCTAAACAAAAAGCAGATGAACTTTTAAAAGAATTCGAAAAAGATGAACAAGTAAAAAAGATAAACAAAGTTCCTGAAAGACCCTGTAATTCAGCATTTCAAGAATTTCCATCAGTAAGCTCTGCTTCCAATTTTGGAGGGTTTTCGACCGCTTCTAAAAAGCCAATAACAATATCCGATGTTGCAAAACGTAAAGCTGGTGAATTCTTAAAAAACTTTGAACAAACTGAAAAGGAGGAACACAATGACTTGGCAATCCAAAAACTAGATAACGTATCTGATGAAGCCAAAACAAAAGCTGAAGATTTGATAATGGATATACAGTTCTTTGACGAAGCTTTCGAAGAAGAGCTGAAAACAATGGAAACTCATCCCGTTCCTAGTATTAACGCCATGCCTACCCATACAAAGGATTGTAAAACATACAGTAAGTCAGTTTTCGCTGGTTTTAAAACTGCATCTAAAAAATCAATTCAAATATCTGAAGATGCAAAAAGACGTGCTGACCAACTCCTAAGGACGGTGGAGAACGAGGAACTACCTCAAGATTTTCCTAATTGCATTCAAGATAATTTAAACAACGTTAGTTCATCCAATCCAACTGGCAACTCTATAGGTATCGAAGACCAAGTGGACGGAGCATCTAAAGATCCTAGAGAGCTCGTTTCAATGTTGTCGAATTGTAAAAGCAGTTTGACCACAAAAAGATCATCACTTGCAGACTTAAATGGTAGGAATACAGTATTTAAAAATTCAGTTAAATCTTCTGAAGAACCTGCTGATGGCAATCTCCTTAATGTCTTCGAAAGAAAGAAAGAGCTTACACGATTACATGGAATAAATGAAGAATTCGATAAGAAATCCGACTCGTTTTCACAAGAGTATGCGATAACTGAAAGTTTAAAGAGAAAACGCAATATATTCTTCACAGAAGATTTTCGAAAGACTCCTGCCCTAATTTCTCCACGCAGATTAAGTTATAATGAACCTACCTCTTTAAATTGTATAGAAAATGGTGTCCTCCAAAAGTGTTCATCACTGCCTCAAATGAAATCCACTTCACGCAAGAATTTACTTTCCTTAAGTAAGCGGAAAAAATTTAATTCACCTGGTAGGATTGATGATGTATGCTCTGGACCAAAGACGCCCGAGAAGATACATCAGGCGCCCAGTTCTCAGGATAATGCAAATGCAACTCCTAATTTGAAAGAATTCTTCGATTCGGTATCAACCAGTACCCCACGATTGATTCGTAATGGTGAGAGTAAAGTTGGTAACCAACTTGTTAAAGATTCTTCAATTGACACTGACTTTCGGCAAATAAATTGGGAAGATGCTAATAATTCAGGGCGCGTATGTAGGACTAGTTCTTTTAATGATCCTAATGTTACTTGCTCACAGGTGAGTCCATCGCCAAACCAACGAATAGAAAGGCTGAAAATGTATGGAGAACCACCACCTATATCACCAATTTTAATGGTGAATAAATGTCGTCCATCTGGTTTGAGAAGAGGAAGAAGTTTACTGAAACCCTAGCTGGAGGTTTACGATGTGTTTTTATTGTTTTGGTGTGTAAATAAGAGAAAAATACATTTATTTTGTTGGGTAAACATTGTCTATTATTTATTGTCATGGCTGACAAACTGATAGGGGGAATTATCTTTTTCTACAAGTGAAGTATCGATGGTGGTAAGTTAAAATTGCTAATGGGGGAACATCAAAAGATGATGATTTTACTAAAAAATGATTTAGTTAAGGCTATTCTATGTGGCAGTCGGAAAAGGTTCTTTAAATTCCAAGCGAAATACCGGACGTTCAATGATTCTGACTCGGATATTTGGTTTTGCAGTCATAGGTTTTTACTTTCCACGATATTATTAATTTGTAAGTTACCTCCATTGTTAGCTATAATTCCACTTTTTATTTTCATAAGGAAATCTAAAATCGACATGCACTTATAATAAAACACTTGTGCAATCGAAACACAACTGCTGTTTGATGCACTTATTAAAGTAAGAGAATATGTTTGTTAGCTCAGGTGTCTTATTTTAAGATCGCTACCTACTATATAAGAGGAACTTGACGGACATCCACATTGAAGTCACTATCGCAATGAAATTCATCTATCTGATTGTCGCTCTAGCTTTGCTCATCCTGCAAGTGGTCGCTACCACAGAGCCAAAAGAAGGATGCCTTAGGATAGCGTGTCCTCAATATATGGATCCTGTTTGTGGTAAGCTTGATGGTAAGACCAGAATATTCTCGAACAAGTGCGTGAAGAATTCTATCAATGCATGTCAACCAGCAAATCGAAGTAAGTTTTTGTCTGTTTTGGTTTAGAGACTTTTTTAATTTTTGTTTTCTTTTCTTTTATAGAATATACTGACTGTTAAGGTTTAAAAAAATGAAATAAATCATAAATTTGCAAAACAAGTTCTATTGTTATTTCTATTTAGAGAAGTGGACCAGTTAAGATCTTAAATTTATAAGGATCTAGCTTGTAGCTAGTAACCATTCATATGTACATATGTATGTGGCTTTGAAATAGCCTTTGGTGTCGTCTGAGAATCGAAATCGCTTAGTAGTTTCCAGCAGTCCTAGTAAGCATTGAGCCACAGAGCTGAAAATGCAAATCCAGTAAACAAAATAAAAACTACGACTTTAAACTTTTTTGCAGAACCTTAGACTTTGCGATTTTACCCCTGGGTATGAGCCAATTTACAAGAGATAGGTACATATTTCTAAATTCTAGGGTTTGCCTGTGAACTTTTAATTCTTGGATTTCACACAATTTGAATGTCATCTGACGAAAATAAGACTAATGTAAAGTAAATTGATTCACATGTTCATATTTACTTTCATAGGTTTACTTATTTTTTTTTTTAGAAACTTACAGACGTTAGAACTTAAAAGCAGTTGAACAAATTTTAAAACAATATTGTAGGTATGTATGTACATATTTACTTGTATCAACGAGACTACAACGCGTGTTCATTTCTGTAAACACATTATAGTACTGGGGTTAAAGTATTGCAAACTTGTATCACATTATCTTTGGTTACAGAGAGTTTACAACCAAACGTTATGCAACCAACTCACTCCTAACTCATTTGACATTATTGAAGCGGTAATGTAGGTTCTGTTCTAATTCAAATGCTGATTGAGGGATTTGGGGATTATCTCAATACCTACATAAATGTGATTCGGAATAACAACTGATTGATTCTTTTCGACATGAAATCTGAGGTGTATACTGCCGATGAGGATTGCATCGGAATTACTTCAAGAATTTTCAAATGTCCAACTAGGTTGGTGAATTTGTTGTTAGGTTAAAGGTGGAGCTTGGGTCGCCTGGAAGAGCAGTCTTCATTACAATTACATAATCTAGCGCACCAGTCAGACAGATACCCATTCTAGACCTTCTCTTACCATCATACTCGACCTTGGATTATTGCAAAAAAATGGACTCCAAGACTTTTTGCCAGGATCGTTCAACGTACCTACCTGTCGACCGATGTGTAGAAATTGGCAACGAGATCATTACCGCCCGTGTTGGATGTATGTGTATGTGAAGGTCAGAACAAAGAAGCAGTCAGATAACTATCCATCTAGTCGTACTAAATATGAACATCCAAAACCACATGTTAATAAATTATGTGTGGCGCGTATTGTGAATTCTTATGACGACTCAGCGGACATAATCCATTGGCATTGATGATTGTTTAGTGTTAGTGTTAAGTGGGCATTCCCGAACTGCATTTTTTGTCGAATTATAGCGATACCTTAAACGTTTTTGAGTAATCCATCTGAAATTTCTTCAAATCGGGTTTTTGGGTAAAGCCGGCCCAAGAAAATGGGTGTGGGCGCACATGACATTTGGACGAATTGTATACAATTTGAATACTTAAATATTTGGAAAACTTTTTAAGCGCTCCTAAAATCTGATCGCCGACCCAGAGACATTATTCAGTAGAACATACTTATGTACATATGTAGATCCAGACCCGAGTTATGAACTTTTTATCTATATATATCTTAACAGATCGCGGTTGGCATGCTTAAGAGGTTAAAAGGTTTCCACAATATGTACACCGGCCTTCAGTCTCACATGCAGATATTGTCTCACTTGAGTTTACTGGATTGGTTTGAACAAAATTGAATAACATTTTTTGTTTCGAGATTTCGTGCTCCATTTCAGATTTATGAAATTGATCTTCAAAACTTTTTTCCTTAAAGATTTTACATACTCGTTCTAGCTAACAAGGTGATCCATAGGATCACGTGTGTTTTCAGCTTTCGGAAATAAAGAATTTGAACCATAACATCTGACTCGTTAACCCTCCAGTGCGCGAAAACCCTCTAGTAAGGCGACATTTTTTTGGAGACCGAAGAAGAGTAAATTTTCATTGTTCAATTTTTTGCCGAAGGATTACAACCGGACAGTGTGAGACTGGCCTTACGGGGGGACTACTGTAGACAGTTTTCATTTATGAACCAGGTGATGCGTTTAGGTATTTACAAATTAAATTAAAAAAAAAATAAAATAAAAACGCTGATTGCAAGTATAATATATTATATGTATATATTGTATTCTTTATTTTGCTGTAACTACTGATTTACTTAAACTAACCTTCTGCCCCCATCAATATTCGTTTTAATTTCTGTTAGTTTATCTTTATCAAAATTATGCCTCAACTTCTCCATCTCCAAAGACATCAACGCCATTGTTAAGAGCATCAATTACTTCCTTGATTAAGATATCGAGGTCCTCATGTTCATTGTTTTGGTTTTGATTGGCTGCTACCCCTGAAGGTAAAACTGATGGTGCTTCTTCTGGTACAACGCTTAAAGCCGGTCCACTCGGTACTGTAGCGCTTGTGGAAAGTCCAACAATAGCCAATAAGGCAACAAACATAAGTGTAAAACTGAATTTGAAAAACATGGTTTTAGTTTCAAGTGAATCTTAACGTTTAAGTTACAGAACTACCAGCCTAAAGTCAAATCGCAGGCCTTTTATACGCAAAAAATGTTCTTTAAACCAAATGTTTGAACATTTTTTTTTGTCGGGAATTTTGTACGTGGTGTTTACCTTTTGAACACCTATGTAAGTATCTAGGTAAATTACTTTATAATTAAAATTAGATCACGCGGTGATTCAATGTACGCATTGTAAGAAGAAAATGAACTCGTCAATTGTATGTGTATGAACATATTTATAGGCTTCGTCATAAACAATTATTTTTATTTAAAGAAGAAAAAGAAATTTCTAAAGATTGGTTACAAATATTTGTGTTGACAACTCCATACGAGACCTTGCACAACCATCTTGTTGTGAAGGTGAATAGAAGTAATCTGACAGTATCATGACAGTTATACTCTCGGATGTTTATCAAACGTTCTCACGTGGTGAGTGGAAAACTTTTGGTCTTCTCTGTAATTCGAATGAATTTACATTTATCACGTTGTATGCAGTCTACGTTTCTTATCGTTAGTTCTTGCTTGCTGTGGTGGCTAAAATGTTACCACCTTCATCTCAGGAAAGAGTCTGGGAAAAGTCTAGACGGATCTGTGTTTATTTCGAAGAAAACCAGATCAAAAGTGGAAAAAAGGGATTTTGCTACTATCCTGAAGCACAAGGCAAATAAGGATGAAAGCTACATATGCACATATCTGTGTAATGCTTGCTTAGTGGTTTCCATTACAGACGCATATTAACACCCTGTGGATCATTATTGAGCAATACATTCAGTACCGATTATTATTTCACCTGCTGCCTTACTACAATTTAGTCTAGCAGTACGAGTATAATGAGCAGGAGGAGGATGAGGTAAAAGAAGCACTAAATCACGCTTTGGCTCTCTTGATGGGTGTACCATATAATATAGTTTGCCTCAATCCAATTGCTGGACAAGATAAGGATAGCATTAGAGTATTTCTAAGTTGTTAAGATGATTCGTAGCTGGGCTCCTCGGGGGCTTCTGGGTCTAATTTCTCGACATTGGAGTGTTTTTCTTTTTGAAGTGCATCTTACGGACAAGATCATTAATTGCTGAGCCCTAAATTGACCACATTTGTTACAAAAATTAAGAATAATTTATTGTACTAATGTTTTTTTTATTTCGTATTGTTATTATAATTTAATTGTCCCACACCTTCATATGTACATATATTTTTTTTATTTTTTTTACACCATTCCTCTATTTAATTCATTCGCTTTTACTTAACAAAAACTTAAGCTGCTTGATCAGCGGCTACAGCTTCATCGTCAGCAGGCACATTTGAATCTACAACATCAATCGGTTCACTATCTGCGGTAACATCTAGCAAATCCTCAACATCATTATCTGGTCCATCTTCGATGATGAGTTCAAATTCCTCATCTTCGTTTTCATCGTCATCAACTTGATCAAATTCCTCACGAGGTGGCAAAAGGATTGCTGGTGCCGGCAAAGGTGCTGCATTGCGGAAGACAGTAGGTGCTACAACAGCACCGGACGAAAGACCAATAACAGCCATTAAGGCAACAAATGAGAGAGCACAACTGAATTTGAACATGTTGTTTTTTTATTAAGTAAAACTAAGCGTTTGAAAGTACTAATGACTTAGATTGAGATCTGATGGCTTTTATACGCAAAAATTGTATGCCATTGAAATTTGCAAAAAACCAAATGTGCAAATATTTATTTTTGTTTTTAAAGAGCTTCAAACATGGTGTTTACATTTTCAACGACAGTGTAAATAATTAAACGAGATCAAATGGTTAGGCGTTGGGTCTTTGGAGTGTTAGTTCAGATAACTGAAATAAAGTCTATTGTTGGGATCTAGAACAGTGGCCCGGTTAAGGCGGAGCGACCTTCTGCTGCTATTCGGGTGAATATTCTGGTCGATACACGATTGCTCATTTGGCAAAGCCTTACAGGGGGCTTCGTAATATTTGAATTGAACTAAGGTTAGTGAATTGGCTTGCTTTTTCATGGAGAGTGCTCCAGTTTGTTTTTGAAATAAAATCTATTTGGGGTATAAATAAAATTATTTGGAGCACGTTCTGCGACGCTTTAATTTTTTACAGCGCTGTAAATACTTCGGCTGTGCACAAAGTGACGGGGCAAGGCGATGAAAAAGAAGCTTGGGAGAGGTTTTATAGAGGGTCGCACTTGTAGCCTCGCGTTACTGTGTGCGCAGCCTGAGTTTTGATCCACTCTGGGATACCAGCACGGAACTTGATACAATCGAGTTTTGTCGATACAATCGACAGTTGGGAGCACATATTTTAATTCAATCGACTATGCTCGATTGTGACGGTTGAAACAAAATAAATCACTCGACAGAAAATAGCTTCCTCTACGTGAATTTTGTTCGAAAAAAATGGAACCTATACAAAATATGTCCATTACCAAAAAAACCAATCGAGATTTTGACCTTTTTTATGAGTTACTCATCAAGACTTAGCTGGAGGTATACTTAAGAAAGAACAACCAGCAGTTTTCTCTATGTTATGTACATATATGTATATGCAATTATGTATTATATTTCGGGTGAAATACATATATGCCTCCTTCTAATATTAGTATTAGCTCCTTCTTCATCCTCACTTTCTGACCCAAAATATATCAATTTAATTTTGCTCTTTAAAGCTTGGTTAAACTTCAGTTTAAACTCACTGTGACATTATGAGATGCCAAGAAATGTATCAATTTCTTCACTGGGGAGGTCTGTTCGCGTACGAGTACTTTCTGCACAAAAATTCGTGGATTGTGAAATTTTCAGAAGTGGGGGTAAAATTCTCTTAGAGAGTGGTAAAATCAAAATAAAGTAAACGAACGCAAAAGCTACGAAATTCGCCCACTTTTTAGACTTCAAAAGCAAATGCGTGCAAACACTCAAACAAAACAAAATTCTTACATGTATCTGACAGATTTGACAGATTTCGTAAATCAGTGCAAATAAATTTCCTGCACTAAAATTCTTTGGATGGGGAAATTTTTTACTCTCTCGTGAGCGCTCTCTTCTACGAAAAATAACGAAACTCTTGCGAACTCGAACAGGATTTGGTGACTTTTTGTAGATTTTCGTGAAATTTCGTTATTTTGGGAGAGTACGCGAACAGACCTAAGGTTGCTCTGGTTCATCAATGCATCCAGATTGAAGTTCTCTGGTTTGTACATATATGTTTATTGTCACAGAGTATTCCTTCTTAAAATTATGTCCTGTATCTAGTATCTTTCTTCATGTAGCAATATGGAGTAATATGACCCGTGATGACTTCTATCAGGGTAAACAGGGATTTGGTATCCTTTGCATAAGCATGTGGGTTTTTATTTTTCAAATTTTTCGTAAGGGATTCAGTATGCAAGGTGGGACGATCACAGAGGAATCGGTTTTTTCTCATTTAAATTATGAAACTTTCTTATTACTTGGTATATCTTCATGCACAACGACTCAGGAACATGTAACTTTGTAGGTACTGTGTTTCCCTGAGCATTTAGTCCTTCTGCGCATTAGCGCAAAGGAGTCTACTTTAATAGTTTTATTTTCTGCTAGGGTGTCGGCGAAAATATGATACCGTCTTTTATGGTTAGGGGGGTTTCGTTTTTTTTCTCTTCTCTGTGTACATCCTCGAGAGTTTTAGGGCACTAATTACTGTCGAGGCTGTACAGGGTGGGCCAAATACAATTTCTTTTTTTAAAAATGCAATAAAATGAGCAATGCGTTTAAAGCAGTGCTCAAATCGGTTATCCCTGTTCTAGTTTTTTCCAAGGTGAAAATAACCAAGGCAACAGAAGCATCCTTATAGCTCGGTATTTTCTCAATCGGCAGTGGAAATGCAAATTTTTCGATTGCCAGACAGATTGACGAAATGTTCTTGCGGGCTTAACTGTGTGCGATTTTCTAAAAGATCGCTTTGCTGATGGTTCGAAAGATGTATATATGTAGACAGATCGGTCCATTGACTGGGAACTAAAGCTTTGTATATGTACATATATTTTTCTTACTATTTTAACCGCGATTTTTTCCGATATTTTCTCCACCTTTCACTATTTTGGCATCTGCTATTTTTTTTTGTTACAAGTCGTCCTCTGCGGTCGTCCACTTAAGTGTCTTACGATTTCTTTTAGTTACTTTAACCTACCCATGGTGAAGCTGACGTATTTCCTTTTGACTTTGGAGTCCCGTCTTCTTAATTTTGGTTGTAGCTCTCACTTGCCTTCTCGAATCGTGAGCGGGGGCTTTCTTATATGTAGTACTCACTCCGGTTTAGTTACTTTGCCTAGTGTATGGACATGTTTTTGGTTGATGATATGTTCATATTAAGTTTACGAATCTCTTTATTTTGTCCTCCATGCCACGAGTATGGTCAAAGCGGTCACAAACTATCTGGAGTAGTTTGTAAGGATGGGACTATCATGAAATAAACACAGTGTGTGGCAATCTAGATCAGATCAATCGATGAGATATCTGTCACAACCATAGTTGCGTGGAAGAATTTTCCAGACTGATCAAGGAAATGACATTGGATGAGCCCAGTCATGGTAAACTTTGTGACATTAGGGATATGGTTTCAAATTTTTGTTTAAAATTCAGTACATCCCCCTACTTTTAGCTTAGGCCTGTATACAAACATTTCATCGCATTAAATATCTACAAATTATATCCTTCATTTTCATTCATTCCAAGATAATAAAATCTAAATATCTATCCAATAGGAACGTTAAAAATGATTTATGGGATTCTTTCCATTGATCGCAGCCAATCAAAATAGGGTTTGGCTAAGTCCGCCATTATTTTGTGTTATCTCTTTTTTAGTTGCATAAGATAATGCTCTAAGAACTAACAGGCAATAGTGTGTACCCATTTTCTCTCTCTTCAATCGCCTATATCTACTAATACCCCATAGATGGCAGTATCTTAGAGTCGGCAGTTGATGGTAGTACAGTGCTATCATTTCAATTTTAAAATTTAAATTTAATTCGTTTTTAAATAAATTATTAAAATGAATTAAAAAAACAAAGGAAATTCCTAGGAAACTTGAAACAATCGTCTGTGACGTAAAATATTAGCGAGAAAGTCTTCCATTGTAGGCGGTAACAGGATTAACTCCTCACAGCGATCAATCAAATTGAATTTTGCATGGAACACTTGACTGACACATTTTCACTGATGGCTCCTTAAACATATTTTCAAATTTGATCCTCATTTTGAAGTAGGATGTCCTGTTTTCAAAATTCTTCTTTGTTTTCATTATTAATCCCTTTCGTTACACACTGAGAGACCACTTCACTTTTAAAGAATATAACAATTGATGTCAGTTACCTGAATGTACATAGTTTTGCAGTCTGACAAACTCCCACTGTGCAGAGTGTAAGAGGGGCGTTGCAAAAGATTAGTCCTTGAATTTTGTCTGCAAACTGTGCGTTGATCGGGAACAATGTAGAAACATAGAACGAAAATAATTAATTGCTCTACAATTGCTCGAATAAAGTGGAGTGTAAGTGTTAAATCAGCTCATTAACCTGGCGCCTGGAGTTAAAGATTAATACTGGCAGTGTTGCCTCTATCTACACCTGCTGCTGTAAAGGCTGTCATTTGAATTAATGTCTGGTAGGTAATAGATTGGCGGTTGTTCTGATGTTCAATATGAAATGTTTATCAATGAGCAAAAATAATTAATGAAGTTCATACAAAATTACATTCAATTATTGGTACAAAGAAATAGGAAGAATGGCATTTTCCACATGACTTATCTCCTATAAGCCATTTGAAAGGAATTATTAAAGTTTATTGGTAAAGTTTTTTGTTCAATTGCGTCCATTTGACCCAAAACGCCAACGGAAAGGAGATATGAGACGATATTGCATTTGAAGTGCACCAAGAGGTTTTTTCCATTCTTGTCCCTGTATACCCAACTTCTTCCGAAATGCGTCATAGCGATCAAACGAGTGCACCAACGTCTAGATCATACGCTTAACGTTTTTTGGTTAAGTTTTTTGTTCAATTTCGTCAATTTGACCCAAAACGCTAAAGGAGAGGAGATATGGGACGATATTGCATTTGAACTACACCAAGAGGATTTTTCCATTCTTGTCCCTGTATACCCAACTTCTTCCGAAATGCGTCATAGCGACCAACCGAGTGCACCAACATCTAGATCATACGCTAAACGTATTTTGGTTAAGTTTTTCTTTCAATTTCGTCCATTTGGCCCAAAATGCTAAAGGAGAGGAGATATGAGACGATATTGCATTTGAAGTGCACCAAGAGGTTTTTTCCATTCTTGTCCCTGTATACCCAACTTCTTCCGAAATGCGTCATAGCGACCAACCGAGTGCACCAACGTCTAGATCATACGCTTAACGTTTTTTGGTTAAGTTTTTTGTTCAATTTCGTCAATTTGACCCAAAACGCTAAAGGAGAAGAGATATGGGACGATATTGCATTTGAACTACACCAAGAGGATTTTTCCATTCTTGTCCCTGTATACCCAACTTCTTCCAAAATGCGTCATAGCGACCAAACGAGTGCACCAACGTCTAGATCATACGCTTAACGTTTTTTGGTTAAGTTTTTTGTTCAATTTCGTCAATTTGACCCAAAACGCTAAAGGAGAGGAGATATGGGACGATATTGCATTTGAACTACACCAAGAGGATTTTTCCATTCTTGTCCCTGTATACCCAACTTCTTCCGAAATGCGTCATAGCGACCAACCGAGTGCACCAACATCTAGATCATACGCTAAACGTGTTTTGGTTAAGTTTTTCTTTCAATTTCGTCCATTTGGCCCAAAACGCTAAAGGAGAGGAGATATGAGACGATATTGCATTTGAAGTGCACCAAGAGGTTTTTTCCATTCTTGTCCCTGTATACCCAACTTCTTCCGAAATGCGTCATAGCGACCAACCGAGTGCACCAACGTCTAGATCATACGCTTAACGTTTTTTGGTTAAGTTTTTTGTTCAATTTCGTCAATTTGACCCAAAACGCTAAAGGAGAGGAGATATGGGACGATATTGCATTTGAACTACACCAAGAGGATTTTTCCATTCTTGTCCCTGTATACCCAACTTCTTCCGAAATGCGTCATAGCGACCAACCGAGTGCACCAACGTCTAGATCATACGCTAAACGTTTTTTGGTTAAGTTTTTTGTTCAATTGCGTCCATTTGACCCAAAACGCTAAAGGAGAGGAGATATGAGACGATATTGCATTTGAAGTGCACCAAGAGGTTTTTTCCATTCTTGTCCCTGTATACCCAACTTCTTCCGAAATGCGTCATAGCGACCAAACGAGTGCACCAACGTCTAGATCATACGCTTAACGTTTTTTGGTTAAGTTTTTTGTTCAATTTCGTCAATTTGACCCAAAACGCTAAAGGAGAGGAGATATGGGACGATATTGCATTTGAACTACACCAAGAGGATTTTTCCATTCTTGTCCCTGTATACCCAACTTCTTCCGAAATGCGTCATAGCGACCAACCGAGTGCACCAACATCTAGATCATACGCTAAACGTATTTTGGTTAAGTTTTTCTTTCAATTTCGTCCATTTGGCCCAAAACGCTAAAGGAGAGAAGATATGAGACGATATTGCATTTGAAGTGCACCAAGAGGTTTTTTCCATTCTTGTTCTTGTATACCCAACTTCTTCCGAAATGCGTCATAGCGACCAACCGAGTGCACCAACGTCTAGATCATACGCTTAACATTTTTTGGTTAAGTTTTTTGTTCAATTTCGTCAATTTGACCCAAAACGCTAAAGGAGAGGAGATATGGGACGATATTGCATTTGAAGTGCATCAAGAGGTTTTTTCCATTCTTGTCCCTGTATACCCAACTTCTTCCGAAATGCGTCATAGCGACCAAGCGAGTGCACCAACGTCTAGATCATACGCTAAACGTTTTTTGGTTAAGTTTTTTGTTCAATTGCGTCCATTCGACCCAAAACGCTAAAGGAGAGGAGATATGAGACGATATTGCATTTGAAGTGCATCAAGAGGTTTTTTCCATTCTTGTCCCTGTATACCCAACTTCTTCCGAAATGCGTCATAGCGACCAAGCGAGTGCACCAACGTCTAGATCATACGCTAAACGTTTTTTGGTTAAGTTTTTTGTTCAATTGCGTCCATTCGACCCAAAACGCTAAAGGAGAGGAGATATGAGACGATATTGCATTTGAAGTGCACCAAGAGGTTTTTTCCATTCTTGTCCCTGTATACCCAACTTCTTCCGAAATGCGTCATAGCGACCAAACGAGTGCACCAACGTCTAGATCATACGCTAAACGTTTTTTGGTTAAGTTTTTTGTTCAATTGCGTCCATTTGACCCAAAACGCCAAGGGAGAGGAGATATGAGACGATATTGCATTTGAACTACACCAAGAGGTTTTTTCCATTCTTGTCCCTGTATACCCAACTTCTTCCGAAATGCGTCATAGCGACCAACCGAGTGCACCAACGTCTAGATCATACGCTAAACGTTTTTTGGTTAAGTTTTCTGTTCAATTTCGTCCATTTGACCCAAAACGCCAAGGGAGAGGAGATATGAGACGATATTGCATTTGAACTACACCAAGAGGTTTTTTCCATTCTTGTCCCTGTATACCCAACTTCTTCCGAAATGTCATAGCGACCAACCGAGTGCACCAACGTATAGATCATAGGCTTAACGTTTATTGGTTAAGTTTTTTGTTCAGTTTCGTCAATTTGACCCAAAACGCTAATGGAGAGGAGATATGAGACGATATTGCATTTGAAGTGCACCAAGAGGTTTTTTCCATTCTTGTCCCTGTATACCCAACTTCTTCCGAAATGCGTCATGGCGACCAACCGAGTGCACCAACGTCAGGATCATACGCTTAACGTTTTTTGGTTAAGTTTTTTGTTCAATTTCGTTCATTTGACTTAAAACGCTAAGGGAGAGGAGCTATGGGACGGTATTGCATTTGAAGTGCACCAAGAGGTTTTTTCCATTCTTGTCCCTGTATACCCAACTTCTTCCGAAATGCGTCATAGCGACCAACCGAGTGCACCGACATCTAGATCATAGGCTTAACGTTTTTTGGTTAAGTTTTTTGTTCAATTTTGTTCATTTTACCCAAAACGCTAAGGGAGAGGAGATATGAGACAATATTGCATTTGAAGTGCACCGAGGTTTTTTCCATTCTTGTCCCTGTATACCCAACTTCTTCCGAAATGCGTCATAGCGACCAACCGAGTGCACCAACGTCTAGATCATACGCTTAACGTTTTTTGGTTAAGTTTTTTGTTCAATTTCGTCAATTTGACCCAAAACGCTAAAGGAGAGGAGATATGGGACGATATTGCATTTGAACTACACCAAGAGGATTTTTCCATTCTTGTCCCTGTATACCCAACTTCTTCCGAAATGCGTCATAGCGACCAACCGAGTGCACCAACGTCTAGATCATACGCTAAACGTTTTTTGGTTAAGTTTTCTGTTCAATTTCGTCCATTTGACCCAAAACGCCAAGGGAGAGGAGATATGAGACGATATTGCATTTGAACTACACCAAGAGGTTTTTTCCATTCTTGTCCCTGTATACCCAACTTCTTCCGAAATGCGTCATAGCGACCAACCGAGTGCACCAACGTCTAGATCATACGCTAAACGTTTTTTGGTTAAGTTTTTTTGTTCAATTTCGTCCATTTGGCCCAAAACGCTAAAGGAGAGGAGATATGAGACGATATTGCATTTGAAGTGCACCAAGAGGTTTTTTCCATTCTTGTCCTTGTATACCCAACTTCTTCCGAAATGCGTCATAGCGACCAACCGAGTGCACCAACGTCTAGATCATACGCTAAACGTGTTTTGGTTAAGTTTTCTGTTCAATTTCGTCCATTTGACCGAAAACGCCAAGGGAGAGGAGATATGAGACGATATTGCATTTGAACTACACCAAGAGGTTTTTTCCATTCTTGTCCCTGTATACCCAACTTCTTCCGAAATGCGTCATAGCGACCAACCGAGTGCACCAACGTCTAGATCATACGCTTAACGTTTTTTAGTTAAGTTTTTTGTTCAATTGCGTCCAGTTGACCCAAAACGCTAAAGGAGAGGAGATATGAGACGATATTGCATTTGAAGTGCACCAAGAGGTTTTTTCCATTCTTGTCCCTGTATACCCAACTTCTTCCGAAATGCGTCATAGCGACCAACCGAGTGCACCAACGTCTAGATCATACGCTAAACGTTTTTTGGTTAAGTTTTTTGTTCAATTGCGTCCATTTGACCCAAAACGCTAAAGGAGAGGAGATATGGGACGATATTGCATTTGAAGTGCACCAAGAGGTTTTTTCCATTCTTGTCCCTGTATACTCAACTTCTTCCGAAATGCGTCATAGCGACCAACCGAGTGCACCAACGTCTAGATCATACGCTAAACGTATTTTGGTTAAGTTTTTTTGTTCAATTTCGTCCATTTGGCCCAAAACGCTAAAGGAGAGGAGATATGAGACGATATTGCATTTGAAGTGCACCAAGAGGTTTTTTCCATTCTCGTCCTTGTATACCCAACTTCTTCCGAAATGCGTCATAGCGACCAACCGAGTGCACCAACGTCTTGATCATACGCTAAACGTGTTTTGGTTAAGTTTTCTGTTCAATTTCGTCCATTTGACCGAAAACGCCAAGGGAGAGGAGATATGAGACGATATTGCATTTGAACTACACCAAGAGGTTTTTTCCATTCTTGTCCCTGTATACCCAACTTCTTCCGAAATGCGTCATAGCGACCAACCGAGTGCACCAACGTCTAGATCATACGCTAAACGTATTTTGGTTAAGTTTTTTTGTTCAATTTCGTCCATTTGGCCCAAAACGCTAAAGGAGAGGAGATATGAGACGATATTGCATTTGAAGTGCACCAAGAGGTTTTTTCCATTCTTGTCCTTGTATACCCAACTTCTTCCGAAATGCGTCATAGCGACCAACCGAGTGCACCAACGTCTTGATCATACGCTAAACGTGTTTTGGTTAAGTTTTCTGTTCAATTTCGTCCATTTGACCGAAAACGCCAAGGGAGAGGAGATATGAGACGATATTGCATTTGAACTACACCAAGAGGTTTTTTCCATTCTTGTCCCTGTATACCCAACTTCTTCCGAAATGCGTCATAGCGACCAACCGAGTGCACCAACGTCTAGATCATACGCTAAACGTGTTTTGGTTAAGTTTTTTTTGTTCAATTTCGTCCATTTGGCCCAAAACGCTAAAGGAGAGGAGATATGAGACGATATTGCATTTGAAGTGCACCAAGAGGTTTTTTCCATTCTTGTCCTTGTATACCCAACTTCTTCCGAAATGCGTCATAGCGACCAACCGAGTGCACCAACGTCTTGATCATACGCTAAACGTGTTTTGGTTAAGTTTTCTGTTCAATTTCGTCCATTTGACCGAAAACGCCAAGGGAGAGGAGATATGAGACGATATTGCATTTGAACTACACCAAGAGGTTTTTTCCATTCTTGTCCCTGTATACCCAACTTCTTCCGAAATGCGTCATAGCGACCAACCGAGTGCACCAACGTCTAGATCATACGCTAAACGTTTTTTGTTTAAGTTTTTTGTTCAATTTCGTCAATTTGACAAAAAACGCTAAAGGAGAGGAGATATGAGACGATATTGCATTTGAAGTGCACCAAGAGGTTTTTTCCATTCTTGTCCCTGTATACCCAACTTCTTCCGAAATGCGTCATAGCGACCAACCGAGTGCACCAACGTCTAGATCATACGCTAAACGTTTTTTGGTTAAGTTTTCTGTTCAATTTCGTCCATTTGACCGAAAACGCCAAGGGAGAGGAGATATGAGACGATATTGCATTTGAACTACACCAAGAGGTTTTTTCCATTCTTGTCCCTGTATACCCAACTTCTTCCGAAATGCGTCATAGCGACCAACCGAGTGCACCAACGTCTAGATCATACGCTAAACGTTTTTTGGTTAAGTTTTTTGTTCAATTTCGTCAATTTGACAAAAAACGCTAAAGGAGAGGAGATATGAGACGATATTGCATTTGAAGTGCATCAAGAGGTTTTTTCCATTCTTGTCCCTGTATACCCAACTTCTTCCGAAATGCGTCATAGCGACCAACCGAGTGCACCAACGTCTAGATCATACGCTAAACGTTTTTTGGTTAAGTTTTCTGTTCAATTTCGTCCATTTGACCGAAAACGCCAAGGGAGAGGAGATATGAGACGATATTGCATTTGAACTACACCAAGAGGTTTTTTCCATTCTTGTCCCTGTATACCCAACTTCTTCCGAAATGCGTCATAGCGACCAACCGAGTGCACCAACGTCTAGATCATACGCTAAACGTTTTTTGGTTAAGTTTTTTGTTCAATTTCGTCAATTTGACAAAAAACGCTAAAGGAGAGGAGATATGAGACGATATTGCATTTGAAGTGCACCAAGAGGTTTTTTCCATTCTTGTCCCTGTATACCCAACTTCTTCCGAAATGCGTCATAGCGACCAACCGAGTGCACCAACGTCTAGATCATACGCTAAACGTTTTTTGTTTAAGTTTTTTGTTCAATTTCGTCAATTTGACAAAAAACGCTAAAGGAGAGGAGATATGAGACGATATTGCATTTGAAGTGCACCAAGAGGTTTTTTCCATTCTTGTCCCTGTATACCCAACTTCTTCCGAAATGCGTCATAGCGACCAACCGAGTGCACCAACGTCTAGATCATACGCTAAACGTTTTTTGGTTACGTTTTTTGTTCAATTGCGTCCATTTGACCCAAAATGCTAAAGGAGAGGAGATATGAGACGATATTGCATTTGAAGTGCATCAAGAGGTTTTTTCCATTCTTGTCCCTGTATACCCAACTTCTTCCGAAATGCGTCATAGCGACCAACCGAGTGCACCAACGTCCAGATCATACGCTAAACGTTTTTTGGTTACGTTTTTTGTTCAATTGCGTCCATTTGACCCAAAATGCTAAAGGAGAGGAGATATGAGACGATATTGCATTTGAAGTGCATCAAGAGGTTTTTTCCATTCTTGTCCCTGTATACCCAACTTCTTCCGAAATGCGTCATAGCGACCAACCGAGTGCACCAACGTCTAGATCATACGCTTAACGTTTTTTGGTTAAGTTTTTTGTTCAATTTCGTCAATTTGACAAAAAACGCTAATGGAGAGGAGATATGAGACGATATTGCATTTGAAGTGCATCAAGAGGTTTTTTCCATTCTTGTCCCTGTATACCCAACTTCTTCCGAAATGCGTCATAGCGACCAACCGAGTGCACCAACGTCTAGATCATACGCTAAACGTTTTTTGGTTACGTTTTTTGTTCAATTGCGTCCATTTGACCCAAAATGCTAAAGGAGAGGAGATATGAGACGATATTGCATTTGAAGTGCATCAAGAGGTTTTTTCCATTCTTGTCCCTGTATACCCAACTTCTTCCGAAATGCGTCATAGCGACCAACCGAGTGCACCAACGTCTAGATCATACGCTAAACGTTTTTTGGTTAAGTTTTCTGTTCAATTTCGTCCATTTGACCCAAAACGCCAAGGGAGAGGAGATATGAGACGATATTGCATTTGAACTACACCAAGAGGTTTTTTCCATTCTTGTCCCTGTATACCCAACTTCTTCCGAAATGCGTCATAGCGACCAACCGAGTGCACCAACGTCTAGATCATACGCTAAACGTTTTTTGGTTAAGTTTTTTGTTCAATTGCGTCCATTTGACCCAAAACGCTAAAGGAGAGGAGATATGGGACGATATTGCATTTGAAGTGCACCAAGAGGTTTTTTCCATTCTTGTCCCTGTATACTCAACTTCTTCCGAAATGCGTCATAGCGACCAACCGAGTGCACCAACGTCTAGATCATACGCTAAACGTTTTTTGGTTAAGTTTTTTTGTTCAATTTCGTCCATTTGGCCCAAAACGCTAAAGGAGAGGAGATATGAGACGATATTGCATTTGAAGTGCACCAAGAGGTTTTTTCCATTCTTGTCCCTGTATACCCAACTTCTTCCGAAATGCGTCATAGCGACCAACCGAGTGCACCAACGTCTAGATCATACGCTTAACGTTTTTTGTTTAAGTTTTTTGTTCAATTTCGTCAATTTGACCCAAAACGCTAAAGGAGAGGAGATATGAGACGATATTGCATTTGAAGTGCATCAAGAGGTTTTTTCCATTCTTGTCCCTGTATACCCAACTTCTTCCGAAATGCGTCATAGCGACCAACCGAGTGCACCAACGTCTAGATCATACGCTTAACGTTTTTTGGTTAAGTTTTTTGTTCAATTTCGTCAATTTGACCCAAAACGCTAAAGGAGAGGAGATATGGGACGATATTGCATTTGAACTACACCAAGAGGATTTTTCCATTCTTGTCCCTGTATACCCAACTTCTTCCGAAATGCGTCATAGCGACCAACCGAGTGCACCAACGTCTAGATCATACGCTAAACGTTTTTTGGTTAAGTTTTCTGTTCAATTTCGTCCATTTGACCCAAAACGCCAAGGGAGAGGAGATATGAGACGATATTGCATTTGAACTACACCAAGAGGTTTTTTCCATTCTTGTCCCTGTATACCCAACTTCTTCCGAAATGCGTCATAGCGACCAACCGAGTGCACCAACGTCTAGATCATACGCTAAACGTTTTTTGGTTAAGTTTTTTGTTCAATTGCGTCCATTTGACCCAAAACGCTAAAGGAGAGGAGATATGGGACGATATTGCATTTGAAGTGCACCAAGAGGTTTTTTCCATTCTTGTCCCTGTATACTCAACTTCTTCCGAAATGCGTCATAGCGACCAACCGAGTGCACCAACGTCTAGATCATACGCTAAACGTTTTTTGGTTAAGTTTTTTTGTTTAATTTCGTCCATTTGGCCCAAAACGCTAAAGGAGAGGAGATATGAGACGATATTGCATTTGAAGTGCACCAAGAGGTTTTTTCCATTCTTGTCCCTGTATACCCAACTTCTTCCGAAATGCGTCATAGCGACCAACCGAGTGCACCAACGTCTAGATCATACGCTTAACGTTTTTTGGTTAAGTTTTTTGTTCAATTTCGTCAATTTGACAAAAAACGCTAAAGGAGAGGAGATATGGGACGATATTGCATTTGAAGTGCACCAAGAGGTTTTTTCCATTCTTGTCCCTGTATATCCAACTTCTTCCGAAATGCGTCATAGCGAGCAACCGAGTGCACCAACGTCTAGATCATACGCTTAACGTTTTTCGGTTAAGTTTTTTGTTCAATTTCGTCAATTTGACAAAAAACGCTAAAGGAGAGGAGATATGGGACGATATTGCATTTGAAGTGCACCAAGAGGTTTTTTCCATTCTTGTCCCTGTATACCCAACTTCTTCCGAAATGCGTCATAGCGACCAACCGAGTGCACCAACGTCTAGATCATACGCTAAACGTTTTTTGGTTAAGTTTTTTGTTGAATTGCGTCCATTTGACCCAAAACGCTAAAGGAGAGGAGATATGGGACGATATTGCATTTGAAGTGCACCAAGAGGTTTTTTCCATTCTTGTCCCTGTATACCCAACTTCTTCCGAAATGCGTCATAGCGACCAACCGAGTGCACCAACGTCTAGATCATACGCTAAACGTTTTTTGGTTAAGTTTTCTGTTCAATTTCGTCCATTTGACCCAAAACGCCAAGGGAGAGGAGATATGAGACGACATTGCATTTGAACTACACCAAGAGGATTTTTCCATTCTTGTCCCTGTATACCCAACTTCTTCCGAAATGCGTCATAGCGACCAACCGAGTGCACCAACGTCTAGATCATACGCTAAACGTTTTTTGGTTAAGTTTTCTGTTCAATTTCGTCAATTTGACCCAAAACGCTAAAGGAGAAGAGATATGGGACGATATTGCATTTGAACTACACCAAGAGGATTTTTCCATTCTTGTCCCTGTATACCCAACTTCTTCCAAAATGCGTCATAGCGACCAAACGAGTGCACCAACGTCTAGATCATACGCTTAACGTTTTTTGGTTAAGTTTTTTGTTCAATTTCGTCAATTTGACCCAAAACGCTAAAGGAGAGGAGATATGGGACGATATTGCATTTGAACTACACCAAGAGGATTTTTCCATTCTTGTCCCTGTATACCCAACTTCTTCCGAAATGCGTCATAGCGACCAACCGAGTGCACCAACGTCTAGATCATACGCTAAACGTTTTTTGGTTAAGTTTTCTGTTCAATTTCGTCCATTTGACCCAAAACGCCAAGGGAGAGGAGATATGAGACGATATTGCATTTGAACTACACCAAGAGGATTTTTCCATTCTTGTCCCTGTATACCCAACTTCTTCCGAAATGCGTCATAGCGACCAACCGAGTGCACCAACGTCTAGATCATACGCTAAACGTTTTTTGGTTAAGTTTTCTGTTCAATTTCGTCCATTTGACCCAAAACGCCAAGGGAGAGGAGATATGAGACGATATTGCATTTGAACTACACCAAGAGGTTTTTTCCATTCTTGTCCCTGTATACCCAACTTCTTCCGAAATGCGTCATAGCGACCAACCGAGTGCACCAACGTCTAGATCATACGCTAAACGTTTTTTGGTTAAGTTTTTTGTTCAATTGCGTCCATTTGACCCAAAACGCTAAAGGAGAGGAGATATGGGACGATATTGCATTTGAAGTGCACCAAGAGGTTTTTTCCATTCTTGTCCCTGTATACTCAACTTCTTCCGAAATGCGTCATAGCGACCAACCGAGTGCACCAACGTCTAGATCATACGCTAAACGTTTTTTGGTTAAGTTTTTTTGTTTAATTTCGTCCATTTGGCCCAAAACGCTAAAGGAGAGGAGATATGAGACGATATTGCATTTGAAGTGCACCAAGAGGTTTTTTCCATTCTTGTCCCTGTATACCCAACTTCTTCCGAAATGCGTCATAGCGACCAACCGAGTGCACCAACGTCTAGATCATACGCTTAACGTTTTTTGGTTAAGTTTTTTGTTCAATTTCGTCAATTTGACAAAAAACGCTAAAGGAGAGGAGATATGGGACGATATTGCATTTGAAGTGCACCAAGAGGTTTTTTCCATTCTTGTCCCTGTATATCCAACTTCTTCCGAAATGCGTCATAGCGAGCAACCGAGTGCACCAACGTCTAGATCATACGCTTAACGTTTTTCGGTTAAGTTTTTTGTTCAATTTCGTCAATTTGACAAAAAACGCTAAAGGAGAGGAGATATGGGACGATATTGCATTTGAAGTGCACCAAGAGGTTTTTTCCATTCTTGTCCCTGTATACCCAACTTCTTCCGAAATGCGTCATAGCGACCAACCGAGTGCACCAACGTCTAGATCATACGCTAAACGTTTTTTGGTTAAGTTTTTTGTTGAATTGCGTCCATTTGACCCAAAACGCTAAAGGAGAGGAGATATGGGACGATATTGCATTTGAAGTGCACCAAGAGGTTTTTTCCATTCTTGTCCCTGTATACCCAACTTCTTCCGAAATGCGTCATAGCGACCAACCGAGTGCACCAACGTCTAGATCATACGCTAAACGTTTTTTGGTTAAGTTTTCTGTTCAATTTCGTCCATTTGACCCAAAACGCCAAGGGAGAGGAGATATGAGACGACATTGCATTTGAACTACACCAAGAGGATTTTTCCATTCTTGTCCCTGTATACCCAACTTCTTCCGAAATGCGTCATAGCGACCAACCGAGTGCACCAACGTCTAGATCATACGCTAAACGTTTTTTGGTTAAGTTTTCTGTTCAATTTCGTCCATTTGACCCAAAACGCCAAGGGAGAGGAGATATGAGACGATATTGCATTTGAACTACACCAAGAGGTTTTTTCCATTCTTGTCCCTGTATACCCAACTTCTTCCGAAATGCGTCATAGCGACCAACCGAGTGCACCAACGTCTAGATCATACGCTAAACGTTTTTTCGTTAAGTTTTTTGTTCAATTGCGTCCATTTGACCCAAAACGCTAAAGGAGAGGAGATATGGGACGATATTGCATTTGAAGTGCACCAAGAGGTTTTTTCCATTCTTGTCCCTGTATACCCAACTTCTTCCGAAATGCGTCATAGCGACCAACCGAGTGCACCAACGTCTAGATCATACGCTAAACGTTTTTTGGTTAAGTTTTTTGTTGAATTGCGTCCATTTGACCCATAACGCTAAAGGAGAGGAGATATGGGACGATATTGCATTTGAGGTGCACCAAGAGGTTTTTTCCATTCTTGTCCCTGTATACCCAACTTCTTCCGAAATGTGTCATAGCGACCAGCCGAGTGCACCAGCGTCTAGATCATACGCTTAACGTTTTTTAGTTAAGTTTTTTGTTCAATTGCGTCCATTTGACCCAAAACGCTAAAGGAGAGGAGATATGAGACGATATTGCATTTGAAGTGCACCAAGAGGTTTTTTCCATTCTTGTCCCTGTATACCCAACTTCTTCCGAAATGCGTCATAGCGACCAACCGAGTGCACCAACGTCTAGATCATACGCTTAACGTTTATGGTTAAGTTTTTTTTTAAATTGCGTCCATTTGACCCAAAACGCTAAAGGAGAGGAGATATGAGACGATATTGCATTTGAAGTGCACCAAGAGGTTTTTTCCATTCTTGTCCCTGTATACCCAACTTCTTCCGAAATGCGTCATAGCGACCAACCGAGTGCACCAACGTCTAGATCATACGCTTAACGTTCTTTGGTTAAGTTTTTTGTTCAATTGCGTCCATTTGACCCAAAACGCTAAAGGAGAGGAGATATGAGACGATATTGCATTTGAAGTGCACCAAGAGGTTTTTTCCATTCTTGTCCCTGTATACCCAACTTCTTCCGAAATGCGTCATAGCGACCAACCGAGTGCACCAACGTCTAGATCATACGCTTAACGTTTTTTGTTTAAGTTTTTTGTTCAATTTCGTCAATTTGACAAAAAACGCTAAAGGAGAGGAGATATGGGACGATATTGCATTTGAAGTGCACCAAGAGGTTTTTTCCATTCTTGTCCCTGTATACCCAACTTCTTCCGAAATGCGTCATAGCGACCAACCGAGTGCACCAACGTCTAGATCATACGCTAAACGTTTTTTGGTTAAGTTTTTTGTTCAATTGCGTCCATTTGACCCAAAACGCTAAAGGAGAGGAGATATGAGACGATATTGCATTTGAACTACACCAAGAGGTTTTTCCCATTCTTGTCCCTGTATACCCAACTTCTTCCGAAATGCGTCATAGCGACCAACCGAGTGCACCAACGTCTAGATCATACGCTTAACGTTCTTTGGTTAAGTTTTTTGTTCAATTGCGTCCATTTGACCCAAAACGCTAAAGGAGAGGAGATATGAGACGATATTGCATTTGAAGTGCACCAAGAGGTTTTTTCCATTCTTGTCCCTGTATACCCAACTTCTTCCGAAATGCGTCATAGCGACCAACCGAGTGCACCAACGTCTAGATCATACGCTTAACGTTTTTTGTTTAAGTTTTTTGTTCAATTTCGTCAATTTGACAAATAACGCTAAAGGAGAGGAGATATGGGACGATATTGCATTTGAAGTGCACCAAGAGGTTTTTTCCATTCTTGTCCCTGTATACCCAACTTCTTCCGAAATGCGTCATAGCGACCAACCGAGTGCACCAACGTCTAGATCATACGCTAAACGTTTTTTGGTTAAGTTTTCTGTTCAATTTCGTCCATTTGACCCAAAACGCCAAGGGAGAGGAGATATGAGACGATATTGCATTTGAACCACACCAAGAGGTTTTTCCCATTCTTGTCCCTGTATACCCAACTTCTTCCGAAATGCGTCATAGCGACCAACCGAGTGCACCAACGTCTAGATCATACTCTAAACCTTTTTTTGGTTAAGTTTTTTGTTCAATTGCGTCCATTTGACCCAAAACGCTAAAGGAGAGGAGATATGAGACGATATTGCATTTGAAGTGCACCAAGAGGTTTTTTCCATTCTTGTCCCTGTATACCCAACTTCTTCCGAAATGCGTCATAGCGACCCACCGAGTGCACCAACGTCTAGATCATACGCTAAACGTTTTTTGGTTAAGTTTTTTGTTGAATTGCGTCCATTTGACCCAAAACGCTAAAGGAGAGGAGATATGGGACGATAATGCATTTGAGGTGCACCAAGAGGTTTTTTCCATTCTTGTCCCTGTATACCCAACTTCTTCCGAAATGCGTCATAGCGACCAACCGAGTGCACCAACGTCTAGATCATACGCTTAACGTTTTTTGTTTAAGTTTTTTGTTCAATTTCGTCAATTTGACAAAAAACGCTAAAGGAGAGGAGATATGGGACGATATTGCATTTGAAGTGCACCAAGAGGTTTTTTCCATTCTTGTCCCTGTATATCCAACTTCTTCCGAAATGCGTCATAGCGACCCACCGAGTGCACCAACGTCTAGATCATACGCTAAACGTTTTCTGGTTAAGTTTTTTGTTGAATTGCGTCCATTTGACCCAAAACGCTAAAGGAGAGGAGATATGGGACGATATTACATTTGAGGTGCACCAAGAGGTTTTTTCCATTCTTGTCCCTGTATACCCAACTTCTTCCGAAATGCGTCATAGCGACCAACCGAGTGCACCAACGTCTAGATCATACGCTAAACGTTTTTTGGTTAAGTTTTTTGTTCAATTGCGTCCATTTGACCCAAAACGCTAAAGGAGAGGAGATATGAGACGATATTGCATTTGAAGTGCACCAAGAGGTTTTTTCCATTCTTGTCCCTGTATACCCAACTTCTTCCGAAATGCGTCATAGCGACCAACCGAGTGCACCAACGTCTAGATCATACGCTAAACGTTTTTTGGTTAAGTTTTCTGTTCAATTTCGTCCATTTGACCCAAAACGTCAAGGGAGAGGAGATATGAGACGATATTGCATTTGAACTACACCAAGAGGTTTTTTCCATTCTTGTCCCTGTATACCCAACTTCTTCCGAAATGCGTCATAGCGACCAACCGAGTGCACCAACGTCTAGATCATACGCTAAACGTTTTTTGGTTAAGTCTTTTGTTCAATTGCGTCCATTTGACCCAAAACGCTAAAGGAGAGGAAATATGGGACGATATTGCATTTGAAGTGCACCAAGAGGTTTTTTCCATTCTTGTCCCTGTATACCCAACTTCTTCCGAAATGCGTCATAGCGACCCACCGAGTGCACCAACGTCTAGATCATACGCTAAACGTTTTCTGGTTAAGTTTTTTGTTGAATTGCGTCCATTTGACCCAAAACGCTAAAGGAGAGGAGATATGGGACGATATTGCATTTGAGGTGCACCAAGAGGTTTTTTCCATTCTTGTCCCTGTATACCCAACTTCTTCCGAAATGCGTCATAGCGACCAACCGAGTGCACCAACGTCTAGATCATACGCTAAACGTTTTTTGGTTAAGTTTTTTGTTCAATTGCGTCCATTTGACCCAAAACGCTAAAGGAGAGGAGATATGAGACGATATTGCATTTGAAGTGCACCAAGAGGTTTTTTCCATTCTTGTCCCTGTATACCCAACTTCTTCCGAAATGCGTCATAGCGACCAACCGAGTGCACCAACGTCTAGATCATACGCTAAACGTTTTTTGGTTAAGTTTTCTGTTCAATTTCGTCCATTTGACCCAAAACGCCAAGGGAGAGGAGATATGAGACGATATTGCATTTGAACTACACCAAGAGGTTTTTTCCATTCTTGTCCCTGTATACCCAACTTCTTCCGAAATGCGTCATAGCGACCAACCGAGTGCACCAACGTCTAGATCATACGCTTAACGTTTTTTGTTTAAGTTTTTTGTTCAATTTCGTCAATTTGACAAAAAACGCTAAAGGAGAGGAGATATGGGACGATATTGCATTTGAAGTGCACCAAGAGGTTTTTTCCATTCTTGTCCCTGTATATCCAACTTCTTCCGAAATGCGTCATAGCGACCCACCGAGTGCACCAACGTCTAGATCATACGCTAAACGTTTTTTGGTTAAGTTTTTTGTTCAATTGCGTCCATTTGACCCAAAACGCTAAAGGAGAGGAAATATGGGACGATATTGCATTTGAAGTGCACCAAGAGGTTTTTTCCATTCTTGTCCCTGTATACCCAACTTCTTCCGAAATGCGTCATAGCGACCAACCGAGTGCACCAACGTCTAGATCATACGCTTAACGTTTTTTGGTTAAGTTTTTTGTTCAATTTCGTCAATTTGACAAAAAACGCTAAAGGAGAGGAGATATGGGACGATATTGCATTTGAAGTGCACCAAGAGGTTTTTTCCATTCTTGTCCCTGTATACCCAACTTCTTCCGAAATGCGTCATAGCGACCCACCGAGTGCACCAACGTCTAGATCATACGCTAAACGTTTTCTGGTTAAGTTTTTTGTTGAATTGCGTCCATTTGACCCAAAACGCTAAAGGAGAGGAGATATGGGACGATATTGCATTTGAGGTGCACCAAGAGGTTTTTTCCATTCTTGTCCCTGTATACCCAACTTCTTCCGAAATGCGTCATAGCGACCAACCGAGTGCACCAACGTCTAGATCATACGCTAAACGTTTTTTGGTTAAGTTTTTTGTTCAATTGCGTCCATTTGACCCAAAACGCTAAAGGAGAGGAGATATGAGACGATATTGCATTTGAAGTGCACCAAGAGGTTTTTTCCATTCTTGTCCCTGTATACCCAACTTCTTCCGAAATGCGTCATAGCGACCAACCGAGTGCACCAACGTCTAGATCATACGCTAAACGTTTTTTGGTTAAGTTTTCTGTTCAATTTCGTCCATTTGACCCAAAACGCCAAGGGAGAGGAGATATGAGACGATATTGCATTTGAACTACACCAAGAGGTTTTTTCCATTCTTGTCCCTGTATACCCAACTTCTTCCGAAATGCGTCATAGCGACCAACCGAGTGCACCAACGTCTAGATCATACGCTAAACGTTTTTTGGTTAAGTTTTTTGTTCAATTGCGTCCATTTGACCCAAAACGCTAAAGGAGAGGAAATATGGGACGATATTGCATTTGAAGTGCACCAAGAGGTTTTTTCCATTCTTGTCCCTGTATACCCAACTTCTTCCGAAATGCGTCATAGCGACCAACCGAGTGCACCAACGTCTAGATCATACGCTTAACGTTTTTTGGTTAAGTTTTTTGTTCAATTTCGTCAATTTGACAAAAAACGCTAAAGGAGAGGAGATATGGGACGATATTGCATTTGAAGTGCACCAAGAGGTTTTTTCCATTCTTGTCCCTGTATACCCAACTTCTTCCGAAATGCGTCATAGCGACCCACCGAGTGCACCAACGTCTAGATCATACGCTAAACGTTTTTTGGTTAAGTATTTTGTTGAATTGCGTCCATTTGACCCAAAACGCTAAAGGAGAGGAGATATGGGACGATATTGCATTTGAGGTGCACCAAGAGGTTTTTTCCATTCTTGTCCCTGTATATCCAACTTCTTCCGAAATGCGTCATAGCGAGCAACCGAGTGCACCAACGTCTAGATCATACGCTTAACGTTTTTTGTTTAAGTTTTTTGTTCAATTTCGTCAATTTGACAAAAAACGCTAAAGGAGAGGAGATATGGGACGATATTGCATTTGAAGTGCACCAAGAGGTTTTTTCCATTCTTGTCCCTGTATACCCAACTTCTTCCGAAATGCGTCATAGCGACCAACCGAGTGCACCAACGTCTAGATCATACGCTAAACGTTTTTCGGTTAAGTTTTTTGTTCAATTGCGTCCATTTGACCCAAAACGCTAAAGGAGAGGAGATATGGGACGATATTGCATTTGAAGTGCGCCAAGAGGTTTTTTCCATTCTTGTCCCTGTATATCCAACTTCTTCCGAAATGCGTCATAGCGAGCAACCGAGTGCACCAACGTCTAGATCATACGCTAAACGTTTTTTGGTTAAGTTTTTTATTCAATTGCGTCCATTTGACCCAAAACGCTAAAGGAGAGGAGATATGAGACGATATTGCATTTGAAGTGCACCAAGAGGATTTTTCCATTCTTGTCCCTGTATACCCAACTTCTTCCGAAATGCGTCATAGCGACCAACCGAGTGCACCAACGTCTAGATCATACGCTAAACGTTTTTTGGTTAAGTTTTTTTGTTCAATTTCGTCCATTTGGCCCAAAACGCTAAAGGAGAGGAGATATGAGACGATATTGCATTTGAAGTGCACCAAGAGGTTTTTTCCATTCTTGTCCCTGTATACTCAACTTCTTCCGAAATGCGTCATAGCGACCAACCGAGTGCACCAACGTCTAGATCATACGCTAAACGTTTTTTGGTTAAGTTTTCTGTTCAATTTCGTCCATTTGACCCAAAACGCCAAGGGAGAGGAGATATGAGACGATATTGCATTTGAACTACACCAAGAGGTTTTTTCCATTCTTGTCCCTGTATACCCAACTTCTTCCGAAATGCGTCATAGCGACCAACCGAGTGCACCAACGTCTAGATCATACGCTAAACGTTTTTTGGTTAAGTTTTTTTGTTCAATTTCGTCCATTTGGCCCAAAACGCTAAAGGAGAGGAGATATGAGACGATATTGCATTTGAAGTGCACCAAGAGGTTTTTTCCATTCTTGTCCCTGTATACTCAACTTCTTCCGAAATGCGTCATAGCGACCAACCGAGTGCACCAACGTCTAGATCATACGCTAAACGTTTTTTGGTTAAGTTTTTTTGTTCAATTTCGTCCATTTGGCCCAAAACGCTAAAGGAGAGGAGATATGAGACGATATTGCATTTGAAGTGCACCAAGAGGTTTTTTCCATTCTTGTCCCTGTATATCCAACTTCTTCCGAAATGCGTCATAGCGAGCAACCGAGTGCACCAACGTCTAGATCATATGCTAAACGTTTTTTGGTTAAGTTTTTTATTCAATTGCGTCCATTTGACCCAAAACGCTAAAGGAGAGGAGATATGAGACGATATTGCATTTGAAGTGCACCAAGAGGTTTTTTCCATTCTTGTCCCTGTATACCCAACTTCTTCCGAAATGCGTCATAGCGACCAACCGAGTGCACCAACGTCTAGATCATACGCTAAACGTTTTTTGGTTAAGTTTTTTTGTTCAATTTCGTCCATTTGGCCCAAAACGCTAAAGGAGAGGAGATATGAGACGATATTGCATTTGAAGTGCACCAAAAGGTTTTTTCCATTCTTGTCCCTGTATATCCAACTTCTTCCGAAATGCGTCATAGCGAGCAACCGAGTGCACCAACGTCTAGATCATACGCTAAACGTTTTTTGGTTAAGTTTTTTATTCAATTGCGTCCATTTGACCCAAAACGCTAAAGGAGAGGAGATATGAGACGATATTGCATTTGAAGTGCACCAAGAGGTTTTTTCCATTCTTGTCCCTGTATACTCAACTTCTTCCGAAATGCGTCATAGCGACCAACCGAGTGCACCAACGTCTAGATCATACGCTAAACGTTTTTTGGTTAAGTTTTCTGTTCAATTTCGTCCATTTGACCCAAAACGCCAAGGGAGAGGAGATATGAGACGATATTGCATTTGAACTACACCAAGAGGTTTTTTCCATTCTTGTCCCTGTATACCCAACTTCTTCCGAAATGCGTCATAGCGACCAACCGAGTGCACCAACGTCTAGATCATACGCTAAACGTTTTTTGGTTAAGTTTTTTATTCAATTGCGTCCATTTGACCCAAAACGCTAAAGGAGAGGAGATATGAGACGATATTGCATTTGAAGTGCACCAAGAGGTTTTTTCCATTCTTGTCCCTGTATACTCAACTTCTTCCGAAATGCGTCATAGCGACCAACCGAGTGCACCAACGTCTAGATCATACGCTAAACGTTTTTTGGTTAAGTTTTCTGTTCAATTTCGTCCATTTGACCCAAAACGCCAAGGGAGAGGAGATATGAGACGATATTGCATTTGAACTACACCAAGAGGTTTTTTCCATTCTTGTCCCTGTATACCCAACTTCTTCCGAAATGCGTCATAGCGACCAACCGAGTGCACCAACGTCTAGATCATACGCTTAACGTTTTTTGGTTAAGTTTTTTGTTCAATTGCGTCCATTTGACCCAAAACGCTAAAGGAGAGGAGATATGAGACGATATTGCATTTGAAGTGCACCAAGAGGTTTTTTCCATTCTTGTCCCTGTATACCCAACTTCTTCCGAAATGCGTCATAGCGACCAACCGAGTGCACCAACGTCTAGATCATACACTTAAAGTTTTTTGGTTAAGTTTTTTGTTCAATTTCGTCAATTTGACAAAAAACGCTAAAGGAGAGGAGATATGGGACGATATTGCATTTGAAGTGCACCAAGAGGTTTTTTCCATTCTTGTCCTTGTATACCCAACTTATTCCGAAATGCGTCATAGCGACCAACCGAGTGCACCAACGTCTAGATCATACGCTAAACGTGTTTTGGTTAAGTTTTCTGTTCAATTTCGTCCATTTGACCGAAAACGCCAAGGGAGAGGAGATATGAGACGATATTGCATTTGAACTACACCAAGAGGTTTTTTCCATTCTTGTCCCTGTATACCCAACTTCTTCCGAAATGCGTCATAGCGACCAACCGAGTGCACCAACGTCTAGATCATACGCTTAACGTTTTTTGTTTAAGTTTTTTGTTCAATTTCGTCAATTTGACAAAAAACGCTAAAGGAGAGGAGATATGGGACGATATTGCATTTGAAGTGCACCAAGAGGTTTTTTCCATTCTTGTCCCTGTATACCCAACTTCTTCCGAAATGCGTCATAGCGACCAACCGAGTGCACCAACGTCTAGATCATACGCTAAACGTTTTTTGGTTAAGTTTTTTGTTCAATTGCGTCCATTTGACCCAAAACGCTAAAGGAGAGGAGATATGAGACGATATTGCATTTGAAGTGCACCAAGAGGTTTTTTCCATTCTTGTCCCTGTATACCCAACTTCTTCCGAAATGCGTCATAGCGACCAACCGAGTGCACCAACGTCTAGATCATACGCTAAACGTTTTTTGGTTAAGTTTTTTGTTCAATTGCGTCCATTTGACCCAAAACGCTAAAGGAGAGGAGATATGGGACGATATTGCATTTGAAGTGCACCAAGAGGTTTTTTCCATTCTTGTCCCTGTATACCCAACTTCTTCCGAAATGCGTCATAGCGACCAACCGAGTGCACCAACGTCTAGATCATACGCTAAACGTTTTTTGGTTAAGTTTTTTGTTCAATTGCGTCCATTTGACCCAAAACGCTAAAGGAGAGGAGATATGAGACGATATTGCATTTGAAGTGCACCAAGAGGTTTTTTCCATTCTTGTCCCTGTATACCCAACTTCTTCCGAAATGCGTCATAGCGACCAACCGAGTGCACCAACGTCTAGATCATACGCTAAACGTTTTTTGGTTAAGTTTTCTGTTCAATTTCGTCCATTTGACCCAAAACGCCAAGGGAGAGGAGATATGAGACGATATTGCATTTGAACTACACCAAGAGGTTTTTCCCATTCTTGTCCCTGTATACCCAACTTCTTCCGAAATGCGTCATAGCGACCAACCGAGTGCACCAACGTCTAGATCATACGCTAAACCTTTTTTTGGTTAAGTTTTTTGTTCAATTGCGTCCATTTGACCCAAAACGCTAAAGGAGAGGAGATATGAGACGATATTGCATTTGAAGTGCACCAAGAGGTTTTTTCCATTCTTGTCCCTGTATACCCAACTTCTTCCGAAATGCGTCATAGCGACCAACCGAGTGCACCAACGTCTAGATCATACGCTTAACGTTTATTGTTTAAGTTTTTTGTTCAATTTCGTCAATTTGACAAAAAACGCTAAAGGAGAGGAGATATGGGACGATATTGCATTTGAAATGCACCAAGAGGTTTTTTCCATTCTTGTCCCTGTATACCCAACTTCTTCCGAAATGCGTCATAGCGACCCACCGAGTGCACCAACGTCTAGATCATACGCTAAACGTTTTCTGGTTAAGTTTTTTGTTGAATTGCGTCCATTTGACCCAAAACGCTAAAGGAGAGGAGATATGGGACGATATTGCATTTGAGGTGCACCAAGAGGTTTTTTCCATTCTTGTCCCTGTATACCCAACTTCTTCCGAAATGCGTCATAGCGACCAACCGAGTGCACCAACGTCTAGATCATACGCTAAACGTTTTTTGGTTAAGTTTTTTGTTCAATTGCGTCCATTTGACCCAAAACGCTAAAGGAGAGGAGATATGAGACGATATTGCATTTGAAGTGCACCAAGAGGTTTTTTCCATTCTTGTCCCTGTATACCCAACTTCTTCCGAAATGCGTCATAGCGACCAACCGAGTGCACCAACGTCTAGATCATACGCTAAACGTTTTTTGGTTAAGTTTTCTGTTCAATTTCGTCCATTTGACCCAAAACGCCAAGGGAGAGGAGATATGAGACGATATTGCATTTGAACTACACCAAGAGGTTTTTTCCATTCTTGTCCCTGTATACCCAACTTCTTCCGAAATGCGTCATAGCGACCAACCGAGTGCACCAACGTCTAGATCATACGCTAAACGTTTTTTGGTTAAGTTTTTTGTTCAATTGCGTCCATTTGACCCAAAACGCTAAAGGAGAGGAAATATGGGACGATATTGCATTTGAAGTGCACCAAGAGGTTTTTTCCATTCTTGTCCCTGTATACCCAACTTCTTCCGAAATGCGTCATAGCGACCCACCGAGTGCACCAACGTCTAGATCATACGCTAAACGTTTTTTGGTTAAGTATTTTGTTGAATTGCGTCCATTTGACCCAAAACGCTAAAGGAGAGGAGATATGGGACGATATTGCATTTGAGGTGCACCAAGAGGTTTTTTCCATTCTTGTCCCTGTATATCCAACTTCTTCCGAAATGCGTCATAGCGAGCAACCGAGTGCACCAACGTCTAGATCATACGCTTAACGTTTTTTGTTTAAGTTTTTTGTTCAATTTCGTCAATTTGACAAAAAACGCTAAAGGAGAGGAGATATGGGACGATATTGCATTTGAAGTGCACCAAGAGGTTTTTTCCATTCTTGTCCCTGTATACCCAACTTCTTCCGAAATGCGTCATAGCGACCAACCGAGTGCACCAACGTCTAGATCATACGCTAAACGTTTTTCGGTTAAGTTTTTTGTTCAATTGCGTCCATTTGACCCAAAACGCTAAAGGAGAGGAGATATGGGACGATATTGCATTTGAAGTGCGCCAAGAGGTTTTTTCCATTCTTGTCCCTGTATATCCAACTTCTTCCGAAATGCGTCATAGCGAGCAACCGAGTGCACCAACGTCTAGATCATACGCTAAACGTTTTTTGGTTAAGTTTTTTATTCAATTGCGTCCATTTGACCCAAAACGCTAAAGGAGAGGAGATATGAGACGATATTGCATTTGAAGTGCACCAAGAGGATTTTTCCATTCTTGTCCCTGTATACCCAACTTCTTCCGCAATGCGTCATAGCGACCAACCGAGTGCACCAACGTCTAGATCATACGCTAAACGTTTTTTGGTTAAGTTTTTTTGTTCAATTTCGTCCATTTGGCCCAAAACGCTAAAGGAGAGGAGATATGAGACGATATTGCATTTGAAGTGCACCAAGAGGTTTTTTCCATTCTTGTCCCTGTATACTCAACTTCTTCCGAAATGCGTCATAGCGACCAACCGAGTGCACCAACGTCTAGATCATACGCTAAACGTTTTTTGGTTAAGTTATCTGTTCAATTTCGTCCATTTGACCCAAAACGCCAAGGGAGAGGAGATATGAGACGATATTGCATTTGAACTACACCAAGAGGTTTTTTCCATTCTTGTCCCTGTATACCCAACTTCTTCCGAAATGCGTCATAGCGACCAACCGAGTGCACCAACGTCTAGATCATACGCTAAACGTTTTTTGGTTAAGTTTTTTATTCAATTGCGTCCATTTGGCACAAAACGCTAAAGGAGAGGAGATATGAGACGATATTGCATTTGAAGTGCACCAAGAGGTTTTTTCCATTCTTGTCCCTGTATACTCAACTTCTTCCGAAATGCGTCATAGCGACCAACCGAGTGCACCAACGTCTAGATCATACGCTAAACGTTTTTTGGTTAAGTTTTTTGTTCAATTTCGTCCATTTGGCCCAAAACGCTAAAGGAGAGGAGATATGAGACGATATTGCATTTGAAGTGCACCAAGAGGTTTTTTCCATTCTTGTCCCTGTATATCCAACTTCTTCCGAAATGCGTCATAGCGAGCAACCGAGTGCACCAACGTCTAGGTCATATGCTAAACGTTTTTTGGTTAAGTTTTTTATTCAATTGCGTCCATTTGACCCAAAACGCTAAAGGAGAGGAGATATGAGACGATATTGCATTTGAAGTGCACCAAGAGGTTTTTTCCATTCTTGTCCCTGTATACCCAACTTCTTCCGAAATGCGTCATAGCGACCAACCGAGTGCACCAACGTCTAGATCATACGCTAAACGTTTTTTGGTTAAGTTTTTTTGTTCAATTTCGTCCATTTGGCCCAAAACGCTAAAGGAGAGGAGATATGAGACGATATTGCATTTGAAGTGCACCAAGAGGTTTTTTCCATTCTTGTCCCTGTATATCCAACTTCTTCCGAAATGCGTCATAGCGAGCAACCGAGTGCACCAACGTCTAGATCATACGCTAAACGTTTTTTGGTTAAGTTTTTTATTCAATTGCGTCCATTTGACCCAAAACGCTAAAGGAGAGGAGATATGAGACGATATTGCATTTGAAGTGCACCAAGAGGTTTTTTCCATTCTTGTCCCTGTATACTCAACTTCTTCCGAAATGCGTCATAGCGACCAACCGAGTGCACCAACGTCTAAATCATACGCTAAACGTTTTTTGGTTAAGTTTTCTGTTCAATTTCGTCCATTTGACCCAAAACGCCAAGGGAGAGGAGATATGAGACGATATTGCATTTGAACTACACCAAGAGGTTTTTTCCATTCTTGTCCCTGTATACCCAACATCTTCCGAAATGCGTCATAGCGACCAACCGAGTGCACCAACGTCTAGATCATACGCTAAACGTTTTTTGGTTAAGTTTTTTTGTTCAATTTCGTCCATTTGGCCCAAAACGCTAAAGGAGAGGAGATATGAGACGATATTGCATTTGAAGTGCACCAAGAGGTTTTTTCCATTCTTGTCCCTGTATACTCAACTTCTTCCGAAATGCGTCATAGCGACCAACCGAGTGCACCAACGTCTAGATCATACGCTAAACGTATTTTGGTTAAGTTTTTTTGTTCAATTTCGTCCATTTGGCCCAAAACGCTAAAGGAGAGGAGATATGAGACGATATTGCATTTGAAGTGCACCAAGAGGTTTTTTCCATTCTTGTCCTTGTATAATCAACTTCTTCCGAAATGCGTCATAGCGACCAACCGAGTGCACCAACGTCTAGATCATACGCTAAACGTGTTTTGGTTAAGTTTTCTGTTCAATTTCGTCCATTTGACCGAAAACGCCAAGGGAGAGGAGATATGAGACGATATTGCATTTGAACTACACCAAGAGGATTTTTCCATTCTTGTCCCTGTATACCCAACTTCTTCCGAAATGCGTCATAGCGACCAACCGAGTGCACCAACGTCTAGATCATACGCTTAACGTTTTTTGGTTAAGTTTTTTGTTCAATTGCGTCCATTTGACCCAAAACGCTAAAGGAGAGGAGATATGAGACGATATTGCATTTGAAGTGCACCAAGAGGTTTTTTCCATTCTTGTCCCTGTATACCCAACTTCTTCCGAAATGCGTCATAGCGACCAACCGAGTGCACCAACGTCTAGATCATACGCTTAAAGTTTTTTGGTTAAGTTTTTTGTTCAATTTCGTCAATTTGACAAAAAACGCTAAAGGAGAGGAGATATGGGACGATATTGCATTTGAAGTGCACCAAGAGGTTTTTTCCATTCTTGTCCCTGTATACCCAACTTCTTCCGAAATGCGTCATAGCGACCAACCGAGTGCACCAACGTCTATATCATACGCTAAACGTTTTTTGGTTAAGTTTTTTGTTCAATTGCGTCAATTTGACCCAAAACGCTAAAGGAGAGGAGATATGGGACGATATTGCATTTGAAGTGCACCAAGAGGTTTTTTCCATTCTTGTCCCTGTATATCCAACTTCTTCCGAAATGCGTCATAGCGAGCAACCGAGTGCACCAACGTCTAGATCATACGCTTAACGTTTTTTGTTTAAGTTTTTTGTTCAATTTCGTCAATTTGACAAAAAACGGTAAAGGAGAGGAGATATGGGACGATATTGCATTTGAAGTGCACCAAGAGGTATTTTCCATTCTTGTCCCTGTATACCCAACTTCTTCCGAAATGCGTCATAGCGACCAACCCAGTGCACCAACGTCTAGATCATACGCTAGACGTTTTTTTGTTAAGTTTTTTGTTCAATTGCGTCCATTTAACCCAAAATGCTAAAGGAGAGGAGATATCAGACGATATTGCATTTGAAGTGCACCAAGAGGTTTTTTCCATTCTTGTCCCTGTATACCCAACTTCTTCCGAAATGCGTCATAGCGACCAACCGAGTGCACCAACGTCTAGATCATACACTTAAAGTTTTTTGGTTAAGTTTTTTGTTCAATTTCGTCAATTTGACAAAAAACGCTAAAGGAGAGGAGATATGGGACGATATTGCATTTGAAGTGCACCAAGAGGTTTTTTCCATTCTTGTCCCTGTATATCCAACTTCTTCCGAAATGCGTCATAGCGAGCAACCGAGTGCACCAACGTCTAGATCATACGCTAAACGTTTTTTGGTTAAGTTTTTTGTTCAATTGCGTCCATTTGACCCAAAACGCTAAAGGAGAGGAGATATGGGACGATATTGCATTTGAAGTGCACCAAGAGGTTTTTTCCATTCTTGTCCCTGTATACCCAACTTCTTCCGAAATGCGTCATAGCGACCAACCGAGTGCACCAACGTCTAGATCATACGCTAAACGTTTTTTGGTTAAGTTTTTTGTTCAATTGCGTCCATTTGACCCAAAACGCTAAAGGAGAGGAGATATGGGACGATATTGCATTTGAAGTGCACCAAGAGGTATTTTCCATTCTTGTCCCTGTATACCCAACTTCTTCCGAAATGCGTCATAGCGACCAACCGAGTGCACCAACGTCTAGATCATACGCTAAACGTTTTTTGGTTAAGTTTTTTGTTCAATTGCGTCCATTTGACCCAAAACGCTAAAGGAGAGGAGATATGGGACGATATTGCATTTGAAGTGCACCAAGAGGTTTTTTCCATTCTTGTCCCTGTATATCCAACTTCTTCCGAAATGCGTCATAGCGAGCAACCGAGTGCACCAACGTCTAGATCATACGCTTAACGTTTTTTGTTTAAGTTTTTTGTTCAATTTCGTCAATTTGACAAAAAACGGTAAAGGAGAGGAGATATGGGACGATATTGCATTTGAAGTGCACCAAGAGGTATTTTCCATTCTTGTCCCTGTATACCCAACTTCTTCCGAAATGCGTCATAGCGACCAACCGAGTGCACCAACGTCTAGATCATACGCTAAACGTTTTTTTGTTAAGTTTTTTGTTCAATTGCGTCCATTTAACCCAAAATGCTAAAGGAGAGGAGATATGAGACGATATTGCATTTGAAGTGCACCAAGAGGTTTTTTCCATTCTTGTCCCTGTATACCCAACTTCTTCCGAAATGCGTCATAGCGACCAACCGAGTGCACCAACGTCTAGATCATACGCTTAATGTTTTTTGGTTAAGTTTTTTGTTCAATTTCGTCAATTTGACAAAAAACGCTAAAGGAGAGGAGATATGAGACGATATTGCATTTGAAGTGCACCAAGAGGTTTTTTCCATTCTTGTCCCTGTATACCCAACTTCTTCCGAAATGCGTCATAGCGACCAACCGAGTGCACCAACGTCTAGATCATACGCTAAACGTTTTTTGGTTACGTTTTTTGTTCAATTGCGTCCATTTGACCCAAAATGCTAAAGGAGAGGAGATATGAGACGATATTGCATTTGAAGTGCATCAAGAGGTTTTTTCCATTCTTGTCCCTGTATACCCAACTTCTTCCGAAATGCGTCATAGCGACCAACCGAGTGCACCAACGTCTAGATCGTACGCTAAACGTTTTTTGGTTAAGTTTTTTGTTCAATTGCGTCCATTTGACCCAAAACGCTAAAGGAGAGGAGATATGGGACGATATTGCATTTGAAGTGCACCAAGAGGTTTTTTCCATTCTTGTCCCTGTATATCCAACTTCTTCCGAAATGCGTCATAGCGACCAACCGAGTGCACCAACGTCTAGATCATACGCTAAACGTTTTTTGGTTAAGTTTTCTGTTCAATTTCGTCCATTTGACCCAAAACGCCAAGGGAGAGGAGATATGAGACGATATTGCGTTTGAACTACACCAAGAGGTTTTTTCCATTCTTGTCCCTGTATACTCAACTTCTTCCGAAATGCGTCATAGCGACCAACCGAGTGCACCAACGTCTAGATCATACGCTAAAGGTTTTTTGGTTACGTTTTTTGTTCAATTGCGTCCATTTGACCCAAAATGCTAAAGGAGAGGAGATATGAGACGATATTGCATTTGAAGTGCATCAAGAGGTTTTTTCCATTCTTGTCCCTGTATACCCAACTTCTTCCGAAATGCGTCATAGCGACCAACCGAGTGCACCAACGTCTAGATCATACGCTAAACGTTTTTTGGTTAAGTTTTTTGTTCAATTGCGTCCATTTGACCCAAAACGCTAAAGGAGAGGAGATATGGGACGATATTGCATTTGAAGTGCACCAAGAGGTTTTTTCCATTCTTGTCCCTGTATATCCAACTTCTTCCGAAATGCGTCATAGCGACCAACCGAGTGCACCAACGTCTAGATCATACGCTAAACGTTTTTTGGTTAAGTTTTCTGTTCAATTTCGTCCATTTGACCCAAAACGCTAAAGGAGAGGAGATATGGGACGATATTGCATTTGAACTACACCAAGAGGTTTTTTCCATTCTTGTCCCTGTATACCCAACTTCTTCCGAAATGCGTCATAGCGACCAACCGAGTGCACCTACGTCTAGATCATACGCTAAACGTATTTTGGTTAAGTTTTCTGTTCAATTTCGTCCATTTGACCGAAAACGCCAAGAGAGAGGAGATATGAGACGATATTGCATTTGAACTACACCAAGAGGTTTTTTCCATTTTTGTCCCTGTATACCCAACTTCTTCCGAAATGCGTCATAGCGACCAACCGAGTGCACCTACGTCTAGATCATACGCTTAACGTTTTTTGGTTAAGTTTTTTGTTCAATTTCGTCCATTTGACCCAAAACGCTAAGGGAGAGGAGATATGAGACGATATTGCATTTGAAGTGCACCAAGAGGTTTTTTCCATTCTTGTCCCTGTATACCCAACTTCTTCCGAAATGCGTCATAGCGACCAACCGAGTGCACCAACGTATAGATCATAGGCTTAACGTTTATTGGTTAAGTTTTTTGTTCAATTTCGTCAATTTGACCCAAAACGCTAAGGGAGAGGAGATATGAGACGATATTGCATTTGAAGTGCACCAAGAGGTTTTTTTTCATTCTTGTCCCTGTATACCCAACTTCTCCCGAAATGCGTCATAGCGACCAACCGAGTGCACCAACGTCTAGATCATACGCTAAACGTTTTTGGTTAAGTTTTTTGTTCAATTTCGTCCATTTGGCCCAAAACGCCAAGGGAGAGGAGATATGAGACGATATTGCATTTGAACTACACCAAGAGGTTTTTTCCATTTTTGTCCCTGTATACCCAACTTCTTCCGAAATGCGTCATAGCGACCAACCGAGTGCACCTACGTCTAGATCATACGCTTAACGTTTATTGGTTAAGTTTTTTGTTCAATTTCGTCCATTTGGCCCAAAACGCCAAGGGAGAGGAGATATGAGACGATATTGCATTTGAACTACACCAAGAGGTTTTTTCCATTTTTGTCCCTGTATACCCAACTTCTTCCGAAATGCGTCATAGCGACCAACCGAGTGCACCTACGTCTAGATCATACGCTTAACGTTTTCTGGTTAAGTTTTTTGTTCAATTTCGTCCATTTGACCCAAAACGCTAAGGGAGAGGAGATATGAGACGATATTGCATTTGAAGTGCACCAAGAGGTTTATTCCATTCTTGTCCCTGTATACCCAACTTCTTCCGAAATGCGTCATAGCGACCAACCGAGTGCACCAACGTATAGATCATAGGCTTAACGTTTATTGGTTAAGTTTTTTGTTCATTTTCGTCAATTTGACCCAAAACGCTAAGGGAGAGGAGATATGAGACGATATTGCATTTGAACTACACCAAGAGGATTTTTCCATTCTTGTCCCTGTATACCCAACTTCTTCCGAAATGCGTCATAGCGACCAACAGAGTGCACCAACATCTAGATCATACGCTAAACCTATTTTGGTTAAGTTTTTTGTTCAATTTCGTCCATTTGACTCAAAACGCCAAGTGAGAGGAGATATGGGACGATATTGCATTTGAAGTGCACCAAGAGGTTTTTTCCATTCTTGTCCCTGTATACCCAACTTCTTCCGAAATGCGTCATAGCGACCAACCGAGTGCACCTACGTCTAGATCATACGCTTAACGTTTTTTGGTTAAGTTTTTTGTTCAATTTCGTCCATTTGACCCAAAACGCTAAGGGAGAGGAGATATGAGACGATATTGCATTTGAAGTGCACCAAGAGGTTTTTTCCATTCTTGTCCCTGTATACCCAACTTCTTCCGAAATGCGTCATAGCGACCAACCGAGTGCACCAACGTATAGATCATAGGCTTAACGTTTATTGGTTAAGTTTTTTGTTCAATTTCGTCCATTTGACCCAAAACGCTAAGGGAGAGGAGATATGAGACGATATTGCATTTGAAGTGCACCAAGAGGTTTTTTCCATTCTTGTCCCTGTATACCCAACTTCTTCCGAAATGCGTCATAGCGACCAACCGAGTGCACCTACGTCTAGATCATACGCTTAACGTTTTTTGGTTAAGTTTTTTGTTCAATTTCGTCCATTTGACCGAAAACGCCAAGGGAGAGGGGATATGAGACGATATTGCATTTGAAGTGCACCAAGAGGTTTTTTCCATTCTTGTCCCTGTATACCCAACTTCTTCCGAAATGCGTCATAGCGACCAACCTAGTGCACCAACATCTAGATCATACGCTAAACGTATTTTGGTTAAGTTTTTTGTTCAATTTCGTCCATTTGACCGAAAACGCCAAGGGAGAGGGGATATGAGACGATATTGCATTTGAACTACACCAAGAGGTTTTTTCCATTTTTGTCCCTGTATACCCAACTTCTTCCGAAATGCGTCATAGCGACCAACCGAGTGCACCTACGTCTAGATCATACGCTTAACGTTTTTTGGTTAAGTTTTTTGTTCAATTTCGTCCATTTGACCCAAAACGCTAAGGGAGAGGAGATATGAGACGATATTGCATTTGAAGTGCACCAAGAGGTTTTTTCCATTCTTGTCCCTGTATACCCAACTTCTTCCGAAATGCGTCATAGCGACCAACCGAGTGCACCAACGTATAGATCATAGGCTTAACGTTTATTGGTTAAGTTTTTTGTTCAATTTCGTCAATTTGACCCAAAACGCTAAGGGAGAGGAGATATGAGACGATATTGCATTTGAAGTGCACCAAGAGGTTTTTTCCATTCTTGTCCCTGTATACCCAACATCTTCCGAAATGCGTCATAGCGACCAACCGAGTGCACCAACGTCTAGGTCATACGCTAAACGGTTTTACTTGCACCTATACCTATAGGGCAAGTATTGTATTCGTGCAAAATTTGGAACTCGAGATTTTAATCAAACTTGACATTACTATAATAGAGAAGTCCAAAAAAGTAGGTCCGCCAATGCCGTCTGTCTGTCTGTCTGTCTGTCTGTCTGTCTGTCTGTCTGTCTGTCTGTATATTCGACTACAGCCTAAACGGCTGTACGGATTTACTTCAAACTTCATATGTAGGGTCTGTGGGATATTCCCTAGAGGCGAAATTTGAATTTTCATTCTAACCTCAAAATTAAGGGTAGTTTACTTAAGGCCGATTTCAGTTAAAATGGATTTTCTCAAAAACGGCTCTAACGATTTCGATAAAATTTGATGTGTGGGTTAGTTTGGGTATATGCTATGAGGTGGCATACCACGTTTTTCACGAAAAATTCGAATAACGGTAATATTGAAAATCAGCTGTTTCTCGGGTAGTTGTGTGGCGATTGGGCTAAAAATTATTATTTGTAGGTTATAAGACAAGTGCAAAATAATGGCATACCAAATTTTGGAATGCCACACCCACTTTTATAAAACTTATTTTTTTAAAAATGTTTACTAGAAATTCAGAAAAAATTATTTAAGCAAAGTAATAGACCTTCAAATTCTCTATAATTCACTCAAACACCCTATCTGGCCACGCCCACTTTTTATGGGCATTTTTATAAAAACAAAACATTGAGTAAACTCCTACAATGTTATGACTCTTATTCCATCGAAACGCGGAATGCCACGCCTACTTTACTGGGAAGAGCAAGACTTGGACTTTAATCCTGATAAAATTATACACTTATAGCATTACGGTGCAAGTACGTACGACCCAGTCGTGCACTTTATTTAGTTAAGTTTTTCTTTCAATTTCATCCATTTGACTCAAAACGCCAAGGGAGAGGAGATATGGGACTATATTGCATTTGAAGTGCACCAAGAGGTTTTTTCCATTCTTGTCCCTGTATACCCAACTTCTTCCGAAATGCGTCATAGCGACCAACCGAGTGCACCTACGTCTAGATCATACGCTTAACGTTTTTTGGTTAAGTTTTTTGTTCAATTTCGTCCATTTGACCCAAAACGCTAAGGGAGAGGAGATATGAGACGATATTGCATTTGAAGTGCACCAAGAGGTTTTTTCCATTCTTGTCCCTGTATACCCAACTTCTTCCGAAATGCGTCATAGCGACCAACCGAGTGCACCAACGTATAGATCATAGGCTTAACGTTTATTGGTTAAGTTTTTTGTTCAATTTCGTCAATTTGACCCAAAACGCTAAGGGAGAGGAGATATGAGACGATATTGCATTTGAAGTGCACCAAGAGGTTTTTTCCATTCTTGTCCCTGTATACCCAACTTCTTCCGAAATGCGTCATAGCGACCAACCGAGTGCACCTACGTCTAGATCATACGCTTAACGTTTTTTGGTTAAGTTTTTTGTTCAATTTCGTCCATTTGACCGAAAACGCCAAGGGAGAGGGGATATGAGACGATATTGCATTTGAAGTGCACCAAGAGGTTTTTTCCATTCTTGTCCCTGTATACCCAACTTCTTCCGAAATGCGTCATAGCGACCAACCTAGTGCACCTACGTCTAGATCATACGCTTAACGTTTTTTGGTTAAGTTTTTTGTTCAATTTCGTCCATTTGACCCAAAACGCTAAGGGAGAGGAGATATGAGACGATATTGCATTTGAAGTGCACCAAGAGGTTTTTTCCATTCTTGTCCCTGTATACCCAACTTCTTCCGAAATGCGTCATAGCGACCAACAGAGTGCACCAACATCTAGATCATACGCTAAACGTATTTTGGTTAAGTTTTTTGTTCAATTTCGTCCATTTGACCGAAAACGCCAAGGGAGAGGGGATATGAGACGATATTGCATTTGAACTACACCAAGAGGTTTTTTCCATTTGTGTCCCTGTATACCCAACTTCTTCCGAAATGCGTCATAGCGACCAACCGAGTGCACCTACGTCTAGATCATACGCTTAACGTTTTTTGGTTAAGTTTTTTGTTCAATTTCGTCCATTTGACCCAAAACGCTAAGGGAGAGGAGATATGAGACGATATTGCATTTGAAGTGCACCAAGAGGTTTTTTCCATTCTTGTCCCTGTATACCCAACTTCTTCCGAAATGCGTCATAGCGACCAACCGAGTGCACCAACGTATAGATCATAGGCTTAACGTTTATTGGTTAAGTTTTTTGTTCAATTTCGTCCATTTGACCCAAAACGCTAAGGGAGAGGAGATATGAGACGATATTGCATTTGAAGTGCACCAAGAGGTTTTTTCCATTCTTGTCCCTGTATACCCAACTTCTTCCGAAATGCGTCATAGCGACCAACCGAGTGCACCTACGTCTAGATCATACGCTTAACGTTTTTTGGTTAAGTTTTTTGTTCAATTTCGTCCATTTGACCGAAAACGCCAAGGGAGAGGGGATATGAGACGATATTGCATTTGAAGTGCACCAAGAGGTTTTTTACCATTCTTGTCCCTGTATACCCAACTTCTTCCGAAATGCGTCATAGCGACCAACCTAGTGCACCAACATCTAGATCATACGCTAAACGTATTTTGGTTAAGTTTTTTGTTCAATTTCGTCCATTTGACCGAAAACGCCAAGGGAGAGGGGATATGAGACGATATTGCATTTGAACTACACCAAGAGGTTTTTTCCATTTTTGTCCCTGTATACCCAACTTCTTCCGAAATGCGTCATAGCGACCAACCGAGTGCACCTACGTCTAGATCATACGCTTAACGTTTTTTGGTTAAGTTTTTTGTTCAATTTCGTCCATTTGACCCAAAACGCTAAGGGAGAGGAGATATGAGACGATATTGCATTTGAAGTGCACCAAGAGGTTTTTTCCATTCTTGTCCCTGTATACCCAACTTCTTCCGAAATGCGTCATAGCGACCAACCGAGTGCACCAACGTATAGATCATAGGCTTAACGTTTATTGGTTAAGTTTTTTGTTCAATTTCGTCAATTTGACCCAAAACGCTAAGGGAGAGGAGATATGAGACGATATTGCATTTGAAGTGCACCAAGAGGTTTTTTCCATTCTTGTCCCTGTATACCCAACATCTTCCGAAATGCGTCATAGCGACCAACCGAGTGCACCAACGTCTAGGTCATACGCTAAACGGTTTTACTTGCACCTATACCTATAGGGCAAGTATTGTATTCGTGCAAAATTTGGAACTCGAGATTTTAATCAAACTTGACATTACTATAATAGAGAAGTCCAAAAAAGTAGGTCCGCCAATGCCGTCTGTCTGTCTGTCTGTCTGTCTGTCTGTCTGTCTGTCTGTCTGTCTGTATATTCGACTACAGCCTAAACGGCTGTACGGATTTACTTCAAACTTCATATGTAGGGTCTGTGGGATATTCCCTAGAGGCGAAATTTGAATTTTCATTCTAACCTCAAAATTAAGGGTAGTTTACTTAAGGCCGATTTCAGTTAAAATGGATTTTCTCAAAAACGGCTCTAACGATTTCGATAAAATTTGATGTGTGGGTTAGTTTGGGTATATGCTATGAGGTGGCATACCACGTTTTTCACGAAAAATTCGAATAACGGTAATATTGAAAATCAGCTGTTTCTCGGGTAGTTGTGTGGCGATTGGGCTAAAAATTATTATTTGTAGGTTATAAGACAAGTGCAAAATAATGGCATACCAAATTTTGGAATGCCACACCCACTTTTATAAAACTTATTTTTTTAAAAATGTTTACTAGAAATTCAGAAAAAATTATTTAAGCAAAGTAATAGACCTTCAAATTCTCTATAATTCACTCAAACACCCTATCTGGCCACGCCCACTTTTTATGGGCATTTTTATAAAAACAAAACATTGAGTAAACTCCTACAATGTTATGACTCTTATTCCATCGAAACGCGGAATGCCACGCCTACTTTACTGGGAAGAGCAAGACTTGGACTTTAATCCTGATAAAATTATACACTTATAGCATTACGGTGCAAGTACGTACGACCCAGTCGTGCACTTTATTTAGTTAAGTTTTTCTTTCAATTTCATCCATTTGACTCAAAACGCCAAGGGAGAGGAGATATGGGACTATATTGCATTTGAAGTGCACCAAGAGGTTTTTTCCATTCTTGTCCCTGTATACCCAACTTCTTCCGAAATGCGTCATAGCGACCAACCGAGTGCACCTACGTCTAGATCATACGCTTAACGTTTTTTGGTTAAGTTTTTTGTTCAATTTCGTCCATTTGACCCAAAACGCTAAGGGAGAGGAGATATGAGACGATATTGCATTTGAAGTGCACCAAGAGGTTTTTTCCATTCTTGTCCCTGTATACCCAACTTCTTCCGAAATGCGTCATAGCGACCAACAGAGTGCACCAACATCTAGATCATACGCTAAACGTATTTTGGTTAAGTTTTTTGTTCAATTTCGTCCATTTGACCGAAAACGCCAAGGGAGAGGGGATATGAGACGATATTGCATTTGAACTACACCAAGAGGTTTTTTCCATTTTTGTCCCTGTATACCCAACTTCTTCCGAAATGCGTCATAGCGACCAACCGAGTGCACCTACGTCTAGATCATACGCTTAACGTTTTTTGGTTAAGTTTTTTGTTCAATTTCGTCCATTTGACCCAAAACGCTAAGGGAGAGGAGATATGAGACGATATTGCATTTGAAGTGCACCAAGAGGTTTTTTCCATTCTTGTCCCTGTATACCCAACTTCTTCCGAAATGCGTCATAGCGACCAACCGAGTGCACCAACGTATAGATCATAGGCTTAACGTTTATTGGTTAAGTTTTTTGTTCAATTTCGTCAATTTGACCCAAAACGCTAAGGGAGAGGAGATATGAGACGATATTGCATTTGAAGTGCACCAAGAGGTTTTTTCCATTCTTGTCCCTGTATACCCAACATCTTCCGAAATGCGTCATAGCGACCAACCGAGTGCACCAACGTCTAGGTCATACGCTAAACGGTTTTACTTGCACCTATACCTATAGGGCAAGTATTGTATTCGTGCAAAATTTGGAACTCGAGATTTTAATCAAACTTGACATTACTATAATAGAGAAGTCCAAAAAAGTAGGTCCGCCAATGCCGTCTGTCTGTCTGTCTGTCTGTCTGTCTGTCTGTCTGTCTGTCTGTCTGTATATTCGACTACAGCCTAAACGGCTGTACGGATTTACTTCAAACTTCATATATAGGGTCTGTGGGATATTCCCTAGAGGCGGAATTTGAATTTTCATTCTAACCTCAAAATTAAGGGTAGTTTACTTAAGGCCGATTTCAGTTAAAATGGATTTTCTCAAAAACGGCTCTAACGATTTCGATAAAATTTGATGTGTGGGTTAGTTTGGGTATATGCTATGAGGTGGCATACCACGTTTTTCACGAAAAATTCGAATAACGGTAATATTGAAAATCAGCTGTTTCTCGGGTATTTGTGTGGCGATTGGGCTAAAAATTATTATTTGTAGGTTATAAGACAAGTGCAAAATAATGGCATACCAAATTTTGGAATGCCACGCCCACTTTTATAAAACTTATTTTTTTAAAAATGTTTACTAGAAATTCAGAAAAAATTATTTAAGCAAAGTAATAGACCTTCAAATTCTCTATAATTCACTCAAACACCCTATCTGGCCACGCCCACTTTTTATGGGCATTTTTATAAAAACAAAACATTGAGTAAACTCCTACAATGTTATGACTCTTATTCCATCGAAACGCGGAATGCCACGCCTACTTTACTGGGAAGAGCAAGACTTGGACTTTAATCCTGATAAAATTATACACTTATAGCATTACGGTGCAAGTACGTACGACCCAGTCGTGCACTTTATTTAGTTAAGTTTTTCTTTCAATTTCATCCATTTGACTCAAAACGCCAAGGGAGAGGAGATATGGGACTATATTGCATTTGAAGTGCACCAAGAGGTTTTTTCCATTCTTGTCCCTGTATACCCAACTTCTTCCGAAATGCGTCATAGCGACCAACCGAGTGCACCTACGTCTAGATCATACGCTTAACGTTTTTTGGTTAAGTTTTTTGTTCAATTTCGTCAATTTGGCCCAAAATGCCAAGGGAGAGGAGATATGAGACGATATTGCATTTGGAGTGCACCAAGAGGTTTTTTCCATTCTTGTCCCTGTATACCCAACTTCTTCCGAAATGTCATAGCGACCAACTGAGTGCACCAACGTCTAGATCATACGCTAAACGTTTTTTGGTTGAGTTTTTTGTTCAATTGCGTCCATTTGACCCAAAACGCCAAGGGAGAGGAGATATGAGACGATATTGCATTTGAAGTGCACCAAGAGTTTTTTACCATTCTTGTCCCTGTATACCCAACTTCTTCCGAAATGCGTTATAGCGACCAACCGAGTGCACCAACGTCTAGATCATACGCTAAACGTTTTTTGGTTAAGTTTTTTGTTCAATTTCGTCCATTTGGCCCAAAACGCCAAGGGAGAGGAGATATGAGACGATATTGCATTTGAAGTGCACCAAGAGGTTTTTTCCATTCTTGTCCCTGTATACCCAACTTCTTCCGAAATGCGTCATAGCGACCAACCGAGTGCACCAACGTTTAGATCATACGCTTAACGTTTGTTGGTTAAGTTTTTTGTTCAATTTCGTCCATTTGGCCCAAAACGCCAAGGGAGAGGAGATATGAGACGATATTGCATTTGAAGTGCACCAAGAGGTTTTTTCCATTCTTGTCCCTGTATACCCAACTTCTTCCGAAATGTCATAGCGACCAACCGAGTGCACCAACGTATAGATCATAGGCTTAACGTTTATTGGTTAAGTTTTTTGTTCAGTTTCGTCAATTTGACCCAAAACGCTAATGGAGAGGAGATATGAGACGATATTGCATTTGAAGTGCACCAAGAGGTTTTTTCCATTCTTGTCCCTGTATACCCAACTTCTTCCGAAATGCGTCATGGCGACCAACCGAGTGCACCAACGTCAGGATCATACGCTTAACGTTTTTTGGTTAAGTTTTTTGTTCAATTTCGTTCATTTGACTTAAAACGCTAAGGGAGAGGAGCTATGGGACGGTATTGCATTTGAAGTGCACCAAGAGGTTTTTTCCATTCTTGTCCCTGTATACCCAACTTCTTCCGAAATGCGTCATAGCGACCAACCGAGTGCACCGACATCTAGATCATAGGCTTAACGTTTTTTGGTTAAGTTTTTTGTTCAATTTTGTTCATTTTACCCAAAACGCTAAGGGAGAGGAGATATGAGACGATATTGCATTTGAAGTGCACCAAGAGGTTTTTTCCATTCTTGTCCCTGTATACCCAACATCTTCCGAAATGCGTCATAGCGACCAACCGAGTGCACCAACGTCTAGGTCATACGCTAAACGGTTTTACTTGCACCTATACCTATAGGGCAAGTATTGTATTCGTGCAAAATTTGGAACTCGAGATTTTAATCAAACTTGACATTACTATAATAGAGAAGTCCAAAAAAGTAGGTCCGCCAATGCCGTCTGTCTGTCTGTCTGTCTGTCTGTCTGTCTGTCTGTCTGTCTGTCTGTCTGTCTGTCTGTATATTCGACTACAGCCTAAACGGCTGGACGGATTTACTTCAAACTTCATATATAGGGTCTGTGGGATATTCCCTAGAGGCGGAATTTGAATTTTCATTCTAACCTCAAAATTAAGGGTAGTTTACTTAAGGCCGATTTCAGTTAAAATGGATTTTCTCAAAAACGGCTCTAACGATTTCGATAAAATTTGATGTGTGGGTTAGTTTGGGTATATGCTATGAGGTGGCATACCACGTTTTTCACGAAAAATTCGAATAACGGTAATATTGAAAATCAGCTGTTTCTCGGGTATTTGTGTGGCGATTGGGCTAAAAATTATTATTTGTAGGTTATAAGACAAGTGCAAAATAATGGCATACCAAATTTTGGAATGCCACGCCCACTTTTATAAAACTTATTTTTTTAAAAATGTTTACTAGAAATTCAGAAAAAATTATTTAAGCAAAGTAATAGACCTTCAAATTCTCTATAATTCACTCAAACACCCTATCTGGCCACGCCCACTTTTTATGGGCATTTTTATAAAAACAAAACATTGAGTAAACTCCTACAATGTTATGACTCTTATTCCATCGAAACGCGGAATGCCACGCCTACTTTACTGGGAAGAGCAAGACTTGGACTTTAATCCTGATAAAATTATACACTTATAGCATTACGGTGCAAGTACGTACGACCCAGTCGTGCACTTTATTTAGTTAAGTTTTTCTTTCAATTTCATCCATTTGACTCAAAACGCCAAGGGAGAGGAGATATGGGACTATATTGCATTTGAAGTGCACCAAGAGGTTTTTTCCATTCTTGTCCCTGTATACCCAACTTCTTCCGAAATGCGTCATAGCGACCAACCGAGTGCACCTACGTCTAGATCATACGCTTAACGTTTTTTGGTTAAGTTTTTTGTTCAATTTCGTCAATTTGGCCCAAAATGCCAAGGGAGAGGAGATATGAGACGATATTGCATTTGGAGTGCACCAAGAGGTTTTTTCCATTCTTGTCCCTGTATACCCAACTTCTTCCGAAATGTCATAGCGACCAACTGAGTGCACCAACGTCTAGATCATACGCTAAACGTTTTTTGGTTGAGTTTTTTGTTCAATTGCGTCCATTTGACCCAAAACGCCAAGGGAGAGGAGATATGAGACGATATTGCATTTGAAGTGCACCAAGAGTTTTTTACCATTCTTGTCCCTGTATACCCAACTTCTTCCGAAATGCGTTATAGCGACCAACCGAGTGCACCAACGTCTAGATCATACGCTAAACGTTTTTTGGTTAAGTTTTTTGTTCAATTTCGTCCATTTGGCCCAAAACGCCAAGGGAGAGGAGATATGAGACGATATTGCATTTGAAGTGCACCAAGAGGTTTTTTCCATTCTTGTCCCTGTATACCCAACTTCTTCCGAAATGCGTCATAGCGACCAACCGAGTGCACCACCGTTTAGATCATACGCTTAACGTTTGTTGGTTAAGTTTTTTGTTCAATTTCGTCCATTTGGCCCAAAACGCCAAGGGAGAGGAGATATGAGACGATATTGCATTTGAAGTGCACCAAGAGGTTTTTTCCATTCTTGTCCCTGTATACCCAACTTCTTCCGAAATGTCATAGCGACCAACCGAGTGCACCAACGTATAGATCATAGGCTTAACGTTTATTGGTTAAGTTTTTTGTTCAGTTTCGTCAATTTGACCCAAAACGCTAATGGAGAGGAGATATGAGACGATATTGCATTTGAAGTGCACCAAGAGGTTTTTTCCATTCTTGTCCCTGTATACCCAACTTCTTCCGAAATGCGTCATGGCGACCAACCGAGTGCACCAACGTCAGGATCATACGCTTAACGTTTTTTGGTTAAGTTTTTTGTTCAATTTCGTTCATTTGACTTAAAACGCTAAGGGAGAGGAGCTATGGGACGGTATTGCATTTGAAGTGCACCAAGAGGTTTTTTCCATTCTTGTCCCTGTATACCCAACTTCTTCCGAAATGCGTCATAGCGACCAACCGAGTGCACCGACATCTAGATCATAGGCTTAACGTTTTTTGGTTAAGTTTTTTGTTCAATTTCGTTCATTTGACTTAAAACGCTAAGGGAGAGGAGATATGAGACAATATTGCATTTGAAGTGCACCGAGGTTTTTTCCATTCTTGTCCCTGTATACCCAACTTCTTCCGAAATGCGTCATGGCGACCAACCGAGTGCACCAACGTCAGGATCATACGCTTAACGTTATTTGGTTAAGTTTTTTGTTCAATTTCGTCCATTTGACCCAAAGCGCCAAGGGAGAGCAGATATGGGACGATATTGCATTTGAAGTGCACCAAGGGGTTTTTTCCCTTCTTGTCCCTGTATACCCAACTTCTTCCGAAATACATCATAGCGACCAACCGAGTGCACCGACATCTAGATCATAGGCTTAACGTTTTTTGGTTAAGTTTTTTGTTCAATTTCGTTCATTTGACTTAAAACGCTAAGGGAGAGGAGCTATGGGACGGTATTGCATTTGAAGTGCACCAAGAGGTTTTTTCCATTCTTGTCCCTGTATACCCAACTTCTTCCGAAATGCGTCATAGCGACCAACCGAGTGCACCGACATCTAGATCATAGGCTTTACGTTTTTTGGTTAAGTTTTTTGTTCAATTGCGTCCATTTGACCCAAAACGCTAAAGGAGAGGAGATATGAGACGATGTTGCATTTGAAGTGCACCAAGAGGTTTTTCCATTCTTGTCCCTGTGTACCCAACTTCTTCCGAAATGCGTCAGAGCGACCAACCGAGTGCACCGACATCTACATCATAGGCTTAACGTTTTTTGGTTAAGTTTTTTGTTCATTTTACCCAAAACGCTAAGGGAGAGGAGATATGAGACAATATTGCATTTGAAGTGCACCGAGGTTTTTTTCATTCTTGTCCCTGTATACCCAACTTCTTCCGAAATGCGTCATGGCGACCAACCGAGTGCACCAACGTCAGGATCATACGCTTAACGTTATTTGGTTAAGTTTTTTGTTCAATTTCGTCCATTTGACCCAAAGCGCCAAGGGAGAGCAGATATGGGACGATATTGCATTTGAAGTGCACCAAGGGGTTTTTTCCATTCTTGTCCCTGTATACCCAACTTCTTCCGAAATACATCATAGCAACCAACCGAGTGCACCGACATCTAGATCATAGGCTTAACGTTTTCGGGTTAAGTTGTTTGTTCAATGGATGATAGTCCAAGATCCTACGGAAATGCAATGTCGCCACATATCTCCTCGCCTTTGATTTTTTGGGGTAAATGGGTGAAGCTGAATAAAAGATTAGAAACAAAAGAACTTAAATTGGATGATTTAGACTTTGGGAAACTCAGTTCAACACTGGAAGCCATTTGAAAGGAATTGGGGTATAAGTTCAAGTTGAATTGGTCATTTATGTCTGCTTGGCGGTCTATGTAGATGTGAATATGTCTGTTGCTGTTCATAGGGGATAAGTCGCTGTAGACCTCGGTGATTATTTTTGTTATGAAACTACCACCCAATTCAAAACAAATATCCCACCCAACTACGCTACCAAACATATCCCACTGACCAACATACGGTGACTTCTATTCAAATACCAATTCACAACGAATAGCTAACAATAATAAAATTGACGCCCAATTAAATAAATAGGCAGGCACACAATGCCAACAAGATGCGGCGCGGTTACGAAAAGATTCCCAAAAATTGCAGCCATACGAGTACCGGTTGAGCAGAAACAGAGGCACTTCCATTAAATAGCTGTGCGCAATCACATTAAATTTAATGATCAGCACCACAATTACCTGGGACACATGACCGCCCTTCGGTGGGCCACCAACGCAAGGCTCCGACTCTAACCAAAGTGAGAGCAACCCCTCGATGTCATGACAAATTGATTCACTTGATGACAATAATTGGGCACTTTGTTGTATTGTTGCGCTTCCACATGACGACAACGATGTCTATAATGACGAGGCTGTCAATCGGAACTCGCTCACTCGCTCGATAGCCACGGCCGCTATCTTCCACAACCAGAGCCAGGTGATCGAATCGCTCATCATGGACGCACAGTGAGAAAATCCAAGAGACAATACTTGTCCGTGGACTGAAAAACTCTCGATTTGAGAGAGTCATCGTGTGCAATCATAAGTGGAAAGCGGAAAATCGTTAGATGGAGTAACGTTTTCTTTTCATTAATACCTCTCGGTGGTGGTTTGATGGAGTCCTCATCAAAATGATGGACAATAACAGGTTCAGGTAGATACAAATTGCATAATTTGAGGAAATCCTCTGGTAGAGTGGAGTACCGAACCAGTGCAGTGCACTTAGCCAGTCGTATACATTACCGGAGTATAGCACACCCGGTTATTTGCGTAACCAGAAAATTGGGTCGTTTTGCAGTTAATACTACTGAACGTGGGGCCAACAAAAAGGGTGTTCGCTTGAAGTTACACACTCGTACATGAGAAGGATATCATGCGGTGATTTGGAGTGAGGTTGTTTTTTCTTTGTTTACCAAAGTGTGGGTTGCAATTTTGCGATATACTCAACTGATGTATTTCGTGGCGCCTTGTTATGCAATTTGGAAGTAATTGGCCGCGTGTCTGAGAGGATTTCGACACTCAGGGCAGCGGGTTGTGGTGCAAGGCCTTGTAGAGATACTCGGAAAGGGTTAGAACTAGAGTCGATGTTATAGGAAAATGAAGTCATGTTTCCGGATAGGAATTCCATGTGTGAACTGAATAGAGAAATTAAGTTAACAACATCGGAATTGGTCAACCGCTTAAATCCATACTATCAACCCTAGAGGCTACAAGATTCAAAACTTTTTAGTGTAGAAAACGTATTCGTATGGGTCTTTCAAAAGTCACTCCTAGACGTCAGTAGGGAATAATTTCTGAACGTTAACCTTTTTTTATGTCATTTTTGACATAACAAATCTAAAGCATTTCCATGATTTATCTTTAAAAAAGCCTCTAGGTGCGATTTTTCAAATACCCTTGACGATAAAACACATAGCAGCTGTCCTAGTTCAAGGCATCATCAATGAATGAAAAAAGAATAAAGCAACGTTGTTGGTTAGTGTGATTGCCACCGAAATATGATAGGAAAGTCTTGAACTTGTCCTAGCATACAAATATTGCTGCATTGACCAAATCACTTAGCAGATTTTGGAGCCTGACGTTTACTGGTGAGGGGGGAGCGGAGAGGTGACATGTTACGGAAATCCAGATTCTATATTTCTTTTTACGTAGGAAATGTCAAATGCTGTCACTCGACAAAGCTGAAAAATGCATAAAGTAAAAATAGAAATACTACATTAAACCAATTTAATTGCTGTAAGCAGCATTAGCTTTGTTGTAAAAAAAATTTGTTGTTGAATAACTAACCAATTTCATTTGGCGCCAATAACTAATAGGTACAAAAAAAAAAATCCGAGGAAGTGTTCAGACAGGACTATCAATCTGAACACGCGGATATCAAAAAAATCCAGTCCGTCAGTCCTGCGATGACAGGGTCTTACGGTGACGCGATTATATTCTCCAAATCGTAAAACCACAATTAGTGATGAAATCTTCACATTTTAGATAAAAAGTGCTGCCAAATATTCTCAATGTTCGTATTTTAAAGCTAAATTAGCTTGAAGCTATACACGCAAACTAAGAAAACAAAGACGATATATGGAAATTTCATTCTCAAAATAAGTGTCATGACCATAATGGAAGTTAAAGCCGTAAGTGAGTATGTATTATGTACATATCAGATACCACCGCATTTTATATTAAAATATTCCAATGCTGCTATAATACATCGCCAGTGGCTGGTCTGCGGCATGTGATATAATAGAAAATTAACTATAATTATCGGTTTTGTTAAACATTAACTATTATACTGATATCAAATTATTAACTAATCAAGTGCACAGATTGTTGCATGCAGAAACAAAGGTGTAATGATAGTTGTCTACTTTGTTTTTTAAACCAAAAATTATACCAAATGAGGAGTTGAATCTTTTGAACGATATCTCCTCTGAATAGGTCTTGTCTCACTAAATATATTTTATATTCTCTTGCAACTATGGTTCTCTAGATCTGTTCTCGACTGTTAGTTTGTTGAATTTGGTTTTAAGTAAGTTGTAGGTTTTTTGAATCGTCCTTAAATGAATGTCCAATTTTGCTAAACTGAATATAGGCGGTGGAGTTGGTGGAATGGATGTGAGTCTTTAGCATGTGCGACCGATGTGTGTTGCTACGATAGTCTGTGTGAAATACCCTTTAAATCTACATGAGTCAAGTGGACGAGTTGTGAAGGGGGTTGTGTCAGCAAACTGAAACATGATTGGAGCGAAAAAGTCGCTGATATCCTTAGATTTCCCGATATGAATCTATTCGTCTATGTATGTATTTACATCGACGACACCATTGATCGGTACAGTACTCCCCCAAAGTCTTGATATCTCTCGATCTATTGCCCATACATGCTTTCTTTTCCACCAAACTGATTGTAGTTCTCCATTGTCCTATGTTACAGTAGGTACACATCATCAGCGTACCCGAGTATGTCAACTGGGTTGGACTACTAAGCGGAGAGTATGAGATCCGATTCTCGGATAATTTTTGAAAATATCCGAAAGTATAATTGTTACAAAAAAGGCTTCTTGGGCAAAACTATTTGGGCTTAAATGCTCTGCTGTCCATCTCTCAGACACTGGTCAGAGCTCTAATAAGGATGGTTCGGATGGATATCGCTCTGAATCTCAAATTTCTCTGATAAGGTATGTAACTCTATGGATCATGTTATAATTATTTCACACCTCCATAACAAGATCTATCAACGTCAATGGAGGATAACCCAGCTCGAAAATCTGCTTATTCTCTGTCAAAAGTGCCTGTTTTGTTTATACAGTTCGCAAACAGCGCCTTTAACAATTTTAGTAGAGAAATGGCTGCTAATGCACCTGTTCGTCTTAAAGCAATATTTCAGTAGTCTAGTGACATATTTCGCCACACTTCCATTCTGACCAATTTGGAAATTGTTTCCGACAATATGGACTAAACTACTCCGACATTTTTGGAGGAAGAGCTGTTCCTGCATCTGTTCTAGTCGATTCACTTTCTAACCGATGGTTGAAAAATTTATGATGAGGTCGGTGGTGGTGTTTTCTCTGATAGACTTAATCTCAGTATTTCCCTTCATCTTCCTAATCATTGTGGCGTGTTCCAGACGGAATCGATGATGATTAAATAAGTCCTATCTTGGTTCAGGAAAAACGTGATATCCACTACAAATATCAGCATCTTTGTGAATATATTTGGCACGAAAGACTCAAGTGGTTAGTGCACTTTGTTGTATGCCGGGACTGGGGATATTCTAACGAATTCTGGGATCGATGACTACGTTGATAAATATGTTAAGGGCCAAAACATATTTGGCCTAAGCTGGATTTGAAACGTTTTACAATAGCTCGACTTCTCTACGATCTCTGTTAGCAGATTGCATATCATCACTGGACATTGTCTAATAGAAAAACAGGCAACGAAACTTGATGTGGATTCAAACCAATTTTGCGAAAGGTGCAGAGATGAAGAGGACTCTATTGTACAGCTTGTCTGCACCTGCCCTACTCTCTCTCCCAGAAAAGAAAACTTCATTTTCGTATTTTCTTCTTCAAGAGATCTTGGTGATTTCATTAACACCGACATTAGTAGTCTAATACGATTCATTAGAAGTTCAAATTGGTTTCACTAGTAGGTACGGAGGGTCATATGATTCAGGCGGTATTACAATGGACTTTTTAATTGGTCCTTGTAGACCACTGTGGGTATTCAGCATCCTAGTTACTTTAATATAGCATAGTGCACCTACGGTCGATACATGTAAATAATTTTAGGCGAATATTTATAAATAGCATAACCAATGGTAGGCTTTACTCTTTGGAGCTCGACCTAAACAGTACCTTGTTCATGCAGCCTAGTTTCTCGTTCGTTTAAAGGACTCTGGTTAGATTTAGTAGGAGTAAAGAATACATATGTGCTTCGTCGAATTTTCGGTCCCGTATGCGAGATATAACCCCGAGCTTTATGAGCTGTACCAAGATGTGGATGTAGTCCAAAAAGCCAAAATACGTCGACTACACTGGCTCGACCACATCGAGCGAATGGACAATCATGCTCCAGCAAAGAGAATCTTCGACTCACAGCCCCCAAGTTCGAGAAGACAAGGAAGACCGAACCTCCGTTTTAAAGACCAAGCTATTGCGGATGCCAGAGCGCTTGGTCTTGACAACTGGAAGCAGCGTGCCCGGGATCGAAGGGAATGGAAGGCTACCGTGTCCCAATGCAAATGTATTAGGCGAACGTTTGCAGGAACTTCTTAAAATGTTGTTTACGCAAAGCAGTGATGAACTGAATGGAGTTGATCCTAATGATGATTTCCTACTGCCGGTTGTTCGACATGGTGCCATAGTTCAACAAAACATATCAAGAGGATACGCAGAATCATTCATCACATTACCCTGCCTTCGTCTATGTCAAAATAATTGGTTTTCCAAAATTTACTGCCTGCTTAATAATGTACAACTTAATAAGTGGTGCCCCAAAGTTTATGCTTGGTAGAGCTCTAAAGTGCGTTGTAACTCGCATCCTCCCCCTTTTTTGGTCTAAACTCCAAATATTTTGATAGCAACCATATTTCCCAATTGTTTGTGTTTTCCGACAGTAATTTCGAATATACTTGTAAACAAGGCAACCGCCACTTTCTTGTTAGACCGTAAACAACGTCGAAAGTTTTTCTACTGTGTTGGCTTAATTAAATTGTCACTTCAAATGTGAAACCGAAGCTTGTAGGTTTGTAAACGTTATTCGTTCTTTTTTTTTCGTTTTATTTGGTCGGATCCTCAGTGACAAAAGGAAAATCTAAAAATAATGTCGAATTAATCGTTTTACCAAAAAGCTTACAACATAATTTACGTGTGCACTCAACAGGGTTACGGTTCCGAAATTTCGAAAATTGCCATTTCTAACAAAAAACAAAAAAAAGAAAACCAAGTTAAAATCATTTTATGCACATCGCACAAGGGCGTCATATAATTTAGATGAGATTTTCTAAAGAGCTGCCATCGTCCCTCTTCTGACGAAATGATAGCAAATGGCACACTATCTGGGTGCGCACTTGTCATGTGCTGTGCGCACAGTTCTATCGGTCGTAGGTGGCTTTGTTTGTCGAGGTGATAATTGCTTTTTAATGTGACAAAGATCGGACATTGTTGTAGTCATTGTCCACCGGAAACACATTCATTGTGACTGGGTTTAGACGGTTTTTTTTTCACTCTGACTGTCATTAAAATTTGATATTTTTAGATGTAAAGTTAGATATTATAACATTTTTAGAAATGTAGAAAAACATACATACATATGTATGTACAACTGAGAAGTGATTATAATGATATACTCGAGCGAAACTCCCTCCATATGTTCTTTTCGTGACCGTAAAGTTCTCCCCAGCCTACATACTTACTACACTTATTGGCCTCCCGACTCGTGAAGAGTTTCCCTCCATTCGATTTTGAGCATGAGCTTGAGCTTCCAGTTGTCCAGAGTGTTCCTTAAACCGCAGGTTCGGTTTTCCTTCAAGTCTTGAAACCTGGGGGCTGTTATTGATATTCTCTTCGCTGGAGCAGTATTGTCAATTCGTTCGATGTAGCCACCTAGTGTAGTGGGGACTGATGCTTTCTTCTTTCTTGACAACAGGTTCTTGGCTTTGTCCTCATATCCTTCAAGACCAACTCGTTTCTTCTGTTCTTCAATTGCCGTAACCACGCACTGCGAGCGCCCGATGATGTCTAGGTCGTCGGCGTATCCCAGCAGCTGGACAGATTTGTTGAAGAGAGTGCCTTCCGTGTTCACACTTGCCCTGCACACTATTTGTTCCAGAACAAGATTGAAGACATCACACGACAGCGCATCTCCTTGCCGAAATCTGGTGCATGTTTGGAATAGTTCAAAGGAACTGGGATCCTGAATTCGGCCATCGTTTTGTAGAGCTCCAGATGATGAATGCTATCATATGTGGGCTTAAAATCGATGAAGAAATGATGAGTCTCGACTTGAAATTCGTTGGTCTTGTCCGGGATTTGCCTTAGTGTGAAAATTTGGTCGATCGCCGATCTTCCACACTAGTAAGTCCCGATTAGTGAGTTGCAGAAAAGTTTCAGACGTTCACACAATACATTGGATATGAATACATCATCATCTAATACGCGGCATATGGCTCAATAGTAAACACATAGGATGCCCGTTGGATTTTTCTTGGAAATGGCCATGTCATTGGGAATGGCTTCATCCACCCATACTTGGTTGATGATTTGGTGCATGCACCCTACCAAAATGTCGCCACCATGTATGCAAATCTTTGCTGGTAGGCCATCAGAGCCGGCGGCTTTATTGTTCTTCAGCTCTTTGATAGCTGAGCTAACCTTTTCAAACCTTCATCATTGACTGAACGCGGGTTCTCTTCTTCTCCTATCATTCTCTCTATTTGGAAATGCTCCTTAAACACATACATATACTGTTCCCTGTGCTTTGGTGAGTAGGTTTCCTTCACTATTTCGAAGATTCTGCGTTCCGGACCTGAAGCCAGCTGCTAGCTGCTTGGCTTTCCTTGAAAAGCAACCGGATGTTGTTGTTCCTGTCGCGAGACTCTTCGATACCCTTGAGCTGAGCTGGGGGACTGCGTGGGCCCTTTTCTTTTTGCGGAGGATTTTTTTCTCCTCCCTTCTTTTGGCTCAATACTCTTCCCTTGTTGCCCTTGTTTTCCGCTGCAGCAGTTGTAAGTGTCCATTTTCTGTCCCGACGTACGCAGTCATCATCATACCAAAGAGCTCCTCTTAAGTGGTGGATGGCCACCTATGGTGGTCTAGGATACCTCTTTGATGATGTCGCGATACTGGTTCCACAGATTGTTGACGTTTGTAATCGTGTTAAGGCTTCCAATGTTTTTTGGGGTGTTCGCAGCTTCTTCTCGTTGGATAGTCGAGCTCTGAATTTGGCTGCAACAAGTAAGTGGTTATAGTCGACATTTGCCATTCTTAACGTTTGCAGATTCAAAATGCTGGAAGCGTTCCTCGGATCTATTAGCACGTGTTCGATTTGGTTGGCGGTTCGACCATCTGGAGATAGCCAGGTTGCTGTGTGCATACGTAGTCTTGGATACCTAGTGCTACTTTTATCCGTATTCCAAGCAATTCGAACTGTTCAAAGCAGCTGGGTGTTAGTTTTTGTGGAGTATACATCAACATATTTCTAAGATTTTCCTGATCCATAAGAAAGCATCAGTATTAAAACGGTCCTCTCAATATTACGTACAAGATCTTATAAGCCATATAGCTGGAACAGTTTCAGGCTAGTTCAAGTTTCTAGTTCTACAGATTCTGGAGAAAAGTCAAGAAATGTAAATCGTTACTCAATACCTAACTCTCTTTCCATCCCGCAGCCTGGTATAATGCATTTTACTTTCGTCGTAGTTGGTACATCTTATAGTTCTCTGCGGCAACATATGTATGTATATATGGAAACATGGGCACTGAAAAGGAAGTTTAGTCTATCTTCTCTGGGTTGTCAGCAATTTAAATAGATAGGAGATTCAGCAAACCCACACTGGTTCAGATACGATCAAGAGCAGTCATGCTCTCTTATAAAATTTCCTCTGTGTGGTGCTGGTTCATAAGTCCCAGTTCACTTTAGAGGAATAATATCGAATCAATATTGCAACATTTCGGCCGATATATGTTGGAGAATCGATCGTGCTCGCGGTGGTTATATGAATGAAATTAAACTCCAGAACATGTGTACTACACCTGGGATAAATTTCAGACTGCTATTTTATTTATTCTGTATTTTATTGAAATACAAAATTGTTATGTTCTTATTGAAAACCCATTCACAATAGATATTTCCTGGTTCAAGTGCATCCTACCATGAACCTAGGATAGCCACCTAACCTAAACTCAAATAAATATAAACAGGTAAGTCCTGGAATCACTTCATATCGATGCCATGAGACCTTTAAAACACAAAATGTCATCCACACGACATAAACTATTCCTAACCTTTAAACCACCTTCTTCGCTGTCACACGCCATTGAACCATTAATCATTCAGGTTCCTATAAAATGTCAGACATAGTTTTCTGCAAATTATCTTCTTTCAAATCACACCTCAGCGGGTGACGTTGTCACACTTCAGCCCGATCCTTGTTCCCAAAGGATTGCCCCGACACACGTCCCTAAAACCATTAATCAACAAAACATGATCGACTTCTCGGCAAGAGATTCATCAAAAAATGACCATAAAATCTATGCTAATTCAAAAATGTGAGCACCCTGCATAATTACCTCTCATTCCCATGAAATGGATATAGAAATTGCTAAAGCACTTCAATTGCAGAGGCAACAAATAATGCAGGCAACAAGTGCCAGCGTTCAAGTTGCACATTAAAATGAATAAAAAAGCAAAGTGAAAAATATTAAACAAATTTTTTGCTCCTTCTCCATGAGCGATTAATTAAAATGTTTGCGCTTTTGTTGATGAGCACACCGGCAGTAACTCCATTCCAACCTCATCAAGAGTACCAACACTTTTTGTTTAATCATAGAAATTAATAATTTCCGTCAAGTGCCCCAACTCCCCGTCCACACCTGGCAGTGTGCCCATGAGGCCCAATGATTATGCAGTTTTGTTTGTCCGCCGGTGATTATCGTGCATCTAATGCGCTTAATTGTGGTAATCTATCATCGCTGAGGAGGTTAGTAAAAAACTCGGGAAGAGAATACAGAAAACAGAAAACAAAAAACTCCTTAATTAGGAACTACAAGGTGTGAACTATGGACTCTTGACCCACAGACTGATTTATCCTTGTTATGTATCTCCCAACCGACTTTGCAATAATTGTTCAGAGAGCGAGTGAGGTACTCTCCCTGTATCCACGTATCCATGGAAATAAACTCATTTACGCCTTTTTAAGTGTCTCGGGGTGTTCATCAACAAACCATAAAAATTCTAGGCGCAAGACTATTGTGTAATCCTGACGAGCGTGTAAAATTTATATGCGGTCTAGGGACAATGGTGGGAGGGTACTTTTATTGTTAGCCGTTGTCCTTTTTTCGGGACGACGTGCTTTGTGAAAGATGTTTTGTGGTTTTATCCTTTATGGTCTTTGCGTAAACTGACGGAAATCATAAGCGGGGTTCACCTTGACTGAAATTGTTACTCAAATCGGCTTGACGAGTTTAGAGACTTCATAGGGATTTGACGAAAAATTTGAAACCTGTGAGCAGTTGTGTTTGCGGTAGGTCCTTGTTGTGCAGGTATTAATTGCTTTTTTGTGTTGTACACCCTCCTGAGGATTTATGATGGAAAATATTTAGAGAATTAAATCATTTTTGAAAGATTTTGGTGAGTAGTCGAGAGTTGGTTTAAATTATGGTTATGTGCCGTAGATATGCATTGTAAGCTTGTTGAGGAGCGTGACATGACTTGTTTGGAAGTATGGCATATGTAAATGTTTAATTTGCGGAGTTTATAATCACTTGAGGGTTCACTTGGTCCTAGAGTGGTATATGACACGCATGATGAACCAACTTGAACGCCATATGGCATCAAGTTCTCTATCTGGTAAAGGAAATCTATTAGTGTTAATCCACCAAATATCATTGGATAAAGGAATATGTTTAAGTTGATCAGTTGGTCATTTGAGAGTAGTTAATCCATTGTGCCATCCTTCCAGGACCCTGTATAGTGTAGGTTAAGTTGGGTTAGGCAGGAGAGGTAGCTCCAACCCAGTTGGCTCTGTGTTGACTGTCCGGAGATTGTCAGTTCCTTTAGGTGGGCCGCGGTTATTTTTGTTTTGCTCTATTTTGCCCAAGTTTTGTTGTAGATAGGACAAGACGAGAGTGCACACCATCTCCAATTGGCTATTCACTGAAAGTCTTGTGCCTAATTGGATTTTTCAAGTCCAAAGCTATTTCTGTTGGACACAAATGTGTATTGGGACTCAATTTTAAAACCGTGGATGACCGTGGATGGCTTTTATAGGGTCTTGACTATCGATGTATAGATAGGTTTCGATCATTTTCCTGGAGAGTAGATTCTTAGATACTTCTCATGTCGCTTTAATTATTGCCAAAATGTACGGTTAAAACACAATACTTACTTTACTTAAGTCCTGTATCCCCTTGTCCTAGGGCCTCGACAATGCCTACACGGCATCGTGTGCGGTTTCTGGAAATGTATCTCAGTTCTCCCCAACTCTTTCCCAGTTGCCGTGCTTCCTTCTCAACTGTTCTGCGCCACGTACTTCTAGGACCGCTGCGTATCCTGCCATCCAGAGTAAGCGGGTTCCATTGCATCGCGTGGTTAGCTATGGACCTGACACCCTTTCGGAAAGTATGTCCATCCACTGCCATTTTCATCGTCGTATTGTTGTGCCTATAGGTTCATGGCCCGTTTTCTGATAGAGTTGTTCGTTAGAGATACGGTTTGGCCAGAAAATCCTAAAGATATAACGTAGGTACCTATTGATGAACGTTTGCATTGCTACGCCAAACTGTGGATGGCATCCCAAATACAGATTTAGCTTTGCCTACATCTGGCGGCTGGCTACATCCAGTTCAGTTCCGCCATCGGTTGGGACAATACTCTTAAGGTATTGAGAACTCTCAACCGTCTGTCCAGCAATGCATACATGAGCGGATGAGCTCGGTCCTAGGCTGATCATTTTTGTTTTTGCCGAGTTAATTTTCAGCCCAACGACGTCTGCCTCTCTCTCCACGTTTGTTGTCATTTGGTGAAGGTCCATAATTCTATGTGACAGCAGGCATACGTCGTCGGCGTAGTCGAGGTGTTTGAGTTCAGATGTAAGAGTCCATCGAATTCCTCCGTTTCCTGACATTTAGCACGTCGCTAATCACCAATAAAAATAGTATTGGTGAAAGTATGCAGACCTGCCGAACCCCACTTTGGACTTCGAATTCCTCTGACAGCCTTCCTCCGTCCTTTGGAACCCTTATTAAGCGTGCAGTTTGTGATTTAGCCTAGTAGATACTAGAGTCCACTCCCTCATCATTTCTTGACCTATTCGTGTAGATTATTCTATTCTGCTTAATGACTCTTCCGTCTATTCCGCCCTCGATCAAGAGCAAGACTGTTTTTTTTATAGTAGTACCATGACTGAGGGGATCATGATGGCAAGCTTAGGCCTCCACTTTTTAACAAGAAATCTACTTCATGGATGGAAAACTATGTATATGTAGTTTCAGATGTGCTCTCTTTCTAAGTCATTATTGGATCGAGTATATAAACAATATATTTCGCCTTGCCTATAACACTGATTCACAGGGACGGTAATGGTGGTATTGTTCTCTTGTTTGTGAAGATGATAACTTAACAAGGGTTCTAGGACTTAATTAGAGGGAATGGGGAAATCAAGTAGACCTTTCAATGTCTTGTACAGATATGAGAAGTTTTACCTACTTTGAGTAAAAAAAAGAGCTTGACTGCTCTCCAGGTTGGCGGTACGAACTAAAGTTCTGGCCAGGCGAGATATGATATACTCTACCTGGCACAGAACCAGGTCCTTCAAGAATGAAGATGGAATCGACCGTCCAGTTGATCTTTCACTGTTTGGTTGCACATGAAGTGGTGAGCTTATGTGTCACATAATTACCTAGACATAGAACTGTCATTTAAACGATGTACTCATTCCAGCTATCTATCAGCTATTGTGGGGTTATTCTGCTGAAAGTTATGAATGATATGTGCGTCCTAAAATATGTAATATCTGCAGTATAGCAGCTCAAAATGTTTAACTCCCCATGACCAAACACTATCCTTCAGACGTTGCCTGAATTTGGTTCCCATCCTTAAATTTTGGTCGAAAGTAAATGTGGAATCCAAGTTCCTGAAATCGGTCACCTGTCTCTTCAAATGGGGCTAAGCAATTCAATATTGACTCGGTTTGAGTGCCGAGATCAGAGATCGGAATCTCTGTATGCTTCTCACTGGTGTTAAACTACTACTTAACCTCAATGGTATCAACTTACCCAACTGTGAGCGAATATTCGCCAATATGTCCCATATTACCACAAATCATGCTACAGCTCCTTTGTAAGTACTACTAACGCATTGGAAAAGTACATGCCTTCATTAGAGTTTCCCCCTTTCTGGTCGGGAGTCAGCCATTGCATATCCCCTATTCCCAGCCCAGGTAGCCAACAGAGAGTCACTTAGTTTCTCCTACCCAGTTCATTCAGTTTCTGCAGGTATTTAGACTTAATGACGTAGGAGTCCAATGCCATGATAACTGCTTGGCTCTATGAGATATTAGCTATGCCATAGTTTGTAGGGTTCTGTCAAGATTGATTTGGACGCATCTATCCATGGCACAGAGTTCAGTTTCAAAGATGCTGAACCAATGGGTTCAGAATATTTGGTCATAGGTCTAAATACTCCTGCTCTAGTTCCTTCGTCAGTTCTTGACCTATCTGTGTACCACAAGATTGAGGACTCATTGCTCCAATTCTTATATTGCTGAGCTTAGTGACAAAATTCTTTTGGAAAATGAAGCTTCTTCTAATATCCTATCTAGGATAGGCCAGGAATGGTAGTTGTTGCAGAAGTGAATTAAATTACGTCGATGTATTGCATTTAAGAGCCGTTTCGCTTGCACATTCTTCAACAAGTTCTCATGGCCCCCGTACTACATTGTCCATACAATTGCTCCGAATGTGATCTCTGTTCTCACAATTGCAATATATGTTCATATGTATGTACTTCCATCCATATTTTGCGAGTAGCTTTAAGGGATCTTAGATCCTTCTGAAAGCACAATGAAAACCCCCGGGATTTTTTTTTCTATGCAGCAGATGAGGTGGGAGCCGATGACAAGGTAGAGAGAACCATTTCCCACTTATTTTCATCTGTCAACTTAAAAATTCTCATCCATCTGATACACAAAATAGACAGACAGGACAGATTTCTATTCAATGGTCCATATGACGATCGGTTTGGACACATAAACTATAAAACCAAAATCATTTCACCAGACAGTTGCTGAGAGGTGGCAGATCGTAAGTTCAAGATCCAACTACGTTTTGACGGGCATACCGCCTAGATCCCGATCTGAAAATGCATTTGAAAAACCTCCTATCTGTCAAATCTGCAAAATAGTATTACAAATTACTACTAATCCCGGCGCTAACTTTTAACAAATTTCTTTATTCTGTTTTCAAATATTCCAAACAGTTACCATCCAAAGGATTATCCTGTATCACTCTTTGTTTGGTCGTAAAACGCCAGACGCCTCAAAGATTTGCCCTGATTTTTGTGTTTTTTTTTTTGCAAATTTCTGCTTCAGTTCTCCAATTGTATTCAAAAAGAAAACTTCTTAGAGAAAGGTTGAAAGGAAATGACCATTAGCAAATAGACGAACAATAAGATCACTCGACGGGATAACGCCAAAAACAGGTAATTTCTGGCCTCTGAAGGAGAGGTGCACTATGCCGATTCCATTGAGGTGTGGATTTCGATAATACCATTAAATTAAGATGAACGTGGTTGATACCTCCTTGCTTATTGTTCCACGCTCTACATTTACATTTAAACCGGTTAAGGTTTAAGGTTGTGCATCCTTTAATAGGATACAAATAAAAATGAACCCTTGTCCTCCTTCATCCATAACAATTTCGTTACGCAGCGGATATTTTCGCTCATTTGTAGGCTTGTTTTGCGAATCTATTTTGCGAAATTGTAGCGAAACGAATCCTTTTTTTTTTGAGCCTGTTCTTAGGAATGAGGTTGTAAATTATACTCGGCCGTTTTTGGTAGGCGAAAGTGGACCAAAATGATTTTGTAAGGAAACTCTTTGGAAAGAAAAGTATTTTAGGTTCTTTAGCTTTTTTAGAAATATCATAATTTTGGAAAATGTCTGTTCTCTCCGTGGAACTTCCACAAGAAATGGGAACTAGTAAGTAACTCTCTTGAGTTGGTCGGGCATCAGCCTGGGTGGTAGACAATGTTAGCAGATTTACGCGAGGTGGGCTGCCAACTTGTCAAGTCTTAAGTCTGGGCGGGCTCGAATGTCAGTTCAGCTTGAAAATAAATCTGATGAAAGCCAGCTTTGTTGTAGAATGTAGTGTATGATGTCGTTCGTAAGTTATGAACCCCAGGTTTCACTAAAATAATTGGCTCCGCTCTAATAGTATCCAAACTTACAGATTCCAATAAATTAAGCATGGCGATAAAATTGTAGTGAATACCACATCGATCAGAAAAGCCTTGGGATAGTGGCATGGCAGTAGGTCCTGTAACTGGGATTATTCCCAGTTGAAAGCACACATTGGCGACTTTCTGATAGTCCAAGATTTGATTTCAGTGGACCCATCGGAGAGGTTTGAAGTGACTTAAATTTTCCATTTATATTCAAAAAATTTCCAAAGTAAGAGTTACGGAGAGCTTGGCATGTTGCATTTCTTGTGGAACGATTATATCTAGATAATTGAAATATCAGAGTTATGAACATTTCCGGAGACTCTTTAGCCTCAAGTTAGCAATTTTCTAAAAAAAATAAAGAAGAAAAACTCGAATCTACACAAATTCAAATCAAATCCACTGATTCATTCCATTACCGGAAGCCATATGTCATGCACGAAACACACACCCGATGAGATCCATCAGTAGGCTGCCCAATCCAGCTAAGATGACAGCTATAATCAAAGGGCCTCAATGCCGACTATACGACTTCTGATCATTTTTGGGTGAGTAACAGCTGTAGAAGCCTCCCAGGTAAACCATGACATCCCGCTGTTTAAATAGATACCCGTTTGGAGTTTTAATTTATCTGGAGCTAGGCGCCCAATCTGCGGTTTTCTTTGGAATTCAAATTTAAAAAAAAAATTTTATTACCGCCCCATGAGTGAATGTTTTCCACTGTCTTGGTTCATAAATTAATTAGTTAGTCGCCGCCGAATTCGAATGAATGAATGAATGGGTGTTCGTTTTGCCCTTCGGTAGAGATACCACCCGCGGGAGGGATATCATTCACAGGTCTACAGCTTGTGGATTTCGTAGCTGACTTCTGTTTTCGTTTTGGAAGCTCTAATTTGAATATTGAATGAGTGGAGAAACTCCGTTTGGTAAACGTGAAGGAAAACATCTTGCAGGTGAAATTAATCTGATGTAAGGTAAGTTGTTTGATTGAGTATTTTACGATGCCGAAGCCAGTCATTGGAATTAACAGTTTGATGTTCATTGTATAGATATGTTGAACTGCTGAATTAAAAAATACAAACGTCCCAAGGGTACACTCTAAAGGAATAGTTACCAACTGCTCAGAACTTAGGAAAGGGGTTTTCAATAAGGACATAACAGTTTTGTATTTTAATACGAACGCATTCTTAAAGTTCTTTTATGATCTGTCAATGCGAAAATGTTAGAAAAGATTCACATTTTTATCATAATGAAGCTTTTAAACAAGCAACGGTTTAAAATTACTAAAAATGATGACCAAAATTCTGAGATACATTTATGGAGCTGAAACTTCGAAACCGATTTGGCTCTGTCAACGTTTGAAGAACATCCTGAATTCCATCAACCCACCAACGTTAGAGGAACAACTCAGGAACATTTTTGAACGCGAAATTGCCCACGTTCCAGGCATTATGTATGTATGCAGAGTCGTAGAAAATTGATTCCAAAGAATCGTTGCAAACGTGCTCATACATATGAAGCACTTAAGTCTAACATGTATTCTCTGCCTGGATTAAAATTCAGCCTGATATCTCAATTATTCTGTGTTGAATGAAAATACAAAATTGTTATGTTCTTATTGGAAAACAATATCAACAAGTACTTACTTCCAGGAAAATAAACTGCAAGTTCCCATAAAAATTACCGTTGGTTTTCCCCACCAACCAGGCTTCAAATTCTTGGAACAATTATTTACATCTCTCAGTTATGTAAGTACACCCAATTGTGATCATATTCGGAACTGACCCATAAACAAACAAAGCCACAATCTGCATAGGTGTAAACAATGCTCCAACCACACAAGCCGTCTCTTCAATTAGACACTAATCAATCAAATGACAACTTAAATACCCAACTCCCCCTACAAGCGTGTACCATATGCAAATCTGTCATCATTCATCGATCAATTGATTGACTCTAAGACACTCGAGACTCGCACAAATCTCAAACTGACAGCGATTTGACAAAACCCCCTGTAACAACAGCATCTACGACTACATCCTTAATCGCTGCCCAGATACAGATACTCTACACAGACTCATTGAATGATTCAGCTGCTTCAGAAGCATCCCATTGTTCCGCGCGACGATAGAAGATACAACAGACAACGAAATTTCGTATCTTTATCTTTCAATATTCGTTTACGATTTTTTAATTCGAATCGCGCGCAATGAATGTTCAATGAAAGGGTCCATTCGTGGTGCTTCCATTCATAAGCCATTCAGCGCGAACAGACGCCTAAAAGTCGGTTCAGATACGTGTATCTGAGAGTTACCTCTATTACACTAATTCAATGGTGAATGACTGTCCGCAGGAATCAGAAAGAAAAAAAAAAAAAACGTTTCCCCATCCCGCTATAGACAGGGAGGCAGTCCAATGTGTCATTAACCAGAATGACTTGAGGGAACATTTTCTAAGGTTTTCCCCGATAAAACTAGGGTGCTGGCACCATTTCAATGATGCTGATGGCCGTCGTCATCATCATCAACATCAACATCTAGTAGAACTTCAAATATCAAGTTTTTAAACGCAATACCCAGAGATCCTTCTCAATGGAACGATCGACCTGACATGTAGGGAGATGATGGTTAAAAACGCCCGTGGCCTCATAATCCAAACATCAATCCAATGATAGTGCTGCTGTTGATGATCATATTGGGGAGAGGTATGTACAAGATGCAGATGTGTAGATAGATATCTTTTGACAACACAGGCAATGCCACTTCATAGGGCTTTTACGATCACAGGCCCAAAGGAGGCAAACAGCCCCACAGACTATCTCAATAAATGATTTTTTGATTGATGGGATTGGAAACCATGAAACCACAAGAGCCACAGAAGATAGCCGTACTCACAATAATGAAGATACTGCGTGTCGAAGATTATGGTGGAGTGGAAAACACACTTCGCTTGGCCTGCAGCAACTTGACGTACCGCCTGAGATCGCGTCAAGGTCGCAAAAGTTCGATAGAAAACAATCTCCTACTCCAACTTGCACCTGCACGTACCACTTGTCAGAGCCCACCCCCTCTGGATGGATCTGTGCCTGGACTCTTCAAAATGACATTACCAAATGGCCCAGAGCCCATTACCAAATCTCATGATGGTATACCAACAATAAAATCGTCTTAATGCCACTTCACTTGACCACTCCAGCACTCAACTCACCACCACTCACTCATTCACCAGCAACACTCGCTCACTCGAGTTGCTCGGATCTTGGGCTCGCCACTCGGCGGTGATGGTGGTGGTGATGGTGATGGTGGCGGCAAGAGTATGTATTTGCTTCGTCACACTTTTCAATGGTTCTCCAGGATGATTAGGTCGTTTACGAGTACGAGAGAGATTCGCTGTCGTCGTCGTCGTCGTCGTCGACGTTAAGCGTCGAGGAGCCTTTCTGTTTTTTTTTTTCTTTCTTTCATCTTTCGTCATTCCTCCAGTCCCGGGACCGATTCTCTTTTTGTTAATAATGTTGTTTTACATTTCACAATGGGTTCCATTTGTTGTTACTGTTTGGGCCATTGTTTTCGAATTGGAAATTAAGTCATCTTCTCTGGGGCATCTGACGTTAGTGTCGTTTGAATGGAATTGAAGAATGGCATCATACACAGCACAGCAATGAGTCCCTCGAATTGAGATTGAATATCTCGGAACTTGAAAGTCTTGAGTCTCGAATCTTGAATCTCACTGTGCGATGATTTGTAGATTGAAAGATAACTCTTTTGGATTGGATTGTGTTCTGTCGTAGTTGTCGTTGTCGCTGTGGTTGTGTCGTTATTGTTCAATCGAGGAGACAGAATAAGTGACTGAATGGACATAAGAGGGTCATGCGCGCAATGCCCACGCAATTGAATTGAAGACGATACTGTACGCATTTTGTTACAGGAGGAGGACACGCGTATTGGTTGTGGGAGCAGAACGAGGAGGAGAAGAAGCACCGATGCTGGTCGTTGGTGTGGGAAAAAATTTCGCAGATAGCCGAGATCGGGATAAGCACAACAATGAGGTTGTACTCATTTCTCATTGTATTGTTGTCATTATCATTTGTAGCGTTTAAAAATAAGTTCTTTTCTTTTTCTAAATTACTTTGGGACTTCACAAAAGGTTTCTGTGGACATGTGCGGAAGTGGTGAGTGAATCTTTTTTAGGGCACATATGGATTGGAGAAATGTCTATTGATGTAAGCTCACTTCATAAAATTCTGCTGATCTATCTTCTGATGATGTGAATGACAGTCGCACAACGAGGGCGGGGCGTTCCCCGAACGACTCTAAAAAAAATTGAAAGCCAGTGTGGTTCCTAGCATGTTTTCCGAAACAACAGATTCACTGCAGCTAGTATCACAATACTAGTAGACCTGGAAGGAATAAGATGCAAAGTGATTGGTTATACAAATGTTATTGCAAACCTTAACACCCTCAGGGAACTCCAGATGAGCTTCAAGATTTGAGTTCGTTAGAACCATAGGAGTGGGTCCAAGTTACCAAGGTTAGTGTAAAAGAAAATAGATTTGTAATCGATGAAACTTAAGAGTAGCCGATGGATGAAAGGAATGTCAACTACGTCTCTGTGATCCTGAAGGGTTGTTAAGTTAATGAGATTACGGCGGGTTTGATAGGGAGCATGCTAAATGGGAGAAACGGAAGTTGAATGTTCTTAAATCTGAACACGGGCTTGACTATCGCACTCAAGGAGTGGGCGAACCAAGGCAGTGTCGATTGTTTTGGTCATATTAGGGTTGGAGAATTCGTTGGACCATCATTTGACAATCAGTTGACAAGAGTTGGCTTTAAAAACTATCTCACCAATATGCGAACGGAAATTGAGGTCCCTGTCACACAAGGTGCCAACGTCACGAAGAGATCGAAATATGAGTTTAGGATGGATTTCCGCAAAAAAATTAATAGGTTGGCAACTGGCAATGTTGGAAAACTTTCGATTTCATGTTGAAGTAAGCTAAAGTTTCGGTAAGGATTTGAAAACGGGAAACAGGAGAGTATTGAATCACTCTATCAAGATCGTTAATAGCCAAAATAAACAGAAGGGGACTTAGATGGCTGCCTTGAGGGACACCGGAAATGGTTTCAAAGGGAGCCTACAAAACGGAACTAAAGCGGACACTATAAGTACGGTTTAACAAATAAAAAAATATCCATTTTAACAATATGAGCGTGGGTATATGAGAAAGGTTAGCAATAGGACTGTAAGTAGTGACATAATTCTTCAAACACTTTTGCTGCGTAGGTGTTGTGAAATATATTTTCCAAACTCGTCTTGTGAAAGGAATAAAAGAAATATCTTAGAGACTGGCAAGGCAAGATTGGATGTACAGTTTTTGAGGAATATGGGGGGGATACCATCAGGGCCGTTTAGAATTTCTTAACTCATTAGCTACTAGAAAAGGGCCGAAAGTTTGGGAGAGAAAGGGACCTGGAAACTTATGCACATAGGTAACTAAAGTAGAATTCATCCTGTACAAAGCAATAGTTAGCAAAAGATTGTTTGAAAATGTGGCAAAGTGGGACTATAAGATACACCGGGGAAAGCAGACGTTACAGAGTCGGGAAAATCGTGGAGTTCGTCAGAAATACGGGACGTTGGTTTTATTAGTTCCTGAGTAACCAGAGTGAATATATCAATTGTATCACAAATGCTGTCTTCTAGTCTAAGGCTGTTTTTAGGCAGACAGCCATCCTAACCTAAACACAACCTGTATCGATTGGCAACTAGGACTTTTCCTGGGAATCCTATGATCAAACTATTCGCAATTATATGTAGACTGACTACTGTACGCCAGGAAGGCGATAGTTGGAAAGGGGAAACCTTATTTGAGATCGCTGAGAAGGATACCTTCAAGCTCCACCGCTGATGATAGTCATTCCAAAGATTTTTTTTAAAGCAATATTCATATTTCTTTACACCTCCTAGGTTTCTCATTTTCATTTCGCAACAATCCCACGGTTCTTCACTCAACAAACAAGACAATAACCGATAAATCATAAACGAAAAAGAACTCTCTTCACACACACTTGAACCTATCAAACGAATAGATGGAGGCGTGTCAGCACCCAAGAAATAAAAAGATCCAACCAACACCACAACAAATCATTAAATTCGGTTGCTTTATTGTCTCGATATCATTTCGATTTTATGTGATGATGAAGTGGCGCAATGGACATAAACGCGGATGATCGGTATTCTTCTATCGAACAGTCGTTCGAACAAAGTGTTCAAGAGGATACCCAACCCAACAGGACTAGATGCACACAAAAGGATACACAAAAAGGAAAGATGAAAAATTACCACAACCAAACAAACCAAATCATAAGTACTTCGAGTCGCGATGACGACTTCTCCCCCTTGGCCATCGGACACCAAACTCCCGCCCTCCACCAATGCATTGCATTCACATCTCTTCATCATCGTTGTGTCCGTCGGGCGATTTGTTTCTACAAATGACCCTCGCGAGACATAAAAGATACCGCCACTGGCGCCAAAAGGATAAATCATATAATTTATTTTTATTCGTTCGTTCAACTGCGCACCCAAGAGAAAGGGATCCGCTGCCGTTTGGACTCATTTCGAGGACTCAACCATTCACAGAAGAAGAAGAGTTGAACTTTCCGCTCCGCCACCGCCACCGTCATATCAAGGTGTCCGCTGACCCTAGAGAGGAGGTTTTCTAATCAAACTTCTGATGAAGGTCACCACACAATACCCAACACCGCGTGTTCAACATGCGATCGCTATTCCGATCTAAAAAACAACAAAAAAACCAAAATAAATCCAAAAAATTTGTTTAAGTCTCCCTCTCACTTTGACTTTGACTCTTTTTGTATTTTAATTTGATCCATTCACGCTCGATTGTTTCTCGATTAAAAAATACAAAAAAAAAAGTTTCATTCCACTGGCGCTGATCGTGACTTTTATCCACTTGTTTGGTTAGATGGACATCTCGAACCAAAATACTGGCAAAGTGTAAAAAACAATGTAGACATTGACGTTGACCTTCGCGCCGGACAAGACATCCGAAAGATTGAATTCTCCTCCCGCTCTTGGTGTGATGATTTGGCGAAAAATTTGTACTGCGATCTTGCAGCGATAATTGCGACTTCTTTTGGGGTTTCAATCAAATTTCGACTTTTAGAACGCATGGAACCATCTTGAGGCTGGAAATTCCCACACACATCCTGGTGAGATGGAAGATCTGTTGGTGGTGATAAGGCCCTGTGTGCAAGGGAAAAGGGGCTCTAATTGATGTTTTCCATCTGGAAAAAGTGTTGTGAGAAAAATGCACTCCGAGTCCGAGTGCAGGAAGTGAATCTTTGGCTCGAAAAAGTGCTCTATTTTGGGTGAAACAGTAATTGGGAACGGATTTAGATAAAGGTTATGTTTTCGAGACCGGAGGTACCATTTACGTACCTTGTGGTCTTTTGAGTTAAAGGGCTGAAATAGGAGTTCAACTGCGAATTTTCTGATTCGAAATCTTTAACTGACTTTGTACCACCACAACCAAGTTCATATTAGTCTCATTTCTAGACTATTTAACGTGGGTGCCGGTGTATGAAAACCCTTTTGGAGCATGGTAAGGCATTTGTTTTAGAACCAGGAAGGAGCCATTGTGTCAAACAGAAGACAACCTTAGCTACAAAATAATTTTTTTCAATAAGGACATAACAATTTTGAATTTCAAGAAAACACGGAATTTTTGAAATTTATGTCAGGTACATTCCCCACATTTTCACGACCGAAATTTGGAGTAAGCTCTCTTAAGGTAGCTATGACTGACTCTGAATTTCGGTAGCAATCTTTAATAATTTCCAAATGTTGCTCGTTCATGAAATTTAATACAATAAAAATATAAGCCTGGATTGATTGTTTGATATTAACACATCATAGAGAGAACTTAAGGATGCGTCTGTATTAAAACACGAAATTGTTGTATCCTTACTGAAAAACCTTTATGTTACTCCCTTCTGAACAGCCAAGTTGTTCTTAAGACCTTAAACAATCCTTCAATTCGTTCTAAAATTGTTCGAGGACGCAAGGACTCTTTAAATTTAGGTACAAGGCTGGATTCTTTGACTCTTTTCTGCATTCGAGGTCCAGAACGCGATCACGAAAAATAAGCACCTCTATCAGATCGTTGAACAAGATTCATGACATAAACGTCTGTAGGAAATCAGTCACATTCTCGCTGTCCCTCTGTAGGAAAGAGCGTGCACAACTTTTCTTTGCTAGGAGAGGATGAAGCTAATTCGGATCATTTCGTGTCTTATTGTCCTGTCTCTGCTTGGAGTATCGTTGATAGTCTTCTGATAGTTGAAGTGTTTTCTCAACTTTCTCCGAAAGTCAAAGTAATTTTCAATTACAGTAGATCAGCTGTGAACATGAGCTAAAGGAACATTGCTCCCAGTGCTCTAGAAATGAGGACACGAAACAAGGTATAGGTATGTCTTAACGATTTCAAGACTATTTGTTGCTCCAACCATACCTTATTATTTTCAGTCAAAATTCATGACTAAAAGCTAAACAAATCGTAACATTTAGATTTTTAGCAAACCTTCGTATATAGAAAGTCATCAACACCTTGTTGGTTTGGGTATCCTACTTCCAACCAGAGCTCATTACTTAACAGCTCAAACAGCAAGCGCCAATGAGTCCAATTCCGCTCCATCAATATTCACCTGACAGATAAACAAACACATGTCGGCAGAACACAAAACCATCTCTCCTTCCTTAAGCCTCAAACAGAATAAGGCAAACAACCAGGCGATCATAAAAATATCATAACCTGGCGACGGGCTTACAACCGCAGACAGCTCATTAATTTTCAAAGTTCCACCATCAGTGATGCCCGCCGGTGGTATATGCTCCCACCGCTACATATGTACATATGTGCACAGACCTCTATCCTTCCTTTGTGCTAGCGATAAAATCCTTTTCTTCAAAACCAAATTAGCGCTTCCTTTTCGACGGTTTTTATGATTTACACGCAAAAAAAAAGAACAAAATGAAATCTAAAGCGGAACTCAAAAGTCAAAAGTGCAATCGGCACCATGCACTTTGATCCTAGGTCGGAGCTTGGAGTCCCTATACTCGTATTTAATTATATTTACGATGGCGTCACGTCATCCATCATTTCGACATAAATGTCATAAAATCATTGCAGTCTGAGCTTTGGCGGCTCTAAATCAAACCGCCAATCGATCTCACTGCAGAATCACTCAAAGTAGAAGTAAGTATCTGGTCACACCTGCCATCCCACAGATACTCTTACATACATTTGTATGTGATCTGTTGTGTCTGTCAACAATTTGTGTTATAATTGTCTCACATCTGACCCTCGATAGCAATTAAGAGAGAAATGAAAAATCGTTTTTTTTTTCGTTTCCGAAGGAAAATCGCAACTACTTGGCATGGAAAAATCCACACCACGATTCGTGGATCAATTATATTGCTCCATTCTGACCGCTATGACAGGGGCAGAGCTCTGAGATCTGTTTTTTTTTTGTTTTCTCTTTCCAGATAAATTCATTACCGACCCGTAATTAGCTCCTAATTATAGGATTATGAATAGAAATACAAGTTGAAGATATTGATTGGCGTCATTATACAATGCCACCGGCTTGTGGAATGGATGTAACGATGGCTGTCAGTCATTCGTCGTGAGGTGATGTATACAAGTTGATGAATTTGTTAACACGGCTCGTGTAAATTTAAACACATTGTTTGTTTACATTTCTAGAATGACATAGCGCATTTCTCACAGTCGATCCGATATGACACATCGCATCTATGCTTATGTAGGCGATGGGGTATCTTCAGATACTGAATACTGACGTGCTGTTTCCTATTTTGAGATTCAGACGTATCTATGCGAGTCCTTGAATCGGAGCTCAATGTCAAGACTTACTTGACTTGTGAGTGAATGTCAATTGGTACCCGGCGCCGAAGCGTCGTCCATTTGCATGTCCATTTGGACATGCATCTAGTTACATTTGTTTTCAAGCTCGTCTTCAAGCCCAAATTGACCTCTAGAGAGAACTGAGCAAATGGTGGGATCATGGTTTATGAATTTTTTCAAAGGAACTACAAAGCGCCCTGTCTGTAGGACCCTATCCACTCTAGAAAATCACGAGCATATTAAAATTTACATCGACAGCCAAGCAGCCATCAAAACCACCACTTCCATCACAACCAACTCAAAACTGGTTAAGAGATATAAAGAGGAACTCAAATCCCGGAGCTTTAGCCCCCGGAACAGCCTCAGAATCAAACGACATCCCGACGATCCACTCGGTCCAACCGCCCATTAGCCTCCTCTCTTCCAACATCTCATCGAACTTCCGCAACATGGGCAATGCCAGGTGGAGTACATCTTCTCGTGCTCTGTTTCGAGATTACTTTGGGCCCATTATGACGAAAAAAGGACCACAGGCTACAACCCAGTGGCGGACACCAAACCTTTGGAAAGGAATAGACAAATTTTTCGCGAGTATCAGCTCCAGTGCAGGTAAAACTAAAGCTTCGTAAACTTTCACAAGCATTTAATGCTTACGTACCTAACCTATCGTGGGAGCCATGGGTCAAGTGATTAGTGCGTTGGACTACGAAGGTAGTTCGATCCTCAGGCAACACCTAAAAGTTTTTTTTACGCCATAAGCTCTCGCCTTCTTTCCAATGACGGGAAAATCTTAGAGAAGTAAATACGTCCCTTCTCTTCAACAAGTGATTTCTTGGAGGACAGGGAAGGAACTAAAGCTCTTAGCGTGATGTTGTATTATAGTTTCACAGATCGAGGGTGAGATTAATACAGGATAGTCTCCAGACGTGGGTTGAAGTAGCTGCTTTATAGCCGTAATCACCACGTGTTGTGCTGAAAGTTTCTCTATACCTTCTCGTTAAAACAAGTTCGAACTTCTAATGAAGCGTGAGAGCCTGGTAAAGTCTATGTTTAAGATATATCTTAAGTCGTTAAGTCTTGAGTCCCTGTGGACCTTACTTAACAATCGCGATTTGTGTCTGTTTAAGACTGTCCACCAGGCACCAGGTAAGTATCGGTCTTAGGACCGAGATCTACATATGTAGAGCCAGTTTGTTATTCGAAAAGTAGACCCTATCTAGCGTTTTTGAAGGAGAAGGTCACTATTGTGACCCTTTTGTGAATATTAGGTCTCCAGCTTAGCTTTAGGGTAACACCTAAATATTTTGCTTTATCAGTCTGACACCATCTAGAGAAGGAGGTTCGACTATCAGAATTTTATCATCACCAGTTTCTAATCTATTCGACTACGCTAAGCCGCCATGAGGTTGTGGCCGGTAATGATCCCTGTGTCTGCTAAGCGCCATCTGTTTAGTTTTGACATTATCAGCGTTTCCTGAAGACACGGCAAGATCGGAGTGCGCTCTACCTCTCATTAGCCAGTGTTACGAAGATTTCCTCCATAGGCCTCCTCCATGGAACACAACCATTGCCCATTGTAAGATTCTGTTCGGACCCCTTTTTGCTAATTAGTCCGCCAGTTTGTTCCCCTAATGAAGATGAGGTGGCCTTCATGGCGGTCTGACTGTCAAAATACAGGTTGATCATCTTTTTTGAGTCAGTTTTCGAGGATAGTTCTCTTGCCGCTTTGGCGGTTGCTAATATTTCCCCTTGGCATAGACTGCCGTGGTTTGGAAGTTTCAAAGAGTGAGCAATTTCGGATTCAGATGGATATATGTATGTCAGATCCTTCTCCTTCGTGGTGGATACGACCTGGGCAGTGGCTGAGAAAGTGCGTTGCATCATCCACGACATATGTCTTATTTCGTTAGTCTTATTAGTAGAGTAAGTGTTATGCCCCGTGATTACTCCTATCAGAGTAGAAAGGGATCTCCTGGCCTCTTGTAAGGTCAGCAATTTCTTGAAATGAGACAAGTGTCTAGGAAGGACCATCTACTGTTGGCCTCTCTACAGGCCTTAATCCCTGCTTCTAGCTTCAGTGTGTACGGCGGAATGAAAAGCGAAGTGTCGACGTGTTCTAATGTAGATTCCGAACTTTTTCTATCCAGTTCGTCGTTTTTCTCAATTGCCGGGCTGTCGATGAAAAAGGTGATACCTTTCTGTTGTATTGCCCTCAACTCAATCTCATGGGCAGCTATTGTCACTACGGTGACATCCATTTGGAAAACACTGCGGGAAATATGCTTAAGGCTACACCTGCATCCACCTTTGAGCCATCTGTGAAGATAGAGGTGGTACGTGTACTGATCATTCTTCTCTGGTGGGGAACGATCTTGTGAAAGGTAGTTTGTAGTCGAGTTACGGAGAGCTAACTTGAGCTTAAATTCAGATGCACATTAATTTATATTCAAGGAACAATACGTACTTTTATTCCTTGTTGCAGTTATAGTCTATAGTGTCGCCAAGGCACAAGGTCCTTTGACCCTCAGTTGGCTGTCGACATCAATTACCTGCGAACAGATGCATTTATCAATAAGACTTCCTCACTTAACATTCAGTCAGTTAATTTTGCAAGCTTACCTCCCGGGTAAGCAATCGAAAAGTTTCCCACGAAAAGTATACTTTTTTTTCTCTTCTCAAGTTTTGACTCAGCAAAAAATTCCCTAACGTAGGTATACCATCCATCCACGCTCCTCACCTTAACATTATCTTTTCATTCAGTCAATTAAGTAAGTTTTTCAATTAAATACCAATTCGGACCGGCTACCGGACTTACGTCAAATGGCTTCGGCTTCTTTCTGATCCGCTCTCTTGCCTCCCGATCAGCGCCACCAGATAATAGTGCGGCTGGGAGGCTAAAAGCCACCGCCAAAGTCGAAGGCAAAGTCATCATTCCCGCACAATGTTTTGATCGCATATGCTAGCTAGTACGTGAAATAAAGTGAACTAGCAGCAGATATAAAAGAATATAAAACCCATGATTTTATCTGTATCTACAGCATGCTCGTGTACCTCCAGAGGGGGCGGGGTAAAAAGCCCGTAAGTAAAAAAAGAAGAAAGAAAGAAATATTTATCGCAATTCCACCATCTCAACGGAAGTCAAATTCAATTTATTGGTGAAATTATCTCGAAGCTCAGATCAATTTGTATCTGAAATGCCCATGTCGGACGTGTTTTTTTCCTTTTTTTTTTACAAAAATTATTCCCAATCTCTGACGACGGACGACCGAAACTCATGAATGAATAGTGAAAGACACAGATTTGTTCTTCAGAATGTGTCTTCTTTGGCCAGAGCACAAGACGAAGGAAACAAAAATAAAAAAAAAAAAATAATAATAACCTCACAAGTCATACAATTTAATTGCTATGGAGCGCGTCAGCGTTTTTCCCAAACGCGAACAATGGTCAGCGTATAACTTGTGCTCCGAATCGGAGCGAGAGTAACAAAACAAACCTGGGAACCAGTAAGAAAAATCTGTCGATGCCTGTCGGTCGGCCAGTGTTGAAAGGCAAATCAAGTGCATCCTTCAACATCTCAGACGATGGTGACGCTGACGACAGGGACCGAATCGACACAACCGACGATCAAGGATGAAGATCATGTGGGGGAGATACTGACGGTGGTTAAAAGGATTAACAAATGTGGGAGGAGTTATGATGTCCCTTTAAAATGCAGAGACAGCGGCATTTCAAATTAGAGATTCGAGATTTGATGTTTGAGATACTTTTTTTTTTTATTTTATTTTGTTTTCTTTGAATTGGACTCTAAAAGTGTTTCGTGTATCTTTTAGGTTTTTGTTTTTTCTTGGTCTAATTTTAATATCGTTAAAGCCTTCCGAACTACCGGAGGCAGTTTTTGGGTTTGCTTCCACTTCCAGTTAACTGAATAAAAAAGCAAAAGATACATTGGGGCAGCAGACATTTACGAGATTTTGAAGACCTCCATGTGTCATGGCGTGGTTGCAACACGCAATCACCATTTTCGATGCCAAAAGGCTATGTTCTTCATGTAGAATTTTTTGGCATCGAAAATAGAGACCCGGATTTTGCGTCATAAAACGTTACAAGTGAGAATGAAGATGATATCATCAGAGGTCGGCGATAAAATGTATTCAATCGACTGAAACTAATTTGATTTATGGACGATTTTACTGATATCTAAATCGGCAATACCTACCTCAGTTCCTGTCGACAGATTTAAGGTGCTCGAAGAAGTATTAGGAAATAGGACCACGGGTCTCCTAAAATACACGAGAGGAGCTCTCTCTCTATGATAGTTAATACTCTAACCGGCCACCTGCACTTGCCAACATCAGAAAGACACACTAGGTAAATACCTTTTCACCGATCTCAATGATCTGAACACCACCTGCACGGCTAGAATTGGCTTTTTCATAAAAAGGAGCGGATGGTTCCAGGAGTAAGAGGGTGACCCACCTTCCTTACTAAACGGCAGCACAATGGAGCTTCTCTAGTTTAAGTGCATCCTCATCGAGGGCGGGTCGAAATCAACCAACCAACCTCTCTTCATGGTATCGTGGATAACGTAATCATGAAGCATGTTCCGCATCTTGCAGTGTCGGGTCCAAACCTATACTGGTAGGTTCCGAAGCTTCCGTGGCTAGTTCAGGCAGAAATTGAGGTCCCCATAGTGATGATCCCCGTGAAGAGTGTTAAGTTGAGTCTGTTAAGCGCCAGAATTTGTTTGGTTTTGGCTATATCGTACTTTGTCTAGAGTTTTCTGGAGACTTCACAAGGTGGGAGTGCGTTCCATCTCTCGTTAGCCAGTCTCATAAATCTGTGCCCCACCTAAACCAATGCCGTTGCCGCAGCTAAATGCTTGTGAAATGCTGTCGCGAAGAACTCAGGGTTCTTGGAACACATCACAAGGTTGCACTCTGCTGGGTCCCTGGACACGAAGGTATTCCAAGTAATGAGAAGGCAGACGAATTGGCAAGAAAAGGCTCTGAATCTACATCGCAACAGGTAGACACCTCGGTGTTCATCCCGCCTTGAACATTGAAGCAAAAGGCATGGATCTTGGCCAGAAGTGAGGCCAATTGTAGATGGACCTCTCTGGACACCTGTGTGATCACCAGAAGCCTATGGCCTTTCTTTGACAAGAATAGGACCGACCGAATGATGCTAAAGGATAGGAAGTCCCTTACTGTCCTTATAGGAATTATTACGGGGCATAAGTCTCTTCGGTACCACAAGAGAAAGCTAAGACTCACGGAGGAAGATTCATGTCGTTGATGTGGAGACTGTGGAAGCTAATGAGGATACAACCCACTTTCTCTGTCACTGCCCTGGGCTTATCCACCTTAGATTCAAATTTCTAGGGCGACACTTTTTCTGCGACCTTGAAGAATTAGCAAACAGACCAATCAATGAAATTTTTAGGTTCATCAAATCAACAGGATGGTTTAATGATCCACAAGGCAAGGGACTTTTTCCCCTTTGGGTATCACAATGGGTCTGGAATGACCTGAGTGCGGCGATGTGATATTTATCTAGTCGCCTACACACATACCTAACCTAACCTAACCTAGCCAGTCTCACGAAGGTTTTCTCTATATTGTGTTTAACAAGAGCTAGAGGCGGTAGAATACAGTTGTCGACTATTTTCAAGTCCTGTTCGGACCCCTTTCTTGCTAATTTATCCGCAAGTTCGTTCCCTTGAATGTCGCTGTATCCTGTAAGTATGCGGTATGCTGTATCCTGGGGCGCAATTATCGAACTCTTGCTAAGAGCATTCTTTTACGACTAACTGGGTTCGCCGATATTTGGCATGATCCTTGCTGGTCAACTTTTGCTGCTTTTTTAGCTCCATGTTGCAGGTATGCTTAGTCCATTATACTTTCCAAGACTCCCTAACCACTGATCTGCAATAATTCTGTGCTTTCTTTTGCAAGTTCTACATCCATGCAAAGTAGCCAGCCCTGGACCATCCTGATAGCTTCATTGCAGTAACGTCTAGTTCCTCAAGGAGTTTGGTCGCAACAAGGATTACTATGTACGTCGATGGTTTAGGTATATCAGGGTCCTGTTTCTCTTAACATGAATGTGCTCATAATGATAAGAAGGTAATATTAATAGTTCAGTTGGATATATTCTCATGGCCCCCATTGCACCTAGAACCGCAGTTTGGTGTTGTATTCGTTCCTTCACTCACGCCACCAAACTAGCGATTGATAGGATGCACCACCGCGGTGTACATTCACATGATCATCATCGGGCGTAGTCCCCATTTCTTACCAAGCATGGAAATTCACGGTGGTCTGTGCTGTGTTTCCAGTTAAGTTTTAGACAAAGCACCACATTGGAAGATATGGAGTCTAAGATATATATGAAGCCAATTCTAAGTGGTGGATCTGTGGTGATCTCTAAATTAAACCCCTAACCTCGTGGTCGAGTTACTTGAAGTAATTTCCAGTAAATTTGAAAAGTAAGTCTCCCTTTCGCTGCTACTTCCTACACAATACCACAAAGATGGATTTCCAGCAAAACTCACAACAATTCACAATAATAAATATCACCGCCAAGGTAGGTATATTACGTGCTGCATGTAGAACCAAGAAATCGGACCACAACAACGTTCTCCCTCCGGACATCATCTCACAAAAAAAGGGGGTTGCAACACGCTTTTGCATATCGCAAAGCACCCAAAAGCGGAATTCACATTTCGACGCGACGACTACGGCGGCTACCCCAAGAAACTCTTCTCTCGGAGATGGAACAGCATCTAATGTCCAGCCAAAACCTGTGGCCAGCTTACATTTTACAAAACAAGAAACCCGACACAACTGCCTCCAGCGATGGGCACGTTTTTTTTTTTTTTTTGTATTCGACGAGAAATCCACTGGACTTTCCTCCACATTTGTGGGTTCCAAGGAAGCAGCCTGTTAATCTGCAATGAATTACTCAGAGATACTACTACTGTTGGATGCTGGAGTCTTGAATTCTGGTCTCAGCATCGGCGAGATGTATTTTATTTGCCACTCCTCATGGAGTGGTGCATCGTTATGTTAGCTCCCGCTCTCTTTGGCTCTCTGTGCCTCCCAAACAGCAAATCCCCATGTTCACATAGGTGTAGCATGCTAATTTATGAAGTAGCAAAGACATGGATGCGGTAATTATAACCTATGCTGTGCTGTGCAACGTACAGGTGTGCCCCACACATGAGCGAAACGTACCCAGTGTCCATTCGAAGCACATCGTCGATGGGTCATACCACCGTGGTACTGGTTAATGGCAGAAAGGTCCTCCCCCGAGGGGTTACCACTAAAAGAAAAAATATAATAAACCAGAGATGCCAGCAAAGAAAACAGCACCGAGCACGAGTGGACTCCTCGTGTAATTGAGGCCATTCCAACGAGCCACGCTCGACGCTAGGTTATACTTAACTGGTAGCAATGAGATCCGTACCTTGGAATTAACGTTATGAGGCCGTTTTCGGCTGGATGATGCATTGGGCGGCTCTCTCTCCCTCTCTATCTGCCCAGTGCAATAGCACCGTCAATTGGTGGTCATTTTTAAGCAGCTCCAAGATTAAGCGCATGTGATATTTTAAGTTGGGTTAGGACCGTGCAATGTCCTCACTGATGATTACGATTGCTGTTGAAACACTTGGTAACTATTTCTGCGTGACAGGGGGTGCCCGGGATGTAGACAACAAAAAAGTACAAATTACCCAAGACTCGGACACAATTACGGGGAATACAGTAGCTGCAGCAATGGGAATCGGGTGCAAGGTACTTGGAGCACGATGCGCTCTTGTACAACATGCCTGTGCGTAAATTTGTAGGAATTTGCATACCGCTAATGAGCTGAGTAGCGATACAATGTTTGAGGATATTTTGATTACAGAAAGATACTTTTTTTTTAACTGAAGGGGAGAGTGTTTCCTTATGAAGTTTCGTACTTACAGTGATGAACAAAAACATGTAAACATCTGCCATTTGCACTGAAAATTTTTATAAATAATTTAATATCATTAAAAAAGTATTAACAACATAAAACATCCAAAAAAGTGAAACAAAAAAAATTAATGTTGCCTTGAAAAAGTGGTAACTATCACGTTTTACATAATACAGGCTGACCAGATAAGAATGATAGGATAAACAACTTTAAATAAAGCAACAATAGCGTAAGATATGTATAAGATTGATTCTGGCTTTATTTTGAAGCTACATTCACGCCATTATGTGTAGGATCGAACGTTATGCCTCGGTTTCGCTGGCAGTGCTTCAAGCGGTGTCTGTCCAATTTTTAATGATTTCGATGATGAGCGACTAAACAATGAAATTCACATATTCGTACTGAGCCGGAATATCGATAATATTGTTTAATAATTTCTACACGATAAAATGGCAGACTTTGCTAAATTTTTTGACAGTAGGATAATATTAATGACTGTAACAGCTGCTAAAGCATAATAATAGGAAAAAGTATCATTACTATCTGGTCACCCTGGAGAAAGATATCTGAGGATTTTCATGTCCAAAGTGGAGTACGTCAGGGGTTCATACTGTCACCACTGTTGTTATTGGTGGTTATCAGCATTGTATTCCATTAAGCATTGACAGAAGCTAACTACAAAATTCGTTGCCAATGCTGACGATGACCCACAATCTAGGAACTGAGGCAAACAAAGTAGGGCTTAAACTGAACAAGGCCAAAGTGAAAGCCCTGGGCACGTGAAACACCAGAGCTCGACTCAACATTGCCTAGCAGGTGGTCGAGAAGGTCAGCTCCTTTCTATATCTAGGAACTGTGGTCTCGGCTAACTGCGATTGGAAGCAATGTTATCCGTTTAGGGACCAAGCTGCGACTATTCCGATTCAACGTAGAATTAGTACTATTTTATGGAGAACTTTATTGAAGATCGAGCTAAGAGCCTATAGATATAACTATGTATATACGAAAAAGTGGATCGGACACAGCCTAGGGTACGAAAACAGTTCCATTAGGAAATACCCCATGTAGTGGAATCCGCACATGAAATTGGCAGAACAGCAGGACGCCCTAGCCAAACAAGCTCTTTTGGAATTAGAATAAGATTGAGCGGAGTCGTTGTTGACGGCTGATGCCCAGCTCCTCGAAGGATCAAAGGACTAACTAATTTAAAGAAGTACGAAATTCATATTCCAAAAGTAAGTATAAAGGAATGTAAAAATACATCATATGAGGTGTTTTTTGGGGGTTATTGGGACGTATCCTTTTGGCTTTTAAAACAGCTGTGATACTCTATTATATTCATATCAAATAGTTGAAGCGGCATTTTAAGGACAAGATCTCGAAGCTAAAATCTAGAATTAATACCAATTTTGGAGACAATGATAAGGGATTTATGTCAATCAAGGGTCTTTCAAAAGTGGCATTATACACTTTAGTGAACAATTTCTGAATGCTACCTTTCGAATGTCACCTTTGACATTTGTGAAGTTGACATACATATGTACAATTTAAAGCATGGTTAAGTCGATCTTAATTAAATTAGAACGTTCGTAAATTGGCATTTGTTAGTTGTAATGTTCATGTCACTTTGGATGGATTCGTCAACAAAACAAAATTGTCACATTTGGGCAAAAGAAAACCTTGCGTGTCAGTGTTTTAAGTGCACTTTATTGTTTTTTATGCTCTACTTGTTTATGTTAGTTGTTTTTTCGATATACTATTAAAAAATTAATTAAACTTTGTTCTTCTCTAAGTTGAATAAGTTTTGATTTTCAATTCGAATAATGTCAGGCGAAGGGTGTATACTTACTTTTGGGATTGACTGTGTTTGTCCAACTGTAGAAAATGCTCCAAGATACAGATAGTCCGAGATGACTCTTGTAAGTTTTGTTCAAATTGGTTGGTATGAGCGATAAAAAATATCTTGAAGTAAGACTCCTTCTTTTCATCTCATCCTCTTCAAGTGCATATAGGGACCCCATTTTTTGCGTTATATGGGACAGCAACTACCATTTGAAAATATCCTTTTTCATGGTAACTACCTATACCTACATACTTTGAGACGTTTGTCACTGAGATGTCAGGAAATCGAACTTCTACGCAGCATCTATTTTTAAATATAAACACTCATTGACATTCGAAGAGTGATGGATAGGAAGAAAAAACGGATGGATTCGAGATAAAGGACTCTTCTCTACCGGGCAAGATGGGCTCGATCTACCGTGAAGTTGGGATACTGAGAAAGGGATTTAAAATGTCACATGGGTGGTACATTGATTTACTTTATGTGGTCAAGCCAGTATAGTCGACGTGTTTTGACCTTCCTAAATAAATTAATTTCCTCTTCTATTTATATTTTACTTGCGAAGAAGGCTTTGCCTCTGCTTACAGTGTTGGTTTTACTACGAGGCTTAAGAGAAACCATGTCCAACTTGCAAGTATCTGGGATATTTATATAAGCAGAGAGGACCTAACATAGCTACAGTTTTCATCATTTTATCGATGACATTCTCCAACCGACTTGAACAATCCTTATCAAACCCGCCAAGGCTCCTATCAGTGTGGCGCTTTCTACCTTCGAGACAGAGAGGTCCGATCGCGATGATTTGTCGGAAATTGCTATCCTTTCACTCTGTGGTTACTTGTACTGGATTGGAACCACTAAATTGGCACCTTGCCGACAGAATACAGATGGCCACAGTTGTATTCGTCAGACTTTGGAGCTATGTCGCAACCAACAACTCTCATTCCTTACATACTTTTCGGAGAGTTTTCGCGAAGCTCATCCAGGCCGCCTATGCCCGGCCCACGACCCAAGGAAATTTTTCATTTAAGCAGTCATCTTGTGAAGTTGTGACCACCTATAGTACGATACTGTAGACTTGATTGAACAATCTCGACGCAGACCTCCCAATTGTTCCATCAATGTGGTCATCCGTAAATCATCCAAGACACCGTTTCTATCATCTTGTGAATTCTTCGAATCGACTAGATTTCCTTAGAAACTCATGAGCAATTCTCGTTTCCAATTTCTTGGAGCAGAAACCCAACCGCCGCCGCCCTAGTCTACACAAAAAGGGTTGCCGCTTGCTTAAGATATTCGATAAATAGTGTCCGCCCTGCGGAATAATGTTCGCTTCCCTTGATCTCTTGCCCTCTATGGCCCCAAACTAACCCCGTAATGGGATCATTTCTTAGCGATAAAATTCCAATCGAAACATGGAATCTAGCTGGCAATCTAATACCCTGCGTCTGTATTAATTAAAACCGCAAAACACACGTGCTATGGAGAGAACGATCGCGTCTTGTTTGCCGCCAGCTAGCAGCTACAGTGTGTAAGGAGCAACTAAAGTGATACCGTTTATACATTTTTTTGTTGAACTCAACATCGATCGTGTATATGCGATCTGTAGATCAGATGGGCCCGCAGCTATGGAACTTCGTCCGTTTTAATTACCACCACGGCAAAAGGTGTTAACCGAAAGCGAAGGATATACCATGGCGCTCGTGAGCACAAAGAAATTCGCAATAACGGAGGATAATGATGATGATGATCATCATGTCAGGAATATGTCAGTAACAACAGTTTGGCAAAGTTGCAACACATACCTACGTGTGTATATGAGAACGCTGACAACCTGTCAATTTGAAAGGTCGTTCGTTTCCTTCCTAACTACCTGGATGCAGCTTTGCTCCAACTCATCCCGTATTGGAAGGGATGTTTGCAATTTTTTTTTTCTTGCTGATCCTTTTCCTACAAAGGTATACTGCTGTTGAGACTTTAATCCTTCAGTCTGGTGGCGCCAGTTCTTACAGACAGCATAATAGGATCAGGTGTAATGTACTTACGCAGGGTATTCACTTGCGTATCCTTGAGACTGAAATGGGATGAATTGGTATTTGTTGCTTTTAGTTTTTTTTTTGCAAGGAGGAAGGGTTTCTTCGTTATGCCTGTTCGTTCCTATGTTATCAAGGATGTGTGGTAATGTATACTGACCTGGTTGTGTTATTCTTTCAGATTGTCTTCCTTCGCTGGAAGAAAATTGTGTAAAAAAAAATGTTAAGGCGAGCAAGGATAATATTTTCATATACGAAAGGAGCTGTGTTTATTTTTCCATTTTGAAGAACAAAAATAATGTTGAGTGAGCCTGACTTCCAAAGTGGATGAGTGGGTGCTAATGAATTTCAGTTAACCGATGCGAAAGGCGAATTTCTCGTTAGGATCATAATTAGATCACTGCGTCCGATAAGGAAAGAATGTAAGAATGGATGTATTTTCATAAGAAGGAGAAGGTGGACTTATCTGCCTAGTATTCCATATGTGAGTACCAAGAACTCAGGGAAATGGTGCTTACATTGTGACTGGTTGACGTCAGCTTTTCCAATATCCCAGGCTCGTTGTTTCCAGTTGCCTAGACCAATCGTTCTGGCTTGTTTCTTAAAAAAAAAGGATCGATCTACCTTGCTCTCTTGAACCTGGGCTCCGGGTGATTCAAAAATCCTTGAAGCTTACTCTACCAGCACTCACCACATCAACCCCGAGGATCTGCCACCTGATTCGAGGAAAAACAGGACAATAACATGGAAATGGTTCGGAGTATTGTCGCATTTTCCACAATCTTCGCAGACAGAGATGCCTCTTAAGCCTGGCACACTAGTGTCCAGTGTGTCCAGTAAGAACGCCAAAAAGTTGTCTACAGTCTTTCACCCTAATTTCTTACAGACATTCAGGACTATATGTTGAATCTGTCTGCATCCTGGAGAGTCATGCCATACACAATTGTGTAGGAGTCCCAATTATGAATGGAGTCCCAGACCGAAGACCGCGGGAAGGGCGGCTTGCAGGGTTGAGTTAGGCCTTAAGCACACCCTGACAGACGCAGATACTACCTATTCTTACCTCACTTATTCTTGACAATATAGTCAGTATCCATTAGGATAGCTTAAATCTCCGCTTGAAAGACGAAGGCATCATTGGCTAACGAGTAGTGAAGTCTAGTATTGTCGGTTTCCATGACGACATCAGCAGCAGACCCTTCACTAGTTTCGCAGTCATCCGTCATGATTCGACCAAATCCTAATCCAGGCTCAGAGTCTGGCTGAAGCCAGTCCGGAACGGGGGAAGAGTCGTCTGGACATTTGCACAGTAGACGAAGTTCCGGCGTCCTTCCATGAGACGGCGCATCCATGGAATTAGGGTTGTAGAATAAATGTCGAAGGAACTAGTTCAAAAAAGAGCTCTAACCAGTGAACTAGTTCCCAATATCATTTCAGTAGTTCAATAGTTCTTCCACTTCATTTAGTTCAGTAGAAAGAATAACTGTTAGTCTATGTAAATGGAATATGTGGGTCACACAAGACCGAATTTCCTGAGTACTGAATTAACTGAACTGAATCAACAAAAAGAATGAACAAGTTAAGCAAACAAATTTGAACTAAACTGAGCTCTCTCTGAACTGAACTCAAATCTGCAAGCCTAATGTGGATCAATCAGAATGCTGAGAAGAGAGTCAAGGAGATGTTCGCGAGACTTATACGCTCTAGTAGGGGCAGTTAAGATGGCCATCTTTCTATGTCTTGAAATTAGTTTTATTACTAAATTATTACATTATATTACTTCTTTCTATCTAAATCCAGATACGGCTGGTATAGCAAGCTATTGATTGTAGAGGCCATTGCCTTTCCAGTGAACTGGTTCTCATTTATACCTTTCACTATATGTCCTCGATTTAATCTTCATTTACCATGAAAAGTACAGAGAGCATCGAACGATGTCAATGGTATCTATGCATTTAACCGTGTCTTCTGACGTAAAGGTCATACTAAAAGGGTGATCCAACAAGAGATGTCATTTTAAACCACAACTGTGTGGCATGTGACTGGATATTTTTACCATAAGTCTAGTGAATTGTTACTAATTTAACACGGTGTGCCAGTATACATATATCAATCCCTATTTAATAACCGCTTAGTTTAAACTCATCAAAGAATCATCGCAATGATATGTTGTTGAATTTTGACAGTTTAACAATGATGTGAAATTTAAAATGACACCTCTTGTTGGATGGCCCTTTACAATATGATCGACCAATAAAATTTGACATTTTTCAATAAAAACATAACAATTTTGTATTTGAATAAAACACAGAATAATTGAGATATCTGGCTGAAATTTATTCCAGATACAGTACACATGTTGAATTTAAGTATAAAATTCGATATCATTCATATGAGCTCCAAGCCAATTTTTGAGCACATTTACACAACTTCATCGCTTAAACTCGAAATTCAGGATTTTCTTGAAACGTTTGGACAGTCCAATGGAAGACGTTTCACCATTTCAAATGATAAAGAGGCTTCAGTTCTTGAATTAATTAATCCGTGTAAGGATGTAGATTAAGATCATTACTCAATACTGTAGGCTGAGAGATTTCGAACTGAAACACTTACGACTCCGATATTTTCAGTACTAGCAAAATTGTTATGTCCCCACTGAAAACCCAATTAAATTACTTAACGACTTGGTGCATGGACTTACGAAAGACATCATGAAGTTCTTAGACTTTTGTGATTTTTGATAGCTTTACCCGTCTTTTAACTGGGAATTAAATCCCCTTTTACCTTCTTTATACCTGTTGTCAACATGGCTAAGCACTTGCAAGCCCTTGTGTTTTTCAATAGCAGGGTATCTGCGATGAGCCATCTTGACTCTTGTCTCTTCGTGGTAAACTTGTAGTGATTGCTTCCAATCGTTGACACACTCCAAATTGGAAAGTCCAGCTCCATACGTATGTTATGCACAAGTTGATTAATTGGCTTTGTTACCTCATTACCCGCAGCCAAATGCAGGTCAGTGATGAGTTGTCTTCTTCTTATTTATTTTATACCCCCTTCCATCTGTGCATTAGAATGGCTCCATTGCATCGTTCACTGCAACGACGCTCGCTGAAAAGAAAACGAAAGTCTAACGCTTCCCATCATGACCGGGCAACAAATTGCGAAATCCATCTCTCGACCGGACCAAAACCAGTAGTTAATAACTCCAGGTTGCACTCGGTGCATTCTAATGAGGAGTTTACACTAGCCTCACACTCTCAGAGGCGATGAACCGGGCCAGGGGGTAGTAAGACTACACTACAGTGGTGCACTTTCTACAGCAGCAACACCACATTCGCTTCCTCATTAGATGGAGCACAAAAAAAAAAAAATCAAAAAAAAAAAAAAAATAAAACGGCGCACAACAGCAACTCACCAGTAATACCAGTGGTGCCATGCTAATGCCATGGCTGAGATCAAGACTCAGTCTTATCTTGGCTATCTGAGAGTATCTTAAACCTACATGGGAGCCATTTGGGGAAAATGTGTACAGGAACATCCCCCGGGCGACAATTTATTACAGTTTGTTGGTGATGTTGCCGATGCTGGTGCTGCCGCTGCCGCTGCTGCTGTTGTTTTTGTTTTTGTTGCGGTAACAGTCGGGCCGGTTCCGTTTCCTTTTGTGGGCTCCATAAAATCACCATCAAGATAAAATATGGAAAAATGAAATCACAAAGCAGACCTGGCGATTCGTGGGGCTTTCCATGCAAATACAAGAGAAACAATCGGAAAAAATAACAACAAAGTCGGAGTGGAGGCAGCAGGAGGCAGGAGGTAGGGCTGCTGCTAGTGTGCTGCCGGTGCGATTTTATTAATTTCCACATGCAGACATTGAAGAAAATGCTATCGGGGCTCTTCACTGGGTACTGGTGTGTTAGCCAGCAGTTAGTGTTTGGATTCGCGTGATTTGGTTTTTTTTTCTCTTCGCTGTTCATCAAAGGAAAAACAAAAAATAGCCAGCAATCACACAAAGAAATGACCAATCAAAGTGGAATTTAGTGGACATATTGGCAAAAAGTGGTTTGCCAAGCTGTGGGATGTTTGCATGCGTTTCGATTCGAAGAAGTCGCAAATTAAGTCATGAGGTACATATGTACGAGTATGTCGGTAACAAGATTATGACTTCATTGCTTTTTTGAAAAGTATAACACCGGGGTTTTCAAATGTCATGCAAACAAAGTGGATGCATGCTACTTACATGCATATCCACTTTATTGTGGGAACACCTTAAGACTTTCGTCAGCAACTGACAGTTGGATTTCAAACTTGCGCATCGTAAGAGTGTGGTTCGAGAGCTCTCGAATGAGAAAATAAGAGAGTCAGAGCTTTCAAGAATGCCTATGACTTACACATATAATGATGGTTATGACTGAAATTTCGCTGTCAGACGAGTCTCTCCATTCGGGTGTTCTTAGGCCAAAAGCAAGACATTTCTTTCCAAAATCAGTGAACACTTCAAAAATGTTTATAGATCACTTCCTGTTAAGTAAAAACGTCCTAATAAGTAAAATTGTCGAACTAACAATGGTGTGCATCGGTGAGCACTTCCTTAAAAATGATGAAAATCGAATTGCTCCATCAATGGCGCCCGGCGCAGGGCTATGAACAATTTGGTTCGTAGAAACTCCTGCAGTGAAATCTTTTCTGAAGGAATGTGGGGTTAGTCCCAAAGCTGTTAGAGTGAGACCAAACTGCGACCATGACATTTTAACTTTTATACATACATGGGTTTAAAGAATGAGTAGGTTGTGCAAAAAGTAGGAGGAAGACTACAACAGTTGTATACGAACGTATTATCCTTATACCTAGGGTTCCACATCCTTTCTCTCTAGTACTTACTTTCTCAGGTGGCGATACAGTTCAGACTGAACCCGGCTCTAAGCTAATTGCTTCCAGTTGCCAAGTCCTATTGAAAACTCCGATGTTGGTTTGTTAGTTTCGTAAAATTCTTTCGAATATGATGTTGAAGATGTAACAAACCAGCACCTTACCTTGTCTAAGTCGGTTTTTAAAATCAAAACTATCGGTGAGATAATTTCCGAATGTGATGAAGCCATTTTGCACAAACGGACGAGTTTGCCAGGGATGTTATTGCCATTGCTCTGGAGAGCTCATTTTTAAAAGTGGTGACATACATATGCAGCCTTAAAATCGATGTGACGATGGTGGGTGTCAATTTGTTCCTTTTGAGTCTACAATCTTCCGAAGTGTAGAATCGGCCTTTGTTAACAGGCTTGTTGACTTCAGACGTTCACAGAATATGCCAAATAAGGTCTTATATGCGATATTGTAATTTAAGCTTAAAAAGTTTATGGGATAAATTTGTTTTCGCACTCGTACAGCAGCCAGAGTACTTAAAGGTCATAGCATTAACAAATCCGCTGGTCCAGATGTTATCTCACCAATAATTTTCAAGATGTGTTTTTCCAAGCTGGCAAAACCCAAGTGTAAAACTTTTTATCTGTCCTACCCTTCTGGACTCTTGCCGCGTAGATGAAAAACAGCATTTGTTCAGCCCTTTCCTAAAAAGGCTAATCATCTTCTCCCTCCAACTAGCGGCTCATTGCACTTAGGTCCCCTCTCTCCGAAGTAAAGAAAACGCTGCTAACCACTCCCTGCACCATTCTGGTAAATTGTTGCGGCTGATATTTCAAACGCATTTGACAGAGTTTGGCATCTAGCTCTTTTATCGCATGCATTTGGAATTCATAAAACTCCTCTTCAAGAGATTAGGAACTACCTTGCGGGAATGTTCAGTAGAAGCTGTTTAGGATGGTTTCAAGCCCGCCATCTACCATATAAATGCTGGCGTTCCCCAGGGCTCCAGTTGGTCTGCTACTCTCTTTCTTATTTTCATAAATGATCTCTTGGCTTCTACTTCTACTTCAATGTATTCTTTCGCTGACGACAGTACCCTCAGCATCTCAAATTCGTACGATAGGCTCTTCAAATTCCCACCTTGACAGCATATTAAAATGAACCAAAGGGTGGAATTTAATGGTTCTAAAGGCCAGTGGTGTTTTCTGTCGCTTAAGCATAACTTTAACCCTCTGCCATTATCACTTGCATCGTCGAAACCGAAAAACTTTTCACTCTTTCTAGTCTGATGGCGTGCCTCCCAAGAAGGCAATGCCTACAGAGAATTCCCATCTTTATTTTCAACTGCAACCTGTTTCAAGATTGCCATGTTGATGAACTTCTCTAGAATAAACCTCTTAGCGGTTTTGCACCTTTAACTCTGATTCTTCTTTAACCAATTCGCCAGCACTTTCGTTTCCCTAATATCCCAGTGTTCAGGTCCTCAACTTAATACACTAACCATTGTGGGGCAGTTTCTAAATAATTCAGTCTGACTATCGCTATAGATAGGGATATTCGTATCAGATATTGATTCCATCTTGAGTGATTCCAATCTCGCTTTGTAGACGAAGGAAAGTTCCTACTAACTTTCATAATTTGCTGCGATTTTTTGAGTAAGATCAACAAGCTCGTAGCACAAAGCGATTGTCACAATTCACTTTTTTTATGAAAAAGTATTACCTTTCTGTGAGAATCCTAAAACATGTCATAACCTTGATTGAGCTCTCACGTAGATGCAAGCAAATACTCGTAAACTTTTACTTTTCCTCTTACTTGTTGCATTCATCAGATAGAAGACTGCAGTCTCCATTCACTGTGCTGGCTTTCCACCTGCACGTTTATCAATAACTTCCTCTTTCTTGTGACCGAACATGGACAGGGAATTTGTCAAGCTAGCGCTGGTTAATCATAATTTTGCCATCAACGCCGCCGTGGCTCTGAAATGGTCATCATTCCCATGGTAATGTTGTTCTATTCCTTTAGTTTCCCCACTCTGCGTTTCTCCTATACATACCTACATGAATAAATAACGAAAAATGATGTTCGAAAACAATAATTCAAAACATCTTCTTTTATAGAGGCAACGGCGGCGTCGATAAACACAAAAGGCAAGCGGGGAGCCTTACCTCACAGCATGGTTCTGTGATCCACATCTTCAGACCTGTGCCGCCCCACACTATCGCATCCTCTCTCAACGGAAGTTCATAAATTCATATGGCGGATGTTGGCCACAAACTGTGATTGGTGCTGGCGCTAGTGGCATACAACACTGCACCACCTGCCGTGCAGCTCTCAGCTTGTCCTTCTCTCCTGGCCGAATGGTCATTATTGTTACTGCGATTGTTTAATTAATTGATTAACTACCTCGCGAGTATGTACAGAGTTGTTCGTCGACGCTAGGATTCGTATAAACAAATCATTAAGTAGGCATTAACTTAGATTCACATTTCTCTTGTTAATGCAGTGGGTCGAGGTGGTTGAGTCCTTTGTTTGTTTTTGAATTCGTTTTTTTGTTTTTTGTTGGGTTCTGGGAGTTCATTGGTGTTCGGCCTCATTAAAAAGCAATTTGAGTTCTCTGACGTTGACCCCTCAAAACATCGATTCGACACAATTCATTTGCGGGTTTGATTGATCACTTTTGTTCCTTGCACTGTAAGGAGTTGGTATTGGTCTCGTGGAAGAATTCTGACTGAAAGCGTTTGTCAGGACGGGTCACTGTTCAAAAATTTCAGAATTAATCTAGATTCTGTATGGGTTAGTGGCTCGAATAATAAACCTTCATTAAGTATAATCGCTTGAACTAAATTGGTAACTAAAACGTCTTTAGAACATAGTCCTTGCGACTTAGGTGTCTGCTTTATTCTATCAACCCTATACTGGATGTGTGCGTGTCTTGGGGGTGGTTTAGTGCATTGAATGATTTGATAAATTGACAAGGACTCGATAAATGTGCCTACATACGTATGTATAGAAATAGCTACACAAGTGAGTGATTTATTTTTATATACATAAATCATTGGGGATGTCCTGGTGCCTAGAATATAACATTATAAACTGTTTTAGGAAAAAATTAATCAAACTGCTTAAATGTCGGTAAAAAAGGCGTCTAAATAAGTAATGTCCATCCTACAACGTTTGATGAAGTGGCTCTACTTATCGAAATCCGAACTCACCAATGCAGCCATCTTAATCACTCACTTTAACCCTTTCATCCGGATTAAAGTGAAAATTAAACCGAAGTCCATAAGCCCGAAGCTTAAGTCCAGTTGTCTAAACATAGTCGGGGTTTAACCTACATAGTTACATTAAAAAAGCCATCCAGGGGGTCGTAGCGAAAGTACTAACAACTTAGACCGTGTGAGCCCACATTCGAAAATATATTCAAATTACAGGAGATTCTGGATTCTTTTTATCGATTTTAAGGCTGCATATGACAGCAAATATAAAGACAAGCTCTGGGTAAGCCATGTCTAGTTTTGCGATCCCTGCCTTGCACGATGACGATGGACAACGCTTGTTGCTCCAAAAAGGCCGAAACAACCTTACCTTTGACGACGAAAAGGATTCGGACAATGTAGTGCGCTGTCATGTGACTTTTTCAATATCAGACTGGAGAAAGTGATGAAAAAGTCACAAGCAAACACCAGAGGTACAATTTTTCAAAAGTCTGTGCAAATATTTGCATACGCTGTTGACACTGATATCATCGCCAGGACACAGTGAGCTGTCAATGGTGCGCTTCCAAATATTGGAACAGATGCGGCTTAAATGGGTTTAGCTGTAAATTAGGGCAAAACGGAGTGTATCGACGAAGCGGACAGAACGCCACAAAAGACCACTAAAACTTTGGGGGAGTTAAGGACTTGGTCTACTCTAAACTTTGACCATAGCATAACTTTAGAGATCCAGCGAAGAGTGTTTCTTTGGCTTAAGTAGGCAATTGAGTAGAAAGTCAAGAAAAACAAAACGTCTATATATGTATATAAGACCTTCATCTCAGTTCTGCTGTATGGCGCAGAAGTATAGACGTTAAGGAAGGTTAAGGAAGACGGATGGAGATATCACTGGTTATTTTGAGTCCAAACCTATTCAGTTGATATGCGATCCCATTTGTTTTGTCGGGCTTTAGAGGAGGAGATTTATCAGGGAACTTTGCGAGCTGTACAGCGAAAAATCAGGAAAGTAGGCATCAGTCGTCTAAGATAACTTGGACATGTAGAGCGAATGGACATTAACGCTTCGGCCCGAAGAGTTTTCAATTCCAACCTCGTGGGACAACGCAACCTAGCAGAGGTTAACCTCGCCTTAGACGACGCACAAGAGTGAAAGAGGCGGAAGCCAAAGACCGCGCTAAATGGAGAGATTTGTTTGTTGAGGGCCAGAAAATTCTTCTCACGAATTCCTGCGAATTCTAGTCCAAATCTGTTCCCTTAACACAAGCAAATCGCAAAAGAGAGATCAAAATATTTTTGCAAAGTAAAACAACTTACGAATTCGCATCTCACAAATTTATGCAGGTAAGTGCTGTGCGATCTGTCAAACGCATTTTATAATCAATTGTCAAGTTATTTCAGTTAATGCTAAAGTTCTGGCAATTAGTACTGGCCATGGGCTATCGGTATCCGTGCGTCCAAAAAGTGTCTTATGCAAATGTCCAGCTCTAGGTAGGGCCAGACAGCGTACGGTTGGCAAACCCTTTTTCAACGAACTTACAGAGTTAAAGGCTCAAAATTAGGGGTGCTTTGCTTTAAAGAAGGGAAGGCCTTAACAATTTTAATAAAATTTGATATTTAGCCTACACTAACAATTGGAAATATAATAGATGATCAGTTCAGTTTCAGTTTCAGTTGAGCTTTCAGTTGAGCTTTCTGAACTGAAACTGAAACTGAAACTGAGACTGATACTCATGGAATTCTCATCAGTTTTCAGTTCAGTTGTCAGTTAAACTGATGTGTAAATAGGTTTCAGTTCAATTGTCATTTCCGGTTACAGTTGGTAGTGGATTGTCGAACAACGGATTTTAATTTTTGTGATTTTTTCTTTCCATTAACTAACAAAGATGGCAAAAGAACGTGATAATGTTGTTGAATTTATAGAACTGTATCGCGCGTGTCCATGTTTGTGGTAACCATTTTCACTTGCTAAAAATCAAAGAGTTGCACAGAGCTAAAGCTACTGCAATTAAACTTTCTTAGTCCATCACGTGATGCAACGTTTGGTCACTGCTCACGAATAAAATGAAAGCTGAACTGAATACCGAACTGACGTTTGAATGCATTGCCTTTTTCAACTGA